>CM029917.1:96682085-99171252 GCA_017639245.1 Myiopsitta monachus | reverse complement strand
TTCTGGGGTGGTATGATATGGATTTTCTTCCACTGAGTTAAACTCACAGTACTGTCACTTTGTGTGAATTATAAAACATTTGAAGCACAAAATAAAATAATAATAGCAGCCTCAGGCACTGTCCTCAACAAACTACAAAGTATAAATAGCTCAGCTGAAAGCAGCACAAAAGTTGGTTTGTGCTATCATGCTGCTGAGCCAAAAATAAATTCTTTGGAAATTCTGTGGAATTGCTGTAGAGATTCTCATAATTCCCACAAATCTTAATACCTTAATCTTTTCCCTTAACCTTTCTCCAGCTAGATAAAAGGAATTAAAATAAAGCTTCTGATTCTGAGGAACGGAATGTTTGGTATCTATTGTTGATAAATAGAATACTAAGCCTTTGAACATTGCTTGACCTGTCCCATTGTATCAACCTAAAGACAACATTTTTGTAGGCATTACATAATTTCAGTTCTAAAGTAGAAAAGCTCTCTCACAGAGATTTTCCTTGGATCATTTTTACATAGTAAGTCACGTAAAAAAATCAAGGCTATGAAATAAAAGAGATACTTGAATATTTAAGTATTTCCCTTGATTTTCTGTTGCTAAACAGGCCAAGTGCAAACCTCTCAAGCCTTAACACAGTCCAAACAAGAAAAAAGACTCAAAGAAAATAATACTCTTTTCATTTTATTATGACCAACAGAGCCTCAATTGTTTTCATGCCAATGTGACTGCAAAAGGATACAAAAGAAGAAACCAGCTAAAAGCAGTCATCCCTGCACAGAATCATAGAATAGTCTGGGTTGGAAGGGGTCTTGAAGATCATCTAGTTCCAACCCCCCTGCCATGGGCAGGGACATCTTCCAGTAGACCAGGTTACTCAAAGCATCATGCTACCTGGCCTTGAACACTGCCAGGGACGGGCTATCCACTGCTTCTCTGGGCAACCTGTTCCAGTGTCACACTAACCTAATAGCAAAGAACTTTGCCCTTACATCTAACCTAAATCTACCTTCTTTCAGTTTAAAGCCATTAGCCCTTGTCCTATCCCTACCTGCTCTCTTCAGACTTGTTACAGGCCCCCTTTTTAGGTACTGGAAGTTGCTGTAAGGTCTCCATGGAGCCTTCTCTTTTCCAGACCGAACAAGACAAACTCTCTCAGCCTGTGTCCATGGGAGAGACCTCCTTCCTCTCCAGTCTTCTGATCACCTTTATGGCCCTCCTCTAGATTCACTCCAAGAGGTCCACATCCCTCTGGTGTTGGGGGCCCCAGAGCAGAATGCAGAACTGAAGGTGAGGTCTCATGAGAACTGAGTAGAGCAGGCAGATCACCTCCCTCGACTTGCTGGCCACGATCTTTTTGATGCAGCCCAGTACACAATTGGCTTTCTGGGCTGCAAGTGCATACTGGCCAGCTTGTGAACTTCTTGTCAACCAACATCCCCCAAGCCCTTCTCCTCAGGGCTGTTCTCCATCCGTTCTCCACCTGTATTTCTGTTTGGAATTGCCACAACCCAGGTTCAGGACCTTGCACTTGGTCTTCTTAAACTTCATGAGGTTTGCACTGGCCCTCCTCTCCAGCCTGTCAAGGTTCCTCTGGATGGCATCCCTTCCCTCCAGCATATCAATCGAACCACACAGCTTGGTGTCATCAGCAAGTTTGCTGAGGACACACTCAATCCCACTATCCATGTCACTGACAAAGATGTTGAACAAGACCAGTTCCAACGCCAACCCCTGAGGGACACCACTCATTACCGGACACCAGTTGGACATTGAGTCATTGACCACAGATCCTTGCATGTCGCTGTCCAGACAATTCTTTATCTGCCTAGCGGTCGATCTATCAAATTGATGTCTCTTCAATTTAGAGACAAGGATGTCGTGCGGGACAGTGTTGAACGCTTCGCACAACTCCAGGTAGATGATGTCAACTGCTGTGCCCCTATGCACCAGTTCTGTAGCTCCATCATAGAACACCACCAAATTGGTCTGGCAGGATTTCCACTCACTGAAGCCATGCTGACTGTCACCAACCACCTTGTTGCTTTTCATGTGCCTTAGCATGCCTTCCAGGAGAATCTGCTCCAAGATTTTGCCAGGCACAGAGGTGAGACTGACTGGCCTGTAGTTCCCTATGTCATCCATTTTCCCCTTCGTGAAAATGGGGGTTTTATTTCCCTTTTTCCAGTTGTTGGGAGCTTCATCTGACTGCCATGATTTTTCAAATATGATGGACAGTGGCTTAGCAACTTCATTTGCCAGCTCCTTCAGGACCCGTGGACGGATTTCATCAGGTCCCGTGGAATTGTGCACATTCAGGTTCCTAAGATGATCTTGAACCTGATCCTCTCTTAGAGTGGGCCTAAGGTCTTCATTCTTCCAGCCCCTGTATTTGTCTTTAAAGACTTGAGTGGTATGGCTACAGCATTTGCCAGTGATGTCTGAGGCAAAGAAGTCTTTGAGAACCTCAGCCTACTCCAAATCCAGGGTTGCCAGTTCTCCTAATAGCTTTCAGAGAGGGCTTACATTATATCTAATCTGCCTTCCGTCTGCAACATGCCTATAGAAGCCCTTCCTGATATCCCTGACATGCCTGGCCAGACTCAGTTCTATCTGGGCCTTAGCTTTCCTGACCTGATTCCTATCTTCGTGGAAAATTGCCTTGCATCCCTCCCAGGCCATCTGTTCTTGCTTCCACCTTCTATAAGCTTCCTTTTTCTTTCTGAGTTTTCTCAGCAGCTCCTTATCCATCCATGGAGGTCTTCTCACCTTCTTGCCCCATTTCCTTCTTGTTGAGACAAAGTCCTTCTGAGCTTGGAGCAGGTGATCCTTCAATATCAGCCAGCATTCTTGGGCCTCCCTGCCCTCAATGGCTTTATCCCATGGAACCCTACTGAACAGGTTCCTGAAGAGGGCAAAGTCTGCTCTCTTGAAGTCCAGGGCATTGAGCTTGCTGCATGACCTTCTCACTGTCCTGAGGATCAAGAACTCCACCATCTCGTAATCACTGCAGCCAAGGCTGCCTTGGAGCATCACATTTCCAACCAGCCCCTCCTTGTTGGTGAGCACGAGGTCAAGCATGGCACCTCTCCTGGTCAGCTCCTCTATCACTTGCAAGAGGAAGATGTCTTCAACACAATTGAGGAACTTCCTAGATTGCTTGTGCCAGGCCATACCGTCCCTCCAACAGATACTGAGGTGGCTGAAGTCCTCTATCAGAACTAGGTGAGGCTGCTCCTATCTGCCTGTCCACACAGTCTACAAATCTACACAGTCCTCCTGATTGGGTGGCCTCTAGCAGATCCCCACAGTCATGTCCCCCATTGCTGTTCTCCCTCGCCTGGCTCATCACCTGTCTCCAGTCAGAGTTCCATACTCTCCAGCCAGTCAACTGACATAAGTTCCTTAAACCCCTTCCTCATCTGCCCCAGACTGTCTTTCTGTCGTGGTTTAAATCCAATCAACCACACAGTTCACTCGCTCACTCCCCCCCCCCCTTACTCCCCTCCCGCTCCCAGAGGGATGGGGAAGAGAATCGGAAGAATGTAACTCCCACGGGTTGAGATAAGAACAGTCCAGTAACTAAGGTGTCACACAGACCACTGCTGCTGCCACCAATAATAATAATGATAAGGGAAATAACAAGGGAAGAGAATACAACCGCTCAGCACCCACCAACCGATACCCAGCCTGAGCGAGCAGTGAACTAACCCTCCCGGGTAACTGCCCTCAGTCTATATAGTGGGCATGAAGTGTTGTGGTATGGAATACCCCTTTGTATAGTTTGGGTCAGGTGTCCTGTCTCTGCTTCCTCCCAGCTTCCCCTCCTCCCTGGCAGCAGCATGAGACTCAGAAAGTCCTTGGTCAGAGTAAACATTACTGAGCAGCAACTAAAGACATTGGTGTTATCAGCACAGTTCCCAGGCTGCAAGTCAAAAACACAGCACTGCACCAGCTACTAAGGAGAAAAATGACTGCTACTGCTGAACCCAGGACATTTTCCTAGAGAGCCTATAACTTTCCATTCCAACACTCCAGTTGCAGGAGCCATTCCACCATGTTCCTGTGATGCCACGTAGATGTGTACACATCTCTAATTCCTCTTGTTTATTCCACATACTACAGGCATTTGTATAGAGGCAGGATAGGCATGACATTTGTGATAATCTGATGTCTCACAGTAAGATTATGTTAGTCCATGAAATGCTCTGAAAAGACACAACCTGGTGGAACATCTGATTGATTTTTAAATCAGTCACTTCATGAACAATGCAAGGTGCAATTTATTACCAATAACAAAGAATGGTTAAACAAGACTGTCTCCTAAAAAAGCCTATGTACTCATTCCTCATCCAGAAAATGTATAATGACTCAACTTCAAACAGCGAGAAAAAGTTGATATACCTGAAAGGGAGTACTTCACAGGGGCCAATTCTTACCACATTTTGAGAGTTAAAAAAACTCTCCTTTACCAAACAGGCAACCAGTCCATCCTTGCTCAGAACTAGCATGTGCAAGATTTCCATGAAGACCTCTATTTATCATCCTAGATAAGAGATAACCAGATTGTCTTCTGTGGGAGATCATAACATTAGAACCACAGAGGACACCCCTTACTGACATCATCTAAGGTAGACAAGGAGCCTGACCCAAATGACAGGGATAGCATTTGAGATGGCAGGACCTCCTGTCATGACTTGACAGCTGTAGGCCAAAAGGCATTTTCTGAATGTTTATGGCTGCATTCTTAGTTTGCATAATGTTTTTTTACCAACCAAATGATTTTATGTATTATATTTACTACTACTTGCTGATTTAAGCACTTTGAATATATGTGCTACAGTGCTGGTGCTGTAAAAAGAAAAGCAGAGTAAATAAGTTATTTATCATAATTTGCATCCATTAATTTCTTCCCAAGGTCTTTGACCAGCTAGAATCTTTCCAGGGCTTTTCTGAAGATGATACATGAACTACAACTCAGTAAAAAAAAAGTATGGGAAAAGTAATATGTGTCTAATTAATTAGGGAAGGCATTAATATAATGATAGTATTCAGAAAAATAGAGAAATATCTGCAGTATTACCTTCTGGGAATGGCTTATCCTGAACAGCTACAGTTTTGGCATTCCAACCACCTACTCATTACAACTGATCCAAAACAACTTCTGAGAATGCTTTTCTTTATTAGAGAAATTGACTCATAGATGGACAAAATTTTGAACCAGAACTTTTTCCAACAAAAAAATATTTGATTCAACTGAAAGATTTTGTAGCTATATTGACATCAGCCAGGTTTTCTCACTTCACAACACAAACTCAAGTTGCTCTATTAAAAGCACTTTTTAACTCACATCTTGTACCAAACATACATTTTTCTAGGAGTTCAAACAAGAAAAAACAGCAAACAACATTATCTTTGGGGTGCATTAAGCAGTTCTCTCCATCTCGAATTGTAGTTTTCCACTAGTTTTGGAATAACCATCAAAACTAACAGCTGGCTGACTGCAGATCTCTACTAAAAGGCACTTACTAATGTTTCAGTAATGCTAATTATATGAAGAAATGGAGATTTCCTTGGACAGTTGCTGTGGCATCTTCCTTCCAAAGCTGTAAGGAGGTACCCAGTTTTAGAGATGACAGGAAAGAAAATGGCTTGCTCACACTCACTGAGCAAGCGGCAGCCTGGCAGCATCAGCAGTGATGGGCCTTAGACTCTGTGTATCCCTCCAGGAGACTCAGCTCATAGGTGAAAGAAACTCAGTGCCATTTATCTCTCAAGTTTTTCTGTTGTTGGAAGCCACCTTCTTTCCTTCCCACTCTATGGGGAAGCTACAAGCATGCAGATAGCTCTGCATAAGTGGTTAGGAGTTCATAATTGCCAAAAAAAGCATTGTGTACAGGCAGTAGCTATGTCTGAGAAGCAGCACAGCTCTGCTTATGTGGCATAATACCTGCTATAGTTAGCATTGCTATGTCAGCTAATTAGCCTAGTGAACGTCCTGCACTAGCACTTGCATATTATTTCCTACTGCAGAACTAGCTCAGCTGTGGTATCTCTGCATAGTTCATCACAGTCTAGAAAAACAGCTGGATTCCTTTTATGTCTGTATGGTGATGATCAAGCAGATAAATAACTAATATATATATATATATATCTGTGGTTTGACCCACATTATCTAAAAACATGTTGCTCTTAAGCTGATCAAGTGAGAGAAAAATTCTGTCCTTAGATTACACGTCTCAGGGTAACATACTCTGAATATTTTAACTTACATATATCAAAACATGTACATAAAAAAAATTAATTATTTATTGCAGCTTCAGAAACTTAAATCATCACTTTTTTGTGGCTGTGTAGTCGGGACGGTTAGAAAACAGCCACATTTGGTGACCCCGACGTGATTCCATGGGGAATCAAGAACACTTTTGAAATGGAGACCAGCCTTTGCTGGGGGGATAGAGCCCGGTGAAGCAGATAGCGCAGTGGAGACTGCTAGATCCTAGGAGAACGAGACACCAAGAAGGTGAGCCACCAGGGACAGCATGGGGACTATGGGGGGAAATACTACTAAGGAAGAAGCCTCCGTTTTACGGATGTTTTCAGTCCTTAAGACAAAGCGAGCAACCTTTAAAGAGACAGACAAAAAGTTAATGTCAAAATGGCTGAAGACGCGTTATCCAGTGATTGATGAGTCCACCGTATTTGAGGTCTCTGTGGGATGGTGCAGGAGTTAAATTGTGGGACGCAGCTACAAAAGGTGATGACACTGTGAAAAATTTGTTAGCCATTTGGAGAAGTATTTTAGAAATGCTAAAGTCAAAAAATGAGATAGAAGAGCCCAGTGCCCACCCCCCTGTCCTGTGTCCGTTGTCCCCCCCCCGAACCTCTGCCCATCGCTGCTGTGGCCGCGAAGACTGAGGAGGGGAATGAAGATGATCCTTTTCACCAGGAGCCTGTCAATCCCAAGAAAGAGCCTACCCTCAGATCACCTACAACCTGCGGAAGAAAATGTTTTAATTGCACTTGCTGCTTAAACTCTCTATTTTTCTTTCTTTCTTTCTTTCTTTCTTTCTTTCATGTGGCTGTTTTCTAACTGTCCCGACTACACAGCCACACTTTTCAAAATAATTTCATAGTTTAAAAACAACTACTGCATTGTAAAGAAGTCCTCACAGCAGAAGGTATAGCATATTTTAAAGAATATCTGTATTATATGACAGAAAAAAATTAAAGTGGAATCATTGAACCTTTCTAAAGTATAATTATGATGCCTTTAACTTAGGTACTTAATTAAAATATGACTACATTATCACATGCTTTTGACACTTCATTTATGAAAATAGTGTATGATAATGATCTTAAAATATTACCTGAGTAAATCTGTCATTATCTTTACCATGTAGGGGGACATTTTTCTCCTCTAGCAATGTCTACTTTATATGGAATAATTATAAATAAAGGAACTTATGAATTCACACAGTATTTTTATTACCATTTTTTTATTTGATAAAAAGACTGAAAATGAAAGCACTTATTAAATTAATGAAAAATAAAGGTAGCTAACTTCTCACCTGGAACTTGAGTACAGTGAGGATGAAATTAAGATAACTAAAGAATTATTTAAAAATCCCCCAGAGGATCCCATAGAGTATTGCTACGTTAGTTAGAAAGCTGACAGATTTCATGTCTATGAAACACAGAAAGTCCATTTCCCCACAGCCTTATGCTTAGTAATTTATTTCTAGCATAAAATAAATATGGGCTTAAGTATTATTTCTCATTTGGAACAGTTTTTACTCAATTTGTAGAAGAGCATCTTACTACAAGAAGTGAAAGGCAACAAAAAAACTGAGTCCAGGCTCTGGTGTGCAGCAATGAGCAGCAAGAATAATGGTATCTGCATTCCCCCAGGAAAGAAGATGTCTATAACTGACATCGAACAAAAAGAATAAATTATTTCCTGTGCACTTCTCCAAGAGCCTAATGCAGTGAAAGGCAGCTAACAATCAGACCTTCTGCTCTGAAAACAGATGCTACATTATACAGTTAATTTCAAATTATTATATGAACTACTGAAACACACTGATATAGTCCCTGTTACATTAAAATTCAGAAAGTTTTCCATTTTTTTTTTTCTAGGTCATTTCAAGTTGAGGAAGATCAAACTAAAAATTATGAGTAAGTAGAATGCAAAAACTAAGTTTGGAATTTAGCATGGAAATTGCTCAGAACAATCTCATATATATCTTGCAGTTATAAACACAACTATAGTACCCTACTGGTTACTGTAAACAAAAAGTTAACTCAGTTCGAGATTTTATGCTGAATATGACTCCTTCAGCAACTACAAGCAGTTCTAGCATGTGGACCAGTAGCACAGACGACAAAGTCTTGCATCAACTTCACCTGCAGTTTCCCCATCTTCAGAATCTCCAATCCAGGTGTAAAGTAAACTGTATATTATGCAATCAAAATCTGACACCCATAGAAAGTACAACTTCTAAGCATTTAATAGTCAGTGTAGATATTGTGTGAAGAAGAAGCAAGATGTGTCTATCAGAAAAAAACAACCTGGAAACCCAGAATTTAATTCCTGATTAAAAATCAGCCTCTCACTGAATTGTAGCACCTCTCTTAATTATCGTTCATAGAAGTTGAAATTATTTCTATAACATCAGCTTTACAAAACAGAATGTTTACAAAAAATTATACTGAGATAATTAAGAAGCTAAAGATCATGATGATAATTATTATTTTAAGATACAAGACTGGAAAATAAAGCAGCCGGTATCTCAAAGATCTGATCAAAAATGCTTTATGATACTGAAGGCTCTTCTGAACTCTTTTCAAAGAGGAGATCATAACCTGTAGTTTCCCAGCAAAGAAAAAACAAACAAACAAAAAATTAGAAATCAGACAAGAAGACTAATAAAAGGTTCAGGTTAATTTGTCGCTTCCTACGAATGAAATGGAAAAAATTTACCAACTTAGAATCTACAGAACCCCAGTGAAAGTGAAAAGGCAAATAACAACATAATCTCATAATATCTTTACTCTTACCCCCATTTCCTCCTTCCCTGGTTTTGCAAATAACAGTGTTGACTTATTTCCTAATATATTAAACATACCCCTATTTTTAATAATACAAAAACAAACTCTGGGAATCAGATTTAGATTTACAAAAAGGCAAGAATGTTAAACTTCAGCAGAGGTTTACTTCTCAAACAAGTTCCACTATAATTTTGTTCTATGTCAAACACTTCAGCCCCTATACAAACAGTAGAGTCAGAAGGATCTTGCTCCTAAAAAAGAAATCAGAAAGCTCATGAGAATAAAACCTTTCTGAGGGATTCAGCTGTTTCTATAAATTTCTCTGTTAATCCTCCTTAAAAATGCAAGGTAGACCATTTAGATAATATCAAACTTGTCATATAATCCTTTCTTTTAAACTGCCGCATTTAATATGTTGTTGCCTACTATAGCATATGAGATTTTCCAGAACAAATTAGGGCTATAACAATATAACTGACTGCAAAGTATTGATCTCAGTATTTACTCAGATTTGTGGAATACAAATGTATCAATTGTGTGATTATAAACTGATTAGACAGTTTATAATAGAAAACAAAAATCACATGTTCATATACTCAGCTCTGTGCCAACACATTATCTTTATCCCATTAAAAAGCCTTATGCCATCTGTACCATCTGTGATACCAGCTGGTACATCAGTCCAAAAATATCTCTTCAATTATAGTATACTGATTAGTTTTTAGTATAGAATCAATTGTAGCTTAACTGAATTATAAAAATAAATTGGTATTATATTTTTTCTCATTTCTGTGATTTGATTTGGTAATGAAAATTCAAAATCCTCCTTTCCTTTTACTACAATTTGGAGATTTTGAAATTTGATTCACATACAATGAAGTAAACAAACAATTAAAGTGGGGACATCAGTTAAATAAGTTAGGTATTGGGACCTTGTTTAAAATGACACACTGACCATTTATAGCAAAAATCAAATAAGGAGCTCTTTTTCCCCCAAATTCGCCTTCTTAACAAATACGGCATATATTAAAATGTAACTTTAGAAAGCCAAAAAATGGGTAATCTTTTTTCCCTACATAAAAAATTATCTTATTCAGTGTAGAGTTATTTTTACAAAGCAAAATTAATGAAATTCTTGCTATAATGAAACCTGTGGCAAGATTCTTAGCCATTTCAACAAGCCAAGAATTAACACACAATTAACTGAAAGGTGTACATCCTTCTGTATGCACCACACCTTTCACACTTCGTATCTTAGGGCCTGAGCCTTTGGTCAATCACATTACCCCTACTTTTATGCAGAATGACAAGCCAAGATGTGAGTTTTAGGCTATAAATCCTTTGCACTCAGAAATTTTGCAATATATATTAATACCATACGATTATGCATCAAAAGAACTGTACTGTAATCATAAATACTAACAGCATTAGTTCAGCCCCTTTCTACATATATATTATGGTGTGCCCTTTTAATGACATGATCATGTACTACAATTTGAACAGGAGTTTCTTTTGATAAGTCAATTTAGTTAATAAATATTACCTATTTACCAAATTCAAAACTTTATTCAGTCCACATTTTTTGTGCCCCCATAATTTACTTACCAAACATTACTGAAAACCTATTTTATATGATGTTCGTCACTACACTGTCTGAGTACTTCACAAACATTACTACATTTATATTCACAACATCACTGTGAGATGAGAGGGTACCATTATATCTACTTTATGCAGAACAGAGGCACAGTGAGAGTAAGATCAAAGGTACTGATTAATTTGGACACTTGGTAGAAACTCATAGAAGCTCATTTTCATAATGCTTAATACACAGTCTTTCATATATTTTTAAAGCCTAGTTAGTAAAGCTGCAAGTGGTCAATATTCTGCAGATCAAACCCCAAGGATTCACTCAGAAAACAACACACTGTCAATCCCTAAAGTCTGTCTTAACACTGACTCCTCTAAGCTCACATATGAACCCCGTGACATTAGAAATCTAGTTCTCCAGTATGAATTAACCACATGGAAATCTTTTCTGTACCCTGTTTTGTTCACTACCTTCTCAATTGTCCAGTCAACAACTAAGAAATTGCATTGTCTTCCTTACAAGCGTTCTGAAAATCTCTTCATTACCTGAGAGTTTCCTATTTACTAAAAAAGTAAGAGGTTTTAATTTCCGGCAAAATCAACAGGTAGGAAACTGGTAGCTGCAATACATTATTGTGTCCCCATGTAATTCAAAACTTGAGGGAGATGAAGTAATTTCTGAGTTTACAGACATTTTCTCACAGCAGAGAATACTGAGATTCAGGAACACAAGGATCAGTTTTAAGTTGTTTCAGGGACATAGCGTGATGTTTCCGCCTCCATCTGAGTTTGATCTTTCTCATTGTTCATGCTGCATCTCAGTTGCATCAGAAGTGGTATGAACTAAGAGACTTAGTTACAGCAGTCAAATATCACAGCTTGGGAGGAAGGCAGCTCTTGTCAACTGAAGGGCCTTAAGTTGAAAAAATTTTACCCGTCAATCAGTAAAGATAAACACAAAAGTGTGCAAAGATAAACACAACCTGTGCAAAATAAACAGAGACATTTATGACGGCTCAACTGATAGACGCTACCCTCAAAAGCTGTACTAGTTCATGGCTTTAAACATATGTATATGAGGCATAACAAGGAAGTCAGATGAAGTGATTCTAGTTATATTCAGAGGCAGTGGGTGATGTGAGTTGACAGAGGTTTAAGCACTATGATTTTAACTAATTCACTGTTAGGCACTCTTGCTGCAACATTCAAGACAACATTAATCAGAAATAGGTTTTTCTGCTGCTGGAAATGATGACCCAAATGACTCACCCAAGTATCTTGCTTTTGCACTTACAGGGCCAAAGATATCATAAATTAAAGGATCTATTAGAAAAGGATTTTTAGTGTTAATCTTTCTCAGTGGGTTAGCCTGTTATAAGTCTCTTTTTGCCAGGCTGTATAACAAAGAAATCAGGTTGGCCTCAAAGGTAGAGGGTTACAGAGTAGAGTACAAAAAGTGCTTAGCTTAGCAACATGTCCAGCACCATTTTCTGTGACATATGTGAAATCAACTATGTCTTCTGCTTTGCTACACAGTACAGGTTTGTTGGCATTTGGTGGAAGCAAATCACTTGCAGCGTTGCCACATCTGATTAACACAGTCATTATACCCACTAAACTTTTCGATGGCTCGATGAAAGACCTTATGGACTTTTTCTTAGTCTCTTACACATAGAAAGGATGAATAAGAAAATTAAAACAACTGAGAACATATCTCCTTGCCAAGAAGACAATGCTACTAGAAGGAACAGCCAGGAAGTCTCAGCAGGATGGCATTACTGCAGCAATGAAGAACACCAAGTCCTCCCACTTACCCCTTTTGAGCTGAAAGGAGGGCAAATCTATCCTGTCAAAACTGTTGCCTGCCAGAAGAACTGTCAGGATCACACTGCAGACTTCCTTTGAAAGAAGCATTCAAAAAAGGTGGCAGCAGCAATAAATTAAATGAGGAGAAAGAAGCAAATAAAGCAACATGTAATTTTGTTGTTCTAGTCATTCTGGTTTATTTGTTTCTTACTGTTTTTCCCTCCCTTATTCTGCCCTAACTTTCTGCTTATAAAAAATATGTTGGTTTTCCTTTAAGTTTTGTCTTTTGTGGAAAGTTACCCAGATGTAATGCTTCACCAAGCCCATAAAAAATGAAAAAAAAAAAAAGAAAATAAAATAAAAAAGGAAAAAAGCTGGTTTGGCATACTTTAAAAGAATCTGCTTCTAACTGCAAGCTCCTTCTAGTTGGAGGACTTTGCAGGGACAGACGCTCACAAACACCATTGTGTTACACTGCATTAATATCGAGTACACTTCGGTAAACAAAATGCAGATATCATTAACCACCACAACAAATTCAGTTCTTTATGGTCCATACCATTTATAAAAAGACATTCAGAGCTACCATTTAATCGGGAATACTCTTAATACATTTAGCCATTTAAATTGCTGGAATAATGACCAGATGGAAAGTGGCAAGATATTAAAGATTGATGCCATTTTCTAACTATGCCATGAACATGATATCCTTGTCTCTAAGTTGGAGAGACAGCAATTTGATAGGTGGACCACTCGGTAGGTAAAGAACTGGCCGGATGGCCACACACAAAGAATTGTGCTCAATGGCTCAATGTCCAGCTGGAGACCAGTAACGAGTGGTGTCCCTCAGGGATCGGTGTTGCGACCAGTCTTGTTCAACATCTTTGTCAGTGACATGGACAGTGGGATTGACCGCGCCCTCAGCAAGTTTGCCAATGACACCAAGCTGTGTAGCTTGGTTGATAAGTCGGAGGGAAGGAATGCCATCCAGAGGGAACTTGACACGCTTTTGAGGTGGGCTGATGCCAACCTGATGAAGTTTAACAATGACAAGTGCAAGGTCCTACAACTGGGTCAGAGCAATCCCAGGCACAGGTACAGGTTGGTCAGAGAAGAGATTCAGAGCAGCCCTGCAGAGAAGGACTTGGGGGTGGTTGTGGGTGTAAAGAACCATGATGTGATGGATTTCTGAGATAGACTAGCTGCTGGGAAAGCTTTGAGATAGAAGAGGAATGTTACTGGGAAAGTTTTGGGAGTATTGCAGGGAAAGGTAGGAAAGATAAGAAGGAAGGAAGAAAGAAGCGAGAAGCAGACATCCAATCAAGGCACCCAGTGAGCAAGATATCTACCAATGAAGAAGCCAAAATACCCATGTGGGTAGTGATAGCTAACCAATTGTATTAGCCACTCACACACGCGGGTACTTCGTATACCCTATATCAACCCTGGGCCTTCAGATAATAAAGGATTTCGTTGGTGTCGTGGTTTAAGCCTCACCCAGGCTAATAACTCATGAAGTTTTACTTACTCACTCGCTCCCCTCTTTTTCTTCCCCCAGTCCCAGGGGAATGGGGAGGAGAATCGGAAAAAAATGCAACTCGCACAGGTTGAGATAAGAACAGTTTAGTAACTAAAGTATAACACAAATCACTACTGCTACCATCAATAATAATACAAGAGAAATACAAGGAAAGAGAATACAACTGCTCACCAAGCCCGACCCAGCCAGTGCACACCCCCAGCAGCGAACCTCCCACTGCCAAAAACCTGGCCATGCTGTGCACCCACAGTCCACCACCACACCCTTCCGGGTCTCTGCCCTCCGTGTCCATATCCCGCACATGACGTGCTGTGTTATGGAATAACCTCTTTGGTCAGTTTGGGTCAGGTGTCCTGTCTCTGCTTCCTCCCGGCTCCCCTCCTACCCGGCACAGCATGAGACTCAGAAAGTCCTTGGCCAGACCAAAACATTACCAAGCAGTAACTGAAAACACTGGTGTTATCAGCACAGCTCCAAGGCCCAAAATCAAAAACACAGTGCTGCACCAGCTACCAAGGAGGAGAAAAATGACTGCTACTGCTGAACCCATGACAGTTGGTAACCAGAAATGGGTTCCATGCCTTATTCTCCACAGGTGTTGGTCAATGAAAAACTGAACATGAGCAGGCTAGTGTGAGCTTGCAGCCCAGAAAGCCAAGCGTATCCTGGGCTGCATCAAAAGGAGCATGGCCAGCAGGTTGAGGGAGGTGATCCTGCCCCTCTACTCTGCTCTCGTGAGACCTCCCTTGGAGTACTGTGTGCAGTTCTGGTGTCCTCAACATAAAAAGGACATGGAACTGTTGGAACAAGTGCAAAGGAGGGCCATAAGGCTGATCAGGGGACTGAAGCACCTCCCATATGAAGACAGGCTGAGAAAGTTGTGGCTGTTGAGCCTGGAGAAGAGAAGGCTGCATGGAGACCTCATAGCAGCCTTCCAGTATCTGAAGGGGGCTTATAAGGATGCTGGGGAGGGACTCTTCATGAGGTACTGTAGTGATAGGACAAGGGGTAACGGGTTCAAACTTAAACAGGGGAAGTTTAGATTAGATATAAAGAAAAAGGTCTTTACTGTAAGGTTGGTGAGGCACTGGAATGGGTTGCCCAGGGAAGCTGTGAACGCTCCATCGCTTGCGGTGTTCAAGGCTGGGTTGGACAGAGCCTTGGTTGTCATGGTTTAGTGTGAGGTGTTCCTGCCCATGGCAGGGGGGTTGGAACTAGATGATCTTAAGGTCCTTTCCAACCCTAACTATTCTACGATTCTATGATTCTATGAATATACGTCCTTCCACTTAATCTAATACACTTTTTTGGTTTATTAAAAGTTTTTGATTGATAGAATGGTTTGAAATAAAAAAAAGCAACAGTTCACAGACACAGTAGAAATCAAAGATACTGGGAGTACCAATGCTAAATAGAAGTATTGTTTTCATTGAGGATCTCTTTGAGTTTCCCAAAAATGGTGACCCTCTACATTTATTATATTCCAAACTTTTCACTGATAGAACTTGTTTTTTTAGCAACAGATTTTTAATAAATTAGCAATTTTTTATTATTTTTTTTTTTTAATGGGACACTGACCTTTGCCTGACAATGAAGGAAAATCCAGACAAACAGAACTGGACATCAGATTTTCAAATGGAGATGTCAGAATTTCATAGTTTACTTTCACGTTCAGGGTGTATAGATTCTATTATTTTATTGCAATGGATCATTTTTAAATAATATTGAAGAAGTAATTCCAATTCTACTAGAGAAAAAAATGAGCGTTAGAGAAACAATTATACTTCTGATATAACTAGATGATTAAAGAGCAGTTAATCAGCTAACCTTTTTATTCTTCAGCCAGATTCAAGAAGATGCAAGGTTCTTTCTTCTAACAGTTTAAATGAATTGAAGAATAAGGTTATCATTGGTAAGTAGGATTAATGATTTTAACAGTAAAATAAAATTTCATTATGCCAAGTCCAGGGTGACATTCCTGGAAAGGTTCCAGTCAGCTCAACCGTTCTTCATGCTTTTTATATGAAAAGAAAACACACATTCACTATGATAAATAAAAAACTAAATGGCTAATAAAACAGGTCTGTTCAAAGCTCTTAATTAGAGCTCTGTACTGTCTCTCTCTGTACAGACTAAGGTTCCCAGATTCTGTGGAAGGTAACTCCCTGACACAGAGGTAGGACAAGAGGTAACAGCCTCAAGTTGTGCCAGGGGAAGTTTAGATGAGGTAATAGGAAAAATTTCGTCACTGAAAGGATTGTCAAGCATTGGAACAGGCTTCCCAGGGAAGTGCTTAAGCCACCATCCATGGAAGTATTTAAAAGATGTGTAGATGGGGCACTTAGGAACATGGACTAGTGGTGGACTTGACAGTGCTGGGTTAATGGTTATATTTGATACTTTAAAGGGTCTTTTCCAACCTAAACAGTTCTATGATTCTGTGATTCTTAGGAAGCTTATGCAAGCTGCTTGGTGCTGGTAAGTAGGAAAAGAAAGAGAATTAAAGAGTAAAAAAAGGGAGCTCAGCATACTCTTCCACAATTATAGTTTTTAGGCAGCAATCTGCCATGAGTTAATGCTTCATCTTCTGATACTATGTCCCTCCTAGAAACTGCAAGCCAGGATTACAATGGTGGCAATTGCAAGGAACCACAAAAATCCAGGATAGGATTCTGACAGGAAAGACACAGAGCTCCAAGGGAAAAGGAGAAATATACCATGTTGTGTGATGTTTATATAGCCAGGGAAGCATAAAGCAGAAACCCCATAAACCGATATGCTCACATTTTCCTGAGCCATGATTTGAAGGGGTTAATTGTGGAGCATATTTAAT
Organism: Myiopsitta monachus; assembly: GCA_017639245.1. NCBI lineage: Eukaryota > Metazoa > Chordata > Aves > Psittaciformes > Psittacidae > Myiopsitta > Myiopsitta monachus. The sequence goes on along the minus strand of CM029917.1, from coordinate 99,154,441 downwards.
CCTTTGCATGCCAAACCACAAGGGAATCTAATTCCCATGAAATATCCTTCTCCTCACAAGAGCATTCACTCTAAGGAGAACTGAATTCCTAATCTGGACTTTGAAACTTTCTATCTTTGCATTACATGTCTTTAAAAATTCTGTTACGGATAATACTTACTTTAATAGTCACTAATAACTGTTTCAAGGGCTCTGAAGAAGCATTTATAAATGCTCTCCAAACTGTAAACTACTGCTTTTTGCAAGATCTGTGCAATCTTATTTTAACATCTGGCAATGTTTAAAACCTTGTAAGTACACAGCAAAGCAGCAAGGTCTTAAGTCATGAATCATCCCTGAAGTATTAATTTAAAAATTTCAAACTATTTAAACGCTTCAGAAGATATGTGGGGTTTGGGGTTTTGTTTGTTTGTTTTGTTTTGTTTTTCCTAATACAGAAATACAGATGAGCGACAGTTAAACTTTCAGGAGCCAAAAATGGTGCTACATAATTTTATACATACTTATAAAAGTGTGTATTAGAGCCTTATATTTTCATTAGCTACATACACTGCTCAATTTAGGAAGTCGGTACACAAATACACAGTAACAGCTCATTTTAAAACATTGATCAGCCTAAAATAATAATTCTGGAATGATTCAAAATTGTGAGATCAATGTTTTTCCAATTCCACTTTCAACGATCTGAAAGATAACAAACATTCCTTCATAAAACACATGCCTGTTAATTTGTGCCATTAACTATTACTGCTACCCTGAAGAGAGTATTAGGAGTCTTCTTGAGATTAGATCACTCCTACAAAAAAAGAAAATTACATTCACCAGGGAGAGCCTATAATTTTATTGCCACGATTTGTCTTTCAGAGTTAGCATTTGGCAAGAAGGGAACAAACTACAAGGTTCCCCTTTCTGCTGGAGAGACAAACTCCTTTGTCTGAGATTATAATGGGTAAATATTAAAATGTAATTACTTTCCCTTACCCTTTTTCCTTTTCACCATGCTATTTGAGAATCTTTAAGCAATCTTTTCATGCCTAGTAAGTATGTACAACTCCATCTCTATTCTAATATGGAGAATTATTTAGCTAAGAATACAGTCCTATATTGCTTTCAGGGAAAAAAATCTAAAATAAAATAAAAAAAAAAGCTCACCACTTGCAATACTTTTACAAATAAATGGAATATACCCACCTTTTCTCCTCAGTTCAGTGACATATATATATACACACACAATGTATGCAATATGTGTTCAGAAGGTGAAATTTTTGTAACATAAAATGAAATATTTGCATAGTGAGACAGAAGGTATAAGGTACCACAAAACTTTGACTTATTAGAGCTGAATAAGAAAACACTGCTAATTCCCAGTTCATTTGAATTAAAGAAATGCATAAAGTAATACTGAGCAATGTTCATTTACTCTGAAAAAAAAAGTTATTGAAACCACAAAGTGAATCAGGTTTTAATCTTGTAACTTTTCCTGAGTTCATAGCTCGCTTACTTAAGATTAGCATGTATACCAAGAACATCATCATCAAACTGTAAAATGTTTTCATAAATAGTTCGAATAGGCACAATGGGCTAAGCATTGCTTATTTTGAATTCCCAAGTTAATTTCTCTTCTTGTAGTTTTTACAAAAGAAAGATTTCTGCATTGCCTAAAATCATAAAAGGTTTCATTTTTAAATGGATTTCTGCGTTTACCTTCAGTGCATAAAATCTCAGATATGTTATTTTCTTCAGTGGTTGATACATGTAGTAAGAGGCTACATGTAAAACCTGTTTACTGAGTATTCAGCAAAGATTTCATACAATATGCTCTAATTATTTACATATTTACCACCTAGAAAGGAAAGAAGAAGGGGGTCTGACAAGGGACGTGGTCCTTGGTCTCTCTCCCTCACTTTTCCTTCCCTTCCTCCATCTCTCTCTCACTCCTTTTTCTTCTCTCAGAGGCTTTCAGACTCAAAATAACAGTCATATGAACTTCAGTTCTGTAGGCACATAGGACACATTTTTCCTAGTGCCCATATGAAGTTCTGTGAAGTCTTCTCATTATGTAAATTAGTAAATTCAAAAGAAACTAGACATTGCCCAAAGCATCTGTGAGATAACTGGAGGCGAGAAAAATCCAAGGAAGTAGTTTGACATGAAGTAAAAACTGACACATCTGACAGGCCACAAAAATTCAATTACTGGGCAAAATCTGAACAGTGTATCAGCAATCCTTTATGAGAGAACTGATCATGAAGAGCAGCTACTGGGACAGTGGAATGAACTCAGGAGGATTTGCTATTCCTGACACTGGGTATCTTTTATTTATTGTTGTTTTCTGTCATTTTTATCTAGGACATTTATTTCATATTCTTCCTGTAGGAAAGGGTGACTAGGATGAGGCAGATTTCAGTAGCTATCATTCCATGCACAAGGAAACAAAAAAGAACATGCTTTTCTTCAGTAATACAGTTAGGAAACAACTCTTGTCATGATAGTTTCTAATCAAGGCAGCTGACAACTTTGATAGCAGGTTACAAACCTTGTACGTAATCCTGCTGTCATCACTGTCTACCTTTCAGGCTGTCATTGCCCCATCACTTCACAGCTCAATAGAAAAAGGGCACACAAGAATTAATGCTGAGAGACAGTGTAAGAATGTTTTAGTCCAAATGACCCCTGTTCGATATTAATAAAGCTCTTGCTAATTTTTAACAAATGGAAGATTTCTTTTCATGGTCTGAGATATGACTGAATTTCATAGCAATGCTCAACATATTTGCATAGGAAAAGGCAAACAGGTCAAACTAAGACCCTGTTCACAAGAAGTCCATATTAAAAAAAAAACAACAAAAAACCAACAAAATAGTACTGACAATTTCCAGCAGGAACTCTTTGAGTTATCCAAGGTATGAGATTATATGAAGTACCCTAAGGACAGCACAACATTTAACTAGTTCTCAAATAACATGAGATATTTTTTCCTTAAATATTTTGCCAAATGTACTTTTGAAAGGGAAATATATGGCAAATGTATTTGACAAGGAGATATACACACATAAATTGACAGCTTGGAACTATTCCACCATAAATAAGTGGTTTGAGAAAACAACATTAGAAACAATATTAAAAAGTTTATAAATAAACAGGTGCTATTCTAATATTTTTTCCATAAGTTAGTATGTAATGCAGATTCATCCGTACAATTCCCCCACATTTACCTTTGTGGCAGAAAACTTGTTTTCCTCTTGGTGTCTCCCATTTGCATTTTATAAAATCTGCAGCAGAATGCATATTCATGGCATGGAATGATCAGGAAAAACTCATAAATGCCTTAGGTTAACTGAGTAGGTTGCCAGTTTACGAAGGAGATACTACAGGGTTGCTTCTTTTTAAAAGTGAAACTCTCCAGTTTTCAACATCCTTTAAACTTGTGCACAAAGCTTACTGCAATATCAAGCTCGTACTGATGTATAACTGGCAATAGTCACAGCCTGTTCTCTTTCCTTAGTTACAAGATACCTGCTTTGTGAAACTAGTCTGTAAAGGTTTTAGTCAAATTACTGAACCTTAAGCATTGATTATAAAGTGTCTTTAGTGTTGAACTGTTTCCCATTGACAACTATGTCATTCTGTTTAATTTTTAATGAAATAAAAAAGGCGTGTTTTTTAGTTCTCTTGATCTTCCTTTGGAGCAATCAGTCCTGCATCAAATTCATGCTGTTTAAATACTGCTTATAAAAGGGTTAAGTGTAAATATATTTCCAGTATTTGTGTTAAAACGTTCTTATTCCTAGGATAGATGTTAAAATGGGAAGAGCAGGAAGATATCCCAACTGCCAGGATATTCTAAGATTTTATCATAAGAATGAAGACTATTCATTCTGAAATTGGAGTTAAGTCATCTGAACATTGCAGTAAATCAAACATTTATTTGCCTGCTCCAAATTCATAAATGGAAATTGCCTCTGAAAGTATAATTAATTCTATGAAATTAAAACAACATGTTGACAAAGTCAGTTTCAATATCATACAAATAAACTATGAAAAACAAATTGTAAAGAATAATCTCTGTTTTAAAAGAAAGATCAAATATGCATTAATTCATTATATTTCTAGCTACAAACTGTTACAATGGCAGTGAATTACCAAATAATTCAGTATTTAGTTTTATAAATTAAGTTTTATAAATACAGTTTTATAAATATGAACAAAAACTTTTCAGCTGTTTTTAAGTACTAAACTGCAAGCCTCAACTGCCTAATAACTATTTTTATTCCACTTTACTAGTGTAAGGTAGCTTAAGACAACCAATAGGGAATTCGATTTCTGTAAAAGAATACTTTAGTGGGAATAAGCCACCATGATATCATTTGCAAACCCACCTTCATTCCACTGGCAGAAAACAGTAAGTATTGATTATCTCAGTATCCTGATGCTCTGTAGCTACCATGGCACCGTGGAAGGATAGGAAGGTTAAATTACAGCAGAATTCTTGCTGACTTAACTTATTCCAGAGAATGGAAGAGCATCTCCATGGCCAGGCGTAGGGGTTTTCGGAAATGTCTCACTTGCTTACATGCATGAAATATTACCTAGCTGTGGCTCAGGAACATAATGGGATATGCCATATACAGCTTGAGTTACAGATGTCAGTAGGTTCTAGTACTGAAGTCCAAGAAAACTTGCTGAGCCAGTGAGGTCACCTTGGGCTACAGAACAATGCTGAAAATACACCAGGATGTCAGTCTTCTCGATCCTGATAAATATTCAAAGGTTCCTGTAAAGACATTCTTATGGGAATATGCTTTCTATCATTCAGTACTAGATAAAGCAAAATTAATATCTTCATGTTGAGCTAACTGTGTCAGATTTTGATTTTGCCTCTGTTGGAGTAGCTCAGAGTAACTTAGCTGAGCCTGATTTTACAGTATTTCATTATATCTACTAATTCGCTTTACCAAGACAAAATTAATCCTTAATTTTATCATTACTATTGACTGTTTTAATACCCTTTTCGGAGATGCAAATTATTAGCCAGTTTAAAGGTACTGAAGAATCAGACCTTTTAACTTCAGTGCAAGCTGCTTCAGAGTCACAATTTCTAGAGCTGACTCCTAGTGCCGACTGAGATTGCTGATGAATAACCCAATGAAAAAAAAAATCTAAAATTCCTGCGAACGAAAGGATTAGTGTTTTGAAAAGGTTACAGCAAATTTATTTGTGCTTCTTTAGCGCTACTAACACAGAACGCAAATGAAAGTGCAGAGAATTAAAGGTACAAACTGATACAGTAATCAGAAATCAAACATGTATTTAGCAAACCATAATATTAATGGAGATTAAAGCCGACATTTGTTGGAAATATTACCCTAGAGCTTTAAAAATGAATGGCCAAAAATAGCTAAATGATTATGCTTAGATTAAAATGCATATAAACACTTGTTTACTCGGATAACACAGGGATAAGGGCAGTTTAAAATCAGAGGTAGGTTGCATTTAACCAGATCATTGTTTCTAAATGCTGAAACTAAGCTCCTAGAGAATATCCTCTAAAGTAAATGTATAACTAAAATAACATATCACTCAGGATCTGGTGACTTAGCTCCTCATGACAAAACAATGCCATGCATTTTTTTATGCTGTTTGACACAAATTCAATATACTGAGGACCTGGGGTTTTTGTTATTGTCAGAAACTGTGTGCAAGGGGATGAAAAATTCTGCCAAAATGCAGAAGGGTTGTTTGGGGCAGTGGTTTTTGCTTTGTTTTTACATAACATTGCAAATTATAAATATGCAACATTAAGAGGAAAAAGAGGAATCAGTGCTGAATAAAATCCTTAACTGTGTGTATGTTCCTGAGGAAAATATTGTGAAGCAGATTAGACATCACTTCAGGATGGTTGCTGTTTTATTTGTTATTCATAAGAGAGTTAGACTTTCAATGGGTGAGATATTTCACAGCCAACTTTCAATTTAAAAAGAAGCATTTCTTTCAGTGTTTATTAATAAATACAGTACATAGCATCATTATGTATCAAAGTGACAGGATGTTACCTTTCCCTATTTCCTCAAAGACAAAGGGACATATCATGTAATTTCCACGTAAATATACCCTGACAGTGATCAAAGTAAGTGTTACTCATCAAAACAGATTTTTGGGTTGGGCATCAATAAATTGATACATTTAATTGGTGGGATTTTACATGTACTCATTAATGTTCTGACTGAAGGATATTTTTTTCTGCTAACCATGTATTTTGATGTGCTGTGAAATGAACACTCATGCAGTACAATTATTTATATCACATTATTATAAAGCACTTTCAAACAAAGCTGTACCATTTTTAATCTCTCTGAACAATAGACCCAAGACAGCAGAGACTTTTTGTACATGTAACTTGACTGATGCTAAATTCAGTAACACCACTGTATCAAAAATTCAGAATTTTAGGAAAGACAATTTCTCCTACACTAAACATTTCAATAGGAAAAGTACCTTTAGAGCTTAAACTTTTCCAGGCAAAAAATCGCTTTATCAAGCAGCAATTCCTAAGCAATTTCTTGCAGTTTGCAGGCTTCTGATGATACTGCTGCAAATCTTCATTCTCTTCATGTGTTTTCTTCTCAGGGGCTAACATTTCCATCCTAAACAAAAACTTAACCTTTAGTTTTCCTGAAGGGTATATACACAACTTAAATCCATAAACTGGGGGTAAAGGAGATGGAGGGAGAAGGGAGGATATAGACTGGGGATAAAGGGAAAAGATATTCTTATGTCATGCATTTGTATTATTAATTAACTTGAATTATTGTATTTAAATTCTTTTGTATTCGAATGATTTATCTGGAACATTAATGTATTTGTAAAAAATCCAGGCAGGGGGAAAAATCAGATTTTATCTTCTACTTTAAAACTTTTATTTTACTTAAATGATATAAATAGCATAATATCTTTATATGTTAAATAAGTATTTACCTCTTACCTTAGTCAGTTGTTTAGGTAAAGGAAGTAACGCAATCCTCTATGCATAAACCTATTATCCTTCCTATCTTAGCTTACATCAGTGTCATAGAGGAGAGCTGCATTCCCCTAGCTATTATTGAAAGACAGCTGCTCTACCCAGAAAAGATGAATAGTTGGGATTCAGTGCTGCCTTAATGCCACTGTCACTCAAATGCAGAAAAGCAGCTGAGCTACCTAAAAGCCAGTTGTACACTCAGGGACCATTTCTCTACGGTACCTTCTGATTCACACAAGCAGACCAATAAATTTTGATATGACATTATTTTCCTTGATATATTGCCACCTTGAAGGAGGCAGGGGCCATTAGCAATAACCAACACTGACTAGGACCTAATCAAAGCCCTACTCCAGGGCTAAAAAGCCAATAAAAGGCACCTACCCAGTGCTCCAGGACTTTTATGCTACTCCAAGGTCATGCAAGAGTCCTAAACAGCATTCGTGTTCGCTCTTCAGTGAGCTCCAGCCTGAGATGCCGAGGAGATGACTGCTGCTGAGGACAGAAGAAAGCTGCAAGCTGCGGCACCCCTTTGACAATCAGCCATAGACTGTACCAGAGGAGCTACTCTAATTACAAACAATAAATGTGCCCAGCCGGGAGCAAGACACCTAAGTGGCCCGTTTCACTTCCCTCCTTTTCTCTCATACTGTGCTGTCATCCGTAATTTGAATCTAACCACATTAAACGCAAGTTCTAAGGGCAAGAGGTAGAAAACAGTAACAGAAAAAAAACAAAACCTAGGCATTGGTCACAGTACACACTGGAGTTTGGGAAACGAAGCTGACTTTTCAACTGTAAACTTACTGCTTCCTAAGGAAAGAAAGCTTGATGTCAAGACATGACCTTGCTGCATGTGCTTGTGTCAGGAGTTTCTATTAGTCATGCAAAACAATCAATAACAAAGTTTCCCTTTCCTGAAGTTTATTTTTTTAAAAGATCCTAGCAATCCAAGGGTTTTCATCAGTCAGTGTTCCTTCTAACTGAATTAATCTTGATGCCAATTACATAAATTTGCATGTTTCATGCATGTGACAATTTCTGCATACATCTGAAGTACGCCTTAACTCCTTTGCTTTGTGAAAATGTTACACACAAAACCCCATGCCTACCTATAACAAGCGGAGATATTTCAGATCTAGCAGCACAGGCTAAGATGGAGATTTCTAAGCACACTAATTCCACCTCTGGAAACATCCTATTAACCAGCAGCGAATTCTGTTCATAACAGCAGACCGTGGGACTTAACCAATTTTTAGGCAGCTAAAGTAAAGGGGAGCAGTTGCATTCAGACTCATATATAGGGTTATATTTCAGGCCCATCACTATCTAGAACTGAACAAGGCCTGAATTTGCACTGTTGGAGCAGTACTTGCTGGTATCAGGTCCTTTTGAGTCCCACAGCATGACACAGCATTCCAGTCATGGCTGTATTCCCATCACAAGCCACTACTAAAGTGAGCTGAATTTCAATCTGGTGACAGAGCATTTGGAACTTCTGAAACTTCAGCAAAGAAACTTCTTCCAGTTTCAGCATATTTCACAGCTTTCTTATCTTACATTTTTTAAAGGTGCCATTTTCAGAATAAATAGTCATTTTACATTGGTATTTTACTGTGCTAAGGAATACATTTTCATCACAAAAGATTCAGTCTGGACTTCCAGAAGACTCCTGGAGCAGAATTTTGAGTGGCAAGAGTGAAACATGAATGTTAGTTATTGCACAGAAATAAAAACTATATTTAAAAGATAATGCTCTCAACTACTTCTACATCCCATCTTGAAAATGAAACTAATGTACTCCAGAAATTAGAGTCCATCCCTCTGAAACTGGAGGTTCAGTTATGATCAGTCTGTGCAGGGCATCCACAAAATAATCCATCTTCTCCAATGGAACACATCTATATCACTCCTCTCCAGCACAGAGAGAAAACCAGTACTATGCCCAGCAGCACTGGAATATAGCATCATGTAGTGTATCTCCAAACAGCTAAAACTTGAAAGTGCCATTGAAGTAGTTTAAGTTCATTTTCTTGATATAAACCTTCAGAAAAACTGCCTGTCCATGAAAGGTCAGCTACAAAACCCTTGATCCTCCAGCTCAAATATCAGCTCTCATGACATATTCTGTCACATTCCTTGGAGTGCCAGTTGGGAGCTCCTCATCTCAGAGATTCATTAATCCAAAGGCAATGTGAATGGGGAAACAGATACAGGAGCTGAGACAAGCAACTGTGAATATGATGCCATGATGTAAACAGAAACAACTGTTCACATGCAATAGAAGAGGGCTGCTGGATACCCCACATTAGCATTTGAGTAAGGTCTTCAGGAGGGATAAGAATACAGAGGAGCTTTGCCAGAGATGGGATATATGACAGAGCAAACTCGATGACACACCTCAAGAGGATATGGAAAGACAGAACCCTTGCTGATGAGATCTTTAGGATTTGCTTATGTGCAGCTGAAAACTGTCTTATCTGACATGATGCGAATACTTCACTTGAGATTTAACTCTGAAAGGCAGTATTTTTTCTAAAAATGGTTCAGATGTCAAAGGGTTCCGATTACACTGTATCTGGTTCCTTACTTCAAGCCTTAATCAACTCATTGCAATTTTCTTCTATAATAGAAGATTACATGAATCAGACGTTCTTTGTGGCTCTAATCATCATGCTAGAATGTTGAGTCAGTTTAAAATAAACTTAGCCTGTAGCATAGTACAGTTCAAGGCACCACTGAATTTTTCCAAGCAATTGATACTATACCTCAACATGTTCCTAATACTTAATTTACAAAAGGAATGAACATCACTATTCTGAGGCAATGCACTTGATTTACCTCTATCTCTTCTGAAAATTATGTACTCTGAGAAAAGGAAATGGACTGGTAGTAAATGCCACATGTGTATAACCAAGGACTGTAAAAAAATCATTACATGCAATGCTGGAGAAAAAAAGGTCATGTTGTAAGTAACGTGAGAAGTGTCATATGTGGAAAGGATTTCAATCCAGGATGTACAGAATCCATCCTTCCCCTACATATATTGAACCATTGAATAACTTTGGCAAAATGGAAAGGGGAGCCAAAAAAGCACTCTGGGGGTACATTAACTGTGGGTGATCAGTGCAAGGCTGAACCCTTCAGAATGTTTAAATGAGCAGCCAGTTTCTGAAATTAATGCACATTGTTCAGGGAGAACCTATATGTGACTGGTACCTATGAGTTACTAAGCCTCAGCAACCTCAGGATCTGGGGATAGACAGAACTTCCAACTGAGAACAAGCAGTTAAACAGGTAGGAAAGAAAATAAACAGAACTATGTATTAGTGGGAGCATTAACAAGATGACAAATGTGGAGAAATTGTCTGCAAAAACCCTAGAATGCCTCTGGTCTAAGCCCCTACACGTTCATGCAGAAGCAACCAGGAACCTGCTCCATCCTGACCACATGCCTTAAGTCAGGAAAGGCAAATATTTACTGCAGCAGTAAGAGTGCACAGAGATGGGGATTGTGTAAGAAAGCAGGAGTTTGTTACCTCATGTTATTAGATTTCATCTGTAATCAGTTACACCCAAAAATAAAGCTTGGGTTTCCATATATAAAGTTGTTAATTTCCTACTGATGGTTAAATCACCGTTTTTATGAGTGATCTAAATCATGTCAGTTAAAAACTCCAGAGAATCACAAGCTCATGACTCATATAAGGGTTATGTGATACCAGGCAGCTATTCTCAGCTAAATCATAACTATCGGAGTTCCATTTAGATGATGGTCACTACTTCCTAAAGTGCTATGTTTTCTTTTTGCTTAGGTTCCTACTTTGCCAAATATTTGTCAAAATACCCCTAGAAGCCACCTGGAATTTCCTTTCTTTGTGGATGTTTACCATTTACACGTAAATTATAATTAAAGAACCATGAAACAAAGTCTCCATCCTTATTTTGTGGCATGGAGTTTCCGAAACACAAGAAGAATAAATTTGGCTAGGATATGTAATTTTTTTTTCTCCATACTTATAGATCACTCTATTTACACCACACCAAGACAGAGGTGTTCAGCTCTCATATATCCATTTTATTAATTTTTTATAATGCCACAGAATTAAGAACATATCCAGTAAGTCTCATAGGGACAGTGACTTATTTATGACCATCTAAGTAAAAAACCACATATGAAACTTAGATTGGAAAGCTTTCAGAGGCAAATTAAAGACAAATAAGCTACCTATTCAGCAGAACTGAAGATTCCTTTCCTATCCTACGGGATGTTACGTCTTTCAGACACCTTTTGACAGCTGTGAATAACACTTAGCAGTAGCATAGCACTAGTAACAAGAAAGGGCAGAAAACTGCTTATCAGAGAGCATCCTGCAGATGGGGCAGCACCAATAAATGAAGCTAACTGAACAATGACAAAACATTTCGAAGACCCCTTTTTTTGCCTTTTATAAACAACTTATTACTAGCATCTGAAATGATTATTTCTAAGTATGGTATCATTCATCCAATGCATTTTTACATATAAGCAGCTTAGAACAAGAAAACAGTGCCACAAATCATCTACAAAATGAGTTCTTAACTGCTACAAAGCAATCATTGATGTCTTAGTCACTGAAGAACAGGAACAAAATCAGAACTACTTTAGATGCTATCATGTCATGTTGAAAAAGTCCCTCAAATGGTTAAAAAACAGAAACAAAACAACAACAGAAAAAAAAAAAGAAAAGAAAAGGGGAGAAACTGAGCAATTAATTGATTAGGTGAAATCAGAAGCTTCTAAAAATTGATTTGACCATAATATGGTCACTGGAGAGGGAACTGGAATAGAAAGAGGAATGCTACTGCACAATATGCTTGGGAAAGGATGCAAAACAGGTCTCATATTTCAGTTTCAAATAAAATTGAATATGAACCAGTAGACAAGAAGTTTAATGATTTCATATTTCAGTAGAACATAATTCATACATTTCCTTAAAAAGACAGGAGTCTCACTTAGGGATATACAGATTTCTTGGAGACACTACATATGAATTACTATGAACACCTTTGTTACTTGGATTCCTGATGAAGTATCAGCTGAACTCTTAAATAACCTTCCAAATTTTGGAGAAAACAATACAGATTTGATACAAACTTTCATTTTTAGGTTGATACATTATTTTGCACAAAATAAAATCATGTTGAAAATTACTGTCTCATTAAGCTTCATGCCTATTGCCTTATGTCCAGCAAAATAATGCTGAACACCTTGAGTACAACAAAATAGGAGATAAAAACAATAAAGACATTTTTCGACAGACTTTAAAGCTGTGTATTTATTTTATTCACATGCAAAGTGAACAAAGTCATGAAGTCGATAAAAGTAGTATTTCTGAATTTTAAACAGACTTTCATATGTTGTCATAAAATTTTACTCCTATGAAACTGTTCTAAAACAATTTATGTTTTTCTAGATATTAAAAGCCTCGAAGATTGAACAGAGCTTGAGAGAATATAAATTCAGATTATAATCAACTGCACTACATGGCAGTCACATAAATACTGACTCTTGATTCTGTGATATGCTGAGCACTTCCAGCTCTTACCATGGATAACGGAAGGATGTAGTGTTCAGCTTTTGCAAGATCAGGCTCAGGTGATTATCATACACTGACAAGTTATCCTTTGAATCTATTTTAGCTTTTTTACATGTATGATTTCTTCCTTAATGGTCCTGAAATGACAGTAAACACTAGAGCAAGTGGAAATTCACATCATAGGCAGCTGGGAGGAACTAAGGAAACAGAAACAATGCTGGCAAGCGAGAAAGTCATTATTTAAAAAGGTAACAGGAGGAGCCTTTTTGTGCAAATTTGGAGTGACTGCATTTTCATGTTACTCAATCACAGTACTATTTAGTAAGTTAAAATAATAGTTGACATGGATTTTACTGCATCATGCAAACAAATTTACCTGAACTACTGGAAAGAAATAGCAAGTTAAAATTTTCTCATCAGAGGCATATAGCATGCTTACATAACAGCTTTCTCTGTTTCTATAGTCATCCTGCAGTGTTTAGTCTTTATAAAATTAGACAATATGCACAGCAATCAAAAATAATTGCATGTGCAACTATCTTAATGATTATTAAGAAAAAGTTCAAGCTGTTTATAACTATCCAGAGGCCAGGCTTGTCAATACTTGCAATTTAGGTTCAAGCTGAATGAGCATCTAGTAGGCTGAATACCACCTCCACCAATCACTTGGGCCACCCCTACAATTTAAAATGCTTACTTTACAAAGATTTAGCATGTACAGTGAATGCACCTGGCAGCAATGGGAACAAAAACCTTCTGTTTTGTCACAGAACAAGGAAAGCACAAGTGCTGCATAAGAGCTATACCTTTAGCCTTCCACTGGAACAGCTACGCCTAATGACAATGTCTTTTTCCTTCTGAATTGTTGGCCTAATTAGAGAGACTAATAGGGCAGTTAGTCAGCAAAACTGATAGTTGTCTGTCTTGTGGCTGCAGTTTCTGAGAGAAAACTAACAGAAACCACACAAAGTGAGTTACCAAACAATTAACAACTAGAGATTTACCATTAAAAGAGACCAGTTTTTCTCAGTAATCAGTACACAGACTATCAGCAACTGAAGAAGAACTCTTTAATGGCCATGTTCTACCTATTGATTTTCTATTAGCCTAATGATCCTTATGCAATACTAAAAGTGTATATGAAAGAATGCCATAGGAGTTTGGAGCTTCTCATCAATTTCTTAACTGCTATCACAGATACACATAAGAAGTAATTATTTTGAAACTGAAGTACAAAACCACAGTTTTAAACATTTATATAAGTATACACCTACATAAGTGCACTTATACACTTGCATAAGACAGTGTTTTCATATTTCTGCCCAGCTAGAATTCCTTCTGGAGTACAGCGTAACTGAAGCGTACAGCATAGACTTTCTACAGTTGCCAAGCACTTTCCAGAATTCACATAATTGGAACACCTGAGAGCCTTTTCTCCTTCAAAATAATCTTGAAATATTAAACCAGAATTTTTTATTACAGAAACAACTTTATTAGCATGAATCTTAATCTAGTGATATGGAAAAATGATAATATATAGAAAAAGGGCAATATATGGAAAAACGGAACTATAACCCCCATTTTCAAGAAGGGGAAAATGAATGAGCCAGGGAACTACAGAGCAGTCAGTCTCACCTCTGTGCCTGGCAAAATCTTGGAGCAGATTCTGCTGGAAGGCATGCTGAGGCACATGAAAAACAACAAGGTGGTTGGTGACAGCCAGCATGGCTTCACTAAGGGGAAATTCTCCCTGACCAATCTGGTGGCCTTCTATGATAGGGATACAGAACTGATGGATAGAGGTAGAGCAGTTGATGTCATCTACCTGGACTTGTGCAAGGCGCTTGACATTGCCCCACAAGACATCCTTGTCTCTAAATTGGCAACTGATTTTGATGGATGGACCACTCAGTAGATAAAGAATTGGCTGGATGGTCACACACAGAGTTGTGGTCTACAGCTCAATATCCAGCTAGAGACCAGTGATGAGTAGTGTCCCTCAGGGATCAGGTCCTGGGACCGGTCTTGTTCAACATCTTTGTCGGTGACATGGACAGTGGGTTTGAGTGCAGCCCTCAGCAAGTTCACCAATGACAGCAAGCTGTGTGTATCAGGTTGATACACTGGAGACAAAACTCAGTTCTTTCTCACTGCTAATGAACAAGAATAATCATTTCTCATTTTCCTTGTTGGGCACACACATAAAGAATAATCTTCTTTTGACAAGTGAGAATGGAGTTAGACTGTACTAATAAGGGATGGAAAATAAGAAAAAAATTTACGCATTTCTATAGTGCCTATGAAGGCAGCATAGCTGGAGACTGTTTATCTTTGATGAATTATAATAAACTTCAGATTCAGTTACTGCATACTTTGACGGCTGAGCAGCCATTAGTTTGTTACAAATAGAAGCCTGAAAGATACCAGCAAATTAGAACTGTTATTTGTCTTCATATAATAAAAATACCTGTGGCCATTTTTGTGTCCCTTCTCTATCAAGTGATATAAAGAGTTCTCACATAGTGCCTTAGCTACATGCTTTGTTGTTACTAGTGTGATCATCTCCACCAGCTTTCATGTCTGGCTTTCAGCTATGTCTCTATTCATAAAGTTTTACTGTTTCATAGTTAAGATCCTATTAAGCATAAATGATAGGGATCACTCATTAATGAGAATACATCTATGAGTGCAGAAAAGAGTGGCTCTTGGTCCAACTTGTCAATGATTTTATCAGCAATTTAAAGAACACTATGAATTCCTTATATGGACAAATGCAAAGATTTATGAAGTAAGTAATCAGGAGAACATTTTACTGTTACGGGATAAACCCAGTAGGTTTGGGGTTTTTTTCGGCTCAGCAGACTGAAAAACAACACTTCTAGGAACAGAGACTCTATTTTTGTTCCAAAAAAAAAAACAAAACCCACCCTAAGGCTACACCAGAACAGCATTTTGGTTTCAAGTCCACACTTCCAAAGATGAGAGTAACTTCAGATTGACTGCAAAGTAAAGGAAGTTAAGGGATGACTACATCTGTCTGTGAAGATACTCATAAACAGAAAAGAGATCTGATTATGGAAAATTTTTGAAGCTGATTGACATGGAACAAGTATGATGCAAAAGGTAAAAACTAAACCTAGAAACATCTGAAAATAAAACGAAAATTTAGAGTAGCTAAATATTACTGGTGATCTCTTTATTGTTTTGTTAAAAGCAATTATATTTGAAACATAAATTATGATTCAATCTCCGTGAGAAAAGACCTCTGGCTGAGAAGGTCAGTTTACAAGATTACTGTGATCACCTCTAGATTTGAAAAAAATGTTATTTTTCCCAGATGGAAGGAAAAAGCACTATGTTGTTCTCCCCTCATTTCATAGGTTGTTTGTAAGGTTACCTTCATTGTCATTAAAAGCTGGAAATATAATGGTAAATAAATGAAATAGAACACAGTTCTGCAGTGTAGCAATTCTGTCAGATTTTCTGCCAAATTCCAGAGCTTTTAACAATGCCTCTAACACCAGCTAAATTCTAGCAAACGAATTCAAGATTAATCAATTTTTTAGGATTAAGTCATTTGTCTGCATTTGCTCATGTTGTCTTTTAGCGATAAAAAGTGTTAAAGCACCATACAAATCTGTATTTAATAAGGTGATCATCATTTAGCACTATGTTAAATGCCCAAGTGATTAGAACACCTGAATAATAGAAGGGGTTCCCAATTGAATAATTACAATAATGTGCTTTCATATATCCCTATTTTCATAGCTTTAGGCAATATCAAGTGGTTCAAATTAACAAACCATCTCATAGATCAGATGGTTTTCCAGCACCTCCAGTTCAGAACTTGAAGTCATTGGTTAGGAAAGCAGTCATAAACATTGCAAATAATAATGAGATTTTTGACCTTCCACTGGCACATAAATTGATGTGTTCCTGACTTTGCTGCTAAACTCCAAAGCTTTCAGCCCCCATCTTGTAATTGGATGTGTTAACTCTAAAGAAGACTAAAATAGAAGAGTAAAACCAGGGAACAGAGTTAGGAAGAAGTGAATTGATATATATATCGAATATATACATATTTGTATATATTTCAAATATATACATATTTCAAATATATACATATTTCCAGCTCTTGTAAAAGAAAAATTATTGTGATTTCTCAGTTGAATCCTTTCTATCAAATAAGGTTGTATACCACATGCTGGCAATTACAGTATTAAGATCTTTAATAAAGCTTATTCTCCCTGTATCTAGTATTGCACATTGTAAAAGTCAGGTGCAACTAATGAGAAACAGGCATTCATACCACTTATTTATTTTTTTCCTATGTGTTATTTCTGATATGCTGATTTTCTTTCTTTTTCATTCTGACTTTAATTCATCCTCCATTCATTAATTTATGGCATTTCCTAGCTCTGAGTAATGGAGTCCACCATCTGAAATACTGTGATTCTCACACTTTGGTATAGCCACTTTCTGTCATACTCTGTATAATGGCCAAACAAAACAATTCTATCTTTTGCAATGATAACTTAGCAAATTTTAATGGTAGAGTTCAGCAAGCAAACAGAGTTGGTTAAGCACCACTATTATCCCATATTACAGAAGGGAAAACTAAGAGGCTAAATTAAATGACTAGCTTGGAAACATTAACAGACTGGAGAGACATCAGCAAAGAAAATTATTAAGTGTGTGCACTGGTAATAATAAGAAAGACCCAAATATTCAGGACAATAAGCAGGTACGGTAAGGTATGACCTATGCTCCTGATACAGAGTACAGCAGTAGTTAGCATGTATGCTTATGATAGGTATTACCAGCAGCATAGTGTCACACACTGATACAGACTATATTGATACTGAGACCCACTACTCATCAATGCTACCTACTATTCAGTCAACGAACTGATATATCAACATCTGTACATATTAAACAATAATCATTTTAATGGATTTAAAGAAACTTCCAACTGTGATTCTATAATGAGGGAGGGAAATTGGAATAAGGACAAGGATAAGGAGACTGAGAAGGGGAAAAGGAAAGAAATGTCGCTGCAATTAGGATTCTCCCTGCCATATATTTCATTTTGAATTGAAAATTAAATTTGTGATGCAAAATGAATGTTGAGAATGAGAGCTAAAGGTTCAGGCCATATGGCATTATCAAATTCCTTTTTTAATTTCCCCATATTAAAAGGAAACAGTACCAGTCCATGAAACTGATATGACAGTTGTCCCACAGCTCCGCAAACTCTTCTGTTACTGCTGTTCATTTAAGAGAAATACCAAGAGTTGAGCCCATATTTTGACCAAGTAACACTTTGCAGAAGGATGAGAAGGTGATTCAGCATCCAGATACTTGTCCCAGACCTAATTCTGTACCATGTTAGAGTAGCTAAGGATCCTCTGGGGTTCTGATAACTTAGGGTACCCAAGTACCATGGCATTTCTTATAACGACTAGAACAGGCAACTGTATTTTGCTTTCCGACATTTCTCTGACTATTTATGGAAACTACATTGTAACACTGAGTTTCTTTTCATGTAACTATCACACATCCAAGGGGACAGTGGTAACCCAGTCCATCTTCATGAGACACCACATTTCCACCTTACTACATGAATATATACTACCTTTTACTAGTTCAAAATGTCCTAATTAATCTAAAAAGAGGAAACACACTGCTGAATGCCTGCCAAAATACTTCATGGTCGCATTTTCATTTTGAGTCATATATTAAATTATGAGTATACACAGATTTTTACACCATGGCAAATCACTCTTTCCAGATACTAATTTTGGACAAAAAAAGTACTTACTGTAAAAACAAGTCTGTGTTAAAGGATCATGTCAGAAGATTTTCAGAGGGTGTTTCCATGAAACAACCATAAATCTAAAACCATCACTAACTTGTGTGCAGGCATTTATCAACTGCACATATTTTTTACAGTGGCAGTAAATGAAGGGTTTGTGTTGGAAAGAAATACCCACCTGAATAAGATGAAAAAAATCAAAAACTGCTGTGTTAGAAGGGAGTAAAGAGTAGAGAAGCTATATGACTTTTAGTACCAACTTTCCCTCATTGAGTGGATAAATTCCCTTGATTCAATCTATAGTCCTGCAGAGAGATGCCCCATCAGAGGGAAATGCAGAATTCCTGCATGTTCTGCCTGGAGCTGCCCTCTTCTGGCTACATTTTCAACCTGATCAAGTACCTAAGTCAGGCAGTGTGAATGCATTTTATGTTTATTCAGTTTCTATCATATCCTAGCACTCATAGGCACTACGGTATCATGAAATGCAAAACAGCCATAAAAATGAAAGTTTTATTACTAGCAATACAATGGAAGCCATTATCTATCAATAGTTGATGTATGCTGGTTACTCATAATGTCCAGAAGGGTGTTTGTGCATGGAAAGGGTAGGCAGGATAGGGGAACTCAAACAATAATAAGTGCTGACAGTACTAATTCTTTATGGCAACCACAATATGGCAACTAAACAACAAAGTTTATAATCTGCCAAAAGGACCAGGAGAAAGTTTTACACTATTTCAGGACTGAAGGGGGCTGCAAATCCATTCTGCAGAACACACATTAAAACGCTTCTGCCTAGAGACTGTCATCCCTTACTGTAATGTGGAAGTACCTGAAGGCTTCAGTATATTTGGTACTATACAAACATGTTTTAAGAAACATTTATTTTTCCTCTAAACAACAACACAAATAGGCAACATGAAGGCCAGGCAGAAGGATGCATCCACTGTCTCCATTTGACAGATGGAGAATAGAAGCCCAGTGAGACTGAGTTATTTGCCTGAGGTGGTGTACAGCAGAGCCAGGAACTTGACCTAGGCAGCTCAAGTTCCAGACCAGTGCCTTCTTGCATTAGTATCTGCATCTTTATGCATTCTTTTTGTCATAATCTAGCAATTAAAGGAGCGCTGCTTTGTCCCAGGTTTAATAGGATCACAGTTTTAAAACAATATAAAGTAGTCAGTAACTTCAAAAATCAGATTATAAATTTTAGGCTGTATTGATTTTAGTTTCTTCCCTCAGCTCCTATGTTCTTTAAACCACCTCCAGTAATTTGATTCAAGCTTCAGAAGGAAGTCCTTTGAGAGCACATGAAACAGTATTTCAGTTAAACCACTAATGTGATTTTTTCATCAATCAAATATTAAATACTCAAAGAGAAAACAAACTTGAACTATGAGAAATACTTCTGATGGCAGTTCAAAAGATGCACATCTGTGCAGTTCTACAAATAGACAATATATTCACTTTCGTGTTGCAATACTGAGTGATTAGGTTCCATGCCTCATTCATCTATCTTCTGAAGTGTGAGAAATGGACAACTGTAAATACAGATAAAACAAGGATACTGTCTCAGCTACAACAGCTACAGGCAGTTTTTGTACAAGAGATTTCTTTACCATTTTTTTTGCAAGGTGAAGATCACATATAAAAGCTGTAATGGCCAAATTTCAGAGTTCAGAGAATTGCTACTTTCCTAAGTTCTAAGCCTATTCAATCTAATGAATTACATATCTGTGACCTTTGTTTGAGAGAGACAGAGATTTTAAAAACTAAATTAAAAAAAAAAAATGTGCCAGATATTTGGCTGCTAAGAATCAGTAGAACTGGGGGAGCAAGGAAACAAAACTCCCTAAATAAACACTAGACTAATTCAAGATTTAACATTATATAAAATATCACAAGAAATTAATGTTATTGGAAGTACTAAAAATGAGACTTAGGTGGGTTTTAAGAATAATATTGTTTCTCAGAGTTTTGAGAAATGAACAGTACACTCTGAAGTCCTACTTCTGGGATAACTGCAAAATGATAGCCTCATCTGAAAAAAGCAATGATGGAAGACGCAGGGCAAATGAGGCTGCAAAAATAGAGAGGTTACACAACTACCTAGGTGCCTACTGATTTTCATAAGCAAGTCCTCAAAATTTGATCCTGTTTACTGCAAGTTAATTATCCACACCACTCAGTATATGGAAAGACAAATCATTACCATTGCAAAAGGAATCAAGACCCTTTGAAAAAAAATATAATAAATTCAGGTTCTGCACATATACCACAAATTATGAGCAAATTGATACTGGAAATAGAAAATATGAGAGAAAGCAACCTGATAATAAAACCACTGAAATACAAGGAAAAAGTAATAATCTTCTACTTTCTAATTATATCACAGCTAAAAGAGGCCTTGTGGCAAAAAAAGTCAATACCAAAGCCAAAGTTTTGTCATTTCTCTGACACTTCTTGTAAGAACTAAAAATGAACTTTGAGGCTAGTTCATGCAACAGACTAGCGTACTTGAGTGAGAGACTGAATGAAGAGAAATGCTGGTACAATAATTGGTTGTAATACTTATCAAATCTTTTGGACAATTTGCAGAGATTAATTATCCGTGAATAAAAGCACCTCCTCCCTAAGCAGCTCAAAAATAGGAAAATAACTGCCATCGGAATATTATTCGCTAGTTTGTTTGGGCTTTTTTTCTTCTAACAATTAATGCATTAAGAATCATGCAGTCTTTCAGGGAAAAGGTAAGGAACTGTCAGTCATTGCTCTGGGAAGAAATCAACATATATAGAATCATAGAATAGTTAGGGTTGGAAAGGGCCTGAAAATCATCAAGCTCCAACCCCCCTGCCATGGGAAGGGACACCTCACACTAAACCCTGCAACCCAAGACTCTGTCCAACCCAGCCTTGAACACTGCCAGCGATGGAGCATTCACAACTTCCTTGGGCAACTCACTCCAGTGCCTCACCACCCTTACAGTAAAGACCTTCCTCCTTATATCCAGTCTAAATCTCCTCCATTTAAGTTTTAACCCATTACCCCTTGTCATATCACTACAGTCCCTAATGAAGAGTCCCTCCCCAGCGTCCCTATAGCCCCCTTCAGATACTGGAAGGCTGCTATGAGGTCTCCACGTAGCCCTCTCTTCTCCAGGCTGAACAGCCCCAACTTTCTCATCCTATCGTCATATGGGAGGTGCTCCAGTCCCCTCTTCTTCTAAACATCCCTTATTGCTGTCATACTTTTGCCTTGCTTGCAAAGATTATTTGTTTCCTGTTGTACTTGGGTACACAAATTTAGACAAACAAAGCAGTTTCAGTTCCAAGCTATCTATGTGGTTGGAGGGTACTCTACAAGAGCAGTTTGGAAGTAAACAATTGATCCTTCCAGGCTATTACGAATGAGAGCTGTTGGTTTTTTTCCTCAAAGTTGTGGGGCATATAGTTGGAGACTTTTTAAGCACAGCACTAATTAGTGCTCTGCTAAACACCTGGTTCTCATGTGTGCTTAAACCAGCTGAGAACCTTTACAGATGTCAATGGGACTGTGCAGAATCACAACTTTTCTGCACATCTAAAAAGTAGTCCAACCCAACCCAGACCTGCTTTCACTGTGAAACATAGAATCATAAAATTGTGAAGCTCAAGTATTCTTAACCATAGGGACACTTTTTGTAGGTAAGTCTCATCTTTCTGTCTTAATTGCATTGCAGAGATTTCTTTTTACTAATAAGGTGTCTCCCCCTCCATGTTTGATAAGGAAGGCTGAACATTTCTCCCCTTCATAAAGACCCTTAAAATTTCATCCTAATGCAATCAGGATGTAAGAAAGCTATAGGAAGAAATGAAAGTTATAGGAAGAAATGCAGATAAGCTTTATAGTTCATCAGTTGCAGCAGCAGATACAGGTGATTACTGGAACTTGAAAACAGAAAATATAATCGCAAAGCTTCATATTAAGGTAATTACACTGGAATAATTTGGGACTGAGTTCACTGAATTACAAGATAGTTTTAACATCTGAATCATTTTGAAAATATATGCTGACTAGTACTGAAGTTGAAATCTTCCTTAGATATAACATGAAAAGCATATTAAATTAATATTCTAAATGCATTTTTGTGAATACACAGTTTGCTTTGTAATCTGTTGAAACACAAAGCTAACGAATGAGAAAAATATAATGGTTTATTATATTGCACTCAGAAAGTCACAAAGAAATTTGAAGTAAAAAGTATACAATCAAAATACGTTTAGGAAACTAATCACATTTTGGACTAACAGCAAAATATTAAAGAAACATCGCTTCAATTCTTTTCTCATGTTATCAATTCTGACAATGTGCAAGTTTAGTAATGATTATATTAGAAAGACATAGCTTCTAGTAAAAATGCTTTTGAAGGGTATTGAATTCAAGTGTTATACTCCTTTTAAGACTCCTGATTCTTAATGTTTATTTAACTTGATAACCAGTTTAAGGGGTGGGGTGGAATAACCACCTTTACACAACTGCTTAAGCCTTGATGACGTCAAGAACTTTTGAGATGTCATATATTTTGTACATTTAACAACAGCAGGTAAAGAACATTTAATACTCTTCTGGTAAGTGTAAGACCATCCCAGAATCAGACCCAAATGAACCACCTCCACCCTCTGGATCTTAACAGCTGTTTCTCTCCTCTGAGGCTCCATGGGAAGTCCTTTCACACCTTCACTGTTCAGAGGTTGTAACAACTTCGATTCAATAAAATATCTGTATGTAAAAAGCCTCTCTGATTACAGGATTTAGCAAATACTTGATTGCCACAGAAGACAGTCTACCAGAAACACTTTTCTACTTGCAACCCTAGGTAAAATGAAATGGAGAGCGAATATTCCCTTCATGACTCTTCAACATGTGTTAATAAAATGGGTTAATTTGAAAATGGATTGATTTTGTCTACCTGAATGCTTCAGGAACTGCAGTCTGAGGGTACCTAGAAAGCTTGCAAAGATGGGAAACTAGCAGGCAGATACGTTGTGGCTTTGTGTATAATCAGTTCTGAGCACAGAAAATTTCTGACCTGTAATTAGATCTTAGTTAATTTTGCGCCAGCAGCCTAATGTTGGCACATAAAAATCTCTCCTTTTAAGTAACTGAGTAAGAGTGAGAGGTGGGTTTAAGGTTGCAGAGCATTAGAATACTTATAAAAAGATAGGAAAGTTCAAAGAAAAATCATCTGTATAAGTTCCAGCAGTGCACAGTATTAAAAGCTATTCATATACTGTGCACTGGATGGCTACTGAATTCTGTTGCTTAATTTGCACTCAAATTACCACAGTAGTGAGCATCAAAATAAGAAGCTAATAGATATATAACAATTTACTGCTTTTAAACAACCCAGTGCATTGATATGGCCAGATGGTAATGGGAAATATACGAATCAAGTAGCAAACTGAGACAATGCAGTCTCTTCATTTGTGATCTGAAGTGGCTTTTCTGGTTTCTCAGAAGCCACCTCAAGCAGTTCTCCCACAGTCTTCAAATAGCTTTGAGAATCAGATCACTGGTTCTAAGGGAGCTCTAGAAACAACTCTTTCCTTTTGGAGTATAAAAGAGGGTTATTTTTCTCTTAACACTAGACATCTCTTCCATCTTTTCTAAGAAAATAAATAGCTTTTGTTCTTCTTCTAGACCATATTTTTATCTTTTTCCCACATTTGCATATAAAAGAAGAGGGATATTTAATTCTACATACACTGCAGAATGAAACAACCATTTCTTTGATTCAAATATCTACACATTCAACAATATTTTCCCAATAACACTGGAAAAATATCCAATATATGCATATTCACTATGCCTATTTTATTATCATATGTTAACTATCTACAAAAATAAACTGGACACAGTTCTGAATACAGGTACTTGCTCCATTTCAAGATATTGTATCTGAGGCTTCAAATCTAATTTGCTGCCCATTTTTGATCAACACTTCTTAGAATGAAAAAAAAACAACATTTCTGCACTATGTTCTCATTTATTAGCTTGTTAACTCCCAGATTATTAGGAAATATTTGAAGTCTTTAAATATTATTATGATAAAATTACCAAAATTCTTGAATGTTCATTTTAATTTCTTAACTAAAAAAATACTTGGAAACAAAGCATAAACACACCATTGTGTCTTCTGATGCCAGCAGTTTTGCTAAATTTAACAGCCACAAAATATGCAACGCCAGATACTTTAGATGTGAAAACTATGTACTACCATTTTAATCAGTTCTGAACTTCATTCATAAACTCACCTGATATTTTATGTAATAAGCAGGATAAAACTATGCAAAAGTATTAAATATATTTCCAAGGCCCCAAGTCCACCAAAAGCTTCATTAATAGACTTTCGGTAAGTTGTTCAAGAAGGCATTTTTGACTACTGAAAGGAAAATAAATCAGAAAATGCTGGTGCTCTTCAACAATAATTACTAAAAGACAGTATATGGGTTATCACACCTTTCTAAACAACAGACATGATCCAGAAGTGCCCAGGTTCTGGCCAAAACCACTTAATACAACGAAATACTTCAAAATCCAACATTGGGGTTATTCCAGTCTTTCTGCAAGACTTCCAGTACTTCCCAGTTATCATTTGGCTAGAAAAATGGAGAAGAAAACTGCTCAAATGCAGCATTTTTGCTTCCTTGAGGCATCCATCTGACGAAAGCTAAAACAGGGAGGCACTAATATAATCGCCTTTTTAAAAAACTAGAAGATTAGGATTGTTACAAGTGCTTTCATGGATAAGAAACTGATCGCTTCTTGGTCATCTGAGGAAGATCCAAGCTGCAGTACAGATGCTTTGCAGTAGTCGCCTCCCTGACCTTGACATGAGGTTTGGGAACAGGAGAGTAATGCAAGAAGCAGGTGGCTGTACCTAGGCACATGATGATGAGATTGATCACTGTCATGCAAATCACTAGCCCTTGAGGGGCCCAAAGCCACTCGAATTAAATGGCTGTAAGTACAGCTCAACACCTGCTAAAGCTTTCGAGCCCCTGGGCTGCAGCCTTTAGCTTCTCCACACAGGCTCTCAGCCCTAAATTTTGTAAGTGTCTGCTTGACTGAAAAAAAATGTTCAGATGAATTCTGCTATGAACAATGAATTTCTTATTAGTATATTTACTTCAAAACACTCTACATTGTCAGTTAACACATCTCCAGTTCTCTTAAGCTACAGTGTTTCCCAGTTAACTGTATGAACTGAGCAGAATATTGTTTCTCTGTTGTGTTCAGGAAACATCCAAAGCAGAGGGAAATCATCAGATTGTTTCAGCATTTGAGCCAAACCAGACTATTGCAATTGAATCACAAAATGATGTCAATTATGGCCTTTTCTAACTTCACTGAAATTTCATTGTAGTGCTTTCTTGCTGTAAAGTGCATGTTAAATATTCTTCTCCCGAGTCTTCAGAAGAATCAAGCCAAGCAATGACAGTACTATAGA
This sequence comes from Myiopsitta monachus, assembly GCA_017639245.1. Taxonomy (NCBI): domain Eukaryota; kingdom Metazoa; phylum Chordata; class Aves; order Psittaciformes; family Psittacidae; genus Myiopsitta; species Myiopsitta monachus. The sequence continues at coordinate 99,128,534 of CM029917.1, read as the reverse complement.
CATTACTGGTAATTTTCTATCCAAAAAAGTCAAAGCAAACCTCTATTCCTTTACACAGAAGGTTGAAGTTGCCATAACTACAATACAGACAGAAGAATGTCCTATGAATAAATAGTTTTCAGATGGCCATAAGAGTTTCCTAAGAGGCAAAATGAGAAAATAAGTGACAGATTTTTTCATTCCCTTAAAAATAACCAGATGGGACTAGAGTTAAGTAAACTTGTCATAAAGCTGTTATTTGACCAGTAAATATATATATATATATATACACACATACATATATATATATTTGAGTTCTTCATCATATTAGGTCTTTACCCAGTCAGAAAACCACTAATATTCATGGCAAAGAACAGGCATTTTTCTGTTTGCTACATCTGTCAAAACCCTGTATACTTGTATGAGGTACTGCTGAATGTCTCAATCATAAAACAAAACATACACATTCTTCCATTGCTCTTGCCAAGATGATCTTTATTTGAAATTCACCTTACAAAATAGTTAATAATTTCAGAATTTAGTCTCAATCTTCTTTTTATAGCAGGAAAACTCACAGGAGAATTTAGGACCCTATAGTGCACTTTGAACAGTACAATTGTACTGTAGAACTGCTACTCTCTGCAGAACCCTTGAAATCTGATGTCAGTGAAAAAGAGTCATAAAACCTGAAGATTTCCACAGGGAGAAGAAAAGGATTCAGAATACTGCTCCCCTGCCTACAGATTTATTTTTTCTTTTCTTTTTGCTGTTTAAATAAACTACTGACATTAAGAATAAGAGGAAAAGATGCCTCTAAAAATGGAATGAATCATCAAGGGAAGTTAAGCGCCATAATGCCACTGAAAGTGAGTCAACCTTACCCAAGTTATCCCATTAGAGCTTCCTGAACTGCATTCAGCTTTAGTAAGTCTAAGTTCGCAAGTCCTCAAGGGTGCAGAACTCTCATAGGAATCCATCAGAGCTCTATGAATAGAGAATTTGTAAGGGGAGGAACTACCATCAATATTTGATTGGTTTTGTTGAAGGTTAAATTATCAGTTGAACGGAACAGCAGTGCATTTGGATTACCCATCTAACATTCTGCTCAGCAGTGTTTATTACTTATATGGTGCCCTAAGCTTTGCTAGCCTATAGAAAGAAAGATCTTGCATTAATTGAGCAGAAGGATGAACCAGGCAGCCAGGTAACTGGCAAACCGGTGTCAGTGGTTTAACACCAGCTGGCAACTAAGTCCCATTCAGCCGCTGGCTCACTCCCCCACCCTCACTGGGATGGAGAGGAAAACTGTAAAAAAAGTAAAATCCATGTGTTAAGGTAAGAACAGTTTAATAATTAAATTATAATATAATACAAATAATAACAATTAAAAGGGAAATAACAGAGAGTGAGAGATAAAACAAGAAAAAAAATCCCCAAACAACAGCAATGCACAACACAATTGCTCACTACCTACTGACTAATACCCAGCCCATCCCAAGCAGCAATCGGTCCCTTCCAGCTAACTCCCTCCAGTTTATATACTGGGCATGCCATGCTGCAGTATGGAACACCCCTTTGACTAGTTCAGGTCAGGTGTCCTGTCTCTGCTCCCTCCCAGCTTCTTGTACCCCTCCTCACTGCCAGAGCATGAGGAGACTGAGAAGTCCTTGATCAGGGTAAGCATTACTCAGTGACAACTAGAACATTGGTGTGTTATCAGTACTGTTCCCAGACTGAAGCAAAACCATAGCACTACACCAGCTACTACGAAAAAAAAAATTACTCCAGCTGAAACCAGGATACCTGGTTTAAATACCCTGCTACATGTAGACTGCAGCATCAGACCTATTCTCTTTCTGCTTGATTTCTCCTTTTCTCTTAAAAGGAGTTACAAGAACATCACAAATAAACTGCTGCATCAACATTTTAAATACTAAGTCACATAGACATCTGTAACTATGTAAGAAAGCATTTACTTTCAAAAAGCAGTGGCAGAGCTGGGAAACTAGACAGACTCTCTGCCTCTTTTCCTTTTCCACCATTCAATTATTTTTATTCTATTTTCCCTTCTAATTAGAGGTCTATTTAAGCCTGATGCAATGTGTCTTCATATCAGATATATTTCAGTGTACAGAAAGGGGAAAAAAAAGACATTAAAATTATCCCTTGTTTCAAAAGTTTAAAATATCAAATGTGCTTTAAGCAAGTGTTTATAGCTCTCAAAAGATAGAAGAGCTATTACAAAATAATCACGTAAAACGACAAGAAGTGGCTCTTCAGTAAAACAATTTAAAGTATAAGTGCTTCCCCTATTACTAGTTGTCAAAATTTTTTTCTAGCTGAACTGCAAATTAATCACAAGATAGTATCCAAGCCTGCTATCATACACATTAAAGTAATTACCAGTTCATTAGCAAAAACTTCAATTTTAATAAATAAGACATTGAAAAAATTACTCTATCACCTTTCAGTACAAGTTATGTCCCAACCTGAAAAGCTACACTTTGATAATTGCAAGACAGGGGAAACAATATAAAAAGAATAAATTACTTCAATAGTTCTCTGCGCAAAATTACTGTCAGTTCACTACTTCCAGAGCTTCAAAACTGCATTTATGTGGTTTTAATTCCTAAGGGTGATGCCCACATACAAGACTCAGCACTAGCTTTAATTAAGGTTTCATGTGTCCCTAGATTGCCCCGAGACATCTTATCTAATGAATGAAGAAACCATGGTCTTGAACAGGTTCTACATTAATTTGCTAAAAGGTAGCAAACTAATGTAACTAGACTTTTCTCAATGTTCTTTTTCTTGCAGTCTAGAGAAAAGATTTCCATCTTCAGCAGTGATGATCATAGCTTGAAGGAGCCAAACAAGTGTGCAAGCTCTCTCCTGATCAAAAATACCTTTCATTCCTTATTACTTTACAAACACAGTCACATTTTACAGCTTACCTCTTCTGCAGATGACTCTGTAACTTCAAAGAAAGTTGTTAATAGCGAAGGAGTTACAAAGTTCCACCTATCCACTTTGAGATATATGAGTCAGCAGACTTTTCAGAAACAAATAATTATACTCAAACTGTCTCTCCGTAATTCCATGTACACTGTTCTGTGCAGTTATAACTTCATGACTTTGAATATGACACTTGTCCCAGGTAATTGCATTACTCCCTGAAAAATCCTAACAGCACTTCACAGAAGGCCATACGCTTCTTGGGACTTCAGCAAGCAACACCACGGAAGTGTCTGCTTGCAAATACAACATGCTCCAACAAGCTGGGGCCTTGTCAGCTTGGGCAGAAGCTGTGTTCCTCATAATCGGTTGTCCATGGAATATTTGGCTAGTAAATGCCAATTTCCTTTACTAGTGTGCAAGGGTATGAACATTCATAATACAATTATACAGTCCTCATGATCAAAATAAGAAATCAGTGAAAAGGTTGAAGCATTTTGAGCATAGCTCATATCTAAAAAAACAAACCAAAACAAAAAAAAAAAGAATGGATACATAGGGTGTTGAATTCAGTTTACCTTTTTTAGCCAAAAAAGTACTATCCAATTAGCAGATATAGTATAGTTAGATGGCATGTGCTAAAACGTTTAACATAGTAGTTGCAATATTTCCTGGAACTCCTTTTTGTGGTTTTAATTCTTATAATATTTAGTGATGTATTTGAGGCACAGCTGCAGCCATGTTTTATTATATGGAAATCCTAACTTACAGTTTTGAAAATTAAGGATCTTGTTTTATTTTCACTTAAAAATACGGATTTTTTATAATAAATAAACTGCTAATTGAAGGGATTGAATGTTTATCTCCTCTTTACTAAAATAACTGGTAAAGTATCAACAAGCTTGAGCAGAATACTTTCTCAGTACAGAAAGAAAACTTCAACAAAATGTCCCTACTGAAGTCTTTAGTATAGGGCATGCAGGTCTGAAGATATTTATTGAAATCTGTCTTGCCTTCAAACAGTTAGAGAGCTAATGTGCCCATCAGGACTATCTCAGAGTACTAAGCTCTTTTTAATCTCCCATGAGTTTGTAAATTCTAATGGATACTTTTCTTATGTGTGCTTTCAATATAAACTATAATTGAATAATCAAAATTTAAAAACTTTGGAAAAAATTAAGAGGTTGGGATTTTTGTGACTTGGGGCTTTTTCCCTAATATTCAGCCATAGTTACAAATGCTCACAAACAAGATTAAGTTAATACTGTGTTTAAAGTACAAATAAGTCTACTGCAATTCCATTCTTGTTTACAAATAAAGAGAGTTCTGAAAAGTACAAACATTTCAGCTCATGCTTTTGCCTCACACATTTTTATTTGTGGTTTTATTATTTGTCTGTTGTTTTATTAACACAATAGTTTTTAGTAAGAAAATTAAAGAACTAAAGATTCCCTTGTCATCAGCATGAAAAAAAAGAAAAAGGAACAGAACTATAATCATGATATCAGTATCTCACATAGCATTGAATAAGGCCCTAAAGGAGACAGAACTTCAGGTTGCATGAAAATTTCCTGTGATTTAAAATAAAGACGAAAAGAAAACTGTACCACTATAAATCTAAAGTACTAGTTCTGGGTTATGTTATGATACAATCACCAAATATTTTTCTTCAAGAAATAGGCTAATATTGACCTGAGCTCAGCTCTGCAGCTCCCTGTGTTCAACTAGGAACTGCAAAATTCTTCGACTTGACTGGAAACATCTCTATGCAAGTTAATACGCAATCTTATAGCATCTGTTCTGACTGCATTTCTTAAGCTGGCAATTATGCATTATCTAGATGCTGCTGCTGTGGGCTACAACACATTAAGAAACTTCCAAAATCACTTCAAGTGAAAAACATGAAAGAGCTCCAAAACCCTTAATCTGGTTTACATTTTCCTAGAAAGAGGTGACATCTAAGTACACATCCCAAACTTAGGTTTTGAAAACTTCTGTAAAACCCAGCATGAAGAGATATGTTTATTTTACCCCACCTGAACTACTCATCTCATTTATATATACTATAGATGTACCACAGAATAAAGTACTAGTTACACAGACATAATGAAACAGGAAACAAAAATAATTTCATTTTCTTGCATGCTATACATGCATATGCATACAGATCCAACATTTCCACGCTGTGGCTCAAATCTGCAGCTATTGATGCTCATCTAGGCCACTGAAGGCTCTTTGCAAGAACAGGAGACCAAATGACAAAAAAGACAGACCCCATTCTACATACAAAACTAACAAGAGTCCTAACAGATAAGGAAATTCTACTGACACAAGAGTTGATTCTCACAATCAGTTTCAGATAGATCATGGCAATAATATGCAATGCTTGAGTGCCTCCATCTTTGAGTACATATTAAAGAAAACTGTTCTTTTTGGTATGTCTATGCATTGCTCTAATTGAGAACTTAAGTACTGAACACTGAACACAGTCCTTCATCTTTGTGGACCTTCACTGGGCTCTCTCTACATGTCCATGTTTCCTTCATACTGGGGAGCCCAGAACTGGACGCAGCACTCCCTCCAGGTGTGGCCTCACCAGTGCTGAGTAGAAATTTCCACTCACTTTTAAGTGTCATGGGTTCAGCAGCAGCAGTCACTTTCCTCCTTCTTGGTAGCTGGTGCAGCACTGTGGTTTTGATTTTGGGCCTGGGAGCAGCGCTGATAACACCAGTGTTTATAGTTACTGCTTGGTAATGTTTTGGTTTGATCAAGGACTTTTCTGAGTCTCATGCTATGCCAGGGAGGAGGGGGAGCCAGGAGGAAGCAGAGACAGTACACCTGACCCAAACTGACCAAAGAGGTTATTCCATAACACAGCACTTCATGTCCAGGATGTGAACACAGAGAGCAGAGACCTGAAGGGTGTGGTGGTGGAGGACTGGGGGTGCACAGCATGGTCAGGTTTTTGGCAGTGGGGGGTTCGCTGCTGGGGGGTGCACTGGCTGGGTCAGGCTTGGTGAGCAGTTGTATTCTCTTTCCTTGTATTTCTCTTGTATTATTATTGGTGGTAGCAGTAGTGGTTTGTGTTATACTTTAGTTACTAAACTGTTCTTATCTCAACCTGTGCGAGTTGAATTCTTTTGATTCTCCTCCCCATCCCCCCGGGACTGGGGGAAGAAAGAGGGGGAGTGAGTGAGTGAGTAAAACTGCGTGGGTGGGGGGCTTAAACCACGACATTAAGTTTCAAGATATCACTACTAATAATTTCTATTTTTAGCTTCCATCATGGAAGAGATTTCCACTTACACAATTCTGGGAAAAAAAAACCTCCTGTGTGTCTTTTCCTAAGTTAACTTACTATGTGAGGCAAGGAATGAAGTCTTCATGTATTCAAGATTTTAAAACATTTCTATAATAGGCTGAGATGGCACTTACATGAGCCAAGAATAAATCTGGCAGCTGCATAATCTCTGAAATAATTGGATTTAGAAGCAATTTAGCAATGTTTAAAAGAAGCAGATTCATTCTGAAAATAAATTTGATTCCTTAAAATAAAAAGACATTGCAAGGTGTAGATTTTGAACTTGAAAATATGGCCAAGAGAAAATTGAGTTAGTTTCGCTTTGTGGCCATTTCTATAGCAAACAGGAGTACTATCAGACTTTATAGGCATGGTGTGCAAGGAAAACACTACCCAATTGCTATGATCAAGCTCTAAGTGTACTTACAAACATTCCTGAAATATGCAGTGAGCTGTGCTTTGGCACGTTTTAAAAGTTCCAATTCACGTTGCAATAACAAACTAATTTATAAAATTATCCAACCTTCACAAAAGACTCATATTCCTTGCAGTGCTATTGACTTAATTTTCCCTCTGATGTTTCACTTATTTTGTATATTCTCTCTGGACAAGTAATTGCATCCTGAAACACACTAAAAGATACCGGGGTGCGTCTGCATCATGCTGCAGAACGCAGTCTGCAATACAGCCAACCTAAGAAGTCCAGCATTGAAATCCTAGCATATATGTGTTCTACTTTTAAAACCTATGATATGTATTTTTGACACAGCTATACATCCTCCTATTCAAGAAGGCATTTAGCTGATGGGAGTTCTGTGCTACGTTCTGCACACGTGGTGTTCCTCAGTCACAACTAAATGAGCAGCCTGAATACACACAATGAGAATGAATTGCAAATTGTCAATCAGGCAAGTGAAATAAGCTATCAAATAGTGAGGAATAGCTTCTGTTCAATGATGCTGATGCTTGGTGATGGTGATTAGATGTTAGGAAAATCTTTTCCAGAGAATTTGGCTCTAACAAGACATATACATAGGCCCAATCTTTAACAAACATCCCTAAAATATTAGGACTGTCTCTAAGCATGTCTCTATAAGTTCCCTGATCTAGGAAGGATCAGATTTGGATTCTGCAAAAGAGATGAAATTGTAATTCAACAGACTCACCCAATTTCTGCGCCCTCAAAAATGGCAAAGGTCCCACAATGCTGTCTGACATGCAGACATACCAGCATTTCTATTCAGATAAGGAACTGTGCTTTCAGAAGTCACCTAATAGTTCCCAGTTACCATGTTCTGGTTCACATCATGGAAATACACTTGGAATGCACAACTGGATTCTTGTAGATAAAACTATGTGGGAAGATGTGGTCCAGAAGCTCACTCCAGCTATTAGCAGGCATTTAGTCAGTCAAACTAGACTGGAGCTAGAAGTTAAACCCTGTAAAAAATCATTATTCATTATTACTCAATAACCCCATTTCACAATACAAGTCTAAGCTACTATTTCCCAAATTTAGGCATAGCCCTAATGCCTCAACTGAGAAAGTTATGCTCTTCCTACTAAGACTTCTCAATTTAATTTCTCTATCATGAATTACTCTTCAAGACACCAGAAAGCATCCACTAATTTTATTTTAAGATGTTAAGAATTCAAATTAAAAAGCATTGTGAGCCTATCATCCAACAACAAGATAGTTCTCCTCACAGACTATCAAAGGTACGTGATTACTGGCTTTATAGCTTAATATAAAACTAATGACTAGACTAAATAATAAGTTATATAAGAGGCCAAACAAATAGAATTCATTGCACACTTTACTTCCAGCTAAGGTCAAGTGTCCAACAGAGCTCTTCTAAAGGAAAAAGGCAAGACTAGGCTGATATACTTGCAGAACATGTAAAATAAAATTCAAAGGAAGAATAAATGCTGTGAAAGCAAATACACAGTGTATAAAATATATCAGTTGTGATTAATGTTAACAAAGTAATTATGAATCAAACACTGTGAAGTTGATGAAGTATACAAAAAAAGATGCTATATATACATATAAAAATCAAGTGTAACATTTTCCCAGCAAGGCCAACACAAGGAATGTTTAATGACATAAAGTCGAAGTGCCAACTCTGTGCCTTTAGAGGACTGCCTGATAAAAGCCTCTGCCTGAGCTCACCGAAATAGCTTTATCACATAGAATCATATCACATAACTGAATTCAAACACACACTTTAACTTATTAACATCCACAGACTAGCTATCACTGAACTCTCCTGAAACTACAAGCTTAAAGAACCATATCCCTAAACTATCAAACCATAAAAATGACTTTGCAAAAGGTAGCTAATACATATTCTATGGCCATTTGTATGCAAGTACCATCCTAATGGTGGCTTTAATTAGGCAAAAGTTAATATTTTTGGAGTACGTAAACCCAAAATTAAAAGTAAAAAGGCTGACGCTCATACAAAAGTTGAAACGCATTACATCTTTCCTGATTAAAGCTTCCTAGATACATCAGCCTTAAAAAAATATGAGAAGAATCAGCACACCGTATTTTATCATTATAGTAACATTTGGTAAAGACATTCATAAAAGTGGTGGCACATCTTACCAAGTGTGAGATAGTACAGCACTGATAAAAATAATCTGAATAAGTAATGTTTTTTTCAAAAGCTTTGCTACTGCCTGTGACATTGACTTTTCATGTTAGAAAATGATTCTAGTAACTGTCTTTAATTTTTATTTATGGAAAAAACAACTAAGATGTTCATGCTACATATCAACTGTTCAAGAGCTAAAATATTCTGAGAAAAGATACAGTTCATAAAAAGGTCTCTCACAAAGTTTCCTTTTTAAAGATCCAAATCCAATAGCTGGAAATCTGTGCACATTGAAGTTGCACTTATCTGTTTCATTTATTTGGAATATCTGTTCAGCTCATAAAAGAGAAGTTCTGAAGGCCCTCGAGGATCCCTGCAGTCTTTCATCCAGCTTCCCACAGAAATGAGGTAACGTTGATGGTTATTACTTCTTGTAAGACAATGACTGCTACCGCATCCCCAATTCTTGAGAGCTGCTTCATACAAAGGTAAAAGACTTGCTGCACTGCAAGGATGTAACTTACTCTATACTGACTGATCCTCAGACCCAACAGGAACTGGGAGCTGATCTCATATCCATGGAAGCAATAACCCTTAAAGAGCTCTTGCATGATAGGAAGAATTACCATCAACGGCAGCAAGCTGGAATCTCCCCTTTATGCAAAGCCAAAACTCCTGGAGCCAAGTTGAAATCTGCATCATACTTTTTCCAATTTCAAGCATTGTTGTCAGCAAGCTTCCAACAGGTTTGGAAGTTGAAAAATAAAAAGCAACACTCAAAGACTAGTCATTATTTGTAAAGTAGAAGACACCAAGTAGGGTTCCAGAGAAATAATCTATCTTACAGAACAGAGGGGAGGAAAAACTATTTAGGTAAGACTTGTGCATCCGGGAAGTCTGACACTGCTGAACATTTTAAATCACAGGCTGAAGATAGGTGGAAGGCTGCTGTAAAAGGGGTAGCAGTTCATACTTACAAATATAAACAAGACAAAAGTCTGTAAGATATACAAAATAACGCTTTTGTCCTCTTCAGCAGTGTAAAATACTGGCTATGTATTTCAGCCATTTGGTGTACCAGGCTTTAAAGGTAAGAAGACTTACTTTAGAACTAGGAAAACTTTATATCAGGTGTCCTGGGTTCAGCAGTAGCAGTCATTTTTCTCCCTCTTAGTAGCTAGTGCAGAACTGCGTTTTTGACTTTTGGCCTGAGAACAGCCCTGATAACACCAATGGTTTTAGTTACTGCTCAAATATTTAGTCTTACCAAGGACTTTCTGAGCCTCATGCTCTGTCAGGGAGGAGAGGAAGCTGGGAGGAAGCAGAGACAGGACACCTGACCCAAACTAACCAAAGAGGTATTCCATACCACAGCATGTCATGCCCAGGATGTAAAAACTGGGGGCAGGGACCCAGAAGGGTTAGATCACTGGTCGGTCGGGCTGGGTATAGGAGCGGTTGTACTCTCTTCCCTTGTTATTTCCCTTATCGTTATTAATATTAGTGGTAGCAGCAGTGATTTCTGTTACACCTTAGTTACTGGACTGTTCTTATCTCAACCTCCAGGACATACATTCTTTTGATTCTCCTCCCCATCCCTCTGGGAGCAGGGGGGGGAGGAAGGGGGGGAGTGAGATAGTGAGTGCGTGAGTTACAGCTGGTCTTAAACCACGACATCAGGAAAGAGAAATTCTCTAGTAGATTACTTTATTATGTGATGAAGCACCCAGTACTAGTGGATTTTAAGTACATTAGACAAAAGCTGTCTGAAATACCATATAAATATTTGATCCTGCCTTAGACAATCAGGATAAAAAGTAAGACTTCTCAACTTATCTTCCAAACTATTTCCCTGTGATTCCATGTTTTTTTATTGCTTTTCTCTGAAAAGTACAAATGAAATCAAATATAACAAATTTTGAGCTGGACTTTGCATCAGTCTTCTGCCCCAAGTAGGCTGTTTGGACTACATACAGCTCCATGTAACCAACCTGGTTAGTCACTGTCTGCCTACCATTTAGAGACAAACATAAACCTAGAACTTGGCAGAGTATATGCTATTTATTTTCTCCTCAGTCAGAAAATCCACAACTTTGTTGGTTGTGTGGGTTTTCTTCTTAAAATACAAGTTTCTCAAATCACATTACACAAAAATCTCAGCATTCCTTGAGAAGTTTTGTTTCCCAGATAACAAACAATTAACTGACTCTTAAGAAGTCTGAGCAGGGAAACAGACTCTCTTGATATCTCTTTTTGTTTCTCATATTCTTTCACATTGTATTAGCATTACATGATTACATTAGCATTCCAAGGTGTATCGTCAATGTAGTTGTGTATCCCCTAAAGCCACAGACTATTTTCAGTTTATGAAATTATGTACTATACAGGAAGAGAGAATATCTTTATTTCTGCCCCTCTCTGTGAGGCGTTGAAGAATCTGAAGAACCAAATTCAACTGTTCAAATACTTAGGACCAAGTATATTTCTTAACAGGGTGATTCTCAGTTGCAAACACTGCGCTATATTGCAACTATTGTAAGATCAGGCCTTCAAATCAAAAAGCAGGCACTGATGGATTGAAAAGATCTATATTAACTGCTCCAGGTGCAAGCTGCATTTAATCAATACGCACTCTTCTTGGAACACAGACTATCATTTTAGTGTTATTACGACAAGAAATTGGTATCAGTTTACCTAATTGTGTGTTTACTATTGAATACACATTTCTTTCTATGTAGAAAGATTGCAGATATACTATCTACATGATCACCATTGCATGTTGCCACTTACTAAATAGTGGTCTGACAATGCCATCAATTTTTTCTTGCTTGTTTTCAATGAGAAATTGTCTGGCATCTGACAGTATGCCTGTATGTACTCTGTGATGTAGCATATGTGAAAGCACACTATTAATGTTTTGGGTTCTTGAAAGGAAAAAAACCACACACAAAAAGCCTACTTTCTTCTGAATTATTTAATTGAAAATGTCCTAACAGATTATCAGTCTAGTAGTAATTTAAAGTGCTGTTGATGAAAGTGGACTGTTGATAAAACACTGCTCAATAAGACACTACAAAGTTACTGATATGTATCAGGTCGCTTTACGTTCCTTTCTGAACAGGTCAAAACTTTTTTGCTTTTGCGTTTCTAAGTGCAGCCAGTCAGTTTTGAACCCTGGTAACGTAAATCATGCAATTAAGTTATTAGTAGAGTTGGGTTTGGTTGGGTTTTTTTTTGTTTTTTTGTTTGTTTGTTTGTTTGTTTTCTAATACAAATGGGGCTTTAGCTGAACAACCCCATATCTTCAGGAAGGAAAAAAGTTATTGATTCTCAAGAAGTCTGGAATGGCTGAAAGACTTTAGAAATCAGAAGTGATCTTTATAATTCTATACTGAAGTACAGAATTGCTTTATTCTATTTTAGTATCAGAAAACTAGCTGAATGCAAACAAAAGGTGCAACTGTGAAGCAAAGATTTTTACAAGTCTACATAACGTCTAAGTTCTGTACAACCCTGCAGACTAAGTAAGCAAGGAAGATATTCTGGTATGAATCTGTATAATTTTAAGTCCTGCTAGCTCATAACATTTAATAAAGATTTAAAGTATTAGGGGGAAACTTGGCAGCAGGTGTGCCATGTAAAGAGCTATGTCACTGTATACTCTCAGTCACACCTATTCCCTCCTCACCTTAATTACAACGTATTCTTTTTCCTGGAATTAAGTTTTATAAAAGGTGCATTAGAGACCACCCAGTTCCACTGAAGGCATCATATACTCTAATCTCCTTTCACTGACAATCAACCAATCTAGAAAGGAGTGCATAACCTCAAAGCAACATTGCTCTGAGGTATGAGATCGGGCAGAAAAGGTGAGAAAGTACTCATTCAGCTGAGGGTTTCACGTGCGCTTTCCAAGTGGCAAGTAGAGGCAGAAGTGGGGAACCAATGTCTGAAAGAGTTGGAGGTTTCAAGCTCCTCCTGCAAAGAGGATCTTCATCACCACGCAATGGAAGGCAGAAAGGGCCTAGATGATCTTAAGGTCCTTCCCAGCCCTAACTATTCTATTCTAACACCTCTGTCCCCTGTTTCCCAGATAGGGAAACAAATATGTAGTCCTATGGAGAGAGACTGAAAGCAATGGCTTTGAAGCAAACAGTGAAACAGGTTGATAGGTCTTAGCCATAGAGCTAGTTCTTGTATTTTCCCAATTCCGGAAATGGGCTGGGAAGATGATCGCACAATGTGGCATATTGCCAAAAAGCAAATGGGGCAAACTCCGCCTCATCCGCAACAGAAAGACTGAAGAATGACACAGCTGTGTCAAGTAGACCTAGTTACTGAAACAGTAGCATAAGATTCTCTGCATATTAATCGTACTTCACACTCTCACAGTTTGCAGGTATATCTCCATTGTTTGATTATATTTTTTTTCCTTAGGAATCTTAGGTTTGGTAGATTGCAGACCCTGGTTGTGCAGAAATCAGGGCAGCACCTAAGAGTCAAGTGTGTGTATGCATTCAATTACAGCATCTTTTTAAAAATAACAATGGACTTTCATTGTGTACTTGTTTCAGCTACCAGCAGGTGGATGCTGCCAACACACAACACTCCAGAGAAACAGTCTGGATTTACCATTCTCTATAGACAGCATTACAACCTGTGATACTTTTCATAACGTTGCACCTGAGAACACAGCAAAATAACCTCAAATGTCAATAAATCAAGATGGAAAATGATACATAGAATAGAAAGAGTGAATCAGGTATACAGGGTACCATTAACTTACTGAGCAGGGGAATACAAGTCAATAGCCAGAATGTTTGAGGATGTCTGGGTATCACGTGGTTAAAACCAGCTACACTGTCAAAACTAAAGACTGATGGTGATCTGAGGAAACACCTTCCATACTGTTAGCAGCACACAATAAGACATGATTCTACTGGCTTGATCTGCTAGATATACATCTTTTATATTGCTTCAAAAGAGTATGTTTACTGATTTTTCCCCTAATTATTTTAAGATAAACATAATTCATTTATCCCCAGCTAAAGATAATACAACAGCAGATCTAAGAGTTGGCTTGTTCAGATACCACTGAAGCCACACACATGAAAGGCAGTTCTCGATCTTTTTCCTCTCCTTTTTTTTTTCCTGCTCTGACAGGGACTGCAATCCCACAGCCTACTTTTCATTCTTCCAACATCCATCCACACTGTGAAACCACGTGCACACATATAGCATGTCCCTCCTATGACTGGTGCTGTGTGCATATGCAGAGGTTTTCCTGGCCCACCTGCAGCACCTGGATATGAAGGGGGTACCTGCTGTTGCAGAACATCCAGCAGCAGTTGGTACAACACACTTGGGCACATTCCAAAACAAACAGTCTCAAAAAAGGTCACACCTTTCTAGCGTGTTCTTTAAAACTATAAGCAATAACATCCATGCAAACAAAGCATTGTAGTAGTACTGGTTCAAGTATCTTGAAAATGTGACACAGATTTTAAATTTATTGTACTTAGCATGTGCACAGACATCTATACATACTATAAAATGTCTAATCTTCATAACCAGCTGCAATAACACTTGTATCTGATGGATGTTACACAGGGTGTCACTTTCAGATCATCATTTCAAACTGCATCAGGTAAGTATGTTAAAATTGAAAGCTAAATGCCAAACTGCGTTTTTCCTATATTCCAACTTACTCCATGTGTTTAGGACAGTTCCTTTCATCACACCACACTTATCTTTTGTTTGGTGCTATGTTCATAGAATCATAGAATAGTTAGGGTTGGAAAGGACCTTAAGATCATCTAGTTCCAACCCCCCTTGCATGGAAAGGGACACCTCACACTAAACCATGTCACCCAAGGCTCTCTCCAACCCAGCCTTGAACACTGCCAGAGCATTCACAGCTTCCTCTGACAACTCACTCCAGTGCCTCACCACACTTAGGAAAGAATTTCTTCCTCATATCCAATCTAAACTTCCCCTGCTTAACTTTGAACCCATTACCCTTGTCCTATCATTACAGTCCCTCATGAAGAGTCCCTCCCCAGCATCCCTATAGGCCCCCTTCAGAAACTGGAAGGCTGCTATGAGGTCTCCACGCAGCCTTCTCTTCTCCAGGCTCAACAGCCACAACTTTCTCAGCCTGTCTTAATACGGGAGGTGCTCCAGTCTCCTGATCGTCCTCGTGGCCCTCCTCTTGACTTGCTCCAACACTTCCATGTCGTTTTTATGTTGAGGACACCAGAACTGCACACAATACTCCAAGTGAGGTCTCAGGAGAGCAGAGTTAGAGGGGCAGGATCACCTCCCTCGACCTGCTGGTCATGCTCCTTTTGATGCAGTCCAGGATACGGTTGGCTTTCTGGGCTGCGAGCGCACACTGAAGCCAGCTCATGTTCATTTTTTCATTGACCAACACCCCCAAGTCCTTCTCTGCAGGGTTGTTGTCTTTCAATATGTTTTTATTATAACATACACTGTAATATAATTAAAAATCCTAAATTAAATAACTATATATAATTTTTAAAGTAAGAATTACATATATTTTGCAAATCTTTCCCCAGCTTCTTCAATACTGATTAAATCACACTCTACTGATAAATTGATAAATGCTTGTGATGTCGAATACAATGTAATTTATTTGTTACATCAATGGTACTTTAAAACACAAATCAACAGAACATACATAATAACTCTTACAACTAAATAATTAAAGACTGTTTTGGAGCAGAACGAAGAAAATAAATATTTAAAAAAAAAATCATCAGTATTGATTTCTATACAAGGGATATTTGTCAATATTGCAGACTCCATGTCTCCAGTGACTCAATGATTTCATCTGAATCATATTGTTTCTCTTCTATTTAATAAAACTGTTCAAGGATTTGGAAATCCATTGGTACAGATTACCAGATTACAGATTATCTCACATTTATGTGAGAGTGCACAGAAAGCAGAATTTCTTACCAAAAAAAAACCATGTTACAGATTTGACTCAAGGAGTCCTCAAATAGCAAAGTATCAGCGCAACTACGGTCAGCATTTCCCACTGCCAGAAGACAGTACATTAGTGCAACAGCTGTTCAGTGCGCGTACCTTTGGCAACACTGATCAGGCTGCAGAAATTATGAAAGCCCCCATGTTACTGTATTGTGCAGGTACTATGAGACTGGAGAAGGGGTGCCTAAATGTGCTGTTCATTTTACAGTAAAGCATGTAGATGAATGATTCAATAAAAGGCTTTGGTCTTTTGACTTTATTTCAAGATATACCAGAGCTATAAAACTTTTAATTGCTTTTAAGGATTTCCAGCACAGCAGTTTCCTTCCTTTACATGGAATCACATAAACTTGACCTGTATTTCAGTTCCAGATGTAGTATTCTCCTGATTTTCAGAAATATTAGGGCCAAAATCCTTATTTGATGCAATTATTCCCATAGGTCTTGAAGGGTTTATAGGAACGGGCATGATAGTCAAATGAACTGCTGTGATGAAGAGCTGTTCTGGTTGTTCCCACTTTTGGCAAGGATAAAAAAAATCCACAGTATGAAGAATCAGACCCATCATCACAGTTTATGACTACTGTTTACCTTTCTAATAAATCTAAATGTTTCATCGTTTTTATTAACAAAAGTAAACTTTGGTTCAAAAACAAGAAAAATATTTCTTTTACTAAAGCCTTCTGAATGTAGTGATATCTATAAAAACTCTCTCAGCTGGAAAGGTAACTGAAATGGTGAGAACAAGACAATGTATCAGTAAAATTGGTCTTTTTTTGTGCTATTAAAATAGAAAAACCTTTCTTACTCACTACATGAAATATAGCAACTACCTAGTAGTCTATGTCTTAGGACACTCAAAGCCTTTAATGTTGTTCAACCACTTCTGTACTGTCACCACTTAGGCATTTTTGTGGCAAAGTGAAATAAAGTGCTGTGTAGTGCTAGACGTTTCACTGTGCTCAAGGAAGTGTCTGGGTTTACACTTTATTTGGTGAAAACATCTGGCGTAAAAGTAAAGACATTTTATCCTATGATAAAGTCCAAACATTTAAATGTGAATTGTTGATCTTAACCATGAGAAATATTTACGGTTAAAAGTTCCCTATTGTCATGCCTTTCTCCAGTGGACATAAGCGTCTATGACTTTTATTCCACTGTTTGTGTCACTGCAGCATAAATTATAAACATACAACAGAGGATCACAACTATAAGCTGTAAATCTAAAGAAATCTAGTTTGTAGGTGAAAAAGAATATAGAAGAGCAATATTATATTTTCAGACCTCTGACAGAAAGCTCCTTTTATTACCATATTAAGTCTCTTCTGGGCTGCCAGAAATAAAACACAGTATATGTTCAGTTGTAACAGCTTCTATTCTGTTTGGGTTTATTCTTAGAGGTAAATGGATTCAATATACTTTCAACCCAACCACATGTATTAAACTGCTGCCAGTTCATAGTTGTCTACAGACCTCCCAAATTTATAACAGGAAGTCTAGAGTCCAAACTCCTCTGCTGCTGCATGCATGAAGGTGATAATACAGAAATCATTCCTTCTGTTGAGTGTGAGAATGGAAAATGAAGAGAAAAAAAAAAAAACAAACAAAACAAACCATGATCTATATGAACCTGAGACTCCTGTAATACAATTACAAAATAATAATTAAGATTATCTATCACAAAATAATTTGATTCCATGCTTTCCATAGTTATAGATGCCAAAAAAATATACATGAATATACATTCCATACATTTTTGCATCTCTTCTACATTCCAGCTGGTGTACTTAGTGGGAAATCTAGGCCAAATACTGCCCAATGATCAAAGCAATAACAAGCAAAGATCTTGACAGAGAAAGCAGGATTTGGAAAGGCTAACTACTATCAAAAATTAACTCTTATGTCAACATTTTATCCATTTTACTTTTGACACAACCACACATTACAGTTCAGGCCAAACATTAAGGAGACAAACTAGCCCATTAACCTTGCTATTAACTATCCCCAGCTTTGCTGCCACACTGAGCTCCAAAGAAAGAAGGTTTCTATATCTGCACTCCTTACACCCCAGAATAGGCCCAAGCTAATAAATAAGAGAATCCTACTTGGTTAACATTGCATTAACTACATCTCCTGAAAAAACTGATCTGACTTCTAGCCCAGTCCACAACTTTATGCCAATGTTTTCTCCCTCATTTCAAAGAGGAGTAATGGCCTCTGCTAATAGGAGACAATAAATGGCCAGTGTTCGTTTGGCAAGCAAGGTTTCTAATACAGTCTATTTCAGTTCTTGAAATAGAGAACAAGCAGAATTGTGGGGGGAATGATAACAGGACAGTCTAGCGAGAATGCACAGATCTATGAAATAGTGAAGCAATCAGATGTTGTTATATTTTTAGATACTTTCTTTTTCAAGTACCAAAGATTACGAATAAATCACAATGGCAAACTGAGTAGCTGAGATGGGATAGATTACTGAATTACAGATGAATGCTGCACAGATCAAATACTCAGCTCCAACTCAAAGCATGAGTCCTAAGTGCTTATCCGATACACTGTAAAAGTTTTCCATGACAAACCCTAGCTACTTCTCTTACGGCCACACTAACTGCTAAATACCGTATATGCCTCTATATACTTCATAACACCTAAAAACACCCAGGAAGAGTAGGTTCTTTAAGCCAAATATACCTGAAATTTGTCCAGATGTTTAGTTACTTATGTATCAACTCTCTGAGCATGGGTAGTAACCCTGAAATAGAGAATAATGAAAAGGAAAGCTGGATTTTGCGCAAATGGATATTTATTTTTATATAAAATTGATATTGATGGAAAGCCAAGGCACTGTCAGTATTTATATCATATATGACCCTCTATACTAGAGTTCTGCATATAATTACTGCTTCACATGTTTACTGAATACAGGAATTGGAAAGGGAGGCAGAGACCAAATTTTACATAGAGGCTTATGTCAGAGCCACTTCTTTCAAATCATCAATTATTTCCTGCTTTATTATATAATAAGTCTATCCCTACTCTTTCCCTTGTGGATTTGTAACTTTCACAGTAACATGTGGCATTTGGAAGCAGCATTTCTAGCTAACCATGGCTCCTCAATGAGAACATACCCATGTTACTGAACGCTCAGGGCAGAGACCAAGGATCAAGTATGTAGGATAAAATGGCCAGAAGGTCTCTCATACCTAGGAAGACATGAAGAGTGTTTAGGAACAACATATCATTAGCTGAAAAAGTAATGCTAACTCTTGACTGACAGCACATCTTACGGATGGAGCTTCTAGACAAACCAAAGCTTTCATGTTGATACGAGTATTGGTGGAAATCACTTGGAAAGTCACTGCCTGCTTTTCATTGTTCAGATGAATTCCAACAGGGGTTGGTCCAATACATAACAGGATTCTAGTATCCCTCAATAGGACATACTTTTGTTTAACATCAGTGGTTTCTCAAGGTATGTAAGAAGCTGCTTCCTCATTTCCCTTCTCTCACAACTTTCTTCCTGTAATTGTTTTCCAGAGCACTTTCTCCTCATTTTCATTATTTTTCTCAGCATCCCTAAATTCCTATTTCATAAATTCCTATGTTCAGCTTTTCCCATATGTAGTTTCTTGCCCTTCTAGCCCTATTTCTTTTGTCTTCTAAAAAGTCATAGAATAGAATAGATTCCTATTCCTCAAGCAACAAGAGCACACCATTCACTGAAAGCAAAAGAAAACACTATTGCACAAGGATCTCTCAGAGATATGACAGAGAATACCAAACTCTAAGGAAACTTAAAGTTGGATAAGCACTTCTCAATAGTACTATTTGGTCCATCTTCTGCACATGCTTGGGAAATGACAGCCTCTTACCTGACATGCAGAATTTGCGACTGCCCCGTCTAGTAAGAGAAAATCTTCAAATGTGTCATAAATGACTAATTTTCAAACAACAGAAATATTTACAAAATCCATGAAGGGCATATTGGTCAGTGCAATCCCCATTCTAAATTCATGACACCCTAAAGCAAAGCAACCAGTTGCTGTGATAGCATCTTATTCATATTAGTATTCCCAATGGCTTAAGTTTGTCCTAGATACTGCGCCCATGGGACACCTTGTGGCTAAACTTATTCTTACCCATACAAACTCTTCCTGATAATCTCCCTCTGCTGTTCCCCTTTGCCAAACACTTCATGCCTTTACTCAGCAGCAGATGAGTTTTGGCTATCACTAGCACAAATAGAACATCCTCACAGATAAGATACTGACAAAGTCTGTTTCATCAGGCAGAACGATGAAAAGGTTCACCCTTAAAATGGTTCAGTACTGAAGAGAGAATTCAACAACTCTCAGTGGTGCTCCAAATGACATTAGCTTGAACGGAGAAGATGCCCTGTAAGTTGCAATAGAGTACATAGAAAGGAAGAGCAGGTTAAGGGAGTCATTACTCCTTAAAAGGTACAAAATGTTTCCTTTGTCATTAATAATTTTCTAAATTTAAACTGCTTGTGTGTACTTGGGCTTTATTTCACTTAGAAAGCTGAAGCAGGGAAACAGTTGCACTTCTGATGGCTTCTTTTTCCGACTCTCATGCACTACCATAAAATCCCTGTAACAGCTCTACTGCAGGCATTACCATCTAAAAGTAACTAACATTTTAAGCACTGTTTCTATTTGAAGAGAAATAATGAGGTAAAAAATCCCCCAAATTCTTCCTCATTAACCAACCAACATTCAGAAATGCCAATGCACCGAAAGCAAATTAAAAGTTTAGGAGCCTGGATGCATAGAGCTAGATAAAGGAAGGGTGGAAAGAGAAGTGTAGATGAAAAAGGGACAAACTGGGAAGATGAATACTCCCTCACAAGGAGAAAGCTCAGAGCAGTAAAGCTAGACACTTGTTAGCTTCACATCTCATAAAGTTAATGACGAGATGCAAGTTGAGGGTTGATCTTAGCTCTGTTGTTTTATCTTTCCATGTGCTGTTTCTGGCATAAAAATTATTTTTGAGAAATGTTTCTCCTACAGTAACTCATGTTTCAGTTAGATTTTGCTTTTTATTCTGAAACAGCACAAAAGTGCATCTTACTACTGCTCACCATTACAAGTGCAAAGTGAGTTAAAGTTGTCATTAATTTCTAAAAGCTACAAGGCATGCATATCAAGAGAACCAAAACTGAAAATACATGTAATACGCAGTTCAAGTGAAAACATTTTCTGTAAAAATATCATCTTGATATTTCATATTATTTATACAACATGGATTTAGATCACATTTACTCAATTTTCATATAGACACTTCCCTGTTACTGCTATCTATAAGATAAAGCATTAAGCTGCAAACTCTCTTTATGTTTCAACATCTATAGTAACAATCCATAAACCAAATTATTCCTCAACAGCAGCTGTGTAAATCCACTATGGCTGAATTATGACCTTAGTTTTATTCAGCCCAAACAGTCCTGCATGGTGATTGCATGGGTATAGCTAAGAGCCTGCCCAGTGTTGTCACTGATGATGTATCATTATGTTACAGAAAAATGGTTTGACTTTCAGATCTCTAACTAGAGCTGTAAGGCTGACAGTGGTATGTAGAGGGAAAGGTCTTAATTATAATGGGAAGTTGGATCTGAAAAGCAGTGAGAAGTATCACTACACCGCTTTGTTTACCAAGTCCCTCGATAGATAACCAAAATGACTAAGTATGCTTTTTTTTTCTGAAGCTTTAAAGAAATGCAAAGATGGATTAAACAATTGAGCTCATAGCCTAAAACTAATTGCATAGGCAATTACAAAAGTTCCATATCTCCAAAGCAAATGATCTAGTATCCTATCTGAAGGGCTACAAGCTCTTACCAATGAGAAAAACCGGGACATTAACAAAGGAGAAAAAACAAGTATAATCCAACAGAGAACGTGGCTGTGAGCCACTTCCAGCAAGCAAAAGACTATTCTGAAGCATCAGAAATAAAGTAATAAAGCTGGGTCCACTTGGTCTTTCAAGCAACTTGATGCTAAGACTGCTATTCTACACTGGCATCACACAGTTTATGAGAAATCCAGCAACACAGCAGGAAACATGACATAAGTCTCCATCTTTTCTTAGAAAACAAGTTTCTCCGGATTTTGACTGGCTATTTTGCAAGTTTTTCATTAACTGTCCAACCATCCTCTGCTTAACCAGCTGCACTGAACTGGGCACCTTCCTCAACAACATCAAGCTACACACATTGCACCCAAGGAATTTCTGCATAACTCATTTCCTACCCATGCTGGGAGAAAACTCAAACACTAAGGCATCACAGTCACCATGGAGAACAAAAAAATCTCTCTTTTCTCCTCCCTAAAATGAGAGTTATTTTGCACAGGTGAATGAGCAACTGCAGTGTGCAACATAGAGAAGAGAAAGGCACCAACCAGCCTTTGGTTTACTAGAACCTCGTTTCTATCACATAGTTGTTACTTAAGCATCAGAAAGGTAAAAAGTAGGCAGGTGTTAAGTAGGACTGATCACAATTACCTCCTGGGAGCTGGTAACTAGAAAGGACGTGCATGTTTCACCTGGGAGGTTCATACTCTGCTCCAGGTCATTTCAGCAAAGGCAAAAGTACCAGTTAGGTGACAGCAGTCACCGTACGGCGGGCTTCGCAGACTTGGACGTTTCTTAGCCCGAGATCGCAAGCATTAAGCGTTTGCTTACTGTCCCCATAGACGCACACACACACAGTTTGAGAGCACAGACGTTTTTAACCCCTGCAAGCAGGCACCTCCCCGCCTCCCCACGCCACGCCAAGTTGCAAGATTTGCTGCTTAAAGGTGGAGGGCAAGACCCCAAAATAACTAGGAAGCAAAGCCTTGTGCCCCCACGCCAATCCCGTCCTACCGCCTGTGGAGCTGGCCTCCTCCAGCTGCGCCGAGATGCTCTCCACCCTCCTCACATTCATGCTGGGAGGCAGGAGACGCCTGGAACCGCGGCGTGGCGGGACGCAGCGGGGTAGCGCGGCAGCACGGCCGCGCCGGGGCCGCGACAGCCGGAGAGGGGCCGCGGTGGAGCGGAGCGGGGTGAGGCGGAGCGGGGTGAGGCGGGGCCGGGCGCGGCGGAGCTGGGTGAGGCTCCGCCTCGGTGGCGGTGCCTCCTCCGCCGTCTACCCCGCCATCGGCGGTGGCGTGGGGTTCTGGGTCGTCGCTTCGACCCTTCCCCTGCCAAGCGACGGGGCTGAGCCCTAGCTCCTTGCGCTGCCTGACTGCCTTTGCAGCGGCAGGGCTGCGGACCCCTGCCTGGGGTTGTCCCCCTCCTCGGGGCTGGACCGGTACCTACACCACGGGCCGAAGTGGGAGTGGACCCGTCGATGGGAGCGGGAGCGGCCATGGGGAAAGCCCCGAGCAAGGGCCGTACAGCCCGCTCTGCTCCGCGGCTGCACACAGGTGCTCTTCGCATCACCTATTGGACAGCAGGGTGCCCGGGATGCAGACCTACGCGGGGCCCGGCCCGGGGAAGTCCCCGTCCCACCTGCGCTGTGCCATCACCTCTGTCGGGGTAGCGCCTGCCGTGCTTTGCCGTGCTGCCTGCCCGTATGCAAACGGGTATTGGTTACCAAGACGGCCATCAACTCAGATCTGAAAGAACATGCCCAGTGTATCAAACTCTTTCTTTTTCTGACAACACACTATATTTGATCAAATTATGGTAAAGTATGCTATGGGATATGGAATTCTAAGAAGCCACGTGTGGAGCGCAGAAATAACACCAGGCAAATTATGTAGTCAGGCACTTCGAACAGCACTGGAGGAAATTCATGGATTTCCACTGAAACCGTGTGATATCAGGACTGATTTGGCTGTTGTGCTTAAGACGAAGGGAAAGGGCATTTGAGGCACCTGCATTTGGTTTCATTATCAGGATTTGAGCTTCCTTATTATCACTAGCTAACCTTAACAGAAAACTAATTAATCACAATTTTTCAGGAGTCCTTGTTGTCACATATATATGTAGTTTACAGAGTAAGACAATTTTGATTTATGGCTGTCACTTCCCTTTGTTCTTTCTGCTCTACCCAAATGTTGTAGCAGAACTCCATGAGTTACAAAAACACTCCAAATATATAAGCAGCTAGTCATAACAGAGTGAACTAAGGCAGCAGTGGCAGTAATACATCAAAAATACCTTTGCAGTTGCCAGTTAAGCTAGGCATTCATCTTATGTCTTAGAAAGGATTACAGGTATGCAGCTCAGCACAGAACATAAGTTCCAGAAATGTCTACCAAGTTTGTAAAGAAAAGGTAGCGTGTGCCTCCTCTGTGATCAGTTGTGTCTGAGGCAAAGAAAAAAGAAAGTGACCAAAGTAAATAGAGTCATCTCCATAAATCTGCATGTTTCTCTCAAGCTCATCTTCGTTATTTTTCTGCTTGCTATCTTTATTTTCATCCACCTGCTCTCCATCTCCTGTTCTTCTTTATGGGCCTTGCTTAAAGTAGTTTGATCAATTCCCTCTGCATACTTCTTTCGGGATTTAAACACTTTTCTTGGAAAAAGTCAGTCTTTCCAAATCATCCTTTTGAATTTTTCCACTTCTTAGCTGTTTAGACCCACTAGTTTTCTCTTACCTTGTCTAACCATCTCTTACCTATTTTCCTTTTTCACCACCACTGCCTGTGAGATCTGGATGTTATGGTATTATGTACCATTTACTTACAAATTAGGGGTGCAGTACATAAAATGAAAACCTATTTTAAAAATCAGTGGAAAGATCCTCAGTTAATGCAGTTGTATATAATCATCTGACTTCATAGGAATTATAGCAATAATACAACTGTGTAGATTTTCAGCCAATGAGCATCTGGTTTAATTTTACATAACTATACATTATTACAATCATTGGCAGTAATTGACAGACATAAGGATTAAGTATATGTCATTTTGTTGCTCTGTGTAAAACAAAATATATATCAGATTGTGGAGTTTTTCCAAATTTGTTTTACAGGGCAAATTCTTTATTGTTTACTAAACCTGATTTGGTTTCCTCCAATTAGCATGTCAAGCCCATGTATCTGTTCTATATAACATTCAGTAAAAATTGACATCAATTGTGATTTCATCCCTTCTATATAATTACATTTTGACATGTAATTATATTTCTGTGAAAATAGAGTTTCATTCTAGTTTCTACTTTTCAAAATATATTACTCCTTCCTTTCTTCTTTATTTATTTCAAACATTTATTTTGGAGCTAACTGCTAATACTACCTTCAGCATATATTTAAAAGGTACATGTATGGCCAAAGATTTCTTCCATCACCTGTGATGAAATTTTCATTTCTTCTTCTTGAAATAGTTGATTTAGTTTCTGTCTGATTTCCTTAATTAGAATCTGAATCAGCATATTTCTGTTAGCTTCAAATGTAAACTAATTGGAAGGATTTGGCATAACTATGATTCAGCATGTCCAAATCAAGCTCAGATTTCGTCTGCTGTTTAAAATATGTAATATATAAAATTTAGTGTTAAATCTTAAAGCTAAACTAATGATCAAGGAGGCATTTTTCATCCAAAAGAGAAAATAATATTTTGTGAATATGAGATATTCATTATATTCATGATTTCTAGCAGTAGCACCTTCCTATGACGGAGGACCTGTCAGGTTTTTTCCTACCTATCTGTGTGAATGAGAGGAGGCTCAGGCTCACAAAGTATATAGCAATAGTCAAAGATTCAGTCCTTTCAGTCTCTTCTAATCCCCCATTGGTCTTGGGACATCTGCAAAGGGCTAACCCAGTAGTTCAGCTACTGAAATCGTATTTGCCCTAAGGAACTAAATAATTTATAATTAAGCAGTCAAACAGAACAAATATAAGCCAAAAGGATTCAGCATGTCCATGTTACTTTCTAGGCCTCCAGAGAAGCCAGTGCTTCATCTGCTTGGGAATGGTCCTCTAGGTGAGAGCTTTTCTAATTCCCAGAAGAATTTGTCATTAAGCTTATACCGCATGTCACTTCCAATGTTTTTCACAAGGAAAACCACCCAGCTAAATCAGTCTGTTACTTAATTCTGGGACAAATATTCTTCTTTCTCCAAAAAGTAATAAAATTCCATTTTGCTATTTTTTATTCAGGCATGAGAAAGAAGCTGTTCTTCATGCTACAATACATTTCTAAGAGTATTTTCATTCTCAGAAGTGTATTTTATTTATTTTATTTTACTGTGTAAGAATGTATCCTATAAGAGAATTTTATGTGTACTTTAAACCACAAAATAATAACCATAATTTGGCTGTACTCAAATATTTAGCATCTGTGATAAAAGTGCTTGACATAAATCAATCCTTGAGAGTCCTCTGGCACCCTGTTGTAGGGTGTGCATTGGGTGTCAGTGACAAGTTGTTGTTAGGGGGCAGGGATAGGAAAAGGACTGCAGTCTCCTTGAGGAGAGACTGGGGTTGCTGTGTGCCAGATGTTTGGCTCTAGGCATCTCTGCAAATGGCCCACCTCAGGGCACAGCTGAGCCCATCAGCCAACCTGAAGGCACCTTGAGAAAAATATGTTTAAGGAGAGACACAAAATATTGAGAAGGGGGGGGAATGAGAGAGAGGTGCTCCGTGGTAGAGCATGTACATTCCCAAAGAGACCAAGGCCCAGGGGAGACCCATGCTGGAGAATTTACACCACAAAAAGACTATTACTCATGGTTAAACCCAAGCCAGAACAGAGAAATAAGTAATAATGAAAGAGCAGCTCTATAAAAAACTGAGAAACAAGGAGAAGTAGAGAGAAACCACAATGCACTGACCCCAATCACCTGCATTTGCCTATCACCTCACTGAGTGTAACCTGCAGTGTGAACAAAGATGGGAAAGAAGTGCCTTGGAGTGAATGTGAGCCTGGAAAGGGGGAGGAAATGTTTTTTTTTTCCTTAAATGTTTAAATGTTTTTCTTCTTTATTTCCCAATACCCAAGTCAGTAATTAAATATTTATGTCGATTGTCAATAAATTAAGTGAAATTCTCCAAGTCTGTTTTGCCCATGACAATAGCTGCTGAGTTATTTCTCTGTCTTTCTTTTGACCCCCAAGTTTTTGCCGTCTTGTTCTTCCTGTTTTTTCTCCTGTCCCACTGGGGGTAGGGGGTAAGCGAGTAGGTGTGGAGGTGTTTGGCTGCCATCTGGGTCTAACCCACCACAGGGTGGATATAGAAGAATGCAAAATGAGATTGTAGGTGTAGGAAAGATGTCACAGACTATTAACAAACTACCTGTGTTTGAAACAGTGGAGCTTCAATGTTCAAGATTTCCTGTTAGCACATGAAGTTTTAGACACTATCAGTGCTTTCAGAAGGAGTAATGTTGAATATTCTGATTTTTGTGCCTATTAAACCTTAACCAGGACATTTCTTCAAAATAATATTGTGCACTGTGTATCCTTACCCTGCACAGAAATAAATAGCAAGAAACAATGAAGGCACTTGAC
Source organism: Myiopsitta monachus (assembly GCA_017639245.1). Lineage (NCBI taxonomy): Eukaryota > Metazoa > Chordata > Aves > Psittaciformes > Psittacidae > Myiopsitta > Myiopsitta monachus. The sequence continues at coordinate 99,101,224 of CM029917.1, read as the reverse complement.
AAAAATTCACTGCTAGTATTTCTATACCTTATTACTGAAAAGGTGAGAGGAAAGGTGAGAGCCTACTTTCCTTGAAACTCAATTTGTTTTTTAAAATTAACATTTTGTAGTAAGTTCTCTAGGGGTCAGAAGCAATTTGACATACCATAAATGAATAAACAAGTCAGCATTTATATGTGGTAAACAAAAAGAGAAGAGAAAACACTTATTTAACAACCTTCCAATTTAAATGTTGTCTCCACATGTAAATCAGCCACGATATGGATTGACTTCTTTGTTGGGGCTTTTAAAATAAAACTCAGGGAAGTATGGGCTCACCCTTCCCTCAGGGACAATGGGAAGTACTCAGTTCCTTCAGACCTAAAATCTAGCTGGGTTTTTTTTTATCTGTGGTTGTTGGCTTCACCTCAGTGTGCTCCCGGTGACTGGAGTGCCTTGATTATTGAGTGGCAGTATCTGGACATTTGAGGTTTTGATTTGTGAAGGTCTTGTAGTTTCATATCTTATTTTAACTGTGATTCATGGTTTAGAATAGCCACACTGCAGATATTTTAGAAGTCATTGCAAACTAATGCAAGGTTAGATTTTTAAAAAGCGCATGTAATATTCAGCATGACTTTGATGTGCTGCTTAGAGACTTCCTTGGCATAATCTGTATCCCTTAATCTAAATTGCTGTTGAATAGTTTGTTGTCATTATTAGACTGTCACTGAAGTTATTTCATTAGTAAACCTGAGCCAATATATGGTTTCATATTTACATAAACGTCACGTAAAATAATGGCACTGTAGTTTTTAAGCACCTCATTCTTAGCCTGACAATCACAACATGTTTTAAAGATAAAAGTGTGCTGGGAGCAAATTCACCTACTGCTGAAATGTTGCCAACTTCAGAGGACACACAGCTGAAACACAGTGCTTTAGATGGGTGTAGGGTGAAGAAAAATATTGGCTAATTATACTGTAGCTATCCTGTGTTCTTGGGGAAAAAATCCATAGTTTTTTTATATAAAATAGATCATGGTCTTTAACACCTTGTGTGAAATACCAGCTCGTAGTGATCTGCAGTATGCACAGAAGAGACAGAAAAAAGAAAAAACTAAACAAAAAACCAGTAACAAACCCCCTGAGCTGACCCTGGTGTAGGACAGTACCTAGACTGAGCCAGTTTATGGCAGCACGATTTCTCAGCAGTTTTTCTGGTAGTTTTACCTTCAGCTGTGCATTGGCTTCCCATTGCTTTTCGTCCTCCATTCTTATCAGGTAATTCTGCTGCAGTAAACCCTTCTACTCTGCTTCGCTGTCTCCTTTCCCTCTATTTCCTTTTCCCTTTCCTATTTACCTTACACATCCTTTCTCATGAAAAAATGAATAAAAGCAGAAAGAATAATGGATTTTGTGTTCAGCTAGTGGATATCAGAGAGCAGTAGTGCTCTGTACAGCCAACAACAGGATGTAACTGGATGCAGTGCTTCATATTTTCCATTTTCAAATCCACATCCACAGAGTTGCCAGATGATAGGGCTTTAAGAATGAAAGTCTAGGGAGTCTTAAGTAACTCAAAAGCCAGTTCATAAAACATCAAGAAATCATTAATAATACAAAGTTAACAAATTTCAGAATGTTTTAAAGCATTTTTGTTACCATAATATTTCCTCTAGGGAATAAGATTATTAGATTTATAGCACTAATGATTCATTTATGGAAATATGGAAAGACAGTAATCTCATCTTTTGTTAGTACATCTAAATACAGAGACATACAGCCAAATTCTCTTTTTGATGGCAGCAATACTTTTTTTTTTGAATGCTTCCAATCTATGTGGGGAGAGTAAAAGAACTTGTTCATCCTCCTATGAAAAAGTCCCAGAGGGCATATTGTTGCAATATAAATATATCAAACAAGTAAAAAAACAGTGAAGGAAAAAATAGCTATTTCAGCTAAAGGTCAGTGCAAGGACCAGAACAAATGGTATAATCTATAATCTATAAATTTAGGTTGTATATTAAACAAAAGTTGCTAAGCATTAAAGAATTCAAGTACTGGAATATCCTTCCAAAATAAATGGGAGGAAAGGCAAAATAAATGTTTTAAGGCATAGCTTGATTGCTCTGTGAATTATGTGATGTGATCTCTATGATCATAACAGAGAGCTCTATGATCATAAATCGTATATGTTTTCCTTCCTTTTCACTAGTAAAGCTCCTGAACATAATATAATATCCATAATACAGCATGAGTCATAGGAAGAGAGCTACAGTGCTTACTCAGAGATTACATAACATAGCATATATAATAACAAAAGCCGCTACGATAAACATAATTTCTGTATCCTGAAAACTTACAGAATATGGTTACAACCTTTCACATTTAAATGGTTGTTCCAAGAAGACAGTAATCAATTCTTCTGTATGGCCAATGACAGTCTGACAGGAGAAAGGAATTTACATTGCAACAAAGTAGTTAAAATGTAGTGAAAAAATTCTATCTTCTAAGGTACTGAAATACTAGGACAGTTTTATGAAGAATTTAGTGGAATCTCTATTGTTAAAGTTTAGCTGCTATATAGAGGACCTGCTGAGCACAGCCTACAGCTTTTGATCTTGTCACAATACCTCATTACTATAGGTTTTGAAGTATCATCTCTCCATACATATCCTTATGTTGTATGATTAAAAGAGTAGTACTGATTCAAGCGAGAAGGAAATTTGGCTAGCAATGGCTCTACATTCTCTGGTCCTCATCCCCATTTCTCCTACAGAACTAGCGCTGCTGAATTGTTCAGGTTTTATTCTATGAAACAGAGGTGTATTTCCTGATTAATTTTTAAGATGCTTTGTATCTTAATTTGCATACCTAAGTATTCTGTTGTCATGGAAATCTGTTCTCTGTAGCCCTTGAAGACCAGCTCTCTTGCTTCAATTCTGTTTCAAATTTCTGCATCAACTGATTTTAATTCTTACTCCAAGTTTCCTGTATGTTGTCTTGCCACATATAAGTGACACAGCCTTACCATTTCTTGGGACAAAACCTTACCCTGTCCTTTCATAAGAATACAAGCTTCGCTTAGAACAAGTGTACTAACTCTAGTACTTGTTGACTAAAATGAATCCAGAATTTTAATTCTTTCACTGAAGGAGCATCCATGTTGATAGATGTTTAGCAGTTCAGCAAACAAGCAAGAAATCATATAAAAAGAATATAACTGTAATGACATTCAAATAGAATTGTTTGAATAATCACAGTATAAATTTCTTGTCTATGCCTGCCTTTTTATACTGGTTGGAGGGACTCTCACAGTCTGACCTGAAAGCTGAAATACTTGGTTAAGTACAAAAATTATCACATCAGCTTTCCTCCCATGAAAAATTAACCCACGAGTCTCTTAAGTTTCACCAAAAGCCGAAGTAGGTTTAGGTGTCTTCAGTGATGACAGATAAAAATGCTTAAAAGATTCAGGAGGTGAGGTCAGGACTTCCATGGTTAGTAATGACATTATTCTATTGGATATTATCTGAAGCTTGGAAATAAATAATGTCCTTTACAGAAGAAACATGTATTTAATATGTCTATAGGAAAAAGACAACAGTGTGAAGAAGCAGGCCACCATCTAGCAAGCTTTAGTTTCTGGAGGGATTTTAGAATCCTCATCATTCCGAGTCACACCAAGTTCATCATATAGTCAATGAAAGTTCTGAAATAATAGAAAAATGAAATAATCTTTGTCTCTGAGCATCAGACAAAAGGTGCTCTTGCAGTTTAATGTTCAACCTAAAGTCAGCCTTGCAGCCAGTGACCTAAGTTAGCTAACGGCAAATATACCTCCTTGATGAAAGATGCAAGAATATATCTACTTTACTGTCCAGTCTTTTCAGCAGTTAACTGACCCAATGTCAGCTTGATTTTCAGCCAAATTGCATTTATTTCAGCCACAGCTCTGACAGAGAGAGAACAAAGCATTTTTTCATTGGCAGCTGGAAACGCAGATATAAAGGTGTGTGTTATTTGCATGCTGAAGCAGAATCTGCTTGCTTTATTTTTTCCAACAGCCTCCCATATATGCATATAACTTGATTAATTGATGAATGCAGTAGTGTATAAAGTAGTGCCACTGATCATATTTTTATTTATTATTAAATCTGTAAGGCAGGCTTTGATCTCTTAACTGCCATTGTAAGCTTTCCCATCCACCCAATTTGACCCATTAGACTAGGATAAAAGCCAGAATTCTCTCTCTTAATTACTTTGGTTTTATACTATAGAATTCTAACTGCTGCAGGTCAAATTGGTACTGCAGTAGTAAATACTTGGGTTTGTTTCCGTAATAAATAATAATAAAAAAACCCCAACACAGTGAAATTTGACTTGAGATTTTGTGTGGACAAGTGTTCTAAAATTGAAGTTGTTAGCATGACAGGACACTGTAGTGAATAAGTATTAATTATTGTACTTATGAATCTGTACTTCATAGTCTTCTAAGCAATCTACTCCTCCATTATATATATATAAAGTAAAAGTTACCATCACTTTGTTTACCTTATTGCATCAAATTCTATTCAAATTACCCTTTCTGGCTTTCAAAGATTATATATGCATTTCATTTTAAACCCTTCAGAAGAGTATTAGGATCTTAAGAATAAAAAGATAAATTCTCAAATATGCCATTCCTGCCCCAATGTGTTCATTTATAAGCAAATGCTGAATGTCAAATACATAATACTACACATTAAGAGCTTTATACTATGTACTGCCATTCTGACCATCAAAAACCATGAGGTTAATTCCTCCTTCCCATCAACAACACATGGCATTGTCTGAAATGCTGTAAGCCTGAAATTCATTTTTCTTTCCACTTGCACATCCTTAGTGTACACAGAACTCACATTTTCACACTTTCATGTTCTCAACAACTGTAACATTATAAACCTTTATTTTAAATTTCATTTAAGGAGACAAAATTGATCTGAATCTCAAAGAAGTTACTGTAAGAAGGAGTATCATTACCTGTATGGTACAGTTTATGAGAATATTAAATGTGGCACTTGCTGCTTTTGAGATTTGAAAGATGGAGTTCGTTAGCACCTGTGAATATTTATATTTCCAAAAGAGATAGAAAAGAAAAGCAATTACCAGGTCATAGGCTAAATTAATATGCAAGGACATCCTAGTTATTCTTTGCACAATGGTGAGCTCACTGAATTCCACATACAGGGTACAGTTATAGACCGTGCTGAAGAAAATGGACTTATTGCCAAGAGTTAGCTTAGAAGATCCATTAAAAGTAGACTACCCTTGCTGCTTCTCATTTTTGGGGGTCATGAGAAGGAAGCTTCACAGGCACCACTCTCTATCATTTAGATGACTTTGATGAGCTCTCCAACTTCAGATTCACTGCCCTTTTGACATAAGAATCAAACTTCAACCTAAATTGGCTTAAATCTTAGGCCTCGTGTGCTCTTGGAAATGCCAGGGCTTGATTGTCTAAGATTCATGACACTTCATATGAGATGTCCTGACAGCAGTTACACAGAATAAGTACATCTTCAGTTTCCTACGTGAGAATATTGGGGTTGGGGGTGAGATCACACAGCAATGTATTTGCTTTTGTGGATTTTATATGTTCATTTGCTTCCCTCTTTTATTTTCCTTTCCTTTCTGCAGTACAATTCCTACTTAGTTATTAGAGAGTTAATGATTCATTGAGCCTTATTCTGAACACCACCTAACAAAGCATTTTTAGGAGTGACAGCTATGCAAACAAAACACTGCCACTCACTTATTAGGAATGACCTGACCTCAGCTACCTATGGCACGTGTTTTTTCCTTTTTTATGGAGTAAGGTTATGACTGAACTGTTGAATCAGAAATTAAATTACAGGTTTGTATGCTTTAAAATCTGTTAATAATTTCATCTTTTCAATCCTATTTTAACAGGATAAGCAGAAAGACAATGTACAGAACAAATTACTTATTAAATGGCATATGTACACATTTAATACTATTAGGGTGCAAACGGTCAGACAAAATGGAATCAGAAATGGAGATGGGATGGAGAAGGTCCTCATGGCCAGAGCAAATAAGGTCAGGAAATGGGAAGGAAATTGATTCCACCAAACCAGAAGTCTAGGCAGCAAATTTGTCAGGAACTGTGCCAAAGTCTAGAAAAACCAAGATTAGATTGGGTGATCAGGACAAGCACCAGGCAACAGGATTGAGCAAGTAAGGCATAAATTTAGCTAGGAAACAAGTTTAATAAACAAGATTAACCTGTGTAATAGCCTTTAAAATCTGTTAAGTTTGTGGTAAACCAACTATCAGGCTCACAAGCCCATCTTCAGCTTCCAAGATTTCTTGAATGATGGAAGTTTGGGTTTATTGTTTGGTTTGGATTTCTTTTTTTTTTTTTTAGACACATTCAGGGGGATCTGATCTCAGTAGGCTTTCATGTCTTGATTACAACAAAGGAGAAATGGAGCATCATCTGCCATAGTACTCTCATTAGACTGACTAAGGTCACCAAACTTGAAAACCACAGGGAAAATAGAATGGAAAATGCCAAAAAATGCAATGTTTGAAAATAAGTGTATTTGCTAGCACCATTCTCTGAACATCAAACAGCAATAAAGAAGTTAGTATAAATTCCAAGCTTTTTACCTAAGTAGCAAATAATGGTTGGTTTCTCAGGAAAGCTTCTAGTCTTTCAGTTCCTTCCAACCAACTGATGACACTCATCTACTATTTAACCTTCTTCCAATGCCCAGCTTTAGGCAAACATTTCATCATTCAACTGTATCTTAGGTGGGAGGTGGCTGTAGTTCACTAATCACTAAGAAAAACAGTGATATGTCTTGAACAGAATTTATGACAAACTAGTAACTATACAAAAATAACCTCCTGGAGCAATCTGTCCAACACCAGGTAGCTGGGTTCATGACCTTGAGAAACAGTTTTTACAAAATCAGAAGGAACTCTAGCTCAAAGTAACTCCATCTCAAAAAGACTGCCAACATTTCAAAAACGTATGAGACAGACAACAGACCTTAAGAAATGGCATTAAATTTGTTACTTGCTGTTTAGCAAGATCGTCAAACATAAAAACATAGGCGTCAGAATACTGCTTGAGGGGGAGTTTTGATGTAGTCTCCTGAAGGGAAGACCTAATAGTGTCCATCAATTACTAAGCCAGAGATCCAAACTACACTTTCTGTTCAGTTCAGAGAAGGCAATATAAAGTCTTTGAAAACTTACTTGATGCTAAGAGCAGATTCAGTATTTGTTTCTTTAAGATATGTCTCTGAGTCACAGAAGCATACAGCAGAAGCTAAGTCTATAAGACATAAATCCACTATCCAGCAAGAAAAATCCTCATTACCATCTATCTGATTACCTTCTGAGAGTTAAAAAGTAATTAGAAAGTAAGCCATAAACTCAATATGAAATGAGAAATTTCCTTTTAAACAGCTTCTTTCTATGGGGATAAATTTGCTAAGCTAATACAGCTAATAAAAATACAGGCATTATTGGTTTTGTGGCATGAAAGACATCCAATGAAACTCACCATCTTCATAGTAACCTTACAGGCCCCAAGATTAACTATGTCTTATTTGGTTGGGGTTTTTTTCATAGATATGCAGGCAGATTTATTTATTTGTTTGTTTGTTTATTAGCTTTAAGTTGTATAGGACAGTCTCTGAAAAGGGAGCTGAAAAAACACACTGTGTTTCAGTGCTCAGTTGCTGGTTTAGGCATTTTACATAGTAATAAGAAAAAGAAGTATAGATATTAATCTCAACTCAGCTTCAGTGACAGGCAATGTGTTGCTGTAACTGCCTGCAATGTGCTGATTTAAACTGGCATCATCATTAGAATTGTGCATTATCATGTATTTTTGAATAAACTGAATTTTGCAATAGGTGCAAAAGTTTAACAACCTACGAAGTCACATACATAGTAATGCATAACAGTGGATGCAGTAAAATCTCCATTTATGTCAGGTGTATCAGTAATAGGTACTGAAATGACAAATAATTTTTAGGTCCGAATGCATTAGGAAATTACATCTCTGGAACAGTAATAGCCAAATCACCAAAATTATTGCTTTTTTTATCTCTGAATATTACTTTTCACTTGGGTTACTCAAAAATATTTTTTATGAACATATCAGATATGAACAGATACCTTACTTACTATTTGTATGCCTTTCTAATTAAGTCCTCTGACTTTTTAAAGGATCATTTAACAGTACTACAGTTTGAATCTGGACTCATTTGCCAATTTCCTTAGTGAAACCTGAAATCTTATCTCATGTGTGTCCTTATCTATAGAATGAAACTAGTTTGAGTGTAAGCAGAAAAAGACCTCTAAATTCTTACTGGAAAATTCCTGTGGATATTTTTTAGTATATAAAGAGCTACATAAGACAAAAAATGTTGTGCTTCTGAAGCACAGCGCAGAGGGTGCTGTAGAAAATTGACAGCAAGACAAAGCCAGCTATGCTGTCTCAAAATAAATGTCTTTTAACACTGTTTTGTTATTCAAATTGTGCAATAAGAACCAATTATTTGTTTCATCTGAAAGCAAAAGTCCTTCTGATTCAAGTAGATGAATGGGCTCGCCTAAAGTCTCCAAGTTTTGACACAGTATTGAGAAAAAAATTAAACCGAAATGAAGCCATCATTTTTGCTTTTACCACTCTGGCTCAGGCCAAACAAAAAGAAAATGAATGAAAGTGAGTTATCGTACTGAAATCTCCTCTTGGGTAGAAAAGATGATTGAGATGCTTATCAAAATACAGAAAATTTAAAGGCATTTTTTGTTAACTTGAATGGTTTTGAGCAGAGAATGCAAAAACCATCATTCTATTAATTTATTCTGTGTTTTGAGAGAGGATATTAAATTTTTGTTACATCTTTTTTGTTACATCTTTTGTTACATAATTTTCCCAGAGGACCCTAAGGTGTAAATGAAAATTCCCATCTGCAAGGAATTTTGTAACAGTGGTGAGAAGGGGTGTGTCATGGGTTCAGCAGCAGCAGTCATTTTTCTCCTTCTTGGTAGCTGGTGCAGCACTGTGGTTTTGATTTTTGGGCCTTGGAACAGCGCTGATAACACCAGTGTTTTCAGTTACTGCTTGGTAATGTTTTGGTCTGGCCAAGGACTTTCTGAGCCTCATGCTATGCCAGGGAGGAGGGGGAGCCAGGAGGAAGCAGAGACAGGACACCTGACCCAAACTGACCAAAGAGGTTATTCCATACCACAGCATGTCATGCCCAGGAGGTGAACACGGAGAGCAGAGACCCGGAAGGGTGTGGTGGTGGACTGGGGGTGCACGGCATAATCAGGTTTTTGGCAGTGGGGGGTTCGCTGCTGGGGGTGCACTGGCTGGGTCAGGCTTGGTGAGCAGTTGTATTCTCTTTCCTTGTATTTCTCTTGTATTATTATTGGTGGTAGCAGTAGTGATTTGTGTTATACCTTAGTTACTAAACTGTTCTTATCTCAACCTGTGCGAGTTGAATTCTTTTGATTCTCCTCCCCATCCCCCCAGGACTGGGGGAAGAAAGATGGGGAGTGAGTGAGTGAGCGACTTTCGTGAGTTTTAGAGACTTAATCCATGACAGGGTGGAAGGTCTGAATTGTTAAAGTAGGATTAACTGTGTTCCTGCATATCAATACATTGGAGTGGGATCTAAGATAAAAAGCAGAGACTGATGACTGTCATGTCATGGAATACTGTTCAATAAAGGAAAAAATGAATAAAAGCAGAAGCTTCTGGACTCACAAAGCGGCAATAAACAAGTTCCTCCTCTGTGAATGAGCCAGAACTCTCTACCTAACTTCAGGTGTGACTGTCTGCCAAGATGTATGAAAAATTCAAATGCAAGTGCAGATAAACCAGCTTTATTTGCAGCTCTGCTCTTGAAATAGGTAATTTGCTACTATGATGCTGCTTCAAGGACCGATGCTATTTTCTTTTTTGCAACAAATACACTCTGTAAACTTGCACAGTAGTATTTAGAATGGAGTGAAATTAAAATGTCAAACTGAATATTCTGTTAGCATATTAATTTAGACTATTACGCTTTAGTCAGTGTATCTTTACTAGATTTATAAAGTATAGGCTGGTAAAACTATAGCCCTATAGTTCACAAGGCTCAGCTCAAACTTAAGGGGAGCAGAGAAACTCATAACCAAAAGGCATCCAGCAACTCTCGCTGCAGCTTTATATATAGTACAAAGTGGCTGAGTGGAATCAGATGTGTGCAGAGAAAGAGTAACACTATTTTTTCATAACAGAGAAAGAGGGTAACATGGGAATGGTTAAAAGTCTGGTCTTCCATTTAGTTGTAGTCTTTTTTGCAGGCATCCAAGGAGCTTAAAGCAAAACAGTAAGAGTTAGGAAACTCAAAGATAACTATGTACATTTAATTAAATTATCAATAACTTGAAATACATATTTATATTGCTTTGCAACATAAAATATCACAACTATAGTGCATCACATAGTATGTGCAAGGTTGCTCTTCCTGGGGGACTGTGGTATTTTGTGCAAGGCTGTTCTTCCTGGAGGACTGTGGTATTTTCAATATTATATCTGTATATGTATTTTATATATGCATACATATATATGCCAATGCATATATTCATACCTATTATACTGGAAGTCTTGACAATGATTAAAGGTTGAAAAACTGAGACAGATCTTGACAAGACTTTTCAGCAAACAGAAGTAGAAGAAATTGGATGCTACAGAAGGATGAGAGGGAAGATTAAGTAACCGAATGAAAATATTTAAGCAGTTCCATTATTTAAGAGAAAAACTAATGTCAATCTTCAAATATTACATTAAACAGCAAAGAGACCAATATGGAAAGAGGTATTATTGTTGGATGTAATCATTTATATGCATGGCAAGCATATATAAAGCAGCTATATACTAATGCTATGTAATCATATATAGACAGTTTTGATAAAATAATCTGCACAGAAATGCAGAGTCTAAAAGACCTTGAAAAGGCCAGGCAGACTGAGACATCGTCTTGGACAGAGAGAATAATTTGATATGGATCCTGTACATAACTGACAATAAGGATTCTTAAGACGTCTGCACATCTCTAACTCCCTTGGAGACACAAATAAGATCCTGAAATGGAATAAAATAGTAAACTATCAGTAAGGAAATCAGTAGTTAATTAGAAACTGTTTAGCATTATTAGCAATGTAACTGACTTGAAAGAACCTGATCTCCTGATACTGATAATTAGAGCAAGTGCCCCCTAACCCAGGCAATTTAATACCAATCAAAAAGATGTCTGTCCTTTAACTCCAACTTTTTTTTATTTTTTTTTTAATTTCAGTCTACATATGGTTGGAACATCAGCAAACAAATATTACACATATGAATAGGCACTTAAGGGCTTTTCTATATCAGAACAGAGAATAAACAATTGTTACTTAATTTTATACTGCTCTCAAAGACTTCCTGTTGCCTTGAAATCACAAATCCAAGCCCACATCCTGATCAAGATGTAATTATGGAAAATTAATACCTGTCCCTGCAGTTAGACAGCAAATAAAGCCTTGGTTCAATCTCATCACCATGATGGAAAAGTTAGTTTATACTGTTTCTTCAAGTGATCCCTACATTATCCAAATTAATTTCAATCAATTTTCATTGTTGAGAACCAGTCAACTAAGGGTTAAACAGTAAGGTTATAAATTTAGTCCAAGGGAGGGCCACGAGGATGATCAGGGGACTAGAACACCTCCAGTATGAAGATAGGCTGAGAAAGTTGGGGCTGTTCAGCCTGGAGAAGAGAAGGCTGCATGGGGACCTCATAGCAGCCTTCCAATATCTGAAGGGGGCCTATAGGGATGCTGGGGAGGGACTTTTCATTAGGGACTGTAGTGATAGGACAAGTGGTAACGGGTTCAAACTTAAACAGGTGAAGTTTAGATTGGATATGAGGAAGAAACTCTTTCCTGTAAGGGTGGTGAGGCGCTGGAGTGAGTTGCCCTAAGGAAGTTGTCAATGCTCCACTGCTGGCAGTGTTCAAGGCTGGGTTGGACGTAGCCTTGGGTGTCATGGTTTAGTGTGAGGTGTCCCTTCCCATGGCAGGGGGGTTGGAACTAGATGATCTTAAGGTCCTTTCCAACCCTAACTATTCTATGATTCTATGAAATTTCAGCCATTTCTAAATTCAGGCAAGTGGATGAGGTAAGAGGATAACCTACAGACCAATAATTGAAGATAAGTAAAAGCAAAACTATACCATAGAAAGAACACAGATAACTGAATTAGAGGAGCTGACAAAGTATCATTGCCAGGAAATGTAAGTGAGAGGCAGCCAAGATAGTTCATTTGATATGCAAAAATTTCATTTAACTAAATGAAAGAGAGACAAGTTGATTAATTTCAGTAGAAACCAAATGATGCTGGAAAAAAAAATAATTTTCATTAATTTATAAATGTTAAGTGGAAAAGAATAAAAAGACCCCTAAGGTACCAAAAGAAATCTTCAGAAGAAACCAAAACCAAACCAAAACAAATCTTGGGTTTAGCAATATGAAAGTGTAGCTTGCAACAGCTGCTACCAAAGTATTTCAATCACCCTGCAAAGATGAGCACCTCCTAAACCAGCAAGGCTCAGTTTTCATCCATATGAGAGACAGAAAACACTTTTGAAGTCTTGGCAGATGCAGTACTCTATTCATGCAAAAGAGGGCAAATTGTTATTACCTGCCAACTTTCTAGCCTGTCTTCACACAGTTCCATTATGATACATAATGTTGAGTGAAAATATGTAACACTCGTTTCAAATTGCAAATATTCAAGTATGTATGTAAAAATGACAACAGTCTGAATCACTGGAAATGCATTACTTTTCTGAATTTAGATACTTGTAATGAAAACAAGGCATAGTTACCAAAGTGTCAAAAGTTATTATTTTTCTCCATGAATAGCTTAGGAGTGATGCCGCAGAACCTAACTGCAAATATAACTTGCTCTTATTCAGCTCCAGCTACCTTTCTAATCACATTTTGTAGATGCTTTAAATAACACCTTTGGCAATTATGGCATAGTCTTCTTCAGAACTAGAGCTTTAGTAATTGCCCAGTGATGTTTTGTATGTGTTGAAATATTTAATTGACAAATTCTTAGCAGCATCTGTAATAAAAAGTAACTTTTTAACTGCTTCACACCATTTCTAATGTTGTTTCCCTACATTTAATGCACATATTAAACTGTATTCCCTATAATTAATGCACACATAAAACATATATCAACACTCTTGAATATTCATAGTTTTGTAATAGTTTACCAGTTGTGCACAAATGGAAATAACATTGAGGAAAAGAAGGAAATGTACTGGTAGAAAGTCTCTACTAATTATATCCTGTCCACCAAGATAGGAAACAGTACTAACTTCCTAAAGAAAATTCAAAATTTAGTGCTTTCAGAAGTAAAGGCAAGCCTTTATTTATCATATCTCCTTAGGAAAAAAAAAAGCAGTTATGTCAAACTTTTGAACCCACTTGCCTGGGAAGGTGTTCCACATGACATGGCTACTGCCATGATGCCACAGTGTAGCTGGGAGTGGCAGTACCTATCGCATCTACCAGCCTTGCTGAAGTCCATACCCTACAGTCAGACATCTGTGCTATAAAAATTCATTGTGAATAGGTTACAGGATATTCCTATCAGAATGAACTTTTTTGTGCTAAAGCAACTGATCTGTTCATATCTGAAAATTCAAGATGAATATTATCTGCTTTCAAAGTACACAAACATTTTCACTGACAGATATTTTTAACATTCACTCAAATCAAGAATGTTTTCCCATAACAGTTAAAAACAAAACAAAAATCTAAAAGAATGACAGCAGCTGTGGAAATGTTATTAGAGGAGATTACTGTACTAGTGTCATAAGTGTCATATGTGTAAGATCTTTCTGCCAGCTAATAGCTTTGTTGAAGGAGAAGAAGAAATGGATTAAAGCAATTGAAGTCCATATTACCCACTTTCTTGACCTAGAAAATTATGAATTCCTACTGTAGAAAGTAATAAATGACTTTTTTGACACTTTTCTCAAGTATCTGTATTTAGTGTGTTAAAACAGTATCTGTAAAATCTATATTAAAAGTTAGGATCACAGTAATACTGGTGCCCATTTTAACTCTCTTCTTACATAATCTGTGCAATGCAGATTTTATTTTAGGTTGGGTTGGTTTTTTGTTTTTGTGGTTGGTTGTTGTTTTGGGGTTTTTTTTTAAATGAAATACTGGTCCTGTGTTCTTTTAATATAATTCTTTACCACAAAAAATTGTCCATTATCTTTAATAATGAGTTGCATTCTGAAAGCTGAAGTTCTTGCCAGTGTCTAGAATATCACTCATTTGAGCACAGATTAACAGATAAAATTTGAAACAGAACTCAAGAACTATTACATTAAAATTATGTTAGAAAATCCTGTGAACAGATTTCTTTGCGTTATTCACTATCTTCAGTCTTGAGCAGGGTTGTACTACCAACACTAAAAATATCTATTTTTCCTCTATCTGTTTAACCAATAAAGTATATTTCTACTTGTTTTAAACTGAACTCATAAATGCAACTGAAGATGATTAACAGGAGTGACAAGGTAAAAATTGGTAGCTGTTTGGACTGAAATGCTCTCATTTCCCAGAAGATGGTAGTTGGAGCTATACTTGTGTCATAACAACAGTCATAATTTCATGAATATTTCTACTCTTTAACCTCATGACTGCTAATGTAAATGTATAAGCAATTCCAAAAGCATGGCATGAAATCCTGGCCTTCCTTTTTGTAGCAAAATGTTTAATAGCAGACGTATAGAGACACCCTCTACTTTGAACTCCATGCCTCTTGGCTTCTTGGTGCAGTGTGCCACAGCTTCAATTACAGGAGTGGAGGGTTTCTCATTAGATTAGTTGTTTCATAGCTTGACCATACATGATGATTTCTTGTGAATCTCCCTAAACTGTTGGTGAGCTAAGTTGATGATGATCAGAACATTCACAGGAAACACTGCTTAAGTGTTATAAGAATAACTGTAGATACATATCCTCATGGAAAAGGTCATGGATACTCTCCTTCCTTGACTGGGTTTATCTTTACAAGCAATATAGAAATCCAAGGTTCACATTTTACCTTGGGCTCATTTATAAATAATTATTGTAGCTTAACTTGCAGAATCCTAAACTATTTATTAGCTGGAGGCATTCCATGGCTACAGCAATCATTTATATCGGCATATTTGTAAGATTCAAGAGTATGCATGATTTCAGAGGGGTTCAACCTATTGAATTACTAGCAAAACAGAGTGCACAGTACACAGTTCTCCCTGAAATAGTTGGGGGTGTTCTTTTGTGAGCCTACAGTTTTCAAACCAAGAGAGCAATGACTTAAATGCACCTCTTTACATATATCATTAGTCTAATGTGGCATATTTTCTTGTCATTTTTACCTTCACGTTCCTTCTTTCCAGCTCATTACAGCATGTTTCCAGCTTGCCATCACTTCAGCTCTGATCATGATACAGTTTCTGCAAAGACAGCACTTCTATATTAAGTTCTGTTGGTTTCAACAGATTTCTCATTGAGAGAAAAATTGTCAACTTGCAGCACTAGGATTGTAGAGTCTTTTTCTCTCATATGCAGTAACTAAATTCAATAAAATGATAGTGTTTTGTTCTCAGCTTGATAATATTGCACTGAACATAAATACCATTAATTACAGATCAGTTTAGGAAAAAAACAAAACAAAGCTCAATTACCACAACAGTTGAAATATTAGATGCATTGGTTTCTCTTCTGATGTTTTTTTACATTATTTATTCCTTACTTGAGTTCCATATACTCTTATCAGAGAAAAATGTCAGGTTAGGGCAATGCCCATATATGTAAGCAAGTTAAACTACTTTTCTGTTTATTTAGTTTTTGAAAGGACTTCTTAACTGCTAAACAGGAAAGAAATACCTATATCCGACACCCAAAACCACATAAAAGCCAGATAGATTACAATACTGGCAATACCAGTTTTTTGCCAATACAGGTTAAAGTCATTAGAAACATCTTTTCAGCACCTGAAACATGTACCCTGTTATGTCATGGGAGTAAAGATTACAGGAAGATTTGCCCTAGCCTGTTTCCTGTTCCATCAGGCCACCATCAAAGTTGCCTAGCAATGCCTAGCAATGCTCTGGCAACTTTCCCCAAGAGAGCGTAAGACAAGACCCAATACCAAGCTGTGAAACCATGATATACAGCCCTATTTGTGAGGATGCCAGTAGCACAGCCCTCAAATCAGTGCACTAGGTTTGAGAGCTTCCAGCAGTAATCCTAGCCTCTACCTTAATCTGCAGCTATTCTGTGCTGCACTTCCTGACCAAAAAAAAAGGAGCCACTCTGAATGTATTTGGAGAAAAAGAATGTGTTTTCTTGTCTAAAAAAAAAACCACCCAAAAACATATAGTCATAGCTACATATTCAGTTATATATGTGCTTTTCATCATGCAGAAAATACTTTTTTGCCTCTTAGTCCCTGTCCTGGGTTCAGCAGTATCGGTCATTTATTTTTCTTCTTAGTAGCTGGTGCAGTGCTGTGTTTTTGACTTTCAGCCTGGGAACAGTGCTGAAACCACAACAGTCCCACATAAGACACCTACCATATTGTACTGAATACCCACATAAATTTCAAGGAAAGTTTTTAAAGACTTCTAATTTATACTTTATTGGCCTTTAAATTTTTTTCATGTTTGGGTAACTCATGCAGAAATTTACTTAATTTGATCTGCAGCCTTAAAGAAAATTTTGAAATTATGCACTAGTAAAATTCTGGTTTACACTATATGCTGTGCATCTCACCACCATCAGTAAGGAGATGGATTTTTAGAAATGAGCAGAAATACTTGTCAGCTGAGACTCTGGTGATAAAAATCAGCAAAAGCTCCTTTGGAGACCATTTAACTGTACTAATAATAGTGTAGAATTTGAACAGGAAAGCCTTACCTTTTCACTACTTCAAGGTTTATTAAAAAAAAATGTATTTTTGAATTTAGCCTGCTTGCTGCAGCTATGATACGCTAACAGTATTTTATGGATTAATTTAATTTCTTATTTCTCAAGCAATACATGATGCTTAAAGGCAACACGTAAGTAAAATTGGTGAAACACTGTACTAATGCTTAATTTCCTGTTTCACTTCCTTCTCCCCAGTTGTTATTGTTCACAAACTCCCCACTGCCTAAACAAGGTAGCATTGACGTTTGTGTCTGAAATTTCTAATTTTAGCTAGATGTTAAAGGAACTAGATAGCAAAAAAAATTGGCATAATTTTGGCTAGCATATCTGAAGGTAATCTGTAATAAACATTGTATCATAAATATTTATGAATAAACAACACATACATCAAAATTTTATAGATAAATTTTTTACAGCTTTCTTTCAATAAAAATTGAGAAAATTAATAAATAATAATTTTTTTTTAGGCACTGCATCATTAGAAGAGCCTAGACTTCTACAGTGCCTCTCACATAAGCTGTTAAATATGCACGTAGTGCTACGCTGGGAATGCAAAGTTATTCTGCTATGTCAAAAGGTTTAACTGCTATTCCATATCCTAGCTGGAATTCACAAAGCCAATAGAAAGGAAACACTCTTTTTCAAACTTAGAATGCCTACAGCTTTTGCTGTGTTCTGTTTCAGTTCCCCTCCTCCTCTCTTTTAATTGCTTAGGGAGATTATCAAAACTGGCCCAGAACCCATTCTGCAGCGTTGCAGGGCGCTCTCTGTTCTTAGTCATGTAGCCAAATTGATTTTACCAATAAGGTCTACTTTTGCATGTTCTGATCCTATATTGCCTACAGATTTATGATTCAGTTTGACTTTATTTGGCCCCTGTTCTCTAAAGTATCATAAATTTGCCATTAATCTTTGATTGTGTTCCATCTGCTTTCAAGGTGACTTCTATTGCTTCAGTATGCACTACGGAGCTACCTGCCAAACAGTCTTTCTGCTGCAAGGCTATGTGTTTTTCCAGGAATAGTAGTATCAGGGTATTTCATTCTTGTTTCATAAGCTGATTATCAACAGGACTGGATCATAACATTCAATTCATTTGAAGCATTATATTTCTGCTTTGGAAAGGACCTTTAACTTCCCACTCACTTTCAGACTGACTTGGCCCAGCATCCAACAATACTATTAGGGAAGAAACCATAGGTATTCCCCAGTATAGTAGCTGAGTCTTGGCTTCTAGTTAGGGTAAGGGTAAGAACGTGTACATTGCATGACACATTTGAAACAAAAGGCAATGCTTCTGACACAGGAAACCTCTGAATCACAAATTTCTGGAGATGAAAGAACATTCTTTCATCTAAACAACTTACCATAAACTTGCCTGCTTTTATTCTTTCTCAGACAGTATTGCGTTGGCGAGTACCATTAACAGCAAACTACATGAGGTAGACTGTGGCTTTAACTTATCGCTGATGTTTTTCTGGGTTTGTGTTACCTACTCCACATTAACTGTCTCTGTGTGTGCTTATTTGTGCACTCCAGAGAGCATGCTGAGGTGTGAGTGGGATCTTAGTGAGACCATCTTCCTACAGCTATAATCCAGATCCTAACCTTAGCAATAGCATTCCACTTTGCCAAGCAACACCTTCCCAATAATGAGAGGAAAAAGCACTGACACTGAAGAGTAACAGTTTCTGATTTCCTTATGGAGAATGAACTGAAATTCAGCAGTTTGTAAACAGAATGTAGACCCTTTGCACCAAAGTCTTTATTATTCTATATGAGCTTTTATATCTTTCCATATAAGCAAAATGCTAATGGTTGTCAAAAAAAAAATGAAGATAACAGTCTCATACCAATTAGCAGTGTTTTGTTTGTGGTTTTTTTTTTTAAGTATGAACAACTGATACACCTCTATTTTGTGATGAGCAAAAACACTATAAACTGAGAGGAAGCTTCTGGAAATAGTTTTGTAGTAATTGCTAAATTTATTTGAACAGATTCTATTAGCCTAACTCTCTAAAGCTTTTCATGGAAAGAAAACTTTAACATCAGCCATAATCTGAACTTCAGCTTTCTCGATAGGCAAGGTTCTCAGAACTGCTGTGTACTAAAAAATAAATCTCTCATATGAACCACGTTTGGTCCACTATTTACCTCTTTGATCTTGACAGTTTCCACATGGACAACATTCTCTGTAAAGAAAACTCTTAAGCTCTTAATTGCCTCATCCACAGGAAAAGTTCTCTGAATACCTTGAAAACTAAAAATATGGCTTTTTTTTGTTAGCTTCTAATAACCCCCTATTCATATGCTTGGCCTACTTAAGCACCTATTAAAATCACAGGTCCTAGTCTCCAGTATTTTAGCCACAACTATAATCCTAAATAATAGCTTCCAGATGGGTAGAAGACCCAGGACTAGTAGAAAATTAATGGGAAATGAGTCACAGCTGCAGGTAGCATCTCCCAAATTGTATCTTCATGCCCATCTGGATTCATTTAATTCACTTTAGCAGCTACATTAGCTCTACAGAAGCAATTCTCTATAACTATGTTCCAGCCATAACCTTATTCTTGAAAGGGAGAAATCTGCCTTCAACTCCATGACATTTCTGAAGAAGCTGTTCATGATAACTGGTAATAACCAGTCTTCAAACTCAGTGCTGGCATATGGGTTTGCTAGATCCTTTCTGAAACTCCTGATTATGCTTCAGAAAGATGCCAAACATGTCACAGAGACTGGGAAAATAGTCTCACGTAACTTACTGCTTGCTTCAGGCATTATGCTTGTTAAATAACTGAGGTGGCTACCTACCTATAAACCTAGCCTTTCAGGTAAGCATGTTAATCAGGAATGGGTGAAAATTTAGAAAAAGTGAATTCTCAGAGACTGCAAGCAACTATGAGTACTGGATTAGTAATTGAACGGAATCAAAAGAGATTTAAATGGGACAGGATCAAAATCCTGCCCTTTACTTTAGCACAGGGTGTTGACTGGGTTCAGAGATGCTGCAGGCTGCTACCCATTCCTCTCATCAGCTCCCTCACAATTCTCAGTTTCAGGGCCTGAATTCCTCCACAAGGTCTGCGATCTCTTCCCCACCAGAGGCTCAGGTGTCTGTTCTCGAGCTGGGCTAGGAAAATTAGCCACTATACCACAGCTGTGTGCTCAATCTGACGGTTCCTGCTCCTCAAGCTGGGCTACAGCATGCCCCAAGGCTTTCCTGACAGCTGATGAGCCAAAGCTGCCCCTCAACAGCAACCTTTTTCTTCAGTAATGTTTGTACATGCCTTTGCAGATAGAACATTAGATAACCAACTTGCAGGATCCAGGCCTGGTGAGGAGAAATGGGGTCAGATACAGCCTGGGGCTGTATCTGGGACAGCTTCTTGAGGAGGAGAACAGGCCAAAGCCAGGCCAGACAGCAGGTCTGTTGGTGGGCCTGGCTCAATAGGCTCCGACTGTGGGGAGCTGGAGCCCTGCTGCCAGTACCATTGGGCAGGGACTGGTAGACCGTGGGGGGCTGAAATGGGGTCCTGGGCAACAGGCAGGATGGAGCAGCCCCAGAGGGTCTGGCATGGAGAGTCAAGGCTGGGAGGGCCCTCAGGTCCTGGACACATAATCATCTAGACACCAAATTAAGATAAGAGATTCATTATATTTACTCTTGTACTTGCCATCAGGCAGCAGGATGCTCAAAATCATCACCCAGATCCTCATTACAAATCTTTAAAATTCCCAATGATCTTATCTTTACTTGGTGGATACTTGGAAATCATTTTTGGACTGATAAGTCATCTCCCCTTTCCTCCTCTCTTCTGTACAACCTCTCTAAACCTATATAAATGTAAACTATGTAGCCTAAACTCAGATATCTTTAGGGCAAATTGCGTTACTTGCTCAAGTGTCTAATTCAAAGGCCATTTGATTTAGTGAACAGACTCCCAAAGGTGGGCCCCCTCCATAAAGCAAACAGCTAATCCAAGCCATGATTTGACCATGACCTAAGGTAACTTTGCATGAAGTGTCACAGTCTTTGGTGGCGGTGAATGTTCAGAACATAAGCTTTAATTCCTTCCTAAAGGGCAGTACCACCTACCAAATGTTCTCTAGTTCTGCTTGGGCAGAGTGGATCAAAAAGGACAATTGACAGTATTTGCCTACTGAAACCCAGGGCCGGCTGGATGTCCCAGCATAGTCTCTCATTCACACCTCAACCTGGTCTCTGTTTATTAGCTTGCATTGAACTCTTCCTGTGATGCTAGCTTCATGTACCTGAAAACACAAGCTATGCATAAATCCTCCTGGAAAGGTGTATGCAGTGTAATTTTTTTGATGTGTTAAAATACAGAAATTAAGATGGATGAGGATCACGTGCTGATTAAAATGTATAATTCTTTCTAAATAGAAGGTAGTTGTAGACACATTTGCATGCTTTCTTTTTATAGTTAAGATCTATGCCATACCCACAGATATAATACAAGTGGTTTCCTTAGCAACCATCAGTCTGAAGAAAAACATAAACGCAATACTTCTAAGTAACAGTAACAGAGAAAGCCAATTAATTCCAGAATATTAATTTCTATCCATTCTAAAATTATTAGCAACTATTCCAAACTGAATTACAGCATACATTATTATCTTTCAGAGAGTAAATCTCTCCAAATTGGTTTAGTAAATTTTCCAAATTAGTTTGGAAAATTAAATGAAAATCATTTGCACAGAGGTGGTAGTAAACATCTTTCCACTTTCCATCTGCCCATTGTAGTATTTTAAATTTCAGTTAGCATTTTAAACAACATTAAAACTGATTAATGATAACCAAGTAATCTCTGTATTGCTAAAACAGCATTTACCAATATTTTCCTCCTGAAACAGAGAAGCAGACAACAAACTAGTTTAAAATCTCAGTTTGCCTTTGCTGGATCCACTAACTTGAATTTATAAAATTAAAAAATAACACTGTTGACTCCCATCTATGTGAAGATAAACTTTCAAAATGGAATTGAATGTGTCCTTTATAATGAGATTTTCCTAACTGCAAACAAACAGCATGAAAAAATAACTGCTCTAAAGTTCCTCAGTCCATCTTAACCCACACCTCTGAGTTTGAAGCCAAGGATAACAGATTGTGTTAACTCTTGAGCTACTGAAGAGTTTAGTAATCTGAGGAGTTTACTACATTTAGCAAACATTTATTCTGTTTCATATGAGCTGAAGGAAATTACAGAGATTTTGTTTACTATGAGAAGTGCAGGATGCAGATATCAATACTCATTTTCTTAGCGTTTTGACTTGCCTCATCGAGAATTTAAAAAAACGGCTCTGCACTGAATCTCCTGAGGAGACTAATCATGAACATCAAGAAAGGCTTTGCTGATTTGTTGTCATCCATAGCTCTCATTTACCCTATTTCTTTTGTAATACCTTAACAGATTTTCCTCCTCCCCTGTCACTGGAATCACGCCATTATAGATCACTCCACAATTTTCAGAAAATGTCAACTCTTAGCGTGACTAACAGATGACATGCTCAAGGTCTTGGCCTTTATCATCTTGGACATACCTTCAAGAAACCAGGCCTGTTCGCAACTGACTAAGTAGGGCAAGAGCATCCTGAGTTACAAGCTGACTGTGCTTACAAACAGAGCTTTTAACTAGACTTAGCACGGAAAGGGATGGAGTTCTAAGCACCCAAGACAAACCAGAGGCTGCTGAGATATTAGGAAGCAACCGGAAAACACCTGTGAACTTGGTGGAATGAATCACGTGATTGAAGTGCAATGATTGATGGCTATAAACTATTCAGATGGAACAGGTAAGGAAGGATAGGCAGGAGAGTTGCCCTCTAGGACAAAAATGGGGATTGCACAGAACTATTTTTGAAGAATAGAAATACACAAGTGTAGATCTTATGGGTGAAAATTAGGGACCAAGCCAACAAAGGAAACTTTGTGGTTGGTGTCTGCTACAGGCCACTGGGTCAAGAAGTTGGTGAAGAAGTCTTTCTTCAACTGCAGGAAACATCATGCTCAGAAGCCCTGCTCCTGATAAGAGTTTTCAACCCCTGAGACATCTGCTGGAAAAGAGGCACAGTAAACTGCAAGCAGTCTCTGAATGTTTTAAGGCCAATTTGCATTGCTAGTAATACAGCATGGAATCATACTTCCCATATCCAGGTAAAGGCAAATGGCTTAGACAATGCTATTTTGCATAAGCTCAGTTGCTGAAAAACTTCCATTCACTGCCTGTGTAGCCAATGATATCTTAGTAATGGAAATATTAGAAGCACCAAAAATTAAATAAGTCATAATTTTTGCAGGTATTGAAGTGCACAGTCGTTTCTCAATGCAAATTCTAAGCAGCTTACACAGCAGGACAAGGATTTTAGTAAATGTAATTACTTCAAACATTACAGGAAACTTCAGTCTGACAATCACAGAACACAGTGTAGGCAAAATGTAATTTATATTAGTATAGAACCTTGTAATTTCTAATCTCATAACAAAAAGAAGATACTGGTAAAGAGAGACAGAACTAGGTCACTTCACAGTGGTGCAGTAAAATGTGATGATGTGGTGTATGCTAACTGGTTTAGAATTGGAGGAAAAGAAAAAAAGGTTAGCGTCTATTTTTACCACACCTGATTGCATACATAATTTCATACATGTATAGTTCACAAAATCTGGTTGTATTTCTGGCATGGATAAAAGCGTGTAACATTTCAAAATATTTTCTGTAGGAAATGTATTGAGCTGTTCACACTCATAGGCGAGATACGGTAGTAGATCTGTAAATTTTCCCTAAGGTACAAGGACTCTATGAAAGATCTAATGCAAGAGATGTAATTAATTTTCCTTTGTTCAAAACCAAATTAAAAAGTATGTAATCAGTGGATGCCAAAATATAGACCCTCAAAGAACTTAAGTATGATACAAGTACTTAAAAAATACATAAGACCAGGCAGAAGCCTTTATTTGTAGTCTCAAAATAAGACAAATTGGTTGCACGAGGACTGAAATTAAATGGTTCCAATTATTAATTCCTGCCCACACACATTTGTGAAGAGGTATCAAGTCAAATTTCTGTTCTTCCTTTCGATTGCAGAAAAGTTTTTTTGGTATCTCTCCTTTCTTGTGCCTCAATGTTACTGACTACAATTTCTCAGAAAATATAGTTTTATTCAACAAAAATAACTTTAATTGACATATTTCTGCAGAAAATATCAACACTTTTCATGGGGTTTTTATGAAAAAGTACAAGGTTTCAGTTTTTTGTAAAATCCAAGAAAGATACATTTTTTAAAACAAATTCATTTCTGTAAAATATGCTCTCTTATAATTACTGTTAAAGAAAAAAAAAGTGAGCCATACCTCTGTTGTACAGTATAGATGGCAATTTTCAGACATACCAGAAAACCCAAGTGTTCTACTAATTATTTTGGACTTTTTCTGTACTGGGCTTAATAGTCATGACATTTGAACTTTGTGTAACTTGCTGCATTACAAGCTGTGTACCAATCAAATGTATTCAGTGGATATCTTCTAGAACTGAGATAATAACTGAGAATGGGAAACATACATCTGTGTTTTGAGAGTTACCTAATTAATAGAAACAGTGCAGTGAAATGAGAAAGGATACACAGGAACAGGATGCAAACAGAAGAGCTGGCAACAACAAGAAGAATATGTCCTACATATTCTTGTGACACCCACGAAAGCCAGTTCCTCTCTTATGTTTCACAGAATTGGGCAAGGGATTCATCCTTTCTTGCAATTAAAATTGCAAGTTGGAAATAGCAGTTGGAAGTAAAAGGGCCCCTTAGGTCAACATTGTACATTACCCATAACCCAGCAGAAAAGACCTCAGAATTTTATATCAACAATAACCATAATAAGCTTGTAATTTTTAACAGGCATAATGAAGTACTTTCCTGAGCAGCACAGCTAATGGAACCTATTTTCACCTGGATCATGTCAACAGTCTGATTGCAGCACCTACCTACATTCTCCATAGATGAAGTATTTATGATGACATTTTTCCCTGAAGACTCTCTAGTGGCTGATATGATTTGGTGGCTCATCTCTAGCTTTTCTTTCCCTCAAAGTCATTTGTACATCTCTCTTATGAACCAGGAAACATTTTCATTACTGTCGTGGTTTAAGCGCAGTCAGCAAGTAACTCAGAACTATGCAGCCGTTCCCTCACTCCTCCTCCTTCCTCCCCCCGCTCCTGGCGGGATGGGGAAGAGAATTGAAAGAATACAACTCCCACAGGTTGAGATAAGAACAGTCCAGTAACTAAGGTATAACACAAACCACTGCTGCTACCACCAATAATAATGATAAGGGAAATAACAAGGGAAGAGAATACAATCGCTCATCACCCGCTGACCAATACCCAACCCGACCCAGCAGTGATCTAACCCTTCTGGGTAACTTCCCCCAGTTTATATACTGGGCATGACATGCTGTGGTATGGAATACCTCTTTAGTTTGGGTCAGGTGTCCTCTCTCTGCTTCCTCCCAGCTTCCCCTCCTCCCTGGCAGAACATGAGACTCAGAAAGTCCTTGGTCAGACTAAACATTACTGAGCAGCAACTAAAAATATCAGTGTTATCAGTGCTGTTCCCAGGCCAAAAGTCAAAAACACAGCACTGCACCAGCTACTAAGAAAGAGAAAATAACTGCTACTGCTGAACCCAGGACAATTACATATGAATGAGTGTTTTAAGAACTTTAGCACTCTCAATGTTTGGTTGAAATTAAGTCAGCAGATTGTAAAGTTATTCAAGAAGAGATAAAGAGCAAGTGTGTAAGCTTTACCTCTTTGAACATCAGTGAAAATATTTACTAGTCATCCTCTGACACCATGGCTATTTCTTCAGAACCCACAAATGCACAGAACTTTCAAAGTACCCTTCATGATGATTATGTTATCTTCCAGAGCTAACAAAAATGTAGTAAAAAAAAATAAGCTTTGCGTGAAACCCCTAAAAAATACTTCAGTAACAACCAGTTACTAACCTGAGTATTCCTTATGATTCAAAGTATAGTAAAGCTACTCAAGTTTTCAGGTCTAGTTTTAGCATAAGGACTGTGAAGCATTTACAGTTTCAAAGGTTTTGATTGTTTAATTTTTAACTTACACTAAATAGGAAATAAAAGGAGATTAAAAAATATCAGATTTTAAAACTATTTATATGAAATTCTAACCAAATATGCTAATTATTCTGCAACATTTAAGAATGTAAGTATCAAGTGACAATGAAACAACAAGAATTAAGGACCCTAACGAAGGAAGTTGTTTATACAGTGTTCACAACCCATTAATCCACTAGAATAACTGCACTATTTTGTTTAACCATCTCAGTTACTGTTCCTGGGTTATAAGCAAAAGAAAACAGCCATAGGACTAAAGATATGTAAACTTCACATCTCACACAAGGTCCAGCCTCCCAGTCAAAAGCTGTTCTTCAGGGTCATGATATCTTAAATTTTTAATTGCTAAAAAACATAGGCCAGGAGGAGCTTAGAACATGGTTATGAAAGAGAAGGTGTTTACTCTGATGCTAAGCATAAAAGACTGAGAGACTCCTTTACATGTCTCCTGTGTCTCCTTTACATAACATTTAATAGCTGAAAGACGTATCAATATTTTCAAAAGATCAGTAACATTTTGCTTAATGAATGGTAATATTTCACTCTTAAAATTTTCTTTTACCCTTATTTTGCTGTACCTGAGAAATTACTTTAGAAGCAGTTGTCATGATCTAGAATAGGCATAGCCCAAGAGAGGCCATATTATGGAAATACAGCATCTATTTTTTTCTGCATTTTGATCATACATAAATGGGGCCTATTAGGCTGCTATGTTAAAATTACTTCCTGCAGTGCAGGGCAGAAGTTAGTAACCTGCCTTAAGATGACTCATTCACAAATTAAAAATGAAAAGGAATCAGAAATACACCATTAACTGGAGAACAGTTTTCAGATCTTGGATCTCCAACACATGAGGAACTTTGACCTGCTTGAGCAAGTCCAGAGAAGGGCCACAAAGATGATCAGAGGGCTGGAGCACCTCTCATATGAAGACAGGCTGAGAGAGCTGGGTTGTTAAGCCTAGAGAAGAGAAGGCTCTGGGGAGACCTTATAAGTCTTCCATTACATAAAGGTGGCCTACAACATATCTGTAGAAGGGCTTTTGGCAAGGACATGTAGTGATAAGACAAAGGGGAATGGCTTTAAGAGGAAGAGGGTAGATTTAGATGGGATATCAGGAAGAAATTCTTCACTGAGAGGGTGTTGAAACACTGGCATGGGTTGCCCACAGAGGATGGGAATGTTCCATTTGTTCCATGTGTTCAAGGTGAGGCTGGATGAGGTTTTGAGCAACCTCATCTAGTGGAAATTATCCCTGCCAGTGGCAAGGGAGTTGGACAAGATGATCTTTAAGACGACTCCCAACCAAAACCATTCTGTGATTCTATGAATGCCAAAAATTTAGAAAGCTCTCATCTTTTTTTTTTTTGTTTGGTTTGGTTTGGTTTTTTAATTTGCTTACCTCAATAATGAACAAGGGCAAGAATGCTATGTACTATAGAGACCTACTATGTCAATATTGCTTTCCTTGATAACAATACTTGATAGCAATTTGTGAAAAATTAATTTTATCATGCTGCTCCATTTTAGTGTTAAACACTATAAAAGTAATAGCTCATCTGCTGTTAAAAGAACAAAGAAATAGTATTGGGAGAAGTGTACAGGAGGTAAAAAGGAACAGTATGAAAGTTTGCTAGAGGTTTAGGTAAGGTTAAAAAGAAAATCATAGAATCATAGAATATTTAGGGTTGGAAAGGACCTTAAGATCATCTAGTTCCAACCCCCCTGCCATGGGAAGGGACACCTCACACTAAACCATGACACCCAAGGCTACGTCCAACCCAGCCCTGAACACCGCCAGAGATGGAGCATTCACAATTTCCTTGGGCAACCCATTCCAGTGCCTCACCACCCTTACAGGAAAGAGTTTCTTCCTCATATCCAATCTAAACTTCACCTGTTTATGTTTGAACCCATTACCCCTTGTCCTATCGCTACAGTCCCTCATGAGGAGTCCCTCCCCAGCATCCCTGTAGGACTCCTTCAGATATTTGAAAGGCTGCTATGAGGTCTCCATGCAGTTTTCTCTTCTCCAGGCTGAACAGCACCAACTTTCTTAGCCTATCTTCATACTGGAGGTGTTCTAGTCCCCTGATCATCCTTGTGGCCCTCCTTTGGACTTGTTCATAGCAGGCAGCATTTGCAATAGAATTTAGGAATCAGAGGTACTGATTAAGTGTCATTATATAAGGATATATATCTATAAGGGTAACATATAAGGAAATGTTATATAAGGATAACATATCTTTATCTAAGGATAATAGTGCAATTCTTATAACACAAGTCATGCCTGAAATGCAGTAATCAGAAGAGATGTATTATTCAGAGAAGTAGAAAAATTAATGTAAAATTGGTGATAGTAAAACAAAGTGGTATAAAATACGAACACAGGTTTATGGAAGAGATTATTACAGGCTGCTTCTAAGGTTCTTAAATATAATAAATGCTAAGGGATGTTATAAGTGACTGTCAGCTTGGGGCCAGGGATTCCTTCTCCCAGCTGCTGGACCCCAGTCCAGTGTGCCTGGGAGTTTTCTCCCAGGCCAAGAGATCTGGCTGCTGCTTTCCTGTTTGCATGTTTGAGCAATTTGTGTCCCAAAGGCACATGCACATGCATACACACAAGCACAGAGGACACTGACATGGCCAGCCACACAGACAAGGTGCTGCCTTCAACAGCACCTATATACAGGACTCACATAAAACCAGAGAACAGATAGCCAAATTCCCTCCTCCCCTTTGGCCGGTAAGAGCTGGTGGTCACTTGTGCAAGCATGCATACCACTCTAGGTTTGGAAGCACACACTTATTCACAGATCCCTTGAATACTGGAACATTTGAAGTTATTGAAGTGAATAGCAAGGATATTGGTGAAAATTGTAATACAGATAATGATCTGGCATTGTAACAGGTAGTGTCAAAAACTTGTACTAATACAAAGATGCAAGATCCTATTAAGCCATCATCTGAAACAGTGTGTATTACTACTAGTCACCGAGAAAAAGATAAACTGAATGAAGGCTATCATTATATCTGTTGTCTACAAACTGTTTGGAAGATAAAAAAGTGAAGAAAGGTGTTATGGGTTCGGCTTCCCTCCCCCCCCACCCCCCCCCAGGGCGGAGTCTCATGTTATGCCGAGAAAGAGAGAAGAGCTGCTTTGGAGACAGAGGAAATGGAGCAGCTGTCCACCTTGCCTGGTCTCTCAGAGGATCCTTCTGTTGTGGGGTTGTTGAAGGTCAGAAGAACAACAAGTGCCAGTCGCGACCACAACAGTGCA
The DNA here is from genome assembly GCA_017639245.1 of Myiopsitta monachus. Lineage (NCBI taxonomy): Eukaryota > Metazoa > Chordata > Aves > Psittaciformes > Psittacidae > Myiopsitta > Myiopsitta monachus. The sequence continues at coordinate 99,071,745 of CM029917.1, read as the reverse complement.
CCGGCAGCAATATCGCACCAACTGAGACTCCCTGATTCCCATCCATAAGCTGATCCGTAGATTAGAGAGTCAAGGAGTGATCAGTAGGACCCACTCACCCTTTAATAGCCCCATAATGGCCAGTGCAAAAGTCTAACAGAGAGTGGAGACTAACAGTAGACTATCGTGGCCTGAACGAAGTTACCCCATCCTTGAGTGCCGCTGTACGAGACATGCTAGAGCTTCAGTATGAACTGGAGTCAAAGGCAGCCAAGTGGTATGCCACAACTGACATTGCCAATGCTTTTTTCTCAATTCCTCTGGCAGCAGAGTGCAGGCCACAGTTCACTTTTACTTGGAGGGGCGTCCAGTACACTTGGAACCGACTGCCCCAGGGGTGGAAACACAGCCCTACCATCTGCCATGGACTGATCCAGACTGCACTGGAACAGGGGCAAGCTCCAGAACACCTGCAATACATTGATGACACCATTGTGTGGGGTGATACAGCAGAAGAAGTCTTTGAGAAAGGGAGGAAAATAATCCAAATCCTGCTGACAGCTCGTTTTGCCATAAAATGGAGTAAGGTCAAGGGACCTGCACAGGAGATTCAATTTTTGGGAATAAAATGGCAAGATGGATGCTGCCAGATCCCCACAGATGTGATCAACAAGATAACAGCAATGTTCGCCACCAACTCATAAGAAAGAAACACAAGCTTTCTTGGGTGCTGTGGGGTTCTGGAGGATGCACATCCTGAATTACAGTTTGATTGTAAACCCTCTCTGTTATGTGACCCAGGAGAAGAATGGTTTTAAATGGGGCCCTGAGCAACAACAAGCCTTTGAGCAAATTAGACGTGAGATAGTTCGTGCAGTAGCCCTCGGACCAGTCCGGACCGGGCCAGATGTTAAAAATGTACTGTACACCGCAGCTGGGGAGAACGGTCCTACCTGGAGCCTCTGGCTGAAAGCTCCAGGGGAGACTCGAGGTCAACCCCTCGGCTTTTGGAGTCGGGGATACAATGGATCTGAGGCCAGCTACACCCCAACTGAAAAAGAGATATTGGCAGCCTATGAAGGGGTTTGAGCTGCTTCAGGAAGTGATAGGCACTGAAGCACAAGCTCCTCCTGGCACCCCGGTTGCCCGTGCTGGGCTGGATGTTCAAAGGCAGGGTCTCCTCTACACATCATGCAACTGATGCTGCATGGAGTAAGTGGGCCGCATTAATTACACAACGAGCTCGAATAGGAAATCCCAGTCATCCGGGAATTCTAGAAGTCATCATGGACTGACCAGAGGGCAAAGATTCTGGAAGGTCACCAGAGGAGGAAGGAGTGATGCGTGCTGAAGAGGCCCCACCATATAATGAACTGTCAGAAAGTGAAAAGCAATATGCCTTGTTTACTGATGGGTCCTGTCGCATTGTGGGAAAGCACCATAGATGGAAGGCAGCAGTATGGAGTCCTCAACGACAAGTTGCAGAAACTGCTGCAGGAGAAGGTGAATCGAGTCAGTTTGCCGAGGTGAAAGCCATCCAGCTGGCCTTGGACATTGCTGAACGAGAAAAGTGGCCAGTACTTTATCTCTATACTGACTCATGGATGGTGGCAAATGCCCTGTGGGGGTGGTTGCAGCAATGGAAGCAGAGCAACTGGCAACGCAGAGGTAAACCCATCTGGGCTGCTGCACTGTGGCAAGACATCGCTGCCCGAGTGCAAAACCTGGTGGTCAAAGTACGCCACGTAGATGCTCACGTACCCAAGAGTCGGGCTACGGAGGAACACCAGAACAACCAACAAGTGGATCAAGCTGCTAAAATTGAAGTGGCTCAGATGGACTTAGATTGGCAACATTGGTGAATTATTTTTGGGCCTGGTGGGCCCACAACACTTCAGGCCATCAGGGCAGAGATGCAACATACAGATGGGCTCGTGATCGAGGGGTGGACTTAACAGTGGATACTATTGCCCAGGTTATTCATGACTGTGAAATGTGCTGCAATTAAGCAGGCTAAACGGTTAAAGCCTCTTTGGTATGGAGGACGATGGCTGAAGTACAAATATGGGGAGGCTTGGCAGATTGATTATATTACACTCCCACCAACCTGCCAAGGCAAGCGTCATGTGCTTACCATGGTGGAAGCAACCACCGGATGGTTGGAAACATACGCTGTGCCCCACGCCACTGCCCAGAGCACTATCCTGGGCCTTGAGAAACAGATTTTGTGGCGACACGGCACACCAGAGAAAATTGAGTCAGACAATGGGACTCATTTCCGGAACAACCTGATGGATACTTGGGCCAAAGAGCATGGCATTGAGTGGGTATATCACATCCCCTACCATGCACCAGCCTCTGGGAAATCGAGACCCCCCCCGCAGAGTCTCATGTTACACGGGGAAAAAGAGAAGAGCTAGGGGAGGGGAGACAGGGCGCCTGACCCGGGCTGACCAATGAGGTTATTCCATACCACAGCAGGTCATGCCCAGGAGGTGGGATTCGGGGGCAGGGTCTGGCAGCACGCGGCCTCTGGAGGGCGCGCGGTCTCTTGGCTCTGTCGGGCAGCAAAACGGTTGTATCTTCTCCCTTTGTATTTACTTTGTCATTATTATTGTTGGTTGTGGTGGCAGTAGTGATTTGTATTGTATCTTAGTTACCAGACTGTTCTTGTCTCAAGCCGTGGGAGTTACATTTTCTTTGGTTCTTCTCCCCATTTCCCCCCCTTCGGGGGGGTGGAGGGGGGGAGGAAAAGGAGGGAGAAGGGAAATTTATGGCTTAAACCACGACAAAAGGAGATAAAGTTGGAGTTGGGGATAAAGTTGACACAGGAACACATGGGTATAAAATACCCATTAGTAAATTGATGATGAAATAAGAAGGCACTGAAAATACTAATTTGGCCAAAACAGAAATTTGCCTTTTAATAGGTCGCAAGCTTTTTGAAGATGAACAGAATTATGGAAAAAAGTTGCATGCAACAGCAAGATGTGCAGAGCCAATTCTGTGATCATATTTCACTGTGAGGGGGTTCCTGTGATCATATGTACATATAATAAGCAACTTCGTATTAATGATATCCATACACAAAAGCAGCATTGAATATCACTGCTCCATACTATATTTCCAATTGGATTCAGTTTATTAACTTGTATTTATAAATATTTATCAGACATATGACAGGACTGGCTTGACAGGAAGAAAACAGATGGAGCATATCTAGTTGTAAATATAAATAGTGAGACACTGAAATCATTAAACTCAGCAGCACTTTGCCATTGAATTCAGGCTGAAGTGCGGACAAGGATCAGATCCCAAAGCATGGCAACAGTAGAACTGTGCATGTTTTTGTAATAGTTCTCAACTATTTTAAAAGCCCTGTCAAAGTGTAGAAAAACAGAACAGTCTGATAATGCTTTCAATGGTCTAGGACTCTGCTGGCAATTTGCCAGACACCATGACGCTGACACATTTACACTATGTACTGCCTTCTCAGTCTGATACAGTCTTTCCTATCTGAAAGGCCCACCATGTCTAGTTCATTGCCAAGATTTTCCAAAAGGAATCACTGCTTTCTTTCTGTATGAGTAGTTATACTGGCTCTTGAATGGAGTTGATTTCCTTCATAGCAGCAGTGTGGTCCTGTGTTATGGATTTGTTGCTAAAACAGCGTTGGTAGCACACCAGTGTTTTGGCTACTTCTGAGCAGTACTTACATAGCCTGGGGGTTCTCTTTCTTCACCTTCTGACCCTGCTCCCATTAGGTAGTCTGGGGTTGGGCAAGAAGATGAGAGGGGATACAACTGGGATAGCTAAGCTGAATTAAACATAGGTATAGTCCATACCATATGATGTCATGCTTTGCCATAAAAGCTCAAGGAAAGGAGGAGGAAGGGGCAACGTTTGTGGTTATGGCATTTCTCTTCCTACATAATTGCATGACAAGGCCCTACTTGCCAGGTAGTGGCTGGCATTTGCTTGCCCATGAGCAATAGTGAATACATTTTGCATTTGTTTGTTTATGCAGTTATTGCTTCACTTAAACTGCCACCAATCTCAACCCTTGAGTCTTCTCACCTTCTCCTTTCTCCCCATGCCACAGGAGAGGGAGTAAGTGAGTGGCAATGTGGTTGCTTGACTGTTCACCAATGTCAACCCACCAGAGTGGAATGCAGCTTATGTAGTTGTTTAGAATAGAACAAAAGTAGCTGATGTCTGTGTCAGGGAAGCCTCTATAAGGTTGAATTACTCTATTAAATCACACTATAAATGCCTTACTATACAGCAGTAAATGCATTTATTTTAAATATTTTTACACCAAATGATGTGATTGTTTTCTCTAGCTCTGTGTTACAGTTCCACACACAGATATTTTGTACTAAAAGCTGCTTTATAATTCTGCTGCAGGAAACAGAGTTCCATTCAAAAGACTACAAAAGGACTGCGAAGTGTGACTCCACATTTCTATGTAGGAGAGATGTTGAATATTCTGTACACTTGGTTATTCTTATTCAAATAGGCCTTTCAAATGCCTTTGTTTGGCCACATATAATTTATATTTTCTTTGATTTATTATTAAATTACATGAAAATGGCCACAGGTCAGAATAACTAAAGTTGTGCAGCTTCAATCAGACCTTATGCTCCCCATTCCTGCATTCAACGTCTTACTGTGATACTTACTGTAGGTTTCCAGAGCCATGGGAGCACCAGGTAAGAGAGATAACTGTCCCATTTTGTGGTAGTGGATGCTTAAAGACAAAGGATGTTGAATAGTCTCTGACAAATGCCGCCTTCTTGCATCAAGTGGAAAGCACAGGTATGGATTTTTCAGTCTGTGTGTTCCCTAGAATTTTCTTCCAGAGTGTGCCACTCTGTTGTTACTCAGACCTGCCCCAGATACGTATGCAAGTGTCAAACTCTGTTCATGTTCACACCCACAGTATGCATTGTTGTTCCATAGTATCAAAAATTTTGGAAATAAGTTTAAGAAGGATACCCCTTTGATAGACAACCACAGTTATGAAACAAACTGTTGGATTCATTGCAGAGGCATTAAACTAAAACTGTGATATCTGTGTGATACAGGTTGCTTCTCTCTGGCCTTAAAAGCAGAGCTTGTGGCTGCATGGCAGAAAGTGAGCAAAATTTACTTTATAAATTGTTGTAGATATCTCTTTAGGAAAAAAATATTAAAATATCCTGTAAGCATGCATCCTATTCACAATGACCTTTACAGCCTTTTGATTTTAACATTTATACTGTCCATATTTTCTGCACTAACCTTCCTAAACATATTTTTAATTCCATTAAAATCCTTTACTGCCAGTTCTGCATAAAATATCAATAATATTGATTCATCCTTTTTGTCTCCTCAGGACATGGTTTAATTTCACATCAATTTGTATAATGAGAAAAGGACTGAATATGCTAGAAATGAATGCTAAGAGAAAATGCTAAAAATCAATTAGAATGCCTTATCAGCTACAAAGATTGTCATATCCTTTTACTAATGAAGTAAGATATATTTTAACATAGGAAATCAGGGGCGATCTGATACCTGTTTCCACTAGTAGATTTTGTACTTCAGTTGGCTACACTAGTTTCATGCTGATGTATTAGAATTTAATTTGCCCACTATCAACATAAAATTTGTGGAAGATTAAATAGGCAAATAAGTTCAAAGGAATGAAAATTAAATTATCAAATTATAGAATAAAAAAGTATTCTTATCCCTTTGTATTTTGTTTGGTATTTATTTTTGTTTGATCAGCATGAATATATACATACCAGTATGTATATATACATAGTGTATATATAAACCAGTATGTATATATAAACCAGTAGGTATATATAAAGTGCAGTATGAGTTATAATCACAGCCAGGACAACCAAATATAGAATCATAGAATGTTTCAGGTTGGAAAGGACCTTAAGATCATCTAGTTCCAACCCCCCTGCCATGGGCAAGGGACACCTCACACTAAACCATGTCACCCAAGGCTCTGTCCAACACGGCCTTGAACACTGCCAGCAATGGAGAATTTACCACTTTTTTGGGCAACCTGTTCCAGTGACTCAGCACCCTTACAGTAAAGAACTTCCTCCTTTTATCTAATCTAAACTTCCCCTGCTTAAGTTTTAATCCATTACCCCTTGTCTTATCACTACAGTCCCTGATGAAAAGTCTCTCCCCAGTATTCTTATAGGCCCCCTTCAGATACTGGAAGGCTGCAATGAGGTCTCCACGCAGCCTTATCTTCTCCAGGCTGAACAGCCACAACTTTCTCAGCCTATCCTCATATGGGAGGTACTTCAGTCCCATGATCATCCTTGTGGCCCTTCTCTGGACTTGTTCCAACACTTCCATGTCCTTTTTATGTTAAGGGCACCAGAACTGCACACAATACTTTAAGGGAGGTCTCAGGAAAGCAGAGTAGAGGGGCAGGATCACCTCCCTCGACCTGCTGGTCACGCTCCTTTTGATGCAGCCCAGGATACAGTTGGCTTTCTGGGCTGCAAACACTGCCAGCTCATGTTAAGTTTTTCATTGACCAGCACACCCAAGTCCTTCTCCGCAGGGCTGCTCTCAATCTCTTCCCTGCCCAACCTGTAGCTGTGCCTGGGATTGCTCCAACCCAGCTATAGGACTTTGCACTTGGCATGGTTAAACTTCATCAGGTTGGCATCAGCCCACCTCACAAGCGTGTCAAGGTCCCTCTGGATGGCTTCCCTTCCCTCCAGTGTATCAACCAAACCACACAGCTTGGTGTCATCGGCAAACTTGCTGAGGGCACACTCAATCCCACTGTCCATGTCACCGACTAAGATGTTGAAGAAGACCAGACCCAACACTGATCCCTGAGCCCTGAAGGACACTACTCATTACTGGTCTCCAGCTGGACATTGAGCCGCTGACCACAATTCTTTGCGTGTGGCCATCCAGCCTGTTCTTAATCCACCAAGTGATCCACCTGTCAAATTGCTGTCTCTCCGACTTAGAGACAAGGATTTCATGTGAGACAGTGTTGAATGCTTTGCACAAGTCCAGGTAGATGACATCAACTGCTCTACCCCTGTCCATCAGTTCCATAGCCCCATCCTAGAAGGCCACCAGATTGGTCATGCAGGATTTCTCCTTAGTGAAGCCATGCTGGCTGTCACCAACCACCTTGTTGTTTTTCATGTGCCTCAGCATGCCTTCCAGGAGAATCTGCTCCAAGATTTTGCCAGGCACAGAGGTGAGGCTGACTGGTCTGTACTTCCCCAGCTCATCCATTTTCTCTTTCTTGAAAATGGGGATTATATTTCCCTTTTTCCAGTCACTGGGAACTTCATCTGACTGCCATGATTTTTCAAATATGATGGACAGTGGCTTAGCAACTTCATTTGCCAGCTCCTTCAGGACCTGCAGATGAATTTCATCAGGTCCCATGGTCTTGTGTATGTTCAGGTTCTTCAGATGGTCTCGAACCACGTCCTCTCCTACAGTGAGCCCAAGGTCTTCATTCTCACAGTCCCTGCATTTGCCTTCGAAGACTTGGGTGGTGTGGTCAGAGCATTTGCTGGTGAAGACCAAGGCAAAGAAGTCATTAAGAACCTCAGCCTTCTCCAAATCCAGGGTAGCCAGTTCCCCTGATAGCTTCTGGAGAGGGCCCACATTGTCCCTAGCCTGTCTTTTATTTGCAATGTACCTACAGAATCCCTTCCTGTTATCTTTCACATCCCTAGCCAAGTTGAATTCTAAGTGGGCCTTAGCTTTCCTAACCTGGTCCCTAGCTTCCTGGACAACATGCCTGTGTTCTTCCCAGGCCGCCTGTCCTTGCTTCCACCTTCTATAAGCCTTTTTTTCCCTCTAATTTTCCTCAGCAGCTCCTTATCCATCCAAGGAGGTCTCCTGGCCCTCCTACTGCATTTCCTTCTAGTTTGGATGCAACACTCCTGAGCTTGCAGCAGGTGATCCTTGAATATCAACCAACAGTCTTGGGTCCTCCTGCCCTTTAGGGCTATATCCCATGGAACCTTATTAAGCAGGTTCCTGAAGAGGCCAAAGTCTGCTCTCTTGAAGTCCAGGGCAGTGAGCTTGCTGCACACTCTTCTAACTGTCCCAAGGATCTTGAACTTGATCATCTCATGATCGCTGCAATCAAGGGTGCCTTGGAGTGCCACATTTCCAACCAGCCCTTCCCTGTTGGTGAGCACGAAGTCAAGCATGGTACCTCTCCTTGTTGGCTCCTCTATTACTTGCAGAAGGAAGTTGTCTTCCACACAATCGAGGAACTTCCTAGATTGCTTTTGCCGGGCTGTACCATCCCTCCAACAGATATCAGGATGGCTGAAGACCTCCATGAAGACAAGGGCCTGAGAACATGAGGCTGTTCCTATCTCTCTATAGAGCACTTCATCCAGAGAGTCCTCTTGATCCGGCAGTTTGTAAGAGATCCCCACAGTAATTTCCCCCATAGGTGTTCTCCCTTTAACCCTGACCCACAGACTCTCTGTTGACTGCTCACCTATCCCCAGACAGTGCTCCATGCTCTTCAACCTATCACTAGCATAAGTAGCAGCTCCCCCTCCCCATCTGCCAGGACTTTCTTTTCTAAAGAGCCTAATTCTTTCAAATATAAGGCACTAGTGTATAAAAATATAAGCCACTAGTGTATCAAAGTGGTGGCTAATAGTGCACAAAAAGATAATATTTCACAGTGACAATTCCAGAATTCTAGTAAATATAAGTATTAAGGATTTTAAAATAATTGGGCAGTTTATCTTAGGCTACGAGTGTTGTGCCAGTTTTGTTAATCAAGCTGTTTACTTGGTAGTCTAGCCTTAATTGTGCCATAAAATACTTCATTTTCAAGTCCTAGAAACCTTTGAAGGTGCAGGTCATTTACCTGTGACATTTTCAGTATCACTGCAACGTATTTGACATATGGTGTTTTTGAAAATCCAGCAGAAGCTGCCTAAAACTGTTGAACATCTAATCCCAACAGCATGTCTACCTGACATACTACCTACTTACAGTAATGAACTATCACTAAATAACAAAAGCATATGCATGGGTTTTTTTCCTTACTATAACTTTGTACCTTCCATTTATTCCTCTAGGTGATCTAGAAGCCAAATATAGTCCTGATTCTGAAGTCTAGCAGTAAATCATGAATACAAATGTGTTTCAATTTAAGAAAGACAAATATGGAATGTAAAGGTAGATTTCTTTCTTTCTTTTAAAATTTGTATAGCCTCTTAGAGTTTAAAATCAGAAGAAACTTTTATAAATACTTTTAGTGACCTTTGTGTAAGACAGACCATAGGACTTTCCTGTTTTATCCAAAGGTATCCCAAAGGAAAAAAAATGTTTTCTGTCAAATGGTTGTGGGTTATCTTGTGGGTTTTCTCTTTCTTACAATGGAAACAGTTTGTTTGAACCTGTCCTCATGGTAATATTCAGAAATATAGCTAGTATAGCATACAGACAGTAGTAAATTATATTTACAGCCCTAAAAAGTTGGGTGTGAAGGCGCGCAAGTTGAAGTTAAAGGGTATTCTATTTTATGATGAGAGTATCCTTCTGCTTCTTATGACATGAATGTTAATGCAATTCTTCTTCTCTTGGTGGGAAATAGGGAAGAGAATACAACCACTCACCACCCGCTGACCGATACCCAGCCTGACCCGAGCAGGAATCTCATCCTTCCAGGTAACTGCCGTCACTATGTACTGTGGTATGCAATACCTCTTTAGTTAGTTTGGGTCAGGTGTCCTGTCTCTGCTTCCTCCCAGCTTTCCCTGCTCCCTGGCAGAGCATGAGACTCAGGAAAGTCCTTGGTCAGAGTAAACATTTCTGAGCAACAACTAAAAATATTGGTGTTATAAGTGTTGTTCCCAGGCTGTAATTCAAAACCACAGCACTGCAACAGCTACTAAGAAGGAAAAAAAATGACTGCTACTGCTGAAACCAGGACACTTGGGCATTTACATTTACATAATAAAATCATCATTAGTATCTGTATTAAGGACACTTGAAGTCATAATCAGGATTGAAAAATCCATGTTGATCTCTGCATCTCTGAAGTCTGACAGTCAGAATGTGTGTGATTACACGTTCTGTCATATCTGTGCACAAAGTTGGAATGATGTTGATGTAATCTGAATGCATCTGACATATCCTTGAAAACGTAGTTCAAATGAGTCACCAAGATGTTTTTATGGGACAAACCATGATATTCCTTATAAGACCCCATTTTTTTAAGGGCTTATTGACTTAGATCTTATTCTTTGACTTGTCTATAGGTTTCCCATTTCACAGTCAAGACATCTCATTCTCAGGGAACAATATAAGCACAAAAAATACTTCATATGATACACTGCTCTTTTTTAATGCTTCTGACATAGAGCCAAGATTTAAAGCTCTTTGCTTTTTCAAGCTTTTTTTGTCTAGTTTTGTTTTCAAAACTTCCACTGATGGCAGGATAGACATGATTTGTAAGTTAAGAATTTGTCGATTTGTCGATTTTTTTGTAGATGTGACAGCTTGAGTCTATTATTATTTGGTTTAAAATTATTGGAAAGAAGTCATTATGAAATAAGTTTCTAAATGTCCAGAAAGTATACCTAGGGTACACAAGTATTAAAGTTTGTTGCCATTTTTATATGAATCATGTTTCCAAACAGTCAGAAATTGCAAATCAATACAGGGGACAGGAAGCCAGAGCTGAGTTAGTTGTAAATTTACGATTGAAAAAAGCAACAAACTAATAAGATTGATAAAATATTTCTACTAAAAGCTGTTGATTCAGAAAATACTAAATGTCTTCAGATTACAGTCTAAATTTACCAAAACCCCATCAATTTTCTAGCAGAGATTTTGCTAATATCTCCAGTAGCACCTCAGAAACCAACCTGGCAGGTGAAGGAAAAATTCAGAGCTTCTAGGCTCCTTGACACTAAGACAGCTCACCATGAGGACAGTACCAGAGCCAAAGTGCCTCTTTCTTAGCATTTTGGATAGAACAGAGTAAGTTTTCCTGGTGGTGTTCCAACTGTTACATATTTAGCCATAAATAGAGCTCAAGGATTCAAGTGACAAAATCCTGTGGTGTGTACTGAGTATCTGAGTCCAAGTTGATCTGAGTATTGACTATTGCATAAGTTAAAGTCAAAGAGAAAAACTGATGGGAAAGGTGAAATCATTAAATACAGTTTTATTAAAAATTGTACCATACTAGTCACAGTGAAGCAATGTTTTTGAACAAGAACACTAGTTTAGGATTATAGTCAGTATATTAAATTTTAGGAATAGTTTTTCATATCAAAAACACTGTCTAGGCCTAAAAGCACGTTAAAATTATATTTTTCCTGCATTGGCTTGGTCCTAATTTCCATCAAAATGCTTGGGAAAAATTACAGTAGTTTTAATGACAGATAAACAAGTTATTTGTGTGATCCAAGTGGCCTGAACTTAAGCTTTTTCATGGTTTACAGATATCTAATCTACTGGTGCTTTCACACCTTTTTCTTAAAAAGAGTGTAACTAATTAAACATATTTATATTATAACTAAAACATTACATTGCAAGTGGTTAGGTTTTAAAGTGGTTAGGGTTTTAACTTGGACAAAACCAAGAGTGAATAGAGGTCTACCCATGAATACCCACAGGAGACCCACATGGCCGTGAGACAGAGATTCAGAAAGTGACAGAAAATGGGACTTCAGCATGCAGAATAAAAAAAACCCATCAAATTCAATTTACTTAGAAGACGCTTACAGTTAGCCAAAATCTCTCTGAAATCCTATCTTGTCTTCTGCCTGGTACATTCAACATTGCAAAGAAATATATCTATCCAGTCAAGATTCAGATGCAAGTGGCTAGCCCACTTTAGAAAAGCAAAGAATGAGTTACCTTTTTAACGTAGGTTTGTACAGTAAACTAATACAGGAAGCACTTATTAAGGAATTAAGAAGCTCATGTTTCCATCCTCTGCCTGAGGAGATTGAAAACCATGACTCCTGTGTCCTGGAAGGACATCCAGACTTTCAACCATAGAATTTTTCTGTGGTTTTTACTGAAACATTGCCAAGGGCAGAAAACCAGAAGATTCATTAAGTACAGACGAGAACCTTGTTGTGCCATTAAGCTGAGGCATTTTTCACCTTGAAGAATAGATCCTTCTGTTCTGGTTTCTGAATGAAAAACATTTTTGTAATTTAAAGCAAGCAGCTCTAACCACTAAACTGTTAATCAAAGGGCCGTTGAGGATTAGATGCTAGGTCAGTGGGTTTTTGTTGGACTTCAGGTTTGAATTAAGGCAAAGTACAAAGTCTCCCTGCTTGTGTCCTCTGACAGGTGTGGCGATCAGCAGATACCTTTGAGGGACTGTCATAATACAAATCAGTAAAACTGCTAGCAGTTTAGAGATGGTCCTTTTATTTTCTGATGCCACAGCAATCTTTAAATATATAAGAGGAGACCTATTGAGTTAGTTCCTTAAGAAGTTTATATTAATTTAAATCTGAATTAATGGTTGTCTTATTTCATAGTTTTCTAATGCAAATTGGAGTGATGTCATGATTTACTAGCATCTTTAATGGATGTAGCTAAATTACAGTATACTTACCTGATGTTTGAATATAGACATAAAAAGGTTACAAATATTGCTGGTTTTCTGCTTTATTAAATTATGGCATATTTTTGGCATCACTTCATTTTAATTTTAATTGACCAAAGCTTAGGAGGTATTCTTCTGAAAGTAATGAATGACGGAGGGTTGAGGCTTTTTACTGAATTAAATTAGGAAAGTTCCAATGTCCCTTTCAGTATCCAGACTTCACTCCAGGATAGTTGTTTTGTAGTAGCTTACACACCTCTACTTCTTGCAACTGTCCAAAGTTTCTCTTGGGTTTGTCTTTCAGTCTCAAGAAGTAAATTGTCTTTCACTGATTTCAAGTCTTGCAAACCTCTTAACTAACCGTTATAAATAAATAATCCAGTCGTGTTTTAGAACATAGCATTTATTAATGATTTGAAATAAAGAAAACAACAACAAAAGAGAACACACACTCCCCTCAAGAAAAAGCAAATCTTAACTGCTAAAAGCAGCAGGTTTTGGTGTGTCTGTCAGAGTGCAAGTTGTAATTTAGACATCTAGAGAAGAAAAAGATTAAATCAAACCTGCTGTCTTCCAGCAGTTGTGGTATTTAAAATGCCACCTACTTTGGGCACTCGTGTTTTATTTAGATCCTTAAATCACTGTCTTTTGGATGTTTTCTTCTCAAAACAGTGGCTAATCCTCTCCTCTCTCTAATCCTTCCTGAAGTGCCTTCATCTCCTCTGCATTTTATAAGGAATTTAAATGTACTTAGGGTCCATGAATTTTATTAAGCTATTTCCAAAACACCAGGAAACCTTTGAATGCAGCAAACCCAGTTCACAGTGCACATTCAGTTGCAGGAGAAGTCACCTGAGCTAGTCAGTTGGAAAAACTGGAAATTAAGACATCTGCCAGGGTATTAATTGAAATAAGTAACCCTGACTTCCAGACTGATATGCTAACATTTACTTTCTCCTCTCCTTCTTGTCCAATATTTGGTTCTGCATATGTATCTAGTTTGTTAGTTACAAGATTCATCTGAAACTTGCATTTGCGTTACCACAGACAGTAAACAAATTTGAGCATTTATATTCCCACATTTTCTCACTATCCCTTTGGATAGTGAAGGATTAAATAATAATTAAATAATAATGAAATAATAATTAAATAAATAATTAAATTAATAGGAGAATTAAACTCAGGGCTGAAAGACTGGGGAGAAGTTACATCTTTTGTGGAGTTAGGCATACTTTAAAAATACATGATAAATGATGCTCTGCAAGAAAATATGTGGGGAATGTACAGCAATCCTAGCAGAGTTAGGTGCAGGTGATTTGGCTTTACCAAAATTTTCATGCTGAACAAAATCTCTTCATCAGTCATTTAGGTGCTATGAGAATTAATTTAGTGGAAGTGTAAGAGTGAAGAGAATTTAGATATCAATATACTGTTAATTCACAGTATGTATGTATTACACACTAATATTTGCCTGTGTCGCCAGAGCATTTCTCAAAGAATAGTTGAAATGCTGTCTTGGTGACAGTCATGACAGTATTTAAAAGATGAAAATACGTGTAAGTATGAACTCGATCTACTGATTGAAGACAGTGAGGAAACAGATATCTGGGGGTTGGAAGATCTAAGTTTGGAGACTTAAGCATACCCTATTCCTAATGGAATGGCTAGAGCATGTGTATAGTGCAGTGCAGGTTTGAGGTCCCAGAAAACTCATAGAATGTTTAGTAGATGATTAAATTTCATGCCTTAAAATTTACATTTTCTTTATGTAGTCCCAGCTACAGAAAAAAAAAATGTTACAGGGTAAAGTTACCTTTTACTTTGAGACATCATAGAAGTATAGTAAGTTTCTTCAACATACTACATTTTCTTCCCATTTGTAGGCCTAGTAGTTATAAAACAGCTTTTAATAGACACTCAAAAATGGAAAAATAGATAATAAATATTTACTTAAATCAAAATAGAAAAGATTATCATAGCTTTCATGACATTCATCATTCTTATTCAAGAAAAACATTATGTCAATATAATTTGTTTACCTCTTAATGTCTGACAAGTATAAAATATTCTGCAGGCGGCTAGGTGATGGTCTAGTTGCTACAAATCAACCACACACCACTGAATTACTTAATTTAGCTGCATGGTGATATGTATACACTCAAATTCTCAATCCCTGACAGTCGTTTTCCATACCCAAGGTTCCCAGTTTTGCAAAAATTCACTTTCAGTTAGACATACCCACAGTTTATTACAAATAAACGTCTCACTTGGCTCTGTGGGGTTTTGTAGTGTATGAGCTATGTCTAGTTTGAACTCTCAAAAAATTTTTCTTTTTGTCTTATGTAACTGATAAGGTACCAGTGATATATGGATCAGTTGTAATTGAAGTAAGATTATGACTTCAATATAGTGACAATTGTTAATCAACTTAGCTTGATAAAGTTGATAACTCAGCCAAAAGCCCCCCTGTATATGTCATTCTATTCTGTTCAAAAATGAAAGCCCTAATTCCCGTTAATACAAAACATTGTCCAGGTCAGCAAGAATCCCAGCAGAAGGTCCAACAAGCAGTTCACTCACTCTGCTCTATGTCAGATTCTCAGCAAGTTCATTGTCTTAATATATGTGACAAAAGCAGAGATTTCTGGTCCTTCTTACAGCTCAGAGCAGAAGAGGCCTTTGAATAATCCCAACCCCCAAAAAATAAAATTCCCCTTTCTCTACTAATTGAGATTTTTCTACTTTGTCTCTGTTTGAAGTAATAAGATTTTGTAACCGAGCAAAATTTGTAATGTTCGTCAGTCCTCTTCACTCTCATACTGCCAGTGTGAGACTTGAACGTTTTAGCTTTGTATCCAGATATACCCTGGGTTCCCCTTCAGCAACTAAACCCAGATAAACCTATTGTTCTTCACATCATTTCCAAGGACTAAGAAGAGTATTGTGATCTTAACTCTTGTCAGATTTTGTAAGACTTGGTGCTCCTGCGAAATAAGCCAACAGTTTCTTTAACAAGGTAATTAAACTATCTGGGGAAAAAAATGCCTAACACAGGAGCTACTGCAGAAACTGTCATATCACCCTGCCGCTCAGATTTCACATTTGAAAAACCCTGACACATCTGTAAATCAATGAGCTATTTTTATTTGTTTACCTGTTGGTAAGCTGGTGAAACTTCAAATATATTTATAAATGCTCGTATCTCCTGTATTAAGAGCAGCAAGCTCAATACAAAGCACACCTGAGCCCACTGGATTTTGTCAGATATTTATGTCAACTCATTAGCCATCTTTTCAGACTACTTCAGCTCAGTTTCAGTTTCTTAATGAAAGACATTTCTCCTGCTGATTTGATTTAGTATCTTACTGAATTTCATACTTGTCTATGTGTAAGATGAATTCCCTGTTCTGTTACACCTCCTCTCTACTTTTTAGAGTATTATGGCCAAAAAATTTATGCCACTTTTTCTGTCTATGCACCTGAATATTTTACAAACAGTGGACCTGAACTAGGACATAAAATCGATGCTTTTTTATATTTGAAATACATGGAGATACAGTGCAAATTTAGATCAAAACTATCCAATATTAAACATAAATTTGTGTAATGATTACTTAAAATTATGTTATTCTTTCCCATAGATATATGTGTAAGCAAAGTCAAAATAATGCACAGTCAGAAAAGTTATTGCTTTTGAACAAGCATAATTCAGATCATATTCTAAGTCCATTTTCAAGAGTGTAGCTGCTGTATAGGGACAATTTTATCCAAGCAGCCTCTCCCCCATGAAGTTGTTCATTCTGAGGAAGATTTACTTGATTTACTTTACCATTTACTTTGGTAAGATTACTTGAACTAGACAACAGCTTCCCCTTGGCATAGCCCAACTATTTGAGATATTGTGTAGAGCACGGAAGTGACGAATTTCTTCAGCTGCTAGATGCTGTTGGAAGATCGCTTGGATACAAGGCAGGGTGATTAGTTGCACATATCCTTGGTGCTGAGGCTCCATGACAGTTTGAAATAAAGTCTGACATGTGTGTTCTTTTGGGGAAAGTTTAGTACTAGGGTAAAGACAGTTAGGAAGTATGGCCTGTCCAGTCCTTTTAAAGATCTGTTTTTCAGGATGAGGTTCTGTTTTGTCTTGCTTGGTGGCACATACACACATACTCTTATCTAACATGGACATGCATGCACGTAAACATATATGCAGGTTGATGTGAAAGAACTTCCTAAAAGACAGTGTTTGAACTGCAGCAGATCTAACTACAAAGGCTTGGTAGGAGAGCAATTCAATTTCTTGATCTGGGTTACATCGCTGCTCAAAGCAGTATTTTTGCTATTTCTTTAAAAGCCTGGGCTAGCTCCAGGCCTTGTGTCCCACAGGCTTTGCAGCTTTCCCCTACCTTACCTCAACTTCCTTCTATAAAAAGAGAATCTGCCAGCATCCAGCTACAGCTGTTGTAGGATTTCTCGGCTCTTCCTTCCATAGGGTTCCTGTAGCTTGCAGCTTCTCTACATTCCTGCTCTGAACTCTACTCCACCCAGCCCAAGCTGCACCTAGCATGTCATAAGCTGTTGCAGCACTCCTCCTTTTTCTCAGCTGTAAAACTTCTTTAACTTTCTGGTTTCTAGCAGTTTGCCCTTGCTCTGATTCCTGCCTTCTCAGAATGCAGTATCACAGCCTGTCATAGATGGTGTGCCAAGAAAGGGCACATATCTGCTTGTACATCCTGGCTAGGTCAGCAGAAAGAGAATTGGTGTACTAAAATCTACTTTTGGGGATTCCACCTTTCCTTCATCCAACATAATCAAATAAACTAGTGAAATAATCCCTAAACTGTCTATTTTTGACTGCTATGCTTGAACCCATAGCACACCTTCTCAATTCTACCTGATAAGTGTTGCAATGACATTTACTAGAAAAATTTAGTTGAATTAATTTTAACTCTAAATGATTAACAAAATACAGTTGGATTTTCAAGAGCTAGATTGGATCTTAAGAATAAAATTTAACTAATCTATTATTAGGGACAAAACTCAGTGTTTGGAGTGAAAGACTTCACCCAGGCAGGCTTTTATTTCCACCAGGAGTTAGACCAGGTTCTAATACTCTAGAAAATGGCACCCTTTGCCTTTGTAATGTATTAAAGACTTGGTAGTTTCTTTATATGGAGCTCATAGTCAGCTGAATAAGAGACAGCTGGGATTTTGTCTTGGGTTCAGCAGCAGCAGTCATTTTTCTCCTTCTTGGTAGCTGGTGCAGCGCTGTGTTTCTGACTTTGGGCCTGGGAACAGCACTGATAACACCAGTGTTTTCAGTTACTGCTTGGTAATGTTTTGGTCTGACCAAGGACTTTCTGAGTCTCATGTTCTGCCAGGGAGGAGGGGTAGCAGTGAGGAAGCAGAGAAAGGACACCTGACCCAAACTGACCAAATAGGTATTCCATACCACAGCACGTCATGGCCAAGATGTAAAAACGGAGGGCAGCGACCCAGAAGGTGAGGGTGCACTGCGTGGTCAGGCTCGGTACTGGGTGGTGAGTGACTGTATTCTTTTCCATTGTATTTCTCTTGTCATTATTATTATTGGTGGTAGCAGCAGTGGTTTTCTGTTATACTTTAGTTACTGAACTGTTTTTATCTCAACCTGTGGGAGTTGCATTCTTTCAATTCTCCTTCCCATCCCTCTGAGAGTGGGGGGAAGGAAGAGGGGCAGAGTGAGTGAGCGAGAAAACTGCGTGGCTGAGAGGCTTAAACCACAACAGGTTTGTATGGTAATAAGAGTTAGAATTCATTGCCAGGGGTGGGAAAATGAACACAATAAATTATAATGCCAAATAAAATTGTCATGATTCATTTTGAAAACTTGATGATTTTTCAAAAATATTTGCTGCATTTTTCACAATGATTAGATGTGACTAAACAACTGGCAGAAATTGAAAGTGCTCATTGTGTCTGGGTAGCTACACAAATTAACAATAAATTTGTGTTCACAAATGAATGTCCAAGAAATTGGTGCCTGAAAAAATGTCAATTCAAAGAATGTGTTCCTATACACTGTCACAGGATTGGGTTGCTTCTGCTGAAGAGTATACATGGATTTGCATGCAGCAGTGCCGCAGGATTTAACTTGTGCTGACTCCACACCATTTTATAGCACAGAAGTTACTCTGATACAGTACAGAGATTTTGCCTCTACTATTTTGTAAATTAATGACTACTTTGTCTTAATTCACCTGATACCCAGTATCTTGACTATTGGCAGCAATAAGAAGAATGGCGTCTCTTGAAATATGGCTCCAAGATAGTGAAGAATCAAGCAAAATTTCTTAGGAATTATATTCCACTTATCTATTACAGAAGGAGAATATAAGCCAACCTCTAACTAATGAGGGTTTTGACACAGTTCTTCTTGTAGGAGTTTCTAATTACCTACCAAACATTTTTTATTCTATTTTCTGAGGCAGTTACTGATTTTTGATCATGTGATACTCAATCATGAGGCCTTGCTACAACTATTCCTATTGACTATGTGACTGATTCCTCAGCAAGCAATTTTCAGAGGCAGAAATAAGCTGGCAGTGGAACTATTTACATGGAGTAACAATGCTTTGCAGACATTTTTAAGGATGAATCCACTCATCAGATCAAAGATTTCTGCTAGTAAGGTTTAAGATGGCCTTAAGGTGGCCTCCAAGAAACTAAGGATATAGGTAGATTAAATGGGTGGGATATACCATGTGTGGAAGTGCAAGGTATATAAAATAAATACCTTAAGGAGGCTAGTCTTGAGCTCATAAAGGGATGCTCTTATAGCTCATGGATATACATGTTCATTGTCAATCAATACCCATATCTAAGAATCATTAAAATAGACCTTCATGAGTAAGCAAGGGACAAAGATCGTTTTCATAAAACACAGACCAAAGTTATCCTAGTTATTTCTAGGAACCTAAATGGATTCCTTAAGTTCAGATCCTGGTTGACAGTGTTCTCTCCTATTCAATGGAAACTATCTGAGAAAAATTTGGCCCATTGAAGGGCTGAATGATCTTCTAGAGATATTTGCTTCAGTTTTCACTGCAAGTGTCTTATTCTGTCAATTCTAGAAGAACCCCAGAGCAACTAGTCTCTCATAAACCTCAATTAGATACCCAAAATCTGACAGAGTAAAATGGCCCCAGGAAAAAGGTTCTAAAAACTTCAAATGCAGCAGGCTCTGTTGTAATTCAATTAATGGACTTTCAAATTAGTCACAAAATATGATCAAAGCATCACATTGAGGCACAATTAAGAGGCATACACTTTGATCATGACTAATGAGGTACAAAAGCAGGAAAAAAAGACAAATTTCAGTGGAATAAAAAGGTAATTAAATGTAAGAACTAATCTTCCTCTATATCGCTTATTGACAAGGCAGAGGTTAATATTAGTGCATATTTAGACAGACATTATTATCTAATTCTCTAAACAGTTATTTTCATAAAAGCTAGGGCTACTTTTTCTGAGCATAAAAAAGATGTAATTATGAGCGTATGGTCAGGCTTAAATGTATTTTTTTTGCTATATCAGGACTCAAGTATCAAGTCTGAATTCCAGGGTCTGGAAAAACTGGTGAGGATTTACTGATTCAACAAGGAACTAACACCAACAGAATACTGTACCCCTTGATTAATATTTGTATCCTTCTATGAGAAAATAAATGAGTGCCCCATTTATTGAGAGAAAACCAGAAAACCGTGGGTTAATTTTTTTTTTTAGTGTGGTTTTATAGTAAAAGAAATAGTACTTTTACACAGTGCTTCTAGGTTTATTGGTGAG
Source organism: Myiopsitta monachus (assembly GCA_017639245.1). Taxonomy (NCBI): domain Eukaryota; kingdom Metazoa; phylum Chordata; class Aves; order Psittaciformes; family Psittacidae; genus Myiopsitta; species Myiopsitta monachus. Next base: position 99,051,335 of record CM029917.1, on the reverse strand, counting down.
AAATGTGGTATTGGTGTAGTTCGTACTGCAAAGGAGTATAGCCAGGCTACTGGACATGAAGGATGAGCTCTCTGTGCTGTGATGAACTTGCACAATAAATATGTGTGATAATAAAGCCAGATTTAAAGGGAAATTAAAAGCTATTAATTTATCACATTTTATCTTCCATTTAATTGATCTGAAAAAGGCTGTGCTACCAAAACCAAAATAAACCAGTATAAATTATGCTGAATGAACAGCTCTGAAGTATCATCACAACTGTTGGTAGTATGAAAAATAATAAATATAACAAAAATAATACTCAAGTTATTAGGTGAAATTTTAACCCAGCAGAACTTTACCAGCAGCAGTTGAGGTTTTACACATTTTTGTAAACAGTGTAACAATCTTTATTCTCCATTTCCCTACCATCAGCTACCTCTAACAGCAGTGACAATGTGTACATAATATATTACACAATAAATAGTGTATAATTATGTAGTATATATAGTATACTCTACTTGAGTAGGTATAGTATGAATATACTATATAATTATATTTATATTACATATATTACTATAGTATATAATTTGCTGAAAATATGCTATTATATTTTGCTAATACTATTATTATTATATATGTATTATAAAAGCTAGATTCACTAATATACATGTCACATTTTATAAGTGGCTTATCGCAATCTAAATAATGGTGTGTAGTTTATAGCCTGAATAAGATACAGGATTTTACTGACCACTTCTTTATTGAATTAGAATATTCATATTTTTAAAGTCCGAAGATATGGAGGAAAACAACCTGTGCCTTTGATCTTGTGAGCATTAAAACTACAAAAATGCGTACACTCGTCAAGTTTGTTGCATAGGTAGAATTCTCTTTAAACTTTCTGAGAATGTCATCCATGGCATTATGGTTTTCGACCTTTTCTTATTGATGAATGATGGACTGTACCATGAAATAAAAGAAAACAAAACTGAACATGCTTTTAAGCTTGATAAATATAAATGCTTTTAACGTGTGAATTAGAATTACCCTGTGGAACTTATTGACACAATATCACTGATCCTAAAAATTTATCAAGGGTTATTTGGGGTTGGACAAGGTGACCTACAGAGGTCCCTTCCAGTTTCAACCTTTCCATGATCCTGGAGTTAAAAAGATTAGCAGGTTAAATAGGGAAAAAAAAAAAAAAAAAAAAAGTAGTACAGTAATAAAGTCATAGGAATTTGTAGAAATACACTGGAAGGGAAAAAACTCATCTGCATTACGCAAAATTCAATGAAAAAGTAGAAAGAAATATTCCTCAGAGAAGCATTATTTTTTTAAGTTTGCACTTTAAATCATTGCTCAAAGATCCCCAAATCCATGCTGTAATATGTATTCTAAAATGTATTAATATAACAGTCAGTTCTTATAGGAATTTTTAGGACACAGACTCCAGCTACAATGGAGAATTTATTTGGGAAGTGTTACTGAATTATGTGTTAGATTATTTTAGCTATGAATATTCCTTCTTTTCAGTTGTATAGTTTCAGTTTTCTGGGTTTTCAACTGTTAGATTTTTAAAATACTTGATATGATAGTGTGTTGCTCTACCTCTTCTTTGAAATTACATGAAGTCGATGGACTTTTTGATCCAGAAGTTTAATTTTAGTATAGCAAAACCACAAGGTCTATGGTATGTATTCATTCATGACACTTGTATGTTATCTCAGTCAAAGAAATGCCTTATTGTTAGAAACTCTTGGTTAATGTAAAAAAAGGCCATGCTTGTTGTAGAATGGGTACTTTAAAATGTCAAGATCAGTGAATTAAGACTATGGTACAAGATCCAAACCATCAAAAGACAGCATTTTTCTTATTATATGTCTTCAGGGAAGTGTGGAAATTGCACAAATACTTGAACATGAGGGGGAACATTTTTAAAGAGTGAGAAATGAGTCAGGTCTCACTCAACTATCTGAAGTTTTTGCCTACTATTGATGTGACTGTGTTTAAAATCATAGCTGTGCAATCTTAATTCTCCACCAGCACAGAAACACCTCATACAAAAGTCTGAAATTTTTTTTCTCCTTAACACTCTGACAAGAGAGGAAAACATCACTTCCAAAGTGTAACCATTTTATTATACTGAAGAAAGATACAAGTATCACATGATAAAGACTGCATTCAATATTTTTATATTATGACATTACAAAATCACAATTCAATAAGCATTAGGTAAATTTTTAATAGCTATAAATCTATTTATATATGTATGCCTTTAGCATACATTCTTCTATGAGCAAGAGAAAAAATAAAATTTTCCTTCACAGGCAACAAGTGCTGGGAAAGCATGACTGATGTTCATGGCCAAAGAAATCAGCCCTAGAACACAGACTGCTCTGTGAACCTAAGCAATGTGTTAGTCTAATATAAACACTTAAAATTAATATCTGGAAAATTTAAGAGTGTTATGTTGTAAGCTACTCTGTGCTGTGATTAAATATTGAGGTTTTGTATATACATGGATCTTACGGAGTAAAATCAAGAGTTGGGTGTTATTCTTTTTATAAGGCAAGGGGCAATTTTCAAGCTAAGAAAAGTTTTGGCTGGGGGATAGCTTATTAAGCTGCATTTCATTGCCATATTTTAAGCAGAAGAGAAAGTAGCAATCCAACTATGAGAAGATGATAATGGAAGGCTTGATAGCTAGATGCTTCTGTAGATAACTGTGTGGAACCACTAGTGTGTTTCTGGGTATTAGGAAATAACAGAGGCCCATCACATCTTCTTCCCTCTTCTGCACCTCAGAATGGAAGGGTGGTATACACACACCTGTAATGTTTTCTGGCTTTTGTTAACGAAGAGGTCCTTCAGGTTGAAGGCTGATGATATATTTGTATCCACTCTCTTCAAAGTGTCTCTGTTATGTACGGCTATTCTAGTTTTAACCAGAGACTGGTAACTTTCTGAAATCTTAGACTAAGAAGTCTATCTTCTTTTGATTTGCCTCTTGTTTTCATATTATAGGAGTTGTATTAGCTTCCCTTCATTCACCAACGTTTCCTTTGGTTACCCATAGGTAATAAACTGTTCTCATTCTTTTGCATGGACTCCAGCAGCTTTTAAAATCCTAAAATGTATACCTTTAAGTCCTGAAACTGTCTCTCTTTAAAGCTGCTTTAATGAACAAATGGAAAAGAAAGACTATTGAAATTCTGGGCTTTTTGGTAATGCAAAAAATAAAACATTAGAATTACTGAATTAATTGAGTAAAGCAGCAGCTTGTTCATATGCCAAGTTATCAGTGAAATTGAAAAAAAGGGTTTTTTTAAAGCAAACATGTAAACCCCAATGAATATTTGCTTATAATACTGATCAACACATCCAATAACCTTTGTTATCAGTTCCATCAGCAACTGTGTTTTTCAAAATTTCTAAATTAGTAAATTGCTCTTTGGCCACAGATTTTGTGATTGACAGATGGTGACTGTGCAATGCATTTTGGAACAAATGCAGCTGACAAACTGTAGGTGGATAGTACATTTAGCTGGCCAATCTCAGTGTTCTGGCCACATATGAATAGTACAGAGCATAAGGTGGGGTTTTTTGTTTGTTTCCTATTAATGATTCCAAAATTAAATACTCTTGAGTGTGAATACATAAATTTTTAAAAAAGGACCAGTTCTTCAGATGCTGCAAACTGTGTTCACTTGACTGATCAAGCATGGAACAAACAGAAACCTCTTGTTTTAGATCAATTGAGGGTGTGACCATTAGTGAATAATCAAAAGTCACAGAAAGATATAAAAAAACTCCACTGCAATTTGTAAAGGTTTAGTATTTTGTCTTCTTCGTACAAATGAAAAAACTTTGGTATGTTCTATTGGTTTTATCCATCAGCTAGCAAAATAGAATCTCAGGCTCTGACTAGACTCTGCAAGATGCTCTCATAACATGAATAAATGATCTGTATTTTATTGTGAGCGCACCAGCAGGCCACCAGAAAGATTAAAATGTGCTGTATAGCATTTAAAGCTTGAAAAAAAAACCCTGGTATATTCAGTTCTGCTTTTGAGCAGGAGCCAAAACGAAAACAGTTTTTCACATATCCCAACAGAAGGCTTCATTGTGCTCAAAGATGATTAAAGTTTTAGAGAAAATAGGGACAGAATTTAAAGGGATTCTAATTTATAGAATCATGGAATGGTTTGGGTTGGAAAGGACCTTAAAAATCATCTAGTTCCAATCCCTCTGCCATGGGCATGGATGCCTCACACTAGACTAGGTCTCGACACAGCCTTCTCTTTTCCAGGCTGAACAGCACCCATTTTCTCGGCCTGACTTCATATGGGAAGTGCCCCAGCCCCCTTATCATCCTCATGGCCCTCCTCTGGGCTTGCTCCAACAGCTCCATGTCCGTCTTATTTTGACGACCCCAGAACTGCACACAGTATTCCAAGTGAGGTCTCACAAGAGCAGAGTAGAGGGGCGGGATCACTTGATTCCTTAGATACAAACACAAAAAAATTGCTTATTTTCTGATAATTCTCATCCCAACCAAATTATGGTCTACCTGTGTGTAACAAGGTTGTGTTTCTCATAAGGTCCAAAAGCTCTAGGTTAATGAGCCCTGTTCAGGCGTCCCATCTAACCAGCCCGTGATTTAAGAGAAGAAGGTAGCTCCTAGAAGAAACTGGGTGAAATAAGGGCTGGTAAACTATGTTTGAAGGTGGAGCTTAGCCAGTTGTCTTGAATGCAATAGTCAAATGAGTGCTAAGTTCCTGAAGATGGTTTTGATCTTGACTTCTTACAATGGGTTTGAGCTTTTAGATGCTGAAGGTTCAGGGAAAGATGGCAGCTATGAAGAAAAACACTGTGAAGAGGTATTTAAGGAGAAGGAAAAGTGCTGTTTGGAAGCTGCAAGCAGAAAATGGCTGTGAAAGGGAATGTAGACACCAAGATACCATGCAAAAAAAATGCAGCAGATTGGCAAGAATAATGGCCAGGCAGGAACTTTGCAGACTGGAGAAGTCATAAAGGCAGTCATAACAGTCAGTGTCTTCCATGTTGAAAAAGCACTAAAAGCTGCTGGGAGAATGGCAGAGGGCTGGAAAAACATATTCTTTTTTAGCACTCAGAGCAGGGTAAGAAGTAGAACTGAGAAGATGTCTGAGCACTTCTAAATGTAGAGAAAATAAAGTGAGGATGGAAGAGAAGGATAACAAACCTTCCCTTTATTTAAGAAGTTCATTTTGAAAGCAGAGTACTGTGCAGTGTGAAAGAAAATCACTTGACAGCAAAGAACTGAATGAAGACCCAAAGATGAGGTGCTAGCTGGAATTGGTCTTACTGTGTATGAAACAATGGTACATCCATAGGTGACTGAATTCTGCCTCTGGTCAGCTGATGTGTGAGATAAACTCTGAGAAACAAAGGCAAAATAGGGGAGAAGCTGAGGGGGCTGAAAATCATCTGGCAATGAATGAGGGAAGAAATGTGTTTGTATTACAGGGCTTGGCCTGATTTTGAAAAAGACTTTAAGAGGGGTATGTATAATAGCATTGTGAGAACTCGAGACTAGCAGTTCAGTTAATTGTGCTACTTCACTAGTGTGGTGAGAGAGGAAAGCAGGCAGTTAGTGCCTTGTGGGTGGTTGGAGGGGGAGGAAGAAAATCAATAGACACATTTTTCATACAGTCTGTCTGGAACTCATCATATGCCATGAGGTTCTGAGGTATACTACTGCCGTATGGTGTTCTGAGAGACGTGGCTGCCCTACACAATGCAAAAACTGAAAACAGCCCCCATTTGAAGTAATTTATACTGAGCAATGTCTCAGTATGAGTCTGTATAACCTGGAGCACAACCTAACAGCAGTAAGTAATGGCTACACTGTTTACTGTGATGAAGATTAATGTCAACATTTTATCTTTTTCCTCTGATAATTTGTTCCAGATAAAAACTTGTGATTCCTTTCTCCTCAACTGCAAATAGACCAAGGCTATCATGTAATTGGCTGAGTTCATCAAGTTCACCACTTATACAAAATAAATTGGCATAATTTCATCCTTCTTAATGTCAAATACAAAATGTCCAAGAAATATGACTGAAAGCAATTACATTAATGGCAAAATATGTTTTACAATTGCCTAGTTGTTCTAATTTTGAAGGTAATTCACCATTTTTTGAAAATGCACTGAAGTTTTGAAAAATGAAATAATCTTTGGCAGGTATCTTAACAGTTGACTTCACCACCTGCAATGACCCCAGCATTTGAAAGAGCCTTTGTGATGCAGCAGAAAATATCATGATTGATCCTTCTTTTGGAGATGTATTGAATAGAAATGTAGGCCTAGAGAACAAGCAGGACATGGCTTGCTTTTGTATTGAGCTTAAAACTGAAATTACTACAGCAATTCTCTGGGGTATGGTGTAGATAGATATGTGTGACTTTCTACTTTTATTGATATGTAAGCTTAGTTCTTGAGATGTCTCTGTAGAGGCAATCATGGAGTATCTGTCTCAGGGAATTGGTGTTATGCAAATAATGATTATTAACAGTAATGGCTTATTTTGTCTCCAGATAGGATGCTGTTAAGAATAGAAAAATATTGAGCAGGGCACTGAGTAAGAAGGCTGTTGCTTGAAAGTGTTTGCCTGAAAACTGATAAAGGTAGAAAGAGGAGAAAAGCCAGGGCTTTGCTGTCACATACATAGATAATGAGGGAATGAAAACCACAGGTGAAGGACACTACATGCAAAAGTATGGGTGAGTAGAAACCAGAAGGACAAGGATGAGAGTAATGGCAAGCTCAGTGATGAAGTTCTTTAAGAACAAATGGGGAAGGGACGCACACATGCAGAAGAATAAACTATGTTGCAACATTCAGAAGGAGACTATGCCTGGTCAAGAGGACTCAGGTGGTTTCTTTCCTCAAAGGAAAGATATCTTTTTGAACAGTTATGCAAAGAAAGCCAACAGTCATACTTGTTTTAACAATGTGTTCCTAAAAATGTATGATGTGCTTGGGAAGAGCTTGATAAATGACTATAGGTGAGCTGGTAAAGCTTTTGTTAATAACATGACTCATATTGAGACGGGGAGAGGAAATACAAGGGCTTTGGAGCATGTGAGTAAGTTATTAAAGTCCACTTCTATGCTAAAGAAAAAAGGAGAATAAAAATCTGTATCTGAAAATAAATGACTTTTCAGAGTTAAATCTCTAGCAGAGATCTAATTGTAGTTACAGAGCTAGACATTAAAGAAAAGGGCTAGCATTTCACTTGAAATACAGAGGAAGACTACTGGCATTTGAGGAGTGGTAATTATCCTGAGTTCTGGTTAAAGCAGCTGTGGAATGAACGTCTGCTAATCAGTTGACATTACCATTTTGCACAAATACTTCTTTTATCCAATTTTATGCCTTGTTTAGAGGTCTGCCCCTTACCTGTTAGACCCCTGTATGTCTAATATTTGATACGTAGTGCTGTACCTTGGAGTTATTAGTTAACAGCTAGCATTTGGTTTATAGTCTTTTATTTATTTTGACCAAATGACTTGTGTGAGCCCCATGCTCATTGTTGTTCTATGAATTCTGCCCACATTTAGAGGTAAGCTGTTCTGTAACTGCAGATCAGGATATGGCAGTCACGCCAGGACTTTTTTTCCTTCCCTACTTCCTTATCAGCTAGCACATAGAGTCTGCAAGGCAAACTGATCTTATAAATATCTATGCCTCAGGATAACTTGAAAACCATATCTAAAAGTCCACAAAATTGATCATTACTAGAGAGCTTTTCCTATCTTGCACTTTTTTAAACTATAATGGCTTCCAGTGGGGAAAGTGATCATTTAAAATGTCAAAGAAAAAAACTGACTGCACAAAGGGAAGAGCTACATGGGTCCAAAAGTACTGCTTTACAAAATTCCATTCAAAATGAAATTGAATACTAAGGAATGCAAGGACAGAGGGATTTAACACTTTAAATTGAATACTCACTAGAAAACTTCTAAAGAAAAGCAACTTGACAAGCAATTTTTAAGAAGAACCAATACTTGCCTATTAATGAGCAGCATATTAGAATATTTTCTTTCCACTAGAAAACAAGAAGTTGTGCAGTTAAGAGAGATGATAACAGCAGGCATGGGAATCAGTAACATTTTTATCTCAACTTACAAATGCATGAAATAAGCATTTAGCTAGAGCTCAGCTGGTTAATGCCTCCTTGTATAACGTGTGAATTAATATATCTAAAAGGTCATAGAACCCAGGAAATTCCCCAAATATTGAATACTGAGAGGGAAAATGATAACTGTTTTTCAAGAAAACCTGTTCTACTGTTGTTTCTTACTGTTAGGAAAAGTTCTGTCTTGTGGGCTGAACAGCTTGGGTATGCTACTCCTGCTTCTGGCCCTGCCAACTGATTGAAGTTCACCACAATGTCTCAAAAAGACTTTGAGGACAGGGATGCCTGTCTCTTAAATCTTGACAACTGAATTTCCCTGTTGGATGTGATTAACAAGTTACAAGGATAAGATGATACTGACCATCAGAGCAAGCAATGATGCAAATCATTGCTAGTGCAACTTCACTACTTATTTGTCTAGCTAAATTCAAGCTACGGTTGCTTGTCACTCACTTACTGTAATTAAGTTAATATGACCCATGTGATATTTTTCTAGTTACTGAATATATCCAGATGTGGACACCTCCACTTTTCTTGACAACCTTTGGGAAATAATTACTTCAATAAGTATTGAAAGGACTTGATGCACTTGACAGTTATGTTACTGATCAAACATTAACTGAAGTCTGTGGAAACATCTCATTAACTTTAGAACACGCTTTTGCATGTTACTGACTTCTCAAGCCAGGAACCAAATGAAGCATTTGAGCTGCAGTTACCAACGCGTCATGAATGGGCCTATCTGAAGTAAATGGCTCCAGCATCACTGCCACTAAACTGTTAGCTTGATGATCACCTTCTGCTTTTCTTGCAGCTCAGCTACCCTTTATAGGTGACAGAAAAGACACCCTATTGGCATACCTAGCAAGTGCTCAAGTCCTTTCTGTGATTTACTCCTCCCTGCTCATGAATAACCTTCCTTCAGATGTCTGACTTGAATTGTGAGCATGAAATCTCAGTTTTAAACTTGTCACTGATGCATGACCCTAGACACTGCAAAGGCTAATTACTTTTTAGAATTATCTCAAGTGCTTTGTACTTGTGATCAAACAGGAATACTGTGCTAGTATTGTAAATTGAGCAAAGGCCTCCCGAGTCTGAGTCTTAGCTGCGAGGATTTTTCTGTTGATGCAGGGAACTTTCTGACCTTGAACATAAAACTGATGGCTTTATGGCTTTTTCAATTAAACAAAACCTATCTGTCACTGGAGATTTTAATGATGAAGGTCAAAAGCTTTTCATATGCCTTCTCCCATTATTGCAGTCTCTAACAATGAATGTATTATTGAATAGGTGTAGCTTACAGAATGAAATATGCACCAGAAATAATATTTGATGTAATTCTGTCTATATTTCTGAATAAACCAAGAAATTGTAGATTTGTTATAGGAGGAGTACAGAGGAGCCCTAAACATAAAAGCTCATGGAGAGAGACAAATTAGACAGATAGAGAGAAAAAGGAGAGAAAAATATCCTGAAAACCTACGCTGATTCCATTATTAAAATATTTACATGTAATTACAGGATGTACTGCAGGTGCATTTTTAGACCTCATCACTAAAAGTGGACAGCAGGTACCTGAAGTATTTCAAATTCGAGATGAGGCACTGTTCTCCCTTCCTTGTGGCATTTGAATGTTTTGACATGAGGTCAAAATTAGAGTCTCTTTAGGGATGGCTACATTTGAAACATCATACCAGCTTATAAATCTCAAAGTGCAGTAACTTAATTCATCAATACTTCTCCTTGTTTCTTGCTCTGCTACATGTTACTTTTCTTCTATATTTATATCCAGGTAGCTGTTCTGGTTTGGCATCCATGAAAATAAGAAGGTAACCTGCTTTTTGGAAAATATGCTGAAAATGGGTTATAATAAAGCACATATCTGCAATGTTATCTTTCATTGCTTTTTGCATCAATGTATTTACTTTTTAAGCCAGTAAATAACAGTAAAAACTTTTATAAAGTGATGCAAATTTTAAAGTAGACTTGAATAACAGTAAATGAATAGTTTCTATGTTAAAGCACAGGCTCTGTAACATATCAGGAATGATGAAGTATCATACCTCTCAGTTGTGTACTTTCACAAGAGGGCTGGACGTTTGGCTACCTTGATTCAGTGGAAGATGTTCCTCTTCTTTCCTCATCTGTAGAGAGTCACCTCACATAGCAAGCTAATGTATTACTCAGTTTCAGAAAATCTAGATTAGCTTTGGGAACATTGAGAAATAACTCCCCATAGCACCTGCCCAGGTTCTACTCCCTGCTGCAGGTGTCTCTTCACATCCTCAGAGTTCAGTTTTTCAGAGTAGTGTGTCTTCACTGTTCAAGAGAAGAGAATATCTGCATCCCCATTTTCAATTGATTCACCAAGGAATAAAAAAAACCAGAGATTACTGTGAAAGAATTATAGATTCATACAATAGTTAGGGTTAGAAAGGACCTTAAACTAACTTAGTTCCAACACCCTGCCATGGGTAGGGACTTCACACTAAACTATGCCACCCAAGGCTCTGTCCAGCCTGGCCTTGAACAACACCAGAGATGGAGCATTCACAACTTCCCTGGGCAACCCATTCCAGTGTCTCACCACCCTTACAGGAAACAATTTCTTCCTCATATCCAATCTAAACTTCCCCTGTTTAAATTTGAACCCATTACCCATTGTCTTATCACTGCAGTCCCTAATGAAGAGTCCCTCCCCTGCATCCCTATAAGCCCCCTTCAGATACTGGAAGGAAGCTATGAGGTCTCCACGCAGCCTTCTCTTCTCCAGGCTCAACAGCCACAACTTTCTCAGCCTATCTTCACACAGGAGGTGCTCCAGTCCCCCTGATCATCCTCATGGCCCTCCTCTGCACTTGTTCCAACACTTCCATGTCCTTTTGATGTTGAGGACACCAGAACTGTACACAGTACTCCAAGTGAGGTCTCACAAGAGTAGAGTAGAGGGGCAGGATCACCTCCCTTGACCTGCTGGTCATGCTCCTCTTGATGCAGCCCAGGATACAGTTGGCTTTCTGGGCAGCAAGCACACACTGAAGCCGGCTCATGTTCATTTTCTCATTGACCAACACCCCCAAGTCCTTCTGCTGCAGGGCTGCTCTCAATCTCTTCTCTGCCCAGCCTGTAGCTGTGCCTGGGATTGCTCCAACCCAGGTGTAGGACCTTGCACTTGGCATGGTTAAACTTCATCAGGTTGGCATCAGCCCACCTCACAAGTGTGTCAAGGTCCCTCTGGATGTCATCCCTTCCCTCCAGTGTATCAACCAAACCACACAGCTTGGTGTCATTAGGCAAACTTGCTGAGGGCACACTCAATCCCACTGTCCATGTCACCGACTAAGATGTTGAAGAAGACCAGACCCAACACCAATCCCTGAGCCCTGAGGGACACCACTTGTTATTGGTCTCCAGCTGGACACTTGAGCCATTGAGCCACAACTCTTTGCATGTGGCCATCCAGCCTGTTCTTAATCCACCAAGTGGTCCACCTATCAAATTGCTGTCTCTCCAACTTAGAGACAAGGATTTCATGTGAGACAGTGTTGAATGCTTTGCACAAGTCCAGGTAGATGACATCAACTGTCTCTACCCCTGTCCATCAGTTCCATAGCCCCATCCTAGAAGGCCACCAGATTGGTCATGCAGGATTTCTCCTTAGTGAAGCCATGCTGGCTGTCACCAACCACCTTGTTGTTCTTCATGTGCCTCAGCATGCCTTCCAGGAGAATCTGCTCCAAGATTTTGCCAAGCACAGAGGTGAGGCGGACTGGTCTGTACTTCCCCAGCTCATCCATTTTCTCTTTCTTGAAAATGGGGGTTATATTTCCCTTTTTCCAGTTGTTGGGAACTTCACCTGACTGCCATGATTTTTCAAATATGATGGACAGTGGCTTAGCAACTTCATTTGCCAGCTCCTTCAGGACCCTGCAGATGAATTTCATCAGGTCCCATGGACTTGTGTATGTTCAGGTTCTTCAGATGGTCTCGAACCACGGTCCTCTCCTACAGTGGGCCTAAGGTCTTCATTCTTACAGTCCCTGCATCTTCCTTCCAAGACTTGGGTGGTGTGGTCAGAGCATTTGCTGGTGAAGACCAAGGCAAAGAAGTCATTAAGAACCTCAGCCTTCTCCAAATCCAGGGTAGCCAGTTCCCCTGATAGCTTCTGGAGAGGGCCCACATTGTCCCTAGCCTGTCATTTATTTGCAATGTACCTACAGAATCCCTTCCTGTTATCTTTCACATCCCTAGCCAAGTTGAATTCTAAGTGGGCCTTAGCTTTCCTAACCTGGTCCCTAGCTTCCTGGACAACATGCCTGTATTCTTCCCAGGCCGCCTGTCCTTGCTTCCACCTTCTATAAGCCTTTTTTTCCCTCTAATTTTCCTCAGCAGCTCCTTATCCATCCAAGGAGGTCTCCTGGCCCTCCTACTGCACTTCCTTCTAGTTGGGATGCAACACCCTGAGCTTGCAGCAGGTGATCCTTGAATATCAACCAACAGTCTTGGGTCCTCCTGCCCTTTAGGGCTATATCCCATGGAACCTTATTAAGCAGGTTCCTGAAGAGGCCAAAGTCTGCTCTCTTGAAGTCCAGGGCAGTGAGCTTGCTGCACACTCTTCTAACTGTCCCAAGGATCTTGAACTTGATCATCTCATGATCACTGCAATCAAGGGTGCCTTGGAGTGCCACAGTTCCAACCAGCCCTTCCCTGTTGGTGAGCACGAAGTCAAGCATGGCACCTCTCCTTGTTGGCTCCTCTATTACTTGCAGAAGGAAGTTGTCCTCCACACAATTGAGGAACTTCCTAGATTGCTTGTGCCAGGCTGTACCGTTCCTCCAACTGTATATCAATGTGGTTGAAGTCCCACATGAGAAGAAAGGCCTGAGAACATGAGGCTGTTCCTATCTGTCTATAGAGTGCCTCACCCTGGTTCGGAGAAAACTTGAGGAACAAACTTGCCAACAAAGTTTTCTAGTTGACAAGCCAGGTATTCTTTATTACGGGTGCTGGGAGACACGGGGCATCGGTCCTCCTAATGTGTGTCCGCCTATTGCTACACAAGCAGTCCTTATATAGCTACGGAGCATACATACATATTCATGAGGCTACGTATGGATTATATCATTTTCCAGAAAGTTCCCCGCATGCATACAAAAATGTGGTGGTGGTCTCTGAGGGTCGTTTACTTCTTCCAACAGTCTTCATCACTGCTGGCAGCCTTTGAAGCATGCGCAGTAGATGCTTATACCAGCTTAATCGGTTCGTTAACACCACAGACATAACAATCCTCCCATCCTCCTGCTTATCAGTTAGTTTAACTGCAGCCTGTCCTGAGCCCCTGCCTTTCCAGATACTCCCTATCTTTATGTCCTGTTCTTCTAGCCTGTTTTTCTTACACTCATTTTGTACTAAGGTCATAAAGGTCTAAACTACAGTCAACTACAGCAGTTTATCTTATACAACGATTCTCAGCATGTTCTCTAGCTGTACTCTATATTTTTTCTCTGTATATCATGCATCTCAGTAGTTTTCCATTACTACTGTTACAAAGCCATCAAACTTAACATTACTTAAAATTGATTCTAAAGGTTTATATATTTCATTTTGTAATTTTTTTACCCCCTTTGTCTCAAATCACAGAGCCCTCTTGATCCGGTGGTCTGTAAGAGATCCCCACAGTGACGACCCCCATAGCTGTTCTCCCTCTACTCCAAAGACACTCTAAAGATACTCTAAATACAGCAGGTGTTTTCCAATAGGATATGAAATGCTGGATGACTGTAGTACTGGAGCTGCAAAGTGGAATCTGAGTTAGAAAGCAAAGGTTAGAAAGTGCACTGGCATGCCTTAGAAATGCCTGCATTGCTAGCTGCAGTGTCTCTGCTAAGAGTCCTTTAAATGAAAAGCAGCATGTACGGCCTCCTTTCATGTAATAACCTAACAGATGGCAAATCAAAACCTGTATGAAAGGGCATATGGAGTTCTGGAGGGAAAAAGAGGGTCCCACAGCACAAAAGATGTGGAAATGAATGGGAGAAACCAGGCAAGCAGGCAAGTGTCATTACTGTTAATGGAAATCCAGATTTCAAAGTGCAGTGGGATAGCCAATTTGGTATAATCAACTGACTTGATGTGCCTGGAGATGTGATTTTCTGCAGGCACAAATAGGAAGCTGTTTTGGCAGATGTGTTGGTTACTGAGAACCCTTCAGCTCTCTTTGTGAGAACTGTGCTTGCTCTGAATTGTGTTTCCAAGCACTGGTTTTACCTCTTTGTCTATTTTTACATACTATACTACCACAGACACCTAATTGAGCAGGGTGAAGGGATAGGGAGGGATGTGAAAGTTTGCTGGGGTGTTGCATGCTTTTGATCAAGCACAGCATAACTTGCTCCTTTGGAAAGTGGTTCTTCTGAAGAATTGCAGATAAATACCAGATGGGTACTTACTTTTTTTGGCTCCCATTTTTTGTTTTGAAACATGTTGAAACATTTTTCAGAGAAGGACGTGGTGCCTTCCATAATTTCTGTCAGCCTTGCCTCACTGGTTTGACTGGATATGTGCCTGGTTCAACATACCTCAGTTAGCTGTAGACTTACCCAGCACAATTTGTGGGTTTAACACCTATTTCTTCTTCCTTTTTTTTTTTTTCATTGAGAAAGTAAATAAGGAAGAAAAGTCACCTTTTTAATAATCCAGGAATAGCAATGAAAATTAAGTACATTCTGTGTTACATAAACTGGAGGATTCCTCAAATACGGATACAAATGCAAACATTTTAACAAATGATACCTGTTACCCACTAAAGCATAACTCTTGGTGGTGCTAGGCTCATATTAGGATCAGTTGCTTATGTCTTGTGCATCTTTCTTTTTGGAAGTTACATCCTTTGGGTTTGTTTCACTGAATGTCTTTATTATACATGTAGTGTAAAACTGTTGTTTTCAAATCATTGTTTTTAATAATGTAATATATTTCTAATTGCCAGAACTTTAAATCTTCTTTTGTCAAAAATTTTTGTAAAAATAGTAGCTGTGCATCAGTTTATAATGATATATTTTGGACTTCTTAAGAGAAAATTATCAGTATTAAATTACTGGGGTTAAAGTAAATGTCAGCATCACAGCAAGTGAAAATGCCTTTTTAAATTTATTTTATTTTGTTTCTGCTACTTAATGTAAAGGAGACTTGCTACCCTTATAAGACTGACAAATCCTATTAAAAAACTTGCTGAAATAATTTAACACCATATATCCTCTTATCTACCCTGTTCTCTTCTGGAAGTAGCATGCTGGGAAATTAATAGGAAACAGCTAGTGTCAAAATCAGCCTAAGTTGTGTCTCTGCCCTCTGAACCTCATGTCTCTACCCTTACTGGGTCAAATAAATTACTTTTCCCAGGTAGCAGTCTCTGTTAATGAAGTTTTTCCTTATGTGCAATGTATATGATGAGCTAATTGCCTTATAAAGAGGAGGAAATTCTTCTCTATTTCATAATTGCTAAAATAAGAAATTCTGCTCCTATCCTACGCTGTGTAAAGAGAGTGTAGTAATAACTAAACTGAGGAGATCAGAAGGGATACTATTCAACAGTGGTCATCACATATGGAACTGTTTGACAGTGACACATATTGCAGAAGGCAATTGGAAAAGCCAGGCTGTGTAAAGCACTGATTGCAAGAGCTGTGTGGAGAAGGGAATTGTTTCTTATAGAGTCTGCATGGAGTTCAGGGGAAATCTGAGCTTTCTATCTCTTCAGACAGCTCCATAGGGAGAAACCAGCATTGATCTGGGAATGAAGATAGGATGTGTATGCTTTTTAAGTAAATAAAATGAACCAAAGAAATACCAGATCCATATCAGACTAATCTAGTAAATGGAAATAACCTGGTGAGGACTCATCTATCTGTTAGCTCTTAAGGGCCAAAAAGAACAAAGTCTGTCTTCATCTAGATGGCAAAAGGCTTACAAATACAGAGCAATTACTGTTGGCAGAAATGTTGTAAGGCAGAAATTACTTTAGAGTTAGCATACCTAGCTTCAAACATCCAGTCTGAGCTTTTGGATACTTAAGCTTGGGGTATTTAAGCCCCAATCCAAAACATCACCACTCACTGTGTTAAAATAAGTTCACTGTAACCAAGATTTTCATCATCCTGCCTTAAACACCTATCTCACAGCATACAGCTCAAAGTTGACTTCATAGAATCATAGAATCTTAGAATAGTTAGGGTTGGAAAGGATCTTAAGATCATCTAGTTCCAACCCTCCTGCCATGGGCAGGGACACCTCCCGCTAAACCATGTGTAGTGGTTTAAGCTGTAAATCTCACGCAGCCTGTTAACTCACTTCTCCCTCTTTCTTCCCCCCACCTCCAATGGGGGGGGGGAGGGGAAATGGGGAGAAGAATCGAAAGAATGTAACTCCCATGGGTTGAGAAAAGAACAGTTCAGTAACTGAGGTATAATACAAATCACTACTGCTACCACCAATAATAATAATGACCAGGGAAATACAAGGGAAGAGGATACAACCGCTCACCACCTGACTGAGCTGAGAGAGACTTCCTGGTTCCTGCCCCACATTTTTTACATCCTGGGCATGACGTGCTGTGGCATGGAATAGCTCTTTGGTCAGTTTGGGTCACCTGTCTTTGCTTCCTCCCGGCTTCCCCTGCTCCCCGGCAGAGCATGAGACTCAGAAAGTCCTTGGTCAGACAAAAACATTCTAAGCAGTAACTGAAAACACTGGTGTTATCAGCGCTGCTCCAGCTACCAAGAAGGAGAGAAAAAAAAATGAGTTACTGCTCAACCCAGGACAGTATCCACCCCTTATTCCATACCATTCACATCATGCTCAGATCCCATATTTTCAATGTACCATCACTCTTCTCTCATATATATACATATATATATATCCACAGAGAGAGAGAGAGTTCATTCCTTAGTGCGTGGACCAATCCCCATAAAACTGCTAAGTCCATTCGGTCCATGATGTAGGGGTCCATGATGTCGGGCTCCATCTCCTGTAGCAGTCATTCAGAGCAGGGGAGGCTGTGTGCAGTGTTGGATCGTTGCCTGCTGATGCTGATTGTTCCTTTACTGCAGAAATCGTCTGGTTTCATCAAAGTTCCTTCTTTGTTGGGATGATGGTCTGAGGGCCAGTCGCGGATGACTTGAAGACATCTAGTTGATGGGCTATAAAAATATTACATAGCAGGCAGCAGCATACCATTGAGTTCATTGCCTGTTTTCTCCTAAAATCAAATCTCCTTCAGGTACACATCGGACCTTCCCCATCTTCCTGCATTACCCACCAAGTATATGCGGGTCCCTGAGCAAAAGCAATCCCACGAGTGGGTTTGCCTTTACCTGAAGCAGGAATAACCCAGACTGTCTTCCCCAGCAAATTCTTTATGTGCACCACAGGAACGTTGTCCCCCTCTACAGTATGTAGAAGTTCTGACTGAGCTGGTCCAGCCCTTCTTGGCAGATCCTCTGGAGTTGACCAACCAGGGGGCCTTTGGTAAATGTGTATCCCAATGTTTGAAAGTCCCACCACCCATTGCTCTCAGTGTAGTTTTAATAGCCCATTGTACCGTTCAATTTTCCCAGAGGCTGGTGCATGGTAGGGGATGTAATATACCCATTCAATGCCATGCTCTTTGGCACAAGTATCTATCAGGCTGTTCCAGAAATGAGTCCCATTGTCTGACTCAATTCTCTCTGGTGTGCCATGTCGCCACAAAACCTGTTTCTCAAGGCCCAGGATAGTGTTTCGGGCAGTGGGGTGGGGCACAGCGTATGCTTCCAACCATCCGGTGGTTGCTTCTACCATGGTAAGCACATGACACTTGCCTTGGTGGGTTGGTGGGAGTGTAATATAATCAATCTGCCAAGCCTCTCCATATTTGTACTTCAGCCATTGTCCTCCATACCAAAGAGGCTTTAACCATTTAGCCTGCTTGATTGCAGCACATTTCACAGTCACGAATAACCTGGGCAATAGTATCCATTTTTAAGTCCACCCCTCGATCACGAGCCCATCTGTATGTTGCATCTCTGCCCTGATGGCCTGAAGTGTCGTGGGCCCACCAGGCCAAAAAGAATTCACCCTTATGTTGCCAATCTAAGTCCATCTGAGCCACTTCAATTTTAGCAGCTTGATCCACTTGTTGGTTGTTCTGGTGTTCCTCCGTAGCCTGACTCTTGGGTACGTGAGCATCTACGTGGCGTACTTTGACCACCAGGTTTTGCACTTGGGCAGTGATGTCTTGCCACAGTGCAGCAGCCCAGATGGGTTTACCTCTGCGTTGCCAGTTGCTCTGCTTCCATTGCTGCAACCACCCCCACAGGACATTTGCCACCATCCATGAGTCAGTATAGAGATAAAGTACTGGCCACTTTTCTCGTTCCGCAATGTCCAAGGCCAGCTGGATGGCTTTCACCTCAGCAGACTGACTCAATTCACCTTCTCCTGCAGCAGTTTCTGCAACTTGTCGTTGAGGACTCCACATTACTGCCTTCCATCTACGGTGCTTTCCCACAATGCGACAAGACCCATCAGTAAACAAGGCATATTGCTTTTCACTTTCTGACAGTTCATTATATGGTGGGGCCTCTTCAGCACGCATCACTCCTTCCTCCTCTGGTGACCTTCCAGAATCTTTGCCCTCTGGTCAGTCCATGATGACTTCTAGAATTCCCGGGCGGCTGGGATTTCCTATTCGAGCTTGTTGGGTAATTAATGCGGCCCACTTACTCCATGCAGCATCAGTTGCATGATGTGTAGAGGAGACCCTGCCTTTGAACATCCATCCCAGCACGGGCAAGCGGGGTGCCAGGAGGAGTTGTGCTTCAGTGCCTATCATTTCTGAAGCAGCTCAAACCCCTTCATAGGCTGCCAATATCTCTTTTTCAGTTGGGGTGTAGCTGGCCTCAGATCCATTGTATCCCCGACTCCAAAAGCCGAGGGGTCGACCTCAAGTTTCCCCTGGAGCTTTCTGCCAGAGGCTCCAGGTAGGACCTTTCTCCCCAGCTGCGGTGTACAGTACATTTTTAACATCTGGCCCAGTCCGGACTGGTCCGAGGGCTACTGCATGAACTATCTTGCGTTTAATTTGCTCAAAGGCTTGTTGTTGCTCAGGGCCCCATTTAAAATCATTTTTCTTCTGGGTCACATAATAGAGAGGGCTTACAATCAAACTGTAATTCGGGATGTGCGTACTCCAGAACCCCACAGCACCCAAGAAAGCTTCTGTTTCTTTCTTATGAGTTGGTGGCAACATTGCTGTTATCTTGTTGATCACATCTGTGGGGATCTGGTGGCATCCATCTTGCCATTTTATTCCCAAAAATTGAATCTCCTGTGCAGGTCCCTTGACCTTACTCCATTTGATGGCAAAACCAGCTTTCAGCAGGACTTGGATTATTTTCTTCCCTTTCTCAAAGACTTCTTCTGCTGTATCACCCCACACAATAATGTCATCAATGTATTGCAGGTGTTCTGGAGCTTGCCCCTGTTCCAGTGCAGTCTGGATCAGTCCATGGCAGATGGTAGGGCTGTGTTTCCACCCCTGGGGCAGTCGGTTCCAAGTGTACTGGATGCCCCTCCAAGTAAAAGCGAACTGTGGGCTGCACTCTGCTGCCAGAGGAATTGAGAAAAAGGCATTGGCAATGTCAATCATGGCATACCACTTGGCTGCCTTTGACTCCAGTTCATACTGAAGCTCTAGCATGTCCGGTACAGCAGCACTCAAGGATGGTGCCACTTTGTTCAGGCCATGATAGTCTACTGTTAGTCTCCGCTCTCTGTTAGACTTTTGCACTGGCCATATGGGGCTATTAAGGGGTGAGTGGGTCCTACTGATCACTCCTTGACTCTCCAATCTACAGATCAGCTTATGGATGGGAATCAGGGAGGCTCGGTTGGTGCGATATTGCCTCCGGTGCACTGTTGTGGTCGCGATTGGCACTTGTTGTTCCTCGACCTTCAGCAACCCCACAGCAGAAGGATCCTCTGAGAGACCAGGCAAGGTGGACAGCTGCTCCATTTCCTCTGTCTCCGAAGCAGCAATACCAAAAGCCCATTGGTACCCTTTTGGGTCTTTGAAGTACCCTCTCCTGAGGTAATCTCTGCCAAGGATGCATTGAGCCTTTGGACCAGTCACAGTGGGGTGTTTTTGCCATTCCCTCCCAGTCAGGCTGATTTCAGCCTCCAGTACAGTCAACTCTTGGGATCCTCCTGTCACTCCAGAAATAGAAATAGGTTCCACCCCTTGACAGCTTGATGGCATCAGGGTACATTGTGCACCGGTATCTACTAGAGCCTTATACTTCTGTGGGACTGATGTGCCAGGCCATCTGATCCATCCAGTCCAGTAAATCCGATTGTCCCCTCCCTCCACCTGGCTGGAGGCGAGGCCCCTCTAGTTGTCATCATATTGGTCACTCTCGTCTTGTAGAAATGGACTTATTCTTCTTCATCACAGGAGCTGAAGTAAAATCTGCTCTTCCACTCCATCTGGAAACCATGCTCACCAGAGACTGGAGCCGCAGCCTTCATGGGGTGATCAGACTTGACCTTTGCTCTCTTTTTCAGTTCTCACACCCATTCCTCCAAAACTGAAGTAGGCTTTCCATCCCACTCCATCATAACTTCCCCATGATCCCACACGGAAAACCATAGGGTGGCCAGTGGCTGTATAACTTCTATATCTTCTCTCTCAAACAGTAGGACGCCTTCTGTTAACAGCTGAGATGTGTGTTGGTACACGGTGAGGAGCTGGATAGATCGTCTCTCAATTGTTGGATGATCTGGGACAGTTTTTTCACAGCTGAGATGATGGAAGGGGTGAGATTGTCTTCGAACTCTCGGAGTTTATAAATCATTTCATCCACTGTTGGTGGTCTTATGTCACTCCAGGTTATTGTTGCCAATGAATGGGCATATGATTGGGGTGCATTTCGTGTAAATTTCTGCCACACGGGGCATGTACATTCGACTTCATCTGGATCTATGGGTATATCCCCAACATTCGGCTGGGTGATATAGATCATCTCTACAATGGCTGATTCCCTCAGAGACTGGATACCTTTGTCTAGAGTAGTCCACTTGGCCGAATGACTCATAACATCATCCTTGTATGGAAACCTATCTTTCACAGCTGCCAAGAGCCTGCTTCCAAAGGCTGAAGGACTTTTTCTCCCTTGCAATTGCTTTGTCAATTCCCGCTTCCCTGGCAAGTGATCCCAGCTGTTTGGCTTCACTACCTTCTAGTTCATGACCAGTCAGCCCCATTGTCCCAGCATCGGAGCAGCCAGGTGATGATGTGCTCCCCTGGCTGACGGGTAAAGTCTTTTCGCATATTCCGTAGCTCGGTTGAGGTCCGAGATCGAGAAGTCACCTCTTCCTTTTCTTCTTCCTCTTCATCATGTGGTAATAACTCCTGGTCAGATGCTGTCCCAGGTGGTGATGTTTCTTCATCTTGTTTCATCTTTCCTGCCTTTTTGCAAAAAAAAAAATGAGTTACTGCTGAACCCAGGACACCATGTCACCCAAGGACTCTGTCCAACCTGGTCTTGAGCACTGCCAGGGATGGAGCATTCACAACTGAAGTTCCCGACAACTGGAAAAAAGGAAATATAACCCCCATTTTCAAGAAGGGAAAATGGATGAGCTGGGGAAGTACAGACCAGTCAGTCCTCACCTCTGTGCCTGGCAAAATCTTGGAGCAGATTCTCCTGGAAGGCATGCTGAGGCACATGAAAAACAACAAGGTGGTTGGTGACAGCCAGCATGGCTTCACTAAGGAGAAATCCTGCATGACCAATCTGGTGGCCTTCTACGATGGGGCTATGGAACTGATGGACTGGGCATAGGCAGTTGATGTCATCTAACTGGACTTGTGCAAAGCATTCAACACTGTCCCACACGACATCTTTGTCTCTAAGTTGGAGAGACATCAATTTGATAGGTGGACTGACTCGGTAAATAAAGAACAGGCTGGATGGCTGCACACAAAGAGTTGTGCTCAATGGCTCAATATCCAGCTGGAGACCAATAACAAGTGGTGTCCCTCAGGGCTCAGGGATTGGTGTTGGGTCTGGTCTTCTTCAACATCTTAGTCGGTGACATGGACAGTGGGATTGAGCGCTGCCCTTAGCAAGTTTGCCGATGACACCAAGCTGTATGGTTTGATTGACACACTGGAGGGAAGGGATGACATCCAGAGGGACCTTGACACGCTTGTGAGGTGGGCTGATGCCAACCTGATGAAGTTTAACCATGCAAGTGCAAGGTCCTACACCTGGGTTGGAGCAATCCCAGGCA
Organism: Myiopsitta monachus; assembly: GCA_017639245.1. Classification (NCBI taxonomy): domain Eukaryota; kingdom Metazoa; phylum Chordata; class Aves; order Psittaciformes; family Psittacidae; genus Myiopsitta; species Myiopsitta monachus. Next base: position 99,028,832 of record CM029917.1, on the reverse strand, counting down.
CAGCTACAGGTTGGTCAGAGAAGAGATTGAGAGCAGCCCTGCAGCAGAAGGACTTGGGGGTGTTGGTCAATGAGAAAATGAACATGAGCCGGCTTTAGTGTGTGCTTGCAGCCCAGAAAGTCAACCACATCCTGGGCTGCATCAAGAGGAGCGTGACCAGCAGGTCGAGGGAGGTGATCCTGCCCCTCTACTCTACTCTTGTGAGACCTCACTTGGAGTACTGTGTGCAGTTCTGATGTCCTCAACATCAAAAGGACATGGAAGTGTTGGAACAAGTGCAGAGGAGGGCCATGAGGATGATGAGGGGACTGGAGTACCTCCCTGTGTGAAGATAGGCTGAGAAAGTTGTGGCTGTTGAGCCTGGAGAAGAGAAGGCTGTGTGGAGACCTCATAGCATCCTTCCAGTATCTGAAGGGGGCCTATAGGGATGCTGGGGAGGGACTCTTCATGAGGGACTGTGGTGATAGGACAAGGGGTAACTGGGCTCAAACTTAAACAGGGGAAGTTTAGATTGGATATGAGGAAGAAATTCTTTCCTGTAAGAGTGGTGAGGCACTGGAATGGGTTGCCCAGGGAAGTTGTGAATGCTCCATCTCTGGCGTTGTTCAAGGCCAGGCTGGACAGAGCCTTGGGTGACATGGTTTAGTGTGAGGTGCCCCTGCCAATGGCAGGGGTGTTGGAACTAGACGATCTTAAGGTCCTTTCCAACCCTAAGTATTCTATGATTCTATTCTATGATTCCATGATTCCTTGTGCAACCCACTCCAGTGCTTCAACACCCTTAAAGAATTTCTTCCTTATATCCAATATAAACTTCCCCTGGTTACGTCTGAACACGTTTCCCCTTGTCCTATCACTACAGTCCTTAATGAAGAGTCCTTCTGCAGCATCCCTATAGCCTCTCTTCAGATACTGAAAGGCTGCTATGAGGTCACCATGCAGCCTTCTCTTCTCCAGGCTGTTAAATATCCTCTTATTCAGTTACATAACTTCCATAATGGTCCTCATCAGAACATTCCAGCTATATGGAATAGGGGCCTTGAACTGGTTTGAAAGGACTGGAAAAGTGTTTTGCTCTAGACTGAAGCTTCTTTCCTGTAATAAACCCTAACAATTTATGTCAACCATTTATGGCTAAGAGAATTTCATTGATTTGTTTGGAAAAAAACAAACTAAACATAGTTGCTCAAGTTGAGTAATTTCCAATCAGTCAATGGGTGCTCATGCATTATGACTACAGGTGAAACTAGGAAAACCATAAGCCAAATGTCAATTCCCTTGGCTTTTCCACATCACTTTTACACCATTGAACAGCAATGCTGATCCTCGTTTTTCAGACCTTGAACCACTTGGGACCATACCTGCTGTTCTGATGACATTATCATGTTATTCATGAGGTGAATAAATTATTTGAGGACAAGATTTACAGCAAAAAGCATGTAAAGCAGAAAAATGAAAAAGAAAACAAAATCCAGAACAAGTATTTTTAATAAAACCAGCAGCCAGTGTTTTTATTGTGTTTGCTGAATCAGAAACTGAAATCTAGAATACCTTTCCCTGTGAAAACACCTTACCCATGAGAAAGCCACATTGCTCTGAACTATTTTTTAGTTGGTTGGTTGGTTTGATTTGGGGTTTTTTTAATTTACTTTTACTTTTCAAACTTTGGTAGTTTCAGCAGACGGAGGTTGAGGCATTTGTTAATCCAGTGCAGAAGGGAAGCAGGAGTGTATGTTTTGCCTTGCTACAGACATGAGGGAACAGAAAGCTTTATCACATCTGAAGTGTTTTTGTAGTGTTACTCACCGCGCAAAAGGACTCCTTTGTGACAAAGATCGGTTTCTGAAGGGAAGGAACAGATGTTTGTGGGATTTTTTCCAGTATGGTAGATTTGTATCTGAAGAGTCCTGTAGGATGTGGTAGCTAAGATAATGTGGGAAAATGTCTCATCTGTTTGGATCCCAACAAACCATAGGGATATCAGTACTGAAAAAGGTTTGGTTTTGAACTATGTGCAGTACTATAGCAGCTGCAGAAACTGAAACGGCATTCCTTACAGATTAATTGGTAGAAGCAGTAAAAGTTTCTTCAGTTATCTCCAAGGAACTAAGTTCATTTTTGAAGCTATATTATTAACTACTGCCTTTATAGAAGTGTTAAGAGAGATATGTTAAGCAGCAAGCAGGATTAGTACTCATTTCTGCATGGACATTATCCATTTATGGCTTGCTTTCTTTAAATAACATTTCCTGCTTTAGTGTGTTCTGCTGGCACATCCACTACAAATTGCAAATAGAGGAGGAATAATGTGGCTTATGGTATCTTTAATAAACTTTTATGATTAACAAAAGATAATGTTGTAAAACAATCTCATCACTTTCCAGCTGAAACCAACATTCCCGTCCACGATCTCTAAATAGTATCTGGAATCCATAAAAATGATATAATATTTAATCAGGTTCCAGTACAGAAATCTCTTGACTCTCATTTGAGACTTTTTTAAATTACAGCGTGTGCTCTGTTAATCAAACTCCTTGTTGCTGCGAACAGAAATCATTGTCCTCTCAGTAATGGATTTCTGTGCCCATTTAATGCAGGAAGTGACAATGTACACTAATCTTACTATATTGGTAGAGAGCATGTGACTTGCTTTGTGCTTTTACTATCTCAAACTCAAATTTTCCAAAAGAAATTGACTGTGTTTATGGGATTCTTGTGTGAGGAATGCAACTAAAACTGCAAATCAATTTGATGGGTGTCAAAAGCTCTAAGAGATGCCTCAAACCCATCTTTTCTTTCAGCTATGATTAAACTTCCTTCTTTGATACCAAGCTCATTACATATAATTTAGAGCACCCCTCTAAGTACAGTAACAGTGAATGACATCTAGAACCAGTATGAAGCAGCAGTTTGAAAGTGTTTCCCAGTTTAGATGTAATAGAGTGCTCAGTTTTCCTTCTGATACTCCAGAAAATGCATTAAACAGGAAAGACACCTTTCGTAGCCAGCCTAGGACTGACTGACAATCACATAGACCCTGAAGCTGTCATCACTTTATTATACAACTTTAAGACCTGCCTCCTTATATTTCCTTCTCACTCTTCCTCAGAATCCTGTCTGGCCACCATCCCATCAGATTTGTGTGCTAATTGTTTTATACATCCTGCTGGAGAAATGGTAATTAAAGAATAATGGGGAAAATACTATTTTTAATCTTTAGCTGGAAAGCCCAATAGAATTCAGACTGTAACAGGAGAAACAATTACTGAATAAAGGCTTTCTAATATTCCTCTTATTGGACCACATTATCAATAAAAAGGGCTCATTCTTCTTATAGAAAAAAGAAACATTGGCAGAAAAGTGATGCTTTGAAATAAAGATGAAGTCTCTTTGAAGTCTGACAGCAAAATAACATGTTTCTCTTCAAGATAGGTGATTTTAGATTTATTAATTATACCTATGCTATATACTTACCATATTAGTAGAAACACCTAGCTATAAATATCATGCATACAAATACTTGATACTGTCATGGGTTCAGCAGCAGCAGTCATTTTTTCTCCTTCTTGGTAGCTGGTGCAGCGCTGTGTTTTTGATTTTGGGCCTGGGAGCTGTGCTGATAACACCAGTGTTTTCAGTTACTGCTTGGCGCTGTTTTGGTCTGACCAAGGACTTTCTGAGCCTCATGCTATGCCAGGGAGGAGGGGAAGCCAGGAGGAAGCAGAGACAGGACACCTGACCCAAACTGACCAAAGAGGTTATTCCATACCACAGCACGTCATGTCCAGGATGTGAAAATGGAGAGCAGAGACCCGGAAGGGTGTGGTGGTGGACTGGGGGTGCACAGCATGGTCAGGTTTTTAGTACTGGGGGGTTCACTGCTGGGGGGTGCACGGGCTGGGTCGGGCTTGGTGAGCAGTTGTATTCTCTTTCCTTGTATTTCTCTTGTATTATTATTGATGGTAGCAGTAGTGATTTGTGTTATACTTTAGTTACTAAACTGTTCTTATCTCAACCTGTGCGAGTTGAATTCTTTTGATTCTCCTCCCCATTCCCCGGGACTGGGGGAGGAAAAAGAGGGGAGTGAGTGAGTGAGTAAAACTTCATGAGTTATTAACCTGGGTGAGGCTTAAACCACGACAGTTCTTTTTTGCAAATTTCACTTCTCCCTCTCTTCCCCCCCCCAGCTCCGATGGGGGGGGAATGGGAAGAAGACCCAGCCAGTGCAACCCCCAGCAGTGAACGCCCCACTACCAAAAACCTGATTATGCCGTGCACCCCCAGTCCATCACCACACCCTTCCGGGTCTCTGCTCTCCATTTTCACATCCTGGACATGACGTGCTGTGGTACGGAATAACCTCTTTGGTCAGTTTGGGTCAGGTGTCCTGTCTCTGCTTCCTCCCAGCTTCCCCTCCTCCCTGGCATAGCATGAGACTCAGAAAGTCCTTGGTCAGACCAAAACATTACCCAGCAGTAACTGAAAACACTGGTGTTATCAGTGCTGTTCCCAGGCCCAAAATCGAAAACACAGCGCTGCACCAGCTACCAAGAAGGAGAAAAATGACTGCTGCTGCTGAACCCAAGACAGATACATTTTATCCTATATGAATAGAACCCCAAATATCAAAAGCAAATCTTCAGTCATGTTGTAGTGTTTGGAGCTGGATAACAGTATGTGTCAGCCAGAGGGAGAGAAAGCTTTAATAAGTTTTGGAAATAAAGCTGAAGCACATAATATAAATTCAGCATTCTATTCAAGAAAATATTAATATTTTATAGGTCTTTGGCGTTGTTCTCCATTTTCTCAATTTAAGCTCCAGGCAGTTCAGATGTTCGATTTATACCGATTACATGTGATTGTCTTGTGTACTTTGTAGTGCTTTGAACAATCAGGGGATGTAATCATCTCTGTTTCTGAGGCAATAATGGGTTTCATTTCCAATGGGTTCATTATACACCACATACTTCAAAGGCTCGATAAATTTGATGACTTTTTGTTTACCTCCAACTTGCGCACTAGGATATACCTTGCCTGTTAACGCTCTGGTTGTGGATCCTTGGCAAGGTAAAAATCAAAGAAAAGTAAAGCTCTGCAGATTTTTCTTGTGGTGGGGGGCTACAGCAGGACCGTGGATTCCCTGACTGAAGGCACGAAGTTAGAACTCAGTCTTGAAGATGTTAAAGTATATCTTTGAGAAATAAGGTACCAAAGGCATACGAGTGGGAAAACAGAAAATATCCAAATGGGAAAGTAAAGGAAGTCTGGAGGAGCGAGTCAGATAAGGGGAACAACTAGCAACAAAGGAAGAACTTGGCAAAAGAGTGAACTTATGTAATGTGGTAAAGAGTTATCCAGCAATGTACCATTGCAAACTAATATTAACCAACGGCTAAAAGATGTGTGTGTTAGAAAAGGTGTATAAGTAGTGGTTTGTAGTAATAAAGCACCTGTCTATTTTTCCTTCCTACGAAGTCACTGAAAATACGTGCGTATGTGATTTTTGGCCGTCTCGACAACAACATTTTCTGATTTAAACTAGCAGAGCTATAATCCAGTCAATAAAATACTCCATTTATCTGGGAAAGAATTGTGCTCTTCTAATAAAAATCCAACATCAACAATTCTGCAAGAATGGGCCATGCACCAGGCTAATGCTGCTTCAATGCTTTTTCCTTGATTCAATCTGTTCTTGTATTAATCAACAGATGCCAATATTCTTTAGGTAAGAACTGCCTTTATTGGTAATCTTATTATAAAATAAGGATTTGTATTTTGCTGCTCTAACACCAAATCTGTGCTTGGCTGGAGTTTCCTGCAGCTGACTTTTTCTGCTCTGTGATAGAAAAAAGCCAGGGGGCAAGGGGTGTGTGTGTGTGTGTGTGTGTATGTGTGTTAGATGGATTTAGGGCGATCAGACTGCCGTTGCTGGTATGTGTGCTAGTCTTGTTCCCACATGTGGTCTCAGAGCTACCCCAGCTCAATCATATTCTTTTAAGTGTCTCCCCTTCTTCAGACTCCCTGCTTGTGCACACACACTGCTTTGTAAAAAGCAAAAGGAAAAGCACCTCAGCAATATCCTTCCCCTTACTAGTGAAGGCTGATGCATGTGATGGATACATAGACATGCCACATAGCCCTGTTCCTTCTCTGCAAAGCAAAGCTTCTACAGCCAGAGCTGACAATGTTCACACCCACAAATGCAACACTACAGTGCTTGAACCAGGGCATCTGGCCCTTGTAAAGACTCAGGGGAAGTGAAAAACACCTTGAAATAAGATCCAAACCAGTCACACCCTAGACCTTTCAGAATAGGAAGCATGGACACAGTGATGGCTACAAGGCCTGCCTTTCTCAGAACTGACGAGCTAGATATTGGTGTCCTGGGTGAGGAACAATTCCTCCTAGAACTAAATGGGTGCTAGCTTATCTCAAGAAATCTTTTGGGGAATGTATGAAGGAGGGAAATGACATCAGAAGAAAGTGCTTTTCCTATTATCATATTTTAATATTTTATTATTTTTTAAATTTATTATTTTTTTTAATAATTATTATTAGTTCTTAACAAAGTTTCTCAAGTGCTTGGTCTGGCTGGGAGGCACAGGTTAGTTTTCTGGGTCTACCTGGGGAAAGCAGACTTGTCCTCCTTGAACAGTGCTAGAAATGACAGGCTTTGAGTGTAAGCCATTCTCCACCTCTTATGTTACTGTGGATTCCCACACTGTCAGAGTGTGTCAGAGTGTGCAAGATGAAGCACAGAAATCCTCCTCCTGCTGCTCAGAGTACACTCATAGTGCAGGGCTGAAGACATCAGTAAGGACACCTCTACAGAGGTCCTGGAGACTGTGATGACAGTAGAACCCTAGATGTCTCCTCTTCTGACCAGCACTGCAATTACAAATGCTTGCTATTGTATTGTACTCTCTCTTGTACTTGCTTCTATGGTTTGTTGTGCTTGGTTGATTGGTTGATTTTGGGTTTTTTTCTTTCAGTCATAGGAAGGGAGACAACTCTTCTCTCACAGAGCACAAATGCTTTCTCTTGCCAAGCGGTGTGGATTTAACTCCTCAGCCTGAGAGTAGGGGCCGAATGTAGCATTCCTGCTTCCTTGCACTCTGCTGTTTGTTACACAGAACATTGCTGCTTCTATAAATACTTGCTTCTCTGTCAATACTATGCATAGTCTAAGAACAGATACCGTTTGATACCCCAGCACAAAACCACCTGCTATTTGGATCTTAATGAGTCTTAGGCATGAAATGGTACAACAGCAAGGCACTTCAGGAACCTCCAAGTACTGCAATTTGCTATTGAAGCAGTAGTTGAAAAGAAGAGGATCAGAGAAGCAGAAGGAACGAGACCGTATATGTATCAAACCCCTCAGACATTGCAAAGGTAGACTATGGATTACTGGTAAATATAAGAAAGCAGATCAGCTGCAGTGCACCCTCCTGACTCCTTCATAACTTGAGGACTTGCTTTTGCACAAGGCTTACCAATAAACAAAATTCGCTTTTATCATGCATAACTCCAGGATTTTGAATTATTTTATTTTAACCTGATTTTCTTTTCCTTGTCAGAGGTATAAGGCCTTTGGGCAGCATCCTCTTGTATATGAATACGAAGTTTACTCTCTGCAGGAACAAAGATATTCTGAACAGAATTAACTTCAGGAATTACTAATAGTGACTCACACTCTCTCATAGTCTCCAAGAAAAGGAAATTGATTGAGTTATGAAAACTCAGCATAAAGGTTAAGACAGCTGGGCCCAGGACAGCAGTTTTCATCAGTTCACTTCCTTTCAGATACTTAGCAAAAGGTGCATTGAGATTCTGGCTTTTTTTCCAGAGATTAAGTTAAATACCTTTATGCAATTCATCAAGAGGAATTATCAAAGGTCAGTTGGCATGTTGGAAAAAAACCTAAATCTTTTTTCTGAGGAGAAAAATACTCCTATCTAGCTAATCCATTAATGATTTAAATTCTGCCTTTCGTGTTCACAACACTTAGTCCAATTTTATCCTGCCAGTGTTGCTCTTCTGGCCCTCTAAATCTCTGTAAATATGAAAACAAATTATATTTTTAGATAAAAGACAACTTAGTAATATAGTCATTCATATTTACCAAACAATAGGTTCATGTTTCATGGCATTCCCCTCCTCATTCCCCTCTGTACCCACAAACCTATTCAATTTTACTCAGTTTAAATAATCAATAGTTTCACCTTAAGTAATAAGCAAGATTTCCAAAGACTAAATTACTCTTGTTGAAAATATTACAAACAATTTAACATCAAAATTTAGAACACATAAAAGTTGTGCTCCCCAAGTGTTGCCTCACGTGTTGGTGTCTGTCACCAACTTTCTCACAGTGCAGACTGAAAAAGCCTGCTATTTCTGCCTTTCTGTGGTATCAGCTTCAGGTTTATTTGCTCTCTTTAAATTGATATCCGTTGCCCATTCTCTGTACTGACAGTACTGCCGGGATTGGCAGTGGAAGAATATCTTCATACCTCCTGCAGGATTCGTGTGTGGTGAGATGAACAGTGCTCTGTCAATGTTCCTCAACTATAATTGTGGCTAGTGAGGCTGGTCTGGTCCTCTCTGATTCCTCTGGACATGGCAGTTTCTGATAATACCAGCAGGAGCTAGGCTAATAGTTGCCGTGCTAAAATAGACAGCATTGATTTTCAATCTCTCTACTACTGACTATGAGGCATTTCTTAAAGGCTACTGAATGACATATGCTAAAGATGACTTATTCACACATACCAAGAATTTATTGTGTAGGAGTGTTATAATGAACAGAACAAGCACACATTCCAGATCTTTTTCTGTATTTTTGACATTGTATTTTCTGCATTTTTCCTGAAACTAACAGCTGGAGACTTCAAATTTAACCATTACTCAGTGGTTCATCATCAAAAATGTCTGAATTCAACAAAATCAACTTAAGGAGAAGTTTTGAAGTGAATTGCGCAACAGATTTTGACTTAAAAGCCTGACTATCTAGCCCTTAAATTATGAAAAAAGATTTTGATACTGAAACATCTTTTTTGTCCAAAAATGTATCCTGAAATTTTAAACTTGGAGAACTCTGCCTACTGAAATGGAGATCAGGAAAAGACAGAAGAAAAATCTGCAATGAATAGGGGAACAGAATATTTTAGTTCCCTACATCTACAAAAACTCAACTGAAATAATTGCAGAGAATGATTCCACTGAAACAAACCAGGAGGACACTTGGGATCTCTTTTAGAGGCTCAGTGGAGGAGCAATAGTGCTCTCACCCTGTTCTGTAACTGCTCTCTTCAGCTCTGCGGTTTCACATCTGCCAGCCCAGTGCAACATCTGATTTGGTGTGTCTCAGCCCAACTGCTTTGCTGAAAGTGGCTAATTAGTGATTCCTTCCTCCCTCTCTCCACTTCTTGCCAATACATTAGCTGTGGTCATCTTTTCTTCTTGCCTGTGATTTCCTATACATTTAAATTAGACAAAGGTGGGTGGCTGAAGTCTCACTGGATTGTGCAGAAACACTCGCTGGCCCAGTGGTAAACTGTGGGATTTTTTAAGGGTGTATGAGGAAGGTGGTGGTTTAGGTTTTTGTTTAACTTTTCTTTGTACAGAATTTTTTCAGTCGTCTGATGTGACTTGATGTGTTTGCAATATCTTCACCAATATCATCCCACCCCAGTCAACCTGTGGGTTGTTTGTCAGTTCATGAAAAACAGGTGCATGATACTATAGAGGTTTTACTGCAATCTTGAAAACCAAATGGTTCTCTCAGTATCAAAGCCTAAACATAGTTTGGAGGCTTTATGTCTCATTGGTTGTGTAGTAGTCCAATTACAAAATGGAAGTTCTGAACAGGTTTTCAGGTTGTTGGGATATTTCTAGTTTTGACTAGAGTGGTAGTCTGCCCTCAGTATCAGTTGGCTGATTTTATCTATACTCACAACACAAAAACTTACCATCTCCTGAGATTTTTATCCCTTTTTTAGTAGAGTAAGTCAAGAATGTTCCATACAAATAGAAATGGGTGAAGGTAGATACTTATCTGAAAGCAATATGCCCCAGATGGATCTTTTTTCCTCCTGCTTGTCTAAAAAGTAGGGAGGTTTATGATACAGAAAATTATAAGGGGAGTTTAACAGCTAGAAGGTACGGGGACAGATACTCTACCTCTCTTAAGTGAAAAGCTGCTTTGGATGCTTGCATACAATTTCCATGATACGAATATCCACAAGACATCTCCTTCACATTACTTCCACACCTCCAGAAAAGAAGAGTGCTTTCACTGATGCTACCACCTTATTCCAAGCATCACACTTAGCCAAATGTGTTATGGCTCTTCTCTGGGCTTGTCAGGCACCTCTAGCATTAAAGGGAGAAAGACAGAGACATTTTGCCATATCCACAATTGAAGTTTGATGGTTCCACTGGTTGCAAATACATGATTTGTACCTGCTGACACAGTAACCTGTCTGAACATGCTACAGCTGATCCTTTGTCATGGAACATTTTGAAGTGAAATCATTTAGAAATTCAGAAATCTTAAAGTTGGTTTCAAAAGTCATCAACTCACTCATTAAGGAGAGTTAGTCTTGAAAAGTGCCTGTGTAACTCAGGTCATTGGAGTAAAAGGGTGAGGCACTGACTGGAGTATTGGTGCAGGGTATGACACTAGTAGCCATGGCAAAACAGCCCTGTGTTGGCGCTGTTTGGTCTTGCTTGGAGGCAGGACTTGCCAACCCAAGCTCAGAATCATGATGATGTGGGCCTGCTGTGTTGTAGTCCCCAGGCAGCATCTCTAAACAGCGCTGCCCAGCACATATTACGTGGGCATGCCATTGTGGTTGGGAACTACCTCAGTAGTCTGACAAATTTATGGTCACAAAATGACCCATCTTGTCATGTGGATGAGCCTCATAAGTGTAACTCCTTGTGTCTGCTTCTTTAAAATGCTAGTCCTCAAAGCAGCTGTCTTCTGAGTCAAATTCTAGTTGGAAGAACCCATTTTAAATATTTACTAGGAATTTATGATCTACTTTAATATCTTATCACTTAGAGTTTACCACTGTCATAAAAGCATGTTTTTGTTCTGCAACACTGAAAAGAATTTCATAAAATTACTCAGGATTGCCATTTTTATTACCCTGTCCAGTTTTGCAAGAACAGTACAATTCCAAATCTTTCCATTCATCTTTGTCGTGGTTTAAGCCCCCCACCCACGCAGTTTTACTCTCTCACTCACTCCCCTCTTTCTTCCCCCAGTCCCAGGGGAATGGGGAGGAGAATCGAAAGAATGCAACTCGCACAGGTTGAGATAAGAACAGTTTAGTAACTAAGATATAACACAAATCACTACTGCTACCACCAATAATAATACAAGAGAAATACAAAGAAAGAGAATACAACTGCTCACCAAGCCCGACCCAGCCAGTGCAACCCCCAACAGTGAACGCCCCAATACCAAAAACCTGACCATGCCGTGCACCCCCAGTCCTCCACCACCACACCCTTCCGGGTCTCTGCTCTCCGTGTTCACATCCTGGACATGACGTGCTGTGGTATGGAATAACCTCTTTGGTCAGTTTGGGTCAGGTGTCCTGTCTCTGCTTCCTCCCGGCTTCCCCTCCTCCCGGCTCCCCTCCTCCCTGGCAGAGCATGAGACTCAGAAAGTCCTTGGCCAGACAAAACATTACCAAGCAGTAACTATAAACACTGGTGTTATCAGCACTGCTCCCAGGACCAAAATCAAAAACACAGCACTGCACCAGCTACCAAGAAGGAGAAAAATGACTGCTGCTGCTGAACCCATGACAATCTTCTAGACTTCTTCATGTTTCAATAATTAAATTATGAGATTATATATCCAGCTGGCTTTACAGGACGAACTCAAGACATTTATAGCAAAATGACTGAAATCATGTATAGGTATTAGATCAACCCCAAAAATATTTTTCTTTAAGTATTAGTAAGTGTTAGCTCTTTAGTTGTATGACTCACCATCAGCCACAGTTTTGAAGAGGTCTTGAAGATGACTTTCAGCAATATAAACCACATACTAAAGTCTGTCTTCATATGTTAGTTAATATGCATTTGACACTTTGTTTTCTAAGGACACTTTTGGTTAATGTTCCAGAGACTGCATTTGAAATTAATCTGACTCTTCCAAGTTTTGAAACAAGGAAAAACTGATATTCGCTGTAATTAAACTTTTCTTTAATGGTCCTTGGAAATAAAGAAGCATTAATAGCACAAAGAAAGCTGAGGGACAGGAAAATTAAAGGATCAATGAGGAAAATACTCAATTCTGCGTTCTGAAGCAGCTTCCAGGGTGCTATGGAGTCATTACAAGTTGATACCTAGTACAGGGTGCCAAGGGCTGTGCAACAGAAGGTAGCAGGAGTAAGATCCTTGCAGAATCAGACAAGAAACTCATGCCAAAGATGCCAAATTTTGTAAGGGTCTTTCTGCACAGACCACCAGTGAACCAGGTCTGCCTCCTGATGAGGACAACTTGGGGAGCAAGGGGAGAGCATTGACAACGGCAAAGAAAAAATGGAATATCCTCCTGCTGCTAATCATATGGGTCTCATGGAGAGAAAACATGATTTATCTGAGGTGGTGATATTAACTGTACGAAAGTATTGCTGAATTTCTGTAGAGGACAGTGGTGGTCAACCTAATCCAGCAAGTTGGCCCCAATCTCAATCTGATGAGGAGGCCTCAGTCACTACTCTCTAACGGCACAATATGCCTAAGGAGAGGCACCACCATAACATGCCCATTGTAAGAGACAACAGGAAGAATCTCTGAAGGTGTCACGGGTTCAGCAGTAGCAGTCATTTTTCTCCTTCTTGGTAGCTGGTGCAGCGCTGTGTTTTTGACTTTCGGCCTGGGAACTGCGCTGATAACACCGATGTTTCAGTTACTGTTTAGAATGTTTTGGTCTGACCAAGGACTTTCTGAGTCTCATGCTCTGCCAGGGAAGAGGCGAAGCCGGGAGGAAGCAGAGACAGGACACCTGATCCAAACTAACCAAAGAGGTATTCCATACCACAGCACGTCATGCCCACGATGTAAAAACAGGGAGCAGAGATCCAGAAGGGTGGGGGTTCGCTGCTGGGTCAGACTTGGTATCGGGTGGTGAGCAGTTGAATTCTCTTCCCTTGTTGTTTGCCTTGTTTTATTATTATTGGTGGTAGCAGTAGTGGTTTGTGTTATACCTTAGTTACTGGACTGTTCTTATCTCCACCTGTGGGAGTTGCATTCTTTCAATTCTCCTCCCCATTCCACCACCACCACACCCCCCCCCAGGAGCTGGGGGGAAGAAAGAGGGAAGAGAGTGAGTGAGTGAACTGCGTGGCTGACTGGACTTAAATCATGACAGAAGGTTTGTCTGTTTCTTTGTCAGTCTGCTGAACCTGCTCATGCAGCTAACAGCCCATTGCCACCTGACTCACAGATAACAAAGAGGGGTTTGGAATTATAACTTGTTGGTGGGCTTGTCTGTGATGAGTTCTAATAGCTCCATCCTTAAACAGAAGGACCATAATATTAATTGGCTTGGAGAATAGTCTAATCCATATCCTAGATGTATGATAATAATAACAACAAAATACTACCATGGTGGGAATATAAGTTGAATAAGTGATTCTGCAGAGAGCAGAGCTCCCCTTGCCACAGAGATTACCCACAGTTTAGGCAGAGTCACTGGCCATAGGTTTTGCAGTAACGCTATTGGGGCAAAATCAAGGACTTCAGGAAATATTTGCATATAGGTTGTAAATTCCACTGAATCAGTTGCCTGCAGTATATAACACATGAAAGGATTTTACGGTGCAGTACAGAAAAATGTGCACCCTGCAATATAGCCTTCAGAGCCATCTTCTGGGGAAAAAAAGGTTTGCCAATGTAGTAAATCATATCTTATAAAAAAGCAAAAATCAGCAGCAAGCAAAAAAAACCTGTGATTGCTTCTTAACAAAAATCTAAACACAAGAATGTGAGATGGGATTTTACAGTGTGCATTTTGAATCAGAAACAAAGAGTACTGTGATCTCTGTGAAAGTAATATATTAGATCTTAAATCACCTGGGATCTTCTGAAAATATCCATGGGAAATTTGACATTCTTTAATTAACTACCAGGGGATGTTTGGAAGAGGGTGAAGCTGATACATTTTATACACCCACCCACAGGCATACATGTGCACACACAACCCCTGTTTTGATTTGCAGCAAATATTAAGAAATTATCAAAAATCTAGAATGAGTGGAATTATCCTGAGAATTTGGGTTCAGTTCTGACATTAACAAGCACAGGCTTTTGTTGCACCAGATCCAGATCTCTGTTCTTTGTTCTTGGCATAAATAAAGCTTCTGTATGGCAAACATCAGAACCAGCAAACACTGCCTTGATATAGGTGGCTGGTTAATGCTTCACTCTTAGCTCTGTTTCCTTGCTTATTTTCTATCTTGATTTTCAGTGGCTTTTGGGCAGAGCTACTACCATCACCACTACCATCAGACCAGGGGAACCACTGGAGTCCCTCACATGCATAAGAGTGTCACATTTCACCTAATGAGCATGGTGAACATAAATGTAACTTGCATTCATGAGCTGATGCTGCAAAATTGCTGTTTGATATTCACGCAGTGAATACTCAAAACCAGCTGATTTCCTGCTTTAGGCAACTTACTATCGGTTCATAACGTATTTCTTGTATATTAATAGTGAAAGAAATTTACGTGGTAAAAATTGCAGTGATTATCTGACTGCAGATGTTTAGAGATGCCATTTAACTAGTACCCTCATCAACAACTAATCCCATAGAAACTGGCAGGATGACTCAAAACATAGGAGATTACTAATCAGAATTCAAAATTGCCTCTTCTGTCTTATGTAAGTGTCATGGGTCTGGCTTTTCCGAGTCTCATGCTATGCCGGGGAGGAGGGGGAACTGGGAGGAGGTGGAGACAGGGCGCCTGACCCAAGCTGACCAAAGAGCTATTCCATGCCACAGCACATCATGCCCAGGATGTAGAATACTGGGGGCGGAAACCCGGAAGTGGGCTTGCTCTCGCACTCTCGCTCTCTCTCTCGGCTCAGTCGGGCAGTGAGCGGTTATATCCTTTTCCCAGCAGTTGTATCCTTTTCCCTTGTATTTACTTTGTCATTATTATTGGTAGTAGCAGTAGTGATTTGTATTATATCTCAGTTACTGGACTGTTCTTTTCTCAACTCGTGGGAGTTACATTCTTTTGGTTCTTCTCCCCGTTTCCCCCATATCGGAGTGGGGGGGGAGGGGAGCAGGGGGAATGGGAGGGAGAGGTGAAATTTACGGCTTAAACCACGACAGTAAGATGTATGCATGTAGGTTAAATTCCACTGACTTCCTGGTGTTTCTTGGTACCTTGATGACCGTTTCTCTGCCATTTTAGACAGAGAGTCTTAATGAATGTTACACTTTTGTAAAAATGCCCGTGAAGAATCCAGAAGACCCAATTTGTAACAGCATGGGTGTTACAGCAAGGGTTTTGTTAGTGTTGCATCCACATACTTCTGAGACTGAAAGGTGAATACTTCAGTATTGTACTCTTTCAGGAAGGCTGAGGTGCACTGAGATGAGCATATTCCTGTCCCTAGCTTTGAAATTATTTCAGAATCAGTAAGTGTCATTATGTTATAGTTAATAACAGAGAAGAATGTCTTTCATCTCCAAAAGCAATTTACAGTTTATAATAAACTGGCACATAAACTCTTCAGAAGGATCAATTTCTACATTAACTTCTCCTGTGCCTTACAAATCTATTTAGCCATAAGAGTCAAAATGCTTCGCTGAGCAGACATTAGAGCCTGCTGCTCTTTGATTAAACTTCTCTCATAAGAGAGAATGTTAGAATAACACCTTGGTTAATGATGCTGTAGACCAAAAATACGTTATGCACATTGTGAATTTGAGTGAAAGCTCTGATTTTTGTTACTATCTGATAATACAGATGGAGCTGATAGCAACAGAAGGACCAGAAAACAATTATACAATTCTAGGGCACAATAGGAGAAGTGAAAATAATGAAAGTCTTTATTTATAATGCAGTATTACCTACCAGTCTTCTGCCTTTTCTGTTCCTTATCACAGCAGCAGTGTGCTTTTTGTTTTCTCTGCTACCACTGTAACCGAAGTAGGCTTTCATTTCTGGAGATGAATCTTGAGTGTGCTCTCATTTGGGAACTTTTTCCATTTTAATGTGACTGCAGGCAACTTTGAAAGTCTGCTCCCTATTGAAATCCACGACAACGCTCCCTCCGTGACTGAAACTGTCTATTGTGACAGGCTTATACTGCCTCTTCCCATCCTGCTCTTGCTCAAATTGCTACTTTAGGTCATTTATTTATTATGTCCTTTCTGTATCTTTGTGATAGTTCCTGTTCCTTTATATTGCCCATTACCGGTGCATGGCACTAGCAACGTTATGATATATTTATAACTTCGCCTTCACAATTTTTCTCCTCTGTTCTTCCTTCTCAAGTCTTCTTGGGATCTTTCAGGCCCTTGAAGTTATTTCTGCAGCCATAACCTCCTTGGAAGTGTGGGAGGATCGGGAGGCAGAAGCAGCGCGATTGGTACCTACCAGCCTTCAGAGTCCTGGCATAAATTGAAAAATCTTTTATTTCACATTTTCTTCTTCCATTACTGTCCTCATTCTCACTTTGTCTGTCCTTTAATGTTCCTTGGCTTCCTCCTTGCTTTTGCACAAGTGAGGCACTGTTCTAGGGAATTTCTATCTCGCCACTATCAAACAGATATGGTTGTAACGCTGCTGAAAAGTGTATACATTATTGAAGTCTGAACAAAGGAAACATCACAAAACTTGTAAAACTAGAAACACAAACTTTAATTTGGTCTTAAAGGGAATGTTTGCATTATTAAATATATATGTATTTTTAATAGCAAGTTTCCTTGAAACAAAGGCTGTACATGAAGAATTAAACATTTTCCCAGTATTCTTAGCTCAATCCTTTGCTCTTCAAAAGTAATGTATGTAGAATATCAGCTCTGCTGACTTCATGCATTTTTAGTTGCCCTCCTAGGTCAGAGAACAGTTCTTGTCAGTTCAAAGCCCACAGAAATTTGTGGAAAAAGCCAGAGTTGCTGGCTTCTGCCTCACGGGGCTGTAGGTAGTTCCCTTCCTTTGCAGACAGCCACTTAAGCTTATACTTCTGGATGAGAATAGAAGAGTTAGAACAGATGGAGTACAGTACTCGGCATCTTATGCTCATGGTATAAAAAAATAGATCAACAATTCCATTATTGATATCAGATTTCCATGTTCTGTAAGTCATTTGGCTGCTATCCAACACGCACTGCTTATTTTTAACTTATGTTTATTGTCCACAGGTCAAATAATTTCAAATGAAGTCTGTCTCTAACTCTGCCACAGGCTGAGCTGCCAAGTGCTGTGCTACAGCAGCAGCTCTCCAACTGACAGCTTCTCCAGAGTGAAAACCAAGCTTGCTTCTCGTAGCTGTGTATGTGAGGTCAAGGAGGGCAGTTGTGCAGGTCAGGCTTTAGAAAGCAGCATGTGTTTTCTTCATGCTGAATTTTCATGCAGTCCAGTATTCTGGGAGAGCAATGACTTACAGTTAGCAGGTAACTGTGCTGGCCATGGCTGGACTTGATGACAGCTAGTGTGAGAGCATTGACTCACTGAGATTCTACATCCATGGAAATGAGGAGTCTGGGCCTCATTATCACAAGGCACGAGGTACCAGCATCTCACCTCCCACACCTGCCCAATAGCACCCCGGCTTTTGATTTGACAACATGCGATGGAAAAGGCAAAGTATTAAGACGCATTCCCTATAGCTTTGTGATTCTGGACACCCATTCTGTAATACACTGAAAATTCACCTTAATGTAAACTACATCTGCAAGAGTAACCCGAAGTTGGATCTTTTCAGCACACAGCTGGAAAAACCAACCAAACCAACCAAAACCAACCTGGCTTCCTCAAGAAGTTCGTATGTATCTTTTTTCTTTTTTTCAATACAGCTGTATTTCACAGCCATGTTAAAGTTCCACTGGCAGGTGGGCATAAATTTAGAATCTCTGCCATGTGCAGTCAGAAAGAAAAAGGGTAGGCTTTTTACTTTCTTAAGAGTTCTTTTGTGCATTAGGAATGATGATTTAGCATTCTCTTCAGAAGACTCTAAGGTGATACTTGTTGAAAAGCAGAAACCCTAAAGAAATTAACAGGAATAACATAGCAGCTCATAGATAAACCTCCAGGCAACCTTTCGCATTTCTGATCCAGACTAACAAGGACATCATGCTACCGCAGAGCTCATCATCTTTACATAGGTAAACAGTTCATGTCTCATGGAAGAAATCCTTTGATCTTGTAGGAATTTATTGTCTGCCTTAATTTCAATAATGTTGAATAAAGCCTTAAAAAATGCTTCCCAGATAAAAAAAAAAAAAAAAAAGAAGGACCCTGCAGCAGCAGGCAGTATTCCAGGGGGGAAGGGTGTGCAGAGGACTTGGGGTGAGCTTTCTGGGGCTTTGATTATTACAGTGAACATTGCTAAGGAAAAAGGTATTTTGGGAAACAAGATAATAAGATGGAACCTGTTAGGAGAGGAAAGATACACCATATGTGTTGGACAAGCTGAGCTACCAACTTGCTGAGTTAACAGCTTGTGGTTTAAGTCTCTGGCTGTTATTTGTTAACTTCAGGGGGTAGAGGAGTTAAAAAAACCCACAGGTGCCTGAGTACAAGCTATTTGACAGCAGGGAGGAAACAATTTTACCCCAGTCCTAGGACTGCAGTAATTATACTGTTCTACAAGAAGATACTCAGGGAACACAGATCTCCCATCCGACAGCTTTGGCCATTAATTGCTGTGGTATTTCTAGCATGTAGCCTCACTCCAAGTTACTTTTTCCTGACACTTCTGGGTCTGCCTGCCTGTTTTCAGACAAAGACTTCAAACATAGGCCAGTGGGGGCTGAATTAGCACCACCAGGTCTCAGCAATTAGTCTCCAGTATTATCACCATGTCTAGACACTGGGCAGTCTAAGGGCACCTCAGAGCAAGGAGCAGCTTCATCTTTGCCACTGTGAACACATTTTTACCTATTAAGCAGTATTTAAATTTTGCTCTTGTTGCTTTGGGATCTGCATCAGGAATTTGTTTGCTTTCTCTGTCTGGGAAGGCTTTTTGGTTTGCTAGCTTAGGTCTGGCTTGTGGGTATTTTTGGTGTTGTGTGGAGCTGGGGTCTTGTTGTTGTTGTTTTGTGTGGTTTTCTTCTGGCAAGCACTGGATTAAAACTTCCCATCTCCCATATCAGAAATACTGGACAGGATTAGGGAACTCTCCTCCCAGTTCTCAAACTTTTCCCTATAATGAGTTTACTCAAGAGTTCATTACAAAACTAATGATCAAATCTTAAGCTGTATTTCATTCCTGTTCTTGCATCCAGGAACACTAAACATAAGGTGGCCATTGTAACAGGGAGGGGAAATCACACTAGTTGAGCTGATACATTTAAAGAACAAAACTTGCCAGGTAGCTCACTTACATAGCAGACAGGCAAGGAAAAATCCCAAAGTATAAAACACTATCAAAAAGATGGACACAACAGGGGTCACTTCATTGTTGGCTGCTGAAGATGACAGGAAAGCTACTGAGCCATGTGCTGGAGGGAACAGCTGACACTATTTATTCCACCTTGCAGTTATCACTGTGCAGCTGACTGTTTTAGATGGAAAGATGCATTTCTCTGAAGCTGGAAACATACAGCTGTTCTAACTCTATTCCTGGCATTTTTAAAGCCCATTTGCACTGTCCACATGGTTGAGAGAAAACTTTAGCCCTGAGATACCCACATGACCTTACAGCACAGGGTGGGATAACACCAGTCATCCCCAGGGATGTGTCAACAAACTGGCGATGGCTCCCACATCCTGATCCTCCTTTGGTTGAGGGGTACTGGCAAACTGTCTACGTAAGCCCAGCACAGCAGCATTCCAGGGCAACCTGCTGGGTTGCTCATCATGTATAGGTGGAAGGAATGAAGTACCAGTGATCGCACCCATTTCTGCTTACCAAACCTTAGGACTGTAATGGCTTGCAAAGAGGTGTTTTTACATCTACAACCATATTTCATAGAACATGGTCTTTCAACTACCCTTTGCTGTTTGGCATCAAACTCTTCTCCCCCCCAAACACTATCTGCCTTGTAGTTATCATGCCATGATTAAACTCAAGTACAGTTTTACATGAAAATTTGTAATAGCAGGTACAACTTCAGCCCATTAGAGTTGAAGATTAAACTGTGGTCTGACCTGCTTAAAGTGTTCTGCGTCAACAGAATAGACAAGTTCTCATATTACAGCTCCTGTGAGAGCCTGTGGAAATTGCATGTCTAGCACCTTTAGATAAGCCTATTAATGGTTGGATGCACACTACATCTGAGTATTTATTCTAATTTTAAATATCTTCCTCAGCAGTTCTGGATGTTACTGGGGATGCCTCCTCCCCCAGGAGGAAACCCATTTTTCCTACCAGTTCCTATTTCACTAGTTGCATCCAACATCATCAGCTAACAGATGAAACCATGCCTCTGCCTACTGCAGTTTTCTGCTGCTCGGATTTGGACTCTCTCTGAGAAGAGTTATGTACTCACCATGATTTAAAGGGAAATTGCTCCAAACAATTCAGGAAGCTGCTCTACAGCTTAATGATGTAGAAGGGTGTTGGAGGCTGCAGACAACAATCTAACACTGTATTAACACATAACAGGTAACAGATAAGGAAAAAGGGTGCAAGATGAACATTTCATCTTGGTGTACCTGTCCCTGGCAGGGGTGGGGGGCAAACCATTCTACAACTCTGTGCTGGGAGAAAAAGAGTAATCATAGCAAAGAGAACTTTGGGTGGATGAAGTGAAAACATCAGGTATGTTTCACATGAAACAATCATCATATCAAGAATTACAGTGACTCCTCACAGCAGGCCCTTTAGGCTTTGCAAGGGGACTGAACTCCTCCTCCTCCTCCTCCTCCTAGTGAAAACTGAAATTTACACTTGATTTTTTCTTTTGTATAAATGTTTCTGTCTACTGTGTCTTTATTGATGTCATGAAAAGTTATGCTCTCTGAAGCAACTCTAGCCACTTAAGAAATGAATCTTTTATGTTGTTCCAACATTTAGCATTCTCTTTCATTTGTGCAAGCTAATTATTGGATTTGAGGCTTTTCAGAGATATCCCCATGGAAGAGGTGCATCGAACTTTTACTGTATTCAGCACTTAAGCATCAAGCACAAGATTTCAAGAATCTTTATCTAATAGAAACTAAAATTAAGTCTTGCCTCATCTACTTCACCACAGGGCTTGAAGAATATAACATTTATAAGCACTATCATACTGAGTAGACGCCAACTTCAGAGAAAACGCTATGTTCAGCTAAATGTTTCATTTGTATACTCAAATCGTGTATCTTGAGATTTCATTTTGATTCAAGTACTTCCATTCTCATTGCAGATTGCTGGAGCAACTGAAGGTCGGATGGATTTTTAAATGAAAGTCACATTAGACATGCACTCAACAGGCTGCAAAGCACGCTTAAGGAAGTTGGCACATTCAATCTCAGCACTGATCTTTTAGCTACTGTCTTTCGACTTTGCAGAGCCATCCCCCTCCTGACTCAAGGCTTGGTGTGTGATATGTTGGAAAGCCATGGCTGGACTCAGCAGAAAAGCCCAGTCAGCAGCACTAGTTCTGCAAGGGCTTTAAGAAGCAACCAGGCTGGTGAACAGCAGCATCCGGCTGCCTTCCTCACCTCTACTTGAGGATGCGTCACATGTTTCCTTTTCAGATGCGAGGTGGTATTGGTGGGCTAGTATTATAGAGATGAATGTTTGTCATACTTACAATCTTGCCAACCTATTAGTTTCCAAAAGTTGTCTTCTACATGAAACTAATTTTACATCTAACATCTGGATATCACTATTTCATTTCCTCCTCCATCTCCCCAAGTATCCATACTCAACCAATCTTAGAAGTGGAGGAGGTACACAAATGTTGTTTAAATTAAAACGAAAATCACTTCTACAATGCAAAATGTCAGTTTTTGAATGCAGGGATTAAAAATTCACAGCGTGTTTGTTTAAATTAGAACCTTACTTCATGTTTTGTATGTTAACTTTAAACTGTAAGGACAATAGTATTTCTCACAGATGTCTATGCTATTAATCCCTATCAGATCTAAAACTAAAACCACACCACCCCCCTAAAAAAGGAGCCAAAACACACTGAAAAAACTCCAATCCTTCAGTTCACTCAGGGATGTGAAAAAGCACCAATACAATAAGACAAACAGCTTTGGTAAGCAGGACAGTGTTAACAAATAACTGGTAAAAATGGAGTACAGTAAAAATGAAAGAACGAAAGATAATTGCTTCTTCCTCTCAACACCTGAAATGTTTCTTAACCTCCACAAATTTAAAAGTTAGCACTTTAGATATTCTGATAACACCTTACCTATAAGCAAATAGTAATATAGAGAGCTCTTCATTCAGAAAAACCAAAACAGTTGCACCTTCATGTCTTAATCGTGTTCAAGCAATGATGTTTCATGTGTGAATTTTGTATTCAGATGTTCATTGAAAGCAGGAAAACGTACCTTTTAGGTTATGAAAGACACTTTCTTCAAAGATGTCTAATCCAAAAGTGACTTGTATTTCACACACATTTTATAATGCATTCCCAGAGATTGCAGCACTATGACATTATGCCTTCCTGCTCCTATCCAAACAGTAGCTGTAAGGTCAATTGCAAGCTAAAAGTAACCTCTCTTGAAGCAGTAAAATAGAATAGCAATCAAAATTGAGTCATCCACTTGTGAGAATGTTGCTTGAGGAATTTTTAAATGGTAATTACTCACAAGAAGCAGAAATAGAACCCAATTTCTGACACTGTACTACTGGAGAGGTTTGTACAATGCATCCAAGATTAGTTCAGACTATCAACCTGATCAGTAGAGGGTGCAGTGAACCTGGCAAGCAATAACTAAACACACCTGAGTCCTCAACATTATAAATTATTTAACACATCATTTCAGTACTGAGAATTAGCCCTGTATCTGTATTCACATAGATACACTTAGCTAAAATATCCAACAGTGACAAGTCTAAAAAGTAACCAGGAAGCCAGGTATATACAATCCAACTCCACTTGTTGCTTAAATGTTACCAGTACTAGATTATACAGAAGTATTTTTTGCTATGTAATACATATGGTTTTATCAAGACAGGAATCAGTACCAGAAACGGACAAAGTATTTCTCTGCAACTACTACCTCAAATTTGTCACTGCAACAGGATGACATAAAATATTATCTTGCTTACATTAAGGTGTCAACAAGTATAGAAAACTATACTTGTAATTTAAAAAATAATTCTGTAATATTTCATTTTACATGAAAATTTTTGACCTTGACACTAATTCTTGTAATTATACTACTATTATAAATTTGTGTTTAAACTATAACTTTTATTTTTCAAGATTTACAATAATTTAAACATTACATGTTTCAGCTATTCCTAACTGCTTCACACGCTTTTTAAAACTGCTAACCTTATTAACATAGCTCTGCTACTGGAACTGTTTTGACACAGATGCTGTATCGTATGAGAGAAGATTATTCTCCAAGTTGTCACATACAGGTGAGTAAAAGTGAACTTGCAACTGAAAACACTCCACAAGAGTCAGCTTCTACAGAGACACTGAACCTGAAGCCCCTAATTTTGCACACTGATCCTACTCCTAACAGATTAACTCATTAACACCTACCAAAACACCTGTGGTATTATTCTTCCTCACCATTACAACTGAGTTTTTACTGGTACTGATGACCTTTACAAATTAGCACCTATTGTCTGTGAACATTCATAATCTTCTCAATTATGAATTAAAACAAATTAACAAAAACATCCCAGGCAGATCAATTATGACAGCAAAATAGAGTATTATTCCAAAACCACTACCAAGTAAACTAAAACTCTGTACATGTGCATTAAAATAAGCTGCAACCATCTGAAAATATAAGTAACTTATGAAACAAGTAGCAAACAATTATTTTGGTGTTAACAAATTACTTGTATATTAAAAATATCTTTAAAACATTGCTTCATTTCCAACAAATTCTAGGCCTCATGCAAGTAACTGGGCTATTTCCATTGCCTATTTCAGTCACCAAGTATTTTTTTCAGTAACTAAAACTCCCAAGTTTCAAACACTGAAGTAATAAGATCAAGATGATGCTTCAGTTCAATAATCCTCAAAAGCCCAATAAATAAGTGAAACACTGGGCTGCTGGGGAAAATACTATTTATTATACATTTAAATACAAATTTGAAATGTGCTGTGGACACATATGCAGGGTTACAGGTAAAAAATAAAAATGTACAAAGTTGTTGTGTTCTGCATCCCTCAAGACTGATGCTTCCAAAAAAATGTCACAAAATACCAAGAGTTCATCTGTGTAAAACCAGCAAAGATAATAAAGCATACAATCAATCTCTTGCTCAGCAGATTATCTTTGTTCCCTCCCTGCATAAAGTACCTACAGTTTGTAAACAGTCTTCAAAAGTGTTAATAGCTTTAAGGAATGTGTAATCACAGTTTGCGTGGATTCATCCCTCGATGAATTATGCTGCTACACAGTAGTTTCATGTTTCCATAACCCAGTTCTAATATTCCCGGTACCATCTGTAGTGAGCAAGGGTCCATCCTGTCCACTGCTTTTAAGTGGTCCATTCTGAATGGCTAAATTTAAGCCATAAGATTTTTGTTGGTTTTCAAGTTCAACTGCTATAGGTTTCCTTAGAATATCTTTTTTGTTGTTGGTAGCTACTGTTTTTTCAGTATTTCTGCTACTTTTTGGAAGTGTACTGCAACCATCACTGCTGTCTTGTTGGGACTGGTTATACTGACGTTCTCTATATGCCAAGTAGGCCCTTCGGCTCCTTGAATGCCCTTCAATGTTGCTTTGTCGACTTTTAGGTAAGCCATTTTGCACACTTCCTTCCACACTTGTGGGAACATCATATGCGTATTCCCTCAACACGGCAAGTCTGCTAGCACGATGCCCCTTGCTTCTGTTCTTATGGTGCCGACTTTGGTGGCCGTTTGTCCGGAACTGTACCTCTAAGGGAGCTACATGCATTTTGATATCATTATCCACTGAATGTTCAGTGAGGCTGTTATCAAGTTGAGGACCTGTGTTCAATGGCAGGGAAATCGTGTGGCACTGAGCTGCAGCAGCTTGCAAGTTAGTTAGCTTACAACCTTGAGAAGAATTTTTTAGGCTTGATGCACTTTTATTTGTGCATGAAGATTCCGCACTACTGTTAGTGCACTTAGGGGCTTCTCCATTGGTTCCACTGGAACTGGATGGCTGCACATTTACTTGCACTGAATATGTACTCCTTCCAGGGCAGCAAGTCGTTATCCAAGCATGCCTGACATCTTCCCTGTTAATGCAATGGTGCACCATAAGAAAGGCACTGAAGCTTAAGCACGTTGCCCCAAAAAAACAGCTGAAGATCAGGTCCATGGGATAATACAGGGAAACTGACATAGCTCCAAAGATCCACAGAGCAACATATAAAAGCAAAGTAAGGCCTACTCCCAGCAGCTGTGACTGAAAACTGTGCTCATTCTCCAAAGCGGATGTGGAAACTAGCGACACTGACAGTGAATCTTGATGAGCCAGATCTCCATGTTCATTGGTGGCCAGACGCTGCTGCTCCTCAACAGGTTCCTTAAGCTCGTATTTACGTTCAGGGTGACGTTTCAGTTGTATAAATATGCTCAGAAAATACATACAGTTTATGAAAATTATAAAGCTAGCTGGTCCATAAAACGCTCCTAAGCTAGGCTCCCATGTCATCCAGCAACTGAAAAAGAAACAAACCAAAGAATCAAAATTAACATCTTATCACAAGTCACTTATGCTTTATCAGTTCATAATGGTACTTTGAAATGGCCTTGGCTGTGTTACATTTTCTGGAAGAATCAGGATTAATGGCAACAAGTAGTAAGAAAAGCAAACCCATGAAATCTTATGATATAGCTCCCAGTTATATGGTACTTACTAAGGAGCATTAGGTCTGCTGCCATAATTTCTGATGTTTGCTGCTGCTGTTATTCCACAGACTATGATAGGGATCCCTCCACCAATAAGGTAGAACCTAAAAAGTAAAGTCAGTATGTCAGTGGCTGCTTAATGGCAATGGAATTTATTCAGCATGAAGAAAATGGGAACTTTCCAGGATCCTGAAACTCATCAAGTTCTTTGAGAAAATAAACAGGTTTGGGCTTCGGCAATATGATTTTTTTCCTAAGCCTTCCTCACTACAATTCTTTCCCCCCCGGTAAACCACCCCTCTCACCTCCCTTGCAGGCACTAAACAAAGGTACACATGGTTAGAAAGAAGAAGCAAAAGCTGGCAGTCAGAAGCCGTAAACTGCTGGAAGAAAATATGGAAACTTAGCAGGAAAATAGCAATCTCTTATTCCAGAGATAACTTGCCCATATTATGGACACTATGTTCAGAAGATCAGCTGCAAGAACTCTTGTGTCTTGAGTTTTTTTGAGGTGGAGGTGTTGGTGGTGGTCTTATTTATTTGGTTTTAATGGACCCTGTAATCTCAAAGCATATACCTCCCACTTCCCTGTCGTGGTGTTAATGAAAACTGCCTTCACAAGGACAAGGGCATTTGTTATTGGAGTATCTTATTTTCATTCCAATTTCTATGAATTTACTTTGAATTCATTAGTGCCAGATCAACAACTACTGACAATTGCTCCAATTAACGGCACTCTGTCCTGCATCTTATGCTAATCCAGCCCAAATTCAGATCAGAACATGCATTAAAACCTACTACCATGACATACAGATTCATAGTTTATTTTATCATCAGGAGACACCTATTCCTATGATCCTGGAGCTTTCCATTGTTTCAGATTATTCACCAGGAGTTACTACTGTTCCCCTTGAGACACAAAACAACAGACACACAAATAAATCTTTTTTCTTAGAAGTCTAGGTACACTAAATGCACTACTCAATTGCTGAATCCTACCAAGATCAAATACTGTGATTGGTTTATTCCACATCTGAATGCAGCAATCAGGATCTGGCCAAGTGAAACAGATCTTTGTGGTAGATTTTACTCTACCTAACTTTCACTAAAAATAACTAAATCATTGCCTCAATGACTCACTGCTACTCAAACATGGACAGACAGGTGAAGCTGGTTCTACACAAGGCAAGTTGTTATTGTTGGGAGAGTGAAGCAATATGGGTTGCTTGCAGCTGTAGTTCAGGTTGCTGTATTGAAGGAACATGTTTACTAACTGGTCTTGGACCAAACCAAGACACCAAGTACCAACACCAAAAAAAACCCAAAAACAAACCAAAGAGAAAAACCAAAACCTGTGCAATTGTGTGTTGTTGAGTTTAAAGTCTTCAGCAATTCCTAAGAGTCCAAATTACAACCCAAAATTATTAAGCAACAAGGTGTTCTATGAACAGAATAGTAACTAAAAAACATTCACAAAACATGCTGCAAGGCCAGGCTGGATGGGGCTTTGAGCAACCTGGTCTAGTGGAAGGTATCCCTGCCCATGGCAAGATGTTGGAACTAGATGATCTTTAAGGTCCCTTCCAACCCAAACTACTCTGTGATTCTACGATCCTATGCTAAAGGATATACAGTAATACTATTAGTTGGGGGTAGAATGCTGTGTGAACTAAAATTTTTCTTTAAATTAGATTAAAAAGAGAAAACCAAATCCAATGGCATGTGTACACAAGAGGTGTTACACTGGGAACTTAAATAGCAAAATGTATTTCTAAGTAGAACACTCACTCCGTATTTTTATTATAGTAATACAAATATCTGTTTTTTTATTTCATGCTTTACATGAAGTACCCCATTATTAAGACTGTTCAGTAAGATAATTTGCAAAGCAGTTCTTTTACTTAAAAGAAAAATTGACACGGTTTCCTTTTGTCCTGTTTGGGGTCCATTGAACAAATGCCATTTCTGCACAACAAATTCCATTTATTTCTTGCGACTGGCATCTGAGGACCTCAGGTTATTTTTACAGTCTCTTGCCTGGCATGGCAATGCAAAATATTTAGTTGGCATAAATTTCTCCCAGTTAAGAAATTCCAGCTGATGCCAACTGTTGTACTATCTTCTCCACTTGGCTACAGTGAGCCACAGAAACTCCCCTTTAAAGTTTATAGCGGCTTTCCAAAGAACACCAGATCCATTTCAAAGTCTTCTTCCACCTTGTTTGTGACCTGTGACAAAGTTCCATCAACACACAATGTTAATTACTACCACCAAAACTGTCTTATTTCCCCAAATAAAGAAAAATGCTTGTCTATGATGGAGTGGAAGGAAGCTAACAGGTATGAAGGTCACCTTCAGAAAATATCTACAGAAACTGAAGATCAGTGTAAACATCATGCCTACCTACCACCTGCAAGGTGGAATTCTTCAAACCCCAAAACCACGAAGCAGAATAATTTACATATGGCACCTAAGTAGAAAA
Source organism: Myiopsitta monachus (assembly GCA_017639245.1). Classification (NCBI taxonomy): domain Eukaryota; kingdom Metazoa; phylum Chordata; class Aves; order Psittaciformes; family Psittacidae; genus Myiopsitta; species Myiopsitta monachus. Next base: position 99,000,186 of record CM029917.1, on the reverse strand, counting down.
ATGTGTACTTACACACATTAATGAGGGCTTTTATTTTTAATGGTCCAAAAGACCTTTTGCAATTCTGAAAAGGCATACAGGAGAGGAATATAAGCAGTGTGGAGGCAACAGAGAATCGGTTGTTTTGTCCCTCCAAGTTCAAGAAACAGGAGACCTGATAACAGTGGGTGACCAATTCTTGCACAAAACTTTGTCCTATGTCACCACAGATAATTTTGTTTTGATCATAAATTTAAAAGACAACTGAATAAAAAAAAACAAAAACAAACCAAAAACCAAAAAACAAAACCAAACCAAAACCAAATTATCCTGCTATGGCTGTTCCATGCAAAAACATCACACATCACTCTGACTGTGGAAATCCCTGATCTGAAAGAAGCTGGACATTGAGAAAAATCTGAAGAATATGAAGCCTGGCTGCTCTGATCTGATACTTGTCTCAAGAGTCAATACCATGGTCACAGATGAGGTGTCCAGATCTGAAATGGTATGTACATGTTTATGTCTATGCAGAGCTGAGTCTGTGAGGCTGGTAATTACTGTAACATTTGCCAAAGCAAGAACTCCATGACAAATAAGGGATGAAAAAGCAAAAAAGTCACAATAGGTGTTAAAAAGTCTACTCAATACCCTGCTAGATGGCACACAGTTGGCAATGGCCATGATATCCTAACAATGAATACAACAGGTTTACTTTTCCTTAAAAAAAAAAAAACAAAAAACAACAGTTAAGGAAAGCAAAGAGAGCACTTAAAGTGGTATGAATATTAACCTTCTACCTTTGAACTTATCAATTAAATATTTCTATATACTTATATGCAATAATGCAACTTTTATGATAGTCAGAAAAGCATTTTTGATTTTCTGCAGTCTCTGTACTTGCAAATCAAGCTTTCTACATATTTGCCCATAACTAATCAAAGTTAATCGCCTCCTGCCACCTTGTGGAGGATTCCAGCTTAGCAGTTCTTAATTAACACCCAGAGGCTCACTAAGCTACACGAGCAATGTATGTTACTCTTTTCTATCAAAAATACATTACCTAGGATGAATTTCATAGATCATTAGTTTGTCCTATTTTGGTGATTTCAAAAGTAAAATTTCTAAAAGGAATGTTACACAAAGAACACTATTTTCATTTTATAAAGAATGATACCTATTTTTCAAATTATTTGTGAGGAAACCTTGGAAAACATATTAGACTTTATTTAGTTAAATTGCAGTGTTTATTGTTAATTGTGTGACAGCAGTTCTACACATTCTTTTTGCTGATAATTTCATGGGAAGTGTTGCTATCTAAAGGGCTAACCAAAGCCCCAGTGATGATGCCGAAAAGCTTCCAATTTCTTATTTTACAAATCAGACACACACCACCGTAACAGCAATAGTCTAAGACCAACCGCCCTTCACCTCATCCTCTTTTAACACAATGCTGAGGAACTGAAAAATCTAGAAGGAACTTTATGGAACTTCTGGAAAGAAAAGCAAGCAATGACCTGTTACATCTTCTGGTCAAAACATAAGCTCAGCAACCTGGGAAATAATGAGTTGCAGAAACAGTCTCACCTCAGCATTGGTCTGGGTGGAGGAGGTGGCTCATCAGGATCTTGACATCTTTTTGCTTTTTTGGTTACTTGCTTGTAAATATTACGAGAAGTCACTCCCAACCACAATACTGTCGCAAGAGTGGAATAATGAAGAATTATCCCAACCTGAAAGGAAAAATGTAAATGAATGCCCAAACATTTCCTTAATAACTTAAAAATTAATCATTTAACGCGCAACTCACATAAAGCCTGAATTTTCAAAAGCTCATTTCAAGGTAAGAAAAAAATCCCTTATTGTGACAGTTCTAAATGCCAATTAATTGTGAAAAATAAAGTATGTTGTACAAACCCATCTTCATACCAGCTGAGTCTGTAAAGGCTACATAGCTGCAGCTGCCTCTAGTGGAAGGAAAACTTAATAACACAAGAAGGAAAAAAAAAAAAGCAAACCAAAACAAAACCAAAAAGCATATGGAGCATTATGGTGAGGGATTAGACACTTCCATGAATCACTGGATGCAAAAAAACCAAAACCAAACCAAACAAAAACATTAAAAGAAATTTCACTGATATCATTCCAAGGTTTGAACTGTCATTATACTGAAACAGTGCAACTGAATTAAAGATGGCCAAATCTTAGAAGAACAAGCCACTATAAAAGATGAGTCTCAATAAAGCTAGTCATATTTGTCTAGCGAAAGCATGGATCTCTGACTTGAAACACATCTCTCTCCCTCCCTTTAGGGTATACTATTGTGCAACTGGAAGTTATTGTATTAATACCTGTGGAAATCAGTTTTCACATAGTCAGTAAAGGCACATACAGGCCTAAATAAGATAATTTCATAGTAAGTCTCAAAAACAAAACTAATCAGCAAAACTTACTTTTTGTGACAGTATTTTGGGCAAAAAAAGTTCCAGTTTTCAAGTAAGAAACTAGCTTTACCTCCATGGCAGATTGAAAATACAGAGAAATCTTAAAAAAAAAACAAACAACCAAAAAACCCAAAAAAACCCCACCTTTTTTTGGTCTAAAAATTTACCTTCTGATAATATGCCTGTACTGTACTACTGTTCTGTAGGAGGAAGAAGGGGTGTATACATATGTAGGAGTATGAAAGTGATAACTGATTTTTTCAAGTGTGCATGTTTACTTACTGCTTGGCAAATGCTGGCATTCCTGGTCTGAGTTATGCCTCCAATAAACATCACACATGTCAGGAAAATATGAAAGCTCAGGTTAACTAGCATATGCCAGCTTTTCACACTGATCCTGATCACACTGTTAAAAGGAACAAATTAGACAAAGTAAAACACTGCTACATTATTGTCTTTCATAAACTAGCAAGATACACTTGCGATAAATAAGCTGTAACTACTGTGAATGATCATTTGACTACCACATACTTTGTAATCAAATAGAATCTGGTTTTCATCACAAGAAATTATAACAACCTACTATTAACTAGCTTTATACAACTATTTAGGGCCAGATTCAAAATTTTTAGCCTTCAAGCTTTCACATCAACAAAAATGTAAAGTTCAAGAAATGAAGAGTTTGTTAAATTCCACCAACATTCTTGAGTGGTCTCTTCTTTCATCCTGAAGCAAAAGTGAGATACATGGTTAAAAATGTTAAAAAGAGATACATGGTTATGAGAGATAACTGTCAAACTCAAGAACAGATGAAATAGCTACTTGCTTAACTGTTAGTTTTCATCAACAAATTTTATACGGAAAAACCTCAACCAAATGCAGATTACTGTATCGTGTTTCCATCAAAAAGAAAAAGTACTCATGAAATTAATTTTTCAGTTAAGTTTTGATTCATACCTGTGATGGTATATGTAACTGACTATGATCATCAACAGACACATTAGCAAAACCATGGCAGTGGCATAAATTACGGGATGCAAAAGATCAGCCGGCTGCGTATATAATTCAGCTCCTGTCAAGTCCTGACAACAACAACAAAATTAATATTAGTTCACCATACCTCCTCTTCTTCTGAGGGCAGGGGAATGGCAGAGGAAACACAGGTAATAACAGGAACCTTTTAAGGTGAAATATGATGCAATATGATCTGACTTTGAAGGTAAACAAACTTTGAGCAGTTAACTGGACCAAATGACACCCACATGTTCCTACCAGACTGTTATTTTATGATTACTGTTTGACCAGAACAGATAGCTGATAACACAAATAGAATTCAACAGCTCTTTAGTACAGTTCAAGTTTTCTGAAGCCACTCATCAAATTATTACTCAAGGAATAAGCATGAAATGCAACCTTGGACTGTTAATGCATGGAAGTGTTTCAAACATCTAAGAGGTGACTTTTTCATTTACTAAAAACAAGAGCAAAAAGAAAGAATTCTGTTTGGATGCAGTTACAATTTACTGAAGTTCCATTTCCGTAACGGTAATAAACACTGGGAAGTAAACAGAGAAACAGAAAAACACCCTTCAGTCCATTCCAGTACAAAATAGGCTTTACCACTGATCACAGAATAGTTAGGGTTGCAGAGGACCTTAAGATCATCCAGTTCCAACTCCCTTGCCATAGGCAGGGACACCTCACACTAAACCATGTCACCCAAGGCTCTGTCCAACCTGGCCTTGAACACTGCCAGGGATGGAACATTTATCACTTCTTTGGGCAACCTGTTCGAGTGCCTCACCACCCCCGCAGTAAAGAATTTCTTCCTTATATCTAACCTGAACTTCCCTTGTTTAAGTTTGAACCTGTTACCCCCTTGTCCTAAAACTACAGTCTGCAACAAAGAGTCCCTCTCCAACATCCTTGGTAAGCCCCCTTCAGATACTGGAAGGCTACTATGAGGTCTAACCCTGATCTCAGGAAAATCTGGTTTATGAAAAATAATTTTTCAGAACAGACAGGATACAGAAACTTCTCTCACCTATAATTCTGAGCGAGGCACTCTAAAACCACTAGAGCTGGCAAAGTTCAAAAGTGTGCTGGTGGAAAGGACAACAAATTTGGCAATCATAAAGGAAGGCAGAAAATTAGGAAGGAAGCCTCAGTTTGTTTTGAGAAAAAGCACAGTGATGTAAAATCTGTTGTTACGGTTAAGATGGGTAATCTAATGTCATGGACAGAAAAAGAGCTCTTGAATCAAGGCTTATAATTAAATTAGAGTCAGCAGTCTCTTCACCACTCCTTCAATTGTTCTTTCATCAGAATATAAATTTGTTATTCCTAACTAACTCACCAACCTCATTTCAAACTAATTTAATCAGATTGTCAGTTTAAGTTTCATATACTTGGTTTTCTTTGGCACCTAGAAAAAACACTTTGGGAAAGATCATAAGATATTCATTATGCCTCAGGCAGCCAGTGTCATATGATTTCAACACTACCCATAGGTTGGTTGATATCCAGCCAGAGATCCCTAGGAACTCACTGCTGTTACAAGTATGAGCAAATACATTGCCACACAGTCAGTGAGTATTGAAGAACAGCAACTTATACAACCATGGAATGGTTTGGGTTTGAAAGGACCTAAAGATCATCTAGTTCCAACCCCCCTGCCATGGGCAGGGACACCTCACACTAGACCGTGTCACCCAAGGCTCTGACAAACCTGGCCTTGAACACTGCCAAGGATGGAACATTTATCACTTCTTTGGGCAACCTGTTCAAGTGCCTCATCACCCCCATAGTAAAGAACTTCTTCCTTAGATCTAAGTTGAACCTCCCCTGTTTAAGTTTAAACCTACTGCCCCTTGTCCTGTTGCTGTAGTCCCTCTCCGGTATCCTGGTAGGCCTTTATAGTATTCTGACTGCTGCTTCCAGATTGGTGACAGATAACAAGATGTGAAGCATGTATTGGTGTGAACTTTGAGAACAAGATCTACAAAATCACAAGACTTACAATAATCTTCTGAAACACCTGAGAAAACTCAGTATGCCTAGCCTAGCTAGCACAGGTCTTGACTTAATACCCATTAAGTCAATGGAATTCTTACTGTCTACACTGACATTTTTAATCTGACCTACTGAAAGGAGTGAGGGGAGCTAATAATGCTATTTCTAAGCTAAACTGACCCTACATAATATTTCAGGAAAAAAAAATAAAAAAAAAAAAAAAAAGAAGACAGTAAAATAACAGTAGAGATGGCATTAAGAACAACACTGGGGCATTCAGAGACAACCAGCAGAACTCTCTTCAGGACTACCACTGCTGGTTTTTTCCTCTGTTACAGGCCTATAATAATGAGACTTCAGCTGAGCCTTCTGGTTACCTCCTCTATTATTAAACAGTGGTTAAAATAATTTCCAAATTAATACAAAATTTTACAACTGTATCTTCCCAAATCACTAGATTAGAAAACTAGGCACTCCGTTACAAGTTTCCTCATGAGACAAGACTTTATCTTATGTTCTGAAATGTATGAAGACAGGTCAGTACATTACAGCCTTCGTTCTTCTACACACATACACACTAAAGTAGACCAAAAAAAGAGTGACATAACTCTGGTTAACTCATTCACCATCCAGCCAGGATGATGGAGCACTGCATTCAAGTCTGTCTTGACACTACTGTTCATGTATCTGACATTAATGACAACTGCTGAATTAAAAGCCAAATGCCTAAAACAGAACCCAAAAGAATCTCTTGTGAGCCTGGGACCAAAACCCAGACTTTGATAACATTATAAAAATTCACAAATGAACCAAGTTATTATGTCTTTTTTAGTTACTATATGGATAGGCATTATGAAAGTCTTTTTCAGCAGCCACTTAAGACGACATCTAGAGCTTTTGCAGTGTATTAACTGTGTGCAAGAAACACCTATTGGATGAATATTACACTGTTCTACTCTACCTACCCCCTCTACAGCCTAATTATTTTGGAAATCAGCTAAATATTTAAGGAATACTAGTTTTGAGCAAGCACAGAATGAGAACCACTCACAGAAAAGGAAGAAAGCTGCCCCTTTCTCTACCTTTTTTTGATTTCTGATTGACAATAGTTCTTTATATAACTCATAATAAGATATTGATATAATCTTAGCATCTATTAATTTACAAGTAGTCATTTACAGCAGCAGACTGAATATGCTTTTCATTTTATTTCCTCCAGATGACAGAAATGTGACCAATTTAAAGCATAATATCTTAATGCATACTACATATACAAATGAAGTTTAATTATGAATTTTAAAGAATGCTGTTATGTTTTAGAACAGGATTATATCCTGTTCTAAAACATATCAAAGAAAGTAACTATAGAATTATAACAGCTTAAAGTATTTTAAAACAGTACCTTCATAGGTAAAGTTGCCAAGTTCTTTTTAAAAGCTTGGCATGCAAATCTTAATTTATGCTTAGTTTTTTAGTATTCTAATATTTAATTCTCTTAAGAGGAATATTTTTGAAAATTTGGGTTACAAAACAAAAAAGTAGCTTCTAATACACTGATCATCATAAAAGAATCCTCTTTCTTCCACACACGATTACATGACAATATGTATTTAATTCCACACAGAGCACATTAACCACAACAAACCCCATACCAAATTAACACTTCACAATATTTCCTAAGCCTCTTACTATTTCAGTCAGCTTCCTGCTAGCCCACCGTTTTTAGGTATCACATTTTATCATTTAGCATCTGTGGTGATGACTGATGAGCAGGATAGCAGACACCAGCTGTAAAAATGGAAGCTTCCCAAGCCAAATTATGAAATGAAGGGCTCTGGGAACAGAGAGAGAAGAAATCCTGCTTCATAACTGACAAGCGCTAAAAGAAGGTGTCTTGTTCCCTTCTTCTTTAATTATTGCTACATTTTAGAACTGGCTAACCATTTTATCGCCATTGTTTTTTTCCTTTTTCAATTGATGTCTTCTGGTAACAGCCTTCTATACTAGTGAATGACTAGCTAATTTGCAGTGAAATAGCTATCTCTGCTTATAGATCACAAAAAAAGAAAATACTTGGGAAAACACCTGTCAACAGACAAAGTTAACAACTTTAACACAGAGAAGATAGGGATTTTTTAACTTTTTAAATTTAATTTTAAAAGTGTCATTATTAGACTTAAGTTCATAAAAGCCCATTTGATTAAGTAGCTCATTAAAATGGCTTCCTATAATACAGTACTTTTCATTTGAAAATTCTTTTGTACCTAGTATATTCAGCAATTAAGCGCACTTTGACAGATTTCTATTTAAACCTCATCTTACATCAAAGTTTGTATCAACGCAAGCAAAAACTGAACATTTCTTATGCCTAGTTTTGTGAAATGAAACATGGGAATGCTCATTTCCTTTAATGCAAGGAAAAAAAACCAAACAAACAAACAAAACAAAACCAGAATTGTATTTTGAATATTTTCAAGTTCCAGAAAGAGACACATAGTTCTAACTATCATACCATTAAAACAGCATAGTTGCTGAGGGAGTAGCACTGAATGGTAGTAATGTTTTCATCGGACAGCAGAATGCGACAACCATCAGATTTCCATCCCCCTTGTCCATTAAGTAGATCAAAGTCCCACTGAGCTGCAACAGCATCTGCTCCATGTGCAATGCGCCGCAGTGTCACATTTATTAGGAACGTGGTGACTGGCTAGGCTTAAACCATCTGTTATAAAAGAAATGCATTTGCATGTAAATTTCTCAATACAGTCAAATCATAGAATCGTTAGGGTTGGAAAGGACATTAAGATCATCTAGTTCCAACACCCCTGACATGGGCAGGGACACCTCACACTAAACCATGCCACCCAAGGCTCTGTCCAACCCAGCCTTGCACACCACCAGCAATGCAGCATTCACAACATTCCCTGCGTAACCCATTCCAGTGCCTCACTGCCCTTACAGGAAAGAATTTTTTCCTCATATCCAATCTAAACTTCCCCTGTTTAAATTTGAACCCATTACCCCTTGTCCTATCACCTACAGTACCCTCATGAAGAATCCCTCCCCTGCATCCCTATAGGCACCCTTCAGATACTGAAAGGATGCTATGAGGTCTCCACACAGACTTCTCTTCTCCTGGGATGAACAGCCACAACTTTCTCAGCTTGTCTTCATATGGGAGGTGCTCCAGTCCCCTCATCATCCTCATGGCCCTCCCTCTGCACTTGTTCCAACACTTCCATGTCCTTTTTATGTTGAGGACACCAGAACTGCACACAATACTCCAAGTGAGGTCTCACGAGAGCAGAGTAGAGGGGCAGGATCACCTCCCTCGACCTGCTGGTCACGCTCTTTTAGATGGAGCCCAGGATATGCTTGGCTTTCTGGGCTGTGAGCGCACACTGCCGGCTCATATTCATTTTTCTCATCAACCAACACCCCAAGTCCTTCTGCGCAGGGCTGCTCTCAATCTCTTCTCTGACCAACCTGTAGCTGTGCCTGGGATTGCTCCGACACAGCTGTAGGACCTTGCACTTGGCATGGTTAAACTTCATCAGGTTGGCATCAGCCCACCTCACAAGTGTGTCAAGGTCCCTCTGGATGGCATTCCTTCTCTCCAGCATATCAACCGAACCGCACAACTTGGTGTCATCAGCAAACTTGCTGAGGGCACGCTCGATCCCACTGTCCATGTCACTGATAAAGATGTTGAACTAGACTGGTCCCAGGACCAATCCCTGAGGGACACCACTCGTTACCGGTCTCCAGCTGGACACTGAGCCATTGAGCACAACTCTTTGCAGTGCAGCCATCCAGCCTGTTCTTTATCCACCAAGTGGTCCACCTATCAAATTGATGTCTCTCCAAACATAACACGTGAGATCCTAAAAAGCTTTTAAAAGATCTACACTAGCTGAAACAAAGAGGTCAAAAATGTTTCCTACTTTAAAGATTATAAAACAGTAAGAATAAAAAACAAACCTATCTTGGTAAGAATAACTGGTGTTACAACTGTACGACGTTTCCCATCGTCAGCCAGATTTGTGGAATTTCCTGTTGCTGGAAAAAGCTTTCCATTGCGAAATGCAATAAGCTGAAGCTTGTAGACAGATTCATCTGCTGGTCTGATTTCTCTTTTTTGCTTCTGGGCGAAGAGGGAAGCTGGCAACTGGATAGAAGCCTCTACAACTGTGTTCTAAAAATAAACAGATTTTAAGTTTTAAGAGAAAGTGAAATTCTTTACAGAGATTAAATTAACAACTCCTGCAACTGCATTAGCAGACTATGTGGTGTGACAAACCTCTCTGACAATGCTTCCAAGTAATCCACGATACATTACTGAATCAGGTTATTGAAGTCTTAACAGTTTTTAAGAAAGAAAAAGAAATTAAATTAAAATTCTGCAGTTACCTTACTTATTACCTTCAACTTTACTCTCTGTAACATCAGTAAAGCATTACCAGTTTTCTGGATTAGACTACTGGCAACTAAAAGCAGCAACCAAGACAAGCAAAGAGAAATGCTGTAACTGTGCATTAGTACAATTCAAAATGAAATGCTGTGTACAAACAGGTTTTGACAACTTGTATATAAATTAGACTTGGTTAGAGAAGCATGCATGTAATTTCATAGAATTACATAAACATAATTTCAAATATACACCCTACAGTGACATTCAAGCAAATTAAGTGATAAAAGCAAGCCAGTATGTTAGTGAATGCAACTGAAAAATTACCTTTACAGAATGTGAAGAAGTGTTTCCATTCTATAGCCAGCCACAAATTCATATGCATGTGTGTGTGTATATGCTCACACACATTCAAATAAAATTAACCTTTTAGTTTCATTTTCTACTTCACACTTCATTACAGCATCACCCTGAGCAGAATACTTCAGATATTTAAGGAGACTGGTAATGTTTCATTTAATATGTAATGAAGGTGAATACACAACAAAATAAAGCCAAATATTATTATGACCTAGGGAGCATTTCAATTTCCATACTTATGAAAAGGTCTGACTGCATCTTTCAACTTAGTAAGTTTTAATAAAGGAAGCCATACCTACTCATTAGTAATCATGTCCGGTAAAAAATATTTTATAATCAAGCCTTATTATCCTTTGTCACTTTAATTATCTCATCACAGACATTCTGGATTATGTAAAAATGCTACTTTAACATTAGAAATAAATAATATAAGCTTGCATTCCAAATGACTCATTTAAGATATTTTCCAGAGTCAGTAGGGAAACAATGAGTATACAACCTTTAAAGCCAGACTTGACAGTGTATTTGAAACGTTGCACTTAAAGCTTAATTGTTTATCCAGATTTCCATCTGGATCTCTTCTCCCATAATCATTGAGTCCTGTACGGTCTGATGTAGCCACTTTCTGAAATACGGTGCAGGTCATCCCAGTGAAACCAGCAGCCTTTATTACGTAAGCCTCAAGAGCAATATTTGGAGAATACTGTGATGACAAAAAAATCAAACATTAAATAACTTTACATATCACAGGAATAATAATCTTAAAAGGGATTCTCTGCCTTCACGAACTAAAAAAAAAAAAACCCAAACAAAACAAAAATCACCTAGAACACTGTTTATCTGGTAGAGACAAATCTTTCAGAGTGTTTCCCTTCTCCCTACAGAAAAAGTAGGCATTTCAGATAATACCAACATCTTTTAAGAAAAATAAAAAGATATTGAAACTGAAGAGGCAGCAAAATGTCTTCTAAATAAATAAATTTATACTTACAGTAGAATAAACTTGAGCTCCATTTGCAAGCCGATACATAGCAATTTTCTGTAGACACTGCACAATTCTAGTGCAAGCCTTGGCTTCCCTTTGTGCCATCCACAGTACACGTTCATCAGCTAACATAATGTTACTTGCTATGTCCACCATCACGTCACCAAGCTAGCAGAGAAGAGAAATAAAACTATTTAATATCTCTGAAAGCATTAATCAGGTAGGATCATTATCAGTAAATTCAAAGCAACTTGCCAGCACAAAAAACAAAAGGAAACTGGTTGTTCCTATTTCAGTCACCTGCTTGTCATATTGAGATATTGACATTCTTTTGACTCAAGCATTTACCTTCTTTCAAGAAGGAATTTATGCCAATGTAAGTTGCCTATTTACTTTATACTTAGAAAACAAAGAAGTGAGAAATACAGGTATTTCACTAAAAGCAAAGAGTGCAATGCTCCACATTCTACTGTAATAATTACTTAAAAGGACTACTTATAATCTACTTTAGACGTTATAGTTATTAAAATAAAATTAAAATAAAAAATAAACAACAAACTATATATCAATAAGAAAGCAGTTTGCATGTATGGGGGAAGATAAGAAAAGAGTAATACATGCAAAGATGAGGATGCAATCCATCTGCTTTTCCTCCTTTTGCTATGTCTGCCTTTTCTTTTACTGCTTCCTTACTTGCCTTCATTTTTGCATGACCTGTTTTAGGTCACAGGTTATACATGAGACAGCAAATACCCGTAAATACCAGAGCTGCTTTCAAACCACCAATTATGTTGTAAGTTTATATTCACAATTCCTATCCTGTCTTCTGTATAACAGACAAATACATACTATAAAAGGAATTCATTTAGGCCACAACTCCACCAAAATTAATGAGCACCTACATTGACAACGTTGACATTCACTGGATTTTCATGACATTTAAGAAACAGTGGCAAATACTGGACCAAAAGAGAAGGTGCATGTATTTTCTAATAGAATTGACTGAAATGCAATTCACAGTGACTAAATTTAGGGACTGGGATTTTCTGCTTAAAGAGAAACAGGGTGGGGTGTGGAAGACAACTCCTTTGCCATCCAGACCAATTTCTTTTCAGAATATTACTAGTAAGGACAGAATACAGTCAGTTGTTGTGACTTTTATATCTTTAAAAATAAAGGCAAGAACTAAATATAAAAAAATTTACTGTTTTAGGAACTGCCTCTTGTAAGGACAGAAACTACAGTCAGTAAACATTTTCAACAGCTAACAGAGCATCGAAGAGAATTTGCAGGTTGTAGCCCTTTAAATTCTCAAGAACAAATCAAAATTAAATTAACTGAAGATGTTTATAATGACATAGTGACGTAAAAAGTGGTAACATGTTTTACACATGAACAAATGGTGGGTTTACATTAAAGTATCAGTATTAAGATCCTGAAGTCACCGGACTCAAGTTGTTTCATACTGTTAAAAAAACCCAAAAAGCTACATATTTCTTCCCCAACTTATCCAGGTACAGGCAAGTTTTTTTGCCAACTCTATTCTAACTTAAGACAATCTGCTAAGAACTTTCTGAACATTTGTCTTCAGTTTGCTTCTGACATGAAAAAGCTAGTAAATTAAGCTCTTTATAAATTATAGTATTTATCTTAAAAGAATATCCACTGTAACACAAACTAAAGAACAGTAACATGGTATGTGAATACAATAACAAGAAAAAGTTTGTAGAGCAATGCCCTAATAATAGCTCTAATTATAGATACCAAAAATTACATGAAATTGCATTCATGTTCCTTGAATATACCAGCAAAGAAAAGGTTGACTTCAAATCAAACCAATTAAGACCAAAACTACCTAAGAATTTAGTTTTTTCGTATCATCTATATACCTTCAGACATGGCAATATAATGCCAGAATGTATCACTCTACGGCCAACAAATCACAGCCAAGAATATCCCTATAATGTAACAAATCATGCAGCAATCTAAAACATGTTCCTATTTTCAACTGGGTACAAAACCAGCCATTTAATTAACTGCTTGTATAATTCCAAAATACATCAAAAAATCCAAGCTCTGATTGTAAAAAGGAAGTTTGGCCTTACAATTCTCCAAGGACTTCTGTAAAGAATTTGGTATCAGTGTTCACAGTTTGCTGAGAATAGACAGGAAAACTTTGGTTGGGTTTTGTCTGGGTGTTTTTTTTTTGTTTGTTTGCTTGGTTGTTTTGGTTTTGTTTGGTTATTTTGTTTTGGGTTTTTTTTGCACAAATTTAAAATTGAGGTATTGTGGTCTCCAACTTCCCAACATGCACTGTATAGTGAGATCAATATAACCTCTGTTCAGCAGTGAAACAGAGAGTTCCTACCCACAAGTGGGACTATTCAACCACTTGAATTTTTCTCCCCAACAATGAGCGTTCTCTAAGATTTTATTTTAATGTCTTATCCTGCAAGATAGAGGAATACTGAAAACCTTAGGGATACGGCTCAATACTGAATAAAGCCAGCCTACCATGGTGGGAGGGGAGAATGTAAGTCTTGTTTTATTCATTATTGAGAGGATCTCTGAGGCTTTCATTACTTGCATTTTTATTAGATAAGAACACACCAATGAAAACCTGCGTGACCCACTCCATATTAAATAAAAACAGACTTACTGTACCTATCTCCCTGCTCCAGTGCTGACCAGAGGTGTTACTCACATTACAGGTCCAGTGAATGCTGGATCATCTCAGCGCGAGTGCGAAGTCTGTGACCATGGGTCAGCAACTTCAGGGACCTACTAAACAAACAAAAACATGGAATAGAATCTGATAATCCACTAACTCAGTGCCTGCATCTAATGTTGAGAAGGTTTCACTGCTCAGAATACTTAAGGACAAACACTTTATCTTTAAAGTGATGGCAAATTATCCAGTTACCTCTTTATATTTTTCAGCAAATCTTCCAAATTTCTCTATCATTTCAGCCACAAAAATAACATCCATCTTATCAGAAAAATTTGCTGCTTCGACAGTGTAAGCCAAGAGCTGTCTTGCTGTTGCCACTGCATTAGTAAGGTTGAGCGGCATCTACATAGAGAACAAACATAATCACTTTGAAGAAGTGAAAATTAAGTGCAAGATAGAGGCAACAATTCAGTAATTAATAAGCATTTTCCCTGAAGAGGACAGCAATTCCCACAGGGATCACAGTGCTTTAAGTAGCCAGGGACTACCACCTCATCTGTTGGCAAAAATACTTCCTATAAGCCAGGGAAGCAACACTTGTACAAGCAGCCAGAAACTGGGTTTTGTCCTGTTGCCCTAGTAGGGAGAAAGGTGTTGCACCAAGAAAAGGAATGGGGGAAGACATTACTGTAAAGTGCTTATTTTCCTTTTCACATGAGCCTAGGCAAGACAACACAAAGCTCCTATAATACAGCATTTTATAGCAACAGAAACCAAAAGCTATTCAAACACACCACTGCTGTAGCATTCACTCTTGATTCTGTAATTACGGAAAGCATTTGGGATACACACATACAAAACCACCCCAAACAAGACAGATCCTCTCTATGACAAAGCTCACTATTTCGTTCCTGAAACAAGCATCATGCTGGCAAATTCTTCACTAAATAGCGTACAACATCAACATGACTGAGCTAGCAGGGACCAAAAATGGGATATTTCACAAAGGACAGTGGAAAGCTGTGCAAATGTTATCAGCTCATGTTCAGATGCTGTTTATCCATGATAATCTAAACCAGAGTTGTTCCGTCTCTGTTTTCTGGTGTACAGATATCTGGTCGGTCCTACCAAATTTGTAATGTGCCACATAAGCACAACTATGTTTTTGTCCCTGCTGGTCTTAGCACTTGTATGTAGATTCGAATGCAATTAATGGAAGATTTTTTTTTCCCCTAAGCACTAGAAGTCATACATATAAAGAATAAATAAAGTTCAAAGTCATAACACACGCTTTGAACAAAGTAAACTTTCATATTCAGATATTCTGTATAATTTCCTTGAACTTTTTTTTTAAACATTAATTTCTTTTCGCCTAAAACTTGATCTGTACACAAAACAAGAACAGTGAAATGTAAGTGTTCTTGCATAACTGCTACTAAGGTTTCACTCTATTTTAAACTTAGACCTCTACTTCATTTAAATTACTTGGCAGAGTTCTAATTTTCAGAGTAGCTCAACTACCTTTATGTTCAAAGTCATTAAAGGTGCTTATAATATTACTACATTTATTATTAGTCTCAAAGAGACAAATTCCCATGCTTTACACAAGTACACCAAAGAATAAAATTTTCCTTGCACTTTCAATCTGGGGGCACTCAAAACAGATATTAAACCAAGCTCTTAACATAACCCTACAAATTCTAGCGCTGTATTCAGAGACATGTGTTCATCAGAATTCACCTACACTACCAGCATTACCAGCTTAAAAAAAAAACCAACTCTGAGAAACAGACTTCTGAGGTTTTATTTTCATTAAAGAATTTGATTTTCTAGAAATGAAAGATTACCTGATTGAACATATAAAGAACTCGAGTCACGTCATTTGCATACTGGCACCTGGAGTAGTCCTCTTCAGCCCAGTACCCTCCCCTGTCACATCTGCGCCAGGCTCTTCTCTCATCTTGTGAGTTGCCAGGATATATCCCACTGCCAGCAGAATACCGTGTACACAGCAGGTATGCTGTGATGCCTGCCAATGTTCTAGGCCACCTGGGGAGGCAAAAGCATGAAAAAAAATTAGACAAATTTACATGACAAGTAAATAAAAGGATTAAGCACCACAAAGTGAAATAAAGAAAATAATGAGACACTCAAAAGTAAGCATCTCTGAAGTATTTAAAGGGCCACCTTGGCTCACGTTCAGTACTTTCAAGCTGTTCATATTTGTGTACCATTAACAAAATGAGTCCTAATGCTAGCATGCTTTTTTTAATTCATTTATGAGGTTGCAGGTGGAGCAAAGGTTCTTATAGAATTACTAAAAATATTTCACTTTTTTTACAAGAAACCTTGCCTACTTCATGAAAAATCCATATTAGCACTATAAAACCAGTTAAACACACAGTAAAAGCCCTGCAAGCTTCCTACTTCTCCTGTTCACATGCATCAACGTAACTTTCAAACGACAGCATTCATATCAAAACTAAACTGCAGATATGAACAGCAGACTACATTTACAGTATTTAAGAGTAGCAGTAGTACTATCACTTTGATCAATTTTGCAACCTAACATGATACCAAATAGTAATCAATGGGAAAAGAAAGCTGTCATAATGTTAAGAGTAGAAGAGAATTCCTTTCACGGGAGGCATGTAGAACTAAGCACTTTTTAAGAAAACTTCTAAGTCTCTCAACTTTATCCTCTGTAATTTTACTGCATATTTTATCAGTATAAATATATGCAGAGACAAAATTAATTAAAGAATAAATACAGAAAATTAAGTTGCAATACAGCTTTAGTGCACTGATCATTCATTAGATCAGAATTGATATAAAGGAAATTAAGGAATAGAAGGCAACCATGCCTTAATTAAGCTTCAGTGCTAA
This sequence comes from Myiopsitta monachus, assembly GCA_017639245.1. Taxonomy (NCBI): domain Eukaryota; kingdom Metazoa; phylum Chordata; class Aves; order Psittaciformes; family Psittacidae; genus Myiopsitta; species Myiopsitta monachus. The sequence goes on along the minus strand of CM029917.1, from coordinate 98,983,441 downwards.
GAACAGAGAAGGACAGGGACAAGGAATGCCATTCTAGAAGGAATGCCAGCCAGTCTGCCTGCCCCTGCTTCCAGCACTCTCCCTTGTTAACACATGGATAAGCAGTATTTTATCATTCAGTAGACTAAGTTTAAAAGCAAAAAGCACATATACCTAAATTGTAGAATGCTAAGCACCTCAAATCCAACAACTCAACATACAAGGCTTAACTGAAACTGACAGCAAAATAGAGCTTCATTTGTTTGTGCCAGACTTTCTGTACCCTAATTAAGTAAAGTTCCTTGAACATTTAAAGAGCAAACATACTTTTTCTCAGTTTTAAGTCTTTCAAAGGGCTTTGCACAAAGCAGTTGTCTCCAAAAATTGGAATGGTCAAACAAAAAATTCTATTAGATTACGTTCTGATTTAAAGTTTGCTTTTATATCAGGACTGCATTTCAGTATGTAGCCATTTAGTCATTACTATCACGCAAGCTAAGATATGCTCAAAACATATCTATATTTGAAAGAAAAAAAGAGAAACCAACATCTGTGTTTCCAGAAGTATGGACTAACCACCTAGAAGAATGTTCCATCTCAGGAAATTAAAATCCAAGTAATATTGCCAAAACAGAAACTGAGCAAGTTAGCTCCATTTTCCACATGGCCACATGGCCTTAGAATAGTTTAAACTCTGTGGTACTGACAGATGATGTTGTATGACACAGACTCCAAGACAAATATTTTCACAGAAAAATGGCATTAACTAGTCACACCTAGTGCTAAAATATTAGAAAACTAAAAAACAGAGTGGAACACCAGAACTTAAAGAAGAAACATGGTTTGCAGGAGAGCTTTAATTACTGTATTTTAAAATGAGTGTATTTTCTATATATATCTTCTGGAACTTTGGTAGCCATCAAATGGAAAAGGTTCGAGTTTCAGTGTTCAGTTGAACACTACTTCAAAGGTTATTAGATTATCACAATACCATTTGCCTTCTCTCCCTGTTCTTCCTACCACTTTTCCTATTTTTTAATCCACCTCTTCCCCTTCTGTTACCGTCCTTTTATTCCTACTGCATTTACTTTTGATTTATCTCTCTGCACAGCATTTTATCTTTTACTACACTCTTCTCAAAAGAATACTAGCAATGCCAGTCACAGTCTGTACTACATTTATAAGATATCTACAGAAAGATTTAACTAATAAAATTCATCTATTATTTGTTTTATGTTTTAGAAAGCTTCCCACTAAACCAGATATAAAAGACGGGAAATTTAAAACTCCCATCTTTCTTCTATAACCTCACACCACAAAAACAACAATGTCACCAAGAGAAGTACTTTGTGAGGAAGTGTCCCTTACTCTCTTTCCTCTCCCATTCACAATACCCCTTATGCAGGTACAAGTTTCTTAGCAGCCCAGTGGTGAATGAGACAGAGGATCCAATCCAGCTGCAACTACATTCACACTTTCCTTATTCTTTATTTTTGCTAAGTGAATGTTAACCTGCGTCATTCCCAGCCATGAATTGTTGTCCTCCCAATACTTGTGTGAGATGAGCTGCTGAGGAACTCTCCACTTTCCATGAAGCCAGAGAGGACATCCCTCCAGAAGAGCTCAAAAGGTGACTAATGACATGAAATTCTCATTATTCAAACAAAGACTACTTCAGTTTGGCTGTATTCTTAATTTCTTATGAGCTTAAGATATAATGTCTTTCACAGTTTACGTAACTGCTAGAAGTGCAAATTTGGACTGTATTAACACTCTTATTTCATTGTCATTTATAATTAGGTGCTCAAAAGTTATCACATGTACACAAGAGTAGACAGCTGTGCAGAAAACGATGGTTCGTTTAAGTACTGTAATTTCATTTCAGGAAAAAAGGAAAAAAAAAAAGCCAGACCTTGAGATTATAACAGAATCCTTTTCTTCATGCATATTCATTCTGTTTTGAAAACATTCATTTATTTAAATCAACAATACTTTCACTCACAATGAATTTTTATGTCATCATTTCATTAGCTTACAGGTAGTCTAATATTTTTTTCTTATTATACCTTAGTAATTCTCTAAATTCAGCATGACAATTACATTTTTAGGATTAATTACATCCAGTGAGTAATAGTTTTCAAAGGGTTATAGTTTTCAAAAAGCCTTATATTTAAGAAAATTCTATCAACTACCAGCACAAATTTTTCTAAGCACAACAGCTGGAGGATTTACTGAAGAGGAAGCATTAGGTTATATTTTAACACACAAGCTGTATTTTCAATTTAATCATGGATTGTAATATCAGGGATATTATCTGAATAAGACTTAAAAGAATACTTTTCTTCTTTAAATTGGTTCCATGATGAAGACAGTTTTTTCCTAATCTTTGTAAATTCATGCTAAACTACTATTACTGCCAAAGACATTGAAGACAAACATCCACCTTTGCCACATTTTGCTATCCCATCTCTGAAGGGATAAAAATCTAGATGTCAGTTTTGAAACAACTTCCAAGCTAAAATGACTAACCAGTTCCAACTAAAAAGCTATAAAATCAAATTCACCTAGGATCATTTACAGCCATCTGCTCAGAGCCATTTTCTCACTAGTCAAAGTCTTATTTCCATATGGTCTCAAAGGTGAAAAATTACTCTTTATTATTACACTACCTAAACTACAAATGGAAGTCTGTTACAGTAAAACCAGACGCAGTGAACTTTTTGATACACTGAATATTTCCTGAAATCTTATTTCTTTCTACTGAATTCCAGAGGGGGTAAACCCTATTACACTGAACAGTCACTGAACAACATAGGTTAATTTAATGGAAAACACTTTGAAATAAGCCTTTACCATCTGTTTTCATCTCTAACTGGCAAATCAAAGAAGTGCAATTCACACTTGTATCATAAAAAAAAAGCATAAGTGATTTAAATAGATGTGTCCTTTGATGAATACAGCATGCATCTGTTTGACTTTCTTCACCTTTTACCTTACACAGGAAGTTCTCATTTTCTAAGATAATGCTCATCCTGCAATTGGAACCATCACGGTGTAAAAAGAGGATATGCACGAAGTTTTTTATACAAATAATTCCTTACAATGTGAAAGGGAAGTTCTTCGGTAGCTCCAAATTGCCTCTGTGCAGCAGGTTATCTTAATACTACTTCCCTTACTAATAGCTCCATATACTCAGCCACCCATTCCAAATTGTCCAACTGATAAACATAAAAAAGATGAACTCAGAACAAATGCTCTCACTCAGGACTTTACCTGAATTCTTGCTACAAGGAGGCAGGCCTTCTGCACTTGAAAGCTTGTCTTCTCTCCCCCCAAAATTAAGTAGCAACAATATGCTTTAACTTACTTTTAATTTCTTGAGACAAAAGATTTATGCTCTTAGATTAGCTGTATAGAAATAAGGCAACTTTAAATAACTCCAAGGTACACAGGGAAAGGAAAAAAATTTTGTAACTGTAAACAAAAGATCAAGCAGAAGATCAACACTAGTCAAGCAGCATAAGTGAAAAAAAAAAAAAATAAGTGCGTAAAAGCAGTTATTACAACATTAAGAAATCCTACAGACTGTAGTAAAAACATACGTCATGACATACACTAATTCTCAGTAGGGGCTATTGCAGGGAGGTACAACACAGAGTAGTTATAAAGGGAATTACCTTATAGATATAGAATCTATACAGAAGCTATATGTTACAGCTGGCACCTCCAGGAGTAACGTTGTTTGAGTGACCAGCAGCAGAAAGATCAGAAAAGGGAAAACAGGTGAAGAGGCAAGAACAAAAGATAAAATACTCTGCAGTACCCAACATAATGGAACATCAGAGCTATCACTACATGCTCATTATTAAAAGAAACACCATTCATCTAATTTATTCTAATACTCGTAAGGTGTGTGTGTGTGGAGAATATCTTGTGTATATTTGTGTATATATACAAATATATATATACAAATAATTCTTATAAAAAATATACATATAGAACATATTTATTATATAGTGATTTTGTCAAACAGAAGCAGGAGGGTTAAAAAACAGAATGATGATCTTACGGAAAGCCCCGGTCGGTACACAGTCCAACTCTAGCGTATGGGTCATCTAAAAAGTTTTACTCTATTCCAACAATTTCATTTATATATATTAAATATCGTCACTTACTTTCCATCTCTTCCAAAGATGCAAATTAACAGGCTCAAAGTATAATATTCCATGGTATAGTTGTGGGCGCTACTTCCAACACATACTAATTTAGTACAGTTAATAATCTATTACACATCATTTATGAATACCCACATAGGTGCCTTTAAAGCATAATACTAATACTTTAGTTAAAAACATAATTAAGGTTACAAACCTGAAATCCCCTTTATTGTTCACAACCCTCTCTGGAGGGCAGTACTGCGCAGAACTTTCTAATACCACAATGTCTACTGTCCTTGTGTTATTCCCACGTCTGGTTTGTACATGGCAACCCCAGTTTCCTGTGGAGCCAGCCTGAATGTTTGAGATTGTCAGTGCACTGGGAAGATAAAATAAACAAATAAAACCCAACAGTCTTGCAATAAAATTTATATCAACTTTTACCAACAGATGAATAAAGTACAGAAAGACAATAGAAGAAATAGCCAATTACATACAACTGTGAGTGATCTTACAAAACCAGAGCTATCTATGAATCCATCTACTGTAATTCACAGAGAAATATATATTATTCTTCTAGCTTTCATTTCTGCCACGGTAGGAAAGAAAAAGAACAGCCATGCGAAAAAGTTCCTTGACTTCAGAAAGAAGTCCAAATTCCCCAAGTGTTATTATCATTGTTCTCCAACACAAAATTTTTCTAGTTGCTCCAGAAAGGCCAAATTAAATAACTTCCCAAATGCATAATTTGTGATAAAGTTTAGAAGTCCTAACTTACTAATACAATTACAGGACATATAACACTTTGTAAATGCTGAATGAAAGCTGCAGGACAAAAAAATATACTTAGAGATCTCTGCTGGAGATCTTCAATATTACCAACTGTGGTGTGCCCAAAACGAACAGGAAAAATCCATGAGTACTTCACTGTCATGGGTTCAGCAGCAGCAGTCATTTTTCTCCTCCTTGGTAGCTGGTGCAGCACTGTGTTTTTGATTTTGGGCCTGGGAGCAGCGCTGATAACACCAGTCTTTTCAGTTACTGCTTGGTAGTGTTTTGTCTGGCCAAGGACTTTCTGAGTCTCATGCTATGCCAGGGAGGAGAGGGAGCCAGAAGGAAATAGAGACAGGACACCTGACCCAAACTGATCAAAGAGGTTATTCCATAACACAGCATGTCATGTCCAGGATATTAAAACGGAGAGCAGAGACCCGGAAGGGTGTGGTGGTGGACTGGGGGTGCACGGCATAATCAGGTTTTTGGTATTGGGGGGTTCGCTGCTGGGGGGTGCACTGGCTGGGTCAGGCTTGGTGAGCAGTTGTATTCTCTTTCCTTGTATTTCTCTGTATTATTACTGGTGGTAGCAGTAGTGAATTGTGTTATACCTTAGTTACTAAACTGTTCTTATCTCAACCTCTGCGAGTTGCATTCTTTTAATTCTCCTCCCCATCCCCCCGGGGACTGAGGGAAGAAAGAGAGAAAAGTGAGTGAGTGAGAAAACTGTGTGTGGGGTGGTATAGACTTAAACCACGACATTCACTTAAATACCTTTTCTTCATAATTGCAATGCTCTCCTGCAACAGTCTCCCGGGTAACTTGCTCTAGCTAATCCTGTTGTAAGCAGGTGGTTTGTCTAATCAAATTGCTAGACCACCCTCCTCAAACTTGGTATTTAGCAAAGGTGACCAAATCCAGGCAATTTAAGAGATGTGCCAAGTTAAAAGACTACTTCCCTAATATGGATATTTCTGTCTACATATGTTCACCCAGCAAAGATATAAGAGAGCCATACTGGTCATGGAAAGAGTCACTAAACCAGAGCAGAAAATAAGGAGTGTGAGACACATTTCCTCTTTATGGATTCACCTTGCAATCAGTGAGCAGTTATGAATCATGTTTTTCTCAACAAAAATACCCTGGGACTCATCAGTTTCCACTATCTTTCCATCCTGATACCATAAGACTTGCATGTCTTGATCAATATATGAAGCCATACACTGGAAGGGTAGGCTATCTCCTTCAAACACAACCTGACGGTGAGATGGAGTCATATAGAAAGATGGTAATTCAAGTGGTGGTTCTAGAATTCAAGAATAAAAAGAGCAATTAATAGCAAGAATCTGTCATATACGAAATTTTCAAAAGAAGAGAAAAATACACTGAGTGCAAGATTTATATAAAAGCTATCTTTCACACATTGGATACTGAAAAACACAAATTCTCATCATATTCCTCTTCAAAACATATATTCCCTTAATGTAATACATTTCAAAAAGTCTTTTGCTACCCCACTTCTTGCAGCCCAGAAAGCCAACGGTATCCTGGACTGCATCAAAAGGAGCATGACCAGCAGGTCGAGGGAGGTGATCCTGCCCCTCTACTCTGCTCTCGTGAAACCTCACTTAGAGTACTGCTTGCAGTTCTGGTGTCCTCAACATCAAAAAGACATGGAAATGTTGGAACAAGTCCAGGGGAGGGCAATGAGGATGATCAGGGGACTGGAGCACCTCCCTTATGAAGATAGGCTGAGAAAGTTGGGGCTGTTCAGCCTGGACAAGAGAAGGCTGCGTGGAGACCTCATAGTGTCCTTTCAGTATCTGAAGGGTGCCTATAGGGATGCTGGGGAGGGACTCATCATGAGGGACTGTAGTGATAGGACAAGGGGTAACGGGTTCAAACTTAAGCAGGGGAAGTTTAGATTGGATATGAGGAAGAAATTCTTTCCTGTAAGAGTGGTGAGGCACTGGAATGGGTTGCCCAGGGAAGTTGCGAATGCTCCATCGCTGGCAGTGTGCAAGGCTCGGTTGAACAGAGCCTTGGGTGGCATGGTTTAGTGTGAGGTGTCCCTGCCTATGGCAGGGGTGTTGGAACTAGATGATCTTAATGTCCTTTCCAACCCTAACTATTCTATGATTCTATGAATGAAGAATATAAGATTGAATGAAGAATACAAGCTTGAATGAAGAATACATGTATGCATTTTGTTTCTTTGTAATTTCCCACTATTAAGATTTCAAAGTCACAAATACATGCTTTATTATTTTCACAGTAACTCCATGACAAAGAAGTTCAGCAAGTTGGTCATTGTTTCATCAAAACAAAAAGGTTAATCAACGACAGAATCATCTTGTAGAAAATTAAGTCATAAAAGCAAGACCTTTAAACTTCAGAAATTTGGACTTGGAATAATTCGCACATCTTAAGTTGGATAGCTAGGCTTTGGAACAAAATTTTCAATTTCCGACTCCTCTAGTGAAGTTTGGGTAAGAAACCCTGAAAAACATGGATTACCAGGAAAAAGGAGTTTATCTCCACAGAGTGCTACTCATCGTTACTTTCTACAAACTCACATCCACAATCACATATTTATTTATTTATTTCCAAAGGAAACACCACTGACTCACCACTAAAGATTCAGCCTTTGAAAAAGAACCACTATTATCACTATCATGTAAGTGCTGGAAAAGTTTTTCCACTGCTATTAACAGGATATGGAATACAGTTAGAAAACAAGTATCCATTGTCTGGAGCGCTTACCGCAGGTTAGAAGCTCCTGCTTAACACCAGTCACCGTCTGTGACTGAAGTGACTTGGGATATGCACATTTAGTTTCACGTACAGTTATATTTCTTTCTTTCAACCACTGATGCATCCACAGTATGTTGCAATCACAAAGAAGATAATCAGTCTGAAATTCTCTGCAACACAAAATAAGTGTTCACAGTAACAAAATGCAACACTCAAAGGTCTGAAAGCTTGACATCAAAAGCTGTGCAATGCCTATGTCACAGACGCAGATTCAAGCAGTCTGACCCCAAAAGAGCCTATCACTACATTTATATACTTCTGCAAACTGCGCTCTATGAACAAAAGTACACACTCCCCAAGAAAAGGAATCCTCTTCATAAATGAGCAACATCTGTGCATGAAAGGTTGTTTAGTAATTTCTTTCATGGAGTAAGTTCAAGTACTTAATTGAGCATTAACGAGGAATTGCTTGAATATACATCAACATAACTTAAGAACACATTTCATTGCTTCACTTTAGCATTAGATGCTTTAACAATAAAATTGAAAATATAGTCTCTTACATATTTCTCTTTTCAGAATCACTATTCACATTATTTTAATGACAGTTTTATTCTGCTTTATACAAAAATCATAAGTCTTTTCCACTGATTCTTAAAGTCTTCTCTGTACAATTTAATACTTTCTACTAAAAAAACACCAAATATTCCCACTGGTGTCTGATGCAGTCAGATAAAGTAAAAAAGAGCATAAATATATTATCTGTTTAGAAACAGTTAAAAATGTATCAAACCATATGGCTTTGTCTATGCTGTGTTTTACTTCTACTGAAAACATAATTATTTTTTTGCAAATATCTAGAGGATAACACAACATCACAGAGAGAACACTTCAAACACTAAATCAACATTCCTGTGAAACTCCATTTGGTCTTTGTTCACACGAATTCCTCCAGACACACACATTTTTAATAGCAACAGTTATATCCAGGCTCTTGTCAGACCTGTGATGTTCTTGGACAGCAACATTTCTGTACACAAATAAAATATCAGGAATAACAACTTATGAACAATTAAAAGAAGCTGAAGGAAAGAAATATTTGCCTTTATAAACAAGAAACTCAAGTGTCAGAGCCAAAAGTCAGAGCTCTTGACAAAGTCCCAGTACAGTGAGCCAACTCTCATGAGTATCAGGGAAAAATGCAAGCTAATTATCAGCACTGGTAACTTTTTTCATTTACTGTCTTCTATACACAAGACTACAACTCTCACGAAATTAAGAGAAAAGTAACATGAGGTTGAGATGTACACACCGTTATATGCAACAAAACCATATTGTTCTAAAGGATTAAGATCTTCCTTAGAAGTATTTGTTTCCTTTGTCAAAAAAAGGTGTAGAACACTATTTATTAAATATAAAGTAATAAATGATGCATACAGAATAAAGGTTTTGGAAGCCCAAATGCATTTCAGCTTTGTTGTCTTCAGAACTAAGTCACCAAATAGTGAGCAACTTTTGAAGGAAGTTACATAAACATGAATATCTGCGCATACATTTCCTATGTGCCTATTCAGACAAAGAAACCACTGTTAAGAGGCTTAAAAGAAAAAATGCAGAAATGTAGTACAAGCAAGTATGTGAAATGTTTTTAAGAACACAAATGATGATGTAAATTAAGATTAGATGCAGTAGGTGTAAGTACTTACAGAGACTTTAGTGAACTAAGATGATCAAATGTTCCCTGTGTAAGTGTAGAAAACAGATTTCCAGAAAGATTCCTAAGAAGCAAAAGCATCATGATTCAAACTCATGCTCAAGCAACTGACATTTGAAATTAAAAAAACCCTCTTCAAGATACCATTAATTTAAACCTCACAAGATACTGTTATGACACTGTTACAAGACCGTAAGAATAATGAGGTCTGATAGCCTACCAAAATCCCAAAATTATATGCTCCCCAGTACTTCTTTTTTAGCTGAAGGATTTTAAGATTAGGAACAAGGATTGAAAGCAAATACTCTTTTTATTTAAAGCAACAACTAGCACATGTTGAGAATACATTTCAAGAAGTTTAAAATTAACTTTGTTGTTCACAGTGAACTGATGTTGCCATTAACATGCTATTAAGAAGCATGTTCGAGCTAGCAGAATGTTTTTTAAAAATATTATACATCGCACTTTCTCTGTTATCAGTGAGAACACTGCCTAAGACACTAACAACCATGGCAAAGAAACATTCCATGATCTTACATGTTATCTCCTTAACGTAAATTAAGAACTACAAACCATGCAAGAGAGCCAGCAAAAGACAACCACACTGATGCCATGGCAGAAGGCGTGGATTTTAAAAGATTCTATAACCCTGAAATATTTTTGTAAGGAAAATACTTTGTACAGTCTGCTAGTCCCACCCCCTTGCCCTGCTACATGTTCTAAGAAACTGGAAAATGTCTACAAAGCAGACAAAGCACTGAGTAGCATGGTTTGGGTTGCCACTGCTACACACCCTCATGGTCATACTGCTTGTCCTTCAAGCACATGCTTAAAACAAACTACACACACTGAAACAAAGATCGTTAATATACATAAGACTAAAGAAGTTATATACATCAAATCATACTTACAATCTAATTAGATTTACAAGTCCTCTAAATATGTCTGCATTCAGGCAGCCTATTCTGTTATTAGTTAAGTCTCTACAAAGAAGAAAAATAAAAAAAAATAAATAAAAAAAAAGGGGGAAAAAAAAGGGAAAAAAAAAGGAAAAATCATTTTCTTTCCAGTGACAGTCTGCAAACAGAATAATGAATTTTGGCTGAAATACTTAACAGAATGAACCATATTTACATTTAATAGTTTTCAGCAAAACCCAAATGGTATTGCTACATGGGTGTATACAGGCACATACAGTCCTTATTCCATTTCTACAGCAATAAAGGTTTGCCCATACACAGTTAAATGAGCCTTGCCTGACCAGTAAATCCCCTTAGAACAGGCTTGGCTTACATCACTAGAAGCAGATTTTCATATTTGTACAGTACATTCATTACATGTGCTACATCACTTACTTTAACATGCCAGAGACCCCTATAATGGCACATTTGCTGTACATAAGCAGGACCACTTCTATATTTACACTTATATAAATATTTAAATATCATATATTTTTCAATGCTGGTCCTAAATTACCAAAAACATTTTAAAGGAATAAAAATTAAGCTTGCAAGCAGTAATGGTCCAGAATTGGTCCTTCACCTTTACTTTTCAGGTTTCCAAAAGTACAATTACCAATAAAATTTCCAAAAGATCAGACGATTTCCTGACGCAAATCATCTAATCAGCCACAAATGAACATATATACTACAAAAACTTAAGAAGAAAACCTTATATATGCTGACTAGAGGAAGCAGAGGAGGGGTAAAGCAGCAAAATCACTAAGACTTAAAAGCTGTCCCAGATATTCTGAAAATCTGAAGAGTGAAAGGCTAGATGAGGGGAAGCCATCATGCTGGTATCTTGTTTTTCATGTTTCATCTGGGACAGAATTTTTACAGTGAAGGTATAAATCCTTAAACACAAAAATGTGTTAAGGGGAATGTTGGCACAACCTTCAATAAAGCAGCATTAACACAGCTATATAACTCAATGTAGTATTAATAGCAAGGGACAATCTGTTCCACCATGACCTTTTGGGGAAAAAAAAAATCATAAGGAGTTTAACATTTAAAAAAGCAAGACTCAATGGCACCAAAGCTCTGAATGAATGTTCACCCAGTGATATTTCAAGTCACTGAAACAAAAACGGAGGAATAAAACAAAAGACTGCCTGTAAGAACAAATGAGAGTGCCAAGCCACAAGCAGTGGATGTTCTTCAGTCATAAGACTGAAAGCAGACTTTGTTTTGTACATAAATATATGTATGCATATAGACAGCAAATACATATTCAATTTTTAATATTTAATAGCTCTGCTGTCTAAATTTCCAGGACCTAAGACTTACTCTACTTCTCAGGGGTTGTTTTGTTTAAGACTGACTAGCTATATATATACACTACTTACAGTCTTTTCAGAGATGAAAGCCCCAGAAAAGCTCCTGGATCTATCGTACTAATAAGGTTGTTCTTGAGGTCTCTGTGGAGAAAAATAAAGACATTTATCACAAGTTACCCTTTGAAACAGATACACAGGCATGAAGATACAGTTATTTAAAAGTCTTGTTTGAAAATTGAAAAAAACCTCAACAAACCCCCCCAAAAAAACCAAAACAAGCAAACAAAAAAACAACCAAAACCAAAACCCATGCAACATATTTCTACTTTTTCTAACAGTATTTTTCAAAATTTGAAAATCTGTATTTTAACTAGAAAGGGGAATATAAACAGCACGTGTATTTCATTAAGTGTTCTCCCAGTTCCTATCACACGAAAGGTTATAGAGCTAAAGATACTTTGCCACAGCGTCCCAGTAGGTTACAGCTGCTCAGGGTGTAACATTTGCTCATTACACAGTACCATACTGTTTAGCACAGTTGTCTTCTTCAGTCTACCCATTTTCAAATACTTTAGCAGTGCCCAACACCTACCAAAAGAAGCAAAACAAGATCCTAAAAACACACTAAAGACAACGTCAAAAGTTATCACTGGTTACTGGCACAAAAGCAAAGCCCTGGCTGCAAATCCCAAGTAAAACTGGTGAAAAACTCAGAGCACAGATTTTTAAATCTTAAGTTTCCAGACTATGATGTTGTAAGGAGAAATGTGAAATAACTATGTCATTAAACTGCTTAATTAATTGTGCAAGTGATGTAGGAGTTTTAGCTCCTAATTCTGTGTATTTTGCAGATACAGCTTAATTTGAAAGGTCACAGAAAGAATCTGTCAGCTTCTACAGTTTTAAACAAACTTTTATCACTGCATAAATGTTAAAATTATTTCTACCTCCTTATGAAGCCAAGATTTTTACTATAATAGTATCTGAAACTTCGCAGGCACTTAATTACTACAAAAAAAAAAATAATCAGTCCTTGGTAATATCTGAATGTTCTGCATTTGAAAAGAAAATCAGTAATTTCAACTAAAGTCAAAGTTTTAGTACACAAGGGTAGAAAACTCCTAAACCTACCACAACGTTAACAATTCTGCCCAAAAGAGAACAGCACAAGATGATTATGTCTACCATCACACAAATATGCATGACTGAAAACAAAAATTCATCCCAAGATTTCACATCATTTCCTGCAGACAGATTAAGAAGGCATGGTAAATCAGCCAGTGTCATGGCACATGGATCACACTTCAATTGCTGTGCCTAATAAGCATTTTTTAATACTTGAAATATTTGAAACAATTTAGATTTACCTTGCAGTACAGTAAATTAATTTTCAATAATCACACTCAACTTGATTTTCTTGCCCTGGGACTGCCAACTACTTACAAAGCAGTTTTGGGAGCCTGAAGAACTGTTTTTAAGCCTCTTTCTGCAGGCTTATAAAGCCAGTACCAAGACCATTACAAACTTGAGAATACTAAATGTTATTAATCTCTTATTTACTATCAGTGTTTGGGACACGAAGAAAAATAATACTTATTCTGCATATTCAAGATTTCAGTTTAAAACCATGTAACTCCCACTTAAAATCTCACTGTGGAGAATACTCAGTGAAGAAAAACCTGGACAACATGCCTTCGAAATCCACTAGCCTATAGATTATCAGTGAGCATTAAATTAATTACTTAAATTCAAAGCATACACCCTGATAAACCTCTTTCTTAAATCCACTGCTTCAGTGTAAAGTTTTAAAACTAAAAGCAAGAGTTTTACTATTTTCACAAACTATTTATACGTTTTCTCAGATTAGTTGATAGTACTTACTAGTCTCTTCTTTATGCAATTTTTTGCCTTTTTGTCTCCTCCTTAACACCAGTTCTAGAGGGACAATTACACTAGAATGGATAAATTCTCTTTTAAGAAGAAATGCCAAAAAATATGTTTTTATAAAACTCAGTGTGTATTCTGTATTTTTCAAAAAGGATAGCAAAGCACTAATGAAGCAACATACTAAAGTAATTGTTAAAAAAAAAAAAAAAACAAACATCCTGAAAGCCCAAATTGTCAGCATTTTCTCAATCAGCATCTACAACAGTTGGGGAGTCTCTGAGGATTTTCCCCCCTCCCAGCAGCAGTCATTAGTAAGCACTAGCTACGTATTCATCTATCAAAAAAGTATTAGCAGATGAAGACTGTGAAACAAGATATTTAAAGACCTCAAAATTAACAACGAGCTGACATGTCTGGTAGCTGTTCTGAAACAGTAAAAGCTGCTGATACACAGGCTGGTGCAACTGCCAGGATTCCAGATCTAGGACAGTTTCTAAATGAAGAAATGATAATTGTGGATAAACCAACAGATTGAGAGGATTCTCATATAAAAGGGAGGTGGGGGAGACAATCTCAGACAGTTGTGTTTGGCTTTGAAGTTTCTGTTGGTTTTAACACTTGTAAATACATTTATACAAACTATTCATTTTTAGCAATGGGATTTTAATCCTTTTTCTTTGGAAAGCTCAACCAACAGGATACAGCCATAGATACCAATTTGTCCAAATTAAAAAATCTGTCCAAAATAAATCCATTAGAAGAGTGTTTCAGTTAGGGTAATATTATAACTCCCCAGTAGACAGTTCTGAGACCTGGACATTTTCCAAATGGAAATTAAAACATTGCTATAAAAATAATCTCTTAACTTTCTGAAAAGTTCTTACATATGCTTCTGAAATCCCCCCACATCTAAGGAAACAACAGCAACTCAGATAATTTTGCTGTTTTTCCCATCAAATTGCCTGTGACATGCACTGATGAAGAAATTTTTACTTTAGTAGCTCAAGATGTAATGCAAAAAGTTTTGAAAAAGGAAATGCTTGAGACATTACTGCAAGCTAAACAAAAGCTAAAACCTAGACCAAAAAACCTTTTTGTTTCCTTCAAATAATTTCTATACCTACCTCCAACAGTTCAGAATACTCCAAAGCATTCAATTTCACAGCACAGACTTTTTTACCAGAGACTAAAAGTCTATTTCCCACCAGCACCACTCATCTTTTGGAAATTACCTGAGAAGAAGGTGAGGATGGGAAAAGCAAGTATTTTGTTAGCCTAACATTCTGAGTCTTCTCCTGAAAGAGCCACAGCTAACAAAAAGATGGAGCTTTCAGAACCAAAACCAGAACTAAAGCTAGAGCAGAAAACAACTTCATGAATATTCCCGGTTTCTCTGCTCAGTAAAATACAAACAAGAAATACTGATACTTTCCAATCTCTTTTAACAACTTCGAAAAAGAAAAGATTCAGATAAATCATTAAGAGAACTCAGGTCTATTTTTTCACATGCTCTGCTACACTATCACAGAAAGAACTAAAATCTGAAAATATTACTCTCTGAAAAACTATTAGATGCTTCTATTTTTATTTAAAGCATCCATATATCTGTAGACTGGTGCTGTAAAAACAGAAGACAAAAATAAGACTGTCTACAAATAACCCTCCTTTCACACTGCATATTTTCCCTTTTCAAAGGTATATTAGTATATCCTAAAAATACTGTGGTAAACCCTCACCGTTATTTATAGTTCAATAAATATCAAACCTCTCTTCTGCTATCTAAGTATCTTACTAAATCCCAAGCCTGTCTGTTCCTCTCTTCTCCCTCATGTATGATTAAAAACAGTACTTTACAAATACATAATCTTCCTTATCCTTGCAAAAATCAACTGGCAGCATTGACTAGCCTCCAGATGGAAAGACAGCAGTTTGCTTCTAAACTGGTGAAGCTTGAATAATGCTGTATAGATTCAAGTATGTACTAAAAGAAAAATTAGTTGTCATAACTTAGTTGTGGAAGAATTTACTTCAGCATTTAAACTGCAGGAAATTCATAGAAAAACACAGCATTAACAAAGTCAACGGAGATTAAAATATTTAACATCTTTTTGTACAGATACTTTAATCATCATTTATGGCAGTTAAAATCTTTGATCTGCTTACTGTTATTTGCATGAATTTTTCCTGTAAGAGTAGATGTTGACATAGTAGAAAATGACTATGCTATAATTAACGGACATTTTACCCTCCAGTAAAACAAAACTCTTGCTCTGGTATTCTTATCACCCCGTTCACAAAATGATGCGTTACCAAATTTTACATCTTAATATATTAACATGCATACACAAAATTATTTACAAACAGATTTGAAATTCTTACTTGGGGCCAGCATTTTTAATGTACTTCCCCATAATTCTGAGCATACAAGCAACAAATAAAACAATCTCTTCCTTGCAACAATAACAGTGAATAATTGTCAGAAAGGGATGAGGTCAGAACATAACAAGTTTGAGTAAAACAAAAACTTGAAGGGCTGCAGATATCATATCCCCAAGTTTATCCAAAGAACTGATAAAATAACAGAAATCATTTAAAAATATGTACAGTTTCATTAAGATGCCAAAGAACTAAACAGAAAAAAAAAGCTTATTGTGTTAACATATGAATTATGAAATTCATATGAACACAATCATTATGAAAACATATGAATTATGAATGCATATTTTAGGATTCAAATACTGATTAAAATGCAATTAAAAACAATTATTATACTGATGCATGCTCCTGACAATAGTACAATTTATTTTGTTTTAAAGGCTTTAGTTAAATATATCTGTACATCTAAACTCTATCCGAAAACTATTAAAGAGAAATGGCAAAAAATACTTGTTGGTAAGTATAATGTTATAAGGGGCGAACAAGCAAGCATTAAATGCATATAGAATCTCTCCCCTAGCAAGCAGTAGTGTTAAGTGAACAATGCTACTGTCTGAATGAACTATTTAAATGCTGAGTGAACTTCTTTATTTCCTCTCTTAAAATAAAAGTGGGGAAAAAAGCATATCTACAAAGGAAGAAAACAAACAAGGGGAACTATGGGTAATAAGAAAAAAATCAAAGTAAGAAAAAAACTGTTAAAAAACTGCAGTTTTGAAGGCATGCAAGTTATCACAGTGTACATTAAGGAGCGTAATTTGAATCGGCCTAATGTTAAAATGTAAAACAGTTACAGTGGTTTTCAATTTTTCTTCTATTAAGGATTAATAATATATATAAGGATTAATTAAGTTTGAAAAATTATTTTAATTACAGTAGTAGCTTCTGTTCAGGGTCACAAGAACATTTAAAGCAGAAAAGTTTCAGTTTACTGTGATTAAATAGATACTGTTTTTAAATAACTCATGCACACACAAAAAAGTAAAAGAGAATGTCATTAATGACTAGTGTCATGCTAGTTATCCCTTCCTTCATGATGAAGGGGTCTGATCATTTAGAATCATTTGTTGATGTATTAACTCTTACACCAGTGTACATAAGGCATGTTGCCTCCTTCAGATGAGACTACCACACCCTCTAAAATACTATCACAGATCACTTCAAATGCTCAAAACATGATGACTGCCTTATTGTTTTCTCTTCATTTACAAAAAGGGAAGATATTAAAATAATCTAAAAATCCTTACAAATGACACAAGTTAAATGGAACAAAGCTAGGTTCTCATGATTTTAAAGAAAATTTAAGATTTGGATTCATAGAGCATATGTAAATTATACCTCAAACTAATTAGAGTTTCAAGTATTTCCTGTCCGAAAATTCTAATGAGTTATAACAAATAACAACTGTCAGCAGATGCCTTTATTACCTAAGCAAGAATGCCAAAAGAATGTGTATAGATCTATAATGCCATCACCGCTGATAACCTTGCTTCTCTGGCACACTGCCTTATTTCCACAATAAAGTTCATCTGCCATAGCATAAATCTTTCTTCTGGCATGTGGGGGATGGAGTGGTGGAAGCGTTCAAATTCACTTAGGCCAGGTGACCAGGATTGCAGCCTTCAAGTTTTAAAGGAAGAATAAAATACTTTTAATCCCCCTGAAGCCAAATTTCATTTGGAATGCTTCCTAGGTGTTGTGAGATGATTATGAAGCTGGCGACTTTCCCAGTCAAATGGCCTAGAAAAATCCTTATCTCTGAAGTTTCTGCTTGCTCCCAGGTAGATCAACCTGCCAATCTTGACCTTCTACCAGCTGGAAAAAAGCTGACTGTAACAGAAGCTAAAATGTTTCTTATGCCATAGGCAATACATCATCTGAAAGGGAAAGTGAAAACAGGAAGCAAAACATGTCCAAAAAGTTACTCCCATGAGATTTGCCCCTGTTCTCCTCCCCCACCCATTCAGTATATACTGAAGTTGTGAAGAAGGAAAACTGTTAAAGTAAGTGTCAACAACAAACTTCAACTGAATCTAGCCTTCATCTGCTTCCCATGCACATATCCCTTACTATTGTTCAACAAAGGGTTTGACACTTCATAAGAATTTAAAGAAATAGTTTTCTTTACAACATAAGGTTTCATGTTACGAGACTAACAACAACAAAGCACATCCAGTTGGTGCAGCATTCCATTGAACTTCCTACGGAAACTGCCTTAATCACACCCACTGCTGAGCTTATCCCTTTATGCTGCTACATGACATTCACATCCTTGAAGAGAACAACTTACCTATGTTAACACTTCAAACACACACAAATGAAAATACATCAAAATAAAGAACACATCTCAAGACATTTTTGTTTTCAGAAT
The DNA here is from genome assembly GCA_017639245.1 of Myiopsitta monachus. Classification (NCBI taxonomy): domain Eukaryota; kingdom Metazoa; phylum Chordata; class Aves; order Psittaciformes; family Psittacidae; genus Myiopsitta; species Myiopsitta monachus. The sequence continues at coordinate 98,965,091 of CM029917.1, read as the reverse complement.
TATTAACAAAACATAAACAGCATATCACTTATTTTTAAAGTGAAAATAGCTTCTTAAGAAGTGCTTACAATCTTTCAAGAAGGTGTAATCCAGAGAAAGACCCATTCTTCAACTCTGTTATTTTATTGTTACTCAGGATCCTGTAAACAAAACCAGACAAGAACAACACACTTTAAGTTTGGTAACAAATTATTTGCTGCAGTTCACACGTCTGGTTTACATCTTTCTGTTTAACAGCCTTTACATCAAACTACAATGCCTAGCTCATTATCTGAGGTGTATATAACAGCACTGTTTAAAGACTCTGAATGAGGAGAAGAGGATTTTCTGTTATGTGCCCCAAGTAGCATGCAACTTTACATAATTAACACATGAAAGTACCCTCAAAAAATTATCATAATAAAACACCAGAATTGGCATAATAGATACTGGTACCAGTATACACATTCAACATTCTGTTTTTTCATACCCATTTTGATTTTCAAAACCATGTAGCATATTCCCTGTTTCCCCTCTCCTCTGCTGCCACCCTCTGCCACTTGCACAAGTTCACTTCTCCCATGTCATGCCACCTTTTCCAGCCATCATCCCAGCACATTGATCCTTCTTTTCAATGCAGTCTTTTTAAAACATCTGAAAAAAAAAAAAAACCAACCAACTCTGCAAGCACTCCTCTTACCTATCCTTTTTTCTATTAAAAGACCACACAACTGCAAATTCCCTCTTCCACACGAATGAGTGGATCAGACCCAACTAGCCAAGTCATTCTCCAGTCACAGACGTCTGTAGATGCGAATTATCCTAAAGTTAGGAAATCCCTTGTACAGCTGGGCACTTCCTTACTTAAAAAGGCCTACTTCCTATACACTTTCATATCTCTCTGTCACAAAAAAAAAAAAGAGCATGTATTTTCCTTTTGAATCACAAAATTTTGTCATCCACAATGAAGTCTCACAGTACAAAGCTCTGCTGCATAGAGTGCTTCACCTCATACGTTTTGAACACAGCTCCTGTTATCTTCATTTGATGCTCTGCATTTCTTACATTGAAACAAGCAGTAATCAATCCCTACCTACCCTCTCTTTAGTGTGTAATTATGTAGAAACCTAGATGATCTCTTGCCAGATGGAAGACTCATATTTTACTTAATTACTCTTCACACAAAAGTAATTTTTTGCCACCATAATAATTTCTGAGCTCTTTCCAGCCTTATTATGCTAAAAAAATTCCGAGATAAGACCACCAGAACTCAGTCTCTAACAGACAAGTCACAAATCTGCATAGTGGGATAAAGATGTTCTGTTTCCTAATGTTTTCCTAGCAATTTTTAATACCTCTTTACCACTTGTACTAAGAATTGAAGATTTCTGGTCAGCTCAGCACCCATCATCATATATATGAAGACAGAACTGTCATCATTCCTGATACAATTTTCACTGTACTGCTTCTGTCACTTCAATGCCCAATTATTAGTTTCATAAACTTCTTCCAAAACTCTTCACCTCACCCTCTTCCTTATTACATACCAAGCAACTCACACTCACAATGCTGTACATATTATGAAGAAATAGGTTGTGCGTTTCAGATCCCTCAAACTCCATTCCACTCAAAGGCTAGCCATTTATTTCCACATCCACTTCTTATTCTTCAGCAAGTTAGCTGTTTGTACAGTGATTTTCCATTTCAGGCTGAACACACCGTTTTCTTCAAATCCTTTGGAAAGGGACCAAGAGACAGCTTTTGGAAAAGCATCTGTCCCATCATATCAACTGGATCATCCCTGTTTGCCGATTGTGAAAAACTCAAAGTTGGTGGGGAAGAGCTTCCCATTACAGGAGATGTTAACATTCCAGAGTATCTCTCTCTTTATCGAGGTGTAAAGTATACTTATTATAAATTATAAATTTATTAAAATTCTACTGATTTGTTCAATACAAACATCAGACTCAGAAACATATAGTTCTCCTAAACTCCTGATGCGCTTATGAATACGCACATTTGCCATCCCGCCAGTCCTCAGAAACCAATTTCATTCTAAGCATGACTTCAGACATTCACCATCTGACTTCTTCCTTGGGTTCTCCCAAAAGCTCTCCCATGCACACCATTATATCCTGGAAATTTATTCACTCTGTCAGATTGCTCCACAACTTCTGCTACAGTCACTTCAATTTCAGACAAGTCCTCTGACAAATGTATCTTACAGATCCATCAGTCCATGCACCTCTTCACTTACACCAATTACATCTTCAGGCACTTAAACTGCCACTAGGAGATTTCTTTCCAGCCTAATACATATTTCAGATATCCTTTAAAATAGCCATAAACCATACACACACAACACTCTTTCGTCCAATACGTAAAATTTATTATCTAATGACAAGGATTAGTACCTGAAAACACATCATAAGACAGAACTAAAATACAGAAAAATCAATCTATGAAAACAGCGTCATTTTGACACAACCATGAATTAAGCTAAATAGTTTTCTTTCCCAGGTTTCTCAAAGATTGCCTCAAGGCTTTTGGCTTAGATGAACATAAGGCAGGCTTTTTTTTTGTCTCAAAGCTCTGATTTTGAGTCAACCTCTCACAATCTCACAGACACAGAATCAAGAGAGCCAAACAAATTATTTGAAAATCTTTCAATTTCCAGTTTGACAGACAGAAGTTTGAAAATTCTTTGAAAAATTACAGATTAAAACTACTCAACCAAGGTAACAGTTCTGATGCTAAAAGGAGAGATCCCATTCCTTCTCCTCCCCTTACAGTCATATCATGTATTTCTGCAGCTCATCTCTAGTCATCCCTCATGCTCACTGCTCTGCAAGCAACGAATATTAAACCACACATTTACCCAAGGCATCTTCCAAGAGATCAATCTGTGTCAACCGCAAAAGCGTGATCATCATAGCATGCTACACAGTTGGCTAATCCTAGGCGAAGGCTGATCACAAAAATGGTAGAAAGCATGAGAAAAAAATACTTAAAAGTATACTGAGAATTTGTTGTATGTGCCTATAATGCCTGTAACATCCACTAGAGTGCCAACTAAGAAAATGTACTCTTGTGAAAATACAGTGCTAATTAAATACATTAAGCTACCTTGTAGTAAGGAAAGAAGGAAAACTGCCCCTTGGCTGCAGCTGTGATAACCTAGATGACCAAACAAATGAAACAGAGTATTTTTGAAAAACAGATGTACAAATCAAGAAAGTCCTGGTACTCTTTGGAAATCTACATGTATTTCAAGTAAAGTTTGCATCAGGGAAGGCCTAACATTAACAGAAACAGAACATATATTTGCAAGACTTCAAGTTTAGTAATAATCTACAATTTGGAATGCCTGCAAAAATAGTAAAATTTAACCAAAGCATTAAAATCACACATCCTGAAGTCTTTGAAACTACTTTCACTTCTACTCCAAAAGGTTTTAACCTACATAATAAGTATTACTATAGAAATGGTAAGTACAGGATTCATTCTGCAAACCAAATCTATTGAGAGCAAAATAGATCTTTATTTCAACACCTTCCCTGGTTTCAGAAATGTCAGCAGGAAGAAAAAGAATAACATATAAAGAAATTAAGGCATGTATAAAACAATTAATAGTTAATGCAAACTAAACATAAAGCATAACAGCAACAGCAAGAAAAAACACAGACCAATTTCAGGCTTATGGATACAATAAGGAGAAAAATCAGTGGTTCACAAAACATCCAAGTTGACAGAAGCAAGCCCGCACACTACCATCTTTAGCAGAACAGAAATAATTTGTATTTCAGTTATATCTGACTTAATTTTAAGATTTATTTTACCTGTATTTTTCAAGGAAAAAAGAGCTATTCAAAACAGAGCAGAAACTACTTCAAAGGCAGCTATAACTGACAGAACTAAATTCAAACTAATAAAAATTACAGTTCTATAAAAAAATTATTTTTCTGATATTGCCTATAAAATAATAGACCTAAAGTAGAAGCCTTTGAATATCTGTGCACCAGGTAAATTTCTCTCTGGAGTGTGATGTACAAATTATAGTCAGCCTGATTTAGTATTTTCACTGCAGAGGCTGTTAGTTGCTCAACCATACAGGCTTAGTACAATAAATGGTAGATTTTACAACACTCCGTATAACCCAAGACATTTCACCACAATTAAAAATGTTGTAAGTGCAATCTTTAAAAAAAATACAGTTTAAAACTTACTGTTAATATATTTAGTCTATACATTATTTGAAGTGTTCAGAGGTGTGGCATAAGATGACAAAATGCAATAAAGCATTTGCCTCAAAGTAAACATTTCATAGTCACTTTCACAATTTCTGCGCATTAATGTACAGTGAACTGATGGACTGCTATGTATCACTTAGACACAGCAAATTATTTGTGATCAGTAATAATTCTAAGTTACTAGTTTAAGACTATAATTTTTCCTAAAACGCAAGTAATTCTGAAAATACACAAGCTTTTCCATCATTAAGAATTTTAAAGGGAAAACCATAGAGAGCAACAGATCTCCACTCATCCCCATCCTGTTCAGCTCTTCTTTAACAAATGACTTTGCAACATAAGCTATGCACCTGGAGATTTCACGAAGGGGCTTCCATAGCCCAATGTCACTGTTGTTTCATATGTCTTACAAGCTCCAGACCAGATTTCCACCAAACCCCACAACCCCTCTTTTAAATGAGCAACAATACCTGCTTGGAATAAATGCATTTTGCTCGCCCAACCCTTACATAACTGCAAATAAAATACGGAACGACCACATGCAAACATACAGCCACAAGAATTAAAAAACTTGTAAGAAAAGGCAGCTGGAAAGTAGGTTCTAGAAAGCATTATTAACATCTCAAGCCACCTTAAAGTAACACAAACAAGCAACAAACTCTCCTTTGACCAAGCAGTGTGGTTTTATAGACTAAGAGGTAAAACAACATACCTCAGAAAAAAATATTCCACCACCAACACCCCCCAAAAAAATACCCCAGCCAAACCAACAAACTAAATACCACCCCAGCTTTTCACCCATTCCAAGAACATTACTGAAGTGTTCCTTTGTTGAATAGCCTTTATTAAGCAACCCTTTATTAATAGTGATCCTTTGTTGGATCCAAAAGCACTGTTTCCATTTTGCTTCAGAAAGCAGCAGAAGAATTTGGCAAAACTCTGCAAGAAACTCAACTCTGGCTCATAACTTATTGGCAAGACCTTTAACCATTGATGCCCAGTTTCTAGCATGCAAAACAAAACTATGCAGTCAAACTCGAAGTCTGTCCTTTGTACTATAAAGAGTTTTAGCAACAGATACTAAAGGTGATGTAATCATTATTTTCTTTTTGATACAGCAGGAAAAAAATAATCAAGGCTTGATTTGTTTTTATCATTAAAGTGAAAAGCACTAATTGAAAAAACGTTTTATTCAATAAAACAGTTTAGGCTTCACTAAGACAGCAGTCAACTAGACAGAAATTTAGAATGCATCTGCAAGCTCACAAATTAATCCCTTCATAGGATACTACTAAAATACACCTCTATTAACACTATTACAAAATAGTCAAAATGGCCACCAAGAAGGCTGTACAAAGCCTGGGAGACAGAGTAACTTTTAGCTGAATGTTTAAGGAGCTTCCAGAACACATTTTAAGAGACCCAAATAGAGACACAGGAAAAAGAAAATCAAAGCATTGCATGATGCTGGCTGCATATTTGAAGGACTGGGAAAGCATCCACCAACAAAAATTGGACTAAAATAACCATCTGTGCAACCAAGAAAAATGCTTTCTGCTGAAAGCTGTGAACATGCAAAAAGAAATACATTTTTCAAAGTTAATCTTGTAGAAGCTGTGATTTAACAAGGATATAAAAATCGATATTTTTCAACAGTTAGTATTCTGCCTTCTAGTGAGTTACTGGTGTCAAAGAAAAAGAAACATAAGTAACAGACTGCACAGAACATGAACAGGACTTGCATAAAAGTAACCCTAAAATGAAAACATTCCACAAGCTACATACAGACAACTACAAATCTTTCCTGAGCCTCTAACAAAAGGAGACAGTATTTTCCAATTTAGCAAAAGCATTATAATTGAGGAAGCTTAGCAATGAAACATTTGCAAAGTAGTTTGCAACAGATAAAAATTTCCTGTACTATTTCATTCTTATGCATCTTAAACAATATTAAGACTGTAAATTAAAACATTCAGATACAGCAAAATTACAGAATTAAGACTGTCTATTTATACCGCTCCATTTGTAACTAGGAGTGTCCTAACTTTATATCATGTAATGATGGACCTTTTTTTTTATTCCTACACGATCTCTGAACATTCAAGTATCCAATTTCTTCTAACACTAACTCTGAGCTGCTGTTTCTAAAGCTAACCAAAAGGACTGTAACATTACATTCTGTGAAGCTTCTCTCTCTCTTAAATTCTCAAGCCCTCTCTCCCTTAAATCTATGTTACTAGACCAGGTTGCTCCAAGCCTCATCCAACCTGGCCTTGAACACTTACAGTAATGGGGCATCCACAACTACTTCGAGCAACCTGTACCAGTGACACACCACCCTCACAGCAAAGAACATCTTCATAATATTTTATCTAAATCTCCCTTCTTTCATATTAAAGCCATTCCCCCTTGTCACTACATGCTCTTGTAAAAAGTTCCTCCTCAAGCTTTCTTGTAGGCCCCATATAGGTACTGTTATGCTGCTCTAAGGTCTCCCCAGAGCCTTCTCCTCTCCAGGCTGAACACCACCAGCTCTCTCACCCTCTATTCATAGGAAAGGCGCTCCAGCACTCTGAGCATCTTTGTGGCCCTCTGAACTTGTTCCAACAGGCTCAAGCCCCTCTTGCGTTGGAGCCCCAGAGCTGGATACAGTACTCCAGGTGGGGTCTCATGAGAGCAGAGTAGAGGGGAAGAATCTCCTCCCTCAACCTGATCACACTCCTTTCAATGCAGCCCAGCATATTGTTGGCTCTCTGGGCTGTAAGCACACACTGCTGGCCAGCTGGTCTCACTTAAAAGGGTTGTGGTCAACATCTGTTCTGTTTCTCATCAACCAACACCCCAAATCTTTCTCCTCAGGGCTGCTCTGGATCACTTCTCTGCCTAACCTGTACTTGTGCTTGTGATTGCCCCAACCCCAGTGTTAAGACTTTGCACTTCGCTTTTCTGAACTTCATGAGGTTGTGTTGACCTACTTTTCAAGTGTGTCAAGGTCCCTCTGGATGGCATCCTTTCCCTCCTGCATGTTGATAAGACCACACAGCTTGGCGTCACTGGCAAACTTGCTGAGGGTGCAATCCCAGTTGTCCATGTTGCCAACAAAGATGTGAAGCAGCACCAGTCCCAGTATCAAACTGAGGAACACCACTCATCACCAGTCTCCACTTGGATATCAAACTGTTGACCACAACTCTTTGAGTAAGACCTGCAGCCAATTCCTTATCTACTGAGTGGTCCATCCATCAAATCCATATCTCTCCAGTTCAGAAACAAGGATGTTATGTGGGAAAGTGCCAAAGGCTTTGCACAAGCCTGGACAGATGATGTCAGTGGCTCTTCCCTCATCCACCAATGCTGTAGCGCCATCATAGAAGGCTACCAAATTTGTCTGGCATGATTTGCCCTTGTGGAGTTAATGCTGGCTGCACCCCATCACCCCTTTATTGTCCATGTGCCTCAGCATAGTTTCCAGAAGGATTTGCTGTATTATCTCGCCTGGCACCACAGTAAGACTGAGTGGCCTATAGCTCCATGGGTCTTTCTTCTTTCCCTTTTTAAAAATAGGCATTGTTTCTCTGTTTCCAGTCAGTGGGAACTTCACGGACTGCCACGACTGCTCAGATATGATGGATGGTGGCTTAGCCACTTCACCTGCCAGTTCCCTCAAAACCTGTGGACTCATCAGGTCCTTGCACACCCTTCATGTTCCTTAGATAGTCCTGAACCTGATCTTCTCCCACAACAGGTGGTTCTTCACTCTCCTAGTCCCTGCCTTTGCCTTCTGCAACTTGGCAGTGTGACTGGAGCACTTGCCATTGAAGACTGAGGCAAAAGTTGTCAAGTACCTCAGTCATTTCCAAATCCTTTCCAAATCCTAGGTAACCAGCTCTCCCATTTCCTTCCAGAGAAGGCACAAATTTTCCTTAACCTTTCTTTTATCACCAATGTATCAGTAGAATCTTTTCTTGTTCCCCTTTAGTCTCTGGTCAGATTTAATTCTACCAGAGCTTTAGTTTTTCTAACCCTATCCTTGGCTGCTCAGACAACTTCTTTGCATTCCTTCTAGGCTATCTATCCTTGCTTTCACCCTCTGTAGGCTTTTTCTGAGTTTGTCCAGGAGCTTATCTACCACATGTACACTGTTTAGGATTCTCACTGTCTCACGGTTAAGTGCAAGTTTACCCCACCCCTCCATACATACATGAAAGAGAGTAACTTGCTTCACAGAATATTCTGCACACATACATGCCTAGCCAGACTCTTCTAACAAGCTGTTACAGCCAATACATTCTATTTGTCATATCAGAGTAGCATTAATTATAGCATAGGCTGTCACACCCAGTCTCACATTTATTTACATTTCCTATCAGGTATACGTGCTCTCTAGAAAGTGCTTTGTCTAGACACGTTAGCAAACTCTTCCTGTTACCTGCTGGCACACGAAGATTTTTCACAAAAATTTAAATCCTAATCCTATAGATGTAAACTGGTTTTGGATAGTTTAGCTCCCTGAACTGACTAGGCAAGGAGCCAGAGAAATGCTAGTACAGCAGCAAGGGGGGGGGGGGGGACGGACACGACCCACCCACACCGTGAGAGACTGGGAGGTGAAGGTACAAACACACCAGTTTGTACCTACAATTCAGGCAAAAGTTCTACAGGCAGCTGGATGCGGATGTAATTTTCACTCAGAGGAAGAGATCTCCTCTCCCCTGCCCCGGCTCCTCATCATCCCTGTGTCAGAAGCAGGAAGAGAGGATGGAAGGGGACCTCCCTTCTCCAGTACAGAGCTGTAAGGTCAGCTCACTGCAATCTATGGAAACTTTAATGAGCCTGACAACACACAATTCTGAGAACTGCTTTAAATTCCTGTTAACACCAGAGGCTGTTGCCCTAAAACAACAGTTCAAGGTACTGGAATCAGCTGTTTGAGATGTCATACAGGACGCTTTTAGAAATCTGAGCATGACTTGCGAAATCTGCCTAATACTAACTTTCTGACAGAAATAAGCCTTTATGTCCATCTCCTCAGATGGAAATAGCACATTATGTGGATGATAACAGAAGTTTTTCCAGATTGTGTTATACCACTACCATTTCCTTATATGATCCACCTCCTACTGACATTCAGTCACTAATCCCACCTTTACCGATTTTGCGTGTAGTTGCTGAATTTCCAAGAATTCTTGCCAATAGCACACTAAGCCAGTTACACTCATCCTTCAGCACCTTATCTGGTCTGCTTTCATTTCCTCTGAAGTCCTTCTGACTTCTCATCTCCATGACCAACACATCCATTCAAAGAAACACGCGCTCCCATCTTAACTCTTCCCCAACTCCCAGTAGTAGTTTCTGAATTTTAATCTAGATCTCCTTGCTTTTCTTCATTCTCTATCTAGACCCCCACTTCCTTCTACCTCAAAGCATCTTTTTTTTCCCCTAAATTGAACTGACCTAGCAGAGGACACAGACTGTACTCTTAGACAAAGCACCTGAAGGCAGCACAGCTCACAGCCACCTACAGATGTAATGCTTGCCTGGATAAATCCTAGAACACACTGCTCAGTGCAGAGAATTGTGGAATTAAGCTTCCTATTTCCTAAACATCTTTCATCAATCTGTATCTATCATGTTTGGTTTGTTTGGGTGTCCTCCTGCACCCCTCCCCCCTCCCAAAAAAAAAAAAAAAGCAGCTCTTAGTTGGTTTTGCTTGCCAGAAAGGTCAAGTTTCTACTTCAAAAGTAAACCTCGGAACCCTGCCAAAACTGGCTGACTAGCTTGGATCACACATACTACCAAAACAACTACCGTACTTTGGGATGTAACAGCTCTGCACTGCAGTGCACTGTCATCCCATTTACTCTAAGGCAGCTTGGAGATTTGCAGGACAGTACTGTACTGCACCATTGGACAAGCCCTGTGCCATTACAGAAGGAGGAGTCACAACACAGTAACGCACATAAACAGTAATTAATGGATATGATCTGTCCCACTGTAGCACTCTAAAGGCAACAAGACATCGCAGTGCTCACTGCTGAACAGCCAAAGAGTGAAATCCAAAGGTGAAAAGAAAATTCTAACCTACTTACTGCGTTAAAGACTACAGATAATAAAATTAAGATTTTGCAAATCAGTATTTAAAATTCATTCCTTATCTCACTGCAGAAAGCAAAACTCACAAAAATACACACTAGTTCACTTAAGTTCTGAAATTTAAAACCATTTATTATGACAAAGGAAATGATCAATTGTTTTTAATCTTCAGGGATTAATTAACTTCTGGCACAAAGAAAGTATTCAAACTGTATAGATTCAAAAATCATAGAAACTATTACGGTGAAGATAACAGACTAAATAACGCAGTAATGACAAATCCTTGAACTTGCAACATACCTGGCCCATGCAAAGTACATATGGAAACCATTAAATTCTGAAAAAGCTAATCTTGCAGCTCCATGCTTACTTTAAATCATGAAAATAAACTCTGAAACATAACAAACTTCAAGCAAAGAGGAATGAGACATATTCATTCTTGATCACTGCAGCACAAATCTAGTTCTATTTCTTTAACTTAGCATTAACTTTTAGATTTGACAAACAGCAAAGGATGAATCCAATTCTGAATTTTCTCAACAAGGTGGAAGACATACACAAAATCTGACAGACTGGATAGGTGTACTAGAATACAAGCCTACCAGAAAAAGAAACATCACTGATAACTTTTAGGAGTCAGACGCCACCGGTAAAAAGGCAAGTACTTGTAAATTACTAAATGGTAGACAATTCTAAAGTTCTATCTCTGCACCATGTGTTCCTAAGCAAAACATATTTTGTACAGTCCATGTATCCACTGACAAAAGAAAATTTAAGATTTAGTGGGAATTATAAGCATCTCTGTCTTCAAAAAACGTTAGCCTTGCCCAAGCTATTAGTACTGGGCACTTACAAAAGTCTAAGCTAGAATATTTTAACAAAAAATATCAGCTGCCAAGAATACCTTCAAATTAATAATGGAAATGTATCTCAAAAAAAGAGGCAAACTCCTGCAGTTACTATGCCTACTTACTGCTTGTCAACATTTTGGTAAAGGCCACTTTTCCAAACACATAATAGAGAAAGGCTGGTACACAAAAAACAAAGGAAATTAAAACAGTTAACAAAGCATTAGATCACACCCTAGAAAAACACTATTATAAATCATAAATATAAATATTTCTTTTTATAGGAGAAGGGGAAAAAAATAAGTAATAACACAAAATATGTGTCATTACAATGTAATCACAATGTAACCACACACTGTGATACAAGTTACTTCTTGCAATACTAGCGATCTTCTGCTAAGAAACTTTCGGAATTTAGGAACTCGTGTTCTAAATGGAAAAGCTGTGTAGATATCCAGAAGTCCAATATGTATGCCTTTCAAAGCATGCCTTTCAGCTGCTCAAATCCCATGACGTTTTAGGATATTTCTCAACAGCAACCCAGTTAAGTACGTATTGGAACAGTTCTGAACACAAATCCTGGCTGATGGCTTAGAAATTCGAACACTTTTAAGTGCAAACACTTACATGTTCCTGTCAGGATACATAGGTAAGCAAAGTTGTTTGCAGATCAGTATGGATCCAAACTCAGAAGAACAATTCTTTACTGAATAAATATGCTTTTCCTCTGTTTAATAAGATTACTTTTCCTATAACATAACCTATGTGTAACAGGTAACAAAGATTCTCATCAAATAACAAGGATTACAACTTCATGGGCTTGTCTTCAGTAGGATTAGACATTCTCTTCCAAAGAACAAAATAATGGCTAATATCCAGTAGGTTATGACATCATCATTAGAGATTATCTCAAGAAACATAACAGCAATTAATATCTTATCTCAGACTGCTATTACAAGAGTATTGTGCATTCCTTACTTAAATGTGAATTATGGCAATGACTTCAGTTATCTGCTGAAATACAGAGCATGTCAGACAAAGTACTGAGTTACATTCACGCAGTTATGTTATCTTCACACCAAAAGCATCTCACCTGGCTAGTTAAAACTACAAAGTTCAATGCCATCTATGGTGTTCACATAAATACACCCTTCATTTGCATTCAAATCAGTTTTTATTATATATGGCTAGAAAAAGGCCCATGCTTAGCTACAACTAAACTTGAATTTACCTTGGAATTTGACCTGACTCTCAATGAAGCACCAGTTAATTCCACCTTGATTCTAAAGCAATTTCAATTTACAGTACTGTCAAAATCCTAAACATTACTTATTCTCCCATAGACGCCTCTCTACAATACTTTTCTTTCAGTGTTTGCTTTCCTTCCTCAATCATGAAACAAACTCACTTTGTCTCTTATCAAGTGAAATCAAGTTCAGATTCTTTTTTATGAATCGTAACTAAAGAGTCTAAATAGCACTGACCTAAATTACAAGGACAATAAAATGTTTTCTGACAAACAAAGGCCAACATTTCATAAATGAAGTGACTGCCCAATTTATCAATACCATTGTTAACCACTAACTACAATGGTGTGCAAGAATGAAAGAACCTTGCCAGCATTCTAAGACACTATTAATTTATCCTCATTTCCCCTATTTATTACCTTCCTTTTTTGAGACTTTTGTCCTCAAAGCAATTTAATTGTAAAAAAAAAAAAAAAAAAAAAAAAAAAAAAAAAAAAATTGAAATGCTAAATGCACCGTAGCTGATCTACTGAAAGTCCCAGAATTTGATCAGGGATAAGGATGGAATCAGGACTTCTAAAATTAATATAAACACTTGAGTCATTCCTAGCTTACTTGAAAACCAAGATGGTACATAAAATTATATAGGCTCTCATATTTAAAACAGGTTTGCACAAAATAAGAGTCAACATAAAAGGAAGTTAACTGAATTAAAATGTAGCTGATCTACACAACAGTGATCTATTTTCAACTACTTATCTCTGCAGTGATCCACTAATCCAAAAAGCTATAATAGAACTCGTCTTAATAGAAGAATCCCACAAGAATCAAGAGTCAAGATAACTCGGGGCACTTTGACTCTAATCAGACAGCCTTTCACTATCCAAGCGCTGCAATTCTATGTATCAGCTTGAAGGGGAAAATAAAAAAAAAGTGTTTTTTTTGGCAAAAGATTAGATAATGATTAACCCAGCCACTACTAATCAACATGTTAGTGAAATGGCACCTGGCAACACACCCCATAAATCACCTGAACTTTCTAACCAGGTTAGCATGGATTCAGTAAAAACTCTTTCAGTGATATGGAAAGTCATGCCTCAAGAACCAACAAACTTGAAAGATCCTGAACAACAGTTGCTGTGTCCACTCTCTTAGAAAAAGCAGAAGCATTGGTTTAGTAGTCTTTGCCTTATATTTAAGAAAAATTTCAAAGCGTGTGTTCATATTAAATTGTATCAACACACTTATGATACTACAAATAACAATTAAAATCACATTGGTTATTGCTATGTTTATTAAAAAGTTTAAAACGGAGAAATAAATATTTTGGAAGTAATCATGAACTTCAAAGGCCATTTAAAACTGAAGGCAACTAATTAGTGTATGTGGATACACTCTAGATAATGAAGGACTATGAAAATCAAGATGAAAGACGAACTATTCTTCCAAATTCTTCTGTCACTGCAATTATGAACAAAGGTCCATTCACAGCAAGGCTGCTGTGTTTGATACCTTTTTGTCAGAGCTGTGACTCCAAGTTTTCTGAACCAAAAGACCCCAAAGTCAACATAACAACCATATTAACGCTTACTGTTATCAACATTATAATGGATAACATTATATTTTTAACAGTTATTCAGCTGCAAAGCATTAAAGCCTAACAAAGGCTGAAATAAATTTGTTGACCAAACAGCCATCACCACCTACTTTTTGCATTCTTTTCTATTTCACATTTGAATATTTCTGGTCCCTTCAATAGATAACGTAGAACCATCTTCTGAACCCTCACAGTGTGCTAAGTGAGAACAACTACTTTAGCCTTAATCAGCTTCCTTTTCTTGGCTTTCCCTTTTCTCTTATGTCCAGATTCATGCATCTGCCACTGTCTAGGTCCACAAGTCACTAAGACTTCCTGAAGGAAGCCCCTCCTTGGTGCTTCAATGCTGTGTTAAGTTCATAAAAGCAGCAGACTGTTCTTATGACAGAACTACAAGTCATACTGTGCTTATTAAGCTCCGATAACTGGAAGATCTTTCAAACCTGTCATTTCTAGTTAAGTAGATGCATATCTTAAACTAGACCACATAATTCAGTTTCTTTGCATCAATTTTATTGAGCACTACTTGGTTGCTCTTGAGTCTTCCCATGGTAGTACAAGCACTTTAAAACTTTCTAAAAGAACAGAGTTCCACTTTTAGGACCATCTTCCAATGAAATCCAGTACTGCTGATGTCAGGGGGGTTGGACATCTTTACAGATGCCCAAACCATTCTACGATTCTCTGAACAACTTCTTCGTTAGAGTGACCAGTTAATGTCTCCACAAGAAAACCAACTTGCAAATCGTTTTTTTACATGTGCGCACTCATGTCTAAGTAAATAGCAACACATTTCTTACTCTGGAATAAGTTGCACATCCTGTTTGAAACTTGTTATTCAAATGGATGAGCTAGGATTGCCTCCACATAAAAAGAGCACACCTACTGCTACATGGAAGTAAACTGAGCTTTTTTTCCGAAGAAACAAAACAAATCCCTTTGGCTGGTTTTATTGCGAAGTGCAACAAACAAGTTGCTGTTTGCTACCGCGAAACTTCAGGCCAACCTAGTCTACAACACACTGAGCAGCTCGTAGTCTTTATTAGCGCTCGGTTGTTAGAACTACCTCAAAGCACGGTACTCCTAACACCCATTTACTCCTGACATTAAAAAAAAAAAAAATAATAAGAATTTACCGAAGTTTAAAACAGCCAACAACACCCCCCCCAATAAACAAATAAACCTGCAGAATTCATTACTTATAATAAAGAAACACTTAAGCCTTCCAAACACCCCGAACCCTTTGATGGAGAGCAACCCCAAGAGAGAAGGAGCAAGGTGGAGGGATATTGCTCCCGCCGAGCCGAACCCCCGCCCCGCCGGTGAGCAACGGGATGCTCTCCCCATATCACCATCCCGGGAAAGTAAGGGAAAACATTAAAATCATAGCAAAAAAAAAAAAAAAAAAAAACAAACAAAAAAAAAACACACAAACAAAAAAAAACTAAAACAAACAAAAAAAGCCTTGGGTCTTTCCTCAGCAGCAGAGGGGTCAACCACGCTTCCACACCCCCTGGCTGACCCCATTTTACCTCAGGCCAGCGCTCCCTCCCACCTCCCCACCCTATCCACGTCGGATCAAGGCCGCTCGCCCCCCACCCGGAGTCGATACTTACAGGGTGACCGTCCGGTTAGGCAGCGTCTCGGGAGGCAGAACCTGAGCGAGCTCCAGGTTGCTGCAAACTACCTTCACCTCCACCGGGGTACTGGCCGCCGGCGCTTTGCCGGCGCTCTTGGGGCGACCATCGTACTTGCAACCCGGGGGCAGCGCGGCACTGCCACTGCCCCCCAGCGCCGTCAGGAGCAGGAGCGCTGGCAGGAGCTCGGCCGGGCGACGGCGGCGGCGGCGTGGTGGGCGACAGAGAGCGCGGCGGCCAGGCGGCAGCATGGCGGGGCTGTACAGGGCCCCGCTCCATCTCCTGCCGCGGGTGGCGGAGACGGACGGGGTCAGCCGGGCCGGGCGGGAGAGCGGCAGGGAGAGGCAGGAGCCGCGGTTCGCCCCGGCCTAGCTCCACGGAGGCGGCACAAGACGCAGCCGCACCACTACCACCATGTGCTACCGCGGGGCTGGTGGGCTGCGGGCGGGAGCCGCAACCAACAGAGCCACCCTCCTCTTTGTGTGGAACCGAGCGGGCTCCGTGCAGCTGCAGCAGCGCCGCCTTCCGCCGGTGCCGGAGCCCCGCGGCAGCCAGCACGCCCGCCGGGCCTCGGTTCTACTGCGCAAGCGCCGCGCTGGCGGCCGGCGCTTGGCGCGCTTCCGTGTCGGGCAGCCGGGGTTGTGTTAGGGGTACTTTGCGCCTCAGCGGAGGGACAGAGCTTTTCTGGAGAAACAGGCGCCTTCCCGATGGAGAGCATCTGGTCCTTTCCATCGCTGCGCCCTGGAAGGGCTATCGGCATCGTCAGGCCTGGTCTGGGTCCTCTCTGAGTCCCACCGCTCCCTGCCGCGGCGACACCGCGAGCTGTCGGGGCCTTCCTGCCCCTGCCTCCTCGGGCAGGAGCCCTGTGCCCTAACAGTTGCCTGTTCCCCGATGGCCGGTGTCTTTGGGCCCTGCTTCTTCGGCTCTGTCTCGTCGCAGGAACAGGGTGGAGCAGTTTCGTTCTGCCTCCGTGCCTTGCCTGTTGTACCCAGTTCCAAACCCTTGTACTTAACTGGAGGAGCTCTTGGCTTTCATGCTTTCTTAGAAGAAGTATCATCCCCTGCTTAGGGGCTGAATGACTTTCAGTACTTTTGAACACCAAGTATGTTGTGCTTGTAAGACATTTGTCCTCAAATCATCCTGTAAAATTAGGTAACCTGTTATTCTCGGCTTGGCAGCCAAAGAGCCGAAGGATGGAAAAATACTAATCTGAAATGTAAAAAAAAAAAAAAAACAAAAACAAACAAAAAAAAAAAACCCACAACAAAAAAAGGCAAAAAAAATCCCCAAACAAACAAAAAGAAACCACCAACAGAAAAACACCCTTCCTACAATGTTCCTTTTTATTTCACGCTTGGGGCTGCTTTTCTGGGTGTAGTTAGGTCATGTTCCCACATTTCTCTGCAGCCAGGTGAAAATGCCTTTGTGCCAATGACAGCTGAAATTCTCAATATGTTCTTTGCCCGCCTCCCCCCCCCCCCCCCCCAGGTGTGAGGGTAATAACTGTTACCTGACTCGCAAGCAAATTACAAGAACTGACAGTACCTACTTTACAATTTTAGGCGAGACTTTGCAGAATCCATAGGAAGTTCTGGTCCCAAACCAAGAGCTCACAATGCCCTATTCTTACAGAAGAGCACTGGCAAATAACCTGCAAAATACCTGTTATTACACAGCAATGCAATTTTAGGCATTGGCAATAACAGCTGCCAAAATTAGTCTTACAAACTCATTAACCTAAGGTGTCCTTGGATAATACTGAGCACTTGGGTTGTGACCCAGTTTAAAATGTAACATAACGAAAGATACTGGCACGGAACAGGAATTATGGACTGGGGCAAGGGGAACAAGGTTAGAGTGATAACCTCACAATTACTGGGGCACGTTGTAAATACCTTTTATCCACTATCATGTTTTCTCTCCTCAATTGTATGGACTCTTACAAATGAGGATGGAACCTGTCCCACATAATGAAATTGTTGACCAGAATGCAAAGAGGACACAGGTCCTTCAAGTCCAGGTTTGCCTGCCACTGAGTCACTCAGCAGGACCAACCTGATCTGGGAGAGAAGTAAGGCTGCTTACACTCTAAATTAGGTCAGGACACAAAATACAAAGCTAACAATCCCTTTGTGCTCCTATGCTGCTCTTGTGCCAGCTGCAAAAGGGAGATCTAGTTAGCATAAGTTCACCAGTTAATTCGTCAGTTTTGGGCTTTGTTTTAAACAAATTCAAGCTGCAGAGTGAATTTGTATTGGATCAGTGCTTTGTATCATGGAGCCCCATGATTTTTGATCTGGCACCAGGAGTTTTAAAGCTGGAATGATAATATCAAACCAGAGCCTAAGATACTTTTTCCCTCAGAATTAGTGCTGGGTTAAACAATTTTTCCCTTTTTCTGCTTTCCTCTCATAACCTTCAGCTACATTGATAACATGACCCCATTCACTGCACAGCTTCATAAAATGTTTGTGCTGGGTTAGAGATCAACATGGAGATAGGGCATACAAGCTGCCTCTTCTGGCAGCGGAGCTGGTTTGTGCCGGTTTAAACCATTGATACCACCAGAATTTTGGCTTGGCATCACCACAGCTTTAGCATAGCATATCAAGATTGCACTTCAGTGCTACTGGTGGAAACATTCCGAAGTTCTTCCGAAGCTACTTGCTTCTCTCACATTTGCAGCTATGCGTATGTTTTGACACCATTAGTGTCCAGTTGTATCAGTGAGATGATTCCCATAATCACATCACCTAAAGATGATGATGGAAGTGGTGAGCTGTTGCTTCTGGTGACCAACTTAACTCTTGATTTTCCCATAATCATGGTGAAACACATTTCTTGCCACTGGTTTTCATCTTAATGTCATGTCCAGTTCCTTTCAAGTGTGTTGCTTGCCCTTGATGTTTCTGAACAATCATCTGCTCTGTTCTTTCCACTCCACTGAGACCATCCCTATGTAGATCTCTAACTGTGGATCGCAGTTGCAACTCTCCTACAATTTTAAATGATACCTCTAATTAAACTGCCTCTATGGAAACCTTGAAGTGTTGCTCTCTGTTGTTTTATGTTGTCTGAGTTTGTCTGTTTCCGCAGTAAATCTGATTCCAGGGCTTTTTGTTCCTCACCTGTTTTCAAAAAGTTTGAAGGCTTCAAGCAAAAGGTTCTTTTTGAAGGCTTGTGCTTTTACCCTCATCTTTCTTCTTTCATACAAATTACTGCGACTTCCATTCTGTGCCAAAGATTTGAAAATGTATTTTCTTAACATTGACTCAGGAAAGCTCTTAACCCAAAACATATGTCCCATAGCAGTCACCTAACAAATCTCATGTGGGTTTTTTTTAACTGCCGTATACCTTTGTCAAGTTTATTAGATCACTACCTTTATTGTAGTTGAAGTGGGCTAAGGATATAAGCACAAAGTTACATTGTATGTTTGCTTCAAACACCAGAAAGTCCTGCTCCTCCTAGCTTTCCAGCAAAACCTCTACCTATAGATTATGTGCCCTTGCTCTTGCTCTACCTGTGGTAGTCATCTGGTTGTTCAGTAAACCAACTCAACAACTAGGCTAACCTTTTATCTTTCAGTTTAGTTTTCTGCCAGGTTACTGAGTTGAAAGGTTAGAGAATGCCAGAGCTGGAGGAAGGTGAGGGCACTAGGGAAGGGAGAGGAGCCTCTTGCCTGGGCAGCAAAGTAAGCCATCCTATGTAACTTCAAGAAAGACAAGGTGGTTTGTTTTTTTTTTTTTTTTTTGTAGAGGGAGGTAGTGTCTTTTATTATAGTAACTGGTATTGCAAAAATGGAAGCAATCTGTTCCTAAAACTTTCTGGACATAGCTGCATGACTATTACTTCTTCCTGCAATTCTTGCTTCTTTTTCTGTATTGAATAAAACCCCCAAACTTACTTTCTCTCAATCCCCCTCATTCTCCATCAGATTTTGTAATCTTATTGCTGCTGGTAATGCTTTACTGGAGGTGAGGCATGTAACTTTAACTTTTTTGAATGTGCTTTGCTTCCAGATTGGAAACAAGTATACTTTTGTCCTTGTCTGTTTTTTCCCTTCCTTTCATAAAATTTGGCACTACTGCATTCAGTGTTGAAAATTATTTTTTTCCTTTCTTCTTCCTCATCTACTAAATACTAAATTCTTTATCTAAGATATTAAGAAGAAGGGTGTGGGAAAGAGGGGAAGGCAAAAAAACATAATCTTACCAGTGTTTATGTGTAAACAAAGATAGCTTTGGCAGCACTTCAAACCCTTTATTTGTCCTCAGGTCAAAGAGATAAATAGGAGCTTTTAAGTGATTTTTGTCTATCTGTCATTCTGATTCTTTGCTTACTCCTGTCCTTTGCTTTTATCAGTTCAGGTTTCACATCCCTGCACATTTTTATTGGCTATCATCACCTTCACTGAAATGGTTGCTCCCTAATTCTCCTCTCAAGGGACTCTCATGCTGCCAGTGCCTTTAGATCTTCTCTGTTTTTTTCTCACTGTCACAGTCTTCTACCTACCACATGTCATGGACTGGGACATCATCAATTATGTTTTGTTTGCTACAGCAATTGTCAAGGAAGAAGCAGCATTTGGTTGCCCTAGGTTATGTCTGTTAGTGTGGTTATCTGCTATTCCAAGTACAGGGAGGTGATGATAACTGCTGGCACATGCTGATGTGTTGTTGGTAGCCACTAAATCCAAGCAGTCGCAGAGGCATCTTTCTACAACTACTTCTTACAGAGGTGCAGGTTGTAGTATTACATCCCTGCCTCTATCAGACAGTTCACTGAGTTACCCCAAGCTCTACTTGTGACAGACACAGGTATTCGCAGATGCTTGGCTGGTGTTTGTCATGTTGGACATCCTCTATTTGTTTTCAGACACAGTGATGTTCTCTGCAAGCCCCTCTCCCAGTTAACTGCAGTCAAGGGTCAGAGATCTTCAGAGTCAGTGGTGTAATTGGGGAAAATGCAGTTTTTAGACTCAGTTAGGAGTCTCTAGAGAAACACTATTTCTCATTACCCGGTTGTTCCTTTAAGTGGACATATTTCAAGAATGCTTTGGCAGAATACCAAACATTAGTTGGTTTAGTTTGTGTAGTTATGGAAAATTCTTTGGAAATGCTTAAAAGGAGAATGCTCTCAAAGCTGTTTATTTAGAAGTCTCTGGGTTTGGTTATCAATAAATCCAAAATTAAGCCAGCATTAGACTCTGAAATTTTACATATTAAAATTTGAAATACCTAACAGATGCACTTTTGCAGAAAGAACAGTCAGGCCCTGAAGATTTTCATGCTTGATTTTATTTATTTTCTTTGCATTAAGGAAAAAACCCCATAAGGTGTGGATTCAGCAGATTCATAGAGGGATCTCGCTCCTCTTCTGCTATTCCAGCCTATAATTTTAGATGAAATACTGACTTTGAAATGCAGTCTCATTGCTAAATTTTAGGAAACAGTGTACACAGCTCAAAAATACATAAAATGTGTTGTGCAAGGTTTCTTTTTGACATGCAATTCCATCACCACTTTTTTAGTGTTTGGCCTCCAAATAATTGTTTTATATAGTTTTGCGTTCTCCTGGCTTTTTATAAATCTGATGCGAGTTTTCAAGGATATAAATATAGAGCTACATAAATTTATATGGAAAAGAAAGAGATGAATGTAGTTTTCATACAATCTTGCATTTAAAATTTTGCTAAAATGTGTAACTGTCAATTCAGCTCCTTTTGAAAAGATTGTCATTAGCTGGGAACATTACTCAGTAGTAATAAGCTTACAGGCTTCCAAGTAGTAATCTACTAATAAAAATGGAAATAAAATAGTTCTACTTCTACTAAATAGTTCTACTAAAATAGTTCTTTCTACTCCTTGTTATACTTTCTTAAAAACTTTAATATATTAATTTTCTAACGTAAGTAGGATCCAAACACACAGAGTTGTGTGAAAAATTAGTAGGGAAAACAAAAGCTGAACTACTTCATTACTAACATATCAGTGTTTATGGCTGAAAAGAAGGTGACGGGGCTCCAAGATGGTAGTGATTATGTCTAGCTACATGGATGGGGATTTGCACTGTTGTGTCAACATATGAAAGACAAGCTGTCTGATGTTTAAGCAATTCAAATGGTTCAGAAGTTAAATTTCCTTAACGTGAATACTTTGAAGATTTTCCTTCACTCCCAAATCTTATCACCTTAGATTTTACAGAACATGAACTATAGAAAAGTCCCAATTTTATTGGCTGCGTAATGGTGCCTGAAGCAAGAGATTCTCTTTCTCTTCCCTAAACAGTATTCCAAACTCAGGCAGAAAATTCAGAAGGAAAACTAGAAGGGAAAAGGCTAATGTGGTAGTTAAAGAAAATAACGAAGGCTATACTGGCCAGAGGCAAACAGCAGCTGAGTCCTACACTGACAGGCAACTGTTGGTCAGACAGTATCCTATGAGATTGAGACGGGGCTGGGTGACAGTCGAAAAGGCAAAAGGGGAGGATGATAAGCACATCTGGGCTCAGAGGTGTACCTGCAGCCAGTGTAGCAAGAATTACAGACACATTGATGACAATAAGTAACACATTGTCTTTTGAGACACAGGCTGAGGTCCTTGCTGTCAAGTAACCAAGGTGCACCTACACCCTGTATGGCATAAAGACATATGGCACGGCCAGTACCATGCAGAGATGCAGAAAAAAAACAGTAAGTGGATCGGAGAAGCAATGTGTCTTACCGTGGTACTCCTGAACTCAAACCTATACCTTTCAGCAGGTGGAGCCACAGCAGTAGGTTATAGCATGCCCGTCTGGTTGCAGAGCTAGCATTCCTGTCATTAGAGAAGAGATCTTTGTGGCACCCTCAATTACTGAATAAAACCACAGTCTGAAGTCTGCATTAAGATTCACACTGGTCTTTTCTCCCAGTCCATTTTATCCAAATGATTACTTTTAGTTCTGGTAAGTAGCCACAAGCCATAAAAAAAAATGAAACAGTAGGAAGCATAATAATAAATAGCAATTAATACATCATTATAGGTTTGCTTCTCAAGGCAGAAGGAAATAGGGAAAACAATGCATTTTGATGTCAACATCAGCAGAATTTCTGGGTCTTGCTTTTTGAGTACTTAATCATCCTGACATTGAGGCAGTATCATGGGAGTTTCAGCAATGAAACTATCCAGAGAAAACTTTTTGTTCAGGCAGACCCTGCAGAATACTCACTTTTTTGGCTACTTTCAAAACAATGTGATTTTATGCTGATAAATACAGCATGATAAACATGCTCTACATTGTGTTTTGTACTTCCCAGACATTTTTTCAACTTAAAATATAAGTATTTAATTTAGGCTTCATTAAACAGTTATTATATATTAAACAAATAGCAACTACATACTAAAACATATTTGCAGAGGATTATGACTATGCAAAAGATCCATATCAATTTCACAGTTATGAGTCTATTACATAACTTTTAATCCTTAGTGAATGTTTAATAATCAGTATTCAAATAACATACATTAACTGTCCTATTAAATCTAAATTAATTGTGGCTGAGGGAACATTAATTTAAAAGGTTACCAATTTTCCCAGCAGACCTGATCTTTGTTTCATATTTTCTACTTAAATTAATGTTAAAGACAAAGTAAATTTGTTTCATTTAGCATGTACTTACTAGGTGCTCTGTGAATCACATTCTGCCAGGCTTCTCTGCTAACAGTGATATTAAAGATTCTCTCCCATTTTCTTCCAGTGTAATTAGCAGTACCTGGAGATAATAAAATATCACATATTTGTTTAGGAAAAGTAATCCCTGTTGACTGAAGGACCTGACATTCAGCAGTTCATTAAAATCAGTGAGTCAAAATTCGTGGGCTTTGCATATTCTGAGTTTACAAAATGACCAAGTCTCAAGAGGGGATGCAAGACTGGAAATTTTTAAAATAATTTTCTTTAATGAATCAGGATCACCACAGAATTGATCTAGAAGTGACTGTATCATTGCAGTCCTGTGCTTAACAAATGTGAGAAGCTGCAATAGTGCTGTAATTAGACCTTGGAGTCTAGGATTTGATGAAGACTGCACAGTCATGAGCAATAACTGGCATCAGAGTGTTTTAATCTAAGAACTGAGGTGTTTCATTGGAGAAAGGGACAGGTCTCCTCAAAATTAATGCCAGAAGAAACTGGCATTGAATCATATACTCTAAAATACACCATAAATTCAATCCTGTGTTGAATTCTGCTATACTTTTCCATATTTAGAGTTCACACGGGTCATTATGCTTTGAATACTGAACAACAGTAATACGGTTTCTGTTCTCTGGAATTCATTCAGCTGTACAAGACATATTAATTGAACATCTCTGAGTAGGAAAGATGCTTAGCAGACTCTCCCTGCAGCCTTAGCCACAAGCTAATTGACCACTAGGAAAAAAAGTATCCTTTATAGATGTTGTATGACATCATGTCATGGCCACAGCAAAGAGACGAAATCAAACATGTTATTTTTACAAGACTTCCAAATATTAAATATATAGTTTTCAGCTGTGTTTTGTCTGCTCTTGTGCAGACCTGTTAAGTTTGTCCAGTAATTTCTATTTTGCAGCATCTTGCAGCCAGGCTGTGTTCTCATAGTTCTCTCCCACTCTATAGCACTGCATGCCGTATGTGTCAACTACCTGGTCCTAGCAGGCAAGTCACAGAACAGAATGGAGACTGGCACAGTGTGCTGCATATGGTGAGCAGTCAAAGGATTGCTTTAAAAAGCACATTCCTGAAGTGCAGGCTAGCATTGAGCCTTTCTGGCTAGCTTCACATTTGTTGTGTAGAATCTTACTAGCTTGAGTCTGCATTTGCTGCAGAGATAAAACAGTATTGGAGAGGACTTTTCCACAGCATTTTCCAGGCTCTTGATCATTCTCTGCTCTCTTTTTCATGGAAGTTGAATGTTGAGGGAACTGATGACAGTCACTGCCACGAGAGAGTGCAAGCCTCACAATCTTGCGAAGTTTGAGAAGATAGGGAGTGTTCAAAAAGAGTTAAATTGTTTTAGCTAAAGAAATAATATAGACAGATTTACTACCCTTTGCATTGTTTAGCTGTTTCTGGCTGACCGTTAAGGCCAAGATCCAAAACTTTGATGAGATTTAAGAAATCTTCGTGTACTGGTTCTCAGCTGCTTAAGAACCAGGTATTTTATGTTTCTCTGCACTTTTCAGATAGTGTCCATTTTCTTTGTCTCAATAGGACTTGATGTTTGTTCCTCATATAAAGCCAGAGATTACATCATTTCTGTCTCTTGCCATCTATTTCTTGCTGTACTGCCTTAGCAATGATGTTGTAGCCCTAGCTCTAATTTGGTTGGAGCAGTTATCTTTAATCTCAGTTGATTCATGATCCAAAAATACCAAGCAAACAACAGTGCCAACATTTTACTTTACTGTCCCTCTCACCATGAAGAAATACGCACTTATGGAAAATAGGGAAGTACAGGCAACAAGAGAGGGTAGTCTTGTAAGCCAAAGATGGAAACCACTTCTCAAGTCCAGTTTAAGCAGAACTTCCTCTGTCCACTAAATGCATTTGTAGATTGAACTAGATTTTACTAGTTAAATGTTACTGTTTACTGTTTAGTTTAATCTCTATCTCCATTTCTTTGTGTCTAGAAACCAAGGGGAGCATAAATTAAATTACAGTTTAAAATAAGAGAATAAGTGATTGTTGAGGAAATATGAAGAAGAATTATAGGCCACTAAATTTAACTTCAATACCTGACAAATAACTGGAACAATTAGTAAAGCAAGAGCAATCAGTATGTAAACAGCTTGAAGAAAATGCAGTGATAAATTGGTAACACATTTGCAAAAAGCACAAATCAAGTGAAACCAAACTAATTGGTTTCTTCAATGAAATAATGTATAAAACAAAAGTGGTACACAGAATTTCTTAATATAAGTAAGACACTGATACTGGGTGCACATGGCATTCTTAGAAAGAAGCTAAATAAAGTGGGATGAAATGGAACCAACATAAAATTAATAAGCAGGTAAATAAATCAAACACTGAGAAACTTTATGAGCAATTGATCTGGTTGCTGGGAGGAGATCAGAAACACTTTAGATGATCAAACATGTTACACAGCTCAATTTAGACATGAGGAGGTTTTGTTAGCTTTTTTTTTAAGGTAACCCGCAAAAAAAAACAGCATCGAGTGTAAGAAACACCTAAATAAAGAAACTGAGCAGAACAGCAAAAATGACAGCCATTTTGGTTCTATGCCAGCACCAGAATAGCTTACATCAGCATCATTTTTCTGGTACACAGCTGAGTTTCTTTATTTAGATGTATTAAATACTCCAATGCCTATCTAAATAGAGCTTTGATTACCGCAGGATTATCTCAAATTTATTTATTGATGTTGCTTCTGTTGACTGATATTTCTGTCCATTCGTCTATAAAAATCATGCAATTCATGAAATGTTTATGCCTTTTTGTTGTGACTGAGTGAGAAAAGCTGTCTGGTGGCATCACATGCCTCTGGGAACTTTGCTCTCTTTTCTTTATAAAGCTAATAAAGATTCTTAGGATTATTTGTTTATTTTTACCACAGTAGGCATGCTATCGGCAGTTATGGCATCTATGTGTTTTGACGCCTAAGAGAATATTTTGGATTTTAAGAATACAGAACAAAAACTTGTCTCAAAAGCTGATGTGGCAAGAGAACTCGTGATAAAGATGTGAGAGCACAAGATATCAGAGAGGAACTTTTGTAAGACAGCAACTGTAGAAAGAACATCAGCTGCCTCATCATTGTCAAGATTTTTCATAGGTACTAGAGGAAAGGAGCATTTTTTAGAAGTCCTTAAAGGAAGATTACCAGGTTAGTTTTGAAGATTCTGCCTCGCAAGTGAGAAGAGCAGTAGCCACTTGAACAGAGTGAGCTAATCAAATCTGACAACAAATTCCAAAAAAAGTACTTTAGATATTAGAATAAAAATATAGGAGACATCAGTTGTAAAAAAGGTTTGAGATGCAGAGCACAGAGAATAAGCAAATGCAATTAACAAAGTGTTTTACACGAGAAAAAGCAAATACCATTAATTGTTAAGCAGTTGATTTTGTCTGCCTGTACAGTCTGCAGTAGTTTTTATTTCAAAGTATAATGAAAGGAACAGTAAGATATAGGTAACAAATGACATCCTAGTCAGTAAAACTTTGCCACAGTCACCTCTACGCCCTTAATATACACCAGATTGCATTAAAGTTGAAATAAATGCAAGATAGCTTCTGACTTCCACAGGAGTGGCTTTGCACTCCTGGGTAATGTTCCTTCTGATTTCAGCCAAATATCACATGACATGAATAGTTCATTTTAAAAAGAACAAGGAAAAAATATCATTAGATAGATTGGGGTTACAAAATTGGGAGCTTTTATTTAAAATAACAGAAAAAATATGGCATTGATTTTTTTCAGGGCAAGTACCACATGTAAAGATGCAAAAAATAAGGTAGCTCTGTTCTCCATAATGAATGCTACCTCAAATGTGCATACTAATACAATCACAGTATTATTGTAAGATAAATTTAAGAGTGAAAAAAATGCAATAAAAATGACTGGTTTAGGGGTTTTGCTTATAACTGAGTTTCTAGGTAGGAGTGTTCACTTCACAGAAAAGAATGATGGCAACATTTAATAACCTACAAATACAAATATATATTAGATTGCAAATACTGCTTGCTGAGAACAAGATAAAAAATACAGGCAAATTTCAAAGGAGAATTTTTTACTTTTTTTTGTGATGAGCAGATTAGACAGCTAACAGGAGTGACTGCAGAGTTGGTGTTACTGGAGACCCACATGGCTAGAGTTGATGCTGCAGTGTCAAATGAGAAGACATGAGATATGTTAAATTAGTCTCACCAGGCACTAAGGGCACTGTAAAAATTAAACTTCCAACTCAGAGGCTACCATGATTTTTGAATATTCTGCTACTTAGGAAGCCCACATGCACCAGTGCCCATTTTTGAGGAAGAAATGTGCCAGTCACTTTTTACAAAAATTGCTGGGAAAAGTACACCCTATCTAATGTTTCAATTTTTACCTTGCAGCTAATTCCTTCTAAGTTGTAATAGATTTAAATATATAACTTTCTACTCTCAAATTAAAATAATTTATTATAGCATACCTAAACAGATTTATTTATGAGTAAAAATGCTTTTCCTTAAGAAAAAAAGAAAACAACAACAACAGGAAAACCCTGCATCATCTGATTTAGGAATGTCTGGTCAGAGCTTATAGCTCCTAGAAGATGTAGAAGGGTACTGTTTCTCCTTGTTAATTGAGAAACTGTAGTATAAACATGCGTGTACTAACATACACAGATAAATAGTTCCCAAAGAGTTTTATTGTGTTTTTTAGATCTATCCCACAGATAAGCATTTTGGCACATGAACATAAGCAAGAACAGAAAACAAGATAACAACTGTTAAGATAATTATACAGTATGTCCTTTCTGAATGCCTCCAGCAAAAAAAAACACAAACCCACAACTGCATAAGATGATGAGAGTTGTGTGATACCCCGAAGGCGAAGAAATTTGAATTAAAGCTGTATATGAAATTTCAGCCTCAAATGCTTACTGCTCATAATTACTATTCTCTGAGTGCCAGTCTAAAATGATAAGCAGAAAATTCAAAACTTGGAAGATTTTTTAAGTGAACTATCAGCATAATTTATTTCCAAAGACACATCTCCCACAAATCCCTACCAACGATCAAAGAGATACAGCTTCTTGTGAGGTGGAGCAAAGAAGACCATGCAGTGGCCTACTATGCAGTGGTCTAAACTAAGAATAGAACCATAGGCTAGAATCATAGAAGAGTTAGGGTTGGAAAGGACCTTAAGATCATCTAGCTCCCCCCCCCCTCCCGCCATGGATCAAAGACAATACCTGAGTAAGACTATGTGGCAGGAACAGGAAGATTTTAAACAGGCAGAATTGTGTTAACAGATTCTATTTAGCCAAGGGAAATACTACAGTATGTGTTATTTCACTTTCATTGAGTATAGTCAATCTAATTATAATTTTCAATCTGGATGAAAACAGTTCTAATATAGCCGTGATTCAACCCTCATGTGAGACATATATCCGAAACATGCAAGGCTCTGAAGACTTCTGTACTGCACTCAAGTAAAACCCCTTAGAAAAGTAGCTCTTGCAGATGCTAACTGTAGCAAAGGCAACCTATAACAGTGCGGTGGATGTCTGTATGGCCATGGCAGCACCAAGATCAGTGCCAGATTACTGTCTGCATATTTATGTGAATATTTAATAGACTTTTAAGTACAATTGCTAGCACAATAACAGTGCTAACAGCACTGAAACTAGTTGGCTGAAAACCTAACCTCTGTAAGTGCACAGAGCTTATCACAACCTTCATTCCAGCATAAATTTGCTGCTGGAAGGAAGAGCATCACTCCTGACTTGCTGTTGATGTTCCCTGTTTCATTGAAGTGGCTTTTGTTCAGTTACTGACTTTGCCTAATTTTATATAGAGTGATCAGACTTAATTACATGCAATTGTCAGCTTTGGTACCTGCAGCCTAAGCCTTCTCCAACTATTAATTTAGAGTGAAAGAAAGTTCATTTGCTCACTGGAGGTTTAGTGCCTTCTTCTGAATCATCTTCTGATCGCTGCCACATGCAGAATACTCACATAGATGGATGCACTGAATCCAATCCAGCATACCACCCCTGATGATCCTAGCTGATGAATAGGTTTCACTGAAAAAGCACTAGCAATGAAAATCCCAAGGGAAGTTGGTATGACCTTCTCAGGCTATACAAGCAGACACAGCAAAGCAAAACTACATGAATTAGAATTCTTTAATTCATGATGCAGGAAAAAAATAGTATTGGAAGTGCCTAAAAAAGACTTCAGTTTATGAGAAATTAAATTATCTTATGCTAGTATGATAGGATCTTGACATATGTTTTAACATAATATTACCTTGTTTATATAAATAATAACAGTGTGCTAACATAGGTACACTCATCTGAATTTCACTTGGGCCTCCAACTGCAATAACATCATTATGAATCAATAGTCTATTTTTACCAGGCTCAGCCACTTTTCCCCCTTGAAAAAGCCTTTTGTAATCCACTAAGAAATGATGATTATGGCTCTTAATTTTTGCAATATAAAGGGTAACTTCTCCCACAAGATTTTCACAACGTTGTGAAAGCTGAGTTCACCAAAACCCCACCCTGTTGCTTTCACCACACATTACCCCACCAGTCTGAAATGCAGACAGATTTTATCTGACTCTCACTGGGCAGGAAATGTATTGTTCATATAATTTTGTTTTAACCAAGAGCATAACCATATCTAATACAATTCATGTTGAATTATCTAATCCTTTGTGATTTTGGAGCTGGGTAAAAGAGCTGTAAGTATCAGCAAGTTTATATTTCTGGCTTAAAATGCCTGGAGTGCTTGAGCTGACAGTCTGTACATCTTCCTTGCTTAGGTAGCATTTGTTAATGAAATACCCTCATCCTCACCATTTTTGCCCCAGATAGACTGGCAAGTCATTGTACTCATATCTTCAGAGTATGCTTCAATTTTCCTAGGCTCTTTTCTGAATGGTATATGTACTGTCAGGAGAACAATTCTTTTTTCATAAACAGTGCCCATGTTGATGACTGTATTGTTTATAAAACTCACCTATTTTATAGTCAAACAGTGTATTAGATAAATGTGAAAATAAAATGCTTATATTAGGGTCTTAAAGATGCACAGCTGAAGACATCCTTCCTCTCCTAAATGCAAATGCTATTAAAACCACTTTTTTCAGCAATTAAAGAGCATTAGGTAGACTCTCAGTTAAGATGAATTTACCTCAAAAATGTATTCATCACTCTCTTAAAAAGTAAAGCCCCAAAGCAGAATGCACATAGTTGCCAGCAGCTTCAGTTAAAGCTAAAATTAGCCATGCTGATTAAATGGATTTTGCATAACCTTAACTATTAATCCTTCATATTGGTCTTCTTTTCTTTGAAAAGTCTTGGAGTACCAATAACCTAAAGGTTTATAGAGTCACTTTTTAATACTACTTAGTTAAGATTTAATCCTTTGTATAATAGTTAACA
Source organism: Myiopsitta monachus (assembly GCA_017639245.1). NCBI lineage: Eukaryota > Metazoa > Chordata > Aves > Psittaciformes > Psittacidae > Myiopsitta > Myiopsitta monachus. The sequence continues at coordinate 98,934,297 of CM029917.1, read as the reverse complement.
TTGGCACCGTCTTTTAATAGCCCAAGATTTCCAACAACTTGCTGAACAAAACAGACATTTTCAATTCCAGGGAAATAATGGCAACATGCATAGCAGAACTTTGATTTAAAGAATTAAGAAATGTACTTGCAAGAGATAAAATGGAACTAACAGTAAATTAATCTCTCAGCTTTCACCGTTTCTTTAAATAGTGTTCTTTTCTGGCTTAAATCTCTCCCCTTCCATTTTCTTTAACTCGGGTCCTTATTTTCTAACAGCTAGATTGCCTTCCTTCTTACCTGGCTAAGCAAGGAGTAAATTGCTTTTTCCAGTAAGACCAATATGGAATTTGACTCCAAGTCTCTTTCTGAAAGCGGCCCCTGTTTTATAGATACTTCCTTTGAAAAGGCAAGATAGTACTTTGTCTTGAATCATTCTATTGCCATCAGAGAGAAATTAAATTGCTGCCTTTAAAAATTGAAATCATTCCTGTTCTCAGATCAGGAAAAGTAGGAATAAGGTAGGTTGTTCTTCCTGAAGTGGTATGCCATTGCAAACTTGGCTCTTGTTTAGGGCTGGTCCTGCTACCAGAGGGTGCTCTTTCTTAAGATTTATCTAACACATTTTGCTTCAGATTTGCTTGAGGCTAACAGTGCAAATATTGTTAGTTACCCAAACTCAGCCAACACCTGGAAGCTCATTAATTTACCATAATTCCTTTGTGTGCCCCAGCCCTGCCTCAGCGTTTCATAGCATTTGCTCATCTGCTTTTTTTCTACAGGAAGTAATCAGCCTTCACATTTTTTAATAATTGGAATTTTCTGATGTTTACCTTTTTAGCACCAATAATTCAAAGAGAGTTTGGCAGCCTCAGTGATCCTGCTTCCTTCACTTTAGAAGCAATGAACAGAAATCCAAAAATGAGCTGTTATAGGCAGCTGGTAATTATAGTTCACACCTCTGCTTTGCTAGTCAAACAATTAAAAAAAAACAATTATAAGGCAAATCATTAATTGAGCACTAAACATTTTTACTTTTATATCAGTTAGTCTTTTTTCGTCTGTATTCAAGCATTAATTCATTAATTGTTTTAAATATCACTTCATCAGCAGTAAACTCAGAGCAGCTGACAGTTGTGTTTTGTTTATATATGTGATCAATATAACCAGCTAAAAACTTTCAGATCATTGATCATGTCATTTTCTGCTGAGAAATTGGCCAGTAAAACTGGATATTAGGAAATTGATGACTTAGTGGTTCACGGGTCAGTCTAGTAAGAAACTGAAGCTGGCTAAGACAGAATTTCTTTCCCCCTTTGTCTTTTAGTTTTTTCAGTAGGTGGTCTTCCGGATGATCCATGATCTCATCTCCAGTCTTCATGATGATTTTCCTCTTTATTAATGATAAATTGCTGTTCCATAGATCACCTTACTCTGCTGTCTGTACTGTATTGTAAGAGTACTAGCAATGGTATTCTACCTGGGAAACATAGTGACATTCATGGTTCCCTTAATGTTTTCTTTCTGTCCTTCTCAGTTATTTGTGAGTTTGTCAAACTTTCACCTTCAGAGCTGAAATTTCTCCAATATGATCACTGACCAAAGATCAGTTTTATTCTAGGTCACTTACTTAGGAAGTTTTAGAAAAAAATTACATTTCATCCAACTTTGTGATCTTAAATCATGTAACAGTTTGCATTTTCTTAAGTGAAAGGTTCTGGATTTTTTTCTAACATAGTTTTAAGCATCACTCTTATCTGAACACTTTGAAATTTGTCATGTAGAACCCTTCATGTAGAAATGTTCTTTTCAGTGCTTTATTACCAGTCTATTCCTATTTGGTGGAGTTATTCAGATTACTCAAGCTACACTCATTTTTCAATGATATGGGCCATGTGTGGAAAGAAACAGAACTTTAAGAAACAAATGAAATTATGAGATGGCCAATATTTGGAAACTTGAATTATTTCCTATCATTTTGGTAAGGTTCCTCTTGGAATGAGTCCATGCAAGCATTTAACTCATGAAATGATGCAGTGACTGCAGGGGAAACTAGCACCTAGGAGAGACTCCACAATGGTCAAAGAATTGCAAAGAGGCATAGTGCCTGAAAAAATGAGAAGGATGAGTGAAGTCATGGGAGGTTACAGGTATCAGATGCTGTGAGTGGTGTAATGGCATTACTCCATAGATTCTCCCGAGTTAGGTTCAAACAGCCAAACATTTTTTTTGGCTATTTATTTCCAGTGTTCAAAAAAACTTTCCTTCATTTATCATAGTGATGAATATCTATACTATATATACACAAATACTGTTTGAGAAAAATTTGTATTAAAGTTTTAATGATTGTTAAGAAGATAAATTTTAAAATGCCGGGTGGGCAATGAAAGAGAAAAACCGCAATGGAAAAGTGTAACAGTTTTTTGATGCTGTTCAATGAAAAAGCTATTGTTTGCAGATAGATTTGCCACATGTGTTGAAATTCTAGTCCTAGTCAAATACTTATCCACCCTTTTAGTAGATTGGAATCACAGCTCACTTCAAAAGCAGTTATAATTATGTCTTTTATAATATCACCTCTTTCCCTTACAGATTTACAGGAGAAATTTGAATGATAAAAAGGTAATCTCTAATGTCATTACGGTGTTCATGTTTGAATCAGTTGTATACTGAACACAAGCCTTTAAGATTTCCTTCTCCACAGAAGCTGAGATTCAGCAATATTGACTTTAATAGGCAATCATTCAACTTTTAAACTTTTAAAATACAAAGTAAATTTAGTACAGAAAACTTGCTATTGCAGTTATGAATAAAAAGGTATGTTTCAGCATCCACTCAGCAGTATTACGGCATTGAAAAGCAGAGCTTGGATACATGATTTTGATTTTCATGTCTTCTTTCTGGCATTTTAACATTTGAGCTATAAAGCTCTGTTAATATCAGTTTTTGAAGGATTATACGAAGTTTCATACTCTGTTGAGCATTTCTACAGACATGCTTTCCAGAAAAAAAGCGGCACTGTAAAATTTTTTTCATTATGTTCATAAGTATAAAAAACAAAGCTAACAAGAACTTTTCAATTTCCATTTTTATAACTATATTGTAAAGCAAATATCTATCTACATGTTTTCCTAACTCTTCAGAAATGTGCTCAATGACAGATAATTCTTTAGTAGACGTGGGGAGGTACAAATAGGTATTGTCTCCTGAAAAGTACATTTGCCTGATGAAAGATCTAGATGTTTTCCTAATCCTGATACTGATCTTCTGTATGGCTTTTGGGAAATCATTTATCTTTTCTCTAGGGACTCTGTTCTCCTGTACAGAGTTTTTTCAGAGACAGAGAAAGATCTGTGAACAGCAGCACTGGAATCTTTTTTGCACTGGCATGCTTATGGTATTGTAGCAGGAAACAATTGGTAACAGTTAATTTTTTAAAGATTCTTTGTCTTTTGACAGTGTTATTTCCTACTTATTTTGTTCTCTTGCCATTTTTCCATCTATGAAGAATTCTCATCTGAAAACTCAGCACATTCTAGGGAAAAAAATTAAATTAAAAATTTTCAAAAAATTAATATCACCTTATTTTTAAATAGGGAAGAGAATATATCAATGCCTAGACAAATTAATGGCTGTAGAGTATTCCATGCAAAATAACCAGGTATTGCCAAACAGAAGTTGTACTAATCACAAGATCATCTCTGAATTAAAAAACGTGCCCAGCTTGCTTTGTCATACTGACATTCTCATTGAACTTTGCTAGGAGAACAAAGGTTTTGTTTCATTTAAATTTTGTCCTTGAATGCAAAGGTATGCTTAAGGCCGTAATCCAGCTGTATAACAATTGCAAGCTTTAAAACCAATAGCACATGAGAGACTATGCCGAGAGATACACATCTTGGGTCTGTTCTAGGCATCAATCCAAGAGTCTCTGCTGCAACTGCAGGAGAATTATGGAACCTGCAGTCTTTAGAACACCCTTAGAAGTCTTATATATATATATAGCATATGATAATGAGGAGTTGGCTAATCTTGACTGAGAAAGGGAGAGGAAGAGTGAAAGAATAAAAAAACCCCAACCATCTTGCAACTTCTATTACCATAGAGAAAGTTCAGCCATATTGAAAGAGGACTGAGAAAATGGTTGTTAAAATATCAGTTACAGTTACATGAAAAGAAGATATTTTGTTGGAGGAAAAAATTTGGGTACCATTCAACTGCTGTATTTTCTTTCCTTTTATTTGGGTTTATTAAACGGTTTGTTCTGGTGAAAGCTAAGACCTGATCCAACTTCCAGTGACTTTAATGGAAAGCTTGTGTTGATTTTGTTCAAGAAGCTGTGTCCACACAGAATCCAAAATGGGAATCTTTTTTGTATTCTACATGTTGAAAATGTGACAGAATTTGCATTTTTCCACCGCACTCTGAGGAATTCCACACTAATGCATTTTAAAGGAAGAAAATGTGGGCTTTAAAACAGAGATTATTATGACTTTTCTAAATTATATTTTACTGTGGAAAAATGACAGATCCATTAGAACCATATATTATGTCAGAATGCAGCATTGTGTATCATCTGGCTAGGGATGTTAAAGATGATAGTAGGGGATTCTATAGGTACATTGCAAATAAAAGAGTTTAGAGACAATGCGGGTTCCCTCCGGAAGCTATCAGGAGAAATGGCTACCCTGGATTTGGAGAGGGCTGAGGTTCTTAATGGCTTCTTTGCTTTGGTCTTCACCGACAAATGCTCTGACCACATCACCCAAGTCTTGAAAGGCAGACGTAGGGACAGTGAGAATGAAGACCTTAGGCCCATTGTAGGAGAGGATCTGGTTCAAGACCATCTTAGGAATCTGAACATACACAAATCCATGGGACCGGATGAAATCCATCTGCAGGTCCTGAAGGAGCTGGCAAATGAAGTTGCTAAGCCACTGTCCATCATATTTGAAAAATCATGGCAGTCAGGTGAAGTTCCCAACAACTGAAAAAAGGGAAATAGAACCCCCATTTTCAAGAAGGGAAAATGGATGACATGGGGAGTTACAGAGCAGTCAGTCTCGCCTCTGTGCCTGGGAAAATCTTGGAGCAGATTCTCCTGGAAGGCATGCTGAGGCACCTGAAAAACAACAAGGTGGTTGGTGACAGCCAGCATGGCTTCACTAAGGGGAAATCCTGCCTGAGCAATCTGGTGGCCTTCTACGATGGGGCTATGGAACTGATGGACAGGGGTGTAGAGCAGTTGATGTCATCTACCTGGACTTGTGCAAAGCGTTCAACACTGTCCCATCCAGGAATGCCATCCAGAGGGACCTTGACACGCTTGTGAGGTGGGCTGATGCCAACCTGATGAAGTTTCACCATGCCAAGGGCAAGGTCCTACACCTGGGTTGGAGCAATCCCAGGCACAGCTACAGGTTGGGCAGGGAAGAGATTCGGAGCAGCCCTGTGGAGAAGGACTTGGGTGTGCTGGTCGATGAGAAAATGAACATGAGCCGGCTGCAGTGTGCGCTTGCAGCCCAGAAAGCCAATGGTATCCTGGGCTGCATCAAAAGGAGCATGACCAGCAGGTCGAGGGAAGTGATCCTGCCCCTCTAACTCTGCTCTCCTGAGACCTCACTTGGAGTATTGTGTGCAGTTCTGGTGTCCTCAACATCAAAAGGACATGGAACTGTTGGAACAAGTGCAGAGGAGGGCCATGAGGATGATGAGGGGACTGGAGCACCTCCCATATGAAGATAGGCTGAGAAGGTTGTGGCTGTTCAGCCTGGAGAAGAGAAGGCTGCGTGGAGACCTTGTAGCAGCCTTCCAAGTATCTGAAAGGGGGCTATAGAGATGCTGGGGAGGGACTCTTCATGAGGTACTGTATTGATAGGACAAGGGGTAACGGGTTCAAACTTAAACAGGGGAAATTTAGATTGGATATGAGGAAGAAATTCTTTCCTGTATGGGTGGTGAGGCCCTAGAATGGGTTGCCCAGGGGAGTTGTGAATGCTCCATCGCTGGCAGTGTGCAAGGCTGGGTTGGACAGAGCCTTGGGTGATGTAGTAGTTTAGTGGGAGGTGTCCCTGCCCATGGCAGGGGGGTTGGATTATTCTATTTACAATTTTTTCAATAAGGTAACCAGAATGGAAAAAAAAAAAAAAGGAGAGGAATTTAGGATTTCAGTGCAGGATAGCTGATATATGCTGCTTAGGACAGTCATCTGGTAGTGAGTGCACGTTCCAACCTGACTCAGACAAAGAAAGTGTTAGATTCCTGCAAATATTTCAGCTAACAACTCTGTTCCTCATTGTTTTGGACCATGTGTGTGACCACCTTTTTCTTTCCAGTCTCAAATTCGTCATCTTATGGATCAGAGGTGTCTGAAACATGAGAATTTTTTTTTGCAGGAAGAAAACAAGATAGCATTAGCATCTTCAGATACTGAAGGAGTGCATCAAAATTAGGACACCAATAACACATCCTTGTTGGCATACTTCTCTTTTCCTGTCTGTTAAGGTTCATTATGATTTGGACCCCAATATAAGCATTGGAAGAAATACATTTTACATAAGCTCAGTGGAGAACTTGTTACGGTTTGATTGTGTAATATGCCAAAGATTCAGTTCGCTTTGAGAATGACACGTCAGCCCCTCTCAGCTTCTTTATGTTAACTGGATTGGGCTGTTTCTACAGAGATTGAGCAGGCTCCATGCTAGAGTTCAGAGGCCAAGCAAAACTTTCCCTGATATTTTCCTACTGTTGCTAAAAGTTGTTTAAAAATAACCCCAGATGCTAAGATCAGAAATGCAGGCCAGAAGCAGAGTATAAAAATAATTGATAATCAGTAGAGCATACTCTGCTGCAGAACTTGGAACTCAACATAAAGTTACTCAGTCTTTGGCAAGGAAAGAAATAACTGAAACCAATGACAAGCTGTAGTAATAGTCCACATAAAAGGTAGCAGCTTTCTATTACTACAACTTCTTGCCTTGGCTGAGACTCAGAGGAAAGTGATGTGGGTAGCAGCACCACTGGTGGGTGGTATTTAAATGCATTTAATGAGCTGCTATATGTATTCTGCTAAAATAACGGTAATTCACAAAATCTGCTTTTCAAAGGCTAGAAACTAAAAGGTTGCCTTTGTGTTCCCCATCCCAGTCTGTGTCATAGATCATTATGTAATCTTTTCATTACATAAACATACATTATTTTTCTACAGGCTTCCATGGAAATGTTAGGAACCAGAAAACTTTCTAAGAGCTTGGTATGTATATTCACCCAGCCCCCACATCCTGGCAGCTTTAACTGTTGCCTCCTACTGGATATTGATCAGTCAGGAGCCAAAAGCTTTAATACAACAACCACTACTAGATGTATTCAGCAGTTTAGTTTGAAAGAGGCAATTAAAAGAGAGAGATACAAAGGACCTGGATCCAAAATTAGCCTTGCTTACTCATATATTCCACTTTTTTTTGTTGTGTTCTTATAAAATTATCTAGCATTTCATCAGAAAGGGAAAAATGTTTATGATTTCATCTATACTATGCAACTGTTCAGTTTTCTTTGTGCCAAGCTAAAACATGAGGAAAGATCTAAAGAGCTTAAATTGAATGAGATACTATATTCATCCGTGTGACTTCTTTGTTAAGTAGGCAACCTCTGTGATGATAAAAAGGTCAATGCTGCACCATTATATGTACTGTATTCTTTAATCTTTTTTTCTTTATTCATGTGTTTGAATCAAGTATAAGAGAGCTATGTTAAACAGTTGTATTGACTTTTTTTTTTTTCTTTTGATTCTATCAGTTTAGCTTCAGGGTCAGGTATGTGTTTTGTGAAATCCCCAGAATAACATAATCCTGAGACATCACTGCACATCTGTAATACTGTTTGGAAGACCAAAAATAATATACATATAAAGCACAAGTCATTTGAAAAATAACCTGCATTTCCTACATTTCAAATAGGTATCTGGATTACTTTGTCAAATTAAAGTACTGCTGTACCTACTTATCTCCCTTTCCAGGTGCAAGCAGTAGTATTCACTAATATTTTGCGAGGTAAAAATGAAGAGTACAATGGGTAGTATTTCTTGCAAAAGGAAAAAATATTTACAGCATAATGGCATGGCACAAATCTTTTGAAAAGTAATATCAACTACTGTCTTTCATAGTATGCTGCTGCTTAATAGTAGATAGTTCCATATATAGGGAAGTGAATTTTATGTAAATGCACTAATATAATGAAATTTCTTAATCCTGACTGGTGGAAGAAGCTTTTCAAGCATATTTGCTAAAGTCATAGTCAGTGTCATTAGTCATAGTCAATGACATTAGAAACAACATTTCTCTAAGAAAAGAAAATGAAAGATACAGTTTCACTGCTGTAAAAAGTAGTTGCACTATTTCTAGCTAATTCTGAAAACAAAATGTGGGACTTTACAGGACTTAATACATATAATAAATGACAAAATAATTCAGTTTAGTCAATATATCCCAAGTATAAAATTGCTCTAAGCAGAATCCTTTCCTAGTTTATTCTATGTATGTGCTGACATAAAAAAGCTTTGAAATGAAAAAACAGTACAATTGTTAAGGTTTTTTTTTAGGTTATTGGTGTTTTGGTGAGAAAACCTGCACAGAATTGAAAAATCGAAAAGTGTTTCTATGGTCATGCAGTTTTAAAGCCAGATTTATCTGAGAATTTTGATTTTTGCTTTTGTGTGGTCTTACACATCTTGCTTGAAGTATTTTCCATATTATCCTGAACTGTAATGTGTCTCCTCTGAGTATATTCTTTGGCGCCTAATATTATAGTTGTACCTAATTTTCAGGCTTTCCATCAGTTGCAAACACAATATCAGTCTATCCCTTTATTCAGCCATGTATTCTCTCAAATTGTAGTTCTCTATCAAATTTGTTTGGTGCTAACTGGTGATTTCCACTGATATGAGGTTGATAGACTGTGAGACAAAGCTTCATCATCCCTGTAAGCATTCAAACTTCTCAGCAGCTGGGTGTTGTGATGGAAGCACACACTTCTGCCTCCTGGGAGTGCAACAGCAGCAGGGGCTGCAGGCAGATGAGTGAATGGGGTGGGGAGGACAGACTGTCAGTTTGTTCCTGCTTTGGCTTCTTCTTGTTAATGCATATGGGACCCAAAGCAAGCAAAAGCTGCGCAGGGAAATATGGAAGTTCTGAGTGTTAGAGTGGGAGAATAATACAGACGTCACGTATGCAATCTCCCAGGAATAAAATCCAAGTGATATGACATGTTTCTAAGGGTAAATATGATTTAGCTGTTAACAAGGGAGAAGTTTCAGAAGCATCAGAAAAGACAGATATTGGGCCCACATTTTCAAGAATCAAATTTGTTCTCTGGATTTGCATTCATATGGACACTTAAATGATGTTCAAGAGTGAGATAACTCTTGGATAAAGGTGCTAGGATTTTGAAGTACATGCTGTAAGAATATGGGACATACTGTTTTTAAGCAGGACGTGGTATGTGCAGCAAGGATTATATGTACATGATTTTGAAAATTCAGTGTAGTGAAATAGCCTGCAGATTCATCACATAAATAGGGAAACTACATTGGTTTCACACACACATGAGGTTTCTTTGCCTTCTATTTTAAGAATGTTAACACATTTAATTTAAAATTGCTCAGATGTGTCATTCTAAACAGTTGCAGCCAATCTGATTAAGTACAGCAAATATTTTCCTGGCAAAATCATATGAAGCAAGTTTGCCTGTAGGTAGCTCTACAAACATCTTGAAACTCTTAATTTCTGGAAAGCATAGGCAGGTGTCCCTGAAACATCAGCAAAGGGCTACTGTCTCAGCAAACAAGTCGCATTCACAGGAAACCAAGGGGTCTCTCTGTGCTTCTGGTGATTTTTACATTGGTTTTCATATATATCCTTTTTTTTCTTTTTTCCTTTTTTTATCCTGACATTTTTTCATGATGGCTCATTGCCTTTAAGCTTGTTCACCTAGAAGATGAACAATCCAGACACGAGGAACGGCAGGACATGCTGAGATATAAATGAATAGAACATGGTTTTACATGAAAGGGCTTTTGCCAGGTTTTCTACTGAAGTGTGCAAATTTAAAGCTTTAGATCAGTGCCTTGCTATCTGCACACTTAAGTGTTAGGTCACAATGTAGTGACAGTGACAAACTCCTGAGAGGCCAAGCCCACTTAAAAACCTGTATGGAGGTACTCAGCAATAAAGGATGATGCCTTCAGCAGTCAAGAGCTACCAAGGACTTTTGAAGACTGATGACCAACTTGGAATATCACTTTACATACATAGTGTACATCCTAATTCTGTTCCAAGCAGAATGGCCAAAACTGTGTCTGGTACGGGGAGTGATGTGATGTAACACTAATTTGGCACTCCACCGTAGCTTGTGTAGAGTTACTCCCAGCAAGATTAATTTGTGTGAGCTCTTCAACTGGAATTAACCTGCTCACAACTAGCTTTAGTTCTCCAAGATATTGTGCACATATATCTGGTATTGGCAAGCTCATAGCAGCTGATATTACAACAGCAGTTTCCTCGGCAATATCAAAAAATTCAAGCTGCATGATGCGCTTACCAGAAGCAGTAGGAGAATATTTTATTTCTTCAGTCTCATGCTCTTTTGTGGTCTTTTAGCCAGTGGCTCGCTGTTCTGCCATTCACCTCCTGAAGGACAGCCCTCTGTTAAATGGATGGGTTACTTTTAAGTTATCTTCCAGGAAAAAATTCCATAGCTGCAGAATTTCTAACCGTCTGACTTAAAGCCTGTTTGTCCAGTGCCCAGACTAAATGCAGAAAAAGCTGATGGTTGTAGAGATGCTTGAGATGAGTCATTACTTCTTTGCTTATTCTTTAATAGTTTTGCCCAAATTTCACGGTTTTTCTCTGCTGCTCAATTACAGGTTCTTGCCTAGTTCTCCCAATGTTCTTAATTTTAAATCTCCCAGCATGAACGCTCTCCGGATTTTTGCCTGTAACCATCTGTTGATTTTTTTACCCAAATATTCTTCTGTTTTCTAAACTGAATCTCATTGCAATATTCTGCCCATGTTTCTAATCTTCCTGTGACCCCTTGTATTATTTCTCCATTTTCAGCACTCTGCTCAGCTCCTCCTAGTTTAATAGATCTGCAGATTTCATTAATGTACCATTTACTCCCTCTTCTAGCTCATTAATGAGGCTATTAAATGAGATCAGAAGTAATACTAATCTTTGTGTACTGCACTAAATGCCTCCCTTCAAAGTTGTTTATCATTACCCTTTATTGTTTATTATCACCCTTCATTTCAGTCAACATGATAGTTCATTTCCAATTTGATTTAAATTTGGGAGCAGAATTTTGACACATTTGACATAGGAGAAGGAAGGCTAATCAACAATGCAGCAGAGGCTTCTAATTAATGCTCAATTTAGAGGATCAAAGTTAGGAGTCCTCTACTGCAGCCACAATGTAAGGTGGAAACTGTCTCCGTAACTTAATCGATAACATCTTAAGCTCAGTGCTAAAATATCCCACAGAAAACAGTATACTGCTAAAATTCAGACATGTGACAGTATAGCTTTTGCACTTTATTCATTAATTTTGTATTACTATTAAAAAAATTGAGTTTGTCTGGCAGACTTCAACTTGTTTTAGTAAATCTGTTTTCTCAATGCTGTTCCATTATATTGCCAGGGAAGAAAGCTAAATTTATGAGTAGCTATTACAAAGACAACTCACAGAATATGTGAACTTCTATCTTTGGCTGTTTCGGAGACATGCACTCATACTTCCAAAGCAGCTACATCCTTCTGTTCCTGCACAGTCTAAAATGTCAGGAAAGAGATTTTAATTTTCACAACTCCTTCAAAGTTTAATTTCTAAATTCCCTAGTAAATGCTATTAAACTTATTTATGATACGTAATTAGGAAACATCAGTCAGTAAAAACTCATTTTTACAAGATATAATTACTCTGATAATAATTAATCCACATGACTTGACTTAAGGGGTCAACACCAAAGCCTGTTCATCCTTCACCTTAATGTAATACCTAGCATTTTACAAAGTTAGGTTGCCAACCCTTAGCATCAGTGCCTATTACTCTTGGTCTTCATTGGTTTATTGATGAATATCTTTGTCCAGATACATCTGGATATCCAAGAACTGCTTGATTTATTCCTAGCAATACTCGGCTTGAGCTGATTTAGTTACATATAGTCTGTGCCAGTGCAAATGTAAAATCCCAAAACCTAGTCTGGAAAAAATTTGCCTCAGGGTAGAACTGAGATCTTCCACAGTTTTGTATTTACATGTGTTGTAAAAAACAATGGGACAGTGAAATACTGACATTTAGGTTGGGTTCAGGTTATTTGTTAGATGTAGTGAAAATTACCAGAGTAAGAAGGTGGGTACCTCCCGGGTGCCATCATGTGCAGTGGGTCTAGTGGAAATATAATTGCCAAGTCCAGCTCCTACAACAAGGAGTGGGTTCATGAGTCCAGAAATGAGTCCAGAAGTGGGGTCACAAATCCAGAAATCATGTTGCCAGAAGAAGAGTTTGAGATTAGTTGCTATAAACACAGCTTCTCTGAATTTTGAAGCTCTGCATCTTTCAGTATTTACCTGTTTATCTGGCATAGCCCGGTATCTCATTACTGTGAATCTGCCTTAACCTCTGAGGCAAATTTTGTTCACTCTTCCCCAGACTACTTATGGAATATTTTCCTCCCACTCAGTGTCTCCTAAACTCCATCTCTGGCTCTGTTGATTCCTGCTAGGGAATCAGCAGTGATACTTTTTAGCCTTGTTTTTATGGTTAAGTATTTTATAAAACTTTTGATTGGGTTTATATTGCTACTATCTCCTGTCTGCCCCTCACCCCTTATTATTGAGTTACATACTTACTATATTTCTTGTGAAATTGAATTGTATGATTTTCAGGGAAAAGATTTAATGTCATTTACATTTTTGAAGGTACCTACCAATAACATTCAATGATGTAAAAAATATGCATTATTACTCTGGTTCATTAATACCTATTAATCATGATTTCAGGTACCCCTGATGAGTTTTACTGTTAACTGCCCAATGTTTACCATCTTGCAAATGAAAGCCTGAGGAGGTTACTTCAACCAGAGACCATTAACTAGTTCATGGCATCAATTTTTAGTCAACTGTATAAAGCACGTAAGGGATGTGTATGTTTACCTAGAACATATGTCAGCATGTGTTTTGGGAACAAGTGGGTATGTTGTTCCTCATTTCCCCCTTTGGTCCTTTGTGTTCAAGGGGCTTTTACCTTTCCTTTGAAAGACACTTGAGGAAATGCATGCCTGCTGTGAAAGCCTGATTTATTTTGCATTGCATCTGCACTGTCTGGATCTGCAAATGTGCACTGTGGAATTAAATCAGTTTCTCTGCACCTCTTCAAAGGATCATGCATTTTTTTTTTTTTTTGTCCCTAAGAAGCTGACTCTTTCATTGTGTGCAATTCTGGCAAATGTGCGTTAACTGTGCTAGTGGCTTTTCTGGGTATGTTAAGGTTCATCTTATTTTTGTTATCAAAGAAAATATAACTTACGTGTATAATGGTTTGCAGGAGTAGGTCCTCACCCAGAAAGACTGTGAAATCAGAAAAGTGCTAGAAGAGCAAAGAAGAATCAAAAATAGTAGTGATCATACATTATTGCCCAGCAGTCCAGTAGGTGCAGGTACTGACCTTTGCAAAAACAATATGATTATAGTATTATGATAAATGGGGAAAAAACCCTCCTTTAAGTCCACAAAAAAATTGCAGTAGTGCCACCTAGTGTGCCAGGTATTGTAGGTTTTTGGGAAGAGACAGTAAACTACTTGCAGCCCACCCCACTTGCTACAACTGTACCTTGACTTGTCCTCCTGCTGCTGCTCCCTTCCCAGCCTTCTGACAGGAGAGCAGTAACAGCATTGACAGAAGGTAGAGAAGAGACCTGAGAGCTGTTCTGCAGATGCTGATTCTGGCACACATGCTGTAAGGTTGTCATTGCTGCCTTAGAAAAAATGAACATCCACGGCATTTTAAAGAAGAAAGATAGCTGTTCTGTCTGTATGCTTATAGAAATCTTCTTCTACTCATTGTTTTCAACTGCTAAACATGTAATGTCCAAAACATCCTTTCTCATGTACTGCAGGCAAGTTTTTTTGGTGTCGGGAGAGAAAAAAATAGCTATCTGGTGGCAGAAAAGAGATGCTGCTGGTTTTTGGAGCTTACTAAAAGGGGTGGAAATGTCTTTTTGCCTGGTGACTAAGGATTTACGTTGAGTAGAGCATCCAAAAAGTCCTTTGGCTGGCAGGTGGGAGGTGGGAGGTGAGAGGAAATGAAGGAGAGCAGGGATCTGTTCTGTCTACTAATGATTTGTATTAGGTGGCGCCCTTTTACTGTGACCACCCTAGGCTTTTCCACTGCTGCGTTTTCCGCTTTCGCTGTTAGCTGACTGAACCACTCCGTTTTAATCCTGAGATATGCAAAGCGCATGGCTTGCCCTTCAGTGTGTGAAGCTGCACAAGGTTTATTTTTGTCTTCAGTATAGAATCTGCTTGTAACAAGTGGAAGAGTGATCAAGCCAGAAACTGTTGTCTGCAAATGAAGCCCACATCTCCATAGCATTGCATAACACTCTGTATTCGCCTGTCCTCTGGAGCCAGTGCCAGAGGATATTGCTTTTCCAGTTGGATTTGCTTGGGGTGCAGCTACAATAGCATATCAAATTGAAGGTGTAAATTTTTAGCTGCCAAAGTGTTAAGGAAGTTTTAAGTGAACGAAAAGTCTGGATTCAGAAAGGAGAGTGTTTGCCTTGTTATGTAGATGCTACGTTTGATGCAAATCCATGTGACGCTTCTGTTTAAACACTTTCTGGCCTGAGTAGTAAGAAGAGGGTAAAAGATGTTTCAAATCTCAGAAATATGGTTAGGTAATAGAAATGGAGGAGAAACTTTTCACTAACTGTTGAGAATGGGGGAAAAAATAGTAGATACAAGTAATTTTCCAATTAGTTCTTGAGGATTTCCTTTTTCTAGAGCTAATTTAAGTGGATTACTATTGGCTATTCCAAAACTGGGTGGGAGAACCATCTCATCAGACATTGATAATTGTAAGGGGTCCTCAGTTAGGAATTCAACTCCAAAGAATATGAAAAACAGTGAACTGAGAGGTTAACAGTTGGGCTTCTGGAGGCACTCCCCCAGGGATATGTATCATGCTCCCAACTGAATGGAGTTGCTCATAAAGTGATTTGTTCAGCATGATAGAAAAATATGTGGCAGATTAGGGAATGTAAACCCATAAGGTACAGGGCCACCTACAGCCATAACCACCCCCAAAGTTTATCCCTTAATAAATGTGCGTTTAGAGACCTCTAAAATACATATAAATCTGATTTTCTCATATTATAACCTGCAGCTTGCAGGCACTTAACTCCCATTGATTTCAGTACCTAAATGGGAGTTGTAGATCTAAAATTGTCTATGAGGATGTAGCCTTTAGTTCTTGGTTATTGTTGAAAGTGAGAGTACTTGCCCATGTTTGGTACCTTTTAACGAGCTCAGTTAGCTTTACCTAATAGACTGAACAGCTCACTGTTCCTAGGGAATCAATATTCTGGGCCAGATTCTAACTCAAGTCCTGCAATGCGCACAGCTCTACTAACTAATTTTTAAAATGAGAATTGTGTGTGCATATAGAATGACATTATAATCTCCTGCCTTTTGAGTGTCTAGATGTGCAACCTTAATGTTCCGTTAATGTATTTTTAATGAGCTTTCCTAAGGCTTCTGAGTGGGAGAAACATAAAAAAAATCTATAATGTGGTCTAGACACTATTCAGATGACCCTTTTCCTGCAGAAGTAAGAAACACAACAGGGAATTCCTCCTCCTGAAAGCTTTGGAGCTGTACAGCTTCCAACCTAGAGGCAGCATGACTGAAGCAATAGTTCTTGTAGATTCCAAACTCAGTTGCTGCACATATCACAAGATACACAGTGGATGAGGCAAGGGCTGACAGAGTACTTTATTTTTTACTGTCAGCTATGTATTTATGCACAGCACAACCTTCTCCACTCTGTATATTTCAAAGTGCTAAAAAATCATACCAATTGTACTCTGCATGCTCAAAGTGCAGATTTCAAAGGTTCATGACTCAGTCAAATCAAAATCAATTTGCACCAGAACACTCGAAAGCACTTCTTCTTACTGAGGGCCATTTCTATGCTAAATTTCAACTCTGCTTGATTTTTTTTTTTTTAATTTTTTATTTTTTTTTTAGAAAGAGAAGGAAGAGTTGCAAAAAATCTCATAGTGGTAAAAGTAGTTTTCTTCACTTCTTTCATATGCCAAATAGTTGAATTGTATTAATTCAAACAAAATGTCACCTTTTGGGCAGAGACCAGGCCAGGAAAATTTCATTCCGAAAGGTGAAAGCACAACTGAATTAGAAGAAAAGCTAACTTGGAAAAGAATGTGAAAACTCAAATACTCTGATCAGTAATATTCCTGGTTTATGAGCTTCATTTAAATGGAAAAACATTCTATCTTATTCCATTGTAATAATGGAATGCATTACATAATGCAGAGAACAGGGAATGTGCATCGTGTTTCATGACAATTCATATTAATCACTTGGTGGCATATTATGTGATGAGTTTGTAGTTAAATCTCACCTATGTGCTTGAAATGTAAAATCAGTTCCTCATCACTCTTCTTTCCTGTGCCCAAAGCTCACTAAAACTCAGGGTGTGTCTGCACTATGCAGTGCTGTGTAGTGCAGGGGATTCTGAGCGAGCTTAGAGGTGCAAGCTCGGTTCATTGAAGCAGAGCAGAGATCCTGCCAGACCAATCTGGTGGCCTTCTAGGATGGGGCTACGGAACTGATGGACAGGGGGAGAGCAGTTGATATCATCTACCTGGACTTGTGCAAAGCGTTTGACACTGTCTCACACGACATCCTTGTCTCTAAGTTGAAGGGACATCAATTTGATAGACGGACAACTCGGTGGATAAAGAACTGGCTGGATGGCTGCAAGAAAAAAGTTGTGCTCAATGGCTCAATGTCCAGCTGGAGACCAGTAACAAGTGATGTCCATCAGGGATCGGTCCTGGGACCAGCCTTGTTCAACATCTTTGTCGGTGACATGGACAGTGGGATTGAGTGTGCCCTCAGCAAGTTTGCCAATGACATCAATCTGTGTGGTTTGGTTGATACACTGGAGGGAAGGAATGCCATCCAGAGGGACCTTGACATGCTTGTGAGGTGGGCTGATGCCAACCTGATGAAGTTTAACCGGGACAAGTGCAAGGTCCTACATCTGGGTCGGAGCAATCCCAGGCACAGCTACAGGTGTGCGCTTGCAGCCCAGAAGGGCAACCATATCCTGGGCTGCATCAAAAGGAGCGTGACCAGCAGGTTGAAGGAGGTGATCCTGCCCCTCTGCTCTCCTCTTGTGAGTTCTTTAATGCAAGGGTGGTGAGGCACTGGAATGGGTTGCCCAGGGAAGTTGTGAATGCTCCATCGCTGGCAGTGTTCAAGGCTGGGTTAGACAGAGCCTTGGGTGGCATGTTTTAGTGGGAGGTGTCCCTGCCCATGGCAAGGGGGGCTGGAACTAGATGATCTTAATGTCCTTTCCAACCCTAACGATTCTATGATTCTGTGCAGACTAATTGTGGCTCAGCAGGACATGTTAGTGTATATGAAGATTTCTGTTGCCTTGGCTAGATTGCTTCCTACACTTTATTTAGCTAGTTCAGATACTCTAGGCTGTATAGAAAGGCTCTTCGAACAGCATGAGGAATGCTTGAAAGTGGTTTTGTTGCTACAGCCCCAGTCAGGGCTTTTTAGTGGCTAATGACCACTGGATTAGCACTGTCATACTCTGCTGAAAATCGAATGCTTCTCCTCCTTCCTCCCACCTCCTTTGCTGGAGGAAGGCAGACAAAAAAGAAATAGTTCAGCATCTGCTCTAGCTGCTGATTCTTAACTGAAGATATGTTATCTGCCCATTATGGCAGATTTTGGCTTCCCTTTGCTCCCACTGTAGTGAAAAAAGAGCTATATCATACCAATACAGTGCAGGAAGCCTGCTCTTAAAGGCTTCTAAGTTCAAGGTACCACCAAAGAATTACTGCTATTTCCTGCACACCTCTAAAATGACTGTTTATTTCAGCCAGCTTATTTGAAATCAAAAGCAGGTTGCAGAAAACTTTTAGTATTGTGTTTTTCTGAAAAGCATACAGACAGAGCACAAAGTCTGCGATAAAATCTGAGATTAAGAGAAACTGAAACTGTCTGTAGCTAAAATTTGACCTACTTTGAAGGTTGTCCCGTACAAGAGTTTCATTTACTGACCAACCAAATGTAGATGTAGTGGTGTTCATATGCTGCAATAAAATCCTGTAAAGAGCATGAAATGTGACAATGATCTTTGAAAAGCTAGGTTATAGAAGTGATATTACAGATTTTAGTAATGCTTTAAATTAAGTGTCTTCAATATGCTTAACCTTGCATTAAACTTAGATTTAATAAGACAGATGTGTATTAAGTACTGAATATACTTAAGGGAGCAATCTTGCGTTGGCAAGGGATGGACTCAATGACCTCCTAATAGTTCTCCTCCATCTCTAATTTCTATGATACTAATTGATTATTAAAACACTTTTATTGAGGATTGATATGTAGCTATTATGTAGTTATTAATCTTACAACCTAACTAATATTTAATTTATACATGATTTTAACACACAATGTCATTTTAGTTTTTAAAGAGTAACCCTGGAACTGTGCATTCACTGGGGTTCTGAAAAATCTTGCATGTAAATGAGGTTGGCCATTTTGGGGTTAGTTGTAATTTTATTATACAATCACATTTTGCAGGGGTGTAAGTTTACACAGCTCTCCACATTAAAAATGAAATCTTTGCCTCAGCTACAGCATTGCTCCTGAAAGACAAAGAAGCTTGTCATGAAGAAAGGTGCATTTATTTGGTTTAAAGGCTACATAATGTTAATACTGTGTAATCTCAAACAACAGCTCTATTTTGAATATTTTAAAAGTAATCTGTCTATTTCAATTTTGGAATTGAAAAGAAATTTCCCAGAACTCTGAAAGTGAAGCAAATGGTTCAGGGGTTTTGAGCATTCAGAATTAATTTCTATGAATGTTTGGCTAAGTAAAATATAAAAGTTTTGCAGAGCTGCATTATTAATTCAGCTTGTCTGTGCCTAGGGCCATGGCTCATAATGGCATTCCTTTCTTTTTAACAGACTGTCAGGATTTTCAAAGGACATCCAGAAAGCCATAAGTACCTATTTGTTGGATGTATTTCTCATACCCTAAAGGCTTTCATTGGTATGGACTGATCTTTTACATTTATGGATGGAAGCTGCATTACAAAATACCCTCTGTGAAATCCTGTAATATCTCAAGAGTTGCAAGCATCTAATTTATGGCCAAGGAAGTATGAAGAGTATCAGAACTCTGAATGCTTTTTAAAACAAGGTTTTCAAATAGTTAGCATGGAAAACCTAACACAAATACTAATAATTGAAAGCTCCTAGTTAATTTAAATGATATAAGGAGCGGGGAGGGAATACTGCTCATTTTACTCACAAGATTTAGAGGGGTTTGTGCCTACTTTGTGAAAAGTATTTACATTCAACACATCTTTTGATGTCTAAAGTGTAACAGCCAAGTTTAGTTTTTCAAGCAGAAGGCTTGAATGCAGATGGAAAGGGCCCTAATGTCTGGGACGCATTCACCCATCAGGGAGGAGATCGAGTTTTCAAGAACCAGACTGGTGATGTAGCTTGTGGCAGCCACGCTCTGTGGGAGGAAGATTTGAAATGTATCAAACAGCTTGGATTGACTCATTATTGCTTTTCTCTTTCCTGGTCACGTCTGTTACCTGATGGGACGACAGGTTTCATCAACCAGAAAGGCAATTGTTTCTTAAAAATAGAAGGTTGCAGCTTTAATTCAAGGTTATTGCTGCAGTCTGGCATAATTAATCCAGTATGCTATTCTGCAGTGAAGCTTTGAAATTGCAACTTTTTTCAGAGTAATTATGGGATGATTTTTTATAAGTTTGCAACAACTTACTTATTAATATTCTAGATCCCCTTGGATAGCACAATCTTTTGGGAAAGGATTAGTATTATGTTTCCTATGTATCTTTTTGCTTACTCCAGTTTTTTTAATTGTAACTCTAAATCGTTTTGCTTCATCAGAATGTTTATACTTACAGGGATCCTAGCCGTGAGGATATTTCTGGATGTCTTACAATAGACAAGTATCTTATTTGGCAAATACATTTAGATAGTTTATCAGTATACTCTTATGTACTGAACTTCACATTGAGTATTTTGCACTAAGAGGGACATATTTTTCCCAGATATTTTCTTTAGCAAATTAGAGAGGATTCTTTATACTCAGCTAGGAGCTGCACTTAGTTCTGTAACAGACACAAGACCCTGCTCTGAAAAGAAAGGTTTTCACACTCTCAGCATATAGTGTAAAAGTGAAAAGGGATATAGCACATAAACAGGCTGGTCAGATTGCTAGAAAGCAGACATAAAATTTCCTACACTTCATTTTTTTTAATTCTGTAGGTATGGACTTAAGATTAAGATCATTCACTAGGAAAAGATAGGAAATGACAGCTTTGCCTGCAGAACATAGGGAACAGAAGAAAGAAGAAATAAAAATAATTGTGAAGAATAAAAGCAACTGAGGCTGAACCAAAAATGATGTGAGAATCAAAGTACTTGTCTGAGGTCTCTTGTATGCTGAGAGGGTAATGTTTTGAGGAGAAAAAAAGCAAGCAGATTTGGATGAACTCTGAATCTCAATTCTGCTTCCTACTCTTCTGAATCTGAGTTTTACTGAGAAGATATGCATCTTTATACTTCTGGGCAGTGTTTGCTTTGGCAATTCTTTTCTTCTGCTGGTTTGAAGATTGCAAAGATGGAAGGCTACAAGGGGAAGGGGTTTCTTGGAAAATCCTCTTCAGATAATCCTATCTTGATAGGAAGATACCATCAGAAGTGCTATATTTCTTTAGAATTCTGGTCATATAGAGTTTGGCTGCTCAATAGGCAGCAGCCTGCCCTCTGCATCCTACAGATTACAGTTTTCACCAAAGAGTGGAGCAACCTTTGTTTCAAGAGTTCAGAAAGCTGGTGAATCTGCTGTAAACAAACCAACCCATCATTTCCCCCTGCAGAGCATGACAGCAAAAACTGTGCCAGCATCCCGGAGGGGCTTGAATGGAAGCTTTTCCTTTGCCACCAAAATTTACAGTATGCTTCCCAATTTTACTGGCATAGCTTGCTCTTCCCTTGGAATGTTTTCTGTGGTGTGTTGAATTTAAATTTGGCTGAGTCCTTGTGGTTTCTTTCCTATACTGATATTCCTTCCGCTGGGGCTGCAGGCACTGTACAACCCCACAGAGCTGCCTACTGAATAGGCTTTGTTATTTAGATGTCAGAGTGGAAGACAGCAAGCAGATATTCTGAATGCACTTGGTAAGGAAAGCTAACATTTTGACAAAACTCAGCTGTAATTTCAGAAAATGTTCACTTGATCCCCAGTATAAGCAGTTGCCTGATTAATATTATGAACTTTACATTTAACGAAAGGGCATTGGAAGAACTCCAAGTAGGCCAGCTTTCATTAGGCAGGAGTTCACTTCTCTTGTGCAGTGATCTGTTGAATCAATTGTAACTGCATAGCATGGAAAGGCCATCATCTTCCGTATAAACATTTTTACAAAGAGCATGTGAAGAATCAGAAAGCTAGAGCAATGTCCTTTCAAATAAAATCATTCACACCAAGTGATTCACTACCAATTTCACACCTAGGACGTAGGACATTTGAAAACCTTTAAACCCACTCTGTTTCTAACCCAGTCAGGGTAAAGTCATTTAAAGTAGTGTTGTTGTAGGTGCATTGTTCCTAAGATGTGTCAGGGTTTTGGTTAAACCTTACACCAAGTTTGTTTTTAAAGTATTTTTATCCAATGATTTTTACCCTGGGAGGTACACTGAGCAGAGCAAGTTAACTGCTAAACACGAGGTGTCAGTGTGGAGGGACACAAAAATAATAGAAGTGGAGGCATTACGTCTGGGAGAGTTTGATGTTATGCCTCAATTCAGCACGAAGGTAGGGAATCAGGATAGGGAGTGAAATGAGAGAAAAGAGAAAAGAACAATCCTTCACTTTCCAGTGACATAATGCTCCTTAATGCCTATAATCCCAAAATTTGGGGGTGTCTGCACAAAACCCTTTTATACACACTTTCTCAGAAGAACATTTTCTTCTGTATTTCTGCTTCTAGCTGACCCACAGATACAGCCATAGAAACTAAATCAGGCTACTCTGGAAGGTATGAGGCAATATGAAAATTTCACTTGACATTTACATTTTTCAGGGATGCAGTTCTATTTCTCTTCATTTCCTAATAGAAAGCATAAATCTTTTCCAGTACTGGTGTTTAATTGAGATGTAAAAAATTAATGATAACTGGTTGCATTTAAATGTTATAACTTGTCCTGAGTAATTTATAATCTGAAAATTAGAATGAGAAATGCTAGCGTCTTCTACACAGCATTACTCTCAATATGTTCGAACAGGATTTTGTACCAGCAAAGGATTTCTTTATTCCCAGTTTAAGCTTACGTAATAAACCTTGTAGTCCCAACAGCAGAGTTAACACACAGCCAGTCCCACTAAAGTCTAATATGTCCCTGTTCAAAAGTAATGTTTACAAACCTAATTTGTTCTCTTGCAAATTGCAAGAATTTGCCTTTCAAAATTTAGAATTCTGGTATATTCCTTTCTCTTTTCCATGGGTGCATTCTCAGGGCACAGGCGCGTATCTCCTCAGAATTTAATGTGGTTTTCTGGTGCTGCACTTGTAAGGAAAAGCAAATTACCAGTGAGTTTTATTGTGAATTACTTTGTAAATGAACTTATTGAGTCTTGCTGTGCTAAAGGATGTGTATGCACCTGTTTGTTTAGGAGAAGGCACTGTCTAAATCTGGGGTTCATAATTGATTGCTGCAGTAAATGTTGTCTTTAAAAAGACATTTGACAGAAACCCTTACGATCAGTCAGTTGAATTTAGGTTAATTTGAAGTCTTTTTTTGTCCTTTTAAGAAGAAGATAGTATGGAATTCTGCATTGGCATTTTTAAATAGAAGTACACAGTAACCTGAATTTGAGAATACCAGGAAATATATAGTAAAATATAGAACAGACATATTTATTAATGAACAGGTTTCCTGCTTTGGATTAAAGAAAATCTCTGGTTCAGAAACTTTTAAGAATAATAATCTAAACCATCCATAACCTCCTAAATATACATTTTATTAACCTTTGCATCTTAGTAACCCTCCTTCTCCTTTCTTCTTTTTTCAAGTTCTTTAGACCTTTCAATACAGCAAGGCCTTGGGATAGTTATTTTGTACACAACTATGTCTTATTAGGATATGTGCCCACACTTTGGTATAATTTAGCCCAAGTCTCTGAAACAAAGGCTGACTGATTTCTACATTCCAGTAGGGTGATTGAGACCTATTTCTGGCTGGAACCTCTTAGCTTAACAAATAATAATTCAAGGCCACTGTTGGCCTTTTCCAATTACCGCAGTAAACCAGATAGTTCAAGTAAAAGAGCAACCTAATTGATAGTCTTTGAACCAGAGCTTTGTTGTGTTTAGCAATATCTAGCGTTTTCAGAAGGCCTAAAAGCAATGTAGATTTGTTTGGATGCAAGCAAAATTAAAAATGCCTATTTGAGAGCTTAAAGTATCCTGATATTTAAACTTACAGTGACCTCTCAGCAGCATAAAAATAGTCCTTTAGGAAACATATTCATGTCAGCCACTGCTAAATCTGAGCAGAGGGTGAATTCCTTTTAAGCCTCTAGAAATACATCCCCAGTGCTGGCAAGCTTTAACAACACATCCAGGAAATTAAAGTTGATCTCTGTCTTATCAAGAAGGGACAAGAAAGGTAGGAAGTCATGAGGTTTTAGGGAGATGAGCTAATTCCTTCTTGCAGTTGGAGGGACTGAGCAGTCTGCAGCAGTAGCAGTCCAAAAGGAAGAGAGTTGGTTTCTCGAATAAACGAATGCCAAGTCATTCAACTTGGTGGCTAAAGATATCAGTGCCCTAAACTCTATTTAAAAACTAGTAGAGCCTGGTAAAAAGCCTTAAAAATCCTATAGATCTAATGAGGGAACTGTTGAATTCACACCACTGCAAAATACTGAACGCATTGAAAGTATCTTCTTTGTCTTGACGCTGGTACAGACAGTGGTAGGGAATGTAACAGTCTAGAGTAAACAGCTCACCCAGCCAACCAAGTTCAAACCACAACAGATCAGCTTAGTTACCCTGCTGAATGTGGCACTGAACTTTTTAAAAGACATAGTTCTTAACGAGATAAATGCTTTCATTAGAACAAATCTACCTGTGAGGCTCTCAAGTGCCAGGATTTTTCCAAAGCACTTGCATCTTGTACATGCAGCCAGGCTGCCATTCAGGCATTTAAATGAAAGGATTATATTTTCATGTGACCAGCACCCATCAGAATTATGTTTCTCCTGGGGAGTTGCTGTCCACTGATCTATTTTGAAAATTTGCATCCTCATTTCATTTTATGTGCCTGCTTGGAAGATTTTGTGTGCTGAGCATTTTTGCCAGCTCCGGAGTCTTATAACAGTAGTCAGCATTCAGTTGAGAGAAAATATTTGCATCTCATAATAGAGAAAATGTGCAGTGAGGTTTCTTCATGTGTTAAAATGTAAAATGCTTTAAGTTAACCCCTTTTTGTTTCTGTTAGTATTTTCAAAAGTCAATCATTACAGCAAAATCAATAATAACCAGGCATCCTGCTCCCTGTATCATTTTGGCTTACTTCAGTCCTTAGAAGATGAAGGTGGCTGGGAAATCTGAAAAGATCATTTAGGACTTTGATATTCATGAAAAAGTATTGCTTCAGAACATTTGGAGACTGTGTGATCATTATTAATGAGCCTTATGTTGTTCCTATATGTGGCTGTGAAAACGGTATACCCCCAGTATTGGTACCAGGGCTTACAAGGCAGCTTATAATGTGCTAAAACCTCATGCTAAAACCTGGCACAGTTGCAACAAGATATTCGGACAGAACAAAGTGGGCTTGTGTCTGTAGCTCTGAACTGAGATTGGTAGAACCTCTAGCAAATCAAAAAGCAACTTTTGCTTTTTGTCCTTTAACTTAGAAAAATTTTTCAGGGCAACATTAATTTATGATGAATATCCAGCCATCCTGAAGTCTGACATTTCTGCAAAGCATTCAAAGCAGAATTACTTATCAACAAGTCTTCCAGAATTCACTAAAGAGCAAAAATTATCATCATGGATACTGCTGACTTCTGTGCTCTGAACTGTTAAGACCAAGAAAATGCAGACAAGAAGCTAAGTGTTTCAATGGATGGTGAATCTGAATGTGGCCTGTTGCAACTGGGAGTTTATGGTTGCCTGTTGTGCCATGAGGTTTGCACTGACTTCTGTGTTGTATCAAGAAATGGCTCACAGGACCATTTTACTGCTATTAGCTGGCCAATGAAGGGATCTAAGAATCCAGTGTGTAATATTGGTGATTTGAGGTTTTTGAGGAGCCCATCTGGATGGCATAAGACATTGTACAAGATATAAATAAACAAGTCACCTTGGGATTCTTAATTTAATTATTGCATGCTAAGTAGAAAAAGTAAAAGCTTTAGTGTTTTCCTATTGCCTTTGTACTTGATAGCTATTTTATAATTTGAAATGACACACCAGTGTTATACCATCTTTTGAACTCCAGAAATTATCTTTCTGATGCCAACAGTAAGGTTTTCCTGGCACGCACCTGCTCCTGGCAATGGTACGTGCAGTGACTGCCAGTACCAAGGGGTTAAGGAGCAGTGACAATAAGCAGATGCTAATGCAGGAAAGATATTTTAGTCTTCTCATTAAAATAAGTCATTTCACTGTCTTCATGGATATTTGCACAGTTTTGCTTTTCCATTGTTAGTCATAAAAGGTCAGCTCATGGAAAATTAAGTTAATAGGGTCACTGCAATTTGATGAAAACTAGTTTTAGTTTGTAGCTTAGAAAAGATAGAGGGTAATGCATCTGATTTTATGGGCTTTCTTACATCTGTTCTGAATAAAACTTCTGCTCTCTTGTTCTAGGATACATATAATAACCCTATAATTTATATCACTGAGAATGGGTTTTCCCAAAGTGACCCTGCGCTACTTGATGGCAGTCAACTACAGGAGTATTTCAGACTGATTTTACAGCAAATTTTAAAAGGTACCATTTAAAATAATGAAAGATCAATTGTGCAAACTTAATATAATTTTACTTTGTGCTTATTTGCATTGGGCAATAACCAATGATTCTCGAAGCTAAAACTCATGTAAATCGGAGTGAAGGGATGTGGCTAAACAAAAACCAAACCAAACAAGTTTAGCTGAAAGGAAAGCAAGCAGTATTAATTCTGCTTCCCCATCTTGGGTTGGAAACAGATGAAATAGTGCTCCATATATACATTTTTTTTAAACTCAGTTTTGTAGGGCCATAGTTCTTCACTGAGGAAAGCAACTACACAGATCTTCAGAAGTGCTTATCATTCATACTTTTCATTATGAAGGGTGCAAAGTTAAGTGCACCTGCAAACCTGATCATTGCATCTCATAAGATCCTTACAGCAGAATACAACCTCCCATACAAAATGACTTCCCTGTGATAATTTCTACCTGTATGAGGCCATTACGTTGTTATAGCTCAGCTTCTACCTTTATGTCAGGATGGCCAAAAGTGTTCAGCACTGATGAAGCTCTTTTTTCATTTGAAACATAGTTTTCCTTTAGTTTTGATAGAAATAAAGTTAGCCCAATTTTCAGCCTTCTGGAAATTCCTTCCTTATCTTCCTTCCGTTGGTAATATACAAAGAGTAGATCTTCTCACTATATATCAAGTGGACTATATTTTAAAATGCTGGTTCACTTAGATAACAGCTAGTCTCCATGTTATATTTCTCCAAAGTAATCACATTCATGAATGTCATACTATAGTTCAATAGTTTTTTGTAGCCATTTTTCCATCTTCATGCTTTTTTTTTTTTAGTTTTGCTCATTTTATTCTTTATCCTTAATTTCATAGAATCATAGAATCACAGAAAGGTTTGTGTTGGAAAGGACATTAAGATATCTAGTTCCAACCCCCCTGCCATGCACAGGGACACCTCACGCTAGACTAGGTTGCTCAAGGATCCATCCAGCTTGGCCTTGAACACTGCCAGGGATGAAGTATCTACAATTTCCTTGGGCAGACTGTTCCAGTGCATCACCGCTCTCACAGTAAAGAGCTTCTTCCTTGTATCTAACCTAAATCTCCCCTTTTTAAGTTTAAAGCCTTTACCTGTTGTCCTATGTAAACCTGCCCCTGTAAAAAGTCCCTCTTTTCTTTTAAAATGAACCTTTGCCATTTGTTCTGTCCAGCAAAGATTTTAAATATGCATGTTCCTTGACTGTTATCAGTGCAACCTTGCATAGGTTTAGTTACATATATAGTTGGACATTAAGTTGGATCAGTGTTTGTCATTATATCTAGTAAAAGGCATGGTGGAACATTGATTGAAACAGATCCATCTATGCAAAGGTAATATAAATATCAAATCTATCATCTGTAAGGTGCATTCTGAAAAAATGCCTGTATCTTTATCCCCATGTAACATCTGTCCTGTCACTTTGAGTAAACAGTTTATTAGGGCTGCTCCACAGATTCTGACCCACAAATGAGCAATCAATTTCAAATTTTCAACTCAGATACCCTGCAAAGCAGGATATTTGAAGATGTTTACTTTATTCAATGCTTAACCATTTACTAAGTGTTATGTGAAGCAGAACAGTTTAATTGCTTTGCATATAGTGTCTGCAATAATTTCTTATCTTTTGAGCTAACTTTTGAAATTATTAGTATGGGCTCATTCATGCAATGAGCTCTGGGTCAGGACAGGGGCCTGAGTGGATTCTGCTGTGGAATTTGGGCATGCCTACTTGCTTTTTTGCCTAACCAAAAGATAAATATGCTTGACTACAAAGGCGGGTCTATCTACAGCCTGCTACTGCACTTGTTATTAGAAACATTTTATTATGTTTTAATTGGATTGATATAAACTTATTTTGTCTTTTTGCATTAAGAACTCTCCTAGCTTTTAGAATACGCATTTACACTATTCGGGTTAATTTTGTCAGCCAGAATTTTCAAAATAATAAGGAGCTTCCCTTTTCAAGATCTTGTGATTTAGAAAGAGCTATGCTCTAGTACTCTGAAAATCAGAAACTTCGATGGCTCTAAAACTAAGTAGCAAGAATATTGGTGTCCAAAATTCCTAAAATTTTTACTATCGTTAGGACTATTTAAATTACAAGATTTTGGAGGGCAGGAGCAGTC
Organism: Myiopsitta monachus; assembly: GCA_017639245.1. NCBI lineage: Eukaryota > Metazoa > Chordata > Aves > Psittaciformes > Psittacidae > Myiopsitta > Myiopsitta monachus. Next base: position 98,905,803 of record CM029917.1, on the reverse strand, counting down.
CTGAGTTGGTACAGCAACATTCATCCACTAAGACTGTGATCATGCCGTACGGATAACCAATAAAAGCACTGTATGTTACCTCTATGCTTTATTTTTAGAAAAAGATTTTGATGCCGTTAGAGAAAATTGAGATTTTTATTTTTCAGTTAATAAGATCAGAAAGAGCAATGTATATGTGAACAAGAAAATACAGAGTGAACAGCATGCAGCTACTATAAATACATCACATTATAGCTATTATTGATGGAAAATAGTTTTTAAATGGGTACAACTGCTGCCATGTTGCTTCTGCACTATATGAATAGATAAAAACATCAATATTTTAATAAATGTGGATATACATATTTAGCATCTCTACAGAGCCTTACGCATGCATGGTACAGATAAATGAAAATGATGTCTTCTTACCCTTGGGAACTGAAAATCTAATTTAGATACAATGCATGAAGAGATGACAAACAGAAAGCTGGATGAGAGGGAAGAAAAGAACATGGATCAGAGTAGTGAAATGCTTTTTACTATGGCTGCTCTTTGTTGATTTTATGTAATGCCTGTTAAGGATGACATCTAGACCAAAGATTGAGGCTGCCAGTAAAAAGGTAATTAAAACTACTTAGTTTTGAAAAGTGGCACCTTATAAAAGAGATGATACAGTTTCATAGAGTTTCATAAAGTTTCATATGGAGGAGAGCATGCAAAATAGAGGATAAACTATTGCCATAGGCAGCTGTTGGAGAAAAGCAATGAAGTTATTCCATAATCTGGCTGGTAGAAGATTATTAATAATGTTGACTGGGAGGAAAGAATGAATTAAATTAATTTTATGTTGCATAAAGGAGGCATTGGAAAGAGAGTTGAAGTTGGTTGGAATGGAAAGTAAAGAAGATGAGGATAATGTGATGTGATACAGGCAGTGGCAAATAAGAGGGAGATGAGCAGGAATAAATGTGAACAAGCAGGACTAGATTTGGGAGTAAATAGAAAACATATGAACATTTAATTTGGAGTCAGCTAGAAGGTCAACAGTAAAAAAATGCAGAGCAAACAGAAGAAATTACTGTGAGGAGAAAGGGATAGTTAAAGCCTAATATTCAGTTGGTGTTAATTTTCTCCTTAAATATGCTTGAATGAAGCAGACACAAGATACAGAGAATGCTGACTGCAATGCGAAGTGTAGAGCAGAACTAAAATTGAAAGTAAGCAAGGTGGTGCAGTTAACAGGATTTTTAAAAAATGCACTTTTAGTTAAATACAGTCCCTCCTGGACCGCTTATTTTTGTCTTTTTTTCCCTCAGATTGCTAAAAGTTGTTAAAAGACCTTTTATATATTGTCATCACTGTACACTTTGACCTTGCTCTCATGAACTAACCATTTAGTCTGTTGTAGATTCGTACAAGCCTGCTTCTGCAGCATTCCCATGCACATAAAATAGTGAGGTTATAATACAATACTGTAGTCCATGAAAATATGATATATTGTTAAATTAAATATGGATGTCATAATATGAGCCCCTCGGGTCAACTATAAGCTTGAATGTTATTGAAAGAACTGCAGAGGCAGCTCTGTTTCTTCATTGCCGCTGACAAAAATGCCTCTACAAATAGAATACAACAATGCAGACATATTAAGGAGCCTCTGAGATGTGCTGTCCCTGGCATAACATTGCCATGTGACATTTTCAAGAACTATAAATACATTGACTGCATTATAGTGTAAAAGTTAAGAGGCTTTGCAGTAGTCACTGCGGAAGTGTTAAAATGAAGCTGAATTTGTTGTGAATACTGAGGGATTCAAAGGTTTAAAAAAAAACCAATACAAACAAGCAAACAAAAACCCCCTAGACCCTCCCGAAATCACAAGGCTATGGCTAGCATAGAACAATGTATTTATCAGATTTTTAGTATAGTTTTAAAAGGTCCAGTATACATAAGTATGATTCCATAAATTTCCAGTTAAATGCCAGTTTTATAACTTCACATTATGGTAAGAAGTCACATGTAATTTCTTAGGGAAAATGTCTGAGACCACCTCTAGACAGTAGAAATGACCACTTTGTAGCAGTGTTTTCTTGTTACTGAAAGTTTTTATCCATTTTTTTTTCACATTAATCGTTGAATCTGAATGTTTTAATCTGCAAAAATGAACTTTTTTTCTTTTTTTCTTTTTCCAACTCTTAACCAGAAGTTTTCCAATGCAAAATTATGAAGAACTGTTTTTTTCTCCAAAAGTCTCTTTAATCTGCCTTCAAGAGTATCTTCAGTGAAGATAACAAAGCACAGTTGCATGCTCATGTTGGGAAGATTTCCGCTGGAACCAGGCTATAGGAATCTGCTCAGTTCACTGACAGAAGAGGATCATCTCTCTGAATTAACGGTATGTGAGTAGATTTTTTGCTTGCCACTGTTTTGATTTTGATTGAAGAGATTGATTTAAAAGCACAATTATGCAAGAGCTGCTAGATGTCTGTGGGCTAATTAGATGGTTCCTGGGAAAAGGGCTGTAGAAGACACAGGATCTTTGTGCGCAGTGTCAGACAGAGGTCGCTAGGCTGAGTAGTGCAGCAGGTTGTTCAAGTTGTGGGGAATCCAGATGTAACCAGCATGTCAAATGCTCAGGCAGTACCTGTGATGTGCTTTGTTTCAAAAGTAACTAGACCCCAGCCCCCAGTGAACTGTTTACAAAAGTGTTAGCAACTGCAGCACAGGAACACTGCTCTACAGTGAAGAGATACTGTGTGGAAAGTTATGTGACTACTAGTCACCTCAGAGAAGACAACCTAAATATTTAGGTGCTGTGTGTGCTGTAGTGCTGCTGGATAGCTGGTGAAGTCCCTTCTAGAACCCATTTGGGGTATTTCTTTTGTTACAGAGGATTTGCTTTGCTTAGGTTGAAGTACTACTCCATTGCTGAAGCAAAATTTAGCTTTGCTGTTAGTTGACTCAGCTGCGCAAGCAAAGATTGGGGATCTCAGAAACTAACCAGTCTTCAATCTCCAAATTATATCTATGTGGCCGGAAAGTTAAGCGTAACTATTACTCACCTGCACATTAGAGGTTTCCCTTAGGAATGATTTGTACATATACAACATAATCCCCATATCGGAAGTAGCTACTGTAGTTTTTTGATTCTGCTTTTTTATTGTACAAGATGAAAGATAATGGCAATGCCAACAGAAACAAACAAACAGAAACAAACAAACAAAACCAACCAAACAAAACAACCAACAAACAAGCAAACAAACACCTCATAAGCAGAATGTAGGCATTTGGACCTTTATGATGAAAAAACTGACTTTTATGAAAATTGTGAGTTCAAATTCTTCAGATGTTGATTGCACAGAATATTATTGGGTTTTATATTAGTTCTAAGCCATATGTTTCATTTGGAGTTACCTTTCAGGAGAAAATATACTGAATCCACAGAGGCACATCATAAAAAATTACTGTGCTAATGCTGTGGCTTTGAGACAGTTTTTAATTTAAATCTCTCCTTTTTCAAGATGATTTAGTTTTAAATAACTCAGGCCCATTATGTGCATTCAAAATGCCTTTCCCAGGATTATGCACAGAATCACTCGTTGCAGAAACTAAGTTAATATATATTACAATTTGGCTAAGCTTTTCTATATGGCCATACGTCTTTCCTGGAATTGAAAGATAAGTCAATTCCAGTTTATTAGAATAAACATCTGTCTTCAGATATCTACCACTTCTTAGTCACAGATTTCTATTCCAGAAAATGAGATTTTGCATTTTAATATACAACAGGAAACATTTTTCTTCTTAGGGCAGGGCTCATTGCCAAAAAAATTATGAAAATTGGTTTAAAGCATATTAGAAAATTAGTAAGAAAACTATTAAATATAGTAGTGCTTTTACAACTTTTATCTCAAAAGGTCGTAAGTGGTGATTCCCAAATATTTTCCATTGGAGGTATTCATGCCTTGCTTCTCATTTTCTGTTTAAATATCTGCTGTTGACCATTTAAGTAGATGGTCCTGTGATAACATTAATTTTACAGTTACTGAAGAATGGATTTTTTACATGACACATTTTTAGCAGTGCAAAGAAGAGAAGGAATGAGAAGAGAACCTTAGCTAGGGTCTACTATACTAAAAAAACCCTGTGTTTTGAAATACTTTGATGGCTCATATAATGCTATCCAGTTTCCAAACTAGTTATTTTTCATTATGTTTCTGTGATAATAATAGCTTATAATTTGATTTCATGGGAGTTATTGCCATTTTAAAGGACTGAAAATTATATAAATGCAGCTGTATGGGGAATATTACAATGTCAAATGAAGCAGTGTCATTGCAGTTCTCTGTATATGCTGCTACGATGTCAATGTAAAAAGGAAGAAGCCATACTGATCAATATAGCAGCATCTAAGAAGTGATTGGATAAAATGCAAACAATGCATTATCTGTTAGAAAGTCTTACTAAATGAAGACACAACTTTCAAGCTATAATTGTGCATTGAATTTGAACTCACGTGTCTGACTGTCTAAAGACACTGCAATTTTTCCTGAGCAAGTATGTGTTCCTTCAATACATTAACACATACATTCAACATGACCTACTTTATAATTGCTGTGGGAGTTTGCCTTCACATTTTTTGATAGGTCTCTGTTCAGATTCTCAACCATAGCATTGCAATAGTTTATTTGCATTGAATCAATTTTACCAAGGAATCTCCCATTTTTGTATAAAGAAATTCCTAGCTTCATTATGCAGGGAATGAAGTATCTGATCTCAATTTTAAACTAGGGAAATCAAGGTAGCACAAGTTCAGTATAATTTAGCTAAGGTCAAAAAGCAGATGGGATAATAATAGGAAGAGTACCTGGATTTCTCTGCTCTCTCCTGGATTGTTCTGACTCTCTACGTGCAATGTCACATTCCTGATGCTAACAAACACATTTTGAAATAAACATTCATATTAGAGAACATGAAGATGTACATGAATGCTTGATATGCATCTCTCAAAAACAGTAATGGGAAAGTCATCTACTGAACTCATATAGTAGTTGGAAATTAAATACAAAATGTTACTATTTCAAATGTAATAAAGACGCTTATCCTTAGTGAGGCAAGTCTGAACAGAAGATTTTTGAAGAGTTAATAATTCTATTACACGGTGGAATAATTTGTCCAGAAAAAAAGGTGGGCAATTGTATTTCTGGAAAATGAAAAATCAAACCATCAAGTAGTAAAATAAGTACAAAGCATTATTCCTCTATAAGAATGATGTATGTGTCTGGATATAACAGAATTTAGAATGTAAAAATTGGAAAAAAAAATGCCTTTTACTTCTTCATGCTACAGTAAAAAAAGACCAGCTGCATGAAGCTTTCTAGACTTCCTTAACAATTTATCTTCTGGAGATTTAAATGGAAGAAAATACAGTTCTGAAAAGGAGAATTGCTTTTATCATACACATGAATGCTTGGAAAGTGTTTATTTTTCTATTTAATTTTATTTCAGTAATATAAAAAATATATTTTTCTTGTTATTCTCTGAAAGGATGAACCCTCAGTTTGTGTCACTATTTTATTTTTGAAAGTCGCACCTGAAAGACCTTCCTTATGTTTATAGCAGTTCTGTGTTCTACTCTCAAATCTTACATCCTGGCACATTTACACAGTGTAAAAGTGACTTGGAAACATCATAATATAGTGCTGTTTTAGCCATCTTGCATGAGAGATTAAATCTGGAGTGAACTGGACTTGCATGACAAGTATTTGGTGGTGTTGGGCAAGGGGTTAATTGCCAATTAAAGGAAAGAAGGAAATGCCCTGAAATGGTGGTTTGCAAAAAAAAGTAAGAATGTCTGGAAAGATTCCTTCTCCTGCATCCCAAACTACATCTTGTCTGTGTTTCAGTTATTGAGAAGCACGTAAGATATTTCCATCTGAGTCTTCCTTTGTTCTTATTCCCTTGGTAACACCAGTAGGTTCAGCATAGCAAAGACTTTTAATATCCTAAAAACTATCATCTCCTCTGCTAAAGTCTAATTTTTGTTGTTGATGTTCTTTGTATTGCTGAATTTATTGGAATTCAGACAATGGAATGATAAAGTTTATATGGATATTAGCAGGCCTTATGGGACCCTTAGTAAAGGGCTTATGCAACAAAAAGAGCTTTCATTTTCAGAGGATCAGCTCTAGGCCATATGTGCCTTAGGTACTCGAATGTTTATAAAAAAAAGTCAGATGTTCAAAACCCAACAACAGTCCTTTTCACTCTCCTTTCTTGGAAATGTAGGAAATTATACGAAGCACTTTACAAGAGTGTTAAAAATGGCATGGTTTTAAATATTGTATATACTTTATAATCAATTCTTATTGATTACTTGGATGATTTTAAGAAAAAAAGACAAAACAATGTGCTACTGTGAATACAGGGTCAGCACTTACGGTGAAGAGCTCATGCAGTATATTTTCTGCATAGGCTAATACCTTCACAGTAGTAAGTAGGCTCCTGCTGTAACAACTGAAGCTGCCACGCACTCTTCAAGTTTATTCCTCAGTCACCATGCATTGTAGAAATCCAATCTAAAGATCATAAAAGAATGAATAAGCATGACTGAATGCAGAGCCAGAGACAAATGCAGAGAGGGGAGAAGAGAGTGGTTTTGGCTTCCACAGCTTCTTAAAGTCATACAAAAGCTCCTTGGACTTGCATGCCTTTTGTATCTGCAACTCAGACTGTTGCCTCTGATCTCAGCAACCAGCTTTATGCTTGCCTGGCAGTCCTTTTCTCATGAGCTGTCCCAGCAGTTATGATCAGCTGGGCATATTAAGTAAACAATTCCTAGGTTCTACATCCAGCCCTTTACTCAACATCTTTATAAGCTTCTAAAAAGGATCTTTCACCAAGAAATGCAATTTGCATTGCCAGAGTGAGGCAAAATCATCAGTCTTCTCTCTCAGGCATTGGCTCTGCAGGGTGGGCAATTGGCTTGAATACTGGATGTGCATCCTGAGACTTCAGTAATTTTTAATACAGGTTACAACATCAATTAGGGTCACGAAATCTCTTTTCCATTTGTATTCTTTTTATTGTTGTAGATTTCTTCTGATCTTATTTGACTATCATGGCATATCTCTTCTTTTTTTATTCCCTGCTTGCCTTACCCGTTAGTCTAATGTTTTCCAGCAGGCAGATGCTGATTCCCCTCATCCATGTGTAATCCCAATGAAATTTTCATTTTCCATATAGTCTGCTGCTATTCACCTTTCTAAACACAGGCAATAGGAGTCCAAGGGAGAAGAATTCACTAACCTCCTGGGGAAACTAAAAATGATCATAGCCTAGCAAGTCAGTCTTTAAATGTCCTTCACCCATTCCACCCTCCCCTCTGCTGCTCTTTAAGTATTTAAATCTGCCCCCTACCAGTCAGACTTCCGCACCAGATGGTGCCTTCTGACTAGCTCTGCCTTTCTTCAGAGAATGAATAAGTACAGCAAAGAGCATAAGGATCTGGTAAGACAGTTACTGGAATATTTCATCAGTGCTAGTGTCCACTTGTTAAAAAGGACAGTGAAAAATGGGAGAGAGTTCAGGAAGGAGCTGCAAAAATGATTAGAAGGCTGAAGAAAATGCCTTACTGTGGGACTCTAAAAGAGCTCAATGTGTCTAGCTTATCAAAAAGAAGATTGAGAGGTGATTTGATTACAGTGTACAGGTACCTTCATGGGGAAAATATACTAGGTACTAAAGGGCTCTTTAGTCTGGTAGAAAAAAAGGATAAAAAAAGCCAATGTCTGGATGCCAGACAAATTTAAATGAGAAATCAGACACATTTTTAAACAGTGGAAGTATTAAATACTGTCACAAATCATCAGAAGGACTGGATGCTGCACTTCATGCCTTCATGTCAGGCTGAGTGTAGTTTTGGAGATATGCCGTAGCCAAAAACAAGTTTCAGACATATTCCAGGGAAACTAATGCAATTTAAGAGCCTGTGATTCACTGAGGGTAAAACTAGATGATCTTATGATCTCTCAGTTTTTAATTCTATAAAAAGTTCTATAAATTCTATAATTTATATAGAATTCTATAATTTATATAGTTCTATAAATTCCATAAATCTAAAAGCTGACTACAAAGACTGTCCATACTTCATGAAAAGTAAGCTGGTGTGAGTTGTACCCTTGGAATATTAAAAAAAGAATGGAGTGGTCCAGAGTATATAATTTTAATATTTATATTATTTTGAGTTATTATCATTTTTGAAGTTAAGACAATTTGGAAATGTATACCTCATTTTGTAAAATCAAGCTCTTTCTTTAGGAAGATTTTTAATTTGAATATTTATACTTTCCCCAAATCTTTTCACATTGCCTTTTTTATGGCTGAAAGAATTCTTCCCTTCTCGAGCCATAATTGCGTTACAGTATGCTTATTTTCAATGAGAAAGTCATCCAAGATTTGTCCAGAAAAACAGGGGTAAACATTCAGTACTAATGCTCATTGGTTGTTCTCACTTGCTCTCCTGTATGAGAATCATTATCATTTATGTAGGCAGTGACAGGTTTTTAAATGACGCAATCATATATAGGTGTGACATGGTAATGACTTTATCTTTAAAGATAAAGATTTTTTTAACAGGTTAATTTTATTCCACAAATAATTTTAACAGTAGAATGTTAATGAATGAATTGCTGAGGTGAGTAGCTCGAGAGAGGCCGCCTTCAACACCTGATCGGGGGGAAGCTCAGCGTCCAAGAGCCTCAACTCAGAGCCTCGAGAGCCACCGGGGGAGCCTCAGGCGGCTGGCCCCGGCGTTGGCGGCTCAGCGGACGCGAGGAGCTGACTCGCAGAGGGCGGAGCGAGGGGGCGCGGTACCACTCTGACTGGTTAAAAACCTGCCCCAGGGCGCGCGGCGAACAGGGCGGGTCGAGGCAGTTCGTGCAGGCAGGTGAGCAGGGTGGCGGGCACTTGCGTTATGACCAGGGCCTGGTCTGGGAGCTGTGCTCTGGCTGCTCCGGCCGCTCCGGCCGTGTCCAGTGTAGGCACCCAGACAGGGCTGATGAGAGGGGAGGCTGCAGTGCAGAGCTTGGGGTGTAGAGAGTGCTTGTGCTGCTCTCCTGAGGGGAGGACGCGCAATAGGCAGGGCTGCACTCTGTGCTCCCTGGTGGAGGTCTTCCTGCAGCAGGTGACTGAGCTGTGGGACGCTGTTACTAGGCTGAAAGGTGTCAGGGAGGCTGAGAGGAAGCAGCAGTGCTTGCTCCAGGACCAGACTGTGCAGGGGCCTCAAGTGTCCACTGTCGTTCATGCAGGAAAGGAGGCCGCTAACCCAGGAAGCTGGGAAACAGTAACAGAAAAAACAACAAAAAAAGGAGGAAGAGGACAATTAAAAGCAAGGGGCTTCCTCCTAAATCTGTTGTTCCTCCCAGAACCACTTTGCTGTCCTGCAGGGGACTGATGAGGAAACACACTCCCACCATGAACAACCGGCTGATGCACTGGTAAAGAAGATCACTGCTGGTGCTGCCAGGAAAAAGCGGTGGGCCATAGTAATAGGGGACTCTACTTTGAAAGGCACAGAGGTACCCGTCTGTCGGCCTGACCCAGGCTCAAGGGAGCTGTGTTGCCTACCAGGGGCTCGGATCAGGGATGTTGCAGAGAGGCTGCCTGCTCTAGTCAGTCCCACTGATTATTACCCACTTCTAGTAATCCATGTGGGTGCTGCTGATGTAGATAGCAGTAGCCCAGAGAACATAAAGAAGGACTACAGAACTCTGGGAAAGGTGGTTCGGGGCTCTGCAGCTCAGGTTGTCTTTTTGTCAATTCTCCAGGATACAGGGCAGGACCTTAACAAGGCTAGGAGGATTGGCCAGGTTAATAAATGGCTAGAAGGGTGGTGCCATAGTCAGGGGTTTGGGTACCTTGAACATGGGACTCAATTTAGTAGGGCAGGTGTACTGGGGGCTGATGGAGCTGGTCTGACAAAGGGAAGAGCGGTTTTAGTTTGCCGGACTGATCAAGGATGCTTAAAACTAGATGTGTTGGGGGAGGGGGACATCATTCCATCCTAACACACCCAGTCAGTTGCCAGCACCTATAATAAATGCTTGGAGCAATGTAAGAGATATTCCAGCCACTCCAGCCAATGAGCTGGCTTCATTTGGAGCTCAGCTCAGATGCCTCTATACAAATGCCCGTAGCATGGGGACCAAACAAGAGGAATTAGAGATGTGTGCACGTCTACGGGGGTATGATATCATAGGCATCACAGAAACATGGTGGGATGGCTCCTATGGCTGGAGTGTTGGAATGGAAGGTTACAGGCTCTTTAGAAAAGACAGGCCCGACAGGCAGGGAGGGTGACTTGCTATTTATGTTAGGGATAGGCTGGAGAGTATGGAACTCTGTCTGGGGACAGGTGAGCAGTCAATAGAGAGTTTGTGGGTCAGGGTTAAAGGGAGAACAGAGATGGAAGACGTTATTGTGGGGATCTGTTTTAGACCACCTGATCAAGAGGACTCTGTGGATGAAGTGCTCTATAGGCAGACAGGAACAGCCTCATACTTGCAGGTGCTTGCTTTCATGGGGACTTCAACCACTCTGATATCCGTCGGAGGGGCGGTACGGCCTGGCACAAGCAATCCAGGAGGTTCCTCAGTTGTGTGGAAGACAACTTCCTTCTGCAAGTAATAGTGGAGCCGACAAGGAGGCATGCTTGACCTCAGCCTCAGCAACAGGGAAGGGCTGGTTGGAAATGTGATGCTCCAGGGCACCCTTGGTTGCAGTGATCATCAGATGGTCAAATTCGAGATCCTCAGGACAGTGAGAAGAGCGTGCAGCAAGTTCACTGCCCTGGACTTCAAGAGAGCAGACTTCGGCCTCTTCAGGAATCTGCTCAGTAAGGTTCCATAGGATATTGCCCTAGAGGGCAGGATGATGCAAGACTGTTGGTTGATATTCAAGGATCACCTACTACAAGCTCAGGAGTGTTGCATGCCAGCCAGAAGGAAGTGCAGTAGGAGGGCCAGGAGACCTCCTTGGATGAATAAGGAGCTGCTGAGGAAAATTAGAGGGGAAAAAAGAGGCTTATAAAAGGTGGAAGCAAGGACAGGCGGCCTGGGAAGAACACAGGGATGTTGTCCGGGAAGCTAGGGACCAGGTTAGGAAAGCTAACACCCACTTAGAATTCAACTTGGCTAGGGATGTGAAAGATAACAGGAAGGAATTCTATAGGTACATAGTGAATAAAAGACAGACTAGGGACAATGTGGGCCCTCTCCAGAAGCTATCAGGGGAACTGGCTACCCTGGATTTGGAGAAGGCTGAGGTTCTTAATGACTTCTTTGCCTTGGTCTTCACCAGCAAATGCTCTGACCCCACCACCCAAGTCTTGGAAGGCAAATGCAGGGACTGTGAGAATGAAGACCCAGGTCCCACTGTAGGAGAGGATCTGGTTTGAGACCAGCTTAGGAATCTGAACATACGCGAGTCCATGGGACCGGATAAAATCCATCCGAAGGTCCTGAAGGAGCTGGCAAATGAAGTTGCTAAGCCACTGTCCATCATATTTGAAAAATCATGACAGGTGAAGTTCCTGACAACTGGAAAAAGGGAAATATAACCCCCATTTTCAAGAAGGGGAAAATGGATGACGTAGGGAACTACAGACCAGTCAGTCTCACCTCTGTGCTTGGCAAAATCTTGGAGCAGATTCTCCTGGAAGGCATGCTGAGGCACATGAAAAACAGCAAGGTGGTTGGTGACAGCCAGCATGGCTTCACTGAGGGGAAATCCTGCCTGACCAATCTGGTGGCCTTCTAGGATGGGGCTATGGAACTGATGGACAGGGGGAGAGCAGTTGATGTCATCTACCTGGACTTGTGCAAAGCATTTGACACTGTCTCACATGACATCCTTGTCTCTAAGTTGGAGAGACATCAATTTGATAGGTAGACCACTTGGTGGATAAAGAACTGGCTGGATGGCCTCACTCAAAGAGTTGTGCTCAATGGCTCAATGTCCAGCTGGAGACCAGTAACAACTGGTGTCCCTCAGGGATTTGTGTTAGGACCGGTTCTGTTCAGTATCTTTGTCAGTGACATGGACAGTGGAATTGAGTGTGCCCTCAGCGAGTTTGCCAATGACACCAATCTGTGTGGTTTGGTTGATACGTTGAAGGGAAGGAATGCCATCCAGAGGGACCTTGACATGCTTGTGAGGTGGGCTGATGCCAACCTGATGAAGTTTAACCATGGCAAGTGCAAGGTCCTACATCTGGGTCGGAGCAATCCCAGGCACAGCTACAGGTTGGGCAGGGAAGAGATTCAGAGCAGCCCTGCGCAGAAGGACTTGGGGGTGTTGGTTGATGAGAAAATGAACATGAGCCAGCAGTGTGTGCTTGCAGCCCAGAAGGCCAACCATATCCTGGGCTGCATCAAAAGGAGCGTGACCAGCAGATCAAAGGAGGTGATCCTGCCCCTCCACTCTGCTCTCCTGAAACCTCACTTGGAGTATTGTGTGCAGTTCTGGTGTCCTCACCATAAAAAGGACATGGAAATGTTGGAACAAGTGCAGAGGAGGGCCATGAGGATGATGAGGGGACTGGAGTCCCTCCCATATGAAGACAAGCTGAGAAAGTTGGGGCTGTTCAGCCTGGAGAAGAGAAGGCTGCATGGAGACCTCATAGCATCCTTCCAGTATCTGAAGGGGGCCTATAGAGATGCTGAGGAGGGACTCTTCATGAGGTACTGTAGTGATAGGACAAGGGGTAACGGGTTCAAACTTAAGCAGGGGAAGTTTAGATTGGATTTGAGAAAGAAACTCTTTGCTTTAAGGGTGGTGAGGCACTGGAATGGGTTGCCCAGGGAAGTTGTGAATGCTCCATCGCTGTCTGTGTTCAAGGCCAGGTTGGACAGAGCCTTGGCTATCGCCCAGAATTTTATAAGTATTCAAAAAGTAATTCATACTAGACAACTAGACAGCAAGGATGTACAGAAAAAGGGAAAATAGATTCCCTTGCCTTATAAGCTGACTGGGAATAGCATTGAAGTTAGAGATTAAAGTCCTTAATTGAACAGTCCCTAGTCATAAGAATTTTGCTAACATGGCAACATGCTGTTACTAGTGAGCAGGGAATGATGGTTTCTTTGCTTCTGTGGTATCAGGTTTTGTTACTATTTTTTTTAAAATCAGCTGTGATCTGAAGCTGAGATGTGTATGTGCCTCTTTGGTGGCAGTCAGTGTGAGCCTGTTGCCAGAGCTTGTGCCTGTTTTTCATTTATTCTGAGTGTCTGAATAAGACAGACAGTGTATTCTGTGCATGTTCTGTAACTGGAGGTGGCAGTGTTCTGCTACATCCTTTCCATAGTCAGTTTTAGTCATGGAAAGTCCATTTTAATTCTCTCAGTCTTAATCTATTGCTTTTAAATAAGTAAAACATATACACGTTTGAAATTTATAATAGAAAAGATTAATATAACATGAAAAATGCCTTTACTTCAACAAAAAGATTTTCCAGAACCTTAGTTTAATTAATTTATAATCAATGTTTATAAATTGCGTACAAAACATACTGTACTATCCTAAACCTGCACCAGTTTTGTGTGCAGCAAGGGCAAACCATTTTCTAACACGGGAGACATCCGTCTTTGCCATGGATAGCTGGAAGTATGAATATGCTGCATGGCTGCTACAGTTATGCAAAAGAACTCATAAAAAAAACCAAGCTAGACACAGCGAAACTAAACCCTTGGTTTAGCCCTCCACCAGTTACAACCACAGCCCTGCTCCAGAGGTGACTTTGTCTTTTCAGGAGTGTATAGTGGTTCACTCTGTGGAGCAGTGGATACTTTGAATTTGATGAACTGTGGGAGATTTTAGAGGAGAAGAGGACTGGCTGGAGATGAGTGAAGGAGAGAGTCTGCTCCAGCATTCTGCTCCCTTGCACTGGTCCCAGGTGCAAAAAAATGAGGCTGTATCTGTGTACTGATTTTTTTACCAGCCAAACCACTGTGTGTACCTGAATCTGTAAAGCAACAGAATATTGATCTATTAAAGAAAATTATCTATTTAAAGTATCTCTTCTCTTTTTTAGTTCAGGGTGTAGAGAGACATCTATTTGCCATTGTAGCCTCGCATATCTGTACTTCAGCCACCAGTTTGTATCATCTGGGTATAAATTCAGCCCCTGCCTCCTCCTTAAAAATACCTAAATACTGGTTAAATCTTCCACTGTCACTTCCCAGATATACTGAGTGGGTTGCATGGAGCCATTTGAAACAGAATAGCTATTAACAGGCAGAGTTGGATTTTTTTTCCAACTAACAATTTGTTTAACAGGTTTCCACTGCAACTCCTAAATGATTTCACTTAAAAGGACACTGTGAATGTTAATTAAAAACATTCATTAGGGTTTTAATAATTCCTTAGAGGCTTTAAACACAAATTTGTTTCTGTACCAAAAATGTTTCTCTTCCTGTCTTAATCCACATATTTTGGGGAAGCCAGTGTCTGTTGCTGGACTGTTAATTCTCTTTTCCTCCTGCCCCTACCTTGCTTTGAGAAAAAAAAAGTATATGTTTGATTTGTGATGAAGAAAAATCGCACTCAAATTTAATGTGTTTCTTTTACAATGAGAAATTGGAAAACAGAATTGAAATCCAGCCTTTATGTCGGTTCAGACCTAGTTGATGAGAGTGTAGTTTGTGTAATGTTGGCTAGGTACGTAAACATGATACAGTGAATTGGTAAATCTGTCCTTCTGTTGCACCAGTACAACCTTAAAGTCTCCATTAGGATAGTATCAGTATAGCTGGAACAAAATTTTCTGATTCTGAGTGTGTATTGATCATTTGGGGGGGTGGTATTTTTAGGCATGACATGTGGCCTGAAGGTGTCTGAAGATCCCACATAAGTAAAATTCAGGATTCCTGAGTCAGTGAGAGGTTTGCCATTAATGTCAGTGTAACCAAAATGTAATTATAAATAAATAAGTACTCCATTTAGTAGGAGGTCCTAAGCCCTTTTATCATTCACAAAAGGGAATGAATTTTGAAATCTTTAGGTATTTTTGACAGTATTTCCTGATTCTTTCTGCATATTTCCGTACAGAGAAGTAGAATTCAAATATTTGGACTTCTGCGAAGTGTGACAATTCTGATGCTGTATGGCTGCCTTTATGTCATACTTCTGTGTTAGCAACCCAGAGTGTCACTTCTATTACTGGAATTTTGATTTCCTTTTTTCGTCTTTCTCTTCTGCTTTTTTTAGTTTGTGCTGTTGAAATCAAAGCTTCAGTCTAATCTTATTCCATTGTTCAGGTCAATTTTTTCCCCTTTGTGTTTCCATCAAATTTGCTAACTCTGTCCTGGTATGAGGCATTGTATGATGTGTGGTATTAAATTAATGTTCATTTTTTTCTTTTCCCTATTAAACATCTATTTAAATCCATATATATCATTTAGCTGTACATTTCATCTGAATGATTGAATGCTTTTTGATAGTGAGACAGATTCTGTATACCGTAATATGCCAATTCTAGAACTTTTCAGAGAAGTATATTTCAGAGTTTTCACTTTGTTGTCTATGAGGAATCTTATTTTTTGAATAAGTATTGATTGCATAATACAAATGTAGAAGCCTTCCTTTTATTCAGAAAGAATGAGCTTGGTTGATGATGAACAGAAGTATTCATGATAACCCAATAGGAAAAAAGTACCTTGGCACCTGCAACTTAGTAATTGTTGATGTAGGGAATAGTCTTGATGAACCAGTTTTATAACAAATAGAACAGAAGACAATGACAAAGAAGAATAAAGGTCAGAGCAAGTTCAATTCAGTCCATTGAGAAAGAACTTGGATAAAATGTAGGCAGAGGAAATGGAAGAGCAGTGATGGGAGGTAACAGTATTTTAGAAGGAAATGATTGCAAGGAGATAGAACTGAAGGAATAGTCAAAATAACTATGAGACGTGCATAAGCTGGTGATAAGGAGCATTAGCTTCCATAGATAAGGCTGCACATTCATTCTTAGGCATGCAACATCTAGGGAAGCCATGGAGAGTCTAGCACAAGATACTACAGAAACAAGGCTGGACAGGCAGGCAAGCAGATGTAAGAGTCATTAGCAGTGGCAAATAAGTGGTCCAGGACATTTGGCACAGACACCCAAGCAGGGACTGGCAAGAAGGAAAAGGAAAATGATGACAGAGCCTTACGAGGTGCCTGTAGAGGTGGGGGAGAAATAGAGGATCTATCAGCAATAACTCTCTAATGCTGTTAGCCAGGTGACGAAGTAATAATTTAGTGTCACATAAACCTAAGGGCGGGAGTTTCTTGTGGAGTAGTAAGTGGCCTATGGTGTCAAAGGTAACAGAACTGTCAAGGAAGAATGAGCACAGAGAAATGACCCTACAAGAAACAAGCGCTTATTGTGAAGGATGACAAGACAAATTAGATATTTTGCAGTATACCTAAAGCAACTCCTTCAGCTACTGCGACCACCTACATTGGCAGAGTAATTAGAAGGTCTTCTAAACACAGTGATAAATGGTGTGATAGGGGCAGGGAGATCTATGCCTATTTATAAAGTGCCTGTCATCACAGTATCCGGATATCACAGCAGCCAGTTAAAGAAAGGTAGTCACTATCAGGTATTGGAATATTTTCTTCAGTTGTGGTTAGGTTAGATGCGGTTGGTGTAAAAAGATATCCCAAACAAGCAAAATTTTGCCAAGCATGACAAAAGCAGGGAAGGCTTCTCTACAATGATGGCCTGTGCACATCTTCAGGAATAGGAAGCATTAATGCTTTGAAGCTGAAATAAAAATGTCTTTTATAGAATTTTGTAATGGGGACCATCTTCCTGAAGAAAAAAAATAAAATATCTTGAGTAGCCTGTGCAGACAAGAGCTGGTGCACAATTTAACTAGCAGTGTTAGAAAATCATGCTTAGGGCTTAGAAATAATGAGCTCCTAATGTGTTTTTCTAATCAAAGTATCAGCATGAAATTCACTGTATTTGGAGACCATCCTATTACCAAGACAGCAGTGTATCAAAAGTTCACTGTGGATATTACTTTTGTGTCTCATTTTTGAATTAGGTATTCTTTTGCTGATCTTTTTAAACAGTTTTAAGTCAAAAGCAGTAGAAACAAGAGAAGAGTAGTTTTTATCATATCTGTTCCAGCATCCCTGGACCAACAGACAATGCTGTCAGTCTCAGTTATCTTTCCATGCAACACTGTTTTGAACAGAGGTTTGATACGCAAAATTTTTTTTCCCTCAAGATTTAGGCACATCATAAATCAAACAGACAACATGATGAGACTTCTTTCCCTATTTGGTCTATTGGACGCAGACAGGCGTGTACTGTAGGTTTCTCAATGGCTTATTTTCTAACAAAAGCATAATGTTGTGCAGTTCAGATATTATAGCAGGCTTTTCTTGGATTTTACCTAGGCGGTATTTTCCTGTCTCAAAAACAGAGCCGTATTTCCACTACTGAATCCACATAATTGTATAAGCCATGGCCACAGTGGTGTTTTAAGGGCTAGTTTTTTCTGGTTTTCCCTCTGCATCACAGTAACAACATCCTTTATTCTTGAGTGATTGATTTTCTGTGTTATATTTTGTTTAAAAAGTTATGCCTATATGTAGTTAGTGACATGCATGATTATGCTTCTAGGAATGTGGAAGAGAGAAGCAGATTAGGGTTTTTTTTTTAATATTCTTAGTTAAACCGGCCAAAGGAATCCAGGTTTTCTTCATTTAATTTTTGCCTGGTTTTGATTATCCAGGTTATGTGAGCATTGTAAAGTTTCATGCAGTTTCTTTTGATACTTTTTCCAAGAAAATCTCCGAACAGCTATCCTGGCAGTTGTTACTTGATACTTTTTGTTAGTTTTGTCTCACATCCACCCTCATATTTTTGCAGACAGCAAATACAGATAGGGCCAAGCATTTGACATACAATATGGGGAAGTGCAGTACAGTGTTGTATCAATGACAGAACAAAGATCTAGGGGATTGCTGGAAGCTCTTTAAACCCTCTAGTTATCTAACAAAATCTGCACCAGAAGGTATGTAGCACAGAGATGTTGAGTAATAATGTGGTTGTACTAATTTTCTTCATGGCATATGTGTATTACTTAAACAGCAGTTTGCTAGTTTAGGGGTTGTATGGAGGCTAAATCATGCATGCTGCTTGTGTGGAGTGCTGCAGAACCTAACTAGGAATCACTGTGTAGCCTTGTTCTTAATATGCCCACAGTGCACTTCAGACAGGAATGCCATAAAAGTTGTCATGTTGAGAAGAAGTTGTGAAAAGTTCCATTAAAAAAATCTTAAATTATGTGCTTTACTCAATTTGAATTTCATAACTCTACATCATTGCCCAACTTTAGCTCCCATACCACCCCTTCCTTGACAAAAATGTAGCAGGAAAGAGCAGGAAACTGTGTCTTGTAGTCATTAGGTTACAGGACAGCAGTAGAAGGGTGCTGCATTGATTGGTTTTAACAGGCCAAGATGAAGGAAAGGGAAAGAAGTTTAATGCCTTACTGTAGTCCTCCAAGACACTTTACACCCAATCATGTGTAGGTGTAGAGAAGGGGAGTTAAACAACCTCCGTGAGTAAAACAATGTTGTGTTCTGGTCTGCCAACCTTAACTGGCAGTTCCTTATGAACAGTAGGGAAAGACTAATCCTCTGGATTACATTCACAAAAAAAACAGGTTACAAATCCTAAGAGTTCTATTTTGGGGCTTTGACTCATTTAAAATTGGAATATAAAAATGTGAACCCATATTCGCACCACATTTGCAATTATGTGTTGTATTTTAATTCCAACCACTTCTTTTGATGTTGTCCAACTTACAGTATGTTTTGTGTGATCCCTCTGATAACTTTGATAGCATGCTTTCAGTTCCCCAGAGAAATCCTTTGAGAAAGACCAGCAGAAAACTGGAACAAAACCCTGTCTTTGAAATGCCAGTGTGGTGCTGACGTACCTGTACCACCAGCAGCAAGTCACTGCCCTGGCTCTGCACTTTATCTGAAGAAACAAGGGAAATCTCTCTCAGATGAATATCTCAGGAGCATTTAATATTATGGAACACCAGCCTAGTTTAGGGCTAGTCGGAAGTAATCCAAATTTTGAAAAGCACAGTCTAAACTGGATTAGGCAAAAAGTTTTCAGACAGAAGCAATGCAGGAAAAGTTCATATTCCATCCCTGTAAAAATAATTGGCAGATTCAAATTTTCTGTCAGTGACCTCTTGCTTTGTTGCACTCTTACTATAAGAGTTTCATTGCACCAGAAGCTGCCACCGTCTCACAGCAGAGAGAAAAAGTTGAACTTTTTTTTTTTTTAATAGAAAGGATTTATAATAAGAAAAAGTAATGTGTAAAGACTTTAACTTCCGAGAAAAAAAAAATCACATAGCTGTGATGCTTAGATTAAAACCAAGTTGTTTTGCCCTTATACACAATGCTTGCAACTTGCAGCTGTTCACATAAGACGAGAAGACTTAAGATTTAAGCAAGTAAGGTGGTTGACTTTGTTCTCTTCTTTTCTTGTAAAGGACACATGTACTTTACCTGTCCCAGTGTTACATCAAGGTGCTCTCCTTGAATCAAGATCTTTTTTTTCCTCCTTTTTGCATTTGGGATTAAGGGGAATAAGCAGTAATATTTTGCTTTTCAGTTGAGAAAAAGCTTTCATGCTTCATCTTTAAAGTGCTTTTATAAGACTCGGCGTGCCGAGTATCCTGCATTTTACAGATGGGGAAGAAACTAGATGAAAAGTAAGTACTTTATATTCAGATCTTACACTGACGTTTAATCTTACAATTGCTTTTTCTTTTCAAGTAGCTGGCACATGTCACCTCTATACAGTTCAGTTTCTCAGGATCTAGGAATCAA
Organism: Myiopsitta monachus; assembly: GCA_017639245.1. NCBI lineage: Eukaryota > Metazoa > Chordata > Aves > Psittaciformes > Psittacidae > Myiopsitta > Myiopsitta monachus. The sequence goes on along the minus strand of CM029917.1, from coordinate 98,885,907 downwards.
ATGAGCTACAAGCTGCAACAATATTACAATATTTGGCCAGCCTCTGTCATAATGTTAGCTTCCTGACCTTTGATAGAACTGATGACAGAGCTGATTTTACCACCTATTGCTCAAGATTCCTTAGCAACAATTACTTTAGAGTGGTGCTGTGATCAAGATTAGGCTACAAAACTGCAATTTGCTCATCTTATTGTAAAATGTTCTGTTTTTTAATTCTACATTTTCGCCTTGTTCTTTGCTTCCCCACTGCCCACACCCCCTTTTAAGGCAGTTCACTTCCTATAATGTCATCAACACTATGCCTTTTTCTATTTAATTTTATGACATTTTTTAAGTTTGCCTTTCTTGGTGATTTCAGCATTTGGAGACCTACAGTAGACTACGTATCCCATGCTGGCAATGATGTTGCCTCTGCTAAAAGCACAATCCCTGTTAGTGTGAATATACACAGTATCATTAAAACACAGCTGTATTGATCCCTTAAGGCCGCCATCATTGTGCACTTCAGAGAAGCTCAACTACATTATTCTCTGGGTACTTCAGCTTTAGCCAGAGAACCAGATCATAAACTTACAGCCAGCATCTGATTTTCACTGTGATTATATACACACGATTTTGGAACAAAGCTGGATAAAAGAGGATTCTAATAAATACTCCTCTTCAGGAAGAGGATAGAAACAAAAATAAAGCTTACCTGAATATTTATTAGTAACTAAACATTACCTTATCTGTCTTTACTATCTGTTTTGCTACTGTTTAAGCAGTGAAATCCTAATAAAGGCCTAAAAGTCTGCTTTCATATTCTTTTTCAGAGGCTGCCTGCTTTATTGGTAGTTCCAGATCCAGAGCCTTAGACGTATATATATGTTTTAAATGGGGGTCTCCCCACATGTATGTTTTCTGCTTGTGAGGGATGAAGTTGTCAGAAAGCTGATCACACCAATTACTTTTGGTGGTAGTCTGAACCCAACATTTGCATTTCTGGAAGGTCAGAGCTTCAGTAGCAACCCTTGTATACCATACACAGACCTTGGGGATTGACTACGCTTACCGTCATAAGGTGTCATAACTGTCAAGTCTACTTTCACTTCACCTCTCATCCTACTGTTTTAATTATTTCAACAGTAACTTTTCTCACCTTTCCATTGTTATAGCCCAATGTATATATGAAATATAACAAGTATTCTGCTTGCACAGATGATGACTTCCTTGGAAAATGCAATGTACTTCCATTCCCCTGTTACTAAAAAGCTAAAAGTTGTCAGATTTCCAAAACCCACAAAAGTAATACATGAAAATAATATAAAATATCAACCTATATGACTAAGGAGGGAGCTAAGTATACTTTCATATTTATGTGTTATCATGATATTATAATGGTACTTCCAAGCAGATTGGGATTATTATTTGCGTAGTGCTGTCACTAAAGACTTCCAACCTTGCTCCTAAATCAAAGTCACCTTGAGCCTTTGGTAATTTTCTGGCAAAGAAACTGCTCTGAGTGACTTGGTTTAGAGAGTAAAAATGGCCATATCAACACATTAATCTGGATGTTCTGGAAAAAATTGGTTAAGTTAAATACTGGGGGGGGGGGGGGGTTTAACTGTTACTCAATAGTTTTTTTATTTTACTACTTGTTCTTTCAATTTTTTAATTGCACAGCAAAATATTTTCAATTATGCTTGTTTAAAAAAATATGTGTTATGTGTATTTTATCTGTGCTTCTTAGGTTGTCTTGTTCAGTATAACATATTGTCCATTTAACTTTCCCCCCTGTGTTTTATATGAGGCAGTTATATTCTTTGTTCTCATTAGGCCAGCTGAAAAGAATATCAACTATCCTATAAAGGATATTTGCATGTTTTGCAACAGGACAAACGGGCAATGCATTTTTATTTGTAGAAATTAATATTCTTCATTGTAAACAATATAATCCATCATGTTTGGTCTATGTGGTGAAATGACTATCCTGATACTTAGCATGAAAGCTTACTGAAAGTACAGTGACAATCTGCATCTCTCTGTTGGGCTCTAAAGGCCAGTTCTCCCTTGTAAAGATTTATAATACAAAGGGCAATTCAGTAATTAGTACTGTAAATTAGTGTTACCATGAGGTTAAAAAAAACTAACAGCCCCTGCAGTATTTCAATTAATGTTATTTTTAATTGCTTGTATTAGCATTTGAGAACAAGATTGATTAGCTTTTGACTGTCAAAGAAACAGAACTTGAAGCTCTTAAATACTGAAATGAAAGTTGTTAATTACACTTAAAAATACATAGGTACTGTACATAGAAATCTGGAAGGTCATTTGGGTACTAAAGAGGGTATATTTCATTTCTGTTCTGTTTAAATAAATATTAAACATGTTTGCATAGAGCCACATGTATTTCTTATGCTCTGTACTAATTGATCACACAAATTAACATCTCCAAATCACCCTAAAAACAAAACAGCTTAAATAGTGCATCTGTTTATAGAAAGTAATTTTAGAAGTTGTTTAACTTAAAAGTGATTAGCTAATTCTCAATTTGTGATTAAAGTGGCAAGACCTGAAATTTCTCCTAAAGTTGTCACGAGTTTTCCTCTGTAGGTCCCAGTTCAACACAGAGCAGCTGTTTGGAAGAACTCAGAGGCTAACATCAAGACATGACTTGTGCTTCTTCATCCCCAAGTTCAACGCCCTACCTGAGGCAGATTTAGAGACCTAAGAACAGGACACAGAAAAGCCAGCAAGCACAGCAGAGATGTTCCTGATGAGGATCCTGAGGTTAGTTGTGCTGTGTTGAATAGGATTGTGGCTAATAGAACTTTTTTCCCCCAATTATTTTAAGTCAGGTTATCATAGGTGGAGGATTGAATTCATCAAGTTATGGATATAGCAGGCATATCGCTTCAGCTTCTGCTTTGAAAGGCAGTTTAACTTGGTTCTCTAACCTTGGTCCCTTTGCTTCGTTAAGGCTCTGAGATAAGTTTGCTGGAACATCATCTAACCATAGATTCTCCTTGGTCTTAAGCATAGGGCAGGTACCAGGGAAAACTGGTGCACACTGCGATACACAATGAAGTACAGTGATCAATGCATGAGAAACTTCCATGGCTATCAAAGACAGTGGCATTTAGGAAATTCAGGTGTCTCTCTCTAGCTGAGGTAGCAGCCAAGTGGCGAACTTGAAGTCTGGCTGGTACTACAGATCTTTCTAAGTCCCTTTTGTTATATATTTTAAATAAAACACGTGGAGAACCTGGCTCCGACCACTACAGATGCAAAGAATATGGATATTACACTGGTAGCAAAGATCACGGTACTAAATGACATCATTATCCTGACTTACATGTTCTCCCTCTCTCTCTTGCCATTTGATTCACAACCCCTTACCATCCTTATTCTTCATCTCATGCATTTTATGAAAAAAAATACTGTAGATTGTATGTGATTATATACTACCTATTGTACAGTAATTGTAGTGTGAGCCAACTGCTGCTTAGCTTCTTGCTGCTTTACATCTTCTAATTACATAATAGAAAAAAGTGAGGAATGCAAAAGAAAGGGAGATAAAGATAAATGAAAACTAAATTTTAAAAAATAGGTAAGAAATAAAAAATAAATCTGATATTTTTCACTGTTAGAAAAGCGAAACGAGACCACAGTTTAAATGAAAATTTTCATTTTGGAAAGGGATTTTCAGCTGGAAAACTTTTCATACAAAAAAAAAAATTTCAGCTACATGTGTCAAAACAGTATGTCAACTCATCAGAGGACCAGGATTTTTTTAGAGGCAATTAGAAGGTATATTTTAGAGCTAATTTGACTATCTAATGAGAATATCGCAAATGAAGTGATTCAAGATAGCTCAAGTACTAATGATCAGAGTTTGTCAAGGTCAAAAGTTTAATTTATTAATATTTATATACATGGAAGTGGGCAAATAGTTTGTTCACAGTTAATATTAAAAAAAAAAAACCAAACTGTGATGCAATGACCAACAAGGAATTTTCAAACCATGCTGTTGAATTCCTAACTGCAGTACATGTCGAATAGAACAGTCAATTTAATTCCTGGAGAAACAGATGATAAATCAAGTTAAATAGAATTAATAGTGCCTAATTGCTAGTTATATACTTCACCTGGAGTATCATATTCAGTGATCACCATACTTTAGGATATAATTGCTGTTTGTGTCTTATAATACAGAGCCTGAAGTACAATAAACCTTTGAGAAAAAAATTGAAAAAAGAGAGAATAAAAACAGTAATTTATTTTTAATATTTGAAAATAAATCTTGAGGTTCAAGGAAATCATCATACATGGCACTTTTAGTAAGTCATAAGACAACGAATTCTGTGACTGATGCAAACACATACTGCTGATCTATGAAAAGCAAAAGTAGCCTTAAAATATTTTAATTCCTTTTCCCCTACAGGGCTGTGGCATTCTGGAAATATGGTGCAAAGTCTGCTTGAAGAATTAGTTTCCTTTTTTAAAAAATACTTCACTCTATGGAATCTTTAATTTAGTTATTAGTGTTGGCACAGTGTTGTGACATTATTTTTTTTTTTTTTTTTTTGCTGAAAAGGAAGAAATATTAAAGCCATCATAGAATGGTTTGGGTTGGAAGGGACTTATAAGCTCATCCAGTTCCAAACCCCTGCCACAGGCAGAGACACCTTCCACTAGGCCAGGCTGCTCAAAGCCCTGTCCAACCTGGCCTTGAATGCATCCAAGGATGGAACAACCGCATGTTCCCGTGTCTCACCACACTCATAGTAAAGAATTTCTTCCTGATATGCAATCTAAATTTACCTTCTTTCAACTTGAAGTCATTACTGCTTGTCCTACCACTACCTGCTCTTATAAGAAGTCCCTCTCCAGTTTTCTTATAGGTCCCCTTTAGGCACTGGAAGCTGCTTTAAGATCTCCTGGAGCCTTCTCTTCTCCCGGCTTAACCACCTCAGCTCTCTCAGCCTGTCTTCATATGAGAGATGCTCCAGCCCTCTGAGCATCTTCATGGCTTCCTCTGGACTCGCTTCAACAGGTTCACATCCTTCTTATGTTGGGGGCCCCAGAGCTGAATGCAGTACTCCAGTTGTCCTTTATTCAACCCTCTGCAGGCTTTCTTTTTGTATTTGAGTTTGTCCAGGAGCTCCTTGTTCATGCAGGCATCCTGGTATTTTTGTCTGACTTCCTCTTTGTTGGGATGCATTACTCCTAAGCTTGGAGGAGGCGATCCTTGAGTGTTAACCATCTTTCTTTTCCCCTCTTCCCTTCAGGACCTTTTCTTTTATATCCAACTGCTCGATGTACACACAATATATATTTTCTTAACCAGTCATATAACTCAGCTTTTAAAAAAAATCTAATATTGAGGTATTCTACAAATTTGAAAATGGACATTGTAAAAGCTGGAAAATTGATATGTTGCAATTGCAGTCTTAAAATGGAATTGGAGACACCAGGCTCTCACAGACTTTACATAATGTTCATGTTTCTTAGTTTTAAGTATTTTTTCTCAAAGAGTGCCTCTCGAGGATTTGATAATTTATTTCCTAATTTTTTGTGTCAGTGAGGAAAGACAGTTAACATCTGTGCCTTATTTTATCTATTTGTTGTGGGAAAATGTCTACCTACTTATATGAGTAATCAAGGTCTCCCTATGGCCTTCACTTAATATGTAGAGTACCAGCTTACTATTTCACAAGTGGACAAAATAAGAAAGTGGACTTTGGTTATAATAATAAACATTTTTCTGCTTTCTCTTCATTGAAATCAAGGATATAAAAAAATTCCTCAGGCTAGACTTAAAAATTAATTTCTGAAAGCGTTTCTAAAAGCATTGCTATGTTAGGGAAAGATGGTACAGCAGTTAAGGATGTGATTAGCTTTCTGATCACAGAAATTCTGATATATATATGCAGCCTTAATTTTTGCATACATCTACTTCTTTTTGGGTAATAAGGAAGAGGTGATCTTCTCTTTGTTGGATGTCCCACTAAGTTGTTACTTCCAGCTGTTACTTCCAAATTTTGCCTTGCCAACTGGAAGAATATTGTTCCAGAAAGTGACCAACTCATAAGTTCTACTGTATATATAGACAGTCAAGACATGCGGAAGATCTCTGCTGAATATTACTGCGAGCAGAGTTATGAGCTAGGAGCTCATTCTAGGAATTCAGCCTCAGGTCTTTTCATGGAGCAGCTTTTACATGCCTTTGTATATTAAGCTGGTGTCATACAAAACTGAAAACATGTTTTTTTTACCACTACACCAGAAATAAATGGGTCTGTGACGGGAACTCTATATTATATTTCCAGTTTTCTTGTAAGTGTATTTTTACGATATGCAGTTCTTATTACTTTAATGGAACGTGAATTGATTTGCTTGCTCTATAAAAATATGAGAGTACAGCTCTGGGAATGACATGTTTCTTGCAATTTCATTTTTTACAGTACAATAGGTTACTGAAAACTCCAAAATCATACCAGTTTTGATAAACCATTCTCCCATAATCCTTCCTAATGTCAATCTTTACCTTATTGTCTATAAATTTCATTTAACCCTGTTAGGACTGTCTTTATTGGAAGATAAAGGTGCACTTATCTTAAGACATGGAAAGCATTCATGCACCAAGATATCACACTCGTGAAGTACAAATCCAGATTTTAATTTTTTCACAAAAGAAGTTTGCTACACTATCATGCTGTGAGGGACCTGTTGGCAGTACTGGCATGTTCTCTACAGGTAATCATTGAATCATAGAATGGTTAGGATTGGAAAAGACTGTAAGATCACCTAGTTCCACACTCCCCTGCTTTGGGCAGGGATGCCTCACGCTAGACCATGTCACCCAGGGCCCATGTCTAGAACACTCTAGATCATGTCAGTGGCACTACCAAGGATGGAGCATTTACTGCTTCTTTGGGCAACCCATTCCAGTGCCTCACCACCCTCACAGTAAAGAATTTCTTCCTTCTATCAAACCTGAACTTCCCCTGTTTAAGTTTAAACCCATTACCTCTTGTCCAGTCGCTACAGTCCCTAAGGAAGAGTCTCTCTCCAGCATCTCTGTAGGCCCCCCCTTCAGATACTGGAAGGCTGCTAGGAGGTCTCCATGCAGCCTTCTCTTCTCCAGGCTGAACATCTCCAACTTTCTCAACCTGTCTTCATATGGGAGGTGCTCCAGTCCCCTGATCATCCTCGTGGCCCTCCTCTGCACTTGTTTCAACAGTTCCATGTCCTCTGTATGTTGAGGACTCCAGAACTGCGCACAATACTCCGAGTGGGGTCTCACGAGAGCAGAGGGGCTGGATCACCTCCTTCGACCTGCTGGTCATGCTCCTTTTGATGCAGCCCTGGATATGGTTGGCTTTCTGGGCTGCGCATGTGCACTGAAGCCAGCTCATGTTAAGTTTCTCATCAACAAAAACTCCAAGTCCTTCTCCGCAGGCCTGCTCTGAATCTCTTCTCCACCCAGCCTGTAGTTGTGCCTTGGATTGCCCTGACCCAGGTGCAGAACATTACACTTGGCTTGGTTGAACTTCATGAGGTTGGCACTGGTCACTTCTCAAGCGTGTCAAGGTCCCTCTGGATGGCATTCCTTCCCTCCAGCATATCAACTGAAACACACAGTTTAATGCCATTGGCAAACTTGCTGAGGGTGCACTGAATCCCACTGTACATGTCACTGATAAAGACTTGAATAGGATCAATCCTAATACTGACCCCTGAGAACACAACTCATTACCAGTCTCCAGTTGGACATTGAGCTGTTGACCACAACTCTCTGCATGTGTCCATCCAGCTGATTCTTTATCCACCAGGTGGTCCATCCATCAATTTTATGTCTTTGTAGTTTAGAGACAAGGATGTCATGCAGGACAGTGTCAAACACTTTGCACAAGTTCAGGTAGATGACATCAACGGCTTTGCCCCTATCTATCAGTTTTGTAGCCCCATCATAGAAGGGGCTGTTGCACTGTAAGCATGTTTTGTACAGTGTAGGATGAGACTTGATAAGTCTAATGAAGACCTATTCATGAGCCATTCTTCCAGAAACTGTGTAATTCTGTTATAAAGGATACTTCATGGATGGGAAAAGACTGTTAGATGCAGCGCACACCTTAAAATTGCATGGCTCAAGGATAAATATCTATATAGAAGATTTTATGCCAAGAATGCATGATGATAGTCTTGTTTGGGCAATGAAAGGTGCAGGAGTCTTTTACTGAAGTTTACAGAGCTTCCTTGGTAAACTTTTGTGTTAGCAGTAAACTTGGTTTGTATACTAATTTCCTGCAATAGAAAACTATGCCAAAGTGCCCTTTTGTTCTCATCATGAAAATATGGAGAATAAGGTCTACATATCATTGCTGTGGCAGGTTGGCGTCCAACAAGATTTATGCTATTTGAAAACCCTGTTCTTGCTAAATGCATTGCATATGTAAGTTCAGTATAATTTACTTGGAACTTTGCTGCTACAAATAATGTTAATATCTCTGTTTTGATTTGACATTGATTTTATTTAATTTGGTACCTCATTTTGAAATATATTCGTTAAAGGTGTTGAATGGGGAAAAAATCTGTCAGCATAAATGGTGTTCATTTTCAATGTGACAGCATTCACAGGTCCAAAGGAATAGAACAGTTGAATAGGTAATGTCACATATCATAGCTTTATTTAGATGGTATGATCTTCTTATTGACTGGACAGCAGTTGCAAATTTAGAGCTTATGCTACACTTCACTAATACCATGACAATGAAGAACATGAGCAATGGCCTGTCAAATATGTGAAAATTCTGCCATGCAAGTAAATAAAGACACAGTTTATAATTCTCTGAAAGAAAGAGGATAACATTTGTTCTGGAATTAAGCAATAATGAAGCATAAGCTCTGCTTTGTGCTTTAAACATAAAATAGGGTTATAATGGAAGAGCAATTCTTTCATCACTGGTATTATGAAATAGCTGTAATGGTTAGCTTCCCTGTAGTGTAAAAACCCACTTCTCAAGCAGACAAACAGACAACTCTATTGAAACGGCAATTTGTAATCTCTCTACCATTATCAGCCTTTAAGACAGCAGGCATTTTATCCTGGTTTTCTTGTTGTAAATAATACTGAAAGTTTTTTTAATAGAGTTATTTCCTAGTAAAAAAAAATGAAATTGAACTTGGATCATGCAGGACACTTACTGTAGATTGAGTCCAAAGGGCCAAACTAACAATTTTACTAGAATTCATAAACTACCTTTCACCAAGCTGCCTGGGAAGTCCTAAGATGTGGAACAATTAAATGAGTAATATGTCACATCACAGCATTATTTGGATGGTGTGAACAATGATACATTAGGCAACAAAACTAGAATTTGTTGCACATGTTTATATTCCATCCCTGCCACTGAAAGGGGCAGGCAAGGGAGCAATTCAGATGTATGCATACAGATGTTCAGTGGCATTTTAAATGCTATAGGGTGTCCCACCAGGCCCCCAGCTTTCCCTATAGAAAGGCATAGTTCTTTCACATATGCTCCTCAATTTTTGCCAGTGCCATGAACATGTCTAGAACATTCTAGGTCAAGTCAGTGGCGTATTGTTAAGGTTGTTGAATCTCTCTTGGAGTATTTCTGGGCTTTATTGTGTGTTTAAACAGTAAGGAGAAAGCAGTAATGGAGAAAGCAAAAAGATGTCTGACTTTCTGGCAAAGAGTCAGGGACTTTCTGCTTGCTCTGCATTATGCCCTGTTACTGGGAGAGCATCTCACATTTGTCCCATGTGAGATAGGTCTTTAAATCGTTGTGTGTAGGACATACAGGATTCAACACAGCCCTTGTTTTAGTGTTCAGTTTCATTTGCAAAGGTAAAGCTTGGAAGATGAGTCAGAAATTAAGGGGTCTATGGCTCTTGGTTTCCCAAGAGCAGAGTGAGAGGATGTCTTTGCCGACCTTGAGGGTGTATTTTAAGAGCAATTTCATAGTCACTGTTTACCCTCTGGAGGGCACTCTGGACCAAAATTAGAGCAAACCAACTGATAGAGCAAACCTGAGTGACCGAATAGAGTGCCTTTAAGCATTTCTTCAGTTTAGGTTGTGTAACCACATGCTTACTGCATGTTGCACCTAGCTTGGCTGTCTCCTTGTATTCTTTGTCCTTACGGAGAAACTGCTTGACCAGTATTGGCTATGTAGAAGAGCCTAGTGACAAAGAAGAGCTTTAAAAGGGTTTTGATGTTGCCTTCCACAGGAACAAATATTTACAGACTATAGGATGGCTGTGGAGATAGTATATGTATGAATAGTGAAATCTCAGAAGAACCAGCACACTTGGGTATGCACAGGTTTAACTATTCTTCTAGTCTAATGCCCTATCCACTAGCCTGGATCTGCATTGTTTAGGACATTTTGTTTATTTACACTTGTTGAATTATTTGCTGAACTCAATTTTTCACCACAAGCAAACAGAAATGTCCTTGTGCACCTTTTTCAAGCAGGACTGTGCTCAAAAGATACCTGTTGTTGGACCAGGTATTATGGGTGTGACTGCCATCATTGACACAGAATCCATACTGGAGCTCTCAGGGCAACAGAAAGATTTCATGGTTGTCTGTTGGGTTTTCTTTCTCCTGAATATTGCTATCTTTACATTTTCATTTGTTTGGAGAACTCCACTTAAGATCTTCACCTATCAGTCAGGTTTGCATTTTTTTCGGCATAACCATGTTTTTCTTTACTGCTATGCACTTTGGAAAGGTGGGAGCAAAGGTGCCAAAGTGTACTGATTTTTTCCAAAGGTCAGCTTGGGGAAAGGGTAGGCCTACAGGCCTGATCCCAGTCACACTGACAAATGTCAGGTGTAGCTCTAGACCTTTTCAGGCTGGCAGGCTACATACTCTTGTTTCAGCCCCAGGGGAAGTCAAGTCCTGGAATGCTCCCCATCACTCCCTGTGCTGTTTGCAAACAACATGTCCTGTGAATGGCTTAACTGCATCAAAGTACTGTGCAATAAAGTCAGGCACTCCTGGCATTACGTGGAATGAGTCTTTACCTCTTAGGAAGTACTAGATTCCCATAAATGACGTGAATTTGCAACATCAAAATGCACTTATCTAGTCATTCTTTGTATTCACAGAATTTGGAGAATGGCTGAGGTTGGAAGGGACCTCCAAAGGTTATCTGGTCGAACAATCCCTCAAGAAGGGATACATAAAGTCAGTTGCCCCGGACCATGTCCAGAAGGCTTTTGAATATTGCCAAAGATGGAGACTCCCCAACCTCCCTGGCCAACCTGTCCCAGTGCTTGGACACCCTCACACTGAAAAGGTTTTTTCTTACGTTTAAATTTAAATTCCTATGTTTGTCTACTCTCTCTTCAGGTATTTATAGATATTGATCAGATCCTGCACCTCAAGCCTTCTCTCCAGGCTGAACAGTCTCAGCTCTCTCAGCCTCTCCACATAGCAGAGATGCTCCAGTCCCTTCATCGTCTTTGTAGCCCTTCAATTGACTGTCTCCAGTATGTCCATGTCTGCTATATTGAGGAAAAAGCAATGTCCACTGCTCTTTCCTCATCTACCAGGCTAAATGCAGGAGGCATGATGGATGCCTATAAGAGAGAGGAGCTTTGAGGTGAACTTTGGCCAAGCTAGGTTGCCTTGGGAGAATAGATGTGGTCTACAGACCTCAGCTGCTATGATTAACAATGCAAAGTTAATGGATAGGCAGGAACAAGCTCTGTCAGAAACAATCCTTTATTTTCCCTAACCTTTTAAAGCTGTATTTCAGTCATTCCAGCACAAGTAATAAGGCTGAAAAAAGGTTTTTATATATATAAAATTTCAGGAACTGTGCTTCCTTCTAGAATTACAAACTGCTACACAAGGAAAACAGATGAAATCATATGACATAAATTTGTGGTTTACAGGAAACCAAAACAAGCATTTTGAGTCAATTAGGTATGTGCTACAAGTCATTCTTTTGTGTGTTTTACAAGAGATATTTTCAGTCTCCTGGTACAGTCTATATATTCTGCTATAATTGTTATTTTTCTAGATCAGTAGAAAAACAGTCTCCAGCAGCAACCCAGTGTTTCTGCTGCTGTCTGCCATGCCATGTGATCTGTCCTTGGTACCACAAGTGCCGCAGTGATGCTGAGCAGTAGCTTCACAAGAAGCAGAAGACTCCAAACCTCAGCAAAACCAGTCAGCTGTGTGTGCCCTGGAGTCACAGCCATGGAACATGTCAGGAGAGTGGCAAAACATTGCAATTCCTCTACAGGATATCAAGGGATCCTTTATCTTGCTACAACCATTCATAGGCCCCTATCACTTTCAGATGATGGCAGAAAATCACTGACACTAAAGTCCCTACTGTCCAACAATGACAAAGAAGATGGCACTATGTATCAATTGTCTATTAGCAATTGTCACTGAGCACTGACAGCATGCAGAGTGCACTGCCATTCCAATTATTAAAAGGTCTTGTAGTCTAACCTGGTTTTCCCAAAGGCAATTCATATCAATTTATTTATCTAGTTTTTCCTAATTACAACAAGAAGAAAAAATGGCTTAGTGAGATGCATTGGCATTTTATAGTGCTTTCAGGAGGATAAGAAATCCCCAGCAAAGTAGACAAAATATGTTTCTGTAGGAGAATGTGATAAGTCATTCTCTATTGATTTAAAAACTTCACATGAGGAAAGTTTTGCAGTGTTTAGAATGATATTGAAAAGTGAATGCATTGGAATTTTTTTATCTGTACTATCAAAGTCTGGGGTTGGTTTTGATTCAGCCTTTTTTTTTTTTTTCCTGATGAAATGTTTCATCTTGTAATGTAATAGAATTAATAAGATTTGATACACTGACTTTTAATGAAATTTCATTTTTCAAAAATAGGCACATAAAAATGTCTCCATAATAAACTTAATTAGGGAAAATAGAAGATTGTATTATTTCATCATTAATACAAAGAGATGGATAATTAGGGGGATGCGATATGAATATTGAGTGAAATCAACCCTCCTGCAGGAGCCTGGATTGTGCAGGCCCTATGTGAGAAGCTGTTTAAGCCAAAGAATGGGACTAGAATCCTTGCTAAGGATACAGTATTCAATACTCTTCAGAAGTACTTTTCAAACTTAATTTTCTACTGCCTCTCTGGTTTTTTAATTACTTTTTTTCCTTTGGGTTATCTGATGCCATTTCTCTGTAGCCTAAGTATCTTTTATTAGCCATTTTGTTCCATTTAGTACCCCAAAAAGGCCCAAAACATGCTGCATTTTCCATATTCATTGTCTCCCTTGCTCTTCCTTCACTTTTTACTAAAGCTCTGCTTACTTGGTTTCAGATATTTTCCTGGCATCTTTCTTCATTTTCCTCTGTACTAGTATATCTTTGTGTGCCTCAATGTAATTGTCAAAGTCTCATATCATTATAGAACTCCTATCTACATCAGTTGATACAATGTATATGTCAATATTTTTATTAACCAGATTTTACAAATTAAACAGTAAAAACCCTCTACTTAGCCAGAAAGCAGATTATTTGTGTACATAGTATAAACTGTGTTATTCAAAAGACTGTGTTGATGACTGAACCAGTTTCAGTTTTGCTGGAGCATGGAGCAAATTAATTTTCTGATGCAATCAGAATGAAAGGTAGTTTTTCAACTGTTGAGGATGAAATTCACTTCTGTTCACAGGGTCTGTACAAGGACCTCATTTAAGTTTAGCTGATGCATGAGACCTTGTATGGGTACTCTACATTGACAGAAATTTATAGACCCGATTTGTTCAGTCTATTATATTAGTACTGTTTCGAATAAGGGAAAGCACTCGTTGGTGGATTTCCTCCTGTTATTCCATTCTTTCAACCCTGTTACCAATTTTATGGTAAGTATTGAATTAGTCTTGTCAAGGATGGTAGCTGCCCAGCCTGTCCTAAAGTATTGTTAACTTGTTTAAAAAAGTACAGCCAATATACTTTAAAATAAGTGTTCTAAGTTATGCTTCTATTGAAAATTAAGATTCTCAGTGGCCAACAATAAACTATGTAATAATAAAATAATGTAACAGGATCCAGAGAAAAAGTATTGAGTAAAATTATTGTGTTTCAAGCCTAAAACCAACAATGATATTTTGAGAAGTATTACTCACTGTTCTTCCAAATTAAGGTGCCTAAGGTGACTTCTAAAATCACTTGAAATCAGTTTGTCTGATGGATGCAGAATGGTTTGGTGTTCCACTGTGAAATAAGTCTATCATGTAGTGGGATTTTTTGTGTGTGTTTTGGGTGAGGTGTTCTTTTGTTTTTAAACAGTAGTTTCCATTCCAGGCAGCTGCAGTAAAGCAGCATGCTGTACCTCCTTCTTATAAAATCTGGACTGAAAACTATTGTTCAAGGCAGCATGAGAAATCAAAGCCAACTTCAAATGGCAGTGAAGCGTATTCCTAGCTATGCATTCCCAGAGTTAGGATTTTAAAAGAGTCTCAGTGTCATCCTGCCACCCATGTTTTCTGTAGATATGCTGTGCCCTTACTCCCCAGGCCATCCATAGCACTGTATCAAAAGCATATCAGCATTTTAAGATGAAATTTGTATTTCCCCGTTTAAAATGTGATAAGGGCATTTTTTTCAACTCAAGATTACTACTGAGACTTGCTCCTTATCCCTTCTAATAAATAATTTATTTTGTCATTGCTCCTCATCAGATGCCTCATGACAGGGGGTCCGGCACCCAAGGTCAGACAAAGACTAGCGGTCTCAATAAGTATTTGTAAAGAAACATCTGCTGGGAAGATGTTCACCTCTTAGTTTGTGGGTTTACAAATTAAGCCAGGTCTTGCTGTATTTTCATAGTGGCCTCAAGGTCTAGCCAAATTTTTCACTTCATAACTGCGCATATCTCCTAATTCCTGCAGTAGGATCTGCCGTGAGGAATCACAGGTGAAAGCAAGTTCTGAGCCATAAGACTACCTGCTGGGAGTTCCCAGTAGCCTTCCACTGCAAATGCCATTCCCTCTTGCAGATGCCCCTCTTTACATGAGCACTGTGCAGGGCAAGTCAGGCAGATTGCTTCAGGCTCTGAATGCCAGTGCAGAGGTCAGATATATGGAAAACAAGTATTCAGGTCTTCCAAATGTAAGCACTTTAATTATAAGCTACCTCTTCAATCAGTGTTAGTGGCTGGGCTCCTACAGGAAGAGAGGCAGATGTGAGACTGCTCCCATGCTGCTTCAGCTAACCTGCTCCAGCCACTCTCTGGGGCAGTGTTGCAGACAGCACAGATGAGGTGCCTGAGTTAGGGGGCTGAACTGCAGTGGTAGCCAGACCTCCTTCATAATTTCAGAGCATGGCAATCATTTCTTAAATGTGGTCCCTGAGTCCTCACTTATGTGGTGCTTGGTTTCTACCCCAGCATTAACAGTAGCCTGCAGACTGTACTCATCCCAAGACAGAAACAAAAGGTGGGAAGGCTAAATAATGATTTGGAAGTGTCCCCAGATCTCTCTTTTAACCTTAGAGGGAGTCTAGCTGAATAGCTTTGATTAGATGACTGATATTAAATGACAAGATTTAAATGAGTCGCACACTAAAAAAAGTCAACATTTTATTTCTCCATGCATGGTAGTTTTCTCCACAGCC
This sequence comes from Myiopsitta monachus, assembly GCA_017639245.1. Taxonomy (NCBI): domain Eukaryota; kingdom Metazoa; phylum Chordata; class Aves; order Psittaciformes; family Psittacidae; genus Myiopsitta; species Myiopsitta monachus. The sequence goes on along the minus strand of CM029917.1, from coordinate 98,870,276 downwards.
TCTGGAGTGGGTCTCTCATGATTTCCCACTCTGAACTCGGTCTAATTCTCCATTTTTTAGAGATGCATTTGTAGTAACCTTACATCTAAAGTGGAGTAAGTGGGCCCCAAGGGCCACCAATAAAACAGCTGTTCACAACTCATTTTATGGAGAGTTTGAACTCTTGGGGAAAGACGGGACAATGGAGGCTGCAATTGCAGGCCAAGATGCAAGAGGCTAACCTACCTGGCTACAATGCATAATTCAATCAGCATTATACCTTAAATGCTTGTCTGCTGTTATGCAAATTTATTCCCTGTTTACTCCTGTGATCCCCTTTATAGTGCATTTCATATTGCCATCAGTCTGTATCCTTTTGTGTCATTTACTTCTCTGCTAGAAGCCAAATAATTCTTATCAGCTCCCATAATATATCATTCAATTATCCTTTACTTTATATTGTTTGTTCCTATCAATATTCCATTCTTATATATATTTTTAAACTCAGACAAGAATATTGTATCATCTTTGCTTTTATAAAAGACATGCAATATTTTGGTCTGGAAACTACTCAGTAACCCACATGAATATACAAGATATTTGTTTTCTGCATTGAAAAGAGGTCCTTTTTTTTATTTACAGTATCTTTAAATCAGAAAAGACATTACCTTTTTCTTAACATGTTTTTTCTTTAAAGGATGAATTTAGTACTCATGAAAGCTGCCACATTGACAGCTCTGAGAAAAGAAGCCTATTTAATTGGCCATGCAAAAGATAAGTAACCTCAGTAAGCTTCCTAGGCTGCTTATGTGTTCACCGGGTAAAATCTGTGATCCTGCTCCCATTCAAGCCAATGGTAAAAGTCTCTAAAACCTTCAACTTCATTTGACTTCTGAGTCTGCCCATGGGAATAATCCTTATGGCAATGGTAGATGAGCTGTAATCTTAAAATTCTTCTCCAAGTGGAGACACCATGAATTTGCTCTGAGAACAAAACACCTTTCATATGGCCACATCTGTAGCTGCTATCTGTCTATGCCAGAATCATATTAGTAACATAGAGAAGGGCTATAGCTCTTTGCCGCTCTCTCAAGCCCCCCTTATGACAATAAAATAGTGATTGTATTAACTGTGTGTGATATATTACAGATCTCTTTCAAAGTCAAATTTTAGTTCTAACAGGATTGAGAGACTATCAATAAATAGGTGGTATGGTGTCTACCACTGTGGTTTGAAAATATTATGCCCAGAAGAAATCCTGTTTTATAAACAGATGGATCGTTTTCACTTTATTCACTAATGCTTTACAATTAACTAATTAACAGGTTTATTGCCAAAATTAGCAATGAAAAGTGTTCAGGAGTTTTGACCAAAGCACTCTTCAGCAATCACATAGATACAAAACAATCTGTGTGATAGTTTGAGGCTAAACGCTCATCAGATCAGAATTTAACCTGCTGTTTTCAAGTAAAAGTTGACAAATAGGAAACAAATCCTGCAGATTTTATCAACCATTTCATATTTGAGAGCCTCATCCTTAATTAGTATTAATTACGGGTAACACAACAAAAGTTTGAATGGCTGATTTTCCATTTTCTAGACAAACCAACCAGTTTAATATCCTACACTCAGATGATCTACCTTCTTTCAGGCTTCTTTAATGATATAGTTCTGGGTCAGAAAACATTGTGCTTTTTGTGCTATAAAAAAATATTTGGTTTTAAAGGGCACCATATATAGAAATATACAGAAAAAAGGACATTTAAAATCTAATTATTTTATATTACTGCAGGTCAGGAAGAGAAAGGGAATTCTCATAAAAATAGACTACTTCTGAGTAGTCAGCTCCACAGTTCTTAAGTTAAAATCAGTCCTTTTCTACTCGACACCAAAAAATGCAAATGAACAAAACCCATATGATCAGAGTTTTATAAAATAATATTCAGTTTGTAGATTTATCTCTAGAATTGATTAATAGATGGGGTCTGAGTGATCCTGACCATGAAGGTTTCAAATGAAAACACAAACAAAAACACAAGATATAGTCAAGACGAGTCGTAGTCAAGTTTACAAGTTTATCAAGTTGATGTGTGTGTGTCCATCCATATAAACTAATTCAGTGATGATTTTCTTTACTAGCCATTGAAAACCACTGTGATTTCTTCGTGACATTGCATCTTACAAGCTATTTATATTTTTCTTTTAGGACAAGATCTATCTGCTGAAGGTAACACTTAAAGTGGATTGTATTTTACAGAGCACTCAGGTTTTAGTAAAATGGACACAGAATTAATTAAGACAGGAAAGGAAGATTTTAAATTCCATTTTCTAAAATCTGAAGAAGAATATACAGAATCATAGAATCATGGAATGGTATGGTTTGGTTTGAAAAGGACCTTAAGATCATCTAGTTCCAACGCCCCTGCCATGGGCAGGGACCCCTCACACTAGACCAGGTTGCTTAAGGCTCCATCCAACCTGGCCTTGAACACTGCCAGGGATGAAATATCTACAATTTTCTCGGGCAACCCATTCCAGTGCCTTACCACCCTCAGAGTAAAGAACTTCTTCCTTATATCTAACCTGAATGTCCCATGTTAAAGTTTAAACCCATTACCTCTCGTCCAGTTGCTACAGTCCTGTGATGAAGAGTCCCTCTCCTTGTAGGCCCCCTTCAGATACTGGAAGGCTGCTATGAGATCTCCATGCAGTCTTCTCTTCTCCAGGCTGAACAGCAGCAACTTTCTCATTTCTCATTTTTCTTCCCTATCTTCATAAGGGAGGTGCTCCAGCCCCCTTATCATCCTTGTGGCCCTCCTCTGGACTTGCTCCAACAGCTCCATGTCCTTCTTATGCTGAGGATACCAGAACTGCCCATAGCACTCTAAGTGAGGTCTCATGAGAACAGAGGGGCTGGATCACCTCCTTCAACCTGCTGGTCATGCTCAGGATACAGTTGGCTTTCTGGGCTTTGAACGCACACTTCATCAGGTTGGCACTGGCCTGCCTTTCCAGTCTGTCAAGTTCCCTCTGGATGGCATTCCTTCCCTCCAGTGTACCAACCAAACCACACAGCTTGGTGTCATCAGCAAACTTGCTGAGGGTGCACTCAATCCCACTGTCCATGTCACTGACAAAGACTTGAATAGGATCAATCCCAGCACCGACCCCTGAGGACACCACTCATTACCAGTCTCCAGTTGGACATGGAACTGTTGACCGCACTCTCTGCATGTGTCCATCCAGCAGATTCTTTATCCACCAGGTGGTCCATCCATCAGATTTACGTCTCTCCAGTTTAGAGACAAGGATGTCATGTGGGACAGTGTCAAGTGCTTTGCACAAGTCCAGGTAGATGATATCTACTGCTTTCTCCCTATCCATCAGTTCTGTAACCCCATCATATGTGGCCACCAAATTGGTCAGGGAGAATTTCCTCTTAGTGAAGCCATGTTGCCTGTCATCAACCACCTCATGATACTGACTGGCCTGTAGTTTCCCAAGTCTTCCCTTTTCCTCTTCTTGAAAATGGAGGTTATATATCTCTTTTTCCAGTCACTGGGAACTTCACCTGACTGCCATGATTTTTCAAATATGATTTGCTTCCAGTTTCTAAGATTTACTGGACAGTTTAAGTTGCTGGTAAGCAAAACTGTCATATAAGAAAGCCTGTATAATACAGATACAAGATAAGACTTGTTACTTATTTGAAAAATATATAAATACTGGGAAGTGTATTTGGACTGGGAAATTTTTTAAATTTAGCTATTAAGTGAAAGTTAAGGTCATTTTTTCTAATGTCGGTATTTTATTTAATTGCTATACAAATTTTTAGTCATTGCATAAGGACTGCTGCTTTCCTGACTCATAATTACGTGAATGAAATATAGACATATATACCAATTGGTTTTGGAGGGTTTATATTTAACAGTGTTAATATATTTTTTTATCGTACTCTGTATGTTATGTTGTGCTTTTTAAGAAGTACATTGTATTATAATTCATTTAATGAACTAAAGCATATTTGCAATAATTTATTCACAATGGGCCTCTTGTGTTTGTGTGTATTTGAGAAGGACTCTGCATGAGAGGTCATACAGATTGAGGAAGTTTGGAATTGCTTTAGATTGCAGGAAGTTTGCTCCTTTAATATTCCTAGCATATACACTGTCTAGAATATTTTGCAAAGAGCATGTGTACTAAAAGGCAAAATTCCAATTTATATCAGTTTTCCTTTAACTGGTAGATGTTATCATTCCCGTAGAAAGAAGTGTTATAATAACAGAAACACTGAAAGATATAAATATATCAGAACTAGTGGACAGTGCTATAATATACAGTTTATCCTATTTGATACTTGTTAACAAATGCAGTGATCCATGAAGAAGATTCTTCTTTAAGTTTTTGTGTGTGAGTTTAAATTAATGGTTTGGGAGTAGAGTCTATTACTGTGTGCTATGTAGCTGGCAATCATTTGAATTCAACACAAACTGCACAGACTGGAGTTCTCAAGGTGCCTAGTTATGGTTGTGATTGGCAACCAATCTTTTCTTTCTCATTTTCATTACAATATGTCATCAGAAACACAAGTTTGTGAGATGCTGCTTCTGTTTACCATATGTTTGATATTCCTGTCCCCAATGCAGGGGGAAAAAGGAAAGAGTAACTTAGCAATATTACTACCCTTTTCAGATATGAAGGAAGAACATACATTAGTTTTCAATCTATCTGACCTTTAAGGATTAGCAAAGGAGAAACAGACATCAGCAAACAGCATCTGAACCTTCAGGGACAGTTGATGTAATCACACACAAGCATGGCCTACACAGCAATGTAGTAATTCCCATGAATAGTAGAGGTACTATGTCAATGAGACAGAAATCATAGAATGATGATCTGAGGATCAGCAAGAAGGAAGGTTTTGACCTTGAAGAGCTTTAAAAGTATGTTCTGAACTATATCTGAGACATAATTAAAGACATTTTAACATTATAAGCCCTGAAGAATGCAAACCATCATGTGTGCACATTGAAGAGTAAAAGATATTGCTTTTATGGCTGTGGAGGTTCTGGTCAGAAGTGATATGAAATATTAGAAATGTGACAGTTTTATAATAATTTTATATTCATTGTAAAAATTTTAATTTGAAGTTTTTTGCCAGTGAATCTTTGAAATGGCATTAAGTATGTCTCGCTTCAGCTTACCCTGTAGTATTGGAATGTCTGTAGTCTTTCTTGTTTCATATAAGTCTTTGTGTCCAACTTGCAGGCAAACGGGTATTAAGGCAATGTCTGTTATTCAAGCTAACAAAAAACCAAGGAACAAGAGTTCCCAAAGTTTTTTTTTTTAAGTTTCTATGTGAAGAATACACTCCCAGATCTCCCAAAGTGTCTTATAAAAATGCAAGTTTGGTATTTCAAGCAAGAAAATAAAAAAGTCTTGTTGACTTCTGCAAACTAATTATTTCCAGAAATTGGGAAGATGAAAAGAAAATACATAGATAAGGAAACTCAGTTAATTTTCTTTTTTCTTCCTCTTCGAACTGTGAAGCAGCCTAATCAATATCCCCTGGACTGCGCAGAGGTCATGGTGTAATTTAGCTCTTCTGTAAAACACAGGATGGACTATGTAACCCACCCTGTGGGTTCATCACAATGACATTGAAAACCAGTGATACATTACATGTGAATTTATCTTCTCCTGAGAAGTATGCACAGGTCCAGAGCAAAGAGAAGTCCATGCAGCTGAAACAGAAGTAAGTGCTTTTATTATAACCAGGGAAGTGCCACAGTTTGTCTGGCTGTTTATGACTGATAGCTTTGGCTTGTAAAGCCTCTCTTCCTTTAGGTAGGGAATTATTTCTCACAAGCTATAGTACTATGTGGTTTCTGTATTTATGTCTGGTATATGACTGTAGGGCTAAACCTTAGGCAAAACACTGTATACTGTGCAATTAAAGCATTTGCATTGTCTCCTTGAATAATTTCCTCTACCTTAACTTGGCAGCAAATTCATCCTCCACATACTCAAACTAACTCTCCATCTCATAATAAGTCCGTTTATTTATCTTAATAATCATTATAGCACATTTAGTCTACATCTGTTCCTCAGTGAGGTTTGCCTACTGGGAGAAATTACATTTAGAAATTCATATACTTTTAATTTTGGAGCATATATGGCAAAGGTGTTCTAAAGTCTGTGTAAAGCACAAAAAATATGTTATTCTCATGATCACTGATCTTGCACCTGAAGAATGGGTTTTATTTAAACTTTTAGGGACATCAAGTTTTGGGCTGAGAGCAAACATGGTGAAGTTAACCTCAAAAATTTCTGAGAGGTATAAGCAGTAGGACTTCTGTGTTTCAGCAGAACTACAGTGTTTAATAAGCAACCCAAAGCAGCACATGATGCCTTAAAAGGACTTACTCTGGATCAGAGAGTGGAAGTGATGGCAGCCATGAGTAAGATGATCTCATAAGGTTGTGTTCAGAGATTTGCTCTGACACAGAGGAGCCCAGTTCTGTTTGAAGGAGGAAAGCCTGGCTTCCTCAGCTTCTCAGGAGCCACTGCTTCATCCTGGCCTAATACAATCAGTGCAGTCTGGTTTTGACTGTCATGGACTTTGAATGCTTTGGGCTGTACCCCATCTGAGGTGCAAAATGTGCTCCCTGTGCCTGGGTCTGTGGTGACAGGAACCATGTAAACAGGTTGCAGTAAACTGAGAGGTATGCTCAATCCTTCACTTCCTCAAATATAAATTTCAACCTTTTTATGTTTTTAATATTTTTTTATCAAAATCATGTTGGAAATTTATACAGCTGCTGCTGCTGAATATTTGTAAAAGCCTCACTACTGCATCATGTCATTTGAATGTTTACTGCATGCAGGCTGTTCTGAAATGAAAGCTACTGCTTTCATTTACACCCACTAGGAATCTCCAAATTGAGTCACTTCCCCAAGAGGTATAATGGATTCCTAAGATGCTAAATTAATCTGAAAGATACTGTAGTCTTTCATATAGATAAACTGCAACAAGTGTAATGTAACTATAGTTGTCCCTCTGAGATGAGAAAGATTACTTCCCTCCATCAGTTTTTTATTGTTCTCTGCTGATAAGGCCCTTTACTACTGTTAGGGTACTTCTCTTCTGTTTAACCAAGAATGAAAAAAGCTATTTTTATCACTGAACAATATTTAGTTCTGTATAAAAATCTTTCATTTTTTGACATATTTGTAATACTTTGAGCTTAATGCGTCAGTGAAAGATTGGCTGTTCTGTGTATCTGTCTGTGGCACTCAACAGAAACTTTTTGATTTATTTAGTTGATTAATCTTTATGACTATGCTCTGCTTTATACTGAATGTGTAGCAGTCTTCACAGCTTTTATTTATGTCTCTATTAGCCTCAACAATGATAATTAAAGATGTACAGCATCTATCTGATGCCATGCAAAAATGAACTGACTATTTCTTGCCTTGTAGACTGGAAGGCTAGAAAACATTTAATCACATTAAGGGTGACAGTAAGAGTTTGCCTTCTTCACATGGGTTTCCAGTAGCCACAAAGGAACAGGGTGGAAATGCAGTGTATATTTTCTGCATAAATGGTTTTCAGAATTTAAGCTCCTTTCAGAATGTGAAATTTTCTGAGAAAAAGAAATCCTCAGCCAACAGTGCTGCTTTATGATTTCAATTCACTTGCCTCCTTCAGAAAAAGGCTAACAGTTGCAGACCGCCTACTGACACTATTAAACAAAATTGAATAAATATTAGTTCAATAACTAACGCGCAGCTAAAGAACAGTAGATTTTTTGCCTGTGCAGTGCTGCTTACATAAGCACAATGTTAACTACCTCGCAGGCATTGATTTGCATGGTATCTGTGTAAGGCACTCCAGACACAGACAGATTAATGAGCTCCTCTGCATTTAACCACCTTTACCATTAATTCTGAGACTCAGAAGAAAGAAGAGGTATCCTCTGGTACAAATCTACATATTCTCTCAACTCGCTCAAAACTTTAGGCTTCTACATTAAGATCGTTATGTACCAATGGCAGTTAAACAACAACGGCCTTGCTTTACTGAATTTTATTCTGCATTCCATTTAGTTTTACTATAATGCATCTCTATTAAGGGTTTTAGTAAAATGGAGTCTGAGGCTTGCTAGGTCCTGGGTACATCAGTGAAAAGATGGCAGATAGTATTATAGGCTACAATAAAAATGATATTTCTAATATTTTTGCCCCCTTCTACCAATTTCCAGGGTTTTGTAGATTTGTGGTTTTCTGGTTTGCTTTTGCTGCACTATGAAATCAGTGCTAAAACTCAAATATATTCTTTGTATGAAATGGTTTATTTAGCCTCACACACCTTCCATCTGTTTTCCAAGAGCAGAATGGAGAGAAACAACACTCAGTTTCCTTGATCCTTGGAGCCTGCCCTTCACACTGCTTTGTAACCCACAAGCTCAGTCTCTTTTCTTCCGACTTGCAACTTTTTTTTTTCTTAGGTTTTTACTTGCAGTAGGCTCAACTTATTTTCCAGGTCTCTTCCTTTGCTTCCAGAACAGATACTTGTGGCTGTGCTTGAGCTACTTGAATGCCCACCACTTTCGGTTGCTAGTCCAATGGCATTATTTATAAAGCAGGTTGATTCATCCCTCCATAGGTAGGAGGACAGGCATTGATGAAGTCACAATTTAAAACAGCAAAGATGAACTATGTGGGGAAAAGGTGTTTTGATTTACTGTGTCAGTGACAAAGTAGTATCCTTTTTGGTATTCACTGAAGCTGAAAAATACAACTTAAAAAACCAAAAAAATTCCAGGTAACTTACTTCGACAAGAGAAGCCAAATTGTGGCAGTAAAAAAAAAGAGAAATCACATTCAGTCCATCAGTGGTATTCAGTAGATGATCTCATCTGATCTGGCATTCTGGGCTCTTCAGACAAAAAGAGCATCTAAGTACTTGAAATTAGTAGTTCATATCATTATATGGTGTTATAATAAGTTATAAGCATGGTAACAGGCAACTTTCACTTTCAAACAGTAAAGAAAGAGCTCCTAAATTGTTTAGACATTGAAAATTAAAACAGGATCCTGAAAAAAATATGGGAAACTAAGTACAGGAAAGCTTTCTGGTTTTCTACACCAAAATGCTTTGGGAGATGCACATAAATATATTTAACTAAATGCCTGCCTAAATCTCCTTGACAGAGAAAGCTATCAGTCTTTTGGAAGGTAGATATTAACTGAATTTTTGGTCTGATTTCTTGGCTTAATGTTTTGCATAGATAAAATGAAGAAACAAACACAGTTCTTTTGCTTGTTACTTTACACATAGACGCTTCACAAACCAGTCTAGAAGAACTGTACAGTCTTAATGAAAAGGGTTTAACTTTCATTTTTTTAACCAAGTATCTGTTCACTGGTATATGCAAATAATAACTTCTCCACTCTTCAATTAACATTATTCACTAATTTAGAAAAAGTAGGCAGTGCAGCACTGAAGAAGGATATGTAGAAAATGCAACTTCTTAATAATAAAATTAAGCCACTGAATAGTTATTTATATTCGTTTTATTTTTATTTGCAGCCATCTTTATTAGGAATAGCATCACCACCCCAAACCTTCCAAGAACAGAAACCATGAAAGGATCTGGTACAGTCAGTAAGATAATTACTTAGAACTAGCAGGAAAGGGTGTTGGTTAGAATCATAACCAAGATTTTAAGAAGCGTCTTAAGAAGCGTCTCTGAGACTAAGGGTGGAAATTACTTCCTTTTCATGAAATGAAATGGGAAAGAAATTGGCCTTATATTTTACAGAGAAGATGGAAGGTAAAATGAAATATAATTCTTTATTCTTAAATTACAGTGTGAGACTGAAATACTGTTCTTGATGTTCCACTCTGCTCAATGAACCTTCTGGGCAGCATTTGTTATGTATAATGATGTCAAGGAACAAGGAAATTTTAGCTGTAGTAACCATAATAACAACTTCTGTTCCTTCAAGAATAGTCTTTTGGCTTGAGGCTTACAATCCTCCTGCTGTCTGCATCTGTCTGATCTGAACTTTTTGGGCCAAATTATCCTAAATAGTGCTTTTTGATCAATGAAGTGAACTTGATATTCCTGCTCATAGGAATATATACATATTGCATGTATAAGCAAAGGAAGTGGGAAGCCTGCATAATTGCAGCTGTCACACCATGTATGAAAGGAGAAGACAACGACTGAGTTAAGCAAATTAAGGTAGTTGGATATGACTGAATTACACAAACTGCAGATCAGTGCTGAACTGAACTGGTATTATTCAATTTTCTTTTAAACTCCTCCCTTTGATTATTTGCTGCTAAACTGATGGACTGGAGGGAGTGAAAGGGAAGTCTGTAAACACTTCAAATGTCCTCCTAAATGTGCAACTCTGCCAAATAGTGGTGGAAGCTACAAAGGTCAAGTGCAACACATCTAGTTGCAAGAAAATAACAGGGAGACTCCCTCCTCCCCCCTTTATATGTCATGCTCTTATTTAAGATCTGACAAAATAGAATAACTGCCCTGGCACCATGAGCATCTGGTTTCCACCCATAATGGTGCTTAAGTCTGTTTTGAGAATAGATTTTTCTTTCAATGAGAAGATTGTGAGGGGCAAAGAAGAAAGAAAGGCATGAAAGCCTTTCTTTCCCATAGAAAGGGACAGATCAGAATATGTATAACTGCAGTGTTGACAGATCTACATAAAGGGGAGCAGTTTTCTCCGTCCGCTACACTAGAAGATGCTGTAGGTGTATCTACGCCTTGTGTGTGACTGGGTCTTAGCCATGGACTTTGGACCTGTGGGCCTCCTGCTGTACCCACATTAGGACAGAGGCATTCATACCCAGAATGTGTGCTCAGAGAAGGTAGATGGTGCTTCCCAGCTGAGGGCAATGTCTGTCATGTGAGGCTTTCCCCTGCTTTTCCAATGCACAGTCAGATGAGACAACTGAAACTGCAGATGGCCTGTCCTAATATGGTTGCCTTCAAACAAGGAGCAAGGAGGGGAATTGGAGTTTCATGACTGGAACTGGATGCGTTATGGAGTTACTTTTCCTAGCTCCTATCCACTGGAGACAGTCAGGGGAGAAGTAGTGACACAAGTAGTGAAGGGTCACAGTGGGATGCCTTCTGTTCATATCCAGTTGCTTGAGTTGGCTAAAGGCTTGGGCTCATGTGTTTTATTTCTCACTAGAGCACAGCATAAGAGAATTACTCTTGCAGACAGCAGTATCTAAATGGAATGTGGCATCTTGGAGCTGTATCCCATAGAAAGGAGTTCATAAATATAGACCTGAGCTTCTACCTTCCCCAGAAACTTAGAATTTCTTTAACCTATGAGACATAGGGGCCTAATAAGGCAATGCATATGGCAAGACATTATTTATGAATGCCATTGTGTGAAGGTATGACAAATTCAAGCCTCAGCTCAACCCCAGAGTATGCGGTACAAATTTCTTTGCTGACCAGTGGTACAGTTCCTCTCAGAGCCACCCAGTCAGGACGTCGACCTCTTCTCTGAGTCTGTTGTCAAAAACTGATCAGATAGGAATCCAAAAAAGTAAACATGTGCTGCCTATATTTATTTCAGAGATACTCATTCTGGTATAAAGGATCAGGCATCCTCATGCTGTGGCTAAAGCAGTACTTGCCAGATTCCTACTTTCTGCTGTCAATGGAGTGAGTAGTCCTGGCAGAGACATATTTCCCTCATTCCTCTTGTCCTCTTGCTGTGTCCAAGCTCCATTAGGTAGCTGTACTACCCAGCTTCCTTCAGGGGTCCCTTCATCTGGGAGAAATGTACTGCTTTCCATATGCTTATTTCCCAACAAAACTATCGTATTTTTTTCATCATCAACCTGCACTAACAAATTGAATAAAACTCAAATATACATAAATGATACTGACCAAGCTGGTTCGACCACAGAACTCTCTGCCTGGCTGTCTGTAACAGAGTGCAAGGGGATCAGTCCTTCTCAGTCCTCTGATCCTGTGGCAGTGGGGTGCACTAGCACTATAGTGTGCAGACATCAAAATACAGGAAACCGGAATGCTACAGGAAAGAAGATACAAAAACAGTGGGAAAGAAATGAAAGCTGACAAATTAGATCGCTAGACCTCTTGGGCTTGATATGTGCCTGTGCAGTGTATGATAGTATTGGGGCACTCAGGATATGAACAATAATAGTGAAAGATTAGTTGACGAGTTCACAATGGTTAGCTGAAGTAGTACCTTTATTGATTCTTCAAACTGTTTAATTCTTTCTTTCTAGCTTACTCAGATATCTATTTAGTTGGCATCTGTCTTAACTTCATATACCATTGTAACTGTTTTCTTCCCAGACTGACTGCTACTTAAGGGATAATAGGAGTGATGCTCTGTTTTACTAGACAATAATATGGTTTCTGCTTGAATCAATTACAAGGCTGAAGGGAGCCCGATTATTGCCAGAGAAAATGGGGCATCCCTCCTATTGTGCTTAATATACTAGAAGTGAACCAATAAAGTTGATTTTTGGATACAAAGTTAATTACATTAAAAAATCAGCTGTAATCCAGCTGATGAATGCTGCTTCTAAACACCCAGAAGTAGTACTAATTTAGACCTATTATTTCCTATTTGTAGGAATAAGGGTCCCTATAAATTTAGCTGATCAATTTCATTTTAATTGTTTCCTTATTATGGAAAGAAGTATGGAATGAAGATAATATTCATATGCCCACCTCTTAAGGGTGCCTTGAGAATTAACCAGTTAATGCTTTTACTGCATTTTTAACATTTACAAGGAAATATAAATGCTATGCATTATGAACTCATAATTAGTATTAAGCAGGAATACCTGAAGAGTGGTTACAGATTGCTTTCTCATGCCCTTTACAATCCCTTCTACTTATTAGGAGGAATCCCACCTAGGGTGTAGAGAATGCGCAGCCTTAGGAAGACAATTTACATCTGCCTCCATTTGTTTCAGTATATCAAGCCTTACAGTTCTCTCTTTTTCCATTCACAAGTGAGGGCAGGTTTACAGGCAATGCAAAATTGCACCTTTAGGCATGGCTGTGTGTACATATGCCTATAAGCTACTAGAGGAGATGGAACATGTTGGAAAATAGGCCAGACGGCTATTCATTTTATCTTTATGGACTTTCTCCCTTCCAGAATTGGGCCCTTGATGATGATGATGACATTTTCTGTGATAGCTCCAGCCAATAAAAAGAAGAAAGGATATCTGTTCTGGAAATCTGCCAATGATGGGAAGGACACACCCTGCAATACCTGACTTACTCAGCTTTCAGGTCCTTCACGTAATGTGGAAGAAAAACATCTAAGAAGAAAGAATTTGGTCTGCTCTAGCTATTGACACGTTCATAAACTTGCACCTCCAAGTGATGGTGAAGTTCCTGAACTCCATCCAGGAAACAACTAGTACTTGTTGCAGGTAACATGGAGATGTATCTCAGCCCTGCTTAACAACCACCCCTATGGATTTGTCTGAAAAGATAAAGATGAACTCACAGGAATTTCATTGCCTATACTCAGAATTTTAAAATGTACACATGAGAAATGGGGAGTTTGTAGGGCAATAAGGATTGAAAAGGGGAAAGCCACAGTGGTACTATTGTATCATTTTACCCATGGAGTCCTCACTTTGACTGAGACTGTGTGACAATAACTCCATGTCATTTTCTCTGGCTGAGAGTCTGCATTTTTATCATAATTTTGTGTAATCTTCCCAGCAACTCAAAGGAAAATACAGCATACTCTTATGTGCTCCTGCCACATTTGTTTATATCACAAGAAACAGTCACTTAAGCTTTTAATTTGAAGTTAATAAATTCTGTAAGCAGTTACATGATGTCAGAATTGGCAGATAAGGCCATCTCTTCCATGGAAAATACCCACTGTCCCCTTCCAGGGAAGAGTTGCCCTGTTTCAAAGCCTCATGTAAACTAACATGTAGGTTTACAGTTATTCAGCATGCTAAGGGCCAAAATCCATCCGCAATGAATAGCAATCAGAGAGCTCCTGCTGCAGCTATGGAGGAAGGGTGGGCCTTTCCAGGCAATGACACACCCACACTTTGCTCACCAGTGAGACCTTCCTGTTATCAGGACACATTATCAGACTTGTTCTGCACAGAGGTGGAAGAATTCAGGGTTGCTGTGCTGCATAGCCAATATCTACCTGGCTATTTGACTGGCAGAGGAATGAGATGAAGCTTTCATGCAGGTTATTTTTAACATGATCTGGTTTCCTCAAAAAATGGAAATACTCTAGTATGCTTTACTGTGGGTCAATTATATCTTCATTTTTAATCAGGGTTTATCCCATGCACATTATATTTCTGTAACATATTTTATACAAGTTTTCAATCTTGCCACATCAAGTGCTCCTTTAATGCAATTCTTCTGCTAGTCAGAAATATTAGTAATTAAATTCTCTCAAATACGCTAGTGTAAAGCAGAGAAAGAACATCCCAATTCTATCAGCACTAGTGTTAATTATTTTAGGCAAGCTGTCATTTATGTTTTCTAAAGTGGATTTTGTTCTTGCAGTCAGGAACATTGCTTAGTGCAGAATTAATTAATCATTATAAATATAAAACCTGCAGTATCAGCTTCTGTGTTCAGTAAGGTTTCAAGAGGCAAGGTTGAAGGAGTCAAGAGGCTGCTGTGGGGAATCATGGGTTTTTTCATCTGATACAAGGACAATTAAATTATACACTTAATCTTTACAGGAATATGTATTTAAAGCATCATTGCAAAATAATACAAAAGAAAATTGGATAATTTATTGTGACTGGCAGCTTTTACTAATGCAATATTGTCTAAAAAATGCTGTGTAAAACAAGATTAGTGAGGAGGAAACTGAAAAGCTAAGTTTACTATAAATCTGAAGAGTTGGTTTTAAAGCTGTCTTTCTCATTTTAGCTCTTCGGAAAATGCTCGGGTTATTAATTAACTCACCATAGTACAAACACCAGCATAAAGCCCTGCAAGCCCACAAGAATCAACAGACAATAATACAACCTTGCCTACAGCATGCTGTGTAAGAACTGAGTGCCAGCTCTTGAAACTACGGGGGTGGCTTTACTAGAAGTCGCCAAGCAAGGCTGATAGCTCAGAAAAAATGGAATTAATAACAAAATCAATTAAAAAATTAATCTTGCTATTTGGCATAAGTGATGTTGGCATTTCTTTTACCTGCACCCCTACCTTGCCATCAAAATCAATTAAAGCACATCGATTCTCAACAAAAAGAGGTATGATTTCATTGCCTAGGACATGCACTGACTTTACTCTAGAAGAAAACCGGCTGATTATTTTCTTATCCAGGGATCAAAAACGTTATGGATGGCCACTAGCCGCTTTACTGAATTGACTGCCACTATCACGTTATATGTCTCACTGTTTTACAGTCTAGGTTTGCTAGCATTTAATCTGCAAAAGCAATGTATGATCTGGAACTTTCAGGAGGGGAGAGAAATCATAGAATCATAGAATCACAGAATAGTTAGGGTTGGAAAGGACCTTAAGATCATCTAGTTCCAACCCACCTGCCATGGGCAGGGACACCTCACACTAAACCATGTCACCCAAGGCTCTCTCCAACCCAGCCTTGAATACCACCAGCAATGGAGCATTCACAACTTCCCTGGGCAACCCATTCCAGTGCCTCACCACCCTCAGAGTAAAGAACTTCTTCCTTATATCTAACCTGAATTTCCCATGTTCAAATTTTAAACCCATTACCTCTCGTCCAGTTGCTACAGTCCTGTGATGAAGAGTCCCTCTCCTTGTAGGCCCCCTTCAGATACTGGAAAGCTGCTATGAGGTCTCCATGCAGCCTTCTCTTCTCCAGGCTGAACAGCCACAACTTTCTCAGCCTATCTTCATACGAGAGGTGCTCCAGTCCCCTGATCATCCTCGTGGCCCTCCCCTGGACTTGTTCCAACATTTCCATGTCTTTTTTATGTTGAGGACACCAGAACTGCACACAATACTCCAAGTGAGGTCTCATGAGAGCAGAGTAGAAGGGCAGGATCACCTCCTTTGACCTGCTGGTCACACCTCTTTTGATGCAGCCCAGGATACCATGGTTGGCTTTCTGGGCTGCAAGTGCACACTGCTGGCTCATGTTCATTTTCTCATTGACCAACACCCCCAAGTCCTTCTCTGCAGGGCTGCTCTGAATCTCTTCCCTGCCCAACCTGTAGCTGTGCCTGGGATTGCTCCGACCCAGCTGTAGGACCTTGCACTTGGCATGGTTAAACTTCATCAGGTTGGCATCAGCCCACCTCACAAGCATGTCAAGGTCCCTCTGGATGGCATTCCTTCCCTTCAGTGCATCAACCAAACCACACAGCTTGGTGTCATTGGCAAACTCGCTGAGGGCGCACTCAATCCCACTGTCCATGTCACTGACAAAGATACTGAACAGAACCGGTCCTAACACAAATCCCTGAGGGACACCACTCGTTACTGGTCTCCAGCTGGACATTGAGCCATTGACCACAACTCTTTGCGTGAGGCCATCCAGATAGTTCTTTATCCACTGAGTGATCCACCTATCAAATTGATGTCTCTCCAACTTAGAGACAAGGATGTCATGTGAGACGGTGTCAGACGCTTTGCACAAGTCCAGGTAGATGACATCAACTGCTCTCCCCCTGTCCATCAGTTCTGTAGCCCCATCCTAGAAGGCCACCAGATTGGTCAGGCAGGATTTCCCCTTAGTGAAGCCATGCTGGCTGTCACCAACCACCTTGTTGTTTTTCATGTGTCTTAGCATGCCTTCCAGGAGAATCCGCTCCAAGATTTTGCCAGGAACAGAGGTGAGGCTGACTGGTCTGTAGTTCCTCGGCTCATCCATTTTCCCCTTCTTGAAAATGGGGGTTCTATTTCCCTTTTTTCCAGTCGTCAGGAACTTCACCTGACTGCCATGATTTTTCAAATCAAAGCTATCTGAAGAAACACCCTTTGAATCCCATGCAATATATGTTGACCTCCTATTGAAGTAACACTCTACTTTTCAAAGGCATTCTCTTGACATGTAGGTTGTGTGTGATTGAAATGTATGGGTATATCTGTGCAATAGATCGTATTAATTATGTAAGCTTCCTCAGTTTTATAGTTTATTGTAAAAGATTATTTTATGATTTGTATCACTACAATTATGTTTCTAATGGGATTTTAATTGATTTTGAATCCAATTGAAAAAAATTCTTATTTTTAAAGCACACCTCAGCTGCTGCCACTTTGAATCTGTGCCAAGCTGGCAGACTGTAACTCATTGTGTCATCATTTAAATGTCTTGCTGCAGTGCTGGCTTTAGGGATTTGGAAGTGATCTGCATTTAATACAGCCTCATGACTTGTAGCAGTTTCATAACTCAGGGATACTGAAATCTTCAGTAAGCATGCCACTGACAGTAGGCATCTGGCAGGATTGTGTTATTTTACTTATTCTTGGCACTCATGGAGTTGATAATCTTTTAAGGATGCTGTTATTAAGTAGTGCAATTAGTTTCCCAATACATGCTTGGAGTCTGGTCCTACACCAAAACCTTATTTACCCGAACAAACCCAGGATTTGCTAGGCATGCAATTAATCAAATACAGTGCAGAAACATATTTCTTAATCTTGGACACAGCTGACATCAAAGCCCGAATATCTACAAGGTTTGAGGTAAGTAGAAGTAAGGATCATCATTTCTTCATTTGGGCTCCTTATTGTCAGCCTATATATCTCTTATATTGTAATTTCCCATCCTTTTGTCACCGCACTGAATGAAAACGTAGAATTTGAGCTGAGGGGTTTTTAGATAGTTATCAGTTATAAGATAAACAGTGGCTATTTTATACATGCAAAAACCTTTCTTAGTAGTTGAGATAACTTCATATAAGCTCATTCAACTATAAACAGAGCATATTACTGCCCTCAGGCTGAAGCAACAGCCTAACAACCATTGAAAACAGTGTCTCATCTACCAATACCTTGTGTATTCTGGCACTGGTGATGATGATCCCAATTCATGTTTCTATCTGTGGAGATTTCCAATGCAGACTTTCCATTAACCCAGAAGATTTTAAAAGGTTAATTAATCACTGACTGGGTCCTGAGGGAAATTGCAGTAAACTATTTCTCAAAGGTATTAAAGTGCTCCTTTTGATTGGCTTCAGGCAATATTACCTAATCCTAGGAACGGCTTTAGCCCTCAGGCAGTAGTAGTTCATTGCAGTTGGCCTCAAGGGCAGTCAATAATCTGTATTTGCTATTAGGGCTCTGCTTGTAATTGAATTTGGTTTAGTGAAAGAACCAAGAATTAAGAAAACAAAATGAAACAAAAAAAAAAAAAAGAAAAAAGCCCCCCCCCCCCCAATCTTTATTTTAGAGAGCCTTATTGCTAACTGTGGAAAAAGTTATCTTTTTCATAGAATGAGAGGGAATGTTCTATCTGTTTCTGAAAACAAGAATTTGACCTGCTTTCCTCCCTCTTTCTAGATGAATGCTGTGGCCACTAAGCTCTGGGACACTGGTTTTTTCCTCATGAAATTGTTCGCCATTGTTCAGGTACTAATTAGTGCAGAAGATAGTACCTAACTACCAGGACATAGTTCTCTTCAGAGCTATGTGAGCATCCACATTAGTGAATGAAAAGAATATCAAGCCCGCTAATGAGTCAGCTGCAGGACTAGTATGGCTGTGTTGGTGCAAGGCTGTGCCCAGGCTAATTAGCTTATTTGAAGAGAAAAGCTAATTAAGTCTGGAGCAGTGAGTGCCTGGTTCTCATATGCGGCTGCTATTCCTGCCATAAAGCCTCTGCAGTATCTGTGTGGCTCTGACTCTGCTGTGTAGACCTCTGGATGCAGCATTCCTCAGTGCAGACTTTCCCTATGTTCTGAAAATATATAATATGCAAATGGACTTAACCCCAGTAACCTTGCGGTTGATCATTTTTGGTTCACCCTTTCATAATTTTATCTCTGCCTTTGTTCACCATACATACTATACTACTTAAAACTGTTTAGCACCACAGGTTCTTGCTGTGAAAGAAATAAAAAATATTTTGAGTGTCAGAAATGGGTGGTAGAAGCCATATAACTACACTGACAAGCACAATTTCTAATGGCCCTTCTGCACTGAATCAGTGGTGTTAGGAACTGCTTAGCTGACATACCTCAAGTGTACAGCCAGGCAGACAGACACGTGGACAATGTAGATGTGACTTTTCTAGCAGATATTGCTTAGAATTTCCCATTTATCCTTCTGTTTTCAAATAGCAGCACTAGTATAAAAAAATGCAATTCTATTACCCTGCAGTTTCGGGTTTTTATACAAACTGAATACATGCTAATACATCTCTCCCTGTGATACACTAGAGTGTAACCCACTGAATAAAGAACAGCTCCCTATGCAACTGAGCATTATATTATAATGAAGAGACTTGGTTATCAGCTTATTAATATTTCTAAATGAAACAATCATTCTGAAACAAGAAAAATGAAGAAACATTTCTTTCTATTTTGTATTTGAATTAGGGTGCTTTCAGTCCCATTATTGTAAATTAGCTCAACAGAGCAGGCACAAAGTAGGTCCACATAATAAAAAAATGTTGAATTATTGTATATGATAAGTTTCTGGGTACCATTGTTTGCCATAACTCAACTAAACAGGCAAGGGAGACACCTGATGGCAATCTTTCATTAAATTTGATTAAATATGGTTTGTACTTTTTTCTATATGACAATGTCTCAGGCATAACAATACAATTGAGTTCTGTACTGCATTTCTGTAAAAAAAAACCACAAAATGTCTTACACTGAGCCACAGAAGGGAGAGAGAACTCTTCTTGGATGTGGGCTCAGTGGCTCCCAGAAAGGCAGCGTGGGAAAAAAAGGAGAGCAGCTGAAGGAGTTGAAGGAAGATAAAAAAAAAAAAAAGGCAGGAATTTTAAAGCAGACATTTAAGCATTTTTGCAGACAGAGAACAAACTGCAAGAAAGTAGCAATAGAAGGGAGGAAAAGGTGAATGAGGTTTATGTTGTGTTAAATGGTGCAACATAACCTAATGCCATGCATGGATTGTGTTACTTCAGACTTAAACAGATGCTGCTCTCCTTTTCTTAGGCCTGACTGGCCAGCTAGCCAAGCTTTCCTATTGCTTTGCCAAGTACAATAAACTCATTTTTGCAAAATGAATGTGATCATCTGTGACAAATTCTACCCTTCCTCACTATCTACAGTCATCTTAAATGTACTGAACTTTGCAGCGTCTTTGTATCTGAGGTTGAGAGGAATATATACAGAATGAAATTTGCATTTAAGCCCATTCGTTAGCTGATGTAATAAATAGCTGGCCTGGTGTTAGTCTGTCTGTGCCGCAGACTGTGAAATACAGTTCTACGGAGCTTTACAGGAACCTGAAAGAGGGAATCATAGTTCTCACATCCCTTTGGCTCCTGATACATTTTTGTGGGAGCCAAGGAGGGACCCAGGGTATAAACTCTGTAGTTTTTCCTTCTTTTGGATCCAAGGTGCATTTCCACTCTTCCCATGCACAGGGGCATTGACGGAGAATAGCTGACTGGTGCATCTGCCTTCCTTCCCTGTCTGCTAGAGAACTCCAACACAATTATTTACATTGGTCACACGGAAGAGATACTTTATGTGCATCCAATTCTTTTATATCTGCCTGAGAGGCTTAAGTGCAGCTGGTGAGTAGAGATGGAGAAGGACAGGTAAATCCTGAGATACCTGTTTACTCACCAGACGCTGGTTTCATCTTGCCAATTGCCCAACTGAGGAAGCATATTGTGAGTGCTGGGGGCTGTGGCCACTGAGAAAGAGACTTTGATTAGCTTTCAGGAGGTAGACCAAGAGCCTAGCACTCTTCTTTCTGAAAATATGATACTGTCCTAGAAACAGCTTAAGGAAGAGACCCATTTAGTTTTAAAAATGAGTGTAAGCACAAATGGGTGCTTAGTCCTGGACAAAGTGAAGAGTAACCCATTTAGGCTAGGGAAGTCACTATAGTGTGTTACTTGATATGAGAGATTCAGTTTCTCTTAGAGTGAGAGAGCTGGAGATGTAACTGAAGTGTGACTTTCTGGAACATCTTTTGTCTTTAAGAAACAATGTGCTTCTTGTATTGGGCTAAAAGCTGTAATTCGGAAAACTTTAAAAAGAAGCAAACCCCCTGACATACAGAGGCCAAGGCATGTACCAGCAACTGGCATTTTCTTTGGAATAAACAACCCCCCAAATCTCTCATTATTTTTGTACATGTCCCTAAGGGGAAAGCAATGGCAGTCTGCTTAAAACCAAAATAGTAGATCTTACCCTTGCTTCCAAGTTCACCAAGCCACAGAGCCTTATGTAGCTTTTCAGCCATAAGGAGACATCTGGTCATTTGGGAAGTGTGGAGATGATGTGACATGCCACCTCCTCTTAGGTGTTAAGAGCAGGTATTCTTCATCCCTGACAGCTGGTAGCCAGCCAAGATTCAGGCAGACAGACTTGTGTTTGAATCCTCTTTGAGTGTTTATCTCTCATACATAACATACACATCAATCTTACCTTTCCAAGATCTCTTTTTATCAGCATACTACTTCATGAAATAGTAATTTAGTTTTATAGAAGAGGAATGAGTTGTGTTGAAGAGGCAAGCAAACAGATCAGATGCCGATTTTTGCTTTGACCCTTTCCCTCAGCAGAAAGTCTTCCTACAGTCATGGTATAAAAATGTGCTATTGTCAAATTAATAGCTTTACATTCAAATTTTATTTAGCTCTAGAAAAATTAAAGGAGGACATGGAATTCCTAAAACTGTGTTAATAATTGAAATAAAACATTCAGCTTCTGCTGCTAGAAGGCTTACTTGAGCTGTGCATACACTGTGATCTGAGGATGAGGGCTGGAATATATAAATTTAACCTTCAAAAGAAAAGAGTTTAAAAAGCTAGAAATTATCTAATGTTTCATAATCATTATGTTGAGCTCCCATTTAGAACCCTGTAGAAATGAAATAAAACTATGTGTATCTATGCAAGTAATACTTCCCCTCATAAGGGTGAGTATATTGTCACTGCCCCTTTGTCCTCCAAAGGGTAATAATTAGTCCTTACCCCAAATAACTTTGAAAAATCAGGATGGATGTTGAAGGAGATGGTATAGCTTATACTTAGGAAAGTAATAATAGTGAGTAATCACCACATTTTAGTCTCCCAACCCCAGTGTGTTTTGGAAGTAGATTTCTAACAAACTCTTACTTCATTGGCCATTTTCCCACTCACCTGCTCATGATATTTACTGGCACCCAATCAGCCATATTTCTTGCAAGCATGTCAGCTGCAGCTGCTTTATCATGTGTCGTGGTTTAAGCCTCTAAAACTCACAGTTTTACTCACTCACTCACTCCCCTCTTTTTTCTTCCCCCAGTCCCGGGGGGATGGGGAAGAGAACGGAAAAAAAATGCAACTCGCACAGGTTGAGATAAGAACAGTTTAGTAACAAAGGTATAACACAAATCATTACTGCTACCATCAATAATAATACAAGAGAAATACAGGGAAAGAGAATACAACTGCTCACCAAGCCCGACCCAGCCAGTGCACCCCCCAGCAGCGAACACCCCCCACTACCAAAAACCTGACCATGCTGTGCACCCCCAGTCCACCACCACACCCTTCCAGGTCTCTGCCCTCCGTTTTCACATCCTGGGCATGACGTGCTATGGTATGGAATAACCTCTTTGGTCAGTTTGGGTCAGGTGTCCTGCCTCTGCTTCCTCCCAGCTCCCCCTCCTCCTTGGCATAGCATGAGACTCAGAAAAGTCCTTGGTCAGACCAAAACATTACCAAGCAGTAACTGAAAACACTGGTGTTATCAGCGCTGTTCCCAGGCCCAAAATCAAAAACACAGTGCTGCGCCAGCTACCAAGAAGGAGAAAAATGACTGCTACTGCCAAACCCATGACATCATGGCACAAGAGACAACATTTGTTTAAATATAAGCCTGACTTCTAATGGAAAGGTAACATTTTCAAATATTAGATACACAAACAAGACCTGGCCTTTTCAGTCTTTTCTCTTGATTCCCATTAATATGATCCCCCATTTCTTCTTGGTACCATCAGAAGTCAGAAATTTTCCTCACTTTTCCTTATCTGGAGTTTCAAAGCAGCTCTGCAACAGTCTTCTTGTTCAACACCAGGTGTCAATAGGGAACACCTTCTTTTCACCACCATAAACTACTGGGTCAGAGTCATTAGAAGCATTATATAATTGCATATACCAGTTATGGGTCTATGGATGAATGACTGTTATATTCAAATACTCTTGGCAAACAGCCTGAACGAATATATGCAGTGGAGGCTGTAGCAGAGATCTAATTTAATTTGCTTTTTCAAGCTTTCCTTGTATTTTTTGGTGGTTGTTTTTTATCCCAACACATTTAGTTTGTAAGAAACTGAAAAACTGTTATAAAGACTTGGGAACCCAAATTTGCCTCTTTCAGGAAAAGCAATTTTCTTGCAGAGTTTGGAAGGATGACTGAGTTGCCATTTCTGTGATGTTTGATAGGGATTTGAAACCTGGGTTAGAGTGACCCATATAAAAAGAAATAAAATAGGGACACTACATCTCTGCTAGAAAAACTGGGACATCTGGTTACCTCCTTTGTTACCAAAAAGAATATCTTCAGTGTGTGATATCTCTAGATAAAGGGGATTTGATTCTTTACAATGAGAAGAAAGCAGAGACTGTTAGTTAAAAGCAGATCTAAATCCCTTGTTGTAGTTAATGAATTTTGAATTTTTAAACCAGAAACAATGATTTTATTTATTACATTTATATGTAATAAGAGATTCCTATGCCTAAGGCTGTAAGCACATTCATATATCTAACATCATAATAAATCCAGTTACACTGAGTTTCTCCAACATTAACATGATCTGCTTCCCAGCTATGTACCTTCTTCAAACCCGTTCAAAAACCTCTGTAAGTGGTTTATTTTGTAGTTTGCTGGAATTAAGTGTTTCACAGGAAATCCTTTGGATAGGCCATACATAATGAGACAGAGATATGTTAATGATGAAAACGCGAAACATAACCATATAAACGCTGAAGGAGAATGTCATTACAATCAAATATATCAGTGAACAAGATTCACAAGTACTACAGATGCTTGAAAGATAAAGCTTGAATCTGAATTCTTTCTGAATTGTGTACAGGAAGATTCTTTTACATTCTAACAGTTGATCAGGTTTGGAATATGTGTATTTAGATAAAGCAATTTGTCATTAAAATTATGTTATTTTCAGCTGCTTTTACTACTGGTGCAGAAGATTGCAAATTTAGGTAATTTTTAAGCATTTTCAGTGTGATATCAGAAGCAATGCAATCCCTCATCCCTGTATCACCAAATGCTTAATTGCTAGGGGTATCGTCCACCTAACATTTTTTCACAGCTTCATCACTAAACAGCACAACTGCTTAATGAGCTCCACAATGTTAGGCCTGAGGCCCAGCCTTAGTAATCCTTCCGAAGGGATAAATCACTGTTTTAGTGAGGTCACCTCAGAGTCAGTCAACTACAAATGTTACTGAACTTCTTGAATGACAGTTCTATGATCAGTTTTGTTGCTCCAGAAAGACAAACACGATTTTGCAACTTGCCAGTGAAACAGCAATCATCCCCATGATACCTTGCCTCCTTTGGCAGCTTTCACATCCCTCGCAGTACTGCAGCAAATGCACAGAGATGCCCAGAGGACCTCTCTTTGTCCTCTTAGCAGTTCCTAGCATCATTCTCCCTTTTCTTCCATCCTTTTCTTAGCACTCACACCAGCATCCTGCTCATCCTGTGCAATCTCCAGCCATTTCTGTATTTCCTTTGCATCTGTAAGGTAGAATGTAAGTTACTTTTAACTACAGAGGGCTCTGAAGGACATCATCTGCAACATGCGGTCTGTAAGCCTTGAGTTCTCACTGAGGATTTGAATTTTGTTAATGTATAATTGTGCACTTCTATATATGGTTTCAGGTGATACTTAATTCGATCTTCGATTAACTGTGGTAGATGTGTCATATAGTCTTGCTCACTGGCTTACTAAGACTTTTTGGGGTTTTTGCTTGATTTTCAGATGTTTCTTCAGGGCTCTGTTAGTGCATGACATACACTGTCCATAGTTTGACTGCTATGTCTTCTCCTTCTGCTGCTAAATTGGTCTGTAATCAGTTTGTTACATGTGTTGTTTTCATATTAGTACTGATTGTGTTACTAATGTTGTGGACCATGGGGTGAAAGTCAATAACCAAAGTTACCAGAGTAGTCTTTAGAAGGAAAACTTAATTTTATTAGCTCAGGAGTATGGAATTTGTGCCATGCTGAGATAACATCACATGGTAGGTCAAGCACAAGGGCTGACATTATCTCTCAGGAACACACGCTCCTGGGGTGTCTTATTAATTATATTTAATTGCATGAAAATTAATGATCTTTTTCAGTTACTATTAGGCTACTCTACAGCTGCAAGACAAACTATAACTTTGAAATTTATGTTTCTTTGCCTTTGAGCATTAAGATCCTTTCACTTTTTCTTAATTCACTCTCTACTCTTCTAGCGTATAACAAATTTAATATTTTGTATTGTTTACCAGCACTATTTCTTTATGCTTTCAATAAGAAATTTTCTCTACTATATTTATTGTATTTAGTATCTGGGCCTAAGACAATAAATTTACCTCATTTACCTTAAAATTCTCCTTGATTTAAGAAAGGTTTAGAAGCCATTTGCCAATATAAATATCTAAAAGACATAATCCATGATTCTGTTAGTCTGCTTCCCTTATATTTAGACAATATCAAGACAATCAAAATGTCTATAATCAAAAAGTCAAATGGGCTAATAATGTTACTGGAAAACAAACTTCAGAACTCATGTTAAATAGCTTTATTAAAAACCTAATGCCTCCCCAAAACTAAAGTGCTTACTTTAGAAAACATGGGCTACTGAAATGCCAGAAGTGAAAAGCCCAAACAAGAATCTGTATTTCTGAATGAGTCTCCTACCTTGGGGACAGATATTTTGGTTCTATTTGACTTGACAGATCTTGGTCCCTTTTGGATGTTTCTATACTCTATATGATAAATAATGTACTCCATATTCATAGACCTGTGATACTTATGAAACAAATGTAACATTGAAGACATTTCTATTTTTTATAACCTTTTAGTTGAATATAGATTGTGGCTGATTTTATGAGGTAACCATAAAAAGCTAGAAAAAAATGATGAATGAATCGAGAAAAACTTGCTCTGAAGGAATAAGGATGATGCTGTGCTACCACTGCTGAGTGTTATTCATTATACACTATAACCACTTCTGCAGAATATTTAGTAATGAACAGTTACCAAGCTCAGTACATCTTAGGAGCCCAGAAGAATTAAACTGGGCCTTCAATAACTTTCTGTTAATTTTTAGCACATATTAGACATCTTTACACTGGCAATCAAACTTTTACAAAAAATACCCTTTTCTAAGTCTTCCAAATATTTCCAATAACACAATGAACCCTACTTCTAAAATCATCATCTCTTCATAGTAAACACAATGCTGAACACTTGAAAGATCCAATGTAGCTTTCATACTTAGAAAACTTATTCTTTGGAATAATATGATCTTAAAGTCCTGACTCATAAGAGCATCATTTTGTTGAAAATATAAAAAGTAAAGAGTTTTAAGTGAGTGTAGAAAAATTAGTTTTTGACATTAACTGCTTATTCTTTGCTGTATAATATTTTATATACTTTTAAAAAACAGTTACAGGCTTGATATTGAAGAAGGAAAGAAAGGAGCATATTACATAGAAAAGTTATAACAAAGTTCAGTTCACTTTTGAATTAACGTTGGTGAATACACATACATTTATTTGATGACATGTTTAACTTTTCCGGTTTGAAAAAATGTAAAAATATCAAAAGCAAGAATTTGCATAAAACTGTCAGGTTTTTACTCATTTACTTCAAAATTGCCATTTAAAACATCTCTTCAGTTGCTTAAGAAGTGACTTAATCAAGTACTTATATGAGGCAGACCTATTTGATAGCAGACAGCACTTTAATTTAGAAGGCAAAGGCATGAAACAGTCCAATAGTTGGAAGCTTAATTTTGACAAAATCAGTTTGGCACACCTTCTTAGGAATGACAATAATTAACTACTGCAACAACTTACTAAAAGATGTAATAGATTCTTCACTGTAGAACTTTTTATATCCGTATATAATATCTCCTTTAAAGAACTACTGTAGTCAAAACAATTGCTGACTAAATAAAAGAATTTTGATGCTCTTTAGCCGCTGTTATCTACAAAGTCAGATGAGATTATCATAATAGCCCTCCCTAGGCTTGGAGTCTATTCATTCTTGCATCTTAGTCTACTGCATAGGAAAGTTTTATTAAATAAAGCTTTTCTCTGATAATTTTTTATATTTAATTATAAGTCTATCATCCTTAGACCACTGGATACTGGTGAACTACTGATAAATTACTTTCTGATGATTGAATTAGCTGTGGCACACTCTTCTGGAAGTCAATAAATAAATTCACCATAGGTCAAATATGTCTCATCAAGACATCAAGACTCTTTTCAAAAAAACACTAACGTGTCTAACTTCTTTGTGCAGGTCTAGAACAGATGAACTTGATTTTTTTTTTATCTAACTACCTAACTGTAGCATCCTAAATTATGTATAAGGATGTATTTCTGTAGTCAGTGGTGGAAGATAAGATTTGAATGAACTTTGGTTTCTCTAACTCTATGAGCATAGAGTAATTTTAGCTATGCTTCTTATTGGATATATGAATTAGGATTAAATTAAGACTTGAAGATAAGCTACATTACTAGCTGCAGGATGGGAATGCAGAAGGAAATAGCTAAAGTGTCTGTCCACATCTTCTCCTCAGTAACTTGACCTTTTCAGCCCTCCTGGCTGATGTATTCTCTCTCGTTATATCTTTAGGAGCTCCTGTGTGTGTTTTCTACCTAAACTTTTCCTCAGCTGCTGG
This sequence comes from Myiopsitta monachus, assembly GCA_017639245.1. Taxonomy (NCBI): domain Eukaryota; kingdom Metazoa; phylum Chordata; class Aves; order Psittaciformes; family Psittacidae; genus Myiopsitta; species Myiopsitta monachus. The sequence continues at coordinate 98,842,191 of CM029917.1, read as the reverse complement.
AGAAAAATTATTACACAGAAAAACTCTCTTGAAATTTACGAATCTCATATTCTTTTCTTCATCATGTCCAAGGATCTTTTCTAAATGCTTCTCTACCGTCCTGCACAATTTAGCTTTTCTTGCAGCGCATTACCTTCCTGAGCAGCTACTACTTGTGTCCTTCACAGAAGATGAGCTCTTCACCACAAAAAATATACATATTTTCTTATCTAAAATCTGAAACATGGGTCTTTTTTAATACAAACTATAACAAAAGGCAATATTTGACTCATTTTCTCAGGAACACTTACAACTTTTAAAACATGTAGGTTTAAGACCAGTAAATACGATGTACTAGAGAATGGTGATACTCAAAAAAATTGTAATTCTCTAACCATGGGCCCTTTGTCGCTCTTTGAGATGTCTCAGGTATGTCTTGGCTACAGGGTGTGATGGACAGTGCTGGAGTTAGTTAAATATTTCCCATTGGGCAAAAAATTGATTCTCTGCTGCATAATACTGATTTTTCTGACTGCCCAAGCCTATGCTCAAATGAGCTCCCTACCTGTCTTACAGAACAGATCAGTGTTTTGACAGCTCCACCAAGTCAGGTGTAAAACCTGGTTGAAGATATTTTATTTCCTACTTTATACTCTCATTATAAAATGGGGAAATTATAAACATTGTATTTCTGGTTTGCAATGAAAACACATAATTTTGCGTATAATATGCCAGAGAGGGCATCTTCAGTGCAAGGCACACGATGCATTTTGAATTAATGATGGAGTAAAGTACCCAGCAGTCCACCCTTAAGAAGAGATTCATTTGATAACTTATTTCTGAAAATTTGTCTGTTAAAACAAAATGTATGTGGACACAAAAAGAACCTTCAAGAAAATGTTTGCCTCATTACAGGACTTTCAGATTTAAAGATATAATTGAAAGATATTTTTAGGTAATATGAAAGATAAATCCTAAGCCCATTCTTCACAAATCATTTTCATGTATTACTGATCCCACTGGTACATGATAGAAAGACCCCTTTATGGAGAAGCAACTCTTATTGGAGATAGTATTTATAACTGCCTATTGACAATATATGGTGTTCTGTAATGACAGTGCTAAAATTGGCTTTTACTTCCTTAAACCATCGTTGTATTGAACCATGTAACCAGAAAATCACAATGCAGTGATCTTTATGTGCATTAATCTTTCTATGAGAGCTTAATGACTTGTCTTCTCATTTTGGAGATAATAAACCCCACAATGGAAGCAATAGCTGTCTTGGTGACTTTGCATAAATCCATATTTGTAAAAGTGAAAGAAAACCTATACAGAGGAGGTAAGCAATGAGTTTGTTCACCTTTTTGATATTAACTCTCATAATTGGCTTTAAAGCATCTGTAAGGCAGTGAATAAATAGATATAAAGCAAACCCCACAAATATTATCCCAAAGTATAATCAATAATATCTCCTACACAGTCACTAAAATCATTGAATATCTCAGAATGATTGACCTTTCATAAAAAAACTCATACAAAACCATACTATGTGCTTGTAAATACCAGCATCTCATTCAAGGATATGGGATAATACAGCACATGAATGAAGGAAATGAAGTTTAACAGTTCAGTAACTGAAAACAGGGGGACTGGTTAACCTTTAACAAGAAAACGAGAAATGTGAGAATTTTTAAATGGGAGACTTGAATACTGTGGGTTATAGGTTTGTTATTTACAAACTGTCTATAGAAAACAGTGCTTAGGATACGTCTCAGAAAGAAACACTTCTGTAATTAATTGAACAAATGCAGCAGAAAGAGTACCTACCCTGTTAGTAAGAAAGCACAGCCTGTAGAGAAAATTACTCTGGCATGTATGAGCTGTGAGTGCTTGAACATTCATTCAGCCTGAAGTTGAGCAGCAGAATAAATACAATTAGCCTGTAACTTTATTTCCAAAGCCAAGAATGCGAAGACGAAAGTAAAGGGATCTGGTATTTTTCTTGTGTAACTGAGTGATTTACATTTGCATTCCTGTTACTGAATAAAGAGATCCCAATTTCTGTCCTGTGTACCTTTATTATTTTAAAGGGGAGAGGAAGATATCCATCAAACTGTGCACAAAGATAGTAATGTATATGTTTGTTTAGACAGGGTCTTGCCTTGGACTTTGCTTCTCTCATGCTGTCTGTTATTCTCTTGGTAGAGTTTATCTTAAATTAAAATATAAGCTCTTCAGGATGAGGGCTATATCTTTATTAGTGATTACACAGAGCTAAGGCTTTAACCAAAAGATGAAGAAACAGAAAAAAAACAGAAAGGAATAGAAAGAGTTAAGGCTGAAAGAAAAATTGGCCCTCTTAGTAATCTACTGGTTACTACTTCAGTACTTTAGATAAATAACAGCAAATTTGATCTGTATTGGCATATTTGCAACTTTTGTATCCTCTGTCAAAGATCTCAAGATGTCAAAGAAGATAGCAGGAGAAAATACTAATACAATTCTAAATTATGCAATGAATTTACTTTGGATTCCTTTGTGAAGCAACCTCTCTTCCTAACCATCTCCACACATTCTTCTCTTGTGCAAAGCTAACTAAGAAATACTATTTTCTCTTGTGCTATAGGTGATTTGCTTTACTTCATATCAATGTGTAACTTCCAGGCTGCTTCTTGTTAATAACTGGAGTAAAATTACTTTTCATTAGAAATGGTGATCTAATCTTAAGAACAGTCACTTGACTGGTGATGTAAAAATGATGCAGAGAATCGTAGAATCATGGAATAGTTAGGGCTGGAAAGGACCTTAAGATCATCTAGTTCCAACCCACCTGCCATGGGCAGGGGCACCTCCCACTAAAACATGTCACCCAAGGCTCTGTCCAACCTGGCCTTGAACACCACCAGCTATGGAGCATTCACAACATCCCTGGACAGCCCGTTGCAGTGACTCACCAACCTAACAGTTAAAGAACTTCTTCCTTATACCCAAGCTGAACTTCCCCTGTTTAAGTTTGAATCCATTACCCCTTGGCCTATCCCTACAGTCCTGTGATGAAGAGTCCCTCCCCAGCACCCCTATAGCCCCCCTTCAGAAACTGGAAGGTTGCTATGAGGTTTCCACGCAGCCTACTCTTGTCCAGGCTGAACAGCCCCAAAGGCCAAGGGAAGTGGTGCTGCCCTTCTACTCTGCTCTCGTGAGACCTCACTTGGAGTATTGTGTGCAGTTCTGGTGTCCTCAACATCAAAAGGACATGGAACTGTTGGAACAAGTCCAGGGGAGGGCCACGAGGATGATCAGGGGACTGGAGCACCTCCCATATGAAGGTAGGATGAGAAAGATTGGGGCTGTTCAGCCTGGAGAAGAGAAGGCTGTGTGGAGACCTCCTAGCAGCCTTCCAGTTTCTGAAGGAGGCCATAGGGATGCTGGGGAGGGACTCTTCATGAGGGTCTGTAGTGATAGGACAAGGGGTAACGGGTTCAAACTTAAACAGGAGAAGTTTAGATTGGATATGAGGAAGAAATTCTTTTCTGTGAGGGTGGTGAGGCACTGGAATGGGTTGCCCAGGGAAGTTGTGAATGCTCCATCGCTGGCGGTGTTCAAGACCAGGTTGGACAGAGCCTTGGGTGACATGGTTTAGTGTGAGGTGTCCCTGCCCATGGCAGGGGTGTTGGAACTAGATGATCTTAAGGTCCTTTCCAACCCTAAATATTCTATGATTCTATGATTATGATTCTATAACAATCTGGGTCTAGTTTCTAAAATGTTCACTGTCAAATGGCTCTTTTGCAAAATGCTAAATTTTCCCTTGCAAAAAAAGTGATGAAAATATGGAAGTTGATACTTCAGCTACACATGAACGGAATTTTAAGAGACAAAGAAAAGGCAATTCCGTGGGTTAAGAACTTTTTTATTGCTGCATTTCAAATACTTGTTGCAACAACATAGGTGATAGATTTTTTAGGAAAGCTTCTTTTTTCTTAGTAAAAATCTTTCATACTAAAAATGCTGAGAATTATGAGTTTCTACTATCTTTCAAAGCTACTGGACTTTACAACTGAAAAAAGGCTTTTCTCAATATAGAGGTTTTGTGATAATCATAATAAGCAGTCACATAAGGATTTTTAAAAATGTAGGCAAGTCACATGTTTCCTAGCCATATGAAGATACTTAACCTTTAGTTTTGTGGTTTACAATATATTCACAGCATCTGCCTCTTAACATATGAATTCTAGATGTTTACTGATTTATACAATAATAGAAAACAGTATGTTTTCTTTCCTGCTGTAATCATAATTCATCAGGGCTTGCTCTAGCTGCCTTTTTTAATAAGCCTCATTTTTTCTAAAATTCAGGGTGACATACTAACCTTCCTTTACAGATCCTTATAATGGGGAACTGTATAGGTGAGAATGCTCTATTTTCCTGTTGCAATTCTCAGTTTTCTCCTTTTTAGTGCGCATCGTCCTGTCCTTATTCATAGCTGCACTAAACAATCCTTATACCACATTGCAGACAGGAGCAGACCACAGCCGTGTTTCAGCTTCCATTTTTGTTTTAAGTATTAAATAAGATGGTTAATATCTCTGTAGGAAAGTGCCTTGCCCTTTCACGTGGCATTTATGGTTCCCTTGACAAATTTCAATTACTGCAAGACCTCAAATTGGAGTTATTGAAGGTTTTCAAATTGATAGTTTAGAGAAAAAGAAAGATTAATTCAGACTGACCACTGGTTGTAAAGTGCTACTCCACCACTGCTCTGCAAGTAATTCACGGATACCTTGTAGTCAGTAGTGTGCAGAGCAACTGATGATTAATAAATTCAGCATAGAATCATTTTTTTCAGCAACCATCATTTCCTGTATTTATTTTTATGCTAATAATTCCTCAAAACATTACTGGGGGGGATTAAGAAAATGTATGTAAGTCAAATAACTTATTTTCTCAGGCTTTATTAGGTCAATTTCAGAAACAATTTGTGAAGTATTTTAGTATCTAAGCTTAATGAGGCTTGTTGTTTCAAAGCTATGATCAAGTGTGTCCTCACAAGCTTCTGAGAGAGGCAAAACACATTGCTGAAGCTGGACCAGGGTAGCCCTGGGGGCTAAGATGTTTTATGGCATTTTTCAGGGTCCCTCAGCCAGGAAGGGAACGTGATGGAGGCAGTTGGGCATATCTTCATTCTCAGTGTGGGTACTCACATTTTCAAGGACTTTAGGTCACAGTGCCTAGCAGTTATTCTCTAAAACTTTATGAATTACAGTAAAGGATGAGTATGTTGTACCTCTTCCAAAAATAAACTGAAAAGAGGCCTTAAAATGTGCACTAGATGCCCTTTTCCACTCACCCTTACTAAAAAGGTTTGCATTTAGTTTTCAGACATTGAATTCCATATTCTAAAGCGCTAGCTGAAAACTTCAGCTGGAACCAATTTTTTTTTGCCGTTTTGATCACTGAATGTAATCTTTTTCTCATACCAAAGAAAATCTACATATGGTTATTCAGAAATCTAAAAGAAAGCTTAAGTTACAGGAAGCCTGAACTAGGAATATGTTTTCCAAGATGAGCTTAAAACATAAGATTAATGGCTATACAAATCTATTAAATTGTCCTTTGCATTTCTATATAGATCCCATTATTCCTAGAAAATTTTTCAGGACATTTCAGTTTTTCTCAGAAATAGCACAACCTCTCTTATCTATGAAGTTGGGATTCCCAGCTGTTGGATAGAGGATGTGCTTTTCTTATTATTCTCGTGTGGTACTAAATGATAAGAGGGACAACAACGTTCCATTGTAAAACTAGCTGTTGCAATGAAAAGGTCCTATTGTTACATGGGGTGCTGTCAGTTGTTAATATTAATCTTTAAGAATCTAGTAACCTAATGAAATCATTTGCATCATGGTTTATTTTGTATGCTATTGCTTGCAGTCCATTGCCAGTAACATGAAGAAAGGTCTTATTTTTCACGAATTTAAGCATCTTTAACATGCAAATGAATTGCTTTAAACAATGAGAAATACTGTGTCTGCTGCAAATGAATTAATTCAAACAATGAGAGACACAGCACTTCTTGTATGAATCAATTTGCAGAGTACTACAAAATTCTTAATTGCTAGTATTTCCAATGGGTCTCACATTGTTCATATATGTATGTCTAGAAGCAGCAAACCAATCCTCATGGCATTCTTTACTTTTTTTTTCCTCACCCTCTAATAAATCCTTAATACTCACACTCAACCAGACTCTCAGATGGTGAAAATCCAGTCCACCATCTTTAAGGCTGTTTTAGAAATGCAATGGTTTTGATAAACCCAGACACTCACAAAAATCTGTTGACTTCAGTGCTGACTTGCTGACTCTATTCCTGTCTTCACTTCTCTTCATAAACAGTCCATAGGCCCTGTAATCTGAACTTGCACCTCAGGCAAGTGTGGCTATTTGCTAACTAGATGCAGTTAGTGCACGGTTCTATAGATATGCATGGATGTATCCTACTCTCCAAATTACCATAGGCACATGTTACTGCTGCAATCCAGCCGCCCCAGTCTTTCATTTAAAGTCCTGCTATTTTAATTGTTTAAAAGTATTTTTAAATCATTAATTTAATCACAATAAAAATAACAGTAAAAAAAATGAATGAGAAGTTACCAGACATTCAAATACCAGTTTCTGATCAGATGTTGAAGTAAAATTACGTGTTAAAATGCAATATTCTCAGATCCAGTAATTAAAAAGTTTCTGGAAAGAAATAGAAGTGGAAAGTAGGGTTCCACGAGCCATCCTATGAAGCCTTTTGCAACTGTTAGGGATACTGAAAGGTACAATCATAGAATCACAGAATCACAGTATGGTTTGGATTGTAAAGGGCCTTTAAAGATCATCTAGTTCCAATGCCCCTGCAATGAGCAGGGACATTTTCAACTAGATCAGGTTGCTCAGAGCCCTGTCCAACCTGACCTTGAATGTTTCTAGGGATGGGGCATCTACCACCTCTCTGGGCAAACTGCTTCACTGTTTCACCACACTCATTGTAAAAAATTTCTTCCTTAAATCTAGTTGGAATCTCCCCTCTTTCTGTTTAAAACCATTATCTCTTTTCCTATCACTACAGGCCCTATTAAAATGTCTGTCCCCATCTTTCTTATAAGCCCCCTTTAAGTATTGAGAGGCCCCACTAAGGTCTCCTTGGAGCCTTCCTTGTGTTTATTTCAGAAAGGCAGTTCCTGAATCCCCATATTGAGCAGTTAATGGTGTCATGAGAACTTCATAGTCACAATTTTGCTGCTTCTTTTATAGTCCAAGACCCTTAAAAATGTTACTGCTTCTTTCCATTAAATCTCACTGTTACTCAGTGGAACTCCAGCCTATCTCTGTACTAATCAACTAGCAAGTCACCACCAGTCACTTCAAACACAGGTCCTGATTTTGAAAGAAATTAAGTCCTGTATTAATCTTGTCTGATGGAGTAAATTCCTATGTATAAGTTGCATGCATTGCCAAAAAAAGGAAGATTCCATCACTCTCAAAATATGTACATATCTTAGGGCTTTCTATATAAACATTGTATATAAGTATACATGTACAATACGTAAGTAAATATGATAAAATAGATGTGCTTTTAAATTTTGAAAACCTATAGTTTCATTTCTCACAAAGAAAGTTGGGTTTTAAATGTCTTCAAGAATGAAGAGTCTGGGAAGCCTGTTCCAGTGTCTGACCACCATAGCAGTAAAAAAGTTTTTGTGTTTAAATAGAATTTCCTGTATTTCAGTTTGTGCCCATTTTTCCTTGACCCTTCTCTGCACAACAGTAGGAATTAGTCTGTGTCTTCTATAGATCCCCAGGTCAGGTATATATAAATATTGACAAGAAGCCTCTGAGCCATCTCCTTAAGGCCGAGCCATTCCAGCTCTTTCAGCCTCTCCTTGTATGTCAGGTGCTTCAATCCCTTAGTCATCCCTGTTACCTTTCACAAAACCAGCTCCAGTAAGCCTCTGTCTTTGTTGTAGAGGGGATCCCAGAAGTGGACCCAGCCTTCCAGATGTCTCACCAGTGCTTAACAGATAGGAAGGATCATCTCCTTCGACCTGCTAACAGTACTCAGCCCAGCACAGAAGCTGCAGGCCACCTTTGCCACAAGGGCACATTGCTGACTCAAGATTCTGGACGTTTTAAGTTTTCTATATATCCATGAAACTGCTCGCAAAATCTAGAACCTAAATGTTGTAGTAAGCAGTTCATCTAGAAAAACTATCCAGCAGTACAAACTACAATACAAAGGGAGCTGGAAGGGTTTCAGGCCATATATTTTTCTCAAGATAGTGAGAAATCATTCCATTGATTGAACTGATCTGCTTGAAAACTCATGATCAGTAGTTCCACAATGAGCATTCCTTATCCATGGTGAAATGTTTGGGTGATACTGCACATGCTTAGGAGCAAGTACTAGATTTTAAGGACTATCCTCAGACCTTTTTACAGGTGTGGTAACCTGGTTTGGAGGCTACCATACTGACTTATATCTTCAGTCAGGTCTTAGATCTGCACTCCTTGACATCAGGATCAGGTGCAATGCGTCTGTTGATGTTGATAGATAATTTGTAAATTGTGTTGTCAACACAACATTTAATCTGCTCCAAACAGCTCATAAACAAACCTTTGATTAATTCTTCCAGTCTGTGTCTTCTGGACAGGATTTACAGCATTCTACTTGTTTGGATGAAAAATAGAGAGAGAGAAGCTGTCACCACTGAGGAAAAAAGTATTTTTTTTCCTTCACTTTGTAGCTTAAGAATCATTTTATCATGACTTTACTGTATGAAAATGGCAGAAGATTTAAATTTGTGACTGATGATGCAGAAGCTGTAAAACTTGATGGACTCAAGAGTGTTCATACCAAATTACCACAAGCTACCCACATTTTAGGCTGGGAACATCCAGTTCACAATGCAATAGAAACTTGGAAGCATTATTCCATGATCAATGCATAGGATGATGGTAGCCAATGACATTTGAAAGAGCTGTTTATTTATAGCCTCAGCTGAACACTGCAACACAGCTGGAGGAAAAAAATGAGTAATTTCAAAGACAAATAATTCAGAAGGAGATCTGTTGAGGGTACTTTGTCCAGACACTTAATAGCATTAAAACAAAAAATCTGAAGGAGCATGGCTTACTTTACTGACATTGTCTTTTGTTATCACATTAAATTTAACTCACAGCTCAGGAGATCACATTAGCTGGGCTTTGAAATATTTTTCATTTATGTGTGCCTTTTAATCAGCACACTACTACCTCTGCTGATTTAGTCCAGTCAAGATGTACGCATAGTTCTCAAGTACTGTTTATGTAAGCTTCTTATATCACCCTCAAGCACAGCTACCATCCAACAACTTGGGCTTGAAAATTAGAAACTGAATGCCACTAGAATAAAATTCAATTCCTATCAAAATGATTATGATACAACATACACAAGCAGTTTGTAGCTGATATGAAAAGATTAAAGCAAATAGCTATGTATTAATTTCAGGAGTATCAGAAATGTAAATAAGAACCTGACACACCAATTCCTTTTTGAATGCTAGCTTGTTTCCTCCATCCAACATTCTTGGATAAAATACATTTTTGCATTCCTAAGTTTGCATATATTCACCTTTAAAACAAACTTTCCTCTGCTTTTTTCTTTTTCTTTATTTTTTATACTGCACCTTCTGGGTTTAAAAAAAAATACAACTTTTTCATTTTTTAATTCTTACATTGATAACATGCATTAAAATTCATAATGAAAAGTGAAGTCTGTTCCTAAGGAAGGACAGCAATAGATTTATGTTTGTAGATAGTTTGTATATAACACTCAGGGTAGTACTAATCCAAATATAGAAAGTAATTACATTGACCTTGATATCTGTCATCATTATCTTGCTTATAGCACAATTGTTTTGCTAAAAATGTCATCAAAACCATAGTTTTAGATCTATTTCTAGTAAGAAACTCCTTCTAATCATTGCTCTACAAATATTGTGGCTCTAAGGATACAAAAGTATGAGTGTATCTGATCGCCATAATTGTTCCAAGAGAGAATTATGATAAACCTCCTTCACAGTCTTCATTCCAATGGCTTTCACGTACTTCTTGCAGCGTCGAAGAATTTCAAAGCACTGTTTTGTAGAAGATTATCTTGTATGTGGGGGGAAAAAAAAGGAGAACAAAAAGAATTATTTTAGGGAGCTAATATACCTGAAGTGCACTTGATTCCTTATAGGAAAAGATGTCAGAAATTGACAAAACACCCTTATGTTTCCAAACCTTGCAGAAAACATTTCTGGTATACAAGGTAAATACCAGCAGCATGGCTAAGTGTAACTCTAGCCCCTGAGAACCAAGAGGCTCATACATCCACACAAAGAGAAAAATACAGTGATCTTCAATCTTCTGAGAACAGTAGTGGACTATCAGGCTTATTTCATGATTATAAAAGCCTCATAATCTATGATTGCTGCAAGCAGAAGTGATGTATTGGAGTACTCTCACACATGCAAGATAAAACTATAACTTGCTGGCAGCTATTTTTTTAAAGGAGAGTATTAAAGGAAAAGCCAACATCTTGCTTACTTTGTAGCCTCAGAAAACGATGATTTCTCACTCCAAAATATCAGTTTTGATGAATAGTTGTAGTGAACTTATATCCACTGTTGTAGAATGAGATAAACTTTCACCTCCATGAGGAAAACATTGATTACAAAAAATGATTGTAAACAATCAATTCTTTATATTCTTCTTCCCTAACTGAACAACTTTTGAGTATATGCTAATCCGACAAATGCACTAATAATGTTTAACCACTAGGTATTTGCGAAAGAAATTGGAAATTGTTTTTAGTTTGTTAGTTTGGTGAAGTGATAACACACTGATTAAGAAGGAGGAAGAAGTGGTAGTATGTGTTTGCTTTTTTCAAGTATGAATATAGAAACACACATATAAGTGTGTGTCCTTTTATGTATGTATATGCACACTTTCCCACACAAAGGAAGATAAGTATCGTGAATAGAGAGAAGAAACCATAATCAGTTGCTAAACAGTAAGGAAGGAAAGTAACTCAAAAGCATGATGGTCTCCAATGGGTTATAGAACTCATTCCTAAGTACCACAGACATTTTAAACATTCTTTTTAGACTTGTTATATAATTTAAATTAGTCTTATTCTATGTTCTTACTGAGTTTTCTTCAGTTATCTCATCTGGAAAATACAGTGTAAAACCCAGCCTGTTTGGTCTGTATAATCTGTGGGATGAGGTCTGGGGGGGAAATGTATTATAAATAATTTAGTGAGCTGCATTTCAAAAGCCTTGTCCTATTCACTTGAGATTGTTCACTTTGATTTCAAAATCAGTGAAATGTTCATATGCTACAGGAATAAGGAATTGAAAAATAGAGAAAAGAAAATCAGAAGAATTACAGATAACTGCTCGAACACAACCCTCATTTTTGCCAAACCTAAACACAAGTAACATGTTGCACTACCCAAATGACAGCCCAAAGATTCCTCATGCGGAAAATTTAAATTGTTTTGAGATGCCTTTCTTTGATGTAAATAAGTCTATGGCCTCGCATGCATGAGTTCTTATTGCCAACTTAAATCCCTCGCATTAAAAAGGATATCATATAGTTATGGACGATAGACAATTTGGGGCCTGAAATTAAGCAAGGAGTATTTGAGAACTAAGTCCCCAAAGACAATCTCTTTGAAAGAAAGAGGGGTGAGTTATGAAAAACATGAAAAGCCAAGCAAGAGCTTTGGGGAAAAACTCCCCCATTTTCTTCCTCTCCCTTTCCCCTTCACCAGTGTTCTTCAAAATTTTGGTACCTTACAGAGCATATATTCCTTTAATATAAGATCACAATTTCTCTATAGACAAATATAATGCAGAACAGCTATTCTTAGGTGTTGTATTCCAATCATATAGTGTTTGGAAGAGATTTGCCTGCCTGAACAGAGGTGTCTAATACCATTTGACACATCCTGGGTTACCTGTGATTTCCTCATGGAGCTAGCAGATATGACCCCTAGACTCATGGCACTACCTTTCTAGACTGCCAGCTAGAAACCATCTTAAATGTCACTGTATGCCTATGTTTGCACAAATGGTTTACACACTTATTCTGAATTAATTTAATAGAATAAACCTCTTTTTTTCCCAAGAGTGTTCAAGTTGACCTGGATTCACTATCTTTTTTTTTTTCCCACTGAATTGAGCAAGATCTTGGTTCTAACTCTTTTATGTAGATTGATAGAGTGATTTTACCATTTACCACCAAAATTTGAAAGTCTAATTGTCCCTGCTACACGGTAAGTTTCAAATTCACCTCATCCTTCTCAGAGGACACCTTCTTGGACGCAGACAATAAGATATTTAGGATAGGAGACTCACAAGGCTTCTTCCTTTCTGCACACAGAAGCTTCGAGATTCAAAGTTTTATTTTGTGAGAAAGCAGTGAAAGACTGGCTAAGAGCCCCAAGCTGAGGAGGGTAAGTGGAGTCCTTCCTGATTGTGTAAAACCTGTCTCACTGCAAAACACAGAAATGGTCCCAGGAGAAAGATCCGTAGAGCTTCAGCTACTCTCAGATCTACCCATTTTCTGTAGATGTAGCCCTCCAACTGCTTGAACTCACACAGTGGAAATGTCCTGAGGAGGAGCAAGCAGAACAGGCAGAAGTAATTTTAAAAGGTGCATTTATCACATTTTTCTGAATATTCTGATTAATATTTTGTGTCAGAAAAATCTAGTTCAGCAGAAATGAAAATTTCACCTGGATGTAGCAGTTTCAGTTTAGCATTCTTTGTGAAAGATTTCCTCAGACACGATTTCTGGTTTGAGCTAACATATCCTAGAATAGGCCATTGCATACTACAGGCATAATTAACCCTTCTTTTATATTAATTACAGGATGGATTGGAACCTCTGCATTACTATCTCCAGGAAAGTACCTTAACCACAAAGCTAGTAGTTCTTCTAGTATTGGCATTTTCAGCTTCTTCCAGCTGGTGCTGTTCCACTTGACTGAGCTTTCACTGTGAAGGAAGAATTAACTCTAGGTTTGAGTGTACAACACTGAGACTGTGGCATATTAAATCAGGAGGACTGGAGAATCACCTCAAACGGAGATGCCCCATGTATGATCCAGAAGGATATTCCAGCACATCTTGGTCTTTGACACTTTGAAATACATTTGAAATTTCTTTGTTCTTTCTGAATGGATAATTCGAATATTTTTTTAATTCTTGGGTTTTTTTGAAGGGAAAAAAAATATGGTACCTCTCAAACTCTTGGTATAAATTAAAATTATTGTCTTTCACACATGTATTAAAACCTTCAGTTTAGTTCATAAAAGAATTTACAGAGTTCTGCCTAAAACAAAATAACAAAAAGGAAACCAGGAAGTTGGAATCCCACATAATTCAATTAAAAGGTGAAAGCTAAACAATTTTAAATCGTTGAAGGTCTATTTTGCATATAAACCAAAATAAAATAACCCGTTTTACAAATAGGTCCAATCAAGCAAGGCATTAAACAGGAAAACAAGGTGAAAGTTGAATGAAAAGTGGACAGTAACCTGATTTGCATGTTTCCTAAAGATGCCATCAATTTTTATCTTCAGCCTGATTTGCTGTTTGATGTAATTTAATTTTTTTGTAACCTTGTTTCTTACTGTAAATTGCACTGTTCTGTAATTTCAAAGCTTTTATGACTTTCAAATAAATTATTTTTAAATAATTTAAATCACAGGAAAATTATGTAAAACGAAAATTCTTTCTTGTTTTGTGCTCAGATGCTTTGGCTGGAATTTTATCAAAGCACAGAATCATACATTATGAATAGGCAATCCCTCACCGCCACCAATTGCCCTTTTTTTTTGGTCAGGAACCAAAAATAAGATTAATTGTGTAATCTTACAAAGAGAGACTTCCAGTTACACTTTAAATGAAACGCTCCCCCCTTAAAAAGATTTAACTCAGACATAATGAGAAAGTTATTGTATGTTAATTAAAGACACACTGATTACTATGAATATTTATCGAAGTGTAAGAATAATTTGCATGAAGATAGATATCAAACAACTGAATTTCAGTAAATATGTTCCTAATAATTATTTAACATTCACTAAATTGTGCAACTAAATGATTTTTTTGGCAAAGATATTGAGTATTTATTATATATTATAGGCCAAATGGTATCATTACTTACACAGGTGCAATCCCATTTAATTAAAGGGGAAGTTGTTCTCATATAACTGAAGGCAAGATGCAATCATATATACCAGCGGATTAATAAGCATATTTAATGACACTGAACAGCAGTTTTGAGATCTAAAGAAGCCATTTTATTCACTTTTTTCAAAAATCTGTTGAAAACTAAGCTGAATGATCCACCCAGAGTCTTTCCTTTCTAATACCCCATGCACCCTTCAGCTAGTTCCAGTCTTAAAATCATCACTGTCTGTGGAGTATCTTGCCTTCTCATATTTGTATCCTGGTTTTTGAAGTTTTAACAGCATGCTCAGCTGTCCATATATCCCAGCTGGCATCCAGCACTGTCCTGGTTTCAGCTGTAAGAGCTATTTTTCTTCTTCCTAGTAGCTGGTGCAATGCTGTGTTTTGGCTTTAGTCTGAGACCAACGCTGGTAACACACCTATGTTTTAGTTGATACTAAGCAGTGCTTACCTGATCAAGGACTTTTCAGTCTCTCTTGCTCTGCCAGTGAGGAGGGGCACAGGAAGTGGGGAGGGAGCAGAGACAGGACACCTGATCCAAACTAGCCAAAGGGGTATTCCATACCACAGCACGTCATGCCCAGTATATAAACTGGGGGGAGTTACCATGAAGGGACGGATCACTGCTCAGGTCAGTCTGGGTATCAGTCAGCAGGTGCTGAGCAATTGTATTCTCTCCCCTTGTTATTTTCCTTATCGTTATTATTAATAGTAGTAGTATTATATTGTGCTTTAGTTATGAGACTGTTCTTATCTCAATCTGTGGGGTTTATGTTCTTTTTATTCTCCTCTATATCCTGCCCAAAGCGGGGGGGGACGGTGAGCAAATGGCTGTGTGGTGCTGAGTTACTGGCTGAGCTTAAACCATGACAAGCACCAAACCCTGGTAAATATTATAAGGCAAAATCACCCTAACTCAGTTCTTTTCTATTGCTGCTCCTCTATGAAGGAGTCCCTGTCTCCAATTTACCTATGGAAATATTGAAATCTTCTTTTGGATATTACTAGTCTTCCCACTTCTAGATGCAGTATAGATTAGTAAAAATATTATGTGTAGCATCCTTAGTTTTGCTTAGTTTAGCATTTGGTATCCTACTCCGTTAGAGAAGTTTTGAGACAATTTCTACCATTTCTTAGAAGACAGCAACAATCTTCAGGATGCTGTCAGGTCTGGCATTTTCTGTGCCTCTTGTTCAAGTCAGTCTAGTCAGTAGTTCATGAACTAAACATAAGGAAAGATTAAACGTAAGAGACAACCTGTTTCTGTAGGTCAGTGATGACGATATTCATTTGGGAATGGAAAGCATTGTGCCCTCAATCTATATCTGAAATTCTATCTAGTGTCCCTTAAATGCTTATTCTGTCCTTGAATCAGTTGTTCGGAACAGAGATCCTCCATCCTTAGGCTTGCTTGTAAACAACAAAGAGAGGAGATGTCACAGATTTTGTTCTAAGAATAGCTTAATTTAGAGCAATTTGGGAGCTTGCTGCATACCACTAATTCTAAAAGTCTCAAAGAGAATCCAACAGGACAAAGAGAATAAAGCCTGCAGATATGCCTTTTGCATTTATTTGTCAGTCCACTTCTATATTTACTTCTCATGCCACATCTCTTAAATCAGCACGATGTCATATGTTTTCTCCCTTACATGTGACAGTGAAGCATTAGAATGGGTATTGGGATTTGCATGCTCACTACACATCCAATGCACTTCAGCCAGAGGTGGAAAGGATACTGAAAGGGACTACATACTTCTAAAGGAAAAATCTGTCAGTCATGGTGCAGTGGTTGTCCATCTCTTTCCTTTCTATCTGTCGGTACTACAGGATATGTGGAAATAGATTGTCTTTGAAATCTCAAAGTCTTTATAAGAACTGGAACACAAAACATTCCCATCCCTACCTGTAAAGTCCATCCGGAATTTTCTTCTCTATCCACTGCCAAAAAATTCAAATTACTTATTCTCTTAAGAAATTCAATACCATCATGTAATCTTATTTTAGTGTTTACATATCTCATGAAATCACCTGGCTTTCTGGCCTTGTTCTTAGTCTAATTTTTAGAAAGCTAAAAAATGGAGAATGTAGATGTAAATTTTCTTAGTACATCACTGAATTATGGACGTGTATGGGAGTGTTATTTAGAAAAAGATAATGGTATTATCAACTGGATGGAAAGGAAAATGGAATTATGAAAAGGCTCATGTAAGAATATTACTCATGTTTAATAAGCTTTCAACAAGGTTAAGATTTAATTGTAATATCACCAATGTAGGTACCAAAGGTTGATATATATGATGTATATTTAATGAGTGGTTTTTGTAAGCAATCAATATTAGAAATCCTGAAGTTAACCAAATCTGAGTTAGGATTGCTTAGGTAAAATGAGGTTTTAAGGCAAATGGATACTAAAAAAGGTATTTCTTAGGAGTGTTCTTATTTTCTGTTAAGAGCATTGGGCTACTTTATTCTTCTTGGTAGTAATAAGGGTATAAACAACATTTTAAGTATAAACACAGATAACAAGCTGAAGTAGGCCTTGTCTCCCACTGTACTTTGGTGAAAGATTTTAGTAATAAAGAATAGTAACTTTAAAACTTTAAACTGGTGTCAGTGGCTGACTGCTTTTAACTTTTTAAAATCAAATGGTTAGTGGCAAACCTAGCAAAATATCAAGTTTTTCAGTTAGTTACTACCTGATCTGGCAGTCAACAGCTTCCATAAGAGCTATGCAATGAATATGAGAAAGGTATAAGAAACTGGAAGCACTGTCAGACTCCTTGCTATTTCCACATCGACTATATTTTCCACACACCATATCCTAGTATCATTGACAGCTTCTCACTCTTCAGATTTTACATGAATCATAGCACTTTTTTTGACACAAATGAAAGCTTTCAAGCAAAACCCATGATTGTTTGCTTCCCAGCCCAGGAGATGAAAGGTGTCATAGTTTTCAGCCAAGAGTTCCCAGGAGGTTTATTAACTAATGTCCATCTCTATTATAACCTCCACCACTCCAAATCCTGTAAGTGTGAAACCTCTTTCAAACCAAGTTCGTGTAGCCTGTCTAGTCCTCATAAGTATATCCCTATTATTGATATGCACTGGAGCAATATGATTTCAGCTATAACTTTTGTAAGCAGTCATACAGGACAGGATTCTGATGCAGACGTTATTTCAGAAGGGAAATATTATTGTCAGTGTTCCAGGAAG
This sequence comes from Myiopsitta monachus, assembly GCA_017639245.1. NCBI lineage: Eukaryota > Metazoa > Chordata > Aves > Psittaciformes > Psittacidae > Myiopsitta > Myiopsitta monachus. The sequence continues at coordinate 98,824,720 of CM029917.1, read as the reverse complement.
GCATTGCTTCCTCCACTCCCCAAGAGGGGAATGTAAAGGGAAAACCAAAAAGAGGAAAGAAAGGCATCAGTCAAGAAGGGGTTTGATCTGTGCCACCATCCTGCATATCCTGTCCTCTTTTTCTTTTTGCTTAGGATTCGTAGACATGGCAGTCTCTTTGTACAACCTTTTCCTGGTGACTTGCAAAACCTCTCTTCTTGGAAAGAGGTAGTCTTCTCAGAGATTAATAAAGCCTCGGTGTGAAGCAGTATGACCATGTATCTCCTGCAGAAGAGCTGCAGGAAAGGGCAAACACATACTCCTGATCTTTCTAGTTTTAGGAGGCACACAAATTTACAAGTATTAGCAGGTGTATTGGTTAGCTACTAAGTTAATGCAAATGCAATGGTCAATGTCACTTTATCATATTGTATAGTATCCATCGGGGACAAAGGAATGGAGGGACTAAGGAATTCTCCTTGCATTAAAAGTATAGAAATTTGGCAGAAAATAAACACCCTTGCATTCCAGCCTCTCCTCAGAGATCAGAGGGGCTGGGTGCAGCTAGGCTTAACTTCTGATTATAACCAGTTTGACACCGTACATCTGATCATATTCAGTAAGAATTTCACAATTACAGACCCACATATGGTGTGGCTTATTGAAGCAACAGAAATAGAGATTTGGAATTGCCATTGATAAATCCACTTACTGCATTAGCACTAAAATCCAAAGCTAGCCAACAATTTATTGAGCTCATATGGAAAAAAAAATGGTAATTCATTGAGCTTAGTTCCACCCAGGTGTCATCCAACATAGTCAGAGGCTCAAAGCTTATGAAAGAGTTGGGGAGTAAAGAGGAGCAAGCCCACTAACCTGTGTGCAAACTGAGGATCATATTCTCATCCTCTGCATGGAGGAGCCAAATTTATACTTCTGAAGGAAGTGGAGGTGAGACTGTAGACAAACTACCTGTTGCTGCCATCATAGATGGTGCAAGGGGCAGCCACTTTGGTGAATGTAAATGAGGGATAACAAGAGCTTCAATTACTTTCAGTCAAGATGCTCAAGGGCTGTGGGCCTTGTACAAGGGTGGAACAGAACCCTGAAACATTAGCATCACTTCCTCTTCCACCTGAGGCAGCATTAAGGACCATAAGGCCTCCTCTGATAGCCTAATCACCCCCATCAGCAGTCCATCACCCAAATCTGGTTGTTGTAACTACCACACCTCCTTAATCCTTCACTACATATCTCATGATCTCAGGCCTCATTCCTACACTTTTTAGGATTTAGCAACAATTTTGTCACTTCATTGGAACAGAAACAAGTGAAAAATAATGAAAAATTATTGAACTGGTGAACACAAGAGAGATTTAAACCTCTAGATTCTATTTCCTTCTGTCCCTACCTGCTTTTTTTTTTTTAATCTTCTTGATTTATTAGAATGCAAAGATGGAACAGGGAGAATATTTCTCTGTCAACACCAGACAGAGTTGTGTTTTCATTCAGGAAAGAGCAAAGACGTTTGAATCCCAGTGCAGGGATGTGATTCTCTGTGGCTCTAAGCAAGGTTTTTCTGTCAAGAGCTAACTCTTTCCCCTGTGCACTGGAGTCTACTGAAGAGGATCCAGACACATAAATCCTGTTATGGATTTGGCCTTAACCTTGTCACATTCTGCATCTTGGGGTGTTTTTTTTTGTCAGCTCGCAGACAAAGAGGACATTTTTAGATGTGTTTATTCTCTTAATATCTGTTTCCTCTCTCAGGTTTTATTTTAAATCAGACTGTTTTGGAGAACATTATTTTATGCTGTCATTTCCTGGAAGGGAGAGTGTAGGAACTTACCTGACACTGGACTTGCTGAGTTGTCAAACTTGAATAGAAAGATCTGAAGTACTTAGCAATTTTTGTCACTAGTCTGCAGAGAGGAGACCAGAGATGTCTAGGTCAAGAGTACTAGTCTCAGAAGGTTGATGGCCAGGTGTCTAAGACTGATTGGAAAACCCTTACTACAGTCAAAAATTAGGCCAAAGGTGCAATTAACTTAGAAACTGCTGTAATTTGTATTTCATTATGAGTTGTAAATCAATACAAATATTCTTGCCAGACACAGGCAATTGCCTTTTTTAATAAAAGAAAATTAGTAATGAAAGAGAATGAAGTATGTGTGATAAATATATGTTACAAAAACTTTTCATGTTGTATTTCTTGAAACTTTAGCTTTACATGATTTACAGAAACAAGAAAAGGCTTCATTTACCTTCTCTATACTTAGTGTGGAGGTCCCATACCCATACGGTAACTGATGTATGTACTGATTATTATGATTTAATTATAACAAGATATTCCTAATATGCCTCAGACTTCAGGAACATCTGGAGCAAAAAAAGAGTGTGTACTGAAAACAGCAATTAATAAAAGACCGTCGAAGAGTCAGATCATTGCAGGGATCTCCCAAACTCATAAACAACACACTAAGAAGGAAAGAAAAGTCAAGGAAGAAAAGCTAAGTAACCAGAGGGACTATCCATTTAGCCTCTGTTGGACTTCCTGGATCAGAACCTCGGTGCACAGGAATCAGAGGGCACATTTTCTTATGCACTGTGATCAATCATTTTAGTCAAAAAGCTGCTGGTATTTGACCAAGATCACTCATCACACAAGATTTTAAATTTCCATGTTTATGAAGTAGTGTTACAGGAAGTATTTCGTTTCATAAAACGTTATGGTGTTTAATTCTTTTAAAATAGCCTTTTAAAAAAGAAATGAAACATACGAGCATTTCAGCCACTTGCCATTTAAAGACTTTTTGACATCAATCTATCTCCATTGTTACCATAGTGCATTGTTAAAAAAAAGATATCCTTGGCTGTTACATAGCCCAGGGCAGGACTGACATAGGTGTCCTGTCACTCTGCTGAAGTGCCTGCACATAGGATTTGTGTCACAGAGGGAGAGCTCTCCCATTGACCAGAAGGAACCTTGATGTGGGAGCTGGATAAGCTGTCTCATGGAATACTAGACAGCCTCAAGACAGTGAACACATAAGTATCATGGATGACAAAAAAAAAAAAGAAGTTAGGGATGAGATAGTGGAAGAGCCTAAGCGATGAAGCAGCTCTGGGTGCTCTATGAAGAGCCCAGGAAGTGCTAAGGCAGTTTAGAAGCATTCTTTTGTCTTCAGAAATTACATAAGACATCTTGTGTTCTTCTATCCCTTGAGGTCTCGATGCACAAAAGTAATTAAAAAACACATTTGCGTTGTCTTTATCTTGCTCTACTTTAGTCATTCCAAGGGATTTTTTTTTTCTCTTTTAGTGTAGCAGGGGTACATTTCTGGGATGTTGAAATAAGTTTGTGAATACGATGTTGATGCTCATAAACACTGAAAAACCACCCGGAGTTTGTTACTGCCACTGTGAAAGATGTCTCACTCTACTGTTATCTTAGCTTTATGATATCATGTTTTGTGTGGGATGAGACTTTGTGCATATATTAAAAGAAACAAAGACAATAATTATTGAATCAGCACACCAACTGCAAGAGTGCTTCTTTAATCACACTCTATTCCATGAATACTGAGTAGAATACTACAGTAAAAACCCCTGATATTTTGACTGAGACATAGCAGAGCTTTAGTGCTCATAATACTCTACTTTTATGGGATTCTATTTCTGTTGAAGATATATTAGTAGATTGTGCCAAGATTTAGGCTGTGCAGCTATAGGAACTTGAAAAGTTGCCTCTAGTTTATCAGATACAAAACATGCCACATTAAATTTTGTGAACTGTAACAGTTAGCTAAGTGTATGATGTCTCTTTAAGGAAAGAAATTCAAATCAGATTTCATCTAGGGCCCATTCAATCAAATGTGAATTTTGCTTGTAAAATGACCAGAGCTCCAGGTCTTTACCAGAAAAATGACAAGAAGTTAGATCATTTGATATCAGTTCCCAGCTGCCCCTTGGAGGAAGGACAGTGCCACCATAAAGCTGACCTCTATCCAAAAGGAATTAACAGGACAGAGATCTATCAAGGTTCCAGATATCAACTGTTGATATCAGTTCCATGCCATATTATTTAAGGGATTTTTAAGAAGAAATGAAATAGAAAGATTTTGCTGAGTTTTAATGGGATGTTCTAAAAAGCTGATTCAACTCAACTTTGCATTTTGTATTTTTAATTCCATATCTGTTGACAGCTCATGTGGGATCCCAATAGGCACAGATATACTATGATACAGAACTTAAAATGCCAGTACACTTACCATGCTTGTTGCTTATAAATTAAGATCAAGAAGTTTAGAAATTACCTGGGTATGCTATAGAAAGTCATAGAATCATAGAATCATTTAGGCTGGATTATCAAATTCAACTGTAAACCTGACACTGCCACCACTAAACCATGTCCCTAAGTGCCATGTCCTATAAGTATTTTAAATACCTCCAGAAAAGGTGACTCCGCCGCTTCCCTGGGCAGCCTGTTCAAAAGCTTGACAACCCTTCCGGTGAAGAAATTTTTCCTAATATCCAATCTAAGCCTCCCCTGGTGCAACTTGAGGGTGTTTGCTCCCAACCGATCACTTGGGAAAAGTCATTCCACTGTTTCAAGCTTCTCCTAATAGCATGCATTATTACTTTTTTGTAACAGTGCCAGCTGTATGCTTGGATAGTAACAGATAGGAAAGCAATTGTTATTTTCAAAAAAGTGTACAGAGGATATGTAACCAAGTCCCACTGGTTTTTGAGGACCACATCTACTTAAACTGTTTTAAAAGTAGGCACTTAGAATTTTGTAGAAAATCTGATAAAATCATTACCAACTTAATCATTATCTTTTTGTCTAGAATCACTTAGATGAAACCTTTCTCTTGCATCCATGATGTGCAGAGGATATGAGCACGCAGCATTTTCCTATTTCTATTTTCTATGGTTTTGCTGAGTATGATTCCTGAGAAATCACTGGAGACAGAAATTCCTGTAAACCTAAGAAACAGGACAAGTGTAAAATGGTTGATCAGTTAATAAGAAGACACATTTGGGGGAATTATAAATATTTCGATGCAAATAGATGCAACTCTATTCTCTGTAAAGTTAAATTATTCAACAGAAGACATTATCTGTAAATGAGATCATAAGTGAAGGTTGCCTTGTTGGTCTTTTAGTTGGATGGATTGAAACTGAGAGTGTAGAAGACACTATTTATTCAGGGTAAATTAAAAAAGCAGATAATATCATTTGTGAAAGAGCACAGGCATCAGGCAAAATAAGAAAATGAGAAATGAAGACAGATGACATTTTCAGTGGACACACAAAAGGGGGAAGTTGTATTTTTCAGTCTGTAGCCAATATGAAGCAGCATGTGGCTGCAGCTGGAGATGTCAGAAGAAAGCTCTAGATACAGGAGCATTAGGAGCCATGAAGCTTGAGATGACCCTTCTGGCAGGGTCCTGATGAAAAGTTATCTAGGGAATCCTGAGGAAGGAACTGGCTTTGCTTCATTCTTAGTGTCGTTAGGGAAATAAGAGGGAACATACATTGCTTGTAAATAAAAGGATCAATTTTTTAAAATTCCTGATTCTTCAATCCAATTTCATCTCTTCCCCTACAAACGTTCACACACCTTCAAATTTAGCTAACTCTTCTGGGCACAAGCAGATAAAATGGTTGAGAACATACCACGGAATCGCAGTATGCTCCAGGGAGCAACGGTATCTCTGAATGTTGTAAATAATGCAGAAAGGGCATAAGATGCAGAGAGGAGGTAAATATTTAGTCTGAGATTGCCAAAGATGCATGAGGGAATTAGACTCCTAAATCCTAATAAAATTCATCAGGAGTTTGAAACCTTAATTCATTTAGGCTCCTTTGAAAATCCCATTTGTAATTTCATATTAAGGTAGAATGCTGGTCCCACAAAACGTTGATTTTGTTAGAAGACACTAGTCTATTTTCCACACTTTTCAAAAGGCTTGATTTTCAGCATTGTAAATATAACAAATCCAGCTGGTCAGTGAGTCAAAATTAGACTTGAAGTGCAGGGTTGTTTTCTGTACTGTGAATACCTGTACTATTTTTCATTTTGCTTTTGTTAACTAAGAGCGACACTAGTTCTAGACAGTTCCCCTGGTGTTTCCTACTCAAGCATTTTAATTATGAGATAAGGACTTACTGTTTCATGCTTTGATAGGAATTTCTCACCTCTCAAGTAAGTTGGAGTTAACTGTGTTTTTCTCTTTTTTTTCACATTAAATCAACTTCCTTTATTAATTCCTTGTTTTAGTGCATTTTAGTGCTTTGGAAAAACTAAAATGAAATATCTAAGATGAACAAAACTAAACTAAAATAAGCCAAAATCAAAAGTCTTCAGTGTTATGTAGGATGTCCATGATATTTTCTATCAATTAAATCAGTTTGTTTAGTGCAGTATTTATTACATTTTCCTCTCCGAGTCCTTCAGTTTTCTGATGTACCAAGTACTTTTATTTATCGTGTTAGTTTAAATTTTAAAGGGATGTCAGTTCTTGTAGAGAGGAGAACTAGGTCTCTCCTCTCCCACCATTCATGTTTGCTTTAATTTCAGTTTTCTGGGTTGCTTCACTCAACAATGTGTACCAGACTGGAAAAGTAGTTGTTTATACTTATTTGGCCCTGCTTTACATGAATATAGCGTGTGATTCTGTGGAGAATCAAGCTCTCTGGTTCTTAACTTCTCTCTATATGTTTTTACACATCAATTCAAGACAAACCCCAGTTCTATTAGACAATTTTTTTGGGGATGCAGCTGTGCACTAATTGTCTTTCCAGCTTACCAGCAGAAAAATGAAAGCAATATAGTGTAGTCCATTAATTTTAGAAACACTGGGGCAGAACTTTAACTGATGTAAGTGGACGTAGCTGCAATGACTTTATCTGATGGATTTTATCCTGCTGGGGATAAGGACTCCTTTATTGACTTTTCAAAGCATTTGCAGATTTTGGGCAGTACAGTTTGATTAATTTCTCTTAGCCTATGCAGATCTTGCCCATCTTGTCTGCTGTGCAGATTATACTTGTCCTGTATCTGAAGTGCAAGGTTACTACTGTATTTTATTTGCTGTGTTCTGTAAAGCTCCTCACTGATTTGTAATCCATGGATCATTCTTATTCAGCATTACAAGTAGATTTACAGGATCTTAACACAATAACTCCCAAAAATGAACTGCTGTCAGCTGCAAGCTTTTCAGTTTAATAGTAAAATAATTCTCAATCATTTGTGTTGCAAACAATACTGAATAACCTTAGATTCTGCTGTGATGGAAAACATGCTATTCTTTTTAATGTCATTTTAGGGATTGCTAAGAATATTGAACATTTATTGGATACATTCAGACCATTTCTTTTTCTCTTTCTCTTGGCTAATCTACCTACACTAAGGGCTGAATACAAAGTTTGAGGAGGAAGGTCCATGGAAAGAAAAAGACCAATATTCATTGTTGATGTTTGCTAATTTGGAGTTGAATGAAATCCATAACTTGAAAGTACCTTTTAAAGAATGTTAAGTTGAATGTGCTTCTCAGAAAGAAATTGAAATTAACATAACCCTAGACAAGCAGGGATCCTGTCCTGCGAAGAAGTATTTGATAATCCCCTCATGAAAAGCCTCTGCGGTGAAAGTCAAGGCCAACATTTCTCATCCACATGGTGCCATGTAAGCACCTGAATTCAGTCTGAGTTTAGAACAGAGAGGTGCAGGGTTTTGTATCAGGTCACATCAAGGATAATTTGGAAAGGATTCTTCATCCCCTGTCACCGTAAGAGGCAATGGCACAGCCGGAAGTGACACACAATGGCAGCCTGCACCCATGGCTGTCCATAAGCGTCTGAAATGGAGATGGTCAAAAATGAAGATGGTTCACTTGAAGGAGTCCCAGGAAAATCACATGAATTCTTGGGAAAAAAAATGGCCTTGAAGGCACTTCTTTCAGTAAGCAGTATGGACAAGTATCATTGACCTAAAGAAATGTGACCTCTGAAAAGCAGGTGCTAGAAAAATTCTTGATGAAGGAAGATAGGAACCACCAAAAGGAGTATAAAATAACTGCTTCATTAAAAAAAAAAACAAACTCTCATTTTGTGTCCAAAGAAGGGGAGAACAGGAGAATTTGTACCCAGTATAGATATTGTTGAGGTTGAGGTTGAGGTTGAGGTTGAGGTTGAGGTTGAGGTTGAGGTTGAGGTTGAGGTTGAGGTTGAGGTTGAGGTTGAGGTTAGGGAAGAGAGAAGGAGAGGAGAGGAGAGGAGAGGAGAGGAGAGGAGAGGAGAGGAGAGGAGAGGAGAGGAGAGGAGAGGAGAGGAGAGGAGAGGAGAGGAGAGGAGAGGAGAGGAGAGGAGAGGAGAGGAGAGGAGAGGAGAGGAGAGGAGAGGAGAGGAGAGGAGAGGAGAGGAGAGGAAAGAAAAAGAAAAGAAAGAAAGAAAAGAAAGAAAAGAAAGAAAAGAAAGAAAGAAAAGAAAGAAAGAAAGAAAGAAAAGAAAAGAAAGAAAAGAAAAGAAAAGAAAAGAAAAGAAAAGAAAAAAGAAAAGAAAAGAAGTGAAAAGGAGTGAAAAGGAGATTCATTTGAACAGATATCATTCATTAAATATCCATGGAAATGCAAAACTAGTAGATTGCCTAATCAAGATGAAAGGACAAGAATACTTCTGATGTTTTGATCTGAAAAATAAACAGTTCAGTATACAGATAGGGCTTAATTACGTCCTTTCTTACTTAAATGATTTTCTTTTTCAAAACTTGAGATATTAAATTATGCTAAAGTAAAATATTCCTTATAAATTTCTACTTATCTTTTATACTTGTGAAAACTTTTGTGAGTTTAGTCCATAAATCCACATAAAGCATTTTAATACAAAGTATGTTGACTTAAACTCATCATCTGCTTAATTAACAATTTTAGTTTATTATCAGAAAGCATCAGTAACCTTGATGCACTTTATCTTAAATTTATATTTTCATCAAGGAGGGCGAGAACCCAATAATAAGTGAACACATTAGAAATGCGTTGCAAAATGTACACCAGGAAAATTATTCAACATTTGGCAGCAAATAGCTTTATGCAAATAAACACTGACAATAGAGTAACACGTTCCTTATCAGAGCATATTTCTGTTGTGGGGCAGGAAGCATTTACTCCATCTCAGATTATGACTATAGTTGTACCTATTGTACCACTAGGTTATACTTGACTCCCAGAGCCAGTACCATAATCCTGAGGCATCTTTTCTTGAAGTTATCTTTTCCATATTCTTTCCTGAGCCCTGGTATGTAGTGATTATGAGGCAGTCCTTGAGGTATTCCAAGCACTTCAATCAGATAAACTTGAGGACAAACTGAAGTTTATATTGGCACATCTGAACAAAACACTCTTATGCCAGCAATGAACAGGTGCTGAATGCAAACAATGAGGGTTTCCCTACTGCCATGCTCTCATGTAATAAAGTAGTATTAAGCAGTCTCATAGGGTTTGGTTAGTTGGTGGGTTTTTTTGGCTTTAGTCTTTTCAAACACTCCTGAAAGTTTTGGAAGGGGAAAACTGCTACAAGCATTCATATAACTTCTTGTTAAAGATGCTTCCGTTACAGTTAAAAACATCCAAACCACTGAATTAACTTTGAAAGTGTGGGCTTTGTCCCCTGTGTATCTGTAAACAACAGAAACACAGTGGACAATTTGCTTTGAGACAACTTCCAGACACAGAAACACAACTTGGCCTAATCTTTTCTGTCAGAAATGGGCTTCTCAAGCCTTTTTTTGGTAAAACTGCTCTTTGCGAACGATAGAAGTTCCTACTCATCTAAGCCAAAGCAGTTTGTAGGTAATATAAATTGATACTACAGTTACCTGGAGATAAATTATTAGATGCTTTCACAAACCTTCCACGAGGACTGCTTAAGACTTTTACAGGACAAAAGCCAAATGAAGAATTCAGCCAAAAATAAGCAGTAGATTCCAGTTTACCCATGTGGCAAGCCTTTCAAAATCAGAGCCAAGGCCTGAAAGAAACAAATGGAAAAGAAGATGCAGACTGAACATTTGGACATTTAGGTCTTTTAGAAGGAAGTTTCTTCTGTTTTGAAGTTAAACTCAAATGGGAAAGCTAATTATCTACTGTTGTGAAGTGAATTGTGTGGCCTCCTCATTCTTGTAGTATTTGCATAATGTAGTATTTGCCTTTACAGTACCTTTTGCATTCTTGGATAGTGAACTCTGTGGCTATGAACATATTACTAACTTTTTTGTGTCTTTTCCAGAATAATATAGTGAGGTCTTGTTTTTGTGTAGTGAACTTGATAAATGTGTTTTTCTTCACGTTATTTATTACCTTTTTGCACTGAGATAATTTTCAGTAAAAATTCTTCTTTAGGAACAACATGAAACTGACACAAAAGATATGCAACCCCAGATTTATTTGTCTTTTTGAAAAGTGAGTTTCTATTACCATGTGTACCCTTTTAAAAGCTGCTGAAGTATAAAAGCTTTTACCACTTGGTGAGTAGCTATTTTGCATTACTAGTTTATGGAGTTACATCATAATCTGTCAAACTCCCCTTTATGATTATTAGTAAATCCTAAATGACAAAGTTCATTCCTTGATGCCTTGTAGGACAGTGAAAAGTAAGATTTTTCATGTAAGTTGCTTGCAATATAGACTAATTGGCATACTAATTGACTTCTACTATAATTTAAGTTTATTGCTTTTAGATGCTAGCTGACATTAATTTTTCTAGTAGAACACAGTACATATTGTTTTTGTAAAGACAAATAGGCTTTAATTGTACTATACCAGTGAGACTGTCAGGGGTTTCCACTTGAACAATGTGTGTATCTAAGGTGATTTTTTTTTTCCATGGGGTTGTGTCCAGGAAAGATCAAGTTGTATTTTAACCTTGTATGTGAGCAATAGAGAATATTGTCATTACATAGGTAAAGAAATCAGTATAGACCAGATCTTACATATTTTGCTGAAAGTACAGTCTAATCTGAACTAGCATTAGTCAAGTGTCAGGAGTCTTTAACTTCAACTATTCTAGGTTAGCCAATTGTATGTGTGCTAAGATGGTTTATTGTCTTTCAGATCATACTTACCAGGTTGCTTAGATCCAGTAAATACAAAAGTGAGTTTAAGTAACATTTTGGATGTGTCCTAGACCAAGAAACAGAAGAAAATTCAAAATGAAGTTTGGAGCAGTCCTTTGTAGACACATGCAGTAGAGAGACTTGATAGCATGACTTAGAAACACAGTCTCAGGTTTACACCTATATTTCTAGATTTTATAATGCCAATATAAATCACTGGCCGCATCTTATTAAAGTCAGCTTCATAGTTGTCCTTTATGCATATACTGTGTCAAGGGATCTAGCTGATACATTCTAATTCCTAAAAAAAGTAGCACAGATTTTTGTGTGACACATTAAATTTCAGGATACACTACTGACCATTGCCTTAGTTCTCTTCAATTTTTCATCAAGAAAGACATCCATTTTTTTTGACACCATCAATAAAATTAGTCTATCTTATTTAAAGCATGTTTTATTCTATAGCATATACAAATATTACATCATCTTCATTTTTAAGCATCTATTTTGCAGTAATGTTATTACCCATAATAGGTTTCGTACTGATAGTGTTGACAACATTGAAAATTGTCCTCACTCCATACACACAGGCAAGTGAAGTTAACTTTCTCATACCAGAGTCCAATTTTCATGCCATATAGACAGGCACCATGATCTATATCACATTTATACATACATGTCTAGGTATCCAACACAGTAAATTACTGTGGCTACCATACACAAGTAGATCCATTCTAAAGTTCTGCTACAGCTGCTGTATAACTTTGCTCAGGAAACTGGTTTGTCTTTATTATTGGCTGAGGAGATAGATACCGGTTCATTTTGCTCAGGATTAACTGAGAAGCTCAAAATGAACTGCCAGAACTTGCACAGCTGTAGCAGAAATAAAACTTCACTGCTTCTTCTGGACAATACATATTTTTCACAAATGGTTTTACAGCTTGTGGATCATTTAAGTGTGACAAAACAAAATGCACATGTAATGTCAGAGCATGGCGAATAATAAAAAAAAAAAGCATGTAACTTCTCTGTTTAGATTTTGAATATGGAACCAAGAAATGTTCATTCCAGCTTGGGGATGTTTATCTTGTTATGCATTTTTTTAAGCACTAACATTCAAAGTTTTTAAAATGGGAAAAGAGACAAGGCATTGATGGGCAGAGTACTTTTTAGAGATGTTAAATGGACCATCACTTCAAGAAATGACTGACATTGACAAAGAAATTAGATGCTCAGAACTACACATTTTATCTTCTAGTTAAAGCCTGGAAAAGCATCAGGCAAAGACTGAATTGCCAGGGAAATGTTGAAAACTAGTTACGATAAGACTCCCAGTAAAATTCCTCAAATTTTCAGTGAAAGGAAGAGCCAGAAGAAAACTCAGAACAAGATGAAAGTCTGGCTGCAGTGGCTACTGTGGTGTTATATGTCTTCCAATGACAGGCAAATTCTTCAGTAGTATCAGCGCTAAGCAAAATAGAACATATGACTGGGGAACACTACAGGAGAAGTAGAACAACGATTTGAAAAATTCATTCAATGAAACAAATTGGCAACAGATGCCCAGATTTGCAAAGGCTTCACAGAACAGAAGATAGAAATGCGTCTGGCAAAGTGTCAACTATCTGCCACAACAAGCAGGCCATCAGGTATCTGGTGCAACAGGGAGCAACTTACTAAAAGAGCCAACCTACTTAACAGTTCCATTCAACATCATCATAAGCTGTCCACACATTTAATTTCTTAATGGCACTCAAGATGTTTTACCAGCATTATATTTTATACTATCTATATATGAGTCACTATTTTGCCTTCTACAGTTTGATATTTCACTATGAAAACCTTAACTCTGACCCTGGAAGAATAGTTTTCCCATCACAGTGTAGAATGGAAGCATCCTGGCCTTGAAGGTAGGGTATGGAGTAGCTGGGGAGCAGAAAGATGCCAGCACACAGAAACAGCTTCTGGTCATCCATGATACCTGACAGCTCTTGGGAGTCCCAGTGAATATGAGAAGAAGTAAAAATTGCACAGATTCAGTGCCTCCTGGCAGTGGAGAAACTGAAGTAAGTAGGGTGGTGGCTGATGTATCCTGTCAGAAGTCATCAAAGTGAGGCAGACTGAATGTGAAAGACAACTCTAAGCAGGAGGTTACAGGTAGGGAAGTCCCATTAGGGAGAAATAGTGTGAGCAGGAAGCAGAAAGAGAAAGATGGCGCTCCCCAAGGAGGAGAGAAGAGGAACTTTAGAGTCCCAGAAGACAAACTACAGAAGTGGATGGTTGGCAGTGGGGTGGAACGGCAGAGGAGGAGATGAGAGGCAATTTCACAGGATAGTAGGTTACATGCCACTGCACCAGAAGGATTAAAGTGAAAGCCAGAAATACTGAGTGGGGTGGGAGTATAATTTTAGTGAAGCCGAGATTAATAATGATTTTCTAGGACCAAAGCAATGATATTTGAACAGGAAGAAAAGATTATCTGCCTTTCAGGAAGGAAAGATGAGAGAATAGGACAAGATGCGGGGGTTCGCAAATAGAGAAAATTCTGAAGAAGGAAAGAATGTTAATACATGGAAAGAGAAATAGTGACCATGAGGGAATTCTGAGAGTGGAAATCTCCAGGGCAAAAAGATAAGATATAAGTCTGTGAAGAAAGATGTTGATAGGGATGATAAATCTTGTCTCTTTAGATATCACAGACTGCAACAATGTTTGTCTTCTATTCAAGTAAATAGAAAATTACCCATTGGTTTCAGTGAGGAGATAAGTACAGCTATAAGGATGTGGATTCTCAGTGAAGTATTGACCTGGGTCATGGAGAGGGGATAGATATTTGTCCAACAATTACACACTGTGTTTAGAAAACATTTATTGTGGACATATTTAAACTTTAGTAAACAGTAATTCACTTGGGAGTGGGTTGGGGCAAGAGAGGAAATTCCCCTCTTTTCTATGGGCCAAACAAAATGAGAGCTGGTCCTTCGTGAAAGCTCATTCCCTCCCAACTTAACACCTTAGTTACTCTCTTAAACTGATTATTCTTCACACTCCTACTTTGTCCAATTGCAGAAGCCTGTGTCAGGATTTAAAATTCACCTCTTAAAACTGCATTTTGGTTTAATGACATAGGTCTTGTTAATGTTAATTGAAGTTTGCTGAGTCCTTGGAAAACCACTTCCAATTTTATTCTCAGCTTTCAGTCTGCATCCTGACTTATCTTTAAACTCACTGTGAAAGGTACTTCTGGTTGTTGGGAAAATACCATTTCTTATTAATTAAACTTTAAAAATTCTCTTTCCTTAAATAAGCAGAGGAATATTTAGTTAGTGTAATGCCCCGCTTTGTCTATAGGATAGATGAATCATTGAGTATCGGCTACAGAATAACTTCGCTATAACGTTCCTGAATGGTGTTACCTTTATTAATCCTTCATTAACCTGTTAGCATTCAGGTTCCAATTTCAAGTATCACAGAGCAGACATCAGCCATATGGGCTAATCAATAGTTCCTTCTGCTGTGGGACACTAATACAAAACAAGAAGGCATGGTATTTTTTTCCTTCCTTTTAGACTATACACATTAGGACAACAGAAATTCTTTGAGAACTGTTGTTTTTTGAAATTAATTCTTCCTGCAAACATAACACATGAATGCTTTGTTGAGTATATTAATGCTAATTCTATTTTCCTCCAGCATAATTTATGCGCCTACAACTTTTCAGCAATTGCACTACGCAACATTTCAAAATTCCTGTAACTTCTGATAAATCTTTCCTATCAATTTTCATCTAATTTGTATAATTTCTATGCTACTACTCTCTTTAATCCTACTCTTGCTATCTTGAATTTTAGATTTTTCAGTCCTTTTTACTCTCAACACCTGTGGCATCAAATGAACTTCTCACAGGTTTTATGGAGGACTAATGTCAGCTGAAAGATCTCTCTGATTTGCCTGGTACTGACTACTTTAAAAAAAATTGGTTTTAAATTTACTTTTGCTGCATTTATGTGTGCCCTCATTAGTCAGAGCTCAGAATTTTCATGCTCTCTCTTTTGAGCTGCAATTTCCTATCTAACATGATCTGTCTCTGATTTCTGAATCATCTCCCATCGGTCTTATTTTTCTGCACTTTTGTCCTAATCATGCTTCTTAAAAAAACCCTATTACTTAGCTGAGCCAGCTTCTGCTTCAGAGCTAACATACTTTTACAATATACTAAATTGATTACCTTTTGAATATCATGTTTTAGTACAACAACCCGAACGCCTTACATTAACTGCATAAATGGTTTGTTTGCTTTCAGAAATTTCACTTGACTGCCAGACTAGCCATGGCAGCATTTTAGTCATCTCAAGAAAGTATCAGAGTGCTCTAATTGAGTCTCTAATTTTACTAAGAATACTTATGAAATTGAATCAGTACAAATGTCTTCTAATTTTCCCTGATGAAAAACGGTGAGCCATGTGTCACAAATGCCTACCCAGGCATTCTGTAACCTGCTCACATAACGTAGTATGTAAAACAAGCATTTCAAATACCTGGCATACATAGTTCAAAAGCAAAAGAAGAAAGAAAATAATAATGCTGCATCTAGCATAAAATGCCTTTCTCATTAGTTCTATTATGCTATTAATCTTTCTAGCTGATATTCATGGCATATATTCTCCTTTATGAACTTCAGTCATTTCTTTATAGTCCACCTCAGTGATACCTAGGTTTTATAATACACAAAGTCTTGAATATGCCGGATTCAAAATATCTGCTCTTAGTTTTCAGGATCCTGCCAACAAAATAATTTAACCTACGTATTTATTTCACTCTGCTGAACCCTGGGTTTGCAGCTTCATTTGCAGTCACCCTTCTGTCTGAACAGATCTCCTCAGTTCCACTATTTCATCATTTTCTTTTCCCTGTCCCACTTCATTTGTGCTCATTTCATGATGCATTGCACATCTTGTAATGCAGTATATATTCTTCTGCCCTGACTTGTTTTGTGGTAAGCATGCAAATGCACTGGGTTTGATGAACCTCCTTGATATCTTTTCTAAAGTTATCATTGTAGTTATAATCCCAGTCATTTTATGGAAAAAACCAAAATGTTAAAGAATGCAAAGCTTCTGGTAATTATATAATTTAATCAGCACCAGTAATTTTACAGAAATAGGCAAATGATGTGTATCCACACTACCACAAACTCCCTTTTATTTCCTTAACAGAGGCAGACATTTCTCACTAAAATGTATTTTGCAGTTGTGATTATTTTGGCATACAAAGAGTTTCCTAATTCCACAGAGAGTATTTCGAGTAACCCTTTTTTAAACATCTAGCAAATTATAAGAATTTTAGTCATTTGGATAAAATTTTCTTTATCTTAAAAATGTGAGTCCTTTAAAATCCTACTGGTGTGATTTAGATGGAAGTACAATTATTAGCTGATCACTGCCATATCACTAAGATACTGTATGTGTTATATACAGAAAAAAAAAAAGCATTTGTCTCTCTTCCTTCAGTTAATATATGCATACTTCTATGCCATTATTTCCTTTTGTTTTAATAGCTTATCCTTTGTACCTTTTTTCTAGGTTCATTTGCAGCATACCAACCATCTTAATTTCTCCCCAGATTCTGTTCCATTTCCCTATACTCCTCAAACTACAAACTTTCAAATCTAGTCTTAACCAAACCTGTGACAAACTTTTCCAAAAGGTTTACTTGTCCCACAGGAATTTAGCTTTCATTTTACTCTCTCTAGAACATATTGCTTACCTTGTCACTTCAGTTCCATTATGTCCTGTCATGTATATTATAAGTCATTCCTGAGTTAATCAACTTCCTTACTTACAATGCTTATTAATGTGACACATTGTGGTGTTCCTTCTTCTGTGACCACTAAATTTTAAAAGAATATTCCTACTCCTCTTGTACCTCTCCCTCCTTGAAAATGATTTCTGTATTTTATTCTTTGTTTTCTCATTACTTTCCGCACCATCTGTGCCATTTTAGTTTCCCTTATCTTACATACCCTTGTCAAATGAGTTCACTATTACGGTACTTGGTTCTATTTTTCTTTCTTCTTTTTTTTTTTTTTTTTCTTCTTTCTTTGGAAATAATTTTCTCAGATGCTATTGGTACCAATTATTTGTATAAAGGTAGAGCCTGTGGGATCCAGACAGGTGAGCTCCTATTATCCTGAGTGCTGTGCAAACACAGTAGTTGCCAGAGGGCAACAGGACACAAAGTTATGATATTGGTTGCACATTTAATTTAAGAAAAAATGCAGCAAAGGATCACAACAAAGACCAAGATAAGGAAATTCAAGGATACCACTCCAGAGCAGTAGACACCCTTTGGCCTGAACTCATATTAATTTGCAACACCTATCTGGGCCATCTACTTGAGCCTGGTTACCCCCAGTTTTTGCAAAGTCTACAGGGAAAGGCAGCTGGAATAAAGCGCTGTGGGAGCTAGCAGCCTCCTCACTAGGCCCCTACTGGCAATGTGACTTGACACCTCACTTTGGTCCCACAGAAGACCTGGAAGTCTTGGCAATTGACTCTCAAACTTGACATAACCTGGTGTCTCAGTACAGGTGAGTACTTTTGCTGAGCCAGTATCAAAGTACCCCTCCTATGGCTGGTGCCCATTGCCATTTGTAAAGCTTCTTTGTTAGTATATGTCCAACAAAATTCTGTCATGAGGATAGGAAATGCCAGTTACTCAGCTCTCCCTGACTGACATATGTGATGAGAAAAGTGGGTTTTGTCATGTTTTCCTCATCTTTACAACACACACTTGTATCCAAGTTCCAGTTTAGGCTTAGTTTTAGAGGAAAATCATAGGTCTTTTTATGATTATTTGTGGAGTCTCATTGACAGGAATTTTGCTTGGTACCGAGATGAATAATTCCTTGAATTATCTTGTAAACAATTATAACTATAGAGTCTACCTCTTAAAAGAATTCTTCCATCCTTTTACCAAATCTCTTCAAATATTGGCAGAATGTCAACACATCTCTTCTCTACACTTTGCTGCTGTATCTCAGTATGCAAAAGATACTTAGTGAAATTTGTAGTTGTAGCACTGCATGAATTTTTACCTCCTTCCTGCAGAAAAGTCAAAAAAAAAATTTTTTTTTCCATTTCCATCCAACCTACCTCTTTCAAACCACACCAGTACACTAACTTGCAAACCCCATTTAGCTGGGAAGTAAAATACCATTATCATACCTAATTAGTCCTTCCTTCATGAGTCAGCCCATCCATGTTACTGGCATCTTGTTACACATCTCTGAACTGCCAGAAAATTCATAATGTTTTTTATAATACAGTGCTTATAAATAAATATCATATTTTAGGGACTACTCTATCCGAATCCTACTCACAAAGACTATAGTTACATTTGCCTTTTCACTGACATATACTGTAGTCTTATATCTACATGTCAGGTCTATACCTGAAAGTTATATTGCTGCAATTTAGGTGATGATCTTGTTATTTAAAAATAGTATGCATCTTAATGTGAAGATGCAAGTATAGATAAAAAATACTTCTATAGAGATTGCTAAACTTCATTCCCGTGTGGAATGTCTACACCATTATATAACACTTTTTTTACCTGTATGATCATCAGCTCTCGAAGAAGACTGTACAACTTTAAATACTTATAATTAAAGTGGGAGAACTTACTGTTTAAGATCAATTTGTTTTCTCTAATCACTCAGACTTTTTCAACCTTAAAAACTTCCAAGTTTTCCCTTCTAGTTAAATATTTGAGCTGCAGATAATTTTTTCCTGGGGTATATTAGCTTTCATTTTTCCCATGTTAAATCTCATGGGCTGTTAGCCAGCTTCTTTATTGCTCCTCCTATAATCTTAACTTTTCCTTCATTTTCTGCTTTCTGAATCCTTTATGCTAGAACCAAAGTGAAGTCTGAACACACATACACACAGCTATACATATATTTTAAATTGCTAACTACACCTTTTTTCCGGAAGGCTGGGAAGCTTTACACTGATTTAATGTTACTGGTTTCTATAACACTGCTTAATGTGAGAGAATAGTTAGGCAGCAAGGTCCTGATTTGAAGTCTACAGTTGAAAAGACCCTTATTGACTTCAGTAGGCTTGTGCTTCAGCCATAAATCTGTAAAACCAAATGATAGGGTCAATGGTTTAGTACTCTATAAATTTTATTTAATAAATGAATGCAAAATTTAATCCAAAATGTCCCCATAAATTTATACCTCTCTTTTCTCATTCTTTAAATCAATATAGATGCAACACAAGCAATGTATCAGTGTCAAGCTATCAATAGCTCTGCCACTGATGTCTTTTGTTTTATATGCTTTTCCCTTTAAAGCTAGGAATACAAGTATCTCTACAATGTTCATTTTCTGTAACTATAAATTCAAATCCACAATTATTTTTCTGTTTTATTTCAATTATAGCTTAAGAAAAAGAATACAACATCAAAATCACTTGCTGAGAGAAAGAGAATTGGTCTGCAAAAATTTTAACCCCATGTGATGTGTCTTAATGAAACAGCGGTGTTAGAAACCCAGAGAAAGGAAGCCCTGTAACAGGAGTAATGACAGTGTTAATGGTACTCCATCATACAGAGCCTGCAGAGGGCATATAGGCTTTCTTCGGAAAGCTATGGAAGGACGTTGATGGATCTCATAAAGCTGACAGGTCGTTGCTATCCATTGTCTTGCAGAACAGATTAATAGATTCATTGCTTCTTACTAGACAAAACTGTTCACAACAGAGAGACTTTATCCTGAAAAGTTGCTGCATTCTGCTTGCTGGTACAAAATGGTCTTCAGCTTTCCATCTTTCAGTTGTTGGCAGGTACTTAAATAAGAAACACAGAGAAGTCATTTACAGTTATGGGTCTCTGTCCTCACTCATAATTATAGTTATTAGATAGATTTTTAAGAGCTCTTTTTGTCCAGAATAGTACATTACATAAACCCCAGGGTCACAATTAATCACCCTCTAGATATGTCAGCAGCATGATACAAGAGTTGGTAAATTTAATACTATTTTTTGTGTTGGATGGAGATCAAAGAGGAACTATTTGGCAACACGCCTCAGATCATTACAAAGTTGTCTACTGTGGCACTCCAACCTTGACAGCCACAGATCAGCTCTGGAGGAAACTTGTAGAGCCAAAGGGGACTTGTAAAACCAAACTGATCTGCATTTTGTTATCCTGCATATTTTCACCTGAGGCACTCTGATGCATTTGTTAAAATAGAGGGAGAAAAATGAGGGAAAAAATTCAATTACTTTTATATCAGGGAACCAAACAGAGCAGTGGTTGTTGATATTGTATATTGATATATACAATATATATATATGTATATATGTTGATATTGTATATTGATATATACAATATATATATCAATATATATATTGATATTGATATCAATACTGATATTGTTGAATGGTTAGCATTTGTGTGAGTATTCCCTTTGATGGGATTGAGTGATGGCTCATCAAAGGCATATGTAGGGGTCATAACCTAGCTCTATATCATCTTGGAATCGATCATACTCTCTGTGACCACTACCTTTCAAACTGAGTGCCAAAAAATCACAAAATCTGAGAAAATGATGGCAAATATTCCTAGTTTATACACTGCTGTTACAAAACAAACATCCGGAAAATATATGTGGGCTCATAAGTTAATGCTTTATAGAAGTGTGATTTTGTATTATAGCACTCATTCCAGAATACTGAAAAACATTTTGCAATAACCCTCACGCAATACTGGCAGTCTCACAGTGTTATTTGAGATAATGTCTCAAGTAGGTTTGATTACAATGATTGCTTCTTGTTCTTCTCTTTGTACTTTATCTCCATCTTCTTTCATTTAACTCAAGTGTGTTTGCAAGTTAAAGTCTGAAACTGCTTCACCATATAGTTTTTTTTGATCCTTGACTAGCAGGGGCACTGCTGTTGGCCTAAATCTCCCCTTTTAAAGTCCATAGGGGAATCCTGCTGAGTCATGAAAACAGAACTTTCTTGTTTAAAGAGAAACTATAACAGTGCCAGCCTAACATATTTCATTGTCTTTCCCAAGGTAAAGGAAAAATAAGCACATATTTGCAAGAACAAAATAGTAATCTGGTTGACAGACTTCATTTCCTACACAAATGACATTCATGAACGTTATCTGGGAATGCTAGATCTTGTATAG
Organism: Myiopsitta monachus; assembly: GCA_017639245.1. NCBI lineage: Eukaryota > Metazoa > Chordata > Aves > Psittaciformes > Psittacidae > Myiopsitta > Myiopsitta monachus. The sequence continues at coordinate 98,803,422 of CM029917.1, read as the reverse complement.
ATTACAGCAAATGGGAAGGCTTTGTGACAAAAGTATTGCAACAAAAACTGGTGAGTCTATGGATTTTCTAAAAAAGGAGCATTCATCTTAAATTCTCCTAAGGCTATTGGCAGGTGAGTAGCTAAGTGGTTGTAAACCAGGGTAAAAAATGGCTTCTGTGGAGGTAGAAGGTACCTTTGATGTACTTTGTCTCTCTTGAACTGTTCTATTTTGATGCTTGAGAGTGACACAGCAACTTTTAAATGCTGTTCTGTTGTGATGACAGATCATGGTCAAACTAAATCCATGCATCAATGAATTGGAATATAGTCTACTAAATTTATGAAGACAGAAAGTCTTCAAGCTGTCATTCGCCATTATTCTTCTAGGTGGTGGGTTTGAAGAAAATAAGGTGTCCTCAGTCATAGGGGGTTGGGATAGAGTTTAGAGTACCACAGTTGTATACCTGCATGTCTTTTGTATTGTCATATATGGCCTACATGTCCTATATGAAAATTTGGATCAGAGTATCCTTCTGATGCATAATTGTATTTCAAGACTAAGTTATGGTACTTTAATGCACTGAAATGCTGCAGATTGAGGCCAAATTAATGGTAATAAGGTACGTGGGTGGAGTGGAATTTCTAACTCAGGAATTTTGATGCTAATTTAAGTTTTAGGTCAGGCAGGCTCCAGTAAATAGACACTAACTCTCCAATGTGCTAGTTCTGACCAGGTTGGATTCTCCCCATCAAAGTATACAGTGGCATGGCTAGTCAGAGCTTCTGGGGCTTTCTTTGGGCTCTAATGCTATTTTTTACTTCTAATGCTGTATATTGCTCTCTGCCTTTAGGAAGAGTGAATATATGATGATCAGTTTGCTGTTTCAGACTTACAGGAAAAAGGGGGAAGGACAGTTATACCTTGGGGCTTGTCTAGTTCCTTCTACTACCCAGAAACACCCTAGTCTTTTAAACAAATACAAAAATCTACATTTCTAATCCTTGAGGGCAGCCTTGAGGTTTTTCACTGTCAAAAAAATTTTTAGACCAAACACCTACATTTTAAAAAGAAATATAAAATCTTCTTCCTGCACTCTAGCCTTCAAATTGCTGTATAATAGCTCAATTCTATGTGAGTGTTCCAGGTGGTTTATAGGAGTTTAAGTGCTCTTTGGAGTAGCTTGTCCATCAGTGGGGCTATGTACCTCAACCTCAGTAAATCCCCGTTCAAGGAATGCAGAACAGCTCATTCATCAGAATCATTCTGGGTTTCTGGCTCTTCAGTCTGTGCCTGATGAGATCTCTAAAAGGTGTAGGCAGAGGCATTACTCTGTAAAATATCTGCTAGGGAAAGGCTTTTAGTGATCCCAGCTTGTCCATCATAACTCTTCTGCCAGAAAATATTCTTGGATCCACTGCTTACGATGTTCTCCCTCACCCTTTTCAGTTGCAGCAAGTCAGATAAGTGAGCCCTGCTATCTAAATAGTGTCAGCCAGACTGGCTCATCTTCACAGAAACATGTTAAGGAGTGATTATATGAGCCATGAAGTCAGCTCTGGGGGAGGGAGGAGGAATAATCTCCAGGAGAAGGTCAGGAGTGAGCAGCTGTAGACACACTGGGGAAGGGAATTGGTTGCACTGGCACAGCTGGAACCAGACAGCAACAACCATTCGGTCCTCAGAGGCTACTGCACTGGGGGCTGTGGCAAAAGATGTAGAATGTGTACCGAGGGGTACCAAAATGACTAACAATATACATAGTTTTGATGCCAGGTAATTCAGAAATACATGGCTGGTAAGAGCACGCTGTGAGAGCAGGTGGTGCCCTCTGCGGAATAAGCATGCAGCTTTAGCTCCTCGCTCTTTGCCCTTTTTCCTGAGCTACTTGCTCTTGGCATCCTAGCAGAAAGTCCATTACATTCAGAATACGCCAGAGGGAAGGGAATTGATGCAAATTACTGATACATTTTGCCAAAAAAGGGCATTTAAGCCAAGTTGTTGACTTTGCACTGAAGCACCTAAGAAATGCTTGTGCAGCCATGCCTGCTGTCTCTGCTAGGGGGCTTGTATTCTCCTGTAGATATGTAGTAGCAGGAAGTGACATTTTAAATGCCCTGGCTGTTGGATTTGGGTTGTTTTTTTCAGCTATCAGCTGACTAAAGCTTGGCCCATTTATTTCTAAACTGCTTCCCTGCCACTGATGCAGTTGCAAAGAGATCAGCTCTTTGGTGCAGCAAAACCCGAACTGATCTTTAGGGTTTTTTACTACTGCACGTCACAGTAGACTCTTTCTAGAAAAAGCTAGAAGGCAACTGGGACGCTGGCAGATTTGCCAATGTCATGCAAAACATGCTTTTGCAGAGGATGATGTGAAACGAAAACGTTAGCTCAGAGAAATTGTATTTCAGTTTTCTGTGTTTCTAGTGCCAAAAGGGGAGCAAACATATTGCAGGCCTTTGCTTGGGTCTAATCCCAGGCAGGTGGAGGCTGTGAGATGATTCTCTGGTTGAGTCACAACATCTTGCATATGAGCAAGGTTTTGCAATGCCAGGAGGCTGGCTAGAGTATGCCAATGTTTGAGAATTCATTTTCTTTAAAAACTGAATTAAGGGAAATATAAGCTCTTTCATTCTCTCTGTGACTCACCTTTTTTTTGAAGAATATAAAATAATAGAAGCATAGTGATGCCATAGTGTTAAAATATTTGCATTTTTCTCTCATTTTCTTGAAACTTTCCCTTTGCCATATGTCCTGGGTTCAGCAGTAGCAGTCATTATTCTCCTTCTTGGTAGCTGGTGCAGCGCTGTGTTTTTGACTTCTGGCCTGGGAACAGCGCTGATAACACCAGTATTTTCAGTTACTGCTTGGTAATGTTTTGGTCTGACCAAGGACTTTCTGAGTCTCATGCTATGCCAGGGAGGAGGTGAAGCAGAAGACAGGAGGAAGCAGAGACAGGACACCTGACCCAAACTGATCAAAGAGGTATTCCATATCACAGCATGTCATGCCCAGGATGTAAAAATGGAGGGCAGAGACCCAGAAGGGTGGGGTCTCGCTGCTGGGTCGGGCTTGGTATCGGGTGGTGAGCAGTTGTATTCTCTTTCCTTGTATTTCTCTTGCCATTATTATTATTGGTGGTAGCAGCAGTGGTTTGTATTATACCTTAGTTACTGAACTGTTCTTATCTCAACCTGGGGGAGCTGCATTCTTTCTATTCTCCTCCCCATCCCCCCGGGACTGGGGGAAGAAAGAGGGGGGAGTGAGTGAATGAACTGCATGAGGGGCTTAAACCACGACACCATATCTGTGCCCTTTTATTAGTGTCCCCTTTGCTTCCTAATTTTGTTTCATGAGTTCTTCCTCTTTCTCCCTTCTTTTCTTGTCTCTGACACAAAACCTTTCCATCTTCCTTTTCCTTGAAATTTATGAAATTATAGTTTCCCATAAGATTTCTCATGTTACAGGAGTACTATCTAAAAGCAAATATTTACAGGAAAACACAAGAAGTGATGTATTTCATCACTGAAGTATGTATTCAGCTGAAAGATGGCTTCAACATTAAGACAATAGCAGGTAACAAAACACCTAATAGTAATCCTTAGTAACGTCTTTTATATTTGAATTTTGATCCAAAAGTTTTCCTTTGAATATTCCTTATGAGTTCTCTTTTTTCTTATTGCTTATGGGTATATACTTGAAAATGGTATTATATGTATTCAAAAAGTGTCCAATGATACAACAGTAAAATACAAATCCTGCATCTGCAAAACCTCACTCTATCAGTACATTTAGAGTGCTAAAACTACCATTGTCTACTTCTCTACACAACCTTTGGTTCAGGGATTTATTCACATCACCGGTTTATGAAACATATTCAAAACAAAAGCATAATAATTAGGCCTTTATACCAGAATTTCAAGAGAATTAAAATTAAACTCTTCCCTATAATTTTAATCTGGTTAAAACCAGAGGTAATTGCAGAGCTGAAGGAGTTTGTTTGCTCCTAGGATCTGGTTTAGATGAACTGTTTGATAATATCGTATAGGATGAGTTGATACAAAGATATTTCCAACACAGAAGTGCTAGTGACAGTGATAGGCACCTGGAATTACCTATGATAGATGGACAGATAGGTAGGAAAAGCAGTTTTAAGTCAGTTTTTCTAGGAAATGAGATTTTCCACTCCTAAGATCTCCAGAGTAGTTTAATTTAGTTTCCACCAGGACAGCAACTCATCCATAACAGCACCTTTTTATCCATTGGGCAGCCAGAATTTTCAGGGGAAGGAGTGACTCCCTTACCACTTGCATTTGCAGAAATGCTCTGACACACAGCTTGGCTTCCTCTGGCTCTCACTCCATGCCCACCCAGCAGCCAGGACCCCTGAGGCTCAGAAGCACACTGCTCCTGCTGCCCCATGGTACCTTCCCACCTTGCTGCCACCTGATCGCAAACTGTGTGCAGTTCCCTTCAGGCAGAGTTATCCCTTTCGGGTATTGGTAGGTGCTGCTGAGTGGCTTCCCAGGCTGAGGTGGGACTACAGGAGTGCCTGTGCCAGTGCAAGTATCGCTCTGTGCCAGAAAAGACACAACCTGACCTAAGGGCTTTCTGCACTATGGCAATAGCAGGGCTCCAAAACTTCAGTGGGTAAATTAGAGATGATTGTTCCTAAAGGGACAAATCTCCCATTTTTTACTCCACCTTTGTCTGATGGACTTATTTTTTTCACATGAGTACTTCACAGTGTTTCTATTCCCACATTCCTGTGAGTCTGGAAAGTGTGATGATTCCATTTCAAAGATCATGATACCAAGGCAAAGGTGCACCTTCTCAAAGACAGCTGTGTTAAAGTTAGCTGTCTTGGCCAATGGTCCCTTGGCCATAGGCTAAGTGACAGACTGATTGTACATTTCACATTGCTCATGTTTAACATCCTCTAAAACAGACTGGTTGCATCCACACTGACTAACCAATGACCCTGTGTATTCTTTTGATTCCAAGTGGTGGCCTTAATGCTTACATCTTTTTTGATTGTGTTTTACACTTAAAAATGCCTAAATCTGAGAACTGTCACAGCTCAGTAGTGATGTTTCTGGCATGACCCCAAGGGTTCTGTTCTGAGACATGAAATAAAAGTTAGATATGGCCTTAGATTTATTGCCTTGGTTATTTTCCACAGATATATTTGAAGGGTCTTATAAAAAAGGATGAGCCAAATGTGGTAGTGTTGCCTATGCTGCCTGCAGTGAACTGCCACTTGAGGGAAGCTCCCCTACATTTCACCCAAATTAGATCTTGGAGAAAGCAAATTGAATTAGTCCCAAGGAGTAATCTAAGGGCAAAATAACACACACATGCAGTGTTGATGATCAGTGGACCAGGACCTGCGAGTGAACTGGAAAGTCAAGTTACTTGAAAGTGTAGCTGCACTGCAGGTATTAAGACACTTTATTTCCATCATTCTCAGTGGAGACCTAAATCCACATAAGATATCGGTCTAACTGTCTGAAACTGTGGACAAGTTAACATACTCTCAGTCTGCAAAACATGACTGAAAGTCACTAGCTAGCTGAAAATCAGTTTTATGCTTGTACTCTATCTCATTGGAAATACCGAATCGAAGCTCAAGTTCAAAGTCCTGGTGTTCAGCATGATGCTTTGCTATCTTAAAGCTAGCTAAAACTGAAGGTGAGCCAAAACATCATCAGGGCACACTGTACTCACATGAAAGATAAAAATAACAGTCTCACTTCCACTTCTCATGGACAAGTGCTTGCAAGGGATTTTTTCTTTGCCCTTCCTCTTTTTCTCTTCTTATTCTGTTCATACGAAGAGGAGAAAGACCAGGGCAAAGAGAGCAAGTTAACACCGGAGTACTGCCTGCCATCTTCCTAGACTGATGGGCTATTGAGAGTATTGTCTTGGACCTTCCACTTGTGATGCTTAGTCCGACACTGAGGTAGGCTTTAAGTTAATTCTCTGAAAGAAATGTTCTCAAAAAACTAAATTTTAGCTCAGTTGAAACAGGGAGCCTATGGTGCACTTAAGCATTTGCCCTGTGTAACCCACCCTACCATTACAGTTCCTACAGATTTAAAGAAAACAAACTTCCAGTCTAGTCTTACTTTGCCAGTTTGTCACTCTAAGAATATATCATTAACTCATGTGCTTGAATTATGGTCACAAAATGTTGGAGCACTTTACCCAGCTATGGACAGGGTGGAAGTTAGCGCTTTTGTATTTTTAGCAGATTCTAAGTCAATAAAAAGTACTAGAAAAAGTACATGCATAAGTGAAAAGCTAAACATAAGTGGGCCGGCCTTAGGATATCATTATTTATTGAAACATATTTTTCTTAAATGGCAGGTGCAAACAAAGAATAAAATTATCCATAATTGGTTCTGCAGACTATTTTGAATCACACAACTGAGACCTAGATAAATAATTCAGATTTTACTCCGTAAATCTAAAACTAAAATCCATTTATAAACTGAGAATGTTCATTAATCTGTAGCCCTCCAGTTAGCAGTTTGTGTCAATTACCCAAGTACTCTTGGAATCATTGGTAACCTTACTCACAGGCCGTGTTTCCATTCTTCAATACAACAGTAAAGGTAAGAATTCACAATTTCTCTGTTTCATGCTGGTCATCTTCTTTATTAGAATATTTGCAAAAAAGAGAAACTGAGAGCTTGACACAAATTTCTTCTTAATGTCAGCATATTTTCAGAATTGGCCACCTGATGCCTGTGCTGCTATTGTGGCTAATCAGCACCTTCCCAAATGCTGCCTCAGACCCAGTTTTCATCATTTCAACAAGCTTCTAGCTTAATTTTTGGCAAGTTCTCAGGGTTTAAATCCCTAAAATGCTTAGAGGTGTGGGGTCTGTGTTGTCTCTGGTGAGTCAACCCAAAGGTCTTTGGAGACCACTGTGAGCATCTAAAACAGGTATTCTGGACTGGGGAGGCATACCTTAGTAGTGAAATTATATATTAGGGGTGGGACATCCTGTGCTGGGCTCAGCAGTTCTTTCCACCTCATTGTAATACATTCCTCCTTCAGAGGTGATGAGATTATGGGATGGGGATATATACAGGTCAAGTAGAATAAACTATGGGAGCAGATACACATACATATCCAAAGCTGCTCATGATCCTTCCTGCACAGGCTTAGAGAGGACCACACCTTTGGAGCAGGATGCTTGGTCCCACTATCTGCTCTCAGCACTTGAAAGCTTCTCCTCTTCCCGGCTGCATATCCAGGGACTTTCCCCAGCTTCTGATACCTTGACATAGATCGAGTTAAGCCTCACAGACAGGTTGCATTTTCTCAGCAAAACACATCTCTTCAGTTATCTTGCAGACTAAGTGAGCATACAAACTGCATTGTTCCCAAGCACCTTTACAAACCAGCTCTCTGCTCTTCCACTGCCTTTCAGTATATAGCCAGAAGTTCCCAATTGACCTAACTACTCTCGTACCCTGCTGGGAAGGTAATGGGAACTATCCCATTAAGCCATGCCTCACAAAAAAATATGGAATGGGGAAGGCATTGTTTAAGGTTACTCAGAATATTATATTTCCATCTAAAAGCAGAGTTAGTCATGTTGGTTTACCTGAGTAATTACAATTACAATACCTGCGTACAATTAGGTGATTTGCTGAGCTATTTAAAGAACCAAAATGAGTTGCTGAGCTGCTTAGAAAAAGCAAGTCAGTTGCAGCTTAGGCCACTGGCATTACCAGACAGCTGTATCCTATATACAGTAAGTAATAACTAATAATAGTTCGTGAAAATAGATTTATATGTGAACAATTTTTCTTGGTAAATTCTGTGTGGAACCTGTAACTTCTTTTTCAATATATTTTTTACCAAGAATTTTGCTCTTGGCTTTTAGACTTCAAGTGAGTGAAATTCCAACAATTGGCAAATTATTTCACAGCCCAATAAGCCTTGTGGCTAAAAAAGCATGCAGCACCTCTGAATCCCTCTCACTGCCTGTTGTAATCAGTGCCTCTTTGCATGACATTTTGCGCTCCATATCAGAAAAACTCTTCTCATTTTAAATATTTGTGGAACACAATTAAGGCACCTGTTCATATGAATATAGCAAATGAACCAAGCTTTCTTAATACCCTGATAAATATTTTGTATTTCAGATCTTGGAGTGTTTCGTTTTGGTTTTTTTTTTTTGAACCTTGTGTAATGTATCAGTCTCTGTCTCAGCCTCTTTGTTCTCTTTGAAGTCTGGGTCTTTGTACCAAAATATTCACAGTAACAGGATGAGTAAGGGAGGACACATTCACTAGCAATAGCACTTCATATTATGAGCTGCTTTTACCCTTCTCAGCTACCTAAAACTCACATTCTTACGTGCTTGCATCCCAGTTCACGTGTTTTACTTTCACCACCAAACCATCACCTGGAAATTTCACCATTAAAGATATAGTACCAACTGCAGGTAATTGATAAATATACAAAAGAGCACTAGAACAAATACGGGAATGGTCTTTAAATGTGTGTGTCTTCAAATTCCTATATATCTAAAGATGTTCTGGGTGTTTGGGGGAATAATATACTAGAAAGCCTTATGGGTGAACATAATGAATTAGTTGAAATAATAATTTAAAACAAAGTAGCAAACCACTTGGGAGACCATAGCCAAATAGGGGCCAATCAGCACAGCTCCTGAAGAGGGAAATATTGTTGTGTTAATCTCCTAGAACTCCTTGAATATGTTAATAAAGAAGTGCAGCTGCCGTAATTTATTCTAACCTCTCTGGGCCACTGACAAAATTCTTTACAAGAAGCTACAGAGGAAGCTAAGTACTGATGGATCAAGAAGTGGTGGAGGGAAAGGAGGTGAAGGGCAGGATTAAATGGTCAACTTCATCATGTCAAAGGATAACAGCGGTGAGCACCAAGGTTTCTGCTCATCTACTTATTTATTAATCATCTAGAAAACATGAAATGATGTGAGGCAGCAAAATTTGCAAGGGATAAAAAAGAGTTCAGCCTAAGTTCATAGATGATTGTGTGCAACTTCTGAAACAAACAAAGCTGTGTGACCTACTCACTCTGACAAATGAATTGTCAACAAAAGCAAAGTAAGGTACACCGTGTGGAAAAAATATGAATTACTCAACAGCTCACAGAGCTCTAAATTAGCGTACCAACTTTAGAAAGGGACCTAGTTATCCTTGTAAATTACTTCAGTAAAGACTTCTGCTTAATGTGCGGCTGAACCAGATAAGCAAACATATTAAGATGCATAAAGAATGGGAACTAATAGAGAAAGAATTAAACTGCCACTGCTATAGTCTGATCTGAAATACTGTGTGCAGTACCAGTGACTCCATCTTATAAACAATAATGCTGATTTAGAGAGGGTTCAGCGAAGGACAATGGGAATGATCAAGAGCATTAAAAAATTCTCTCATGAAAAAAGATGGAAGACACTGGGGCTGTTGACCATGAAAAAAGGGATGTCAAATTTACCAGCTATAATGAAGGCTAAAGTGAAGGTATGTCTTATAACACACACACACAAAGGGAGAAGCAAAGCAATTAGGGTAAAACGGAAAAAAAAGATTGTTTTATCATATAATTTGTAGATAGATTCTGAAACTGAGGAAATCACTGGGGCCAAGAATTGAAGAGGATTCACAAAGAGACTTCTAGACAGGCATAGGGGTAACTGGAATTTCCATAGGGGACGACTAATAGAAACAGCTCTTATTTGAACCAAACTGAGGAAGGGTACTGTGTCACAAATTATCCCACTTCCCTACCCTTAGGTTTCTCTGAGCACCTCCCCCTGAATCATCCTAAATGCGGTACAAGACAAAGTATTAGATAAGACTGATTTGAGACAATTCCTACAGTTTCCATGAATCAGTTACAAATGCCTTCATTTTACATTGGATTCCACTTGCAATTGCTAATTGTGCTTTATTCATTAGCAGATTTTTAACCTATTTCATTATTTTTTTACACTGTACAGTGCTATTTTTTAAAACTGTAATGTAAAAGTGGTAAAATTAATCACAGAAATCTAAGTATATTATGTCAACACTATCACACAGACTTGATAATCTTATGAAAAAATGATAGCAAATCTTCTTGATAAGATCTATTTTCCATAAAACCGCATTAACCACATTATTTATGCTAAAATCTCAACTCTTTTATTGATTGTGTCCCATACAAATCTTTCCATGGTTTTAAAAGAAGCTGATATCAGACTGAGTAGCCTGGAACTCTTTGTATCATCTTGTTTCACTCTTTTTAAAATAGTAACACTCTTTACTAGCCCTCTGGAACTTTTTTCCCCCATAAATCAAAATGTGTTCAAAATCAACATTAATATTCAGAGAGCTCCTAAACCAGTTCTGTAATGCTACTGGGCTCAAGTTATTGGGCACAGTAGATTCTAAAACGTTTAATGGTTTTTGTTTCACACCCTCCCCAGTTACTAATGGAATAGAAAGTATTTAATGAATCACTCTAAGAGATGAATACATTGTGCTAATGATGAATTCTTCTGTTTTTCCTGCATAGCGATTGACAATTTTGCAATCCTGGTCAAGTTCTGGATCTATCCCATTTGAAGGATTTCATTTGTTTCTGATTTAGTTAAAACATTATTTCTCAACCCCATCAGTCAGAAATTCCTCTTGCATGCATTTCAGCTTTCCTTGTTGATTGCCTGCTTTTTCTCACTACTGGCTTGGGCTCACTGTAAGGAGCTTCCCTGTGTTTCCCTTCTTCTGCATGTGTTACTGTTCTTGTGGCAGCGGCTTTCACCTTTTCTGAAATTAAATGCATTCTTTCATTATATTCACAGAGTTCTGTCATCTTCTGGCTATGTCAAGGGGACAAGTAGACCAGTGCAACTACAGCAGACCTATGAAGAGAAGCAACAGACACTGAGTATCTGGTGTTCACACTGCATTTCTCAGGGGTCTTTCTTTAGGACTAACATCAGCCAGGGCTCCTGGACTGAATGGGACACAGCTGGGTTTGGTGCATGGGGACCAGCAAAAGGTTCATTCCAGGCACACTGCTGACCTGAGCTGACATACTGATAAAGATGCACCTTGTAACTAATAAAATCCTGACTAGATTCTTACAGGATCTATCTGATTTTCATTTATCAAATAACTATTTTAAAAAAATCTTTTTTTCCTAATTGCCTGACTCATCAAATAACCACATATGGTGTAAATATCTTACTATTTCTTCTTAAGAACCATGTCTTGCAGAATGGACCTATGAACCACCACTTCTTCTACTGAATCCAACAGAACACAAAAGCATTTTCTGAAATAAATGAACAACAATATGCCCAAAGACAATCTGCAGGAATAAATGTAATACTCTTTCAAAATTGCAGGTTTGGGTTTGGGTTCTTGCGATTTTTTTTTTGTTGGTTTGCTTGGGTTTTTTTTAATTTCCAGTTAAAAAGGCTGAGAATTATCAGATGGATCTAAGTACATGAAAAGTCTTAAGAGGTTATAATAAGCAGCTTTTGAGTTAGAGGTAGCAAAACATTAAACAAGTAAATTTCTGATCAGGGTAATTTTTAGATGACCTCTAAATCAAAAATAGTTTGATTATACACTGTTTGAAGAAATTAATTATCCTTCTTTTCCTTCAAAGTATGGAAATTTTTAGGCCAAACCAATTTCCAAGCCAAAGTTAAAGAAGGGCAAAAATAGGACTTTAAAAGCTATTTGCAACCTTAACAACAGGGAGAGTACCGCTTTTCCATAATAAAGAGAAGGTAGACATGACAAAACTGCCTGAGAGGGTTACAGATTTGTTAATAAGAGGGGGTGAACCAAATCTTAAAAAAAGAAAACCCAGCACTTACAGTTTAGCTGTAATTTTCTTCATGTGTAGTGTTGAATAGTCTGAAGCGTGGCTAGCACAGGGAAGAAGTAACTGCTTCTGGGATGCACTTTGTCTACAGAAGGAAACTGCAATATGCAAATATTGGCTGGGAAAATGGACTCCCCAAAACGGGGCATTTCATTTCTTCCTCCCTGAGATAATACTCTGTAAGTAGAATGGAAAACTGAATGCTTTATTCTTATAAATTAAATTAAATATAATTATATAATAAACACTTTATTCTTATAAATTCAGCAATGCAAAGCTTGTTTCACACATTGAGAAACTGCTTCTTAGTTCAGCATCTTAGCTTCTTCTGTCAGTTGGTGGTGGACCTGTTAGATAAAGATAAGATGATAAAGATTCAGCCAAGGTGAAATAGAATGTTATAGCTTAACTCAGACTTCCCTGATACCATCAGGGCTGAACTTGACTGTTGGTTGCACTTTGCTTTCTGGGTGTAGTGATGAAATGCAGTCATTGAATTATCTTGAGTCACCCATTTGCTGGGCAGTTCAAGTTTCTAAAAAACTTGATTATATAGCTGATACTGGAGAAAGTCATACATCAGCAACACAGTTGGATGAATGATAATTCACTTATGATGAGGAGCCTTCTGTTTTATTTCCTATTTGTCATTTTCACATGCAATTATTTGATTTTTTTTTGTTAAGTAATTTCTATAAATATTTTTCAAATGCAGGTTATTGTAAGGCAGTTTAACCAAAGTATCTGATACTAGAAATTCAAAAGGGACTCCTTCAATTGGACATGCTAGTCACATGTTTATTTTCTAATTGGTTGAGGATATCTCTCAGAATCTGCCTGCTAGTAAAAATAATAATGATTACAAAAGCAAAGTCATTGCTGCGTTGATCATTCCTGCCAATAAACTGATATGTTGGAATATTTGTGAAAAGCAAACATAAAAAGGATATGAATAGTTAATTACAGCTCATTCATTTGAGCAACTGTCTGCAAAAATGCTTGGGAATATTCCACCAAACGGTAGCCACTGTCATCTTCTTCCCTCTCCTGTCTTTGAGCCTTTGCATTGAAGGACAGATGCTGGCATTCAATTGTCTCTTCAGGACTTGTCAAAAAGCCATATGCAGTGCTAAATCTCAGGTTATAATATCTAAATAGCAGTTTTTAATTTAGGATTCCCTGTCCGCAGTACCATTCAGTGTAGAGTACAGAATAATGGTTTGCATTGCCCTGCATATACTATATGCTTATAAAAAATATTTTAAAAGAATGTAAAATATCTCTTAGCTAACTTTTACAAGCTATAGATATTTAACTCTGGATGGATTTCCCCAAAGTACATCCCTGGCGACTCCTTATATGAATCATAAAAATGGAAGTGTGATTTATAGCAACTGTCTCATAGTTTGGAATTCCCAGCAGAAGACATATATCGCTTTATTTCAATACATAGAAATATGGTTCCTCTGATCCTCTTTACAGATGACTTCCAGTTAGCACATGGCCTAATTCAGAGAGTTATTCACTCTGTTTCAGTCATTAAAGTAGAACTGGAAGAAAAACTACTTGATCTCCATCTATAGCCAAATGCTTCTGCCTTGCCAGCAAGAATTCACTGATTCCTTCTGGATAACTATATTATAGACCTGACTACATTGGGCATCAAAAAAACTGAAGATACAATCTGCATAAAATTTAAATATATTTGCATACATATGCCTGTCCAGAAAATACAGCAATTCACATTTCCACATCATAAGAGGGCTAATGGAAGTATTCTGTTCCTTTGGTGTGCCTTTCACCTTTTATCTTTTTTTCTTTTTCAGGCATCTGTTTTACTCACAAACTTTCCAAGTTGTCGCCGTGCCTCAGCTTTGATTTTGCTTGACCAAGTTCAGACATGACTTTCTTCCAATTTTTTGTCCTTCCCATGACTCTACCCACTTACACAATTTTCTCATCCCGGCAGGATTCTTTTAAAACACCTTATTTCACCATTATTAATCTACTTGAAGCATTTCCATTGCTAGTTTTTCCCCTAACTTTGTCCTTCACCATCGTAGATCTCCTAGGATATCTCCTAGATCTCGTACCACAGAGGTGTGCTTTGAGTTAGGCCAACAACAGCAATGTTCTTCAAGGGAATCTGTTTTCTTATTCAGACTTTCAGCTGAGCCTAACTGCCAAAGCTAATCATGTTGTTTTCCCCTAGAGCCCTGATTCAGTCAATTCAGGAGCAAAGATTTTGTGTAGAATTTCTTCCCCAATTAGAGATATCCACAGCGTGGTTTCAAATGGCTAAAGAGAATGTACAGGAATTATAAAGACACTTTCTTCTGGGTATTTTGGGGTTGATTAATCCTGTTTCCTGAATTCATAACACTAATATGTATATAATGAAAACTTTCTGCTGTTGTCTACATTTTCTTCTGGCTTCAGGTATGAAAAAAGGGGTATAAAAGGCAGTTGATTAGGACTGGGTTTTATGTTAAACAATTGGGTTGGAGTTAGGAAAATGCTTTTGAAGGAATTTCTCTGTCACTGTTCACAAACTGCTTGAACTTACAAAATAGCCAATGAAGGCTTAAGAACCTTGTGGCAATAGCCAATGAAGGCTTAAGAACCTTGTGGCAACTTCTCTGCTAAAAGCAGGTTTATATATTCCATTTCTCATTCTGTCGCCAAAAGCAAATGTATGTATTCTTGCATTAATAGCTTAAAGGTAGATAGAAGCACAGTTGCAGGAGACGCATGTATCGAAGTTGTAGCTAAGTAGTTCATTGCTGCTAGCTATACAAACAAGGTTGTGCATAATGTTTGTTGTGCTTTTATTTAAAAAGCATTTATTAATGAATTTAGAATATGGACTGTCCTGGGGAAATCTAACAAAAGAATCCTGCATATAACCTTCTTCTAAAGGAGTCAAACCTTGTAAACTTATTACTATTACTAGAACAGAACTTCAGAGGGAAAATTATTGTGAAACAACTGAACATCTATGAGTTAGTGAACAGAACTATTGAATGACTATCACATATTTTGCTACTCTATCACCAAAGCATGTATCCGTCTAGGAAAAGATTAAAAGAGAGATTTTGAGTACCTATATAAAGGTAGTTCCTTCTTGGGGGTGACTGGATTCCTTATGGGTAATGTAGGAGGAACTGTGTAGTATTAAAAAAGATGTTTTCCTTTCAGTACATGCATTGGATCCTTCCTTATATTCTTTTTGCTTTGGAAAAAAAAAACCACATTATTTATTTGTATGGATATGCTGCATATGAAGCCAAAATAAGAGAATGTTTTCTGCCATCTATTCTACCTGATTTTTTTTTCCCACTCAGACCTATACTAATATCAGTTAGTATGTTCTCCCAGTCTCTAGTCAGGACAATATGAAGGAGGAAGAGGTTGCAAAACGCCTTACTAGGTATAGCTCTTAACTTTTGTTCAAGGCAACTGCTTTAGCAGATCTAAGCCTTCAAGATCAACTGTTCTGTTTCTGTGCACATATGCTTCTATTTTTCTCTGTATACGCAGTGCTACAATTATGATCATCAATTACTGTCACCTTAAAATATTATACTGAATCCATGGATGTGCTCCAATTTTTCCAAGTCTAAAACTATCATCCAGCGCTTAAATTGTAAGTTCTACCTTAAATGAGTGCCCTTTTATGAGTTACATTACACAGTGGTTTACATCCATCTACAGAGAAACAGTGAGAGACTTTAACTGATTGAAGAGGTTAATTTGGTCCATATACTTTGTCAGTAGCAGGTCTGAGGAAAATCAACACCAATAGTTATAATACTGGTGTAAGTCATGAATCTTACAAGAGTGGGTTTTAGCAAGTTAAGGACTGAAGGATCATGAACGTCAGGACTTCAGTAATATCCTTGGCTTTTAATAAATGGCAAACATTGCTAGAATGTAGGCTCCTTTTGCTTGCAAGCTTAATCACTATCTAAGAACACAATGATCATTTTAAAACCAGTGTAACAAAATAAAGAGATTCAAGCAAACTGGACATGGATATTATTAGACTGTATTTATTATAAAAGGCAAACCCTTACTGATTTTCTCTGTTGCATCAATCAAAAATAATTTTCCTTTATTTTCCTTTTGAATGACTGTATATGTGTATTGGGTCTGGCTAAGATGGAGTTAATTTTCCCCATAGCAGACCTCATAGTGCTCTGCTTTGTATTGGTAGCTAGAAAGGTGCTGATAACACACCAGTGTGTTGACTACTGCTGAGTAGCGATCACACAGCATCAAAGATGTCTCTCCAAAATTCCCCCTTCAGAAGGAGGCTGGGGGTGGGCAAGAGCTTGGGAGGGGACACAGCCAGGACAGCTGACTCAAAATAACTAAAGGGATATTTCATATAATATCTGCTCAGCAACAAAAGCCAAGAGGAAGAGAAAGAGCGTTTATTATTACAACATTTGTCTTCTGGAGCAACCACTGCCTATACTGAAGCCCTGCTTCCTGGGAAGTGGCTGCACGTCACCTGCTGATATGAAGTAGAGAATAAATCTTTTGTTTTCCTTTGTCTCCATGCACAGTCCTTCGCTTTTGCTTTATTAAAATGCCTTTATCTTGACACTCACTTTTTTTTCATCTTATTTTCTCCCCCTGCTGTCCTGCTGATGAAGGGAGTCATAGAGTATCTTGGTGGGCACCTGGTGTCCAGCCAAGGTCAACCCACAACAATATGCTACCAAGGCACAGCGACTGCTGCTTCTCATAGACCCATAGACATAGGAGTTCTGGTTTATTATGCCATAACATACAAGTGATAAGTGATTTAACTACCCAAGTATCTATCGCAAAAGTAGCATGCCAGAACACAAGCTGTCCAGCAAGTCCATGAATGCATTGGTGAGACAATTTTTTACACGGAAGAATAGCGAAATAAGGGGAAGGGTGAGCTTTCTGACAATGGTTCTAACCAGTAAAGAGTTAAGAAAGGAGCATTAGCACGGAATGGTAGAGTTTAAAATGTGTGGGGTGGCATAGCACAAATAAAACCAATAGATTGCAAAAAAGACACCATGATGTGTCCAGTGATACTGGTCTCAGATAATGATGGTCAAGGAGAACCAGCAGATGCTTCAGACATACTGTTACAGCACAAGCATAGAGAAAAGCTAGCAAGACAACAATTTGATCAAAATATAAATTTGAACATGAGATTTCAACCTAATCTACAGAAAGATAATTTATTTAGAAAGTAAGCATAAGCGTAAAATTGCACCACAAGTTTCATGGTAAAAATAAGACCATGGAAACAAACTGAAAGGCACTTAATAAGGGACTTGTGTAGAATTCTTCAAGGACCTGAGTATTCAAAGACAAACCAGGAAAAAGCTAGTCTCCCATTAAGCTTAATATAAAACCTACTTGTTGGAGATGCCATGAAGACTGAATACAGTGTTTCAGCTTTCTTAAGTGGCTCTTCTACTTATTTCCAGTGATAAAGGTATTCACAGAATCTAGATAAGATAGATGTTTTCAAAGAAATCTCAATAGCTTATTGCTATATTTGTATTATACTTCCACAAGAGTTAGTTCTCAGTCCACTACCAGTGAATATTTCTATTGCTAGTGACTGGAAGACTAGCAAAATTATTATTACATTTATATGGCACCAAGTGGGGAAGGACTTGAATAATGCTGATGATCTGTTTAGAATCCAGAATAGACTAGACTAGTCTGAATAGAATGGAAATATTCTAAAATAAATTGTTCTTATAAATAAAATGTTCTAGATAAATTTGAAACTTCTTTATTGAACCAATTTTCATAAAATTGAGGGGTTGGAGTTACCAGAACAGTAAATTCTCCTTAACAGATTAGACTAACATCTGCTCAAAACAACATATAGGTACCACTGATTCTCCCATCTAGTGGCAAAATAGGCTCACAAAGTATTTTTCAGGTATGTAATTTGGTTTAGTATCAATCACGGATTTATGAATACATGAATGGAGTAAAGATGTTGAGTTCCTCTTCTTGTGCCAGAAGAATCCTTACAGGCTTCGTAGAGTTCTGATAAACATAATAATCAACTTTAACTTTTCCAGCATCAGTCCTTCAGGCACAAATGGTTCATTAGTATACTCGCATTTACTTTCATCAGGTATCTGTGGAGCCTGCCTCAGCCTCACAGCAGGGCCCTTGCATTTATTCTGCCCTGCCAGGATTTCAGTCTGTTAGAGGCTAACAAAACTGATTTATTCTTATTCTGAGTTTCAGGCCTCTATCTCACTGGCTTCTCTAGCTTACTACTACAATTTATACATGAATTTTCTGCTTCTAAATACACAAGCAACACTATAGCAGACACATATGACTAAAATTTACAGCTACATGTGATGTCAAACATTGGTTTTGATTTGTCCACAACAGATGGATTTCCTAGTTTCATTTTCACAGACAAGATTTACAGTAGTACCTTGCCCTACCTATAATTTCTATATTCCTACTATTGTAAGTTTGATTTAGTGTTATACTTGAATTTCTTCTTGCTTTTCTTTTTTAAATATATCAAATATTTAGTTACACACTGAAGTCAAGTTTTTCTGTCTAATGTTGTCTCATGTGTGGTTATGATATATTATAGAACACTTTTCTGGTATACCAAACCTTAAATTTTGGCTCTTGCCTTTAAATAACACTTGCATTTTCTTAGTCTGATAGGATTTGGCTTACTCAATTTACATTTGCCCTCCGTGAATCTGTATTTCTTTTATTTCCTAATTTTTGTTATTTTATTTCTATTAATTTGATGTTATCTCTAATTTCATCTTAGACTGACATCAAATCTTTTCTCAACAGCTGTAGAATATATATACAGTCTTTACACTTCAGAGCTATTTCTTATAGATAAGACATGGAAGTAAGTAAGGAAGGAGGACATAAAGACGTGATCCTCTGACAGTATAAGGTGGTTGTTCTGGATTATGCTGCCAATGACACTGCCATTTAAATTTCCAAAGATACTTGTTAATGTCTCATACCATGACATTTTAAAAGGCATCATTACAGTTTATCATGTTGTGATTTGTAGAAAAATAGTAGTGACAGACATTTCTATGGAGATCATAATGACCTTAATGTCAATGGGAAAATCACAGACCTTTCATGTGTGTTTTCTCTGGCATAAAAAAACCTTAAGGACAAAATAAGATAGGGAAATCTACATGGTTAAGTGGACTAAAATACAAACCTTCATTCAGAGTTGATTTTTTTTAATAATATCCTTCTTATTAGAGAACCCTTTCACATGTGTGTATGTGTTTTGAAACATCTAGGATGAACACAGCAAAATGGATCATTTAAATCAGGGTTGAACCAGACCAAATGGATCACTGAACTTGTGCTGTTCCCTTGTCAAGTCACTTGGAAATTCTCTTTGTTCTTATTTCATATTCATGCAACCCAAAAGTTTTCTAAGGGTATTTTGACAAGCAACTGACTTTAGTATTCCCTTTTTTTCAATTTTTCCTCTTGGAGAAGGCTCCTTTGCATAGAGCCATCTATGGCATGTGCTATTGCTCCTGAAGAGGTGCATACTCCCTAACAGAATTGTAGGCATTTTGGGGTAAATAATGAATTAATTGGTTATTTTATGTTCGTAGAAGTCTATAAAAACTAAGCATTCTGTGGTCGCTTGATGCTTCCAGCTTCACTGCGTCCTGCTCTGAGTTCAGTGGATGGAAAAACAAAATTTTGTTCACAAACTGCATGTAAGAAGCCTGAGACAGCCACTTTAATGAACATCGACTGCCTTCATTTTGTGTTTTCTGGAGCACTAAACTGGCTTTAGTACCATCTCTGGGAATAATTTGTTACACCTAAGCTTTGTCATAAAAATAGATTCACTACTGTCCTGGGTTCAGCAGTAGCAGTCATCAGTCATTTTTCTCCTTCTTAGTAGCTGGTGCAGTGCTATGGTTTTGACTTTCAGCCTGGGAACAGCGCTGATAACACCGATGTTTTTAGCTGCTGCTCAGTAATGTTTAGTCTGACAAAGGATTTTCTGAGTCTCGTGTTCTGCCAGGGAGGAGGGAAAACTGGGAGGAAGCAGAGACAGGACACCTGACCCAAGCTAACCAAAGAGGTATTCCATACCACAGCACATCATGCCCAGTATATAAACGGGGGGCAGTTACCTGGAAGGGTTAGATCACTGCTCAGTCGGGCTGGGTGGTGAGCTCTGGTCAGCGGGTGGTGAGTGGCTATATTCTCTTCCCTTGTTATTTCCCTTATCATTATTATTATTGGTGGTAGCAGCAGTGATTTGTGTTATACCTTAGTTACTGGACTGTTCTTATCTCTACCCATGGGAGTTACATTCTTTCAATTCTCCTCCCCATCCCTCTGGGAGTGGAGGGCAGTAAGGGGGGAGAGTGAGCGAACAGCCGCATGGTACTGAGTTATCAGATAGGCTTGAACCACGACAATTACGTTTTTTGACGCATCTCATATACTTCAAAAATACGTTATAGTCTTTATGGAGCACCAATAGGACCAAACTCCATGAATGTCTGATCGAGATGTGCTCTTCAGCCAGGCAACAAAACTGGCTTGGAAACCTATGGGCTATTTTACTAGTCAGTTAAAACAAGGCTTTGCATTTGGAGAAGGATGTGTGTGCCTGTGTTAATGCAAGTTTCTCTAGTGTGAGCAAAGTTATCTTTTCTTTTTTGACCTTTTACCTTCCTAGCTAGTGCTGCTAGTGTCTCTAGTTTTACCAAATGCCAAGGAAGACGCTGCAAGACAGAACGAAAACCATGAGGCAGCAGTTCAAACACTGAAGGATGCGGGCAAAGCCAGCGATTACAGAAAAACAAAGGAGGAGTTCCAGGAAGGAACCAGATGAAAGAGCTTTCTGAAAAATAGGCAAGGGGGTGTGGCGCTCTGTGCATAGTTTGCACTTACTTCATTCTATTCACTTCTATATTTTCCATTTTTCCTATGGAAAAGGTATTCAATGTATTGCCTCAGAAAATAATCTTTGTAAAAAATTTCATGCAAAATCATCCTTTATTATCAAATTCTATTAAATACTTTTTCATTATCTTCCAGTAATTAACTACCTGAATCAAAACAATGTATGTAGTAAATGTAAAGAAGGGCTTTTCAACTAACAGACTAGTTCTAAGGGGCTCGGAATAACTAACTAAAAAGGAAAACTTGTTGCCAAAGAGCTTGAAATTGTCATACAGCAAGCTGCAATTGAAAATATTTAGGGATCTGCATTTAGAAAAAAAGATGAAAATCATTGATGCAAATGATAACACAAGAAGCATTAGTCTTTTTTGCATGGTTAGGGGCATATCCTTTTTACTTATTATTCTAGGTTATATTTGAAGTGTCAATAGCTGCACTTGGCATTGTACAATATTCATACAGCCTCTAGAGAAAAGAACATGCATTGAAAAGGAGACACTTGCAAAATAGACACTGTGCCTTAAGAAGCACAAAGGAAGTTATAAGTAGGAGGGCTGACCTTTTTTATCTTTAATCTTTCCTGGACATCATCGAAAAAGGAGGCCTTTATTTTGAAGATTTACAATAGGGAATTTTAGAATCTCTCCATGTCGTGACACTGTGCAAACGAGTCACTAAATTATTGGCCTTGCAAAAAAAAAAACCCGTAGCTCAATTTGCATTGCTAATTATAAATAAACACACGATTGCAGTACCTCGTTCGATCCACTAGAGGGGTCAATTGTTCCTGCATGATAAATACTTAGCCAGAGGACTGGTAAATGGGTAGCCTCTACCAGATAGGTGCCACTTTTGTCCTGTATCCTTAAACAAGCAAACAATTATTTTCCTTAATAGCAAATAAACAGACAGCTACTGGACTTGCATACACTGCTTGTTTTACAAAGCCCATAGGAAGGTTCTAAGTCTAATGGCTTGTGCTGCCATTCGGAGGTGGCAACTATAGCTTGTCTTCAGGGTATGGTATAAGCTTAGAGTTGCTTCCTCTTTTGGAGCTGAATTACTTATTACTGGGATAAATTGGAAGACCTGTGATGTTAAAGGTAGGATTTGGAGGATGCTAATATAAAGGGGATTTATGTGGGTCTAGAAGCAGCCTTGCAGAAAGCAGGGGGAATGGAGTGGACGCTGAATATTTTGCTGGCTGAATATTTGCATGTGCATAGCTACCTGGGACACTGCATTTGGAAACCACTTCTGATCAGTTTTACCTTACAGGGTTTTAAGCAGTGTTATTTGCCTTGAGAAAGCTATCACATAACTCTTAGTTTATAATTAAAGCTTTGCTTTGAGAAGCAGTCAGCAATAAAGCAACCTGGTACACAGAGACTTGAAAAGACTCTCTGTGATTTTGGGGAAGAAGAAGGATATGAGCCCAAATTTCCTCTGTTTATTCCCTCTGCATTTCCCAATCTGTTCATAACTGGGCACCTGCTGCAGCAAAAGAGAAAGCATTGGAAGAAGAGGAAATGGAAAAGGCTGCAGTACAAAGTATGGTTAATAATATTTATTAATGCATGCAGAGATTTATTAAATTAAAGAAATTAATGGAGGTCAAAAGCCAGATTCTAATTCTCTTCAGGCAAAAGAAAGAATTTATTAAAAAGCAGAAAAGGTGTCCATAGAGAAACTTTCCATATTCACTTTGTGTGCATGAAATATAGACATCATCTTGACATTCAGTTGATGAAATAGAAGAAAAGAAACTGAAATTAACGCTTACACAGTTAACACTAGCCACATTATATGAATGGGGGACAAAAACTCAGCACACTGTGCTTGACACAGGCTGTTCTAGATATCTGTGAAAAGTTTGCAGAGCTCCATTTCCTAAGAAATCTTTTTACAGAACCAGCTTTCATCATACCATATCTACAGTAGAGATAATCTTGGCATGGCATTATTTTACACACTGCAGCTAGCTGAAAATCTGAAGAAAGGATAGCCAGATCTTCTAGCTGTGTGGATCTGACACAAAAAATTAGAGCATAGAGGAAAAGAGTCAGAAGCATGCATCAAACATGCCTTTTGTCACTGGAGGCACTCTTCTCTGCTGACAAAAATATTTGTTTAAATTTTCACATCAAGACAGGATACAGGTGTAGTTGATCAAATAACCTAAAGCTGCCTGATAACGAAAATAAATTCCCAGAAAGCACCTCAAGTATTTTTTAATTTTCTGTGTGCTGGAAACACGATTCTCAGTATGGTTCCCTTGCACAATCTGTATGAGGACAGAAAAAGGAAGATGATTTGAACCGATTGCTACATTTTACAGAAAGAGTTTGAGGGGGCAGGATGTTCAAAAAGTGTCACTGTTCTGCTGCCACTGAAGCCAATTGCAAACCTCCATAGTTTTCTCACTGAGACATGAATAAGGAAAAAGTAAAGGCTGGGCACTGCTTGGATCTTCCATAAGCTTTTGAAAGAAGGGATTTGTAGACACTTTGGGCATGACCTTCTGCACAGAGGTGAATTTCACACTGGCAACAAATAAGGACTTTTATCTCAAGCACAGGATTTTTATTATTTTTATTTATGCTTTGGTTTTGCATGTAGCCTTCCTGGATTGAACTGTTTCTACTTCAGCAGACTTGTTAAAATCGGATGTTATTTCACCTGATATTAACCCCAATTTATCATTTAGTCAAGACTGCACAAGGTTTCATCCTGGGAAGAGGTTTTTTTTCCTTTATCCATTTCCTTAAAAACATAATTATCCTTTTGTAGCAGTTTGCTGTGATCAGAGGTATTCCTGGCTTCACGAACACACAAGAAGATGAGGATCTTATACTCTAATTATAATTGCAAACAATTAAATGTGAGACCTGAGCTAAGGAGCAGACCTTTAAGAGGCAGGAAACAACACTGGCAAGAAATAGAAGGAACTGCAAGGACTGCTCCAAGTTCAGTCATGTATAAAATTTACAACATGTCTGAAGGGCACATCTATCATTTTCACTTTCTACTTTGCCTTGTATTATTTAAAAAGTTATGTTTGAAATCCAGAAGGATAAAGTCTGCATTCATTACCTTGCAACATCCTTAGTAGGAATTTTTGTTTCAAACTCAGCACTGGGCTAGCACAGTTATGCAATCCCTGCCCTGAAGCTGGCTTCTGCCTTGGCACTTTGGAGAGTAGAAGGAATATTCCACCACGTACACATCTCCTATAGGTATATGAATTCCCTCAACCTTTTGAGTCTCTGAATAACCTCAGCCAAAAATTCTGAACTGAAGGCTATTATTTAGCTAATCAGCAAACAAAAAGTTTTTCCACAAAAATTATCTGAAGAGGTATTCATAACAGGCTCCCTGCAAATGTTCTAGTCCAATCTGTTGTGTAAATATTACAGCTGGGGCTGAGAGAGAATGTGTGTGTATTGTATGCAATGATAAAGCCAGAGCGTCAGCATGAATGTGCGCAGTTGTACACGCAATGGAAGTCTTGGACAAGGGCAATGGAAAAATGCTAGTGTCACCAATGACGTCATGGGCATTTCAGTGTGAGGAAGTGGTCTAAAATCATGCCTCTATGGCATTCATTAGAAAATGAGTAACCTTTGGGGCTTTTCTGCTCCTCTGGCATTGTGCATCACAACACCTCTAGATTATACTTCATTTTTATGAACCAAGTGCTGTTTCACAAACGAGGCTTTTTTGCACTCCCATATCTTATCAATATTTGGAGATGTAACATGAGGGGATTAACCATGCCAGTCAGGCTGTCTTTATTTCATGTCTGGTTTTCAGTCTCTAGTGATGGCCTGTGTCAAACAATGAGATGAGTACCATAAAACCAAACAACACAATTCACCAATATGCTGTGAATATTTTGCTTGGATTTCATGCAGTTTCAGAAAGTAATGGCAAAGTCCTGCAACCTGCTTTCCGGGTAGACCTTCTTTGCAGGCAGCTCCAGGTTGCAGGAAAAACTAGTCCTGCAGGAAGTCAGGCAGCAAAAAACACTGTAGCAGAGGAATATACTTCGTAAAGGGACTACTTTTAAACTGCATCCCAGTGAAGAGATACTCTTCCTGCCTGCAGCCCACAGACAGGATGCTCCTGCTCCAAAATAGTAAGTGTATTTGACCTTTTGCATATGGCACTGGGAGCAAGAGGGACGGCTGCGTTGCACTGCCAGTGATACAGAAAAAGATAGAGAGAAAGGAGCAACCAAATGGGTCACACCGGGGCCTGATGGTGCTGTTGACTTCAGGGGCCCCAGTTCTTTCAATAGGCACATGCGCACAGAGTTAGTGCCAAAAGCAAAAATCACATTCTAGCTTTGGGACCTATGAGAATATGAAACCTGAGTTTCATTTCTGAAGGAGGCAAGGATGTCTCCAGTTTGGACAATGTGATGCTGAAAATACAGAGAGGAGAGAGACAGAGTAAAATATAGTTGCAAACTAATTATGATTGCATGTATATTGATTTTATACATGTGTGAGTGTGTGTACAAGCTTCTGTGTTAAACTGTAGGCTCCTAAACCATCCCATTTCATTACACTGGGATTCTGAAACAGTGTCTTGCTCCAATTTTAAATTGTATAACTCTACCAATCAAAGAAAAGAAAGGCATCAGCTGATAGAAAGCATAAATATAAGAAGGTGTCCTGGGTTCAGCATCAGCAGTCATTTTTCTCCTTCTTGGTAGCTGGTGCAGCACTGTGTTTTTGATTTCGGGCCTGGGAACAGCGCTGATAACACCAGTGTTTTCAGTTACTGCTTGGCAGTGTTTTGTCTGGCCAAGGACTTTCGGAGTCTCATGCTATGCCAGGGAGGAGGGGAGCCGGGAGGAAGCAGAGACAGGACACCTGACCCAAACTGACCAAAGAGGTTATTCCATACCACAACACGTCATGTTCAGGATGTGAAAACGGAGAGCAGAGACCTGGAAGGGTGTGGTGGTGGATTGGGGTGGGGTTGCTGCTGGGGGGTGCACTGGCTGGGTCGCGCTTGGTGAGCAGTTGTATTCTTTTTCCTTGTATTTCTCTTGTATTATTATTGATGGTAGCAATAATGATTTGTGTTATACCTTAGTTACTAAACTGTTCTTATCTCAACCTATGCGAGTTGCATTCTTTCAATTCTCCTCCCCATCCCCCCGGGACTGGGTGAAGAAAAAGAGGGGAGTGAGTGAGTGAGTAAAACTTTGTGAGTTTTAGAGGCTTAAACCATGACAGAAGGAAACATATTTTGCCATCAAACCCAAGATCTGCAAAAACGGTATTGTTGAGGAGTTGTTGCTGATCCTTCCCTTTCTATTTGTGTGTGGGTTTTCCATTACTGCAAAGGAAAACACATATGGGACATTGTGTCTGGCCTCAGAGCTACCACCACAGTTCATCACCTCCTGCTTTGGCTCTGCACTCTCTCAGCTGGGACAGGGTGGGGAGAAGGGACTGTTTCTTTAACAGTCTCTTAGCAAGGGCCCAAAAGTAATTAGTATGGGAACAGTCCTTTAGGTCAGTACTGCAAATAAACAGGGATTACTCCAGTGCAAAGCAGCATGTGATAAAACAGAGGACGTATTTCAAACCTTTGAATGTACAAATGCATTAACAGGTCACAGAAAACCCCACATCAAAACTGTAGGTTTGGCTATTTGCTTTGTACTTAAGTTTTACAAAAGATTAAAATACTGTAGCAGAGCTGAAGAGTAGGAAGTTGTTGCTGGTTTGTTTTGTTTTGTTTTTTTTTTTAGATACCGACCGCTTTAGATCTTTGCCATTCCCCCCATGCTAAAACTGCATTCCTATTAAGGTAAGAGGTAAATCCCATAATTTTAAAAATATTTTTCATTCTATTATTGTTGTGGTTTAACCCAGCCAGCAAGTAAGCCACACACAGCTTCCTGCTCACCACCCCCCGATAGGATGAGGGAGAGAAACAGAAGAGTAGAAGTGAGAAAACGCATGGGTTGAGATAAAGACAGTTTAACAGGTAAAGCAAAAGCCAGAGACACAAGCAAAGCAACACAAGGAATACATTCACCTCTTCTCATCAGCAGGCAGGTGTTCAGCCATGCCTCGGACAGCAGGCCTGCATCACATCTAATGGTTACTTGGGAAGAAAAACACCATCAGTCTCACACTTCCTCCTTTCTTCCTCCCCGGCTTTTTATGCTGAGCACGACACCATATGGTCTGGGTTATCCCTTGGGTCAGTTGGGGTCAGCTGTCCCAGCTGTGTTCCCTCACAGCTCCTTGTGCACCCCCAGCCAACTCACTGGTGGGGTGATGTGAGGAGCAGAAAAGGCCTTGACTGTGTGTAAGCACTGCTTAGCAACAACTAAAACATCCCTGGATTATCAAAACTGTTTGCAGCACAAATCCAAAATATAGCCCCATACCACCTACTATGGAAAAAATTAACTGTATCCCACTCAAACTAGGATAATTCCTGAGTGAAACACATTAAAGCCACTGAGTGTTCTAATAGTGCTAATGTTTTTCCTCTGTAAAACTGTGTGTCATGGGTTCAGCAGCAGCAGTCATTTTTCTCCTTCTTGGTAGCTGGTGCAGCACTGTGTTTTTGATTTTGGGCCTGGGAGCAACGCTGATAACACCAGTGTTTTCAGTTACTGCTTGGTAATGTTTTGGTCTGGCCAAGGACTTTCTGAGCCTCATGCTATGCCAGGGAGGAGGGGAGCTGGGAGGAGGCAGAGACAGGACACCTGACCCAAACTGACCAAAGAGGTTATTCCATAACACAGCACGTCATGGCCAGGATGTGAAGACAGAGAGCAGAGACCCGGAAGGGTGTGGTGGTGGACTGGGGGTGCATGGCATGGTCAGTTTTTTTGTACTGGGGGGTTCGCTGCTGGGGGGTGCACTGGCTGGGTCGGGCTTGGTGAGCAGTTGTATTCTCTTTCTTTGTATTTCTCTTGTATTATTATTGGTGGTAGCAGCAGTGATTTGTGTTATACTTTAGTTACTAAACTGTTCTTATCTCAACCTGTGCGAGTTGAATTATTTTGATTCTCCTCCCCATCCCCCCAGGACTGGGGGAAGAAAGAGGAGGAGTGAGAAAACTGCGGGGGGGGGGGGTGGGGGGTGTTAGAGACTTAAACCACGACACTGTGTAAGAAAAAAAAATATTCTGAATTTTATGTAAGGTGTCAAAAGTGTTTCCTGTTTCATAAATATCTTCCTTTAGTTTTCAGGTTATTCCTGCGAAGTATTCTGAGTTACCTCTCAGGCAATTCACTTATTTTGTTTCCAAAGACCCCAGAATGTAGTTCCATTCTTTCCACAGCTGAAGCAGCTGCCCATAATATTTCCTTGGCAGTCTCTTCCATCCCAGAGGGCAGGTTCCTCTTGCAGGCACATATCAACAGCCCATGATCATGAGAGGTCACATTATCATCTCTCTTCCAGGCTTCAAACACCTCTAAACCACCTATGCTCACTCCAGTCTGTCCCTGTTGACCTTTTTTTAAAACTGTCTAGTGTTGGCCAGACAAGGAAGAGTTTCCTAATCAGACTAAAATGTCCTTACATTTTGCCTTAATTCTCTACCTCCCATGTAGTTTCTCATTTGATGTCACTTTTAGTATAGATACACATAGTTGTGTAGTCTAACATTCTTAAAATTATGCTTGCCATACAATACATACAAGGAATTCCAGTGTTTTTTTAATTATTTCCAAATTAATTATTCTTCCCTAGCTTTCTTTGGGATAGCCATTTGTGTGGGGTTCTAAGCTATGCTCACTTTTTGACTGTGTGCCTTTCCACTTCATAATTAATCCCACATCTCTGAACTCACTGCCTTCACACGCACACAAACAGACTCCCTTTGCTTCAATCATTTCTTCATGTCTTGAGTTACTAGATGGTCTGTTTGGCTTTGTTGGTTTTATTTTTCCCCCATCAGCTACTGGTAAATGAATGTTATTAATGTCAAAACAAATACCTTCCTCTCCCTTTCTAAATTGGATTGCCTATGACAACAGGCTTGTGAAAAATTCATCTGTTTTATTTCTTTTTCATGGTAGAGTTCTTTATTGCGTTAGCACCTCTCCATATAGATGGAATGAGTTACAGGTTAATTAGATATTTTTGTGGTGACAGTTTAGTTGTCTGCATCTGGATTTTGGCATTGCCTAATAAGTGATATGAATTTCCTCCTTTTGTTCTCCCACATTAGTCTTCTATGTTATTTACATGCGTCAATTTGTTTTTCTTGAACTTGGCAGGTACGCAGCACCTGAAAACTGCAAGTGTCCAGAAATCATAGAATAGAATCATAGAATAGTTAGGGTTGGAAAGAACCTTAAGATCATCTAGTTCCAACCTCCTTGCCATGGGCAGGGACAGCTCACACTAAACCCTGCAACCCAAGGCTCTGCCCAACCCAGCCTTGAACACCACCAGCAATGGAGCATTCACAACTTCCCTGGGCAACCCATTCCAGTGCCTCCTCACCACCCTTACAGTAAAGAGTTTCTTCCTCAAGTCCAATCTAAACTTCCCCTGTTTAAGTTTGAACCCATTACCCCTTTTCCTCTCACTACAGTCCCTAATGAAGAGTCCACCGCAGCAACCCCATAGGCCCCCTTCAGATACTGGAAGGCTGCTATGAGGTCTCCATGCAGCCTTCTCTTCTCCAGGCTGAACAGTTGCACGTCCTTTTTATGTCGAGGACACCAGAACTGCACACAATACTCCAAGGGAGGTCTCTCTCACAAGAGCAGAGTAGAGGGGCAGGATCACCTCCTTTGACCTGCTGGTCACGCTCCTTTTGATGCAGACCAGGACACGGTTGGCTTTCTGGGCTGCAAGCGCACACTGCCGCCTCATGTTCATTTTTTCATCGACCAACACCCCCAAGACCTTCTCCGCAGGGCTGCTCTGAATCTCTTCTCTGCCCAGCCTGTAGCTGTGCCTGGAATTGCTCCAACCCAGCTGTAGGACCTTGCACTTGGCATGGTTAAACTTCATCAGGTTGGCATCAGCCCACCTTACAAGCATGTCAAGGTCCCTCTGGATGACACTCCTTCCCTCCAGTGTATCAACTGAACCACATAGCTTGGTGCCAACGGCAAAATTTCTGAGAGCGCACTCAATCCCACTGAATAAAGTGGTTTTGTGACATTCTTTAGATACCTTTGCAAAAATGGCGCCTAGCATTACTTGACAGCTCTGCACCCTATTACTTATATAAATGGCCTAATTTTAAAATACCAATTATTGTTGACTATCTAATATCTCCCAGTACATGAAACGAACTTAAATTCTCAGATCAAAAAGCATTACATATAAACTCCAAGGTAAACTCTAGAATATAAGCTGAATCTAAGCAGAAATCTCCAATATATCGATAACTTAACATCACCATAATTGAGTTTTGTTATTTTTACTTCATGTAAAATCCTATTTAGTGAATAAAATTAAATACCTACATCTCAGTGATATGTTAAACTATTGCTAAATAACAGTCAGCAAAATATACATGTCCATCCCGAATGAATTATAAGATGATGCAGCTTCAACCATTGTCTGTATCCTTTTGCACTGATTTGTATTTGCACTCAGCACATTAAGATTTGTTAAACCAAACTGAAATTATTTCCATTTATAAGAAACAACAAGAGTATTTCAATTTGCTTCTTTTTAATTTATTAGGACTGTCTTCAAAGGGTAATTTTTCAATTATATTCCCAGCTCTGATTCAGATTTGAAAAAATACTCATAATCAAGAACACAACTTACCTGATGCACTATAGCAAAAGCATCAGATACATCAATATGAGAATCCCAGCAATGGTGAAAAATAAACTATAAGATATTTTCCCTATATACCTGCTTGATGGAACATTTGTTGAATTATGTTTATTTAGCCTGTTGGATTTGTTTATACTTTTTTCCTTCATAGAAAATGGTTAAAATTTCAGTAGGAGAAGTAAGAACAGGGATTTTAATAAATTGCATTGTTCAAATGTAATCTTACAGGCAAAGTCCTCTAAGGTATTTAATAAAGTAGGCCAGAGAACTCTCCTTTGTGGATAAAACTCTGTTGCAAGTTCCAAGTTGTTGGTGAGATAGATCTATTACATTATTAGCTCTGGGGTAAGGTTTCCCAGTGCTGCTAAAATATGCTCAATTTAAATTCTATATTATATCACCCCTTCTGAATAATTTTATATCTATATTTTACTTTTAAATGCTTAGCTGACTCATGTATTTTAAAGGATTATAAACATCTTAAAAAAAAAAAAGAATATACATCGCTATGTTACCTTTCTTTTTTATTACATTTAACTACAAGAAAAGGAGGGTCAAGGCCAAGGTTAAAACCAGAGGTTGCACTATATTTACATTTTGTTCAATACCAGCACTTAAGAACATAGGCCAAGCATTTAAAAATAGGCTGAAGGGGATGAAGAGATTTAGAGGGGAATGCCTGGCTGTCTCAGAAACTACCAGGTGAGTCATAGCTCTGCCACTGCAAAGAGCTCTGGGCAGGGAAATCGGTACAATATAGCTCAGGAAAAGGAGACAGCAAAATACAAGAGGCAGAGCAGGGCTGTATTTCGATTGTGCTAAGAAATCCTCCCTGCTCTGAGCTGCAACTATAGAGCCTCCCAGGACCTCTGCAGATCAATACAGGATGCTGGCACCAGCGTGCAGATTTCTTTGACAGCAATGGGACTGCCAAGGGCAGAACTGGTCAGTAGCTCAGGACACTGCCTCCAGGTCACCCATCTTCATCTATTCTGTACCAGAGGGTAGGGACAAGGCAAACTGTTCTGTCCAGCCATGTTCCTATACTCATGCAGACCACTTAATGCTAGTATGTACTCTGAGAAACCACCCAGTAAGCTGTTTATGCTACTTGTCCCCAAAAGAGCAGCAGGGGAAAACATACATGGTGGTTGTGTCAAAGAGCCCTGAATCTAAGTCAATCCCATAAATTCATATGGTTGGATTTAGGAAATTTTAAAAACTGGACTCTTTTTCTTTGCTTCTCAATAAAGATGGTTTTGATGTTGATGGAAGTAGCATTGGTTCTGACAGGGGAAGCTTTTTTCCTTCAGTAGTTTCAGTTTGAAGTATTCCCATGGAGACAATTTTCTTCAGGTAAAACACCAATCCATGTAGAGTAAAGTAAGCAAACCATGGTACTTCTCATAAGAAAAGGTTATATATAAATTTAGCATCCTGGCCAAAGCTGAGCTCAGGTAAGAGCATTGCTTCCATACCCAAGCTAACTCTCAGTCTCAAAGAATACACTTAATCTCTTGTTCTGTACTGAATTAACCAAAGATGGCTATGATTCTGGTTAAAACAATCAACCAAACCAGATGCTAACAGCTAAAATACCTGTTCAGACTGGGCCAGAAAAAACAGCATTTGAAACAAACAGACAAAAAAAAACCCAACAGAAAACAAACCCACAAAAACAACCCCTCCCAAACTCCACCAAAATCTCAGCAGCTTGTTCTATATCTCAGCACCTTGTTAAACAGCCACCTACATCCAGGCTCTTAACTCATGATGAATGTGAGTTCCTTCAGGATTGCCACTAACCTTCAAGTCCAAAATGACCCCTGCTTTCTAAGTCTATATCAAATTGAACAAAGGGCATCTTATACTTAAGTAGAAATGATATAAGCTCTCTCTGTGCCTTATACTTCATGTCGTTATCACATAATAGTTTTCCACTTCCTGGGGCTGCTAGTGGCTAATTCTAAATATTTTTCCATCTCTCTGTCTTTTTTTGCCTTTGTTTCAAGGGGCTCATTCCCCACAGGCAATGCCAGTATTGAGTGAAAGTGCCAATCAAGTCCACAGAGTAAGACATTTACAGCTAGGAGGTGGGTCTGATTATTTAATTACCTTTTGACACTTCTATCATCTCCTTTGGCACCTAGGTACAATAAGTTGGGTATTTCAATATCTGCTCATCCTCAATTTAGTTCTGTTTTGAAAATACAAAAGAACCTGAAGTGATCTGTCCACAGCATTGAAATACCAACTTTAGCAGATACTTTGAAAACTCAAAGGCTTTACAGGATGAATAGCAAACTGTGGATGACAGCTCCTGTGGAGCTATTATTGAATTGCTGTGGTGATGGCTGCATTGCTTTGGATTTAGATAAAAGACCCCATACAAGACAAAGGGTAGGAGGACATCAAACAAGACTGTGTCCATGCAGTGACAGAAACAATCCAATTGAAGAAGCTGTTGATCTCCCCAAGGTAACTTACTATTTCTTCATGAGTAATTTATATTAAGGAACTAAAGACTGTATATTCATCTTCTATTTACACTCCTCTCTAAAAATATTGCTTCTAGTTGTCAAATACAAGACTTGCTTAAGCTATTTGCAGGAAAGGAAATACCAGTGTCGGAACTTGTTAATTATTTTGCATCTGTGTTTTATTTAGCCACACCATCACTATGTCTAAAGGTTATAGACTCAGAGTTACAATCAATACTGATCAGATAAAGAGATTAGTCAGCAAATCAATAACATACATACCAACAGGAAGCACTGTGCACTCAAAACAACAATGAATACAAAGGGTACAGATAAACCTCGTCACCTTTATTTAGACGAAAGCTGATTCTAGAGCACTTCCACAATGTCATTAATAATGCACAAACCTTTTGGAGTCTTAGTTTGCTATACAAGCATAATGTAGATCTTGAATAAGTTTCAAGATGTGACATAAAATAGTTCTGTACAAAATCTTTGGTTTGGGGGTTTACTGACAGATATACAGGCCGTCCATGGAAAGGATACACAATGTTTAACTTCTTCAGGAAGTCTATATAAGCATTTGAGTCTTACTGTCATTCTCCCTTACAGTGCCTTACTGGTTTATGACATTCAATGGACCTGGTCGCTGAAACCAGCTTTCTTCATAACAAGCTAAAGAGGGAGAGATACATCCTATGAGTACACATCCCATGTTCCAGCTGGGAATGGCCTTCCAGTCCAGAGGGCTGGACTAGAATTTTTCCTGAGCAGAACTGCTTGAAATGCATATAATGCTGTCAATGGGTCTTCAATACACACTGGTTCACTCTACAAATCTACTTTAATTTGTCCATCATAATTGCTAACAGAGATAAAGACTTACTCTATTAGAGCACAAGCATAGACGAAGGTTAACATTTAGTTAATATTTACCTTCTTGAAAGTGTGTATTTTCATTTTTTAGATAAATGTGGGCCTTTTATGATGTGAAGAGATTAAACATATACACATGCAAGAAGAAAAGAAAAAATCTGAATTACCAGAAATTTTATATTTGCCCTCCTTATATCCTATTTTGTACCACCTCACACTTGCTATGCTTGCTTTCTATTTTGGATCAGGTCTAGCTGCCATCCTCATATTTTCCACTGTTTCTGAACATGTCTCAGCCATTTTTCTCTGTGCCTGCCCTTCTTTTCTGCCTTTCTAATATCTGTTCTTTCCCAGGCCCTTCTTTTTAACCTTAAGTAGACTAATTGAGATTAAAACAAATAACCTGCAAAGAATATGTCCTTTTTCTTATCCTTCTACTTTTCCCTCCCACACAAACTGCCTGACTACGGTCAGCTGTCATGAAAAATTTTACCTGGGATGCCACCTTGCCAGGAGGCACTGTTCAAAATCCCTCCTCATCCTGATGCAGCATTTGCCATTCTTGATGAAACTTTAATCTAAATGCCCAGGGATGTAATTTCCTAAAACCATACCCTGTTTCAAATGACATTAGAGCAGAAGGAATCTTCAGCCTGTCATCCTCTCACAGGGAGAAAAGGACTCCCAAATCCAGAGTTTTAGGAAAAAAGCCTGAGCAGCAAATTTTTTGCATAATCAAGAAACAGATCCCTTCCATCTCACATTCGAATGCTTGACTAACTTAATGCATGCATGTGAGTCTCTGAACTCTTTGCAATGATCTTGGTCCTGGGAGGAATTATCTGCATCTGCTCCTTTTCATCCAGGTTACTATGAGCAACATACCAGAGAATCTAAAAGCTAAGTTTGTTCTTCATTGAAAAGAACAGGTTTCAATAAACTGAACTTAAAAATAGCTTCAATAGCATCTAATCTGTGATTCCTGCTTGGCACTGATAATTAGGACAAAAAAAAAAGAAACAGAAAACTAACATGACTGATCTCAGTGAAAAAACAGTTTTGTTTTGCTCTCTTGAAGCTACCCTCAGAGTTCTACTTTGCATGATTACTTGCAGTATTTTTCCATCTTCTTTTTTACTTTTCAGAATTGATGAGTTTGTCCAAGCCCCAAGTGCAATTGCCAGCCTAGGGATGAGATCCAAATGAAATTATTCTCACTTTCTCTTTTTCCCCCAGGTCCTAATGGGAGCAAGGCTACCTTTCTCACTGCAGAGTTTTTACTGACAAGCAGCTCCTTCCTATGGCTGACACAGGCGGTAGTTTGCCCCGGGGTTGGGAGGGTGGAACACTTTGTGCCTTCCCAGCTCGCTCTTTGCTGAGCCAGCTGGAGAATGAAGAACTGAACTACCTCTCTGAAAACAAAGCATAAGGTGTGGCTCCAACGACTTCGTCTGTGTTTACGGCTGCTCAGCACCTCAAGAAAGCAGACCATAACGGCAACCTTGTAGTCAAAAACTGGAGACGTTTTGGCCCAAGCTGTTTCCTCACCCTTTAGAAAATTATAGATGCAAAACATCATCTGTGGGGAGCCATGTGGTTTTCCTTAACATCCGTATGTGTACTGCTCCTTGAACATGAGGAACCGTAAAGAGAATAAAACCAGGTACCTTCTGTAATCCTTTCTCAAATAATGATTGGGAAAACAGAATTATTTTTATTTCCTACTGCAGAGGAAGCCACATTTTTGCCCTCCCCTTTTTATTGTTCATATTGGTGACAAACTTATTTTTTCTCCTGAAGTAAATTTCTGACGTGGCTTTTGTCTTTGGATTCTTCCTTCCCCCAGACTCTTACAGGATAAAGTCCTTCCAATCCAAAGAACTGAATAGAAACCCCTGATGGTGTTAAGCTGCAATTCCTCTGCAGCTTCTGCTCTGGGAAAAAAGAAAAAGTAAAAAAAAAAAAAAAAAAAAAGGAAGGAAGAAAAAAAAAAAGGAGAAGAAACAAACCACCTCAAAACCAGTGTCAAATTCAGGTCTCAAAAGCATGTGTTGATTCCAAAGTACAAAATCACTTTATATCCCCCAGTTTCTCATTTCTACTCCCCAAGAGGAATCAAACCAAGCAGATAACAGCTTACATTGTCAATACCTGGGAGCATGTAAGAATAACTAGTTCTTGACATTTGAAATTGCTCTGGTTCAAACATTTTTTGATCTTTCTTATTAGCCCTGTGTCATGAGAAATAAAAATATGATAATCTGAAAGTACATAATTGGGTTCAGGGTATTCTGTGGTCACCCTCGTTGGCTCTGGAGATAAAGGCACTTTGAAAGATTATGCACAGATATACGGAATTTATTCTTCACAGTCTGTGAAATGACAGGTATTTTTTCTTAAATATACCGGCTATCAGTCTAACTTCTGTAGTTAACCATTCTGTCCTGAGGAATCTCTTCTGATACATTTTATTGTTCTACCAGACATGCAGCAGCAAAAGGGCATGTGGATGCTGAGATGTTTATTACTGCAGACAAGGAGGCTACTTTGAATCCCCATGATAGCTGTTTACACCACCACGTCTTCACTGCCTCCAGGTTTGGAGATACTGCTCGCAGAAGGTTCAGCCACACTCACCAACACATTATGGACTGGAAGCTACAGTTTTACAAGGTGTTTGGACAGAAATGTGTGTGCATTAGGCAACCCACACAACTTCTAGTTAGATGTTTAAGGAGCAGCGCTTTGTGGCTGGGCCAGCCCTGTGCATCCCCAGAGGAGCGCTGGCACACAGTTGCTAGCAAGGAAGGCTGAGCAGCAGTCCCCACTGCCCAGCCCACCACCCGCTCTTCTTTAAATCTCCACCAGGACCCTTGCTGCATCAATGGATCATGTGCAGAGGGCTTTCCACAAGCTGAGTTTATTGAGCTGTTATAGTAAAATATATCTCAGACAGCCCCAATGCAGCCAAAACAATCTGTCATTTTTAATTCTTTCTGTCACCTCATTAGGTATATAGCTAGAGTGACAGTAAAAAGAAACAACCAACCAAACAACAATAACAAAAAAAACAACAGCAAAACCCAGAGCACAATGTTTCTACATCCCCTGCTCAGACTTTTAACATAAATATCAGTGCACCAGAAGATTCATCGACCAAACATATGTGACTTGGTGCTGTATATAACAAAGTGACATGCAGAATGGTCTCAGTAGGCATATAAAGCAATTAAAAATAACTATGCTTCAAAGCATTGTACTATATAGTATAAAAGGTCATCCCTATAAACATGAAAAAGATGACCGTGTTTTTTTCCTACAAACACACAAATACTCAGCTAGAGGTTCCATTCCCAAGAGGTAATCTTTAAAAAACTCTGAAATGTGCCATGTCCTGTATCCTTTTCCCTCAGACCATAACTTTTCATCAACACTTAATATTTTAAGTGAAAACAATAGGAAACATTATCAAGGCTAACTATATGTCAGAAGACAATAATAACTACAAAAAATTCACCCCATGCATACACGATAGTGAAGGAATCCCTGGGTAACCTTCTGTGAAAATGAAAATCTATGTCTTTTTCCTCCTAAACCTTGTTTTCACATTAATGATATGCTTGTTTTCACATTAATGCATTAAAGTTGCATTCCAATGGAAGCTGCAGAGAGTACATTTTGAGCGGTTTGCAGTAACACTCTGAGTTTGTGATAATAATGTTTGTGCACAGATGTAAATAATGTGCTGACAGATTAAAAAGGAGTCAGCTGGTGTTTGCACACTGTTCTTTTTTATTTAAGATGAGCGAAAAAAAACCCAAACAAACCCAAAACCAAAAAGTAAGTACTACACCTGGTTATGAACAAACAGCTTTTACAGGAGTGGAAGTAGTTTGGTGTAATTGCAACTCCCTAACCCCCCCGGATTAATTGAAAAATTCAAGTCATGGGCACATCAGAGAGACACAACCTTTTATTTTTATTGTAATTAAAGAGTTCACTTTAAATGAAAGTCCTACTGGTGATGTAAGGAGTCTTAGCCCAGACAGCTGTATTAAGTAAGGATTTGTTAGAAAAAAAGAAAAGATAATTTATTGCAGAGAAGATCCTTGCTATGGAGACCCTTCTTCCTTAGGTGCTTCGGCTGTACTCATGTTCCAAATGCACTTGGAATGCTGTAATGGCCCCAGGGGTGTCTTGAAAGATAGTGAAGGTACAAATGTAGCATATGGCAATAGGTATCTGCTGTTTCTTAATATATAGTTATGGTATTTTAATGCCAAATGAAGTACTAAAGCTTAATGTTTTACAGCGTCGTAGCATGAGATTACACGTAATGTCATTTGCTCCCCAACTGATCAGACAGACTGCCCTGATCAATACCTGCAGAAATATGAAGCAGGCACAGTTAGAGAAAACATACTGATTCAGCCAGAAAAAAAAAACCCAAACCACTCAAGAGGGCAAAAGAAGCAGCAAAATATTCAGTTAAAATAACATTAATTTGGAAAGCTGGAGCACACAGAAACCTGCAACTTCACAACAAACTCCACTGCTGCAATGGGTAACTCAAGCATGCCTTCCTTTTTTGAAGGATTTGCCTTTCAACCTAATTAGAGCAGGGACAGGGAGATCAGATGTTCCTTGCTCCTTTTGAAAAGCAACTGGGAAAACTCCATGTAATCAGGAGGTATTTATGATTTTCATTGACTTTCAATTTTCTTGGTTCATCTGTTCCCTTTTAGAACATTTAAGACTAGTCTGTTCTAAACTGTATGTTGAATTCACTTTAATCAGGTGTCTTTGTAACAGGCATTAGGTCATTTACTGTTTGATTTTTTTCTGTGAAAATACAGGTTTTCTTCGTTTCAAAAGTCTCCTTTGAAGAAGTCTCTCATAGGCAGAGGAAAAAAAAAAAAGAGAGAGAAAAAAAAAAGATTAAAAAAAAAAGAGGAAGGGAAGCAGGGAGCAATCCTGGGAGCAATCCTGTAAATCTATTTTTTCTCCACAACAATGGTGGCGCATTGTGCACTTTCTGAGTGGGAGTCTTTGTACCCACCTTTCCACCTCCAAGCTCCTTTCTCTTGTGATCTGGGCTCAATCACTGAAGTCAATTAGCATTAGCAGAGCTTAATAATCAAGTAGACAATTGCATACATTGAGGGGTACTAGCTCAGTCAAATGCTCTTCCTAGTTTTACACACCTTCCTCTGGAGCCTCTTCATACTTCTGCTGCCCTGGGACTCTCAAGTCCCCTTTCTCCTATGCTGTACCTGCTCCTGGGTTTAGAGACCAAATCATAATGTCACTTTACTTCCAACCCAAATTCCAGGTTCTTATCCAACCCCACTTTTCTGCTGGCCATAGCTGCCACCTGAAACTCCCCTCTCTTGAGCTCTCTCCATAAATCCAAAATCCCTGCTTCTCACAGGGATATTCTAAATGCTACATTTAACAAAAAGCCTCTTAATTAAGTCTTTGTGATAAGGAGCAGAGTCCCACCCAGCCAGTGGGTAGAGGCTAGTTCAGGTAGGCTGAATTTCCCTTTGGAAAGGCAAGTCTTTCTCTATTGCCTGTAGAAGGGCCCCAGGGTAAATATGCTCCTTAGCTCCTAACCTAGCAAGCCTCAATGAAGTGGCTAAAGTCTGTTTATTTAGCTTTAAAGTTTAGCTTTAAGGAGTATGTTAAGTTAGAAAAGTTAGCTGCTGTAATTGGCAGTGAGAACTTTCCTGGTAAGTCTCTGTCAAAGAAAAATATTGTCACCTCTAAAAGGCATATGTCTGCTTTTTAGAGGGAGTTCTCCCATATATTCAAGATTCAACAATAGTAGTAGGTGCTGAACACCATTGAAAAACAAGCCATAAACCATCTTGAAAATCTATTTTAACTGTTCCTAATATACATTTTTAAGATTAATATCTCCTTACTTGCATTACGAAGGGGGCTCCTAAAATAGTACTGCTTGGGACATGATATGAATAAATTGAGTAATGCCAACAGAAAAGGTGCTGAGGTAGCTGGTAATTGACAGAGTTAATGAAGTATGTTAAGCAGGTACAATATAGATGAAGTTGTTCCCTGCAGGGTGATTGGCCACAGGGGAAATAATGTGACAGTTGTCTTTGTGTTAAAATAACGTGGTGCTCCTTCTTTGCCAGATCCTATCTGCAAAGAGATGAAAGAGGTCTTGCAAGGATACCTGGGTCTTCCTATAGCAAATGCTGTGCTTGAAAATGGCAGCTAAAGGACAAGATAAAGAGAGGGTAAGGACTGTAAAGGCTGTCTGTAAAGCAGTTGGGCTATTTCCTACAACCCACACATGAATTACCCAGTATTGAAAAGTAATAATTTGACAGTGTTTTCTATAATCCACTCTCATACACTACAATACACTGGTACTGCCTGGGTATGAATGAGAATTTGGCCTGACAGTTTTTCTGGAAATTGATTGCTTTTAGGCATTGTTTTAATAATTAGCTATCTCCCAAGCAGTACAATGGATTTAGATAGCAAAGATGGTTGTGAGGGGAAGTGGATTTTGTGTTATTATCTCAGTCTACTTTGTCTGAATATTACCATTGAAACAGCAGGGAAAATATCAAATGGAAATAGAGCTCAGCCTCTCAATTATACCAAACTGTGTGGTCAGCACTGGTTCCAGAAGAGGCGGGTAGGGTGTGGAGTAATGACAAATTGGTTTGGTGTCTCAATAGCCTAATGTGGTATTCCAGCATTGTTCTTATTCAAAACATCTCAGAAGAGTAGTTAGCCTTTCTTGGCCATCAGATCTCAAAATATGCTGAAGCTTTCTTGACTATTCCAGGTGCTGACAGTATTTTCATGTCATGGAAATGTATTTTTTTAATTATTGAAGTTGTGACTGTTGACATTTTCTTGGTTGATATTTATCAGCTCATAATGATAGTGAGTAAATTATTATTGGACCTTTGAGATTTTCAGTGTGGTGTTATCTTCATCAACATCTTAGAAATCCCCCCCACTCCCCAAAAAATAAATATCCTTTAAAATGTGTCCTTCAAATAGAGGCATCAAAATTAACCAAGAGTTCTTCCTAAGGTTTTAAACAGTACTGATATTTAAAAAAAGACATGATTCTTAGCAAACATCTGAGCACATAAGCTAAGAATATATTTCTGAGCATCACACAGCAGACAATTTTTTTTAATGTTCAAAATACATTGAGTGGGAAGGGTTAAATGGAAACACTTGTTCATTGTACGATTTAGGCTTACAATAATAATGATCTTATGGCTGTGAG
Organism: Myiopsitta monachus; assembly: GCA_017639245.1. NCBI lineage: Eukaryota > Metazoa > Chordata > Aves > Psittaciformes > Psittacidae > Myiopsitta > Myiopsitta monachus. The sequence continues at coordinate 98,762,164 of CM029917.1, read as the reverse complement.
ATTTGTATAGGCGTTTGTTATTATATTGTCAAGGAGAACAACCTGGACAAGAGAACAATTTCTACAGAGCTTCTTATTATGGGAATTTGAAAATCACTCTCTTACAGTTTATTATGGACCGTAGTTCAAAACATTTTTGTGTCCAAAGAATCTCAGCTGATGCCATTAAGACATCATAAAATACCACAGAATACCAGGAGATCAAACCAACTAGCAATTATCCAAAGCATTTTTTTGGTATCTACCCAGATTTGCCTTTTGGGAGTGCTAGCTCAGTAAATAATCACTATACATAAACAAAGTATTGGCTATAACTCTCAAAAGAACTTAAAATTGTCTTCAAAGTGTTTTGCTTTGTTTGACAAAATACTCTTTGGGGATGTGCTGATGGACAAAGCTAAAGATCCGAAGAAAGGGAACTTGATCCATTTGAAAGAGAATAGAAGGCTGAAGGAAGCAGATGTAAAAATATGCTGGTACTAACTCAAAAAGTGCTGACTTCCTCCTGTAGGTCATCTCACAGGCCCACCTTGTACCACAGAACGGTGTGATTAAAAACTGCTGATGCTCTGTGCTAGCAAGACTTTTCTCTCTTCAACCCTTGTTTAGGACTAACCAACAGGACAGAATACATTATATGTGGGGTTGTGAGTTTGTATCTTACAGACTGCCTTAAAAATAAAATGTATCATAAAACCCCACAAAAGCAGATCAACCCAACCACTCCTAACCTATTAGTAATGATTGATAAACTCTGAAATTATATTTTATATCTCAAGGCTTTGTACAAATATCCACACAGTATCACTGTAATTAAGCAGAACTGACACAATTGCAAACTGTATGTGCATGAATGAAATACCCACATGCTCAGACTGACAGTGTATCATACACAATGCATAAAATTGTCCAGTATAATGAACACTTTACAAAGCCAATCTAGAAAAAGACTAGTCATCTCTCCCACCCTTTCATCTTCTTGCTAAATACACTACCTTTTCTAAAGCACTATGCAAGTATTTGAAGGGCAGCAAGTCTGGGCTAGTTGTGAGGAATTAATTGAACATGTAACTGGATTGTGCTCTATGTGACAGAGCTTACTTGTTAAATAGGTAATAACATTTGACTGTTGTGAAGAAACCTGTTTGTTCCTTCAAATGGATATTGCTACTTATCTAAAGGATATGGTCTAAGGTCTGGCTAAATGAAGACTCCAAAGTGTGCAGAAATCCAGTATAACAGGAGCAGCTAGACAGTGAAAGACTGCCCTTCCTCCTGGTTCAGATACTCTGATCTATTTCACAGTATTTGAATGAGAAGACATGTTTGCTCAGATCTGAAGCACTGCTTGCCACAGATATGCAGAGAAGGAGCCAACTACATTCCGATGAAAATCTACAACTGTGATACCCTACAAAATCTGAGGAAGATTTGTTTTGGTCTGCCATCTGTTTGGAAGGTTTGAAAGTAGGGTTTTTTGTTTGTTTGGGTTTTGGTATTTTTTAATTCCCCTCCTTCTCTTTCTCCTAGTAACAATGTTTCAGATCTCTGCAGGCCCAAGAACAGAGCTATCAAATGTGTTTCTTAAAAGAATCAACAGCCTCATGCTCCACCAAGAAGGTACATTTTTGTTTGCTCTTCTGTTCCAAAATTTTCCCTTACATCAGTAGCTTCCTTACCAGGGATAACTGAGCTTGAAAGGGGTTTGCTCCAAAATGTCAATGTTGTTTACCTCCTCTGCTCTTCATTTCAGTATTTTGGCCTGTATTTTCAGATTGTGGTCTGTGGGAGTCATAAATCATGGGGAATAAATACATGGAAAACAAAATAGTATGGTCCATCTACTTAGTTTTCAAGGAACTTTGAGTCTATAGCTCCCCAGTTGTCAGCTTTGAACTTCTGCCCAATCAATTTTTTATTTTTAAGGAATCTAGATACCTCCCCCCAAAAAAATATCGCTGCATTATCTGGTTTTCCCTAAGTTTAAAATGAGTATGTTCTGATCTGGAGTTCTGCTTAAGAACATGTCTAATTTTAATTAAAGCAAACTATTACAGAATGTAAAGGCTGTATCTTTCAGCTTGATTCTCCCGTGGTGCAGACCATCTTATGAATTCAATCGCATCTCTCTGAAAGTGAGACAGATTTTCTAACCTATTGCAGGGTTCATAAAATCCTGGACATATGTCATGTGGCTGCCACCTTAGCTTTCCATGGGGCAGAAAGTCCTGGCAGCCACTTCAGAACTTCAAAGACTGGTTTGGTTTTGTTTTTTTGTTGAGGTTTTATGAAACAAAAACAAAGCTTTGCATTATTTAAAGCATCATATGAGATTCTTCTTAAAGGATAAATCCTTTCCTTAGTGATTAGCTCATGGAAACTAAATAGAAGAAAAGAAAGAAATATTTTCTCTGTAGACTGTAAGAAAGGCATTGCTCCTTCTTAAGAAATTACATTGATTTAGTGGCTTCTGCTCACTCTTCATGTGAAAAAGACCAGGGAACAGTTTTGCAAAGTTATTGGGGCAGTTGCAGAATTTTTTTCAAATGGAACTGGAAAATACCTTTGCAGAAGATGGAGGCCATTTCTAACGTTAGCAGGGGGTTTGCATCCCATGGTGCAGTTCTGTAGGTGAGGCTGGCCCTTGGCACTGCACAGATTTCAATGAAGCCATCAGAGCTGCACCCAGGCCAGGAATTCCCTTAGAACTGGTTGCAGGACTGGTGGTTACAGTTTGGCTGCTATTTTTTGCAAATGGTCCAACATACTTGCCTGTATGGATTGCGGTCATCTTTTACATATCTGCATGTTCAATCAACACAAGAGGAATGGAAAATAAAAATTTATCTGTCACATGGAAACAGAGGCAAGCATTGCAAACACAGTGCATTTCAATAAGCCATAATTTTGTATACAGATTCATAAACTAAACTTAGGTATGCAATTAGTTGACTAATTATGCTGTATTTTTACCTGAATACCAGAACAGATGACCATGTGCCAGCCTCCACCCCACCCATTTGTCTTTGAGCTGTAGCTCCTATGCACAGTAGTATCTCTTCTCTTGTGTATAGCCTGTTCAAAACATCAAGGTACCAGATGGGTAAATGCCATCAGTTTCTTGCTTAAGCCATTCTTCCAATTCTATTTTACCATCAGCTTACCAGTATGATAGCTGTGACCAAGGCCTTGTGTTGCGATATGTTTTCTCAGTATAGTCAGACAGCCACCAGCGCAAGAGCTTATGGTGTAAGAAGACAAGCTTTGGAGAAGCACTGTTGTCCTTGTTCCACATACAAGAGCCTGAACTATGAATAGATAAGAGGTGTGCTGATTTCCCCAGATATCAAAGTGTTAAATTCTCTCTTACAGTGACAGACTTTGCAACAATAGCCACTAATGACAAGTTTCACCAAACTTGAGGTACTTTGTTGAAATGGCGACATTGGTTGTAAGCTCCCAGGATAATCAATGTACACAAAGTCAGCTCTACCCCGTGACTGCACAGAGAGCACAGCTGAGCAGGGAGGTGCTCCACTTACCTTCCTGCTGTCAGCTGGGAAAGTCCAGACTTAGTCCTCTAAGTAGTCTACCCAAGATCAAACGAATAGCTCATAGAAGAGAGAAAGAATCAACCCATACCTTCCTTTTTCTTTACTTCCAGCAAGTCAGCTCCTTGTGCTACATAGCTGCTTTGTGCAAGTTTGCCTATAATTTTCTAAACATACTGATGCCATCAGCAGTGTCTAAATATCAGTATTTTGATTACTGTTAATATGCATATGTTTCAATAAAATGAATTTAGCTAAGAATAAAAATACCTTTTATACAAGATATAGCAATTTTTGGCAAAGTATTGATTTAATGTACTTAGTTCAGTGAAAAAACTGTTGTTTAAAGCTATCTGCCATTATTTTCAATTAAAATATATTGATCTGAGTAAACTTTGGTTAGATTAAGTGTTGCCTGACTGTAAAAAAATATTTGCTCAAGCAAAAATTGTAGGAGTATTTGGGCATGTATTTTAGGCTGGGGACTCTTCTAGCATCAGTAGAATTGTTTAGGTATCAATAAATTTCTTTAATCAGAAATAAAATATCCTTTCTGAAATTAAAAAAAACTGATAACAGTAATATTGGGACTAGCATGCATATTAATTCAAGGAAATTTGTTTTGAAGGAGTAAGCATTCAGGCAGGAATATTGTAACTTGAAGACTCTGGAAATTCAAGCCATCTGTGAAGAAAACCAGGCTTTCTCATAGAAAGGTTTTCTTCTTTGACCACAAAGCTAACATTTCCTGGTGTCCTCTGAGATGAATTTTTATGAATAATAAAATAATATTGTAGCCTTAGATAGTAGAGCAACACAAATGCAGGCTAGGACATGCAGCTATTTTCAAGTACCATATGCACATTATTCATGGGATTAATTTTAATTCAAAGCATCAAATATATATGTATATATATGGAAATAAAAAGCATGCAAGCAATCAGGCTAATACACCAGTCATTTATTAGTTCTATAAAGACTGGAAGCTCTTGGAACTGTATTCCACAAGCAGCAGAGTGCCCTCACCTTGTGATAAAAGATGGACTTGCTGGCCTGACTCTGTCCTCAGCTACCTGCACTTGCACCTAAATGATTACTGCCCAGCACAGCCAGCCAGGGAGTAGGCTGAATCCATCTCACAGTGGTTTGCTTACAGCCATGCAGCAATGCAACTCTAGGGTTCAGATTAAAGAATTTAGGAGATCTTATATTTATTCTTCAAAGATACAGATGCTGTCCATTTGTACTGTTTATACTAGTGCTAATTAGTTTGGATACATGTTGTTTATTTTAATCTCATGTATTCAGTTTAAAAAAATAAAAAAATATATCCCTGGATAGAAAGTAGGATTTTTTTTATCCTTGTGGGTTTGCCTGGGAGTAACATATTGCCCAGTGTCCTTCTGTTTCTGTGTGTGGATGTGTACAGAGAAGAAATCTTGCATTCATAGGTTTTTGTACCTGGCACCTGTCCTGTATTACAATGGCACATTTTGCCTGGTAGAACTACATTGACTGTGACAGTGCATCTGTATACATAGCTCATTGACAAGCACCAGTAGACTGTCAATTAAACGCACCAGTGCAGCAGCAAAGCAGTTTCTGGATGGCAAAGGGAGTAGCCAGTGCTGCAGCCACACAAAGGTGTGCTGCAGTGTTCAGGGGGATCACAGTTCAAGCAGGCACGCACTATGCAATTTTGGGGAGTACTAGAGGAACAGACGTGTTCAAGAGAACATTTGGGGACACATTTTCAGTGCAGTATATGGGAAACATTCAATCTGCTCTCACTTTACTAAGATTCACAAAGCCTCATCCCTGCATCTAATACTGCAAATGTCCCCCAGACTGTGAAAAATGTACAGCAATTGAACTCTATCAATAAACAGGTATCAAATTCTGAATTAAAGGAGCAACAACTAATGACTTAAGTTACAAAGTTGTTCCCAAAATAGGAAAGATTACTAAACTCAATTTTTTAAATTCTTGAGGGGAGGAATAAAAAACAAACAAACAACAACAAAAATGGATGGCTATTTTCTTTTCTATATTTTATGAATCCCAGATTTTTAAGCTACCCTTTACCATTGCTTTACAGGATTACCCTAGAACTGCTAAGGTTAGAATTATATTGAATTTTGTAATAGAAGCTGAGATTTTAATGTTTCCAAGGTGTGTGACTCCAAAAGAAAAGAAACAAATCTTGAAATTTCATTATTGTTTTGTGAATACAAACAGTGATGCATACCTGTAGTATCTATTTGTCCAGTTAATGACACAGCCAAATATCAAATTTTTATATTTAGCAGCATATGATTTCCACTAGAGAAGAAACAGAAGAAGGGGCAAGATGTTGTTGGGTCATTTTTAATATGATACGAGGTACATAGAATCTGCAAAATCCTTTCTTTGAACACAGTAGATTTTAAACAGCCATGGGTAAGTTATTTGATTACAGCTCTACTTTCAGACAGGACTTTATTGAACAGCTCTTTTCTTTTAGCCATTATCCATTTCAAGCTGTCTCTGGTTCTACAAGTTGTATAGTAAATAGTTCCTGGTTTTGTTGTTTCCTTTGCTTAAAAAGACAAACACAGTTACTGTTCTCCTTTCTTCAATCTTTTTGATTGTTAATTGAAGACATGAAAAAAAAAAGTCTCTTTAGCTGCATGGGTCACGGTTGTTTGCCAGAGGTTCCTATAGTTTTAGCTGTTTCCATACAGATGTGGTTTTAGACATCTTTAAAATGAAGCACTATTGACTGCCTTTTACAAGGTTTTGTTTAAGCCCTGTAATAGCAATAGTTAAATCCAACTGATATTCCCTTGCATAGCAGAAATAGGAATTCATACCTGAAAATGTGATGTATATGAACTTTTCACATTGGGATAGACCTCTCAGGCTGTATGTCACATAGCAATTATAACTGCCAGTATCATCCAAAAAGAAAAACCATGCAAGTGTGAAAATGGGAGATGAAATCCAGGTGCATAAGAATATATGGATCAGTGAGCAAGTCTTGGGGCAAGACAGGGCATGAAAATCAGCCACAGCACTGAGCAGTCAGCACCTTATATAGTACTGGATTATCAGCTGTTTAACAAAAGCAAGCTGTGAACTTCATAAACAAAGAAAAGCAGATAAAAGCTGATCTGAAGCACCCTGAAACCCATCACCTTTCCTAGGTCTGGGACATTAATACAATTCCTTCCTTATTTCCTTCAGCTCTAATTTGGAGGAATCAGGACAGAGTGGAAAAGAGAAGGAAGAATCATTTCTCTTCCCTGATGTTCATGTTTGCTTTCATTTATTAATGTTCTTACACATTGCTAGCCTCATTAAACTGGCAGTGGGATTTATAGCATTAGAACAAATCTCTGCTGACTTTTTAATCCCAAAATGTCGAGAGATTGCTTCTTTCCCATCCAAAGTAAGTATTTAACCAGTCACTTAACACTGCAAAACCAGAAAACTATTTACCAAACAGGCATTTCCAATTTAAAACATACAGGGACTTTTTCCCCTCCTCCACCTCATTCACCTCAGTGGCAGTTTCTGACTGAATAATTAAAAACAAAGTTATCTTCAGAGATTGAAGAATTAAGTCTGCTTTTGAAGCACTGAGATAACAGGTACCCAAGAAGTCAGAGAACAAAGTTGCTTACATCTTGATCCCAGTCACTTAGGGCGTAAGCCTCAGAGAAATAGAAGCTCCCTTAACCAAAGCCAGCCCTAGTAATCAAAATCCCAGCAAAACACAGATTACAGGGAAGAATACAGAAAGGCAAGAACACTTACATTATAGGATTTACTTTAATCCATATCATAAAACTAGGTCAGATGACTATCTAAGCAGGTAAGGATTAAATGAAGAACAGTAAGTGCAACAAATAAGAAAGAAAGGAATCAGTAGAAGATAAAGTGAAAGAGCAAGGCAAACAAAATACTGTACTAGACCTAAGCAGCAAAACATGTACAGAGAGCTGCTGGAAGTTCAGTATGCAGTACTGCATAACTGAGCGTAAACTCTAGGAAAGAATCTCAGAAGGTGATAGAAATATTTTTAATGTGCAAACTTCATTTATTTTTTTTAATGTTAACAATAATCATACTTTGATGGCATCTATACCAGTTTCAGACCAGGAATACCATATTGCCTGACATTACTCCAAGTGTTTAATGGATTATGTTTTGCCTAGCAAGCCAAAGTGATGTAGAGTAACCTAATGTCACACTGGCAGAGTCAAGGTTAGGGCACAGGAGCTCTGCAAGGTAAATCAACTGTGGGATCATCCTGCCTGTGCTCGTGAAAGATATGTATTTTACCAGAAAGCCAGACTTTGTTCATTTGCACACATTCTTTTATCTTTCCTAAAATTCCAAATTTCAGGAAAGTTTCCCAAAGATGAAGAGACCAGAGAGTGGACAAACATTCATGAGAAAGGAGAAAAGTTATTTACACTGAAGCTGGACTCAGTCAGATAAGTGACTATTCTAATAAAGGTTTGAGTTTTCTCCCCCACTTTCTGGGGAGAGATTCAGGCTTAAGAAATAAAGTGACTGAATTAAGAAGCTTAATAATTTCTGCATTTAAGCTGACTCAGTGGCTTTGCGGAAGTGCTTGAGGTTCATGCTAGAAATTCCCTTTCATCCCAGGGATCAGGAGTGGAAGCCAATAAGATAACTTGAGGCATGGGAGCAGCATGTCTCACTCCACTGGCTCTGCCTTCAGAGACCATTATAAGCTGGCATGAACATGAGCCTAGCTCTCTTTCTAAGCATAAAAGAAGCAAGTGCAGGTAGTTACAGTATACTGCCTATAGTTACTACCACACATTCCCCTAAGCACAGGGACTAATTTTCATTGCTTCAATAGCCTTTTTCAGATTTCTTCACTGTGCTAAACTCATTGGCAGGCAAAGAAAAGGAGAAGAAACCCTTCGTCTTAATTAGTATCAAGCATCAAATAGCAACATATCTGTAATGGAATCACAGATCCCACACTGAGAACTAGAAAGGACCTGCTAGAGGGGATATAAATACATGTTTGGTCTTCCTGGTCTTCTCTGCTCACTCCTACCAACCAGATGGAAGTGACCAGGAGGTAATAATTGCTTCAAAGCAGCATCACTGTGATGAAAGGGAGGAAGTGGGATCACCCTTTTGCTGTGCAAAACCCAGCCTCAACCTAAGAACCAGCCCTAATGAAAAGATCTTTTCTGAGGCCAAAATTCAACTCTTCTGAGATGATATCTTGGTATGATACTCTTTCATTTACAGAGTATAACAACATTGACTTGCATTATTCTTATCACCCATTATAACCCCTAAATCCTTTCTAAAAAGGCAGGCAAACACGGAACTCCCAGAACAGTATCCCATATTTTGGGGGATTTTTGCTGAAGATGTGGAGAAGAGGAACAGGAGATTTCAGAAACTCCTTGTACATGTTGGGCCACTCTGCATTGCACCTGTGAAGCTGCTTTTCACACAGCCCCTCTGCGCACTTGTGGAAGCAGCATGGTTAAGTACAAAACTGCAACATGTATTGTGCACCTCAGTTACTTAGATACTGCGTTTAACTGGAGCTCTTAGTCCCGCCAATTAATGGCTAGGCAGTGTGACTGAACATTGCAAAATACTTTCTGTGAATGTCTGCTTCAATTCCTAGTCAAATTTGTGAGCAATCACATTCCACCTGCCTACACTTCTCACAAACGGGCTATTCATTAGTTTTATGCTAGGCCAGGAATATGAGCTGAAAATGGAGCTGCTCAAAACGATTTCCAGCTCAACATAAAATAAAAAAATAAAGGGGGGGGGGTGAATGGGGTGGAAATTTTGATTGTTCTCAGATATGGAAAAAAAAATGAGTGAGATAAAAAATTGAAAGTGAGTTTCAAATTTGTAACTATGGCAATCCTCTAATGGGCAGAGACTGACAGAGAGCAGAGCTCTCGCATGTGCTCCACTGAAGCAGGGGCACCATTGCAGGTATTTGGCAAACTGGCTGCAGAAGTATCTGAGGCCATCCAGGATGTTCCAGGTTTAAGGCAAAGGCTTGAAGTTTTCGGGTGAACCACAGGCATACCAAAAAGGGAGGACAGAAATTCTGTTTCCTGTTGTCTTCCATCTTCCTCTGTCTTCAGGCTGTAAGTGCTTCAGGGCATGACTGTACATATGCTCATTTCCAGATAAAAACAGCAGATACAGGCAAAAATTATAATGTGGATGAAAAAAAGTTTATCAAAATGATTGAACAAATACAGTTATGAATGTTATTTTTACCTTCAGATTACTCATAAAACGTCTGGGAATGAGCTCTGAGCATTGTTTCAGGGGAGATTATAACCAAAACTTACCTTAATAGTTGGAGGATGTGACAAGAAGAAATGAAGGAGGGTTTGGCAGCAGCCTAACGGTTGAGGCAGCAGGAAAAAAGCATCCAGAAAGTCAGTAACAAACCAAACATCTACTCAGCAGTGTTTAATGCCAAAGATCAAGTTATGGCATGTAGCTGGTAATATTGCTGAGGTCAAGAGGCTGCAAACCTTTTTATGACGGTTATCTCTGTTTCTCAGCTTCCTATATTTTGGCTTTATGCTCCATTTTTCTTTCTCGCGCCCTCATGGTAAATGCCTGTTTGACAGCTATTCTGCTCAGCCTTTTAGAAAGAAGGGTAAGCCCCAGCCAGCACCTTTGTGGTTTCTGTTTCCTGTGTCAGCAAATAACTGAGTAACAAGTGCATTCAGGAAAATCAGGGTCTGTTCATGGACAATTCACAAACAAAAAAAGGTCCAAAAATTCAATTAATAACTGGCTTATTATAGATTATTATCTCCGGCTCTTCTGTGTGCAGCTTAGTGACTGTGTGTGGCCAGTCAAAGTAACATACACCCCCAAGAACATGAGACAAATCACTTCTGACCTTGTTCTTCCTGTGACCTTATAGCCCTGGCCTGCAGAAAGAACATGCGTACACAGACATCTTGGCATAACTTCAAGAGCGGTTCAGTAAGCAGTTCATAACTGCAGACCATCTGGCTGTTAGATCTAAGAAGGATCTATTAATGTTAGAGATAGAACATTGCCAAACTGCAGCAGAAAATGCTTTACAGAAGTGCATACAGGCCTTCTTTAAAACCCCGATAGAAACCATTGCAATTATTTTATACACCCATTTACTCAACTAATGTCACGTTACTTCTGCTGCCATCACATCCAGAGGTACTATCCAGGAAGTAGCTCCTTGTTTGATAGTATGATGATATGCAGTCCCAATCAGCTTTAAATCTGAGTTAATGTCTCCATGATAGGCTGGAAAAGGCAAATTTTGGGGCACCTTCTTGGTCTTTCCTGTCCTTCGAGATGATCAAAGTCAATGGATAACTGTTAACACAGCATCAAGCCTCTGTTAGCAGCAGCTTATATTAAATGGGTGTCTGCATTGCAGTATGGTTTTACACTGCTCTTGCTTAGCTCAAAGCCTGATAGGAAAAGTCAGCATCATCCAGCAGATTACTCCATTGACAGAATACACAATAAGCAAAGAACAAAGAGGAGAAGATACATGAATGCATACAATTTATGGGTCAATTTATGCAGCACCATGGGGGCTGGTGTACAAAATCTGCATTTGGACATCTCTCCACACTTTTATTTCTTTGGTGTCATAGAGGAAATGATTCTGAGGGATTTGGCAGCATCGCCTTGCATGTCAGTTTAGGAAGGTCTTTTTATTCAGTGGGAACAGCTGTAAAAGTTATGAGTTATAAAAAATGCATTGTGTTAAAATTGTTACTAATTTTACATCGTCATTTTTGAAACAATAAAATGTGAGAAATTCTGCATTTTCTGTTCTATTATATTTTATTATGGATCATTATAATAATTATATTAGTATTTTCAAAATCATATTTTGAAAACTGCCTGAACACCCATGTTTTCTCTTATAGATTCATTTATATGTATTTAGAATATGTATTGACTCTCAGAAAATGAAAATGCATTTCCTAAATATTTTCTTGGTTTTTTCCCACTGGGCTGATTGGTCTAATTTAAAATACTGCCTCAAAGTATTTTTCCCTCTTATGTATGCTTCCAATGATCAGATCAATCTATGAAATCTAGGGAGTTGAATTGAATTAAACCCAATATAAAAACCTTTTGAGGTGTAAGCCATCATTGCTTACAATGTTGTTTTGAAAAATAATCTCAAGGCTATTTAATTAATTGTTCATTCTTTTAGTCTCCCAGCCCAGGCAGATTAATACCTATGCTGCCCACCGATCAATGAGTTCTGGAGTCTCTTGCAGATTAACACATGTGTAGTTTAAATCTATTTTGCCTTCAAAGGACAGAAAGAAAGAAAGTGCAAACATACTTGAGGGAAGAATCATTCAAGGATCAATTCATGAGCAAAGGAAAACATGCTATTCTCAGCAAGGAAACAATAATTTTTTTGTCTGCTACAGTGATTAATAACATTCTATAGCTTAAGCCTATTTAAAGAGCTCCATCAATCCATGTAGGATTGACCCACTTTATATTCTTAAAATATGATGAGAATTGCCCCCAGTGTTTGTGGGGTTGATTTGGGGGGTTTTGTATTTATAAAAGCAAACAGAATCTGTAGAATTGCCACCAACCATTTCCTCCACCAAGAAAACTGAGTATCACTGCACAGAGCACCCAGAAATGGTGCTAGTATTTTAGCAGTGCAGCATGATGAATTAAATCCTGGGGCTTTAGGGAAACCAACTTAAAAATTTCCAAAACTCAGGGTTGATGGGAGCAACAAAGTATCATATTGGGTTTTGTGCATGCAACAATTCAGAAGAGGAAGGATCTTTTTTTCCCTGACAAAATTTCAAAATCCCAAGAGAGATCTGACTGTCTTCTGGCTTAAAAAGCCATAAACACAGACCAAAAAGAAAAGTTTTGTTTGCCTGTTTCTGTCTAACAGAGGTAGGTAGTAAAGTTTTCCTGGAAGGGACGAGGTAAGATTGATGTCTGTAAGTGTTCAGGAGCTCAGAGATTATGTCTTTAGGTTACAGTTAATAAAATCAATTCTCAGCCTTGAACCTTCCCTCCTCCACATTAGCAGGAGATGAATATTTGCTGGTCTTCTTGGGCTGCGACTTTGAAAGAACCAAATCTCTGCAGGTGATGTTTAGTCAGTCACCCAGACAGGGCATGTTATCCTTAAGGATCAGACTTTTGAGCTCTTCCCCGGTAAAGCACACATAGCTACTCAGATGGTAAGTGATCCTGATGATATCCGTAGGTCTACTCAGATACATAATGTCACATTGGGATATTAGTGTGCAGGGCGCCTTCTGAATAAATAAATTCATAAATTCTCAAAGCGCGAGAGGCTGAAAAAATAATTTTTTAAAAATCAACAAAATCCTCAGTTAAAATAGATAAAAATCTCATTTTTCTTATCTAGTGAAGAAGTACATTTTATTGAAGACAAAACCTGAATTATTAATATACAGCCAATAGCCAAACATGAGATAGTGTATGCTAATTTCAGAGTTCAAATAGGCATTTATGATCCTAAATTTAGCCTCCCATTATAAAAACTTTGGCCAAGCTGTTTAAAAACACATCAAACCCATTAAGAGTGAAGCACAAAAAGCTAGGGCAGTGCCTTCAGTCTCAGACAACCAGGCAGCAAAAGGGCGATAGCTCACCCATACCAATTACATGGATAACATGCAGAAGGAACAGTCAATTGCCAGTCCCATCAGATGTGATTAAAAAAAACCCAATAGCCTAACCAGTAATGTGAGCAGGGCTGATGACAAAATTGAATCCTTGATATAATAGGAAATGGATAAATGATAACAGAAATTACTGGGACCTGAAGCTGGAGAACTGACTTAAAAATATCCTGACATGAAAAAGACTGTGAACTAATGGGTGGGGAAATACACCTTAATTCTATAGCATCTGGGCTACAGCTCTTGTTGACAGGCTGAAACTGAGGGAGAGCAGCAAGCAAGGCAGCAAACAAGGGTTGCTTCTTTCTGCACTCCAACATGTCTTGATCTGGACCCTTTGATTCCTGAGTGTCTCAGATTTGTCTTTTCTACCATCTTGTGAATAAAGACTTCATGCTCTCTTTGGCCTCTTTCTCATGGGAAACTCATGCAGTGCTGTAGGACTCTGTTTTCAAATGATGTGGGGCAGTTTACAGGATCTGTATATCAGCACCACAGCACTTAAAAAATTGGGGAGCTTAGGCTTATATGATCTTAAAGTGCTCCCCAGATCTTGTCCTACAGTGGCAAAATACACTGGGTTAACATTATCTGCCTGTAGCACATAATGAAATTCATACTTGAATGGCAAGTACTTTAAGTGCTTTTTTTGTAGTATATCACCAATGTATTTTCTCACTCCAGTTATTACTTATTTCTAAAACCTTCATTACAGAAGCAGTTAAAAAATAGCTTTCTCCTTTTAAAATGTTGATTTGTTTTTCTTGCTGAGAATGTGCTGTGAAATGTTGAGGTAAGCATTAGTTAAAGGGCTACTACACCAAGCCAGCAGGAGCAATTTACTTCTTACGCATATATTCCTGAGCATTATTTTGCTCCTTTTCTTTTTGTGAATGGGAAGCACTTCCTTACAGCAGCCAAGTGCTTTCCTCCCCTGTCTCCAAACCTTTCTTCACCTGCTCAACAGTAGGGGCGTGCTGGGGCATGAGCAATAGAGGCACATATAGAGGGTCTCTGCATTAATAGGTACAGTTGCCCCAAATAAATACAGACTACAGACATCATTTCAGGCTGAAAACCCTACATTTTCTGTGTGTTAAAACTGTGTTAAGCAGTTCAATTGTTTTGTGACTACCAGAGCACTTACCTTGTGAAGATGTTAATTATCCAGGCATAAAAAGACCAAGTTTTTCTTAAGGAGAGAGACATTCTTATTTTTTTAAGTTATTCAAGTTTCTTTTACTCATTCCAGCTAAATAGATCTTGCCTGGGAAAGAGGAAAAAAATGGGTCTAAATGCAAATTAACGTTACTGTTTAAATATCACAGACCATTTTCTCTGAGCCCAGTTACAATAACTAGTAATTATAAAAATTGCTTGCCTTGGGCTTCTGGCTAAGCCAATGCTAAACTTGTCCTTTTATTAGATCTGTCAGACTGAGTTAATTATCTTTATGATAATAGATGTGCCTTACCTCAAACAAAACAAATACCCTTATAATTAGCTTTTTAGTTAGAATTGAATGTATACAAGTCCATGGAACCTGATGAAATCCATCTGCAGGTCCTGAAGGAGCTGGCAAATGAAGTTGCTAAGCCACATGTCCATCATATTTGAAAAATCATGGCAGTCAGGTGAAGTTCCCAACAACTGGAAAAAGGGAAATAGAACCCTCATTTTCAAGAAGGAGAAAATGGATGAGCCAGGGAACTACAGAGCAGTCAGCCTCACCTCTGTGCCTAGTAAAATCTTGGAGCGGATTCTCCTGGAAGGCATGCACATGAAAAACAACAAGGTGGTTGGTGACAGCCAGCATGGCTTCACTAAGGGGAAATCCTGCCTGACCAATCTGGTGGCCTTCTAGGATGGGGCTACAGAACTGATGGACAAGAGTAGAGCAATTGATGTCATCTACCTGGACTTGTGCAAAGCATTTGACACTGTCTCACACAACATCCTTGTCTCTAAGTTGGAGAGACATCAATTCGATAAGTGGACCGCTTGGTGGATAAAGAACTGGCTGGATGGCTGCATGCAGAGAGTAGTGCTCAATGGCTCAATGTCCAGCTGGAGACCAGTAACAAGTGATGTCCATCAGGGATCGGTCCTGGGACCGGTCCTCTTCAACATCTTTGTTGGTGACATGGACAGTGGGATTGAGTGCGCCCTCAGCAAGTTTGCCAATGACACCAAGCTGTGTGGTTTGATTGACATGCTGGAGGGAAGGAATGCCATCCAGAGGGACCTTGACATGCTTGTGAGGTGGGCTGATGCCAACCTGATGAAGTTTCACCATGGCAAGTGCAAGGTCCTACAGCTGGGTCGGAGGAATCCCAGGCACAGCTACAGGTTGGGCAGGGAAGAGACTGAGAGTAGCCCTGCGGAGAAGGACTTGGGGGTGTTGGTGGATGAGAAAATGAACATGAGCCGGCAGTGTGCACTCACAGCCCAGAAAGTCAACCGTACCCTGGGCTCCATCAAAAGGAGCATGACCGGAAGGTCAAAGGCGGTAAACCTGCTCCTCTATTCTGCTATCATGAGACTTCACTTGGAGTATTGTGTGCAGTTCCGGTATCCTCTACATAAAAAAGGACATGGAACTGTTGGAACAAGTCCAGAGGAGGGTCACAAGGATGATCAGGGAACTGGAGCACCTCCCTTATGAAGGTAGGCTGAGAAAGTTGGGGCTGTTCAGCCTGGAGAAGAGAAGGCTGCATGGGGACCTCATAGCAGCCTTCCAGTATCTGAAGGGGGCCTATAGGGATGCAGAGGAGGGACTCTTCATTAGGGACTGTAGTGATAGGACAAGGGGTAACGAGTTCAAACTTAAACAGGGGAAGTTTAGGTTGGATATAAGGAGGAAGTTCTTTACTGTAAGGGTGGTGAGGCACTGGAATTGGTTGTCCAAGGAGGTTGTGAATGCTCCATTGCTGGCGGTGTTCAAGGCCAGGTTGGACAGAGCCTTGGGTGACATGGTTTATTGTGAGGTGTCCCTGCCCATAGCAGGGGGGTTGGAACTAGATGATCTTAAGGTCCTTTCCAACTCTAACTATTCTGTGATTCTATGATCCTATGAATTTTAATTTATTTATAAAGACTGTTTGTTTTGTTTCTTTTTGTGCTTTACAAAGAAGTTTGAGGTTTAACAGGTTACTAGTCGACTTAGTCATGTTTAAGAAAAAACAGACTCATTAGCTCAGGCCAAAAGCTTTTGTGGCCAACATTGTATCTCATCTAGGCACTGTGAAATTTATTGGGCTCTGTAAATGTGCTGGTATATATCTGTGTGAAAGACAAGGTAGAGGGAGAGAGGAAGAAATAAGGCATGTTCTTTTATTCCAGGAAGTTCTCTCTGAGATGACTTTTAAAACATCACATTAACTGAATTTAATAGTGAATCATGCTAGCAAACACTAATCCGCATGTTTTCCTTTGAATCCTTTTTCTGAAGTCAGAACTGAACTTCCCTCAGATGACTGAAAATAGAAAGCATAGTCTGGTTTAATATATCTCTGTCTCCACAAAATCCGTTTCAACCTCTCTCTTTTTTTCCTCTTTTTTTCCTTCTTATCTTCCTCACATATTCTCTTGAACCTATCCTGCAAGACCTTCAAGCAGAGCTCCCAGTAAGAATTGAGGGCTTGCAGAATAAGGTCTGTAGTTTATTCAGGATTTCAGATGTTTTTCTTCCACTAAATAATAAGATGTGACTTATGCATCAGGACCATCTTTTATTTTCCAAACAGGAAAAAATAAGAGTTTCAAAATCAGGGTTGGTGGAAAATGCAATCTACAGATTATCGAATTAAAGAACATGGTTAGTAATAAAGTGCCTTGTGCATTATTTTAGTTCTATCACAGTGGTAGGATCTAGATTGCATTTGTCAGATGAAGCCTGCTTAAATCAGAGTCATAGTGCAACTTCTCCAGATCTGAGTCCACAAGTGAATAAAGCAGTCCTATCTGAAAATGTTGTCAAGGTCTCAGTTCATTAATGTTTCTACCAGCATTTGAGATCCAAGGATTAGACAAGGCTAACAAATACTGGTTTATCACCTTATTCCCTCTGTATCATACTTTATTCCCTCTCACTGAAGTAGGTGAACAGGCTTGGTATGCAACAGATATAAAGGGAACGTGTATAAAAATGTGATAGCAATTACAGGAGGAGGAGACATTACCAATATTTACAAGTTTTTCAATTAATAAAGTAATTTCGAAAGTAAACACCTTTGCAACCAAATGAACTCAAATGCAGCTGTTTGGTAATGAAAAAAAATACACATTGTTATGCACCTTGTGTAAGCAAGCAAAAAGAAAAAAGAACGCAGTAGAAATCAACGCAGATATATCTTTCTACTCTCTATATACACAACAACTAAACTTGCAAGCACCTCAGAAGTACAGGAAATAATACTTAACAATTAAAATCTACTACTAAATAAAAATAGTAGTGATAGCTAACATTGAAATCAACGCAATACAGGCACATTTCTGTTTGCAGTTGAAAATGTCTTCATTTATTTTTCATAAGTCAAAGCTCTTTGGTGAAAACAAATATTTCTGTGGCCAACAATTAAAATTAATGTGATAGAAGGTTATATTTTCCTAACTTTATACTGTCTATTTGACTGCTGTAAGTCACCATTAAAGACTGGATGTTTATTCTGTATTTTTGAGAGATGGCAGGAGAAATGGAAAGAGGAGAGAGGAAATCAAAATAGAAATGGAAATGTTTAAGTGAGGAAGAGCAAGTGAAATATAACAGTCCCCCAACACTCCATGTTCGAAGGAAGCTTTCATTGCCAGCCATATTTGCTTGTAGATTTATAAATGGTGTAAAATGTTTTAATTAGAAAAGACCAAGTTTATAACTTTTTGGATCCTCCTGTAGTCCTCCTATACGTCCTTTGTAACTAACATGGCTGTGTCTCTGCTTTATTTTCTGGCTAGGGAGAGAGGCTAGGAGATGCAGTCAGCATTTTGTGAAGTTGAAGCCCCTGGAACTGAATCTGTGCTGAAGGCCCAGGCCGGGTGACAGCCCCCTGGGCAGGGCTTCTGCACACAGAAAGTCCTAGTAATTGCTGATGCAGCAACCCTTCTCAAAACTGAGGATGATTTGTTTGCCACCACATGTACTGCAGCAAGAAAAAGTTATTTAGAATTATATCCTCTCCCCTGAATCCTCCAATCACACCTAAACTTGGCATTTTGCTCTAGCCCATAGAGGAAAGGGACTCTGATTTGGTGCTTCTGGAAGCCCAGAAAGCCCTTTGCTGCTGAAAACAGAAAGCTGGTCTCCATTTTTCTGAACAAGTCACTGTGCAATGCCACAATAATATTAGCCAAACTAAGGTGAAACATCTTCATTCGTTCAGAGTTTTCTGGTCCTCTGCCTCAGCCCTAGTGCCTGTGCTGAGCTGCTTCAGGGAGCTCAACCAGCAGAAATGTTTTTTTGCTAGGTTAATTTCCTGAGAATGTCACTCTCTGACCCACCTCACTGTGGTATCAATTGAATGCTGGTGCCAGTACAGGACAGAATATGAGGCTAGAGGAGAGCTTTTGATTGCTTTCAATTGCTGTTGCTCACAGGAATTCATATTCAGGCATTGGTGTTACGCAGCTACACACCAGCTGGGTATTTTTCAGTGATTGCTGAGATTCTCTTTACCCAAGCCATTGTTTTAACTTTCCTGAGTAGTTTCTTAAACAAAACATTTTGGTCTATTTCTTTGTCAAGCAACATAAATAGAAAATGCCCACGAAATACTCTAGACAGATCCCAGCTTTCTATACTTCTCCACACACAGACATGTCCTGGTTAGATAGATAGGGATAATGTAATATATACAGATAAGGAATCTGGGGTTGAATCACACTGTTGCCATTATCATTTATGCTTGTATTAGGGTAAAATTCTGAATTTGATGTGGCCATATTTATGCTTTCTTGTACAGAAGCGTACAATAAGAGTTCCTGCTCAAGGAATTGATATTTTACATGGAGATTCAATACTTCAGTACTGTAGAAATACATCAAAGATGAAGGTATTCTATACATAGCCCATAAGATTAAGAGATTGTGATACGCAGTCTGTTTTTAATAGACCTAGCAGATTCCATGTAAATAACGAAAGCATGTTATGAACTCTCTCTATCAAAGAAAGCAATATCTTCTCCCTTTGTAATTTTTTTCCAAAATTCTCATTAATCATGATCATGAAGAATACAGATAGCAATTGGGAAAAAAAAAAAACCAAACAAAAACAACAACTTAATTTCTCTACAAACTAATGCAAAATACCTTAAAAGCATCTATTTTTATAATTACATCGCCAATTATATAAAACCAAAAAGCTTCTCACCATTGAGAAGGCATCTTCAGGAAAGGTCAAAGCTCTACTTGACTCTGTTCTGCTCTATTAGAGCTCATACAGATTCTATGTTCTGTCATCCAAGGACAAATACACCACAACATGGACAAGGCAGTGTTAGCTCTTAAAAAAACTTTACAGTGACACGTTCATCTTTCACTATTTCAAAGTGAACTTCAAAATGGGATACAGAGATCTGATGCATATTTGCTTTACAAATGATGAAAGGATAAATCCAAATATGGATGTTCTACAAACCAAAAAAGAGCATTACTAAAGTTGCAAAGTCAGATCTTCCAGTTAGGAAATGTCACAGTTAAGCTTGTAACTTCAACTCTACATTATGATAGGAGTTTTAATTAGTGTCTGATCTCCTTTTCTCCTCAAGACTACTGCTTTGCAGGATGGAAGCACAGTATGCATCACTGCAGGTTGCTCATAAGATATGAGGTTATGAAAAACATTGCTACGCAGGCTAAACATTGTTCCTGAAACATCTCAGTGAAAGGTAGCTGGTGTATATAAATTCTTTGCTATTTGTATGTATTGTACATTATTGTGAAAGTTATTCTTCTCAAGAGATTAAGAGTGTCAATTACGCTGTCAGGGATGAGCGAGCCTGTCATGTGGTCTTTGACAGAATGCTTGGGTTGATTAGCTTCATGCAGATATCATAGCCTAATATTTACATTTGAGCAGCTAATGTTTTACAAACCCTCTTTGAATTTTTCTGCTTACAGCACTGCATTCATAAACATGGTTTGTCTTGCAGAAAATATCATAGCGTACTGTACATCACTTAAATATGCTCATTTACATAGGCTGCAGACATAATTTTCAAATCCAGATTAAAACACCATTTTGTGTTACTATATGAACAGTCAAAAAGAAAACCAAACCTAACCCCAAACCAAAAAACAAATAGTTGAGTGAATTTGTTTAGTACTATTGAAGACAATGCCAGGTTTCTCATTCCTGTGTGTGGTTTTTAGGACTAGTCAAGGCTGAGTGATATTTACTCTTTACACAGCTGGATGATGGAAAATCTTCTACCTGTTGAGGAAAAAAGTCAGACAGTGTCCTGTTGGCTAGACTATATATCAGGCTCAGCAGTTGGTATGATCCTTAGAAGCAAGTGAAGGAGTCACAGGCACACCACTTGGATACCACATCCTTCCTCTTCATCTGTCTTTTCTCAGTGGACTCTCTTTTCTAAGTAGAAGCATCCCAGCTTGGGAAGTGGACAGGAACTACTCTTCCCCTTTCCTGCAACCATAATGGAATGAGGTAAACATATGAGGAGACGTGTTATTTACAGGAGCTGGCAGCATAGCTGCTGCTTTGCTCTGCAATACAAATGCAGAGGAGAGACAAGCAGGACCTGGGGTGTGGTTTGTTTGGTTTTTTTTTTTTGCTCAATTCATAAGAGGTCTCAATTTTTTTAAATGATCATACAGTGTGTCAAAGGCAGATTTCCTTCAGAATGTCATATATCACTCTCAGCAGGGCTTTTAGGTTTCAGTGATTTCTATTATATATGCCATCTGCTTTCAGTTGTGCCCTGACCAAATCTCCTCTTGGATGCTATTTCAGGGCTGTATATCTTAGACATTGCAAGGTCAGAATTCCAGGCAAGGTACTATGACTGAGCCAAAAGATAAACGCCTTCTCGATTTTTATTTAGTCTGTACTCAAATTAACCTTTCATTGACTTCAAGTCAGGACTCTAGAATTTAGCCCAAACTAAGAGTTCTAATAAAATGACTGAAAACACAGTGTGAATGAAAATGGATTCACAAAGAGAACCACAAATGTATGCATTGTTTTAAACCACTGAATAAAACATATCTTATCCTAAGTCCTTCCTCCATACTGGCTAACACATAGACTCAATTTTCTGCTTTGTAGCATGCTGTGGTATGGAATACCTCTTTGGTTAGCTTGGGTCAGGTGTCCTTTCTCTGCTTCCTCCCGGCTTCCCCTCCTCCCTGGCAGAGCATGAAGCTCAGAAAGTCCTTGGTCAGGGTAAACATTACTGAGCAGTAACTGAAAACACTGGTGTTATCAGCGCTGTTCCCAGGCTGAAAGTCAAAACCACAGCACTGCACCAGCTACTAAGAAGGAGAAAAAATGACTGCTACTGCTGAACCCAGGACAATGACAGCAAAGAGAAGATGCGTGGAAAGTAAAAATGGAGATGTGGGACAAGCTAAGATTGTCAGGGACTTCGCATGTTCAGCTCAATAGCTTGAATTTCTTCATTATATATTTGCATTGTGGTCATGACAGGAGCAAAGACAGTGAGCAGTAAGATGGCATGCAACAAAACATAGCGTTTGGAATCATAGAATGGTTTGGGTTGGAAGGGACATTGAAGATAATCTTGTTCCACCCCCAGTGCCATGGGCAGGGACACCTTCCACTAGACCAGGTTGCTCAAATTCCTATCCCACGTGGCCCTGAACACTTCCAGGGATGAGGCAGCTATAACTTTGGGCAACCTGTGTCAGTGTCTCACCACCCTCACAGTAAAATTTCTTCCTAGTATCTAATCTCTACCTACCATCTTTCAGATAGAAGCCATTCCCCCTTGTCATGTCACTACCTGCTGTTTTAAAAAGTCCCTCTCCATTTGAATGCAGTACTCCAAGTGGGGTCTTACAAGAGCAGAGTAGAGGGGCAGGATCACCTCCTTCAACCTGCTGGTTACTCTCCTTTTGTTGCAGCCCAGGATACAGTTGGCTTTCTGGGCTGTGAGCGCACACTAAAGCCAGCTCATATTCAGTTTCTCATCAACCAACACCCCTTCTGTTAAGTTCCTTCTGTTCAGGGCTTCTCTGAATACATTCTCCATCCAGCCTGTGTTTGTGCTTGGGATTGCCCTGATTCAGGTGCAGGACCTTGCACTTGGCCTTGTTGACCTTCTTGAGGTTCGCATGTGAAAAGAAAGGATAGATTTGTCTGGCATCCTCAAAAAAAAAAACCAGGAGAGTACCTCTCTGATAAACTGTTCCTGAATATACTGCCAGAAATGTAAGCATAGCAGAGATTATGCTTAACTCTCCATATCTCACAAAAAAAAACTCTTTCTACTTCTCAGATATTAGGGTCGCTAGAGAGATGGTAGAGGAGAGAGAGAAAGGTTCACATTAATTACACATTGACTATGTCAGATCCACTTAGTATGAAGAAGCAAAAGACAGTGCTGTGAGACAATAGGGAGAGCACATATAAAAAGTTGAAAGTTCTTAGAATGGGCATAATAACCTCCACAACCCTTAATGCTCCCTTTGCAAAATAGTAACCAGGGCAAAGTTCCAGTGAACTGTTGGCTGTAGCTGGGAATAAGAAATTAAGGAATAGCATTCTTTCTTCTCTTACTTTTTATTGTGAAGCATGCTAAAACAGAAGATAATCAGAAGGGGATCACTGAAAAGAACCACATCTGCATTAAACTTACCCATAGCTTCTTAATTCTGGCAATGTGTGCAACCTGACATAGGTACGAGGGACCTATCAGTGGAAGGTATGTAAAGATATTATAATACAAGATCTCCTTGTTCAATTCCCAAGCTGAAGAATTACCAACAATTCACAAATTAGTTCAGCCCATCTTTACAGATTGAGGAAGTTTTTAGAGAAAAAAAAAATAAAAGGAAGTCACTGGATTGTAGTTATTACAAAACAACCAGAGTGGAAAACTGCTCAGCAAAGCATTGCATTTCCTACAGAACCACAGAGAGCAAACAAAACAAAATAAAAATAAAATACCCCTAAGTAATCTAAATTGCATTGCAGATAAAGCTTTGTATTAAGAGATACATTTACGTACCAGGAAAATTAGATGTGAAACTTACAGTAACCACAGATAAAACCATTAAAAGTAAAAAGTGGCCTGTGGAAATCTTGATGGAGTTGTGACCAAAAAAAACTTCATAAGGACTTCAAAATTTGACCTAATAGTAGGATTTGCAGGTCCAGTTTTAAGATATAACCCCATGGAGGCAATTTTCTCTTGATCCATACACATACTTCAGACTAACAGTAAAGGCAGAAATGTGAACACATTAAGGATAGAATATACCATGTAAGTACCCCAGAAGGACTTCACTGAGTTTAATTTAGATTAATAGGATACTATATAAATACTTCTTGCTTGTTAAGCACTTTTTATTAAGATATAACTACTGTCTAATACTTTCCCATCATTCACACTGTAAAAGCATAGAGAGAATAACAATTTCAAAAGTAATGAAATTCCATTTTCAGAAACAGCCAAGGCATTCAAAGCTGGGTTTGTTTTTTAAGAGTGTAGAAGTAGTATTCGTCTCCTAATTTTAGCCCTTCAAAAGACAGTTTAATCTTGTTATTTAATCTAGACTTAACTAACTGCCTAAGCTTCCTCTGCAGTCAGTGAAGAGCAATAAATACCTTCAATGAGAAGTTCATCCGTTGTAAAAATGGAGACTTGAGTATGTGGATTGTGTCATTCTCTGACGATGTTTATTAATATCTCTCCATTAAAGCTGAAATCATGCAGATGACAAACTGCATGGCTTCAACCAGACTCAAACCTCTACACAGATGAAATTAAGTTGAAGGATCCTCAGCTAATAGTTTTCCAAATCTCCACACTACCTATTATTTCAATATTATAGATACATTTGGTCCTTGAGTGCCTTTGGATGGGACATTAGTTCTTTTAAACAATTGTGACCAACAGTTGAAGGAGGTGATCCTGCCCCTCTAACTCTGCTCTTGTGAGACCTCACTTGGAGTACCGTATGCAGTTCTTCAACATAAGGACATGGAACTGTTGGATCAAGTCCAGAGGAGGGCCACAAGGATGATAAGGGGGCGGGAGCACCTCCCCTATGAAGATAGGCTGAGAGAGTTGGGGCTGTTCAGCCTGGAGAAGAGAAGACTGCGTGGAGACCTCATAGCAGCCTTCCAGTATCTAAAGGAGGCCTACAAGGATGCTGGTGAGGAACTCTTTTTCAGAGACTGTAGCAATAGACAAGGGGTAATGGGTTTAAACTTAAACAGGGGAAGTTCAGGTTAGATACAAGGACAAAGTTCTTTACTTTGAAGGTGGTGAGGCACTGGAAAAGGTTGCCCAAGGAAGTGGTAAATGCTCCACCCCTGGTGTTCAAGGACAGGTTGGATAGAGCCTTGGGTGATATAGTCTAGTGTGAGGTGCTCCTGCTCATGGCAGAGGGGTTGGAACTAAATGATTTTAACGTACTTTACAACCCACACCATTCTATGATTCCATGATTCCATGATTCTATGGTCTAGTTGGTTTAGATTATGTAATTCCTATTTTGAAAAACATGAGCACGAGGGCTAGGGACATGTTTGGGAAAGAAAACCAGATACTAAATTTCATTGGGTTTTGTTAAAAGGAAAATACTTCACACTCATCTTCACCAGTTATAGTGACCAGATATATGTGATTATTACTCTACAGAAAGTATGTTCTGGTTTCTCTACCCTGAGCCATGAGAAGGACTTATCACTTCCCTCTGAAGACTGTGAAAATGACACATAGTGAAACCCTCGTTTCAAAAGCACATTTCATGAATATTTGAGAAATACCTACTATGAACTGGAGTAGGCACTAGATGAAAGAAAGAAGGGCAAATGTAACAGTTTAGTACAGACAGAAGTGAAATTGCTACTGGCAGAAAAATGTTTGCATGTGCATATATCCATAACTGCTATATCTGAATATTTTCGCAAAATTAACAGGTGTACCTGAGCAGCACTATTCTGAATTAAAGAACTATTATATGTATGGTGAAAACTGAGGTTCAGAGAGATTAAAAACTTCAGTCAGAAAAACATTCATTGATGTGCTAGATTTGACTGTCAGTCGGAACTGTAAGTTTAACAGATACTTGGCGCTTTGCTCAATCCAGACCATAATTCTCTTTTCAATTCTTTGAAGTAGCTAGTAACTAAGATGGATATAAATTGCTGCTTAATTGCGTTAATATTAATTTATATAATTTCCATAGGACCTGATTTATTATGTATATAACACTATTGATTGCATCTTTATTTAACTCCATTAAAGTGCTATTGAGAATCAATGAATTCAGAAACAGCTTATTCTTACATTTAAAATGTAACACCAAAATCCTCACCAAAATAGAATATTTTTGACTCTTGTAAAATATGAGATAAAGACTTACTAGAGTTTGGGTTAGATCAATAGACCCGTAGCTACTTGTTTTCACCCTGGACAGAAAGAGTAACAGAAGACAGTCATCATGATATTTTTGACATAGCAAAAAGTCAGAGAAGCTTCTTGAATGTATTTTTCTAAAACCTCTGTTGCCAATACATAACATAGAAACTGCTAAGCCATCATTCAGATGAAAGAAATTTCCTATGCAGTTGGGATAACAACCTGGTTTTGTAAGTTTGTTGGAAATATATTATTTCTTCTATTTTACCTATCTATAAGAAAAGGATCCACTAAAGTAAATAACAATGGCCCCCAGAACTGCTTTCAGCCACTGTGCCTCGATAGCCAGCTAGCAAGTTCCAGTCTTACCAAGTACAAACATTTTCAGAAGATGGTTCAGACATCTGGGAGATTACATAATTTGAACCCTCAGGCTTCATGGCATTCACTTACTATTTTTTTTTTTTCTTTTCTATTTGGTCTGAGGTGATTTTGGGTTTGTTTTTTTTTTTTTTGAAGCAATGAAAATTCTGAAGGCAAGAGAGGATCTTCCTAAGTGGTAACCAACAGTGAACATTTCATGAAAAAATTATCTGAAATATGGAAATATGGGGTCAAATTCTGATTTATAAAAGCAAAGTAGTGTCCGTGAAGCCACTCATGAGCCCAATGTAATCAATGTGAACAGAATGAAACCATCATTGTTTTGTACAGCTCCAAATACCATGGCTTTTCTTTTTACATATGTCCATCAGTGTTTAGGCATAGCCCTATTGCTTACTATTAAGGGTTGCTTTCATCTGATGAGTTTTGGTGACCTCCTTCCAGTCCAGCAAATGTCAGTGATTACAGCAAACAGAAGGTGACAAAAGCTCTTTGAATATCTGCAATCTTCAACATCAAAATATCGTAATCACTATTTTTCCTAAGGCTCCCCTGCTCAATAGATAAATGGTGTGTGCTTTAATCTTACCATTTTTAGTCTGTGACAGAGTTCAGCTAACCACAGTATCCTCAATTCAACACCACTCACCATTTCTAACCATTTTGTACTGTCAGAAGCGCATCAAGCAGCCTCTGAGTGTAATCACATCAAAATCGATTTTCATGGCTCAGAGAAAAATAATGGAAATTTCTCTAATGTAGAAAATGTATGTGTTCCTTTTGGTTAACCAAAATAGACTATATATCAGGACTGTCAAAATTAAGTTTTCTTGATTCAGTGCTCTTCCCCAGACTTGTGTACAAATTACAAGCTCTCACTACAGAATGTCTTTGACATAATTTTCTGTGGGACTGCTTCAATGTGGTTCCCACAAAATGAACAGGCTACCCAAGTGATGGACTAAGGATGATTCCATAGATCAGATCCACAAGTAAATTACTCCAGGGGTTATAAACAGAATCCCTGAACCCATGCTGAAATGGGCAGCCAGGACTTTATACTTGCATGGAGCCTCATGACGTTACCAGCTCCTGCATAAAGCCCACTGCAGGGTATAGAGTCCACACATGAAAACTTGGGTCAGCTTTATGCATGTATAACCCCTCAAAAAATATGTGTTTGTCTATGAAATATTGTACAAGTGAAGCTCAACAGAACTTTAAAGAAGAATAATTTAACAAAGGTATGCTCTTATGAAACAAGAGCCTTTTAAATATAATTGTTTTTAATTATTTGACAGTATTGTTTGAGAATCACATTCAAATATTAGTTTGCTTTTCTGAATGATCATTACTGATTCTTATCAGTTGTGCAATACTATATTCCAGGGTTATACTTGCTTACCTCCTTCAAACAGGTTTGAAATGTTGAAGTGAATGTACATGAACTTACTTGTAATGATCCTGGTAGGAGCCAGAATAGTTGATGTTATTTCTTTGAATTATGTTTGAATCAGGAACCGAAGAAGAGACCTGCAGCAGGAATAGCTAGGCACACGTATTTGGGATGCAGCAAAAGCATTTTCTGTGGAAATATACAAGAATCTTCTGAAGGTGATTACAGATGACCTTAAATATTTATTAAACTTTGAAAATGAATATGGTAGTGACCTACATTCTTAAAACAGGATTAGTTCATTAATCTTGAAAAGTACGTTTTCTGTTGCATACGGAAAAAAATAGGAGCAGCAGGTTTTGATTGAAAAAGGATTTTGTTGTTGACGTGTTAAGGAGACATAGCCTAAATGAAATTATAATGTCACGGGTGAAAGCTTGGGTTAGGGAACATTATCCAGAAAGTAGTTGTCAGATAAGGTTCTGCAACAGTCTGCTCTGGATTTTATTCTATTTAGAAACTAACAATTCAGATAATGCAATAAACGACATGCTTATTAAATTTGCAGCTGATGCAAAGCTGAGAGAAATTGCACACACATTTAGGAGCAGAATTAGAAATCAAGATGGTTTTCACAAATTGAAGAAAGAGTCTGAAAAATATATAATGCTATTTAGTAAGTGTGAAGTACTAATGACAGGTAGGAACGGGCAGCTGCATAATCCAAGAATCAGAGCAGCTGATTGGTTCAGGAACTATTCAAAAGGGCATAGGGGGCTACAAACTGAATATATGCAGCAATACTAAGCTGATATGAAAAAGTTTAATACTATGTTAGGATGCATAAACAGAAATTTATGCTAGAACAGCTAGAGAAGTGGAATGGTCCTTTCTTTCTACCTAGTCCTAGTTAGGCTTAAAATAATACATCCAAATTTGGGTGCTGTGCTTCAGCAATAAGTGAACCATCTAGAGAGGCTTCCAGAGGAGAGCAATCAGAATGAGCAGAGCCCTAGAAAACACAATCTAACAGAGAAGATTGAAAGGCTGAGTTATTAAACTTAAGAAAAACTGTCAGGAGACCTGAGAAGGCAGTTGCACAGTGGAATGGAACAATAAATTCTCCCTGATATCTCACAGGCTAAGAAGAGATGATCTTAAATTACAGCACCGAAGACTCAAGTTACGATTTAGGAATGATTTTCTAAATATAAGGCTGTGAGGAGATGATTGAGCTTCCACTGTCAGTGATCTTTAAGAACAGGCTGTGCAAGAATGGCACAGATTTAGAAGATCTCACCCATAACCAAAGAGGTGGACCAGAGGAAGCTCTTTCCAGTTCTATTTTTATGTGAGCTGATGACTGAGCACTTAAGCATCTGTGCACAGGCACTTCGACAGATCTAACCAATTAACTTGGTCATGATAGTGTGCAGCATCTCTCAGTGACAGAAGCACCTGAAAAAAACATCAGGTGGTGTTGTCAGCTCCTGCGGTTTTACATTGGCTCAGCTCCTGAACTCATACAATGACAAGAAAATATTTCTTCTCATGGAGATGGAAAAAAAAGTAAATTTTTAATCTTGTCTTTGTGAAGGAGAACTTGAAAACCTGTCTCCAAATGCCTTAAAAAAAGCAGATGACAAAGAAAAAGGGACAATGTTTCTACACCATTAAATTTTCATGGGTTTTGGGGGGCCTGACTCATGGTTTTTCAATGGAATTGGCATTAATTGTAATGGGCTAATTTCAATAGACAAATTTAGAAATTGATATTCCTGAACTTGCTATTACAGAGAAGGCAATACTGCCTGAACAGCAGGTCTATTTCAGGAAATTAAAACCTCCCCATATCCTTTCAGATGACTTGATCGTTTCTACATTTCAGTCAATGTTACACAGGGGACATTGCACAATGCTTAACATGGTGGCAGAAAATTCACCTAGCAGAGAATTGTGAAGACACAGTGTATCTGCTGAAAGATTCTCCAGCTGGGAACAGACATAATGGGGGCACAAGGAACTCATTCTTGGGCAATCTCTGTTGGGAAGCTGTTACCTCAAATTAACAGTACTTCTCCCACAGGGAGAGTCTAGAAATTGTATGAAGAAGAGCAGCTTTCTTCTGCTCCAGCCAGGCCCAGACATCATCATTCTCAAAAGACACACATATTTAAACATATCAGAGATATAAAATGAGAGATTTATTTAAAGGAATTTCTGTCTGCAGAAAAAAAGACAGCACAGGACATTGTTTCAAAAACCCCAACCAACCTTCAAATCCTTTTCCCCTGAATAGTTGCGATCTTTATTATAAATTTTGGTTTTCCCTCTTCCACCATATGATGCTGCTGCATGTTCCTATTTCTCCTTTCCTGCAAATAGGCATTTTCTGCCATCCCTTCCCTCCTCCTCACAGAGAGGTGAGAAAACCAGTGCTGTGACAGATCACTTTCACAGGATGGGAAGGAAAACTTTAGAAAAGACCTTTCTGATTAAGGAGTCAATCTCTTGCAGCACTTCCTTCCCTAAGATTTGGGATAAATATCATGCATGTTTTGCAAAACTGTAATCATATTATTATCATGGTTGGGGTATTTTAAAATACTGTTTAGGTTCCACTGGACTTGGTCAGCCTTTATTATTATCGAAGTTCTTTTATGGGATCTCCTCTTTTCACTTTCACAAACTTCTATGTGGCTGATAACACAGAGTCAACACATCTTGACTACTGCCAGCTTCTACCTCCTGAGACTGATTTTTTTCTGTACTTTTGTCATATATCTTCCTGAGGCATTGCTAATCAACTTGTCCTTTGGCCTCCTTACTAAGATGAATGAGTACTGTAATTCTAGGTGAGTAGTATTTTTTTCATGTTCTGAAACATTTTCTGTAGCACTTTTGAATCCTCACCCAATTCTATCATTTTTCTGAAAACCCAAACTTCTCAGAAGATTCCAGCTGAGGCAGCCTTCCCATTTTGCTGCTCTTGCTTCCGCTGCTATCAGTAAGGCCAGAAGACACTCCCCTGTCAAGCAATAGCTGTCCTGCTGCTTCTACTGCAATTGCTTGTTTCTTGAACTTTTTAGTTCACCAAAGAGCAAGAGGATCTCTGGAGCATTCAGGGATACAAAGAAATGGAAAGAGAGAAACTCTTCCTTTGATGGAGCAAAGAAGCCATGTGCACCCATACTGTCTCTTTACTTAATATCTTCATAGAAACAGCTGTGATCTGAACACTTGACGGGGAAAGTACAACAGTGGGAGAGGAATTCTCCCTGGAAATCCTTGGAGCACAGCATTATGCTCCCAGAGCTGGATTTAACCCACCGCATGCAAATATGTCCTCAAGTTACATCTAAAAAGGAGGTTCCCCCTTGCAGATGTTAAGAACAGTTATAATGATCCATACATAAAGAGCAGAGACCACAGAGAAAAATCTATTATTGTTGCTGAAAAAAACTGTAGCAACTCATGAGAGTTTTACTTTTATTATTCATGTTGCTATTAGGAGTTGCATTATTACTAGATTCTAGCTGGCACAGATGGCTGTTGTGCTTTGAGGTCTGCTTTAGTCATGGTTTTAGCTGCTTTTTCTGCAGATTTTATAGGGTTTGGGCTGATTTTAGCTACCTTCATTTGCTTGATAATTGTTTTGGATTTTGTTTTAGTTTTTACCTAATTAGCAGGAATATGTTCATGTTTATAGTGTGGTTTATTCACTCTTTTTGAACTTGTAACCAGAAGCAGCAATGCAGCTCTACCTTCTGTTGTTTGTGTGTGACTGGCTCAGGCCAGAGGCTTTGGTAGTAGCAGCAGCTTTCCTGGAAGGTCAGTATCAGTTTGCTGGCACTGCTTGATTGATATTTCTCACCTGTTTGTAACTTTTCACCTTGCAAAGCATCTTTCTTAACATCACTTCTACTTGCTGCTAGAATGAGGATGAATCTTTCACACGAATTTTTCCATTCCCCCCCCACGACTGTCAAATCAGTGCCCAAACACTGATGTGTGTGAAAGGTGAAGATTTCTACTTCCTTTCTCCTTTTCAGATATACATAGGCTCACCTCAGCAATCATGTCCACTTCTGCTGTGTTTTGCTTACTTAACAGGTTATCTACATGCTGTATCTTCTGTTTCCTTCTGCATTCCAGTTATTGCCTTAATAATAATGACAAATGCCAGGAGACGGTTGCTTGCACCTCTGTACCTGGTTAGTTCTTGTTGCAGGTGTCACTAGCAGAACCTACTGATATATTTTTATGATCTGTTAGCCAGAACTTCAGGCTTAGTCATAAACAGCTGTGCCTGCACTGCAGTTTGCTTTGACTGCATCATTGAAGAGCATGGATAAAAGGTCTGGGTGCCAGTTTCAGCTTTCCTCTGAAATGGAGCACAAACGCAGGAGGTGAGGTGAGGTGAGGTATGCTCCCATATGCCTTTTGGTCTGCAGAGTCAGTATGTGACCCTCAAAGTCAGACACAGACTGATGTCTTCTAAACCTGAAATACATTGTTCAGTCTCCATCATGGAAGGTGTCCAGACACTTTCATGCCATACTTTGGTCTTCAAGAATTTTACATAGTCCTGTTCTTTGACTTCTAAATGTGCAACCAACTGGTTAGGAGACTTCATAAAAACCTTTGAGTACTGCCTGTGGTTGCACTAACTCTTCTCTCCCTTCCTCTGAACGTGACCACCCATTTGTGATTGATAAGTAAAGTTTTAAAATATAAATTTTGCAAATGGAAGCTTCATTTCACTGAAAAATGAGAGCTCTTCAGGAGTCTGTGTAAAAATTTAGTGGTAAAAACCTGTGGGTGTCAGCCCTCCCACCACAGAAGGCAAGTAATTAATTACTATTGTCTCAGTGACACAGTTTAGTTTTCAGTGTTATGACTGTCGTGGTTTAAGCCTCCAACTCCCCACGCAGTTTTCTCACTCACTCTCTTCTCTTTCTTCACCCAGTCCTGGGGGCATGGGGAGGAGAATCAAAAGAATTCAACTCACACAGGTTGAGATAAGAACAGTTTAGTAACTAAGGTATAACACAAATCACTACTGCTACCATCAATAATAATACAAGAGAAATACAAGGAAAGAGAATACAACTGCTCACCAAGCCCAACCCAGCCAGTGCACCCCCCAGCAGCGAACCCCCCAGTACCAAAACCTGACCATGCCGTGCACCCCCAGTCCACCACCACACCCTTCTAGGTCTCTGCCCTCCGTTTTCACATCCTGGGCATGACGTGCTGTGTTATGGAATAACCTCTTTGGTCAGTTTGGGTCAGGTGTCCTGTCTCTGCTTCCTCCCGGCTCCCCTCTTCCCTGGCATAGCATGAGACTCAGAAAGTCCTTGGCCAGACCAAAACATTACCAAGCAGTAACTGAAAACACTGGTGTTATCAACGCTGTTCCAAGGCCCCAAAATCAAAAACACAATGCTGCACCAGCTACCAAGAAGGAGAAAAATGACTGCTGCTGCTGAACCCATGACAATGACCAAAAGGAAAATATCTTGAGTACATTGCATTAACTAATAACAATTGACTCCTAATCTTTTGCCACAGGATTTGAGCAGCTGCCTTTAAAGTTCATAGCAGTTGTTTGTCTGCTGTGGCAGGGGACCAAGTCCCTTAGATTTTATCTGCTCTTCGCATTAGACTGATTCAAAGTCTGTGAGCCAAAACTATAACCCCAGCTCCAGATGCCCCCATAATTTGGATCTGGCTAAGAATTTAGCAGCTCAGGACCGTCTCTAATTACAACAAAAAAATTATTGGATAATTTCTTCCACTTTATCTTTGTAATTCACTGAAGCAATTAATTTCTCCAAAAGCAGGTACGTCTTTTCTCATTAGAAATTCCTTTTTGGCCTTTTTAATGTGAGTTTCTTATTATCAAACACACGAATGTGCACACACACTCACTCACATACAGAAAGTTTTGCTGATAAGGGATTATATAACTGGTACCTGAGATAACATGAGATGTTTAACAGCAACTTAGCTTTAGCCACTAGATAATTTACCACTTCATGGAAGCAGTCTCAGCTGACTTCTCTTTATTTTTTCAGAACTGCAGCCAAAATTTGAAGAATAAGAAGAGGAAAACTACATTAGTCCATACGTTTCCATAGGACAGAGCTGGTGGGCAGCAAGGAAGAGCTGGAAGCAGAAAGGACTGGTGGCAACTGATTTGAATATCCATGATTTCAATATCCACGTTGTGGTGTCATGGAACACCAATTTCTGGTTTCTGTTTTCAGAGTTTCTGTTGTCTTTCCTAACTACAGTGGAAGTGAGGTATTTAGCAGTTGCTAACTGTTATTTGTGTTACATTTTCTTCTCCTTTTGGATCTTTTTTTTTCTTCAGCAGAGGTACACACTCATTATTTCTAATGCCCTAGCTGAAAGCAGTTTCAGCCATTCTTATGGATGGTGCAAACCACCTAAGGGTGTGGTATAAACAGATGCTGAAGATACAGAGAGATTATGATCTGAACAGACCAAAAGGAGCAGGATGTTTGCACTAGATGGAAGTGCTAGGGTCTGGTTCTATGGTCACCCGAGGCACAGTCAGATATAAAGGTCAGGATTCTTGCTTCTTCCCTGCATTGCCCTCTTGCTCTCTTTCTTCTCATTCATACAAAAAAGATGAAGAAAAAAACCTTCATGTTTTCGCAAAATATCCCCAAAAAGGAAACCTTGAATGTAATTCTGCTTTGCTTTGTATTGATTGAGCACTGCATTTTTCAATTCGAAGTGAAGAACCCCAGGGGTTTACCCTGAGACACACAGGGGACTGACAATGACACCTATAAATTTTGAATCTGTTGATTGTGATTTCTTTTTTTCCCAAGATTTCTGCTACTAAACCAGCATTATTACTTAGGAAGTCTTGGCCTCTTGACTTAGCTGCGGAACTGCCTCTCAGTTGCATAATGTTTTGGAAATGCATGCTTCATTGAAGTGTCATTGATTTTCAACTAAAGTGAAAATGCCCTCATTTAATGCTTTCTTAAGAGAATTACAAAGGAGGCTGGAGAGGGTTTGGACAAAGTCATTATTAATTGTACATCACAAAATTGGGATTTATATATTTTTAATGCAGAAATTCTTTACAGCTCCTAAATCAAACAATGTTCTAAAATTACGTCTAATTTCATCAATGGAAAAACCCTATTTTGTTCAAGACTTTTAAATTCCTTTGCTTTGTTCAACAAACCCCTGCACTTGCTGTGAGGGGATTGCTGATTGCTTTGTCAGCAAGACCAGTGATATTCAATCTTTGATTTCTGATTCATTTGCTTCTTCCTTCCCTTTGATGAATAGAATAAACGTCTAGCTTTTTCCTCTCCTTTCAGAAAGATTTCTCTCGCCTCTCACTTCCTTAGTAGTGAGACCATTTTATGTGAAACATTCTGCCTGATTTTTGGTTATCTCTTCCTCTTCACTGAGCTCAGAGCTGGATAAGTACTTTACAGTCTTGCATTAGAGAAAACAAACTTTTGTCTCCTTCTTTTGTTGGCTCTGGTGTTCGGGTGTCAGCTCTGCTTCTGATCACATTGCTCCCTCACTTCCCTTTGGCTTTTTCCTCAGGCCTTTGTGTTGGAAATGCTCTCTGTGGTGGCCAAATCTGCCCCTGTTATGGTAGGCAGTGGGTAAGAAGGTCAAGTTCTGATTCTGTTTGTACATGAAGAGTGCTGTAAGATTATGGAGGTAACCTTAGAGCAGGGTCTAGTAGTTAGCATAAATTAGGCCCAGTTGACCATGTTGTTCGCATGTAAGTTTCATCTAGCCCTACAAGATAAGGCCACAGCTTAGTTACCAGTACAGAGAAGTACTTCAAGTGTAAACAACCCATTCAACCCTGAAAGCAGTGACTATACCCTTGAGAAGGGTAAATGGTGAGCAAAGGCAACAGCAGCAGTCAGCTATCAGGGGTGGCAGCACTTTGAACAAAGCTGACCAACAGAGTGTTTTCTACCTGATCCAATGACTGTCAGCAGGCAGAATGCCTGGGGGTGTTCTGGCTTGGCCTTGGGAGCACATTTCATGGGGCCCCAGCTGTTACACTGCCCCCAGGCTTTCCTACAAGACCACATCAGAGCCATGAAGATGATCATAGGGCTAAAGAACCTGCCCTGTGAGGAAAGACTGAAAGAGCTAGGTCCTTTCTGTCTGTAGAAGAGAAGGCTCATCACAGTATTCAAGCACTTCAAGGCCATTTAAAAAGATAACAGAGGCTTTTTTACACGGAGCAACATAGAGCAACAAGGGGCAATGGGAACAAATTGTACCAGGAGAGGTTCCATCTTGACACAAGAAAGAATTTTTTTACCATAAGAACAATCAGTCACTGGAACAAACTCCCCAGTGTTCCTGGAAGTTTCAAGATGTAATTGGACAGGGTGCTAGATAAGATCATCTAGCTCACTTTCCCACAAAAGGGTGAACCAGATAATCTTACAAGGTCCATTCCAACTTGGGGTATTCGATGGTTCTCACAGGAAGCAGAGAGGTTACCTAAGTCATTGATAGCGTGTATCTGTCATTGAAGAGTTCTGATTTATTTCCACACTGTAATTTAGTCTTAAACTGTGATCCAGGCTCCTGAAGTTGTATCTTAGCATTTCAGAAAATCCCAGCTGCACCATCACACTTGGCAAGACAGCTCCTGTCTACCTGAGTAGTGATTTAAACCAAAACAGAGTGGACACCAAATGGGAGAAATGCTTTAAAGATGGAGAAGGGAGGCTCTGTGCAATGAGTAAACTTACCAAAGGTTGGATAGCACATCTGAGAAAACAAGAGAGAAGGCTCAGCAATATGGTCACAACCATCTTTCCATGTTACAATTCCTAGAACTTGTCATATTTATCTAAAATATGCTAAAAGCAGAGTTCACCTGATGCGTAGAAGAATTATAGTTAACATGAATTACTGAACACTAATGGTTTAGCTAACAAAAAGATCTTCAACCTGTGAAGTCATGACCACTGTGCTAAATCACTTTGAAAATGCATATGAGCACCCTCCGAAACACGGAGTACAGCTATGGGCTACCCACCTCAGTAGCTACTGATTTCAGTAGAAATGAAACATGGATGCTTTCAGTGGGAACACCTTGGCAGATTTGCATTTGCACTCTCTCTAGACAATGCAGAAGTGCAAAGGCCTCCTTTTTGTCAAACACCCCACTGGACAACATAAATAGCAAGCTTTAGGCACAGTTCTTGCACCAGGACTAAATAGCCGTCCTCCTAAAAAACCCTGTTATTTCATTGGGTCTATAGAAATGTGAAGGAATGTGTACTCAGAGGTCTGCAGGTGAGGCTGACATCACAGGTGAATTATAACCATGGTATGAACTTTATAAAAATCTCCACAGTGTGAAGACGAAAAACCAAAACATCGCTTGCAAGGTTTGATCAGTTGCTCTTTTCAGAAGAAATTTTAATCTGATTTGTCATGTTGTTGATTTTTATTTTTTGTTCTTTGAGTAATTATTTTCAGTTATTCTTAGCTGATTGCTTCACTTTGAACTAGTATCAGATATCAGATTTTGGGGGGTTATATAAATGTGAGAAAATATTCAATGTAAGAAGGATTATGAGTCAGATCTGAAGGAGAAAGCTGATATGTGTCCTTCTGGGAAAAAAGGAAAGCAGAAGCACTTTCTACTTCCTAATATGGCAAGTAAGGCCATTCAACAGTGTGAGAAAAGTAGGACATGTTTTATTATGTACAAAGGTTTGAGATAACTTATCAGTCTTTAATTCATTATGTGCTTTATAGGGCTATTTACCTATCTATCACTTCCAAATATAGCCAGAACATTTGTAAATATGTAATGACATATCTTTATTGCGATAGGTATTCTTCTGCATGATTCAGCAGAATATTGAGTAGCGTATTCAAAGTTTGCAGCTGTATTGGTAATGGTTGGCAAATCTGGACAGGTGAAATACTGAGATAACTTTTTCTCTTAACTGCCTTCATCTTCTTGCTCTAATTTCTTATTCTTTCTTCAAAAAGAGTGCATAAATAACATGTACTCTTTCTAATTTTTTGGTTTTTTGGTTTTTCTTTAGGTTGTTAGAAGAGAAATGTCCTCTTGCAAATACTTCCAAATATTTATACTTTGCTTAAGATTTTAGAAATTTTTTACATTAATATAGAATTTGAAAATTTCATGGCAGAGATTGTCTGATTTCCAATTATGGAATCGTGACATCAAAGAAGAATTGAGATTGGAAAAGGCCTCAGGAGGCCATACAGCACCAACACCTGCTCATAGCAGGTCCAGCTATATGTAGTTTCTCATGCCCATGTCTGCCATCAAGGATGGAGAGCTTTCAACCTCTCCAAGCACATTGATCCAGTAGTTGAAGGACCCTCATTAAAAAAAAAAAATCATTATATTTAATTGCAATCTACCTTGTTGATGCTTCTGTCTTTTGCCTCTTCTGCCATTGCACACCTACAAGAAGAGTCTGGCTCCATCTTCTTTACACCTCCCATACAGGTGTCTGAAGACAGCAATAACGTTTCTTCTTCACCTTATCTTCTAAAGGCTGAACAGACCAAGTTCCCAGTGACTGTATCAAAAACCTCATCTCCCTGAGTAATTTGACTTTAGAACTTTTCAGGGTTATGAGGACAAAATATGATGAAGTATTATTTCAGGATGGCATAACTGGGATTTCTTAAACGATGTTACAGAAACTGATAAACATGACTGTATTAGGAGACTTGGGAAAAAAATCTTAGATTATGCTCTTCTGATTAATTACAGAACTGGGAAAAATAGCAGTTTAAAAAAGATTTAAGATATTTGCTTGCATAAGCATTATTCAGAGCCAGCTTTATTTTTTAAGGATGCAATTTTTCTGTCAGTCTATAATGTGGTACTGTGACGGGGTAATATATCTTCAGGCTTTACAGTCTCCTGGCATGACACACTCTTTGAGACAGTAGATCTTAATAGATCCTTCTGCATTAATCCCAACTAATGAGTAGATG
This sequence comes from Myiopsitta monachus, assembly GCA_017639245.1. Classification (NCBI taxonomy): domain Eukaryota; kingdom Metazoa; phylum Chordata; class Aves; order Psittaciformes; family Psittacidae; genus Myiopsitta; species Myiopsitta monachus. The sequence goes on along the minus strand of CM029917.1, from coordinate 98,723,508 downwards.
AATAGTTAATTAAAAATGCTCCATGAAGGCTTTGATACAGTAGGCCATTAGAGCTTCAGTCTGGTTCTCGCTTTTTAATAGATGAACAGAACTTAACTTGCATTTCTCTATCAGATCATAATACTCAGAGAGCTCCATTACAGTTTACCAGATCTCTGATCTATGAACCAAGCAGTATTTAAACATTTTTTGATTTGATTTACTATGGTATATGATCTCCTGCGCCTTCACTGAATCCATATAGTAAAAGAGCCATAATGTCATTTCTTTAGTCACTGATCCAGCAGATCATTAAGAAGCTTTTCATTCTGTAGGCATTAGGCTTTAAGGGCTTGATTTTTGACTGCTGGTGCTGTGCATGAGGGGAAGCCCTTCGATGACATGGCCAGTTCTCCAAGCACAATATATACAGTATGAAGCCATAGGTGGTAGCCCATATCAAATTAAAATTCGGTTTTTTTTCTGTCTAAATAGAATATATCTGTCTAAATAGAATCTTAGTTTTATCTCCTGAATTATACATTCATCAGCTTCTGATGACAGTGCACATTTTAAAAGTGCTGGCAGGTGTAAAAGGATGTAAAATGACTAGCTTTTGATGCATAGCTGAAAAAATGTAGCTCTCCACTCCTTATTGAATTCTCACTAAGGTTCATTTGTAGGTAAATCTTCTGCTAATGACCCATGGAAAACAAGGACTCTAAATGGCAAGGGTAGTGTGACTGGTTTCAAACATCTACAGAATTCAGTTTCCATCAAATCAAGATCTCAGTACCTGTAAGATTAAACTTTTGCTACCTAGTGTTTAAGGAAGACTTTTAGTCCTCAGGAGCAAAGGAATGGTCAAGCCGTCACTTGGTGCTTTGATCAGCAATGATTCAATCTTGTTTCATTTAGCCAAAAGCACATTGTTCTTTCTCCACCTATGCAATTTTAGGCTACTTCTTTAAATGACAATATGTTTTCCAATAGGACTTTCACTAACTTTTCAAATTTCTGTGCTTAAATGCTAAACAGAAACAATGCATTTAAGTGAGGATTATTATCTTTGCACTATCAATACTGTATTACAAAAAAAATTCATCAAGCCAGTATCCTTGGAGCAAAGGTCAAGCCACTCACATTGAAGCAGACAATTTGCCATGGAAATGTAAGGTGCCATTTGCCAAAATAATGGTCAATTTTAGTGTTGACATTTTTTAACAAAAATTCAGCAAAATATTTTACCTTCAAAATTTGTAGGGCTAGAAATAAATACGAGGTGCTCAAAGGAAACTGCAAAAAATCACATGGAGTATAACTGAGGAAAAATATGCCCATGCATGTTTTATATACTTTTAATATAAAACTTTATCTAAAACATTGCTTAGAGCAAGTATGTGCCTCAAGTGCCAAAATTTACTTCCCTCTTGGTTCAAAAATATGTTCTATGTAATACAATGGTATTTTGTGGAATATCTTTCTATAGTTTGGATGCTTCTCAGTGGAATCAAATGCATTAGTTAGATTAGGTGAGATTTTCTTGAGAGATATTTGCTTGATTGTGAGAAACAACATTGTAGACAGAATTACCAAACCTGTAGAAATTAGGAAGGAATGAGTCATGGTAATTAACTTTATTCAGGACTCTCATGTATCAGAACCTAAATGTTACCCCTTGATAGATTTAACTAAGGTGGCATATTCTACCTACAGTTAATAGTAACAAATGTTCTATTAGTAAAGCAGAATATTCAGAAATATGATCAAGGTAATGCTCAAGAGAGGCAAAAGACTGCTAGGATTGATTGTTGCACTACTTTGATAGCTAAGTTTAAGGATACCTACACAGTTATATTCTGCTTTATTTTGCAACTCATTAAAGTGTGTCCTAGCAGCAAGATATATTGTCTTCCTTCCAGTAATAAAAAAATACTACGCTGGAAAACTACAGGGACACTGACCAAAAAGCAATAAAGAGAAATCAGGAGAACTTCTGACACGTTAATGATGTCCTTCTGACAAAGCTTGTGAAAATATGTTAAAACTTTGAGTATTTGTGGATATGGCAGGCTTGAGATTTACTTCATCTTATCAATTCCCTGGGCTAAGTTTTCACTTACCCAATATTTTTCCCAGACGTGATCTCAGTGGGATTATGAGAAATAATTGGGAAGACATACATTCCTTAGCCAAGAGATAATTAAACAGAGTCATCAAGGCCAGATCTCTGACTGGGCTGTGAATTCTGCTGCCAGATGTTGCAGATACATCTGTCTAAGCAGTAACAGGAGCCTTCTCATCACACTATCTAAGCATTTTACAAATATTAATGGGTTTTCTCTCTGGGAAAGGAATATTTTTTCATACTAATACAGTATAAGACAGAGCTGGATAAATAAGAGTAACAAAGGAAGTATTTTTTTGAGTTTCGCATTTTTGTGTCTGATTTTTTCTGTCTTATTTTTTGTACATAGGGAAAAATACCTTAATCTCTCCTCAGCTTGAAAGTTTACAGACATCAAGTTGCTTCCACATAGAAGACTCTTTCCTCCATACTTCTATAGCTATTGAAAAATTAAACATTGGCAAATTGTGAAACATTTATTGATCAGTCACTTCAGTATATTTTTAGGTCTACAAGTCTTAAATAGTGTAGTGGTAGTAACTGTGGCCTAAAGATTGAAAAACTGAATGGCAGATATCAGGATCTTAGACACACATATATATACATGTATGCATATACATTTACATATTTGTGAGTATAAGAAAATTATGAACAATAATGAAATGTTCATTAAAATCTAAATATGTAAAAATTTTTATATAATTTGAAGTGCAGGTGTTTGTATTTCTGATTACACACATTCCACACACCTTATTTTGCATCTATTTCATAATGCTTGGAAGTTGGCTTACATTTTTTTGGATAGTTTGGGTTGGCCATCCTGAACTTCCTGTGCTAGAATGTACATGATGCATGAGAGAGAGAAGCTTCTGCTTCTTACATTACTTCAGTTTTTGTTCACTGCTGTGAGTTATCTTCACTGTGCACAGGGACAGAGATAATGGGAAAGATGGGGAAGTAGCATCAAATCTTACACTTTGCATTAGAAAATGACACACTTGTCTGTAAAGATCCAAGCAGGCTTTCTTTGGGCCTCACAGACTAGTAGAGAAAAGCTTGTATGCGCATATGAGAGCAAAAATGGGACACTTCCACTAGGCTTGTCATTAAATAATAAACAACAAAAATACCACTTGAGACCACTAAATATAAATGTCCAGATGTTGCAACAAAATGCAAAAACATTTGTTTAAATGTCCACAAAATTTCACTCCAGTAAGTTAATACATCATAATTAGAGATTTTCACTGAGGTTGTACTGTTAGTAAGTAGGATGCAAGGTTCATTTTGCAGACAGTGAAAGATGTCCAGGTCACACTAGGTGTTACTGTGAATAAAAAGATACGTGTTTTATGTCCGCCTCTGGTGTCCAAAAAGGAGGTACCTTTTTATGTAATAATCCTGGGACTGCAAAGTAAAATCGACTTGGGCAGACTCCACCTCAAACACCACCTTTTCTTCAGTGACTACCAAGGTAACCCACACGGCCGTGTATACAAGGAACAAGTTGTCTTTAAAGGCTAAAGAGGAGGGGTAGGGGACTCTCCCTAACCCAGAGTAATTGGAATTATAAACTCACTGAAGGGGTGTCAGGGCACCCCTCCGCTCTCTTCAGGAAGCACAGTGACTCAGGGTCTCCCATGAGTGTACTCTGTGATAGGAGTGCAGACTCAGGCATCTCCCTGCTGACAGCCCTGACAATGTCAATCCCTGTTGGGTCTCACACTCCATACTCTGTGCAGCGAAGGTCAGTCTACAGTTTCTGAAGGCCTAGGCTAAGGTATATTAATCCATTTTGTGGTTTCCTAAGTATTGCTTGCCAAACCCTGTGACGATATCAGATACATCACATACAGGCACCTGCTACCTACCCACTGGCTGGCATTTCTGCTGCTAACTTAAGGTGGAAGCTCATACATTAATTAATGACGCAACCCTTGCTGCAGAAATGCTTTTGTATTAATAGAATTTCTACAGCTTTACAGAGTAATGGGATAAATTTTTGGAGAAGATTCTAAATAAAATTTATTATTAATCATTTTTTAGTTGTACACTGTATGTAACTGTACACATAATCGTCATATACCTGATGAACTCCGTATTTTAGCACTTTATTCCTATTAGTAAAATAACCCATTTACTTTCTTGCTTCTGTCCCAAGAGTTTGGTTAGACCTTGTTAGAGCTTGAGTAATTATCAAAAATAGGGACTTTCTTTTTACATTTGAGAGCAAGTTTTACCTTACATTATATTTTTAGCATTTAAGTGTCTTTTTTTTTTTTTTAATTCACTTTAGAAGATGAATTAGGTTCTGGCCAGGAAATTTATTTACAGTTGCTAACCATTTCCCCAACAAGTGAAAAAAGAAACTGGTTTGGGTCCATTTAGCTGTCAGTAAATTTTGATGCTGTCACCAGAATAATATTGATACACTTTGATATTGCTATATTTGAAAAGCATATGTTCTTAGGACCTTGTGGATTTTTAAAGTGCACTTCCCAAGATTAGTTAAGCGTTTCATATGATGATATATAACACAGTTGATGCTCTAAAGTACTTTACCAGGTCCTTTGGGGACCTGCGAGGACTTTTAGCACCGGTGTTTTCTGATTATGCATTGCCTCTTTGGTCTCTACTCTTTTCAAAATCAGAAGAGGGAAAACAGCCCATGCAAAGCTGCATGTACCGGGAATTACATTGCAACAATGTTCATTGTACTCTTTGAGGCAGAGGTAGAAATTTTGTTTGTTATGTGCAGAGTAAGTTGCCAATTATTTATTTAAAACTTGCAATTTGTGCCAGAGACTTTGAAGGCCTTGGCTAGTAACACATGCCCCAACAAAGCAAAAAGATAAACCAAAATAAGTATGGTTTGAAGTATACTCAGTCCCTTGTATAGAAACTGAATATACCTTACTTTAGTCCTGATCTTTGATTCCCAGGGCTGTCCAATTCCAAGAAAAACAGGAGATTGCCCGCATATCAGGCTAACTGTCCTTTAGATACTCAAGTTATTTAGTGATGAAATAACTCATAAATTCCTAATGAACGCCAATATTTTAGGACCAATGTTTTCAATGTTAGATCTAATACTCCACTGTGATCCAGTGGCTTTGACTTGTTAGAAGCCCAGTCATCATCAGTTTGCTGGAGCAATGCACTAGGAGATTTGGATTATTCAGACTGATTGCCCCAAACTGAAATGTAGAGATTAGTTTCAAAAAAATACATGCTGTACTTATTTTGTTCACTTCTTAACATCATCTTAATTTTTGAGCAGAGACAATTCAAACAAATTAGAGGTTTTCACTAATATTTTCTCCACTCAAAAACTTTCAAAATAGTATCAAAAAACATTATAGTAGATAAATCAGCATTTTCCAAGGGCACGTTAGTTACAGATTATTCTTCTGCACAGTCAGTCATGGGACTTTTTCTATGTTCCTTGGGAAACTTTCAAGTAATTTAGTAAATACTTGTTCTGCTTGTCCAGGTTACTTTTTTCCCTGCACAGCTTCACTCTGTTGCATTTTGTTGTATTTTCCTGCATTTTACTAAGCACTTTTTTTTTCTCTATCCTTTATAAATACTTTTTAAAAATCCTTCAGAAATCTTTTTAAAAATAGTTCAATAATTTAAAAATCCTTTAAAAATAACAGATGTCTCAAGCACAGAATCAGGCAGGCATACACTTAGACTTCAGAAAGGGTTTATAAAACATTAACTTCAACAGGACATAAGCAGATTCATGATGTAAAAGTATAGTTTAGATCAAAACCTTAATCAGTAAATGCTCAACTGCATAGATACCTCATATATTCACTGGGTAAATACTATACCAATTCACACATTAATGCCACATGATTAAAATTATGATATTACTTCTTTTCTGGTGTCAGATAGGAATTGAAAGGGACCAAAAACAATGGCCAGAAGTCTCAATACAGTTGTCTCTTTTTGCTCATAAGTGACCCAAAGTGTGAAAGCAAGCATTCAGAACAAAGTGGTCAGGCTTTCAAGGCTTACTGTATCAATTTTAGGTGAATGACAAGCATGAAGTCTCATTACTTCTAGTTGACAAACAAGAGAAATAAGGGTTATCTTCCATTTCTTACCTTAAGCAGGCATGCCTCACCACTGTAATTGGTGCCCCCTGGTTATTATCTATCACTTATTTTAAGAGATAGCCCTTAATTCATTCTGTGTGGTAGGGGTAAAAAAAAAGGTTGAATGAATTTATCAAAACTTTGCAGATGTTGCTTACTTTCACTGTAATAATTCAGTCTGAAAAAAAGCTAGGGATTTTTTGACAATATAAATCAAAACATAAAAATGACAATTCCCTTTCTGAGCTGTCCTGAAGAATTATACAGCCAAAATACAAAGCTTGCTCTGAGCTCACAATTCATGCAATCCCTTCACCATTTCAACAGATGTTTATCTTCGGTAGAGCAGGCTAGCAAGTGTCTACAATCACCTCCTGTCTGTTCATTCCTTGGGTCATGGGCTTATATGTTGTATGGATTTGGACTGTGGGCCATCCTTGAAGAGCCTTAGCTGCAGTGTGATGATGATCTGTCCTGAGAAGCTGAGGTGTTTGTGAGAGAGGTCAAGCTTTGCCAGTGAGCTCAGGTAAGACCAGTTATGCAGCACCTTTAAATCCAGAAGACACTAAAAGATGTATTTGCAAAAACTGTATAGATATGCTAACAGCTGTCGCAGAAATGGAAAAAGACACATTTTGAGACACATTTCCGGAACAGCAGCCAGGATCCTGCGCAGTAAACTATTTAGTATCTAAAGATTATTTTGTCACGTAGATTTATCACACGGTGAATACTGGCTATATTAGGTATTTATTGTCTACTGGTCTGCACCATATAGGTGCAGAGCAGACAGTAAGCATGGTCTTAAGCAGCATTTAAACATTATTTATATGGTTTTAATTGACTGAATTACAGCCCAGCACATGGCTTACAGCCATGACAGCAATCCTGTGGGAGCAGTACTTCAACAAATCAAGGTACAACCTGCTAGCTGTCTCATAAAGATAGGGCTACCTGCTCCTTTATTCATTTCATGCCTCTGAAGACATTATTAGAAAAACATTATTCCTCCCTTTTTGTAGGTGCACACAGATGAAGTCAAGCAAGACCTGAGCTAGCTTTTCCATTCCTAAACCAAAACAAACACACAAATAAGAAAAACCTCTTAACAGGCTGGTATCACAAAATCTGCAACTTGGCAGGACAAGATGAATAACAGGAACCAAAGATGCCATCTTCAGAAAGCAGACCAAAAAGGTTGTCTTTTAAACATGCCTTATACTCTCCGTTTTGTTCACTTCACATCTTCATTTTCTTAAACCTTACCTGAACATGTGCCCCCCAACTTATCAGTTCGCTTCACTTCTATGTTAACATCGTTAAAATGATTGATGATGCCTAAACTTGCAGGTGTCTTAACACAATGTCCAGTATCAAAACAACTCTGGGACTTGGCCTTTTTGTGCTCCAGTATAACACATAACCTTATGTTTATAGTCTATTCCCTAATTAATAGAAAGAAAAATTGCCTTTTCTAGGTAAAAATCTATGTGTACTGTCTTACCCACTATGCATTCACTTCTGCCAAGTAGCAAAACTTCTAATTAACCAGGCCTCTCAGGGGCCTGGTTAACTTCTACTTGCACAGCTATATTGCTGAGAACCTTAATATGGTCAACAACTCCCTAAAAAGAAGAGGCTTTGCACTTTCTGGAATGAGAGAAGAAATGCTTTTGCATGGATCAGTAAAGATAGCAATAATTGCCATAAGGCTTACTGTAATTTATGCAGAAGAAGTTTCTCAATTGCTCATAGCGGACTGTCAGATGTGAGACAGCATGCAAATGGAACAGATCATAAAAATTATTTCTAGCCTAGGTTCTAAGAACAAAACTCTTGAAACCTTCCTTTATTGCTAAGAAACGAAGAAACTGAGAAAATAGTGTGATTGCTACAAAAGTAACAGAAGTGCATATTGTATTATTCACACTCTTTTACCAAGCTGCAACAAGCTAAATAATACAGTTTTCCAAGATTTATGCACAGCTATATCTTAGTAGGAGAAAAGGTTCATAAATTGCCAGCAGTATAGTGGTCTTCTTTCAGTTTAGGAACAATTAAATTCTCAGCTGAAAGGGTATATCTTTTTCTGCAGCCACTGGTGCCTTAAGCCAGAAAATACAGAAAAGCTTCTTGTAGTTGTTGGTTACTAAAAACTTACAAGGTAAATAAGCCATGGTTTGTTCGATTAATTTCAAGATAACAATGAAAATACATTAATAATATTTGGAAAAGCAAAATTATACTGAAATTATGTAGTTTTAACTTTGACAGCTATGGTAGATGTTATCCTACCATTTTTGCAAAGAAAAGTAAATACTTGCTAACAGCTAATTATCTAGCTCCTTTACCATGCACCTGAGAGTATGGCATATATATTACTGAATACAGCATTTCAAACACTATCAGCCATTTTCTGTCACCTTCCCAATGGCATCCATCTTTCCAAGACATAGTTCACTTGGGTAATTTTGAGCACATAGAAATACTGAAGCATATCCTCCCAAAATGGTTCCCTCCTACTTGGCATTTGAAAGGATCTTACAATGTTTCACTATTCCTATTTATCTATGTCCATTAGAGGTGGGATTCATCTCACCTGATTTTAACAGTATAAAATCATAAAATGCCTAATCTAAACCAGTTGTGTAATGCAAACATCTTAGGAGAAAGATAAGCACTTTCAGAAAACAGTTCATCCCTCATGCTTAGATAGCACCTAACATGGATTTGAAAAGGAAATAAAAATATTAGAGTTAAGACTGTATTGGTGTGATTTCCTAACGTTTCCTGACACTGACCTGTGACAGTTTTACAGCATCTCTGATTCTTTTCCTCAGCCATGTTGTGATCATCTCAGAGTCTCACTTCACCCAAAGCAAGATCCTATTTTCTTTGCCCTTGCAGCAGAGGCTTGCATTCACAAATCTATAAACTCAGCACCTTGCTTAGGGACCCATGCTCTTGATAAGTCAAAATAAAAAGACACCTCAGGTGTGGTCTGAGCTATTCTGGATGGACTGACTGCAGGGATTCTAGACATTTCTCATAAACACCTTGCTGAGATATCTAAGCGTGGTGAGAAAAAGCAGGTGTCTTCAGTTCCTCAGGTTTTTATAAGGGTCGGATAATAAGGATGAGTGGGAAGCCACTAACTATTATTAAAAAAAACCAAACCAACCAACCAAACAAAACCAAAAACAAAACCCCAACCAAACAAGAAGAGAGCTCAACACTGTACAGCTGCCAGTGACCTGTCGACCTTTTATATTAACCTGAGTGACAATAGACATCCCTCTTTCTTTTTCTTTTAGGAAAATGCATTGCTGCTTCACCTGTTCCTCATCTTGTTTTACTTTTGGAATTATGTCTTGGAGGGATTTTCTGTGCTATTCAGATCTTGGCTGCTAAAGATCAGTGGCTTTAACATTTGCCTGTCAATGGCAGATGTTTCTGTAATCCCATGTTCCATACTCAGAGTGCTGGACATTACAGCCTTGACATTTGGCCTAAGATTGAGGATTTGCTATTAGTATTTCCCCAGGAAACTGACTCTTGATGGACAGGCTACATAATCCATGCTTGGATATGTTTCTTAGTGAATTGATCTCCATTTCAAATTGACGTGAGCAAAGGCACAAATGTAGTAGATCACCATCTATTCCCCACCCACAGTGTATTTTAATAAAATGCAATATGCATTGCAGTGTTGGCTATGAGGCCTATAAATCTGCAATATGCAGTCTGAAACTTTGTTACAAAATGCTATGAATGCTTCCACATTTCCCTAGTGTTTATTTACTTATGCAGGAAGCCTAGAAAAATATTTTGATGTATTGCATGTCGTATTTTTTAACATTACTCAAAATGCTTAAAAAGATTTTTAGTGAAATTTAACCCACATCAATCATGACCTTGATATGAAAAGTTACTGCCAACCTTTAAATTAAAAAAGGAGAGGGAGAAAGAATACTCTTATGCTCCTGGTTGATGCTGAATTGTTGAAAACATCGAGTGTTATGCACATACTCTCTCTATAGTGGAACTATATAAGAGGAAGCCAACCATTTATTACCATGGCAAATGTAATTAAAGATCTTTTATCTTTCCACCTTATAGGATCCCAGAATGTGCACTTTATATAGTGAAAATTATATTTAGTAACTATTATATTAGTAACTATAGTAACTCTTTAGATTTAGAACATAGGTTCCAATGAATTCTCTGGGAGCTTTTCAAAGTTAGTAAAAACATACATTCAGGCTAAGACTTTGTACCATATGTTGCTCCTTCCTCACTCTATTTCCACAACTGAAGTTATCCAAACAAAAGATGATACTAAACTAAGCAGACTGACCTGCTTTTCTTGTATTCTCCTTACAAAGGAACAAGGAAATACATGCCAAGACCTGGCTGTATCACAGGATCTGAATACAGAAAACTTCCTATGTGGTAAGCACAAAGAGCATCATCCCCAGCTCTGTGTCAAAAACTCATTAATGTGCCTAAGAAAGATGGCATATATCCTGTAATTTCTTTGAGAAAAGTAAACTTCATCAGAAGTCTGAGAGCTATGTCATCACTTCGAATTCCCTGCATCTATGGAGAGGATCGGTCAATCTGATGTTCTTGGATGCAGAATTAAATCTGTTTCAAATGAGGAAATGCTTCTTTTCTCTGTTATTATGGAAAACTTCAGCCTTGAAATATTTTAGCTGTACACTCCTCTAGACTGGATGCTTTATAAAACCTTGTTATTACAAATCCAGCTTATTTCAAAGCCTTGATCCACAAAGCCCCTTTATATACAGGTTTCTGATGTTTTCTGCAACACATCTAAATCATATCATCTAATTTATTCAAAGTTCTGACTGTGCTGCTCTGTCTCTTACAGCATTTCAACAAGTTGTGCAAGCTATGATATTTTATTAAAATATTGCATCTACCTGAGGATACGAAAACTGCTCTTCTTCCTCATCTGACTCTTGCAGTGGTCAGATTCACCTATAAATGTCCTATCACATTTTTAAATCATGCAGTTCTATATATCATAGGGAAATAGAGGAAGGCAATTTCCTTCTGCTGCTCACAGTGGTAGTTTTACATGCTTAACTTGAACTCTTACTGTCAAACGAACTAGAAGCATTTTAACTGAGCTAGTAAAAATAACTAGAAATGGCCAATATTCTTGGAATAGCTACTCCAGGACACGAATCAATTCTATAGATAATTTAAGAAAATTAGTTTCCAGAAAATATGAACAATGATTTCAAATAAGAAAAAATATGTAACCAAAAGGAGATGCAATTAATCAATTCTTTTCTGTGATCTCTTCTTACTGCTGAAACATAAATGTAAATTTAGTATTTGTCAGTTTCAGTTAATGGGAAACCCAAGGCTGAGTTTGTAACTGGGAAGCTTCAATACAACTAGCAAATTGAAAATGTTAAAGGAAAAAAACCTTATGAAGAAGATGAGATCTGCGTGTACACATTTCTCCTTGTCTCCTTCTGACTAACAGCTGGTGGTTCAACATAATTACATTTCCTTTCCAGCATCTTTATGGACTGGTCAGCCTTGCAGACCTCTTGAGGGAAAACAAACACACAAACAAACAAACCAAAACCACAACCCCCCCAAAAACCAGACTGGTAGCACAGGCAGTAACTGTTCTCAATCACTGTTAGAGTTGATCTCCTTTGCTTTAGAGAACTCCAAAGCATCTAATGAATTTCAGTTTTCTCATTTGTCTGCTTTTGTGGAAGATGCTTACGCTGGTTTTGGCTGGGGTAGAGTTAATTAACATCATAGTAGCTAGTGTGGGGCTAAATTTTGGGTTTGTGCTGCAGTGTTGATAATCCAGGGATGTTTTAGTGGTTGCTGAGCAGTGCTTACACAGAGTCAAGGCCTTTTCTGCTCCTCACACCACCTATCAGTGAGGGTTGGGGGTGCACAAGAAGTTGGGAGGGGACACAGCTGGAACAGCTGACCCCAGCTGACCCAAGAGATATTCCATACCATATGGTATCATGCTCAGCATAGAAAATTGAGGGAAGAAGGAGGAAGGGGGAAATGTTGGGAGTGATAGCATATGTCTTGACAAGTAACTGTTACATGTGATAAAGCCCTGTTTTCCTGGAGGTGGCTGAACACCTGCCTGCTGATGGGAAGTGGTGAATGAATTCCTTTGCTTGTGCCCGTGGTTTTTGCTTTACCTGTTAAACTGTCTTTATCTCAGCCCATGAGTTTTCTCACTTTTACTCTCCTGGTTCTCTCCCCCATCCCACTAGGGATGAGTGAACAAGTGGAGCTGAGTTGCCGGCTGGGTTAAACCACCACAATGCTGAAAGCATCTCCTCTTCTGCCCATTTTCGGTAATTGCCTTGTAACAGCAAGGAACACTTTAGGAGAATCTATTGGCCATGTTATATTACATTTGACCACTAGACTGATGCTCTGCAGGCTTTAACTCATGGGATCCTCTGCCATAATTTTTCTTCCACTTCATTTACAATATTCCTATTTTTAGCACCAACATGAGACAGACCCAATTATACCTGAAGTTTAGCAGCACATAATAGATGTCTGAATTTGACTCTTGAGTTACTCTAATCATCATTTTCATGGTTTAACATCATTTAAACAATGCTATTTGGTTTTAAACACCCAGGGTTCAAAGTCACATGCTTAAAATTATGTATTTTCAACCCCCCAACCATAAATTACTAAGAAATGCATTATAGTCAAGTACCTGTGATATTCTGTTTATCAGATATAGATTAACAAATGAGATTCTTTTTTAGCAGATATGTATATATTAGCAGAGATATATTTTACCAGCTGTATTCTCCATTAATATTTGTTTTCTGAATGTTGGGAACAATAAGTGCAGCTGTGCTCCACTTGACCAAGTCCATAATATTCCAACTCCAAAGCAATGGAGACCTGGCACCCCTTTTTGTCTCTAACATGACATCATGTGGATTATTAGCAACAAGTTTGAATTGTTACAGCATTATTTCACAAACCTTAAACATCTGTCTGAAATCCAGTCTCGTAAGTATAGGTCTACCAGACTTTGTCTGGGATTTCCTGGATATGAGTATCTCCATAAGTCTGGTGCCATTATAAGATAACTCTGAAGCTGGATTTATTTTACTGCATATGTATGAAACAGCTGTGTACTGCAAATACAGTTGGTCTCTCAGAATCTTTTCCTTAAATTTACTGACACCTGGTAGCCCTGTAAGGTTGAATGCTACTATGCATACACAGTAGAGCTAGCCAGGCTACTTAGATGTCAGCAAATCCCAGACATTCACTGCAGATGTGCCTATTAGTAAGGAGTTACAGACACCCCACAGCCAGATTCACATTATTACATGTGTTCAGTAGACAATAAATTCACAATGATATGAAAACATGAGTAAAAATTATGCTGTAAAAATGAAGAATATATTTTCATCCTTTGCAGACCAGTTTTCATCTGGAAAAGGGTATGTCCCAGTCATGTGGTAAATCTGATTAAACAAATAATAATAAAGAAATAAATAGTAACAAAACCAATCAACCAAACAAAGCACAACCAACAAAGTATTGATATTTCCAGTCATCTTTAGGTAGGCAAGACACCAGGCAGCTGGGAAAAATTGCTGGAAGAGGGAAAATGGTCCCACCAAATTATGCTTTATGTAAAACTTACAGATAGCACATTTTACAAGAATGTCCATCCTAAAAATACTTTTAGACTAGAGTATTTTGGACCCCTTCGGATACGTGTAACTTTGAAGGACTTAACTCTGCCATATCTTGAACCATATCTAAAACATCCTTTGAGAGACTAAAATGTCACTGTTTCTTTCAAGTACAAATGTGGAAGAGAAAACATCACTATTATATCCTCAGAGAGCCTCATGCTAAATTTTGACTCGCATGTGTGTATATATGTATATGTACTATATATATATATCCCATTTATATAAGTAGCATATCAGAGCTGAGACCTGCTGTGCATATCTGAGAGACAATTTTTTTGCTGGAGAATATTTCATAGTGTCTAAAAGATAAAGAATTGTTTGTGATGAGATCTGGTCATTGTTCCCAGAGCTGTATAATTAGTCCTAAATGTTCTAGTTACAGTCTTGCTGTGGATTTGCATGTGTAACTCCTGGCAATTGAAGCAGGACAGAATTAAGCTTTTGCTCTGTGTGAGAAGCAATATATGAAACTGTGCCCACTGAAATCACTGAGAATATTTCCTTTTCTTTACTGGGTCAGGATTTTCTCCCATGTCTGACTAAGTACTCAATAGATTCATTTTCAGAGACTCTATTCCCTCTCCCTTTTCTCCTGGTTAGATAAGACAAAATATTTTCAAGAAAAAAAATAAAAAGAGAACTAATCCAAATAAATGCATAATTTCAATATCCTACTTCTCCCTGGCATAAAAGGAGAAAGAAAGGGCATATATTCCTACTGGAGTTTTGATTCTAAATCCAATGTAAATACAAAATGAAATGTAAATCCATCGGCTTTTTGTGTTGTGAATTTTGCAACATTTTTAGTAGCGATTCAGCTATATGCTGAAAAGTGTATTCTGTTAAAAAAAAAAAAAAAACAAAAACAAACCATAAACAGTTGAGGAAGGGTTTGAGGTGATGCTTTTGTGTCTGCTGTAATATAAACCTCTTGTATACAGCCAGGTGAAATCAAGGAGTAGGCAAAGTGACATAAACCGCATCCTTCTCTGATCTCCAAGATCTTATGACATGTTTGCCTTTACACTTGTAACTCTTTGGTAACGTTTCAATTGAGCTCTCCCTCACTGTGTCACTGTCTTAGGTATTTTTCACTTTTCTAATGTCAATAGCTCTTCTGTTGAGAGGACTCAATAGGAAGTAAATGCAGGGAGTATGAGCTCTGATGAGATCCTTTAATCCACCCCTAATCCCACTCAATTAAAACTCCATTGATGACAGAGAAATCATTAAGTGCTGAAGAGCAGGAAAATGAGCAAAAACAATCCTGCATGAGAAATTAAATGCACAGCTTTTAACAGGGGTGTTCTGCTCCTTCCTCAGCACACCTCCTTTCTGTGCCATCGCTGGCAAACCACACTCTTAACTCTAACAGCTGAGCAGGTAAAAATGTATAATCTAGTTGGCAGCTTAACTAATGCATCTCTGACTGTTCAGGGAGGGTTACGACCAGAACACCTAATATTGCACATCCCAATCTTGGGATGGAGTGATCTGGAGGTTTATGAGAAAAGTCCATTCAGTGACTGCTTTCTTCTATGAACTAGAAACGCAGCGCTAGTAAACTGTGCACCCAGTTCTACCTATACATTGTTGCTTGTCTGTGTATTTCTGTAATTTGCTTCCAGAGAGGCAGTTTGCAGAGATAGGAGAAAAAATACAAGTAAAAATAACCAAAACACCCCAATCATCATTCTGAAATAACTTTCGATTGCATAATTTGCTAATGTGAAACACAGAGGGTATTTATTGTTTGATATCTTTTCTTTCAGCATGTCAATTTTTCTGCTTTACATCTTATCTAATTAAGAGGGGGGAAAATGAAGCCAAGAAAGTAAGATTTTATGTTACCTCTCCCCTTCACATGTCCTTCTCTGATATCTTCAAGTGGGTTTTAGGTCATAAGGAAATAGGAGGCATAACAGAGCATATACAAAGAGCTAAGGAGCAGCAGGTCTGAATAATATTTTCCACTGAGAAACCTTGGAACCATATGCTCTAAATGTTGAGTACAGTTAATGTGGCTTGAAGCAGCATTAAATCCAGTTACACCGCATGAGCCCCCTCTTCCCAGAGAGCACACATGGGTCATGGAGCCAAAAGCAGTACAGCAACCGGCTGGACTTTGTTGATGGTTCTGGTGGCAGCCAGAGGAAAGCCTTTGAAAAGAGACATTTTGCATGTCTGAGAATAGACAGCATCACAGTCTTGATTTCTCATGAATTCCCAGTCTGTATTTTCTTCTGGGAAAGAAATAGCCCTATTTTGGAACCTCAGATAATCTCACAGACATAAGGAGGACATAAGGTAATTTATAGAAACGTAAGACCCAAACAATTGTAGGCTTCTTGGAGTCATTTTTTCCCTTTGTGTGATTTTACACTGGAAGGGAATACGCAGACTTTCATCTTTCTTCATCGCTAACTTAAAAAAGGAATGGCCTGGTACTTTTCCAGGCAATCTGTGTGCACCTATAAAATGAAATGCAGCTCATAAACATTAACCATGTTGAAACAATACACTTGCTGTTTGCAATCACATTGTAAACAACTTAGATGTAAGATACAATTTGTAGACATCTGTAATGTCACTGCACCGGGAAACCCAACCTCCACACCTAAAACACATACTAATTATCAGCACATATATATTTTGCCTTGCAAACAAGCTTTTGACCAATTTGTGTATTGTCCATATGACATTGCTTTTAATATTTATTTCTGAAAAAGTAGTGCTAGTATTTAACCTCAGACCACTTTTACACTCCTTTCATCCCTTTTCTCCCTATTTCTCTGGTACACACTCACTGCTGTCTACTTTAAACTGCAGATTGCCAGAACTTCTTTGCTACGTGTTCAAGTGCCTTGTTCAATGCCTTGTATTCTAATTCCTATTTAGTGCCCCTAGGCACTGTGGTACAAATTATACCTCTCAGGTCCTGACCCTTCAGATACTTTCTAGTACAAGTAATACCCACTAAGGCTGGTAAGCATGTCCAAGAGCAGGCTGATGGTTTGTACAATTGGCAAACAGAGGCTCAAGAGATTCTTTAGAGGTTTCACTTGATAAACTGGAGCATGTTGCCATGTTCGTATTCCCTGACTTTTATTTTGATATAACAGAAAGCTTTAGAAAGATAGGCAGTTTCCAAGGACTGAAGTACCTTGCAACCTGCTTGTAGATCTCCCTTGGACAGCTCGGAGTCATCCCTCTTGCTCCTTAGCCACCAGAGCCATGGTCAGCTGCCAGTCATCAGCTTCAGCTGTAAAATTACAGCATCTGCAAATCTTCCACAACTCCTCTGACTTCTATTTATAGAAATATACTATGACCTCTGCTTGGTGGGTTTGGTGCCAGAAGTAATTTTAGAGGGGACTTGGCTGGTTTCTTCTGTCTCTTTTTTTGTACTATTTTGACACAAGTAACGTAAGGTCAGAGTCAAGACCTTGCAGAACAATTCCTCTATCATATTACAGTGCAGACTTTTTGTTTTTCACACTCATTGCTGTTGCAGAGAAGTCCACTAGCAGACACTATCTGTCAGTTTATCTTGTGCATTGTGAAATAATAAAAAAAAAGACGGCTCTGCTGGGTTTTGGCAGGAGGAAAGACTACATTGGGTGATAAGCCCTAGGAATGATATTCTAGACTCTGATTTATTTTTTCAAGTCAGATGATAGAGAATTTAGTGGGACAGTCATAGAATCATAGAATAGTTAGGGTTGGAAAGGACCTTAAGATCATCTAGTTCCAACCACCTGCCATAGTCAGAGACATCTCACACTAAACCATGCCACCCAAGGCTCTGTCCAACCCTTCCTTGAACACCGCCAGCAATGGAGCATTCACAGCTTCCCTGGGCAACCCAGTCCAGTGCCTCACCACCCTTACAGTAAAGAATTTCTTCCTCATATCCAATCTAAACTTCCCCTGTTTAAGTTTGAACCCGTTACCCCTTGTCCTCTCACTACAGTCCCTAACGAAGAGTCCCTCCCCAGCATCCCTATAGGCCCCCTTCAGATACTGGAATGCTGCTATGACGTGTCCACGCAGCCTTCTCTTCTCCAGGATGAACAGCTACAACTTTCTCATCCTCCTCAGGAGACAGAGAACACACCTGGGGAGCATAACACTTAAATGAGTGCCTGAGGTGTCAGTTTCTTTATTAGCTGTATCACAAATATCCTGGTTCCCTTCCTCTCAGTTTTCCCATCTGTTAGGGATGAAGTTCCTGATCAGTTGTTTAAAGATCCCAAGGTCTACGGGTATTCAGGCTACGACAGTCAGATAAACTGTGGTCAGACTTCATCGTGTAAAAGAGCCATTTGCCTATTGGCATGACATTACTATTGTTGATGTGTAAAATGCCCACACAGTGTACCACTAGTTTATCACTAAAATTACCTGTTTAGCATTATTTTAGAACATCAATCATAATTTTAAAATACTCATGTTGTTTGGACTTGAAATATCAGGGTTTGGTAATGTAAAAACAAAGTACACCAAAAGGCTTTCAATAATTCTCTTTGTGTGCCAAGTTGGAGAACCCATTTTCTTTTTTATTTCTTTTTTCTTCTGGAACTCACATTCTTCTGAGAAAGATAAATCAAGTCAAAACTTTCTTGTCCAAAAGGATATTTTTATCTTTTTTTTAAGGCAAACTCTTAGAAAATATATTTTTAAAATACTTCTTTTCTGGAAAAAATAATTGCATTTACTATCAATAGGATTTTAATGGTGTCCAGCTAGTAGGGAAAGAAATTACAAGCATCTTGCCAATATGTAGTCAGGTACAAAGAATAGGGAGGGAGGAGAGAGGGGGAAAAAATGACAAAACCATACATATATAAACCCACATTTTTTTTAAACAAAGAATAGCTGCATTATTTGTTCTTATGGATTGTTGCAGCTTGCCTTTTTATGAGGTGTTGAATGACAACATCATTTGCAAGTGGGATAGCAGAGTATAATGTGATAATTTATCTCCAAATGAAGATAGAGCTGTAGCATACACAAAATGAATCAGCCCTCTTCGCAGACTGGTTTTTAAAAGTCTTCCAATAAAAAATATTTTAGTTTTTTAAAAAGCAGATGTAGCCAGCTGAAATTAATTTCTCTTGTTCTCTTAATAGCCTTTTTACATGGGAAACTAATGCACAGCTTGCCACTTCATAGGCCAGTATATGGGTGTGTTTAAGTTTGAGAGAAGAAGGAGGTATTTTAATATGCAAGTCTAATGCTGCTATTGGGTTTTTAAGAATCAGAATGATCTATATTGCTTCCTAAAGTGAGCCTATATATCGTGGTATCCAGAGACATGTTTTGTCTAGTTAATTTTTTTCAGTAATATAAAAGAAGAACACAATAGCTTCAGTAAATCAAACAAAAATGAGTGATTCAGTACCTGATTTAATACTGTGAATTCATTTTAGTTCAGATGGTCCTTGCTTTGTTGTGTAATACAATTGCAGGCAAGACTGCATCATTTGCATTCTACAACAAGGTGCATTATAAAAATAATCTTAAATTCTCAAGACCTGAAAGGGAACAATTGTTAGGATACAGTGTCCATATATCAAAGGCAAGCCTTAAGTGAGGATGCTCGTTTCTTATTTAAGAGCATGCATTTCATTGCCTTAGCGATTCTTCCTTTTTTCACAAAATCCAATTGAAGTGCCATCCTTTCAGGTTTCTAGAGGTTTAGACATTACTGCTCCTCCTGCAAATTGTCAGTAAACTCTTACTTAGCAAGTTTAAAATTTCCTTGCATCTATCTCAAAACTACAGGTGTACTGTATCACATCCTTCCAAAGGATTCAGAGCTAAAAGGAGAACTTAATTCTAAATTACTGCTTTAAAGTACTGTAGATCTACCTATCTTTCTGCAGGGTCTTGCTATCTCTATTCAAGTGATTATTCCACATCTCCAAGCTTTTATCTTTACTGCTAGTTGTTCATTGCTCCATCTGAAATCCACAGCTGGCTTTGGAGGCAAGGCAAACAGTTCAGAGGTAAACACACTGTGTGTTAGTTATATTGCGTATAACTAAAACAAATATGGCTAATTAAGAAGATAGCTGATGTGGTCTTTCTGGGAGCCTTGTGGCCATCTCACCAGATGGAATCTGTCTTGTGTCTATGATGCTGCTTCCCTGTGATCATGCTGCTGTTGCACATGGCTAATATGAGCAGAGCGTAACAGCAAACAACAGCCATCAAGAAGAGTTTCAGCATTCTTGAAAGGAACCTGATCTGTGCTTTTTCTAAAGGCCTTTTACTGAGGATCTCATTTAAGCAGTATTGTGCCTTTTCCTAGCACTGAAAAAGCTGATGTATCAAAGTCCCTTTTTGCTGAGAGAGTGGAAAGGCTCCTTCTGAAGTCTGAGGACCCCTTCAGCACCTTGAGTAACAATCATTCAGCTTGGTAAGAACTGCTGCCCTCCACTTGCCACCTCAGCATGATCCCTGAGATCTTCAAGATGCAAGAGAAAGGCAAATGCATTGGGTTGTAGAGCTGAGAAAAAGAATGGCCTTATTGATCCAACCTGAGTGCGTGGAAAAATGAATTAATACACATGTACCCATCTCCATGTGCAGAAGAAAAGTCAGTGAGTGCCAGGGATGTTTATGGTGACTAACTGGGTCAGGGCAGTTCATAATGCTGCAAGCTGGAAATAATGGACCATCATGGGGGAGTAAGGGAACACTGAGGAAGTATTGCAAAGAAAGATACAGAGAGTGACTGCAGGGATGTATTTTTTGATATTTATATAGGTTATGTAAATCTTAACTGCTCAGTAACAAGCAGTTCTATTTAGAGTCGCACTGAGCAAACTAACAGATCGGGAGCAAATTCATGCGCAGCCCTTCTTCCTCAGCATATGACCACCCCATTTTCTGTTTTCTCAGCAAAGACATTTTTCAAAAGCGTCACAGAAAAGAGAACAAATCTGCATTTACACAAATACATGTCATGTCACACTAGGGGAGAGCATTGCTTCATGTTCTTCAGTGATTTCCTTCTTATAAACACAAGGATATTAACACAAAACCAGTGATGACCAAGTTCTACTGTTGACTGTATTATAATAGAGATGACAATCTATACTGACCCCCACTGATCAACAACTTAAGCTCTGAAGCATGAGGCTTCATTACCCTTGTAACTCCTCATAGTAAGGCTACAAACTTAAAATGTTGCTCCTGTTCATATGGACACCAAATCCCTTCTTAATCCTCCCAAAACACTTACTTCAGCAATTACCATGGCAGTTATTCCACCACTGGTTGGTTACACACTGCATAAAGTGTGCTTCCTCTTCTTCTCCCTGAGTTTGCTGACATTGGTGCTCACTTGGTGCTTGCCAATTTACAAATCAGAGGAGGGAGATCTCTGATTTGTGGAGATCTCCAGGTCCTACTGTGTTCAGTTGGAGCTATGGGGTGCTGAGCCTATCCTGTAAATCAGCCTTTTAGTGGAATGTCCATTGCTCGATAAAATATTAAAAGCCTTTAATTAGTGCATAAATTGTAGGAAGTGCTACAGTTCCTCCAGTCAAACTACATAAACTTTTAGAATATATTCAGTAACTGTGTGTAACCAGACATCTTTAGATACATAAATAGTGCAAGAAACATCTATATTTGTGTAATGACGATTATTAAAGAAATAACATCTAGCAGTGGATTCTATTGAGTCTAGTTTCACAGAAACAGCCACATCCCTGTAAAGATGCAGCCAATTTGGCTAATAGAAAACCCTCTCATTAGCTTGTTTTCAGTCCTCCTTGCTTGAGAAACTTTCTTTTTTCTCATCAATGTGACTTTGAAATGAGACTAAAGGGAAAGAAGCTGTCTGGCACAGAAACTTCTCTTACACGCTACTCCAAGTCTTTATAGAAGAATATTTAAAGAAGACTGAAGGCTTAGGACTCAACAGTGTACTTGAATGGTTTCATATAGATGGCAGGTGTCCAAAAATACCATAAATTTAAGATCACACCTTAAAAACATTTAAGGTAATTAAAGGCCCAAACCCCATTAAAGTTATGTGATGGATTTTACCTTGAAGTAGACTTTCTGTAAAACTTACCCCATATGACTTCTGCCAAGTTGAACTTCATTTTGCTACTGTTTAGTCTCTTGAGTTTCCATTACATATTCATCTGCACTGGTACTCATTGTGTTTCCTGACTTAATAAAACCTGCAAATTCAATTGGCAGGCTACTTTTCTGTTCCTATATCTTCAATAAAAATGTTGTTTGAGTCTATATCTAACAAAGAGCCTTCTATCACACTTCTTGTAACCTCCTACACTGTTATCTTTCATGCCTTAGAAAAAGGCCACATGCTTCTCTATGCTGAGTAGTGAAAACCAGATTGGAGATGCATACGAGTAAATACCTGAACTGACCTATATTGGAGAGGGAAGGAACAAAAGGGCTAGAACTGGTTTACCTCTTTTTCTGGCTGTTATAGAAAAGCCTGTTTTTATTTATGTGTATTTTCAGTTCTCATTTTCCTGTACTCAGTTTTCAGTAAACTAGCTAGCGATTCTTTAACCTGTCTTTGTTTCTCTTATGTTTATATATTAATCATTTTATATGGCAATGGAACATATCTGAGCAACCATAAAAGCAGATTGTAAAGCAACTATAGTAAGCATAAAGGACCAAATTCTAATCCAGTTATAATAATGAGCTGTGTACTCCTGTCCAGCAGGAGTACCTTTTAGTTCAGTATATTGCCTAGAGACTTTAGGAAGAGAATAAATGGTGTGAAGCTTTCTCTTGGTTCTTGTGAGCCTCTACAAATACAAGTGCAAGACACCTAGCACTAGAGAATAATGCCAAAGAGAACTGGCAGCACCTCAAAAGTCTCATTTGAAAAGGGCCTGCTGAAGGCAGAGAACATGCTCCATCTCCTACAGCAAAACTCCTGGGAGTTGAATTGCCCAGACTAAAGCTGCCTTCCTTCTCCAATAGAGTCCCTAAGGAAAACTGAAGGTAACATGACCTGCCCCTCCAAGGACATACCAGTCCCTCTGGGGATCCAGGAATCTGTCTGGTGGAAGAAAATCATACCCCAGCAGGAGGGTCTGCATCCACTTTCTTAAACTGTAAGTTAAAATCCATCAGTCATTTTAAATGTGTCATACACAGAGCTCTAGCCTACAGCATTTGAATAAACAGCATGATACTGGTTTTGTATTATTTTTCTTTCATCTACTAAATAGTCTCTCTTATGCACTCCAATACTACAGTAATGGGCTCTGGATAATAACTGGAGGAGTTAGTCTTCAAACATATTGCAGTGTTTGTCCTCGCAATACTGCAACACCCCAACATTTTACAGCAAAACATGAGGAAAAAAGTGGTAATGAACAAATATGGTTGCATCATGTTGGGAAACAATAGGCTAAATGCCAATCTTCAAGCATTCCTAAGTGATATCCTTGTGTTTATAATGTTAGTTCAACCAACATTACTCTGCTTCTTACTATAATGATAGCACGAAGAGAACCGTTTGTTCAGCCTGACTGCTGGAATAGGAAAATGACGTGTGTAGAACTGCAGGAAATTATGTTGACTGATAACAAATATAATTATTTCCAAATTATTATGATTGTGTCACAATCATTCCAGGAATGCAAAAGATTTTTTTTTTCTTTTCCCCACTCTTCCATTCCCCCCCCCCCCCCCAGCAAAACTCCTCATCTTCTGCCTTTGTTCTTACCTTCGGCAGCAGTTGCAACACTGGCACCGTGCCCCAGCACATGAAAGCTATAGTATTCGTGAATTATCAGAGTTTTTGCCTGGAAAAATATGGATGCAGAAACACTCTGCTTAACAAAGGCCCCACTTTATCTTTGCCCAGTCTTCTTTCCCTGCTCTTTGAAGCTTCAGTTTGGTATACTGTGCCACAGGGCAGCATAAATGGTTGTTACGTTCTAAGAGGGTTTGCAGGCTGCAGAAACAGTTTGGGTTTAAGAAACAATACATATCAAACAAAAATACATCTGATGTCACTGTAAAAAGGTAAATGATTTGGGGCTGTGGTGTTAGTTGGTAGGGAGAAAAGGCTCATAAAATGGATTTTAACAGGAACAGAGTAGAATAAGGAACAATGATGGAGGAAGGTCCCAAAATTGGTGAGATATTGAAGAAGATTATAGCTGATGAGGTAAGTTATAGAGCAACTGAAGAGAAAGGAGACAGATTGTGAAAATTAGACCTAGATGAAAAGTACTGAAAAAAAAAATCCTAAATTAGAATTTATTGACAACTGCCTGTTAAATATTGGGAAAGGTGACCGGAAATGGGGGAATAGTTCAGCTGCTGAATTAGGATTTGCGTAAATTAAGAAACGTCAAATCATTTGGATGAGAAATTAGCATCACCTGAGACTGTTCCTGTTCCAGGTGTGTCAGTGGGGAAAAAAAGGTGGCAGCTTCAGTTGTTAAAACCTATAGGCTATAGTACAGAAGGCCCCCAGCCCACTGCATTCAAACAAGGTTTTAGCAGTACCTGGACTAACTACAAGAACCTAGGAAATACCCAAGCGTGAAGAAGTACTCAAAAAGCATTGCTGAGCTTTACACTGATCTGCAGTGGCTAAGCAGCAACAAATTGGACAGGTTTAAAGAGAATAATTACAGAGCGTGTCAAAGCAGAGCACCAACTTCTGCATGGAAAAGATCATTAGTCAGTAGCAGAGGCCAATGTCCCACGACATGACAGTTCTAGTAGTCCCCCAGACACCCTTTTGTTGGGTGTCATGGGTTCAGCAGTAGCAGTCGTTTTTCTCCTTCTTGGTAGCTGGTGCAGCACTGTGTTTTTAATTTCGTGCCTGGGAACTGTGCTGATAACACCAGTGTTTTCAGTTACTGCTTGGTGATGTTTTGTCTGACCAAGGACTTTCTGAGCCTCATGCTATGCCAGGGAGGAGGGGAGCCGGGAGGAGGCAGAGACTCCTAGGAGGAGTAGGTGACTCCTAGAGGAGGTAGACAACTGCTACTGCTGAACCCATGACATTGGGCTATGAGCCATAGGAGCTGGGAATGGGAAGCAGATTTGTTTATTCAATTTCTGTACTGCACAAGGCTGGCAGTGAGCTGCTGGCACCGTGGGTTTGTCACTCAGAGCCGTGAAAAGTCTTTCTGAAGCAGGCAGTCATGACTGTCTGCCCCACACAATGTAACCAGTCACATCTCATCAGAGATGTCTAATGTCCTAACGATGTCTGCAGATCTTATTTACTATGCGCAAGTGAAGAGGCTGTTTCAGATAAGGAGACTTTATCCCAAGCACTAGCTCTGGACTGAGCCTGACTTAAACAGGGCTTAAACAAACTCAAGCTAATTGTACCAGAAGTTTGCTGTTTTGAAGAAGGCTCTGTTTATCCCAGACACGCAGGTTTACATTTCTGTGTCTGTCTTTGACTGCCAGGATCTGGAAGCCCTGGATCATAGCAGCAGCTCCTAATTGGATTTTCAACTTGAATCTCTGATTGCGCCAATCCTGCAAAAGGAGGGTTTCCAACAAAGCACGAGGCACAAGTCCAGCCACTAGCTCTTTGAGACCCTGTTCTTCGTGGAAAAATTGCAAATTTCTAGATTGGCCTGGAATGTAAATTTGCTCTGTGATAACTACCCTAGAAGGCTGTGCACTACAAAACCCCACGTCCTACACTTCAGGCTACCATGTGTAAGCAACCACGGTTGCTTCAGCTCTTAATGTCCTGGCAAACTGCCGCTTTTGCTATCTTAAAGATAGCAAAAATATCATGTAAAGATACACTGCAAAACTACTTTTTTCTCCCGACTTGATAAGAGTGAAGCCTGCAGTATTGTCCCCAGATTTCCCTGCTCCTTTCATTGTTTAGGGTACATTTACAAATGTAAATATCTTGCAGCATATGAAATGAACAGAGGTTCTCCAGTATGTATAAGATTAGAAGTTAAAGAATATGAAACATTCTGAAACAAGTATAGCCTTTTGCTCCAGAAAGGGATGTGTTAAAACTGTCCTAGCTGCAACCTGCCAGAGAAGTTATATCAGGGTCTTATATAGGGAAACTGCTTATAAGCAACATTAAAGGAGATGGGTCACTAACTCCTCAAATAACAATGTCTTGAAATAATGAAAGTGGAAAAGAAGAAATCTGAGGCATCCAAAATCTGGAAGCTTATCTTGGTAGATAAACTACTGTTACTAGCTATCTATTAAGCCCGCTAATGTTTAATTTCAGTAACCTTGAGTGAAGGCCTGTGTAAGAGTCACAATCAGACAACAGATGCAAAGGAAGAGATAAGGAAAAATGTAAAAAGATTATCCAGGAGAAAGGCTAGTAGGGTCTAGCCTTTTGTCTGCTAAAAAAAAGAATTATGTTCTTAGCGGGGAGAATTAGACATAAAAGAAAGGATACTAGAACACACTAAAGACAAGAGAACTGAGCTTTACAAACCATACTGTTGCAAAAGAACTCATTAATATATATTTAAGAATAAATATGTATACACATATATGCATTTTGCAGAGATATGAAAAGCTTTCTACTTTGAATCAAATTCTAATCATACTTTCCCTTTCTGAAATCTGCATGCTTTGATGTTGTCAATGGCATTACACTATTTGTGCTCTATTTATCTATACTGCATAAACCCATACTAGATATATATTATGTTAGAGCCAAGGCTTTGATACATAGGAATACTTCCTCTTTTAAATTATTGCCATTACTTTTTTACTCATCAGAAGACTCATCACAGCTACCTGCCTCTAAGAGACCAGATTTATTGAAAACATCTTTTAGCTTTATATTGATGTCTCAGGCAATTCAAAAAGGCTAAAGTGGAGCATCTGTCTGTGAGCACCTGGTAATACGTTGCTGAAAAGAGCAGAGCACATAAAGAAACATTGTTCTAGACCCCATCAGAAGATCCAAATACAGGAGTGGGAAGAAACTGGTCAAGGCTTCCTTTCCCAACTAGGAAACACACTGAGCAGACAGTTGGGGCTGCATTGTTGGCTAGTAATGAAAGCCCATGGCTCCTGCAGCAAGTTTGACGGATCAGCCATCCCTAAAGCAAATCATGGGCTCAATCAGTTTGCAGGCTCTTTTCAGGAAGCCTAGTGTTAGTATTTCCTACTGCATATGTATTCCTAAAGATGTAAGGATTCCACCAGTTAATGGAAAACACCAGGTATTTGGAGTTTATTGTAATGTACAGCATCTGAATATGGCCCTATATGATCAGTCCCCAAAGTGCTGAAAGAATACAGACGGTAAAAGATAAAACTGGACATTTTCTTTGTTAGAATTCTGTCAGCCATTGCCCAGGTGGTGAGATTAGAGAGCAAAAGCAACAAGGGGCCAGAGGGACCACTCCATTACACCTCCACTTGTGCAGACTGATATTTGTGCTATGTGCAATAACCTCAAAGGACACTTTTGATCTTAGTACATAGAACACATATATGTGTTTATATACTTCTATATGTACATATTGTATACATTTCATATAATATAGGTCATAAACTTGTGATGTATACCACATTATATTGCTACTGACATGAATTTATATATTAAAACAAATATATAAAATAATGTTGGTGTGTCTAAAGACCAAGAATGGTAGTAGTATTATTAGAGTAAGGATGGGGGGTTTGTTTATATTTTTCTTTTAAGCTAAAGGACAATGCAAAGAAAGGACAACTATAAAATGCCCTAAAGGAACACGCAGTCTGAGGGACTCTCAGGCCATAGCCACCATAAGCATAATAACATAAGCAGTAAAATTGTTGTAAATAAGCAGTAAAATTGGATTTTTTGCCAGATGAGTTTTAACCCGGATTGATTCCTTAACCTAGCTTCAGAACCTAGCATAAGTATCTGTCCTGCCAGCAGAGGGGAAAGAGGGCATGCAGTGGGAATGAGCAGTCATTGGGCAACATGGTCTAGTGTGAGGGGTCCCGTCTATGGCAGGGGAACTGGAGCTTATGGTCCTCTCCAACACAAACCATTCTATGATTCTGTGATTCTTCTACTGGCTTTGATAGTTCAAACTGCATGAAATTCTGGTCCCAGGAGCAGCAGGCATCTGGGAGTGTCACGCAATCAGGTTGTAAGAAACCACTTCTGTTATTATATTGCTGCATACCACCAGAGCCATATGTGCATTTCAGGGCATTATAAATAATGTATTCTTTGAATCTTGTTACCAAAACAAACAGGCCATTGTTAAAAACACCCTGCCAGCATTTATGTCTTGTTTCCAATAAAAATATTCCTTGGACTTTCAAGTTGCAACTGTCAGCCTCATAAAACAAAAGGCAAAGGTCTCAGACAACTTGTTAAGAACAAAACTTTAGTGGAAACTTCAGAGTGAAACGTGTTTTAAAACCTCGCTTGCTCAAATCATCCTTTTCTTGTATTTCAGTGTGGTTTACTATTAGCCCACTGGCTAATAACAACTTCCTGCATGCTTATTGGAAGATGGATGTATTTTATTTCCCTGTTTAAGTCCCAGGAATCTGCCCTATTTCAACCACATATGAAGATAAAGTATATTGCTTGGTGAAGTATGAACAGGTTGCAGTGAGGGCACAGTCTGCTGGGATAAGACATTCATTCTTCCCATAAGGGGATATATCCAGTACTTTCCAAGCTTCCACAGGTGTTTTATTGTAATGAAGACAGATATTTCAATTTCTCCAAGTTTTAAGGAGGGAAAAATAGAATTATTATGGTTAAAGACCCTTTCTGGCATTTGTGTATTTGTTTTGGACAAAACTCCTAAGTCTTTGCTCAAGGCTAAATCATCATAAATTGATATGACTGTGGAAGGAGGGAAAAAAATAATTAAAAAAGGCTCATTTAAATATAACACTGGCCACAGAGGACACAGAGAGGAAGGGCAGCGATGAAAATAAGAAGACTAATCATCCCTCTTTCCCCTGAATACAACACGTGAATCCTTTGGGGTGGCCACCCACATTATCACTGACAGTATCCACTCCTCTATATAGAGGAACTGGTGGGTGACAGTGTTCCCTTTTTCTCATTGTCATCTCTGGAGGTGTACAAGGTCTCCTCCTCCAGTGTGCATTGTTAGCAATATTTGAATACGGTCCTATGCTACTCACAGGGCCAGAGTCCCCCGGACAAATTGCCGCAGATCAGTCATAGCTGCTTTGTCACTGTTTATTTGTACTGCAGCATAAATAGCAGCGCCTCTTTGCCCAAGGTATTTATATGGTCCCTATCATTACTGTGCCTGAGTTCCTCCCAGTCTTAAATGAGTTTATACCCACAACAGCACTCTGATAGCAGTGATTACCCAGTCTCAGAAGTGGGAAGCCAGGGTACAAGACAATTAAACTCTGGATAAAGGCACAAAACCATCTGACTTCCACTGATTAGAGTAGTGTTTAAACTTCTAAAGAGAACTGCACGTCCAGGTCCAGTCAGACCACCCCTTGCTAAGTGATGAAGCAGAGAATTCAAGGCAGCTCTCACTACCCAGCAGATGTCTTTCTTTTCCATGAGGAATGTATCTGGTGAAACATGGGAATCACACTGCATAACAAAGATGCTACCTGCCCTGAAGGGTAAATACTGTGGTCCCTTATTGCTGTGTAGATGATTTTTAGACATAAAAGTGGAAGAACACTAGGGTAATGTAAAAAAGAGGTAGTTGTGGAGTTAAAAGTTAATCACTTCCCATGACCTCAGAAATGTCTTTCCAAACTTATGCCTCCTAGAGGCAATTTTTCCCCTGGGGTTTGTAGGGGGGGGGGAGGGGGTGGTCCTGGTAGGAGAGTCACATGTGAATAATGGAATTTTCCTGCTGTGCAGCAGGTTTTCCTGCCCAGGACAGTCTGTGGTTCTGAATTTTTCCTGCCTAATGATTACAGGATTTGGTCTTTTAATTGGTTTCTGTATATTAATTGGATCTGAAAAGCTAAGGTATTTATCTTTGTAAAGCAGTTCTGAATGCTGAATAACCAACTATTTTTCATAAGGAGTTTTATTACACAGCCTGAAAGGGAATGCAGACTTATACAATAAATACAACTGCTCCAAAAGAGATGAGATTTATTTTAGCAAGTGGCAAAGTCTCTCTAGCATTCATTCCTAGTCCTAGCCTATCAGTCGGTGCACCTTTCTTCTAAGGCTTAAATGCAATAAAGCATACTCTTTTATAAATTATAAAAGTTTTATTTTGTCAGAGACATGAGGAATTCCTTCAAGTGAGAGGTCTTATCCCTTAATGGATCACATTAATAGCAGTAATATTAATAATTCACCTTATATTCTAATCAGGATTGTATCCAAATTATGAGGCTCGTCCTTGAGCGTAAATAAGCAAGGGCAGTTTAGGGTGACAAGGGTAGCACAGTCTCTAGACCCAACTAAATAAGTAAATAAAAATCTTACTAAGAAACAGCAGAATCTTAACAATTGCCGAGCCAGCAGGACTGCTGGAATCGTCGCAAGTTCACCCTTTATGGCTCAGGAAAAAATACGTTGTTAAGCAATTTTGTTGTTCTTACCAGCAAACCTTGAAGTGGAAATTAACTAGTAGTGGTATTCTCTCACACCCAATCCCCTGTACATTTGCATTCATTTGCATATGAATGCCCAGCTAATTGTTTTGAAGTAACAATTAAGAGAACAATAGAGGAAAGAAAAGGAACTCCAGGCAGCAACTGACACCTGGGAGTCTGTATTAAGAAAAGCTTTTACATATTTGAATTAAAAATAGACAAAGGAACAGAAACAGCCAGGCATAAAATTCATTACTGAAAAAAAAGTAGCACACCACATCCGTGCATGCTATCACGCTCCAGGATGTTTCACACTCATCCAGCCAAAAGATGTAAAATATGCTGGTTGGTAGAGGAGATTTTTCCTTGTTGTGTGTATTTTAGAAAAAAGTTGCTTTTTCACATTCCCTTGTGAGCCTAAACTGAAGAGTTTGAGTTTGTGTTCAGAAGGACTGGAGTATTTTGAAAATCTGGCATCAATTTCAAAGTGAATTAGCCTTTCCTGAGAAGTTCGAGTATGCACGGATGCAGCAGTGTCTTGGAACCATTCACCAGGGGTTAGAACTGGATTCATTGGAATATAATAGAGGTTTAATTTCTGTTATAACAGCATTGGTGCCATCTGAAATTATTACTCGAGCTGCACTTCCAATAGGGATCCAATTACCCAATTGTTCACACAGTGTGTTCTGCTAGACTCACTCCTCCCTCCTGGTAATGATGATGTAGCTCTTTTTATCTGGAGCAATTGCTGTTGTTAACTGGATGACTGGCAAATGCTTAGGCTCTGCTGTTCCCTGCAAAGAGAAGCATGGGGTTGGGAAGTAAGCTAGAAATGGAGCTAAACACAGTTTCCCTTAGTAATAACACCTGCTACTAAAGAGGTTTATTGACTCCAAATTACTGACCACTAAAAGCACTTTTGTACCCAATAGGGTCATCTGAGCCCTCCTATAGAGAAAAATGTCAGCACACAGCAGAAGGAAAGCTTGAGGCCACAAAGAAGGCCACAAGGGCCAAAGAAGCAGGAGACAGGAGAATGGAGCAAAGTTCTGGATGAAAAAGCTAAGGCTGTAGGTTTGCTGGGGGAGAAAGACACGAGCAGGCTCCTGAAAAAAAGCTGGAAGGTCAGCCTAGGGGCTGCTTCCACAGGTCAGATTTTCGAACCTAAAACTCTTTCAAAAAGATTTTCTTTCATGGAGCAACGAGCAGGCAAACTGCATACTGTGTACACTTCAGGAAATTAAAAAAAGAACAAAAGGAAAAGAAAGGTTCACTAGGAAAACCCAGGCTCATGACCACCTATTCTTGATCCAGGTGGGACTATAATCTGTGAAGGATGCCTGGGAGATACTCTTAGTGCAAAGATGAAAACTGTAATATGACCATAAATTACATTTCTTAGAACACAAAATTGCTAGCCCTGGGATAGCTGTGAACTAGTTCATATGCCTGTAGATAATAGCATCTTGGTACTTTGATGCTCATGGGTAGAAAAATGCCCCAGAATGCACCATGCCTCTTTAAGTGAAAGGTCTTACTATTCACAGCAATCAAAACTTACTCTTTTTGCAACTAAATAGTTTATTTTAAATGGAAGAGACATACAATTACAGGGGAAGGCTACTTATCTTTATTGTTGTCCTTCCTTAAATATCTGTAGCTTTTATTTTTATAAAAACTTTTGTGATGTATATACATTATATAACTGCATATGTCACACCACAGCTAAGGTATGCAAATGTAGAGCATTATATTTAAAGATGATCCTAATCATTACATGAAATATTCAAAAACATTCTTCAGTATTGTCATGTTCAAGTTGTCTGAATTGCTGGAAAAATAAATTTCATATCTATATAGGGCTACAACTGCTTTTCTTTTTCTTGATCCCAAAGATAAGTAAGGTAGACCTGTGGAAAGACTGATAGAGATAGAACTTTCACTAAAGGATTTGAAAATATGGAATAATCCATCTCTGTTATTTGTTGAAATGCTGTACAATAAGGCATTTCTTTCTCTTCCTGTTGTTTTACTTGGTTTTCTATTCTTTTCATGTACTTCTAATACATTAAATAG
This sequence comes from Myiopsitta monachus, assembly GCA_017639245.1. NCBI lineage: Eukaryota > Metazoa > Chordata > Aves > Psittaciformes > Psittacidae > Myiopsitta > Myiopsitta monachus. The sequence continues at coordinate 98,690,908 of CM029917.1, read as the reverse complement.
AATGTTATGGATTGAAAAATAAAGGTCTCTGTTATGGATGAATTATTTTTTTCCATCAAATTATCTGAAGGTTAGACAGTCAACACCTACAAATTACATAGATGTGTCATATGTCTAAATGAATTGTATTATGCCAGCACACCTATGAATACTAAAAGAGATCTGCCACAAATCTCAGTATAATGCACCCCTCTAATTCGTCTGGGAGTATACTGAATACAAGAACACTCTGCCACTCTAAACGGCAATGACATGTTGTGGGCAATGTTCTTTAACATCCATTATTTACACCTTTCTTGAATTAATAGCTCGCTTTCCAAGTATGCAAATGAAGGAGTCACTATGCATTGATGACATTACACTGCTTTCTTATTAAAAGCCATCCACAAGTGTGCTGTATGAAACAAGGAGTGAGGGAGGTACCCACTAGCAAGAATGGGAAGACTCTTCTGTTCAGTTTGAAGGCAACTGTTGCCTCAAAATGTAATGCTAGATGTATGCTTTTGAAAGGTCCTCTTAAAATATAATCCCCTATCAGTTTCTGTGAATGATGTGGTGGGAAGAAGAGAATTAGTTGCCATTTTATAGCAGCAACACATTGTGCAAGGGAACCAACTCTGGAACTGTTGATTGAGAAGCCAAGTCATCTGGCAGGGTGTTGATCAGCCTGCAATGGGAACAAAGGGAAGAGAGTGGCTTAGCAGGTTCAACAGCCATTTTCCTACAAGCCTGGTGAGAGCGGTGGTGGAAAAGATTCACACCAACACCAGGAACAATAGCTATTAGGACTGAGTTAGCAGAGGAAAGATGGGGAAGAAAACCAAGCTGAGAATAAACGAGTGCAGCACTCGGCCACTTCTTTTGACATTATGGGAAGGTAAGACGAAGAATAGGTTGAAAAAAAGAATTTAAGGGCATTTCCTGGGACAGGTTGGTAGTGGAACATTTGGCAGAGTTTTAAGGGTGTTTAGAAGGATTTTGGATATTGACCAAACAGAGAAAGACTGGTGCTTAAGGCAGGGCAGGAGGACTGTAAATACAGATAAAACTTATTCAGTGTCTAGCACAGCTGGGCCCAAACTTTCAGGCACTACCATAACACAAACAATAAGTAGTAATAATAAATCACCATAGAATTCATTATACCATAAAATGTTAGTTTTAAACACATAATTTCATTATGACTGGGATTTCTTCAAATACATAGCTATTTCAGAACAGTATACATTTATTCGATCATTTCATGTGATTTTAACTTGTTAATTTACTATTCAGCATGCTAAAAGTGCATTATTATTTCATATTTACTAGTGAAAGCTAACCAAAGGTGTCACAAGATGTAATTTTGTGGTAGACCCAGTGAAAAGTAGATTCTATTTTCAATACTGAGCTCCAATGGCAGTACAGTAGGAAAATCATTAGAATGTATACATGAAAGCTGAAATAAAATGATACCCAGTGGGCCAGTGCTAATGCATATGGTAGTAGAGTAGAAATACATGAAGAAAGATTATTCACTAGATAGTCCAAAGAGATTCTAGTCAATCTACCATGAACAAGAATCTTAATTGCCATAAACCACAGCAAAAAATGCGCCTACTCAGAGGTCACATTGCAGCAGGAAGAGGACAAAGATAACAAAGTGTGGTCAAATTGTAGAGCCCACCTTGAGACGTTTCGATTAGGGCACCTGCTAATTCTTTAATCTTTAATTGTGCATGTGTAAGGTGTATGCTCTGCCAAGACAATTCAAAGTTGCATTTTCTTCTGTGTGAGCGTGTGAATCAATATTAGTGATTGAGTAAGACAAGCTCATCTGTTCACTCCGACTTGAAACATGACTTCGGTGGTGAAACTACATCTAGAGGGAGGGCTACTGAAATACTTAGGGCTAAATGAGTGAGAGCTTGCCAAACAGGTTTTCTGATCTGTAACAAAAGCATCTGGGCAAGTGTTAGTGCTAAAATTGTCATTTAGTTTGGGATCAAAGAGGTCTACATTTACCATAGCCTCTGCTGTTTCATTTGCCTCAACTGAGTTCTGAAGTGAAAATCAGCTGTGCCCATATGTCTTCTTGTGGAGCCATGGAAGGAACAGTTTCATATTATAAGAGGAATATTTCTAGACACATGTGAGTTGCTGCTTACACATTTCAAGAAGGAAGAAGTGTATAGTAAAAGACTTTAAGACAGTGTTTGTGCTCAAAGTTTGCGAAGCTGCTATTTCCTGCTCTTACTCAAACTGATTTCTGTTCAACACTGTTTATTCCAGCACTCCATATTCCACAGGCAAATATGCAACCAAGTAGAGCAAAGGCTCAGCCAGCCTCTGAACAGATCTGGTAACCCTTTCAGGTTCTGAGATTTTTGAGGAGAACATTTATTTCCTTCTGGCTGATGGATACTGCTTGTATTTTGCTTTGCTGATTTACATAGAGAGAGCATAGAGGCATTCCACCACATCCAAAAAGAAAGGAGAGACAAACTCAGAAACTGAGAGTGTATGGGCAAGTGAAGAATTACAAAACTTCATTAGGTATGATAGATTAAATGTTAACAAAGCATATGAAATTCTCAGTCCCTCTTTGTTTTTTGGCATTTATTTGTCCAGTCCATTTAGATCTCTAAGGTCATCCACATGAATCATGGCACATGGAAGAATCTGTGCTGTGAAGGCATGCTTGCTACTACTGATGCTGGTGTAGTCTCTTTCTTTTTTTTGCTTAGGAAAGAAGACATGACTGATGATTGTGAATTAAATGTAACCCAGTGAGTTGTCAGTGACAGATATGCATTACGTGCAGTAGTACTAGTCCAGATGTCATTGCTACACTCTGTTATACTCCCTTTAGCAGCTTACAGCCCATAATTAAGGTTTAACTTTATTTTTAACACTTTCAGATCCCAACGACCCACATAATGAAGTGAGTTATTTGTACAATAAAATTAGTTATTTGAGAAGATGGTGCAGTGACACATCCTCATAAGTATGCAAAAAACTTAAAAAAACCCTATTTGTTAATAAATGGAAACAGTAATTTTGATGAGTATAGGAAAAGAAAAAGAATCCCACCTCGTAAGACATGATAGATGGTCATTTATTTTCTTTTCAAAATGTTTATGTGGCAAAAATCTAGGACTAATCTACAGCCACAAGCACTACATTCTGGTTGCATCTACTTCTGCATTAACATCTTCTTTTCCCCTCTTTTTAAACTTAATTTCTTGATTCTATAGTATTAACTCCTGTGTTTCCTAAATTGCACACAGCATTTTAACATGTCTCCCACTGACTTTAATGAATTTTGATACTGAAGATTATGTAGTTGACTGATGGCTGTAGTCTACATGTACGGTATGCTGTCACAGATCATTACACTGCCTTGTCGCTCTTGCAAGCTATAAGCAGTACCTATAGTCTCTAGGCAGTCAACTTAATTTGCAATAGGTTTAACACAAAATATCATAAAAGTGAAAGAAAGCATTATGCTTCCTTGCCCCATGCTGAAAGAAGACTTGATTAGATACTATCTGATCGGACCAAAATTACCTCCCCCCAAGAAAAATGGTATTTCTTGTTTGCTTTTAAATTGAGGGGAAGCTGAACTTTTTGTCAACCAGCTCCCTAGGTCACCATCAAATTCCTCTTTCTGTGGTTGTATGTTGACATTTCTTGGGCTAAAAGTTTTCAGTTGCGGTCTAATCCACTATAGAAGGGTAACATCTTAAGAGAAAATGTATCAGAGTTACATGGGTTCTGAGACTTTCCTGTCAAAAGGGGATAGGAAACTGGTATCATATGCCTTATCTGCCTGCTTCCACTGTCACCTTGGAGAAAAATGGAGAAACAACAGGTACATCTGGAAAACAACCCCGCATTCTCAGACATTTGGGACTCTCTAGGGACTCTGGGAGAGCACTGTACAAAAATGATGGTACTTCCCTTTCTCTTTCCTTCATGTGGCCTAGTTTTTACAGCCATGGTCTGGAAAAGAAAGTCTGGCTGGCAGCAGTACTGTTCTCTTGTCTTTGTTCTCCAAGGAAACAGCTTCTGACAGAAGTAACAAAGTTGTAAGTAATGAATGTGGGCTGCAGTCATTTGGGGTTGGCACATTAAATGCATAGGATGAAGCCAGAACAAGTGTCCTGCTTGATCTTGACACTTTTGTCTTGACATGGCCTTGCTGCTTCAGTAAAAGCACAAGCAAATTTGTATGTTTCACATTTGCTATCCCTTGCTCTTTTCGGCGACTTCAGCTTACCAGATGTCTGCTGGAAATATAATAAAGCAGAGAGAAAACAGAACTAGAAGTTCCTGGAGCACATGGAAAATAACTTCCTGACACAGCTGGTGAGTGAGCCAACAATCGGAGGCACCCCTCTGGACCTGTTTGTGAACAAAGAATGACCAGGATGATGGAGGTGAAGGCTGTCTTGGGCATAGCGATCATGGATAGCATTTTCAATTCTCGGATCAGTAAGGAGAGGGGTCAGCAGAACTGCTACTTTGGACTTCTGGAGGGCAGACTTTAGCCTGTTTAGAAGACTATTTTACAACAGAAGACTGTTTTACACAGACCCTTGTGAGGCAGTCCTGAAGGCAAGATGTCCAGGAAGGCTAGACATTCTTCAAGAAGGAAATCTTGAGGCACAGCAGCAGGCCATCCTCATGTCCCGAAAGACGAGCCAGTGGGCAGGAAGACTGGCCTAGATGAAGAGAGAGGTTTGGCTAGAACTCAGAAAAAAAGGAGAGTTTATGAACTTTTGGAGAATGGGCAGGAAACATAGGAGGATTACAGGATTCATGAGATGATGCAGGAAGAAAAATTTTAGCTGTCTATAATATAAAAGGGGAGGTAGATTGTAGTTACATTTATGATCCTATCCTCAATGCACATAAAATGCTAATTCCTCTGGTTTGTATATAAATAATGACTAATGATTATGATAAGCTGCTAATGAGAATGTGATTAAACTTTTTTCCTGTAAATAATATTATGTAGTTAATTGGATGCTATTTAATCATTAAGATCTAGACGTATTCACAAAAAAGATTAAGTATCTGCAGGCATGTATAGGTATGGTGTGTATATGCCCAAACTTATCCCATTTCAGAATGTTCTTCAGACTTTAGAGTGCATCAGACAGCACTGTGATAGGTAAGTGCAGTTACACACACACATACACACACATTAAAAATTGGGCAGGATGCACAGTGCAAGGAACTGAAGTTCAAATGGAGAGTCTGTGATGGAGCAGTGAACTGAAAGCATCTCTCTTCTGTCTGTCTGGAGCTCTAGTTTCCTTAAGAGCCTTTCAGTTTGGTAAATGCCTAGATACTTATGAAATTGTAAAATTTATAAATCTATAAATTAAGTTTAGATCTTGCACAGTGTCATTCTTTCAGCTGTTCTCAAAATTGTCTTTGTTTATAATGAAAAAACATATGAATTAAATTCTTGCCAAAAAGGGTAAGTAGCTGTTAAGATTGATCATGGGTTTATGAGAAATTGATGAAGAAATGAGTGAGACAGTTCTATCCAATACCCCGTACAACACAGAGCTTCCCTGGATTGCTTTCAGGGAAAAAATAATTTAAAGAATAATAATTTTAAAAAGACCAAGACAACAACCTTGACTTCAAGATTATGTGGAAAATCTTTCTGTTAAGTTGGTTTAAACGTATGCTTCCTAAAGTCACTTTTCTGGGCATCACTCCTTCTTCATCTTTTCCTGACTCTGAGGGGTGTGCTTCAGTCATTTGGCTGCCTTAGCATTGCCTTTCTATGGTGTTCTGTTATGTCTAGGCAGAAGTCTATCTTGTGCTCAAAATTAATCTTTCACTACAGGAAGTAGAGCCAGCACTTCCTTTTAAATCTGATGTATTGCTTCCCTATGTCTGTCAGGGCTCTGTTACAGTGGGCTTTGCAAAAGGCCACTTTGTCTCCTCTTAAGGTACCATGTTGTAGCTCCAGCTGTTGCATAAATTCCTTAGCAGCTCAAAGCTGGTGTTTGCTTGTAATTTTATTTATTAAGTAGCTATTTTATGTTCTTCTACAAGTCCCAAGCTGCATTGCTGTGTCTGTCTTACAGGTTCAGAAGTATTTGAAGGGCATGTGCAGAATGTGAAATCTTACTGAAAATTACACAATTTCTTCTTGTAACTTACCTGTGTAAAAATTACACAGGTCTGCCAGCCTGGGCATTTTCTTACGTTTTCGCAGTTCTCACACTCCTGAAAAAGAGCATCAGAGAACGTGACAAAAGACAAACTCAGCTCTTCTCGCCTAAGTTTGTCTGTGTAGTTTAATATTCTGTTGTCCGCATTTGCGAAGAAGTTGCTTCAGTTTGACTTCATGGACCTGAATTACGTCAACAACCCCTTCTTCTATGACAATCATGTCATAAGCTATAATCTTTACATCTAGAAGTCCATTTTCAGTCCATGTCAGGCCTCACTCAATGCCTATATGCCCAAAACCAGCTGCCAATAGCTATGGTAAAGATTGTCGAGAAGCTAGATGGCTCAATAGCTTAGCATGCCAGAATCTGTTCTTTATGTCGCAAACAGTTTAACCATGGATAAATCACAGCAGCATGTCTCCAGTAAGTGGGAATGGATACTGACTTCTTCCAAGCACTCTGCTTTGTGGTTTTGGCCCAGAGCAGATCTTTGGTTTACCTGAAGACTTTCTAACTACTTTTCAGCTACTGATTCACTCTGTGCTAGTTTCAATGAACAAAATAATACCTCTAGTTTGCAGCCTTGTCAGTTCTTATGACTTCATCACAGTTAATGTTACTTTGCATTTCAGTAGTTCCCACGGCTGCAAATAGTGATGCATTTCTACTTTGATTTTGCCTACAGTTTCCAGTCCTTGAAATGTGTACTTAGGTTTAAATTCTTCGCAGAACTCAAGATGAATGGTCTGGTTTCCTCTGGATGTTTTAAGTGTGTCCTGTGATGAGTTCCATGATTTGGTCTACCCAGTTTCTTGTCAGCCACTGGTATCCCTTCGTGTCAACAGTTACATACTCCAAGCAATAACGTTTCCAGTTTCAGGAGTTTTCTTACTGACAGCCTGAATGTGTCCAGTGGCCTTAGGAAGCTTTCGCTAAATATCATCAGTCTTTTGCCGCATTTCTGAAGTCTGATGTTAGCACTTACTTGTGGTGCTGAAGCTATTCTGCAGCCACAAATCAGCCAGGCTACCGGACAGCAAAACGCTGGTGTTGATTTAGTAACCCGACCAATATGGCAGCTTCCAACTGGCAACCTTCTTCTGCAATGTATATGTATACTTGAATCAGCACATATCTTTGAATTAGCCAAAGTTACTTTGCAGGCAGCCTTCTCCGTATTGGAAATCATTGTTCTCAGTCACAGCATGTACTGCCATTTCAGTTTTCTCCGGTAATGGTGAGATTAGGGCATAACCTTTTCTCCCCCACTTCTCTTGAATGACTGCTTGTAAAGCTGAGCATTTTTATTTGTGTATTTTGAGTTACTTTGCAGACAATTTATGCTGCTTGTGGACCTTTGCACACTGTATCCTGTCTATTTTTTTTCTTTTGAGTTTATTCAAACCTATATGCTTGTTCTGTGCAACCACCTGTCACTGTTTTGATGCTAGGCATTTCAATAGTCTATGCTCCTTGGAGCAAGTCCTCTTGGATTCAGATCTCATTCTCCCACCGCTGTCTCCCAAGGACACAGCCTGCAATAGGAGGACCTGTGTTTTCTTCAGAGACAGGAGTAGCTCAAGTGCAGAACCACAGCTCCCAGCTCTGCTATATAAATATTCGTCTTCCTTAAGGTTTCTCAAATTCAGGTGAAAAAAGAACTTCCTCTACAATATCACTCTATATAGGAAATATTTTAGTTGCCAGAATTTACCACTGATTCACCTTAATGTGTTTTACCAGTGAGAAAGTGCTATTCCAACATGCTGACCTCTAGGTGAAGGCTCAGTTCTCATCTCCAATATTTTCATTCTCACACAAGGGTTTTTGTAGAAGGCAGTGATTTTGTGGGAGGATGTTTCTAGTGCTGCTTTCATGCTGCTTCTTTTGTTTGCTTTTTAGCCGATGTTTGCCTGCAAACTAGACAGTTTCTTGCTGTGAGACGCAGCAGCCTGACTTTTGCCAACATGTCTCGTGTACTGCCTGCTGAGCCGAAACATGAGAGGCCTCTATGTTTTAAAGCTTTTTTGCCTCACCATGATAAGTCATGTCCACAGAGATGCTGCAAACACGACCAGCTCTTCAGGTAGGTCTTCCCTGTGATACCCCCACAATTCCCCACAGCAACTGCTTTAAGACTTTCTTCCCAGGACCATGACATTTACCACAAGCAGATGCTGACAAGTAAATTTGTCTGCAATACTACTCCAAATATAGTTGTCTTAATCAGGAGATGAGTAATACAGAGCTATTTGGCCAAAAAGATTCAGTAGTATCAAAACACAAGTACCAGAGTGGAGATAGCAGAGATCTCTTTTATAACTCCAGATTCTATAAACTGGGATGAGACTTATTCCAAAGGAGGTCACAGTATGTGCATATTTGTCTACCAGTTTCTACCTCCCTGCTGAAAATTTCTGACTTCATTAGCTGATTTCAGACAAATTTGACTGAAGGGTACCTTTACCCTATTCTCTAAAATAATTAAATCTGCATTCAATTAATAATTAATTAATATATTTATGGTATAATTAATGAGATAATTAACCTGTAAGCTTTATGAAATTATATGACCACACAAAGAAAAAAGCCATGCAAATGTTCCCCACATGAGAAAGAAAAATTGCCATGTGAGCATGCATATCCTTTACATGCCTTAGACACTGACAAATCTACATGACAGATACAGTTTATAAATTCTAAAGATTTTTTTAATACATATAATTAAGACAAAACTTGACTGGAAAACAGGTTTCCTTGGTTCTGGACTCCCAGGAATATTGTTTGAATGTCCTCTTCATTTCAGTGCATTTTCCAGGTTTATCTATGTCGGGGAGTTGTGGACTGCTTGGCCATGTTAACATATTAGTGTTCATACATAGGTACTAATGGTGTGGAAGAGATAAGTGCCACCACAGAGCAGCAAACTTAATTGCTGATACAACTGAAGGACTGCTGCATTATGTCAACAGTCCAGTCCACCTTTAGAGCATCTGAAAAAGGATTAAAGTTGTCTAGCTGCTTAACAGAATAGGTGCAGTGACACGGGATACTTTTTTAGTACACTCATACTCCTGTTCCTACTGACCATAACTAACTGACACAAAATCAAAGGAGTTTTGTTTATGCCAAAGACTTTTTGTCTACTCAGGCTGCTAAATGATGTTTAATGTTACTGTAACTTCACTCATTTTTTAACACTATGTCATTCACTAGAACAGGCTACTTACTTTCCTCCTAGTATTTACAGTGGGTAACAATCCTCAGTAACTCATCTCATTTAAAAAAAAAATGTAAATGGAACGTATTAAATACAAAAAAACCTGTCCTCACAACTCAAAGACTATTTGGTGATGAGAGTCCTGCTGTCTATTTTGAAGAACGAGACTTGGTCTAAACAACTACAAACATAGATCACGTATTTCATGTCTGTGTGCTGCTGATCTGCTTTGATTTTCCAATCCTTGCCTCAGAGTAACATCCTGGAGTTTAACCTTCATCATATGATTATGTCTGTACTTCTCATGGTAATTAAGTGACCTTCCAGAACAGTGAACAAAACTTTCAGGCTGAGAGATTAGTTGTGAGAGGTGTGAACTGTCCTGTTCATCCCAATCAATGTTAACTCTGAAACCTTACAGATAGCTTACACTTCAATCTCATTAACTATTTCACTGCTGATCATTTTGAATGAATAAGCTCTCTAATACAATTAAGCCCCAATCCTAGCTTCTCCCAAATGATTTTGTATCCCAGATCCACCAGTTCCCTTTTATCTACAGCATCTATAACGCAATAGTTTGTTAGCAGAACAGGAATCTATAGCATACTGAAGACCAAGACCAAAAAAGCGGGAAAAACATATAGTGAATTAAGTTTCATAGTAAAATAAAACGGGGCCTCTGTCCCGGTGTTATTAGTTATGCTCATACTTAATTCAGGAAATACCTTTCTGAAACGTATGGGAAGCTGCTGCAGAATTTCTAGGCTCGCTTCACAGGAAGAGAAGCCAGATACACTGCAACACAACCTGGGTCAGGCTGGAAATAGCATATGCTGAGGTCTGATCTTAGCCAATCAGATTAATAGCAAGATAAAACCAAATCACTTTTACACTTAATTCCCATTTGCAGCTATTCAGAAACGGAAGAAGGAGAGTTTGTTCCCCGTATTTCTGGTGCTGAGCATGTTTAACTCTTGGAAATACTGAGCAGTCCATAGCAGTAGCCCTTCTGTTACTTTTTATGTCTCATGTATCAGGGCTTGTCTCCACTTGTAAATTTCGACAGCATAGAGTCAAGGAGGAATGTAAAGCATCTGAAATAGCTGCTCATGTAACCCCTCTTACTCAGTAACACTTTTGCACTGCACATTAAACAACCTCCAGAGCTGTTTTTCAGCAGCATGGCAGTGTCTCAACGAAAGCCTGAGCCACCCAAGCGCTGAGTGCCCCACGAGCAAACGCTTCAGATGTAGTCTGAAGTGCTTGGAGGTGCTCAGCCCACCACCACCCCAGCCAAGAATCTGTGGGGTGTTTGCAGAGAAATGACTTGACACTAACCACCCAAACATTCCTTCCAGGTCGAGAGGAGTGGAGTGCTTATGGATGTGATAAGGTCAGGTTTAGCCCATTCACAGGTGGAAAGAACTGGATGGAATGAACTTGCTGAAATCTAAGCACTGGCTTATGACATTTCTGCTGGTGTTGCTGGAGCAAGTCAACATTATATAGTTCCTGGATTGCCAGGAACTTTGTGATTTGTCTTAGTCTATTTGTGTGCTAACAATATCTCTCGCTGCTGGTTTCAAGAGTTCAGCTCTTTGCAGGAAACAGTAAACTGTGCCTGAAAATCAGTATGTAAAATACACTGTAAAGGAAGGGAATAAAAGAGGACCACACACAAAAATGACAAAAGGCCCTAGGAGATTAATAAAACTTAACTGGTTTCCAAATAGAAAGAAAATTATTGAAATAAAATTTAACTGAAATGAGTTTTTTAACAATTTTCATATCTTAGATCTTTTGGAGGTTTGTATTTGCTGACAAGTTTGTAGCTTGTTATTTTCTGGTTATTTTCACACTTTCAGGTTTCCATCTCTCTATGACAATCTGGTGAAAGCTTATTAAACCCTTATTTGAATTTTTTATCTCTTTCTGGCTAAACCTTTACAGTGACTCACATAAAACTAAAGTAATTTTTTAAAGTCTGTAGATAAAAGCCAGAGTAGTAGGCCAAGTTTTAGCAATGTATTTCGATTTTATCAAGCCTTGCTAAGCAAATGATTGGGAAATAAAGTGCTATTTCTCCTTTGAATATTTAGATGAAGTAAGTATACTTCATAGCTTCTGTAGGACAAAAAAGATTCTACTGACACTCCAACCTGAGAAGTCTGCTTTGCATTTGGTTTCTTTTGGAGATGAGTTGTTTTCATTAGCTATTCCTATGTAACTCAGACGCTTGTCAAACTTTGTTCTTTTCAACTTTTCTTCATCAGGTCTCCATGAAAAGGTATTTCATCATCCTCTATGTCCATATTTGTTGTTTTGCGCTCATAGTAAATGCATTATTGGGTTTGGTGAAATCTCTGTCTATCTCTATTATCTGAGTAACACACATTAGTTCAGCACAGGTTACATGTTTTCATATACACATGTTGTAATGAGGAAGTGTTTGAGGATATTTGGCTTTTTTGCACTAATGAGGTTGGTTTGGGTAAATGGGTCTCAGTTTTTTGTCCATTTTTTTGGTTGTTTTTTTTCCAGCCAGTTCATGATTTAGTACTTGACGTGCCTTAATATTCAGAAATACTTGGGTGTTACTGAAATTAAGATTGCATGGGACTGCTCCTCTATTAAAGAATATTTTCTTTGTTTCTTCAACTTTCTTTATTGAAATCTTAGCAATGTCAACAGTGACTTACTCGGACTTTGCCATTTGTCTAGCAGTAATATAATGATGTTGTGATATGGAAAACCTCGTATTCTTTGGCATATTCTACTAACTCATGAAAAGTCATCTAAGTTCCATTACTTAAGGCCAGCTAATTGGGATGGTACATTGGGGGAGATGCAAATTACGTGAGGTGGTCACTGCAGTGATTTCCAGTAGCTTTTCTGATTCCAAGAGTCTATAGAGTTTTCAGTGTTAACAAGATTTGTGGTTCACAGTGAAAAGGCCTATCTCTGCTCTTCTTAACAGCCCTGTGGGAACTCTGTAGATTTGCATTCTCTTTTTATTGATTGGTTTGGGGTTTTTTTTTGGTCACTTGGGCTGCTATTCTAAGAGGTTTCAAAACTATTATTTATCATGTTTGGCCACTGTCATACAGTCTTTGATTGTTCCATAATAGCTTCATAGCATTCTGGTTCTGAATAGTCTGAAAATGTGATATGGCTACTTTTACAAGTGACATTATCTGGTGTCTTCAACAAATTAGTTACAGAGCTCTTCAGAGGCAAATAGACCGTCCTTCCAAAAGGACATGCATGAGCATCTGGTTTTGTGAATATCTTACAAGTTGTGTAATATTTCATCACAGATTCTTTTAGCCCCTGTTCTTAAACTGGCACAGATGTAGTCTGGCTCTCACTTCTAAATTGCTATGAGGTCAAGATTCTCGTGTTCTCTGTCCTGTAAGGCTGTTCTTGATAGAAAATCTACTAGCTGCATATTGATCATTTTCTCACAGTATTCATCTGAGTTAAAACACTGAAGCTTCACCAGCACGCACCAGAGATGTCTAAAAGCTGGTAGCAGAATTGTATACAGTGTTGTGCAGTGGACATTTTTCACCCAAAGTTTCCTAGCTTTGAAAAACAGATTAAAATTATCCCCAATTAAGAGCAATTGGAAGTGATGCCTTTTCACATCAGATATATTTGCATGGGTATGCTATTTTGTAGCTGTCACAAGTTTAGATGATGACAATTTTTACCAGAATGCTTTGACTATTGAAATATCCTGTGTGAACCTAAATTACCAGATTACATTGCTGCTTAGGGATTTTCTTTAAGACAGAGTTTCGAAAAAGTGGAAATAAAGATCTTAAATGAAATGGTTACGTTTTCCAGAAGTTTTCAATATTTAACCTAGTTAAAAAAAAAAAAAAAGTCTGTCTGACATGTGGGCTTTATTGGTAAACTGCGTCTTTGGCTAAAATGTATTTTCTGTGGAGTGTCACTTGTATTTGAAATGCTGTATTGCTAAAAATTAATACAATCACTGCAGTAATGAAGGAATGTAAGTGTTGCTTAAATCACAGCTATTTCTGTCTCACAGCCTCATCCAGAATCACACAGGATCACAAAATGGTTGAGGTGGGAAGGCATGTCTGGAGATCATTTAGTTCAGCTCCCTGCTCAGACCAGGGTCAGGTGGAGCAGGTGCATCAGGGCTGTGCCTATTTGAGTTTTTAATGCCTCCAGGAATATAGACTCCACAACCTTTCTGGGCAACTTCTTCCTGTGTTTGACCACCTCCTATAGCAAAAAGATTTTTTTCCTGTGTTTCTCTGGACCCATCAGGGCCTATGGACGTGTGTGCGCACAGTTTGTTTAAATGTTCCCTAAACTGATCCTCCTCCAGTAATGGTAAGTTTTCCTTGCTCCAGACATTCTCTCTGGTCTCAGGGACCTGGGGTTGCTCCTTTACTGTTGTCCTTCTTATCCCCCGCCAGATTCGTCTCTGAGTAGGCTTTAATTTTTCTAACCCCACCCCTGCACACTTGAACAGCTCGTCTATATGCCTTTCTGATCAACTACCTCAAGGGAGCTGCAGTACATGGGCTGCATATCTATCCTTCTCTGTGGGACTTAACCAGCCATTTTAAGTTTAGTTTTCTTGGTACACTGAACCCTTGGAAATCTCATGACATCTCATTTCCAATTACAGAGGCAGAATACCATGATTTCTTTTCAAAAGGATGACAACATATCTCTAAAATATTTGAGGAAGCTGACCATCAAAAAAAGTTACGACATTCTGTAGAGGACAAGTGTCTTTCAATTAGGTTCAAGGAATTTCACAGTTTCCACTAGAAAATAGTAAAAGCACGGCGAGGTGTATTTTCTTGGAAAATATGATCACCTCATTTGTCAATGGAAACTACAGACTCTTGAAAACCTAAATTTAAGGTGAATGTGATGCTCTGAAATTAAAAACAATAACTGCTGACTTCAAGAGACTGGTAGCGAAGAGTGCTCCTTTCACAGTGTAAACTATAGCCCTTGGACAAGCTGCACTTTTACAGAATGTAAAAAGAGCCTCTTGCAGCATCTTACCTCTGAGGTCACTTGTTCTTTTCATCTGAAGATGCCACCTTAGAAGCTTGGGAAATCCTGTGTCACAAAATAGCCTGTGGACTGGCCAGCGACTGTAAATCATGGTTTGGAATTTGGGATGTTATCCAATATGAATGAGACCATTCCCTTTATATAAACAACAGTATTTTTTCCTGTCCATTATGCTGGTGCTAAATATAACATACTAATGGGTTCTGTCGGCTTGCAGTGGATTTCCTCTTAAGGTTCAATATTTTTTGTATTAATTTATTTTTCATGTGTTCCTATTCCTATTCCTAGCAGCACAGCATGTATCCTCGTGCTTAGAAAGAAAGGAAAGAAGAAAGGAAAAGAAAAGGATTGAAAAACCACAATTTATCTTCTATTTGAAAAAAAACATCTGCAGAACAAAATGAGCCTCTTGATGCCGGAATTGTCATCAATGATGACTTTGACAAAATGAGCAATACATAATTTTCTAGCTCCCTCGCGAATCTGAAACAGATTGTCGAATAAAACACTGGAGGAGATGCATATGTGGTGAGTAGACCAGCTTTGAATACGAACACATGCAGGTGGTCATTTAGTAGTGGTTTTAAGAGGCAGGACATCCCTAATTTGGAGGGTCATTTGCATTTGGAAATGCTCACTGATAAACAGTGATGTATTCCCTATAGTAAAGCAGGACTGATATTGCCAAAACTACAGCTATTTCTGTTCCAGGGTAACTTGAACAAACCAGACAGCCCAAGGCAAAGTAGAGAGTGGTTTACACTCTGACAAACCTGCCATTAGCAGTGGATTTGCAGAATACAGATTAGTAAGATTTTAAAAAGTGCTTTCTCAAAAATAGAAAAACTGAAGTTCTTCACTCTCTGGTAAGAAATGATGGATTTCTTGCAAGGCAGACACAGCAACTGTATTGACTTGAATGCTGCATAAAATGGGCAACCTTCAAAAATGTTTTATCACAACCTCCAATTTTAAGCCCAGCCACTACTCTGAATTCTCAAATTGCTCACTCCACTGTCAGTCACTTGAGAGAAATTACAACCCACAAATATATATGTTCCTGTGTCTTTCTTATTTCTTTTCTTGACTGTGTGTTCATATATACTCTAAGATCATGAAATACACTATTAAAAAAAATAAAATTAACAAAATTCTGCCCTTATTATGTTCGAATTTATGCTAGTTTGAAGAAGGGTGGTATAAGACCATTTTGATTTACATTCCATTCCATTCATATTACTTGCCTGTGTCAGCCAAATTAATTAAAATATTTCATTAAGGATTATTAATCTACCCATCAAGAAATGTTTCTCTGAGATGCAAAAGCTTTTCTTTTTATGAATTTGAAGCCTCACATTAGATGTTCTGATTGCCTTCAGCGCCAATGATATTAAATGACATTGTGAGCTTTTTGGGATTGAGAACGTTCCTCCAGTTTGGACTGAGGATGATATCAGAAGGCCTCTCTTCTGACTAGGATCATCAGATATTAGTGTGCTATAAATAACTAATGATGATGTCAGCTTGGGGGCACTTAGCAACGTGTAAGAGCATGCTGCTCCTTCAGCAATAGTTCTGTAATCTCAGCCTTTTAGCACATTACACCTAAAAGAAAATAACTTCCCCTGGAAGCTACATTTCCATTTAACCAGCCTTGTCCCTTTTTCAGATATACTCCCCTTGACATGTGTACAGGAAATGTGATCCAATACCCCAATGAAATCTTGCTCAGAATTGTTAATTACCTTTGATCAGACTCCTTCTATACCTTAGTTAATAGTGTAGACTGGAAAAAATAACAGCCAGATCTGTTATACCAGCAATTATTGAGAAATGAAAGTGACAATTTGCTTACTTGCCTGAAAGATCAAACGGTGAAACCCTAATTTCAGTCACTTGGCACTGGATTATATATATTGAATCTGGCAGACACACTTTATGCAATGTCCAAGCACAAATGACCTCAGGGTTTCATGGACTAAAGCACAGTATCCTTAGAATCACTCTGCCTACTGACTGCCTGGCTTTTGGGGGACTCCTATTTTTAATTGGAATCCATAATAACCATACATGCATGGAACCAGAAATAAAACAAATTTTCTTAAAAAAGTATAAGTGACTTAATGAATATATTATACATCATACAAATACAGTGTAGCATGCTTCGACACCGAGTGTTTAATAGCCCATCCTTAGAGACCGTGGAAAACTACAGTAATTGAAAAAGAAAGAATATTTGACTCTTGAGTATGACTTTTTTATGAACACTATAAAGTTCATAGTACACTAGGGATCTTTTAAATGCAGAATAGTGGTGTACAGTAAGTTTACCTCTGACAAATGATTGTTTTAACACATACACTGATAGGCAACTTTTACTACTGCAGGTGAACCAAGACAAAAAGTCAGCAGAGAATTCCCATTCTTTGTTTTCATTGTTCCCCCTTTCTTAGATCTATTCTCCATGCTGTCTTTCAGATAAATGAATAAATAAATACAAAGCTTCAGGACTAGTGTGTGTCAATTCAGTCTGCTAAGATGAGCATCATCAGATTTTTTGCAGTGTAACAATAATGTGGTTGCTATATGGGCATCTGCCTTTACTGATCTGCACTCTGAAACTGAAGCATGCACTTAACAAACAGTAAATTATCTAAAAAGTTAGCTAACCTGATCCTACTCCTATCTATATGAAAGGTAAAACTAGGTAAATGCAAATAAAAACACACACCTCAGTAAGAAACGGAAACCTGAATACATTAAAGAAGTCTTCTGCAGAAAAAATGGATCATCAGTACTGCTTAAGCTTTGCACAATGCAGGTTTTTTTAAAGTCAAATGATTCACAGCGCTATATATACACAACTAAAAAAGTTCTCTGAAGATTATCTCATATGGAAATCATAGTACACTCCATTAATTACCCTCTCTCAGGAAAAGAAGGGTGAAATTTGTTACAGAATCAGATCACAAGACAGAAAGTCCCAGGCATCCACTATATAATTTAGTCCTGACATAGCACATTAAAATCTGAGAAAGGAAGGCCATTTTACTGTAAAGTCAGCAAAATGCCACAGAACTAAAAACCTGCTGCCTGCATATCACTAACCATATCTACAGTGAATATTGGTATTAATGCTGTAAGATTTTTACAGTGGTTTGTGCTTTCACTTCAGCTTACACAAAGGCATGATGCCAGCAGGAATTTTCAGCTTTGACATTTTGGTGAGATATTAAACCCCCTATTTACATCATCTTGCCTTTTGAATCTGCACCCTGGTAGGCCAAAGGCACATCTGTCAAATGAACGTTCCCTCCTTCTACCCCTTCCCAAATCTGTTTGCCAACCAGGGGAGCAAACACACCAGGCAAGATTTCCAGGAGATGGCTGGCTGCAAGGCTGTGACCTCAGGCACAGCCCCGAGCTAACAGCACTCCCTGTCCTGGGCTGTCCCACCAGTGGCCAGGGGAACAGTGTGACTTCTGGCTTCTAGGAGAGAGTAATTTCTAACCCCCAGTACTAGCCCCACAGCTTCAGCCAGCAAGCAGAAGAACAAAACCAAAGTCCAGCTCTTTCGCCTCATCCAGACAGGAAAGAAGGGTAAATCTGGCTTGCCCATAAATGCACTAGCAGGGAAGTGTCAAATTCCATATTTATCATTGATTTCAATGGCTATAGTCCTCAGTGTCCAAGTCCTAATGCTCATAGACAGGATCACAGGCGGCGAAAATTTGCACTGTTTTCTTGCACAGTCCAAACCAAGGTGTAGCCCAGTGTCAGAAAGGGGAATACCATTTGGGTCATTGTGTGCAACTAATTTGTTTCTGCAGTGGCATCTAATGAGCAGAAATAGAATGGATTTAATGATTTTTGCCATCTTTATAAACTGCCCAAGAATGTGCTGAGTGCTTTGGTCACTCCTTGAGCTTTTGGACTCACAGCCTTTGCTGTCCTAAGGCTGTATTTTTTCCCTCTCACAGTTGGCTGCACAGTGTGGAGCAACTCAAACAGACTGCATTCAGCTGGGTATTTACTTAATTTACTTTTTCATACAACCTCTGATTTTAGTAAAATTATGAATAAATTAGAAAGCTTCCACATGGCTTGCCCACCAGGAAAGCACACATTCTCCTGCTATTTCAAATCCAATGATCTGTTTCTGTGCGAAGGTTCACACTGAGGCATCTGTATCTGACAACCGATCAGCTCAAAGCTCAAAGATCAAAATGTGACCGTGTGTGGGTCTGTTTTGAGAACAAATGCAGTACAGTAATGGGGACAGTATATCCTAAGACAACAAAGAGAATATTTGTTTTCAGCACGCTATTTGCTGAGCGAGGTTTTATCCAAATCCATTACAGAACACAGCTAACCGCACTGCTGTGGCTATGAACACCCTTATGCTATTGTACTTCATTCCATGCTAGCCCTAAGAGGCCTCAGTAGACTAAACAAGTACAGTTATACTGAGGCATGAAAGGATCAGGGATCAATTTATAGGAAAAACAAACTCTCCCCATACCTTCTCCTTTTCAGAAGCAGGTGATTAGCTGCTGCATAAGGCACTTCAGCTGGGAAGCCAGCTGACTTCAGCATCACCCCACTTAGTACATCCCACAGATCATAATCTCAGCTACCAAAATTTGTGGTTTCACAGCAGCAGACAAAGCTTCTCTTGCTTTTGGCTAGTAGAGTGGTGGTAAAACAAACCCTTCTGATTACAATGTTGTTTATTCTGTATCGCAGAAAGCCATGATTGTCAAAAGCAAAACCCTCCTTAGCTCAAGCCTGTACCAAACAACCTCCCAGAGTCCACATCTGCCTTTATATAGCTTTCTTCACTTGTTTTTAGTAGGAAGAAAAGTCCGTAACTTCAGAGTAACACAGGAGCTGGGTGGCTCTGAACTGACCTTGTTCCCATACAAAGGAACACACCTTCAACCTTCACAATGAGTTTGGAGAGTTCCCTCTTTTTAAGGAGTCTGGTTTCTGAATGTGTTTTTCAGACACTGTTTCTTTGCAGAGGTTTTCCTTGTTGTTTATCTGAAAAAGTTGATCTTTTCTGCTTCTACAAGATAGAATTTCTTTCTTAGGAATTAGAGAGTCATCCTTGGCAAATCAAAAAATGAAAATAGTCAGAAAAGAGAGGTGCCAAATGCTGGTAAGTATCTAACTGCAGCACTTTTTGCCAAGAATAAAGGTATATTTTACTTAAGAGTTCTATAAGAAAGTTATTTTTGAAACACCTTCTTACAGCATGGCCTGCAGTGAGAGCCTTCTGAATTCATCACACCAATCTTTTTTACAGAGCTGTTTCTACCTGAAATTCTGAAAAACAGCTGAGTATCAAGTTATCAAGGTTATTCACGTTAACAGCATACATAAAAATTCTTGAATGGATACTTGCAAGAGGTGTATTTGATTTAGCAGCTTATGTTCAGTGTAGAAAACACAAGGTCTGTATTATGAACCAAGAGCATTGTTTCTGTCCTCTCCCCTCATCTGCTGCCATCAGAAGAATACACTGTGAAAGTGTAAGAAAGGCATAGCTTATGCTCAGAATAAGTTAATTCTTCCTTTGATAATAATCAAGGCTGGTCAGAAGAATATGTCCTATTGCCTTTTGATTTCTGGAACTTGCCCAAGAAAATAACCACATGAAATGCCTCCAAATGCATTACACAAGATTCAGGAAAATCTTATCAAAACCAGTTGAAGATGTTCGCATGAAGCTTAAAACCTTGGTGCTAGTCCCATTCATTCAAAATCTTACAACAGGGCTGTCACTGTTTCATACTGGGTATTGAAGTGAGCTTTGGGGCACCTCCCTTACTCAGTGAATGTGGCCAGATTCACAATAGCTGAAAGGCTGAAAAATCAGCGTTACTGGTGTAGTCCATGAGCACGACACATAGTGGTGATTGACCTACTTCAGTGCTTCTGTGAATATGAATGAAGCATTCTCAAATCCTTAAAATGCTGCAACATATCTCTGACAGGGCACGTCCCTTTCATTCCATGCCAGGATAGCAACCTTGATCCTCAGGTCTCATAAAAAAGCCTCCAAGACCTTTTATGTGCAAGCTTTCTGCATCCTCATGAGTCAATTTAATCTTGTCTCAACTATCATCTTTAATCAATGTTAATAATTTTTATTTAAAAACGTTTAAATAATGTCTGGAAATACCAGGAGTGATTTTCAAGAGGGTACAAGAAATGGAGGAACATTAGACCAGTTGCAGTGTTTACCACTAAGTAAATATCCTTTAGTAATTGGATGTTAATATTGTAAAACACGACTATTCTGAAACAATTGCTATGAAAACGTGCTACAATCAGCAGCTTTTTTACATCTGTATCTCAGAGTTCCCCTTTGAAATCATTTCTTATGGGAAGCTATTATGCTGCAGAAACCTTCCTGAAAGCTGCTAAGACATGAGAGCAAAATGAGTTGTGTAATACAGCAGTGCAATTACAGCAGCAAAACCCATATTCCAGCACCTTCCAAGGTATCGCAGCCCCAGCACTCCCTGTTCTGTGTCATGGTCAGTTACTTGTTGCTAGCATTTTCTGACCCCTTTTTGTTTTCAAGAGAAATACTCTTGCAAAACCAACAAACAACCCTATGTGGGATAACCCCAGAGCACGGGTTCACCACAGCTATAACCAGCATGTCATTCATGTGGGCTGTCTAGCAAAGAGTGCCTTGGCTCTTACTTTGAATGTCCAACTTGATTCCAGAAGCAAAGCATCTTTCTGAAGCCACCATCTTTGCCAGTTTTGTTGGAAAGCCTCTGCGTGTAGCTTGTGAGACAGCACAAAAGGGGTCTCCATGTGGGGGGCACTTTTCCCACCAAACTTCCTGCACTGAAATACATTAAAAGCTTTTTCTAGTCAGTGACTTCCACAAAGCTTCATTTTGGTTTGTTGTCTGCTGAAAATACAAAAAGTGGAAATATATATTTTTAGTCAAAAAAGGAACTAATTGGCTGCTTTAATGCAAAATCAAACACCTTTTATAATTGCTTTATGTACACATGAAAGTTCCCCGCTAGCTGTGCCAATGAAGCCTGCATTTTATCTGCATCATCTGCTTCTTTTGAGATCAGAGGATTTCTGACTCAAACCACATACCCTCTTTCTCAGTATCTCTCTCTATGTATATTACTATTTCCTCTTTCATATAATCTAACAATCTTCTAAAGATGTTATTATTGTACCTTAAGCATCTACATTATCTGAGTGAAAAAACCCTGTAAAAAGATGGGGGAGGGTGATAATGTTTTATTTCAAAACCATGTTTCACAAAGCTCAGTTAATTTATATCTCTGAAGTTTTCTTCTCTGTCGCTTTCATATATGGGCATTTCAGTCTATTTATCCCTTCTAAAATAACACAGTGGGCTTCCATTATTGTAGCTTGTAAGCACTTAAGACTCCTTATTTATTCTTGAACACCATTAGGAGGAAAGAAAGGCTTATTATGTATAATGCATTACTATGATTAACATCTGGAGGGTGAATGCTGTATGTTCTGCCAGTCTCATTCTGTATAATCCTAGTTGTAAATGTGCTAGATGTACACCTTTGTATTTCATTTATTAGGAGTGTCAGCTTTTCCTTACAACTGAAGAACTAAGCACCATTTTACCCAAGCATCTGTGAAGAGCTCTTTGGGTAAAAGATCCACAACTTATGTAGAGAAAACAAACATTCTTTCAGTACAGTTGTACTAGTAATCAATTATTTACTTAATAGACATTTTCTGTTTGTCATAAGGAACACAATAATTTGGCTCCACCTCCTGGTTTCTTGATTGCCACAAGAGGTAAAATTTGGCATTCTGTAGAGGCTGGTCACAAGGTGGCAGTGATCACAAGGTGGCAGCAACCAAACTGATTTACAGGGTGGCCAGAGATGACTGGAGTTGATCCTAGCAAATGGTATTAAAAGGAAAAGGAGTTTTGCAATGAACAGCGTGGATTTTATTAGCTATACAAGTCCTAGGCTCTATTTCAAGAGGAAACGAGAGCGAGCAAGCCAGGTGGAGTACCAAAGCATCGCCCAAACCTGCAGGGATGCAATTAGAAAGGCCAAAGCTCAGCTGAAGTTAAAACTAGCAAGCAATATGAAAGACAAGAAAAGCATATTATCAGAAAAACAAAAACATGAGCATACTGTGGGACTGAGGCCCTCATGACAACAAAAAGGATGAGACACTGAGTGTTTTCTCTGCCTCAGCTTTTTCCTGATGAAGTCTGCACATACACCTATCTTTTTCAGCCCTGTGAGAGACCACAGGAATGAGGCACTACATGGAATAGAGTAATATAGACTCAGGGAAAAGTTTAGCAAATTGGACATTTCTGAGATCATAGAATCATAGAGATGGGATGCTGTGGGTGCTAATTTTGCTGTGGAGCTGGCCAAGGTCACACCCTTCCATCTTCAAAAGGTTGTGATGCTGAGAGGAAGTTCCTGATATCTGGAATAAATCAAACACCATACGTCTCTTTCACAAGGAGAAGAAGGAGGAACTGAGGAACAACATAGTCATCCTAACCTGGGTTTCCAGATAATCAGTGGAAGCAAAACATCCCGGAAGCCAAGTGCAAAGACATGAAGGGCAAGGTGAGTGGAAACCATCATCACGGACTTAACAAGAGCAGATCATGCCTGACCAACTCCAAAAGGACTATGAACTATGAACTAATAGTATGAACTATTGTGCACATGTGGTCATACTGCTTTATACTGAGTGTTGAGAAGTAGAAACTATTTCAGGTAAGTGGACAGTGCTCCAGGGTACAGTGTCTATGAAGCAGCAAGTGCCTTAGACTTCCTCATCTTGTAGTCAACTGGGACTGTGAAGGACAGTGATTCTGATTGGAATCTATGGCTACTTGTCTGACAAACCCCATAAAACATGGTTTAGCAAATGTTTTTAAATGGGGATTGTATTCCTTTGTGCTTAATTTATCTTGTTATATTTTGTTTCAAAAAGAACTGCAAAGTATTTTGGCATCTTTAGTATATTCATTGCAGTTTTTGTGATGCATCCAAGCAAACAAGAAACATCTAAGCACTTCACATGTCCCTCTACACTCAATATGGCTTTCAGTTGTCATCGCTACGTTTTCTCATGTGTGCAATAGGCTTCATAGCCACACCTGAATTAATTGTGCTGCAAGGTTGTTGAAGTGGTTAACCCCAACCTTGCCATCTGCTTTTGGTCCCCAAACAAAAGAAGGAATTTTACACTTTTAAGCAAAATAAAAGGGAAAGGCTGAGCTGGTTCTTGTTTCCCCTGCAAAGACATTTTTGTAGATTCTTTCAGCCTGGGTGTCCTCAGCTGATTCATTTCCCCTATCAGGTACCCCTGGTTCCTCATTTATACCCTATGGGTATACCTATGCTTCTGCAGACCTACTGTTGTGACCAAATGCTCTGTGAGGATGTACAGCTGTAGAGTTGCTGGAAAGCCTAGAAACACATGTTGTTTTCCACTAGACTTTGGAAACTTCTTTTTATTAAATTAAATATTTCTTAACATTTCATCATTATTATAGTTTATTTAATGAAAGTGAAGTACTCTGGCATTTGGCAGTTTCAGATTTTCATTCAAGTGGACACTTTGTAACTCTTCATTTCTTATCAACAGCCACTTTCCAAATCTGTTATTGCAAATTTGTAGGCTTTGGTTAATCTAAAATGCAGTTATTTAGGAAACAGTTAAGTTCAGACAGATCTTAAGCAATTCCCAACTTACGAAAGGAATTAACTGTATTACACAGTACGCAATCTAACCTTTTTCTGGCTCTCCAAAAGATGGAACAAGGCTGTTATTTTTAGTATTCCCGTGTGGCTGTGCCCAAAATATTCCTGTAGAAATTAGGGAACGATTTGAAATAATATCAATACTCAAAATGCAATGATACATTATGATCTTCCATTTCTAGGTCTTCTTCCCTTCCCAGCATCCCACAGCAAATTACAATCAATACAAAGCTAAATTTAACACCGTTATGTCTGCCAAGTGATAGCCAGACGCAGGGGCAGACCTATCCAATTTAGGGACCTCCAATCTAATGATATAACTCTGTGTGTATTCATCCTTTACATTCCTGCAGGAGCAGCTCAAAACAGAGACGTCAGCTGACTCAGCCCTGCTCTTGCTTGATGCCAAGGAGAGTTTTGACACTGATTTCAGAGGGGACATGCTTGGAGTTTAACATATGGGGAAAAAAAAATTCAGGGTTGAATTTTCTGAGAAACAACAAAGAATATTCTGTTCACAGCTCAGGTCCATGATTTGTTATATATTAAAAGTACCACACCACATGAAACTATACCCAAACCACATGAAACTATTAGGTATGTAACATCAAATCCCTAGGGAGATGAAAAATATGTGGGATTCACCACTCTGTGAAGGAGTTCTTTTACCGGAATCCAATCTGACTGATTTTGCTAGTGCTTACATTTCAGAGAAGTATTTTTCAGGGGGCTTGACTTACTTACAAAAAATGATGCTGGCTCATGACCCAGACAAATAAAACCCAGGAAATTTGCTCTTTCCTAATGGTTATGCCTTGCCTGTACACCTAACTAGTGTAAATCAATATAATCTTTGAAATCAGTAAGGCCTATAATGATTTATACTGGCTAAGGATTTGGGTATGATCAGTAGTACCTAAAAAAGTATTAAGATTGCCAAAAAAGGAGATTTGATATTTTGAGTGACTGAAGTGCCTTTTCCATCCTTGTCCAAGAAACTTTAAAACAGGGAGAGAGTAACTGAAATCTCCATTACAATATCCCTTACATTATTACAGTGTCATCATCTATCAGAGGTGTCACTGCTACTCCACTGAAGAAATTTAGGATCCATTCACCTTCAAAAACAGCCTTTACCCAGTAGGATGCTTGCACTACACAAAATGAAAATATGTTTACCTAATTGATTCGCTATACACAAGGAACCAATACAATGATTATAAAAAGGGGTCTTTTGTATACCGAGCAGAGCTAGACAAGGTAAAAAACATGACAACAGCATTCATAAATGTCTAATAGCACTGAAAAGCTTTATCAGTGAATTCAGTTAACAAATGGCATAGTAAATAATTCCTGGAGATATAAAGCACGCAGCTCTCTTTCCAAGTCAGGCTCGTAAAACTTAGAACTGCTGGGTGATTATCTCTCTACTTCTTAAAGGAGTGGGTCCCTCCAGTTCTCAGAAGCAAAACAAGAATATATGTGAGTATGGCAAAGAAAAGGAGCAAAGCAGCTCTCCTGCACGGTGAACCATGCCCCAAACCTACTAAAATACTAAATGTATTGGAGGACTACCAAGCAGCTGAGCTTCTGCAGGAAAAGCAGAGAGGAAGACTCTATTCTCACTGTTTCCAGTATTAAGGACAAGGTCTGTTGATACCAGGAGAAAGGAATAAATCTATGAGAGGAAACTGAGGGGGCCATCTAAGTACAGGAGGAGAGGTTTCTTTCTTTGCTAAGATTTGCCAACATGAATGCACTGAAGTCAATCAGAGTAACAGTCTTGAGGAATGCAGTTGCCTTGTAACCAAGCAGATATATAAGGTATTAACAGATATGCAAGACAGTAACAGTAACAAAATTGTCTCTTGCCCCCTAAGTATTCTTCAGGTTTGTTTTAAAGAGTCTATATTTGGGTACAAGACCATTTACACTGTTTTTTCCTTGTTTTTTCTATTGAGACAGTTAATGAAATTATTGCTAATTTTATTGTATAGATGGCTAGCAAACATAAGACTTGCTGTATGATACATTTTAGTTCTGCCTGTCTACATCAGAGTTGAATCACTGCATTCCTTTTAATTGTGTATTGTACAGTGACAGGAATTTCTGGCATTGTTTAAGTTAGTAGCATTAAATGTTTTAGGAAAACACTATGGAGGACTACTTTTATTCGTAAGGCAGTAGTTGGCGTGTGATGTAGATAAGTAAAAGACAGTAGCCACTACTGTCTTTTGAGAATATGGGAGGGTTTTCTTTTGATTTAAGACCAATTAGCTTCTCTCAGGTAGTCATTGGCTAATTACATTTTTGCTTCCTTCTAAATCTTGGAACTGCACTCTTTCTGCTAGATCTCAGTTATTTGTTTTGGGTTGGGGGCTGCTTGTTTCACAAGCGGAATAACAGAATGAAAGCTGTTGGGATATACAGCTTGCCAGTGGCTGCATTTCAGATGAAAATTGAACAAGTGACTGCTAATAATCAGTAGATATGTTGCACAAATTAATATTTATACCCATCTCCAGTTTTTTGTGTCCTGATCTACAACTTGTCTTCTGTGATGGGTCGGAGCAATCCCAGGCACAGCTACAGGTTGGGCAGGGAAGAGATTCTGAGCAGCCCTGTGCAGAAGGACTTGGGGGTGTTGGTGAATGAGAAAATGAACATAAGCCAGCAGTGTGCGCTTGCAGCCCAGAAAGCCAATCGTATCCTGGGCTGCATCAAAAGGAGCATGACCAGCAGGTCGAGGGAGGTGATCCTGCCCCTCTACTCTGCTCTTGTGAGAGAGACCTCCCTTGGAGTATTGTGTGCAGTTCTGGTGTCCTCAACATCAAAAGGACATGGAACTGTTGGAACAAGTCCAGAGGAGGGCCACGAGGATGATCAGGGGCTGAAGCACCTGCCTTATGAAGATAGGCTGAGAAAGTTGTGGCTGTTCAGCCTGGAGAAGAGAAGGCTGCGTGGAGACCTCCTAGCAACCTTCCAGTATCTGAAGGGTGCCCATAGGGATGCTGGGGAACATCCCTTCATTAGGGACTGTAGTGATAGGACAAGGGGTAACGGGTTCAAACTTAAACAGGGGAAGTTTAGATTGGATATGAGGAAGAAATTCTATACTGTGAGGGTGGTGAGGCACTGGACTGGGTTGCCCAGGGAAGCTGTGAATGCTCCATTACTGGCGGTGTTCAAGGCCGGATTGGACAGAGCCTTGGGTGGCATGGTTTAGTATGAGCTGTCCCTGCCTGTGGCAAGGGGGTTGGAACTAGATGATCTTAAGGTCCTTTCCAACCCTAACTATTCTATGATTCTATGATTATGACTTTAAATTCTGTGGAACGAGTTGGATTCATTTTTCTCTATCCTGACTTCAAGGGTGCATTTATTTGCAGTAATTTGGAAATATGAGGAAAAATGCCTATATTCAGTTAGTAGCGCTTCAACCATTTTTTTAAAACTAGGAGTAATTTTATGAAGTCCAATGCAATCATAGCAAATCATTATAGCAGGACCATGATTCCTCTTTTGGAAAGTACTGGTTGCCTCCCCGTCAACAGATTCAGCACCTTGCAATGTTCAGGTCCAGAGTTAACATGAATTGTGAAAGAAAATATCTACTTTGCTCCGAAAAGTTCCCAGTTGCGTTGGAGAAGGATGTCTTACAGCTGCCAGAAGAAATCCTGGGAGAGCCAAGAGCAGTTTTGATAAATTAGTGAAGTCAGTTTTCAGCATTTCTGTTTTAACTTGAAAGAGGTCTGCTACCATATACATTTGTACTTTGGCAATGCTTGCTGACAGAACAGAGGCTGTCTTGGCACATCACTTGTAGGAGCAAAATAGATTTGGCTGTCATTTCCATAATAAGCATGATTCATATTGCAGTGTCTAAAAACATATGGATAGGGAGGATGTCAATACGAGACGAATATGCCTTATAAGAGCTTGTTGGAGCCTCCCAATTAAACAGGTACAAAACCAGATGAAGTTATAATACAAACAATTCCTCCTCCTCCCATTGTAATGGCATTTGTTTTCCATTCACTTAATGAATGACTTAACAAAGTATGCTACTTGGAATATGTAGGGCCCAGTTTATCCATTCACACAAACCTCACACCTGTGTAATGCAATTAACCTCAGCAATACATGTCGAAGGTAGATCTATAAAAACGAGTAGAGGAGGCTTCTGTGCAGATAAGGCATGACTTTTATTTACTCCTAGTATGTGCGTGTGGTATTTTGCCTGGTACTGTTAGTGATTTCAGCTGATCTGTCCTGTAGTTATCAACAGGAAATCACCAAGCGCAAGTTTATATGACGTGCTTCTGACTACAGGTAAGTAGCATTATTCTTCACACTGCATAAATCAAGTTTATGCCACTCCCAGGTAGTTTGAAGGAAGAACAAAGTATGAAAGAATTCTTACCTACCTACAAAGTAAGAGGTAGACAAACTTTTGATAAAGGAAATATATAGTCACTTTCTATATTTCATGAGGGTTTTAGAAATCTACATCTCCTTTACATTTGTATAAATAACTGATGCTATTGTCAAATTGATATAAATAATTTCACTGATATAAAGAGCCCAAGACCATTATTTCATGGCTGGTAGGAGTATGGCACCAGGCTCATAAAGCTTAGAGGGAAGCAGAACCTCTTACAGAATGAGTTTGCACCTAGTGGAGAGCCATGTTTTTCCATCATTATAAACAGATTGAGGAAAGAGTGAGAACTGGGACCACACGCACATACAGATAAATAATTTACAATTTCCCCATTGTCTTTTAACTGCTTTTACTCTTTAAGCTAACTGGTTTTGCTATGTGCAAAGATTGATAGTATAAAGAAATAGGTACAGATGACATTTCATAGTACTGATGTCTGGCATACTAAGATTACGTATTTCAATAAAATGGAATAGCTGGTCTTCAAAAAGCACAGGTAGATAAATAAAATGTGATCTCCATTTCCCAACTTCAAAATGTTAGAATTGTTGCTCGGCTTTTACATGCCGGCTAGAAATCAAACAAGTTGGACTTGTGCTATAACTGTGCTATAAATTCTTTCATTTTTATGTTTATACATAGAGCATGATAAGTACAAGGAACAGTTGGAAGGAAAGAAAAAATATCACATTTTAAAAGGGATAGAATTAGGAAACTTGGGCCCACTTTCAGAAGTGAATTAAGCTCTTGGAAACAGATGACCTACCTGCTGTGCAAGCTACTTGTATTTTTAAGGGTCTTCAGGCTAGATTTAAAGGTGTTTCCATTGTTAAAGGTACAGAGAGATACTTAGAAAAGAATGTAAAATGCCAGGGTATCAAAAGCTCTTGACATTTTCTACATTTAAATCATAGAATCAACAAGGTTGGAGAAAATCTTTAAGATTATCAAGTCCAAGTATTTCCCCATGAATGCTAAGCCCATAACTAAACCGTGTCACTAAGGGCCTCATTTGTGCATTTTTTTGAATTCTTTTAAAGATCTGGCTGACGTTGTCCAAGTCACTTCAAAAGTTGTAACAAGCTCCCAAATTATGTAGGGCTTTCTCTACAACAGGTGTGGTAACCTTTAGTTTTCAGCAGTAACCTCTAGACTCCCTGTAAAACATAAAGGAATAAGTGTTACATTGGGCTTTTCCGTGCCAACAAGCTGTCAGAGCCACAGTCATATGAAGGAGAAAGTAAAAGTTAAGGTCTACCTGCAAGAGTACTTTGGTGTCTAATTCTGAAGTGATGAGAGGTGATGATCTCTGCTTTCAATCCTGAAATCCAGGCCCTTTCTTTGAATTAAGTATCTAATTCTTCTCTGCAAATTTAAAGCAACCATTTCACACCACCACCACTAGTGCAAAGAGGCAACCTCAAGGTTTACTCTCTTAATTTCCGTCACTCAATTAGCACATTGCAGGTGAATGAAAGTGTGATTGCAACAGTTACAAACTGAAATTAAGAATGTCAGGCTAGGTTAGTCAGGCAGAGGTGAATAGCATGAAAATATTTTTCAAGACAATTTTGTCAAACTGAAATTTTCAGTTTAGACTGGAGCTAAACACTGTTCTAATTGTTGATGTTTCTGTGCAGTGGAAACTAAGTTTTGAATGCGTCTTTCAAGAACTTGTTTTTAGGGACTGCCCTCTAAAAGAACCATTATATCTTGCAAAAACATTGTGTAGAAGTTGACTAAGAATCACTCATTGATTAAAACAAGCCACATTCTTCCTGCAACACCTTAATGGCGTTTCAAGGTTTCCATGCAAGCTCTGAAAAAGCCTAGTCTTCATTAATATGTAACAACTTTCGATCCCAGAGTTATATTATTTTAGGTGAGAAAAAAAAGAATAAAGAATTCTATCAATAAGAAAAATAGGTAAATTATTACTGTAATAAAGACATAGAGAACTTATCTTAAAAAAAAGGGTTCTGAAATTCTTTCTGAAAACCAGAAGATATCAACTAGAGAAATAAAAGTAAAGTTTTAAGGATAATATTTTGCAGTGCTTTAGATCAAATTAGCTTTCACTTTGCATAAATATATAATGCATTAGTTTTACACTTGATTTTACAACATTCAGCAAGGGGACTACTTATCATAATCTTGACATAGAGTAACAGTGGCAAGAAAATATAGTAAAAACTATAAAAACTCCTGCAAGTGGATATTTGCTTCTTAAACGCCATAGATATGAAAAACAGAAGTGCATGGGGAACTTTCACACAGCCCTGAATCAAAAGCCACTGCAATAAGAACTGATGCTGTGTTTACAGTTCTGGGTTTGTTTATCTACATTGTACAATGATGTGAACCACGGTCCTTGGTGTACATACTCTTCCATGAGTGGAGAAAGAGTATTAATATGAACTAATAATACTACCAGTAGGAAGCTAGAAATTTACTGCTGTCAAAATTTCAGCTTCACAAAAGATGTAACACTCATGCCATAATACAAAATGAAAATATATTTCCAATTACAGGAATATAAAAATCTTGGTTTCCTTTGATGAATGCAAAATGAATCTATACAACAGAAAATGTAATTCCAACAGATCTGGCTGAACACCACAATGATAGGTGTGAGAAAAAGCAGTCTTTATAGTCAATATGTCTAATGGACCCTGATTCCATCTAGAAGATATTGTTCAGCTATGTCTAATGACTCGCAGCCTTAGAACTTCTTTAAAGTCTACAAAAGCCAGTTACCCACAACAACTCTCCTGTTCCTGGTGACCAGCAAGGGACTAACCCTCAGGTGCAAGGTCAGCTCTGCTTCCAATTGCTGTACTTCAAATCCATACAAGGTTACAAGCAGATATGCAATGATATCTGCCACCACCAGTGACAAAATTTCGTGCTCCAAACACCAGGCCATTTGCTCTTTTCATCCTCTCATTTTAGTGCAAGACAGAGGGATCCAGAAGGAGAGATGAGTTATCTGCAAACAACATCTTGTTAGACCTCCACATTGCTAATTAATTGTTTTGGTGCAGTCATACACTGTTGTGTAGAACAGGAGGGCAGCCTGAGGTCAATCTCCAAATTGAGGTCAATTGTCCTCCTGCAGGGCAACCTGAGGTCAGTCTCAAAAGTGATTTTAAATTATCTACATTGGCTTACTCTTTGTACAAGGAAAATTCTTTTTTGCTGTCTCCTGGCCCTGCAGTTTATTTTCTGAAAAAAATCAGTTCTTTGATATTTCTTAGAGTGAGTAATATTGTTTCACTGTCATGACCAACACTAATGCTGAGAAAATAAGTTAGATTAAGACGCAAGTCAATTACAGAGGAGCAAGTTTTAATATTGCCAGTCACAGCAGCCTTCTGGGGTTTTTCCTTAGTAAATTAAAAGGCTTTCCTTTTCATCTGGAACCATCTTATCACTCATTTCACTATCAGAAAAACACTCTGAAGATAATAATGAGAGATTCTTTTAAAGGAAAATATATCTAGTTTAATTTCATCTAATTTTAAGAGGGAGAATTGTTCTATTTGATTAGTTATTTGGGTTTGTGGTTTTTGTTGCAGACACTGGTGATAACAGCAAAATTTATATAAAGTGAGCTGCCTGAGAACTGTCATTTCACTTACTACACTCAGCAAAGAGTTTCACAATATAAAGACAGTCTTCTTTACAAGTGTGCCTCTTACACACCTTGTGTTTTGTGCACTGCTTACTTGGAAACTGGCAATCCACTCCTGCCCTGCGTCCCAAATCCTTACTCCCAGACTCCGCACTTTCTTCAGGATTCGGGAGCATTACTCATTTTGATTATGTCACCCATTTGTTCAGCAAGTAATTTACTACCTTCCTTTAAGAATCAGGATACCATTTCAGGTTTAAGTTCTAACATTTAAGGCACTTCAGGTGCCAAGTCCAATTTAGTTACAGCTATTGACTGATGTCTACTTTCTCTCAAGACTTGAAACTCAGTTCTGGACTACTCCTTGTCTGTTTCCACATGCCCCATGTTCCATGTGGGTGTGAGCATTTCCGAAACGCAGTAGTATCCCTAAAGAGATCCCCATCTTTCATTGTATTTGTTTCAAATGGAAGAACTGAAAATGTCTTCATCAGCCTCACCATCTCTAACGGTGTGGTTTTAATTTCTCAGTTTCAGTTCATTTTCAAAATATAACAAGGCATTGATTTTGCGATGCCTGTTTTGTGGCAATCCCAAGATGCTGCAATCAGGCATCCTTCTATCCTATAATCAGAGGAGAGGATATGACCTAATTCAGGTTCTTTGCATTATGCATTATGATACCTGACCACATACCTGAGTCTGATGCTTTCTTCACAACAAGATAAGTCATCAGAGCAGTCATGCAGCTCCAGAGCAGGGTCCTGCCAACCTGGTACTCTGCCTCCGACAATGCCATAGCTGGAGACACCCCAGGCAGGGTATCACAGGGGGCAAACAGAACCAGCCTCTCCCCCAGTAGCCTTTCAGCTCTGACACTTCAGCTGGGGAGGAATCCTGCTCCTGTAGTTTCTCTTGTTTTGTCACCCAAAACACATTTTTTTGTTTTATTTGCCACCACCAAACACTTCCCCAGTTGCCTCTTGAAGCTACTCAAGCACACAGCATTGTTCAGTGAGGAGATATACAGGTCAGATCAACCCTGACTCCCTTCTTCAGGTCTTCCTCTGTCTTACCATACACTTCTGCAACAAGGGGACACAAACAATACAGAATATTTAGTGTACAGTTGGACCACAGCTACAGAACTCTACTGTTGTTTTCATTATTTCCTTCCTATTTATTTCCTAATTTCCCCCTCAAATCCAATTTGTTTTTCTGATAGTTGCTGAGTACTGATGTTTTTTCTGTAGCCGTCTGTGATAAGACCCAAGGTCTCACTCTTGAGCTATAATAGGCAGGTCAGAGGAAATTATTTAGTACATAAATTTAAGATTATTATTTCCCAGCTGCACCACTTTATCTATATTGAATTTTATCTGCCATTTTATTTCCTAGTCTCATTCCCATTCTGCAATTTTTTATAGGCAGCCTAGGGCCTGACTCCCTCAGCTTAGCCAGTTTTGTCACCTTGCTATCTGCTGTGCTTTCCAGGTCAGCTAGAGACACGTTGCATACCAAGGTCCTAGAAAACCCCTGGAGCCCTCCTTTCATTTTGAAAAACAAACATTTAGACCTACTCTCTGTTTATCTTTCTGACCCTACTATTTATCCAAGCTAGGACCTTCTCTCCTATGCCATGGCAGCGCCATTTCCTTAAAATCCTATGGTGAGGAACTTTGTCAAAATCTGGTGGAAATCCAGGCAGATTATTGCAACAATGTCACCTTAACGACTTGCTGATTGTCCCCTCAAGAGACATCCATTTGGTTTGAAGACCAGGACTAGCCTTTACAGAAACTCTGTTTTGTCTGTTCAGTTGGTCAGATTTATCCACAGTTTTCACTAATT
Source organism: Myiopsitta monachus (assembly GCA_017639245.1). Classification (NCBI taxonomy): domain Eukaryota; kingdom Metazoa; phylum Chordata; class Aves; order Psittaciformes; family Psittacidae; genus Myiopsitta; species Myiopsitta monachus. The sequence goes on along the minus strand of CM029917.1, from coordinate 98,656,728 downwards.
GCATCTTTTATCAGGACTTCTATTTATTTACCAGTGCAGACATCAGGCTCACAGGCTCGGAGACCTTTCCTAGAAACCCCTTTAAAAATCTGTGCCACGTTTACCACTCTCCCCTCCTAAGGAATGAGTGAAACCTTAAAAGAAAGGTTACACACCACCATCAATAATTCAACGGTTTCATCCTCTAATTCTCTTGAGAATATCATACAGTGATATATAATACAATCTCTGTGATTTCTTGGTGTTTATTCTACCTTTTTATTCAATTACTTCTTCCACAGTTTCTTCAATTAGAGACAATCTCTTGCTGAGTCTTCTCGAAGGGTTTGGGGCTCCCCCAATGTCTTCCTACAGGGAGCATCAGAGCAAAACACTTATTTATTATCCCTGCCACAGCCTTGCCCTTGCTGAGCTCTCCTTAAACAGCCCCATCACCATCTGACCTGCAGAGCTTGCAGTGTTTTCGTCTGCTCTGCTGGGAGGAGGATTTAGACATGCCTTGCTGTATAGTAGAAGCATGTTGTCTATAGAACCTATGTGCTTTTTTTTTTTGCTATAAAAATTGGTTGTTTGGGCAAGGATTTCAGGAGGAGAAAGGCAGTCTCAAGTTAAGACAATGTAACAGTGATCTGGAAAGCTGGATCTATTTCACTGTCATATGTACTGGGCAAGTGATTTATTTGCTTTATTTGTTCACTCCTGATTTTCTGAGTGACTGATTTGATACCTCTGATATGCAAGTAGTGCAGTGCAATTTTGAACATGTAAAGTAGCATACCAAAAAATCAGACCTCATCACCTCAAATCTGACATACTAGAGGGCTGGGGGGTTTTGTTTTCAACTCTCTGTGTCTCAGTTCAGCATCTGCAAAATGGAATAATACTGCTCCTCACCTCAGAGGGGTTTTGTGCATATAAATTCATTAAAGTTTGCAAAATGTTCAGGTACTATAGCAACAGGCACCGTAGAAAAACCTGGAAGTGACATAGTAATTATCTTCATAGCAGGGTTTGGATACTGTGCAGTAAATAAGGCATGGGGGACATATTGAGCAATGGGAAGAGAGCTAAAATTGAATATTTGCTTTTGAGCTAAGCTCCTTCTGTCCTGTGCACAGAGTGAAGCACAGATAGTTTAGAACAAAATTCAAATGTGACCATTTAATTAGACAATATCATAATGCTCACACCCATTGGGGCTCATTTAAGGCAATATGAGGCAATTCTTAAGGTTTGGCAGAGATACCAGCAATTAAAAATAGGTTTTTACATTAGATAAAAGGTCAGGAAGCTGTAATGAAAGGCAGTCCACTTCTCTTCTGCTACTCCACTGAACTGCAATTTGAAGAGGTAATAAATATTGCATACAATTTTCAAAAGTACTTTAGAGATTTGAGAGCTTAAACTCTACGAGTGTCATCTCAACCTAAGCTCCTACTACTGCGGCTGGAGGAATCACTGCTAGTTCCAGAAGTGGAGGCATTAGAAAGGGATGTCCACATGGCACTCAATGCAAAGACAAAACATCATGGGAAGAAACACTAAATTAATAAGGCCATAGGCAATGTGTCGGGGCTAGTACTGTTGAATACTGTGCCATCTGAGCATATATGGGGAAGATACTGAGACAAATCTGATTAATATGATTGAGTTTGACAGAATTTGATGATGAATTATGGTCTACTTTTGCTAACTTTACTCAAACTGATTAGCATCTTCATCCAAAAGCTTTCCTGCTGAAATCAATGGGGCTGCTAACAATAAGTATGCTCAATGTAAGGGGTTCAGGATCTTTCTATTACAGAGAGAGGGGGTGAGGGAGTGAGTATATGGAAGAATTAAAGGGCATTATATTCTTTAATTGTTCTTATTTATTTAATCAAGCAAAGCAAATTCTTTTTTGAAGACTGAATAACTATGGGAATGATAATTTCCATTTAATAAAGTAAAAATTCCATATTTTAAAGTCTTACATAAAATGTATATTTAAAAGTATAGTGCTGCAGTTGACAGTAAAGCTTCCATCGATTAGCACAAGGTCTAACTTTCACCCATAATAAGCAACTTAATCTACCTTGAAATGATGAAGAACTCAGCTGGCCCTGCCAGGATTTCGTTCTGATGTCCAAGGAAGGCAGGTATTTTAAGACTGTAGCATCCAGCAACTTTTGCCAGCAATCTGAGCAACAGACACCATTTGTATTTTTAAGAAAATTGGCTATAAATGATAAGTTTTTGTTTGTCAGAATTACCCCTATGATTTACTTATTTTTGTTACTGTGTTTTGCCATATTTAATGTTTAAGACTTTAAAAACCTAGAGCACATACAAAATAACAGATCATAAAAGCCATTGTTACGGTGATGGAATCCACACATTTTTTTTTTTGTATGAGGCTGCTTTTGTTCTACTAGTATGCATATATAGTTGTTTTTTATGGTAGAATCCGATTTGGGCATTCATTATTGATATACACAATCATTTTAAGTGCAGTTAAGTACACCATCTGGCTTTTCTTTCTGTCTGTGCCTGTGTAGCCATGCACAGTTATCTGCTATTCCAGGAGTGTCTGGCGTCTATTATAGCTGCACCAGTTGCACTACAATCAGCTGAGTAGGCATTTCCCTTATGAACCCTGATTTTCAATGTTTAACAACTAATTTGAAATTGCATCAAGCTCAAACATGGCATGCACATTTGCAGACCAGATGTGTTTTTGTTTATCCTTTTATTTTTAAATGCCAAAAAAATGGCAGGGTTTAAAGAGTCCATCCAAATAATATAACACTTATGATCAGCAAAGCAGATCTGCTCTCAGTCTGGGGATATAGTCACAAGTTGTTTGAAGGTGGGTCTTACTTAGCCTTTTGATCCTCATTTGTATCTTTTTCCCTTTAGCTAACCACTACTAGCACACAGCCTGTGCTGCAAGTCACATTTAATGATGAAGCTTAAACACGTCTATGACAGAACACTGGCATTGGGCATAGAGAAAAATTGCGCTGATTTACCCTGCAGCTAGACAGGCTGGATTCTATTAATACCAGTGTGGAAGTAAAATTGTTCTTTAGATTTTTCTCTAAACCTGAGGAGCCTAGGGAGTGAGATAGAGGAGTCCTCCAGAGACAAATTCTGAGAAAGAGTTCAAATTCATAAGGGGACATAAAAAGGAAAGAAGGAGAAGGGAATGAATTAAAAACATTTTCATTTAAGTTTTTCATTTAAATGCATTTTCAGTTTTTCTGACCACCTGAACTTTACACTGGAATGATCCGGACCAGCAACGTCGTATCTCTAAGTTAGGGGCTCTGAACCCACCAAAGGTTTATTGAAGGACCCAGAATTATCAGGCATATCCCTTCTTCATCTGCAAGTTTTCCAGGCATTTATTTTCCCAGATGTGCTTGTAAGTGCCTGTCCTGGGGCAATGAATGCTTATCTCCCACCAAACCCACCTCCGCAATCCAAAGCACCAGCTACATCCCAACTCTCCTTAGAAAGTCCTATTTGCAAAACAGTCTGCAGGTTAAAGCATTCAGCCAGATTCCTGCTCACAGCACCAGCAGAGGATGCAATCCATGCTGCCTCCAGTAAGTACGCTGCAGCTCTTTCAGCTAAACCATGAAGTTCTCAAGTAGTTTCAGGAGGCTTCTTTGCACATTCCCCACTAATTAGAGAGACGTGTTTGAACAATGTCATACTGCGGAAGGTACTGAGCCTGGTTGTCTCACTTCCTCAGCAAGTGCTGTGATCTCTAATAGGAACTGAGGAAACTACCTCTCCCTGCCTGAACATTAAAAGAGAAGAGAGAGCTGGGATCAGTTCTTTGAAGAAGTCATTACAGAAGAGTGCAGTCTGGAGAGGATTCCAGGTTTATCATCCCCAATGGAAGAAAGCAATTGCTCAGTCACTTGGAGTGGTGGTTACCAGAGTAGGGAAGGGGTCACACTCTCAGGTGTCACCTCCCACCTGCTGCAGCTTGATGTGTTCAAGAACAAGGAATTTAGAACCTTAAGAAGGGAGGGGGGGATTATGTCCTACTCAGAATTCAGCAACTTAGAAATGAGGTTATCTATAGATATTTATATTATGGAAAATAAACAAATAAAACTTTAAAAAAACAATAGAATATTTTTCTTCTGTAACAAAAGGCTCTCTGTTACCACACTGAACATTAGATGTTTGGTGTTTCAATGCAGTAAAAGCAAATACAACATGGCTTGAATATTAAACCAGTGAAGATTTTTGCTTAAGGGAAAGACTGATGTTAAACATAACATATACCTCTCCCTTACTATATTTCTCCAATCCTTTAAAGTTTCCTGGCCCCTAGGAGCTATTTTTAGCAACTTTCATTTGCTCTTTTTTCCATTTCCTGCTATTTTCACCTTCACCCTCTGTTGTTCCCAGGATCCAGTGTGCCTTGGTCTATCTTCAGCCAGGGACTGCAGGCCCAGGTACTGACCTGGTTCCCATGAAGCAGGTCCAATGCTGGGTGATTTGTGGGGTGACCTGTGGCTGACCAGTGCTTACACTGGTAAGCAGATACTATAGGTATAAAGTGGAGACCTCATAGCAGCCATCCAGTATCTGAACGGGGCATACAAGTATCATAGAATCATAGAATCATAGAATAGTAAGGGTTGGAAAGGACCTTAAGATCATCTAGTTCCAACCCCCTTGCCACAGGCAGGGACAGCTCACACTAAACCATGCCACCCAAGGCTCTGTCCAATCCGGCCTTGAACACCGCCAGCAATGGAGCATTCACAGCTTCCCTGGGCAACCCAGTCCAGTGCCTCACCACCCTCACAGTAAAGAATTTCTTCCTCATATCCAGTCTAAACTTCCCCTGTTTAAGTTTGAACCCGTTACCCCTTGTCCTATCACTACAGTCCCTAATGAAGGGATGTTCCCCAGCATCCCTATGGGCACCCTTCAGACACTAGAAGGTTGCTAGGAGGTCTCCACGCAACCTTCTCTTCTCCAGGCTGAGCAGCCCCAACTTTCTCAGCCTATCTTCATAAGGCAGGTGCTTCAGCCCCTGATCATCCTCGTGGCCCTCCTCTGGACTTGTTCCAACAGTTCCATGTCCTTTTGATGTTGAGGACACCAGAACTGTACACAATACTCCAAGGGAGGTCTCTCTCACAAGAGCAGAGTGGAGGGGCAGGATCACCTCCCTCAACCTGCTGGTCCTGCTCCTTTTGAATGCAGCCCAGGATACGATTGGCTTTCTGGCCTGCAAGCGCACACTGCTGGCTTATGTTCATTTTCTCATCAACCCCCAAGTCCTTCTGCGCAGGGCTGCTCAGAATCATCTTCCCTGCCCAACCTGTAGCTGTGCCTGGAATTGCTCCGACCCAGATGTAGGACCTTGCACTTGCTGTGGTGAAACTTCAATCAGGTTGTCATCAGCCCACCTCACAAGTGTGTCAAGGTCCCTGTGGATGACATTCCTTCCCTTCAACGTATCAACCAAACCACACAGCTTGGTGTCATCGGCAAACTCGCTGAGGGCACACTCAATCCCACTGTCCATGTCACCAACAAAGATGTTGAAGAGGACTGGACCCAACACCGATCCCTGAGGGACACCACTTGTTACTGGTCTCCAGCTGGACATTGAGCCGTTGGCTGCAACTCTTTGCGTGCGGCAAAGATTCCAGAGAAGGACTCTTCTTCAGGGACTTGTAGCGATAGGACAAGGGGTAACTGGGCTTAAACTTAAAGAAGGGAAGTACAGTTTAGATATAATGAAGAAGTTCTTTACTGTGAAGGTGGTGAGGCACTGGAACAGGTTTCCCAAAGAAGTGGTAAGTGCTCCATCCCTGGCATTGTTCAAGGCCAGTTTGGACAGAGCTTTAGGGCAACATTGTCTAGTGTGAGTCATCTCTGTCCATGGCAGGGAGTTGGAACTAGAAGTCTAAAAGTCCTTTCCAACCCAAACCATTCTATGATTCTATGACATTGACCTGAAAACAGATGATGAAAAAGCAGAAACCTAATTTACTTGTGTTAACTGAGAGCAGAAATAAGAAAGGGGAAGGCGAGTTTAGGCTCCTACAAGCCACACTCTATCCTCAGTGCTTTATGTATCTGGATTATTTTGACTTCATTTAGGGATTATTTTTTTTTTCAGTGTAATCAGTATTGGCTCCTCAAGGACACAGACATGTGAAGTTTAAAAGAATGTCACATTATGTTTTACACGACATACAGAATGTATAATATATTTCAAATCAATATGTTATTTTAGAAGGTATAGTGCGCATTAAAATATATTGTATGTGGCTAAAGACAGTGTAATTTAAATGTGAGTATGTGTGTCCTGGGTGTCAGAATGGGAGTTACCTATAGTCTCCTTTGTAAACCCACTTCCACAACTTATGTCTGGAAATCCTGTAGGCAATAAATGTTGATGATTCTTCCTCACATATTTAGCAATCCCACTGGTGCCCAGAGAAGTATAGGTTAAGAGATCTACAGCCCTTAGGTTAAGAGTAAGGACCTGTTTTGCACCAGAGAGATGTGAGAAGCATAATGAATTGGAGGAGACAGTACAGTGGGCTTTGGAAAACCTGAATTAAGATGCTGGCAGAGATGTCCTCAGTGACTGGACAAATTAGTGAATTTTCTCTCTGCTTCCCTGGCCCAAGGAAAGCATGAAACTCATCCTTGGGTGTTCCACCAAAGAAAAGGACAGTCTCTTCTTCCTCCTGCTTCCTTTAGCCTTCTTCCCCTTGAGTCGCATATTCTGCACATCCTCAGAGCTAGAATTTATTTCAAAGACAGAGGGACTTTCAATGACAGCAGGTCAGCAAGGGGTAGCAAGCACCCTAGAGTAAGTTCACCCCTGAAGTGCTTTCTGATGCCTGCATAATTAAACTTTGTGCTCCTTTAGGTAAGGAAGCATCAGGGGTTTCTCTTGCAGACGAAGCAGAAAAGTTGGGGGTAAGAGAAATGCAGACATCCAGAAAGCACTTTTCATGAAGCCCATGAGATTGTTGAGCTTTCACTCACATGAGAATTAACTGCTGTATCATATTATGTGGGGTGCTTAGGGAAAGACTGGGAGATGTATAGAAACAAAGTCTCAACATGGTGTTATTCAGCGCAGAGTACATGAAACCAGAGTTAGGGAAAACAAAGAGTGTGGAAATCAGAAAAAATGCAGAAAATGAGAGGAAACCAAAATAGCTGAGACACAGAAGTACTGCAAAAGGCCTGGTATCGTAAAAAATGGATGGAGAAACAGCTCATGCTGCTGCCTAACTTAAATGTTCCCCCACACCATGGAGGTTGTTGTAAATCCCGTCCTTGGAGCCTGTCTGCTTCATTTAGTGTATAAGGAACATTGATGCCTATTACCATGAATTCTGTTTCTTCAGCCCATGCCTGACTTCCAGCTGTTGCACAGCTAAGCCTTGCATTTTGTCAAGTAGTTAGAGACCCTCCCAGTGCAAAAAAACCCTGTGGTGCAAACCGCACAAGCAATGAAAAAATGGTCAGCATTGTTAGAAATGGTAGGACATTTCCTGCAATGAAAAATAAAATCCGTATTTATATCCAGATCATAAAAGTGAGCAGTTTCTGACACTTTTGATTGACTTTGTGGAGCAAATTTAATACTGATACATATATATATGCATATAAAGGATTTTCACTGGCAAATGAATAACTTTTGAAGTTGTTGCAAAGTCCATTTTTAAACAATTTTTAACATTTATTTTGGAAAATCAGTAGAACGCAACAATAACGTAAAACCTATGCCTGAAAAGGGTAGATGCGGGCTTTTAGTCATAATCCTGTAAGTGAGCCAAGATAAATCCCAATTCCTTCTCCAAGTATCAACCATTCCTCTAGCTAATTTTCAGAAGTCTTTGCAATATACAAAATGGTATGAAAATAGTTCACATTTCTGGGCTGCAGCAACATCTTCTGCTTGAAAATTGCATTGCGTATTCATGTCTATGTTTTTACAATAAATAAGGAAAAAAGTATATGGACATAATGATATACTTTAGAGATCTGAATTATTTGTTCCTGCTGTGGAAATGTTTTCTTTTGAATTATTTTGAGCAAAAAGGCAGCAACAAGACTACTTAGCATAGTAAAAATATCTCTTACTTGTGCTTATTTTCTTTTGAAAACCCTTTATTTTTCAATTCTATGAACAGTTTAAAACTATTTGAGACACATAGGTTAAAGATTTAGGCATATAAAATATTACTACAATATACCCACCTGCAAATCTCTCTTGTCAACTTCTGTAATGCCCCTCTTTGTCGCTGATTTCTTCTTAGGATTAAATTGCAAAATGGACACTGTTCAAATATACAAACAGCATAAATGATACCAAGGATTTTTTGCTGTGGCAAAGACTGCAATGCTTATATTCTCCTTAAACTAATATGAATCATTTGAGCCCATTCAGTTGTACCACCACTACTTCATAATTGCTGGAACAGTATGACAGACTAGGACTGAAAAAGAATCAAGCTGATAGTGAAAAAACCCAGCTTTTGGAGAGGTAACAAACAGCCAAATAGACTGTTAATGCTCCATCCTATCCTATGCAAAAATTTTCCTGAAACACTGTTTGGAGGACTGCTGGTGATAGCTGGAGGTGACTGGAGGTTGCATCATTGTCTCCAAATTCCTGAGAATTACCCTGAGAAAGCTACTGATGTAAAAAAGCATAAATGGACTAAAAAAAAAAAAAAACAAACCAAACAAAACAGAAGCCAAATTACAGTGCCTTTTAAAGTAAATACGAAAGTTTTCAGCAACTCATTGTGGTTACAAAGGTGTGTATAATAGGAACAAGAACCAGTTGTCCCAGGTTCTACATCAACAAGCCTCCAAACCCGATTTGCCTAAATTTGGACCTCATACCTAATTTCCCCCAAAAAAAAGCCATTTCAATTTTCAATTTAATTTCATTCAGGTGAGAACATGAACATTTTATGAACATCAACTTGGTTTTCATCATATTGCTTTCACACTTTTCAGCCAGGCTCAAATGAACACCATAGCAGGTAAGCTTAGCACTGAGATCAACAAGAGAAAATTCATATTGAGTATTACAGGATAGCCAAAGGAAGCAGCTGTCAGATTTGTTAATATAACGCTTTGTAGCAGAAATGTGATTCAAAGGTGCTGTGCCTTCAGACCAGCCACCCCGGGAGCACTAATGCGCACTCTGAACCCTGTGCCCAGACAGAAAAAGATCATTTATCAAATGAATTGCTCTTCCACACTATACATAAGGACTGTGATGGAGGCAGTGAAATATTCACAGAAATGCAGATATTCATGAGAAGTCCCTTTTTTAAAAAATCCTGCAGTCCCATTTTGAAAAGATGCAAGAAATGTAAACCATGCTATTGTGTGACTTCTGTGCAAATTACGTCTATGGGAGTCCAAAATAGCACAGATTTATGTGAACAACGGCCTGAGGGAGATTACTTGCAAACAACAAAGGCAGCCTGGCCAGCGGTTTAGGCCTTCTCTTGTTAAGAAAATTTTCCCATCTGTAACTAAATCAATTAGTTATACTAGTGCAAACCCCTGATAGAGACATGCTGCACCAGCATGAATTGGGGCTTAAAGCCATTTAGGTTAATTCAATTAATCCTTGTCAGCATTGCTTTGAAGCAAATGATACCATAGAAGGAGAAGTTTATTTGGGGTAGAGAGACTGACTGACGTATCAAGCTGTCATTCTTCTGGCTATGAACTTGTGCAGCTGAGAGAATATATGTGGCAGGTCTGATTTGGATCTCATTTCAAGCCTGTGTAATGAAGAATGACACCCTTTCTCTTGCAGCCCTTTCTCTTCAATAACTGATCTTAAACTAATTCTCAAATGCTTTAATCTTGAGATGTAACAAGACAATTATACATGTGGACCCTTCACACACCACACCTCTTGGAATAACACCACACTGTCATCTTTCTCTCCATGTCGCTCTTTCCAGCCCTCCCCTTTTCTGCGTGGCAGCACGGCCAAGTTTACTACTTTCTTTCTCATTATCAGAGCACCAGTGTCCAAGGAGTGGCATGATGCAATCCCTAGAGTTGCTACAGGAGGTGGGTTCTTCCACGCTAAGAGCTTACTTATTCAGAGATGCACTCTGAGAAGATCATCAGCCATGCTACAGGAAGAAAAAGCAGCTACAAGAGAGGCACACTGCTATCTTCTCCTCATTAACACTTACACTGGTCACTACGTGGGGCAGGGAAGTAGGCAGTGGGGCGCTGGAATCCACGCAAAAGCTCTCATTTCCTCCATGCTATTTCGTGCTGCCTGTCCGGTTGTAGAAGAGTTTGTGAGTCTGTTTAAATTGACTGGTTTTCTCTAAATACCTGATATGCTAGTGAAAAAAAGAGAAATATTAATAGAATATGGAAAATTATTGTGTCTTCATTTACTTACGTCACCTGTAATCAGCCGTATGTTAAATATTTCATCTGGTTCTCACAGAATCAGTTCTTGTTCCCCAGGTTTCATAAAACAATGTTTGCAGAAAAAATACGTGTATTTGAAAGCCAAAAAGCAGTTCTTTAAGCACAGAAGCTCTTGTGAGGTACTCATTGCTGATCAGTCCTCTGCACAGTGACTACGTCAGATGATTTCTGCTGCCCAGCAATATAGGACTGGGAGCCTTCTGAGACACAGTTCATGCTCCTGCTATCACAGGCTCCATACCAAATAATTTTTCAAAACAAATCAATCACCAGTCCACAATAATGGATGTTTGTCCCACCAGGCAGACATTTCTGGAACAGAGCTCCCCCATTTACTGACCTGGTGACTAGGAACCAGATTCTGATTCACAGAGCAAAATATACCCATGTTAAACAAATTTTACTTTGGCTCTATTTGTTGTCACAGTAACATATTTCAAAGTTTAAATAGTTTTTCTCTCCTTTTTATCTATCCTTTCTCTTCTGGCAATTGAAGCTTCAGGGACTCAATTTTGTTAAGCAAAACTAGCCAGGAAGTTTTTCTGTCTTCTAGTGTCATGGTTTAAGCCTCTCACACAGTTCGCTTGCTCACTCCCCCCTCTTTCTTCCCGCCCCCCCCCCCGGGGGGGTATGGGGAGAAGAATCGGAAGAATGCAACTCCCACAGGTTGAGATAAGAACAGTCCAGTAACTAAGGTATAACACAAAACCACTGCTGCTACCACCAATAATAATAATGACAAGGGAAATACAGGGGAAGAGAATACAACTGCTCACCACCCGATACCAAGCCTGACCCTGCAGTGCAGTGCAGTGCCCCCCTCTTCCGGGTCCCTTGCCCCCATTTTTATATCCTGGGCATGACGCGCTGTGGTATGGAATACCTCTTTGGCTAGTTTGGTTCAGGTATCCTGTCTCTGCTTCCTCCTGGCTTCCCTGGCAGAGCATGAGGCTCAGAAAGTCAGACCAAACATTCTAAGCAGTAACTAAAAACATTGGTGTTATCAGCACTGTACTCAGGCTGAAAGTCAAAAACACAGCGCTGCACCAACTACCAAGGAGAAAAATGACTGCTACTGCTGAACCCAGAACATCCAGTAAGGTAGAAACTCTGTGCCCCAAAATATGCCTTAGAGTCTTCCCATGTGTCTCTTCCACTTTGCATTAATCTTTCTTGCACATGTTTGACCAGGGCTGCCCACAGCACTCTCCATAACGTGGCTTCCATATATGCACTGGACATTTTGCAATTACTTCACCTGAAACACCTTCCAACTTCTTTTTCCTCATCATGTACTTTACAGAGTGATCCTGTTGCACTGGCACCAGGGAGAAGGTGGTAATCTTCAGCACAGGGACAGGAATGTGTGCCTTGTGAGATGTGGGAAGGCACAAAAAAAGTAGTTATACTGCCAAAACAAAACACAGAAGGCATTTCATTTTCTTCTACCTATAAAAAGGATGTAGCTTCAAGTATTTTCCTTCTTTTCAGGTTTTTCCGAAATACAGGCTACCAGTTCTTGGCAGAAATTCCTTTTGGGCTGTGACTGCATGACCTTGAACTTTGTACTATTAAATTTCACCCATTTATTTTGATTTCTATCCTCAGTGATCCAGCTGTTCCTGCATGATATTTTGATGCTCCCCTATAAATGCAATGTCACCCAGCGTTGTGTCACCAGTATAATTCATCAGGTCATTCCCACTGTTGATCCTCAGGTTAGAAGTAAAAATACTAAACAAACACAGAGCTTTTATTCATGCACTGTAACACTCCAGCAGCAGCCTCATTCCTGACTGCCATTGCCTCCTCAATGCTCATGATGGTCATGTTCATTTTAGTCACCTCCCTCCCGTAGTTTGACTGAATATAGTCACTGAGAATGCAGGAAAATATGAGTTGGAAAGTTACCAGCTCTTAGATTGATATTAATAGTATACAATGTTTTAACAACTTTCAAAGTAAAAAAAAAAATATAATAAAGATGTGGAAGTCAATACAAAAATTTATATCTTTGTAAATAGATTTAACGCATCTTCAGCTGAGGCGGAGTGTGCCAGCTTCATCTGACACTACTTTTCTGTGGAGATCTATTAATTTTTTTCCAGAAAAACCCTAAACAATTAATGTTATTTGCTTGGACTTCAGAAAAGGATTTCATACTATGTCACACAGCTAGTAAAGACTTGTTAGCATTTGCAGTTTAGGCACGGAAGGGGAGGAGAGGGTTAGCATAACTTCATACCAGTTAAAAATAACTGTTGAGGCTGAGAGTGACTGCTTGCTTGAGTGATGCCATTTACCACAGCTTTAAATTACTGTGGAATTATTTAAGCATTAGTTAACTGGCTGCCATGAATCCCATGATGGATCTCTTAAGTCTGAGTTAAGCAATGGTTTACCATAGCCTGGTTAATGGTTATACAAGCTGTTCATGTCTGATTAGGTTTTTTCTTTCAATTACTGTAATTGTGTGATAATTAACTTAATTCCTTTACTTCTTCTTTTTTTTTTTTTTTTGAAAATATGATTTTAGGATTAACATTTCTTTTCCTGGGAAAAACTCTTCTATTACAGAGCGTTCCACCATATCAATCAATTAGCTGTTTCTGCAGAGTTTATATTCTCAATTTTTCAACCCAAAATAATAGGTAGTTAAATTTTTCCACTGGTAGAAGGTACAATGACAGAATAGAGAGATGGTGCTTGATTGATTGAAATTGCCAAGCTGCAATGAACATTTAATGCAATCCAGCACTGAATGTTAACTTAGAAGAGAGGTCCATAACTCCTTGAAAGAAAAATCATATTTACTGAGACATTAAGCATTAAAAAAGATTGTGTGACACAACTGGAAATATTGATAAACATAGAATAAACAAACAGTTCAGTGTAAAAGGTAGGGCATTAAATATGCTGCCAATTCCACTTGATATTTTGGTAACGTTTTGAACTGTCAAGTACATAATGAGCAACCAGGACCTGCAATCACACTGACTGTATTTCACTTTGCACTTTTACTCAGACTGCTTAGAAAGAACAGAACATGATACTCTCACTGAGCAGTATGAACTCGGAAAGGTGGTCTGTGGGTGGAATAAAGCAGCAGAAATCACAAACTACTACAGCATATTTTACTCCATGAACCCATACGTAGACTCAGAGTTTGTCCCTTGAAAATAAAAGGAACAAAAAAGGAAATAAAATGTTGGGGCCCTGAACAGAAACAGGACATGGTTGTGCTTGAGTGAGTCCAGAGGAGGGCCACAAAGATGCTCAGAGGACTGGAGCACCTCTCCTATGAAGACAGACTGAGAGTTGGGCTTGTTCAGCCTGGAGAAGGCTCAGGGGTGACCTTAGAGAAGCCTCCAGTGCCTAAAGGGGACTGCAAGAAATCTGGAGTGGGACTTTTTACAAGGGCAGGTAGTGACAGGGCAAGGGGGAATGGCTTTAAACTGAAAAAGGGTGGATTTAGATTAGACATTCAGAAGAAATTACTCACTATGAGGGTGGTGAGGCACTGGAACAAGTTGCCTAGAGTAGCCCCATCCCTGGAAGTGTTCAAGACCAGGTTGGATGGGGCTTTGAGCAACCTGGTCTTGTGGAAAGTGCCCTTGCCCATGGCAGGGGATTGGAACTGAATGAGTTTTAAGGTCCCTTCCAACCCAAACTATTCTGTGATTCCGTAAGTAATGTCTAAAAACAGGTTCTTATGACATAACCAAAGAAATAAAGTCAGGCATAGGAAAGTTTTCATGCTTTGAAGTTGTTTCCTAATTTTACGCATACTGTAACTCCGGGAAATTGTCATCCAGAAAGCCAGGTACATTTCTAGACATCCATGGCCAAGAAAATGAAGCCATATAATAAATGGTGCAGAAAAGGGTCACCTCATCAGAAGACTGGGAGGGTTCATCCTCATCAGCCCACCAAAGTAAGGGCTTTATTTGCTTGTGTTAAAGCGAAGGCATATAGTAAAAAATCATATGGAGTTATTAGTTAAAAACGGAAATGAAACTTCAACAGTGCATTCACAAATGGTTGCTCCAATCCATTAAGAAAAGAGTTCAAGATTTTAAGCAGTCTCTTATTCCATGAAGAGCAGTTTCACCTTGTCGTGGTTTAAGCCAGTTTGCTCACTCACTCCCCTCTCTTTCTTCCCCCAGTCTTGGGAGAATGGGGAGGAGAATCGAAAGAATGTAACTCGCACAGATTGAGAAAAGAACAGTTTAGTAACTAAAGTATAACACAAATCACTGCTGCTACCACCAATTATAATAATGACAAGAGAAGTACAAAGAAAGAGATTACAGCTGCTCACCAAGCCCAACCCAGCCAGTGCACCCCCCAGCAATGAACCCCCCAGTGCACCACCACACCCTTCCGGGTCTCTGCCCTCTGTGTTTCACATCCTGGGCATGACGTGCTGTGGTATGGAATAACCTCTTTGGTCAGTTTGGGTCAGGTGTCCTGTCTCTGCTTCCTCCCGGCTTCCTTTCCTCCCTGGCATAACATGAGGCTCAGAAAGCCCTTGGTGCAAAACATTACCAAGCAGTAACTGAAAACACTGGTGTTATCAGCGCAGTTCCCAGGCCCAAAATCAAAAACACAGTGATGCACCAGCTACCAAGAAGGAGAAAAATGACTGCTGCTGCTGAACCCATGACACACCTGCTGTTAGTAGGACTCAAATTTACTACCATGGGAAAGCATAAAGAGCAAGCCTGTGAACAGAGGCTGATACTCACATTTATTTGGGGATATTTAGTACAAAATTCTGATAAGAAATATAAATAAATGCAAATTACACCTGGCCTGCATATATCCCGGGGTAAAACTTGATGTGTAAGCCCCCTCCTCTTCTGCCCACTGAAAAACCCAAAAACAACAGTAAAGTTTTAGACAGGCAGGTCTAACGTGCTCCTCCAGCTCAAGGGTTTGAGCAGCCATTTGAATTTTTTATAACAAGTTACCTACCAGTGATCACTGCATGTGATGCTAAGCTGTGCAGGTCCAGGAAAGGCACCAGCTGTATCATACAAGTTGCACTGTGTGGTGATAATCTGATTGCCCCAGCACTCCCCTGAGAGGCAGTTCCAACAAGCCACTTTCACAAACAGGCTATGAACTTGAACAATGGTGTTGAGTAAGAAAATATTTCAAATACTTCTTACAGAATGATCACTGAACCTCAGTTCTGGCTCAGTATGTAGGGGAAATGGCAGTAGTACACTTACTGTATCGTAGGTTACACAGGGTGCAGCTCATTGAAGTCAGGTGAGATAATCATAGAATCATAGAATCATAGAATAGTTAGTTCAAAAGGACCTTAAGATCATCTAGTTCCAACCCCTCTGCCATGGGCACAATTCACTACCAGCAGAAAATGGAGATCCTGCCTAAGCACACACAAACCAACCCCCCTTCTTCTGTCTCAATGCTCTTGGCTGTGTGTGCCCACCATTTACCATCAGAGCTTGTCTGAATTGACACAGCTCACTGGCTCAAGAAAAAACTAAGTCAGCAGAAATGTAGTTTTCTCCTGCTTAGTCGGTGGATAAATCAGACCACAGGAAAGGCCAAAACTCATCTGAACTAGTGCAAGGAAGAGGGCAGGATGAATGCAAACGGGTACAGGAGAGGGGAAAGAAATGGGAAGAGGGGAGAGGGACTCTTTTGTAACACCAAGCTGTTAGGCTCAAGTCCGTAGGCATCACTGTAAGCTAAGACTGCAATAATGATTATTATCAGACTATTTTGCAATTTTTATTACTAGGCTATTAATTTCAGCATTGAAAGGAATGCCTGGTTCTCTGAAAATCTACCACGATATTAGGCAGAATTCAAACAATCTTTTGGTCATTGGTTAACTTTCAGGATAATTTTAGGAGAGCCTGTGAGGTCTGCAAATGTCAAGAGCTCTGGACATCAAAACTCGGCAGATCTGAAAGCTGGACAGCTGCAGTGCAGTTCATTGCCATATACTACCAAGGGACAAACAAATTCTATTTTTAGTTCACCTTGTGCAAGAAGTGAAGTCATTACAAAGATGAAAGAATTGGTCTTTACTAAAAATAGTATGCAAATGAAGCCATACTTTCTGTGAGCTTATCTTTTCCCTTCAGACTCATGGCCATAGTCAATTATAAACACTTTTTCTGAAAATAGACATGGCATAGACACAACTGTAATTTAGGTTCTCTGCACTCATAAGGAGGAACCAGGACCCAAAACCCAAAGTGGTGTACAATGTAAAATACGAATTACAAACAGAATTATTTAAATGAAAGGTAAAGTACATCTGCAGCTACAGATAGTTTCTTACTTGGTATATACCAAGGTCAAAAAAAGACATTCTCAAGACAATAATTTCCTTCAGGCATGACAAGTTCCCTGGTCTCTAGTGTTTTGTATCAAAATACGCCAGATAAACGCCTACCTGCTCTTTCTTGTCCCCTTTTACCTGAGGAGGAGTAGCCACCAACATGGAGTTTTGCAAACTCAGCAGTTCTTTCTCAGCACAGTTTTGATTGTCCATCTTTTAAAAGTAACTGAGAAAATAAAGCATATTTTTAGAGGAAATTAGTGTCAGGGTGGAGAATAATTGTATTTCGCTTCATCTTGATTATACAAATTAGAATGGTCTTGTTACAAACATCTACTAATGAAACAGGGTTTGGCACAGAAATATTGACACATGCTTGTCTATAGTTCTGCTAGCAGCACCATTATAATAAGAGACTAGGATACAATGCAAAAATGAAAATGAGCTTTCAGCATAGAGGAATTGTGTTGGTTGGCTGCTGAATAGCTGCTTCAGAGATTGACAGAACAAGACAAGGCTTTTAAATGGGACAAAGATTTAATTCAATAGAGAAGCAATAGAATACAAAAAAAAAATGGAATTCTATTCATTTATATGCAAGCTATTAAGTGGGTGAAAAAAATTATTCTTTTTTTTCCTTTAATTTACACCTTTACAGGGAAATTTTGATTCTGCAGTGTTTATGCAAGTTGCTACCATAATCTACTTTTTCTCCGAGATTCAGAGTTTTGCCCACTTCATTTATAGAGCAAACAAACTGACTGAAATGGTGATCTATTTTGTGCCCTGGCTTTATCTGTCGTCCTCTGTTACTCTTTCTGAACTCAACAGAGTCAAGAAATGAGTCATGGCTGTGTCATATGGCTCAGCTACTTCTGAGGACACCTCATTCCCAGAAAGAAACACAAACTGCCCTTGACATTCATGAGCCAAAGAGAATAGCAAAATATGGAGAAACCCTTCATTGCTTCAATGTTTCACTGAGAACACTTTCTGAGAAATTAGTATGTACCTACGCTAAAAAACTTCAATTTTCTCCAGAGTTTTTTATTCCTAATGAGACTTTCTTTTAAATTTTGTTCATGTATCTTTAACCATTTTTCCCAATAGTTTGACCATTCCTGGTCTCTGTATTTATTTATGCATTTATGGTAGATTCCATATACTAATGAAATCATTGAATTTTGCCTTTGATGTCAACAGCAAAAGAGTCAAGGCCTTCAGTGAAGAGAGCCACTCTAAATTCACTTGCTTGAATTGCCACCAGTGCAGATACATATAATACTAAACTAGATTAGAAGACTGGATTGAAATAGGTAGAGGGAAGAAATATACAGGAAATGATGTATTTCTAGGACTAGGAAGCAGGCATTTTTCATTTAGGATCACTAAAGAAACGGATCTTGTCACTAGAATAAATGTAGCACATAGTTCCTTGCAAGGCTTCAGGTCTGTGTAAGACAGATCTGCATGATCAAATAGAGCACCTCAGTGATTTTCCAGGTATAAACTTATGCCCTTCACACTTACATTCAAGCTTAAATCATTATCAAAAGAGATATAGCAGCAGCAAAGAAAACAGGGTTAACCATGAAAGTCATTAGATTTTAAATTACTGAAGTAAATAAACATCCTGCATAGTGACCCAGAATATCTAACTTTTCTTTTAAAACTGCTAACACAGAAAACTTATCAGTCATTTTAATATTTTCTTCCAATAGGCCAGAGTAAATACACAGTACAACAGCCTGATGCTTAGAGCTTTGATTCAGAGACTCATGCATATATATACGTATATACACAGATTTATGTTTTTATATACTCATATATATAAAAATAACTCTGTATGGCACTGTGTCATTGCATTCAGTCTGGAGAAGTCTGACAGCTCATTCCAGGAGAAAAAGGAGGAATAGCAGGTTGACCCTGAGCCCCATGACGCAGCAGGCACGGACCAGCATGATCAAGGATGAATACATACCCTTGCAGTCATGCATTTCTCACCCACAGTTTTACCCTACCACCAATCCTTCACTGCGTGACATGATGCACGAGGACCTACACCCAACACAAAATTACCATCCCACCCCCCCACATCATATAGCCTGATACATCCAAGTTCAAGTTTGCACTGTCAAATAGGCGGTCTTATGCCCTGGGGTTCAAGTTCAGAGGTATAAAAAGGCATAGTGAGGAGTCCAGCACTTTCCTATGTCTCCCACTGGCACATGCAGGTGCCCTCCGATTTCTGATTTCAAGTGAGTCAGTCATCTCCTGCATGAGCATTCCCTGAGCTCTGGAGCATAACATTAATTCTCTCACAACCACTCCTATATTAGTAAAATGTTACTATATTTCCAAATCTATTTCTATCCCCTGTAGACTTCCAGTTCCCTGCAAGCATATGAAAACATTAGGAACAATAAAACTTAGGTCTTATGTATCATTTTCCATATTTAAGCATAGAAACTAATGATGCTCTAAGTCCCTACAACAGTGCTTTTTAGAGAGTAGTAAGGCAAGAACACCTTATTGGAGAACCAAGAATGTGTGAAATGACATCTAGTTAAGGGACTATACTGTAGATTAAAGAGACATAAAATGCTGGTTTTCAGATAAGAGCAGAATCTAAACAAAAATCCCAAGTTTTGGGGTAGAAAACAGCACTAATTTGATATAGATAAATGTAACTATAAAATCAATCTAATAGGTACTTAGAGCAACAGCGCAGTAAAGCCAGTAGAATCATAGAATAGTTAGGGTTGGAAAGGACATTACTCGAAGGGAGGTCTCATGAGAGCAGAGTAGAGGGGCAGGATCACCTCCTTCGACCTGCTGGTCACACTTCTTTTGATGCAGCCCAGGATACGGTTGGCTTTCTGGTCTGCAAGTGCACACTGCCAGCTCATGTTCATTTTTTCATTGACCAACACCCCCTGAGTCCTTCTCCGCAAGGCTGCTCTGAATCTCTGGAAATATGGCAGAAGACACAAAAGGTCTACCATTTGTACTGTGAACATGGTTAAGAAATGAGCTCAAACACTTTTTATGAAGCTCATCCAGTCACTTCATCAGATTCCACCAAGCTGCTGTGATGAACCTACAAGCTGGGTCCCTGCAACTGCAAGTTCTCCTTTGCTCCCAGTTTGACTCCAGCCATCATTTCTGGGTCTAACTTGCTCAAAACTCTTATTAAATACAACACTGTGTTTCTTGCCTTACCTGTAAATAGGAGACAGTCTCTTCCAAAACAGAGCTCCTAAAAAGTTTAAAAACATCTTTTCCCATACCTTCGCTCTTGAGGAAATTTCACTGTTAGTCTACAAGCTACCCAAAGCAAATAGACAGGACTTGCTACATGATCTTTGTTTATTTCAAAGAAGATGTACAGTTTTATGTAAAACATGCAACGTCTCCATCCTCTGCCTCAGAGTCCCAAAGATCTTACTCACCTTTTGAGTTCCAGGTCCCTGCTGACTGCATTACCCAGCTCAGAGTCCTTGAAATTCTGTTTTCCTTATTTCACTTTGTCCAGTTGTGCCATTAGCTCGGCAGTCCTTAACTTCAGTGCAAAATCTATTCCTGTGTGGCTCCCTGCTTGTCAAGCCATTCTTTACTCACTCCTGCCTTTACAGATTTTGGCCATTTTGTTTGTTTCAAGGGTCTTCTGGTCCTTAAAACTCTAGGTTTTAATCCACAGAAAACTAGGGAAAACATTTTTCTTGAGATGAAGTCATTCCATTATTTTGGTTGGAGAAAACTAACTGGGTTTAATAACAGTCTTAATGCTCTTATTCAGACTCAGTATTTTGCCTTCTTGAGCTCAAGGAGTAGGTAGACAGTTTCTTCACAGTGCAAATATACAGCAAGATCACAGATCTGAGCAGAACTCATAAATGATTCATAGACAAATTCCCAAATGAAAGTAACATTATTAGTCAACATGGTCCTTCAGAAACCTGAACTGTTCTGCAGTCCTAGGCAACCAATTGTTGTTTTCTCACTGGATCTTTGTTCATTGATAACAATGATGATTAATGACATCCTGGCCAATAGTGTGTTTACACTCCAGAAGACAAAGTGCTACAATATTTAGCAAAAAGAGGACAAAACAAAAACATGAACATATGGATTGTTAAAATGGTATTTTATTCAACAATTCTGAAACTTTAACAAGAAGTACATCCTCTGATTGTAATGGATAGTCAGATGGTTGAAACAATTAATCTGGGTTTCAAGAATAGAAATGAAAGAGCTTATGCAGCAGAAATCATTAGATTTAAAATAAGTAGAACCTTCTCTGTTCCAGAATTCAAAGGACAAAGGTGTTTTTCAAGCTGCTAAAATAGCATGGGTTGTTAATACCTCTAAAGACAGTCATCAGCCTTCTTGCTACCTTCTAAGCTAAAACATGCATTTCCCATTCAGTTTGAGACAAAGTTTCACAAGTTTCTGTTTTTCTGGGAACTTAAGATAACTCTTCTGGAATTCAATTTAATTTTGACATCCTATTCATCTTCCTGCTTATTTCCTATCACTGACCCTGATCTTATTAAAAAACTTCTGAGAATGTCAGCAACTGCGGGGTTGTTTTTTTTGGGTTTTTTTACGAGTTACTCTGGAATGTGTTTAATGCCTTGAAATTGTCATTGATTGAAGCTAACAATTCTAAATGAGAAATTGAAAATTAATTTTCCTCTGTTTTTTTTTATTTCTGATTCTCCCCAGCCACATGTTTGACACTCCTGCTCTGATTTCAAAATGGACAGTCCAGTGGTCATTAGGAATACATCTCTATTTATCCTTGTGCCTGATTTTGCCTCTTTCAGATTATTAAATCAGTGGAGCATACTTCTGTGCTGCAATAGGACAACTGGGAAAACTGAAAATACTAAGCGTTGCTCCTGTTCTATGGAATAAGGGCATTACACACACAGAGCTAACTGTACTCTCTGTGTACATGTGTGTCCTGTGTTTAATGTCTAATATCAAGGCTACAATGAGTGTCATTTTTCATACCGAAGCTGGTTCTCTCATAATCCTTCCTCTTCCCAGCCTTTTTAATGCTGTGATATGCTTTTCAAGACTGAAGAGAGAGAACTCTATGTAATATTGAAGTTGTGGTCACAATAGTCTAAACAATGGTATAATGAAGTTTGCTGCTGCTGTCTTCTTAGAGCTTCCTGCTATTCATCTTATTTGCTTCACCAGTACGTAGAGCTAACATTATGAATATAATGTCTAGATGTTTTCCCAAACACATGTCAGATTGCATTTACAGACTTCAAATATATCTGCTCAGTAGCTTGGCTTTGTAGAATCCCTTGGCAACAAACTACCATTGTCTTGGTCTTCCTTAAACTGAATAACTAAACATCCTCAGGAAATTCAAGATAATTTCTAGACCTTTTATGCATATGCTGTTAATCATAGGCCTTAGCAATTTTCCCATTTTGCCACAGATTCACTTGCAAACTTGCCTTGTTTCTCATTTCTCTTGAATTTCTCAGCCTATGGAAGGACATACAAAAGGCCCATACATGTAAGAATGGCCATGCAAGGAAAGTCAAAGCTCACAGGGATCTGATGCTTGCATGAGATATCAAGGGCAACAAGAAGAGTTCCTACTAGCTGCATTCCTGTAAAATAGTAAAAGGTTAAATAAGAAAAATGTGAAGTTTCCATTTTTTAAATATTCACTTTTAATTTTCACTTTCTGTTGGTTTTTGTTGTCCAAGCAAGGCTTTGAGTATAGGTACACCATAAGCACTGTTATGCTGGCTTTTGATAGCAAAATTTTGAACCATATATTCTGGTAGTAAAGAGCTGCTTTCCTCCTCTGGGACTCCTGGCTGTCTCTCCATTAGACAATCATTCATTGCATCAAAAACTTAACCTTGGCATCATATTGTGTCTGTGACATCCTAATTTAAATCCTGATTTACAGCTGAAGTATCCTATCATAACGGCCTCTTTGATCATGCTGTTTGTCACAATAAGGTATTACAAGCAGCCTGAACAGGTGGCTGATGTCAACAGGCAGTGTTGTCATTTCTCCATGTAGGTACAGAATTTCTGTCTGAAAGAATTCATACTATCTGCTGATATGCTGAAATTATTCATAAAATTTAACTCTCTAAATTCTCTCGCACAACTCTCTAAATGTCGCACCACTACTTATCCGCCAAGAAATGTTTTATTTTTCCTGCAGGATTGCCTCCTTGTATTACCTAGTCTAGAGAACAAGTCCCATAAGACTAAACACTGAGGGAACTGGGGTCATTTAACCTGGAGAAAACGAGGCTTGGGGGAGACATTATCACTCTCTACAACTACCTGAAAGGAGGTTGTAGCAAGGTGGAAGTTGGTTTCTTTTCCCAAGTAAGAAGTGATGAGAGCAAATGGCCTCCTTCAAGCTGTACCAGGGGAGGCTTAGATTGGATATTAGCAAATATTTCTTTAATGAAAGGGATATCAAGCACTGGAACAAGCTGCCCAGAGAAGTGGCTGAATCTCCACACCTGAAGGTATTTAAAAGTTGTATAGTTGTGGCACTTGGGTACATGGTTTAGTGGTGGACTTGGTAGTGTCAAGTTTGCAATTGGACTCAATGATTCTAAAGGTTTTTTCCAACCTAAATGGCTCTATGATTCTGGCTGATTATCGGTCTTCCACAAAGTTTATGATATGCCAAATCCTTGTTTAAAGCCTCATACTTCTGTTCTCCTTCATTAGACTTCTAGAGTTTGTAAAGTAGTACCATTCCTTAGTCTAATTGCCACTTTTATGGGCTCTGTTTAAACAGGGACTATTTTGATCACACTGACCTTATTATTAGCTGGTTTAAGTTTTCACAGCTTCCAATATTCTATCTTTGAGGATACAGCATCTGATTTCAGCTGAAAGGACTTATCATCCAGAATCATAGAGTAATGCATATAGAATCATAACATATAATACAATAAACAGTGGCTAACTTGGAAATGCAGCTGCAGAGGAGTAGCCATGTAGTCTCTGCTTCCTTCACTCAGAGAACCATATGCTGCCAAATGAAGGCTTGTTAGAAGAATAAATCAAAATTGCAGAAAGACAAATAAAAAAGTAGCAAATAGACAATATTTACCTTTAAAATTCATACAAATTCCTTGTAGCTTCTATATAGTCAAAACCTCACCACAGACTTTTCCCCTTAGCTCATGGCTGGGGGGGGGGGGGGGGGGAGGAGTTTTGGCATGGCTGGAGTGTTTCATCCAAAGTGCTGGGAGAACTGAGTTGTACTATGAACTGTATGGATCTCTTGCTTTGTGGAAATCCAACCAAAAAAAAGAAATGTGTCTAAATAATTCCTGAACTTCAATACAGGTTTGCTTCTATTTTACTTCCTACAGTGTAGAAGTAAATGCTTTTGTCTGGACTGTTTTTTCTATTTCAGATATTCACTTTTGAACAGAAAAGCATCAGAGAGAAGATATTAGGGGCTAAACTTTAATCCTTTGTAAATAGTTAACTGCAGAGCCGTGTGTACTATTTTGACAGATACATGCAGTATGACTCAAAGCCACTGTTACTTGAAAAATAGCAACATAAATCCATCTATCTGCATACTTCCCATATTATTTACAGCTTAATACAATACCCAACTACATTCTGTGAAGTAGGTCCATGCTGCAGCAAGGTTTATTACTACAGACACACGGCACAGATATATCTTAGCTATCTTTCAACTAGGCAAGCTTCAGCAGAAAATGTGTGCAGAGGGTCAAGAAAACAGAGAGTCTGAGGATGTATTTTGGCAGTAAGACAACACTGATGCAGCTAGACTGCTAGATAGACGGGGCAGTTAAACGTAGACTAGATAGGTCATATCTTAGTGTCTGTGCAGATTAACACTAAGAAAAGAAAACAGAAGAAAAAGCAAGATAAGGTAGGGTGGTCTCTCTTAATCTTTCTCTTTCCCCCCCATCTCACCTCTCCCTTCCCTGTTAGAGATGCATTGATTTTCAGAAACATCTAAGGACTGGCCTGCAGTCTGCTAATGATGCTTGCCAACAAGCAACAACAGGAATTACTTGTATGGACCACCAGGAGCTATGGACCAGTGCCTAAATAACAGTGTGCTAATGGCTTACTTCTTGAATCTGGAATTAGTCCAAGGTCTGGAGCTTCGTCTTAAGTCAATGCTTTTCATTCCTTGTGCTTATATCTCCTTCAAAGCTATTAAAGGCAGCTTTTCCAGCTCTTTATTTTCTCTTACTTTTTCCTCTTGTAATGAAAGGACTGGTCCTTTCAGCATGGGCAGTAGATTTCTGTGTCCTTAAATTGACTCATTGCATCAGAAACTTCTTCAGTAATGCCACAAGCTGCCAAAAAGAAATCATTCTCAAAGGCAAACACAACATACCGCTAAATGAAGGAAAGGAGAGGCTGCAAAGCAACAATCTCAAACACATTAAAAGATGTGTGCACATACGTCACATTAGTGAGAGTTAAGGAGAGAAAAAGGGGCTTCCTGAGCTATCATGTACCCGCCATTCCAATGATCTGATGTTTGGACCTTTCCTTTAAACATTGAGTATATTAACAGCTCAGTCGTTTCGTTGTTTTTGTGTGGGCAAACCCTAGTACAGTTCCAGCTAGAAAAGTTGATCATATGAAGACAGTTGATCATATGAAGATAGAATGAAGGTGGAAGTACTAGGAAGCTCAAAGGAAATAATAAAATGGAATATTTTTTTATATTCACTTGTAGCCAAATGAAATAGTATTTTACACACAAATTCTTTGAGTCAGTGCCTTCATAAAACTAACCGTCTGACACTTGTATTTCTTTCCAAGCTTGGTAAATACTTTACTGTCGCTTCAAATGCTAACATCAAGGACTTTAAAGGTGGACTGATGGACAAGTCAAGGACCTCTCAAAAGATTAGTGACCTTTCCTCCAAACCCTCTGCCTCCCAAAATGACCTAGAGCACATATAAGAGCAGAGCTCTTTGTGCAAGAAAATTTTGTGAATCAGATCTAAAGCAAATCCTACACCCTTTGGAAGTTGATATATAGCCGGTGTTATATGCCCAGCCTCAAGACTCAAATCCTTGGGTGGGAAAGTGTGCTAGTCAGCAGCAAATTTCCTCAAAGGTCAGCTGAAAGGCTATATTGTGAAGTGGGCCTGTGACAGAAACCAGCTACTCCGATTTTGCAAGATTTTTTCCGAATATGAATATTTATCCCTAAAATTCCTATTTTAAGCCCATAAGGTCTCTTAGGTCATAAGCCATGGATTTCCTTTCAGCAGAAGGAAGAGAAAGGAGAAAATAAGTGCCTGAAATACATCGTAGGAATTTTAAAAAATGTATTTATGAGCTATTAATAATTATTGTTCTGAGTGTTGGGAGTTAACACTCTTAAATGCCACTACACCCACCACTTTCAGGATGCAATTCCTGTCTGATTTTCATCATTCCACTCCCACTCCATCCCAACGCACCCAGTCAGTTGCCAGCACCTATAATAAACGTTCAGAGCAATGTAGAGATATTCCAGCTGCTCCAGCCAATGAGCCGTCTTCAATTGGAGCTCGGCTCAGATGCCTCTATACAAACGCCCATAGCATGGGGGACAAACAAGAGGAACTAGAGATGTGTGCACGTGTATGGGGGTATGTTATCATAGGCATCACAGAAACATGGTGGGATGGCTCCTATGGCTGGAGTGCTGGAATGGAAGGTTACAGGCTCTTTAGGAAAGACAGTCCCAGCAGACAGGGAGGGGGAGTTGCTATTTATGTTAGGGATAGGCTGGAGAGTATGGAACTCTGTCTGGGGACAGGTGAGCAGTTGACAGAGAGTTTGTGGCTCAGGGTTAAAGGGAGAACAGCAATGGGAGACATTACTGTGGGGATCTGTTTTAGACCACCTGACCAAGAGGACTCTGTGGATGAAGTGCTCTATAGACAGATAGGAACAGCCTCACGCTCGCAGGGCCTTGTTCTCATGAGGGACTTCAACCATGCTGATATCTGTTGGAGGGATGGTACAGCCTGGCACAAGCAACCCAGGAGGTTCCTCAATTGTGTGGAAGACAACTTCCTTCTGCAAGTAATAGAGGAGCCAACAAGGAGAGGTGCCATGCTTGACCTCGTCCTCACCAACAGGGAAGGGTTGATTGGAAATGTGATGCTCCAGGACAGCCTTGATTTCAACAATCATGGGATGGTCGAGTTTGAGATCCTCAGGGACAGTGAGAAGAGCGTGCAGCAAGTTCACTGCCCTGGACTTCAAGAGAGCAGACTTTGGCCTCTTCAGGAACCTGCTCAGTAAGGTTCCATAGGATATTGCCCTAGAGGGCAGGATGATGCAAGACTGTTGGTTGATACTCAAGGATCACCTGCTGCAAGCTCAGGAGTGTTGCATGCCAACCAGAAGGAAGTGCTGCAGGAGGGCCAGGAGACCTCCTTGGATGGATAAGGAGCTGCTGAGGAAAATTAGAGGAGAAAAAAGAGGCTTATAAAAGGTGGAAGCAAGGACAGGCGGCCTGGGAAGAACACAGGGATGCTGTTCGGGAAGCTAGGGACCAGGTTAGGAAAGCTAAGGCTCACTTAGAATTAAACTTGGCTAGGGATGTTAAGGGTAACAGGAAGGGATTCTATAGGTACATAGTGAATAAAACACAGACTAGGGACAATATGGGTCCCCTCCAGAAGCTATTGGGAGAACTGGCTACCCTGGATTTGGAGAAGGCTGAGGTTGCTTATGACTTCTTTGCCTCAGTCTTCACCAGCAAATGCTCTGACCACACCACCCAAGTCTTGGAAGGCAAATGCAGGGACTGTGAGAATGAAGACCCAGGTCCCACTGTAGGAGAGGATCTGGTTTGAGATCATCTTAGGAACCTGAACGTACACAAGTCCATGGGATCTGATGAAATCCATCCACGGGTCCTGAAGGAGCTGGCAAATGAAGTTGCTAAGCCACTGTCCATCAGATTTGAAAAATCATGGCAGTCAGGTGAACTTCCCAACAACTGGAAAAAGGGAAATAGAACCCCCATTTTCAAGAAGGGGAAAATGGATGAGCCAAGGAACTACAGAGCAGCCAGTCTCACCTCTGTGCCTGACAAAATCTTGGAGTGGATTCTCCTGGAAGCCATGCTGAGGCACATGAAAAACAACAAGGTGGTTGGTGACAGCCAGCATGGCTTCACTAAGGGGAAATCCTGCCTGACCAATCTGGTGGCCTTCTATGATGGGGCTATGGAACTGATGGACAGGGGGAGAGCAGTTGATGTCATCTACCTGGACTTGTGCAAAGCATTTGACACTGACTCACATGACATCCTTGTCTCTAAGTTGGAGAGACATCAATTCGATAGGTGAACTGCTCGGTGGATAAAGAACTGGCTGGATGGCTGCATGCAGAGAGGGCAGTGCTCAATGGCTCAATGTCCAGCTGGAGACCAGTAACAAGCGGTGTCCCTCAGGGATCGGTGTTGGGTCCAGTCCTCTTCAACATCTTTGTTGGTGACATGGACAGATGGGATTGAGTGCACCCTCAGCGAGTTTGCCGATGACACCAAGCTGTGTGGTTTGGTTGATACGTTGAAGGGAAGGAATGTCATCCAGAGGGACCTTGACATGCTTGTGAGGTGGGCTGATGCCAACCTGATGAAGTTTCACCACGGCAAGTGCAAGGTCCCACACCTGGGTCGGAGCAATCCCAGGCACAGCTGCAGGTTGGGCAGGGAAGAGATTGAGTGCAGCACTGCGGAGAAGGACTTGGGGGTGTTGGTGAATGAGAAAATGAACATGAGCCGGCAGTGTGCGCTTGCAGACCTAGAAAGCCAACCGTATCCTGGGCTGCATCAAGAGGAGCATGACCAGCAGGTCAAAGGAGGTGATCCTGCCCCTCTACTCTGCTCACATGAGACCTCCCTTGGAGTATTGTGTGCAGTTCTGGTGTCCTCAACATAAAAAGGACATAGAACTGTTGGAACAAGGTCAGAAGAGGACCACGAAGATGATCAGGGCACTGGAGTCCCTCCCGTATGAAGATAGGCTGAGAAAGTTGTGGCTGTTCAGCCTGGAGAAGAGAAGGCTGTGTGGAGACCTCCTCGCAGCCTTCCAGTATCTGAAGGGGGCCTATAGGGATGCTGGGGAGGGACTCTTCATGAGGGACTGTAGTGATAGGACAAGGGGTAACGGGTTCAAACTTAAACAGGGGAAGTTTAGATTGGATTTGAGGAAGAAACTCTTTGTTTTAAGGATGGTGAGGTACTGGACTGGGTTGCCCAGGGGAGCTGTGAATGCTCCATTGCTGGTGGTGCTCAAGGCTGGATTGGACAGAGCCTTGGGTGGCATGGTTTAGTGTGAAGTGTCCCTGCCCATAGCAGGGGGGTTGGAACTAGATGATCTTAAGGTCCTTTCCAACCCTAACTATTCTATGATTCTATGATTCATATAACAGGATGAAGTTACTTTTGTCTACCTCAGAGTGAGTGTGCAACTACCCTTTATTCTTTAAAAATTCCCCCTACAGGATTGTTTTTTTTTCTGATACTTCCATAATAAAGCAAGTTGGGATGTCCATTTGTGTACATATCGTGGGTGATCTGTTTATCAAGAAATGAAAGAACATTTCTTTCCAATTTCTGTTTTCTTTGTGATTGATATTAATTAGGTTTTCTGCAAAGCATGGCTTATCTTGAACTGAACCCAAAGCAGATGAATATGTTGTTGTGCAGTAAGATTTTCTTTTCTTGAAATGAAGAATGGGATGAAGATGCTTATCTGAGATCAAACAGGCTTCAGGTGGAGTTTACATCAGCAGCACTTTGAAATTCATTGTTAGAGTATAGTTGATATCAATAAAGAATGAGAACGGTACCCAGTATTGTGACTGCATTTATTAACTTACTTCCAGGAACTAAAAAGGGAGAGCTGCCGTACACCTCCAGTTGCAGCCTTTTCTTCCTGAGATGAAAGACACAACTATAGTTCATAATGAAAATTAATGAAATCCCTGACAACAGCTAAAACCCCCCACTGTTAAAATAAAAGCTTGTGAATTTCCTCTGAGGTCTAATGCTGGTACACAGTGTGGAACAAAAATCTGCAGTGCAAGGGCTGATAGCTTTCTCTGTAACCCAGTATGCTTCCTGTCTGTACGTCATGGTGAAGTGCTGTATGGGGATGCCCCAACCAGCTGGAGCTCAGAAGGTAACTACTGTTGCACCAGCTCAGGCACCGAAAGCAGTGCAGCCCTGCCTGTGCATCCTGCTGCCAAGCTACCATGACCTGTTTCTCAAAGTGATACACCACACTAACGGTTTTCCGGTCCTTGATATAGCCTGTTTATACCTAATAATATAGTAGAGGCTTATTCTGATACTTACGTTTTAGGAAGGCTTAGGTACGGACGCTAAATCTCTCTTTTCCGTAGTACTTGCCAATATCCTCTGCTAGTGTATTGTGACATAGATCCAGTAACTTAATTTAATTCCCTCTTTACACCACACTGGTGTGGGCTCTTTTTTTCCCTTCAACTTCCCTATAATCCCCTGCTTAGTAGTTCTGTAGCTCCCTTCACCCCTTGCTGAGCTCTCTCTGCTGCTCAAATAACCCACCGAGCTATCACCCTCTCCTCTCTGTGCTACAGGGCAAGACTTGATATTCTCAAAATCATCTCTCTGCTAGAGCTTCACCACTCATACCATTGGCAAAATAGTTTACACTACTCTGTTTTGTACAAGTGCAGCTTATCCCAGTAGCAACACGTTTAAATCCCAGGACAGCTAAACCCTTCAGTACTGTGGTCAAGTATGACATGTAACTAGATAGATGTATTACCCAGCAAGCGCTTCTCCTGCTCCAGGATTCAGAAAGGAAAGATTTAGCTAGTTTCCAGCATCACTGCTTTTTCTTTTTTTTTCCTTAATCATCTTTTTTTTCCCCTTCTGTTTTTAGCAGTGTCCATTTGTTCTTTGTACCAGTATTTTCACCAGCCCTCTGTCAGTTATGGTAGTTGCTAGCTTCTTAATAAAAGAGAATAGCTGCAAATTAGGACTGCCATCTGGCTTTTATTATAAGAGAATGAGGCTTTTCCTAACTCTTACTTTCCTTGTACTAAAGAAATACTGAAATAAGGAAACAATATGGTTTGGGTTTTTTGTCATACAGTCAAAGAGAGGGCCACCCCACTTTACAGCTGAAAGAATTGATTTAGTCTCCATGCTAAATCAGTCCTCAACTTCTTCTAAGCAGAGCCAGACAATTGTGCCTAATTGTGTGTGGTAGTTCAACGATATGGACTACTGTTCATTGGGAATTGAGCTGCTCATTTTAGTTAGGACCAGAAATTGAACTCAAACTAAGGTCTCAAAGAATAAAGTATTGTGTTTTATACATTAAGTCATTCCTCCTTTCTTACTTGGCCCGTGAAATGAATCAGGGAAAGATTATTTTCTGGGCAAATTGGTACTAAAACCCTGATGCAGACAGTTCCACAGTTTGATTGCAGCCTGACTTCCACTTATTGAATATCACATCAAGCAGTGGTTCAAGGGTTTCATATGACAGCTTTAAAGTTCGCAAAGTTTTCAAAGGTACTTACTACATTGTGAACAGGTCACAGATCTAAATGTCAGTATTGTATGCCTGATTTGCACATTTCAAAACGATTTAGTAATTTTTTCATTTTATCTGCATGCATGAAGTGATTTGGAATACAGAAACAATTTGGAATCATATTTAGTTTGTAACAGTTCAATTAACTTAAGTGCTGAAACATGCTTCTTTCTTAGTAACTAGTTTAATTGGTTACTAGTGCAAGAACAGGTTTTGAAAGAATGCCTAAAAGGCCAGGGGCAAACTAAAGCCCACTCTAGGGAATCCATGCTCCTGCATAGGCATGTGTGAAAAAGAAATAGCAAACAGCCTCTGGGGTCACAGTGTAGCGTATGATTGCCAGTGGGAAAGGGACGCGTAGCCTGAGCAAGAAATGGACTGCGCAGCAGCTGCTTTTCTCTGACACAGTTACTGGTACAACCTCCAGTTCCCTTCGGCTAGTTTTATTACTGTTCAGTAAGTAAGAACGGTAGAGCGCCAACAAGGTTAGAAAATCTTAATGGCTCTTTATATACACTATATGTATTTAAACCTTGATCATAGGCCTAAGTACAAAGATAAGGTAAAATAATACAGGAGTGCCATTTATAGGATCTTAACATGTGCCAGTGGTAGGATGTGTTTGTCTAATTGATTTAAGGAAACATCTGCTTCTCTTTTGAAACTCTTTTACTTTGCTAGAGCCAGAAACTTATGTTTTTAAAGGATCTGCACTTTGAAACTTTTTTAGGTTTAAAACCAAAAAGGACATGTCTCCTCAGAGATAGTAAATCAATGCGTACATTAATTCTGCTCTGTCACAGATGAATAAGGAAAGATTTGCACGGATTTTTGTGCCTCTTTATGCCTGCAAAGGAATGCCTGGGATTTTGGTGAAGTTTTAAAATTTTGGTTAGATTTCTCTCACAAAACTGCATCACAGCCCAGTGCAATGCAAAAACTAAAGCCTGTGCTGGGCGCCGGGCTGAGGAGAGGTCTTGGGAATGCATTTCTGTATTTTGCACTCTTTCAGCCACAAGTGTTTTTGCTGTAGTAATCCAGAAGCAGCGATGTCATTCCTCTCTGAGATAATGTGAAGGAAATTTGAGGAGAAAGAGCAATGCCTTCACTGGGTCTCCGCTTATCAAAACTAAACTTCCTTTGCTTCTTTAAGAATGGGCAAGCTATTGGCTGCAATATTTTCAGTGCAGAGGACTCACACGTGTATGTATAAAAATGAGTGTGTTCTTCAGGTAATGACAAAAACACCTAGTGCTGTGGGCTGAGGCATGGTACACACCAACAGCAGGTTTCATTACATCTAATGCCATCCATCCAAGTTTTAGGTTTCTAAATCAGCCTCTTGTTTCCTACACAGTTAATGGAGAGAAAGCATCTCCTCGAGTAGCATTTGCTGACTCTTAACCACTGTACAAGCTGTGTGGGCTACAAGGTTCAGGGAAACTGCACAAGAAAACCACCGACTGAGGGCAAGCCTAAGTACCCAAGCTGACTAATTCTTGAACAGCTACAGGCCAGGTGAAATGTAGCCAGTGTACAGGCTACACACTCTAGCATTGTACAGCCATTTATTCCTCCAAATGAGAAAATGTTTTTATATAAAAGAAACAAATATTGTTACCATCATCCAAACCTCCATATACCTTAGGCTTTCAGACAGTATGTTAAGAGATGACAATGACGTAATGTTTTAAAGACATAATATATGCTAATAAACCATGCAGGGTAAACTCAGATTCCTAGAAAACAAGCTTGGAAAAACCAGGATTGCATTGTATATACCCTTAATTCACTGCCCAGACAAATAAATTTAATATATGGGAATTACAGTTGCTTAATTCAAGAAATTGAATTAAGCAACTTCATTGTGAATAAATATTAGCTGTAGGTTGCATTTTGATGAACTTTACTGAAATAGCAGTAACATAATTTTAAATATTGCTTTAAAGATAATTTCACTTTTCATTCATTGAAGAAAAAATGTTTCATTGAGATAACAGCCAGTTTTCAATTTGCCTTCTCCAGACTTCCAGTTTTACCACACCAGCCACGCAAAAAAAGGCTCTGTTTTCAAATGGATGTTTCCATTTTTTTCACCTGGAAGAGGCAGATTCAAGCAATTTTTTGATGGACTGCATTCACTTTGACCATGAGACCAAAGGAAGGAGGGCTTGTGGTAACTGGAGGTGTGGGGCTAGGGAGGAGCACAGCCCTACGCATGCATCAGCAATAGTGGGGACTTCTCTTGGGCAGACCTTTACCTGGCTATCAACACATGTATACCCAAATGTACAAGCTCACAAGAGAGGTTTTTATCCGTCGGTGGCATCAGTTCAGTTCCCAGACTAAGGCACAAAACAAATGCGCTCACAAATTGGACCAGATTGTGAAATCTGTCCATTCTTCATGAGAAATAACCCCACCTGCTGCATCAGGGGCTGTGTTACAAGATGCATCAAAAGAGGAGCATTAGAGGAGAGCAGTAAAATGCCTGTAGGCAGATCTAGGCCAATATCAGGGTGAACAAGAAGCTCCTATGACTCCAAAGGTGGAGATGGTTGTCATATGGGAAACAGCAGAACCAAGGAGAAAGTGAGGAAGGAAGGAGCAGAGGGAGCACTGCAGGGCTTTTCAGCCTGTGGTCCAAGAACCCCTCAGGTTACTTTCAACATATCTATGATGGACAATTAAGGAAAGTATGTATACATGTACTGGGTTAAGTTTAATGACAGAGGTGTCCCCTGGAAAATGCTTAGGGGCTGAAAGCTGTCTAAGACTGAAAAAGCTGGGTTTAGTAGTGAACTGTGTTTCCAGCCTGTTTGCCCCCATAACTGAACCTAGGTTTCATTGGGCTCCTTGGCCCAATATTTGGCCTTTGTCTGCTTATGTACATCAGGATATTTAGTGCAAATTAGCATTACTGAAAAACAATTGGAATCCAAATTAACATTCTCCCTTTCATTTTGCACCAAACTTGCTGGGCTTTTTTAGATAAACCATAAATCAACTTAGCTGTAGTGTTTATGACTAAATGCATTCATTTTTTGGCAAAGTAGCCCTGTTTCTCTAATAGCATAATGCCAGTAGCAATTCAGATCTATCAGACCATCTTCAAGGGTCAGCTGAGGTTGTTCCTGTGAAAGATATGCAGCTCCTTCCAGAATTTGTTCTTCTTATTCAAGCTTGGAATATTTTCAGTGAACACACTGAATACAGTGTAAACATATGCATGTGTTTATATATCCACATGCATATATATATATATATATATACACAAAAGTGGTATATACTACTAGACATCAGTAGTTTTATTTTTAATTACTTTGTTAATTGCCTCCATTTGTATAACTGCATTTTGTCTCCGTGTTGTCAGAAGGGAGCACCATATAATAAGGAGAAGTGCAGAGGGGGGAAATAAAACAATGTATGACTGCAAAATGATGCCAAAAATTAATCCACAAGAGGTTTCTATTTTCAGATACTCAGATGAATGGGCTGGCTGGAGGCTCTTCTCTGCCCCATCACATGATTGCTACCAAGCTCAACAGAGGAGGTGCGAAAAAGCCCTTTGTTATATATGCCCTAGGAAAGCAGGTAAAAATATATATAAATTATGTCTTTTCAAACTGATGTGATGAAAATTATGATAGTGTAACTCTGAAGACTTCTGATGAACATTTTATCCTCAAAGAGCACTTAATTCACAAAGGAACATCTCTCTACCAGAGTAACCCAAAGCTGGATAAACAATACAAGCATTTGCAGAGACTTTGTAGCATCACCAGAGAGGTCTAAATACGAAGACTGTAAAGCATTAACATCTTTGGAACAAACTTGTCTTTGGTATCTCAGATAAAGCACTTTTCCAGGTCCTGAGTTTCCAGTGATGTCATCAAGGAGGCAATTTGATCAAAAGCTGAAGGAAAGACAGTGCAATGCTGAAGTGATAAAAACACAAGGAAGAGATTGTAAAGCCATCAAGTGGTGCAGCAGTGGTATCTTCAAACCTCCAAATACTTTTTCCCTTAATAACCAAAATTCAGTAGAACAGAGCAGTTATTTCTCTTTACAGATCTGAATAGAAACATTTCTTAAATGGGAGTAGATAGATCTTATTAATAAGCAGGTGCCACATGTTGTAAATATAAAGTCAGATATCATCAAAGGAAATGACTTTGGCTATTTACCCCAGAAAAACAATGGAGGTAACACTCAAAAATAGAGCGGGCTTTTTGAGCGCTGAGCCTATATACAACACAGTGCAAAATTCAGATCTCAGAGTCACCACTGGTGGGAACATCCTAGCCATTCCTGCAGAAGCCAGCCTGCTCCCATCCTTTTCTGAAAGGCTGTAGCAATTTGGGAAGGCTGTGCTGAGGAACCATCTGGTGTTGTTGCAACTAACATTAACTATTTCAGTTTAGAGATGCTATTGGCAAGTACCAGTTGTGCTGCAATAAGTAAACAAGCAAACAAAAAAAATGCATTCTTAGATATAAAAGCCAGAACAAATCCTCGCGGTGTCATCACTATGAACTGAATGTGTTGGAGGACACTCTCTCCTGGTTTATGACCAGGGATTGAAAGCAACATTTAAAATACGGCAGCCAGCTATGAATTTAATCACAGAATGAACATATGCAAACAGGGTAAACAAATCAAACCCCTGTTTAGTTGCCAGATATGTCTTTGTATAAATAGAGGATGGGGTTCACAGCAGTCTATTAGCTAGAAGTATCTATCACCAGTTCACACACCTTGGACTGAATGATAGACCATCCCAGATTTAAGGAAATGACAATTTGCTTCAAGTTGAAGTGATCCCTGATTGTACTTGCAAGGTGCCAAGCCTGCAATTCCCTGAATCCCCAATCCAGTTTCTGCTCTCAGGAAGGAGCCAAAGTGGTGTGGAAGCGCTTCGGGCCCTACAGTCCTGGAGGCACTGGGGCCCTGAATAGCGGTTTCCAAAGGTGCTAGCCCAGTGTGAGCCAAAACCAGGTGCTGCTGCTTCCCATCTTTTAACTGTTTGTGGTCTTATTGGGTTAAACTCAGAGGGGTCTGATTCTGCCCATTATCAACAGCTTATAGGGTACACGAATCTGTTCCTATGAAACAGCTTAAGGAACAACTATTTTGTTTTTAGGAAGCCCTGAATTCAGTTACTATGACTGAAAAAGCATAGAAAACAGATTTGAGACAAATGTTTACAAGTGCTCAAATTACCATGAATCCAGAAGGTACTTCATATCTCCTGACCACTTTACAAACACCACTGTGAATGCCAGTGAGCTGCGGTGACGAGGGAGCAGAAGGCATTCCCTTTGATTCCATTTATGATGAGGACCCAGGCAGAAAGGCTCCTTGCAATAATGTCAGCCAGGGTACGAGTGAAATCAGAGCTTCTTGCTATGGCTTTGCTGGCCTATGAAAAGTAATTAATCTCCAACATAAGGATGTAGATAAAGCCTACAGCCTTGTTTGGAGAAAAAGCTATAATTGGAGTTTGTATTTTATTGTAAAAGATGAGTTTCTCAGTACAAGTCCCAGATGAGGAGTCCACATGCACACACCTATTATATATATCAGGGTATTGCTATGTATATAGAATCACATATAAACATGCTTATCTGGTATATATGCATATGTTGGCTGAAGAGCAGGCATGCCAGCAGGTTACTAAAGATTAAACATACCTTAAAAGCTTAAATGTTACACAAGTCTTACAGCTCCGGTAAAGGAACCAAAGATCCATATAGCTTTCAGTTTGGCCAAAGGAATAGTTTCCTTGGCATCACTTGAACCTGTGTGAGCAAAGTGGAGCAATGGAAATATTACATAATGTTTCTCTCTGCACACAAGAAATAAATAGTTCCAAGGGCCAGATACTGCCCTTGGCAGTATAAAGTAATAAAGGCAGACATAACCAGGAGAAAAAGCAAACATTTCCTATTCATCCAAGAAGAACCACTCTAACAGGACTTGACAATCCACTTTCCTATATTCAGAGGTACTTGAATTGACAATATTAGCTCTGTAGCAAAGGACAAACTATGGAGCTGACCATACCCCTGCTTTACTATGTTCTTATTATCATCGAAACTATGACTGATTCTTCTAGGGATTCACCACTAACCAGAGTAATAAGAGACAGATTTCCATGCTTGCTATTACTCTGCATTTTTCACAGATCTTCAGATTGTTGCCATGTTCAGTTAAACCTGATTTCTTTTTCTCTATCTTTAGCATTTTGAGGCAGTGAACTTCTTCATTTCATGCCTTGTAGAACTATCCCATGCACATTATGGCACAGGAAAAAACCTCAAATTAAATCTAAATGAGAATAATGAAATCCCATAATTAACATCTCTATTAGAGTCTGAGAATAGCATCTGTGTTAGATGCCATAAACACAAATAAGTCAGAATAATTTTGAGTCTCATATTAAGATGCGAATCTTCTATTTATTACTTTAAGTATAAATGTTCCATTGCTATTTGCACAATGATTAAGAGTAGTTTTCAGAAAATAAATCTGTTTCTTAATAGTGGAATGAGAAGGATGGAGAATAAATGGGAGTTTAAGGGGCTGCTAAAGTTCTCCCATGAGCTTGGACAAGATTTATGTGCAATGTGAATAAAAAATGTATATGACAGCACAGGATTCACTTTGCTGTTGGTTCCTATTCTCTTTGTCTAGCCTAACTGTATTCTTTGCCTCCAAGACATATAGTGAGTCTGGCATTGTTGAGCAAGTGAGGGAATAAACTGCCAGTCAGCAGCTATTTGTGGCAGCTTAACCTCATCCGATCTCATCAGCCCCAACATTGTAGAGCAAGACCAGTGCCATGAGATTCGAGTAAAAGCATAAATAGCTACCTGCAAAGCTTCTCCTGCTATGAAGAGGCACTCTAGGAGGCTCATTACAAAGCAGTCATATTATTGCTATGCCTTTTCCATTGTTAAATGAATATGTAGGTTCTTCAATTATATATCAGCTTTCATACAATGTCAACAGCTTAGTAACAGCACAAGCAAGAGCTGGTGGGATTGTGATATATGTCTGATAAGCCTCTCAGTGCAGCTTCACAGCTATGAGGCTTCATGCCTGATGCTTCATGCCCATTTTTTGTCCACCCTCATTAAGGTTTCCACAAAAATCTCATTACAGATGCCCAGCTGTAAATATGCAAATGTGTGCATCTGAAACTACTGACACCTTATTAGTTAGATGGACAGCGTCTGGGTGGCTAGGAAATAAAGGCAACGCTACTGAGCCATCAGAGTGGAGGATTCCCCTGGGGGCTTTTTAACCCTCATTTCCTGAGGGGATGAGACCCAAGTGCTCCTGCCTCCTACCTGTGTTGTTTCCCATTGCCTACACGCTCCTTCTGCCTGCATTGTTTCCTCCTGGCTCCCATTCCCCAGGAACTCCTGACCACGTCAGTCCCTTTCAGCAAGGTTTGGTGGTGGGGTGGAAGCTCTCAGTATGCTGCGATCTAGCACTCCATGTTTTGTGTCATGAAACCAGAGGAGGCAGAGACACGCCGTTACCACTGCTGCAGAGGGACAGGCTGCACAGCCGCCTGGGCAAGATCCTTACAAAGCAGAGAACCCACATGGGAGAGCGCTGCAGTAAATCAGCCTGTGCATGATCTACTGCTCAAGGAGCTATTTGTGGAGGAGAAATCAGCTGCAGATTATGCCAGCTGTTGACTCAGTGTATGACAGCTGTTACACAAACAGCGTCCCCCCATGGTGCTTTGGCTACCCTCCTGCTGGGCTACCAGCATGCTCCACCAGGCCCCTGGCACCCCACAAACTGTCATGGTTCCCTTGTGGTCACCGAAAGGGTGCATAGCACTCCATCGTGATTTGCATAGCTGTCATGTATCAGAGGGCAAAGCGGTGGCTGAGGCTGTGACATTGCTGTCAGGCAAAGCTGAAGGCTGTGGGAAATGTCAGGAGAAATATCTGCCACATCGGTTGTAGTGTGGTGCCAGTTGCTGGCTTTCCCTCCAACAACCTTCTCTAGCTGCATGTAAGCACATAAGTCATTAGGACTGCTGATGATCTGATCATGGGAGGCAGTTCACTCATTGCTGCATGTGTGGAGTAGAAACTTGTACCGCATAAGCAGAGTCCACCTCATTTAAAGGAAAACATGAAGTTTTATAGGGCACCCAATCTTTTACCACACTCACGCTGATGCATA
Organism: Myiopsitta monachus; assembly: GCA_017639245.1. Taxonomy (NCBI): domain Eukaryota; kingdom Metazoa; phylum Chordata; class Aves; order Psittaciformes; family Psittacidae; genus Myiopsitta; species Myiopsitta monachus. The sequence goes on along the minus strand of CM029917.1, from coordinate 98,617,101 downwards.
AACAACGTTTTGTCCTTCTTGATACAACAGTGGACAAAATGAGCAGTTTGGCTAAAAGGCGCCAAGGAGTTTGTGAACCCTGAGACATGCAACAGTAGCGTAGGAGTGTCCAAAGTGAGCTTTTCAAACCACACACTTCCTTGCCCTTTCAAATACAGCTTCTGATTCCAAACCAATCCACCTGACCAGATCAGGACAGTGCTTTTGTGGAGCTATTGGGCAATCCTGGGCCACTGCACAAGGAAAGAAGCCAGCATGGGCTGCTGCAGTCAGCTTTGCCATGTCATTGTGAGTCAGAGATACACGTCCAGGCCTCCCAATCCTCTCCAGAGCAAGAGAAGGCCCACTGCCTACCAAGCCCCACACCTTTAGCAACTCAAACTTCCGCAGCGTGGTTAACAACCTTGACCAACAGGGCCTTAGTGGCACACAGGCAGCTTCAAAATAGCACACAGATCCTGCCTGGACAGTCAAATGCCTCCTGCTGAGACCAGGTAGGTCTTGATGTCACTGCTCTGCCATCGGTGCTGCCAGAGGTGATCCCAGTGACCCTGGGACAGCCCTGGACAAGCACTTCTTGTTTTCCAGAGGCCAGGAGCCAAGAACAACTAGATCTTTTCCCCCCTAAGGTACAGAAGAGATGTGGCTCTAGGCTGTAGGCTGGTGCTTCTGAATGCCCTTCTTCCTTTGACCACACAACAAAGTAAAATATATTGGAAGACTTGTACGCCCTGCTCACCCTTCACAGGTATGAGCACAGGCAGGTATGCCTACCCCCTACTGCAAGTGAACTCACTTTTCAGTAAGGAACTGCATCCCAGCTTCCCACCAAGAGTTTGGACAGGCATCAGCATAGCATCCCACTCACATAGCTGTCAGACAGTAGCAGCCAAGTCCCCCTCAGAGCTCGCCAGCAGGCTGTCACAGGGCAGTGCGGTGAAGCCGCGGCTGGGGGTTCCTGAAGAAGCCATCACACTGTTTCCCCAAAATGTCAGCATTGCAGAAGGAGCAATGGAAGCACTGCAGCAATGCAGTGAAGTTTCATACCCTCTGGCAAACAGGATACGTAAATAAATGGGTTGCTATCTAGATTCCATTGTGCACAGATTTGTACCAAAGAATTGTTGCGATGGGCATCATTATGTCTCATTATGTGATTGCAAGTAACCTTTTGTGTAGCAGACACAATCCACGTAACACGCTGTGTGACCAGTTTACAAAACCAGGCTCCTTCAGAAGGGCGAGTAATTAATCATTATTCAGCAACAGCACTCACCACTCCACTACTTGCTGGCAGGAGTGTAGAACTGAGGGCATGCCTAGCTACAACAATGCATTATTCATGCAACAGAAAACTACAGCGAGCTGTGGTATTGTCCCAATAAACGGTTAAAAAGAAAGAAAGCACTCCATTAGTTTTCAAGTGTGTGGTTGATTTTTCTTTTTTAATAAATTTACTGCCAACACATTGCATGAATAAGCACAGGCCCGAGTGGCAAATGCAGTAGGAAAGAATTAGTATAAGGCACCAATGTGAGTTTTTCATAATGCTGAAGTCAATAATCCGAGGACAACTGGAAGATCCCTTGAATACCTTGCCTTGAAGGTATAGCACAGTAACTTTATGGCTGTAATGATTTTATGACTTTATCAAGCACTAATTTAATAGAGAATGGAATGCACATAGTCAAAAATAAATTGCAGGAAATATTTTTTTCGATTAAGGGTCCTAATCATAATTTACACATTGTGCTCTTTAGGAGACTTTTCTTCATCCTTAGCTGAGGCTTTCATTTACACTACATCTGGCTGACAATCTATCATGACTCAAATAAGGCACATGAGATTATTTACATTTGATCACTGTCCACTGTTTACACAAGCCAGGGTTAATGCAAAAGGCTGACAAAGGTTGGAGTTTAGTCACTGATTTTGGAGAGGCTGGAATTGTACCTGCTTTCTGTTCATCTGCCTTTGTCAGAGAGCAGCTCAGTTACTTCTACTAGCAAATACTATCAGAAAACAGTCAGCATGCAAGTGCAAACCCTTCTATCATCTTGTACTTCACCACTGCAGTCATTCCGAAAAGGTACATTTCATCTCAGATCTCACTGTTTACCACACCTGTGGGTACAACTTTTCCAACAGAGGCCATTACTGAATTTTATTTTTAATTGTTTGCTTTTACATGGGAGTCTTTTTCTCCGCATTAATTCGATTTGAATTTGGAAGAGCTCAATTCATCAGGTCCAGTCAGTGTCATTAAGGCAATGGATTTTTTTTTACTAAAAAAGAATGAGAAACACTGCTGCAGAACTATGATTTGAAACGCATGTTGAAAGGAAGCTGCAGGAACTCAAAGGGACTCAAAAACTAAACATGTTTTGAGGAATGTCCCCAGATGCAGAATAAATATTTGTAACTATACAAAAATTTGTCACATAAAAAACCCCAACCTTTCATTTTGCTCTGGGTTCAGAAACAGATTTTAGGTCAAGGCTGTTAAAATGAAAAAGCATCAGTTGAGGAATGAACACCAACCAAGTGAACATTTACGATTTATGTACGTATTCCATCCAGCTGCAGTTTCCATAATTGCATTGCACAGACACTGGCCATTCAGCAAAGCACATCATGCAGCAAAAGATGAGCTGGCTTTCTCTCTTTTTCAGCAGAGTGGTGTAAGGAGAGCACAGCAATGGGAAGCACAGAGGCCACATTCACTTCCTCTCTTGGAGGATTTCATTTTCTTCTTTGCTGGGAAGACTAGTCTCCTTTGCCCTGTAGTATTAACAAATATACCAGCTCCCAATGAAGACAGGCCGCCCTGTGTCTATCAATAGAATCTATATAGAATCTTTTCCCTTAGGGATTAATTCAACTTTTGATTCAATCTTTCTGAGCTTTAAATTATGATGTTACAAACCTCCAAGGAACTACTGTACTATTTGTGACCTTCTTTATTACTTTCTGCTGTTTGATAAAGTAGAGAAAATTGATTTATAGATTAGTTTGCTTGTGAACATGGAATATCAATGGTAAGAGTGCGACTCCTGGAAAAGCAGAGGAAGGTGGCATTGGTTAAAGTTTAATATAGCAGTTTATTAATTAATGGTGAAGGACAATAGAATAACTGCATGTTAATTTTGAATGAGATTCTGAAAGGGTGACATGAAATAATACCAATAAACCAAGGCATCTTGCAAGAGTTGGATTTAAAGTTTTCAAATCATTTTCCACAAGGAAGAGTTTTATCCATCACTTCTGCTTCTTTCCCCTGAAAAACCTCCCCTTCTTCCCCTTATGACCTGACGGGTGTTTTTGTGTTTTCTGTAAGCATTAAAGGTTAAAGGTGGAAGACAAGGCCAAAGTTTTCCAAATGGAGCCTAAAATTAGGCTTTGGTGTCTGTATTTGGATTCTTAGGCCCCAATCCAGGAGTCTATTTTTATTCAAAGCATCCAAGCACTTGACTTCAATGGATCTAAAAACACTTGCGCTTAAGTGCTTTGCTGAATCAGGACGGACTTAAGCACAAATGTAAATGCTGTACTGAACAGGGGCTCTAAATATGTGCCTTGATTTTAAAAGTGCTGAGAGCCAGCAGGTCTAATTGAAGTCAATGGCAGCTGCGAGATGCTTGGGGTTTCTGAAAATCAGGACACTCATTGAGGTGCCTGAATCTGATTTCAGGTGCTCAGCTTGCCGCATTCACTGTGGGGAAAAATGGTAACCCAGGGGAACAGGCAATGGAAGGCATGATTTCTTAATAAACGAGGTCCTGATTTTATGCAATAAACCTCAATAATGTAAAATGAGGGGATGGGAGGCAAAAAGCAATACTTTCCTGGAAATCTAATAGACTGTTTTTTCGCAAGCATCAAAGTGCTATGCAAAAATATGAAATTAATAAATCACATTAAAAATCACAGTAACTAGAGAAGTATTGGGCTAAATTCATGCCCTGTGGAACAGCAGCAACATTGAAGAAGCATATCAGGGATGGATTTGGCTCGCTACATTTTGAGCATTAATTCGATCAGGAGCAGTGAGTCAACAGCACAAAGCCTACACAGCAAAGAACTTTGCTCTGTTACCATTGCGAGAACCAAGCACAACAGTCTGCACTAGTAAATGGTAAAAGTGCAAAAGCTAAACATTTTTGCAAGTAAAAACGGTATCATTATAGAGTATAAAATAAACAGCAATATTAGGAACAGAGATGAGGTGGAAGCTAGTCATCTGGAGAAAGGCAATCTTTTCAAGTGAACACAGTAGCCCTCTCTACCTAAAGACCCCGACCAGGCCACCCCACGCTATTCCTTACATCATGCCTCAGGTACCTTCTGAGGCACACATCAAGTGGACTTAGTTGTACACCATTGTACTGTTAACCCCCAGAGAAAGCTGCTGACACAATGCCGTAGGACTACAGCAGTATGTGAACGAATCCTGGACAAACCAAAGAAAAGCAATTCCTTCCCCTTTTTATGTGCATGTAAAGAAGAGGGCTGTGAACACCCTTTGCCAGTCCCTCGCCTAGCTCTTGCCTGTCCAGTGGCAATGCCAGTGTAGAAGCCCACCATGCTGCACCCTGCACCGTCCAGGAAAGATTCAGAAAACCCATGCTTGTTCAGCCACCTACCTGCCTGACCCTCCTAGCCCGCCTGCTGTGACAGAGAGGCTGGTAAGGGACTCTCATGATGATGTCTTTTCCTAGTACTGTTATTTAGCATCTCAGGATGGAAGATACCAATCATTTTGGATTTGTCAATCCCTACTGCCTGCACAACTTGGATCCAAGCATGGCCATGCAGAAAAGCCCTTGCATTTCCTACCCCTCCTGACTTGAGGAAGGACCTCCTAAAACTCCACTGAGCATTTTCAAGTTTTTCTCCAAGGTTTACATCAGCCCTTCAGCAACCTTGTGTACTCATGGCAGAAAGGCTGATAGCTACCTTTCTAGATTAGATATATTTAAAACCAGTGGTTCTGTCCCTGCCCAAAGTGTAGTAATGTGGGCAGGATCTGGACTATCTGAAATCAATTGCGACCCTTAGAGTAATAGAAAACCCAGTACACAACCACTTGAGGGGAAAAAACCTGTCACTTGTGATAAAAAAGAGAAACAGAAATAGATTTGAAACATTCGTTTCCCTTTATTTGCTCAGTGAGGCTGATGTCTACTGCACATTAAAAAAAAAAGAAAAAAAATCACAGGAATTTCATACAATGAATTAAACCACAAAAGTACATGGAGAATTGGCAGGTGGAAAACAGCCCAGTTTGGGCTTAACTAGTATCTCACTTTCCCCATTCAGTGTAGTCCAACCAATAGCTTTACATGTTCACCTACTGTACAGATCTTACAGTAGCTTCATCAGGTCAGTGGTTCACATTATTGAAAATGTCACATAGGTACAAATTTAGAATCATCACATTATATTACATGGCTATTCTAGGTTGTTTATAGATCAGATCTTATACTACAGTGATAGAAGTTCTCATTACAGCCATCAAAAAGGACACATAATCATTACCTACTGTAAACTTACATCTGAAGGGATGAGAAGGTGTGGCTGGTTTTTTTTTTTCAACTGACCCAAGTATTATACCCTAGAGGTACAAACTTTCCTCCCATTGCTGCTCCAGATGATGGCAGCTCAACTGCTTTACACAGGAATTTAGCACAGGTATTTTTCCCCAATTTTAGGCCCCCTCTGTTTGGATTTGAATTTGGATAATTTTACCTTCTGTAGGAATTACTTTCTCTAGGAAAAGACCACAGGAAGGCCTTTTTTCAAGGAAAAGACCATAGCTCTCAGAAAGACCATAGTTTCTTAAGTACCAGTTCCGTTACCTGTATTGCGGATGTGGTACTTACCACAGCATGAAAGCAACAGCACAATCTTCATCTAACAGACACACAGAGCTATGCTGCAATTTGCCTCCAGTGACAATGGGGTACATGTGCTAATTTGAAATGTTCTTGGGGAAAAAAAAAAAGAAAAGGAAACAGTTTATATTTTGACAGATCACCTACTACAGCGTCTATAGAGGGCACAAATGGCTTTATTCACCAATCTTAGCTCTACTAATTTCATATGTAATTTGTAAATCCACAGAGGAAAGCCATCTTCAGGATGGGAATGTTTGCCAGGCCAGTGAAAGAAAAAAAACTCAAAGCCCTGACTCATGTCATTATGCCTGCTTGGTAAAAAATAAATAATCCCCTCCCAAAGCCCACACCAACTTATTAATGTCAGCAAGATAGGGCAAAAGAGAATGTATTAAAAATTTAATCACAGAAATTAAAGGCAAAATAGGCAATGCATCTGGTTCTTGAACACATAATATGATATACTAAATATTGATTTCTTAAAAATAATTTATTGCTTTTAATATTTTTCTTTACAACAGAAGATACTCAAAATCCAGAAAGGAAAATTGTAAACTTTTAGTTTGGCATTCACACAAAGTTAAAATACCTGCATTTTTAACCTACAGAGCAACAACAAGAATTATGCAGATTAAAGAATGTTACAGTTGTAACACAGAACCTCTGAAAAAGGTCTCTTCTCTTTTTTTTTATTCTTTTTATTTATTTTTTTTTTATTGCTATCTATCTACCGAGAAATAAGAAGCCAAAAAATCAAGCAAGCATCCGACAGGACAGACAGTGGAATCTCTCAGAACACAGTATGCTGGTGATAAAATGAATGCAGCCATCAAAATCAACTGCACTGGCATGGGGGTGGAATCGGTTTTCTAAGATTGGGAGTGGGAAAGGAGATTAAATAGTTCAGTGTGACATACCTTTAAGAGGAGTCATGAATGCCAAACAGTAATAGAATACCAAATCTATACATTCACAAGCAAATTCCAAACTTTGCTGATTCAGTCTTGAGACTCCGAGTTCAGATGAAATTCTGACGCGCAGAATAGCTGGAAGTTTACTCTTATGGTTTCTTTCTTTCCTGAAGTTTTTATTTAATTTAGCAGAAGTAATGTCATCAGCAACAATGTCATGGGCACATCTGAGGCCATGCTAGTGCATAGTAAAAAAAGGAAAAAAATAACGAAACAACCAACCCACTGCTTCTGCAAAGGCTGAATTCCCAAATGAAGCACTTACTCAGGACTGACAACCATCATGCATCCTAGGTATAAAATTTCCACTGGCCTTTTTATTATTTAGTCATCTTATAATTTATAATAAATAGAATAATTGTAACTGATAAATATGTCTCTTTAGTAAACAAAGGAATGAAGGATCGGTATTTATACAGGATGCATAACTGTAAAAAATACAGATAAATCCCATCATTAAACTCTGCCAATGAAAAGATTACTGGCTTCAAGAACAGCGTTTAGACACAGAATTATTGTAAAAATCATACTGTACTTAGTACCTCAGCAATATTTTTTTCAAATTAAAATCATAAAAATTAAACAAAATAGCATTTTAAAAAGATTTTTGACCTCTAGTTCCAAAACTACTGTTGATACATAAAATAAAAACATTTCTTAATGATTAATCATTTGAGAGACTTTACATAAAATTATGACATCTAGAAAAATTTAGATGAGAAAATTTCATTCCCCTAACAAATTCAGTGTATAAAACTGCAAAACAAAATCAAGCAATGAGAAAAATGTGGAAAAATACTGCAGAAGTGGTTAATACCTTTTGGGCTAGGATAACTCTTGACAAAATTCTTACAGAAGCTCACCAAGAAGGGATGAATGTGTGTAAAGCATTTGTGCACTCACACACACACGCGCGCACACATACACACGCACACCCTCGCCCACACGCTTCTCTCTTTTTTTACAATCAAATATATATAAGTGTAAGTTCAGCTTTCTACATATGTTAGTGTACAATAATTGTTTCACCTCATATAATTACATTTGAGTATTCTTGATTAAGAAAAATTCAGCAGTTTTTGAAAAGAAGGCTGCATTTACAGTGCATAGCTGTAACAAAAAAGAACGTCGTCATACAGTATGTACATAAATAAAAATACTCCATTTAACATTTGTAAATACTCAACTACTTTAGAGAATGTAGCAAATAAACTATCTGTGCACACACCCAGATAGTTACATCCAACTCTCATTAATAATGTAACACTACAGTCCGCTCATTAGAATAAATTGCTGAACAAGCTGCACATTTGACCATTAACAAGGCTTTGAAAATTTTGCTGTGGAAGATCAACACTGTAGACATTTACATGGGTGTCAGAATTAAAAGATGAAACTTCGAAATGTTAGGGAAGCTTCAGCCTTCCATTTTCTCTTCTGTGAGGACTAAAAAACACCACTCCCCCCCCCCCCAAAAAAAAAATCCCCAAAGAAAACAAAAACCTTTAAACAAAGCTGAAAGACTGTAGGCTTCTGGGACCTGTGGATTCTTCTGGATTGTCATATTATCACCGTGTTGAGCGGAGAAGCTTCATTTAAAAAGAAATAACAATGCAGTGTCTGATTCCCAGACATCAGCAGCCATAGTACTCAAATTTGGGTTTTTTTGTTTGCTTTTGTTCCTTCTTTCTTTGTTAAAATGCAGTATGTACAGATTTTGCAGTTCATCGTTGTTCGTCTATCTCTGTGGAACTGCTGCCATGTCTCGTGATTTGCACTGAACTCGCAAGGAACGCCTGGCTCCCCCGCCACCGATCACCCGCGAAAGCAAAGCTGACACCCATGGACATGTGTGTGCTTACGGGACAGCCATCCTGCCTCTCCACTCGTTGAGCAGCTGTGCTCATGTAAACCATGGTTTCAAACAGAGAGTGTAAAATAGGAGAAATTCCTAAGTATGACTTTTCAATTGTCCATTACTGAAGGACGTGACGTCCGTGAGGTATTCTCCATCCCTCCGTTTTCCTTAGGTGTGATGCATGTTACCTACGCAGGCTCCGCTGTGCCTCTTTGAGTAAACTATCAAAATCCATGGAGTCATACTTGCTTTTAGTGGAAGCAGGATCAAAATCATCTGAGTTTGAATCTGAAACACAAAGGATGCAAGTTTAGGTAAGAGGCAAGAACCACTAGTGAGTACTTAAATTATTGTCTCTGTACAACAGTATGAACAAGACACTGCAGAAACAATCCCCTTAAGCCCACAACTTTATGGGATGATAAAAGTCCAGAAATGGTCATCGGAGAGGCTTTAGGAATGGAAAGAGCTTTCTGGTAGGAAGCAGGGCTTAACAGAAGCAGTACATGTCATCAGTTTTGGGGAAGAACTATATATTGCATACACATATAGAGCACGTGGGAAGACTTTCTCCAGGGACTTAAGCACTGCTATGTGTAGGTCTCAAAGTAGTCCAGATAATCCTGACAGATGCTTTACCAAAACTCCACCATAATTTTTCAGCTCTTGTCTTTCATCACACTGTATCCAAGTCTGACTTCTCCTGAGAAAGGTAGCGGGGGGATGGTTCTGCAGAAAGCATGGAACGCACACTGCTGCTTCTGCTGGCCCTGCCTTCAGGATCTTGTACAAATCACTGCACATCCCTGAATCTCTGTATTTGCTTCCATTCTGATCTTTTGGGGCTTTCCTTGTTTTAAGTGTGAGTAATTCAGGGCAGGGCCTCTGCAACGCTGTACAAGCAATCTCAGGTGGGCTCCTGGGCTCTTCGCAGCATACATGATAACTCACAGCAGCAATAATGGTCTAGCTCCTGTGACCTGCAGTACGTGCTCCAGCTTTGCTGGCTGCTCAGATACAGACGTCAGTCTATTCCTAGCACAGAGGAGGTATTGTACATTTGTGGCCATGCAGCTCCAGTATGGCTATTACTGACATGGCTGCAAGCACTGGATTTCCTTTTGGAGTCATCCCAGCTTAATACTGACTCTCCTCAGTTCCTGTGTCACAGCTCCTTCATGAATGTGCCCTTTTCTTGCCATTTCTTGTGTTGAATTAATCAGAACTCCCCGTCTACCACTATAAGACAAACTGTGCATTAAATGTTCATTACAAGTTCTGTTAAGACAATATCTTCTCACAGAGGAGAGGTGTTAAAACTTCTGACTACTATTTTCAAGTGTTTTCTTTCTTCTGTACTCAACCCAAGGCTGATTAATTCTCTCTGTCCTTGTACTAGCTCATGAATTTTAAAGTTCATCCTGCCATTTCCTTATGTAGTTCTATCAGCTACTCTGCAAAATACAGGGAATGCAGTCTGAAGTACAGAAGCTCAAGCTGTCAGCAGGACAAAGTGAAAATACTCTGTTCACAGATACTCTGGGAATCCCACTTGGAATGGAGAGACCTGCCAGGGAATACTCCCAGTGATGAATAATGTTCAAGAGGGTTCCCTTCAGACAACTTATTTTAAACCCCAGATTTTCTGAGATACAGAGATGACCTTGGCTTCCGCTGCTGAAGATAAGTCAAATCAAGTCAAGACTTCAATCTGTTTTTACTGCTTTTATCAGCCTACATTTTGACAAATGCCTTGCTACCTTTTATATTTTCAACATCAACCCTATATCTCTTCAGCAGTCAATTGCCTTTTCTTAGCTTTACATTATCTGTTTAGCCACTGAAGTGAATTATAGCATATTCATTGTGAACAATGTGTATCATCTTTATCATTTATTCTGAAAAGACATCAATTGGTTAGGAAAAAAATATATCTGTATTCTCTTCCCGCACTGTACAAAGCTGAGGACAGCCCATACAAGATTTCATTAGCACTGTGTTATAGGGTTATGAGAGATTTTAATGACTGTGGTCATTTATTCATAAAACCCCACAATATCTGATTAATACAGAATCAACGGCAAAATGTCCCTTGCTATGCTATGCAGAAAAGAGCATCTCTGATAACTTTATTTATATAGGTATTAGGAAAGGTTTAACATTTAATGAATACTTTACATTTTAAAAGGTAATTAAATGATGTGAGTTTATAATACATTATAACATTACAGAGGCTGTTTTGGTAGTCTGCACGATCTCTTTATGCATATACTTAACATCAGTATTCCTCCTGTAAGGCTTTGAACATCTCCAAACATCCTTTCAAAAGGGAGCATCACACCCTGACCCAGAGCATAGAACAGCACCATACATGTTTGCCCATACAGTACAGGACTAAATGTGTTATGTGAGTCGGTATGCACACTTGGGATTGGTGTTAATCACAGCATACTGGGGTCTGGGGAATGGTATGCATGCTGCCCTGCATCAGTGGGACAGCAAACACCAAGAGATTTCCTAAGCTCTCCACAGACTGGAGCCTCTTACATCATGACTGGATGTCCCCTGCAAGGACAGACCTTGATACATAGATGCCTATGCATGATTTGAGAAACCACCAGCTGAAGACCAGTAACCTTTGCTATACTAAGGGTTAGATGTGGTCACAAGAATTTATAGCTTTCAAACCTGAAAAACTGAACTGTGTTTAAGGATGGTCCTTTGGCAAGTTCTACACATCCACAGCACAACTCATGGCAAAATTAAGAAACATAATGAATTTTTTGTGGTGAGGCATCTACTTCGTTCTCTGTTTATTGCTCATATAAATAAATCAGGTATTAGGACCAAGCAGTCATAGCTCAGCAGTGAATAGTAAAACATGCAGGAGATTTCTGTGGTGCTATTATTTCAATATGGAAATGCATTATTGAATATTGAGCACTTATTTTTTTATAATGACAGAAATGGGCTTTAAAAGAATTTTTCACAGTCTGAAATAGCTGAAATAAGCTGGATCATGTCAGAACTCAGATTAGCAGACTTTTAAACTTCTTGCAGCAAGTGGAAACCACTTCCATTACTCCTCATCATTTAAATAATATAAGCAACAAACAAATAAGCAAAACCTAAATTCTCCCCAGTTACAAGGTTCCAGTTATGCACTTTAATTCACATAGGGCAAAATACCTACCTAGGTCTGCATAGTTAGACTTGCAAAATTGCTTGCGTCCACAGAAGTACAGCTCAAAGTCAGGTTCATTTGACCTGCGTAAAGTGTATCCATTTTCAAGAGCAGCAAAGGCGTCACAAGTATAGCGGTAGGTGATGAAACCATAGCTGTCTCTGCAATTGAAAAATACAGTTGTGAACAAAAGCTGAAAAGAGTTAACACACATTCGTGTAACCCCTTCCTGAAAGCATGAACATGTAGGAGATCCAGCAGTGGAAATGCCAGAAGTACAGCATCCATTTATCAGCATGATTGTCCTGTCATGCAGCTAAATACTTATTTCTGGGACAGGAAATCTCAACTAGTGAGATTAATAAATAAAGATGAAAGAAAATAAATAAGGTTTTGAACTCAGCGTGTCATCTGTCACAGCACTTATATTGGTAACTCCCATACCAGTAATCTTACTGCCATAATTTTTTACATATGGCAGCTTCCAAAGAAGAAGTAATCTCAAAAGTTCTTACCCATCATCCCGCAAATTTACTGTGCACTCCTCAATTTCACCAAAAACTTCAAACCGGTCCCTCAGTTCTGTTCTGGTTGTGCCAGGTCTGATTTTACCCAGATAAATCACTCGACGTTCCTCCTGTTGAGAAACAGCAACAGGGAAGGCATATTTTTAAAAGATGTGTAAGAGATGAACCTACACATATATACATGCAAACACATGGATGTGCAGAGGATGCAGAATTACAGTAGTAGTCTCTTGTGGAAGACCGAGTGGATCTTGCTAGTAAGTGAAGCAGTTCTCTCCTGGAAAGCATCAAAGGCATTTACATGACATCACATTTGTCAGGTGGTGTGCTCCTGGAAGCTTTCACTGCTTGCTGCCACTGTTCTGCTACACACTGACAGACTACTCCCTTTGCACCCTACTGCACCTTCTTCCTTTCTACCTCCCCTCCAAGACTATGAACTCTTCCAAACCAGGAGCGCCCTTTCTCTTGCCATCTATACAATACTGGCCAAACCTTAGCTGTGGAGTAGTATAAAGTTAACACAATGATTGGATAAATGTGCCACAGAAACAACAAAATGTATTACAAACATGACATTATAAACTCAGATGACTTAATAGCTGATTCATCACCAGCTGTTCCACCATAATCCATACCTTAATATAGAGGGAAAACCATTAGGGGTCCAGAAAATTTCTTTTATTAAAGTAAATATTTTTTTTTGGGGGGGGGGGGGGAGTGGGAAGCAGGATAATAAAATATATCCTGTGGTCATCATCACCTTTTTCTTTCTTCAGAAAAACAATCTGACTGAAGACTCTGATTTTTATAGGCTAGGGTGCCATTTGTATGTTCCTTTGACACTTGGAGGAAAGCACCAAAGATATGTTTAAAACAACTGGAGTCATGGTCATATCTTTCCTTCCTGAGTGCCAATGCTCAGCAGAGTAACAGAAGGACTAGGAAACCCCACGAAAGGCACTTCATTAATTTCTGGCTGAACAGTCTGCTGAGGGTAGAGCCCATTTAGTGAGCTGCAGGCAAATCAAGGCAAAAAGAGAACTTCAAATCGCTGACCTTAAGGTAATTAGGGCAAAGAAGCACCAGCTACACATGGCTTGGGTGCTCAACCTTCCTGTCTCAGATTGCTTCTGGCCTGAAGATCCCTGGCACTACTGGCCCTACTGCTCATCCCTTACATGCCCACACATTTGTCCCATAAATCGAACCACCACCACCACCACCACCACCACCACCACCACCACCACCACCACCACCACCACCACATTCTCAGCTGGTGTAAATCTGTCAGACAGTGGAGCAATGTCAGTTTAAACCATCAGCTTTGGCACCTGAGACTTGCGCAGAATGTACGTGCTGGATGCTGAAGGAGCTATACTGACTGCTAAGAATTCATTACTATCATAACCTGAAGGTGCCTAAAGGCTAACGGCACCTCAAGTGAGTGATGCAAAAGGCTCTAGGGACCTAAATATAGCCTTGCATTTTTGCTCAGAAACACCCTAGCCTGAAGAGACAGGTAGCTGATCGCGTTACAATTCAGATATAGCATGAAATGTATCTTTTCCATGAGTCCCCACAGAGGTATAAGGCAGGAGTCATTCTTGGACCACCGACAACAAGATTGAGATCAGACCAAAACACTTTTCAAACAGAAATGATCCTGATGCCTCTTCTCTACTTGTTTGAGCAGTCATTTGAGATAAAGGGACCATCAGAACTCTTAGTTTGGGGGGCCCAGAATCTCATCTCCCTGTTGCCAGGAAAGCACTCTGCTTCCAGGAACTCTTTAATCAAAACAAGTAAACAATTCCTGATGCAGAAAGCTGAAACCAATATATCTGCCTCCCAACAGAAGCTTCTTCTCACTAGCACGCTCTGTCAACTATTTTCTCTGGCTCTTTTCCTGGTCTCACAAATCTCAGGGGCTTGGATCCAGTTAATCTAAGCTCCTGAGAAATCAAAGTGAGTTTAAAGATTCAGAAAACAGAGATCCAAGAATCAAATACTCCCACTCAAAAGCCTTACCCACTAAGGTACGGCACAAGAAGAGATCACTGGAAACACCTGCGTACTTTATAGCTCCCTGATCAGTCCAGTGGGAGTCCCTGGTTGCTCTACCGAAGTATGCGCATGCTCTCCTTAATGGGATGAGGTAAGTATCTCATTTAGATGCTTGAAACTACTGCCTCTTTTGATTGCATAAGGAACCAAGGTGACTGCCTTGGTAGTCTTCTGTAACCCTTTTGTGACAGATTACCTTCTTGTTTAAATGTTATGCATTCCAGAGTGCATTGTCCAAAAGCTGCCCTTGTCCTCTACCAAAGCGCTGCAGTTTGGAGAAACTAACGTGGCTAAAAGAAGGACAAGTGTGATCAAGGGTGGCCAGAAATTTAGGGAAGAGGTGTACTTTACAGACAGTTCATAGAATGATAGAATCATAGAGTAGCTGGGGTTGGAAAGGACCTTAAGATCATCTAGTTCCAACCCCCCTGCCATGGGCAGGGACAGCTCATGCTAAACCATGCCACCCAAGGCTCTGTCCAACCTGGCCATGAACACTACCAGCAATGGAGCATTCACAGCTTCCCTGGGCAACCCATTCCAGTGCCTCCTCACCACCCTTACAGTAAAGAATTTCTTCCTCATATTCAGTCTAAACTTCCCCTGTTTAAGTTTGAACCCGTTACCCCTTGTCGTCTCACTACAGTCCCTAATGAAGAGTCCCTCCCCAGCATCCCTATAGGCCCCCTTCAGATACTGGAATGCTGCTATGAGGTCTCCACACAGCCTTCTCTTCTCCAGGCTGAACAGCCCCAACTTTCTCAGCCTATCTTCATATAGCTGGTGCTCCAGTCCCCTGATCACCCTCGTAGCCGTCCTCTGGACTTGTTCCAACAGTTCCAAGTCCAGTTGCTGCTTTTTATCTCTGTCTCTACTGTGCTCCAGTCCAGAGCCCTGACCCTCCTGACTGGTAAGTTTGGGTAGGGCTTCTGCGAACTAGCGACTGTAGAGTGCAAGCAATAGAAATATGCATTTATTCTGTTTCCCCCGTCCTAATTCTGCTTACTTTCAGTATGGTTGGGTGCCATAAACTTCAAAACCAGGAAAATCTGCATATGCACAGTAATTACTTTTTCAGACTGTTTTACCAAATCAAGGATTTAACTGCACTGAAACACTTGATAAGAAACAATTCCATTGATACTTGCTATTGAACCTAAATGACTGACCAGATGGAGCAGAACATAACACAGCAGACTGTCTAATATACTTTAGCTGAGATAATACATCTCAACTGAAAAAACATAATGTTTCACTCACTGACATGGAGATTGTTATATTACAGTGTGATGGAAATAACTATTGCACACTCTTCCATAAGTCTGTGCACGGCTGCACAATTTTTCCTTCTTCTATGCCTCTAATAACCTTTATATCTCTAATATCCCTTTAAGACAACTGTAATTAAAACAAAACTGAACCATTAAAAAAAAAGCCTGTTAAACTATCATTAAGGGAATAAGTTAAACCTGCAAAATTAAGGAAATTCAAATTTAAAGCAGAAATGCACCATATGTCCTGCAGTAACATATCTTTCTTCCCCACATGAGATGATGTGTTCAAGTATTTTTTTTAAGCAGAGTGCCATTGTATTATAAGATACTAGAGAACACAGTATTCATACAGCATTCCCTTTGTCTTGTTTAACTTTGGTTTATTTAAAGCAACTATGAAAAATGTATTTGTATTCACAGAGACACCTGCCTTTTATTCTCATTAATAATAAGTGCTATACAAGCTTAACAAGATTACAACATACTTCTAAATGTTAAAGACCTTTATTTTATAATAAGTTACACGCAGAAGTCCATATGTGCATATTAAGTATGCTTTTTACTGCACTGTTAGAGGAGATGATCTATGACTTGGAAACCCAGAGAATGACGGAGAAAAGCTTCTGTTTCCAGTTTAATGTGGGCAGAGGAAACCTGCAGGAAACTCCAGAAGATATCATTCAATTTTCCCTTGCAAAAGGGTAGATGATTCTTTTTTGCATCATAAGCTTCAAGTGCAGTTCATTCCTTTGCCATGTAAAAAAATGAAGAAAGAGTCCAGCCAACTCCCTTAGGCCCACCATGTCTGCCTTCTTCTGGTTTATCTAAATCTCCTTCAGAATCTTGCTCTTTCTTCCTTGAGGTAAAAACATTTGAACAGGCAGATGTGGCAGAAAATCTCAGGCTGAACAGCTGTATTTCAAGTCTCAAATGAAAATATTAAAGCTTTAGAATGCCAAAACTTGAGAAAATAGGATCGGGATGCAAAACGTCCACAGATGCTAAGGACCTTTTCTTGTCTTGCAAAGGCTTCCTCCAAAACTTGTTTTAGTATCATAGAATAGTTAGGGTTGGAAAGGACCTTAAGATCATCTAGTTCCAACCCCCTTGCATGGGCAGGGACAGCTCACACTAAACTATGCCACCCAAGAATCCATTCAACCTGTCCTTGAACACTGCCAGGGATGGAGCATTCACAACTTCCCTGGGCAACCCATCCCAGTGCCTCACCATCCTCACAGTAAAGAACTTCTTCCTCATATCTTACCTAAACTTCCCCTGTTTAAGTCTGAACCCATTACCCCTTGTCCTATCACTACAGTCCCTAAGGAAAAGTCCCTCCCCAGCACCCCTGTAGGCCCCCTTCAGATACTGGAATGCTGCTATGAGGTCTCTATGCATCCTTCTCTTCTCCAGACTGAGCAGCCCCTCCTCATTATTATTTCACAAGGAATTAAAGCACAGAACACTACAGATGTATTAGTTTTTTGCATGTTTTTTGTACTAGGCCTCTTCACCCAATGCTTGTTTGCTTTGCCTGCTCATGGTGCTGCTTAAGCAGGATCTGTGGGCACTGAAAGCAGCCACTGCAGGGGTAACGCTGCATAGTGCTGACATTCCCAGTTTTCCTACCACTTTTTGTCTGCACATCTGTGGTGCACACCTAGCTCTCCAAGAGCTCAGTAATGCTTTATGTGAAGCTGAGAGAAGAAATCCTGGGTTTTTTTAAAGTAATGGTCTGCCATGTTCTTGTCAAAGGTGCTGCTGCTTCCACTAGCACCATGCCTGTGTTGCCTTACATACAAAGTGAATTCTTTCTTTCAGTAGAAAGCCATAAAGACTTATATTCTCAGAGCTGAAGGCCAGATGCCATTTTGAAAATGCAGTGGGAATGGCTGGACAGAGTTTAAAAGATATAAATGCTATGGATGTAAAAAGCCATTAAAGCTTAAGATGCTGACATAACATTAAAAATTTTCTTTAGATTCTGTAACAGAGAGTAAGTCTCACCTGTGGGCCAGTACAGATGGCAAAAAAAAAGAATCATGAAACTGGGAAAAAAAGAAAAAGTTGCACGAAATTGTCAAGTGCTGCTGTGAGACTCACTGAGGTCTGAAACTGTTCAGCCTCACTCCATGGTAGCCGCTAGAAAAATAATGATGGACCAGTAAACCTCAAGATTTAGGTAATCGTCTGATACATTTTCAGCAACTCATACAGGAAAGTTACAGTGCCTGGGATCAAGGCCATCAAGATGAGCAACAACAGGAAAATCCAAACTAAATACACAATGTACGTTGGATGCTTCATTAGTGGAAATGCACTCCATTATAGACTAACTCTGGTTTTAGACTTTAGAGAAGCTAAGCACTCATTTATGAAACCACCTTTCTCCTGCCTTCCTGTTGTAGAGCTATTTATTTTCTTTGAAATCATGTGTGGCTTTCTGCCGCAGTGGCCTCACAGTGCATTTGTCTTCTTCAGTCTGTAAGCTCCCTGGGACAGGGACTCTTGATACTTGTCTCATGAAGGCTGTCAGCACTTAGAAATGAAAAGTAGTAATGTTAACAGTAATTTTCTACTCAGGTATAAAAGCTGATTTGGTTATATTTCCTGGCAGCAGCCAGTGCACACAGTAAATGAGCTGCAGGGAGGATGTGACTGTAAGTCAGTATCATGGCCGGAGCAGCCATGTAGCAGAAACACAGAACACGAGGCTGCCCATCAGACAGATTAACCTCCCAGCCCTGGTGCACCATGTCAGTATGATATGTACAAGCTGGTGACTCGAGAACTGAAATGTGCTATCTGTATTTCTGACTCTATGTCTTGGAAAATATTTGCTGCATGGTCTAATGAGCTGCTGGAGTAAAAGCCAGCATTGCTCAGAAATTTTCTGGGGTGTACCAGAATAAAAATGGGGTCCTCAGTCTTGGGTGGGGGTTGGATCCCAGTTTCTACAAAGCCCTAAGTAGACTGTTCTATCCTGCAGTTGATCAAGTTTCATGACAAATGTGTCTCCACTGTGATCTGGTTAGCACTATCAAGTTATGTAAGTCTTGGTGGCAGACCATCCTTATGTTCAGCGAGGACCCATTCTAAAACAAAATAGGGACCCAGTGAAATAAATCAAGTCAAGATCAAACTAAACTATGCTATCATTTCCTCAGCAAAGGCATCACAATCAGAAGTATAAATAAATGAAGGAAGGAATGACAAAAATATTTTTCTTACTCTCTAACTGGAAAATATCTGGTGAGCTCAGCCCGTATTTTTCAAGCATCACTGCTCAAAATCAAGACCCCAATCCACAAAAAAAGGCACCAAATCTCCAGTATCTGGAGAGAGGTAAAAGAAGAAAAGGAAGAGCAGAAGAATATCACAGCACGTTTTGAAGTCAAACCACCTATATACAGCTGTAAGCCTAGGTAGGAATTCAGGAATCCATACAGGGAAATGCTAGCCCAGGTTTCTAGCTGATCTGAGGCTACTGCAGCAAAGGTGGTGTGTGAAGGAGCAGGCATTTAAACGTGTCTCTGCTACATAGCATGAGCACAGGCTTCTAAAACAAGCCTCCTCAGCATTCTGCCTGTCTTCACATCTGCCAAAATACCAGCTGTCTGCACAATCAGAGGGCATTGCTTCACATATGGTTTTGACAGATTAAAACATGAGAATTTTTTCTCATTTCTTTTCCCTAGGTTTCCCACTCTTGCTGTCACATAGAGACTAATTCCTAGGTATTGAGCCAATAATACCTGGTGGCTTTTAGCTCAGTCATAATTTCTGTTCCCTTTCCACTGTGCATCCTTTCTACAACTAATTCCCGAGATCATAGCACAGTGCTTCTCATGAAGACAAGACACCTGCCCTGCGTAACACGGAAGTTAGTAGTGCATGATCTTGGGCCACCCTTTTAACAGTATCTACAGGTATGCGGCCATGAGTCAGTTCTGTCAGCATGAGAATGGGCTAGAAAGAAAGTAAAAAATTCCCCAAAGCAGAAAGCAAAGGAATCTTAATTTGTGGGACTGTAGAAAGAGTTCAAGGAAAAAGAGAGGAGATTCTTGTAGCTGGACCGTAAATGAGTTCCTCCCTCAAAGAAAGAAGTAACACAGGTGAGAAGCACAAGCCAAAAGGAGTACAAAAATTAGCAGAGAATGTTACAGAAATGATAGGATTTTATCACTGACTTCATGGGATCAGGGCTTTCCTTTCTCCTCTGTCCCCTAACCCCTACTTATTTGCACAGGGGATAAACTGGCATGATTCAATGCAAAAAGTGCTCACAGACTTTGGATGAAGGAGTTAATAGTATTTCATCTACACCTCCTGCAGCTCTTCCACAGCTGACTGGATTTTAATTGTTTGCCATGTTCTGTTTATTTATATATATTTTTTTATTTCTGATTTATTTATACTTATTAATAAATAACCTCATTAATGAGGTTAATTATATGAACAATGTTCACTTTAGAAATAAAGTAAATTCAACCTTGGTTCTGAAATGTCTAAGTGTTTAACACAGGAAGTTATGATGCAGCATATCTGCAGCTTCTTAAGTTTCTTTTCTTCCCTTTTTCTTTTTCTCTTGATTAGCTACTTGCCAAGTATTTGTATATTTTCAAATAGAACAAATTTTCTGCCTCCTCAGGAGGGTTCATGTTTATTTATACCAATAAGGTGCAGTAATTGAGAAGTAGCAAGATACATCCAGGACAGAGGTCTACTTGAATCTCTAATTTGTGTTAGATCTAAGAGAGAACAGCCAGTGTAAGTTACGATTGCTGGAAGGTAGCGTACATTTCTAAACAGATGGAAGCCAGATATTTTAAAATAAATGGCAACAATCGACTTAAATATAACCCTGTCTGAAGCCAAGCAAAGTAATTCCATTGCCTTCACTGAGTTTCAAATCAGTACAGCAGAGCATGTTACAGCTCTAAATCTCATGCTTTACAAAATGTACCTATCAGCCACACTTTGTAGATAGGGCACCTGAAGCAGAAAAAAGTGAAATGATTTGATGAACCTCAGTAAGAACAACAGCATCAAAGAAAAGACATCAGAAAATAAAGGTATCTATTGCCTTCCAGAACTTCTTATTGCTGTAGACTACATCAGTCTCCATCAATCCCTACATGCTCCCAGTTCTGTAGGTGTAAGTATTAGGAGAAACGCCGACGAGTGTGTGACAAATCACCTTTTACTACAAAATCCACTAAAGGCACTGGAAAAAAGACCTATTCATTTTGGTGAGCCCTGGACATAACACTAAGGGAAAATCTGGAAACAAAGATCAAGCGTCCCAGTCTGCACCAGTTCATGCGATAGCCAGAGCACAGCAAGAACAGCAATGAAGGTACAACAAAATGGACAGAGCAGGACAGACAACAAAGAGGAAAATGTTAAGGTGAGACACAAAACGGCCTCAGCAATTACAAGAGGAGTCCAGATTTACATTTATCAAAACCATCACACAGCTGCCAAAGGGGCAAAAGCCATTTGTCCATATACTAGCCATTCTTCTGTCCTACTGCTACAACAGCCCAGAGAGTTGCTCACTCCCACATGGGTATTTCCTTCGCCTTAGGTATTTCAGTTGTTTCACACAGGACTTTGATGAACAAAATAATTAAATAATATATATTCATTATGAAAGGGCCAGTGTTAATGACATTTTCAAATTGCATCATGTCTTCAGACTATTTATTTTGCTAAAAATAACTTACAAATTAACAGAGCCATTGACAGGGAAAAAAAAAAAAAGTTAGACTCATGCCTTTGGATCCCAGTTCTGCATTCTGTTGTCTGCACCCTCCATACAGACAACTACAGCTACTATGAAAGTCCAGCAACTGGTATGTAAGCTGACTCCTTAAACACTGCTTATGCAAAAAACCCCCCAGAAATACAGAAAATAAACATTGGTTAGTGGCATTCTGGTAGGTGATATATATAGTATAAAATTGACGTTCACTGATAGATCAGTATAGGAAATTGGGTCACTTCTAATTGTCTGTTGCTTGGGATGAAACCTCTTTCTAATAAGCCTTTTGTATCTGTTGACAGAGGAAAACTCGGAGAATTACAATTTATAGAACCTGAAAAAAAATAGTGTTGCAACACCAAACCACAAATTGTTACCAAAACACTTATTTGCCTAAAATTCAAAATACTAAGAAATACATAAGCAGATTTTTTCTTTTATAAAAAAAGAAAGAAAATAAAAGCTGAGTTCTATCTTTAGAAATCTGTGAAAAGAAACAGAAATCTATTTCAAAATGAAAGTTATCTTCAGAGTGCTTACAATTGCTTTCTGCCTCTGTCTCTCCCTTTGTTTGGCCCTTTCAGATTCCCGTTTTTCATACTCTTTGCGGTATTCTTCCCTCTTCAGCCTTTCATGCTGATATTCCTCATAGCTGTCATATCTAGGAAACACAACTTAGTCATTAAATCAAGCACCTGCATTTGTGAATGCAAATTTAGTAATACAGTTTCTGGAATGCTTCATTATCTCTTGAGAACCAGCTGCAAAGCAAACCAAATGCTGGCAAGATGCACTACCTGGGTCTGCGACTGTACGGTGATCTGGATCGCGATCTTGCATGTAAGGGAGAACTTTTGTATGCTCGGTGTCTACAGTGGCTGGACTCATAATAGCAACAAGATCTGCAGGAAGAAACAAATTCACCTCTGTCATTCAGTTTGAATCTATTGACACCATCTTCTACCTCTTTTCCAAACTTACAATTTCTTCTAAGCTACCAGTGAGATTTTCCAGTGACAGTTTGCAATCTCCTAGTCAACTACGAGGCCTCTAGTGATTTACCACCCCCCACCCCCCCCGGCCCTTCTGTAATGCTTCTTATTAAGGCTAACACAGAACAGAGAGTCAGCCACTGTCAACTTCATCTGATAGGGACTGCAGCCAGACTGGCACCGGGCAGCTCACAGATAACGGGAAAGGTTAGTTGTGTACGTCTCTCCCCAATTGCTCTGCTGCTGACCTGACTGGCTCCACTCAGAAGGTGTAAACTTGGCAAATTTAAAGGATAATGGCAACAAGTGTTCCTGTAGCAACCCCATAATCTTCGGAGTTAATCAGCTTAGGAGCAATAGAACATGTTGCACTGGATTAAGTTGCTTCTTGTATTTTCCCTTTCTTTCCTTCAAGTTGCTTTATGGTCTTGCTGTTTTCCTTCGTATTAACTATAATGATGATACATGAATTTGCTGTACCATACCTTGAAGAGGATCTACTACAGGGCGACCTTGATCTCGATCGGGAATATGGAGAACGGGAACAAGACCTGCGTTGAGGAAAGGACCTCGATCTTGAGCGTGTCCTTTGGGATCTTTGAGAAAATAAGGATTTGGGTGGAGACACTGAATCTCTGCATGGAGAGTTAAATGAAGAGCAAGAAGGCGAAACATCAAATAATGAATAGGCTTGTGTCCCATCCCAAGGGTAGCATAGTTTATCACTTTCATCTTCACTGTCATCCAAAAGACCATCCATTGCTAGTCCTGAATTTATAAACATAGGTAGTTTGGAGAATTGTTCATTACTGTAATCACTATCCCTTATTTCTGTGGTCTTATCTGCTTCTTCATCAAAAACAGCTTGGCTGGGATGACCAAAATGTTTATTCAGTTCAGCCCGAATTTCCTGGTCTTGGAGCTGTTTTCTGTTATTACCATGGGATCCCTGCTTACTTGTCTGTAAAGTCTCTTTCTTGAAATACTGGTCTTGTTCTAAAGAACAGCAAATCTGACACTGCCACCCAGGTAAAGAATCCTTAAATTCTAGTTGTCTGGAGTCCTGAAGTTCCTGGGATATTTTAATGTGTATTTCCGATTTTGAATTCACAGATTGACAGTAGTCATGGTCACCAAACAGCCGCAAACTGGGCCGTTTCGTCTTTCTCTCCTCATGTCCACTGGACAGTACTGTAGTCTTGCTAAGCTGTGCGTACAGCTCAGACTGTTCTGGACCCTTCTTGATTGGGTTATTTCCTTGAGAACTGGAAGACTCACTATAGCGGGGCTTTTTTGAAGGTGGTACACCAGTCTTGCATGATGACTTCAGCTTAGGTGAAGTCCTGAAAGGATTATCCTGGTTGGCTTTATGAGGAGGGGTCGTAGGTGGAGTTAGGCCTAAGGGGAAAAAAAGGAGGAACAGAATATTTTCAAAAACACTTGCAATATTTACAAGGGCAGCTATATGCTTCCCTAAAACAGATGATACAATTCAAATCCTGTTCTATGTCACTTTAACACTGCTAATACTGGAAATAAAGATGTGAGACACCAAAGGTCTGGTAACAACAATAGCAACAGAAGTAATGCATTGCCATTAATCTTCAGCATCATTTCTGCCCCTCCCCTGCTTCCATGACATCCGCCTCGCTCTCTGTAGATTCTGATAGAAAAGATCAAGGGATAAAAACCAAAAGACTTCTTTTTTTTTTTTTTGGTGGAAGAAAAAAATCAAAAAGATTTTGATATAAAAATCAAAAGCCAAGAGACTGGCACGGTCAAAAACCTAAAGAAATTAGCAGACAAGAACCTGAATAAAAGCAAGTCTGGGAAAAATGACTGCTACCAAAGGCACCTCAATAGGACACAGATCTTGAAAGCAAGGAAGTACAGCAACTCCACAACTCAACTGCAACGACTCTGTTTCTAGAGTTCATTAACTTAGTAAACCATTGCTAATGTATGTATAATACATTCTTGTAAGCATAACTAATACATTTTGCCTGAAATGT
The DNA here is from genome assembly GCA_017639245.1 of Myiopsitta monachus. Classification (NCBI taxonomy): domain Eukaryota; kingdom Metazoa; phylum Chordata; class Aves; order Psittaciformes; family Psittacidae; genus Myiopsitta; species Myiopsitta monachus. Next base: position 98,592,549 of record CM029917.1, on the reverse strand, counting down.
GGTTCTGCAACTGAAACCCAAGTGAACAATAGGACAACTGCAACTGTAATGAATCATTGCATTTATAACTAAATATTACAGAGAGCCAGGAAGTACAGAGTCAAAATGAAACAGATAAGTATTCAAAAGCTAAAGATACCACTAACTGCCAGGACTGTTCACATAATTGTAATAGATTGTATCATTATGGTAAGACAAAATGCCAGAAAGAACTACAGCCCATTCCAGGAAAACCTGGGAATGAACACAGAATCTTGCAATTATTTTTATAAGGGTATAATATAACTCTTAATATTTTCTGTAGAAATCACAGAATTTCTTCAGACTTTACAAGAGGATAACCCAGGATACCAGGGCAGAGTAACAGCAAACAGCAAACATTGTCCAGGAAATATTTACTTTTGAGGAAGGTATTTAGTATGCTATGTTTGAAAAATCTGCCTCTGACCAATTCATCCTATTGTAATTTAGAAGTATATATGCTTAAAATTTAACAAATTAGACTGAGTTTAGGGAGTTCTAGAAAATCTAGACCATCCTTAACCACTCCAGAGGCTGATGCTGCCATAGATTTCTTTGTCTAGCCCAAGCAATGAGCTTTCATTTGCAAGAATGAAAAGAGGGCAGGCACATTACAGGAAATGTGTATTAAACATGGCTATAGAATTTTGTTTTGTACTGCAACAGAGCTCAGGAGATAAATGAAAATGGAACATGTTTTATAGTGTTTTGCTGTAAAGAAGGAAAAGTGTCCATCAATGCATAGTGCTCCCTAAGGAGCATAAATGGAGAATGGAAGTCCCATTGCATTAGCTGCAATGAATTTGTTCCAGAAAAAAGAAGACAGAAGTACCAAGGCATGAATACTTGATGTGAAAGAGAGGCTTGATTTTGACTAATGCTTGGAAAAAATAGTTATGAGCCCAATGCCCCAAAAAGTCAGGGAAACTAAGGCAATGATAATGACACCTAAAACTCTAGTTACCTCAGACTTTAATAGCGAAAAAGTTTGTGTGAAGTCATCACTGTTAAACTATTTCCTTTAACTGGAGTCCTTGATTTTTTCTTCCTTCACAAAAATCCAGCTTGAGTTAGCAGTGTGTATTTCACACCTTATCCACCTCCTCACTAACAAGTATTCTTGACTACCAAGTGAATTTTTGGTAAAACGAATAATCCTGTTCAAAATTCTTCCATAGTAATTTTCAAGTTAAAATTTCAAGCTCAGATTCAACAAGGATTTGTGTAAGCAAAGACTGGTTTTTAGATAAAAAATTTAGAACTGTCACTTTTATTCACAAAATTATACAGCCCCTGAGAAGCAGCTCTGGAGTTAGTTACTGATTTTTTGGATGTAGTTTTAGAGAGAGTGAAGCAGAAATACAACCACTCCACAGTGAACATGCATATTTAAGAATTTCAGGCAAAGAAACCCCAGAGATAATCCAATATTTAAGATAAAATATTGTTTCCATTTTCACTTCTTTAAAGCTAGCTCCAGCAGGAAGCAAGCTAAACACAGAGTACAACTATTTCCAGAAGCCTGACAAGGACTCCAACAATCTTTAGAGCAGGAGAAAAAAAAGCCTTACCAAAAAAAAAAGCCCTCACAAAAGTACAGACTGAGCTAAATTTACTGGCGCTTCTCTTGCTGGCAGAACTTTGCTGGAGACAGCCTAAGAAAGGGCTTCCTCGTTGCATTTTGGCTTTTTTCCTGGTTTTCAGCAGAAGCAAGAAGTACACAGGCAAGCAGGAACAGACAAAAGTTGGAAAATGTTCATTTAACTTTTGAACAAACCTCCATCGGGGGATGAAGGAGGGAGTGAAGCTTTGAGTTCATGTCAACATTACAGAGGCTACAGAGCTCAGCGTGTCCCATGACCAATCTCCAAATCATGAACTTTGAGAAAACCAGTTGGCTGCATACTTGTTCATCTTTACACTAATTCCTGGTAATCTCCACTGAGGACCACGATCCCACATCAATGGCATTACAATATTCCATCACCGTTGGATTATTTCACACACGCCACCTTCACTGCCAATGTGTACATTTTAGCGTTGACAGTACAAGGTGTATTCTGTGCTCTCTCTTGAACTTAGCAGGTTTTGACAGATTTATGGAAGGACAGATGGCCATTACGGGCTGAAGGCTGACAAGAGGCAGTTCAGAGCATTGTTAACACACTTGCACAAACTCTCAGCAGCGCAGCGCTGTGCAGAATGTAATTCAGACTATAGCTTTTTTATTGCTGCCTATTTTCTTTTGTCAAAAGAGCCTGCTGTGCACAGCAACAAATGGCTGCCATTACCCAGAATGTAATGGGTGTCAGACAAATCACGTAACACAAACAATCAAGAGTATGTAGGTCATATTTCAACAGAGCACAACCTTAGCAATATTTATGATTACTGCATTGAAATGTGCTCTATAATAAACAAGTACCTCTACATCACTCACACTTACGTACTTCTGCACAGCAAATCTGTTAGAAGTGGTACACTCTACAATCACCTCCCTTAAACAGTCTGTTTTCTTTTTAAAGTAAAAGGCAAGTATGCTTTCATGGTATGCTATAAAACCATTTTCTTTGTAGGGACTTTTCTTTAATTGAGTGGATTTGGTAAATGGTACGTTTGCACTTTGCCTTGCTCTGTCTACTACATACTATGAACTCATTCAGTGATCTTGCTCCTGAAAACAGCGTACATCAATTTGGCAGCACTGCTGCTGAAGCAGCACCGTCCTTCCCGAGCCTGTGCAAGAAAAGGTGTTTGCATGTGTGCTGGCTCTGCAACCTTAGCCAAGAGACTTCTTTCAAGAAAGTCTCTGGAAGAGTGAAATGCTTTTCATATATTCCAAAACTCCACAAAAACAAAACAAAACAAAACTTTAGTAACTCATTTAGCTCCCACAGAAATTATGGGAGTGCTTTTGCATAAAATGTGACATCTTGACTTTTTAGGAATGATTACCAATGCTGTTTTACATAGCCATGGATCTTTCTAAACCACTACTGTAACTTATAGCATTTAAATGTTAGATGATGCTTATTGTGCTTTGATGGGGCTGAGAATTGGTGTCCTTTGGAGAACACAGACCTGGAACCTTTCTACAAGTACATTGAGCTTTTCAGAGGCATTGAAAATGAATCCTTTTATACCTTAGAAGTTTGAAAATGGATTGTCAAGACAAACATTATTTAAGGTCACTTAAAACACTGAGCACAAGATAACAGCTCCATTCAGTAAAAGAATCAGAAGTGCTTTTGTGTGGCACAAGACTGCGAAAGCCAGAAAAATGTAATTAAAAGCCATCATATAATAAAAACCTACATTGCTTGTTGAGTATTTAGCTTAATCCTGTTGTCAGTGCTCCAGAGAATAAACACAGATGCCTGAAAATATCAAATAATTTACTAGATTTTATTCCCTCTGGAAAACTCTCGGCATCTCACATCTCATTTTATCAGAAAACATTCTGAGGTCAGACAAGTTCTTATATGACAGATTTTAAGTATTTGTTCATACAACTAAGAGACAACTCAGGTCTACAAGTGGGCAAACAGGAGGGTATAAGTATCCTCAAGGATGCTTATGAATTCCAGATCATTATTCAAGTTGATTGTGTTCATAAAGCCCTTTCTGTCATCTTTTTTGAGAAATAAAAGTTGGCATGCAAGGAAGACCAGTGAGGAGTTTTATGCGCTGGTAAATCGCAGGGATCTGTGTGCAAGTGAGACTTTTCACCAGGTCACCTGTTGTAGATAAGAGGGTGGAAATAGCCTTCCACTTAGTGATTCAGCCTTAAGCTTGTGATCTCACTTCATGCACTTACAAATGGCTTTGAGTATTTAGGAGTGAAGGTGTAGAAAGACACTGGGAGAACAGAAGATAAATTTCAAACGTACAGGAGCCGCACCATCTAACTTCTGGCTTTCAGAAGTTCAGCAGGAAGTCTACGACAGCCACTGAGAACGCCTCAGTTACCAGGATTAACACAGCCACCTCCACAGGGTGAGTCATCCTCCTAGTCCCTGTGCCTGCAGGTGCTCCCTCAATCTGACTGGTAACAAAGAGGAAAGAAGTCTTCCGGTGACACAGAAACATTCCACGTTCCTGGAAGACATTAGAGAGCTTCAAGGCCACATCATCTTAGAAAGGCACTGGCAATGCAGCTAGCCATGGAAATAAAGGGCAAATGACCTCTTGCAATCCTCTTACTCCAAATGAGACCTGCCTTACACAGAAATTTCATCCATTGCATTATGATCACCTAGAGCTCCTTCCATACTGCGATGCTCTGGTCCATTTTCCTTTGAATAGCACTAGAAATCAGCTGCAGGAGTTGGGATTGTAGACAGCAATGGACTTAATCCTCTATCATAGGGCACTTATTTGAAGTGCATGTAAAGAATTCTTATGTGTGCCTTGAAAACACTTTACAAAAATATCTGCTTCTTGTAATTTGACAAATAAATGTTTTGACAGTTTTAGGGAGGACAAAGTTACATTCACAACTACTAACTAATCCATTGTAAGGCAAGATATAGCATAAGCAAGAGAATGGTTTCAGTTTGACTTTAGATACACGAATCCAAAATGTGTGTGTGACGAAGATTGATGGCTCATGTGGGAAATGCTTTTATTTATTTCTTTTTCTCCTCTATAGTTAATTCATCAGTGAGGGAACCAATGTTTTTTTCAGGAGAGAGATCAAGGGAGCTGCTATTTATATTAAAATACTTTGTGCTTCGATAGTGCAAGCAGCACTCCAAATGGTCTTTTCAATTCGGCAGTAAGATCAAGGCAACTCCTATTTAAATTATAATAAATAGTCCTTGTACAGTGCAAGCTGCCCTATATAAGGACAATGAGCAATGCGGTTATCTGGATATAATTCGGAGTTGCCAGGGTCTCACTAAGGAACTTCAAGGTGTTATTAATCACTACTGCCACTATTTTTTCCATTCTTTTGTTGTTCTTAGGGGTTTTTTTGGGGTTTTTTGTTTTCTTTTTTAACTGAAGCAGGTCCCAATTCTGCCATGATTTATTCACATACGCTCTGAGTTCTTCAGTACCCAAGGTTGTTTCCGTTATGTACTTGTCTGCTTCCAACAAAAGCAGACTCATGACACAAGACACTACTGCAATACAAATGAGTTTAAAAGTTAAGACATGCACAAGCACTCACATTTATATAGATTTATATATATATATGAGTATAAAAATAAAATCCCTGTATCTGGAAGGCAGAGATGAATACAGCTACCAAGTCATGAAGTACTATATCCTGAAACTTCCTCACTAGGGATTGCAAAGGCCAGAGCAAGTGCAACATCAAGTCCAAAAGCCACCAGCATGTGGCTCTGCTTAATAACAATGCCCCAGCTCCAGCTGGGGCAGGCATGCTCCATCAACTCTTACCCTTCCTGGTTACCATCAGTTTATTTTCTAGCTAGACTCCATTTAATTCCAGAGGGAAAAAACCCTATCAAATCGTATTTTTATAGCACAACATTCATGTCCTTGTATTAGTCCAGTTGTGCTGTTTCACAGCTTCTGGTGCATTTTTAATGTGCTAGTTCTCTAGAACAACCACAGAGCTGTTCTGTTTCCTCCTCTGTGCACAGCTGATAAAGCAGAATGAATTTGGTAATACCATGACCATTCATGTCACCATTATGGAGGCAATACTAGAGGACTACCCAGGAGTCAGACTGACTCCCACTTTCTGTCTACTCAGCTGATGGGAAGAGCAGGCTGCTGACTTTCTGGCTGGGAGAAAACACTGCTTCCTTCAGCAATTTCAACGGCTGCTTGTACCAGTCTGCTGTAGTCACCTCATCTGCCCCTTTCAGTTGGCAGCACTAAGCACTGACTTACCAGTGTGCTTACAAATGGGCACCCTCGTGCAGATTTGCTCTCCATTAATGATAAAAGAGGCTTCTCCATGCTTCAGACCTGCTGGCACTGAATGGGATTATCCTGCTCCATAGAGTGAATTTTGCCGTGCTTGTGTTGGATTTGTGAAAAGAAGGTGTATTGCAAGGATGCTTCCTTTTGCCACGAGAGGAAAGATTAAGACTGCAGTTTTTCAGGACATAGCAGAGGGAAGTGTGCATGATTTAATACGGAACTAGTAAAGAATTTTCTGAAAAAGTGAAATGATGATTGTATGGAGCTGAAAGCTCGAAGTACACACACAAATCTAGTGCTTGGGCTGGCTCTTGTGTAAAGCTGCCACTGAATTTAGAGGCACCAAGCTGATTTATGGTACCTGAAGATGTATTTTGCAATGCTTCCCAAAATGCTAGAGATCACTTACAATCCACTGTTATTCTGAGAGAAACATGTGTCAACTACTTTTCTTATTTTTCAATGTTACACAACTGAGGAAGAAAATAGTCTTGGCAATAGATCAGGTGGATCTCAACACTGTGCTCTTGTGCTCAGTTCTGGACACTTCAGGAAAATGGAGGAAAAACAGAATTCAGAGGAAAGCAGTAAAAAGGATCTGAGTCTGAAAGAATTTGCTTTAGTGGAAAGAAGAGCTGCTGAATAAAATGAGTGCAATGGGTGATGCATGAACTAAACTAGAACATGATAAAAAAAAAATCTACAAATCTTCAAAAGGTACAAACACCACAGATCTGAAAGGAGGAGGAGGATAAAGGGGGATCGTGTGAAGCTAAAGGAAGAAATAAAGAGAAAGCAAGAATATAAAATGAATGCCAATTTTAAAAAAAAAACCTCTAAGCTATGGAATAGTTTTTCAGTGGTAGAGGAGAAAGCTGTTATTTGTGACATATTAATCTAGAATTGACAAAGCGCTGAAACATGTAGTCACGTGCAGCCCTAGACTGGCCTGGAGACAGACTGGATGACATAACTTTTCCATCTGTAGCATCTATTACATTGTGCTGTGGGGTCTGTCTTTGAAAGATGGTGCTCAGCAGTACACAAATCTGTGGGGAAATGGGGAAGTATAACAGATAAATGTTTCCATTCATATTTTTCAAGAAATTATGCTCTCTTGTGCAGGTTTGGAGCCATATTTTCAAACACATTCCTCCTCAGGTAACTGGATAAAGAGTCAATGCTAAACTGCATTGAAGTTCATCTCCTGGAGACCTCTGCAAGATCTCGGTGTACATGTGGTATATTAAAATGAACAAACACACACACAAGCCATGCTTAAAGCAGGAGCTAGCACACCCCATTTCTCACCTGCAGTTCCAGAGAGTTCCACACTTAAGGTTTGTTCAATAGTCTTGTTCTCAAATGGGGAACCCTTGGGATCACTGGAAGACAGGGCACATTTATAAAAACAAGCTGAAATGGAGTTGCTGTAGCCAAAATCTATTGAACCCCCCTCCCTTTTATAAATGTTTGCACTTTTTAGTACTTACTTTGGTGACTCAGGCGTCAATGGAAGTGATAAACTTGTTGGTTTAGCTAAAGGGAAAAAGAAAGCGATTATGGAATATTTAAACACTCCAGAACATATATTAAAAAGATTTATTTTTATTTTGGAGCTGGAATCCCATGTTAGTCAGTTAGGGCTGAGCTCTGATGACAGTTCAATGGCCATTTCAGTGTATCTATTTTAGATAGACAAATAAGGAGACCCATCCTAATTCTTATTACCGGTACCAAAAGGGCACATAAATTTCAACAATGATTTACATCAATTACTACGCCTCTGAAATACAGTACACAACCCAAATGCCAAGAACCTTTCAGAACAAGAGTAGTTAAAAATCAATGAAGAACTCTACAGGATACACTGTAAAAATGTGATTTCTCTTGGAATTAATTTAAACTACAGTCCACGTTTTGTTTGGAAACGGGAGCAGCAGAATAACTATGAAGTAACAGAACGTTATGAATATTCAGTTAATTTTACTTCTACAATATATAATTTTATATATAGCACTGAGAATAGGTTGTTTCTATGAGGCCAGAGTCCAATGAGTTACAGTCCAAATTTCTGCAAATTATCCTGCAAACTATGACAAGCCGTGGACATAGTCACAGATGGTTAAATTGGGGTCGAAGCTCTCAGCACTACAATCTCAATATACACAAAAACCAAAGCCACAGCTATAAAAATACATGTATTTGTAGCTTTTATTCATGCAAACTTGTATTTTCCCAAAGCAAGCCAAGAACTAGGATGATGTAAGTCAGCTAAGATTCCTTTAATTGCCAGAGAAATGTTTAAAAATTAAAATAATATTACTTGCAAATTTTACTTTTCAGAAGTAAGATTGATGTTTAAACGCAGAGAGCGTTGTACCAAGAGCAACAGCAGGGGATCTCTTTGGCAGATTAATTACTTAAGACAAAATGTTTCCCTTGAACACTCCTGCACTGCAGATCTTTTGTCCAGAGTGTCACTACTGCGTATTTCGTATTCCTTCCAGGCTTGAAGCTCCCATCAACATTAAAAGGATTTCATATGCAAATTGATTACTTTTATAAGCTCTAGAGCATTCCTGAAGTAATACTGCATTTATTTTTTTTTTAAAATTAACTCAGTTCTCAAGAGCTGCATATTGTTTCTCCTTCCCATATGAAAGTTAGAATGGAAGCTCAGGTGTTCACCTCAGGTTCACTTTCCTCAGAAGTCACTGTCAGAGTGAGGAGATGCACCTCAATGAGTTATTTCTCTGATCCAGCATTGCTGCTGATTTGTGCATTAAACAAGAGCCATAAGACTGAATGCAACCTGACACATTTCTGTGTATATTTTATATACATTAGGGATAGTAATGTTTGCCATTGGCTACCTAGAGGTAAAACTGGCTTAAAAAAACCCAAATAGACAGACTTTACAGCAGGGCACTGGAATAAAGTTTTATACAAAGGCTTACACTTCTTTTTAGAGGATAAAGAAGAAATTGCTTAAGCAATTCATGCTTTCTAAGGAAGCTGAATGTGTAACAGGTATTTAAGCTTCTAAAAAGTCTCAGCCTAGCTCTTTTTAGTCCCAGAGAATACTCCTACATTAGAATATATAAAAAAATCCTGCAGCACTGAGGTACAGGGCAGATCTGCCAGAGATGGCCACAGAACCAAGGCATTATCTCACACCACTTCATTTTAGGCAGATATCTCTGAGCTCTCCCACCAAGAAATTCACATACCAAAACACCCATCAGTTTTCTTATTGCTAGGTGAGGGCTTGACCAAACAGTATTCCTGCAAAGGAGTCATCCTCACATACAGCTATAGATAGTGTAAATATTTAGCCAAGACGTTATCATTTCCCATGGTGCCTGCTTATCAGACTTTCAAGGTCTACTGCGGTGTTTTTGTCTCATTAAAAAAGGGTTCACATGAAGTAGTTTGTCCCTGTAAACTGAAAACATTCAGGTTCAAAAGAACTAAGTTTCCTCATGGGCAAATTTCAGTACAAAACCACAGATGATCTTTAGCATGAATGAGTTTGTGGACATTCCCGAGGGTTTGCAATATGCTTGCAACCCTAAAGGAAAATACCATTTGACTTATCCTTCCTGAGCTTTTCCTAACTTTGAAAGAGACCCTGATTATTTTTTAAAAAAGAAGGAGCCAATTTTCTTGTACTTTTGATCAAATGTACGAACAAATGACTGCAGGTCTGCAAATATCAGTTAAATTTGCAAGGTTGATTCTGCATGAATTGACTGTCCAAGCTGAAAGCATTATATTCTTGTATTTGTATTACATGCAAATCCATTGATATTGAAGTCATGTATTGGTGCAAGAGGCAAATTTGATGAAAAAACAACATTTCAGAAGCCTGTAAATTAAATTGCAGGAATTAAAGAAGAGAGTCATTTCCCTCTGCCTGCAGTTTCACCTACAATACCACTACAGTCACAGCCATCTGTTAAAACACTGGTAAGTTAGTGATATGTCCCTTTGGTCTTCCCTCACCTCTCCTTCTGTGCTGTTTCCATAACCCAATGTGCCCTGCTTCCATGTACTGAACCTATAAGGTTGCCTTACCTGGGAAGATTTATCATTTGTATTTATGTGTGTGTGCACATACTTCTATGTATGTGTGTAACACGTGCATATAGCATGTTATACATGATATACCTTATCAGGTATCCCTATCAATAACACCCAACGGTGTTAATAAAGCTCCTGTAACTTCTGTCAGGTCTGTGTTTCAGTATCATTGTAGTAAGAGACACAGGTTTTACATGAACAGCTCAGTCTGGATTTTGCTGTGAGGCAGACTCCTGAAGCCATACAGAAGGAGTGGCAGTTGACATCCAAAAAGCCCTAGGGGCAGTCGGATTTCCTTCTTACAATAAACACTGCTCAGAGAATTTGAGATCGCAATGGGGAAAACCATACTTAGGATGTCAGAATGTACAGCTGCAAGAAGGGTGGCAAGGGAAGATCATTTTTATTAAGTTTGCTTATACTTCACAGTAAAGAGGGAAAGATTAAATTTGATGGGCTGAAAATGCAGGGAGAGGTGAAGGGAAATGAAAAAACACATACAACTGTTGCTTTAAAAATATCAGGAAAACACATTCAGGGTCATATCCTGATCTCTGCTGCAGATAACTTCTATTGGCTTTAGTGGAGTCATCCAGGATTTGCACTGATGTGACTGAGATAGGCACCTGGCTTTCTAAATGCCAGGCCAATATATGTATGTAGATATATTTTAAAGTAACAGTAACTTAAAAAAAGCTCCCTTTTGGGCTGCTAAGCTTTTACAGCTTTTATCTTGGGAAAACAGGCACGGGAAGAGGGGGAGAGAAAGCAAGAGAGGGGGCTTTAAGTTCTTGCATCTCTGTCATAGATGTTACTTGTAATATAGACCAGTTCTTTATGCGTTGAGGGATACTAAAAGTCCACACAAGTGTTTAGTTTTGTCCATAAAGAATCTAGAAAGAGAGAGAAAGATCAGGATGGCAGCTAAACTTTCAACTATTTACAAAATAAAATTACAAACCAGCATTCTAGCTTTAACAGAAATGACACGTTTATTGCTTTCTCTGTAGCAGTGAGAGCACTATCTATTGTCTCTTAAGGACTATGTGGCATGTTAACACTGCCTTCAGTTTTACCCTAGCAAAAAAGAAAGCAGCTTCCTAATGAACTGGCCTGACCAGCTTGTTTAGGGGTAGAATGATTTCTTTGTGGTACAGTACTCTCTGAATAAGTATCTCCAGCTAGCTGAGTATATTAACATGTGGTGTTTGTTAAACCTTTTTCCCCAAGATTCTTTTTCTGATGCTAGGTGCAATGGAGACAGGATTAAAACTGTTTAACAGCAAAATCTAGCTAACTAATTCTAACTTCCTTATACTGTTTTAAAATTCTCCCTATGCAGAAGAGATGCTGCATAGAAGAATACTAATCCAAAGAACATAAGAGGTATCAAGGGTGTCCACAGCTGCGGTACTTCAGCTCCTAGGAGTTACTGCTAGTACCAACACTGTGTTCTGTGGTCCCACACCTACCTTGCAGATGATTTGTCTGAGACTGCAGATGAGGCTTCCTTTTGGAGGTGCATTTCTCTTTGCTGCTGTTCCTGTTCTCTGCTGGTTTGGTCTGAGGTGGGTCATCATTTGTAGTCAGATATTTGAGAAGTTCAGAGCAGGGACGTCTTTGAGGCTTTTGCTGTTGACAAATGCTCTTTGCTTTATTGCTCCATGAATTCTCAGTCTTAAAACCAGGACATAATAAATAAAATAAAGTAAAATAAAAAAAAAGCTAAAATTAGCAAGCTGAACCTTATCACAATGGATATAGGTTTTCTGAAGAGATGAGATTTTCAATGAAGTGTTCAGTCTAAGTGTACTAGATCTATGAGCTGTGAATAACTGTTTGCAGAACAAGGAAAGAAAATTACATTTCAAATTCCTAAATGACATTTATGCAGCTTTTTATTTCATTTCTCCTACATTTCAATGTTCCTACTCAGCAACATGTAACTAACAAGACCCTACAGCCCTTTACTGTGAACAAAAAAATAAGCTGGTTTAAACCTTAATTTGCTGCTGATTGCTTGAGCCCAGTATTCACAACTCTCTTAAGTACCCCTAAACGCCCTGTTTTCAGTTACAGTGAATGGCAAGACAAACATTGTTTAATACTGCCTGCTAACAGAATTATGTCAGAGCCCCCATTCTATCCAATTAATGGCTAATATACATCTTTTGCCAAGAATCTAGCGTCATTTTTCTTAGCTCAGGCAGCTGGTAAAATGGCAGTCCTGCATCCTGGAGTCACTCATAAACAACACCAGCCCATCAGCAAATATTATTGTAGCCCCTACTACTCTCTGTATCAATAGAGTAGGCCAGAGTAACAGACAGTGGGACTACAACTGCCAAAAGAAAAAGCATAAATGAAATATTCAGGGCATAAAGGAGCTCAGGTGATTTTCTGGCATCCAGTCTATAATCTGTTAACTTTTTTTAAAAGCAGTTGCAAGATACTAGGCAGATTAAAACAACACATATATATCTACTGCTTGCTTGGTTGCTGAAAGCATAGAAGACCTTGTTATACTTTATGCTTCTTTTTTCCTTATTACAAAGATTAAGTTTGTACCTTAACAACCACAGGGCTTGTTCTGATCCTGTGATTAGTGTTTGCATGGTTTTGTGTGCTGAGACCACTGCATTCATTGTAATTTAGCTGAGTGTTGGCTGGAGCCAGCAAGAGCTTCTTAAGCTACAAACACATCAGGGAAAGGGAGGTGGAAGGAAAAGAGTAAAGTTAGGCATCTTTACAGATTAAAATTATCTACCTACATTTTTGCATAGTTAACTTAAAGTTAGCTATATCAATTCAGCAAGCAAAGTACAAAATAACGGAAAGCAGGGCTTGATATTCCCCAGAGCAAAAAGGTTTCATTTTATTCTGGCTTGGCAGCATTTTTCTGCCCCCTTTACTGCAGTATACTGCAGGGAAAGCAGAAATGACAGGGGTTTTGGATTTCTGAATCCATGGCAAAATGAAATTCACGGCGATCTGTTTGACAGAAAATGCCTCTGATCTAGACAGGGACCTTAACTTTAACAGACTAATGGGTACAGTGTCAAGTTGCAGGTATCTGGCTCTGCTCTCAAAGAAGCCAGTGATGCAAGGCTTTCAGCAGATAGAGAATCACATCTCAAACTGGTTTTACTGAGCAAAATGCACATAAGGTTTCACACATCCTCACCCAAGGTTCAGTTTTGCCCTGATTAGCACTAAGCTGGTGCTTACTGGTCAATCAATGTTAAAGGCATAAAATTAGCCACACATCCCGCCAGACTCCATGGGCCTTTCTTCACATACCACCAAAGGTGACATCTAAATATACATACAAAAAACAGCCCCAAGAAATGAAATACGTATTAAAACCATTATCCTGACTTATCTGAGCAGAATGATAAGCAAAACTGTCAGCCATTAGCACAAGAATCTCAAAAACAATCTCTTCAACACACTTGTTGAGCAGATTGCCTATACTGGTGGGTTGTTTTTCCCCACTTAATTTTCAGTTCTTTACTCGATTTTCCTCTCCAGTCTAAGTTAAAAGTCCAGACCTTACTGTGACTACATCATACCCATGCAGCGGGTAGCCAGAGGCACATCCAATTCCTGTTAAACAGTAGGAAGGGTTCTTACTAGAGACGGCTCTTCTGCCTCCTGAGTTGGAGGGGTGCCGTCGGGCATTGGCGAAGGGCTAGTGGCATTTTCATTGGTCACATCTCCATCTGTCAGTGCATCAAATGAAGGCAATCCATCCTCATCCACAGGGATGCTGTCCAGTGTTTCAGTGAGAACGGCTAGCAAGTTTGCCTCGCTCTCTTCATCTATCTTCTGTGGGAAGGGACAAAACAAAAAGCAGAACCAGGTGAGAACAGAAAAGGATCAAGGTGATGCCTCTGAATGTCAAAAAGCAGTCAAAACTTAGTTAAACCAGCCCTTGAAACAGAAACTTGCAACAGAATTTCAGAAGATGTAATTAAGTGCAATAAAATGATCCATCTCTGCATTCAAGAGAAATCTTTTCGCACTTGCAGTGTATTGCTCTGGTTTACTTTTCTTCAACAATTCTTTTTATTTTTTTATCAGGTGTTAACAATGATGAGTAATCACTCAGGGATTGTATTACAGGATGCACCCAAGCTGCTGACACCTAATGATGGTGTCAGCCCAGGCTGCCTCTTTCTTTCTCTTTTCAACATTGAACACCAGCTAATTGACCTGATAAAATTACAAGAACCAGAGAATAAGACAGCTAATCAGAAGACCAAATGGAAACACCAGCGAAATTCAGGAAACACTGTTCACATATGTGTCCCCATGTAAGGAAGAAAGGGTTTCCCTTTCATACCTCTGGAAATCCTTGCTCCAAACTCAAACTAACAACTTCCCATTCCTGAGTCATCAGGGTGCATATTGTAAATGGCAGGCTCTTTGGGTTTCTTTTAAAGAAATGTATTAGGCAGGTTGCCTTTGAAGTTGTCCTTTCGAGTTATGTCATTTGAGCGCTCATTGTAACTATTGTATGCATTTATCTAATTCAGACTGGAATTATGAAAAGTTGATTAATTCCTAATCAGATGTAGCTGTAATTTTAATTTGTATTAGATATCTTATTTCAGCAAAAAGACTTCTTTTTTTTTTTTGTCAAATTGAGTAAATTTAAATGCCTTCTGATTTTTTAATGAAATACAGTCCCTACTGTACATTAAGGTACAGATTTTTTAGCGTACAGAGAGTTCTGAGGAGTTGAATCACGTGAAAATCATTATATTTGTTTTTCAGACAGATTGGAAATTGATCTTGACATATCAATTATCTAGGATTCCTAGGCTGATCCTAGTGCTATTAAAGTAAATGAAAAGCCTTTCACTGATATCAAATGGCGAGTTTTTCCACCAGCTTCAGAGTGGCTCATCACATTCCAGGTTTACTCTGTGAAGAGATTTCAGCTAAGTTCAAACCTCACGGTTTAAAACTGAACTGGCAAGGAATGCACCAGGTAAGAGGAACAATACCAAGAAGCTAAAAAAGTAACAAGACATTACCAGTCACGCCGCAGAAAAACGCAATAAAAAAAAATCAAGGGAATCTGTGTATCGCCTTAGCAGGACTTTTTTTCAGTAACTCTTTTACCTACCAGACTCTCAACAGAGATGCTCATAAACCACGCAGGTAACTGTTCCTGCCAGGCTTCTCTGACAAATCGTACCTCATGGCTTCTTACAGAAAAACTGTCTTCGAGCTAGAAAGCTACAGCAGAGCACAAACTGGTCTGGCAATTACAGCATCATCCCCAAGAAACAAACACTCAGGCAAAGCTGATGCTGAGGAGAAGCATTTACTTAATAGGCCAAAAGGGGCTTGGTCACTGAGAGAGTACAAGTTCCTGTATCTGGTGATTTCCACCACACCAAATAGACACAGGCACAGTGATCATTCAGTGTGCAGAGGATAGAAATAAGCAGGGGGAAGCCACCTTGCAAACGAAACCATGCTCCAAATCCAGCTTTTCACTGCCACTTTTTGACAGGAAAAGAGGAAAATTATGGTGTCACTTCTAGAAAAATACAAAAGGCATTATTGGGAAAAAAATAGGACTTCGCAATGTAACAAAGCACTGACTTTTTTTCCAATGGCATTTTAAGTCCCTTGCAGGTAGGGGTATGAATGGTGAAGAGAGCCTCGGGGTGGCTGTGGAGGGGACTGGCTGCCTAACCCCCAACCCCACACCAGGAACTTCTCCAGCAAGTCTAACTAGTGGGGTACATTGCTGAGCCTTGCAGCTTATAAAGCTCACAACAAAGCTGGAAGTGTTCCTATTTCTAATTGGGAATGCCTTCTTTAATAATAGCATGCCAGAAGAAACCCTGATATTTGCTTTCAGCTGCTCAGCTCTTCTGCTTTAAACAGACATTCAAGTGCACTGACATTCAAGAACAGAAAGTTGAGTGGACACCAGTCCTCATCACAGCAATTTCAATTAGTTTTGTACAAGTTTCAACATTCAAACACCCCAGAGAAAGCAGAGGATGTGACAAAGAGGACTCTCTTAAACAATTAATGTCACTTTCCATTATTGCTTCAGTCCCAATTTACAGAGCAAATAAATCAAAGTCACCACAGATGAAACACACTAGCTGGCTAACACATGTCTATTCACAAACGACATGGCAGCACGAACACATTAGTCAAGAAAATGACATTGCTAGATAACCCTTTAAAGGTTTGACTATGCTATTGCTCCTAATTGTCCTAAATTACTGTTTATAAAGAAACACAATTATTAGATACAGCAGAAATAGTGCTAAGGGGAAATGCGGAGGCAGAGATGGGTGAGCACATCAGCGTCTGAGCAATAATCACTGAAGCAGCAGCTTTCTGCTTTGCTATCGCAACTTGAGTCTTGGTGTTGACAGCACTGGTGAGAAGCAAGCCACAGCCAAATGCAGGCTCTTTCACGGTTTCAGCACTATCATCACAGAAGTTCACATTTCAGATTGGCATCCAACCTGCTCATCACACAGGCTTGGTGCATCAGGATGAGCTGGGCACCTTCAATGTTCACCGAGGTCAGAGGATGCACTGCGTGCTCTCAGGAACTCACTCCATCATGTCCCTAACTTCCAAGCAGGGACACACTGGAAAGGGTTTCCTTTTGCCTGAAGGAGGAGATCCTAAGCATTTAGACCACCTACATGAACTACAGGTTGTAAGGAAAAGGGGTGGAGGACAGTTCTGAACATAAAGCTGCCCGGCAAATATATACAGTTATTAAACACTTACGAAAACAATCTGTAATGATTCCATCTTTCCATCTTGCTAACTATTGGGTCGTATTAATGCAGAAGCAGTTATGCATCACTTCCCAGCCATACTGTACAAACTTCTCAACATCCCTGGTTGTTAGTTTAACACAAAGACAACAGAGACAGAGGTTTTTTGACCCCTGTAAACTTTCACCCTGCTGAAGGAGGCAAGGAGTCCAAGTATGTCACTGAACGCATGTGTTTCCACATTTCTGAAAGCAAACACTTGCAGTGTATCCACTAATGGCATTAGCTCTGAAAGGAGGTAGGATTTGGCACTAGTGTTACTATGGTTGGGTGAATGCAATGGGGAAGGCCAGATAGTGCTGTAAACTGCCAGGACACCAACCTAGTCCTCAAAAATAAGAGATCCAGGAGCCTAAAGAGGATGAAAAAAACCTGTGCTTTTCTCTGCTTTTACATGTTTTGCTCTAATGCTTTAATATTTCTACAGCACTAAAAATAATTCTCTGTCTGAAAACACTTTATTAGTTTTGTAACAATCTTATTCTAATTGGGTTTCTGCCTTCAGTAAAATGCCTCCAGAGATACTCTCTCTTTGGCCAGTGAAAAGCTATATGAAACGAGTTGATAATTTACCCACACAAAGGTATTTAAATCCTCTACCCCTGATAATTCCTTCTCTTTTGCTTATTCTGTCTACTGATGGAGCCAGTTCACCTCACGCTTAGCATTTTCCATCTGTAATACCCGTTACTTGTCGGCAGTCGCATTGCAAAGGCCAAAGACTGAGCTGCAATGGAGACTCAGCCACACACGCATCCCTTTAGGGTGCGTATATTGAGAAATGTTGCATTTTTTCCTTAGAATTTTCTCCCTTTAAAATTTTTACAAAATTTTAAAACCACTGCCACTATCATCACCAATCCCTTCTTGGAAACTTTGAGGCCAGCATGCAGATGTCCTGACATGGGACTCTCCTGTAGCTCTCCCACAGTCAGCATCCGTACACTGACTCACTCCAGAAAAGGCTCAATCCCATAATTTAGAAACTCTTTTCCAAATGTTTATAGTACCTCCAATGTCTTCCCTCTGGTTGATTTCCCTCCACCTAATTTGAGATTATTACACGCACAGCTTTTTCTTACTGTATCTCAAGGAGTGAGATCAGCTGATGAATGAGGATGCTCTAAAGTTTCTTTTCTGATAATCTGAACAGCGCAGATTATACTGAAAGATCGTCCATGACTCATGCTGAAAGATCAGGGCCTAAGGTATGCGTTTAATCCACTGCCCCAAGGAGCTGGGAACAGTGGCAGCTTGCCAAGTCTTCGTAAAAAGCCAAGGAAACTTTGGGACAGATCCACAGCTGGTAGTAGCTGTCACCGCTCACGCAGCCCAGCTTGGTAAGCAATTCAGAGCAGCCAGGTGTACACCTCAACACACAAGGGATCACCATTTCAACATATCAACTCATTTCTCCCCAGTAGCCTAAGATCTATTCATAGCACAATTAATAAAGAAAATAAAAGATTTTCCTCCAGCTGAAAATATCTGAGTGATCTAAAAATACTAACACATTATGGCACTACTTTCCAAAGCACAGAAATGAGTTGTGAGCGCATCTGGGACTTCCAACAGATTTAATCCCTTATGACACATTTTGGAATAAGAACATCCTTAATATTCACATCACTAGGAGAAATGAGGGGTACAATTTGCACCTTTTTGTACATAGGGATGCACCAAAAGCCCAATAATATCATGCCAGGCCTGAAAACACCCTGCCAACAAACATGCAGGAGTAGGGGCAGATGGTGTTTCAGACCTGGCCCCTTAAACCAAGCCTTCCCACCTGAGGATAGCAAGCCACAAGCTGGGCAGAAGCACAGGGAAGGTAGGAGGAGGGAACGGATGAGAATGCAGGCTGGTCTTCCTGCTCCTGCCAGTGAAAAATGAGAGCTGATGTCAGGGACAGTGAAAGGAAAAGAATTACAGCCCAAGTTTTTGCCTCTTCTGGAGAAGAAGGAGCCAACCTGCCACAGCATGGGCACAAATAGTGCTGCCATGGTGATTTTGCAGCCTTCTCAATGTGCTGTCCAGAGTAAGTGCCTCCTTCTTGAGTCAGAGCTGGCCATATGTGGCACTGTTTTCTCCCAGGGCCAAACATGAATCAGCGGTCCAAATGCAGAAGCACTTGTTTCATCCTACCTGCTCACAACTAGTCCCATGCCATTATATATTTTGAGAAGTATTTCAGCTTTTATTTTACTGATCAACTGCTTGCGAATCCTTATGCATCCTGCACTGTCCTACAGTAAAAATCCACATAATGCATTTGCATTAGAACGTTTTTCCAAGGTCTGTTAGCCTGGTCCCCAAGAGACACTCCCATAATTGAAATGCTTAAGTCCAGAGCTATCAATTATCTTTAAAAACAAAATGGAGTCCCACTAGGAGAAAATTACAGCCGGGTTTCTTTATATGTAGTAGAAATAAGGGGATTAATTATCATCACCCCTGCGCAAATGCCTTTAGGGCATGGGAAGGAAAGAAGTTATCTCTTCTTGAAGGAGAAAGCTATACTCACACTTCTCACATGCACCTGAAGGCAAAGACCACTTGAATCCTGAAGGAGGCATCCTGAGCTTGCCTTCTGATTTTGGCAGTCCCATTGCCTAACATATGGACCACGTATATGCATCTCATGGGTAGGACCAACCACATCACTGTATTTATGCAACAGCTTCACTCCAGATGGATTTCTGGAGGTGTTGTACTAACCTGAAGCAATATGCTGTGCCATCCCACTCTCCCTCCAAACAATGTTAAATAAATAGTGTAATTATACACAATGCAGGCACTGCAATACTTCCAGAACTAGGTCCCTGGAGTGAAACAAACTCCCAGCATCGCTACCAGGGACATTACGGCACAGCAGGAATGACCTGTGCAATGTCTGTAGGCTGAAGGAGATGGGAGCACCTGCAGCATGCATTTCTCCCCTCCCTTCTCCAGGGTATAACAACATTAATGTAACAATTTATTATTATTCACATACTCAATATGGTGTATATTCCTAGTCTTGAAAAGTTATCATGTTCAATCTTGGTAACTGATCTCAGGTTACTTTTTCTATGAGACCAAACTCATAAAATTTCTGCCAAGTGCCTGTGATTAAAGTACTATAACACAAAACCATGGCACAGGCCATTTGCAAATATGGTTTTCGTTAAGATCGTGCCCTTGATCACCTGAAGTAATGCTGCCATAGCTCCTGTGAGATGGACTAATTTTTCAGGTGAAAAATCCAACCTGTCTGCTCTAAGCTAAACATTTCAGTGTAGAAGAGCTTAGTAAACATTCTTCTACCACAAAGTCACTTGTTTTTTATTTCTTCTGATGAGCTGCTGCAGTTCAGAAGTTGCTACTAAACTGAAGAGATATTGATTCATTTTTTCATCACACAATCTGAGGATCCAGCTAGCAATCTGTAGCTTGTTTTACATCTTCTGACCAAAATTCATTCATGTTTAGCAAACCACTGCAATTTCATTTGTGTAAACTGTATTTTTCTCTTCTGTGATAGCAATCTATGATTCTGGAAAAAGGCAAAACAAAAATTCACCTGAGAGCAAGCTATCGTGCCACTGACTGTGTTAAAGGGACCAATGATAAGATATTGCTGTGTTGGAATCAGTGCACTGGTGGTAGACCCAATATAAAAAATTTATGGTAATTGAAACCACAGAATCTTTGAAAATGCAGTCAATTTGACTCAGCATCAAAAGGTCACTCTATTCAATTTATACTTGATGCTGAGCACAATATTGAGAAAACACCTGAAAGCAAATCATCTTATCAGCAGTTTGGGCCTCAACATTTACTGACTACATAGGCCAATTTGCTGATTACTGAATAAATGCATTACCTATGCTTTGGACCAGTTTAGCTCACCAGAGGTGCTTTTTAACATGTACAGTACTTGACACTGTAAAAGTATTACCAAACCCCTTACCAGGAACTGCATGTCTGTAACACCATGTGCACACCGTGGACAAACTCCGATGCTGCCTTGCCCAGTGCCAGGTAAGACCACCTGGCCTTCATGGGTCAGGAACTGCAGCAGAAGACTCAACATGTCTTGTCTGGCCTGCAGCATGCTAGGTCAGGGCAGAGCTCTACATCGAAGCAAAACTCTACCTACATCTAAGAACAGGGGAAGGACAGAAATGCAAAGGAAAGGAAGAGCTTGATGAAGAGACACGAAAGGCTGTGAGTTTCAGTGTGCCAGATAACCAGAGAAGTAAAGGAAGAGGTGAAGTTTTCTTGCTGCCAGTACTAGTGGGAAACCATGGGTGAGGTGCTGCTGGCAAGGGGAACACAGGATGGTCAGCCTGAACCGTACGAGTAGATCACTGCCTGAGTGCGGGAGGTTACACAGCCTGCCGTCCCAGCCCAGAGCAGCACACAGTGCCTCACATCCATCCTCCCTTCCCCTTTTACACATAATCCTTTATGCACGTGATGAAGTCCTAAGCAACAACCCAGACAGAGATTTGCAATTATTATTACACACCTAAACCACACAGGAGGGTAGAGAGTTACAGTTCCGAGGCAAGGGTCCCAATTCAGAGGAGCTCTGACAGGGAATGGGTATTGCAAAAAGAGGGAAGTGGAGGGTGGGGAAGGCTACATGCTACAGTGTAAGACAGGGAAGACATTTGGGACTCTCCCCATTGCAGAGCTTTCAGCGACGGTGTCAGCAGTATTTCAGTCCAAATATTCAAACACTGCTTGCTCAGATTTATTTATTTACTTGATTTATGGTGCATGCCCACACTAATCTGTCTGTGCATTGACACAAAAATTTTCGACAT
The DNA here is from genome assembly GCA_017639245.1 of Myiopsitta monachus. Classification (NCBI taxonomy): domain Eukaryota; kingdom Metazoa; phylum Chordata; class Aves; order Psittaciformes; family Psittacidae; genus Myiopsitta; species Myiopsitta monachus. The sequence continues at coordinate 98,570,900 of CM029917.1, read as the reverse complement.
TCATATACCTTTGTAAGGCAGCATGGCACGTTCTGGGAAAAAGAAAGAGCTACATATAGTTTGCAGTGATTATTTCACACAAGTAATTGATGTAAAACCTTCTTTTTTCCTCTTGATAATGACAGACATCTCTAAAAAATGCACTTGTATGGTAGTACAGACCCTTCCTTTGCAAACTGTGAAGCATAATCTTGTCACTTTTGTTCATTCTGTGTTTCAGTGTTGCATTTGCTTTAGCTTTAATTATATTGGATGTGTCAAGATGTCTATCATAATCCCTACTTCTTTCTAGAGATTTATGACTCTACACAAATATAAATTTCAGGGTAAAATTATATACAATATAGCAGAGAAGCATTTACATTTATTTTTTAATTTTGTTCAATTATGCAGAGACTGGGTTTTGTGCAAAAGTAGCACACACTCAAAAACCTCCTTTTAAACCACAAAATATGACACTTCTATCTTGTGCTTTTACTGTTAGAAAATTGGAATTTAATTTGACCAGGAAATTAGCATTTGTAAGGAATCAAGTTCATTATATGCTTTTTATGGTGTTTTAATTTTTTAGCATGTTTTCATCAAACCTACCATCATGCCTGTTGAACAGGTACAACAAACAAAAGTCATGTCCCACAGGAAGAAAAACACCAGTTCTTCTTAGACCTGCAGTGTGAAAGGATCAGTACCTCACTAATACATCTGGGCTACTTATCAATTTTTATTGTGCTCTAACTGGATGGCTGCCATCTGGTCTGAGGCAGCTAAGACTATTCAGACATGACACAAAACTTATTTACAAGGCTAAAGATGAGTTTCTCTATTTATTTTACCTATGTAACTATACTCCTGCCTTTAAGTGTCACAGCAACGGCTCCACCATCCTCCTGGTGTGTACCAGCAGATGTGTTGAGTGACACACATTTAGAGGTGGTTAGCTAGATAAAATAAACAGAGATAGTAGACATTATCCCTAAAAAACCTAAGGAAATCACCACAACAAGGAAAAAAAAAATATCTTTAGGTATGTACACTCTACTCTTAATGAGCTAAAAAAGTTTCAGAAAACCTCAGTGGCATTCCTGTATCTGAAGAGATGCTCAGCTGAGAGAACACCCCAAGTACCACTACTGTGAGTATCCTAGGCTGAAAGCAGTAAAAGGCTCCATTATAAAGAAGCATCAAGAATGTGGAGATGCCACAGTAAGAAAGGTGCTAACAGGTATAGTGCTTAACACAGCATAGATCACAGGTGAATTTTGCCAGGCTTTTCACTTCACTTTTATAGTCCCATGAAAACAAAATGTAAGCTTGTCCCAGCAGGCAAATAAGCTCTTGCCTCAAAAAACAGTGACACTCTTCAGGATGAGGAGAGGTGTCTGAATTTTCCACCAGTTAAACACGTGGATTCGTTTAGATGCCTCATAATATCCTTAACTATGTATTTCCTTGATTTGTCACTAGGTGATAAGGCTTTAATGCTCTTTCAATGCAATTTTGTGTATGCGAATAGAATCGTAAACTGGAGATGGTGACTTTAAAACAGAAAACATTAAAAGAAAATAAAGATCAGTGAAGAGCTATCTGTTGCAAAGCCTCCTCTAGAGAACATCCATTGTTGGATTGTTTCTATATTTCCTGGAACTCACTGGTCTTCACAGACACTGCTGATGAAATGGGGTTGACACTAAAATGTATAACTAATTTGCTGATTTACACTAAGGCTACCCTGTTCATTTACCTTCAATCAGCCTAGAAGAGTTATGTAATGCATGCATACTACAGTTCTTACTGCAGTTGCCTCTCTTATATTTATTTCTTAGTCAAAACGGAATGTATTGCTCATTCTCTGCTCATCTTTTAACAATGCATATTCCTGATCACCAGCCCTCCACCTGTACAATGAAAAGGCTGTCTTTTTCTTTGCAAGGTAGTGATGTTAACCAGTCCCTTTTTCATCAGAAATGGTGAAAATCAACCTGGCAACATTTTTGCCCTCTTTAGAAAAGACCCATATTAGGCAGTCAAGTCCAGTGGTACTTATCAATGCACTAAATATCATTATTAATTAGGCCATAAGTTCCTTTAGGCAGCAACTGTAATTTTCTTACGTGTTCACACAACTCTTTCACAACAGTGTCCTGATTTACAATTGGGCTTGAGATGCTGCCACATTTTATTTTTATAAATAATTTGAGGTACTTCTATTTAATCCTGCTAGTAACCAGAAGAAAAGGAACTTGGGCCCAGATGTTCAGCTACTGTAAATTAGGGCCTCTCCACAAGTTTTAACAGAACTATGCAGATTTACACTAGCTGGGGACCTGGTCCTCTGTTCTTCCAGTATGTTGATGATCAAGCTGAGAGCAGCAGCTTCTGCATACTGTATTCTGTACCAGCATGTCCTGGGACTACCAGCAGTCCAGCCAGAGGCCAGTAAGGTCTAATTCTTCCTCCTTATCAAAAGTGGCTTGGGCTCATCTTGCCTACAGCGTGGTAGATGCTGTGCTCACATTCCTTACTGGAATGCACTGATGTATTTGTTCATGTCAAATGCATCTTCAATTTAAAAGTTATCCATACTGAAGTTAACACAGGTTATAATTTGAGACTATACAGCTTCTAGATGCATAGCGAGAATCCCATGGGATGTGCCTAACCCCAGAAACAGTAAGTAAATTTCAGCCATTTGACTACTAAAGCAGAGGTGGGAGCCTGCAGATCACTGGCTTTAACCCAGCCTATGCTATCCTGACTCAGATGGCCTCCCTTTGTAAGAAGATATTTTGCCTTGCTCTATCAGCGCCCAAAATAGGAGAGCAGGAAGAGGAAGGGAGCTGCTGACTGGAAGCCCAAGATGAAAGAGCCACACTCCTGATCCAGTGCCCTGGAAAGAGAAAAAACCCATTTAAGTAACACTTCTGGGGGCAGAAGGCTGGAGAAGCTACCATTAACCCAGGCAGCACGGCCTCTGCTTCTACCTGTTTCAGACAGGACAGGTTACTGTGCCCAAGTCTTGCTCAACTGGCTGGCATTAGCGGGTGCTACCACTCATGTTTAGGTAACAATAAAATCTTGTTTTGTAAACACATGTACGGATCACACACACAGACCATGGGGAAAGGTGGGATGAGGAAAGGAGGGGAAGGGGGGAGAAAAGAAAGCAAACACGGCTGCATTTCTCCCCACCCCCCATTAGGGGGACACACCATAATTTGCAGTAAAAAAGAGCTATCTGTAAATGAGTATTGCAAAGTTTTATTCACCTGACGCACCAAACCATCAGTATGCAATGAGCACTGCAGCATTTTACAGCTGCATATGGACTCGCCCCCTATTTCAAAAGCAGAGGGTGCCCCAAACCCAAGCGCCGGCAGCACTGGGAGCGTAACACCAGTCTCAGCTTGACTTCCCTTGGATTAGAACAGCACAAACCAAGCATCACCCATGGAAGTCAGTGGAGTTAAACCAGGGCAGATTAAGTGTAACTGAGAAGCAAATCAGGCCCTTTATGTCTGCCCTTTCTTCCCTGAGAAAAACTACATACGTTCCTTTTTCCTCAGACATATCCACAGCAATAGCCTAAACTGCCCCGATTGGGTTTCATCAGTGGCAATGCAGAAATGTTTATTTCCATTAGGCTGCCTATAAAATCCTCCTTTCACTCCTGTGCTTCTATGATTTCCGAACAGCTACAAGCCTGACATTTTGGTCTCTGACAAGCAGTGCTTAACAGTGGGACATTTGGAAGAAAAAAAAAAATCTATGTGAAAAAAGCTCTTAAGACAAGATAGGCTGAGCGTTTGCACCACAAATGGTTTGTTTTAGCTATCTCTCTGCCTCCTGTAAGACGGAAATCAGACAGCTTACTGGCTTAGCTTGTTAGGCCAGGTTAAAGGGATGCAGTGCTGAAAGGCTCTTACGGAAGCTTACCCTTGGACTAAAAATAGCAGGCACTAGAGAATTATCTTAAATACTACCAAACTTGTTCTGCACTGTGAATGCAGATAACTGTAATATGCTTCCATTTTTGGTGGCTTTAGAGCTTTTTAAAGTTCTGCTCGCTTTAGCTGACTATTTAATTAGTTTCTGATTCTATTTGCCGCTATTTCTCTCAGAGATATAGCCTGAGGGGTACTTTGCCTATGAATCCTTTGTATTTAGCAGCATTGCTATTGTTAACATCTAATGAGCTGTTGGATTTGCCAAACACTCGGTATAGGCACAAACACTTCTTTGAAATATAAATGTTTAACACACAGCAAATAGCAAATCAGAAGATACTGTAAAACGGTGTCCTCACTCTCTCATTGCGTTGTGTCATCAAAAGAGTAAAAATAAAAAACTGCTTCATTACATTTAGTTCTGAAATTCCAAAATGCGTATCTGAGTGAGACATTTTTAGCTCACTGCCTGGGACCTTATAAGAAAATTAAATTATCTTTGGTACCATAAGAGGACTTGCACGTATGGGCTAGGCTACATGGTCTGACATGGTTCCCTGCCAGCTGAACTGTGGAGCTGTCAGTGTTTTCTTTGGGGTAAAACTGCAAGACTCTACAGTCTTTAATGAAGCCACTTCATCTTTGAAACATAAAATTTTTGAGGCTACCAGTGGTTCTCTTTACATAGTTTTAAGCAAGATTCATCTGTCCATCTGCTCCTCACTGAAAACCATGACAAGGTATCAAACCAAGGAAACAACCAAAGCAAAGCACAAATGCTCTCCATCTTTACATGCATTTTACTTGTGCTAAGTCAGTCTGAAAGACATCACTACAGGAATTAGTCACACAGTGTAAGATCCCTGCTGCTGTTGTTGCCTCAACTCCCTGCACCTCTGTAGGTAACACCACCATGGGTACTTGCTGCGTGATCTCAAATCAGGAACATCGCAAGATTCAAGCAGCAAGTGCCTCCACACACTGATTCCTGCCCACTGCCTTCCAGACCATATCCCAGGTATTAGCCAGTCTCGGCATGGGGCTGATTGATTGCCATAACAAGAGTACCAAATGGAAACTAACAAAGATTAAAAACTCTAAGATGTTTCCCAGTATTTTTTCCTTCCCTCGTTTTACTGCAACTTTTCAGTATAAGTCAATTTTAAAATAATTTAAAAACCTTAGTTGATGAAGGCCAACTTCTAGATACAAATGCTGGGCAAGGTCAAACAAAAACCCAACAATGCAGCTAAACACAAGTTCCTTCCTTTATTGGGCAAGCATCACATCCGACTGCCGTGGAGCTGGCAAAGCCTGTCCTCTCAGACACAATTTTTCTTTGACTCCCTTTTCAGGATGAGAAATGCTTTCACTCTGAAATAGTGGTGGAATTCAAAGATTCCCTCACCAGATATACACCTATCACCTTTATAAGCTCATGCATAGTGGCATAACCTAGCCACATGTCTTGCAGCTGTCATTAAAACCCTCCATATGTCTTCATTTGGGAAACAACTTTTCTTTTCGAGTCAGGAGTTAAGTTCACAGCCTCTCTGTCAAATAAACAACATGTCTGTTGTCACCTGGCTGCTGAGCAAGCCCTGTCTTTGAAAGTATGCACTCAGTGATTTTAGCTGCCTATTTCTCAGCCTTTCCTTCCACAGTCATACAGCAAAAATAAGGCTCAATCTTCATTATGAGGATGAGCATTATTATCCATCTCCTGCAATTTAAGTTTTGTCTGGTTAAGTGTTACTCTAGCACTACCATGACAACAGACTTATTGCACTGAACCATCTCCAGTCACATCATAATGGAAAGTATCTTGCAGAAAGTACTCACAGTTCAAACAGACAAGACCAAGAAAAAAGGATTATAATCCTTGCTTTATAGCAGGGAATTTGATGTGCAGAGATTGATCAACTTCTTCAGGCCACAGACTGCCCACAGGCATGATGGAGAGCAAGGCTCCAACCAGCAACGCCAACCTCCATTCCCAAGCAGGGCACGCCACCACCACCACCAGTGCACACAGTCCCTGTCCCAAAGCACTTCCAGACAAGCTTCCAGTTGACAGAAAAGGACTGAAAAATGGCTGTCAAGACCATTGGGGAGCAGAGCCCTGAGAGGACAATGCATGAGGCGTCTGTAATGTCCAACCACCTGCCAGACAGAGAGAGAGACAAAAAAATGCTGCTCCCTTTTTACTGTATTGTTTTTCCACCCTTTTTTGTTTTTTGCTAGTGAACAAGACTACACTTTCTGGCTGCAGTAATACCTCAAGATCAGAGATCTAGTGTTAGGGACCTTCCGAGCTGAAGTGACAGCCTGAGACGTGGCACTCATTTGCAGACTTTTGTATGCAAGACCGTGTCATCTACTACAGCCTGCAAAGGTTACTACAAAGTCTGTATGAAGTCAGGCAGCAGTGATGGAGGAAGAAAGTGTCTTTGGCACAGGATAAAGGATAAAATACTTTCTCAAAGGCATTCGTGTGATATCAGGCAGAGTGAATTGAAATTAGGATGAGGAATCGTGCCATTAACACCAGCAACAGATTAAGTCCTGATGATTTTCCTTGTGCAAAAGGTGGGAGAAGACAGGCTAGATAGTGTATGTTTATTGAAGCAAGAAGGTTAGAGATAAGATAGAATGTAACCAAACCACGCAATGCAATTTGGGAAGATACTCAAGAGTTCCAGAGTCTGAATTAGCAGGTTTGTCTAACACCTCGGTGTACAATTACTTCCTGATGCAAAACAATTATTGGATTCCAGAGAGGGAGAACATCAGGTGAAGTGGCCCCGATCCCTCATTAGCTGAGTAGCTTTCAGGACTAAAAAGGACAATCGCACATATCCAAAGAATAAAGGAAGTAGGTATCTCCAGGAATTTTGGAGTGCACAAATTTGAAGCCAGGAAGCACATTTTCTTTGCACAGAAAAAAATTCAGATGGTTTCAAGCAGTTATATAGCAGTTAGCAACATTTTACAGGTTTTCATTCCAAGTCTGTGAGGATTTTTACTCCTTTGCTATTACACCACACTATTGTCCTGCCATGTTTCTCACACACAAAGCTATTTTGCTAAGGACTCCCCCATGGGAAAGGTTTGGCTTACCAGTTAGCAGCTTCAAAGTCAAGATTTTAGAACTGAACAGAACACTTGCAATGAAAACTGAAGCCATGCAAAATTTGACCAATTTCTCCTTTTAAAGCCTCCCAAGGGAACCTCAGCAAACTTATGCATGGTTCCTGTGTGATGCAATGGAAATCTGCTCTTCTTTTTTGAGGTTATCCACAATCTTAGACTTTACTCTCTACGAGGAACAGTAATGAGGACTATCTGGACTATCTCCAAATTCCTGCAACTCGGATTTTCATGAAGATTTGAATTCTTTTTTTTAATTGGGTATATACCAGTAAGGTTAGGGAGGGATTCTAAAGAAATAACAATACATGATGTGTCTTGATCGGAAATGACGAGAGAATATAATGAAGTTCTGGACAATACTGTTGAGGGACAGCTTTTTAAGATCTCTTTTAAAGTCTGATTTTCAGAAGGAATTGGGAAAACCTAGCAGCTCCATTAAAATGGATAGAAGGGCAATAACTCTACTGTGGGATCTCTGCTGACTCAGTGAAGACACATTTGTCATTCAAAGACAAATTAGAAAAGGGCATGGACTGTGCTACATAGATGCTCAGTCTCAGTTATCAGCCAGGTACAGGCAGCTTCCAACGCATCTACCTCCAAGTGCATCAGAAAAAAAGGCAATCTCTTCTGGTGGATGTGGACAGAACGTCTTTGTCCAAATTTCAGTTTGAGCAAATACTGCAAAGCGGTTTAGCACAGGGAGGATTTGTCCCTGCAGAAATTGACACAAATTCCTTTAGGACAGGGGCAGCCACCCCAGCCACACAGCTGGGATTGCCAGCAGATAGAATTAGGAGAACTGGAAGATAACACTGTGGCCTAATGTAAACTCTTAAATCTGCTGCAAACAGAGAGGTAACACCGGCACACAATAAAACTGGTATCTGTCATTGCACTCCCAGAAGCAGGTGTAGGGAAGGACAAGAGGCAGGAGTGGATTTTTGTTCATCCCTGTGAATTCAGGCTGTGGAAAAAAGCAAGTTGACAGAACCTGTAGGAAATAGCTGATTTTTCAGTGATGGAGGGCAAGCTTCATCCTAGGAGTTTGCCTATTCCCTCCAAGGAGTGACAGTCTAGGAGGAAATAATGGGAGATCAAGTGAAAGGGTACACTTTAAGGTTTGTGCTATGCGCCTGGTGCAACTTGGAGTAACAGGCTTGAGAAGGCAGCATTCCTGGATGTTTCAAGCTGGACTGGCAGAAAAAACTCAGTACCCACAAAAACCATTATTCTAAAAACTTTCTGACATGCCTGCTGGGCCAAGGCATGTCAGAATATGAGGCACTAAGAATATATACACACAACTTTCAAAAGTATAAATTAGGAAATAGGAACTATTATAGGCTGAAGCTTAGGGATAGGTCTTTTTTTTTCTTTAACTTTGGGTTTGAAAATCAAAGTTTCACATGTCTGATTTTGTGAGAGATCCAGAAAGAGAACAACCACCTCTGTGCAGCATGGGGCTGCACCTAACAAGCCCTCTTGGGTCCAGACAGAGTCCACAGAGAGGCAGTTCAAGTGCATCTGGACTGTGTTCACAGAGCTGCAAATGCTTGGAGCAGGGTGTAAGGCAATCCTGATGTTGCAACTTGAGAATAAGCCCTCCATGGCCTACTAGCTCTGACCATACTGGACTTGAACAGATTCAGTGCGGAGATCTTGACATGATTCCTGTTTCCTGCCCATGTCCTTGCCCATGGCAGGGGTGTTGAAATTAGATGATCTTTAAGGACACTTCCAACCCAAGCCATTCTGTTATGCTAGGATCCCTGGTATTCTGGGAAAGTTCCCTAAGCACTTGTAGCAGAGCACTCAGTCTTGGACACCATTTGGATCTGTACAAGACACAGCCAAATAACCCTTCCCAACCAGTTCTGAAAACACAATACAGAGATGCCAGCTAACTCCACAGAAACTTGCTGGGTACATTATGATCACCTCTAGCTGGTAGGATCCCAGCTGACTCTTACAGGCTTACTCCAGTGTCCCTCCATCATTTTCCTTTGTTCCTGCAGGAGAGGTTTGCTCTCTCACAGAACACAGCCTAGGACAAACATCAATATTGAGTGAAAGCTAATAAATCCACCCACAGCACCCATCAGCACTATGCAGAGATAAAGCAGGAGCTAGCTCTGATCTGGCTTGTAACACCACTGCATCAGAGCTGACAAGCCCTGTCTGACTAGTTAAAAAGGGAACAGAGCATCTTCCAAATGACCATATTTCTTAGCTCCCTAGTTGTTTTTGTTTGTTTGTTTTGGTGTTTGAGGGTTTTTTTTAGGTTCTTGCTTGGGCTTTTTTTTTTTTTCTATTTAATTATTCTTCTTAGGTGTGGAGATAAACAAGTCTCTTTGTTGGGATGTACTACCTAAGGCAGCTTCTCCCCAGGTTTGGTAATCCCAAATCACATCAACACAACTTCAACTTCAAGCTAGCATCTGCTAGCTGTGCTGTAGGTTAGAACTCTATTTCCTGGGCTGGATAAGCTCAGCAGGCTGTAACCACCTTCAGCTGGCTGGGAGGAAGAGGAGCCTAGTTAGACAGCAGCACTCCCAGGCCTCTGAAGGAAGAGTAACTTGAGTTTACTTTCCCTCACAAGCCCCAAGGATCACCTCTTCCTTTTCTTCACTACCGTTGCTCCTTCCAAGCACTTCGGAATGTACGCCATAAAACAGGGGTGGTCACTAATACATACAAAGAGACTATCCCACTACTACAGAGGTTTTAGGCATTACCATGAGACAGGCAAACAAAGACTGCATTTAGTAACTGGGGGGAAAAAGGGGGCGCAGCATTACAGGCAAGGAGCCTGGTATGTCAGCTACTAAAAGACCACATGGAAGTACTGCAATTAACCTTAATTCATGGTATGAGATTTTCAGGAGAGTTAGGTATCCAGTGACAATGTTTAAAAAGTAAACGCACAAAGAAGTAATGTGCCGCCAGAACTGTAACAAAAAGATTGCATAGGAAGTTATGCATTATGGATGATTTAGCAGTATTGTAGATAGCACAGGCTCCAGCAAGAGGAGTGAAATCATCCCTATCTTCCCATTTGTTGGTTGAATTTTAACAAGGGGCTCCTGGGAGCTCCTGGGGGCTCCTCCATGGCTCAACAGACAAATTAACTCATCAAAGGGAAGGTAGGGATGATTAACTAACAAGAGCCCCCTCCAGCCCATCACTGGCACATGGTTATTTCACCCAGATGGTGTTCACCTACCTGAAACTGGTAATGACAGTCTTGGATTGGATTTACAGAAAAACATAGATAATAAAGTGCTGCAAGAGTGACATGATAGGAGTTATTGGTCTGTGATGCTCTAGACTGTGCCAGGGGCAGCAGAGCTGTTTTGAAATGTTAGCCTCTGTTTTGTAACGTTACCCTCTCTGCCCGAGAGATTTCCTGCTGCAAATGGGAGACTCGGTCTCCAGAGAAGGATTTGACCTGACCCTTCCTATACGAGAGTGAGACCAACAGCAAGGAAAATGACATCACATACAAGCAGAAGCAGTTTGACAGCCCTTCACTGGAAATGGATGAAAGTCTTTGTAGTGTTAAGGACAGTGTTATATTTTCTTATGCCTTAGAAAAAAACTCCACAAGTTTCTCTGGCTTTTCTCCCGATGCAATTGAGGTGACAACTGGTAATGTTTTGCCTGATATCTTCATACTAGTGTGAAGAGTGCATGTTAGGCTTTTAAGGACAGTCAATACAGGCAAGAAAATCCACACCAGCCCTGATGTGGAAAAAAAAAAAAAAAAGTAAAGCAAACACAAAACCAGAAAAAGGATTTTAAAAAGGCATGTTTACCCCAGACAGGTAGAAATAAAAGCCTTTTGTGCATGCCCAAAGCCTGTGAAAATGAACCGGATAAGGACCTGTGGAAGCTACAACCAGAACAAGAGGTAAGTTTCCTTATATGAAAATTTGACATGAAAACCTATGAAGGACTGAGAACGCTCTTGACTGCCACCCTGTCTTTCTCTGAAAACTAGAATTTGTCCATGATGGGCTTCTTGCCATATACAGACATGCCTCCCAGGGATTCCATAGTTGCTTAAGATTACAGGGTAAGATTTTCCAAATGGGATCAGGAACTCATTACCAGTCCTAATGAAGTGACATTTCAAGGGAAGAGAAGCAACAGGAGAGGAACAGAAAAATAATTCCTCAACCTCCTTCTCTAGGTGGCCCTGCCTGAGCAGGTGGGGTTGGACCATGACCTCCCGAGGTCCCTTCCCATTCCCTGCCCCAAGTTTGCTCTTCATCCTCTACCAACCACACAGTCACCTGCACTACCTGGCTGCCCACATCTCACCAACAAGCCCCCTGAAGACAAAAGACCCAAGGTCCTCTTCACTCAGTCTCAACCCACAGGGCCTGGCAAGGTGGAGCATATCATAACTAGATGCAGCTAGTCAACTGATGCAAATAATAATAGTAGTAAAAAAATAACCCTGAATACTAGAAGACTTTTAAACATCTCCTCATACCTGCTTTTCACCGAGGGTCACTGACAGCTCTGTGGAAATGTGCAACCCAGCAGTGTTCTTACCCGTGTTAAAATCCCAGTGAGAAGTCTCTGTTCCATAACGTTTATTACCCACATTCTCCAATGCGGCTCCTGAATCATCATGTCACTGCTCAAACAGCAACTTGGGAGAAAAACAATTAGGTTGTTTTTTTTTTTTTCCATAAAGGTTTAAGACTACTTTCAGACACAATTAAACAATTTTGAGTTCCCTCCAGGAGAAACTACCATTCCAGGAGAAAACTCCCGTTGCTTCTTCTGGCATCTTTCAGCAAGCAGAACATTCCTCTGATCAAACCAATCCTCCAGACAACCGTTATTACCACCTCCTTGACAGTAATCTCCTGGGTGAAAAACAAGTTTTCCATCCAGTTTCTCGATTTTCATGCAAGTGTATCTCCTGTAGGAGAGATCTGAAGTCCATCAGACTACTTGATGGACTGCCCCTCCAAATCCCTATAAAGATTCAGTATTGCTGAGCCCTCAAGGAGCAGATGTGGTGGCAGAGAGTGCAGAGGTGTGGGAAGCATTCTCTGCCCATTCGACACCTCTAACCCTGTAATGTGCTTGGAAGGGCTGATCCTCCTGAACTTCATGTGAGCAGTTCAAGCAATTCAAAGCTGTCATAAATCAACAAGTCAACAACACTTGACCAAGGCTGCCACAGTGGCTCCTCACAGAAAATACTCTGCTCTTCTGATTATTGTCTTAGTGATTAGAAGTACCCATTATGGACCAGCACCCCATTGTGTTACTCACAGTAAAGCACAAAAGCACAGATGTGTGTGAGGAAATAGAAGTATTATTCCGGTGCATCACACAACTCAGGCTTCATGACAACACCAAAATCTCAATAGGTTTTGGTTTCGTGCTTTCATAAACAAAACCCAGTGATTACTGCATGTGGTAAAAAGCACACAGGCCCTTCAGCCCCATCACCACCACAAATTGCTAATTAATTTCTCAATAATTACTAAGCTAGGCTGTTGCTCCATTGTGTCAGGATGGAAAACTCCACCAAAGCCACCAGCTCTGTGTTGTGAAGGAACTGATTTCCACCAAGACCTGAAACCAGCACCCATGACTGAGCATACAATCCATACAATCCAATCCTTGTGCGTGCCAATGCTGCAGTCCATCACTCGCAAACATAGGCATTAGGAGCATGTATGCATCTGCACACCAGGCACTGGCAGAAAAAAGGCTCACAAAGCTGGCAGAGGCACTCCTCCAGAAAGGCTTGCACATATCTGGTGCATCTGTGTATTAGCCACAGAGCTACAAGTGGATAAGGTTTCACATACACACATGCACACACAAACCTTTCCTTGTATTTTTCTGCTCAAGGGGAAAAAAAGTAGTTCAACACAATTCAATACCAAAACTTCGTCCCTGCCACAAACTTGCCCCATGCAATCTCCTCCTCCCAGCCTACACATGGCACAATAGGTTAGTGGCACCAAGGAAAAAAAAATAATTCCTAAATTAAGCCTTGCTATAATTTTATCCTTTTGTAATGGCACGGACCTGAGTTAATGTTAAGTGGGACGGGGCAGCAGGGAAAGAGCACGCCATGGTTAAGATGGAGCATTTAGTCACAATTAGCAATGATGCATCGTGCAAAAATAGCAACAATAAAAAAAAAGAAAAAAGAGGTTACACTAGAAATAAAACCATTAAGGGAAATAAATTTAACAGCTTAGCCAATTAGCATTTGTCTAAGATAGGCAAACTTTCTGTGGCTGTTGTTAAGCAAACGGGGAAGAAAAAGCCGGAAGAATCTTATCAGGAATATTTACTTCCTAACAGCAATGACTCCAGGAGTGGGTTTTTCTTCCTAACAAAAGACAGAGCCACTGTCCCACTTTTTTGCGGCCCTCTCTGCAGTTCTAGGGAGAAAATATTTAGTTCAACATTATCGTAAGCTAGAATATGGCTCTATTTATGTGACAAGTTGACAACATACAATTTCATGCTTGTTGAACTGATCTGTGTTATATATTCACTGCGAATATTATGAAGCCTCACCATTATAAATATGAAACAGTATACACTTATTCAAAATAACTCCAGCAGTAGCAATTTATAGCTTGGTTGTTTGTGCGTTTATGAAGTCCAAATGCCACCTTAAGAACCTACATCTCACTAAAACAGATGTGGAGTGTGACTGTGACCAAAGTGGATTTAAGATGACCTCTGTGAAGGAAGGCTATTACATTTTTGTCTGTATGGCAGCTGACACCAGTTTGTATTTAGACACGTAGCCAGTGGGAACACAGTGTAACACGGTGTCCTCAAGGGCTGGTTTTAACCTGGGCCAAGACATTTGTCTAATGACCTAATTAGCTTACTACTGCTCTGGTGAATGTTAGTCTTCCCTCTTGCAAAGAGGACAGGTGCTCAGCAGAACAGACACCTGGTGAGCATCTCAAGCCACGGCTGCTCCAGGTGAAATATCTTCCTTAATGGGAATGTGAAGGGGATCAGTTGCATTTTCTTCATTGTGTGCCTGGGGGAACGGTCGTGGCGGCCTCGTACATCAAACAATAAGCTCTCGAAGCAATTGTTTTTTTCTCATTTGGGACTTCTTTCCTGCCTGAAGGTTTCAACCAACACACAAGGTTCTTGCATTAAAACAGAGACGTGTTTAAATAGTTTGTAGTTTGTCCAAGCAGGAAAGGAAAGGGAGCAGCAGCACACCTTGCTAACACTAGATACAGAGCATTTGCATAAACTCTTCCCAATTACATAGCAGCTGGTTCGAGTAAAATAAATTCCACTTACTGCTAGAGCCTTTTTAAATGTCAGCATAGCTAGACATAGATTATAGTTTACATACATCATCCCCATACATGTAATGTTATTGTGCTGGTCTCCTATTTAGTAGATGCAGAAACCTGAGTCAGGCCAGAGACACTGGAAAAGGTAACGCTTTCAAACACACAAGAAATGTGACATTGCTCCATTAGGAATATAAAAATTCTGGCACTTTCACCCCGCCTCTGCTGTTTTCTTCCTCTGGAACTGAGGGTCTTTCTCCCAGTCTCACATGCAGGTTTTATGATACATTGTTACCTTTTATTGTTCTTATAAAGTTTCCTACCCCAAATCTGCATCTTTTGCCTTTTATGTTTATTGTTGTATTAAACCTACAATGTTGCATTTCCCTACTAAATCTATCTCATAACCACATACTGTACATTCATTTCTCTAGGACCTCAGTAGCTCTTATCTGTTTGCTTTTATGATCCCTTATGAACTACCAGGAATAGCAATTTGCAGCGCTGTTTGTAAAGTCATCTCAGCCTGAACTCAGCCTTCCCCTTTTTTGCTTTACAGCGGTACTCTCAGAAGTAAAATCATATTTGCCACAGAAACACATCATTACAGGAGACATTTTAGAGGGACACAAGTTCCCAAGCACACTATGTGTGCTTATCATGTAAAACATTCAATGTATATGAATCTGAATTTCAGAACTCCTACTTATTAGAGAGGAAACTACACGTTGATACAATATAGTCCTGTGCTACCTTCATATTCACTGATATGCTGCCCACTCTGTGCTACCGCACAGAGATATTTAGTCTGTGCTCTCCGTGGCTTCGGACATGCTGCTATACCATTCACACAATCTCAGTTCTTTTAAGCACTTTGATACGCTTTATTCTGCCATTATACCATCTAGAACATTAAACAAAATGTTTAAGTTCTATGTTAAACCACAATCAGTTCCCATTAACTGTTCCAAGATCCTCATTTTTATCAACAGTTACTTTATTAAACCCTTAATAATATAGATGGAATAGTTAGTTAATTTGTGTGTTGAGCCATGGATGTTAATTTGTAAACATAATAACATACTGCAATCATTTGCATAATAGCATTTTAATCTTTTTAGTAAAAGCTGTAATTCCCTACAAAGTACACTGCAGTAGAAACTAAGTGACTATTGGTAATAATAAAAAAGGCCTTAAAATTCTGATCCTATTATAGTGTTGGAACATACCCAAACTGCTACCATAATCTCTGAAATGTTACTGTTCTCTGATTTAGGTGTCTGTGTCAAGAATAAAAATGAAGTATAACTGGTAACAGTAGACTATTTCCTAAATGTAATTTAGTATTCACTAAGCACCAGCACTTTGCAAATAGCTCTGAGGCTTTCCTTCAAAGTTCAGAGCTCTAGTTATGCATATTGTGTGAGGTACACCATGCAGCTCACCTCCAGCCTCTGTTTTGCTGAATAGATGGCTATGATAAATCATGCTGATTTGGCACTGAAGGGCATCAGCCATCAAGGATTTGACTACTATGTCTTTTTTTCCCTGAGATTATATCTCCTTGAACTGCCTGCCCTGGGCTACTAGTTTCAGAGAAAATTAAAAAGTGGAAAAAATGCTAGGGGAGGCCAGTACAGAAAGTCTACACAGGCTCAGCTCTCTGGAAACCCATTAACACCAGTCACAAGACTGGCAAAGAAAACATTGGTGGTTGTTTAAAAGTCAGGCCAAGTCATTTTACGCAAGATCTGGTAATTCATTAATCAATCTGGCTGCAAACCTCAAATGAATAACCTGAAATAGTCAAAAAGACTGGCAACACCCCAGAACACAAGGGAGTTTATAATATGAACCAATGCAAATTACCCTGGTGATGTTTAAGGCTCTCCCTTACCTCCCCTACTCTCATCATCTTCCTGATGCAAACCCTTCCAAATAAATAAGAAATCATTTATCTCCATGAACTTCCCTGCTGCCAAGGGCAAGACAGTATGCATTTCCTTGTGCATTTCTTTCTTTCCCCACATCCTCCCTGCTTGTCATACAGCGTTTTTTGGCAGCTTACAATCATAGTAGCCTATTTAGGCTTTCCAAATACATGGCACATAGCATGGTCTTGAAAAGTAACCTGGGCCATACCTATGCAAAACAATTAAAATAAAGTCATCAAATACAAGCATCTTTCTGGAATACAGAGATATGTAAGTAAATTAAATCTACAGAAGGGCAAGCAATGTGGGTTTCCTGAAGGTTTTTAAAGGCTAAAAAAAGTGTTCTGCCAAATATGAGAACACCACACTTGGAAATCTTAATGATTTTGCATAAGTTCATTATACTTTAACAGTTATTGCCTATCTATGGACTACATCACTTCAGTTATTTGTAAGCAGTGCCGATCAAGAGATATATCCACTGTAGGTATCTTCTCTCTCCATAATGCTAAGCTTGGGTCACAAATAATTTTAAAATTGACTAACCTTACATGACAGGGTACGGTATATCTGAGGAAGCCTCAGGGGACAACAGTTTTGGTGAAAAAAAATCCTTCTCACTCATGCCACATCAAGTTGTATGGTTCACGTTTTCACATGGCATTGACTTTGAGAATGAAAAACTAATCATTTTGATTTTCTAAAAGTAGCCAAATCAATTTTTTACAAATATAACTTTTAGAAGTCTAGTTCTTCACAAAAGCAAAACATGAAAGTGAACGACACAGTGAACCATCTAAATAACTGGTCTTGGGTATCTTGTTAACTATTTACTTGCATGAACCTGTGTCAACAGACAGTGCCCTGAAGGGCAAGAACTCCTTCATTTTATCTTTCTAGTAGTCAGAACAACAGGCAAAGAAAGCTAGGTGAAAAACAAAAGTGATCAAGCTGTGATGGAAAGAAATCAACATATTCATAGCACACATATGTGCCTACACCGATAAGAGCCTCTGTGCTGGGACAGATAGCACAGGCTTGATTTGGGACTAGTACCGGTTACATTGGCATGTGAGTAGAATAATGCAGGTATGTATCAGGTGCATCTGCAAAATGTGTGTTTAAGGTGAAGGCCGGTATCTCACCACACCTAAGCTGACAAGAGCAGGGATTTATACTCAACAGCTACATACTATCTACACTAACTGGACCTCTATCTCGCTTTCTGATATGCTTCTATAACTACTAATAATTTTTAGTCTATGATACTCCTACTGCCACCGAAAGTGCCTCAGACTGTGGGTTCTTGGCACAAGTGAGCTTCCAGGAACATAATTTGTAGAAAGCCTGAAAATTCACTTTCTGAAATACAAGCCTTTCTTAAAAAAAACTGTGCCAGAGAAATCCAGGAACTTTGTAAAGAGCTTTTGAATACTAGTCCTCACCTACACAATGCTCCATGTGCTGTACCAGTACGTCAAAGGAGAGCGTGCTTCATTTAAGGCTAGGTTTGGCAATTAACTCTGTATAGCTCGTAAATTAACATTGCTCTTGTACTTCCCAAAGTTTGCTTGCTGTTCTGGTTCTCTTCCCTTTCACTCCAAACAGACTGTATTTCTATTTTTGCGTGACGAAGTCTCATCTGGAAGCTTAATTTAGATAAAACATACTACTCCCGCAGTGATATTAGAGAAAAAAAAAAAAGGAGATAAAAACAGAAACAGAAAAAGTTACTTTCTTTAAAAATAAAAGCCAATGCATATCAATATGGAAAAACCTAGATATTATCAAATGGGAAACTGCACAAAACTTCCATTCTCTCAGCTAAAACAAATAGTTCCTCACAGAGTATGTGAGATAGTCTCTGGAGGAAGAAGACATCTTCTGTTCTTGAGCACCCCCAGTTGTCACATTACCGAGCAGCAGAGGCGAGAAATAGTGCAAGGTATCCAGCTGCACAATGGAGAATGGTGACAGGGTTAATGTATGGGAGGAGCAAGTAACTTTTTCTTTCCCATCTTCCTAGGCCAAGCAACCAAGAAATGTAAATATATCACATTCTGAAGCTGAAAATAGTCTATTTTTTCACTGCATTATTGCAAAATGCCATTAGAGCACAATTTGCCCCTACAGGTAACTACGGGCCAAGCTGCGCTGTGAGAGACAGTGATGCAGCCTGCAACTGAACCTGATGAGTGTGAGGAAATGCATGTGTTGACAAAGAAGACAACAGAAACTGTCTGTTAGGAAAGAATCTAGTTCTGTTTGTACCACCTTTTTTTCTCAGACGATTTGTATGCTCAGGGATGGTAGATGCTTAATTATATTACTTATGTGGAACTTACACTTTGAAAGTCTGCATCTTCAATTGATTTTTCAAAAAGGAAAATGCCTCTGCATTTGGCTTTTGATGAATAACACGTTATAAAAAAAAAAAAGCAAAGCCACTCTCTAACCACACTAGCTGTAAATGGGTCCCCTACCCCCCCTGCTTCCCTGCTACTGACCATCCAAACCTACACACCAGCAAACTTTACCCTGCCTGAGGCAGTACAACCGCAATTCAAGAACAAGACAGGGTTTGGAAACTTTGTAAAACAAGGAGTAAAACATTATACAACTAATGAAAAAAGAGGGCCTAAGCACACAGCTTTGCAGGGCTCATTTCATTTTGATTTGAATAATATTAATTCCAAGTTACTTGGGTGTAAATGATAGAAATGGAATAGAGAGGACTAGTTTCTGCCATCAGTTACACTCGTACAAGTTGAGAGTTACTGCATCAGGAAGATTACCATGGGTTTAGAGCTGTATACAAAATAAAAGAATTTTATTTGGGTCATCTTAGGTCGGCATTTTACTATACTGTTTTAGTTAATCTTTCCCAGCCTTTAAACTCCACTGTGCTAATTCAGGGCTTCCCTGAGCCAGCGGCCAGCCGTACTTCCTGCAGCTGTGGTCCGGCTGCGCGAGAGGCAGCACCCGTAGCCTGCTGTTGCACAAGGTCTTCCTGACACCTAATCAATTTATTGTCCAATTTCCCAGTCAGTGGATGATCTATAGTATCTCCTGTCATCAAGGCGGGAGGGAGGTTAGAGTTCAGGAGGGGCACTTGGAAGTAGAGAATCATGAAGGCTTTATACAACAAAAGAAAGAAGACTGGAGACAGAGAAAAAGAGACAGAAACACTTCTCTCATACAGCCTGATCCTAAAGGCAGAATTGCAAAGAAAACATTTAAATCTCTCCTAATACCCTTCAGCTTTTATTTTAAGACTGCTCTCCACCAGGAGATCTATGAAACATCCTAAACAATGTGCTGGTTCCTGAACTGCTGACAGCCCTCACTGCCTTCTCTGCCACATCCACCCTTTTTCTCCCCCATACATCAACTACAAGGACCTCTCAATTTGTGTGCAAGTGCCTTGCACAGTAAGGCTCTGAGTGGCAAAAAAAACCTTTACTAGAAATACTCCAGCTACTCATCAGCTAGCTGCTGTGCTGCACTCTGCTTCTTGAAGGGAATGCAAGAGGAAGACAACAAACACGTTTCGACTTCTGTTTTCCTTTGCTGCTGAAAACTCTGCAGCTCCTCGCCGTGATGCCACAGGGCAGTATGATCTAGCCAATCATAGAATCACAGAATAGTTAGGGTTGGAAAGGACCTTAAGATCATCTAGTTCCAACCCCCCTGCCATGGGCAGAGACACCTTTCCTTTCAAAAATCAGAAGTTCCATTTAATTCCTTTCAAGGCTTTTTCCCCTGCTCTCTCCAGATCACAGGCCCTGTTTTGATCACATGGATTTGTTGGAACCTGTAAAACACATCACCATATTTGCTGTCTCTCAACAAGGGAAAAATAGTAAAACTGTTGTCCAGCAGGCTAGAGAAAAAAAAAAAGCAATGTGCATTTGCATTGCCTTGCCTTGCCTTACCTCGAATATATTGGCGGGTTCATTGCTATACTGATTGGAGATGATCTCTGACTGGTCGCTGTACCACTTGAGTCCCCCCAAAAAGCTGTCTGCATCCAGGTCGTTCACATCTAGTTCAGAGAGGTCAAGTTCTGGGAGATCAGGGCAAAGAGGCTGGTCTTCGCCAACCAGAGCAGCACACTGCAGGAAACAGCAACACAGAAACAGTTTCATTAATTACCAGGAATCTATTAACTTTAATATCATGTGATAAGAATTAAGCCTTGATTAAGCTGTGGCACAGGGTCACTGGAATTGACTTTTGTTTTCTGGGGAAAAAAACTCAACCCACTCAGTATTAGATCATTCTTAGCTCTATACAGGTATGCAAAGAGGAGGGGGAAATGGGAGAGTATAAGCTGCCTTCTCTATCACATCTCTGTCAAGGGGCAATGACTTTCCCCCTCCCTATACTCTTTGATAATAATCATATTCAAGTCTTTATTAAATCCAACAGCACAGGCCAAAGCATGGCCTTATTCTCCTGCTTCAGAGTGAACCAGTGCAGGTAGAAGTTACAGATGAATACCTCTGGGCAAGGTCTGTCACGCATTTCCTGATGCATTCAGGTTAAAGAGGCACAGCCTGTTACAGCCTACAGCCCTGGAGGCTAGCTCAAGCTGGAGACAGTCACACTTTCACTTCTACAGATCCTGACCATAATCCTTGAGGTCAGTCGTGGTGGATACCATACGGGCATAAAAAAAAGTATCGGTCAGAGATGCTGCTGTGCTCTTTCCCTGTTGCACTTTGACACACAGACAGACCACAGCCATCCAGTTACATGTCAGGATCCTGGCAGCTGACGTGCATTCTGAAATATCCCTATATTCGCCTTTGGGTGACAGGCATGGCGAGTTCACACAGCCTTTCACCTCTTGGTGTGAACACATATATTGTCCCAGCCAGTTTCCTAAGTGTCTCCAGACAGCGGGCACACTGCAGTGAGGGAACCGAATGAGATTTCCTTCTCTGGCAGCCTCTGATTCAGTAATGCTAACACAGAAGGCCAGTGAAACATTTTGTTTGAGGTCACAAAGTCTAGCCTGCATGGATACTCTTCAGCAGTGCAAAATGGTTTTGTTTCCACAACTTACAAAGAGAGTAGTGATAAAAACAAATAAACCTGGAATAAGTGTCCTTTTATATGCTAGTATGATAGGGTATTGACTGACTTACTAAGCAAGACAAAATTAATAACACACATCCACTACAGCATAGCAGTAACTATAAACACTGGTGTTATCAGCGCTGCTCCCAGGCCCAAAATCGAAAACACAGTGCTGCACCAGCTACCAAGAGGGAGAAAAATGACTGCTGCTGCTGAACCCATGACAAGTATCCACCAAAACCATTTCCTAATTATGGAAAACACATAGTAATGCTTGGGAAATGACGGACTCCCATACGTAAATGCTGCTCAATCAAGGAATCCCTCCTGCACTGTACCACATACCCTTGTAACTCATCTCCAAACATCTATGTTGATACAGGCATACTACAAAATGCACATAAAGATGCAGAGGCACCAGGTGCTGAACGGTTAAAAGCCATTTAAAGTCAACTGAGTCTAAGGGCTTCCACTCTGAGCATTTCCAGCATTGTGTTAAGGATGGCCAACTTCAGGTCTCACTCGGCTCCCATCAGTTGACTGGGTGGTTTGAATGATTTCCCAGCTCCTATTTGGACCGAAGTCAACCCAGAAAGTGCCACTTTCTGAAGACAGATGTCCGTAGAGGCACTAACAACAGTGTCCACGGATGTGAATTGCTCAATACCGGTTATGTCACGCTCGCCAGGACCGCCTTGTACAATAATGCTGCTAAAGGTGCATTTCATTGAGGATTTTGTCCCTGGGAGTTGTGGTGCGTCTGCAGTGTGCAGGCTGGATGCAGCAGCGCAGCCGAGAGCAAAGATTTTGTCTGTTGGCACAAAGACTCAGCGCAGCTGGTGCGAGCTATAACTTACCAGACAACTTCTACGTCTACCAGGACACTAGGAGATAATCACAGAATAGGCCAAGGGGCAAGGGAGCTGAGAGGCTGCAAAATGAGGCTCTGAAATAGCAGTTGCTTTTCTTCCTGCTATTTAAGGGACTGCAGAACTTTAAGCAGTCGAAACCCCACTTAAGTGATTTTCACTGCATACAATTCTTTACGATTATTATGGGCAAAGAAAAAAAATTAGACTTCTCTCTTCTTTAGCGTAAGACACAACCTTCCAAGTGCAATCTTACAATGCAGAGATGACCTTTTTTGATGCTTGGCCGAAATCTCTGATCTCATTAAAGGATAATCTAGTTTTTGACTGAAAGGTAGATTCTCAGCATCATTCTCAGGTTTGTGTTGTGGAGGTCAGTAGCTTATAACTGATGCCGTAGACTTCTAAAGTATCCTGCTGATCTGTTACTGCTTTCACTTGTAAAAATAGCTGCGCTCTGTGAACCACCTACTTAAACACGTTTACTTTTGGTAATCTGTATTTTGAAGTTCCTACAGTGGGCTTTTGAAGCAACATAAACAATGGTATTAAAAAAAAATCCTGCTCATCACAGCTTTCATTTGCCTACAGTGACCGCAATGCCACCTACAAAAACTGTAATTGCTGAAATGAAGTATATACGCTTTGGCCAATGTTGACATGATAATAAAATCAATGTTTCTGAATATGACATTATGCTTCTAATCTGAGACACATTAGTAGCAAGTGTTCTTGTTATTAATTTATATTTGGCCTTTGGATGGTGCCAGATTTAACACTCAAGTCCTAAAACTGTCCTCATCTGACACGCTGGTATTTACTGTTTGCCTATACATCTGTAACAGGTGCACCTGCGCTGCTCACATACATTTTACTGTCTTCCAACTGTTATTTGATATGATAGTTATTCCATAACTATAGCCTTAATTTTATAGTAGCATTTAGGAGGATAAAGCAGTCACTAAACACAAAAGGCTAATTACTGCGCGTTATTTCATTCCAACAGACTTTTTTTTCTCTTAGTTCAGGCGCAAACAATAAATTAGCTTAACTGCACTGATGATAATGAATCATTACAATTAAGGATAATTCACCATTAACCTTTTGGATGTTTTGTGCCTTTGAAGGTAAATTTAAAAGAGAAAAAAAAAAGGAAAAAGAAAAAAGGGAACACTGGACTTGTGCCATATTAATTATATTAATGAAAATATAATCTGTGTTTTATTTTTAAAAAGTTTTTTGAACAGTGAAGGGATGAACTCAGGGAAGAAGGAGAGGCTTGACAGAATGTGTGTCATGTGGATTCTCTCTATCAATCTTTGCAACCTTACTGTACATCACTTCCATTAAGCTGTGAATCACTGGGGACGCTGATCAGCTACAGTGATGTAGGCCTTTATTAAGCAACACGCCATCCTGTCATTATGCGAGTGAGAATATAATATATTTTATGTTGACAGCAAACATTAATGATTCAAAAAATGAAAGCTGCCTCCAGTACCTGCCGCCTGCTATATTTTAGAACGGTAAAGGTGATCCCCTGAGCCAAAGCAACACGCAGATGCCAGTAGTGCTACAGGAAGTGCAATGCAGGAGCACATTGGTAAAATCCTACCCACGGTTAATCCATCCACCACACAATTAGTGCTGAGATCAAACCCTCTTTCTTTTTTTCTCTCTGTACTATGAAAAAGCCATTGACATAAATTATCTATTCTGTTACTAGCTTGAAATTATTGCAGGAACTCTACTGATTAAAATGAATCTTCAGTATTTCCATATAAGCTGGTTCCTCAATCAGCTCCTAGCAGCATTAGGAATAATGCATGATGGAAAAATGAAGCTCCGGCAGCTGAGACCCATGCTACAAGCCAGACAACAACCCACAGGATACTCCAGCTACTCAGAAACAATTAGGACTTTGGAGCCAGAAAGTCATCCACTTACAGCCTGACTCATAATAGCTACAGGACATATGAATTATCCATATCTATTCCACTTTACCAAGAAATCAAAACAAGATAAGAGCAATTACAATATGCAAACAGAAATCAGCAGATACAATGGCAAGCTGCAAATATTTAAAACACAACAAAAAGGCTTGAGAATCCGCACCCATGCTCCGCCAGACAGGAAAAATATACTGGAGAACACGGTAACGTTTTTACTTCGGATGGGTAGCTCTCTACAGCAGCAACATCTTATTTAAAAAGCATCGCCTGTAGCATTTTAAGCACTTATTCCAAGCTTGAAGCCAGAGAATTAGTTCCTTTGAGCAGGTCTGTATTTGGGATTCCTCTCCATGGGGTCCAAAGAAAGTTTGCCTCGCTTCAGAAGTTGCCCAAACTTTCAGGTAACGCTCCATTTTGCTGAATGCAAACATGCAGAAATCCTCAAACCTCACTTTATATTCCAGAGATTACCAGGGAGCTGCTTGCTTTTTTTTTTCCCCCTTTATGAATTGTAGCCAGCAGAAGCTGTGGATTTGATGTATTGCCATCTATTTTTACACAAGCAGCAGCAGTGGCGGCGGCAGCAGCAGCAGCGGCAACAGCAGCAGTTCACACAGTCC
This sequence comes from Myiopsitta monachus, assembly GCA_017639245.1. Taxonomy (NCBI): domain Eukaryota; kingdom Metazoa; phylum Chordata; class Aves; order Psittaciformes; family Psittacidae; genus Myiopsitta; species Myiopsitta monachus. The sequence goes on along the minus strand of CM029917.1, from coordinate 98,546,024 downwards.
TGCATAAACTCTATTCTCATGGTTCATCCTGTTGTCTCTGCTGTACAGTGGGATTTAACCATTTGTTGGACTATTCGGAATGACTGCAAACCCTGCTCTATGGGACATCAGCTACAGCGTCATTATTCCAATACCACAAGAAGCAGGGAAACGGTCTCCTTCCAGAAATCTCTTTTAAAACCATCTAAAGTCATACAACACGGTATTCATTCTTGTGTGCATGTTTAAATTCTGCAGCTGTTAAACAAGGAAAAACCTTCGACAGAGCACAGTGAAACAAGCAATTAAAATATGCAGCCATTGGTTAATTTTAACTTTCTTTTTGAAAAGGAACTGTTAATCTTATTCTAAATAAACATGGCATTTTTCCAACCAGGCCACTAAACGCCACTGGAAAGACTTCAGACACCGATTTGTATCAATATCTTAGAGCATAAATATTGCATATGACGGGAAAGCGAGCCAGAGGCACATGAAAATAGTTTCCAACTGCAGGAGATACTGATGACAGGAGCTCAGCTTTGATTTGCTCAAGGCATCGCAGAGTAACCTTAAAATAGCAAACTTACTGGAGTTAAGATAAGATTGGGACTTGTTTGCAAAGTCTGCCTCCTCGACCGCCCTGCCGGCTCCCCGCCAAGCCCCTCAGCCCCCCGGCCACACGGACCCCCAGCCGCGCACCCCTCACCTCGAGATCACTCCATACAGAGTCCTGGTTGCACATGTCCCACGCCATCCAGCTGCAGAGCGACGGCAGGAAAGCGGGCAAACTACGGTCCAGAGTCAGGCAGGCAGGCAGCAGACACTCATGCAGGCAACAAGACCCTCTCTGAGAGTGAACCGAAGGCACCTGTCTTACTACTGTTCCCCGTCACATGACAACGCTATTAAAAAGTAGGCTGGGCTGTCACTCATCCAGCCTTCTGGTGCCGCTGCTCCAGCCCGTGACGTCACGCAGGGGCAGACCCAGCCTGAAGTGAAGTAAATCTTCGCACACCGCGCTCAGAGCCCGGCGGCCGCGGCACCGCGCTGTGATTCAAAGCGCATTTCCACGCCACACCCCCGAAGCGCTGCTCCCGCCGTAGCGCGGCTCCTCTCCTCCACATCCTCTCCCATTTCTTGCCTCGCCGGCTTTTTATCCCCCCCCCCCCCCCCCCCAACAGGCAGGGTTGTGCTTATTATAAAGTGAAGGAACTCCGAGCCGAGCTACAGCCCGCGTGCTCTGGGGAGCCCGAGCCTAACCTCTGCAGTGCCCACACCGCCTCCCCGGCATGCTTTCCTTCGGAGGGGCTCTCCCAGAGTTCAGCAAAAGTTACACCACCTTCCTGCGTCTTTTTTTTTTCACGGAGGGATTTTGCACCTCGCCACGTGTTTTGGCCGGGTTAATGGTTTCACACTGACAACTGCAACTCAAGTTAGTTTTAAAACACCAAATGCTCAGCAATCAACCCCCTTCCCCCCCCCCCCCCCCCCAGCATTTCACTGGAATGGAGTAAGCATCTATAAAAAACATTCATACAGTTATCTCACCTGCTACAAGGAGGGAGCCTGATCCTGTTCCCAGCTAGATTACAGTATTTCTCAGCTGCTCTTTACTGACTTCTCCGTCTCAGTGTCCTCCCCCTAGAAACCAGGGTTGTTACAAGCAACCGCCAGCGTCCTGCCCATAACCACTCAGACCCCCGCCTGCTTTTTCCTACCAGCCCTGCTGCCCTGCATGCATTTCTGCACGAACGTCATGCACCAGCCCTCCTGACCTGGACCCAGCGCTTTCCCATGGCAAATCAAAAAAAAAGCTCCTGTCGTGTGAAAACACAGGCTGTTAACAGAGGTGTCTCCTCAATACGGCCTTTCCCAGACAACTGGGGCTGCTGCAGGCGCAACTGGTTTGTAATGTCCCTTTGCATTGCATACACAACAACCTCCAGGTACCCAACTGAACTGCAAAACGTTGCCCACAACATGGGAAACCCTCCACAAATAAAGGTCTTTTTTAGGATCCCCACCTGCCTGCTTATTGCCTTAAGTTACAGGGTTTTTAATTGGCTGGGTGTAAAAAAGTCCTGTGAAATGCAAGCATTGGCTCCGTTGTGCTGGGCTACCAAAGTCACAAAACTATAACTGATCATCCGCCTTGTCATGAAATATTCATTCTCATTGTTATTTGCAAACTTGAGTATTCTAAAGGCTAAATGAATTCAATTATTATCCAAGGCAATTTTGCTGAGAGAAGAAAATAAATAAAAAGAAGTACAATTCTTGAAATAGCCTTTTCCTGCAGACACTGGAAACTTCAGAAATGGTAGGAGGTCTCAGATATATTCTTAGCTTATTTGTGTTCCCTTGTAATTAATTATTGCCAATCCTGATAAAATGTACATTTTCCCAGCTTGTGCTTAAGTTGCAAATCACATCACCTCACACTGCCATATTTTCACCAAGCACAGATGACAAAAATGGCATTGTTTTTACTTTACTTAATTAAAAAAACCCACAGCAAAATACTGAATGAATACAGAAAGCCTTCCCTACGAATCATTAAATTAACGGTATTGCTTTGCTCTCACGATGAAAAAAAAACCCCTAATTTCCTTCCCAATTATATGCTGATTTCATGATAAAACTGCAGTAAATTATTAAGATCTGGGGCAAAGGTGAGTATATCTACCCCCCGAACAGTCAACTGTGAAATAATGCTGGGCACCTGCCTGCCTGGAGTTGAGTCAGTTCTTATTAATTATTATCTGTGGATCCATGGCTGGTGGAATATTCTCCTTCAATACGTACTTATAATTGTGTTCATTGACTGTGCCGAATCCATCATCTGTTTTTTTTGAAGTTTCATTCACACCTTTTATAGAAATGTATTTACACTGGAACATTTCATATTGCTGTTTTGGATATTTTGACCTGCTCATGTTGTTTCTATTTTCTACATTTCCACTTCACTGCTTTCCCTTCAAATTAGCAAGTTAACTGATAAATATAAACTGTGACCTTAGTGCTGCTTTCACCATACAAGCTCTAAAAATTGAAGAACTTTCTTAGTGCGCTGTAGACAGTGCAAGCAATAGGTAATAATAACTGAGTCCCCAAGAGATTTTCTACGGCCCTGTCCACATTACAGATTGAACTTCGCTGGCAGTTCCAGAGTTACCTGGAAGAGATGCCAAGCACGATTCCAGCTACAAAAGACTGCAAAAGGTTTCAACAAGGGTTCCCCATTGTTTGGAAAGAACTTGTATTCTTTTAATAATCAAAGTGTCTAACCCCAGCCATAGAATATATGTACTCACTGGGATCTTTTTTTAACATGTTTTAACACGATCTTTTGAGTGCAGTGCTGAAAGAGGAGAAAAGCAAGGAAGACTATTTCAGCAGTGGTGTAGTTTGGGAATGGAGAAGTCTCAGCATATGTAAATGAAGCCTGTGAAACCCAGCCAGCACCTAAGCTGCTCCCCTCAAAGGAAAGCTTGTCTTCTGAATGTTCCCTAATAGCTTTAGCAATGCGCTCCCCTTGTGTTTTGTCAACACAATAGAATTGCACAAACATCTTTCGTGGGGCAGTATCTGAGCACACGCATGTTTTCTAGTTCCATAACAAACACATGTAGAGAAAACCCTCCCTCAGCTGGTGAAGTCTCTAGGTCCTTTTGACCCAATCTGTCTTGTTACAAAGTCCATCATCAGCCCACCTCCTCCATCACCACACTTCCCCTGTTTTCAGGTTGCTCTGTACCTATTCCCAGCAATTCCCAAATTTTGCCTTTTCTTCTTCAAGGGCCATAATTCAAGAAAGCTCTGGCAGGCCTTCCAACAGCATTTGGGCACAAATTCCCAAGTCCTGATACATTTTTTAAGAGGACTGGAAGTTATGGCTGCCTGCAACAACAAGGAACAGAACTCAAAGAAGCCTTCAAGCCCTCTGTCCTTGACTTTTTCCTGGATTCAGCATTCATGTTACCTCTCCCTCCTTTCACCCAAATTTCCTAACTATGGTCATGTTTTTATTCCCTGCAATTTAGATTTCTGAAAGAAATTACTGATCTTGGAGCACTCACAATTTTGAAATCCAAAACTTAGTCCCTTCATCTTGGCACTGAGGAAGAAAGAATTTCTTTCCTTGCCCGTAAGACTATGATATTTGCCAATTCTCAGCAAAGTTTTCTACTTTTCCAGTGGAGTAAGGACAGCCAAACTTACATACAGTGCTGGACTTTCAGCCAGCTGAGGTCTGCAAGCCATTTCTCACACCAGTTCAATGCACCTGTCCACTTGACCCCCCACAAGCGAATAGCCCTACAGCGGAAGAGGAGCCAATGCTGTATATAAAAGAACAAACACCACTCCAAAGGTGTGTTAGTGTGAATGGTGTTCTATATAAAGTATATGTACCTATTAATTTTTCATTAGAAATCTTCCTTCTGTGCATCTTTACTCTTATTTTTTGCACAGTTCTGTATTTGTTTTCCAGTTCATTCTCTCTGTTCCACTTCTATTTGTTTGTTGAACTTTTTTTCCTTCTCAGCTTCTTAGAATCATAGAATTCTTTATTTATCCAGTTCATCCTACCCACAATATACCCTCAATAGCATAAGCCAGTTGTCGTGGTTTAAGCCCCCCACCCACGCAGTTTTACTCACTCACTCCCTCCCCCTCTTTCTTCCCCCAGTCCCGGGGGGATGGGGAGGAGAATCAAAAGAATTCAACTCGCACAGGTTGAGATAAGAACAGTTTAGTAACTAAAGTATAACACAAATCACTGCTGCTACCACCAATAATAATACAAGAGAAATACAAAGAAAGAGAATACAACTGCTCACCAAGCCCGACCCAGCCAGTGCACCCCCCAACAGTGAACCCCCCAATACCAAAAACCTGACCATGCCATGCACCCCCAGTCCACCACCACCACACCCTTCTAGGTCTCTGCCCTCCGTGTTTCACATCCTGGACATGACGTGCTGTGGTATGGAATAACCTCTTCGGTCAGTTTGGGTCAGGTGTCCTGTCTCTGCCTCCTCCCGGCTCCCCTCCTCCCTGGCATAGCATGAGACTCTGAAAGTCCTTGGTCAGACCAAAACATTGCCAAGCAGTAACTGAAAACACTGGTGTTATCAGCGCTGCTCCCAGGCCCAAAATCAAAAACACAGCGCTGCACCAGCTACCAAGAAGGAGAAAAATGACTGCTGCTGCTGAACCCATGACACCAGTGAATCAAACTCCTTGAACTTCTGGGTTCATTGGTGCAGTAATTCCTCAGTGGAATAAAGCAGCGTGCCCTCTCCAATTTTGCTAGGGCAGTTATGAACTGAGATTTTGTTGGGTTTTTACCAGAGAAAACCCACAATGGTGCTCTGGACCAGCTCTCTGAAAAACTCAAGAGATCTGGGCCAAATTAATTCCTGGCCCAGCTCTGGGTCACAGGCTGCTGTCTGAGTAGCTGTATATTGGGGAGCCCAAAATAACTTTCTTCAAACTGCAATGCATTACTGACATTAGTGACACCAGTCTGAATTTTGTCACATCTGCCTTCACTGGCTGAGGGCTGAAATAAACAGCACTGAATACCAGGGGAATCACTTGCTCCTTCACATGCAAATGGACCTGACTGTTAATATTCACTATCAGTGCAGATTAGCTGATTATCAGTGTTGACCAGGCCTGCAGACATGCAGCTGTTTGTAACTCAGTGCTTGTCGTAAAACCTTCCAGGAGTGCCTAAGTGAAGCAGGAGCACAGGTACGCACTACAAGAAATCTTCCCAAATTTTCTTGTACCTCCCTCAACATCTCCCCCTTGACAAGCACTAACTCAGTAAAACAAGAAAAGCAAAGCCACTCCAGCTGACTACATAAAGAATACATTTGCCACTTGTTTGCCCCCAACATTTGGCGCATATGTTCTCCAGAACCCACTTGCAGGAAAATCCAGCTTGTCAGGCCTGTTAAAAGCAGCATGAACAATGTTTTTCACTTGGGTGTTACTGTTTTGAGAGAGACTGATCCCTAAAAGAGCATCTACATTTGAATTTATTGCCCCTATATGTCTGAGAAAATAAGCCACGTAAACATATCAGTTTCCCAGGGAGGCTCTGGTGCTCTTTGAGCGCAGATGGCTAGGCCAGCCAAGGAGACAAATTCCTGTTTTGCATCTTCTTGCATGTTGGCAGAACAAGCAGGACCACATCAAAATCGCAGACTGTTGCAGATCATCGTCATCTCTCCTTTTCTCACCTCACTGCTGGTATTTCCTTCGAACAAAAGAAATCATGAAGTTCTTTCCCTCCCCCCCCCCCCCTCCTCCCCTTATCTTCTATGTGTTCAAATCCCAGGGAATAGCCCCAAACCTGCTCATGTCTGGTATTACCAGACCCAGGGAACCAGCTTCTGACATTGCTGTTCAGTGGCTGGGGCATCCCTCCTGCACTCAGAAGCTGTGCCCTTCCTCACCTTTCTGGGGGTGAGTAGTTGTCTTCTCCACCTTCAGCCACAAAGGGTAGAACCTGGTGAAGCTTCAGAAGGATATACCTTGAATTTTTAATTCTCTGCAGGCCCCTGAAACCCCCACCCAGATCCTTCTCATTATCCCTACTACCATCTATCTCCCCCCATCTTCCCTGGGACATCTAGAGCATTACCCTGGGGTCCCTGCGCCCTGACTCATTCACCATTATTACCAATCTAGTTATTACTGACTTTTTCTGACAGGGATCTGAGGATGATCCCAGGGACAACCACAATGGATTTGATACCTTGGGGTACAGAAAAGATTCGCTGATGCAACTGTAAGCACTATGGCTCCAAAGCTCTCATCCTTTGCTGGGGCTGCCACCTCACTGTCACACCGTTTCAGGTCTTGCTTTGCCACCTGGCCATTTAGCCACGGAGCCAGGACCTCCCCGCTTGGAGGGAAGCTGTGGTGTCCCAGCTCTCTGCAGTGCAGGAGAGAGCATTCCCTGCCAGATGCACCCCAAGGCTCACGGCAGCTAGTGGAAGGAAAAAACCTCATATTTTCATAACATAGCCTATCTGCTCTCTAAAATGGCTGGGAAGGCGACTGCAGTGGAGCACACACAAGTCTGCAGCGCAGCACTGGAGAGAACAGTAACCTTTAAATACTCTAAAATCAAATCTTGTTTTACACAAAACCGCTATGGTAAAGTCGATGTGAATGAAGCACCTTTGAGTGAAGGAACAGAGGGAAAGGCAGTGGACAGCTTTAGTGCCTCCTAGCAATTTTTTTTAATAAACTAGAGATGACAGACAGCCTTACCAACACATCTCTCATCTTCAAATAAGACTTTCTTCAGACAGAGCTCAGTGGAACTGAGTCAGCCTTTTTTCTTGGGCCTAGCTCTTGGCATTTTTCGCATTAAAACAAAGTATAATGTGGAAATAATTCTGAACTGCAGTCATCTGACGGGATTCTACCAACACAGGCCACAGATCTGCCCTGCTACAATTTTAGGCAAACAAAATAAAATGAAGGTATCGTACAAAAGAACTGGAGGAGATTTGTTTGGTGGGGTTTTTTTTCCACACTGCTTATGCACCAAGACACCCTTTATAGGGTTATGCCTGGCTGCCGCGGAGAGCAGGCTCCTGCAGAGTCTGCTGTCAGTGGGCAGCAGAGCTTCCCCTGCGCAGCAGGCAGCACTCACTGCTTGGCCTCTGAGAGTCCTGTCCTCCAGGAAATGTCCCCTATCCCAGCTGCCCACAGCCCCTGCACCCCGTTTTCCCGAGTCAGCCAAGGACAGGCCAAGAGGAGGTGGGCTCACCTCACTGCAACAGCCAACAGTGTCACACAGACAAGGCTCCTGAAGGATCAGCTTCCCTTGACCTCTTAACTAGTAGTTCCTGCCAGCCAAAATTGAGTCCTGAAGTTATTTTTAGCCAGAACCCGTCATGAATTGCAGTTAACTTGCAATATGCAAACTAGTGACTAGTGCTAGAGGAATCCCGATGGCTTTCATGGTTCACTCTCTGCTCAAAAGTCCAATTATTCATTTTTCTTGGAGCCGCAACATTAACCTTAAAAAGTTGCACAAATAGCGAGAGATGTCATCCTCCCTCCATCCCCAATTCTGATAACTGAAATAAAGGAAGATAAGCATTTAACCCAGGGGTTATTAGCTGTACAAAGTGCAGCTTTAAACCTTTGGAGACTGACCCTCCCCCAGCGATGCTTTTGAAGAGAAATTTGCCAGTATTTCCACCTTTAACTCAGGGCAAAACAAACTACTACAGCAATGGAAAGGCAGAACTGCTAGCCATAGAAAGGTTTGGGCTGAGTTACTATTTTATTTTATTTCATTTTATTCTATCCAAATCACTTGCCTGCATGCCTGTACAAGAAAATGAAGTAAAGTAACGGGGGGGGGGGGGAAGGGGGGGATGTTTTAAAGTGGCTAGAAGGCGTAACAGCTCTAAATCCTTTGGAAAGGAATGGGAAGTTTGAAACGGATTTAGGCAGGCTTTGAATGAGACCTTATCACAGAATATGGGACCAAGACAGTTCAAAGCAGGAACTCCTCCACACATTTCCACTTTTTTTTAATTTTATTTCATTTTCATACTACTCAGGCTTCCCCAGCTTCCACCAGTGAATGGAACAGGGATAAAGTGCTGAGACATCATCATCTATCACCATTTTGGGCATCTTTTTTCCCAAGAAATTTAGTATTTGCTGAACATCCTTTGCCCTGGGGACACTGGTTAGTCTCATAATTATTTTATAAGTTATTACTTACCAGAGAAGATTCATACCTCCTCCCAGAAAGAGCTATGACTGTACTTTCATTACTTCATGCCAATCAACAGATAAGTTTGTTACTTTTGTGTTTGTCCCTAATGGATCTTTACCATTGTAAAATTCCCTGACAATGTGACACAATTAAACATTATTTGTTGTCTCGGCTCCGTTGAACTCCACATGCAGAACAGCAAGACAGGGCAATGCATTTAACCACAAACGCTGAAAGGGAAGGACTGTGTAGAACTTGCACTGAAATAGAGACCACCGGAGCGCACCTTTCCATTTTGCCTGCTGCAGGCTCCCCCTTCCTCCCTGAGAAATAAAGAACCAAGTTAAAATAGGAAACTGTCTGAAGGGAAGATTATTTTAATTTATGTTGCAAGTTGCTATGCAAAAAACCCTCTGAAAAAAACCCTAGTAAACCAACACCAAAGAGCATTTCATCATAATATTATTACCAATTTATTAAGCTGAGATTGCACAGACTGAAGGAATGAGTGTGACACATCCCCAGGGATTTTCTGGAGGTAGACCTCCAGCTGTTTCATTCTCACATGCACTCCTGTTTACAAAGACATGGAAAAATGTTTGTGCCTCAGTTCAATGCAACACAATTTTACATTGTTTGCAGGTTTTCTTTAAGGCAGGGCAGGAGCATGCATAGCAGGCTGGAGACGAATGCTGTGGGGAAACAGGGCTACCATCTTCCAGGAGAGTGGGGGAAACACACAGCAGTTGTTAATTTATATCCTGGACAATGCTATAAATCGAAGCATTGCTGACAATTCCTGCCCAGTAAACATGCTGAATTTCATCTTCTGCAAAAAGGTGAGCAGGCACTAAATAGCAACACATTTTGATTTTCATTTAGCCACTTTAATGATAGGTGATGTTAGCGGAAAAGATAATTTATCTTCAGATTTATTTTATACGAGATAAAAGGGCCTGCCAATTTCTTAAAATTCATTTACACAAGTGAATAAATCTTTCCAAACAATAAGTGAGAAAGTCATATTTCTTTAACTTTGCTAAAATATGAAAATGCTGATCGTGGAGTGAAATAGCACTAGCATTTTAATCAAGAACATAAAGACTCCTCTTCTAAATAAGAGGCACAGCTTTACTTCAGAAAAAAAAATGTCCAATTCAGAGAACAGCCTTTTTAATGTATTTTGTCAAAAATCTCTGACAAATCAGGAGAGGCACGTGCAATTTTTATATCACCTTCATTTTTAGATCAGTCCCAACATGAAGGCTACCTAAAAATAGACCAAACCTAACCTTTAAAATATCTATACTGCTGCATGCCAGAAACGCAAGCCTTCAGTGCCTCTCATGGCTTTCACAGCCTTGTGCTGTCTCTGTCCTCTCCTCTAGCACATTATCCCATGTTGCGTATTGCATCCAGGCACCAGATGAGCTGCAAGTTGTCATGTGCGGCGCATTGCAGGATGCGATATGTGTTTCATTTGGGACATGCAGCAAGATCATCAAAAGCAGACTTCCCTTTTAGCTGTTTGATTTTGCCATAAAAGACACTGGCAACACTGAACCTTGTAAGTGGGGATGTGAAAATGAAGCTGTGCTGGCTGACCCGGCAGCTCTGCTCAGAAAAAGAAAGCTGTCTGATTTGCAGCATATCACTCTTAAAAATATGAAGGGGAACAATAAGCTCTTTTGTCTTATTGTTTGCTACAGTGCTTGCAGACACACTTCTACCCGCTTAAAGATGAGACTTTCCAACAGTGCACTGAACTCTGAGTGACTGGTGTAGAATTACAAGACAGCAGAATACGTGGTAACTATTTCTTTGCATTGCGCTTTCTAAATTGTGATTCTGCTTGGCCGTAACAGCATAGGTCAAATTCATCCCAAGCATAATCCCAGTGACTTCAGGTCAGTGGTACCTGCAAAATCAATAGCATTTAAGTTGATAAAGTTAAAAAAAGGGTGATTTTGGCCCAGGCTGTACAAATACTTACTTTTATTGTATATATTTTGCCCAGGAAGTTGTGAATGCTCCATCGCTGGCAGTGTTCAAGGCCAGGCTGGACAGAGCCTTGGGTGGCATGGTTTAGTGGGAGGTGTCCCTGCCCATGGCAGGGGGGTTGGAACTAGAGGATCTTAAGGTCCTTTCCAATCCTAACTATTCTATGATTCTATGATATTCTTCACTGTGTATTATGCTTCAGTGAATATATCTACTGCTAAAAACTCTGCTTAGCAGGTCCTGAAGCCACAGCAGTAGCTGGAACAGGAGAAATCTGTACTAAACCAGGTTGTGGGGCTGCCCTGGAGGCTTTGAGTGACTGTGACTTCTGCTTACACTGAAATAGAAAATCACCCTTGTACCTAGCTGCTAGCTAGCTACTCCTAGCAGGAACGAGCTCGAAAGGACCTGCTTTTTCTTTGTTTACTGTCAGACTCTGCTCTGACAGAGTCAAAAGTTTATGAAGGAATTTTACTCTGACAGAAACTGAACAAAATAACTTATGCTGATCAAACAATGAAACAAAGCAGCAACAGACTAAATGAGTTCTTTCAAAGAATTTTGGGTGGAAAATGTCTTACCTGCTGACAGGGAGGCAAGAACAGCAAACAAAGGCATAGGAATAAAAACTATTCAATAAAATATTGATTTCATTATCACCACCTATTCAACTTAATTTTCTTGGCATCCATATCCCTAATGCAGGTTTGTGATAGATCGTACAATCACTTTTTAATTAAGCCCTACTGTGCTTTGTATTAAGAACAAGGCAGTAGACATTATGGCACAATATATCTACCAAAATATTTAATGCTTATCCTTTTCATTTTGGTATTTAAAAGTTGTTCTCTTAGGAGGTGGTATCAGTATTTAACAACATTCTTGACAGGAAATATAAAAACCAAAAAGCTTCATACTTAATCTAGCCATGTCAAAACTGAAACCCCTTAAAATAATTGCTTTCTGAATATACGGTATTTCCACTGCGTTATTTTATTATTACCCAGCTTTCAACATCTTAAGATGCAAAACTTGTTTCCTCTGCTACATACTGATGAGCTACCAAGTGGTATGACGATAGCAAACTGGTATTTGACCACTACAGCAGAATGGTACATGAAACAGATGTTACCATGCTACAGGAGATATTTAACGAGAAGCTGTAGAACACTGGAAGCTTCCTGGGGTGACAGTCTTTTCTCTAGGTTTTAGGTTGCTTTTGGTATATTGCAGTTCTGCTATTTGTGATGGGGCAGATCCTGAAAACAATAGCAGCTTTTCTCCCAGTAGAGTACTGGCACTTCTCAGAGGGCAACATTCACTTTAATTACTAAAATGTACCCACCTTCTTCTTCCAAGGAAGAAAGCACCATTGTTGCATATATAATCTGTTTTTAGTTTTTAATGCCAGAAATGAATCAGTAAACATAGTTACATTATGGTATACTATTTCTTATTCTGTACCCATAGTAACCAAATTAATCTCAAGGCGCTGCTGGCATTAATTCAATCTGAAGCTCATACTCTGGATTTTACATAGGTGCCTTCATCCTATTCTTCTCAACTAATAAAATGTTAATATATGGCAATATATTTATTTCTGGTTCAGTTCAAGTTGAGAAGTGCAGTACTTTGCAGAAACCTAATTAATATCAATCATATATTACAACACTGTGTGCTTTAGTATGCAAAAAACAAAAGTGGTGCTAGCACATGAGGATGAAACAGATGATCCAAAAATTCATTTCTAGCTGTAACTTCTGTCTCTAGGATAGGGATGGCCAGTTTTTCCTTACCCTTCAGTCTCCACTTAAAAAAAATTCCACAGCATGAAGTCAAGAACTACACTAAGTATATCACATATCCTAAAAAACCCTAAACCAAAACAAAAACCAAACCAACCAACCAAACCAAACCAAACCAAACCAAACCAAACCAAACCCAACCAACCAACCAAAAAAAACAAACCAAACAACCAAAAGGAAGGAGATTTTGGAGAATGAATACCAATAGCTCCCTCTATAACAACATGAATTGGGCACACACTGGCAATAAACTAACCATGGTGACCCAGAAGTGCTGCCTTCAGCAACATCCACTGGTAATGGGTTTTCCACTGGGACCTACCAGCCCCCAGCCTGAAAAGTCCAACTTGTTAGTGATCAGTAACCCAGGAATTTGTGCGTGAACTGCTCAGGAGATACAAGCAGCTCAACAGCTGTTGTGTGACCATTCTACTCTACACCACAGCAAAAAAAAATACGCAGTTCTTTTCTCAGGGCAACCTGACATCCCAGGCATACTATAAACCCAAATGCCTCAAAATCTACCCTACTCCACATAGGGGTTATGCAGCAAGGCTGAGGGGCAGTTCACATTTCTTGGGGCCTTTTAATTCCAGCTGCTTGCAGTCCCCTCAATTCCCAGGAGCACAAGTGTCCCTCAAGTATTTTGGTGCATTCCACATTCCCATCTACAAGAAATTACTGCAGTGAACCATGCCCAGCTTGATCCAACCACTGCCAGAGCAATAAGACCAGATTCTGTCATCCTTATTCACCACGTACAACAAGCAGTCCCATCAAAAGGGTGAGCTGGCATAAGCAGTTAAGGTGATACTTCTGGATGCGCAGTGTAGGTGAACCATGGGTAAGGAGCCCCACTCCAAAAAGAAGCATCGTTATGGCAGCACTGCTCTGCATGGAAGCTCAGGCCTCAAGCTGTAGATAGGTCATAAATCCATAGCAAAGTTTGACTTTGGCTTACAAAGATCCCGCATTCATGTAAATTCTAAAGGACACTTGAGCAAGCCCACAGCCTGGTGCACTGGCAGTCCCAGGCCACCACTACAGGAGAGAGAAGACTCAGTGGGTCCCTCTGGCAGGCACTTCTCTCAAGGCTGTATGAAGAGATACACAAGCACTCTGATCCATCTCAAACACGCATACCCCAGGACCACATTGAACAGCTGGGGATCACACAGCCCTCCTCATCATCTCAGGTTCTGCCTCGCTAACAGAGCAGTAAAGCTCTCAGGGGCCCTGGTGTTGCCCCTGGGAGTGCACAGAGGGCTCCCACTGGCCATGAGCGGTGCCTCCAGTACCCCGCACAGTGTATCCAGCACACTGGATACAGTGCCCCAGTATCCAAGGGCACAATACAGTCTTTCACTTTTACCAACTGCTAGAGAGTATGAATTCCTAGAATGGCTCAAACACATACTAATTCAAATATGGGTACTTTCAGACTTCTTCTTTTCTATTCCAAATTATGCGCTTTGCCAGCTTCAAAAAACAGATGGAAAATACGTCCCTAAATGTGCACCCTTGTGATCATTCCAAAAGGAAAGCAGCACCAAGTAGCTTAAAACGTTTGCTAGAAAAACTCTTTTCCATATCATGCAAATAGCAGACAAAAATAACCGCTAGGCAATTGATATACACACAAATATTGGTTATTTTAAACAGTAATTTGTTATTGAGGACATCTCACTGAAATATTATAATATTCAATTTCCTTTGCATTTGCATGGAAAAGGAGCTGGAGAGCACATGATCATTCATTTAACTATTACATAAATACGTCTATCATAAGATCACACAGCTTTCAAGCCAGAGTTCAAACACATGTTTAATGCATGAGAGTATGATGAAGAAACTTGTGAACTCACGGGTCTTGTAGCCCAACCTCAATCAGATATGAGCTTGGCGTAAATATGTACAATATCATGTGCTTTCCAACAGCACTGTGTCTCCAGGGAGCAGTCTGACATCAGCAAAGGGGACAGGTGGTTCCCTTTCCAACCCAGGAGAGGAAAAAAAACAGTTAAGATACTGTGTATATATAGCAATATTTTTCCTTGGTGTTTTGCTATGGTTTTCATCCCTTAATGAAACTTCAGTGCATGAACAATTCTCATAACGTCTTTGCTACAAATCAGTGAGTGGATGTCATGTCCTAAGATATTTATAACACTAAAGGTAGTGGTAAGTGATATCATTTGGCAGCCTTGGTTTAGATGTGCTGAAGATTTTTTCCTTTTGGTTTACTAAGAAAGGAGTTCCAAGAAGCCACAAAACCCCAGTTTCCTTGCTCTAAATGTATCCCTTTCCTATAGCAGGTACATTCTTGCTAATAATGCCTGCAAGAATGACAACAGTCAATCACAGGCGCAGAAGAGGTCACAACTGCTTTTAGCTAGCTCAACTCTGTGAACCCCGTATGAGATATGCTAAACCCTACACGATCCATGGTCGTTTTATTTTGACTCTCACATTACAAGAATTCACAGACACGCTAACCTGCGTTATAGAATAACCCAATTCGGCCTTTCTTTCCTATCTGTACACAGATACTTTTTTTTTTACACAGTGACAGCCACAGCCTCTTAAACAATTTTCTTTTGTTGCATTTCCTTAGAAACACAAATCTTGTTCCTTGGCAGCAGTTGCTGTAAGTGCTGTACCACATGCCCAAACTAGTTCTCACTCACAGCTTTAATTCACAGTAAGTGGCACGAAAGGAGGTCAACACTTCTCAGAAACCACTTTCAGTTCTTTGCTGCTTCAGTATCTGTTCTATAAAGCCCCAACAGAATGAAAGTTGTTTCTCATATTGTGTCCCTTGCTTTTTTATTATTGCCATCTTTATGGAATGGGCTGCAGAATATACGATGGAATAAAAGAAGATTATTCCTGGAATCACATTCCTGGTCTCCCCTTTGCAAGATCCTAAAAATGTAAGTAAAATAATAATAATAATAATAATAAATTAATACTTTCCCCAACAAAACCAAAATGCCTTTTTTTTTTCCCCATGCAAAAGAGACTTTTTTATATAAATGACATCTTGCAACTCAGTGTCAGTCACTGTGTCTTACTTTCAGTTCAATTTGCTTGCTTAGGGAAAGATTATATTTTTTATCAACCCGAGCAACACATCATGGAGGTTGAAAATCAAACAGCCTTCCTTCTGCTGTGATGCATCACTGGCAAGAGGAACGGCCTTGCTGACAATATTTTGCTGTCACATTTGCTTCTACAGCTTCACTGCCTTCTCTGTGATCAATGAAAACAGATTTTGACCTCATCTATTTCATTTCAGACCATATTCTGCCCTGAGGCACACGAGTACAACCTATCATAGTTATAGTGGCATTTGGGGCAGAATTTGTTCCTTTCCTGACAATTCAATATGTGATTCATGAACCAGAATTGAATCCAACTCTCCTTTTCTAGAGCTCCTCTTGTTCTTTGGCATTAGCATTGGTAAAAAAGCAGCAAAGATGAATTTATGCTGGTTGTATCAGCAGAACAGGCTGGGTAGTCAATAATCAGACTGCTCAGCAAGATGCTACCAGACCAAAAGTTCTGTATTTTATTTACACAGTTTATCTTGTGGTCTGCTTGCTTTCTTCACTTACCACCCTATTGTTCAACTAATGGGATCATAAGACCTGCAAAAACACCTCCTAGTCTCGAGCATTTTTAATTGGCTTAATAAAGTAAATAGAAAAAAAAAAGATAATCCTCTCCAAAACCATCACCTTAAAAAAACACAAACTCATACCACTAAATGTGGATGCTTGGTGTATTCACGGGCTAAGCAGTTGCAGGCAATAACTGGATGATCAAGTTTCCCTTTAATCCCCAGGACAATGGCCCACTTTTGAAAACACAGACTCCATTTATATTCACACAACCTTTCATGGGCCAACACCTGCACTCATTCTTTCATACTACCCCTTGCACAGCAGAAGCAAGAACACACCAGCATACAAGGTATGAAACGGGCACATGCGAATGCCCTCTGAGGTGTCCAGCACTCCACTGATCAATGTATATTGTGGGGCAATCTATGCATGACCTACAGAGGGAGGCAAGACTACCCAGGGACCTTTGGCACTTCAGAGCCAAGAGCAGGAGCTCATGTTTTAAACTCTGGAGGCCTGCAGTGTCTTACTCGAGATGACAAGCATTGCATGCATAAATGGTACAGTGATATTCTGCAGGACTGAGTTCCCAAGCAGGGGCAAGGTTGACATCACTTTGAAAACCACATCCAAGACATCTAATGAACTGCATGCAGGAGACTAATCTACAGTAGGTCTGGCGTATGGTAAAAATAAACTCCTTAATGTAACAAAAGCACTAATCAACATATTGCGTATTAGGACTGCAAAGCGCCAACTGTCTGATGAAGAGGAGTAATACTACATGGTTCCAGTTCCCTCAGCTATTTAACTGTTTGCATCAATGGAAGCTAAGGAAAACAATGCCTCCAGAACCACAGATGAAAACACACAGAAAGGATCTAAGCCAAGTTCCGAGTTCATATTTGAAAGCAAGAGGAGAAAAAAATATTCAAGGATGAAACAACAATACACTCAGGACCTCTGAATCCTGCTGCATATTGCTACTGTACTGGTTATGAGAAAACTTTTTTTGGAAGCAAATTATTTTTATTTCCCTTACCATTTAAGAAAAATTTATTCAAAGCTGACACGGAGCCTGCCCCTGCCCTTTTGCAACCCCATCAACAACAGCCTTACCACAGCTTCCAAGGAAGCAGGATTTACCTTTTCCTGTGGGCCGTGCTCTGAGCCCTTAATTCAGTAACACCTTATTCACTGATCAGCTCAGTGAATTAGCTGTGGTTTCAAGTATTACTCATCCCAAGCAAAGGATTTACAAACACACTCTTGCTCTGTATTTCCAGACTGAAAAAGATACAAATTATCTGGGGAACATTCCCAAAGGCAGAGAGAGTATATTCTGGCAGGGGTGGGGGTGTGTGTGGAGGTGGTTACCCTGAAGTAAGGGACCTTCCTGGGTTTGAAAATCTTCCCTGTAATAAAATAAATACAAGAACTTCCTTCTCTTCCTTTCTTTTGTAGGTAGCATGACCTAAAAAAGGATTTGCAAAGAAGCTTGGAAAGGGGAGAGAGCTCATGTGTTTATTGGATTTTTGCTTATTTTCTGCAGTATTTTCAGAGAGCTTCTCAAGATTTTCAAAGATCTGTGAATCTTACAAGGTCCATATTTTCCAAGTGCAGTGAGTCTAGTTTCAGTTTCTTTTTTTTCTTAGTATATTGCTTACACATATTACAAACTATCTGAATGCCACACAGTGCTTTAAACGGGGCCGCAAATACCCTCTGGATTACCACAAGCAAAAAGCTGATCCTCCTAAAAGGAAGTAAAAGACAGGGCAACTTTTTAATCGACTATTCGCTATTTTGTAGAACTGCAGGAAAACTGCCTTAAGGGCTGAGACTCGCATCTTCAGCGGCAAAGGAGACAACGCAGGGTCTGAACGCCGCACCAGCGTCGTGCTCCGAGGCATCGTACGGGAGGGACGAGCCTGACAGAAGTGCTGATTCACTGCAGCGACCAAGAGGCTGCTTAGTAGCTAAGCTAGGGGAGAGAGAGACAGCACAGAGAGGGGGCATCTGGATCGGTGCAAACAAGCAGGAGGGAATGCCAAAGTTGTTGCAGAGATGGGATCCCTGAGATCACTGCTTAATACATGAGTGTTGGTTCATCTATCGGAACAAAAGCTGTTAATACAGCTCTAGCCATAGGGGGAAAAATACTTGCAAATGCACAGAAGTCATGTAAATCAGAACTGCTGCTCTATTTTACAAGAAATTTCCTCCATTAATTAATTTCATGACTTAGAGCAAATGTGCATGGCTGGAAACAGGGGACCCTGCTGATACCAATCTCACAGCACAGGATACTTTTATTTTACTCTCAGAGATATATAGCAGATGTACTCCCTGGCCCAAATCCAGACGCAGACTAGGTGCTTTTGTGGCTGAAGTACTGCCCTGGAACCTGGCTAAGCCTACTAGTAACTTCTTTTGGTTTGAAGTTGCAACATATCACATTAAAAGAAACCAACCCACGATTTAAAAATTCAAATTCTCAGAGCTGTCACATTTATTATTAGAATGATCTGATACGGCTGGCATTAGTGTGAGCTAGGAACATAGCACAGAGGGCCAAGCAGACAAACTAAACTATTTCTCACCCTTAAAAATGGGATTCTTCCAAGTAGAAATGTCAGTAGAGTCACAAGGGCTCTTTGCAACAGTAGCACCTCTTCATCCTTATACCTACTCTTAGAAAGTCCTGTGCTGTTGCCAAACTTAGCTCAGCAGACCACATCACCCGCGGAAGCCCTGTCAACAGCCCGGGCTCATTGTGCGAAACACAGATCCTCCTCAGAGTAGAAGATTACTTCTCTGGAGGTGCAGGTTGTTTTGGAGCTACCTGTAACACCCCCAATCTGCACATAAAGTCAGTGCCCCTGTTGATATTACACATAAAAAGAATAATTTATTTTTTTTTTCCCCCACAGGGAAAGAATTACCCATGATTTTTTTTTGCCCCACAGTGGAAAAAAAAAATGAGGTTTGATAAAACTTTGTCACAGAATCAGTAGATGCAGAGCTGGTTGCAAGTGCAACCTCTTTATGTGCTGACGGAAGTATTTTTCTGGTTGTCTGTCCCCATATTGGAGAAGGAGGACAAGGAAGGAGAGAAAAAGGGAAGAAAAGAGAGACGGAGGGAGGGTATGCTCCTCTAGCTACTGAATCAGCACACAAAACAGCAGCAGACAAAATGAGAATGGCTGCGAGGAACCTGGCAGCAAGAGCATGTTCAGTGAAACAACAAAAAGAGCCTGGAAGACAACAGAAACCCTGATGCCGACAGTAGCATTTTTTTGGTCCTGGGAAAGGATTTATGATGCCAGATTCTGGTTGTTTCTTAATACCCACACCTGGCTAAGTACAAATGAAATTAATTTTACAGCTGCAATCTTTCCACATCTTGCACATGGTGATTTGCCGAAAGAAACCCCGTTCACAAGGTGTCAAAAAGGAACATAAAACATAACATGCAACATTTTTTGAGAGAGATCAACTGTAATTATGTGAAACCTAAGAAAGCTGCTCCAGAGAGAGGTGGATGGAGTTGCACAGCAGAGTGCCTGGCCCCCGTGCAGACAGATGGCAAAGCTCGGTCCAGGCGAGTACAGTGGGAAGGACACAGAGGTTCACGAGTATCCAGTAATAACAGTAATATGTCTCTTTCTTCTGCCATCCAGTCACTGAAGTCAGTGTGAAAGTGACATGGAAATGAAAATGCTATACTCATGGATTAAGTTGGACCTTCCTACCTGACCTGAAATGACAGCCATCATCCCTCATCCCTCTAACTTCCACACGACAACTCTCATCCCTCGTATGTCCTAAACTAAACCACTGGTCTTAGAAGTTTTATTAGCATAGTATGGCCAGTCCTTATTCCAATATATTTAGTTTCTCCTGAAAATCAGTAGAAACTGTGCCCATAACGTAGGCCTGGTATTAATGCATACCAGTAGCCGGCACTGTGTCAGTGCTGTGTGAGAAGAAAAGATGGTGATACTCTTCCAATAAATAGGAACATTTTCAGGAGACTATGTCTAAGAAATAATGCGTGATACTATCAGAGTTAGGGCAGGAGTAGTTTATCTGCTCACAGTCATTACCCTCTTTATCCCATGACGAGGCTCTGGCAAAGTTTCCTGGGTTTAGTGCTTAGGAGAATGAAAAATGGTGCTGTGCTTTAGTCTCTGTATTACACCTATAAAAACACATCTACAGGAAAGTAATATTTTCCCCGTTGTTTTCTGCTGGTGAGGGTCATATTATTAATGCATCCCAGGTATGCCCACAACAGGAGGGGAGACCTCCAAGCTGGTTACAGTTGTGCTAAAGAAGCATCAGGTCCTTTATAACACAAAATCCACAATTTCATAAAATGGGTCAGTGTTGAAGAAAAATCCCTCTTGTTGATATTAAAAAGGCAGTTTGCTTTCTGGTATTTTACCTGGACCCATATTATAAATTAATGGCTATAACTACACTAGAGAACCAAAAGGTCCCAAGTTTTTAGATTTTGCCCTTCTTTGAACCTACTAGGCTGTATGCTGGCATTAACACTCAGGAAGATATTGCCCCTTTGAGAAAGCAAAGTAGAACACCAACTCCCCTGGTAATCTAGGGGTAAACTATGAAGTGCAAACACATGTCTTTCAAAGTGTGAAGAATGACACTCAGTCTTTACAAATATGCTGAAGAAAACTCTTTGTAAGGGTTGGTTTTTTTTCACTTTGGTTTATGGTATTAACACTTGGGCTTGCGGCTGATATTAATCCCTCCCATATTTCTCAACTCATATGTAGAAAACACAGCACAGTCCTACAGCTGCGGCATTTTGAAGCCTGCACTACATGCTGCACATGCCATTGCTTGACATTTTATTGACAACAAAGGCCTGCAGCACAGCAGCATTTTTAGAGATGGGATTAACATAATGATCTCCATTTCCATGGCATTTCTTTATATATAAAAGCAAAAAGAGACCCAAACCAGAAATAAACATTTTTTCTGCTCTTTTAGGACACAGAGTCCTCTAAAATAATGGAGATTGTACGGTCCTAAAGGAGAGAAAAGCTTGTGAGTAAAGAAGGGTATCTGTACTTGGAAGGAGAATGTAACTGCTGAAGAATGAGGAAAAAAAAAAGATACTGACATTTCTGGCAAGAACGGCCCAAGTATGGGGCCTGTACTATTATGACATTATAGCTGATAGCGTAAGCTCTGTCATGAGATGGTAACATGAACACCACTGAGCTTTCCACGCGGGATCTCCTACTGCTCAGGAACAGGCTGAAACAGCCCATTTGTAGCAATGCGGAACACCGAGGTTTTAAAACTCCTAAAAATACATGTAGAAAATCCAGCAGATACTGCTTATCTCAGTCCCTAGTCAAATGGTCCCTGTGCATGGGTAGCACTCAAAACACTGCCACTGAACCCAGCCTCAGTTTGACAGACACCCACCCCATGTCTGCAGGATAGTCCTAACTGCAGTGAAGTGAGTAGTGCCCTGAGCAGGAATTAGCAATTTTCTCTGCAATACTCTGGTCTTCCCCTCTTAAAGCTTCAAGAAAAACTCTTCAATGGAAAAGTGTTTGGCAGTGTTTCTCTCTGTTCTTGGCTGGACTCTCTAGCCAAGTCTGAACAGCAGAGCTCTGCTTCTTTCCTTTTTTTTTTCCTGGTCCATAAGTAAAACTCCACAATAATTATGGGTTTGTTTTTTTTTTACAAAACAAAATGGAGCAACCATAAGCCATCAGTCCAGCCTAAGTGAAACTTACAGAATTAGGAATGACAGTTTCTTCTTTTTGTGCATTTTCTCTCTTTCCTTCTGGTCTGTTCCTTTCTGAAATCCTGTATCCCAGTCTGCCTTTTTGTAGCCTTCTACAATCACTTCAAAAGCTACATAGCTATATACATCCGGAACTTATTCAGACCCTTTTGAGGATGACAACAGAATAAAATGGCAGTTTGGTATGGCCTCAAACAAAAATTTTATGAAATTAATGTCACAAAGGTGCCTTAGTAAGAGATCAAAGAGGAACCAAGCAGTAAAAAAATCACAGTGGCTACCAACTGCAACAATAATCTGCCTGCAACTGAATTGTTGGCTTTAAGTTAACACGTTATATCCTCTTAGAAATTAAAAGTGCAAACTCAACATGCCAGCTGCTTACAAAAATGGAGGAAACATCCCTGATCACTGTTGGAAGCAGAGGGTATTCAGCACCTTTCCTGGAAGTCCTGGCAACTTTCAGAATCATACTCATTTTCTCTGAGAAGCTCTGATGTGCTTTCTGAAAACCAAACGCATTTGTAGCCCATGCGCAATCCCTCCACCCTGGTTCACAACCTTTCCTTAAGGAAGACAAGTAATCTATAGTAATCTAAGAGGCTGTACTTTTTTTCTTGATGTACTTCCCCGTGACTTGAACCCAAAGTTACATAAGAGTAGGAAGCATGGACAATTCATTCTTAATGCTAGCTCATTCCCGGCCTCTCCTGGGCACTGGCTGAAAATAATACTAAACCATGCTGAATCATTTACAGTACCTTTATGATAGGGATTATCATGCAGAGAGAACTGACCTGACCCCATCACACTCATTTCATGAAGCAACACAGACTGGTCTAAAACCAGTCTAATGAATGCCACCCACATTGGCACCAACACAAATCATGCATTCACGTAGAAGGCTCACACACAGAATAAAGCTGCTTTAAATTTATCTTTGTATTAAACCTTCAGCAATTGTCATGTCCTTCGCCTCTCCTGTTGGCATAGGCAGTGCTTTAAAACTATAAGCTGCCCAGACTTACATGCAGGGTTTTTTTTTACTTCAAGCAGCTTCCACGCTCTTATTTTCAGAAGGATGCTAGCCATTGTGAGAAAACATTTTGTTAATCAATGCTTCCAGCAGTCACACAGATTTCTAATGCCTTTCTGAAATAATGGTCTTTTATTCTGCTTCTTCCTCCAGACACAGATTCTAGTCACAAGGCACAGGAACAATTTACCTCCTCTTGGCCACATGAGATCCTGTGCCACAGTGCAGTGCGAAAATGTGAGCTTCTCAGTCATGCAGGACCTGGTCATATGGCTGCCCACTGAATTCCTTCTCTTTCCACCATCATAAAAGGGAGTACAAGATGCTGTTGCCATTTATATTCCACTGATTACACAAGCTATTTTCATGGCAGGACTCTGCTGCTGCATTTGATCTCACAGGCTGAACAGATTGAGCTTTTTCAGTGGATTCAGTTAAAATGGATGTTGGTTCCAATAGGACAAATTCATCAGGTAGGGAGCTTTTAAAATGAGTCATTTTAAGGTAATCTTTGTACACATCCTTTTCAAATAGCTTGAACTCTTTGAACGATAAAGGAGTGCAAGAACAATAGTGGCTGCTGAATGGAGAAAGAATGCTTAAAAAGCTGGTTTTGTTAAATGTTAACCTGGAAAACTCAACGCTGTCTGATTTCAGACTGGAATTTTCTACATGTATTCCCATCTTTACTTTCTTTCTACAGATGTGCTTTTAAACTAAAGGAAACAAAGGTTTTAATTGTGGGACATTTTCATTTTTACTCATGAACTGCCATTATCAATCATTTATGTTTTCTAGTGAACTCCTACACTAAATAAAAAGAGAATATAAGAATAAATCTTTTTAACGGAATCAATTTGCTGCACATCAATCCCTGCAGGCCATGTGCTCATAAGTCAATAGTTTAAAATGAAAACATCTGATCAAAGTAACACACCTGTTAAAGGAGCATAAAACTCCGCACCCAATGGTAAAATATAAAGATTATGAAGCCTCTTAAAGGAGCTATCAAAGTAAACTATTACACGGATACATCTGCTTCACACCAGCACCAGTTCCATCAGTGCCACTCACGACAAATGAGCATTAGGACAAACATTTCATAGAGCCTCTTCAAAAACCAGTTTTTTTCCAAACGTAATTCAGTTCAAGAAAGGAATGAAGTAATGGATTGGCCTTCCACGCACCTTCTACTCAAGGATCTCCAAACAATGAAAATAGTCATGATCTGAGCTCATCACACAGTTTACCAGTTGTGTTTTACAGATAGAGCAACTATGGTACATGTAGGCAGGGTGAACTGACCAGCAAGCCTGAGCATGCTGAGGGCTGGGCTCCAGTACTGACCAAAGCTCGCAGGGAGACAGTACTAGTGCTGTTACTACGAGTGTTACCATTATGCAGTTCAATCAGTTTTCTCTTGTTTCCTGCCCCTGCAGCAGTACCTTTCGCAGTCTGCTGAAGGAGGAAGCAAAGCCCCACACCAGCATACGTCCTTGTGCTTTTGCAATTTCCCTCCCTGAAGCAGTACAAATCCCACACGGATGCTCTCTGCCAACATACTCAATTGTCCATGTGCTGTTGTAGAACCAAGGGGGGTTTGCTTCTCTTTTGTTTCCCTCTTTTTTAAAATTTAAACAAAGAGTGCTCAGCGACCCATCTGAGGGATTTTTGAGACCCTTTCCTAAAGCTTCTGGGCCTTTCGAGTCTCACTAGTAATTAGCCTCAACCATGTTTTGTAGTCCTTAATCCTTGTGATGGCAGTTGGGTTCGTACCAGAGTTTGTAACAGAGGGAAGGGTTCATACCAACTGTGTGTTACTGCTCCAGACTTCTTCAGCCTTTCTCCCTCATCTTTTTTTCCTGAGGCTGGGGTCACCAGGATAGAGCCAGGGGAGGGGCACTACTTCTCTTTCACACACCATCTTTCTGTTGGGCTTCCTCCTGATTCCCAATCAAGCCAGTGACCAAACCTCCTTTGGCTTCACAGCCCTGGGAAAGGCTTTCACAGCCCTGATATTGCTGCTTTCATATCCCCTTCACCTTCCCTTCATGCAAAGGGAAGCTAATCTCAAAGCCTAAACTTTCCGTTGCCTGCTCCAGTGGACGCCATCAGTGGGGCTCAGGGCTCCTCTTGAGGGGACAGCAGGCAGCTGGGCCGGTGTGAGACCAGGCACAGCCACCATCCTGCCAGCTCCAGTAACACTGCAGCTGGTGTAACATTACTGTCCATGTCACCACATGAGTAACGCTACTCGTGACCATGAGGTGTGGAATTTACACACGTTGGACTTTACCTGCCATGAGGAGATCTGCCATGACCCGGCCCCCTCAGCCTGCCCTGGGGCCAGCACACCACACTCCACTGGGAGCCCAAGCTTCTTCCTCTATATCCTCACCCAGAGCATTTCACACATCTGTCAAAGTGTTTTAACAGTCAGGGCCACTGTCCTGCTTTATGCGACGCTGCATTTTTGTCATTGTTTTTGAAATGCCCCGTGCAGGTGTCAGCCTGTTTAAAGGGTACAATATGTGTGCTTGCCTCGCCTTCCCCGTCATCACGCGAATCGTTACCTCGTGGAAAGTATCGCCTTGGCGCTGCTGACATTTATGTAGAACAGTGTGGTCTATTTTGCCAGCTATGACTTCAGCGTCGCTCTCAATAACTTTAAAGATCAACCATAACAGAACAAAAGGGCTCCTGAATTTTATTGGCACGTGCTGCCACAGGAAATAATACAAAATACAGGCACCTGTCACAACTGAGCCCTTATTGTGTTTTTTTTAAAGAAGGGAAACAAAAATCAAACAAAATAAGGAACAAAAGCAGTCAGAACTGCTCCGAGCTGGAAGGCCACATTAAAGCAGAATGATTAAAAACCAGTCCTGGTCTGAAATATGGCATCTAAGGTAAGCTCAGTGACAAGCACTGCCGGGCCGGGCTGGACACTGCTGCGGGTGCCGCTCACAGAGACAGAGCTGCCCTGGAAAGAGTGGGTTAATATTAGCTACATGTTACACTCAGTGATGCCTTAAATAATCATCACATGGCTCCTGTAATCTGTTCCATGCTGTCAGCACCAGGTTAGTCATAATAATATCAGATAAGAGCTGTTCAAAGTGACATACTAACCAACATGAGAGCCACATGACTTTCTGGCTACATGGCTGCCCTTCACCTGAACTTTGGCTTAGATAGTTTTACATCAGCACAAGGTGCTCTGGCGTTACAGGCTACTTCCCTGCATCCGCAGTGGAAAACCTCCTGCCTCACCAGCACCCCTCGGCCCGCTCTCTGCAGAGGGGAGGCTTCCAGTGCTGGGGCACCCCATAGAGATCCCCCCTCATTCTTCATAAGCTGGCTCCAGGGTGAGGGAAGCAATTCTGGCAGGGGGCATGTGGGGTGACTTTTCCTTTATTTGACCAATGCTTCCTGCTTCTTCCCTGCCTCTGGTGCTGCAGGGAGGTGTGAGCTACACTGGGCAAAGTGGAGGAGCAGAGAGACAGGGGAGAGAGGAGGCAGGAGGAGGGACTCCAGCTGGGGAGCAGGAGGGGAGTGGGTCCCATAGGGAAAGGCAGGCACAGCTGGAAGGATCTGCAGCAGGGAGGGCAAAACCAGGCAAACTGCAGTAGGTAAAGGAAGGGAAGGAAATACTAGAGAAACTGTAGTGAGAGATCAAGCTTTTAAAAAGGGACAGAACTGGTTGTTGCAGGTCTTGAGAGATGCCAAAAACAATGAAAATGTGAGGAAAGTCAAGAGCTCCAGCTGTAAATGCCTATGCTAGGAACCCACCGACAAAGTGCCCATGGCCAGTCCCAGAGAACAAAAACACTCTCTTCTGTACCCTATGAACCACACCTATACCCACCACTTAGAGGCCACGTCAGCTCAGAGGGAGCCAATATGAACTGCCCATACAGCTGTCTGCTGTTTTCTTTTTCAAGTGAGGGCACTGCCTTTTCTGCTTGTGGGTGTAAAGTTTCCTGCGCAATGGTGCCTTGGTGTTCCAGGATGCTAAATGAATACAAATAATTAATAACATCAAGTCCAATCCAGCAGCAGGCTGTGAGCTGGTGCTGAGCAAAACAAGGAAGTGGTACAAATACCCTGTGTAAACAAAAGCTGAAAGGAAATCTGTTGTAGAGCTACAAGAGATGTTAAGGCATCCTTCTTTACAAGTATAAAGCTATCCTGCCAGAGTCCCAGTGGTGCAAGACCACTCATATCCTACTCTCAGGCTCTACTAGGGTGCACCTCGCAATATGGGAAAGCTCTGGTAGCTGCCAGCCTGGAAACACAGCTCTTCAGAGAAGGCAATGGGAACAGCTGGACCACCAAGAGATGAGAAGAGCTGCAGCAAGGCTTATAAAGTGCATCAGCTTGAGGAGAGAGCATGGAGAGGAAAAGGAAACCAAAAAAGCGACTACTGTGTGAAGTAAGGGAATTCAAGGGGAAAAAAGCAAAATCAGTAAAATAAAAATATGAAACAGAAACACAGCATTAGAGGGAAGTTAAAAGAAAATGGAAAAATAGTGACAAAATTAATTTTGCTTTATTTTCCTGAATTATCTCTGTCCTTACAAACTGCAGCATACTCCATCTGTACCTCCTAAACCAGCAAGTTTTGCCCCCTGAGGAGCAGATCTGGATTTTGAATCTTATTAAGTGTCCAGCAAATGTTTCTCTCTATAACATTAAACTGTCAGTGAGCACCTGACATATCCCCATATGGCCCTCCCATTAAGCCAAAAAGGATGGTGTTGAACAAGCTTGATGAAGCCAGGGCATTCAAAATGAAAGGAGAAAAGGGCAAGTGTTTGGTACTTGGCTGCCAGCAGTAAGCTCAGGCCAGGTGCAGAGGCTGCTCACCCAGACCTTGTCCTGAAGACAACAGAAAGGGGTGGCTGGATCAAGTCCCAGCACGCCAAGAATGATGATCTCCTTCTCTCTCAATCACTCAGCAAGACACCCTCAGCAAAGAGAGGAAAACTGTATAACAGAAAGACATTCCTTCCCTGGCACTTGTGGGTCACTTGGGTATTACATTAATACTTACTCTCTTGGCTATTATGCTGAAGGAATACAAAGGCTGGGTTGCCTACAGTCAGTGGACATAAGCTGGCACCTCTTGAGTTAGTCAAAACTGAATCCCTTGATGGACATACCTGTCTCATTCTATTCACTGCACAGAGAACTGGAAACAATCATGCTCTTTAGTCCTGAAGTGGGATAAATCTAGAAGCATAAATTTGTTTCCTAAAATTAGATGGCCCCAGTTCCTGCATTGTTCTTGTGAAGAATCACCTCTAGGGAACAGACCAGATGCTGTGGGGAGACTCCCTGGTGTCGTATCAGGAGCCAGCACCCTTTTTTCCTACCTCACTTCAGCCCAAGCATGTCTTCTCTTCTACTGACACATGTCAAAACCCGTGTTACACAACACTGAAATGGCTGGAAATGGCTCCCTGCTTTTTGTAAGACCTCTAACCCTAGGCAGGGCTCTGGGATGCACTCAAATGAGAGGCAGAGGGTATGCTAGCCCTCTACTCTTACTGAGCTGTGCAGAATTTTGTTCCAAACTACTCCATTTATTATTCATTATTATTTAATGGGACCAAAGAATGCAATATGTGTAACCAAGAAATATGCCAAGTAATGTTCTTTCCTTTAATGGCTAGATCAAGGGGAAGTTTATGAGGCTGGTGCTGGCTCAGTCAGTAGTGGCATTTGCCCCAGATTCTCTGCAGCACACTTTGCTCAAGCACACTGCTTTAAAATCTTTAAAATCAGGGACCAAAAGGCGTGCTAGGCATCTTAAGTTCACTTGCCTTCATGAGGTTTTTTTTCCCTTTCTAAATAAATGTTTTTGAAAGACATTTCTCTATGCCAACTTGCAGTTAAGTGCTTAACATAGCATCTCGGGTACTCAAAAAGCAAACAGTCCTTGGAGAACACTCTTCCTTCTCTCGCTGTAAATGAATGCAGTGGGTGATGGAAAGGCTCTTAGACCTGCCAGAAAAGGGGCGATTTTCTGATTTTTCTCCTTCAGTCACCAGCTGCTTTATCAACAACCAGATATCCCCCCTCCCGTCCCTCCTAGCCCCCAGTAAGATTTGTAAATGTCTTTGGAAAAGTTGTAAAACTAGCTCTAGCAGGATACGCATTCACACTAATGCTGAAGACTCTCAACTGTGATAATTTAGCAGATCATTAATCCCACTTTCTAAAGGAGGCTGTAAAGCAGAACTAAATATGCAAATCCTCTTGTGTTTTAAACTTGCATCTGTCTGTCCGTCCATCCAACTATCTATCTATTGTGGAATTCTCCTAAGATCATGCTGTATTCTAAATCCATTAATGTAGCTCAACTGGAGCATACAAGATTAAATAATCATAGTAATTAAAAAAAAAGAAGATGTAAAAATAACATGGAGGCCTCAGTAAGGTGGGCAATCTCACAGTCTTTATGATCTCCACCACACATGCAGAAAGGGGGTGCGCACAGCGCTGGGGGTTAGTAAATTAGCCTTTTATCACCACCCACTGACATTCAAGCACCGATTACTGTAAGGCACAAGTGCAAATGAGGTGGGTGGCCTCTTTCTAGTCCACTTCACTGCACTGCAACACAATCTGGCATGACCTCCAACTCCTATTCAGGACAGCAAACGCTGTGGTATCAGGGGGTTTGGGTATTCTGGCATGGCTGCAGGTGGTGTGCTTGCGTAGTAACTACCCGCACAGTGCCTGGGGCTAGACATTTTGCTCACATGAGCAATAAACTCTCTCAATCAAACACAAGTAAGTGTATGATTTACCATTTGCAGCTATTCTAGCATGTAACTATTCCTGCTTCAACTTAGATTTTTTTTGGGTTTTTCTTCTGGCTTTAAATCAGAATCCTAAATGAACATTTAAAAACGTCATGATCTTTGCTGCTTAAAAATTGCAGTATCAACGTCTATGGGGCACCTTCACAGCGAGCACTGCAGTGATTTTTAAGATGCAGCACAAATTACAGTGCTAACAAATGCGAAGTAACATTGGGGGTGAACA
The DNA here is from genome assembly GCA_017639245.1 of Myiopsitta monachus. Taxonomy (NCBI): domain Eukaryota; kingdom Metazoa; phylum Chordata; class Aves; order Psittaciformes; family Psittacidae; genus Myiopsitta; species Myiopsitta monachus. The sequence continues at coordinate 98,515,960 of CM029917.1, read as the reverse complement.
CTCAACAAGCAATGCTGGACCCTACTACAGGTAAGTATGCAAATCCAGCTGGAAGGAACATCCCCCATCTCCTGAGCAGTTCTGCAGAGCAGAATACATTAAAAAGAATATGCGAAGCTCACAAAACCTAACCCTGTGGAAAACACCAGTTCCTGTTTGAACCATAGGAGCTCTGGAAGGCAAGAGACGCCTTATTTCTGTTCAGGGGAAAAAGGGGCACTGTGCAGATGGGGAAGACCCAGCTTCAGCAGTTTGTGTCAGGGAATAACAGATTTATTCTTGGTTGGAAAGCCCTGTGGGGAGTTTCAACAATCTTAAGGCTGGAACTAACACTATCTCTTCAGCAGCCACAGGACTCCACTCCTGTCTGGAACTGCAGCTGATGCTCCCATATGGGATTTAGCTGCTGGCAGAGAAACTCTGATTCGCTACAGAAATCTACACTCTTCTCCCTCAGTCACTTCAATGTACTGCGAGGAGAGCTACTCATCTATGGAGATCTAATGGGCTGTGTCTGCCTCTTACACCTTCAAAATCTGCCTATTCCTCCACTGAAAAGCTCATGCCCAGGATATTCCCCACACAGACTTATGGTCTAAGGGGCTTACAGAAGGTTTCTTTCTAAGGGCCATTTTTGGCTTCCCACTGTCTCAGTAGGAACTGGCACAGTCCTATGTGGAGCTCACCACTGGACTTTGCACATCAGAATGCAACAGGATGACGGCTGAGACCTGTGGATATACCCCAGTGTCTTGAAGATGGTGGAAATTATCTACACATGCCATGGGGCACTTGTGTGCACATCTAGGCATAGAAGACCTTTCATATTTTCCTGTATATACTCAGAAACCTGCTAGCACTCCAGCAACCAAGTAACATCATCTGAAAACCCATCTAGATTTTCTTTCCAGCCTGCTACAATTTCCTCTTCTTACTGCCCACAACCAGGATTCCCCAGGCCCAGCTCAACTATTTGGGCTAGACCAGGAGCATTATTTGCTGTGCTCACTGAATGGTCCAGTGACCACTGGGTGATGAGAGTATAGCAATACTTGAATCATTTCATGTCAGAAATACAATACAACACAAGGAACTGTTTTACAGTGGCCTATAAAGGTACACAAACAAATGTGGATAGCTATTGCTTCTGCTACTGAAACCAGAGATGCCTTTGGCATATTGACACTTCCACCTAGGGTAGTGGGGCTTGGCTTTTGGTGGATGTGTTTGATGAGACAGGAGAAGAAAAAATGCTTATATAAATTTATGTATCTATAAACACACAAGAGATGCAGACAGATTCACAAGTAAGAAAAGGAATAGCAGAAGCAAGCAGTATAATTAGTTTTGAAATTAATTTCAAGATCGAGCATGACAGTATGCTAAACCAGCTCCCTAACCTCCACTCCTAACAATGTGGCTATTCTCTTCTGGTAATCCCATGTCTCACAGGTCAGGAAGCACTGGCTTTTATCACTCAGCACTGATGTGTTAGATCACATGGAGTTATGCACCTTTATACCTTGCAGCAACATACATACATACACACACACACACACACAATAAAGTAGTATTTATTTACTAAATATTTTGTACCTCAAACCCAAGGGAGAGAGATGGGAGAGATATGGGGGAGTAAGTGGGGAGAGAAGCAAGGGAGAGAGGGAAGGAGGAATGCAGGGAGGAAAAGAAAAACGAGTACTTACATATGCATATCTTTTCTTCTGCCAACTGAAATTAACTGGCAATAGAAATTAAACCAAAGTTGCAAATATTCATTACCTAAATATTATTATAGTGTCCCATGTGCCTGGGTCTATACCAATATGAAACAGCTCAAAAATTAAAACCAGGAACAATAGGGACTTTAAAAATGAAATCCTCATTCACAATGCATACAGACACATTAAGCTATTTATTTTTATGATATGTGTCAGCTCTGCATCAAGAGATTTTCACAAATACTCTAAATGTGTCCCATGCTCTATCATATGCACTGGGTATTCAGAAGAACAAGAGTTTGCTAACCAGACACCATTATAACCACAAGAAATTATAGGGCTTTTTTATTTTTTTTTTCTGTTATAGTTTAACATAATTTTAATTATATATGAAGAAAAATTTGAATAATTAGCTTTATAAAAAATTGCCATTTGCTTTGGGAAGTGTTTAGCTCTTTTCCTCAGTAAATGAATTACATCCATCCAAATTTCAGGCTCCCAACAATGAGCTGCTCAAGAATACAATGCAACCTATTCTGAAAGCATCTTCTCATTCTGAAGACTGGGCATTTACAAAGGAGATGGCGGCAACAGCCAAGCAGTCTTACTCTCTCTGCTGTCTACAGGATCACCCCCAAATTCAGCTTCATGCTTTTCATGAGCCACAGGCATTGTTTTGAGGAGGCATTTTACAGACTACTACAACATCCTGCAGAATGCTGCATGCAGTATGGCTGAAAGCAAATAATTCTGCTCTTACAACACCAGCATAAAATGTACCCCTGCAAAAGGAAAGATTAGCATTAATTGCCTGTTGTCTAATTCATCATTTTCCCCAATTTATTAGAAGTTTTGTGCATTGCAGCACCAGCAGAATAAGTTTGCGAGTACTGCAATACACCAATCTTTATTCTCCCTTTCGCGAATTAATGCAGGTATTTTGCTTTATAATAATTCCTACTTAATAAGAGGTTTAGGAAGAAGTCCCACTCACTTGGAACTCCAGTGTTACTGTTATTCATGTGAAATTCACTCTTAAGTTTAAAAAGAAAAAAAAAAAAGATATGTAGTGCTCTCCTTACCACATCCCATTTATTGCAAGAATACTTAATATTAGTAAATTGGTCCCTTTGGGAATCTAAATGTAGGCACATATAATAATACAAGTTGAAAATCGTAATTCTATCATAATGACTTCTCATTTCGGGTTGTTTGGTTTAGGGTTTTTTTGAGGGGGTGGGGGACTGTAATTCAAAAAGGAGACTTCCACACTGAAGATTTACAGTAAGATTTGGGTATCTACATAAACAATTTAAGTTTGGAGTGCAAGCTCATTCATGTACAAATAATCCTTTCATACATGAAATTCTTACATGTAAAGCTAGAGAGTTAAATAAACATCTGCACTACACATTCACTTGAGGTAACTTGTACAATTTTCAGCATAGAAGACCAGCAGGTCAGCCTGAAAACCACGTGTGAATGATTTAAAATATTGGAAAAATAATACAAGTCTGTACATCAAAGCCCAGGGCTGTATTTTCAAAGGGTACTTAGTGTAGGTGACTCACGCGCACAGTGTGTGCTTACATCTCCCAGGTTTTTTGAACAGTGGCAGGGACAGCAATTTTAACTCACTGAGTCTGTAACTTTAATAAGCGCAAAAAAATTACGAGGCGGACTCCACAGTCAGCAAAAGCTTCCCACGTAGTGCACTCCAGTGAGCAGGAAAGGAGGGTATGTGCAGGGGAACGGCAACTGAGAAGAGGCTTAACCTGATTTCCTAGTTTGTATTTCCAGCCCTGCTGACGCACACCCAAGAAGGTCACTTGCATGTGATCTGCCGAGGTGTCGCTGCAGGGACTTTGGCACTGGCAGTCCCTCACCACCCCACTCCTGCACCCTTCCTGCTGGGAGGGAACATCGCAATCCCATGACCATAACGGGGTCCACAAAGCAGTACTGAAGCAAGATTGGTGGGGCAGCATCTGGGCTGCCGTGACTTTCCAGAGGCACTTTGCATTCACATTTTAAAATAGGCAGGCTTTCCAAAAGAGACGGGAGAGTACTGTCTTTCTTTAAACGGAAAATACATTAGTGACGATATTTTTTTGTTAGATCCCGGTTGGTCTAGTTGGGGAATTTATGGACTTTTAAAAATAGATTTTGCCAAACAATTGTGTGGGCAACTGCTGACTTGCAGTCTGCAAGATATCTTTCTGTCAGCCTCAGGAAGATTAAAGCAGGTTCTATTTTCATCACGAGGGAGCTAAGGATGTAGGCACAAAGGAGAAATTCACTTTTTGTCCACATCAAGCTCAGCCTCTTGCCAGACGATGCAGCGTTCACTGCAACAATTGCCAACATAATGTGTTGCCTTCTATAGCCCCTTCAGGTTGAAGAATGGCCTTGTACTGCTGCATGTAGAGAGCAGGAGTATTTCCCAGTCCCTGGGTCTCTAGTTTAATGCTAGGACAATTTCTTTCCTAATTTTTCATGCCAAAAAGCTGACAGAAAAATAACACTGGTGTACAAAGGACCAAAGGCTCCCCACACTGTACACATGCAAGGAAGGAATAGAGATGAAAATAAAAGATCCTCTGAAAGATCAGAGCGTTACTTGTCCTTGTATCTTCTTTTAAGTCCTGATTCTAATCTCAGCATCATGATATTGAAAGAGAAAAGCAAGTCACAGCCTGGTATCTACCCCCTCTTAGATAGCCACAGCTCCTCTTCCAAGCCACAATGAATACCCGCACAAAGTGCAAAATGTAAAGGCAAACTTGGGGAGAAGACCAGCATCTCCATGTTACCTGCTGCATCTTTTTCAGGTTGATGTGACTGGTTCTGCTGCTGCTGCTGGAAAAGCAGGCATGGAGACCAAAAGCAGAGCAGCTGACTAGTTTTCTGATGAGCCAACTGAACCTTCCCAAGTGGAAGCAGACGCAGTGACCCATAGGAAATGGGTAAACATAAAAGCCCATTGGTAAGGGCCCTCAGCACAAAACTGACACAAGCAGTGCAGCACAGGTAGTGATTGTATTGAGGTATGCCAAAAGTCAGCAGGCTTCCAGCAACATCCCACATACGGCTGCAAGCACTTGTGCCAGTTAATTAGCAGTGGCATTAAACGAGAAAAGGGACACTGACCAGGACATTGGGGATAACCATAGCCTATGTGAGCTGTGCCATGTGATCTTTCATTCCATCTGTTATCAACATACTTCAAGAGATTAGTCCAATACTCACTATTTTGAATGAGCAGATACCATTTTGTTACTCTGTATCATACTTCACAAGTCTCAAATGTTCAGTGTCTGATTGATAGCTTGAAGAGTTGCCACAAGGTTAAATGACAGCCTATCAATTTTTCAAGGGCAAGAAATCCTTTATGAGGCATTCAGAGGTTTTTCCTTTTAGCATTTTTCCATTGTTTGCCTAACCTAAACCTCAAGCATATGCTGGAGTTTAAGGACATGCTGCTGTAACAGGAACCATCAGTCAGCAATGAAGACAAATCTCAGAAAGATGCACCATATGCCCATTCTGAAACACACACAAATCGTGGTACTCATACAAGACATCTCTGTGGGATCTGTTTCTGTGGCAGAGCCACTGCTGTTGGTTACACCACACCCCATGCTCGCACTCGCTCAGGAACTGGAGAGATAGCCCTCCCATCAGTACTGGATGGGATTTACTTCTACGGCAGGTGCCAGCCCCCACAAAGGCACCTTGCCTCTTTACCCTGATACAAAGCTTTACACCAGACCAAGGACACCATAAGAAAACTGATAGCTTTATTAGCCACAGCCATAGCCACAGCTAAGGGAAGATGAAGCTGTGAAAATCCCCGTGCTTGAGGAGCCGCTCTACTGGACTGCAAGCAAGGGCAGCCAGACAGAAACACGCAGCCAGACACATGCAGCACTACTTTTCTTTATAGGAGGAGACAAGTGATTTCCTGGCATGTGTGCAAATGCCTGGAAAAGCACCAGTAGGAACATATCACCATTGGCTGGTAGCTGGCAAAGCATGTGAGCAGGGGACCCCCACTGGAAGGGAAGCTGGAAGTCCACCTAGGTAGGAGTCACTGCTGCCTCGCTGGCACACTGGGTGCTGCTCCTTGCCTTGTCCTGCCTGGCACCCAGATTGCACAGGGGAGGTGCCGAACAAATAGCAGCAGCAGTTTTTTATCGGCCACTGGAAATAGGGCCAGTTAGTATCAGCTAGTCATTAATCTGGTGTTATGCTGTAGGTCAAAATGTCCTTCTGTTTAGACCTTATTGTCAATGCCTTCCGCTTCCTCAGCAACATGATTTACTGTTTGGAGCAATGTAACTTCATGTCACTGTCACTTTCGCTGCATGTGTTCTGCTCTTTGCCTCTGAGACATCTTGACACTTTGATATACAAATCAGAGACTCAAAGATGGTTGTAAATACTGCACTAGGATGCATTCCTACGAAGTTGAAGAGAATCTAACACAACTAATTGCAGACATACAAGGAAGAGACTGACTTGAGAAATTCATAAAGACAAAATATTGCATTAATAAATTAAGAGCTGCAACCTGTCTAAAGTTCAGCTGTACTGAATGATTGCTATAATTACTGTAGATACCAGTGCCAGTTTACAATATGGCCTCTTGTGCCCGTATTGTCTTTCCCATCTTTGCAGCAGTATTACAGTTCCAAATGCAACTGTTGCTGAATTGAAGCTGGAGTGCTTGGAAGGCAAGCACTATATTTTATATCTCTATGCTTCTGGTGCTTAATTGGGTCCTAAACTAAATATGCTGAATATATACTTAATTAAATGTGCTAAAGAAATATTCTAGGTGCATTTAGAAAAGATTTGTTTGGTCAACTAAGATGTTTTGCAACTGTAATTGCGTTATTGTTATTGGCATTTCTAAATCACTCTCTGCATTTCCTTTGGAATAAATGTCTCGGCAGCTCACCAGTGTAATGTATTATTACGCTACAAAACTGAAGGAACACATTATATATTCATGTACACTTGGCTTTAACCACTTACAGTATAACAATGAAGTAAGGATTATTATGCAGTGAGTTTGCTGAATCATCATTCTTTTAAACCATAAATATACTTAGCATATACCACAACATCCACCCAGTAAGAAATCAGGTAAACAGAGCTCACTTATATTTTGAAAATGAATGGACATTTAAAACTGAATTAACCAGTCAAATAATAATAGCATTTCAAAAATAGAAGCTACAGTTCACAGACTGTGGCATAACACAGACTATCTTCCCTTGCAGTACAGGGAAGAGAGAGGAGTTCATATCATGCACGTTCCTAAAAGCAGGTTTTGGTAGTGGTCTTAAATACCTAAAATTATAAAAAGATATAAAGTTCCTTTAGATTACATTTTCTGAAGCATCATCAACACTGCAGCAGAGCAAGGGAAATCCAAATCCATTTTATCAGCTTCTAAATGGGACGTGTATCATCTAGGCGATACTATCTTATGACAAACTGTATTCAGGACACTTACTTTCTCAAAAATCATAGTCATAAACAAAACCAAGGAACACAGGGCACTAGAACAGTAAAAAAGGTATAGTCTTTAGAACAGACTTACTATACTGAATATGGACAGGGGGGAAAAAGCATGTTTAATTTTTCCACTCTAGCAGTTTAGTAATGTACAGGGATTTTCACTGTTTCTGTGTATTGCAGTTTTGTTAATAGGCAAGTCCCAGGCATATGCTTGTATAACACAAAACATATTTGGTTTTAGCATTAATAATTTCTTTAATTACTTTTTTAGCAATTGTGTCATATTTGCAATTTTCACTTACTATGTCTTTTGCATTTTATATTTTTTAACCTCTTGAGAACCTTCTCTTCAATACTTGGAGGTATTTCATGTAGCAGGAAATCCTAGTAGCTACAGTGAAAATTACCTGATGAAACTGAAGTTGAGAAGACACAGGAGGCAATCCTGCTTAATGCAGCAGATCTCTTGGCCACAGATCTGATTTTGCATGGTGTTTGTGGAAGGGGGGCAGACTGTGCCCCAGCCTAGCAGAGCTTTTAAGCACACACTTAACTTTAAGCATATGATTAATTTAAATTACTTCAACAGGATTATTCACACACTTGAATTAAATGCTCTTCTGGATGGAGCCTTTATGCATGGCACATGGCCTATCTCTGCAGGGGCTCCTGAGTTGCAGAGGGGATGTGGGAGCAGAGGGTGAGGCACCTGTATGTGTTTCTGGGACCTCATACAGTACCCAGGTGAGATAAAGGAAAGATCTCTTTTAACATCAGTTGGAAACTGCAGCTGCTTTCCAGTGCTGAGATAGGTGCTCTTAGGGTCCTGGGTGTGGGTTCTAAAAGCCTATGTATTGATTGCAAAATGTATTGACAGAAAGCAATATTTTTTTTTTTAGAAATAGACTTATTAGAAATGGACTTACTGATCAGGAATCTCTCTTTCCAATTCGTATTTTCTCCAGACAAAAAATAGTCTTCTCCAAAAGCTCCTCACTTCATTGCCTGGTACCTGATGCTTCTCAGTAATTTTTGGCAACACTTTGCCAAGGAAAGGCAAAAAAAAGCCCATCTGCAGTTAAGAGGAAAACCCTGCCCATGCTCTGATTTTCAGGCCTTGGAATATTAAAGAAAAAGAAAACCAGCACTTTTTCTTAGTCTTTTTTGTCTAAGCCAGAATAACTAATCTAAACTATTTCCTGACCAGCTTTTGTTTCCTGATACCATACAGCAGCTCTGTTACTCAGCTCCACTTGTGCAGACCTCGGCAGCCCAGGCAGGCTGCATGGAGCCGGGGAGAGGAGCTGCCCTTTAAATAGACAGCACAGCTGCACATGGGTTGTTTGGGGATTAAAGTGTCAACCCATCTAATGATATTAATAGGAATTTAAGGTGTAAAGAGATACCACAGGTACACATGAAATAAAACATTTTTGGTCTGACATTTCTTCAGCATCAGAAACAATGCAGAACAATAGCATGTACTTTGTAGCTTTCACAGGTATAATGCAATGTAAAACCCCTTTATCTTAATATACTTCATTTTTCCTCATGAGAATTACCCTGTTGAAGATGGTTCTGAAAAATGAAGAAAGACATGACACAATGGTAGTCAAGGTAGTTTAAAATCAGGCCTTATTTCTCTATGTCAACATTCTAAAGCAGAGGGTAAAAAAGGTTTGGATATTTTTGTACTAATACAGATCCCAGAAGCCTGAAAGGATCCACAACGTACTTCAGTATTTAAGGAGTGCGCCAGAAGGCCATGCGTTTTACTCCCAACAACGAGACAGAACCACACAGTTTTGCTGCAGTCTTGGGACTTTCACTGTGTGTCACTGTGCATCAGGGTTCGCTGAAGAGCCGAGAGCATGGCTAACGAGAGAGAAAGTAAAAACGGTGACATGTGATTTTTCCTGAAACATCTCATCTCTCTTTTCCATATATTAGGAAAAGGTTATGCTCCTTTTGCTCATAATTATAAACCAAGAATGTTAATACTACAAAGGTTCAGCATAAATCAATTTCCAACTGCTAAATTTATTAGAGAGTGCTTGTAATATATTATCTGAAATGGGAAACAAATCCAAGGCTCGGGTTTTTTTCCTTATACCTTCTAATTGTATTGAAAACACTAGATAACATTTATATTTCTATTAAGAATTGCTCTTTTTTTTCACACCTGAAAACCTTTGGAAATACATTTTCTTATTTGCAGTGAATACTAAACAAAACTGATTTCTACAACTAGAAATGTGTTTAAAATGAATAAAAATTACTTATGAAGGCATAAAAATATCAAACTAAATTATACTTAGCATTTTTTAATGTCAAGGGGAAGTATTTTAAAGCATATCTTAGATAAAGTTGTTATTACTACTGTTATAATTATTGATACTATTAGTTTTATTATTATTATTGTAATATAAAGTGGTGCAAAAAAAAGGCAGAAATAATTGAAGTCAGCCTCGCTTAGGCTCTAAATCAATGCTTACTAAAGTTAAGGGGTCTCAACAAATATTTCAGATATACTATTAAGAATAAACCAGAAGATCAAAATATTTAGTTTCAATCCTATAATGGTATTTTTAAGTGTACTGATATAATTCTATCATATGAAAATATATGTCTTTCTTCAGAATTAAATTTTGAATGCAGCAGTCTAAACATGATCCTTATAATTAATAGGTAGTCCAGCATGCTGGCTAGGCTTTCCCCTCTGAAGCAGATAAAGTCATTTATAAGAAAGAGAGAAAGAGAAGGAGGGAGAAAATACATTTTTCTATCTGATGTGATGTTTTACTGCAACACTTTCATTCATACGTGGATATGTAAAAATATGGTTTAAAATATAGCTGATATTTGTGTTGAAATGCAAACCAAAAGGTATTTTTGTCTGGGGCTGTGCAGAAATCTCTGGAGATCTAAAGAGAAGATACCCAACCAGTCTGCTGCAGGGATTTGTCCAAAACCCAAAATTGCTGTACCACATGGCCCAACATTGGCAGTACCTGTTGGGCAGAGCAACTGGAAGAAAAAACCAGGATCCTCTGCAATAAGAAGTATTCCTTCACTGTCTGATCAGAGAGGAAATGCAAACACCACCACGCTGACTGAAGGGGAGGTATCACACACCATGCGGTTACTCAGAATGAACTCTGCAGGGAGTGAGAAGCTCCTGGTTTTGACAACGAATGAGGCAGGCAACTGAATGGACACCTGGTCATTTAAAATGCACCAGGATTTGAATGGTGGGCCCATTTGCCAAATTGCTGCTGCTGTTCTGAGCCAGAAGAAGTAAAATGTGTTTCCCTTTTACATTTCAGCTGTTGCGTTGTATCAGAAGGCACTCAGGGCTGGAATGTGAAACCAAGTCCAAATCATCATCCTGGACTGTTTTCCCACAGTTCCTACCAGCTTTCACACTGCAAACCCCCATCTGATGAATTCTGCCATTAGTGCATTACTTTCAAACCAGGACTAATAAACTCCTGTCCCAGTCTGATATAAAATAACAAGTATTTTTTTTAATTGAATAAAGCACAGCGTTAATTCTGGCAATTGCGTAGTCAGTGCCAATGGCAGATGACTGACTTTGTGGGTATGGCAAGTACTTCCAGCCTGTAACTAAAGCCCAGCATGTATCAATATTGGAGAAAAGCTTACAGTTTGTCTGCCACAACATACATCACATTAACAGTACACATCACCCATACAAATTGCTTCCTGCTTTTATTTTTTTTAAGCAATTCTTTGGATTATTCCTAAACCTGGCCATGCAAGGAGTGCCTGATAGAGATCTTCCCATTGCCACTGCACATAAAACCTTCTCATTACTCCCTCTTCATCCTCCCAGTCAGAACCACAGCACAACATTTTGGTGCCCTCAGCATCTTCCATCCAACACTTCATCCTTCTGGGCTGCTCCTGTCTTCTGCAGCACCTCTCACCATGCCCTACAAAATAACCTTGTGCACTCTTGGTGCCCCACTCAAACTACACTCAATGTGGCTCTGCCTCTGCTCACCAAAAGCTGGTGTCGGCAAAGCTCAGAACACCTGGTTAAACCTCTTTCTATTCACAGACACTGCTCACAGACTGCGTAGAGAAAACCTCTTTCTTATACAGCTTCATGTCCTACAAGTGAATACCCAAATGCAGTGGCATTCATCAGAGGGAGTTACTGGAAACATTTACGCTAATTATGCTCCTGTCTAAATTGGTTACTAATCTTATATTATAGTTAAACTACCAGAAGGATTTCTAAAACAATAGATTTTTTTGCTGGTTAGTGGTTTTTATCAGACAGATAATGGGAGAAAAGAAAAAAACTCAGGGAGGTACAATTACATCATCTTACTATTTCAGCATGATAAACAAAATGGTATTCACTTCCCTCCCCAGAGTGCTATGAGGCTTATTCCATTAAGGTTTGTCAAGTGCTTGGATGGAAGACCCTGTAAGTGCATGGTGTTATTACTAAATATTAAATAGAAAACTAGATTCTAACTATCAGGATAAATAGGCTAAGTTCTGCTTGGCTAAATGCACTTGGGAGAGGAACCCAGGACCACCACCGTGCCGTAGTGTGGCTCATCCTTATCAGATGACACCTCTTAGCCTCCAAAAGATCTGGTTTGCTCAGGTTCAGGCCTATTAGAGGTAAAATTCATCATCCCTATCCCTTCCCCAACCTTGAATAAAAATGTTACTCCCACTTTAGTGTGTATTATGCATAGTAGACTCATGCGATTTTCCAGGCATCCCTAAACCTGTTCATCATCCTGTATAGCTGGGACAGGAACACAGCATGCAGGTACAGCACACAGAACCTCCAGTGCCTGGTGAGAGCCCCTGGCCCTCCAAGCACAGGGCACACAGTCCCATCGGTCACTGGGCTTGTGAGTACCTTGCCTCCTACATCCCAGAACCAGAAGGAAATTCCTGCTTCGTGTTCTTTCTGCCTTTCACCACACTAGAGAGAGAACGAAATATAAATCACCCTATAAATGTTTCACCAGAGATAAAAGAAGGAGATGTATAAAGCGTTTTTGTAACACTGCACTGATCCATCAGAATTAAGGATAAAACTGCCCTTAATATCATGTGTGAGTAAAGGTCTAAAACATTTTTGCATTGATCATTCATGATTAAAACTAATGTCATCTGGGAGCTTTGGTGGTTTGGGGTTTTTTTTTACCTTTGCTGTCAAGTCAAGACTGTACTGGGCACAGCCATCTGGGGCTTAACATCTTTCCAAGCATGCTGTGCAGTCTGATGGCATCTCTTGCGTAAAAGGCATGGACTGACAGGGACTCAAAGGAGACACAACTGCTGCAGTGAAGAAGCTCCTTTCACATCAGGGAAAAAGATGGGGATTGAAAAAGCTATGGAAAATAGCATTTCTGGTGGGTAGAACAGGAACCTTAGTACAGACCGAAGCCCTTCACAAACAGGGTCTTCCGGTTTGAGGGAGCTTACCTTTTGCCAGTTTTAAATGTCCTTTAAAAGGAGGTAAGCAACCCATGCCTACAGAACTGCTCCCAAAGACTACGCACAACATGGAGCCCCCAGAGTGTAGCTAAGGCGTATTAGCTTGCTCCTAGTCATGTATTTTATTTGAAAGGAAAACTACCTTCCCTGTGCTCAGCATTAACAACCCGACTGCTGCAAAGGTAATAAGCTTTTCCCACCAGGGGTAAGCTCAGAGATGTTTTGAAAATGAAAATTTTGAATTACAGTGGTCTTGCTAGCAGGGACTACTAACTGAAAAGCAACATTTGCAAGGCTGATGGCTTGAGCTTTCATACAAAAATCCCCTACTAGAAACCAGGTCTTGAAACACCAGCAGAACAACTAGAAGCAAGAACATTATGCATGATGGCTTGCAACCTTCCTACTGCTCTCCCCCCAACTCGTAACAACAGGCTGAATTAAAACAAACAAGCAAACAGAAGACAGTCTGTGAAGACTTAACAACAGTCTCCTTCAATAATCCCCATTGAGTGATTCTCAGAATGGATGGCTTTCAGCCACACTGCTTCCTGACTGTGATCAAGGGAGGCTGGGCTGAAGCAGCTTTAGCAGGGAAGCCTGCTTCAGGAATACCCGGGCTGGGCTGCCAATAACTCAACAAGACATCCGCTTCCCCTGATACATGGACCAGCACAAACCTTACCAGCATGGCAAACTACTTGGAGAGCTTCTCAGGAGGGAAATCACCACCTACGCCCATTTATTATATTCTCTATTCATACAGTAGCTATAGATTCGATACAGCCTGCAAGTAAACCCTTGTTCTGTAGCTATGGTTTAGGCATGGGCTGAGTATGGGCTGAGGCAGGCTGCAACAGTGGCACCATGTCCTGCTTCTCAGAAATGTCCTTCCAGCACTAAGCAGCCTGAATCGGGAGTATGGACTGAATTGGAACCATGCAATTTTTAATGCATCTAATTATTGAATTTTTAATTTGCAGATTATTGACTGTATGGACTGTAATGGCTTTGAACAACAGGGTGACTCTGTGTGCCAGACATCTGAAGTAATTCTATGCAAAAAAGAGATGGCAAATTGCTGGAGCCTTTAATTACACTATTATTTAATAGTATTAAGGAAAGGCCTGAAAAAACGAATACTCTTCCCCTGAACATTTATCTACATCTCAGTAAAATGAAATGCCATTTATGTGAGGAGAAGGGAGGGGTGGCTCTGAATAGATACATTTGTATACAACATCTCTGAATGCGGGTGGTATGGGTGGCCAGGCCATAAAGAAGTCATGGTTTCAGTCCACGGGATTTTAACACTTTTTGCTTCTATGATCCGATAAGCCACCAGAATCAAGAAGCTACTAAATGAAAAGTGATTAGGTTTTGCCTGGCCTTTTTCTATGCACATGAACACTGTAAAAAGAACGATGCTATCACTGATCCCCACATCTGTCCGCATATTGCATGCTTTATAGACATAGGGCCTGCTGCCACAGAAATGGGGACTCCCAGATTTTTTTCAGCAGGCTTTTGACAGCATGTTCAGCACAAAAATCCATTCCTAGTGAAGAAGCAGCAGCCATGGGCTGGCCTCTCCACCACAGCCAGCCAGGTCATTCCAGGCGCTGCTTCCCTCTCTGGCAGCAGGGTACCACTCTTCTTTTTCTTTCATCATGATTTTATTTGGAAACAAAAAGAAACAACATCCTGCCATCAAACATCAGTACAGCGTAATTATTATAGCTACATTTTACCTACCACAGTGAACTATGTGGAGATCACATTACTATGTACCTACACACGACTATGCAAAGACCAACAAATATCAAGCCTCCAGGAATGTCACACATGAATGTCATAACTAAGCCAACGTCTAAAATAAACGCTTAAGAAAACCCTTCTCAGAATCACTCTACCTACATGCAAATGCATGTTATTAAGGCTGTTCTTTAAAAGATTTGAGAAACAACTTGTGCTAGAACAAGGCTGGATTGTTGCTTCAGATGAAAAACCAGCAATTATGCAGAGAGCTAATATTCTGCTGTGACTTCTCTTTGACTGGTGCTGTTGGAAGGAGCCCTGAATGACGGCAGGCCATAGCTCAGCTTAAACACACTGCAGCTGCTCAGGACATGCTGCCATCAGAAGCAAGTCCGAGGGCAGGCTCTTCTCTCTTTCATGCCACCGACTATGTGCCTGACTTGTATTTCTGCTGCCCCTTGCCAACAGCTGCATTTCAGGCAGGGAACTCAGAGCTCTGTGACAAAAAGCACCTTTCCTAAAATTTGAATACACCATGTCCAACAAATTAGTTGAAGATGAGCAAGTGTCAGTGGCTGCTTTAGACAGACACATTTTTACCCACTGCTGACCAGCTCATGCACTGAGGTCTAGCAGCGCCGAAAGATTACAAGGCAGCAAATACATACCCTGTTGGAAACTGAAACAGCGCACAGCAGAACAGAGCCTGCCAGTGGAAGGATGAGCCAGGGAAGGGAATTTTACAAATTCCTTTCAATGTCAGGTCCTTAACTTTGCAGTGGCAGTTCTGTATACTGAAGTTTTGTTTCATGCCCGATACATATTCCCCTTTCATGAAGAGAAGGCTGGGGACTGTGCTTGCTATTCTTGGAGTGCTGTTGCGGATGGGTGGAATACTAAGAGAACCACATCTAAAAATGTACACTCGCAGCGTCTTATCAGTATTGGACATACATACATTTTTCTTGAAAGTTTTTGCTATGAAATTGGCTGTCACAGAAATTCGCGTGCTTCTCCTTCCTGTTTTTTTTTAAGCCCACTACATTACTACATTTTTTGATGTCCATTTTAATGTTCCTTAAAGATAAAGCCAACCGTCTATACCAAAATTTCATGCACCCTTTTCTTCAGTTGAACAGAACAGCATTCTCACTACACAGTACAATTTCACGTACATTTCAGTAACTCAGTAAACTCCACCCAGATGAAAATATCCACCTGTAAGCATGAAACATTTCTGCTGTAATTGAATGTAAATGCAACCTTCCCCAACACACATTCTCTCTGACTGAAGAAAGTGCCTGCTCCACTGAGGTAAAGCATCGCCCTTTAATATTCTACCGTGGGAAGTGAGGCTGGTTCAGTTGAATAACTGGAACACTGACCCTCACTCTGTTCTACCCCTGGAAAACTGAAATCTACGGTTGAGCTAGCTAAAGTTTTCAATAAACTGTACTTTATCAAAATGATAATACCAGCACTTATCTATTTGATACAGAGACCTCATGGAATGCTTTATGGGAACAGAATACATGGAAGTTGGAAGTGCTAATGGCTAAACACAAGCTCGCAAATAGCACTGACAGTCCACCAAGCATACTGTCCTTTACATAATCCCTGTTGTTCAGCTGAAATGCAATTCACCACAGATTTTCCACAGCCCACTACAAATGAGACAATGGCAGCATTTGCAGTTTTGTTTGAAAACAAGAACTATTATTGATTGCAGGTGGAAATGCTGAACAATGAACCAGTAATTTCCATCGACAGCACTTTAATCTCTTGAGTAAGGTGCTCAACCAAGGCTTTATGGGCTCTTTGCAAAGCTTACGCTGAAGTGATTGGGGCACAGTTCTCTGAGCACAGCACAGAGAACTGCAGCAGTTGGACCAGAGATCTAGAGGAAGCAGTGCAGAAGAAACCACCAAAAAAACCCCCTATTTAGCATGCTGTGCGTCTGAAAATGAGGACTGTTTTGAACACTGTGCACATGAAAGCTCTGTGTGAAGGCTGGCTGGGATTACGCTGGCTTTGATAAAGATGAAGCAGGGCTCAGAGAAGTTGTACCGGCTTTAGCCACAGAAAAGCAAAACACACGTCTTCCAGAAAAGCTCTAAGGTAAAGGGCTTGCAGTACAGCTGGCCATCCCCAGGTCCCAGGATGACAATGATGGTGGTGATGATGATGATAAGAACAACAGCAGCAGCAGCACCACCAAAGTAATTCTGTAATGCAGACTAGATACTAAAGTAACCAAAGCCATCTAACGTGTAAGTGGGAGAATTGTTTTCTTTTTGAGCGAAGCTACTTCTGCATCAAGAGACAGCTTCTGATTTCAGAAAATAGGTACATTGGACACAGCAGTCAGCAAAGTAATGGAGAGAAACCAAAGAATTCAGACAGCTGACGCACAATGGAAAGATACAGTGCTCTATTAATAATGCTCACCTTTTAAGATGCGTGATAGGACCATGGTATTTAATATCAGTGCTTATCAGAAGCATCTCAAGAGATTTCGGCTCTTTTAATGTATGTCTCACAAAAGAAACACCACTAAAGAGTGCTGACTTCAGTGTTTTCCTACTGCTAACAGCTGCCTTTCAGGGAAGATCCCGTGAAGCTTTCCTCATCCACATTTGACTGTGGATTTCCAGGTTTAATTGAATGGGATTCAATAGCAGGAGCAGAGAGAGTTCATATTGTCCCTTTAGGGATTTGCTCACCAGAAATTACTCATTCATGCCATGACATTTTGAGGGAATATCATAATGTCGTTTTAGACACAATGTCATAACTTAGAGGAACAGAAGAGTAAGATGGAAACATCAATTACGATAAAAGAAAGGGCGTAAAAATCACAGTTTGCCCTGTGTCCTTCCTTTCACAGGGGAGTCCCTGTTCGAAGTAGGCTGCTCTATACCTGCAGTCGCTATGTACATTAACGATTCAGGTCATGACCATCACCAGTGGCAGGGTCACCTCCAGGCTATATCCTGCTGACCCGTGTTCATCCCAGCCAGTCCAAAATCCTCTGTGGCAGGATAGGGGGGAGCAGTGCTATGGAGAGCAGCATAGTAGGACAGTGGGATCCATAGGATCCAACCCATTCTCACAGCACAGAATGGTAAAAAAGGATTGATGTGGATATGGTGGGTATGCTTGTCTGATGGTACTACAGGGGGCAGAATGCAAAACCTTCATATATGCATATATGCACATGGATATGTATATGTACCTGTGTACGTATATGTCTGTGTGCATATTAAAGGACCCAGACAGTTATTTTGGTGCTTCTACATCATGTGCTGACACTGAATCACATTAGCAAGACCACTCTACAGGCTAACGTTATTTTTTAAAACTTGAAAAATAAGTGTGAAAAATAAGGCAAATGCAGAACTGTCATGGGAAGGCTGCGTGTTTGAGGGATTTAATACAGGGATACGGCATCCCACAGACAACCCACCCAGCCATGTACGTTGTGTGCGAGTACAATGGCTCGAAACCCTTCCAAAAATGCTCCTTGCTTGGCTGATGAGACGTGAGCTGGGAGGTAGAATGTGGGGAAATGTCCTAGTAGGTATGTCTTGAGGAGAAAATTTACTTGACTCTTGCCTGCGTGCATTAGAAGCCTCTATCATATCCTCTCTCTCTCTGTCTTCAACCTGCTATGTAACTTTATATTAAGTATAAATGCAAATAGGAATGAGTAATTTTCATCACGATTAAATATGTTCAAATGAATCCATCTGTTTTTGTGGCAATCAAACTTCAAGGAACAAGACTCCAAGTTTGTAAAAATATAAACCAGTGCTAGATAACACCTCTACGTTTGATGCCTGATCTTGAATTACTTATTATTTTTTATATATCACCTACTGTGTAAATTTTCACTTTCCAGGTATTACAACTGCTATACCAACAAGAAAAAGGCACTGAACATTTTAACACAGTGCACTGAATGGCACCAGAATCACCACGTCTTCAGGAACTATTTGTAGAAAGGTTCCCTCCAGATTGGATGGGCTGCCCAGAGCCACTGCGCCCACCCTGACTGCCCCACTACAAGTCAAGCAGTGCAGGACAGCCAGAGGACAATGTGCCCTCGACTCCAATGAGCAGCTCTTTGCAAAGACTTAACTGGGAAAGCTGAACTTCCACATTAGGGCTTTGCCACTGTGATATTATAATTACTCAGTTTTTCAGTTACTGCTGCAACTTCAATTCATTTAGCAGTAGGCTTTTTAGATTACAGTCCATTTATTATCAACGGGTTTTTTTGCACAGAAGGTTACGACAGTTTATTAATCCATCAACGGACTCCCTAAAAAATATGATCAATGATGCTGCCTGAAATGTCATTCTTTATACACTTTAGGAGGTTTGGCAATTAGCACTTCAAAACATTATGACTGTACTGAAGGTTTAAAAAATACTTGTAAAAAACCCCCACAGAATCATATCCCTGAAGAGTTCCGCTGACTTAACAAAGTGCTGTAAATCTTACCACCTGACAGCACCACTTCTATGAAATTATTCAAAGGTGCATGCTATTTGCAAAAGTTTGTTTAAAAAAAGAAAGTGTTCGAGCCAGCATTTGATTAATGAGACTCTGTCTAGAGCAACTCCATACTGCTGTGGTTCCTCAGAGCTGCGTTCCAGACGTACCTCAAAGCCCGGGAAGGACTGCTATTTTCCAAAGCATCTGATTAAAAGAAAACAACTTGACAGGGCTGCTCGCTCAATACAGTGTGGCTGTGAGTCTGGAGAAGCTCTGAAGTGCATTACAGTTCGCTTTTCTTGGGAGAAGAGAAGCTCTTCAATTACAAAAGGATAACGGGTGAAGACTGAATCACGGCGGTGCAAGTACCATAAATACACATCTCATCACTCACCGCATGCAGTGTGCGGATACAGCAGCAAGCAACACCTTGCTGCAAGCTGAGGGAGAGTTAAAGCTATCCACCCTCCTGCACTGCATTTGCGTTACATTCAAAGGACAGCGCACTTTTCTGAGCGTTGTTTTAAGAATACCACTTACTGTAGCAGTGTGCCAAATACTTGAGTTGATATTTAAATAATTCATGAATGCTAAACTCATCTTTTTTTTAATAGAATAAACCATCATATTCAGAAGCTGACCTTTTTACTCTGCCGTATAAACCCATTAAGAATACGGAAAAACATATCCAAAACATAAAAAGCTTTGAAATATCAATTTAAAGGCTACTTTCTGCTATATCCTTTATTGTAAATGTTACCAAGAAAAAGGCAGAAACCAAAAATCAATTTTTAATATGTTTCTTCCTACCACAGGGCATCGGAAACATTAATGGTTTCTACAGCTACATGGCTACTCTTACAAGCTTTGCTCTTCCCACATTTGCCTTTAAAACGTGATTAATGTATGTTTGCATATACATTTAAAGTACTTCTGGTTGTAAATTAATTAACAATAATGCAGTACACATAAACAACTTT
Source organism: Myiopsitta monachus (assembly GCA_017639245.1). Taxonomy (NCBI): domain Eukaryota; kingdom Metazoa; phylum Chordata; class Aves; order Psittaciformes; family Psittacidae; genus Myiopsitta; species Myiopsitta monachus. The sequence continues at coordinate 98,495,978 of CM029917.1, read as the reverse complement.
CCCATTGTTTGATTACCCAGGATAACATTTTGATATTTACATAGCTGCTGCAACTTAGGCAAGAGAAAATGTTGCATGTTTTTTATCAGCTAACTGGATTCCCAGCAAAGTGGGAATCCAGGCAGGAACCAGACTTTTGGAGTTAAGCTTTGCAGACACTGCTGTTCTGCAGAACCCTGCGAGCTCTAGGATGGATGTGTTTTGAGGTTTCCTGCCTTTAAACTTTCGATGGTCCAGGAGCACTGATTAGGTCCTAAAAGTTCCACTAAAAATAGGCATCACAATAAAATTATCAAGCAGTAGCTCTGCTGAAGTGAGTGTGCATGAGGGATGCTGATGAACTGCCTTGTGCAATTTGAGTGTAGAAATGCTCCCTTTCTTTTTCTTCATTCTGCTGCTTCCAAAAAGTCTCCCCTTTTCATCATAAATCCATACACACTTCTGCATAATCTCCATGCTCCATATTTCAATTCATATTTCATCCTCTTGCTCCCAGTCACTCCAGTTTCCAGGCTTTCTTCAGCACTACTGCTCAATCTACTTCATCACATTTATGGAGATGAAGGTGGAAATTTCCTCTGTAATCAACAAAGAGAAATAGATGCCTTTGAAAGCCTGCAGAGAGGGAGATCTGGATTAGGAATCTAATTAATTAGGGATTAGGAACCTAAATTATGTGTACCTCTCTCTATTCACAATGTAGGCATTTACTTCAGGAGGACTGGTTCACTATGCGCTTAAATGAGGGTGATGAGATACAATCTAAGGCTTTTTTCTCAGGTTCACATAACTTAAGTCTATCATAGGTTTCATGATGAATTTCTCTTCCTCACTTTCCAGCCCAGGGTCCTGCTCAGCAATATAATACATACGTGTATATTATTATTCTGCTAACAAACTGATACCACACACAAACCAGTAACATCTACTTCAGCCTGAAAGTAGCATGCTAGGCTAGCAAGCAGGAAAAAGACAACTGGAGAACACCAAGAGACTGTGAAACTATTGCAGAAAATCATTAAAACATGTTTGCTTGGGCTTCAGGTTTCTCTTACACTCTTTTATCTATGTTTAAATACCGCCAACCTTTTCAGACTGTCCCACACTTAGAAGTGTTAGTTAATTTACTGGATTGCTTGTGGGGAAAACTGACACCCGTACTACTGGAAGAATCTATGTGAAAATATCAGTATTTCAAAAATATACAGTAGCATTGTTACAGTAATACTGCAGTGTTACGGAAGTAAAGTTCTCCCTCTGCCTGTAAACACACCATTTAAACTCCACAGTGCTGCACATCCAAAGCCTCTTCTTCAGTCAACTAGAATCAACTTGGCTCCACAGCTGCCAACTGTTAACATATTAAAAAGAATCAATGATGAAACCAACTTTTCATATCATGTGAAAGCCATTGATGCATGTCATGTCATGCCATGTAGTATCATTTTAAAGTGACCCCTTAAGTGTTAAAATGAACAGCAGAAATCTACAAGGCCATGAAAAGGTTTTTTCTCCCTTTTAGAGAAGGAAGGGAGTAATCCAAGGGATTTACAATTACTTGTACGCTTTCAGCACTGAATAATTGCAGTAAGTGAGACTCTATTTAAACTATCTTAACCCACAGCTTTATGTCTGCCAGGTCAGTGCTGTCAGCTGTAAACTCCACTCACAGTATCACAGACACTTCCTAAATACCCTTGCATATCATAAATATTACTGCAACACTTTGGTATGTCAGGATGAGTTAAGAACAGCCTCGTCCCCAGTTTTAATGATAATCATGATGTCATTAAAATGTAGATTTCATTTTGGGCATGACCACTGTCAAGCTACAGGCATGGTAATACTCCTGTGGGGATCTGCTGAACCTCCGTAAGAGACTCCCCTGCTGAGAGGGAGGAGGCCCAGCCTTTCGAAATCAACATGGAAAATGTGAGGTCTCTCAAGAGAAAAAGATTTAATTCATTTTTTCATGTTAGTCGTTGCTACTTATTGATATCCTGAACCTGCTGCTGAATACTAGGGAATTCAGAGTAAACAACCGTAAGGTAAAGCTTTTACCTGCATGTATCTGAGCATTAACTGAAATGCCTTAAGGCAGAATAAAACCAAAATGCTTCTGAACTATTTAGATGAGATGAATAGAGCTTGGATAAGAATAAAAGATAAAGAGTATATTCACGATACTTTCCCTTACAGCTACCCACATCAGTCTTAAATATGATGACTTTTTGACTTAAGTTCTTAGAACTAAAGCCTGTTGCAAAGAACCCCAAGATCTGAGAACACATAACTTGATGAAATAGCCTAAACCTATTTTGTAAAAAAGCACTTACAGATTGGTCTTTTAATGGCAGGTTTAGAAGACACTGGGTTTGTTCTGGGTTTTTCTTTTTCCTCTTGAAGGCTCTCACAAAGTATTCGCCAGGGAGACTTTGGGGATGCGTGATTGAGGTACACCACCCTTCTGTGTACAGCACATGTAACAACAGACATGCAATCATGAATGTACCTTAAACCCCCTTCCACTCTATATTCTGAGTAATAACCAATGTCACTGCAAAAAAAATCTACTGCAAATGAGGTTGTATGCCAGGATAGCTTCCCCTCATCCCACTCCTGCTGCAGTCCTGGTGCACCACATCAAGCCCCAATGACACAGGAGAAACAGCGTGGAGAGGTCAGCCCTCACCTCCCCAGTGGGACATCGGGCAAACAGCAGGGAAGGATGGTGAGGGAGTGCCTGCACTAAACCCAACACCCCCAAGCAACTCTGGGGAGGAAAATTCTAACTTCTTCCTCGCGGAAACGAGCTGTTGTTCAGCTGTCTGCTCTCCCCTGGTAACTGCCACAGGCAGTTGTTGGGACCATCAAGCACGTGGCAGCCTACGATAGGTTGGTATCACCCACGTGCTGTTTAAGTTTGATTTTCCGGCCATTCCCTCTCACTTCTCATTGATAACGTGTGACACATACCCACATGTCCATGGTGCACCTGATGGGAACGGCACTGCGCTGGTGAGGCTTAATGGGGCTGTAAGCTACAAGGGCAAAACTGATTAAACTCTAGGAGGAAAATTCTGATTGCACTTAGTTGCAGGGAGACTTCCCACAGGTCCTGGAACCAGGGGTCCAAGCAGGGTCCTCCACCCCCTGAGGGAAACAGGCCTCCGAAGTTGTAATCTGTCCTAAAAGCCCCCAGCAGGGAATGCATCCTGCTCCCAAGCAACTCAGCACAGAAGCTAGTGATCCAACTCACGAGGAAGTGTAGCCAATTTCTCCTCTGAATTTCTCAGGATCATCTTTTAACCCTGGCATCTCAGCTTGCCTTTTTCGCCTAGATTAAGGAGCTATCTGCTGTCAAAGGTATCGCCGTTAGGTAATACCTTGTAGACCATCATCCCATCATCTCACGTCCTTCTCTTGGACAAAGTAAGTAGATTGAGCTTCTTAAGTCTGTAATTGTAGGGCCTATTTTCCAGAGATTGAGTGAATTTGCTACTGACTCTAATGCTGTCAGGATTTACTATCAGAGCCTCAGCTGAGGTTACTTCTGTGCTCAGAGGTCAGAAGAAAATGTAACTAAACCATCACTGCAATGTTCTGATTCCAAATATCTCCTGCAGATCTCACACTTAATTTTTTACAATCTGCTTTAATTAAGGCTTAGCAATCAGAAGAAAAAATCTTTGAAGTTTAACATTTCAATAGCGTGTGAAAATGTTAAATGCAAAGTTCTTTTGTATAAGCCTTACTCTACTCATTAGCAAATTTCCAATATATGAACCAGCTTGTTTAAAGCAGACAGAGAAAAAAAGACTGGTGCGGATAATACCTTGTGGCTAGCTCCTTAAATTCAGTTATTTACCAAATGTTATGCTGGTGACAGTGGAGTGCTTGGCAAAAGCTAGATAGTAAATCATACAAAATTATACTCTCATGCAACCTTAAATTTTGCATTTTAATTGTCTTTAAACAGATCCTGGCAGTGTTATAGCCTACAAAATTCAATGTAGCTCTAGATAACAGAAAAACAAACTGAGATATCAGAAAATAGCAGTAAGAATTATGGATGGATTTGTTTCCTCCCAACGCAGCTCATTTTATGCTATTACTTCCATACTGCTCTCATCTGGAGGGACTGCCAGTGGGAAGGACTCACAGGAGTCACTGTAATGAGTATCTTCATGGCTGAAGAACTGGAAATCAAAGACTTACAGGCATGTGACAAGTCAAGCCAAAGATCCTAAGAACTGAGAGGACTGGGACTGTTTTATATCCCTAAAAGTTAGCCAGAGAGCTGTAACAACATACTGTGCCTATAGCGTATGGAAGTACAATGCACTAACGATGAGTTGCATTTATAATGGTATTTTTGGACATAACTTAAAAAGAACTGTTTTCTTTTATGCTTTGGTCTGTTTTTGTTGGCAAGAAGGTACTTCCGCAATCCCGCCCACGTCCTCATGAAACGTATGCTACCCAGTCTAGTTTTCAGTGTCTGAGTGCTCGCACGACTGTCTGAACTTGATACCTAGGAAAAAAACAAGCGGTCAGAAGCCTCAATACAAATGCTATAATACGTATCCTAATAGCTCTACTGCTGAGAGACTGGTGTTTGTTTTTATTCTTCATAAAATTTGCATTGATAACTACTTAAGCTATATAAATGATTCCCACATACGACTTTCCTAATAATCTATAACAAGCCATGAAATCTACTGTTTGTGGTAAGACCCTCCCATGAAATCAGGCAACTTTGTCCATAATTTTGAAAGTCATACTATGGTAAATATTGCAGTAAAGTACAGTATAAAAATGCAAGTGTACCATAGTATCCACAGCGCATGTATTAATGCAACCATTAAACAGAGTGGTACTGCCACAATATTAATACATTTTAGATTACAGTAGCAGAACAAATACACATTAGGTTACATCATTTTCCTACAGTAATTACTGGAATACTACATTATCCATAAGAAACTGCCATCTGCCTTTGAGAACCCCATTCATCTGCCATTTCAGAGCAGTAGGAGCACATCTGGCCTCTCTGGAGACGGAGCTCCTGCCTAGGAGCAGCACTCGGCATTTCAGGAAGAGGCAGTGTTTAGGTGATGCTGGCTCCTAGGAGCTGCATAGGTACCACCAACATGGGAAGCCCTTTGGGAGTTGTTTGCTGCGACAGCAGCATAGCCCAGGGCCTGTGAATACCTGGCACTTCTGGGTTCCCTCACTGCTGCTCTCAGCCAAAACAAATCTAGTAAGAATGCTGGGGGACAGGGACAGGAGGAGCTTTGGGTTCTGATGGTGAGAGGCAAAGGCATTCTCTCAGTAATTCACCTGATTAATGCTGATCCTGATCAATGAAGATGATGAAAGGCCATAAACTCCTCCTGAGATAGTCAGGGCTTTTCAGCTTACAGAAAAAAAGCACAGAAATATTCATTTGGCTTGAAGTGTAAACTGAAAACCTTTGTTTGACCAGTTTTGAGGGCTGCCCTAACTCCTGGCCAGAAGCAATCCTTATTCCCTCAGAATTCCTGTTCTCAGGAGCAATGCAATGGCAGATTGGTGTGTGACAGGCCAGCCCCTGTGGGACTGAACCAAGCATCTTCACCAAACTGAGGGTCTTTGTTTCTCATCACATGAAATGGAGACTCCCAGTCCCACAGTGAGTACATTCACAATGCTATCAGCCTGCTAAATAAATGTAATTCTGAAGTTTCCCAATTGGGAAAGTTAACAACTATTTTCCACAAAATTTTACAGGAAAAATACTCCGCTCAATACAGATCTTCTCCTTGCAGAAAATGTGCAGAACGTGGAGAGACACTAGGATGAGCCACACAAAAATCTAGGAAGGTAATACCTGATAGAAGTGTGCTTCTTGGTCTGGAAAGCCACATTCTCCATCCCAGCATCACACATTCACACATGTGATGCCTGTTATTTTTATGCCCCTCATTTGCACGACAACTGAATCAGAAGTGCAGGACTTTCCATGCAAGCAGAACCTTGCATGACATTAAAACGCCAGATGTGCAAATACCATTAATTACCAACTGAAGTAATTTTTCTTCTGGGTCTCTAGGAAAATCTTTCCACTTTCATTTTCTAGAAGAGCACTTCTTAAACAGGTACTGCATCCCCACAACTGGAACGTGCTAGGGATGCAGCCAGCTCAGACACAGGCTGGGCAGAGGAGAAAGGCTTATAATGGACAAAACCTTGCTACATCCATGATTTACTCCTTGCACTGACATGCTCTTCTCCACTTCCAACAGGACCATGAAACACATCTTAGTTTCCTCCTCCTCCAAAAAGGCAGCTGGCAAAAGCAGCTGAGTTGAGGACAGGGTTGAATATGTCATGGAGTTAGTTTGCCCATTTGTTCTCTTCTCAGTGCTCCCTGCTACTTAGTTGATAGCATCACATCACGATACTCAGGGACAACTGATATCCCCAAATAAAAGGTGTGCTTGAGCTAAAGTAGCTCCTTACCAAGGTACAGGAAGGCTCAGGACGCTAAAAACCATGCAGGACACAGACTGTTCCCTGCTCTAGATAGCTGAGAGAGAAAACCCGCATCCCTCAGAGCACTGCAAGGATTCCCATGGGGAGTGCCCTTGTGCTGCTCAAGCCTGACCCTGCTGCCTGTCCTCAGGACTTGAAGTAGGGCACACACCTGTACCCTGCTTGCAGCTCCTGCTCAGCCCCTGCTCTCCCCACCACATGGAAGTGCTCTCTTGACGGGTGAGAATCCCCCAGGCAACCCATGCCACACCACATCCATAGTACACAAAGACCCTGCTTCTCCAGGCCCACCTGAAGGGAGAAAAAATCAGAGGAAAGAGAAGGTGTGCCCCTTTAAGAACGATATAATTAACCATTCCAACAATTTATCAAGGTTTCTCAGGCATTTCCAATCACGGAAATTTTAAATCAAGGTTGGATGCTTTCTGTCTGAACTAAATGCTCTTGTTCAAACAAGAATTATTTCAGGGAAGTTTGATAGTATATGTTGTAAGACGAGGTCAGACTAGATTATCACAGTATTCCCTTCTGGCATTATAATCTATGAATCTATAAAACAGAAAGGATTTAATTGATGAAGTTTAGCCCCATTAGCCCCTCATTACCGGATGACATTGTCATCGTTAATCTCTGACTACAAATGACTATAGATCCAAATTCAACCTTTTCTCTCTAATTTTATATACATTTTATATCTATGATATACACACATGGTTTCAAGGGATTATAAAATCCACCCTTTACCTGTCTCCGACATTAAGTACATGGAAAACATTACAGATTTCAGAATTATCCTACTTGCAGGGCACTGACATTTTCTTAATATTTATTTTTTCCTCAAAATGAGGATTTTTTTTCAGGAGATTTCAGAGGTAAAGGAAGGGAAAATTGATTTGGACTGGACAAAGACGTCCAGGGATCGCTATGATTAAGGCTGGGGCTATGTGGAAAGTAACGTGCAAAAGCTGTACCCAGAAAGATGACATAAATGTACTTTCATTTTAGCTCAGTGACAACCTTAAACAGACGTCCTCATCCAGATAGAGAGATGATCGTAATACTGTTATCAGGGAATAATGATTTACGAAAAGCCTTGCTGAATCCTGCTTTTGGATATCAAGTAAATTCTGAGCAGGAATTTTCTTATACCCATTTATAATGCCCCCCAAAGTTTGCATAAGAAAACATAAATAACTGAGAGCCTTCAGACAGTCCATTAACTTTATACCCCCCTGTATCAAGTCATTCCAATTAATTTCTCAGGCATTTACATCACTTTACTGTTCTTCCTTTCCAAATTTCATCGTCAGACAAGCAACAGTACTCAACACACTGGACTGCAGTAGAGTGGGTATTTCAGCTAGTTTCATTGCAGGCAACGAAGGAAAACAATCTGCTGAGTTCACTTCCGTTTGGATTGGCCTGCTGCTGAAGAACAACTGTGACTTAAGGATATCTGAGACATGTGAAGTATATAAATAGAGAAAATGCAGATGAAACATTTTGTTGACAGAAGTCAATGGCAAAACTGCGAATTTTGTTTCATCCCAAGCATACAGTGCTCCCCCACCCCATCTCTCCATCCCAGAGTGCAATTTTGATTTTTAGCATATAAGAATGAATAAGCATGAATGTGATAATATATTTTTAAAACATTAAAACCGAGGTTTATGGAGACAATTCCTTCAGGCACAGAGGGACCTGTCTTCAACCCTTGGAAACAGAGGTTAAACCTTCCTGATGCTCGACAGCACTTCATGCTGAGAGCCCCATGCCCATGGGTGCTTGGGGGGTTAATAAGGCAACAAGGTAACTCTGCAACATGGTTTGCTCCCAAAAGCGTTCACCAAAGAGAGGACACACACCAAAATCCTTGTCTCTCTTCCAAATCAGAAATGGTCTTTCTTTCTTTCTCGAACAGGCAGCTGAGAAATGAAACCATGCCCCCTTTTTCAACAGTTTGCTTCTCAGAAGAACAAAGTAAAGGAAGATATTTATAGCTCAAATCCTAAAGTAAACCATACCTGAGAAGCCGGATTAGACAAAAGTCCTTTTTTATCTGAGGTTTTTGCTACAGATTAGGGAGGATTAAGAAAGCATCCTGCTCTCGCTGTTGTGTGAAGGACTACAGCAAAGTGGAAGTTTTAGCAGCTCTCCATTAATATGAAAGGGCAGCAATGTTTAAAGGTAGGCACAAAAGAAGTTTTCTACAAGCCTGTGACACTTCCCAAGAGCTGACAACACAGAGAGTTCAAAACAAGTAGTTTGGGTTAATAGTGTATTTGCATGTAAATACATAAAAGCTTCAGTGCTGTAAAGCTAATTTAAAAAAGGACATTTCTCTTTATAGTTCCCTTGAGTATAATAGAAGCTATGATATTCCTTCTACCATAATGTACGTTTCATTAAAGAGTTGGAGCTATAATTGTCTACATCAGTACGTAGCAGCAGACTGGATAAATTGCCCACATAAATTACTTAATACAATTCCAAGCCCTGTTCCAGAGCACTGGTGACTCCTGCAAGTGCATCAGTGAGTCCTATCTGAGGTTATGCCTCTACCGGCACCTCCACAGGGCTTCAGATGGACCCAGAACAACCCCAAACCCCATAAAACCACCTAGTGCTGAACTCCACAAACAACATTGCATTAAACATTTAAACCCATTCACTATGTTCCACAGTGGACATGATCACATGACAGTAATATCGGAGATTTATGTGACAATTATGTATATGAAGCGATATGCAGGCTATTATCATTCTTAATAAATCAATAAAGTCAACTGAAAAATTAAACTGAGCATGTATGGAACATTTGACAGCAAATACATTTCAGTCTCTTAAGCGCTGTCATTTTCATTGCAATTTACTGCCTACTGTACAGGAGGGTTAAATCGGAAAAGTGAATAAAGCAAGAGAAGAGGTCTCAGGAAAGGAACTACAGTGCACTGAATTGCAATTTACCACTAAATCGGCATGGTAGAAGGAAATTTTTGTCATAACAGGGCTGTAACTTTTTTTTTAAAGCCAGTTTTGTCTTGAACTTGAAGCTAATGTTCATTAATGGCAATTTTAGGACTGTACTAAAATATAAAATACAAAATATATTACAAATGTAGAGATGTAATTTGATTAGTTTAAGGTTTCTGTGCATTATTCCTCATAAAATATGAATGCTGTTATCGACTTAGTAGGTAGGATGCAATGTATCTCCTTTTTAAGCCGAAGAGGAAAGAGGGAAATCTGTGAGACAACAGCCATTTTCCGATCTAATGTATAGACTCAGCACTCTCCCAACTGAGTTTTTTGATCTTGATCACATTTTGCCTTTCTAGAAGATAAATTTGTATAAAGGATTTAAGCTTGCCCATTTTTCATCCCACAGCAAAATACAGAGTAGTTTCATTTAGACTGTATGGTCTCTGACCTCATACACAAATGCAGCAATATATGGTACTTACATAACATATATATAGGAATATTGTCTTGAAAGAATTACCTGTAACAAACATGTGAAAGTTTGCACTTGTTAATCTACAGTGTTTTAAACAGGAGAACAATAACAAAGCAAGCAGCGCATGTAGCCCATCCATGTGTACCAGGATATTAAAAGCTGCTTTGTGAGTGCCTTTATGAGCCCCCGTACTCCCTGCCCTCTTTTGTGGAAGTTATCGCTGTATTAGATGTTGTTGAACATATTTGATATGAAAGCATTGTCTGTTTGCTACCCGTATCTAACGAGTATCTCCCCTAGAGTTGCCAGCAAGGTGCTGATTAATTAACTGAAGTAGTAAAGCTGAATCGTACAACAGCTGTTTAGAGATTTGTCATTAACTTGTTCTCTTTCCCCATCTATTCATTCCCTTGCAGTGCTACCTCTAAATCACAGACTTAGGAAACTTTCCATTGCACCTACCTTTACTTGTTCACACTCCATACTGAAGGAAGGGGTGGCTGCTCAAGGCTTATTTATAAAGAGAAGGGAAGCATAGGAGGGAGAAGAAGCAAATAAACTTCCTGGAAGTCACAGCCCTGCTGTCACTTGCCACTGGCAGCTGACAATAGATGGTCCTCCAGGCAGAATGTCAAGACAGGAATCGCATATATGCTTCCGCTGATTGAGAAGTTCAGCAGCCTGACAGCCTTGCCCTGGGATGCTCGGCGTCCCAGGGAGGCAGCTTGGCTCTCTTGGCCAGCAGCAGCATGGATGAGGGCAGCTAAGCAGCTGCAGCCCACTCCCATGGTGTAATGACACTTGGCAGAGGATCCCAACCTGTGGACCTCAGCTGCCCCACTGAATAAAGATGATTATTCAGGAGAGTATAATCTGTATTAAGTGGCAGACGGAGGGGTGGGGGGAAGTGTTGATAGGCCACGCATTTCTCATTAAAACATGCTGGACAGGCTTTCTGCACTTGGAGGAGCTGCACGTTTCCAAGGAGAAGGTGCGATGGCTGTTTTATTCATTATAGCCTGGGTGAAATTAATGCAAGGCAAAGTTTGGCACACTCCCCCGGGCTGATCACCTGATCACCTGAGTAAGCTCGGCTTATTCCTCTTGACGTGCTCTGCCGTGACACGCTGGAGATCGAAACGTTAACACCAGCTGCATCTCTAACTGCTCCTCTTTGCAATTTAATTTAATATTACGCTCCTTCACATGGGCCTCGCTTTATTATGCTTGAGAATTATGAAAACTGAAATTACACATGTGATTAAACACCATCTAATCACTCCATGCACTAAATAAGCCAAAATGCATCGGAAAATAGATCAGGTACAATTTTGGTATGAAACGAATGCAGGGATGCATTGCATTGATATAGACGGAGCATCTGCCTCGTGATAAAATTAAGTCTTGTGACAGAAATAAATCACTGTAGGGGAGAACGTAAACCATTATCCAATAGCATTTTCTCTTTTCTTCTTATGTGACGGGACTTATTGGATTCCCTGATGTAAGACAGCCAAGTGCATCCATGATATGATGATAAATCAGGAAGACTACACGATTCGAAATTTAACAGCTACTTATTTTTGAGATGTTGAGATAAAGAAAAAAAACCCCTTTGATTTCTGCAAGTAACTATTAAATTGGGAATCTCCTTTTCTGATAATCTGATACTCTGTTACTGTGTCATATCATCAAACAACGCCAGCAACCAGCAGTGGGTAAAATAGATTCTGGACTAAGATGAATATAGGAACCACTTATCTTTCTTTTTCTTTTCCAATAGTCACAGTTTTATCTAAAGAACACCATATAAAGGTTACAGTTGACATAAAAATGTACTGTTCTTATTACGTTTTCATTTTTTGCATGAATATATACTTAAATGGAGGCAAAAAATGTTTTTTGTTGCTACCTTCTACATTTGAATGAAAAAATCCATACACTACGTTAAAAATACAGAATAAATAATGGAACTTCAGCATGTATAGTGGTTGATAAATGTGATTCACAGAACATGCCTTCATGTTTTAATAGCTTTCCATTGTTAGAAGTATGCTATTAATTAGTGGGAAAAATGGATTCATCTATCCAGGATGTACCTGTATTTCTGCTTTTAACCCTTTTTCACTATGGTGACTTTTGGCTACTACCTCAAAACGTTAGTAAGAGCTGGAAGGGTTGTTACTGAGGGAAGATGGCTAAGGAAGATTTTTGTAGGCACATTCTTAAGCAATCCTGTGGGGAATGCCGCTTAAAACAAGAATCACAATTATGTAAAGGATGAAGTCATGATCAAAATATAAAGGAACAGATGCAGGTAAGGAGTATCAACAGCAGTACTGCTAAGCACAGTGCTGATTCTGTTGCCTTTGTGGAAATACAGCAACAGCCTTAAACCTGATGGTCTTGCAGGCAGGCAGCAACGTCACCCTTTGAGCACAGTGTCCGCACATGATCATCACCATAAAGCCACATCATTGGAGCTGCCTCTCTGCAGTGTGCACCACGATAAGCTGTGCTGGGGAATGGCTGAGAAGGGAGGGAGGGTGGAGGGGAGAAAGCACTGAACGTTGATCACTTGCAATTATGGTAATCTCCTTCAAAAGCTTTAACTGCTCTGAACTCTGGCTGTCTTCAGACAGACCTAACTCCATGCACAACACCGTAAAAGATATTAAAGAAACGTAAACTGCTCTGGCTGGGTATCAGCCTCTTAATGAGCATGTGGTGCTCAGACATGGGGCACTCCACACAAGGGAAGGAGATACCATAACTCTCTCGCAACCTTATGGAAGTGATACCGGTAAAGCTGGCCTCTGCCATAGCACAAAGCAAGCTTAAAATCATGGGCTAACTGCGGGCATTTCCTCAGAGCAAAAGCAAGGAAAAGCATGTTCTCTCTGACTACTTGTCTCATGCTGTTTGGGAAGCACCATGCTGAAGAGGTGAAAGCCAGTTATCATTTGGCATCCTCTTGCTGACAAGGACATGATAACTGGCACTTGCTGATGTTCTTCCAAGTACATCTGGAAGATAAAACTTTGTGGGGCAAATAGAAAAAGCAGTTGTCTGGAAACACATATCATAGACGGGGAAATGAGAACTGAAATAAATGAGACAGCAAGGCAAACCAACCAGGCTGGGAGGGATAAGGTGTCTCTGCCAGAAGCACACCAGCCATTCAATTGGACTTAGCCTGGGCAGGAGGAGGATGCATCCAGAAGGAACATTTTGCCCATTTTTCCAGCACTCGGGTAAATTCAGAGTAAGGTACTGGTGAGCTGTAAGGCTGCCCTGCATCCAGCCTGCCAGAAGATGAATCTAGCTTCCCAGTCAACAACCCAGTTTGATACGTGGTCCCAGTACATACAGTGTTGACAAAAACAGGCTGTGTAGACGAAGTACCACAGCTAAAAGCCTTGATTACTGTACTGAGGAAGAAATGGACTTTGCCTAGCCATGTCTGCAACCTTTTCTTTTATCTTTTCAGTGATATTTTAGCAGGCAAGTTTGACACGTATTTAGAAAGAGCAAGTTTTAAGTGACTGGAGTGCAGTAGTCTGTCCCATTTGTATCACCATGGATGGAAGCCTTACAATAACTTCATCAGGTAACTTATTTCTACCCTGAACTAGTTGCCTTCTTCCAAAAGATGAGACACTTAGCATTGTAACACCAAAGTCAACAGTTTTTGACCTGAGGAAGCAAGAGCAATTCCTGATGTACCTGTAATTATCTGTCAAAAACACATGCAACTCCCAAAAATACTATTCACAGTTAATGTAACATAAATGTTGAAACAAAGTGCTCAGAAAAGGTAGGAAACGTGGAACGTGAACAGACACTTAAACATTCCTTTTGCTTCTGTGCTTATGCCTTTAAATAAATCATCTTTCTTAAATTAATAAACATCACCAAGAAATCTCAACAGGCACTACCACAGGTTGACACAAGAACCTTATTATCATCCAGTATTTCACACAGGAAGAAACAAGAGAGTGTACCAGAAAACACTGAGACTTTAACTAACATCAGCTTAAAATTATTCCATCTCGCAGGGCAACGTGGATTTTCAGGCTCTCTCCATCGACTACACCTCTGCTGCCACATCCCATGGCTGCACCACAGCGAGCCCCAGCGAAAGCTCCAACCCAGGCAGCTGAGGGGCAGATGGGCTGTCTGTAGGGCAGAGCTGCCATGGCATTCAGTCCCTGGGGTCCCCTCCCACTCTGTCTCCCCTTACCGAGGGGAAATTTCCATGAATGCAAAGCCTGATGCCTTCATCACCTCAGAGCCAGAGAAGGGATGGTATTGACCATCAAAGAATCTGGACTTCCACGGTTTGGGCTAGCAGGACATCATAGATGCAGGCAGCCTACAAGCCCTACGCTGCCAGAGTAACCCAGTTCCAAATCCACTCTTACCTACAATGAATTTAGGCTGCTAGCTCAGGAGCAAAGATGTGTTTTCTTGCAGACTCTTCATTTAGATAGCTTAGAGTAAGCTCAGCTGCAAGACCAGATGGTGAGATGGGCCATGGTAGAAAATGGTATGAGATAACGTTTTTTATCCACTTTGATCAATATCAGTGGGAAAATCTGAAGAGCAAGAGGAGAGAAGATAAATACATGCATAGCAAATTGCATTTCAAATTATTTCCACAAAGTTTAAGACTAAATTTGTTTTAACACCCATCTATAAAATCAGGGCATAAAGCAACCAGTATGTTATCACCAAGAGCATTCAAGTTTGGTTGCCCTTCAGAAATGAGGAAGATCAGGCTGTAATAGCTTTATATGTGAAAACGGTCTTTGATTGACAGAATCTAATAATTTGAAGGGCAGCAAATCCACATTAGGAAAGCAGTATTCTCTGTTCAAGTTCTGGCTTGCAACATCTATTAGCATCTTAACATTCGCTTGTACAAGTTTTGGCTAACTGAACGTATTATTATTCTGTTACTGTGATGGAAAAATGGCAACCTTTCTTTCTAATGATAAAAATACGTGGGTACTTCTCCTGTAGTTTATATATCTTACACTGTAGGTCATTTTTAAAGGGTTTTCTTTTCTAGGTCCCACCATTTATCTTTTCATTCTGAGAAAAGGCTGGTTTATTTTAGCACAGTAAGACCTTCACATAACTTTCTGGTATCAAGTATTATAGCGACATGGCAACTCCCGTGTGAAAGGTTTCCTGTAATGCGTCTTGTGCAGACAAATAAACACAGGGAAAGGGACAAAAAGACAAAGTACACATAACCTTGTTGCTGCCTATCTGACAGAAATACCTACAAGCAAAGAGAATTAAATGGAAGTTTGATTGTAGAAAGAACGCTGGCAACCCAACATTGACATAAAACTGCAAACCAAAAAAATCTGAAGCATAAACCATGATGAAGCACATTTTTTTAGAAGGGATGGGGGGGAGCACAAAATGCTACACATGAGGGTTTTGCTGAATGCCCATTATGAAAAATATTTGACTGGCAGCAAGATTATATGATTCACCATAAAAATGATAGCTCTGAACAGATAATCAGTCCATTAGCAGGACAAATGCCAAACCCCTCGCAGTATGGTACTCCTGATGTAGCACTTCTTCACCTGAATACCATAAGAGTAGGAAGAGCCCATGTGTACACATAATCGTGTATGTGAAGAGGTGCTGAGACTGGGGAGAGGATGTTTCTCGTGCTGTGTTTCTGCTGCTGGCTTTGCCCTGATGTCCTGTTTTAAATCCAGAGATTACACGAGGGTATCAGCCCTTCCAGGATGACACATGCTCTATACATTAGGGTTCATCAAGAAGAAATCAAGGAAAGGTGAGGGCATCTGCCATAGCCCAAGCTGGAGGAAACACAGAGACCCCTGCCACAGGAGAACACAAGGAGACAACATATACTGGTTTTGTGAAATAATCCCTTACTGGGACATCACAGATTTGGGGCAAGAACTTGAAATTCCAGTACTGCTGAGCACACAGGTTATCCAGGACTCTGGAGCCTACACAACCAGTCTGGCTTTGTGGCACACATTTCATGTGAAACATGCTGCAAACTGTACCTTTTAGAACAATTATTGCCTTTTTAAGGACAATTATGTATTATGTATGATGTATAATTTATTCCGGAGGTTACCGGTTTATAAAAGAGTCGTGGGCAAACCGCCAAGTTATCGTCTGAACTGTAGTTATGAGTAATAAGAAGGGTTATAATTTACATTCGTACTCTGATTTTAAGTTAATGAGCTATCCAGTAAGAAACCCAGCACTTGGTTTTTTTCTTTCTGTGCTTTCTTATATTCAAGAATACAGCTTGGGTTTTTAATTTGTCTCTCAGACACATGGTACCCTAAATACATTTTACTAAACTGTTAATGTAGTGCCCATTTGCCTGAACAGAGAAGCCACTACGGGCTATGGCTCTGTCTTACACACAGACCTTGACATTTGCACTTGCTCTGGAGAAACAGGAAATATGACCAGGAGGAAGGGAGGAAGAAACTAAGGAATGAAAGAAGGGAGGGAGAGAGGGAAGAAGAGAGAGAGGGAGGGAAAAGAAAATCATTGTCTGGGATACATCCACTTCCACGTGGCCACCAGCCTCCAGGACAAGGTGCTTCAATGAAGTATTTCATCCTCAAGAAGCATGACACTCAGCTGCAGCACTGGGTATATGCCACATCCTGGCTGGGGACTAATGAAAGTCCAGCCTTCTAGACTAGATGTGAGAATGCCAGCTGATGGAGCCACACTGTCACATGCACTCAGCTTTCCCCAGCCAACCAGGACAGCTCATTTACATTAAAAACCTGGATTAACTGTTGAGCGGTGAGAGACTGGGATAACCCAGCTGGTGAGCAGCCTCTTTCTTTTCGGTAATGGAGAAATAAAGTAGAACACCAAGGAGGAGCCTGAAATTAGGGAAGTAACAGACTCAGTTCAGCTGAGAAGGAGGTATCACAGTGTCCTGGTAAGAACATTAAGAGACAGAACTGATGTGAAGGACAAGACACTGGAGAACAAAACTGCTGTATTTAAATACCATAAATTGAGCTTGAGCAACCTCCTCCAGTGGAAATTGTGCCACCCCATGGCAGGAGGTTGGGCAAGATGACCTTTAAAGGACCCTTCCAACCCAAACCATTCTATGGAACTATGTCTATGAGACAAGGACAGAAAGGCATAAAATACAGAGGCTTGATCTTAAGAGAGCCACTTACGTCTGTCACCAGAGAACAATATTTAAAACTCCTGAGCCTGGCTTTGGTGAATATAAGCCTGGCAGGATCACCAAGCTCAATTTGCTCTTCAAACACATGGCAATGCTAATGGGAGCCCAGTGGTGCCTCCACTTCCCATAAGAAACTTGTAATGACTTCCCCTGGAAAAAAATAACAAATTACTAAGTCCTTGGCACATACAACAGAAGCAATAATTAGCTGATGCCACACCTGGAGTTTTTGTCAGTCATCTTCCAGTCAGTGGTTGTTATGTGCTACTCTGGTGCCAAGTATTAATTATCCAAAAATTAGTGCTTGGTGATGGACCAAGTCTTTTGTCATCAAAGCTCAGTACCACCAGCAGAATGGTATGGAAGAAATAAGCCGAAACAGCAGTCAAGGAAAGGCAGTGGCAGGAAGCATCGCAGAATTCTCACTGAAAGTTTTGCTGATTCACTTGCTTTTCACCCCTGTGTCTCATTCCTGTCTCTGAGGCCTCACTTCACCCTCTCAACCCCAGGACTTGGCTGACCTACCTGAGTCAGGACGAGAGCAGCTCAGGGCTCCCACTAAGACAAAGAGAGCCAACTGCAGAGTGTGATTCTTTCCAGTCCAAAGACCTAAAGACAGCTCTGCAGGTACCACCTTCTGCCCACTGACTACTTAGGGAGCCAAAAGCTGCTCCATCATGGAATGGGCCCAGGTTTGCCAACTTCCCTTTCAAACCTGGTGAAGTCATCTTCTCTAAGCTGGAGGAAAGAGCTATGCCTTGGTCATCACTCACATTAAAGCAAGAAAATTACTATTATAGCTATAATAATAGAGGTGGGATTTACCTCTCCACTGAAACTGTTCCCCAGCTTTCACAGTGCTGTGGCAGCCCTGTGGGCCCATGGCAAGACCAAGATGTCCTGGGTTCAGCAGTAGCAGTCATTTTTCTCCTTCTTGGTAGCTGGTGCAGCGCTGTGTTTTTGATTTTGGGCCTGGGAGCAGCACTGATAACAGCAGGGTTTTCGGTTACTGCTTGGTAATGTTTTGGTCTGACCAAGGACTTTCTGAGCCTCATGCTATGCCAGGGAGGAGGGGAACCCGGGAGGAAGCAGAGACAGGACACCTGACCCAAACTGACCAAAGAGGTTATTCCATACCACAGCACGTCATGCCCAGGATGTAAAAAATGGAGGGCAGAGACCCGGAGGGGTGGGGGCTCGCTGCTGGGGGTTTGCTGCTGGGTCAGGCTTGATATCAGGCAGTGAGCAGTTGTATTCTCTTTCCTTGCATTTCTCTTGTATTATTACTGATGGTAGCAGCAGTGATTTGTGTTATACCTTAGTTACTAAACTGTTCTTATCTCAAGCTGTGGAAGTTACATTCTTTTGATTCTCCTCCCCATCCCCCCGGGACTGGGGGAAGAAAGAGAGGGAAGTGAGTGAAAGAGCGACTGCGTGAGTTATTGAGGGGCTTAAACCATGACAAAAGAGTAAAGCTCAGGCAGTAAGAATGGACACCCTGGGCTCAATCCTCCATTTCGCATTTTCACAGGTCAAACTGGATGGAGGAAGCTGGATGCTTTCTTCTGCAGTGTGAGTTGGTTCCAGAATAAATCTCTTTCACACAGTTACTGGATTACCTACTGTCCTTTTTGTTTAGCAAAAGCCTTAAGAGATTTGCTTGTCACTGATGCTATAATTCCATAGGACAAAATCTTCTCTTTCTAAGCAGTGTTCTACAAGCAAAGCAGTTATTTTAGAGTCCTACAACCCTGGCACAAGAAAAGGGGAAAAGAGGATCATCCAGAAGAACTGAAGGAAAACTTCTACAAGAAGATGAGGTCAAGGGCTTAAGGTTTAAAGTACTCACTAAAAAGATGTGAGACCCAGAGTATTTCTCTCTGTTTGCTAGGTTTTGAACACAGACCCTAAGGCTTTGGAGGTTTCTTGCTCTCAGGACTCTTATTAATACTGTCCCACATGGTCAAACATCATTAAATACTAGAAACCTGAAAAACACTTCCATACTGGAACTCCAGCTTTTACATTATGCCTGAAAAATGGCATAGAGATGAAGGAGATCTGCCACAGACTTACCACATCCTCTGGCTTCATCACCACCCTGGGAGATATAGGAGCCAGACAGATGATGCACCCCAAGGCCACCAGCCTGGAAGCTCAGTCCTGTTGCATCAGGGCTTACTCCTGCTCGCTGTGGGAGCTGCTGACAGCATCCTTCATTAAGCTATTTACAAAAGGAAGTAATATGCCTGACAATAAGCATGTGAAAGGCATAGTGTTACCGAGTCAGTGTTAGCCTAACACATCTCTAAATGAACCTCAGCAGCTTCAAAGGAAAGAAGGAAACTTCTACAGGATGGAAAGATAGATGAAATCTGGGAGCGCTAAGAAGAGGGAAATGATGGGCGTGAGGGAAGGAAAAGGTAACCCTGGATTTTGCAAACTGATGGTCTCCACTAGGACCACAGCTTACATCAGGGAAACCCTGAAGCTACTATCATTTATGTGGTGTCCTGAACAGTAATCACTTGAGAAGCAGGGTGTCATAAACAGCTCCCTGATGGTCCTCCCACTCCATGCTGGCTAATGCTGGAGCAGCAAAGAATCCTGACTTGAATTTCTGGTTTTATTTTTAAAAGGTAATAGATACAGAAATATGCAAAACATTTGTGTTGGTAAAAAAAGCTTACTAAGATACTAACGGGTGCTTTCAAAACGTAAACATAGAAAGATTTCTAGATTAGAAAGAGATAAATACACACAATTAATATTAAACTAAACTGCTTAGCTATTGTTCCTCAGCACACAAGAAGCCAGTATTCGCACACACACGCATACAACATATGATGCTGCAAATGAAACACAAAAAGGGATATAAATTCCTCCCATGACACTTGTGTAGTGGGGATGTGTTAGAACCAGTCATATCCTCAGACTGTTATCTATAAAAGCCATGCAGTTCATTAGTCACTCTTCTTTGCTATTCAAATTACAGTATGGGAATTTTTATGCCACTTATATCACTCCTCTTCAGATAATTTTAGCAGGAGCCCACCTAAATATTAATGTCCTCCACTGATGCTCTTCATTACCCTCTATAAAACAATTGTCCTAAACCTGCTTCAGTGCCTGACTGCAACAGCTGGACATCATCACCCACAAAAGCAGGACCACCTGCAGAGTAATGCTGCTCTCCCAGAAACCCATTTCAAACCACCACAGAACATGTTGTCAGTTTCTGGCCTAAGCAACTCCACAGGATCTTGCCTTTGGCTACCCGGGATGTCCGGATCAAGTTCTTACATGACTACTTTAAGTTGGCTGGGGGGAGGGTCAAAGAAGGAAAATACTTAGAATGGTTTAAAACCCCACAAGGAAGCAGGTTAAGTTTCTATAATTAAGAGTACTCTGAAACTGCAGCTCAGATTTTGCTGGAAGGAAGAAATGCAGCTGAGGGGTAAACACAGACTGTATGTTGAGTCTGTTGGAGATGCTTAAGCTTTTTGTGACTGATGCTCTGCCTCAGCAAAAACATGAGGAAACAGCTTTATAAGCTACCCTGTGGTACTGCCCTTAGGAAGTGTCCTGAGCCTCTCAGAGAAGAGAAATACATTAGTGAAGAAAAACACACAAAGGGGAATGCTTTCTAAGCGACAGTACTCACTCAGTGACTGAATGAAGGCACTTGCTCCCTGGATCTCAGTGGTACCCACCAAACGCCCTTTGCCAGTGCTGGTATTGCCTAACCACTCCAGCAAGCGCATCCATTCCTGAACCTGTCCCTGGTGTGAGCCTGGCTGCCTGCTTGCATTTGAGATGAAGATAAAACATGCTGCCCGGGTCTTACCAAGTAGCGACTTCTTCAGCAGCATTTTTAGACAACCCTGAATTTCCCTGACTTTGATAATTCTGTGCAATTGCACTTGAGCTGCTATGATAAACACCTGAAATTAAACCATATTGAGGTTCTTTCCCATCACAGCGCAGCTCCATATCCAAGCCCCTAAAGATGTAGAACAAAACAAGACTCAGCAAAGTGTTTAAAATGTCATGGGTTACTTCTTTCATATTTCTACACAGAACTTAATGCTTTGCAAGATGTAACCAGGCTTCTCCCTCACCTTGATTTATGAAAACTTCAATTTAAAAAGAGGGGAAGGAAATCATGCCTTACGCTGCCCTTAAATGTCAGTCAACCTTAAGACTAGGGAACAGGTCCCTACTTTTCAAATGTCAGTAACACTTCTCATAAAAAAACCATGGGCAAGATGTCTGTACAGTTCACATACCATATGATCTCATTTTCAACTGTTTCTGATCTTTCTTTTCTTTCCTGGCTGGCTAGCAGAGTAAACCAATTCACAGTGCCCTCCCATCTACAGCTCCATCATAAAAACAGTCATGTTCCCCCTGATATCTCACTCTTTCAACACTGTTTCTTTTCTCCACCCCACCCCGCCATTTTAAACAATACCTTCAAGTTACCTTTAACACCTTAGAAGATAGTGCCATAAAAATAAACAAAGGACCCAGGACTAAAATTGAACATAAAAGTTGTGCAGATATTGTTTCTTGACAAATAGCCTCTCCAAACATCATAAATTGTCCAAAACCTCTTAAACCTTTGCTCTACATCACCCACGTAGGACTGCAAAGGGAATACAGCCAAGGAACTGCAGGCTAATTGAAAAATCATTCACTTGAGATACGGTAAGTATCGTGCTCCAGTTCTATGAAAGTACAGAGAAACTTGACACAAGTGGCATCCTCCATGAACTAAGCAATTGACTAATCAGCAAACTCAAAAGGAAAATAATCTGTTTTTTCCTCCCTTGCATTGCTGAATTTGCATTTAATAATTCATCTGAGAGGATATAAAAAAAATAATCCTTTGAGAGACACTGGGTGGCACCGATTCCTTCACAGCCTCCAGGACTGCTGCCTTTCGAAAAGAAAACAACAGTATTGACTGGTAAAGCTGGTATAAGGACCCAGGAGCTGCTATTTCTAAGCCCTTATTATACAAAGATCGTTATCACAGTTTTCCATTAGCAAAAGTAAGTAAAAGGTCTGCTGGATAACTGACGATGTTATATTGGGGGAAGGGGAAAGAAGGCTCGATATTATACTGCAAGAGGTATTCTATTGATTCCGACTTTTTGCACGATCTTTGTGCCTTTTTTCTTGAGGCCATTTAGCATTGACTTTGCCAATTATTTTACGATCAGTAGGAGCTTCTAGATTTTACAGGTACAGTACAAATGGGAACACACGTAGAAGCTGTTATTTACCTGATACTTTAATATTCTGCGCTCACTGCCCTGCAAAATCCTTTTTAGCAGGTTTAGTATATCCCTCTATCCTATAAAACCACATCAGACACACTTATTTCAAGTTCTGTCCTTCCACTGGGTTCATGAAGCAGTGAAAACAAGCTGTGATGTCACGATTCCCCAAAGTCTGCTCTGTGCACTAACAGCATTTACCTTCAGACTCTCCTTTCATGCTTCAGTAACTGCATTTTTCACTGTCACTAGTTGCCTCATCCTTCTACTCCCTTTGAAGCAGTAGGCTAGCACACATGCTTGGGCATGCCTCATATTGTGATAGTATAAGTGTAATTGTATTCAGAGAAATACATCACACTGTCCATTTCGGAATCCCAATGAAAATAACATCAGGGATATTGACATCATCGTCAGAAGATCCTTCCATTATCTCTTTTGGATGATCACAGCATGGGTCATCCTCCCCATCTACAGCAGCAAGCTGCTAACATGACAAGACAAAATATCCCATTTCCGAAGGTTCAGCATCAGCTATTGACGAGGTAATTCCAGTTAAAGCTCTGTATGCTTTGCACTTTAAAATATATATCAAAATATACAGCAAAACACTAATAAATAGCCAAGAAAAAACATCTACTTGGACAATCTCCAGAGAAAAAACACGTTCGATACAGGCATAGTGCAAATGAACAAACAAAAGAAGCCTCAATAGGGAAATGATATAAAAGCATCAATTTACATCATAGAACACCATACCACTTTTTTTTTTTTCTTCTCATTGTACAATTATCAGGCATAGTGAGAGTCAGGAAAGGAGGCAAATGAAAAGGGAAGCAGAGGGAGGATCTGGATGGATATGGGATGCGTAACACATATCGTGGCCACATCCACACTGAAGGATCCAGGAGGAGGTTTCCCTCCACCTTCAAATCAGCTCTCTTTCCATGTATATGAATAAAAAGCCACTGAGCTTTCACAAGGATAATCCCACAGCTCATATAAGTAAACCCTTATGCAGCTCAGATGTATCTAGTATTTATTTAGGCAACCTGAAGTTTCCCAATTAGCAATGGTTCTAGAGATTCAGCACTTGCCAGCTTCGTAATTAGCCAGAGTACATGAAACAGTGCTTTCCAATCTGTGGTCCACAGATCCCTCTCAATCTCCATTTCTGAGGAGTTTAGGAATGATTATTTCCAAAGTGAGACTACTAGCTGTGATCTTAGGATTTCTATACAGAGATTAGTACATCCAACAGAAATATTTCACAGGTCTTCATATCAAGGACAGCTGAATACTATCAAGGTCTAAAATTGACAAATTTGTTTACTCATTGATTTTGACTTGCGAATATTCAAACAAGTCTGCCCAAACGCAGCACCTGAAACCATATCCTCAGCTCTCCAGAATACAGTTTTCTCAATAATTTCTTGCCCTTCTTTCTTTACGAAGTATATTTCCTCCTCCTTCTCCAGGCCATCACCCTGTGACTGTGCCTGTGAAGCCGATGCTTCCAGACTCCAAAAGATTCCCCATGGATCACAGGGGTTCCACAGCACTGTCTCGGCAGGATTTGTTTGCTGCACCAGACACCAGATGAAGCATTGAGCTAATAAAAGAGTATTTATTATTGAAAATGTTGTGTGTTGGAACAACAGCAGCAAAAGGGGCACATTTGGGCCTCTGGAAAAGCTGCAGCAGATGCCAGCAACTGGACAGCCAAAAAAACAGGCCATGTTTTAAACAGCGAAGTCCAGCTTTCTGTGCACTACTTTGCATGAGATAATACATAAATTTATGTAACCCATTTTGCAATCTATGGATGGAAAACCAGACGTGCCAATTTTTAAGCTATATATTTCACTGTGAGCAATCACTGTCACCTTACACAGGGCAAACACTGAGAAATAAAAAGAAGGGAAAAGATGCTCTGACCTCCTCCCAGCCCTGTACTAGCTTACCCATGCCTTACTGCACCATGGCCCTGAGGATGCTTCTTCTGAGCAGAAGACATCTGACTCCCAGGGAGGGAGAGACAGAAGAATCTGTCCCTGCTGTCTCCAGGCTTCCCAGCTCTCATACTCAGCCATCGACACAAACATACTTGGTATTTCTACTCTTTTTTTTAGTTCTGGTGTCATTAAAAAAGAAGAAAAATCAATACAATTAAATACAAAAAAACAGAGAAGGAAATTACAAAATATAATGCTAAATATTTAAATAGGCAGTGCTGACCACTAAGATCTTCAAGGTTTTATTATTCCCTGTTCACAGTGTAAATGGATCAGTTATTTGCAAAAGACAAGTAACCGAACGGTCTTAACTTGGCAATGCAAACTGATAACTCTAAACAAAACAACAGCAGTAATGGAATATTATCCTGATAATGCTTCCTCCCAGTTCATACTTTTTAAGCTGCAGTGGTTTCCAACCTGAATATTCAGACAGAAATAATACACCAAAAGTTGTGGCTTATCAAAAAACCGTTTTGCTTGGTCAGTCTCTTAGCCCAATTGCCCCGAAGGAGTTAAACACCTCTGTGTCTCCCACCTTCTCAGGCAAGTACTGTAATGGGCTACATGGAGCATAATGCAAGGACAGAGAAACACTGCCAAATATTTGTTATGCCTAAGATTTATGTACATTTATCTAATCTCCAATATAATACAGGCTGACAGTATAAATAGGGCAGCTGAAGCTAATCTGTTCATGTTCCTAGTGTATGTAAATAGTCTTTTCTTCAGTATGTTTCCTTAAAGTATGGAGCCTGCAATTATCTCTCACAGCTACAAAGGCAATGACATATTACTTAGTACTTTTAATAATGATAAATTCAGTCCTGGTGACAAGGGAGTTTAAACCTGCCAGGCTACAAACTGCAGCATAAGATTTTCCAATAGACCCCAGTAGAGATGTTTTGTCCTACAGGCTCACTCATTTTTAACCTCTCTGTTTGTTCTGTCCTGGCCTCTCTTTAACACTGGAGTCCTACTGTGGTCATTCATGAAGTCACGTTCTGAAGACTGCTGCTCTTGAGGTACTAAATGAGATAAATTATTTCTCCTATTAGAAAGACCAAATGTGAAAACTGGGACTTGGAGAAAAAAAAAAGAAAAAGAAGAAAGCAAGAATGTACAAGGCACATCTCTGCATTTCATTAACATTAAACTTCAAATAAACATCTGTGGAACTGTTGATACAGTTAATTGCACATCATCATCTTCATGTCATGGTTGGATCATTGTATTTTGGAAGTACAACAGAAATCTAGCTAGAATGGGAGACTCTCAGATTAAACAGCCTCTTCCTTCCATCCCTCTTTGATAATTACTCATGTTTTGATGAGAATGAAATGCCACCCAGATTTTCCTCGGACAATTTTTGTCTATCTCCTCTGTTTAAGTTAGTTTGATGTGCCAATAATACCTATTTAAAACCATCTCTCCCTCTGTCTAATACCTCAGCCTTTAACAGACGGGTGTTTTCTACTGCACGTAGTTACAGGCAAAGCAGCTAAGAAAAATACAGTGCAGATGGTACAGGATGAAACTGCAGCTGAAGCAGTGGTTTGGCAAAAATGAAGAAGAGCAAAACTAACTAGTCACAAAAATGCTTAAAGAAAAAAAAGGAGGAAAGCAAGAGGGACCTGGGATTAGGATGCTTGAGATGAAATAGTGCACACTGCTGGTCTGAGCAAAGATTTAGCTAGACTTAGCTATTTGGGCTATGTCTATACATTGAAGGTCAACCTGGATGGCTGGAAACCAGGTCTGAGCTTCACAGCACAGCTCTGGTGTGAGCTCTCCATCTGCAAGTTTGCAATTATTTAGTGCACGTTGATGCTCCAAACCTCTGCTCATGGCTATATAGAAACACACTGATTTTTGTGCCAAGACACAGTAAGACTGTGCTAACTCCAAAACAACCTGTTCCTCCAGAACAGTGGCAGTGGAGCTGGAGGTTGGTTGGTCCTCAAGGGATGTGGCTGGTCCCCACCAAGCAAAGCAGGCAGCTTCTGATCTGAACCTCACCTTCAGCCAGGTAGGCACCCCACACATTTGCACCCAGGCATACCTTCTCCTGTGCGAATGGAAAGGCAACAGGTTTAAAAGCAGGACAGGAGTGAGAATTAACAGCGGAGAGTGTTAATAACCTGGAGTGAAGAACCAAGGGCTGCACTGTATTTGCACACAAGTAACACTAATTTGACTTTGGTGGGTGGATACTGGTTCATAGAGTTGCTGTATTTCTATGGAAATGTTGTGATACATGCAAATACCTGTTAAGACTGTCAGCTTCCCGAAGGCTTCTCATCTGTGGTCTGTTCTTTTAAATATTCATGGCCTGCTTGCTCCAAACATGCATGCTAGTCCAAATATCATTCATGTGATGGATGTAATCTCCAGAATTAATAGGCATCCATTCACTGTGGCATGTGCTACATCTAACTTTTACCCAGGATGTGTCTATTTGCTCTCTCTCATGTGAATTTCAGCAGGAGACAAAACTGAAAGCAATAAATAGTCAGAGATGGAGCCCTGAAGAGCCCAGGACTGGCAATGTAATGTCCTGCCAGCATACTGACCTTTTATTTTTCTAATGAAAACACAATAAAATGGCACTAAAAAATGTGAAATGGCAATTTTTAAAGCATTTAATATCTCTGATCCCTATCACTAGCTGTACCACCCAGTGTTTTCAAAATTCACTGGCAATCATCTCCAGTGCCATTTCAACCCTTCCCATCTGAGCTCACAGCTTTCTGGCTCCCTGTGGGAATGGTGACCCTGGGTCTCACACCCCAAATGTACCCAGGAACCCAGGCAGCACTGATCGGAAGTATCTCCCTGTGGCTGAAGACAATGCCCCTTCTGCAAAGGGGGAAGGTCAGTCGCATCCCCATTCCATGCTAAACCTCCTTTTGGAGGCTTCCCTAGAGGCTGCCTCCCTGCTGCTGCTGGTACAGGAGGAAACTGACCTAAGACTATCACTTCATTTTATTCAAACTGCTACAAAGCCATCAGACCATGGTAACGGACTCAGTTTACATTCAGATGAGGAACCTCATGCTGAAAGTTTGTCCAGCCTGTTGCTGATCCCAGCACTGACTCCAGCACCAGCTTTCAAGACTCGTATTTCCTGCACAGCCATAGGTTGGGAACATGATATCTGAAATTATTTCTATGTTAAATCAGCTGCTGTGTGCTTGCATAATCACAATAGCAGAACTATCATTATCAAGCTGAATTTCATGTGGAACGTGGGGAATTTTATGGCTGTTTTAATAAACATTACACTGGTTGAAACTTCTATAAAATAAACCATTTTTGAAGTTAAATATCCCCTTCTTAAGTGCCAGACTGCTAAGACATGCATGCAGACAGAAGCCTCACTACAAATCTTATTGATTGCCACAAAAGATCCACCACCACCCATTGGAAAGGCAGGTGAGAATTAATTCAAGGCACAGAGGAAACAGGAGCATCCAGAGCTGTGCCACGCAGGAGCACTCCCTATCACCCCTGGGACCAGTCCCTTTCAGTGCAGTGTCCTGTCCCTGGCTTCCTGCATGGAGCTAGTAGCTCATTACCCCACTAACTATTCCAGCAACAAGGCCAACTGGAAAGGGTCAATCCTAATGGAAATGCTGAAGCCATACTGCCTCCAAATCACACCAGCTAGATTTAGTTTGAGTATTTATTCAAATACAAAGGTAAAGCAACAGAGAATGTGATACTTTTCTGTTGTGAAGTTTTCCAGACGTCCCTCATCATTAATTTCGGACAGTATTTAAATGCCTTTTTCTCTCCTGCTGAGCGACATTATATATAAAACTCACTTGATACTCACAGATTTATGGGTTCATGCATAATGTCATTTTTTTTCAAAGCTTTACAAAACCCTTCATTATCTCTAGACTTAACCAGGCCCTTCTCAGTAGCGCTGATTTACCCCGACTGCCTAATTCATTCTTTGCATTCTAGTCCAAAATTGACAAATGGAAATTAGATGAAAGGACGGTGAAAAAGAGGCCTTCTGGACATCACTGGGAGTACTCCCCCCTGTAGTAAAGTAGAAGAAAGAAAGAAAGACCAGGCAAGCAGGTTTCATCCACTGTTGCAGAAAAATCCCAGCCCACAAGTAGACTGCAATTTAGTACACAGTGAGCTGTCTTCTACTGAACAATTACTGGAGACAGAGTCGCCACGTATGATATTTCCAAAAGGATACATTGACCTGTAAAGTAGAACTGGAGCCAAAAAAACTACAGTAATCCAGGTTCTGATTCTCCTCCTGAGATACAAATAGTTCTTACTTTAATAGAAAGTGAGATTAAAAATCAAGAGAGAGGCATTCATGTCATGTGGGAAGTGAAGCAGATCTTCAGATTAACCCATTAAACACAAAAATACAGTACAATGCTATAAGAAAACATGTAACAGAAGAGATAATTATGACATGTTGGGCTTGCATTGAAAGGGAGGTTTGTAAAACAAAACCAGCATTGCACACAGATCTGATTAGCTCCCTGTTCTAAGACAATCAAGGCACAGGAATGGCCAGGGCAGCATTTTTCCAACACTTGCAGTCTGAAGACACCGTGTTTTAAACATTGGACTTTGGCATTCACTGAGATGACTTTTTATGAATGGCTGACAGAAAGCAGCTCACACACAAGCAGACGATTTGCATATGCTAATGTACTGAATTTAGAAGTCATGGGAGAAATTTCAAAGGAGGGTGTATGCACTGGTTGGGGTGCAAACAGCTGAGCTCTACCGGCACATGTGGCATCGTTATTAAGAGTCACAACATTTCTCCTTGAACAGCAGTTAATGTAACTGGACAAAGCCTAAGCCTGCATGAGAGACCCGAAGCCATGGGCACACCAAGGCACACCAGCACAAGCACCAAACCTACTCCCAGTAGAGGCAGGGAGCTCCACAGCCCCCAAGCTAAATCCCTCCATCATCCTTTCATGCAGCACGCAGAGACCAAAATTCCATTGTTTTGAAATTACGGGTTTTACAATAGACAGAGCTGGCTCCCCCAAGTCCTGGTGTGTGGCACAAGGGGCTGCGAAGCCTCCAATGCCAAGACTAACTGCCCCCACCATGCCACCCTGGGGGGTCATGCTCCCCCACCGCAGCCAAGGGAAAGCTCAGTTTAATGGAGATTAACCTTCCCACTACTGCCAGTGCTGGGTTTGCCCACCTCTTACACGCAGCAAGTCCGGCAGGGGAGTCCAGACACTTTTCATTAAATCCTCACAGTACTCCATCTCCCTCTCCTTTCCAAGAAGCTGGTGCAGGATATGGGGTCACATCTGGATATACTGATCAGAGCTTTCACCACTCTGGCATGCAAGCAGAAAACCACCACCTTTCTCTGATATCAAATCCCAGTATTAGTAATGGAAAAGTTAGGGTAAATACTGTTAAAAGGGTTTTGCCTTACCAAAAAGCAAGTAATTACAAGTTGTGTACAATTCTTCCATATTTTCAGCAAGAAATGAGCAGTTAACTCTCCCTTTTCCTACTTTGTTTCCTACTCTTCTATTTTCTTTAGTATATTTTTTGTGATGAAAGGAGAAGGAAAGGCAAATCCCAAAGAATACAAGCTGGAATACTTTTTTTGGGGTTGGCAATTTAGGGGACTTAACCCTTTAATAGTTTCAAGACATAGATGATGTGCTATGAGGCAATACAAATTTATTTATTTATTTATCAGATCTATCATTTTTCAGGCAGCTGTAGACTCCAAATATACCCCGTGGTTTTCAACCTAGGCAGTCATGATTCAGGGGTTGTTAGTGGAAGAGGTTGTGTTAAATCAGTGAGCCTTAAGTACAATTAGCAATAAATGACCAAAATCTAACTGAAAAAAAACCCCCATATATTCTCATTGTAATGGCACCAGTATTACAACCTCCGTTTAGCACAGCCAAAGCTTCTAGTGAGTCATTTTGTTCCATGGTCCCTCAATAAAATGCATTCCTCACTTTACTGCATACCAGACAAAATCTGTTTGCTGATCTTCAGGGTATTACGCAAAGCATTTGGGGAGAATGACAGGAGAGAGAGAACTGAATTTTGAGGCATTTGTTTGATCTATTGCTCTGATGATTTAGGCTGATTCATAGGATGGGTTTGGGCTCTGTGTGTTACGGTTTGCGTTTTATGCAGTGTTTTTTATGGCTGGATTCTCAGCAATGTTCAGTGTCCTGCATCTCTTGGTACAACACACAGATTTCAAACAAATAAAAAAACCCAGCATTTAGCACCTGCTCTCTGGCAACCCATAGCAGAATTCAAATAAGAATTGTGCTGTTAGAAAATCTGGCTGCATCTGAGGGCACTGGCCACTTCAAAATCTGGTCTTGAGCTTGGGTTTATGTGATTTTGAGGATCAAAACAACCTTCTGAATCCCAGCTGGGGAATCCAAAAGAAGACAGAGTAGTTTTTCGCAAAAACCTCAACAAACAGAAATGCTGCAGGATTGACTCTTTGACTCCCTTGCACAGACTCTTGAATCTTATTTTTATAGCATTTGCTTTTCTTCTTTTGTATTCTTTTACTTAAAAATAAGTAGGAAGCAACATGTTCTTTTGGTCAAAAGCTATTGTTAGCATACATTTTACAAATTTAAACAAATGGGATGGAGGAGTCTGTTGTTCTGAGAACTGATTTAGCACTGGATCACTGAGAAGCATCATCTCCATTCAATGAGCGGAACTTCCAAGTTTTTTCAAATGCCAGGCTTCATTACTAAATTCCATGTTCATCTTATGAGGTACCCACACAGTCATATCCCAGCAGAAGTGAATCCCTCATGCTGCTAGAAGCATCAAAATAGAGTAAAAAACCTGCCAATCACCTGAAAATGAGAAGCATCAGTCTTTGCAACCTAGTTCTACAAGGCCTTTTACAAAAGAAACTAGTCAACAGAGTAAACATCTGTGATCAAACACTAATTTAGCACCAACAGAAAATTAACTTCAAATCATCTCTTTGTCACTGTAATTGATTAAAAGTCAAATGAAAATTGATAACATGATTTTCTATGTGTGAATGTATATGTGGCACAAACTCTCAAGAGCTCTATCGGCTTCATATATTGATTTTTTTCCAGATAAAGCCTTTCAAGAGTACATTAGTCAGTCCACTAATAAACTTAAAACGCAGACTAATTATACCAACACGAGGCATTAATACGCTCCCAAGACTGTTGCATTTTGGTGCAAAAATAAAATTCTGAAGAGAAGTGTGAACCCAAATAAAGCCACAAAATGCACGAACTATTTCATTATCGCTGGGGGCTTGATGATGAAGGAAGCTGACTGCTTTCTCCTTATTCTACTTTCCATTTAAAACTTTCTCAACTTTTTATTAACTCTTCTCCAGTCACATCCTATTGCTCTTTGCACGTCTAAAGCTCTTTTTTTAGGTGTAGGTTACATATGAACGTGGTTTTTTTCTTTAACAGATTATTTTCTGCATCACAGAGCAAATGCCACTCTGTATCGACCCCTGAAGAGAATGTAGCCAACAGAGTAATAAAATGTTATTTCATCTACTCTATGGACACTGATTTTTTTAATATCACATGTAAAACCAACCAAAAAAAGATATTCTGCCACAGAATGTCCATTTGCTTTATTACTGCATTTTCCAGACTGGACTGAAAATAGTAGCAGAAACATCTGGCAAACAGCATTAATTCTACTAACTCAAATTTTCATCTTCTTATCTATTGATGGGAATATGCAGAGGTATGAGTAATGGAGAAAAAGCTTATTAGAGATGTTTCACTTAGAAAGTAAAGAAAGCAAACTTCATCCCTAATGCAATCATAACACAAACCCCCGAATTTTTGGACATAAACTCATGAAAAGAAACATTTTCAGGACTTTCCAAATACCTTCATATTACAGCCAAGTTCGGTCACACCACTGCAGCCATGTCACTAGACCAGGATCTATGTGTAGGTCAAGCAACAGAAACCGATGGTAGAGGGCATTACCAGGAACCATCTCTCTTGGTCACAGAAGGGGAAGGAGGACAGAAGGAGGAATAAAATCTCCAGCCACAGATTTGAATGTTGGCTGCTAGTGCTTATCAGGAGATGGGGAATCTGCAGATGAAAGGGGTCCCATACCAGATGGCAGCAGTAAAGCAATGAGCAGCTAGAAAGGAGCTGAAATGGGAGAAGGAAGCTTTCACAGCTTTTGGGGTGGACTGGCCAAACAGAGGAAAGAGAGATGTGAAGAGTGCAGTGACTAGCTACAGTCTTTGAATGATGCTGCCTTTGCAGCAAGACCTAGTCTTACTTTAATCCTAAAAAGATGGCAAGAAATAAGGCCATTTCATGCCTGAGACCAGAAAAAAAAATAAATATTGCTCATCATTAACACTGTGACAATCAAAAAGTAGTTAAATTTTAGTGCCTTAAAGGTTGGACCATCCATGGCTCCAAAGCATATTCCCTTACTTGTCATTCCCAAGCAAGGCCAGCAGGGCCTTTAGTTTATAGTACACCCTGGGCATTTCATTCCTCACCTCCCCAGCCAGCTGCCTTACCCTCTGCTCCCAGTACCAGCACAGGCAAATAATCAAATTAGCTGATCGTTTCAGGAGTAAAGCAGAGTTTGCACATGCAAATTTTATCACCTGTCTACACAAGTAGTGCAATCCATGCAGACTGCAATTCCTGTGTCCGCTTCTACATTTGCTCCATCGTTTACCTTGGCTCTTAACAATTATTATTCAGCATTTCAAGTGCCATCTGTGCTGCTGCGAAGTAAATGCCTTCAAGTATATTGGAAACAGATTTTCTGAAGTTTTACCTTGTACCAGGCACAGTCAGCATCAGAAAGATGCTCGCTATGGAAGCTGACATGTATTTAGCTGTTTTTTCATAGGGATTTGTGTATTTAAATTTAAAATGTGTATACCCAAGTTACCAAATAGAAAACAGGCACAGATAATGAAGGAAAATCACTGCATTCCAAAAAGCACTTGCTCTCTGTGGGTCAAATTCAAATCCACACACATGGGAAACATTCACTTGCATCAGGAGTAAATTTAGTCTTATAATAGCTAACTGTATCTTGAGACAAAACCCTATTAAATAACAAAAAAGTATCCATGAGTTCAATGCCCAAATGTCTCAGCATTTCTTGACATCTACATCAGTTGCCATTAATATAAAAATGTGAAATATAATGACTGATATCCGCAAGACACATGAAGCTGACTGTTCTAAGATGCTCGGTGACAGTTTAAACTAGTCAAAGTGACACATGGGAACAGATCCAGACTAACACATCTCTGCCCACCGTCTTAGTGTAAATGTCAGCGTGGAAGTAGAGTCTGTGAAAAAATATCTTAAACGGGGTTTTATTTTCCCCCTTTAAAATTCAATCATTAACAACTGTTTGCTAATAAGTCACGTTTTCTTTGCAAATGAAATCATAGCCAGTGATAAACACCATGCAGTGTGGGTTTTCAACAAAAAATAAACTGTAGGGAAACCATAACCACAAGGACAGCTCTAGAGTATTTCAAGTCACTAAACAGACAGATCGTGTTAAAGGAACAAAGTTTGAATTTCCTTCAACTCCCTCTCCTGATGCTGAATGGTATTACTGATTGCAGCGATATTATCTCTATGACAGTTATGCCTGCCTACGCAAGGCACTGCCAAAGTGCATAGACTGGGCACCTGAAAAGTTTGGTAGATGAGAGAGACGGGTTAATGTAGCCCCAACACCAAAGACAATGACATCCAGTCTGGGACCTGGGCAGACAGCATGCTGTCAGGAGCCTGTGAAAGGCTTGAAATAAGAAGCAAAGCAAGGGTGAAGTATTCCAGCCCACCCTGAGTACCAGGATGCCTTTTCAAGATGAGACCCACCACCTCCAACACATCCCAGCAACCACCTCTGCCCCAGGGTGTAGGAGAGGAGCCGAGAGGCTGCAGGAGCCCCCAGCACGTCCTCCATTGTCCTTCTTCCCGCTCACCTTGAGTCAGAGCTCCACACGGTTTAATTACAAACCACAGACTTGTGCAATTCTATTAGCCAGCCTAAAGCACTGGCATTAGATAAGCTTGTGCTCTGAATCCAGTTACTAAGACACTGCCAACAAGCTCAGAGATTCAGAGCCTCTTTTCTATGCAGGTCCGTTTGGCCTGGAAATAGCATACATATACACTGACTGGAGTTTAACAAAGAATGTTAATTTGGGTCAGTGAACTACCACTAATTGAATTCTAGTAGATGTCACCATAACTCAAGTGCTCCAGCTCTCTCAAGCAAAATGGCACCACACTGAAGCAGGCATTTCTAAGGCACCGGGGGAGAGAAAGTCTGTCCTTCAAGTGCCTCATTTCTTCCCTTTCCAGTTTTAACTACTGCTCAGACATAATAAAAAGCAAATGAGATGCTGGCTTGACAGCTCCCTTAAAAGATCTTCAAGAGCAGGTTTTCGTTTTTGAGGGCAGTGCTTGCTCTCTCCAAAACTGAACAAACCTTGAGCTACTCCACACACAGGCACAGCTACAAGGATTTTGAATACAGAGCTAATATACTTTAAAAGCATAGCAGACTAGTACCCATCCCCTCCTTTATTACTTGAAACACATCATTTTGAGTTCTTTTTTGCCCAAAACCAGCATCCCTGTGGTGGCTGGGAGCAGTAAGCCCAAGGTGCAGCTTTTCCAAGACTCAAGGAGCCCAGCAGCATGGGAATGCTGTGAGACTGCACACAGTCCCGCACGCAGCCAGACAGAAGGAGAAGGGATGTACACAGGAGGAAAAAGGGAGTTTATTTTAGCTGAAGTAAGCTTAGTGTGATTCACACTAGCTTAGACATGGCAAGGCTCCTTCTTAGCTCATCTGAAAGTAAGAGATTTGCAGTCAACAGACCATGAGGGTGCTGGCTCGTGCCTCAGTTAAGATAGAGCACAGAACACAAGGTGAATTTTCCACTGGCTTGCATCCTCTATAGTCACTCATCCCTGCGCAAAATGGATGCGAAACTGCTGCTGAAGAACAATGGTGGCATTTTGCACAGCTGTGAGTAGTGACACAAGGGGCAGGCTGGTGGAAAATCAGACCCAGTGGATTCCACCCTCTAGGTAAGTCTGCGGTAGCACCTGGCCCCTCTGTAACAGGCCACACTGGTGACGCTCAGCAAAAATACCAAGCAACTCCTGGAATCCAAATGTAAAAAACCTCCAAAAATGAGATGTCAACCTAAATTCACTATGCATGGTTATATGGGCCAGGCAGTTACACATCCAAGTACTTACCCGAACTGCAAGATATTCATATGACTCTAAGAACTTCCTCTTCCCAACCGAGCACAGAAAATATCTGAGGGACTGGGAGGGGTGAAGAGAACAAATTCTATTTCTTTTTTGTCTGCTGACCAGAAAAATCAAAAATAGCAGATTCAAGACGTATGGGTTCAAACAAATACTGCGAGATCTTCACAGAAAATTGCCCTTTCTAATTCCTATAGCTTTTAGCCATATGGTACCATGTGTCATTGCAGAGAGAAACAAAGCAGAGGCAAATCTGATAATTGAACTCTCAATTTGGCCCAGCAGGTTAAAGCACTAAACCTGTATTCATAGGAGGACACACAGACCATTACTAACAGAAGTGCCTTCCAGGTAGGGCAAATGGTGCTTTAAAGTTGTATTGGGTTTGCATAGCAAGGTTTGGGTAGCTATGGGGGTGGCTTCCGTGAGAAGCTGCGACAAGCTTCTCCCACGTCCAATAGAACCGACGACAACTCCAGGATGGACCCACCGCTGGCCATCAGCAATGGCGGTATGCTGCTGGTATAACATAGTTACAAAGGGAAAAAAAGCCTGCTGCAGAACAGCAGTCAAGGAGAGGAGTGAGAATGTGCAAGAGAAACAGGTCTTCAGACACCAAGGTCAGTGCAGGAGGGGAAGAAGTGCTCCAGGTGCCAGAGCAGAGATTCCCCTGCAGCATGTGGTGCAACCCATGGTGAGTCAGCTGTGCCCCTGCAGCGCATGGAGGTCCATGGTGGAGCAGATTTTCACCTGCAGCCCGTGGAGGACCTCATGCTGGAGCAGGGCGATGCCTGAAGGATGCTGTGACCCTGTGGGAAGGCTGCACTGGAGTAGGCTCCTGGCAGGACCTGTAGATCCCTGGAGACAGGAGCCTGTGCTGGATCAGGTTTGCTGACAGGAACTGTGACTCCACAGGGAAACCATGCTGCAACAGTTTGCTCGCTCAGGAAGAGACCCTGTGGAAGGGACCCACGCTGGAGCAGGGGAAGAGTGTGAGGAGGAAGGAGCATCAAAGACAGCTTGTGATGAACTGACCACAACCCGCATTCCCTTTCCCTTGCACTGCTGAGGGGCAGAGATAGAGAATTCGTGAGTAAAGTTAAGCCCAGGAAGAAGGCAGGTTGGGGGGAAGGTGTTTGAAGGTATAGGTTTTATTTCTCGTTATTATACTCTGAATTGATTGGTAATAAATTAAATAAATTCTCCAAGTCTGGTTTGCCCGTAACGGTCATCACTGAGTGATCTCCCTGTCCTTATCTTAACCCATGAGCCTTTCATTATATTTTCTCCTCCTGTCCAGATGCGGAGTGATGTAGCAGCTTTGGTGGGCACCTGGTGTCCAGCCACTGTCAACCCACCTGTAAAACAGATGCCTGAAATGTCTCTGAGTCATCCTTAATTGGAGACCCATCCATTTGTTAAGACACATGTGACCTGTTTATGCCTGGGCAGTGAGCTGAGTTCATGCAGTTTAAACAGAGGTATCAGACATGGATACTGCAAAGGGTTCTGGTTCCCCACAGAGGAGGTTGAGCATTCTGCATGCACGAGCCACCTCCAAGTCACATGTTCTTTAGCATCCGTCCCTCTGGAGATCACCTTAGCACAAACTCTCAGGGCTGGCAAGCACTGAGAGCACAGACCCCTCCATCACACAGGGCACACCATGCCCCCAGCCACTCCTTGATGAAGCTGGACCTTCAGAAAATAACACTGCATCAGCTTCTAAAGAGCCACCTAAGATGCCCCTACATACAACCTGCAATGTGCCTCCATCATCAGACCCATATATATATCTATAGGTGAGCAAATTCAAACCCTGTGTCCACCTTCATAATCTTGCCTAGAGTCAGCAGGACAGAATAACAAGTAAAGCCTAGCATTCTCCCACAGTGCTGCTAACATTTCTGAAATGCCACCATTGTGCCACCATTCACTGGAAGATGTGGACATGGTGGGCAATATGACAGGTGCTAGAGGAACTAACCTTAGCTTTTCCTATGGTTTAGTGTGAGGTGTCCCTGCCCATGGCAGGGGTGCTGGAACTATATGATGTTAAGGTCCTTTCCAACCCTGACCATTCTATGATTGTATGCTGTTGTCTTTCCTGTGTTACTCATCCCATCTTGTCCTTCTACTTCATCTTCATTTATGTCTCCCATATTCTTCAACTCTCCCTTTCCAACAGACCCCACAACCATCAATTCAGTACCGCTTGTCTTCCTTTTCTAGCACCAGTGTTATACTCCCTCCAGTTAAACTTCCCTGCCCATGTAAAAATGAACAGCTCTCAAATAACTACAGACAACGTTATATACGTTTTAACAAATGGGCCATATATATTTTTCTCTTCCAGTAAAAAAACCCCACAGCTCTTTCCCCAGCTGTCTCACAATACCAGCTCTCATTCAGTTGGTGTCCACCATGAGTCAGTGGGCACATCTCTGCATTACTGCAGTAAAGGTAACGGCAGATGTAAAATCAAGATCTTGATCATGTGCAGCTTAAAAATAAATAAATAAATAACAGCTCTGGCAGTTTTCATCCGAGGAACAGTTTTAAGCAGTGCCCTGCTGCACAAATGCTGGCTTCTGTTAACTTTTACTGCCATTTCAAGGGGACCTGTAATATTTTGTCCTGAACTGTTGCACACCACTGCAGAGTTCAGTTGAATAGCTGTCCTGTTCTGCACCACCACAGGAGGTGTCTCCATGGAGAATAAAATAATCCTTATGCGTAGTTTCTACATTAATTTATTTAATTTGTAAAGCTCTTTGGGACTCTGTAAGATGAAAGAAGCTACATAAATGTAAAATATATCACCATTATTGCTGTTTTCTAACCAGCATCTTCCATTTTGTAGTTAGTATTTTTCTTTCATAGTGTATGACCTTGTATTTTATCTAAATTAAATCTCATCTTGTTAATTTTTGCACAGTTCTTTAAACTCTCAATATCCTTTTGTTATCTCCCTCTCTCTGCCTTCCACTGTGTTTATGATCCCTCTTAATTTGGCATCATCTGCAAATTGTATTGCTCTGTATATATTGTTTAGGAAAGTATTAAACAATATTGTGATCAGCACTGACCCTTGTGAAACCTCCCCTGATATTTTTCCTAAATTGATGTTGTAGCATTTGTAATTAGGTACAAGAGGACACCAGAAGAAGAAACAGGCAGCAATTAAGGAAAGGAAAATACAAGCTATCAGTAAAAACTTCGACAGTGAAATCTTTGTGTATGTACAATAGCTTCCCAAAGGAAGGGTTGAAAGTCCCAATGCTTACTAAAAAAACACATTAATAGTAAATAAATTACTAAATAATAATGATGCTTAGGACATGGTGTATATACTTGCTTGAAATGTTCAAAACTACAACCCAAAAAATAGCTAGTTTGGGAAATGGTGAAAATTCTACAAGGCAAAGCACCCAAGTATATTCTCTTTTTTTTTTTGCATATGTAACAGCCTCTTCCCAACCAGCGTGACTCAGGGACAAAGCATTCCTGCAAATAAACCTGTGCTGCCAAGGGGATATGCATATGCCTGAGAAGAGGACAGGATGACCTAGCACTTTTCATTTCCTCTGTTGCTACACATCCCACTATACACTCTCTATGGGATAAGCTCTCAGTCACCAAAATCCACCTTTACAAATCCTTGCTCCCATTTTTTTGTTTTGTTAGCTTTTTCTCTCTTTTTTTATATTCTTTTTTGACACAATAAACAGAGGAGGTAATTTCAACCTGCTGGCAAAAGATAGGACTAACTCCCTTGTGAAGACAGCCTTGAGAATCAACATCTTGAAACTCAACAACTGCCAGGAAGATTTCTCTCAAAAGTGCTAGTTAATCCATTTATTCTCTCCAGCCAGAGAAGAAAGAATGAAAGCAGGTCAAGTCTCACATCTGCGCCGGTGTTTGGGAGAGATCTCAGGACCAAATCCATTGGGATGAGGGGGCCTCTGAGCCTGCTAAAGGATACACTCCACCAACACTTGGTCCTTCCTAGCCTTTGACTAAAGCAATTAAGGGAGATCCTGGACAAAATGTAACTGATAGGAGCTTTGGAGCAGATAAATGACTGCTACAGGACATTCCAGAGGTGGGTGAGGACTTTCATATCTCAGCCCTCTCACCTGAGATGATCATCTTATTCATGAGCATTACCAACCCTAGAAAACACAGCCATCCCCATCAGCCAGTCTGCATATGCACTCAGGAAAGACAACCACACACTTCCATATTGTGTAGCTAGAAACAGCTGTAAACAGCTGTCCTCCTCTCCAACAGAAGTCTTTCATTTAGTTAGTCAATATTTCAGTTATCCCACTTCCTACTCCATCACAGCTTTTGGGATGGGAGTACAAGCATCTTCAATGCTCCACCAACCTATGGGTAGTTAAGAATATCCTGAAGATTAAAGTGTATTACTAGTCCAACCCATCTCCACTGGATTGCTTTCATGCTTACAATTAAGCATATGGTGCAGTGTTCGCCCGTGCTCTCAGAGGCCTGAAAGCTCACAGTCCCAGCACGTACTCTCTCCATAGGTTTTGGCAGCCACTTGGTAGGTTGATACCTATATGTGGCACCAGATGATGTCAACAGAGTTAATTTCTGGCTCCTATTAGGAAAACCTCAGTTTCACAAGCAAGTAAAACTGTAGCAATAGATGTTATTTCCAGTTCTTTCAGAGATTTAGTAGTAAATATCTGTAAACCACAGTTTATGGTTTAGGTGTGGTTATACAGAGAAGAGAATACGCAGAATACAGGTGGAGCAGAGAGACCACAGAAGTGGTTCTCTTCAGCAAGTGAAGAGGGAAAGAGAGAAAGAAAGGACAGCCTAGCATGGGAGACAGCTACAAACCAGTATTGCCCAGGAGAATTAAAGAATAGAAGTGACACTCAGTGCTCCAAAATCTACCAATAGGGTATGAGGAAGGAAGTGAAGAATAAAGTCTAGAGTCATGTTTTCACTCCTACAGCCATGGAGAACGTGCATGCAGCTCTCCAAAAAGAGGGAATGTAAAGGTGGCTGGTCCAGACACGCTGATGGAAAGAGAAAGCTAGAAAGTAGTGGAACTAGAAGGCTGGGGGGGAGGGAGGGGAGAAAGCTGACCAGCTCTCAGAAAGAAGAGTATTTCTTTCTCAAACAGGGTTTGTAGAAACGTACCAACCATTTAACCCTAGAAACTACAAGCACTCAAGTGAGACCAGTTGAACACTTGCAAACACAGGTGTCTCCACCAGCACCGCAGGTGCTTTCAGAAGCCATGCTACATTTTGAGCTCCAGAGAATGAGCTGAGAGA
Source organism: Myiopsitta monachus (assembly GCA_017639245.1). NCBI lineage: Eukaryota > Metazoa > Chordata > Aves > Psittaciformes > Psittacidae > Myiopsitta > Myiopsitta monachus. The sequence continues at coordinate 98,454,817 of CM029917.1, read as the reverse complement.
TGGAAGATTTCAGCGCTCCGGAAGACTAACATGAACAGTCCCAGCCATCCAGCCTCACTGACCTCTGCTGCTGGAGTTCCTGTGGGATGAGAAATACGTCCTAGCCTCTAAAGAAAGAGGACAGTTGTCATGACACCTTGAAATCCTGCTGCCATTGCAAGCCTGTAAGGCCAGGCTAGCTGTAATGACTGGGAGCAATGTCATGTCTTTCAGCAGAGAGCAAGCCAGCAAATTCCGGGGGGCGTATACACTTCCAGACCTTTTGCAATGCTTCCAGTGCTGCCATCTTGTGTTTCCACATGCACCTCCCCACTTAAAATTCCACTTCATTTAACTCTGAATAGCTCTTTTACCCAGTCATGTAACAGGCTTTGCTGATGTTTCAGAAGTCACTTCCTACACACACCTTTTAAACAGAAGACTTTTTTCACCTCCATACGTTACATGAGGTTCCCTAGAAGTACGTGTGATAAATGTGCTGAATTCAAGAATTAAAGCCACATTAGAAGGCACTGATTTTCTTCACAGTAAGATAAGCCTCTCCAGGAGCTGGATGGAGGTAGCGAGCTGAGCAGACACAGCATGATTCTGGCGAGGCGGAGCATTTGGGGAATTGCTCCCGCAATAGGAAAAATTTGTTTTAATTAGGTTGGTTGGTGGTTCCCAAAGCAACGTGCTGTGAGTGGGAAGGAGAAGTGAGGATGGGACTGTAAACAGCTTGTTGTGCTCTCAGCCTCTGAGTCACAGCACCGAGAGGGAACTCGCGCTCCTGGCTCTGCTGCCAGAAGAGTCTTAGGAGCATGAGGAACGGCGAGGGAGGGGACGCGTAGATGTCCTTTCCCTTTTGCTTTACTCCTGAATTGCTTGTAAAATCAGATGAGGTTTTGCTCTCCTGGACAAGGAAAAGATTCAGGGAAGAAGATAATAACAAGCAATTAGGGCAGCAAACATGTCCAAGAACAAAACTGACCAAAAATAATAAAATTAAAAAGTGCGTGAGATTTTGTCATTCTGTCTTAGATTATGTTGAGGAGGCTGAACTCAATTTTATTGAGAAATCAATTCTAATTTGGCACTCCACACACTATCTGGCAGAGGACACTGGTAACAGTCTCCATTGAAATCTGCCAGCTAATTTACTTCGGCTGACTTTACACTAGCAAACAAGAGCAGGAAAAAGTCGTGTTGAAGGAATGACATTTCCCACTAAATATCTCATGCTAATACGCATCCTCCTACACTTGCTCTAGAAACCCATCACCTTGCAAAGGGAGACAAAAAATAGTGAAAACCTCCCCTGAACAAAATGGTCCAAGCACTAGGCTAAAGGGACATCAAGTATCCTGTGGACTGGGATTGCATGTCCTGCGTTTAGCAGGAAGGAAGGGCTTGGGGACAGATCAGCTGCTACAGCAGTTCAACATCATCTGTCCTCCAATTAAACTGACTGCGCAAGTCCAGTACCAGCAACTTTTATAGACACCACGTCCTGCTATTGATTGTCAAAAGGAAAAAAAAAGGCTTTTAAAGGATTGTGAATTATTGAAGAAAATGTGTCTGTAGGTATTTCAGAAATGTACTGCATAAAATTTATCATGGGTTACGTGTCTGGGAGCACAAAAGTGCCGTTTAATGCCATGCTTTACTGACCTTTAAGCAGCAGCAGCTATCCTAACTGTAGTCACAGCTTATGTGTATTTACTCAGCATTTATATAAAATATTGTTTATTTTTACGAGGTTTGTGCCACCACAGATTTTACTTGCACTGAGAAAACTGTTGCTGAGTGGATCGTTGACAGCATTGTTTCCAAACAGCAATATGATGGTCTCAATCCACGTGCTGAATTAGTACCTCCTTACTTTATTTCATGAAGGAATTCGTACATGTGGAAAGAATTAAAAAGAAAGGGAAAAAAGGAAAAAGAAAGTAAAAAAAGGAAAAAGAAAGTGGTTTTATCCTTCTAATTACTCATTGCCTTTGCTTCTAATGAAACCCAAGCAATCCTTCCTGCCTGGCACAATTGCATTTTCTTTTTCAGGGAAGGTTTCTGTCTTCAGTTAAGTAAGTAATATCCATACAAAAGGCCCAAATTTAGAAGTGTATAATGACTTACATTTCCTCACTCCATTTATAAACCAGGTTCAGTGCTCCATAAGGACCTGATTTCACTCCCTCCTTCTCAGCAACATTCTTTAAGTCTTTACAAAGATCCATTTTCCCTTTCTTATTCCCACAAGCCTGCTAAAACTAGGGCAAGATGGCCTAAAATTACTATTTTCCTCAAAGTCCCAGAAAACCTAAGGCCACTAGCACCTCTCCCTTATAGCAGAGCTATAGCTGGCCAATGCTGAGAGTGCTCAGGAACCCCATATCTTCACCTTTGGAGAACCTCTGCCTCATCCATTCGAGGACACACTGAGTCTCAAGACCTGGTTCGTCAGAAAGCTATGGACTTTTGACCCAAGCAGGCATTTCATGGCTCCAGAAACCTGATGCTGGAAAAGACTGAACTTTATCTCTGAGAAAAGAAATAGAGTAAAAAATGAACATAACGACATTGTTCTAAATAATTGATGTTGCAATCTAATGCTATTTCCTTTTGTATTACTGCAATCTTCTTAAAAAGATATTTTCAAGCTGTTTATTATAGCAATAACTATAATTTTTCCTTCTCGTTTAGCAACAGTGCTTCACCCATAATGTCACCCACAGATAATGTATTAAAGACATAAATAAAATAACACAATATAGGTGGTACAGCAATATATAGGTTGTTAACCCGCCAAACAAAATGTGCTTTAGAGCTGGATTTGCTAGAGCTGGTTATTTGAGTGTCTGCTGTCTTTTGATTTATCCATCATCAGCTCTGTCTCTATCTGTATTTGCTTTGACATTACGACAATGCTGTGAATAAAACCGAAACACATTCACACTTTTCTTTTATTGACCTCACCGGGAGGAAAAAAAGAGATGAAACGAACAGCTTTGAATGACCAGAATATAGAAATCCAGCCCCCAAATTTACACACCTCTTGCCTCTCATTTTTTGTTATAGCTCTGAAGTTTTTCCAGAAAGCTGCAATTTCCTTAAATATAAAAAGCCATTTAAAAAAACTCTCTCTCTTCTAGGTTGGACTAAAAATAACCCTGAGTGCAATTATTACTCTCTAACCTCTAGCTTCGGTTCAACTGCATGTGCCATCCTCAGGAAAATCTCCAGCAGCAATCAGCAGTGTTATTTATATTACAGCAGCATCTCTAAACCCTTGCCAAGACTAAGTCCCAGTGAGCTAATTTCTTACACCAGTTTAATGTAACAGATAGTGCCCGTCTCAAAGATCTTAAATGAAAAAGAGATTGTCCTAAATACATGAGACAAATAAACAAGCGGTGGGAAGGGAGGAGCTCCACTTATCGTGGAGGAACCTGAGGCACAGTGAAATTCCAGGTTAGACAATGCAGAAATCCTGTTGGACGTCACTGCTTAACCCCCACTTCTTGAAAGTGCCAGCAGCAGCCCTGTGAAAGCAGGATGCTCTGCACAGCTGAAAGAAGCAGGACTGACAAAACCACCACAACTAAATTAGAGGAGGGTATGTGTAGACTGGACATAAAGAAGAAATTTTTTATTATGAGGGTAGTGAGACATTGGAACAGGTTGTCCAGAGAAGCTGCGGATGCATCAGCCCTGGCAGTGTTCAAGGCCAGGTTGGATGGAGCTTTGAGCAACCTGGTCTAGTGGAAGGTTTCCCTGACCTGCACTTAACATATGTGACCAGCATTTGTAGGCCCAGCTCCATGAAGTGCTGCAAACAGCACTACCGTCACAAGACGGTGGCACAGGCACCTAGCAATGTTCCCTACCTGGAGACACCATGCCCATTACATTTTTTTTTATCTGCAATACTGAAGTGCACTGTAAGACAAATGCTGCTCTAATTTGCGGTAGGCACTGAAGACCAACATGCATTTCAGTGGAGGAATATGTTTTAATTGGTGTATGAAGACAAAGCATATGCCATGACACAGTTAAACGGTGAACAGATTCCTACGAATGCCTTTGGCATAGAATATCTGTATAACTGGGCCTACTGTATGAGCACCCAAAAAAAATAAGAAAAAAGAAATTTCTCAGTAATAAAACAGCTCTAACAAAAGTTGTATCAGCTCATTTGGGTTTTCCAGCTCTCTACAGTTATTTTGCCAAGAAGGAAAATCCATCTCATTTTCCAGAAAACCCGCTTAGGGCAAAGCAGAGTGGATAATATGGTAAAAGTTCAAAAGTACAGCACTGTCTGTGTCCTGGAGATGGGGTTGACACATCACAGGTTTAGCTGGAGGGAAGAGGCCAAGATCCTTCTGTCAGCTATTCAAAATGTTGAAGGCCTTCTGTCCTCCAAGTGATCAAGGAGGTCTACAACAGCTCACATACAGCTGCTGTTCAGCATTCCTATGGAAGACCAAAGGCTGAATAGGACATTCTAGTTTAGTCATCTCATTTCTGGTGTCAGCTAGTGACTGTTCCTAATTTGAGTCGTATTAGAGAAGAGGATACTTCTCAGCATCAGAAAAGCTGCATTTACCGCTTTCAAGCGTCTGGCGAAAGGAAGATGGGGAGAAGGAAGAATGAAGTGGAGGTATCTGGAGGGATCCCCAGCTACACGTCACTTCAGTGGAGGCTGAACTGGCCCCAGGGGTGGATGAGGGCTGCGGTAGCACCACACTGGTACCTGCTGGAAGAAGGAGCAGATGCCAATTGTACTCGATGAGCGACTGCTCTCCTTCCCAGCTCAGAGAGAGCTTTTGGGCTTCTGAAAATCCTCCAGCAAACAGAAATGATGAGCTAGTAGTCATAGCAAGGCACATGCGATACAGTGGAGGAAGACAGAATTAAGAGAAACGTATGATTCATCTGCCAGAAGTATTTTTAAAAGAGAAAAAACCAAAATGGCATTTTTTGTAAGAACATGCATGAATTCCAGAAGTTTCACGAGCTCTGTGTTGGCCACACAACCCCATCTGAAATGCTGGAACATATTTTAAAGGCCAGACACACAACCAGAAGCATTGGTTTTCATTTGAAAATAAATTGTCCATCTCTTTCAAGCATGCCTGGGAGTATTTTTCTATGCAAGTAAGAAGCTAAATTACCAAAGAGATGTAAACAGGCTAAACTCTACCTGGGATAACCTGGGAAGAGAGAGGTGAACATTTAAGGCACCGACTACCCACATCCAGAGATGAAATACAATCGCCCTGAGTCTTCACATACTGTAAAGCCTTCAGGGAACACTTAAACTGCAATAACACCAGAGCCGTGGGTATGTGATGGCAACCATCACCTTCATATCTATTAGTAAATACCATTTAAAAGTAGAACATTTATGCCTGAGAAATAACTTCTTTATTCAGATGTTTTGTTTAGGATTTTCAGAGAATAATAGAGAAGCAATTCATACAGCACAGTCAAAAATGTTATTTATTTTTTGTCAGTTGTCAAATAAACCCTTTGCCGAGCAGTTTTAGAAGAGCTGAGCAGGTACAGAATGAAACCTCCAGTGGAGCATGAGCCAGGGAGCCCACAGGTTTCCATAAGCAAACCAGTAGGGTGCTGACCTCTTCTCCATGGTATCCAGGGATAGGACACATGAAAAAGGTTCAAAACTGCACCAGGGGATGTTCAGATTGGACTTCATGAAGCACTTCTTTACCAAGAGGGTGGTCAAACATTGGAACAGGCTTCCTCGAGAGGCGGTCAATGCCCCAGGCCTGTCAAGAGGCATTTGAACAATGTCCTTAACAACGTGGTATAGCTTTTGGTCAGCCCTGAAGTAGTCAGGCAGTCAGACTGGATGATTGTAGTAGGTCCCATTCAACTGGATTTATTCAAGTCTAGTCTTTTCTTTTTATTAGGCCAGACAGTGAACATAGGCTGCTTTTATGCACATGCTTGAGTGGTTCATGACAGAGGGATGGACTCACTCCTGCCTCCCCAGGCTCTGCAGAAATGGAGCCGTCCGTATACAGATAATGCTGATGCACGGCTAATATTAAAGGATGAAAACATTAAAGGTGGCTGTGGGTGCTCACCCTGGTAGTGTAGTGGAGAAACACAAAGCTTGAATGATCGTAAGACCAAATCCAACTATGCAGTGAAAAAAGGCAGCCTGTTAAATAACATTATTCTCAAGACTCAGACATCTGCACATCAGGGCACTTCACATACATTAAGTCAGGATAGCACAACATTCATTTAGCAGATTAAAACAAAGCTAAGATGTGTCCTGAGGAAACCAAGAGATAGGCCTGGTTTATATCATTTATATGACTACACACATGCACATTTTTTAATATAAATACATCACAGAACAAGTATACTTCAAATGAAATGCCCTTTTTTACTATCACGTGTCTGTAATGTTAGAAAAACATAAACCCAGCTTATAAATAAAACTGCATAAACACTTCGGTACTGGCAATAAATTGAGAATAACTGACCTTGTCCTATCAAAGGATGAGTGTATCTTTAGATCTTAAGTGCTGTGAACGGTTATGAATGGGCTTAAAGTACTGAGCAGCAGCAAGCTAAGCACAGCACGCACAGTGCAGTTCACAAGGTATTAAATAACTGAGGTTGGTAGAACCTCTCCCTTGGTTTAGTCTTCAGGAGTTTGATTTCTAAAACTACAGTCCATACAGTATCACACATTGGTCCTATTTCTCTTTACACTGATTCGGGATTTTATTATCAAAAAGACACCTTGTACTATCTTGGTGCATCTGGGTCTCTTTTCTTACTGCTACGTGCCTGATCCCAGCTTTCAGAAGGTCTGACACCGTCTTGTCTCGCAAGAGAATACTCCCCTTCTCTTGCACTTGATGACGAGCATCAAGGAGAGAACATTTCCTTAGGCATGATGAAAATAAGGCAAATCATTTTGTCCTGGTTGTATAGGGCCTAACCCTCAAACCTGAAGATAAGACTCATCATAGACAGGACTCTCAAAAGGGATCAACAGTCCACCCCTCCCAAACGCCAGTGCCTAATGTCACTCTAATGTGGCACGCTGAAGGTCAGAGAGTGCCCATGTAACATCACAGAGAGCCAAATGCCAGCACTGAAGTCTAACAACCACAAGATATAACTGCACTACCATTCATTAACAGCCTCTACAAATAAGCTGCATTTTCTCCCAAATACTCATAGACAAGTTTCCTACGCTAGTATCACGCTTTGAAGCACCACATGTATGCATTAAACGTACAAAATCAAACAAAACAACAGTCAAAACAGCAACTGTAGGCAGAACTGATGAAGAATTTGTAGCTCGATATGCCCCTGCTCAGTGCCAATCATTATATGAATCCTCCAGGATTTCCTTTGTCACAGTAACCCAGTGGACAGAGACCCAGCCAGCCCATCCACACCTGGAGAACCTGCTGCAGGGCTGTGGACCTTGTACTGTACCTTAAGTACAGAAACTGGCAATAAAATGTTTGTAAGGTTAGAATTAATCGAGAAGTAGATCTTTTAATGATGATTGTCTTGAAAATACAATTCTCAGAGGAACAATAAAAAACAAAGTTTCACAAGTTTTCAGTCTAAGGCAAATTAATCGTGACCATTCCTCCCCATTGAGAGAGAGAATAAAACTTCATCAACTTCACTATTTGAAGGAATTCAGTGTTCGTTCACAGCAAACACAGTACAATGGTGCTACTGGATATATTACACCTGAATCTTGCACGCTTTAAGCAACAGCCATATTTTCCAATATTTTCACATCCAGCATTATGGAGGAACATGGGGAAGACTTGTGGAATAATACAAGTAGCAGCAGATTACATTCCATGCCTGGATCACCAGGTGTTTAACAGCCATGTTTTGGGTATCACCAACACAGCACAGTGCCATCAGCACTGTGATCAGCAGAAACAAGTTATTTAGAGGAAAAAGGATCTGCATGTCTTTATGTCTTTTCACTTGTGTTTCCATCACCACAGAATGGCATCCATGCCTTCATGAAAAGAAAGAAACAAACCCACAAGATCTTGACAGCTTAATATTTTGCACTGGTTTACTAGACTTGAAAAAGCCAAATCTTATAAAATTACTAAATTAGGAATTGGAAATTTTACAAGGTTTGAGAATGGCTGATCTAGACAGAATGGGAAATAACATGGAAACTTCACATATTACTTCAGGCAGGGACTTTTGAATCTCCCTTTCCAAAACATTAGATGTTCAGCAGTACCATACCTTTGAGATGCAAACATACAGCATGAACATGCCCACACAGATGGACAGATACATGCTTGCATACATAATCCATATATATGTATATAGTGATTACTCAGTGTTCTTTTCCAATTACTATTAACTCAATGGGACCATACTGTAAAGGAGAAGATAGGTTACTGTGTCTCTTGCACTTTATACTGTGTGTTGCTGTATTCCCAGCTTTACTGAAGCCTGATAAACTCTCATTTCAGCCAAATTACTTCCACTCCCCACAAATGTACATGAAAACTAAAAATTAAATGAAAATGGCAAGACATGTCTGCTCTTATTATTCTGAAGAAAACAATCATCAAACTGCTGAAGGCTCTGACAAAATGCCTATTTTTCATCAACTGCACACCCATCCTGGGATGAAAGGCCCCAAATGATTCTGGAATGACTTAAACATTTCTTGCTCCATACCCCTCCCTCTGCAATACAGGCAGTGTATTTTAGGCTATACTCAGCGCATCAGGGACACAGCTTATTGTAAGCTTGAGACAGAGGCTGTCCTCTGATTGAGCCATCAATTAGGAAGAAAATCGTGGCTTTCAAGACCTCAGTAATGTCAGCAGAGGGATTCACGGCTCCAACAAGTGCTGGGAATCTTGCATCACTGTTGGCTCTCATTTGCAGAATTAAAATTCCCTTTTAAATCAACCGGAGTTACTCTGGCATCTCTAAGAGCACAACTTTCCCTGGATGTGTAAATGCGAAGGAAAATCCATTTGTCTCTATAAATATGCAGGACTTTTTTCTTTAAATATTGACGTCCACACCTTTATAGATTTCTTAACCTTTAGTCTATCAGCGCACTTGTGGTCACCCCAGTGTGTGTGCCTGGCCTGTGGTAAAACTGTGCCAGCTTTGTGACAGCTATAGATTTGCTGGATGTCAGAAGCTGTTCCCAAGGAAACATCAGGAAAAGGGATTATAGGAGGTTGTGAAAACCTGTTCCAAAGGTCTGCTAAGAGGAGCAAGAAAGCCCACCTTTCTCCATGAAAAACTGGAAACAGATATAGACCACTACAGCGAAGGCTGAGACGATGAGAACAATAGAAGATAAAATGTTAAACCCAAGCAATACACAGAATTACAGTTTTAGCACTGTGTTGGTTTTTTTTTTTCCTTAATAGAAAACTGACTCCTTTTGGAGAGAGAATGCAATCCGTTTTCCAAACTGTGTATCCCCTTGAAAGGAATACTGTAAGCTGCTTTCTTCTTTTAGTTGCAAGCTGATGCTTATTCATGTGCATGGGGCTACCGCACAGACCTCTCACAGCATGACGAGCGCTCTGGCTGAAAGGTAGGATAGATGATGACTATCACCACGATTTTTAAAGCAGGATGCTTGGGCTTGGCTGCTTAACCTATATTTAGCCTGCTAAATAAGCAGCCTGACTTTTAAAGTGTGAAGTCAGAACTGTCACTATGGGAAGGATTGGGACTGCTCTACTGCTCTGTGTCCCCTGCATGTGCCACTGAGGGTCAGACAGGCCCCCATCCTGCTGACCACATACAGCTGACATAGGGAGAGGTGGTGGCCACATGACAGCTCCAAGGTGCATTCATTGGTTCTCAAAGGCAGCTCACAGCCACCACAACCTCCAGGTACAACCGAGCACCACAGCCTGCCTCCTGCCCCAGGACCATGTGACAGGTGCCCACCACCATGCAGCCTGAAGCACAGGTCTTGCACATTGAAGCCCAAGAAAACTGAGATGCCTGTTGGCTTCTCAGGACACTCAGCACTTCAGAAAACCAGGACACTTATTTAGGAGTCTAAATATGGATATAAGGGCCTAGTGCTAAAAAAACTTGGCCCATTTAAGAAGAAAGGATGTAAGCCATCACCTTGGAGCTCCCCAACAGACAGGACTGAAGAGGAGCTCTGGCTCTGCAGCGCTCCCTCTAACTCAGCTCCTTTCAAGACTGATGCTCTGCCCTACCCTGGGGACTTCTAAAGACCTTGCAGCATGAAGAAATATGGGATGAGTCACAGTCAGAGTGAGAACTGGATAAACGCATTCCCAGGGGCTTCTCTGAAAATCTCACTCACATGTAACACGTTTGTAGTCGCAGAGCAAAACATCCACATCTGCCATTCGTGTGCTCCAGCTAAACGGAACCCAATGGAGATGATGGCATTTCTGCCAGCGGAGCAGGACAGTAGTGGACCTATGCAGGGGCACCAGGGGACATTGTCTCCTCAGAGGTAAAGTCCCACATTTATCCATCTCAGAGCTGCAGGTATGGACCCTATAGCACATGTGACTACTTCCCTCACCGTGCTACCACCGATATCCTGCAGTAGGGCAACAAGCCCTCACCCAAAAAGAAGGCACAAGCTGCTGACTGGAGACTAATTCTTGCCATGGCACACTTGGTTTCCAGCCAGGCACTACAGGAAAATTGCTTCCATGTTTTCCCAGCTCACTCTTCATTCATCTGTCCTGGCAGAAACACCACAAACCCGGGAAGCAGAAGAACAGATTTCCAGGTCACTTAACGGGTATACAGACTAGCTGCGGATGCCTCCACAGACCCAGATCTCCTGCTTTTCCCTCACCTCCTCCAGGTCTCCCACTCCCTCAACCACTTGTGGAGCCCAATTCCTCAGGGCAGTGTGGTAGTCTCCCACTCTGTGTCTACACACTGACCACCTCTTCTCCATCACCTCCCCACACTTGCTTCAACAGTGACATAAAGAGGGGGGATCATTTGGCATCTATATTCACAACATCCTGATTTTATACTTCATTTTGTCAGTGATACCGACAAACAATCAGAAAGGCACCATGACACAAGCCACAAGCAGTATTACATGGAGTATCATGCTCCTCTGAAAGAGATTTGTGTTTCATTCTCTACAGCAAAGTTATGGGGAAGGGACCAAATTAAACCAGCTATTCTTTTGGGGGAAGGGAGCATGCTTTGTAGCATTTAGGCTGCTGCAGTAACTCTTACCAAGCTGGGACTCTTGTGCAGCTTCACCTGACAGGCACAAATCAAATTTCCACTTTATCTGAATTTTTTATAATGGCATTAAAATAATAGTAATAATAATAATAATGATAATGATAATAATAACCCCTTGTAAGAAGCAGCAAGGGGGGGGAAGAAACAACTTGGTGACACATCTCTTTAATATTCTCAATTGACTAATTAAAATGCAGTAGAGTAGAAAAAAGTGCACAGATGAGGCTTAGGATGTAACGTAAAGAGCAATCACAACCACTCTGTGGCTGCAGGTTAGCACGTCTGAAACAGTGCCTAATTCTGCAAACTCCAGAAAGGTGCTGCATAATGTAAACATGATTGCTCTGCACACTTTCATGAAAGCTGCCTACCTCTAGATTGAATCGCAGACACATCTATTGTGAGTCCAGCATGATAAAGAAAACAAGCACTGTGCATTTCAAGATGCTGCCTCATTAAAAGAAGCTAAAAGAATCCCTTTGTTACTTGACACAATTAAATAACAGGGTGACAGGTGGTGTATTATATTTCTTAATGGAATAAACTTGCATATATACAGACATGAACCACATATTTCCTTTGATATTACAGCATACACCTGCAACTTGTTATTGCAAGGACCTTTATTAAGCAAGTGTGCATTTAGTAATGTCTGCAGATTTATTAAACTATTTCCTCATCCTACAATTTGGAATAGATGGCTTTGGAATCTCATAAGTACTCTTTCCAAGAAAATAAGAAGATAAGGATAACTGCTCTCATAGGAATATGCTTTCAGGCATTGCTACAAATAAACATATATGTTTCTCCTATGCTTAGGTTAAAAAGTTCAGAGATTTTTAGTGCTGAGATTTAATCCGCTTGCAAGCACAAGTCTTTGTATCACTAACCTGCCAGCTAGCTTCCCGTCGCAGCCCTTTTATCCAGTTTTCTTCTAAGTCCTTATTCTCTCTCGTGGATGTTTCATCCATAGCTGATGGAGCTTGCACAAACTCGATTGGCCACTGGCTGTTACACTCTCTTTTGTAAGCCTTTACCGAAGCAGCAGCAAGTGCAGTTCGGAGACAGACTGTCATGAAGAAAATGTCACACCACGGGTGGGGAAGAGGCGAGGGGGGAGAGAGGAAGGGAGGGGAGGGAAAGGGTTGACACCAAGGATCCACACGTGAAAAGATTTGGGGAAGTGTGACTGCGGTCTGACACGTTCCCGCTGGTCCAGCAAATGCATCGCTGCAGCCGGGGAGTTCGCAGGGTAATGACAGAGGGCTGGTGACATTGTGGAACAGCCCTAATTAGATGTAAAGTATAGCAGAACTGCTAACATTACCCAAAGTATTCTCATACGCCTTTCCCAAAGTAGGTTTTCCACATATTGCAATAATTGTCTCATTTGGTGTCATTATAATTAAGACTGCATCAGGGGTGTGGATTCAAGCAAAGGAAATACAAATAGCTGCTGGGTCTGCTGAAAAGAAAATATTTCAGCGTATCTGTTTGAAAAGTGCTTCCTGAACCGCTCTGCAGCCAATAAACATGAATAATAATACAGGCCATTTTGATAGAAATGGGCTCATTACCATAGTCGCTGCTGAGCTCTTTGAGAGCTCGGGTTCAGCAATGCAGAAATGGGATCAGCAGGACACAAGTATTGCAACCCCAAACCAGAAAAAATTAGTCCAATGGAAGGCATTAAAGGAAAAAATTGCTTGCACTTGCTCTGGGTACGCTGCACCTAGAGATGCCTGCCATGCACCCTGAGCATGGCCAGCCTCTCTTTACAGTGTTCTTTATTGCTCTTTAACTGAGCACCACCATCTTTCATCCCACCGAGACACAGTTTAGCCTCCCCATCAACTCCTTAAAACATCCTCTGGATTTTTTTACCGAACTAGAAAAAAAATAAATCAAAAAACCCAATACAGAGAGTCTGTCCTGATACTTCATTATAGCATTTATCACAGATTAGCTGAGAATGCTTAACTCGTTGCATTTAGGAATTCAGGTTTCAGGCAGTAACAGGGAACAAACTCTTGTTTGGAAGCACTGCTTCAGGTGCAAAACAAAAAAAACCCTATTTTTTAGGTATGATTTTAGCTGAAAACAACTCTTTCCTGTGAAAAAATCATACTGAGATATCTTTAAAATTCATAAAGTTTTTGACTATTAGGATTTTTTTTCAGTGCTGCTCACCATTCACACTGTTTATTTACCAAGCAGACAAGACAAAATCGGATTGGTTTAGGCCCATTTTTTCTCCTGGAGATTTTCATCTGCAGACCCCAATCATCCTCCCTGGGCTGAATCAGACCTCTGCACAAGGCTACTGAAATGCAGGCTACTGAAATGCAGGCAAAAGCCCTTTCCTTTGCACCTTTCTTCTAGACTGCTCAGGTTTCACAGACATCTATTGTCACAGATGTGGGCCTTCCCCAGCTTCACAATGTCCTCACCATAAAACTGAATGTGCCAAGCAGTACTCTGCATATGTTGGTCTGCATCAAAGCTACATCCTGAGCCTCCCTCCTGCAGCTCCACATGTCTCCTCCATGGATTTTTTCCCTTCCCTTTCTCCTTTTAGTTAAACAATGGAAGGAGCTCGGGTGGTGCAAGTCTCAGCTGCATTCTGTGTGACTTCAGGACTTGTGTTACACACCGGGTGAACACCATCTCCAGTTACATGTGTGGATATGTTATTTTTAGACCCAGGGAGCACAAGGTAAAGCAGTACAAACACCAGAAGGAGCCAGATGCTTGCACAGACACAGACGGGTGCATCAGACTGGCAACAAAAAGAGATGCAAAGGGACTTTTCATTCAGAAATTCATTATTAGAATTCTGCTTTGTGGGTGAAAAAAAAATACTAATTTTTATTTAAATGAAACTGAGGCACCAGGCAAAGGTGACCCAAAGCCCCTGGCCTGGCCTTCGTGGAATGCATCCCATCTCTAATGCCACCCACCCACTGGCTGGCAGTGAAGAAGTGCTTGGACCACATTAACAGGGCACCAAAGGGCTAGCGGTATAGCTGAATCCTACCTCCCAGACGATAACAAAATATAACGACGGCAATGACAAATCATCAGATGAGATAAGCTCGCTTTTTAAGAGCTCTGTCATTTGCGAAAGGCAGCATCTAGGCAACAGCTGGTCTGATTTTGGAGGGGTACAATAAAAAAAATTAAAAACAAAGCAGGAGGAATGCTTGTCTTCCTCTGCATATGGCAAAGACAGATGCAAACCAACATACTGACATATTTGTACTGGGATGGGAGCATAACTCTAAATCTAAGACAGACAGCTCACAGAAAGGGCTTGGTGATAATTGTAAATATTAGCAGTGCTTCCAATCTAGGCTGCTCTGGATTGCAATGAATTATTTTGTGACTTTCCCTTGTCTTTTTCACCACCATGAAAAAGCCCAAATTGTGTATGAGCTGCAGGAATATGAAGACATTTATTGACGGAAATCAAACTACTTTTTTCACCCACAGTGTCTTTGATATGTTAGAGCCTGAAGCAAAGAAAACATAATAAAAACAATATATAGATGAGAACTTCAATTTTCCCCTACGTATGAATCTGTCACTTATTTGCTAAGAATCAAATCTAACTCCACACAGTTAAAGAAGCTCCATACATCATTCTCTATAATCCAGTACTCAGCTCAAATGTACCTTGTTTGAAGTTCATACAACGTACTTGATTTTACACTACTCTAAACAAAACATCTCTGGATATTAAAGCTCTGCGTCTGAAAGGCTTTTGTTGCAATTCCATCTCCAATAGTGAGGAAAGTGCTGGTGGGAGGACAGGCTGAACAACCCAAGGTAACACGGATGCTTCAGAAGTCTATCCTGCGCACCGGATTCACCTGTAACAACAGGCTAATATTGTTTTAATCTTTCCACAATTTATTACTGTGATACCACCACACAGCTGCCAGCAGTGTGAAGAAACAAAGTAAGGAAAACACGAGGGTTTTTTGAGTACTGAACTGCTATCCAAGCACATCCCAACTTTTCTTAACACTTGAGCTGTGAACCGGTGCTGCTTCTGGGTAAGGACTGGCTTCTCACACTCACACAGCCCTTACATGTCTATCCACCCAAGCACAGTAGCATTACCTATGTTGGATAGAGACAGAAAGATGCATCTTCACCTGGGAAAGGTCACCCTGAGCTCTTTGTCAGCTACCTGCCCTCCAGTGGCATGACCAGGAAAAAGGGCTCATGTGCCTCCCGGAAGCCTCAGCGCTATGAAGCGCCTGCCTTTAGTGGATCAGCGAACTCCACTCTGAGGAGACTCAGCATCATACTGAATACCCGTAAACTGATATGGTTTTGGGGGGGGGCGGGATGCAATGATAAGTCTAAGCAGTTTTCACCATCTCCTTCAAAAGCCATCTACGCCACATGTACCCATCACAGCCTCACAATAATCTTCATTTCCGAGTCTTCTCATCAGAGGGTGATGCTGTAATCTAGTAAACCTACTAAAGGATCCTTCGGATCTCTCAGTGCAGAGCACTGTTATGTATTTCTGCCTATTGGATTGCAAGTCTTCAGCACATAGCATGTTTTCAGTGCCAGACTCATGGCTGGTACCTGAACTTGTGGAGGCATGAGATTTATACCAAAAAGTTCCCTCTAGCACTTTCTAAGAGACTGAAGAGGGAAAGCTTATAAATGTCTTCAATACTACCCAGATCAAGGAGCACTGCATGATAATACATGAAAGGGAAAAATTCTGAAGTACCTCTTAACTTTTAACTATACAGTCATTACTGAGGGTAAAATTTAAGCTGTCCCTGAACTAAACCCAAGTCACAGCTACATGATTTCCTGCACAGCCTGTATTAAAGCTATTCACACATTGCTTTTTTCATCAACCAGGCTCCCTTTTAGGAGCCTTTATCAACAGGCCAGAGATGGGAAAGACAAGTCTACAGAGAACTGCTGTCAAACCCACTGTACTCACACCACCACACCATGGACACGCCTTTGCTGACAGTGGGAGGAACTGAGAATGACTCTCAGAATTACACACCTAATGCCCAAGTGGGCATGTTGATGCAGAGGTCTCCCCGTCCCCTGGCTCAAAGCAAAGTCCACATCTTCCTGAGCAGTGCAGTATATATGGCCAAGACTGAACCATCCACAGAGCATGTAAGAGAGTGTCTGGGTATCTCTCAAGTACTCAGAGCTCTGCAGATCCTGCTTCGCCTTGCACCCTACTCCAAAGGACTCCAGCATCTTCTCTGAGTTCACACAAAGCTCATACTTCATTTCCAAACCTGAACTTAAAACAGTTTAAAAGGTGCCAGTGATGAGGGAGACCTAATCCCACTGACCTTCAGTGAGACCTGGGTTCATGAAATCCGCTGATCACTTCTGGAAGCACAGTTTATTTAGACTGCTACTCCCAGCAGAGGTTTCTGAGGCCAGTTGCCAAAGGCACCACCCATCTAATAGGGCCCCTGCACTCTGCTGCAGTCCTGCAGAACTAGCTATAGAGCCTGGAGAGCTGACAGTATGGCACATCAGTGCTGTGTAGACATACCTGCTCTTGTATATACTGCTGCATGCGCCACTTAACTGATTACCTGTTGACAAGCTATAAATAAAGTTGCCATCAGAGCACTACAACGTGTGACATTCCACAGGCTAAAGCAGAGCTGTACTTTCCCTACTGTAACCTAAGCGTCCTTTGAGTAGAGGAGCTTGCTTTGTCTTGCTAACCAGTCAAGGAGGAGCTTGTTTCTCTGTCTTGCCTATCTTGCAACTTCTAAGCTCCTGCCTGAAAGAATTACTCATTTGTTAGTGCCAGACTGTCATCTCTTTGAAAATAGAGCCACGAGATCTTAACAGACTGAATGTACATGGCTGTTAAATTTATTAGTTAAGAAAAACAGCATATGACAAGTGAATAAAGCACTCCTTGGGACGTTTGGACTACAGATTTTGTATAAATCAATAGCAAGTGCTATAAAATGTCAGAAAATACCAAATGAGGAGAAAGGAATCAATATATACCTTCTGAATAAAATGAGTGATGAATATTCTTTACCAACCAAAACAAATTAAACTACAAAAACTCTACATTAAAGCAGTATTTAGATTAGATATTACAAAGAATTTCTTCACTATGAGGGTGGTGAGGCACTGGAACAGGTTGCCACAAGAAGCTGCACATCCCTGGCAGTGTTCAAGGCCAGGCTGGACAGGACTTTGAGCAACCTGATCTAGTGGAAGGTGTCCCTGCCCATGGCAGGCAGGGTAGAACTAAATGATCTTTAAGGTCCCTTCCAACCCAAACGATTCTGTGATTCTAATATCTAGCCTCTTACTTGAAATCACAAAGGAAAATAATTCAGGGTTAAGGCTAGAAGGTCAGTCCTTAAGCAGCACCACTGAAGAAAAGAGGGACAGAAAGGAGGAGTAAGAAGAGAACAACTAAATCGCTTTGTCACAAGTTGAGAACGAAATATTAGCTCAAACATGTTCCTCTTCATCCTGAATTCCCTTCATTTTCAGGGTTTGGGTCAAAGATTGTGGCCATCTTTCTGTAACATGTTTGCACCATGCTCTTGACTCTGATTTGGATCCCTAGATAATAACATAATGGCGATGCTAAACCAGGAATGCTTAGAAGTATACTAAGGGTTCATTCTGTGTATTTCAGAGGTCCTTCCACCCCCTTGTTAGGAAACAGCATGGGGTAATGACCTGAAAAGTTTAACGAATTTATAGGTATTTTGCCTTTGTAAGTCTGGATCCCACCTTCTGTAGCATGCCAGGCCAGGCACCCAATGGGAACACTGCCATACAATCACAATGGTAGAATATAAACCAGAAGACTTGGATTCACACTCAAAGTTTCATAACAGCTGTGGATCTGCCCTTAATGCAGCCTATCACTTCATCATGGTACGTATTTCTGCTTTTAATGGGCCCCTGCTCATAGAAGTCCCTGTGTAACATGCAGCCATACACCAATTACTTCCTGCCATGTAAGCACTATCTTTTTCTTCCAACAATGAAAGAAGTCCATACGTGCTAGGATGCATACTGAAGAAATCTGAGATCACGTACAATGGAAATAAACTTATATTGGTCTTCCAGCTTCCTGCTGAAGACTGTACACAGCACTCCTTACTCCCCTTTGGAGAAGTAGGTCAAAGAAGGGCAACAAAAATAGAACACGGAAAAGCCCTCTTATGAAAAGTGACAGAAAAAATGGGTTGATTCCTTTTAATTTAAGGAAGAAAAAATTATTATCACAATACACAATACATTTTTCTAAAGGAGGAGAGAATGGTAAAAAGGCAGAGGGTCCATTCCTTCTGGCTCTCAAAACAACAAGGTACTGACAACAACGAAAGCCAAAGGTGGCAAACCCAAACCAACAAAATCAAATGCTTTCTGTGAAATAACGTAATTAGAGAGGGGAACTCAGGGCTGAAAGAAGTGCCTGACGGAAAGAATGTATCAACTTTTTGCAAGTGTTAGTGCAACTGTAAAGTAAGAAATTCAAGCTCAGAGCAGATGCCACTAACAAAGATATAAGCTTCACAGTATTTGCCAGCCTGCAAAGCTGGAGATTCACATCGGACATAACACAGGTCTGGCACGTCTGCTCTGACACTCACCAGCCCTCCTCTACCCTCTGCTGCAAACATCTCGTGCAGGCCACCTTCTGAGACCAGGCTCCATCCAGTCCAGATGCACTAGGGAGCTGAAGAGGTGTGGCAATTCCCATGGCCTTAAAGATCATTCCTGGACCCTACTGCTTTACCTGGGCAGGCAGCTGTTGTTGTTGATGGATGTTAGCTATATTGGAGAAAAGATGCCAGCTCAGAGTCAGAGCATCCTCTGGGTTGCAGAGTTACAGTTACAGCTTTATTGCATCTGTAATCCTCAGTGCATACAAACAGAAAGGTAAATATCAGAAATTAATCTTTCATTTATTTGTATATTTTTCACCTAAACAGCACCTCTGCTTATTATCCTGCCAGTTACATTTTCCCAATCTGCAAGCAAGACAGATCCCAAAATCTCAGGTACTGCCAAAAGAAGCCGAACACAAGCCCATGCAATTGCCTTACAGTCCACAATCCTGCTCTGGCAAGACTTGAAGGACTTCTGTTGGGAACAGCAGAGCTAACAGGATTGACTCTCCCAATCCAGAGAAAAGAAGGTAACACTTTCCATTTCTGAAAAGAGGAATCCTTCATCATCAGTGGGGAACAAGAAGATGGCCATCTGTTGTGGTTTAAGCCTCACCCAGGCTAATAACTCACGAAGTTTTAGTCACTCACTCACTCCCCTCTTTTTCTTCCCCCAGTCCCGGGGGAATGGGGAGGAGAATCAGAAAAAAATGCAACTCGCACAGGTTGAGATAAGAACAGTTTAGTAACTAAGGTATAACACAAATCACTGCTGCTACCACCAGTAATAATACAAGAGAAATACAAGGAAAGAGAATACAACTGCTCACCAAGCCCGACCCACCAGTGCACCCCCCAGCAACGAACCCCCCACTACCAAAAACCTGGCCATGCTGTGTACCCCCAGTCCACCACCACACCCTTCCGGGTCTCTGCTCTCTGTCTTCACATCCTGGACATGACGTGCTGTGGTATGGAATAACCTCTTTGGTCAGTTTGGGTCAGGTGTCCTGTCTCAGCCTCCTCCCGGCTCCCCCTCCTCCCTGGCATAGCATGAGGCTCAGAAAGTCCTTGGCCAGACCAAAACATTACCAAGCAGTAACTATAAACACTGGTGTTATCAGCGCTGTTCCAAGGCCCAAAATCAAAAACACAGCGCTGCACCAGCTACCAAGAAGGAGAAAAAACAACTGCTACTGATGAACCCATGACACCATCCATCACACTGCATTGGGCCTTGAGAGACCTGCTCTTGCTTTGTGAGAGAAGGATGGATCAAGCCAAAGATGCTGCTTCATTTCTCAGTAAATCAGAAGAGTAGCCAAGGAGAGGAGTGAGACTATGGGAGAGAAACAGCTCTGTAGACAGCAAGGTCAGTGCAGGAGGAACAGGAAGAGGTGCTCCAGGCACCAGAGCAGAGATTCCCTTGCAGCCCATTGTACAGCGGTAACCCTGGTGAGTCAGTTGTGCCCCTGCAGCGCATGGAGGTCCATGGTGGAGCAGATCTCCACCTGCAGCCCATGGAGGACCCCATGCTGGAGCAGGGGGATGTTGGAAGGAGGCTGTGACCCTGTGGGAAGCTCACGCTGAAGCAGGCTCCTGGCAGGACCTGAGGACCTGTGGAGAGAAGAGCCCACACTAGAGCAGGTTTGCTGCAGGACTTGTGCCCTCACAGGGGACCCATGCTGGAGCAGCCTGTTCCTGAAGGACTGCACTGCTCAGGGAGAAAATCAGGAGTAAAGTTTAACCCAGGAAGAAGTGACAGATGGGGTGAAGGCAGTTTTAAGATTTGGTTTTATTTCTCATTATTCTATTGATTATTTCTCATTATTCTATTGATTCTATTTTTTTCTCATTATGCTATTGATTATGGCATTAAATTGAACTAATTTCCCCAAGTCAAATCTGTTTCACAGTGACGGTCACTGCTGAGTCATCTCCCTGTCCCTACCAAAACCCATGAGGCTTTCATTACATTTTCTCCCCACTGTCCAGCTGGGGAGTGATGGAGCAGCTTTGGTGGCACCTGGCATCCAGCCAGGGTCAACCCACCACACCCACCAAGATTACAGTTGGCTTCACCCACTTACTCTGTTAAACCCTTCTAAAGTCTACTCCAGCCTGGATAGAAACTAGCCTGAATCCTTCGCTGAAGCCTCCTCACTCATCCTAAAGCACCTAAAAGGAGACTGTTGAGGATGATCCCGGAGCAGCTTGAATAAGAGATCTATTTCATTAAAGCCCTACCTGCTGTTTGTTACTGCAATAAGCCTTCTCAGTGGAAACTGAACTGAAAGCGTGCCAGTTCACTGGTGCTGCTTGCTATTTCAGACAGTGTCACGAGCTGTACAGTCTGCTGGTATTTGTGCTTCGGTTTCACTGTGTGACTCCAACCACTCAGGATCTTTATGAAAGTAATACATTTCAACCTAATCTACAACTAAATTAATGTCAGAAGTAGGACAGTGCCCCGAGTGATCAATAAGTGGGTTTTTCCCAATAGAAATATTAGAAGCAACTCACATCAATAAGCTTCAAATTTATGGGGTAATTCGGCTCTTCCATTTACAGCTTGAATAACTGGCCCTTATATAGGATATTACATTACTAAATAACGTGCTAAAAGGAGCATCTCTACTGCAATTCCTGACATGCCACAGCTACAGATTTCAGGGAGCATCAGCAGATATAGTGAGGGACGTGAGATGTCCACTACAATTATGTCCCTTCCAAAATGAGCACAGAATTTTTTCTACATGCATTATGGGCAACAAAATGTATTTTATTCAG
The DNA here is from genome assembly GCA_017639245.1 of Myiopsitta monachus. NCBI lineage: Eukaryota > Metazoa > Chordata > Aves > Psittaciformes > Psittacidae > Myiopsitta > Myiopsitta monachus. The sequence goes on along the minus strand of CM029917.1, from coordinate 98,433,098 downwards.
ACCCACTTTAGGATTGAAATTAGGAGTGTCTGTACTGGGACCTTTGGAAGACAAATGAAATTAATCTTGTGACCATCTATACACTCACCTTTAAAATTCTGTATCAGAAACAATATTCTTGGTCTTATCAACTGAGTTACATAAAACAAAAAAGATAATGACTATAAGGAAAGAGCAATCCTTCACTAGAAGCACTAACAGGTCTCTCTCATTTCTAATTTTTATGATTCCAAGCAAATTAGAAGACCTGAGTGCAAAGACCTACTTAGCTAACAGGAAGAGAGTAAAGGAAAACCCATTTGTGTTTTTTTCCCCACAACATAACTCTAGGTCATACAGCTACTGAAAATAGAGAAAATAAGCTGAAAACGCTATAGCAAACCATTAATTACCAAAAAAAAAAAAACCACCCCTCTAAATCCTTCTTCCGAAGTCACTGCTCATCCTGGCAGAGCTACTGAGCACGCTGCCTGGTTTTAACAACTAAATAACTATTTTCTGTGGTGAACAGCAGCACAGGTTGGTGTGCCCGGTGCTCAGTGGAGGCCCACTGGGACCTGCAGACTGCTGGTCATGTTTGTGCTGGCTCTGATGCTCAAAGGGCATCCAGTAAACCCAACCATTATGAAGGAGGACAACCCCTCCTCAATCACCCTGCAACTGCCATGGGATCCACAGTGAAACAGCTAGGAGTCTTACAGAAAATGTTCTTTGAAATATCAATTTAGAATCACTAGACAAGTATTCAAGCTTTATTTTGATCAGATCAACCCACCCTACTTCATTCTCTGGGGTCGTTTTGCCATTTCCACCTACATATCATCTGGAGAGCACAGAGCTTCTTGGGAGTCGTAGCATCTTACTACCCTCTTCTTTTCCCCAAATCCTTGCCTAAACTTACGCTGCTCTTCAAGACTTTGAAAATTATTCTTCAAAATAAAAATTACAGTAGAGGAAAAAGGTGTTTGGCTCCAACACAACCACTTTCTGTTTAACAAACGAACCTGCAGAGCTCAGTAAGATCACCAACGTCTATTTTTCATTTTCCATTTATAAAAGGGCAACGACTGCTGTGCTGCGTTCAAGGTAGATCCTTGCCTTTTGCACATTTTATTCCCCTCTCTCATTTACTATGCTCCTTTTATTTAGGCATTATGATAAAAAGCAGGCATTCCTGCAAACGAATAATCTGCAGTTTCTCCACCCGATCAATGCCGACGTGGTGGAGAACTTCCAAGCGTCTTCAGATTAATTTCTCACATATCATCACGGACACTTGAGCAACAAATAGCCTGCTCTATTCCTGATAATAGAAGATTAGTAACACTAACAATGTACAGCACAGGCGAAGGGAAAATGGCATAAATCTTTCAAGTGATGTATTGCATCAAATCTTGAGGCAGGTTTCCTAGTGACAGGTGCAAGTTCTTGCAGCCTTTGTGTTCTGCTGTAGGACACCCTCATTTTGTGAAAAGCAAAGAAAGCAAAAATCATATTCATTGTAATTTTCCTCTCATGTCCTCTTTAGAGTGGAACTGGAATTAAATTTGCCTGCTTTTCTTTCCAAAGTAGGCCTCCATGCAAGTACTGCCAGTAAATCTCCATGTGACAGCAGCCCTCAATGTGATGATTATTGTGGAAGTGTCATGGTCTGCCAGGAATCTGGCCACACTTGAAAATTACTCCTTTTTCACTTTATTTGAGGATGCAAATGCCAAAAATGAATGCAAAAGGAATCCAGGCTTGTCCCTTTTCCTCCTAAAGGGAAATTCAGCCAGCAGTGAGAACACTTTGACTGGCCCGCGTGGCTTCTTTGCTTACCCCTTTCACAGTAATACATGTAAAAACAAGTGGTCGTAACAAAAGTATTCATCTTAATCACACAAAGCTTTCCTTATGCTCACCATAAAGTGTCTGGCGTCTTCTATCTTAAGCATGCGCTACACTTACATTGTAGTGCTACTAAGAACTACTATTAAAGGCATGTTTTAAAATGACGACCATAAAGGTAAAAGGATGGACCAACACTCCCCATGTCAAGGAAGTTACCAATAACATGCCAAATGACAGAGGGTAAAAATTCTGATGTCAACCCATAAGAACCACATGGACTTGAGTTAGACAGCTTTGATTTCCTAATTTATTTTAAATCAGATATGCAGGCTACTTACAGCTAGAGGCAATGCTGAAGTTCTGCCATTCTGTTCCCTTTCACAGCCATCAGGTCCCCTCTTTCACCTTGCAAGTGAATGCCACTAACACAAAGTGTGTTCCAGCTCAGGGGTCAGGGATGGCTCAGATACCCTGGTTAACACAAAGCTCTGGTCTACAGAGGTGCTTGCAGACAGAAAGCACTCATGCTGCTACTACTTTGAGGGCTGTGCCTGAATTTGTTATATAGGAATATTGCCAGCTCTTTCTAACTAGTTTGTGCACCTTCTGGATGTGCTCAACACCCTCTGTGGCTGCAGGAGTGCTGGGAATCCATATGAAAAAGGGCATGAACCTAATCGCTTCTTGAATATGGGGTAGTAGTGTCTTTCATAAGGCTTCTTTATTTTGTCTAGTCACAGAAGAGGCAGCGCTAGTCAATCTACATGGTAAGCTAGAACACAGAGTAGGCTGGCAACGGACTGGAAGTATTTGTCATCACCACTACAATATGGAGAGAGTGTATAGCATAAGGATGGAGAAGGGAGGATGAGACCTCATCATAGCTTCCTGTTCACACAATAAAAGGTAGCTGCATAACAGATGGAAGAAGAAAGACTAAGACTGTTTATTCCACACATTCCAGCAACCCTCAGATCCACAGCTTTAATCTCCCTAAAGCATAAGTACAACATCATCTTCCTTGTTCTCCAACTATGTGAATCTGAAGAGAAAGACATTCCTGAAGAAAGCCAAGGAATACTCATCAGTTTGTTGCTTTTATCTACTCTGTTCTTTACTTGAACCCTGTTTTGGTTTTCCTGAATGAATTCAACTTGTCCTTACCTTCTAGGCCTGTTCTTTTGTCCTCTTTTTTGTATCTTTTCCTCCAAAGGAAGCAGACTTACAGCAAGGACCTACAGTGAGCTGAGGTCACACACACGTGCCTGATGACAGCAAGGTGGCCTCATTCTGATGGGCAGTACTTTCTGATGCTGCTCCAGGAAGGGAACATCAGCTGTAGTTGGGCCCTTGGCACAATGACAGTTATCAGATGTAATCAGACACTTTCTATGGCCTTAGAGCAAACACCCTCTGCTACTGACCACTAAACTGCTGAACCATTCCCCAGAGTCCATTTTCTTCACGGTTTCTTTTACTTCTTCCTGAGTCCCTTCCAGCCTCCTTATCTCTTCACCCTCACAGCAAGATACCCTCCATCCCTCACCTTCTCCCCAAAAACCTTTTGAAAGAAGAAAACTAACAGAAAAAAATCAGGTGGTTGTCATGGTTTAAGCCCAGCCGGCAACTCAGCCACGCAGCCGCTCACTTCGTATCCGCCCCACCTCCCCGCTCCAGGAGGGATGGGGAGGAGAATCGTAAGAATGTAATTCCTGCGGGTTGAGATAAGAACAGTCCAGTAACTAAGGTGTAACACAAACCACTGCTGCTACCACCAGCAATAATAACGATAAGGGAAATAACAAGGGAAGAGAATACAACCACTCAACACCCACAAACCGATACCCAGCCTAACCCAGCAGTGATCTAACCTTTCAGGGTAACTTCCCCCAGTTTATATAGTGGGCATGACGTGTTGTGGTGTGGAATACCTCTTTGGTCAGTTTGGGTCAGATGTCCTGTCTCTGCTTCCTCCCATCTTCCCCTCCTCCCTGGCAGAGCACGAGACTCAGAAAGTCCTTGGTCAGACTAAACATTACTGAGCAGCAACTGAAAACACTGGTGTTATCAGCGCTGTTCCCAGGCCGAAAGTCAAAAACACAGCACTGCACCAGCTATTAAGAAGGAGAAAAATCACTGCTACTGCTGAACCCAGGACAGGTTTTCATCTGCTTTCTAAAAATCATTACTTTATTTGTTTTGCCTGCATGTTTTCCTTCCACCCCCTCCCAATCTGCTTTGTCTACATAAATAGATCACTTTAAAGCAAAGACTAATTATGACTTCCTACTATTACAGGGAATAATTCAATAGGGTCAAAATTTCAGATGTTGTCCATAGGTGCTGCAGTAATGTGATATTATGTCCACTGCCACCATGAGGAGAAAAAAAAAGGCATGGCTACAACGACTAGGCAGAGAAAGGAAGGAGAAAAGGAATAGCACCTAGTTCAATTACTACATATTCATAAATCCTTTCAAAGTAAGGATTTGGATCACAGAAAAACCCTGATATTAGTCAGTTGTCAACTCATAAATAACTATCCTTATAGTAATCATGTAACTCTGCCATAAAGTTATCCCATCAACATTCAAGGGGCTCTGAGGAACCCTAAGGTGGCATACCTGGGGGATAAAACCTACAAGGAGAGTAGGTGTGCAGCATTTGTGAGCTCACTAAGCTGATCCAGCCTTGGTGGTATTCCCAACTTCTATCACAAACCACATAAACCACATTCATAAACGTTATAGATGCCACTACAGCAGCCACACGTGGAGTTGCTATAAGAAGAACTATTAGTAGAAGAATAGATGTTTTATTACTAAAAAGACCTGCAGGTACTCGCGTTTCAGCAACAGGCACAGCGTGGGGAGCCTGAATACCCAGGGCCATCAGAGCAGTTGTGTGCAGCACTAGCACTAAGTGGATTTGGCGTAAGAAGTCAAAACAATGTGCATGGCTAGCAGGTAACGTGCCTGTCAGGAGGCAGCCGGGTGAAGCGCCAGTGTAAGGAAGTTTGTCAGCTGTGCAGCAGCGGTGACAGTGACCAGCAGCAGGAGGGAGCATACAAGGAGGGGAACCAACTGCTCGCATCTGGTCTGTGCTGGGGGCAGCGGGGATGGAGAGCTGCAGGAATAGAGAGATCTCATTTTGGGACATAATGGCAGCAACGCCAGCCTGGGGAAGGATACTGCCCACAGAGAATGACCCCCTGCCCAAGGCTGACAATTCAGGGACTCTCCTTTTGTTCCCATTTACTTGCAAATAACGGTTTCCTTGTATGCCTACCAAACAATATTTACGCAGGACTGGATATATAGCCCTCATTAGAGCAAATGCTACTACCTAAATTGGGCTATTTGTGACTCTGCACCTCGAGTTTCACTCATCCCTGGTCTAAAGTGCACTAAAAGCACATTATTACTGCTTAAGATGCAAACTACTATGCTGAAAAATATCAGTTTTTACCTGCAGTGAAAGAAGTTAAAAATTAATGGTTAGCTGAAACTAAGGTGAACAGTAAACAGAAACTCCTTGTGACCATGTGCAAGCTATTCCCATTCTGTAATGAGGTCATACTTACTACTTAGATTAATTACACTTTTTCTTCTATCTTAATTTATTTTATGCTTTAGGAAAACCAACATGTCCACTAACCACTCTGTATGTGATAAAGAAACGTAATAAAAGCAATTCCTCTCCTAACCCCCCAAAAAAGCCATTCTCAGTAACGCATTTTTGAATCCAGCATACCTTCTCCTAATGAGGTTTCAGCATGCCATACATAACATTAATGAGACTTTGACTTGCCCATGTAATATATTTCCTTAATATAGCTTTAGATTTTCTTCTGTTGCATGGAAAACTAACAGTCACAGAAAGAAACGTCCTCCAATAGCACATTAAACCCTAAAGTACAATTAAATATAAATAAATTCAGTAATTTAATTGCACTATTGTCATTTTTAAAAATTCAGGAGAAAAGTAATGGTACCATTTTTTCCATTGGTAAATAATAAAAGTGTGGAGGAAATCAGATAATATTTAAATAAACATTATTGTGACTATACATGATACAAAGATACCTTTTATTGGCAGGTAAATTCTGTGTTTGCTAATGAAAAGAGAGTTCAAAACATGCACCTTTGCAAACTGAGGGGCCAGTCTTGCAAGTGTTATGCAAGCAGTCCCTGGGAAGGGATGTAAGATTTGACTCTCTAGTTTTATGGAGCTAATGGCCTAACTGCATATTTCCAGGCTCAGAATGTAGATACTTTAAATATCATCTGCAAAATGCAGCCATTTAAGCAGAGGTCTGCAGTGAAACAATCTCTTAGGCTGACAAGCAGTATGTATTTATGCAGTCTGCAGCTCACATCATTCTGCAAGCAGACCAACGCTGTCTGGGTGGAATTTTTTCCTCTAAAAATACCAGCTCATGGCTTTTTCCCCTTAAAAAAGACAAAATGCATTTTTGAAGGAAAATTAAATGATTATTTGTGGCAGTGTGAATTTGAAACCAACTCTATTTTTAAAGATCAACTGAAATGTTACGCCTGACACCTCTGTCACCTTCTTTTCCTCAGAAAGCAATGTAAGCCTTGTTCAAAATTTCTGTGGGAGCACATGGAGAGTTTTACTATTGATTTTCATTAAGATGGATTAATTAGTAGTTCTGTCTTAGGATTCCACCTTTAGTGGTAAAATTCAGAAAACACCTTGGACTAGGCTGGGCAATGATGCAGAGACAACAGGGGGAGATGAAAGAGTAGCAAACTCTATCCCAGAAATTGAATTACAATGAAGATGTTGGTGCTGATGGTCATAGGGGCAAAAGCAGTTATGGGTATAAAAATGGAAATAATCAAAACCGAAGTGGAAGCAAAACTCCATTTCCGTAATTCCTTTAAGTCAGGAGAACAAGATGATCACAGCTTCCGACTTCTGAAAGAACTGGCACACCAAATTATAGGTTGGGCATCAGAAAAAATGATGAAGACAGGGTGGAACTATATGGCTGAAGATTAGCAAATAAAATTATTTACTTCAGAGAGGGGAAAGTGATTCATAAAAATATGAGGCTATTCATCTGATCTTACTATCATGTAAGGCTTTAGAACAACTCTTCCACGACAAAATACCTAAAAGAAGTGTAGACAAACAGCAAATGGAATGAAAATCAACAAGGATTTATCAAGAACAGACTAAATCAAACTAATAACTTAGAATCATAGAATAGTTAGGGTTGGAAAGGACCTTAAGATCACCTAGTTCCAAACCCCCTGCCATGGTGTCATGGTTTAAGCCTCTCAGGCAGTTTGCTTACTCACTCTTCCCTCTTTCTTCCCCCCAGCTCACAGGGGGATGGGGAGGAGAATCGAAAGAATGCAACTCCCACAGGTTGAGAAAAGAACAGTTTAGTAACTAAGGTGTAACACAAACCACTGCTGCTACCACCAATAATGATGACAAGAGAAATACAAGGAAAGAAAATACAATTGCTCACCACCCGATACCAAGCCCAACCCCGCAATGCACACCCACCCTTCCGGGTCTCTGCCCTCCGTTTTTACATCCTGGACATAACGTGCTGTGGTATGGAATAACCTCTTTGGTCAGTTTGGGTCACGTGTCCTGTCTCTGCTTCCTCCCGGCTTCCCCTCCTTCCCAGCAGAGCATGAGGCTCAGAAAGTCCTTGGTCAGACCAAAACATTACCAAGCAGTAACTGAAAACACTGGTGTTATCAGCGCTGTTCCCAGACCGAAAGTCAAAAACACAGTGTTGCACCAGCTACCAAGAAAGAGAAAAATGACTGCTACTGCTGAACTCGGTACACATGGGCACGGACACCTCTCACTAAACCAAGGCTCTGTCCAACCTGGCCTTGAACACTGCCAGCAATGGAGCATTCACAGCTTCCCTGGGCAACCCATTCCAGTGCCTCACCACCCTTACAGGAAAGAATTTCCCTCTCATATCCAATCTAAACTTCCCCTGTTTAAGTTTGAACTCAGTTACCCCTTGTCCTTTCACCACAGTTCCTCATGAAGAGTCCCTCCCAAGCATCCCTATAGGCCCCCTTCACATACTGGAAGGCTGCTATGAGGTCTCAAAGCAGCCTTCTCTTCTCCAGGCTCAACAGCCACAACTTTCTCATCCTATCTTCATACGGGAGGTGCTCCAGTGCCCTGATCATCCTCGTGGCGCTCCTCTGGACTTGTTCCAACACTTCCATGTCCTTTTGATGTTGAGGACACCAGAACTGCACACAATACTTCAAGTGAGGTCTCACAAGAGCAAAGTAGAGGGGCAGGATCACCTCCCTCGACCTGCTGGTCACACTCCTCTTGATGCAGCCCAGCATACAGTTGGCTTTCTGGGCTGCAAGTGCACACTGCTGGCTCATGTTCATTTTTCTCATCAACCAACACCCCCAAGTCCTTCTGCGCAGGGCTGCTCTGAATCTCTTCTCTGCCCAACCTGTAGCTGTGCCTGGAATTACTCCGACACAGCTGTAGGACCTTGCACTTGGCATGGTTCAACTTCATCAGGTTGGCATCAGCCCACCTCACAAGCGTGTCAAGGTCCCTCTGGATGGCATTCCTTCCTTCCAACTGTATCAACCGAACCACTACAGCTTGGTGTCATCGGCAAACTTGCTGAGGGCGCACTCAATCCCATTTTCCATGTCACCGACAAAGATGTTGAACAAGATTGGTCCCAACACCAGTCCCTGAGGGACACCACTCGTTACTGGTCTCCAGCTGGACATTGAGCCATTGAGCACTACTCTTTGCTTGTGGCCATCCAGCCAGTTCTTTATCCACCCAGTGGTCCACCTCTGAAATTGGTGTCTCTCCAACTGTCGTGGTTTAAGCCTCTCAGGCAGTTCACTCACTCACTCTTCCCTCTTTCTTCCCCCCAGCTCACAGGGCGATGGGGAGGATAATTGAAAGAATGCAACTCCCACAGGTTGAGATAATAACAGTCCAGTAACTAAGGTATAACACAAACCACTACTGCTGCCACCAATAATAATAATGACAAGGGAAATACAAGGAAAGAGGATACAACCGCTCACCCCGTATACCCAGCCCGACCAAACAGTGAACCCCCAACCTTCTGGGTCTCTGCCCTCTGTTTTTACATCCTGGACACGACGTGATGTGGTATGGAATACCTCTTTGGTCAGTTTGGGTCAGCTGTCCTGTCTCTGCTTCCTGCCGGCTTCTGCTTCCCCTCCTCCCGGCAGAGCAGGAGACTCAGAAAGTCCTTGGTCAGACCAAAATATTCTAAGCAGTAACCGAAAACATGGGTGTTATCAGCGCTGTTCCTAGACCGAAAGTCAAAAACACAGAACTGCACCAGCTACCAAGGAGAGAAAAATGACCGCTACTGCTGAACCCATGACACCAACTTAGAGACAAGGATGTCATGTGGGACAGTGTCGAACACTTTGCACAAGGTCCAGGTAGATGACATCAACTGTTCTACCCCTGTCCATCAGTTCCATAGCCTGTGGTATGATTAATTTTTCAAGACAAGATAGCGACCTTATGTCTCTGGACTCTGGCAAAGTATTTATCTACATGGGAAACCCTTAGTTATGACAGAGAAGATGGGCTTAAGAGAACAGCTGTAAAGGAAGCAAGAAGCCAAACAAACAAGAAGGCTTGTAACTTTGGAACAGCGCTCTAGAATGGACTTCCATTTAAAATAACATGGGTGAAAAATAGGAACTAGTTTTAACATGGATTTTGATCAGCACTATAAAAGAATTATGCAAAGGCAGTTCTAGAAACAGCAGTGTACTAGATTCAGTGCTCAGCTCTATGCTCCTAAGTCCATGTAGGTGAATGACCTTATCACCTATATCCTCCTTTGCACAAATTGTGCATTTTTCTCGAAGTAAGGGAATCTTCCTAAGGTAGACTGAGACACACTTAATGCGTGCTGATTCTTCTTTATACCCCAGAGTTATTCTGCCTTTTTTCCTAGGTGAATCTGTTGATCTACTAAAAGAACATTAGCCCTCGACACAAATGTTGTGTGAAATATTTAGTGAAAGTAAAAAAGAAAAAGGACTTTGTGGCAAACCTGTATGGTCTGTTTTCATGGGAATGCACAGAAAAAACTCCACAAAGCCTTACTTTTTGCACTCACTTTTTGCACTTACTTTTTGCACATCTCCTCAAAATTCATGAAGTTTTATGAAACCACAACAACATGTGGAGACCTCAAACCCTGAGGGGTTTGTGTTATGTTTCTTTCTAAATTTCTTTAGGTGACTAAGCTCAGATTACATAGTTATGAATCAACATCCTTGCAAGATAAGTGTGCAAGTCCCCTGTGCTATTTCTGAAGAAGGCAAATGACTCCTGACAAAACCAGATCCTCATGAACGCTTGCTGAACATCACATTTTAATTCTACAGGTAGAGGCACGAGGCAGGCTATTAAAAAAATCACAGAAAAATGCAAAACATGGGTCAAAATAAAGACATGTTTTTCTTAACTTTCTTTTTTTCCACTTAAAGAAATAGACTTTCAGCAGACAAACTTACACAAGCAATATTAAGCACATTTCCTCAAGGCTCCATAGCCTGGTGCCTGCAGGTGCTTCCAGCATAGTAAGAGGGACTTTGTGCTCTAAAAGTCTCAGTAAAATGCTAAATATAGCACGTAAAACCAAAGAGCAACCTATGAAATCAAGCATGAGGGAGAAGTAAACTCTAAAGGCAGCTAACAGAAATGACAAGGGGAGCAAGGATGATCAATATTAGGATTTTGATTCTAGCTCTAGATAGATAGAGGGATCATTCCCCAATGTCCCTTCCTGGCAGGCAATATTAGCAGAAGTGATGTCAAATATTGTCATTTCATATCCAGACAACTGGCATTACTATCTCATTCTCAAAGTATCATCTTGGAGAAGCATGCCTAGACATACATTGGGCCACAAATCCTGACAGGAACTCCTCTGGACTTCCCTGCTTAGCAATGCAACTGCACTTTGTCAGACTGTTTAGACTCACCTCCAGTTGGAATCTGACTTATTTTTCACTGAGGTTATTTATGATGCATCACTTCCCCCCCCCCCCCCATAAGTTATTGTCTTTGAGCTATTTTTTATTCTTGCATCACTGCTGTCTTTCAAAGACCCACTAAGTGCTGAAAAGAGATTAATGAGTCCTACCTTCACTTTGTGGAACTGGGTTGCTACTGCTTAGCTACAGCCAGGCACAAGACAGCCTAGACTGAAGAAATTAGCCTCCACATGGCATTTGTGCATATAACCAAAAGTCAATGGTAGAAACCAGAGGGTTTGATTTTCCTTTTATGCATACAGCTTCTCTTATGCAAGGGCTACACTAGCATAAAATGCCCATAAGGGACTCTGTTAGCCTGGGGCTCTACAGACCTGAAAGTCTGGTACCAACATGCAAGGTTCAGAGAGCAAAGGGACACTGTGTATCACACAAGAACAGAAAAAAGGGTAAGTGCTAACTTACATTGGGTTAATGCTTACAGCAGTCAAAACGCTCAAAAGTTAAAGGTCCTTTTTACGCTTTTAAGACAATACTATTCTCCAGCTGTGCTCACACCTCTGCCTTGGTAACTTCAAACTGAGACAATTCTAATGCCATGCTGCTCCAGCAGTCCCGGTTGAACACTCAGCACCAGACCAACACACACAACTGGGACCTGGTGCCCACAGCATTGTGGGGTTTGCACCTTGTCCAGACCATTCTGGTAAACCTGCACCTCCCAGGTGAAGGGACAGGAGTTTTATCCGTCTTGCACATCATCCCAAGGCATACCACTGACATACAAACTGACAAAATCTCTTTTTCAATTCAGATGTTGATACTGCTTCAGCAACCATCAACAAATACAAGGTGGGTAACTGACAAAACCCTGTCCCCACACACACACACATGTTTGCACAGCAGATTAAATGGAAGTCATGCCAACATAGTATGTTTTCACCCAGTCCAGTTTCCTAATATATTAGAAATACTGGCTCCTACCACAGAAAATGGCTACTTGGGATAAAAATGTCCGAGATGAACAAGAAATTCATCCTTATCCTGCTCTCATTAGAGGGATATATCTCTATATATCTATATATATAAGATATATCTCATATAGCAGCAACGATGACCTACCAGGAGTGTAACCCTCTACAGTCAATGTCTGCTTTCCTCAGGTACTCATTTATGAAGGATTTCATGGCATGCTGCTTCAACTTCAATAGCTGCATACAGTACATACTTTAATTTAATAGGGCTGTAACTTTGTCATAAAATCATTCACGTTGGTTTTAGTTTAATAACAGGATCATTAGATAACACTTTCTTCAGGAGGTATTATGGTAGATTTATTTCCATAGCCAGATTTGTGAACATGTCCTCCCTATGCCTTTGGCCACCAGACATTCCCCTTCCTGGAGGAAAAAACCTGTAACAAAATGTTTACAGAGCCTGAGAAGTTCACCACACCCCATAGCTCACCTACTCAAATATCTCCTCATATTTTCCTAACAAATAAGACATTATCTGTGACACTGAGCTTAATGTATAGATGAATGTGGTAACATACTAAGCTGCTCATGCCAGACTCCGGGTAAATTTAGGAGGAGTCCTGCGGATTCACTAAAGAAAAGAACAGGCAGTGCTGCACTTTGAGAATTTTAACAACGGGTTCATTCTTCTTTTGCACTCAGCCACCTGCTACGTGGGTCTAAAATTACGTACATCCTCAAAACAGAATGCTTTAGGAAGTTACAGGAGAAACAACCATATTGAGAAAACTAAGTGCTGCAAAGAGAAGAGCAGCTCCAGAGCTCAGAATTGAGCTTTAGCTCCGTCACCAAAGAATGCAAATGCCACCTGAGCAAACGCAACCCTTGAATCCACACAAATCCAGGGGAAATCTTACAAGAATGTCCTTGTGGTGCTCTTAACATTTTCTGCTTCCATTTTTCTTGGAAGTACGACAAGAAAGTCTCTTTTAAGGTGCTCAGTAATCCAAGGCAACAACAGAAATCCTGACAAATAATAGAGGGGAAAAAAGGGAACAAAAAACAGGAGCAAAACTTCAGAACTTTGGGGGGGGGGGGGGGGGGAAGAAAAGCCTAAAAAGGTCTTAGCATCAAGTACTTACATAATACACCTTCTTTTTTTCCCCTCATACAATTTCTTCCTCTCTACCAGATAAGGCCCTATAAAGCGAAAGTACCTATAAAGCGAAGGTACCAATGTAGTCTTTAGTTGTTCCTTGAGACTCTCCCAACATTACCATAAGAGAAGATGAAAAATTTAAGCGTCCATCTCTCACTGCAGCTGTTTCCTGTAAGTATAACACATCTATATAACCACCAAATTGAGAGCAGGATTTTCAAGAATCAGTCCAGTTTTTCAGCCACATCTGGTATCCACATCTTCAAGAAAATTTAAATCAGAGCATCTCTAGTATTTTTGTTAGGTGTCCTTGTGACACATCGCAAACATGCCCTTATCTGAATGTGAAATGCCTGTTATCCGGTAGACAACATGTATTTTATCATGTTGGATCAGAGCCTGCTCTCTGAAGTAGAACCCCCATTTTGTAAGAGTGCATTTCTGCTTGCTACAGATAACAACAGAGAAATCACAAATTCTCTTTGTTTCTGTGCTCCAGCAAGTAGCTCCATTGCCTCTTAATGGTTCTCCACACAGAAACCAGCAGGCAGGGTAGTGCTGGGGATTTTTCTTAATGAAGGCAAATAAGATGGAGAAATTGTACGAGAGAATCAGGCTGAGGCAAAAATAAAAGGCTTCTATCCAGGAGGCACTCTCAAAAGGAAAGAAAAGTCAGTCACGGGTCTGAGACCAGGGTTGACTGGTGTCTTTCTAGTATCGTGTAACACTTTAATGTGCTGAGTAAGAAATCACTCGGCTAAATCTATTTTTCTTTCTTTTTTTGCCCAATGGTCCATGAAGAGAACCATCAGTCCATGGATGAAGCAGGCAGAGCTACAAAATAGGGTGCTGGGCACCCAAATTACAAGAGCACTTTTGCATTAAAAGGGACCAGCAACCTTAGTCTAGGGTACATCCAAGAGACCTTGTGTTACGCACCACGGTAACAAAGAACTGCCATGAATGGCAAAAGTATTTAAACTTTCTTCTTGCAATTACTTTATGCAAATTCTTTGCGTTCCTACTCTGAAAGTAAGCAATTGCCTTCTGGTTTTAACAAATCATTAGATTTTCCTTTGTACTTGATGACACCAAACTCCTTTTGTCCTTCATGACAACAGTTATTATCTTAACAGATCTCTAAATTCTCATCTGTTCAGTGCCATTCAATCAATTACACATCCACAGGGCTCTAAAACCAACATTTTACAAATTCTAGTTATTAGTACTTGCATTTATGCTCAGTATACCTAGAAATAATTAATCCTTTCAATAACACTTTGATTTAAGCATGTTGCATTATTCACCCTTTTCTGCAGACATGAAAATGCCATAGTCTCCGAGGATGCCACAGGCAAGGCTGGGGATGAAGCTCGAGTAGCTACTCTGCACCCACTCACCATCTTACTTTTAAAAACCAGAAAAATCTAACTGCCCACTCACTTGAATCTTAAGTTCTGCACCCATCCTGCAAGCAACCACATATTACACAAAGCAGGCAACAACTGAGCTCTGGACTTTCAATTTTCCTCCATCTGGGGACCAGTCCTGCTTTTCTGCAATCTCAATGCAAATCAGAAGTGTACCCACTGGAGTCATTAGCATTGCACCAGACAAATCACCACCAGCAATATCAAAACCATAATGTTTTATTCTAATAATGAGGAAACACAAGTATTACAGAACAGGGCTATTTTTGTATGTGGACAATCAGAGGAAGACTTCCAAGGATTTTTAGCGGAGCAATCTGACCGTCATCTACTCGTGCTAGAGTCAGCCTTCTCTTGAAATAAATACATAAATAAATAAGTCTAAGGGTGTAGAAATATAATTAATTCAAATTAAGTATCGATTTCTAAATAATGCAGATTATGTTAGACACTTACAAACTGTAAATCACTGTTATTTAGTAACAATCAGTACCATATGTTACACTGCAATAGATAGAAACGTTGTTTGGTTGGAAATGAAGAAGTGTGCCTCTAGGAAGTGGGGTATGGCCCTGTCCCTCTAATAAAAAAAGGGGTTTTATTTTCTCCCCTTTTAACGCAACACCTTCCCACTAAACCCATGTTCATGTCCTACACTTGAAGTAAAAAGATAGGAGAAAAAAGTGATGTCTAAGCCAAAACAGACTGCTTCTTAGACTCTTCTCTAAGCCAAACTTGAACTATATCAAACACCAACTCTAAAATCCAGGCGAATTCCCAAGAGGTCAGGCAAAGTACCACGGATTTATATCAGCTTAACTGAGATCAGAATTATGCATCATCCCTACAGTGCACTCTTACAGGAGTCCCAAGGGAGAGGTAGGTAATAATGTCCGATCAGAAAATGGTAGTATGGAGGTGTAAATTGGCAAACTGCATAGGGCTACACCAAAACATGCAACCAAGAATCATGAAACAGAGGCTCTCAGCATACTAACAGCAGTTAGATAATGCAGTGCTAGCTGCTATACTTCCTGCAGATAAAATACTCAGTATTTACAGTGACTGTGGGGAACTCATACAAATCAATGTTTTCAGAAGCACCCTGAAAATGTATTTCCAGCTTCCAAAACACATCCAGTTCTCAACACACATTTTGTTTACCTCTGGGCTAAAATAAGAAGAAAAGCTTTTGCAATCACTTGCATGACTTAGCTGCTTCTGCCCTAGTCTTCCTATCCCAGTGCAAAAGCAGGATACCAGTATATGGCAGTCAAGATACTGAATTCAGTCCTGCCTGAAAAGGACCTTGGATGGAGGACGCTGGAGAACTACACAAAAGCTTCATAAAGCAAGGGTCAGGTGAAGAAACTGAGCTGCTTATGCATTCATTTCACTACCTGAAAATTAATATTAAGGGACAACAGCCACATCAAACACACATCAAGAGTGCCTATGCAAGATCAGAAGGCAAAACCAAGCACTCACTGTGGGGATTAGCATTATGTTCCAAATTCCAGCTCAATGACAGTATCTGTAATCCCAGATCACGTTACAGCTTCTTCCTGCTTCATAAACTCATAAGGTACATATACACACATACATGTGCGTGCACATGAATTACGCATACGGTCTCATGCTGAGTTTATATAAGTAAAAAATGAGTGGAGAACAATTTGCAGGGGACACCTCATCCCTTCCCAGCTGCCTCTCAGGCAGAGTCTCACGGAGCAGGTAAGCGCTAGGGAAAACAGCACAAAATATGTTCTGCTTCTGAGCACTTGGCCACTCTCATCTCTTTCTGGAATTAGAGTTATGACCATCTCAAATATCCAGACGAAAGGCCAAGGAAAATGTTTTAAACTAACATAAAGAGTTATCACTACTTACACATTCCAGACTTCTGTTCAGCTGCAAATACATTAATGCAAGCAAGAAAGAAGAGTGTGATGTGGGAAAGGAGGCTGTCTACAATTTATCACTGCTGTGCAGACATGCCCTGAGAAGAGAGCTGCACTGAAAACCCAAATATAGGAACATCTATATTAGCAGCAGTTATTTCTGATTTGGTCTGAGGGACTTTCCAAACTCAAGGGGCTCACAATGAGGGACTGGCCAGCCATGAAGAGCCTGCAGTAAAGCTGAAAGGACATGTAAATTGTGCTGATATCCCAACAGATTTCTGCTGTTTCAGGGATGCTATTCTAATCCCAAGAAACTAGGAGGAGCCCCATTTTCTGCTTTGCTTGCTAATGTACCATATTCCTACTTGAGTTTTATCAGGGGCTTTTCATCTGCCAAATACGGACATCTCCTCTATTCTGAAATTACAGCTGAGAATTCAAATTAAGAATGGTTTCACAAATGGCACAATTGCCTAAAAAAGCTGAGTCTGAACTGGATCAAATCCTCTGCTGGGGAAAATCAGTGCATCACTGTAAGATCCAAGTGTGGGATGAGTTAAAATTCATATAAAAACAGAGTATATTCTGTATTTTATTATGGTATTAATAAAGGCATACAAAATTTATTGTTTTCTAAAAGGTCAAAAGATACTGCTCTGCTTCTTACAATATATCTTGCACAATATTAAAAAATTATGCATAATTTGGGGAAATAACTGTAATTTTGCAGTGGTATCTCCTTTGATGCCTAAAAAGAGTACCTTTGAGCTGGTTCTGAATTAAACATTTAACAGTAAAAAAGGAAAAAGCCTGTCAATACTTTCTGAACCAGCTACATGTGCAAAAGTTGCAGAAATTTGCCCTCTGAAATTGCTGTTTACTCCCGCTATTAAGAGTTCCACAGCTCTTCAAGGTTTGCTTGTGCACAAGTAAGGAATTTAAAGCAGGTTCTTCTGCCTTGCAACAATCTAACTTTAAGCCCTTCCTCTTAAGTATCTGTATTATGAAATAGTTTTATACATACATATAAAATAAGGCAGGCAAAGAAACTTGCAGAGTTTTTCAAACCAAGTCTTTCACTGTGTGTTCAGATTTGGGTCTCTCCCATCTGCTTTACAGGACTTTTCTCCAGCTCTAAAATGAACATATTCTCTCCTACCTACTTTCAGAACCTTTTTCCAACCATGGAGTATCTCTTCCCAGCTGATCACAGGAACATCTCTAGCCTAACCACTCCAAGGGCCAATACTCAGCCTTAGAAGTGGAAAAAAGACATACACTTTACCAGAAGTGAAAATAATTTCCAACAGCAAGCTCTAATCTCACTATCTCCAGTTGTTCCCAGTCTGTGCTTTAATTTACTGCTGGGTTAGCAGGGTGTTCCACAATGCCTCTCGTAATTACTTTCTGGAGGCTCTAATTCAACTGCAATTACCCACTGCGGAAGTTAGAGAATTGGATCACAGCTCCGCTAAGATCCAACTAAAGCACCCGAGCGAGAAGCTGGCCAGCCCCCAGAGCAGCCTCCCTGGCTGAGATGAATCGGGACCTTGCTGATCCATGCGGTGAGAGTATCTCCGAACGGACTCTTCCGCCTGCCCATCCCGCATACCTTGCCTCCGGGCCTAAGGGATCATTTTTGCAATGAAGGAAAAATTTATGTTTAGTTTTCAATGTGGACTAAAGAGTTACACTAACAAAGCAACCCAGCGGACGTCCCTTTCACACCCACGGCTGACCAGCTGGGTTCATGGATCACAGCTGGCCAAATGATCTAGATAATTAAAGAAGGAAAAAAACCTCTCTTTGTTGTTCAGGGATTTCAGTCTGTTTCATCAAGAACATTATGTCCTTGATCTATCTCTGCTCTTTTTTGGCTTTTCTTTTTATAACCGACAGATTTAAAGGCCACTATGACTCTATGGAAACTGCCAATCAACCATCATGGACCATACCTACATAAAGGAAATGTCAGGACGGAGACTCTAACGAATGCTCAGTAGAGTTCCCTTCACTCACAAAAGGCCATATACCGTATAGGGCATATGTTTATGGGCAGCTCCAAAATGCTCACTATGGGACAGAGGAGTAGCAAAGCAAGTGCACTCTGCATTCAAATAGCCCATTGCTCTGCCCCACTCCCCCTGGTTAACCTTAAACATGTGGACCATTGTATCCACACTACACACTCTAATGGGTTTCACACACTGTGTGGAGGGGGGCCTGGCCATGCAATCAGACCCACCACAGTCTCCAAGGATCCTCACTGACTTCAGCAGTCCATCTGTGTCAACAGGAGTGTCTGCTGAACCAGCTACTTGTCAAGGAGGGCCTGAAAAAGGCAGCAGTATGAATTAATTTATTTCTGCAATCTGCTTTGACTGTCACTTTGCCTAATATCCAGCACCCCACACAACTTTCCAGACAGGCCCAGACTTTCTGCATTTCAGGAGGACACAAGCTTATGGCACAAAGATGTATTTACTTGATGCACATTTCGACTGCAGAACCTACGCTCAACAACATACGCTCCTGGTGGCAAACAAGAAAAAACCTGCACACACTAAAAAGAAATGAGATTTTTCAATTATGGAGCAACAGGGGGAAGAAAACCCCCATTTATAAATTTCAGAGTGAAAAGTGGCTTGTAGTATTATGACTTTGCCAGGACAACATGCCCTGTAGCATATCTCTGTAGTTAAGCAGTACAGGATTGTCAAATAATACAGAGCTGCTAACAACGCTGCCACACAGATGCTGTTTAGTCAGCAACTACACCTATATGACACTCCACACTAGGTGAATGCTCAGGTTCCCAAATGGAATGTGATACCTTGCTAATGCAAAAGACAGCCTAAACCACATTACCCCCCCACACACGCATCCTACTGACCTTAAATTCGGTGCCTTTCACGATTAACCTTCTTGCAATTGAAAGATTTACCATAATCCCACTTAGCTATTTTCAAAGTGTACAAACTCTGTACGTCGGCACTGCTACTGCCGCTGACTGCACAATTTCTTGCAGTTTTCAGAAGGCAAACAATATGGTTTCAAACGCATTCGGTTTCTATCCCCGCCACTTGACCTCTCCAATTTACAGCGCGAGCCCCCAGTGTGGCAGTGATGCTGTCTTTGTTGAGCTGTTGCTCTGTGATAGCTAATACATGCATACATTACTGCTGACATTTAAAAACATTTCTAACAGTTTGTGTGAGTACATGGTAAACAGATGCTATGGGATTTTTTACCCATTATCAGTCATCTCTGAAGACTGCAGTAAAGTGACAGGTTGTTTGAGACTCTTCGGTCTAACAGTGAGAGATTTATTTTTAATAGAATATTGATATTATGGCACAAAATGCCATTTGGTATTTACTTTTTTTTCCTCATAGAGCTGCAGTTTTGGGGGTTTTAAGCTTTTGCAACCCTCTGTTATATCTACTACACTATTTTTTATGAAAAAAGTTTGAGACTTTTATAAACTGTCTGATTAAAGTACCTCCATCTGAATGCAGATTAAAAGTTCCAACACCTGAGAGCATTAAACCAATGAATATTTATATAGAAAAACAGCAGATGAATGCACTTTAAATCTTCAATGCAAGTCTAGTCATGGGGTTTATCTTATTTTAGGACTTACTTTTTATTAAAATGAGCTCTTGCATATTTACACTACAGAAATAAATGTTATTTGCAAGCACAATACAGTAAGAATCTTACAAATGGATGGCCTTGGTGAAAAGTAAATTTACTCCTCAAACTGATTTACTTCTTTATCAAGTATATATTTAAGAGGCTTTTCATTGTATGCTGCTGGCACAGCTTTGTGCAGAGCGGGTGCGCTCTTTTTTGCTGGTTCTGATTTTGTGTAAATCCAGCAGTGCCCATGGTGCTACACTAACCACACCAGCGTAAGTCACAGGAAAATCAACAGCGCTCTTTTGGCTCCCCCGGTCACAGTACCCTGCACAGTATCCTTGGACTTCAGCATTTGCATTAGACAGCAGGCACTCACTGCACTTGGTTGCTACAACCACAACCAACTCACGCCGTATCTTGATGTTACACCTGTCCTACAAGAAGACAAAGCGAGCAAACACCAGCCCCTGAACCAGTTCATCCCAGGAACGGTACAGGACTGCCAGGTCACCTCAAACCCTGTGACCTTTCTCAGCACAGACTCCAAACTTCCATCACTCAACACCTGTAGTAAAAGACAACACCACCACTGACATGAGCCCCATGCAAACCAATGACACCTACAGAAAGAGTGTAGCAGTGAAAATGAAGGCAAACAGCCACTCCTGTTCTGCACAGGAAGGGTCTTTGGGTCTTTGTGTCCTAGTGGCAAAAGTCCCACTCCTTACTCAAAGATTTGCTCCTTGTTTGAGTGGGAAAAAACACATGGTTTCAGGGAGCTGCAGCACCACTGCGAAGGAAATCTTGATGCAGCCCAAGTATTTTTTAGCCAGTAAACCTCTTTTCTCTCCAGACCTTGTGTTTTGTAAAAAGATTTGTTGCACTGTCTCCAAACCTATGCTGTTCTATTTTGGTTTTAAATGTAACCTTAGAAATAAATGTTTACAAATCAGCTCATTGTGTCTTTGTTTTGAAGCTTAAAGCCTCACTTTGATTGCTGCCTTTTTGACATTTTGCATAGGAAATATGTTTGCATGTTCACAGCGGTATTGAAACAGCAATTAGATCACCATATTCCAGCTGTTACAAGGTTTTGGAACGCATTTTCCAATAAACATTCTCAAGAAAACATAACTGTTTTAGTATGTCAAGCAGATACATTCAGATATTTTTGTTCAGCCTTTTTTTTTAGTCTTACGTTTTTCTGCCTGTTACCATGCTTTTTTATGTTCCTCTATTTCACTTCTTTTAATGCCACCTAAATAAAAAGCCAGGCTTTCAAAAGCACCAAGTGGTTTGAGGAGTGCTGATTTAGGGGACCTGGGGAGCCAAGTCTTCGGAACACTGAATTTTTTGTCTTAGGCTACCCAGTATCACAACTGCGACAGCTTTTAAAACACTTGCTATTATTTGTCTGATCTTCCTTATACAAGAGCATTTCCACTGTTTCCAGAATAAACTACCGACCGAGCTTTTCTCCTTCCTCCACCCCTTCCTTGAAAATTTTGTCACTTCAAACAAGAAAAAATGCAGTTTTCTTTCCCTGCTTGCTAACATTAACTGTTCAATTCGCTTGACACTAAAATGATTTCCAGCCATGCAATGGAACTACATGCAAAGACAAACATAGCACCCAGGCAGCAGACCCTGAACCTCAGCAGCCAAACAGATCGGACAGAGTCCCAGTTGTGAAAATCTTGATTGTATTATCTGAAACAACTCAGTTCACACCAGTCAATAACCAGGCTCATGATATACACCGGGCAGCAGAAGTTGCGTTGGCTGAAGAAGATCTGCAGCCTTTTGCTTTACATTTAGTATCAGATAATAATTAACGGGGGTTTTTTTCCTTCTTAAACACAAGAAATTTGGTTTTGAATTAATTTTATTTTTGCCACTTCCTGACCTTACGTGTCACTTTTGCTTTCTCACTTTGTTATTAAGATTTTCCTACTTGTTTCCTCACAGAATAAAAGTCTCCCATTGTAAGACTGCAAAATACCTAGTTCTGTCTAAAGCCAACGCACTGCAACCAAGCTGGCTGATTCACCTTCAGTGTTTTGATTGATCACTTTGAATTTGGTATATGCTAAGGAGATCAATACCTATTTTTGGGGTGTTGTATATCATTATCAGAGTGTAACTGGGTTCCTTTTTCTGGCTGGTAAAAATTCAGAGAACTACTGACAGGAAGAAAGGCATCTTCCTAAGGACCAGGTAACTAAGGTGCCAGACAGTCCTCCTCAGTTGATTACACTATTTTGGAGCTGACTGTCAGCTATCAGTTGTAGACAACTGTGCCCCAATGGATTTGCAATTTCTTCTAATAAATTTATTAACAAAAATAATAACAGGACAATGAAGACTTGCGAACTTCTTGGGAGGCCTCCCCTTTCCTCCACGTAACTCCCACACTTGCACAGGTTCTCACTGTGATTCTACCAGACAGGAGACTGGCACATACAACCCAAGGAAGAGCAAAACCGGGGTACACACTGGCCAGAGTTAATGCTTGCCCACTGCTTCAAAGGGCTTGCCATTGCTCCATCCCATTCAAAGTCTCTCCATTAGAAGTGCAAACAGATGAGAGCTGCGGCAGTAAAGGTTATTTTTAGTTTCCTTCTCACCTTCTAGAACAATGAGCCATTATAAATTCTGCAGCTGCCTGTCTATCACTGATGGGACATCACCAAGTTGGGGCCATTTCAACCTCCCTCAGGTTTCAAAATAATTATGCATGATTTTGTCACATCAAGTTGAGTTTATTTGCAATTCCCAAGCATCGTGCATGTCCAACGCAACCTTGCATAGCACTCAAGCAGTGATAACCTGAAAACCCTCCTTGTGAAAAGGGTCTGCTCTTCACATATTTCACCCAGTCTCAAACTACTACCTTGGTTGCCAGTTAAACAAAAGTATTGATTTTCAAATTGCTCTTTTAACCTACAAGGTACTACATGGCCTCTGTCCAGCATCTCTTAACTTTTTTTATGTTCTTGGATGTACACTTGAATCTGCTGAGGGAAATCTGTCACTTGTTCTGAGTTCTGCTGGCAAGTGTTGGGGAGTAACAGCTTTCCCTCAGAGAATTCTGTCCTGGAAAAGCAGAAGATAACAGTAAAAATAAGGCCAACAGTACGTTTTTTTATGGGAGGTTACAAGGCTCTCTTTTTTATTGCTCTGCCTTACTGTCTAATGAACTCTGTGACAATTTCTATATTCCAATATTGGCTTATTACCAATTAGTTACATTACATAAAATACCCAAAGACACACTGTATGAATGATAATATAACCTAGGAAAAGCATGGCAGTGGGGAGACTTTAACTATAGCATCCTAATTCTCTGCATGATGACAGGAACCAAAATGGTTTCTGCACCTGGTGTGTACTCCAAGTCATTTTGTCAATACCCTGATTATCAGAGGAAAAGTGGGAAAAATTCTGGAAATAAAAAAAGACAAGACAAAGGTAACCCATATGCCATTTTCACCTCATAGGCACTAGTATCTTTCAGTCTTATTAACACAAAAGACAATGCATGAAAATATTTAAACCATCTTCTGCCTTCATCTGTCTTATTCCCTTACATTATTTAACTGAATTTTCTTTAACAGGATTACTTCAGATTCACTAAGACAATACTTCATGTCATCTCAACAAGAGTCCATGAATGCTGGGAGCAGAATACAGCATTCCCTTGGTTAAAAAGGGATGAGAAACCTGGACTCACAACACCTGTGCAAAAAGGAGCCATGTAAAACTCATCTGAGACAATGAGTTCAATTCTTTCCCTCCCATTGCCTGCCCCTGTTACACATCACTGCAGTTTTACTTTTCTGAGCTGTATTATTTAGTTAAAAAGAACTGGAAAGGAGACAGAGCTCTATTGGGAAGATTTCCATAGAGAAGCTTGACAACCCCAAAAAAGGACCTCAAACTCCGGAAGAAATTGCCAAGAGCAGGCTCTAGCAAAAAGCCGCATCATAAGCAAGGACACTGTGGAACTGGCTGATTAATGGTATATTCTACCCATTTGACATTCTGCAAGAGTCAAGAATGAAAATGTGACCTACAGGATTTGCACATCCCTGGTCATTGATGCACTGATTCCTGGGGCAACTGTGACAGAAAGCATCACCTGGTGACACTTTCTGTAGAAGATTCTGCAATCTTCTGGAAAGAAAGCTGCTGCTGCTGCTGAACACTCGCTTTTGATAACCTGTTCACAGCTAGATAGGCTGTTGGTTTTTTTCTCTGGATGTGCCATTACAGGCACCAGAAGATGCTGAGCCAGGAAGCTGTAAGATAGTTCAAGAGGGAAAAGACATGAGAGGACAAGAGAAATAAGACAGAAAATATGTCCCTTGTCCTTGTGGGCTGCTTCATCAACATTACACTAGCCAGACAGCCTCTGAAGGGTGATTATTTACTTACAAAATATTTAAAATCAATACAAGTATTGTGCAGAGGGATAACTTGTGTGGATGCCATCCAGGACACACCAGGGAAAGACCTAGGTGGCTACAACAGAGGAGCAGATGGACTGATGTGAATGCTGAGCTCCTATTTCAACAAAGCCAGTTACATGCAAATACAAAACCAAAGTACGTGAACATTTCCAAAGCCTTAAAATGGAGGAGGTGAATCACACAGGCCTCACAGCTGTCCCAATAATTTAGACTGCCTCAGTGTCGAGGAGATCATTTGATAGCCAATTACTTGAAATAATGAAAAAGGGATAAGTGAAGTCACCTAGGGGAGCAAAACAAAAACCAGTTCTAATATATCTGACACTCCTCTCTTACTGAGAGCTCCACTCTTGTTTCCCTTCCACATTAAGTTCAAGCAATTCATCTTGCTTTGAAAGCTGTGCAGTTTTCACCCTGTCTATGTGCAGATGTCCTGGTTGCGGGTTCATCTTCCCACTGCCTTGCCTGGCCCATGTTCTCTACTAATGCCTCTTCAGTGTCTCCCCATTGCAGCTTGTTTCCCTACTTCAGGAGCAGCTCACCCTAACTACACATGAGCCACGCTCCCCCTCAAAGTCCTTCAACAAAACACAGTATGAAGCTTCCTTCATCGCATCCCAGAAAAAGACAAAAAATCCAGAAAAAGAACTGAACTACCTTTAGACCAAATCTTTATCAAATCATTTAATACCCTGTAAAGATACAAGATGACCTCCTGCTGGGGGTATTGATCTCAGCACCTGCCAGGATTAGGTCCTTTAACTGCAACTCATCAGGCGCTAGCGGATGGGAGTTTTGAGCTCTGAGGAGTTCAAGAATTCCGATGTCTCACTATTAATTAATCAGTATTAATTGATCTTCTGAAACAATATACAAAAAAAACAAATGCTCCAGCCAGATCTGAAACATTTCAAAGAAGAAATGAATGATTCAGTGATGTACTGTCCTGGAATGACCACTGTGAAGGATAAAAAATTCCAATAGAGGACTGTTACAAAAAGGCACTTGCTAATAACACTTCTTACTCATTTAGAGAAAAATTCAGCTGTTTTTAGGGGAGTTTTAAAGAGACATATGGAACTGAAGTCATATGAATGCAAAGGCTGGAACCTGACATCAATTTCAGTTTGCTGGTTTACTGCACCTTGTAAGCATCTACAAGAAAGCTGTATTTCTGCACTCACGATTAGAAAACCTATTACAGAGAAGTCATTTAGGATGAACATCCTGCACTTCTAGCCATAGGTGTCTTCTTCAGCTAAATGAAAAGCCATAGTCTTGTCAGGTCATAAAAATCATCAAAATTTGAGTTACAAATTACACCACAGTAAGTGTCAGCATCTTTTTCCACAGATTTAACATTGAAGATAAACTGAAACAGATCAGTGCAAAACTTAATTGAGCTCTCGACAGCATCATTGATAAAAGAGCATTAGTAGACTTTGGCAAAGTAACTAGGGCTACTAAGATGCTGCACAGCAACTCCTCCAGACAGAGTGGATCAAATTGTCTCTGGTGCCCTAAGGCCTTTTCTGTTGCTCTTGTATTATAAAGAGGCTTAAAGACTGCAGACCTCAACCTCAAGAGATTTCCAGTATAACAAGATTTCTCAGGCAATAAATAGCTGCAACTACCTCTGTTCCCCAGCATATTAAGTAATGAAGGTACGGATGATGCTCTGCTCTGTGTGTTTCCTACCAATAGCTGCTAAGGTCAGGGCTCAAGCAAAATTCAGCTCACCTGAAGAGCTTATTCTCTAGCCAAGCACAGGAACTACCCGAATCACAACAAAATCAGAAACAACTTAGGGCCACATTTGTTGCTGCCTCTTGTGTATACAAATGGGTGGATAAAGTAAGTAGTGAAGCTGCAGTCACAACCTATAGCCCTACCGTGTCAAAACTGTGTTACCTGGACAGGTTATGCTGCCAGGTACTACTTTGACCCTAGGCCCTCCTGAACAGAGGTGGTCCATCTAGAACTGTTCAAGTTCCTAACAGAGGATGGAAATGCTCCCAGTGACATAATTGCTCTCAACAGCACAACGGCTAAACAGGACCATGAACAGCTCATTTTTTTTTCCCCTAAGGGATTTTGATTTTTCCAGGAAGTACAGTTAAGTCATACGATAGATCATAAAATCATAGAATGGTTTGGGTTGCAAGGTGTAAAAGGTGTTTGTGTAGTCAATAGAAACTTACCTGCATCTAAATCTATTCCTGCACACTGCACAGAAAATCTGATGGCACAATATTAGTGCTCAGTTGTAATTCACTGATTCCTAGCAGAATGAATGAATATCTTTCAAGAAAGCCCTTGGAAATGCTGATGACTAACAAATATTGGTACAAACCAGTTTTACAGATCATAGAAGATCAGTTACTCATAGATAGCATGACAGATACAGAATATTCTTACTGTAAATTGGAAAAAAATGTGCATTATGATCCATAAATTGATGAATATCCAACAAATCAGCAACACAAACAAGATGAGAGAACTTTATTTCATCTTCAATCAGAGAGCAAGAAATACACTGGGCAAGGTACTTTTAGCAACAAAACTTACATGCTAATTTTCTACTCATCTGGTAATACTGATCCTTTGCATTTCAGTATGGTTTTTATTCTTCCTTTGTGATCTTATTTGCATCTGCAGAGCTTTCAAGCCCAGGATGCAAGCTGTGAAATATGTTAAGCTGGTGCTGGTTTTGGTTTTTAATAAAACAGAAAAATGACAATATAAGACTTTAAAAATCAATACGTTCTTTTGCATTTAAAATATCTTGTAAATATTTTAAAACAACATCAGCAAAAAATGGGCTAGATTCAGGTGACAGAAAGCAAATGTAGAGCTCTCGTAAAGACTTTAGGCATTACACTGAAAAAGGAAAAATCTCCCACTTGCAAGCAAGAGGATATGGATCCTGACACACAATATTACTCAGGCAATTGCACAGCCTTCATCTTTTTCAGTGTCCAAAAGCATTTTATCGAAAGGAGAAAACCCTCCCTTTTTTTTGTCTATACGTATTAGCACAGAGTGAGTGACTGCCCAGGAAGCATACAGAATATTTTTGTTCACAGCATTTATACATCAGAACTCTGTGAGCTCTGACTTGCCTTTGACATTGCCAGACTGTCAAATATCATTCAACCCCTGGCTTTTGTACAGTGCTGTCTTCAAAAGGATCTCAGAACTGTTACTTTTGGCCACATGGAGCCCCTAGAAACCTGCAGCCAGCCAGAGTTCTCTGTTCTGTATTTGTTACTGGTATTGGATACACCCGAACAGAGACGGAGGGAAAGCAAGTTGGGATGGTAGGGTCCTTCGGGTCGCCTGGCTCACTCTACTACACTGTAATCATCAGCACCTCTCTCCCATCTCAATGTTAATATTTTTCAAGCATATGCATAAAAGTACTGTGTAAGACCCCAGACTCACACAGCAACGTTGACTGAATGACGAGTCTGAATGAATTCATTGAATGAATTGACGAGTATATATGCATTCTTCCTTGGAAAATCTTCTGTGTATGGGCTATGGGAAATGTCATAGCAAACAGCACAGAATGGGCGTGAGGTGTCACTTTTCATGTGTGTACAAACACCACTACCACCAAAAAGCACATGAGCAGATCTTTATGCAGTGGGGATTTAAGCAGCACTAAGCTAGCTAGGATTAGGGTTTCTTCTCAGATCATACAATTTAACCTTCATCTGGAATTGTTGCACATCCCAGCTTCCCCAGGCAAGACCTGGTTTTCCACCTGAAAATTCATTTCCAGGTGACGAAAGAGGCATTTGGCCACATGCCTTGGATATACAAATCTCTACAGCCACAGACGCAGATCTCAGGAAGTCCCCGGCAAATGGTTTCGGAACATGTGCAGGCCACCTGTGTAGCGCCTGTGCCCATATCTCTATCCAAGAAATGATACACAGAACTAGGGCAAACCCAGCTCCTTGTCCGTATCCCATGGAAAAAAGAATGCAAAAGGAAAGCCTATTTGTAGCAGCAAAATTCGGAACCTTTGTTCTGTGATAGCCACATAAAAATGTAAGTTTGAGGGGAAGAGGCAGACATGCATGTGTAGTCTGCAGATCAGAAGGGACACTACAGGAATCCTTAGCTGACTTACACAGGACACTACGTTAACAGTCCTCTGTGACAGCAGACAGCATTGCTTTTCTATATGTGGGAATCCCAGCTTCTTTCTGCTGCAACATTTCAATCATCCTTCTGGAACATGCAATGTGCACATTTGGAGACCTAGAAACCACCCTACACAGCCAGCAAACATCCCCCAGCACTGGGACGGAGGTGACAGCATTTGTAGCTTTAGTGCTGATTTTCGAATTACTGCATTATCTAGACTGTGCTTTTGCCAAGAAAAGGTTGGACCAGATGATCTCTGAGGTCCCTTCCAATGTGGTGTTCTGTGATATTATGATCAGTACATATAAGGTACAGCTCTGTAATCAGCACAGCATCCTGAAAGTAGTGAAAAATCTCAAACTCTTTAAAATTTGGAGCAACAGAAAATGATTGATGTGCTTATCAAAACAACTGAATCAAGATTTTACATTTGCTTTCTAGTTGCCTAAATGTTTCTATCAGACACTTGTTAGGAGCCAGCTCATGTTTTGAGAAGGAGTTACTTTCCCACTGTACATTAGCTTGCATGCATTACAGTTCGTACTTCTCTTTAAGAAGAAATGGGAGACCACTGAGACATTACTGTACTCTGCATCACCCAGTTACCCCTTTTTAACCAGACACATTTGTCATTCTGCTGGAAAAATAAGTGTTTGATACTTATCATATTCTCACAGACTTCATCCAGTATTACTTCCTAAAAATGCAGGGGAGATGAAAAGCTCTTTTATTATTTATTTGCTGTGTCTCTTAAGCATCTACACTCAAGCTTTGCCTTTTGCTAAGGGAATAAGATCAGTGGCTATAAGGGCCAAAATCCAATCTGATAAATGTGGTATTTCCCCAAGTATCTTACACAGTTGGCTACTCGGCATGCCAGTATAAGCACAGCAGCTGTGAATTCTGATTTGTGAGCTGCGGAGAGAGAAGGAAATTCCTCAAATCAGATCTCCTTCTGATGTTCTGGTTCCTTCATGCACTCATCTACATGGTTAAGACCTATCCAGACAGTGGTGGCTGTACCTGCTCATGTGGGAAAAGCCTGGCAGTGGCAAGACAGCGTGTGAGGAGCATCACTTCACCTGACACAGAACAAACACACAGTCTATGCAAGCAGGCGGTGGCTGCCTACAACCATGATGAAACAGGCTGTTTATACCCTTCCTTCTAATGAGTCATGCAGCAGGGTGCAGAGGGAGACACTTGTGGGATAAAGCATTTTTCACTGGAAGGTTCTGACTGGTTCTATTCATTAGCATGAACATGAACACGTGGTTCCCCTTCCCACCTTAGAGCAGGCAGCCTGCCTGCACCCATCCAGCAACCTCTGTCTCCTTCCAAGGGCAGCACAACCAGCACGTGCTGTTCTCTACTGGAAGGAAATGAGGTATTCCTCAAAGTCCTTCATGAACCAGTGTGTGCAGGGGAGCTGGGTTATCTCCCTCTCCTGTGTGACTTGACTTTACCTAGAGCACAACTCCACTTCCTTACACTTGGCAAGTAACTATCATTACTTCTCACAGCCCTTCAGTTATCTTCCAATTAGAGACTCACCACTCCTTGCCCCGTTTTACCTCCCAGGGGCATGCCATCTTCTTCCGTGGTTAAGTCCCAGGAGTTGCCAGCAAGGAGGGGTCACAAAACCACTGCCTACCTCAACCTATGAGCTCCTAACTGAATAGCTTTGCAGGGGGCACTGCTAATGACAGTCACTGGTTTTATCGTGGCTGGCCTTGAATCAGCTCAGCAGAAAGGGCTCGTGAAAAACAGTATCCATCACTCCTGAAAACTGCCTGGCACAGTGCGCTAAGTTCAACTGCAGACCACATGCATTTTCTGCCTTTGAACAAATGGCACAAGTCAATTCTCTATACATTCAAAATGTATATTTGAACATGGAAACATACTTTAAGTGGGTTTCACATCCTGCCTCTCTTTTTCACCCTAACTGCTGGAGATCAAGCCTGCCACTTTGCTATTTCAGTCTTCTGCCATATGACAAGACATGAAGAGAGTTCACTACCCTTTGTCACCCCTGAGTCACCTGATGGGAAAGCAGGAAACAACATGTGCCCGAGGTGGCATTTTGAGAGGGAAGGGATGGAGGCAATGGGAGGGAATATCAGGAAACAGTTTTTTAATTGTACTTCCTGAAAGATGCTGCTGTAGAGAAAATGACTGATGAAGAAAGCAAGACAGTCTGAAGGCATCCACCATGCTGCAACCCACTCGGGGAGCTGAAGAAATAAGAGGCATTTTTGTACTCTGAGTAGCCTAAACAAATAAATTACAATCTTGATAACCTTTTATTTCAGAGCTGTGCCATTTGTGTTACTCCAGTTGGATCGTGTCACTCCCAGGATAAATCTTCAATTGCAAGGGTTTTAAAATTGAGCTATAAAAATTTCCTCTGGGCAGAAATCTGGCAAAACGTAGCACAATGAAAAAAAGCAAAGGGAACCAGTCTAAAAATAGAAGTGAGTAAAAGAACCTGAGAGCCTTTGGGTGGACAACCATTTGTCAAACTTTTCACCCTTGCACTCTGGTAGGCACAAGAGAGGGTGGGGGCCAGGCTGGAGGGATCTGCATCAGTGGCTCCCCTGCAGTTTGTGAGAGATGCACCTTCACTGCCAAGGTGTGGAGAAATGGGACAGTGGCCGAACTGTCACTGTGAATGAGGGAGGTCTCGAAGAGGGAAGGATGAGACAGGCTGAAAGACGTGACATACTGCTCAGCCCCAGGAGATTCCCCTGTCCAAAGGCCATCCCAGAAGCTGTTGCCCTCCTAAACTTAAACTCAGTCTGCCTAAATCCCACCTGCATTCCCACTCTTACTGTTTCCTCCTGGCTGCCCCCACATTTGAACCTTACTGTGGTTCTATCCCTGCTGAGATGCCTTCAAGAGACACCCCACTTGGAAGCACTAAGCATGAGGTTGAGGCAGTGCTTTATCACGTCATAAAAGCTCAGTTTCTCCCCATAGCTTAGGTTTTATGTGCAAATTAAAATAACTTTTGTTTAAGTTTGCTGCTACCAGAACAACATAGGCATGGCTGGGAGAGCAGGCTCACAACTAGTGGGAAGTTAGCCCTCTGAGGATTTTACCACATGACAGCACCCGAGGCAATGACTTAAATTATCCCTATATGTAAGAGGAAATAATGCCTCAAATACATCGGGATAGGCTGCAGCACTGGAGAGTGATGGAAATCATGCTAGAAAGCCAAAACAAAAAAAAAGCCAAGCCTGTAAAAGCCTGTTCCCCTACAAGGTTGGGCACACAGTCCTCAAAATGGGAGGGCTGCTTGGAAAATGCAACCCAGCCCCACAGCATCACGCATACCGCAGTGCCACACAGCCATGAAGGGGCTGAAGGTGACACTGTCAAGCCTTGCTGACATCCCTTCTCTTTCTAAAACTGCCAACAGAGCTCGAGTTGCCTTCTGATCTCTGGGACTCCCGTGCTCCCCAGGAACCATCCACACGGCAGGGACAGACAAGTCGGCATCAGCTCTGCCTGTATGACACGGCAGCAAGGCCAAACCCAGTGCCACAGCCATCTAGACATGTTGACACAGTGTTAGGCTCATACAAAACTTCACAGTGGCTTCTTAGTGTGGCCGTAACGCAATGGTAATGCAAGAAGTAGAGGAGCTGGCCCAACAAGGTATGCCACCTTCTCTGCAGCTTTTTAGCTTGTTTTGGGGTACTGCATGAAAAATTAAGGACCCAAGCTACAGCCAGTGTTTCTAAATAAAGTTTCAACGCTGAAGTCGCTGTTATACTGCAAGCTCAAGGTAATGCTTTTTATACAGGGCAAAATGACATTCAAATTAAAAACACATCTCAGTCCTAATAACTTGAGGTGTCATTATTAGCATATGCAAAGAATACGAAACAAACAAACGTATTTTCTTATCTTCCAAACATTCCTCTAACAATATAATGGCTCATACACATGAGGAGCAAGACATTTAGGTGGTGGCCGTCAGAGTTAATGACACCAGGTACTGATGAAATATCTTGGCATGCCCCAAAGTTATGCAAAATAAAGAACTACTGATTTGAATTGCATCCAGCTCTGCAACTCTCTATCTTCAGGGCAACCCAAGAGTAGATTTGTTTGAATGTTTTTCATTAAGTGCCATCGTGCCATGCTAGATAAGAGATTCTATTTGGACTAGCAGCCACTTCCAATTTTTGCCCCAGAATAAAAGAGGGTTTATCAATTCCAACCAGTCTTATCCAGAATTAGTTGTCAAGTTTCAATAGCTGGCATGGATCTGACAGCATAAATTCAGCACCAGTGTCAAATGACTAATACAACCTTGCAGAAGAGGCCTGAATGTATAGTCCTGCTGGGACTGACCAACTGCATTTAAAATATCAGCACTTTCACATTATAATAGCTCCTATTAACAACAGTTGGCTGACATTAGATATATTCAGGCTAAGCATCAATTAAAAAATTGCTTATGTGCTTGAAAATCTGGAAAGCAGGTATGGGTTCGTACATGGGCAAGGAGTAATACAAACGAAATAATTGCTGTGGTATCCTGGGACTGCATCACTTTGACCAAGACACTGCTATTTTTCTGTCTTCTTTAAGACAATACCATACATATATATGCGCGACCCTGCAATGTTATGCTGCATTTCTTCATGACCATCTATCATTTTTAAAATAGCATCATTTAGAGGTCCTACAGAAACCCCGGTGCCCACTACACTGAGTATTATGCAAATAAAATACATTGTACGATACAAATGTAATTGTCCCATGTAGCTTCCCAGTGCAAGCAGCCATGAAAGGTGCCCTGCATCATCCTCTTTATGGGAAACTGAGGCACAACTACATTCAAGGCACTGCCCAAGGTGACAGAACCAGCCACTCACATCTCGGGAATGCAGGGCCATAAAGCTACACTAGTAGTAAATGCTGACATCCAAGAGAACTCATTAAACTCATTAAGGACTCATAAATGAGCTGAAATAACTGCCAACCAGTTTAAAAGTTAAATAGGTCATCGCTAACTGATCAAAATACTTTGTTCTTCATTGTATCCGAGAGTGATTTAAATTAGAAATGCAGACATATTCCTGGGAGCAAGAACACACGGTTCCCTATGCAGCTGCTCTAATCACTGCCCGTCTTTATGCCACACTGGCTGGCTCCCCAGCTCTGGCCAAGCTTTGAGCAGCACTTCAGCTGGGTGAGGTAAGAAGTCTTTGGAAGATCACCTGCTTGCTTCCCACTGCCCCTCAAAGCCAACCTGCAGCCCATAGCCACACTCCTGAAAGCAGGCATACTGGTGGGAAGCCCTACAAGAAATAAAAGGCAAACCAAACCCTCCAATGTCTCAGCAGAGCCAAACCTTCTGACCACTCAGCTACACTGCAGAATGGGAGATGTTTATTTCAGCTGTTCTTTAAAAGAAGAAAGCCAGTCCAGGTCAATTTGTCCAAAGAAAGGTGCTTTGAGGAGAGAGCAAAGGGCTGTAGATCTTGGGTGGATCGAGACCCTTCTCTGCAGCTGTGAGTAAACAGTCTGAAAAGCAAACTTAAGGAAAAGAAAAAAAGCTTTTTCTCTGCATCTCCCATTGCAGTAAGCCAATGACTATGCAGACATGTTTCTTCCCAGGAGGCTGGTAGGTTTTGGTTCCCATTGTCAAGCGACCAGCCCTTTGCAAGCAATACCAAGGAAGCCTGTATGCCTGATACCATGTGTGCCTGAACCACATCTCTGTGTCCAACTCAAGAGGCATTATAGATGTCCCCACTGCCTTCTTATCCATCATCAGTTCTACTGCAGTCAATGGGAGTTAAGAGCATTAAGGACCTGATCTCCTTCCCATCACTTACCAGCAGTCTCTGGCATTTCTTCAGGTCAGTTAACTCAGAACAGAATCCTCTCTGAGCCAGGCGGGACAGGCTGTCCTAAAACAGCAGCCAACACTAGCCTCGGTTGCACCACTGCCTGTGTGAGAAGCTTAGTTTCTGGTTGTCTGGTCGGATCTCCCGCTGTTCACTTCATCGTGCGTATTTCTCATTCATTAATATAACAACAACAAGCTCCCAGTAATAGGATCTTGCCACTAGAAGATGATTTCTTGCTTTCAAAAATAAACATCTCAGTTTCACCTTCACATTGTTTTTATAATACAGAAGGAGATTTTCATCCTGTCAGGTTTTATTTTCATCCCACTGACATTATTTCTTAATTAAAAGAAAAGATAAATAGACAGGTTCAACCAGGTGCTATGGCTGATATGAAGCACAGTTCCTCAGGAAAATAAAAAGAATCAAGTCAGAGAAAAAGGGAGTGTGCCTGGCAGTCATTTTGTGTAGCCAGCCACGAGCAGTGGTAGGTGGCCTGAACTGGCTCTCCCATTTGTTTGTTCTGCAGTTTTGCAATGTCTTCCAGCTGTCACTTCTTCTTCTTTATTGTTGTGTTTATTTTTTAATGATACTCTGCTGAGGAGTTTCAGCTAAGAGAGCAGAGACCCAGCGGCAGCAGAGCACTGCCTCCTCCTGCCTGCGTGCAGGGCAAGTGAGGATTTTGCATTTCATACATCATTTACGGCTCACGGATGTGAGGCAGCCACCAAGCCTGCCCCAGCTCAGGCAGCACCCCACCACCAGAGCCTGCAGTTGGCTGCCAGCATTCGGAATTCCACTGAAAGAAACTGTGGGGAGAAGTACTTTATAAAGAACCTGCCACTTTGGGGAAGTCACTGCAGAAATGAAACCCTTTTGTTCGGTATGAATATTCTCTTTCAAACCGAACAGTCCAGTGTATGCCAAAATGTTCTTTGTGTTAAAGGAGATGTAAAATGCATAATGCTGTGCTCCCCCAGAAATAACCTATTTTTCCAATGTCTGCTTTGCGTGCATCTCTTCACCCTGGGGACCAATATAAGCACTGAAGAGTACATGATGCTCTCAACAAGACTGAAGAAGTATTAGAGAAGCGCTGCTCAGCAACAAACCAACCAAAGAAGAATAAAGGATTAAAGCAAGAAAGCTCTACGCTTTACGGTTTGTTCTAAAGGTGAGACATTAATGAGTAACCAAAAAATACAAACAGCGCATGGCAAAATTAACTAGTTTTCTTATGTGAATAAAAAAAAGGTTCTCTGGTTTCTGGGAGCCAGGGTTTGGGGCGCAGACACCTGGGTGCTCACAATACAAGGCAGTGGAATAGCCTCTTTGAGTTGTCTAAACTACTTCACTAGGGAGCCAGATCGAAGAGGCACTCCAGGAAGAAAGCACATGTCAAATAAAGAGGGTTTAGTAAAAAGAATCTGCTTAGGGACCAGAAGGTAAGGAAAGAAAAAAGCCTGTCCAGGAAACCTCAAGGTTTCATGGAGCTGGTGATTATTTTGCTTTAATTCAGGCCATAGAAATGTTTGATCCTCTCTATAATTGTAAAGCCTTGAAACGATCTGTCCTGCAAGGCAAATCTACTAAATAATGCAGAGTTCCCAATGGAAAAAAACCTCCTTCCATCTACAGAGGGATTTTTAAAGTGCCACATCAGAGATCTGAGCTTTTAATTGCATCTCGCATTTAAACTTAATGATAGGCCTATTGTTTTCTTTCAGTAGGTTAAGCAAAAAGCCACTGTGATCTAAGAGCATTCAAAGTGAGCGCAGGATAACAAGAAAGACAAAATCAGAGGCAACAGCTTTTTCAAACTGCATATCCTTAACTTGAGCATCTTACTGTCTAGGCAGGATCTCATCCTTGGATGCTGGGTCACATACGGTCTTAGAAAAAGCAGGACCACTTACTTAAGTTTATAGCTGAAAATCAAGCAAATAAGTAACTCCATGGGAAGCACACTGCTGGTAAAAGCAAGGAGCCCTTCAAGCCTACTTCTTTCAGTACAACACAGAAGACACAACTCATCCCATTTCTCCTGGGCACCTGGAAACAAATGATGCTACCATTCAGTGATACCACCACTCAGGATGAGAGGCAAAGCTGAGCTTGATGCTAACTGGCAGTTTCTAGGATGCAGAAACAGGATGGAAGCAGACACCATGGGGTGTCCCCAAGCGGGGGACAGAGCTGGGCAGAGAGGGAGGAGGCAGAGCTGTCCCATCTTAATCCCCCACAACCTAGGGCAGTGGAAGCAGGCCAGCGGACCCCCAAGCCTGCCCTGTCTGTTTGGGACCCTGGTGCACACCGCAGCAAGGCCCGTGGTTCTCGCAGCCTGGTGGTGCCCACTGCTGCTGTTACTCACATGCTATGTTCGATCAGGTGATGTTCAAACAAACCAGATCAGCAACCCCAGCACTCCATGCTGCCTCATTAGTGTCGCCTCTATCACCCACTCATGGAAAGGAGAGTGGGAAGAAACAGGACGAAATTATTTCACTTTTTCTTTCTGCTTTTTTGCTTCTATGATGTGAGCAGAAGCAAGGCCATGGTTTGCAAATTTTACATTATTTTCTCTACCAGTAAACCTGTAAACCAGTAAGCAAGGGAACTCCATAAGCAGGCATAAATGGGTAATTCAAGTGTTTAACGGATCCAGAGGGCCCAAGAGGTGATTCAGTGTCACCTTCCTCTCCAAAACACATACAGAGATAAAGCATAGAAGGAACATTTTTTAACAAGTCTGTCATAAACTGGCCACAATCAGAAGAGCAGCTTTGTTTGAGATTATATATACATATATCTTCAGAGAAACCCTTAATAAGATCAATACTCCTATTGAGCACATTTGCCTCAGTATGTGCTTAGCCTTTCCAATAAAATGATTCATATAAAGCATACTGAGTAAAGCACAGACTGTACACTTGAGATATGTTCTGGATATTCAGCACCCCTTCAGAGATCTTCCTCCTACCTTGAGGGTCAGGCTATGGTGTATCTCTTCATTCCCACATCTGAGTCACCCAACAAGAATCACCTCCTGTGTGAGGAGATGTACATTTACATTTTGTCACCCTCCAGCTTACAGGAAAAGGCACCTGGTAAATGTAGCTGGCACAAGGCAATCTGTCACAAAACACTCACATATTTGCCTTGCTCCATCGTACCGGCAGAGGTGATCAAAAGCAAACCAGGCTTTTGGTAAGTCTCATCCCTCCCTAGGAAGAGTGCTCCTTTTCCACGGTTCTTCCTAGATTTGATCTAGAAAATATCGGGGGGGTTTGTTTATACAATTTTGCTCTTGTCAGGTGAGGCCAGCCTGCCTCTGATGCCTGAGCTCCTGTCTGCCTGCCAGTCTCACTTCTCTTTCACAGACACTTCATCCCATTGGAATCAATAGGTAAGAATCAATAAAATGCAAATACTGCACTTTACCCTGGCTGCTTCAGACTGCCTTCCTCCAGCCTTGGAAATGCTGCAGCTCTCCCTTCACAGCCTACATAAAGCAGTTCAAGGGAAGAGGAAAGCAAGGTCCTCGGGTGACTGATGGGCAGGATAAGCAGGAGGACTTGCTCAGCACCCA
This sequence comes from Myiopsitta monachus, assembly GCA_017639245.1. NCBI lineage: Eukaryota > Metazoa > Chordata > Aves > Psittaciformes > Psittacidae > Myiopsitta > Myiopsitta monachus. The sequence continues at coordinate 98,395,011 of CM029917.1, read as the reverse complement.
GCCAGTGGCAATGGACACATGGGTATCTCGCGTTTGCCGGCACCCTACTGCTGCAGAGACTGGCAGTGCTCTGTGACAGCCTCCTAGGGAGCAGGCTCTGCAGAACATCAGCAAGAGCAAGGGCAGGCATGGTGTGCTTTCAGAAAAGCAATACCTGGAAACTGCTTCTCTGAGCTCAGCAGACTCCAACCACTGTCCAAGCCAGATGGCTCTAACCAGTAGTCATTGTTTCACCACGGACAGGAGGCTGAAGACATACTCATTCATCACTAGTTTTAACCCCAGCTCCTTCCTTAGTCTCCTTCTCACAGACTGCTGCCACTAACAGCTTCACCTCCTGCAATTTCCAGACCCCACAAATCACTACTGGCAGAGCAGGAGCTCAGTAAAACAACCCAGTTGTACAATTCCCTCTGTAAACCAGCCATCAACCATACAGACACCAGTCTTTCTGTACGGGGTTTCAAGAGAAATCACCACCCACTTATCACCCCAGGCACACGGGGTGAGGACGGCAGCAGTGAGCCACAGCAAAGCTGGGGGTAGCATTTCCTGGCTGAGTTGCCATAAGGCTTATCAATGTGAATGCTTCCATTATTCCAGTACTTGTTTACCCTTAACTTATTCTGGTTTATTTCAAACAATAATATAATTTGTATGGGCATGATGCATTTCACTTCACTGAGAAGTTAGTGTCTCCAGAGACTTACACTAAAATCATACAGATATTGTCAGCAATGTAATTGCCACACAGTCCCCACAGACTTCTATTGAAATTGCTTTCCTCTCCTAATCTCAAGTAGTAGGAACAACATCCCAGCAGAGACTCCAAAGACTTGCAATGGAGTCATGTTCCCATCATAAATGGTCTCATAATGATCCTCTTTAGACATTCTTTGAAACTGCCAAGAGATTGGTGCTGCACAGTATTTATTTTCCATGACGTTCTGTAAAGGACATTAATGTTCTCTCCCTTGAATCCTGGAGCTCACATCCTATTAAAAAACTTTATGAGAAGTAACTACTGCTTCACAGCAGTCCCCCACAGAGCCCTCAGTATATACATTATTATTTCACAAGCTTCACTACTGAGTTGCAACAAAATTAGGAAACATGCCCTTTACCCAACAGACCAGAGCAGATCCCAAGGATCTGGTTTGCTCTATGAAGTAGTGACGAGAACAGGGGAGAAGGGAAATGTATTCTTTTACCCAGGTGTCCTGGGGTCAACCTAATTCCCTGGGACCCGTGTTGGTCCATGCATGATACCCTTAACAAAAGGGTTAGCAGGCTCAGTGATAAAAGTTGCTGGATTTATACAGTGGAGGCTGTAATGGTTATTTTCCTCCTTGTTTCCCCTGGTAATATATTACAGCCAGCAGGACAAGTTCACCTGAAGCAATGGCATGTTGAGAATGGTGACTAAAACCCACCTGGGTGTAGGAGAACGCTTGAACTGCAGAGTGGAGGACACATCCTAAATCTGGTCCACCTCCCTCTGTCTTTGACACCTCTTCCACTCAGAGAAAAGTAATCAAAGTTTCTGAATTTCTAGAGAAAGTCCTTTCCCAGCAGGCAAGCTGAACATATGCTCAGATTGCAGCACAAAGCACATTTTGCAAGGAGCTTCTGAAGTCCTTGGTCTCAACGGGATTGGAGTGGGAGTATCTGCAAGGTTTTCAGTCCTCTACTAAGGCATTTTGTATTAGAGAGACATGCAGTTCATGGAGAAAGAATCACCAGAGGTGAGCAGAGGCTTAAGGACCAGAACCCCTGGATTCCTCTCTCATTTCTCCTGGTCCTAGATTCACATGGTGCTAGCTTTCAGAAAGCCATCTTAGGTGCCCCAGACTCCCCGTCTGCAAATGGAAGGTAATACTACTTTGCAGTTTCAAGGATAACCATCTGCCACATACGACACAGGAGATTAAGCTTTAATTGCATAAAGAAGAAAACCAAGAACACAGAACAAATTATGCTACCTTCTGGGATATCCAACTACTCCTGTGCAGCAGCAAATGGAAGAAAAACCCTTTAGTCAGTTTACACTTACCCCAGCTACTTTACTCTGGCAGTCATGTGCTAGAAATCCCACATAAATGTCATCTTTAGCCACTGGCTGCATTTGCCATGATATTAGATGGCACAGAGGCATTTCATACTTGAATCAAAGATTCCTCTGAGTTTAAAACACAGGAGGATCAGTTCCTTGTAAAAAAACACTGGTATAAAAGTCGATTGCATACATGTCACGGACATGAGATGTCCTGAGTCAAAGGACCTACCTGGAGAGTGGCAAGGATTGGATTTTTTCTCTTGCTTGCTACACAAGGTAGGAAACTTATGAATATATAGCTGCACATATATGTAAGGTAAAATTTCTATTAACAACAATTATTCGAGAACTGGGGAGAAATGGATCAACGGCCTCACCCTGGTAACCCATCAGCACCTCATCTCCATCACGAAAACTTACAAGCCAATTAACCAAGTCCCAGTTTACACAAATGTTCACCAGAGAAAGAGCCCTGAACTGCTGCCATTTCACAGTGCAGATCTTAAAATCAGCAAGCATTTTAGTTTTATGGCTAAGATCTACTGTTCAGCACTGTGTGCTTGTATAATACTGAATATTGTAAACTGTACTCTGGCTTACACTGGTCCACTGTGGGATAAAAATTACAGTAGCTACAATCTAAAATTTAACAATATTCAGGGTTTGGTACAAGCCAGTTTGAAATATTACATTATTTTTATGTCACAAAATAGTTCATTGTTTTATTTTTCATTCCTAGTCAAAATTGCATCTTTCCTACCCGTTAATGAACCCTGCCTAAAGCAGACATTTACATTCAGACTATTTACCTGATGCATCATGCTCTATGAAAAAATCAACTCTAAATGATACCGCTAGAATTTTATTACAGACTTTTGGTGCAAATAGTAAAATCTTTCTACAGCTAATGAACTGCCCAACAAAGCAGGTTTGTTAGTTAATAAAAATAAATGCTTTTAAAAACAATCAAGAGATTAGAAAAATACAGTTTTCAATAGAGACTTGTTTGTGTATTTTATATTCGTTGAGGTATATTACTTTCAGATTTTCTGCAATTCTAATAGTATGGGAAAAAGCATCAGGAATATCGGCTTTCAGGACAACTGATTTATATTAGAATATTTATGTGTATGAGAATAAACAAAGACTTCATTATTTCATCCAGTAGGGCAGATGGAACATCTGTTAGCAACTCCAAAGATAGATAAGCACTTACTGATGGACCTACCTGGGTAGTAAACACTCTCCTCTTAGTCTTTAAGGTCTGACCTTTATTTTTTAACCTTTGAAAGACAACACTGTGGCACGGCTCAAAAAAGGCAAAGTTTGCCTTCATGGAGTAAGGGTTTCCAGTGATCATTCACATTGGTAAATCTAGCACAGGACCAGCAGGTATAAACAGCTTCTTCTCCTGTAGTTTTCTGCACTCACTTGAGAAATTGTCCTGGTCTTTCCACTTGCTTCTCTGTTAACAAAGATCAGGCCAAAGTGGTGTGCCCATGTGCATGCGCGTGTGTGTGTATGTATGTATGACACATACATGGGGTCACAGCCTCTCTGAAAGTACTTCAAGAGGTTTGTATCTACAGACCAGTTAATAACACAAATACTTATTGCCTGAAAAGCACAAAGATTTACCTGTCATTCTAACACTCTGTAAGAGATTAGACTGAAATCTGTTCATCAAAATATCTGGACAATAACAGTGAAGGGAGATAGTTTTCACAGTTTCTAGACAGAACAGACTATGAGATTATGCCTTATGATCTCTGTTACCCCACAGGCTACCACACTTCACACAGATGCTCTACATTCAATCCAAAATTTCAGTTAAATTACAACAGTAGCTCTCAGATGGCCAGAGTTAAACGCTCAATAGATAGGAACTACAGCTCCATCAAAAAACAAAGACCCTGCAAATAGGAGGAAATCGAGTAAGATACTGGCAGGATTAAAATAACCCAAGGAATGTGACCACACATTCACATGTGTCCAACCTGACAGACTTCTTCTCATCTCTCATATGATGATAAAACAAACTATGTCCATGTCAGTCGACCACAAATAACAAAACTCAAAAGAGAGCATAGGTACCAATGTGTTTCAGAGCCCCACTTTCAAGTGTGGAATGCATCAGGCTTTAGAGGTAAACAGTTACTATATAAAGAATAAATCCAGTTAATTGTGGGAGGGAAAAAAAAAATCCTTCTCTTTGCAGGTGATTTGCTGGAGTCCTGACACACAAGACTTCATTATAATCACTTTCCTGAGCTGGGACTTGAAGGGTGATGAATGTGCTGAAAGCAGCAAAGGCAACCCATTTCTGCCCACAGCATGAGAAGAAAAAAGGATGAGAGATGCCCTGAGCACAGAGCTGAAGGAGAACACGCACCCGTCCCTCACCATGACTCCAGAGCACCATACAAACTCTGCAACACATGAAAGTAACTTCTCCCAAAAGGACATTCAACTTCATCTCAAAAAGCATGAGCCATGGCAAGTCCTTCTCTGCACCTCATTGTAAACACAGCATTTAACTGCCCTCACCTCACAATAAATGTGTGTTATTGAAAGTTGAATTTGACTGACTTCAGATTCCAGCCCCTGGATTTCTTTGTGCTTCTGCCTGCCAGACCAAAAAGCTGCCACCCCTAATTTGCAGCTTGCATTACTTTCCAGTGCATGTTTCCTCATCCTTTTTCCAGCTGCACAAAAGCTGTTCCTCATCCTTATTTTGATATCAATTACGTGCACATACCTCAAATTTATACACAGCTCACCCTGAAGACACCAGCAGCTTTGCACAGTTAAGGACTGCAAGTCCAGACGTGACTTAGATGAAGCTGAAGGTGATTTGCAGGACAAAATCCAGGGGACAATTACCACTGGCTCCTAAAGGGCCAGGATTTATCCAGGCTAGTAGTTTTGATAAGAAATTCTCAAGAGTGGGAATTCAACCTGTGTCTTGGCAAATTTTCAGCTCAGGTAATTATGTTCTGCCCTCTTAAAATTCCTTTGAAGTTTCACTTGAAGAAGTTAACCTCTACATCCCTTCCTGATAGACCTGCAAACACTTGAAGATAGGAAGGACTATCCCAGAAGCAGCAGCACTTCAGTGATGCACAAAGGATCTCTCCATAGGCAGGTTACGAGGCACTCTTTTCTCAGAGAGAGGAAATGTTGGCTCACAGATAGAGGAACCTGCAGCGAAGCTCTTGAAAAGGAAACTGCAATAAGGTTAACAAGAGATCTGTGAACATTACAGCAAAACATGGAAAAGCAAAATGTCAGTTCTTTCCTTGGAAAGACAAGTGTTAACAGATTTCCCTTCCCATTAACTAAGCAAAAGCCTACAGGTTGTTAGTATTTGCACAGTAACCTTCAGAGATCTTCCCAAAGAGCAGGAGATTAGCACCATTCGCACATGCATTGCTCAGCTGTAACACAGCAGCACCTTATGTACTCGTCTACGAAATTACAGCACTCTGTATGTACACAATCGATGCCAAAGTGCAGCTCTTTTTCAAGGGCAATAAAACCTGAGAGTTGCACAACCAGCAAAGGGAGAAACGCAGCGATGTAAAAACATCCACAGGCTTCATGCTGCTCTTCAAGAATTAGTGGTTTATAGTATTAATTTATTGATGCTTAGAACTGTTCTGAACTGATAAAATATTTCTCTAAGTGCTGCATATTTTCATTTTAAACATCTTTTCTCAAAGTAGTTCAAAATACCCTGTAATGAAAGATGCTCTCCAGTGCAAAATCAATCACCTCATTTCATATAATCATCAACGAATGTCTTTATTAATTATTATTAATCATACAAAGCAGATTATATTTTAATACTTATAAAAGCTACACTTTTTTCTGGATCACTACTAAAAAGCTCAAGCAAGAAATGGAACCATTTTAAAAATGGCAGAAATAAAAATTGAAAATATTGCATATTTTTATTTTATTCTTGTTTTAAAATTTACCTTTAACAGAAGAAAGAAATCATCTCTAACTATCCTATGTTCAGACCACCTGGAAACTGCATCTTCAGAAAAAGCTACTATTGCAGTACAGCAAAATCTCCTGAATTCTTTTGCTTGTTTTCTCACAGACATCATTTGTCACATCCTCAGTTTGGCACCAAAGATCGGCGGCAGCCATGCCTAGAGATGCCCCTCTCTCTCCCTCCCCAGTGACATAGTGCTTGAACAGTTGGCTTATAATAAACAGCTGTTTCATAGATTGTTAAAAGCACATGAAGTTAATGCTGTCCTAAGAAAACTAACCCTTTTGCCACACTATGATTCTGCAAGAATAAAGGCTTTTTACTATTTAATGTTTGTTACCTGGAGAAAACATCAAACAAACCACACAATATGCCAAATGAAAATTCCCTCAATGTCAACAGCTTTGGTTTCCCCAGTTCCCTAAATGTGTTTTTTGTCACAGAGCAGTAAAATGCGCCCTTATGACAGGGGAATGGTCCACCTCTATTTGCAAAGAGAGAGTTCAGGCAGGCTTGGGGCTGCAGCAAAATCAGATCGAAGTGAAAAGCTAACTTGGGCAGAGCCCCCTTTACACATTCCTGAGCTGCTGCTCATTTTCACCTTCTGCAGCTACTTGAGTGTTCTGGTCCGAGATCAGAGCAGGAACCCCAAATTCAGAGTGAGAAACAGGAATAACTTTTGGCACTTTTCCCCCTTCCTCACCCCTTCTGTTGGAGGGGGTAAAAAAAAATAAGAAGTTGACAGGAGAGTAAATTCTACTTTTGTAGCCAGGATTCTGAACTCATACTTGTCTCCAGAGCTTGATTCAACAGGAAGTATCTGGAAGTGAGAAGCCTCCAGTGTACAAGTGTTTTAAAGGATGTGCTCAGTGGTTTTATATTTACTTTTTATCGCTGCTTTAGAAGAAACTCCTGCCAAGATATCACACTTCTTAAGAAAACGAAATAGCTTCCCTTAGTAACTCTCTCTCCAGCGGCACCTTCTGCTCTCACACCCAACCTTACCCTCTCAAAACAGAAAGAAGAGCACATAAGACATTCCTTAAATAACAAAGCTCATAAGCAACTCAGCGCAATTCCCATGGGGGAAAATGCAGGTGGCATTAACATGGGCATAAGTCATACATTTTGAGCATCACATACATTGCAGGGCCAAGAAGAGAAGCAATTCATCTGAGGGACAGCCAGGTGCACAGGAAAGCACTGCATTCACTGCATGAACTTGCACCATCCTGCTCCTTGCTGCACCTTCAGACACTGTCTGACTACAGAGTACATAAGCCTTGCTCTAAGGAGATGATCTAGAGAAACAGCATCAATCCTGATTCTCAGCTGTGACTGGACCCATTACAACCCAATTTTTCCCGTGTCTCCATTGCTGTTCACCTTCACCTGCTGCAATACAGCCTGTGTTCTCTATGCAGTAAGGAGCAGAATCCTATCTTCTTTACCCTGCAGTACAGCCCCCCATTCACCCTCACCACTGTGTAAGTAATGGTCAATGTTAATAATAAATCTGAAAGAGATGAGGATGCCAATGCCAATGAGCCATACCTCTAACAAGAACACTGGAAAAATAAACTTACACTCCCTTCAGTCCTTTTTACATGAGTGAGCCACCTTTCTGGTTAGCAAATGAAGATCTAAAGCCTTCAGTTCTGTGGAGGTATGTACTCAGAGAAATAAATATGTTGCCACTAGAAAAACTCTGCCCCTTATTGAGTATTGGAGCACTATGAGGTTCATTGCTAGCATCCATGATAAATATAGTGCTCCTAAATTTAAAAGACCAATTTAAAATATTCCTAGACACAGTGAACATTTAACAAGTTTATACTGAATAGCGCAAAAGAAAACAGAACAATTTGGTTTTCAAACACCCAGCACTGATACTATTGACATTTAGCCCCCCCCCCCAGCCTTAACCTTATCTTCTTTGTCCTTGTCTCTCCCATTATTCTTCCTTTCTTTGTTTACTTGCTCTTCCTTTTCTCATCCTGTCATTTACACAGTAACATTATTTTAACGAGTACATTTGAACAGGAACAACACCAATTACTACATCATCCATTTTTGCTTAGCCTTTATAAAGAAAGGGTGAGGAAGGAAAGGAAAAGATTAAACCATATGCAATAGTTTCAAGTTCTTTGCAAAGTGCCACTGCATCTCAAGTTAAAGCCTGCTCTGCAGTGAATGTATAAAATATATTCAGAGCTGTATAAGTAATGACATATCAATTAACTGTGTCACAAGGTCTAAAAATATGCAAATTACTGTACTTCAATTAGAAAAATCTACATCCTTGGAGAATATTGTAAATCAGGAAATTTGGGAGACATTAAGAGTAATCAGTGAAGGAAAGCATGCACTTTTCCCCGTATCCTATTTTTATACATACATAATGAAATAATTATAGCTACACTGTATTTATGCCTCTGCAAAAATATTAAAATCTTAAGATCTTTACAATGATAAATTTAATCCACGTTACGTTTGCAGACAACATTAATTATATGAAAAAGAAATCTATTATCATTCAATATAACTAAGTTGAAACTAATTTGGACATGTAAATTAGACATACGACTTTTCCACAGTACCAGTATATTAGAAAACAGAATTTCAGGAGAGATATATAGATTAATTAAAGAGGTTGCATATGTGAAAAAGACACGTACGCTTCCTTTGATTCCCTAACTAAAAATATCTATTGACAAAAAATGCATATAAGCATTTTGAGGAAGAGGAAAATAAGATTTTTGTGTTTTAACAGCAGCTCATCAATGATTATTTTTCTGTCAGGAATTGTATATCGTACCCAAAGCCTATCAGTGCGGGGTGTACACCTGCAAATGTGTATGGCAGTGTCAGTTTTCAAAGACTAGGTCATTCACCACTGTAGCAGTCGTGGTGATATCTTTTGTTTGAAATTCAATTTGCATCTGTTTCAGAGATGCCGTAAGAATGCATATAAGGGCAGGCACATGACTCCATCTGCAGTGGCTCCATTCCCCACAAGCTGCTGTAGCCTTCAAAGGACTGTGCAGTCCAGCAGGAGACATTTCCCAGTGCAGCTCCAGAAGAGGAGGAACAGGCTGCCCTTGCCTGCTGTGGGTTTCTACATGCTGGAGAGCCTACTCAGAAGCACATTTGTTATGTCTTGTTTGCCACAGAGTTTCTCAATCTCCTCATAGCGCTGCTGCTGACTATCAGGTGATCAGGACCCTCTGAGGCATTAGTTCAGTATCTTTTGGGGTGATGCTCAACCCTACCTCCCAGAGGCGCCACCACTGTTCGCTTACCAGCCAGCACACATTAGGAGAGCAGGCTGGGAACCCGCAGGAGATGGGTGGGACACGCATGGAAGAGGCAGTTATCCAAGCACACAGGTTTCCTTGCAGCCACAAGCATACAGGCAGCACACACAGAGGAAGCCAAATTGACACATGTATGAATTGGGGAGGTGAAGCAGGCCAGTATTCCATCATTAAAAGTGCAATTTTTTAAAGTACCAAAATTATGGTCCTGAACTTGCACTTATCTGAGGCATCAGGGGCACTCGGTGGCCAGCGCAATTAACCACAGGTAACCAGGAAGGATAGTGGCATGGAAGACACAAAACCACGACTGAGTCCTCTAAGCACCTCTGACCTGGGAGCTGAGGCCACTAAACCCTGACAAAAGGTGCTCAAAGCACTGCAGAAGGGGCTTTCCCTACCAGTTTTCAAACATCAGAAGACTACAAAGCTCTAGAAGGCTCAAGGACATGTGGGCTTATTGCCTGGTGTTCTCTACAAGTCATTCAGGACTCAATCTTGCTTCTAATGAAAATGACACATTTCCCTGTTGAAATTAGGGAAAGAAGTGACCCATCATGGAGCTCATCTGAAGGAGCTGCCACTGACCTATGCACACTGCCACTATTCAAACAGAATCATACACATGCAGCTTTCTAAGTGGTTCAGACTCCTCCATTTAACAAACTCAGAGTTATGCATGGATTTTACAAATGCATATAGACCAGTTTAACTTAAGCAAAGCAGATTTCTGATAAAAATGCAAATAGGAATTTAAACAGCAGTTTAAAAACCACAAATTCAATTCTCATTACTTATGCAAACTATCATGGTCTTGTCATGCTTTATTCCTCTGCCTTATCATTTTATCTATGGTATTTCCCCTCTGTCACTGCATTTTCTTTTTTTCCTGTCATATACATTTTCTGGACGCGTTTTTAATGTCCTCACCTCCATATTTTAACCTTTCAGGTAATACAGGATTTACAGCAGCAGGCAGGGAACAGGCGTTCACATGTAACTAAGGCCAACTCCTGTAATTCCTGATATAATAATTGCAGGGAACAGAAAACTTAAAAGATATTATCAGACAAGTAGTTTATCATATGAACCTTAAGGGCATTCAGAGGCTACAAGCAGAAAACAGACAGACAGATCTACAATTGCAGTTATACATCTCAAAACTTTTAAAAGCTAGTAGTGATTATTTATCAGGAATAGCTACATCTAGTTTTTTAAGACTTCTTTTATTTAGTTCAATCTGTATTGAATTTATTTGCCATATTTCTGTTTGTCAGCTATAGTTAAGGAAAACACCAGAATATCCATCCTTCCTGAACTGTAGGACAGCTATCAGATAAGGATCAGAACAAATGCTAAAAAAAAACCCCTCACGAGTTATGATTAACTCTACGTAAAAAGAGGACAGGCAAGGGGAAAAAATATGAGGAAGAGAAAAACCCATAATCACTACCAACCATTCCTAGGAGGTGGGGAAGGTAAAAAGAAACAAAGAAATAAAAGACAAGCAGAACGAATGAGAGAGACAGAAGTATATGCTGTAAATATAGCATACATTTTATTACTGCCTGTGTGCTGCTACAGCCTAAGACCTTGCAATTTAGCTGCCTGTTATTTGCCTTTAAACATTAGCAAAAGAGATCTACCATTTTTGAAAGGTAATTAGACTGTAATGCAGATGGCAGTAAAACAATTACACAAGATAAGCCCTTGCAATGATCTTTACAAAGCAAACCAAAAGTAGTACTGAATCATAAAAGACCCAACGTGGAGAGGGCTGCATTGCAGCACTACCGCTCTGCTACAAGTTCCCCTGCGAAAGTGGCAGAGCAATATTGCAAACAGCAGAAGTAGACAGTGAAGGTTAAGCACTTCCTAAATTTAAAGGATTCTTAATCCCAGACTAATCCTTTACAGTCTCTATTTGGTGTAGATCCCAAAATACTCCAAGTGCAATAGAAAAGCTTGTTTGAGCTTTTTCCCCTCCCATACAGAGTTTAACTTTTACACCCTGCTGCTATCCGCAAGTTCTGTTAGCACAGTCATTTTAACGGGACTTTTCCTGCCTCCTGAAAGCTATTGAGACACGGTGAATACAAAAGCTGAGGAATCATTAATTACTATTAATAGACTGCTTTGGAGATGAAATGAACTATAACAAGTAGTTTGCTTGACATCAATGCAGTTGGTATTTTTATGACTTGTTAGTGACTCAGTGGAGATTTCAGACGGCAAAAGGTGCCTCGTCAACCCACAGCTGAATGAGATTGCCAGTTCCAAACAGATCGCTCTTGTTCTAAACCTTGACCAGCCATCCAACAAATCAGGGCACTCGCCAGTGAGACATTATGGATAGGAGCTAGCATTAGACATGCAGGGAAAAGAGGACGCACAGGAGATAGGATCTGATCTCCGCAATTTTCCAGTGCATAAAATAACAGCCTGTCATCTACCTTTTGCAGGTCATTTTTATCAAGTTGCAGGCCAAAATGAAATTTGACCTCCATTTTCTAGCTAGCCCAGAGATGATAAATTTAATGCAGACAGTGTAAATGAACGGTACACTACTAGGGAAGAGCTGAATTGGTGAGAATTATTAGTGGTGAAATTTTGCCCCTATATTTTTCATTCTATTTTACCTCTACAGTTTTTTGTCATCCTTTTCATTTATTTTTCTTCCTCTTTCACTGCGGTCTTTTACCCCTGGAAGGATAACATTTACTGCAGCCATGCCCTGGTCACTGCAAGCACTTTTCTCCTTGTGGATAATTAAGAGTGCAGGGCAGCAGGGGCCCAATTCTGCAAACTCAGACAAAGGAGTCAAAAGAACTGCTTTTACACAGCAAGAGAGTTAGAGTAAGCAGGGTAATGACAACAGATACTTCTGTAGGAGGTTAGAGCGCCACACTCATATTATTTCCACATTCCTTGAGGAAAAACCTGAAAATAAAACGTGTGCAAAGTTATGTCCACTGATAGCAATCAGCCAATGCCTATCTTTACTCACATACAGCATCAGGGCTTGGGTTATAACCCCTTCAGAGCAATCTGCTTTTCATTACAGGTTAGTAGAGGAAAGGTGTCTGGCCAGAACCTTTGGCTACAACCACAACTGGAAAATAAAGACTTCATTAGTTTGCAATAGATCGTTTTAAACCTTGACTAGCCTTCCAACAAGGCAGTTCCGCTTTGGCAGCAAAGAGTAAACCTTTAGGCTGACAGCCCTCTCCCATTAATTGCTTTAATGAAGGAAAGAAATGAAGCCTCATGGTGGACCACTCCACCTGGCTGCAGCTCCCATGCACAGTCAGCTGTCCTAGAGAGTCTGACAGTTATCTTCGATATCTCTCTTGATGCTATTTGAAAACAGTGACTTACTGCCAATGTAAATCTGATACTCCCTTGTTTAAGAAAATGTGGTTTTATTATTAAAGCAAGATGCCTCACTGGAGGAAATTTAGTGCCGCCGAGAACAGCAATGGATATATTTCATTATTATTATTGTATACAGGGTGCACTGGTTGTAAGAGGAACATCTGTGCTCCTAATTTTATTATACTTTCCAGTATTTACGGTATCCAGTGAGGCAAGCAGCATGCACCATGTGTGCATCTGGAAGATGGGGACAAGAACGGATACATGAGCAACTCCTGAAACCCAGCTGAAACTCTGCACAGCTCCACCTATTTGTCTGCACTGGAGAAGGAGCAGCTACATACAATGGGGCCACAAAAGCCTGATGGAAACTACAGCTGAACTCACTGGGCCAGAGACCTTGCATTTCCAATGGTCTCCCCCTCTGGAACTCACTATCAGAGAGGAGATGAGGTTTAGCACAAATACTATAACTATCAAACTGCAATTCAAAGCTGGCAGTGGATCTTCTACATTACTAAGTGCTGAACACTGGAATGGCCCCAGGAGTGTAATCCTGAATTAAACTACATGAACTCAAGTACCCATAAGCAAAAGATGTATAACTGAAGCAGAGGGAATTAGAACTAGTTCCTTCTCTTGAAAGAACCAGATGCTTTACAGGCATATTGAAGTACCTCTCTACCACGGTGACAGATGCCTTAGTGATTCCTATAATTGGTGACGATGATGGTGATAAAGGCATGCTACTTTCATCCCACTGGACTGACAAACACTATCTTTAAAACCCAAAATCTGGAAAAAGAGGGGAAGCTGGATACCAGCTTGTGACAAGCAGACTTATCAAGGGAAAAGTCTCGTGGACCTGCCACACATGGAAAAAGAACAACGTAAAAAAAAATCCTTCCTGCTACTGCAGAGAAATGAGGAGTTATTCTGGGAGGGAAAATCCTGTAAATACTGTTTTAACAAGTCCTTGCGGTTGGCCTATTCCTCCATGTGCTGTCGCAGCAATGTATCATACGGCTGTTTACACACCCACTGATCTGAAGTAATTCCTCTCCTCTCATACCCCAAAGGAGGCAAGAAGGGTCAGGAAATTTTACATTTTACACAGCAAAAAAGCTTCTTCCCACAAGTACACACACTGCCCTGTGTTTATTTGCCAATGAATCCCACTGCCTGTGTGCTTCCCAGGCACGCTCCTGCCTCACACTCTTCATCCAAAGGATGCCCGAGAGCTGGGGCAGACAGAAATGAGGCGAATGGCTGGCCAGGCTCCTATCCAAATACTTGCATCATCCCCTTTTGCCACTGTCAGAGGCAGACTGCCTAGGCAGCCCATAAATCTCACCTTGTAGAGCACTTCTTGCGCTCCCATGTAGAGTGCAAATCTCCCCAGGAAACTCCCACTGGGCCTTCCAGCCCTTCTAACTCTCAGTCACGTACTCCAACCTGCAACCTGATTTTCAAAATGTAATTGTTTGCTACAGAGATCTTACACTGTAATCATTCAGATAAAACACCAGCCAAAGAGCCGTATTAGAACAAAAGATGAATTAAGCAAGTGAGGTAAACCATGACTAGGTAAAGGCATCAGGACTGCTGGCAAGAGGGAGGAGAGCACCCCGCAAGGACCAGGGCCAAGCCCTTGTCTGCTGCTGCACTGACACCTCTGTGGTGAGGTCTGCTGGGTTACCCCCGCTGCAGTAAGAGGGCTATTCTTGTGGAATTGTGGAATTCAAGCGGTCGTTCCTCTGGAAATAAAAAGGGAAAGAACACCATGCTCTGGAAAGGAAAGGGGGAAATAAAGAAATTAATAGGAAAAGTACAGGGAAGGGTATGAGTGAATCTTTATTACAGACGACTGTAATAAAGTTGGGAGGCCCAAACCATGCTCTGACTGTGCTTTTGCTGCCAGTGAAGGTCCCACAGTGCTGAGGACAAAGCAGGAACCAGGGTTCCCCAAGGCACAAGGGGTCTCACCCTGTGTCTACAAGGTGAGCAGTCCCTGACCAGCACAGGTAAGGGCAGCGGCACAATGGCAGCCACGCTGCCAGAGCAGGGCTTCTGCTGGGGTTGCTGCTCCTGCAGGGGCAGGGCAGGGGCTGCTGTAATCAGCTGTCTTGTCAAAAAGCGCCGTTCTGCCAGGACAAGCTATTTCCAGCAGTCCACCCAGCACTGCTTTGCTGTTGCAGTGTGTGGGTACAGCTGCATCAGCAGCCTGCTCCTAATGGAGAAAGAGCTCCAAGGCTGCTTTCCACATGGAAAAGGGCGGAACAGAGGGCAGCCAGCTTGCCGCTTCACCTCCTCCTATGGCTGGACCCAGTAATGCAAAGGAACCAGCTTCCCAGACATTTTCTGATGTTTCTGGCAGAGACAGGTCATACTAGGAAGTCCATATGGCTGCACAGACATATGGATCAGAATTTCAGGCACTGACACAGACAGTGCAAAAAGTGCCTGCACAACATTTAGAATCACAGGATCATAAAACGGTTTGGGTTGGAAGGGAGCGTTAAAGGTCATCTACTTCCAGCTCCGCTGCCAGTGGCAGGAACACCCTCAACTGTATCAGGTTGCTCAGAGCCCTGTCTAACCTGACCTTGAATGTTTCCAGAAATGGGGCATCTACGCCTCTCTGGTGTCAGGTCCAGTGTTTCATCACCCTCAACATAAAAAATTCCTTCCTTATATCTAGTCTGAATCTCCCCTCGTTCAGCTTAAAACCATTACCCTTTGCCCTATCCCTAGGTGCTACCTAGTCTGTCCCATCTTTCTGCATTCCCCCTTTAAGTACTGAAAGGCCACAATAAGATGTCTCCAGAGCCTTCTCTTCTCTAGGCTGAAACCCCCAACTATCTCAGCCTTTCCTCATTTAATTCCTCTGTGGAACTGGGTGGTGCACGATACTGCACAGGAAAAAAGTAGTGAGATGGAGAACTGAACAGAGCTGCTGAGGAAAATTAGAGGGGAGAAAAGAGGCTTATAAAAGGTGGAAGCAAGGACAGGCGGCCAGGGAAGAATACGGGGATGTTGTCCGGGAAGCTAGGGACCAGGTTAGGAAAGCTAAGGCTCACTCAGAATTCAACTTGGCTAGGGGTGTTAAGGATAACAGGAAGGGATTCTATAGGTACATTGCAAATAAAAGACAGGCTAGGGACAACGTGTGTCCTCTCCAGAAGCTATCGGGAGAACTGGCTACCCTGGATTTGGAGAAGGCTGAGGTTCTTAATGACTTCTTTACCTCAGTCTTCACCAGCAAATGCTCTGACCACACCACCCAAGTCTTGGAAGGCAGATGCAGGGACTGTGAGAATGAAGACCCTGGGCCCACTGCAGGAGAGGATCTGGTTTGAGACCATCTTAGGAACCTGAACGTACACAAGTCCATGGGATCTGATAAAATCCATCCACGGGTCCTGAAGGAGCAGGCAAATGAAGTTGCTAAGCCACTGTCCATCATATTTGAATAACACAGCAGTCAGGTGAAGTTCCCGAGGACTGGAAAAAGGGAAATAGAACCCCCATTCTCAAGAAGGGGAAAATGGATGACATAGGGAACTACAGACCAGTCAGTCTCACCTCTGTGCTGGCAAAATCTTGGAGCGGATTCTCCCGGAAGGCATGCTGAGGCACATGAAAAACAACAAGGTGGTTGGGGACAGCCAGCATGGCTTCACTAAGGGGAAATCCTGTCTGACCAATCTGGTGCCCGTCTATGACAGGGTACGGAACTGATGAACAAGGGTAGAGCGGTTGATGTCATCTACCTGGACTTGTGCAAAGAGTTTGACACTGTCCCACGTGACATCCTTGTCTCTAAGTTGGAGAGACATCTATTTGATAGGTGAACCACTCGGTGGATAAAGAACTGGCTGGATGGCCGCATGCAAAGAGTTGTGCTCAATGGCTCAATGTCCAGCTGGAGACCAATAACGAGTGGTGTCCCTCAGGGATCGGTGTTGTGACCGATCTTGTTCAACATCTTTGTCAGTGACATGGACAGTGGGATTGAGTGCACCCTCAGCAAGTTTGCCGATGACACCAAGCTGTGTGGTTCGGTTGATACGTTGGAGGGAAGGAATGCCATCCAGAGGGACCCTGACACGCTTGTGAGGTGGGCTGATGCCAACCTGATGAAGTTGAACCATGTCAAGTGCAAGGTCCTACATCTGGGTTGGAGCAATGCCAGGCACAGCTACAGGTTGGGCAGGGAAGAGATTCAGAGCAGCCCTGCGGAGAAGGACTTGGGGGTGTTGGTGGATGAGAAAATGAACATGAGCCGGCAGTGTGCGCTTGCAGCCCAGAAAGCCAACTGTATCCTGGGCTGCATCAAGAGGAGAGTAACCAGCAGGTCGAGGGAGGTGATCCTGCCCCTCTACTCTGCTCTTGTGAGAGAGACCTCACTTGGAGTACTGTGTGCAGTTCTGGTGTCCTCAACATCAAAAGGACATGGAACTGTTGGAACAAGTCCAGAGGAGGGCCACGAGGATGATCAGGGGACTGGAGTCCCTCCCATACGAAGATAGGCTGAGAAAGTTGTGGTTGTTGAGCCTGGAGAAGAGAAGGCTGCTTTGAGACCTCCTCGCAGCCTTCCAGTATGTGAAGGGGGCCTATAGGGATGCTGGGGAGGGACTCTTCATGAGGGAGTGCAGTGATAGGACAAGGGGTAAGGGGTTAAAACTTAAAACAGGGGAAATTTAGATTGGATATGAGAAAGAAATTCTTTACTGTAAGGGTGGTGAGGCACTGGAATGGGTTGCCCAGGGAAGTTGTGAATGCTCCATTGCTGGCGGTGTTCAAGGCCAGGTTAGACAGAGCCTTGGGTGACATGGTTTAGTGTGAGGTGTCCCTGCCCATAGCAGGGGGGTTGGAACTAGATGATCTTAAGGTCCTTTCCAACCCTAACTATTCTATGATTCTATGATGTGTTTCAGTACAGATCGACTTGAGGAGAATCACAGAGGGCACATCAAAACTGCACATTGCTGCTTTGCGGCTGAAAGGAAGTAAGGCTGCAGGATTACAAAGCTGCTGGCCTTCACCATCGCCGGTTACCATCTACTACCGCAGAGAAGGCAAGAGGCTGTTACACTGTAACTGTTCCCATTTGCCTATATATTTTGAGATCTTGTTTAAAAAGTGCATTCTAGAAACATGCTTCACTGCAAGCTTTACTATTAGCAACTCCAAAGAGCTCAAAAGCTGAGTTCGACAGGTGGAAATACAGTACGTCCAACTCCCTTTCCCATGCCTTACACGGCCCTACAGTCCAATAGCAAGAAACTACATGGAGATAAAATTAGCTGTGTCTCCATATTGTAGGATCCATCAGAAGTCTGCTATCATCACGGAACAGCTGGAATAATTTGTGGCTAAGCACTTCAGCAACAGACTACAGCCTTGCTTATATCAGGATTTTGCAAATACAGACCAGATCAAAACCTCCTGATCCAGATATTAAAAAAGTATTTCTGAATAGAGAGGTTGCAAATTTAGCTTCCTGCGCCCATGAAAAGAAGTAAATAGATACTTTGTTCCATGTCCCTTAACTTCTGTGGTCTTTATGGAGAATTCTTCTCAGCGAGTTGAGACATGTCCATCTATAGAGAAATGCGTACTTCGAGACAGAAATGGAAGAAGGGCTGGTTAACACCTCCTTTCGAATTTGTATCTTTCTAATGATAACTACTGAAATTTCAGGCAAAGACTGCACCCACACAGTTAGTAATACCACACTTACAAATTTCAAGTGTTTTTTGCATATCAAAACACAGCAATTTTTTCACCTGACAGTGTTTCACAGCTAACAAAAGGCTGCCCCGGCAGCCGTGAGCTGTTCCTGTTCTGGGTTCAAACAGCATCGCCCCAGAGCAGCCGGGGCTTCTGATCACCTCCCAGACAGACCCCCATGGATGTTTGCTGTCTGGAACTGGTGAGCATTAAAAAAGACTCACAGGGTCAGGGAAAACCCCTGGGAAATTACGAGGTTGGCTGCTAGAATGGCACCTCAAAAACTTTGCAAGTGTAAAATCAAGTGAGATTTGAGTAAGACTCAAGACAGATACAGCAGGAAACAAGATACTGACCCTGCTGGGGGCTAAGTGCCCTCTACACTTGACAACTCTAGAGGATCAGCACCTTGCGAGAAGGGCATCACTTCACAAGAACAACCTCCTTGGCAGGATTTGTGGGAACTACTCTTCTGGGCTCTCTCATGGCTCCATGTGTAATTTTGTGCAAGTACAGCAGCCATGGTGGGGCTGAATGCACCTCCTGTGCTTTTCCCTCCCTCCCCTGCAAAGAGCTTTCTGATCTTAGGAAAAGTCAATGCAGGTTGCAAGACACCTCCTGATAATTGCCTGAAAAATGGAGGGCATGATTCTGCCTTCCTTCCTCATTCAAGCATCCCCAGTGCTTTCAGCTCTGCAGTACATGCTGCTGGCCATGGATAAATGTTACAAGGTAGGACCTTTAGCAGAGGGGAAAGAAAGATACTAAATGTCAGTGCTAGAAATTCCCCACATCTTAAAGAAGCAAGAAATATTTAAAAACTGAACTATGCATTGAGTAGAACTATTCTTAAAAATATCTAAAAGTCACATTCCCATTAAAATACTGCATCACACACACAAAAATTGCCTTCTGATGCTCTTTAGGCTATAAAATCAAGGCTCCAACATTAGGCAATGAAAGAATTATGGTTGCTGATGCAAACATAATTTGGTATCCTTTGCATATACATTATCATACCGCCTAATTTTTTTAACATTTTTTTTAAGAGCAGTTCTCCCTCACAGCACAGGATGGATGGTGTTGAATTAATAGTTACTATTCAATATTTTGTCTTATCATTGTTCAGGGTACGGCCTTACAGCTTGTTTCCTGCTAACTATTCAAATAGTGCTCTGAAGACAAAATTATTAATTTCCTTATGGGCTTTTCTATAGCACTCATCACTAAAGTAAGTGAGGGCTTCACAGACACTTCACTAATCTTCACCAAATCCCTGCGAGTTGAGGGGCTGATTATTCTGTTTTATACACAGAAAGCTTAGGCACAGATAAATTAAAGCCAGAAGTACCCACTAGTTTAGGAAATCCTGCCTTAAGATGTCCAGACCATGATTTTTCAGAGTCTTTAACATTATGCAGTGCTTTGTATCTTCAAAGCATGAGGCTCACTGCTTTCAGTCACAGCTATGCTCTTCTGCAAAACAGGCCCCAGGGCTGAGGTTGGGCTTCCAGAAAAATGTGAAACATGCAATTAGCGATTGTCTTTAAAAAGTCTGATTTAAGGGGCTTAGCATCACAGAGGAATCTGTGACAGAACAAGAGACAGAACACAATTTGGGGGGGCCCAGTAACTAACCAGAAGCCTGCCCAGCTCCTGACCATCACTACCATTCACCACCAAACTCTTCCATCTCTTCCAAGGGACAACACAGTCCCACTGACTACAATCCCAGCCTACCCACCTACCATCATCTGCTCTGCAGAATCAGTGAGGCTTAAAACCTGAGGGAACAATGGGGCATCACAGATACAAGGCTATTGCACAGTGCAAGCAAAAAATTAGTATTCCATGAATAACCTCAATTCCCCCATTTCTTCATAATTAAAAAGCTTATTCTTTCATTGGAGATTTTTACACGCATTTTCATAGAATCATAGAATGGTTTGGACTGGAAAGGACCTTAAGATCATCTAGTTCCACACACACACACCCCCACTGCAATGGGTAGGGCAGGAAACACAAGAAATGTAGTATTGTGTGGTTACCCTCCCACTTACTCAACAAGAGTTTTGAGTGTTAAGTTATACCACATAGTCTTCTGCAGCTCGCTGAGTGACAGCAATAATATATTATCCTCACTGATGTGGACAAACACTTAAAAATGGATGACAAACACTCTTACCAGGAGAATTCAGAGGTGTTCGGGAACAGCGGAAGACAGATGAGTATGGCCTTCCCAGTTTATATTCCTTACAAATCTCAAAGCGATTCCAGTCTCCTTGCTAGGACTAACCACCCTCTTTGTCTTCACCCTTCAACACCCTATCTTTTCACATTCAGTTATCCATCTTTTCCCTTCTCCCTTCCCAGACGCATGTTTTACCTGACCAGGCCGTGTTATGTCCTCCCAAGTCATCGTGTGATCTCTCTTCTCTCTCCCTTTTAACACTTACCCCAGTCGCAGAATTAGCCAATTCCAGCCTCTCACACATCCCTCTCCAGTGCTTTTCAACATGTTCACAGAACCTCCCCTCTCACACCAGGCACTTGTCCAAATGATCTCTTCCCCTTCCCCACTTCCCTTTTTTAACCAGTTCCAGCTCCCCACATGCCTCTTAGGGAAAACCTAATTCCCCTTGCATCCACATAACCTTACTGGGCACCCAATTCCAGTTTTGTATGTAACTCTTTGGATACAGGATTCCCCATTCTTGTGCAACACCCTCAAGTATTAGTCCTACCCCTCCCATTTATTTTTTTTAGGCTCTTCATCAAGCCAGCCCCAGTATCATTCTCCAACTCCCCATTACATATCCCTCTTTTTCATTACAGTCTCATTCTGCTTAAGTCCCTGGCCAACTACCCCATTCTCCCATCTCTTCCTCCACCCACTTACTGAGGTCTGGCTTCTCCCTCTTTTGCACTTCACCCGTTTTACTTCCTGCACTAGGTCACATCACAAACTTGTCTGTCTTCAGCTCTGAAACCTGGAGCCAGCCAGGCTTGGTGCAGCCCAAATAGTTGATGCCCATCTGCGACTCACTCGCCTTCCACCAGTTACTTATTTGCAACGCAGGCAGACACTGTGACTTCTACCAAGCCTGAGTACAGACAGACAGAGTCAATTGTAACATGAACCCCCTGATAAAATCTTTAAAGGACACATACCAGTCTTTTTCTTTTTTAAGATTCATAAACTGCTTAAAAATGGGCTTGTTTTCATGAGTGCAAAAGGAGCATCCTTGACAATGGAGACTATCTCCCTACCAGCTATCAAACTACTGCACTGAAGCACAAGCTGTTCAAGAAGCCTGAAGTGTTTCTTAAAAAGAGCAGAACAGCATGTTATTCAGCACTTCATTTTCAGAAAGTTGCTAACTTCATACAGTGTTTGCAAGGAAATTCTGCTGGAAAGTTTTTCTGGAATATGGTTGAAGTTTAAAGCAGTAGAAAAGGGAATCCTTTAGAAGGACATGCTACACAGCCTTAAAAACAAACCGTTCTGTCACACCCTTGCCCTTCTTATAATAAATCCAATAACTTTTCATTTCAACCAAGAGAAGCAAAGCTGGGAAAGAAGCCAGAGACATACTTTGATGCAAATTGGGAAGAGTATTCGAGGGTCAGGAGACCTTATCGGACAAAGTCCTCTTTCTCCCATTTGCCTGAAGATATCCTGAAAGCCAGCAGTGCTAATTCCACTCGCTTTACCCACAGATGCAGGAGTGCAGGCAACAGCATTTGCTGTTTTGACTGAAGCAATTAAGTAATATTCAGCATCCGGCTGCACCTTCCATTCAAAAATATATTGCTTAGGGAATCAGGTATGGCTTGAAGGCAGAAATCCTTTTTCATCAAGGGTAGTGTACAAGATACTCCCTCATAACCACGAACAAGAATGAAACATTCTCCTACTGCAGCCTGAGACCCTCCTTCGGGCCTTCATTCATTCTGAGAAGTGTTTTGTTCCTGTGGGCTGGGTGGTTTTAAGCCTTCCCTCAGAACTACATCTCAAATGCTGCTCCAGCTGCCCTGCTTTTCCACTGCTGTCTTGTTATGCCTGAGCTGCTTCTGTTCATGTAGATTCATGCACCCATAAGCACACACATGCGTGCACGCTTCTGTCACGCCAGACCAGCAAAAGAACACAGAACCATTTCAATTTGCACTTGACTGCAAAACACTATGTATTTTTAAGGAGGTTCCAACTCAGACTATGCTAAGAGCCTTCTGACAAATGTCTTTTCCTCGGCTGAAAAAGGGGAGCATCACATCTGCCAGCTCCATCCTGTTTTCACCACAAGCATGGAATAAAACAGTGTCAATCTGGGCCCTGTTCAGCTGTACTGAACCCAGGTATTTCCAGGCAGGCAATAAGCAATGTGTCTCACCCGAAAGAGTACAAGTTTTTTGTCTGATCCTCTACCCAAAAGGTGCCTATGCTGTATATTCGTACAGTTACACCACAGACCTCCTGAGATGCTCGTTTTAGGAAGAGTTACACCAAAGAAAGGTACTCAGGAGGAAAAAAAAAATGAGGAAAATCTCTTTAGTAACTATTTCCAGTGGCTTCAAGCAGTCTTAAAGTGGTCAGTTCTATTTAAACATGTAGACGACAAATACATTAAATAAGGAAATGGAATTAAACAAGGAAACCATCCTCCGAACAGGCTCCCAGCTATTTGGCTGCAGTTTGCTGTCTTTGGATGCTAGCAGCACTCATCTGGCCCGGGGCAGGAACCTCAACTTAGCTGCAACCTCCAGCCCTGGTGCGTGCTGTCATTGCTTGCGTAACTCCAGCCTGCTTGAAACAGAAGCTATTGAGGGTTAGAGGTGCAAGAGGAACTGCAGTGACACTGGGGCCTTCTTCTTGATCGCTGGAAGCATTAAAAAGGGTCACATTTTATCAAGCAGCACGATGGAGTTAACAAAAGAAGCAGGGGAGAAGGAGAACGTGGGCATGTGAAATGGCTCCATTTGCTTCCAAGCTTCCTTAACTTAGCACCTCACAAGGAATTTCAGTGGGAACAATTCAGTAAATTAAAAGTCCCTCTTTGTACAGACTTAACCTATGCTCCAGAGTATCTAGTCGTAGGGTGGAGAAAACACTGACATACAGTCTGGAAACTTCACTTTGGTGGGTTTAATACCAAGAAAACACAAAATACAGACGTGGAAAGTTATGTGACTGAACATAAAAAGGAGCAGCTCACTGAGCACTGTAGCTATCTAGAAAACACACATAAAAATTCAGAGAAGAACCGAACGTGAAGCAATAGCACAATTTACTTACAATCTGGAATATCAGCAGGATTTTAGTTTGTTGTTTGTGGGTTGCTGGGGTATATGGTACATTACAGTAGAGCATCAGCACTAATTCTACATGGCAGCTTCTCAGAATACCATCTGCTTCCCCGGTAACTGTTAATATAGTTGTAATTATCTACTTCTAAGCACTTTATTGGGAATATCATTTGCAAATTAATCAACTACAGACCGGTAAAACAAATGACATGCTTGTCTGAAAACAACAGCATTATTTCAAATTATTTTCCTAAGGGTTGAGAAATATCAGCCACAGCCAAAGCTGGGAACAGGGCAAGGAAAGGTCTACATTCAGCTTAAAAACATCAATTCTAGCTATATCCACCATGAATTTGTGGGTACATGAACAGATGACTGGTCTTCAGGACCAGGAAATTTGCACTGGAAAATGCACCCCCATTTGTCACTCCCCTTCTCACTGCCCTGTACAACCTATGTATCCAGGATGTCTCTCCAGGACCTTGCTCTCTCTGCCTTGGCATCTTGCTTTGACCCAGGCTACTCCAGTCTCCCTGCCCTTGATCTCTTCCCTTTCTAAAGCACTTTTGCCACTTTTGCACAGCTTGTACTTCTTACTACTAGCTTCTGTCTAATTGCTTTCCTTCTTCAGAGAGAGATTCTTAGCCCTGGGTAGCCCAGTGTAAAATTTACAGAACCTAAGAGCGGATACCATCTTATGATGTCCAATTTGGGATCTATGATACAAGGCCCGCACAGGATTTACTATTCCAAATCCATTACATACTCCTGTTGCAAAACTGAGAGCTGCCTAATGACTGTAAAATACCAGTTTGAGCTGCACCTTCTGATAGAGTGAAGTAGCTTTAATTATTTGAAATACGGTTGTATGAGGAATGATGAGACACCATACAAAATCACTGTCCCCACTGAAGTTTCCAATAAGCTATTAAGAGAATGAATTTGGAGGACCACAGTAAGCAACCAGGCTGCTATCAGTTTACTCATGCAGATACCATAAATAGCCCTTCCATGATAATGCTGTTGAGTGAGAGATTTTTAAAATCACTTAACTTGTAATTCTTGAAATATTAGAAGCCTTGCAAAGTTAATGTAATATTCTAGCTCAGTGAGCAAGCAATACGTAAGGCATGTTTTCCGTGGCATCTGTTTGCAATGTCCTTTGCTTGGCAGTAGGTCTAAGTGAAGCACTGTCTAATGGCAGACATTGGGGTAAGCTGATCAATAATTGTGGAGTGCCATTACTACATTCATGGTTGAAAGCTCACAAATAAAAGCAAACAGGTTATCTGCTCTGTGATGTAAGTGTCCTCAGATCACTGTATTCCAGCATCTCAGCACTTTTCTTATGCTCTTCCCATCAGTGCCTTTATCATCTATTAATGCAACTATCAAGGTTAAAAGCAAAAAGAAAGTATACTGTTTGGGGAGAAAAATTAAATTAATTTCTTCAGAGTGATAACTTCCGCGCATTGCTTCAGTATCCGTAGAAGCAGCTCCCCAAGCAAAAATCCTGCTTTTTGACTTTAGAAATATGGATCTATTTTATGTTCCTTTGGCTGTACGCTATTCAAGGACCCAGATGTAGTTCTATTAAATAACAGTTCATGGTAATAAGAGTTTATGTTCTTTAAAAAATTGAAGTCCTTGAAGAGAAACCCACTCAAGAATCCAAGCAGCAGACAAACAACTCAGCCGGTATAACTCAGCAGCTAAAATAGTTTCTCTTCCTTCTCACTGCTCTTCAAGTGAGCAACAGAGCTGTCACCTACCATCAAGGCTAAACAGCTACTACTAACTGCTACTTTTGTGCATGATGAACCTTTTCTTAAGGGTTACAGATATTTAACTCCAACATCAGATGCTTCATAGTAACTCTAATAAAAAGCCAGCCCATTCATAATGAACTGGAACTTTGTGCATGATTCATCACCTCTGCTTTTAATATTTCATTAAACTTTATAAAATAGCCTGGAAAATTGGCGTAAATCTCCTTTCTATCTTTTACATTATTTCACAGACATACTTAGAAAATGTAAGCATTTGATTTTCTTCATGGAAGGATATGTCCTTCCAATAGGATGATGCCCAGGTGTCTCTTAACAAATCATGTAGCCTCTCTAGGTAGCAGGTTTCTGTGAATGTCAGCTAAAGCAAAATTTTTGCCAGACCAACAGATAAACAGCTCAAAAGTTGCCATCTGCAAAGAAAAGGCAGTAAAGGGGTTTTGTCTTTAGCAAAATAGGATATTTAGAGCATGTGTTTATTACAGCATAGAAAATTTGGCTGGCTTGGGGATCACATTGCACTCTATAGGATAAACTAGCAAGGAGTTAGCTCTTCATTGTTTTCAAGGGCTTGTGTCAGTAGGTATCAATTAATATCTGGCTCATGAACTGCTTTTCACATCATGCTGAGACTGAAGCTGTAAGTTCTGAGCACTGACTGCTGGATAATAACATTTGTAACTTAACAACCTCTGTGCAGAAGTCTAAATCACAGCCTATGTCCCACTTACATATGAAATCTTCAGCTCATTGCATAAGAATCAACAGCTTCAGTGATATCTCTATTTCCTGCATTAAATACATTTTTCCAACTATTGTGTACAAAAACTTCTCATTCTAAATGAACTTTACTGCTTATTATAACCTCACTTATCCTCTACTTAGTGCTGCACTGAGGCATTAAACAGCACTGCATGCCAGGGTCCTATACTTGACCTTCTTTCTCCTACCCAGAGCAGCACAACAGTTAGGAAAACACCTCTCTAGGGAACCAGAATTTCATACAAACTTGGTGATCCTTTTTCAGATATATTTATTCATAGGAAGCAGGTCATTTCATAATCTAAATATGGTTCTCAAGCAACCCAACTTTCCAAATTCTAGTTAAAAATTTCAACCTAAATGGACAATGGAGAGAAAGGGAAGGGTGGCCCCATTTTCTTATTATTGCTAAAACATCACTAAAAATAAACAAGCACAAGAAATGGGAAGAAATGTGAGAACAGCACTTGAGATCCAACACCAGCCCAGCACAGGAATTCAGAGCTAAGATAAATGTTCTAACCATAACACACCTTCACGGTGCCTAGTCATCTGCAGGATCTTTGAACAGTGAGTGCCGCTGCATATCAAGTGAACAGAAATACCTTGAGTGGACACAGTAAGGCAAATTAAAGCTGCAAGGGCAGCTTGAGCTTAGAGTGCTCAGGGTTCTGTCTACTGAACGCTGTCATTGAGATTCCTTTCCTGTGCAGGGTTAATTTTGCATGGGAATGTAATGGTCTGCTGTGGGAACATCATGGGGTACAGGCCTTAGAAGGAGCTGGCAGGTAAGCAGAGACCAGTCTGCCTTGCCTGATCCATCTTGTGCCCATTTCCACACCTTTTCCTTGCAAGAAGCACCAGTATGCTTTGTAATTTGCCACACTGAGCTCAAAGGAAACGTTCAGGTGGCAGAAAAAGGCATGTCCTTTCCAAGCCTAACTTCAATCAGTCCTGGAAAATCCTCCTACTAGTTTTCTCTAATATTTCTTTGCTAGTAGCAGGGCTTTCCACTGCATAGGACATCTCTTCTGTTCTGATGAGCTTGTGCTCACTTTATAGCAATCTCTTGAAGGCCCGCTGAGGTTGCTCTTTGTGAAGCAAGACATTCTGAGTGGGCACAGACATCTTTGCTAGCTCTCTCTCTCACTGCAGCTTACTCATTTCCTTGCTCCACTGTGGTTCTAACCTTCTTTCAGATTAAGAGCAATTTACATCTCTTTAACTAGACATATTGGTGTTATTACCATTGCAGTCCTATTGATTGCAATGCTGCACTTAGCATCACTGCTCCAATTTTATCATCCTTAGTCATTCTTGCATGACTGTGTATTTATGTACAAGTTCTATTATTTAAATTAGTATATAACATTAGAAAGGAAGCATGAAAGAATTAAAACAAACTGAAAAGCACAAAAGAATGATGCCAAAATGCCAAAAATAAAGCTCTCCTTTTCTTGGATATATCAGCACTCAGTTATTTGGATTTCTTTTAAAAGGAATGCTGTTATTGGTTATTTTGAGACATGATAGCCACAAAACAATGTAATCAACCTTGAATACCGGGAAGTGATTATTTGAAAGTTTCATATTTTGTTCTACAGCACAACACAAAAAGGCAAAGAAAATGTTCCAAGTAGATGTATCTTTAAAGTACTACAAAGGCTTGTGACAGCCGGTGTTTACCAGTAAAGATAGAGCAAGACAAACGCTGCTGAAAATAAAACACAGTTGTTTCTGCCATATGACTGCAATAATCAAGAAACCATGAATGTGTAGTCTGGAAAAATAGTCCTGAACTTCAGTGGACTTGCAAAGGGAGCAATAATATACCACGACATCAATCAGACTCTATCACCCCATTCCATGTACTACACAGGACAGCGAAGACAATCCTTACTTCGAGGCACAGGCCAGAGTTTTCAGCCAGTACCTGAAATACAGCAAAACAGATTTTTCTGCATTTGTGAAGTGTCAGTTAAGGCCTCCCACCATTAGCTCAGCCCTCGCCATCACCATCATTCGGATTCTTCCTTTTAGAATAAAACTCACACCAAAACCATACGCTACAGAGGAACACTCACTGCACCTGGGCTGCAACCCAGCATACCCACAATTCCATGACCCCATTAAAAATACATACCTAGCATTCCCCTTAGGCCCACAGTGACGTATATTAAAACAGCGTCAGTCAGCCTAATGAGAGACAGAAATACTTTGCCTTTAAAAAAAAAATAAAATAAAAAATGGATTAAATGGTCTTTGAATATTTGATAACCCAAATAAGAACATGCAGATATAGCACATAAGAATTCAGTTGCTGCTGTAATCAATAAGGAGGACATTCAGCAAATCCACTTTCTTTAATTAAAAGAAGGAAGTGTTATTTCTTAAGACAGATGCAAAATGACAGTCACATGTTAATACTTCCTATTAACATCTTGATCCAATGTAGGTAAAAATAGTATGTCTTATCTCTTTTAAACAAACAAAACCCCCACTTACTACCAGTTGGTGGTCTAAGTCTGACAGCATTTCAGTTTTAATGAAAAATGTGCTTTCACAGCATAAACAATCAGACCAATCAAAGTCAGTCCATGCACAGCCTCGAGACCAGCTTTTCTTTAAAGCCCTGATGCTCCTTTCAGTGTGGACGGTAATAAACAAAGCTTAAGTACATATGGCTTAATGCACGTAGCAGGGATGGGGACCTAACAAATCCTTAGCCTTTTCATTTACAGCCAAAAGGAAAGACAACAGAGTAGCCTTTTTAAGTTGTAATATGGGGTCCTGCAAGCCATCAAGATACTAGAAAGAGAAACTGAGGAGATGTGGTGAAGGTTAACTATCGATTCACTGTGTACTTAAAAACTAAGTTACCCATTACAACCTGAGAGTTCCCATTTAAACCACCACTAAAACAAATAAATTAGTAAGTATGGCTATAGAAGCAAAAGAGAACAGACTTTTCTCCTTATGCTGTCCATCACTCTACTCATTTTCTCTTTCCCAAAGCAGAGGCTTTCCACAGAACCATAAAGACCCACCACTTCAGAGCAAATTCACCAGCTACAATGAAAAGCTCTATCATCCAATGACTTACTCAGCCTCTCCTAGTGCACACCTCTGCAGAGGCTGCTCATACCTGCCTCTCAGCACGAAGAGTTACAAGCCCAAGCACGTCTCACCACTGCTGCCCAAGCTTGCCAGGACCGTGTGCAGGACTGCAGGGAGAAAAGTGTACCAGCCACAACTACTGGAAAGACAGTATGACACCTTATTTCATCCCTGTCAGCTTTGGAGAGAAAGACCTGCTATGACAAAAAGACAAAATGTCAACATGGCAAAAATGCTTCATTCCCTGCTCACATCTGCGAAGGCCTTTCAATTCCCTCCAGGCAGAACAAACCAAGCCAAACAACCCCTAAGTCTCCCCAAAAGAAAGGGAGCCACGATCCTAAGAGTTCTTTGGTTTATTTCTTCCTAACAGCTCAACAGGGAGAGAATTTCAAAACTGAGGGGATACAATCAGGAGTGGAATTCAAACAGATCTAACCTACATGCTGATGACAGATCAAAACCTGGCGTGACATGGGAATTGATGGAGGTTCAGAGTTTAATAGTCTGGTAATTCAGAGAGACAGGAAAGAGCTGATCCATATAACCCAATGAATGTCAGGATCAGGATTTAAAACTCAGTCCAGCACATAACTAAAAGACAATGTAAACAGCGGAGGAAGCAGAGAAGCATATTCTGCACAAAGCTAGTATAGGCTAGCACCTTAGTTGGGTGCTTCTCCACTAAGCTATTCATACTCTAAGAGATCCATTAAAAACAAAACAGAGGGAAACTACAGAGGATGTTCACTAGTTTATGACATAAACAGGACAAGCATCGGCAGGCACAAGCTATTCAAAGCCTGTCTTGATTTTAAAAAGACATTCATGTCTGAGCAACAGACAGCAAGGTTAGTTAATAAAAATACATCTCATCATACAGCAGGTCAAAATGACTGATGTATGACAAAACAGATCTGATGAATTGAGTTAGTAATCTTCATAAAGTTATTCGGCATTCATATTGACTCAGAATTTATATTCACACTACCTGATGGGGGGCAGCTTGTATTATTATTAACGAAATACCAACAACTGATTCAGCCTCTAAGTCAATTCTATTTACAGTTCGTCCTTCCATTATATCAAAGCAACACTGGCAGAGACGCAAGAGAAGGACTTCATAATTTTTTTACATACAAGCATAGACAGGCAAATACAAACACATTTTTTCTAATAAGGAAGGAAGTGATACAAATTAAAGAAAGATTGGACACCTGAAATGGAGAACTGTGTCATTTTACACTAATTCAAACTGGTCATCAAAGTATGCACTGTGGAAAGACAGTCCAGACATGGAAGAAAATGGACTCTTCTCCATAGCACTGCATGCTCATGTAACTCAGCAGAGGGTATCCAGAAAGTTGATCTTGGGGACATGTGCAGATATCTAACAGCAGAGAGAGATGAAGCATTTGTCTGTAAAGGTAGGTAACTGGGCTTTCTAGCTACAACCTTTTAGCCTGTTAATAACAGCATGTATTACAGCAGGAGAAAATCCAATTCCATAGCCTTTCACTAGTTAGTCATATTGCATGCCATCCAGAAACTTCTCCGAGGAAGGCTTACACCCTAAGAGATAAATTAACTAAGGAAATATGCTTAAACTGTGGGTTGCCACTGAAACACATCAACTTCACTGCACAGACAGCAGCTACAAGGGACTGGCATATGCATCTGTTGAGATTCGGTGAAGCACTTGGGTTTGGATATTTTTCTTTTATAGGAATCACAAAACAAAATCCACTAATAAAAGAGTAGAAATTAAATTTTAATATTAATGTTATTCATAACTGTAACTTGGATACCGTAACAACTCTTCTTCAGCAGGGAATCAATTCAGGATTTATGCAAGTGATGGTCTTGGCAACCCTTCCCCGAGCACAGCCTACTGAAGGTACTCTTCACAGACTATCAGGAGATCATGATGCCCTTGGAAGTCTCTCTAATTAACAATAAACTGCTTTTACAATTGAAAATGCACCCTCAAAGCCTGGTGACACTAAGGATACGTCAATTTCTGATCCACATGCTTCATTGTATGCAGTGTCTTTGGAAATCAAGGGCAACAACAACCCAGAAAATATTTTTCAACATTTGGACCATTGCCACCAAATCAATAATGGTGGAACAAAATGAATTACAAGATTCCACAGCTTCAATCACAGAAGAAGTAGAGAGCAAGCCAAAAAGAGAAACCACAACTTACATTGAGAGACTAGCTGGACTGAATTGTATGTAGACTTGTATCTAATTAAATGAGATAAAGGGCAAAAGTGAGGCAAAATTATTTGATACCCTGAATGGAATTGGTCAACACAAAAAGGTATTCAGCTAGTGAAATATTTAAGTAATTTCACTTGATCAGGCTAGAGGACTGACATGATCTCCACACAAGAAGGACAGGCAATGTCACAAGGAAAGGAGAAGGTCTGACTCTTAAAATTATTATGAGTTTCCTCAAAAGCTTTTCCAAGGATTCAGTTTTTTAACACTCTGGAACACAGGTTCAAAATTACTTAGGAAAGATTCAAACTGGAGAAGTCTGTGAAATACTAACCTGTGAAGTACAGCATATTTCTCAAAAAGAAATTATATGCATTGCTTTGATACATCTGCACTGAATATTTCTGCCTTGTCAAGCCTCAGCACTGTCAGCAGCCAGCTCCTCTTGCTCTCCATTAGCTTCCCTTCGCAACAACAAACGTGGAATAAGCAAAAGCACCCTTTCGGACAGCAGCATGTCTGGTGCAGGTCAGAGGGGAGGAGACCACGTGCTGGAGATCCTCTGGGAAGCAGGAAACTTGTACAGATCACAGAGAACCAAACAGCTTCCTCTTATCACAAGCATAGCCTTAAAAAAGACCAACCCAGCAAAATACATTTCCAAAATGGCTGAGTTTGTTCTCCAAGCATCTTAACCCTGTCCTCAGAACTACATACGCAGACTTGCATTGCACAGACAGCTTTAGCATCGGATTTAGGTTTAAAATACTGCATTTTTTCCGATGCTCTCTAAAATGGTTTCAGTGGTGTTGGTGAGGATATAGTGCGCCTTATTTTACCACTGATACTACTTCTGCCTATGTCTGGAATAAGAAAGTCCAGCACTGGTGCTGAAAGGATCCTTGTGGGAATGACAGCTAGTGCTTACACCTGTATGACTGCTGAGTACACTAGAGAAGATTACATTAAACTTTCATGGCTGATGCTTAGGTCAAAGAAACCGCAGCGAGCTACAATATAATCTAGCGCTTTTTCATAAATGCACAGTGAGCCAGGCAAGCACACGTTAACATTTAAAACACAGACTCAAAATGCATATAAGTGATATTGAGGTATTTGAAATACACTTCCAACAATAACAGATAGGGACAGGAATTTTAACCTTGCATTATTAAGTCTTAATTTCTAAACACGATTTGCCATCATTTGCTTTCATTATCTCCCCACAAAAAGGATAAACTGCCCAAATAAGGTTGATAGCTTTAAAATCAAAAGTAACAAGCAAAATGGTACCTAGCAGACTAAGGACTAAATATATGAATCTCAAAACATCCTTTACTCTTCTTCAGTTGCCTTCATGAAAAGATACAACTAGCTCTAACACAGGAAATTATAGACCTTCTGTGATAAATGTATGCCAGGTGCCAAAAGCATTTAAATTCTATCTCTTTCCAATTCATGAAGCTCATTGTAGCATTGTATTGTTGCATTATTAGATTCATGCATTTAGCAAGCAAGCATATTATAAGTGTGGCTGTAAGTAATTACTCTTTCCTAACAGCAGGCACCACAGTATTGTCCATGCTATGTTGTTTTTATGGGAAAAAATAGTCTGTTTTTTAAAAGAGACTTCAATGTTTAAATAAACATCCAAATATCTCGTTTATTAATAAACCATAGTCTCAACTTGTAGGAAAAGCAAGGCAGATAGAAACTGAGGGTAAGTGACTTAATTCATCCATTACAGCCTATTGACTATGAGATCCCATCCAGAAAACGTTGTTTATATACTGATATCACATTGGTTTGGGAATTTCATCTTTGTAGGACACATTTAGATGCAATTCTGAAAGCTAGAAAATTCACCGGTAGTTTCTTATTCTTTGTAATTTTTTGATCTGTCCTCTTGAGGGGGTCACTATATGTATAGAATGTTCTGTCAAGAAGTTATGGTGATAGAACACTCAATTAGTCTAACTGCTTAATGGCTGGACCAGTTTGCAAAACTTTCCAAGTGGAGCCTTGCAGAGAACATTCTCAAACTCAAAATCTTGCTTTCCAAAATCCTACAAATGCTCCTTGTTGGAAGTGTCTTCCTGCACCAGGAATGCTGACATTCCCTAGACAGGAGCTCTGAACACCCATATACATTGTTCTTTCTACTCACCGTGCAAAGAAAGCTAAATAAACTTTATGAGTTAAATGTATTTGTGCATGGTATAACTAGATCCCAGGGAAACTTTTCATAAATTTCCCAGTTGAATTACAAAGTTTAAAGCCAGTTACTAGGACAATGGCAGTTGAGGTATTCAATTGTAGGTAAAATGACGTCTTTGTTGGTCTAAGTACTCATACCCTTGCTCACATTTCTCAAGCAGAATCCCTCTGGAAGTATATAGTTTATGCAAGCTTTTAAGGACTGAGTTTACATTGGCTTGATTCTGTATGACCTTACATGTCATCAGCTCTATAGAACAGCAGCGTAACACAAAACAATCCAGAACTGCAGCTGTGTGGCATTTATCACTCAGTGCTACAAATTCCGAAGTCTACAGAAACTCTGCTGTGATTTCAATCAGCAGATGAACAAATCCAATAAGCAGATGAATGAATCCTAAAGTCTGCAAAGTTTACCATAGTCTGCTGGAATGGAAGTCACTACTGAAACATATGGCATGATTATGAGCGATTTATACAGAATTTCTCAGAGGAGACAACTGTTTATTTTTTCATTTTAATTATCTGGCCCTCACTTTGTTTCACTCTTCTGTCACCAGCAAAGAACAGCAAGCAAATAAGATATGCCAGTAACTACCCCGTTATCAAGGTGCAAGAAGAGCAAAAAGAAGAGCAAAAAGTTGTGGGTTTTATGAGACACCCTGCTTTTACAGACACTGCTGAAATGCTATTGCTAAGTACCTGAGCAGTTTTATTATAAACCCTTCCAAAAGTGCATTCTTACACAATCACAAAATAAATTATACTATCCAAAATTCATGCTGCTAATTAAAATAGCCCCTGTAGGAGGGCAAAGTAGCCACAAAGCTGAGGTAAACATGATGGGGGTTTTATTGAACAGCAGCTGATTAATTTTATACCCTATTTACATATATTTGCTGGTATCATCAAAACCTGGTAACAACACAGTTCTGTGCTTATCAATTAAAGACTCCAAACTGACAGCGGTCCATCAGTTTTGGGATACCAGAAAGCTCTCTTTGCTTTTATAGAAAGCCAGTAGCATGACACTTTCATTCTGAAAAATCTGCCAGCATAGGAAACTAGAAGCAAGAAATATGCAGTCCTTTATGTATCTGGATCAAAACATTTTATGCCAGAATCATAATACTGGAACTATGAGTTATGAGCCACCAGGAAGGGTCTATAAAGGGTTAAATGTACATTGTATTACATGGTCCCCCAATAGAAAAGTGCTGTTCATGAGAGAAATAAACTGACTGCTTACAACAGTGGCAGGAGCAAGATTAAAAGTTGCTTTTATTCAGAAATGATCATTTTCATTTTAATGGATGATACAAGTTTGCTTTGACCAGCTGCTCAAGACAAATTTTTCTCCTGACGATACGACTCAGAAAAAACTCAATACTTAACACCCGAGTCACCTAAAAAGTCAATCTAAATACACCTCAAGACAAGTGATAATCTTGTCATGGTTGATTACACAACTTGTACAACAACATTATGAGTTTATGGAAGTCCATGGAACTGATTAAGCTTACTTGGACTAAAAAATGAGCTAATAGCTAGAGCTCTCCTTGCGGTGCCTTCATTACAAGAATCAAAATGAAAAAATGAAAACCTGGACAATGCAGACCTCCCCACCTCACATTGGCAGTCAGCAAGCAAGGCGCTGCTGCATTTCAAGGTCTTGCAAGTACGAGGTCTCATTAGATACAACATCCCAAATAACCTAGCTGCAAGCCACTTTCAAGATTGTCTTTCACCCTATATTCCATATAGCAATTGAGAGCAGTCGGGATGCCCTTGTTTTCTCTAGGATGAGCAAAATGAATTGGACCCAGGGAAAGCACAGACCCCCGATCATGAAATTTTCTTCTTGATGCAGTCTGTAACATATGGCTCAGCCTTTCCACAGTTACTTAATTACCTCATTTTCCTTTCTTCTCTGGACAGAAGCATTTCTCTATCAGACTGAAGGCTGGCAGGCAGGTTGCAGTCCTCTCACTGGTCCTTATTTTTTTAAGAGCTGAACGCAGTGCACCAACATGTGAAGCAGGGGTGGCTGCTTACCAAGTTTTAGAACTGTAGCACAGGATAATCTCCATTACCGCTTTGTGCCTTAAAGGACAACAGGCTGCAAGGACTACACCATTCCTCCTTATTTTTGCTCACTTACTTGAAGAAGTTGGTGGTTTGCTCTCATTCCTTCTGGGCTGCCCCTTCTCTTGGCTCCACTGGCTGGCAGGTCCACGGAGGATGCACCCATCAGTGGTGAGCTGCGGCTGTAATATCACTGCCTCTGCATGGGGTCAGGAACCCAAATGGCCTAATCAGGAGGGGCAAACCCCAACATTTGCTTTTTGAGAGACCCAGGTACAACTTCCAGACAACATGCCCTTCTGTGGAACAAGCCATGTGATAACTAAGAGGTCAGACACTGAGCTATGGAGCTGTGGTCTGCAGCCTCTGCTGTCCCCGTGAAGCAGCAGAGCAGAGCTCCACATCACAGGCTGCCCCCATACAATTTTTTCCTCTTTGTACCAAGAACAGTATTGGATTTTTGATTTAGGTCTAATGTAAACCTAGTAAACTCACTGTCTTCTCACCGAAATGAAATTCACTTTTCCTCCACAAGAACAAATAAATGGTAATTGAGAAACATTGCTCCTGACCTAGTAATAAAATGTACACTTAACCAACAGTTTAAGTTAAAGCCAAAGGTATTTGCACACATGCCAACACGACTGTATTCCAAGATGTCACTTTCAACAGCTAAAGGTTGACCTAACCCTGAAGCCTGTGCAGAGATAATGTAACACAACATTCAGGCTTGCACAGAGGCAACACAAAATTCAAAGGATTCAGTCCCCTGGGTTCAGGCCTGGCTCATTCCCACCCCACCCTGGCCATCCACACTGCTCTTTCTTTCCCCCCCAACACCTGGCGGCACACGCTGTGGCTTTTCCAGCAGCCATCTGTAGCTGGCATGCAACAACTATGTTTGCAAGCAAAATAAAAGGAAGATCTAAGGCAGGAGACTGAAGCCACACAAAATCAGACTAGATTTTGTGGGTAATTAGCTGCTGGAGCAATTACCACAGGCTGCGGTACACTGCCTGTCATGAGCAGTTGCAGCATCAGACATTTTCCCTAAGAAAGGCTTCAAGTGTCACCAGGAACCAATTCTGGCGAGCTCAAGCAGCACGTTTATGTTATGGATCAAACCCAACGGCCACAGGGGTCCTTCCAGGTATTGCCATCATTGATATACATGCAAAATTTCCTCTGCCCCAGCCACTTGTGTACTTCAAGGAAAGCACAAACCAGACCCTCACCAAAGAGAAGAATGCAAGAAACCTGTGGCATTTTATCAAACACAGATTTTGCCCTAGTCCTTCCCTGGGTTCCTGTAACAAGCAGAAATTCCCATGGGCGTGCAGTGGAAGTGAAATGTCTGCCTGACGACAGGTCTGATGATGGGCCTCCTGCACTAAGTTACAGCACCGGGAATGCCAAGCGCTCCTGCAACCCCAAGCAGCACCTCTGCCAGCCATCCCCATGTCTCTAACTTTCCACAGCCATGCCCAGACTGTGCCTCACTTCCTGATATACGGTTACATCCTGCCGCCTCTGGAGCAAGGCCAAAGTTCTTCTAAAGAATGAGAAAGTTAAAGCTAGAAATAGAAACCGTGTAAAGTTCAGCAGCTGGATCACATTACATGTAAGCAGCCCCCAAGCCGGCACACGAGGCTGCTCCACGTCTTCCCATGGTCAGCTCGGGCAGGTAAAGGTTTTTACTCCCCGGGGGAGCAGGTAGTGAATACACACTGAGAAGATCAAATGATGTTCCACTCTATGCTGCGGTGGCAGCACAATCCTCATGAAGAAAGCAAACAGCTTTCTTACTTGGATAGCTCACATAAACCAGGCTTGCATCATGTGAACAGAGACTGTAGTGTGGTGTGACATGGAGACTATTAATTTCAGGACCTTCTGGAATGTGACATTTCACTACAGTACACTGAGTCCATCTCCTCCCGATGCCACATGATCCAACATCTTTTAGCTCTACTTCTCTGTGGTTCAGCTGCTGTAGTGGAAGCACGTAGTAGGGCTGGATTTCAAATTATGTAAAGGCGGCCTCTCATCTGTGTAAAATCTTCAGCACATCTTCAGAAACTGTTTTATACCCAAGTTTTAACTGTGACACTCCTATTCTAGTGGTGCTAGCAGTAGCCGGCCATGGTACAGTGTGAGAGGAGGGTGCCCTGCTGCCCACTCTACTTGCACACCTCGCTCATGCAGGCAAGCCACAAGGTACTGGGAGAAACCTGTTCAGCCAACTTCAGACCATCAAAGGGTACTTGACCAAACAGAGAAAGAGGCATTTTGGGGTCGGTGCTTGTCAACTTGAACTGCACCATGCGCTGCCTGGCCAGCTGGCCCAGGAGGTCAGCACTTCACCCCCGGGACACTGCAGGCACACAGCTAGGTGGAAGCATGGCTGGTCCTCAACCAGCCAACAGAACTGCCTCAAATTGAAATGCATGCTTAAAGCAAACCTAAAAGGGACACAAGCTACAGCCCCCCACTAATATGGTCACAGGTTGTCATGGGTTCAGTAGTAGCAGTCATTTTTCTCCTTCTTGGTAGCTGGTGCAGCACTGTGTTTCTGATTTTGGGCCTGGGAGCAGCGCTGATAACACCAGTGTTTTCAGTTACTGCTTGGCAATGTTTTGGTCTGGCCAAGGACTTTCTGAGCCTCATGCTATGCCAGGGAGGAGGGGAGCCCGGGAGGAAGCAGAGACAGGACACCTGACCCAAACTGACCAAAGAGGTTATTCCATACCACAGCACATCATGCCCAGGATGTGAAAACGGAGAGCAGAGACCCGGAAGGGTGTGGTGGCGCAGTGGGGGGTTCGCTGCTGGGGGGTGCACTGGCCGGGTCGGGCTTGGTGAGCAGTTGTATTCTCTTTCTTTGTATTCCTCTTGTATTATTACTGGTGGTAGCAGCAGTGATTTGTGTTATACCTTAGTTACTAAACTGTTATCTCAACCTGTGCGAGTTGCATTTTTTTTTCTATTCTCCTCCCCATCCCCCCGGGACTGGGGGAAGAAAAAGAGGGGAGTGAGTGAGTGACTAAAACTTCGTGAATTATTAGCCTGGGTGAGGCTTAAACCATGACACAGGTTTTGCCTAAAATAGTATAACACAAATCTTCTGTGCCTTTTCTCAACTACAGTCCCTCTAAAACCTTGTACCTGGACTACTCGGTGAAGGTGTGCTGAGTTACAGAGCTGACTCCAGATCAGTTCTCAATATCGGCAATTACAGTTCACCAGTCAGGCAAGTAACACACAAAAATGCATTTCTGAGCAGTCAGAGCACAGACCAGTACTACAAAGCACAGTCCTTCAGGACACTGATTCCAACTGAACTACGAGCACGATTAGACTTCGGCTGATACTTATTATTGCTCCTTTTAAAAAGAAATTTTAAATACAGGTAAAGAAGCCAGCTAAACCTATACCTTGACCAGATTTTGTGCCTCAGCCTGAGCAAGTCATTCACAGAAAACCCTGTAACACCCTTATACATAACTGAGTATCGCTACGATTAATATTTCAGAATCAGAGTTGTGCCTGAAAAAAGGACTACAATAAGAAGCACATTGCTGGTAGGCATAAGCTATCACTGACAGCCAAAAGAAAAGCTCCAATTTTATAAAACCACTTCATAAAGACATCAGAAACGGCCAGTTCATGTTCCCATACATCTGAAATCCATACAGCCTTGCCTCTATAGACTGAGTATAACAGCTGTATTCTAAGCCCTAATGCAAAGAATGCTTCCCAAAATAAATCCCAGTAGTGGCCACTGGGGTTTAAGTGACCCTCTGAGGAATACAGAGGACAGGATAATAGCTAGTTTTTCACTCTTTAGAGTTGACAAGCAGCAGTCATACAAATCACTCACTCCTCATCCCCACCAAAGCACACTAGCAGCACACAGCCAAGCCGCCACCCATTTTCCAGTCCATACTGGGGCTTGTCATTCCTAACTCTGGACTTTGGAAAGCTACAGCTCAAAAATCATTTCTGAAATTGCTGGAATCTCCCTAATAAGAATATGAAAATAAAGGAAAATATGCAGAGATGCCAACCGTATTGCTTTCTTGGCTTTTCTGTGTCGTTTCCTTTTTACAGCTGGCACAGGAGGCTGTATAACCAGGAGCCAATATAACATGGTGCTCTGGCAGCCTAATTATCATTCCAAAAACTTCTCTCCTCTTTAGGACTGTATCCTCGTATTAAAAATAATGTTCCTGTGCTTAGCTTTCTTACTTTTAGTGTACTAGAAACACATAATCTGTGAGCTGTATGTATATTCAATAGCACTGTCAAATAAATTATGATTATGGCATGTGTACTTTTTCCCTCTTTTTCTGATTTATAATGGATTTTAGCATTGTTAAAACTGCAGTTACCCTGTCTACAGTCTCATAATTCTTCTCTCAGTCAAATGAAACTACAGTCTTGCAATTTTTAAGCCAAATTACTACTAAAATGTGTAGAAACAGGAATTTTAATACGATTTCTATGTTACAAACATTTTAGCTCAGAAATATTTCAAGTAAGTCTCAGAATAGGATTAGCTTCTGCATACTTTCTTTTAATTTTGCATATAAATGAAATACAGGCTCTCTCATCATAATTAAATTTGAACTATTCAAGATTATGACTGTGAAAGTACTCTACACGCACATCTACACAGATTACTCAAAAGTCAGTAGGTTCTGTAGCCTACAAACAGAACATGCCAATCCAAAGACTTTACAGTTCTTCAAACTCTTACTTTCATAAAATGTAAAACACAAGCAAGGCGGCTGCTCAGCTAGGGAGAAACTCATCACACCAGCTTCTGCTTGAAGGTTCGGGATTACGCACTTCATGCGTTAGCAGGCAAGCTAAAAGCATGTGGTGCTTTGATGGGTTTCAAGATCATTAAATTAATGATGATGATCTGACTGATGAGGATAAGCAAGGAATTGTGGACCTGGGATTTTTCCTGCATCACTAAGGTAAATAATAGCTTTGCCATTGATTTCAATGAGATGAGGACTAGGCCACTGATGAACTGCAATAGAAAAAAACTTGGGTGGAACAAAGGGATTGGAAGAGAAATTGAGAGCAGAATCAGAAACAACCATTACTTGTCAGCAGTGGCTGCCCTGCAGACAACCAAAACTGTGTTTTATATTGCCTTAGCACTTCACATTTGCCTTTATGTGAATCTGTCTGAACACAAAAAGACCCATATTTTCACAATGATGCTACGTACCTGATAACTTGGACATTGTATCACAGCTCACATGGCTTCATTTCTTTCCTCCAAGATCTAATTCCTAGTCTCTTTCTTTTCCCTTATGTCTGTATCTTGTACAAGGAAAAAAAAAAAAAAAAGGAAGCATCCTAAAGGACAGATTAATTCCTTCTGTCTGACATCAAATATATAAACACCAAAAATGCCTCACCCATCAAAGTTCTAGAAGTTTCAAGGATTGCACCTCCATGATTACTCTTCCTGCTAACATTGCTCAGCACTGGATCCAGATGTTTTTTCTGCTGTTCCTGCTACCTACAAACCAGTCTCATATACTATGGAATTTCACACAAATAACTGTCTAAATGGAAATAGGTTAGTAAAATGAGGATTAGTGTTCCTG
The DNA here is from genome assembly GCA_017639245.1 of Myiopsitta monachus. Lineage (NCBI taxonomy): Eukaryota > Metazoa > Chordata > Aves > Psittaciformes > Psittacidae > Myiopsitta > Myiopsitta monachus. The sequence continues at coordinate 98,353,393 of CM029917.1, read as the reverse complement.
TATCGCAACGGACAGTACTTACTTAACAGAGACTCTTGTACCTAACTGTCTGCTTCTGTAAGTCTAATTATTCAAGTTTCCACTGGCACTAGCAATGAGCAATGAGCAATGAGGTTCTAAGAAAATTTCCACCCCAGCAAGTCACTCATACATTTGAATTTGAGCCTCCAGCAAGGCTTAGTGACAGACAGATTTCATCAGTCTGAACAAACAGCAATGGGAGACCACTAACAAAGCAAAAGATGGTTCATAAGATATTTCTCCATCCAAAAGGCACATTTTAAGCAGCCTCATACAAAGCTTCCACAGTCTACAGCAAACAATTTCCGCCCAGATTGGGAAGTGCCCCTGTAGGAGAATCCTGCCGAGTACATGATATGTTAGCATCTAATAATAGTAACTGTGCTCAACTATAAGCTTCAACCACAGCAACTCTCTTATTGTGACAAGGAAATAAAGTTCCCTATTATGGAAATCCTATATTGTATTTAATTATGTAATTATATTTTATTGTGTTAGTGAGTGGTTGGGCACAGTAGCAACTGCTGGGATTTCTGCAGATTAGGAGCACAGAATTCATTCTTTCCAACAGCTGATTACTTTTTATGATTCTACGAGGGGGGCTTCCAAGCTATGGAAATTATTCTATTTTTGGCCCATTTCTCATAGACAACTCTCCAGCAACAGTGATCACCTCTCTTGACATCACAATCCATAAGCACACAAAGAATTCCATCTTACTGGAGTCACTGGGCCAAATTAATCCCTAGCATAAACTCTTACAATTTATGCACTCATAGGGTGGTGCTGTTGACAGGTAGGATGGATTTGACCCACACCAGACTACAACACCTGGGGTTTTGCTTCATTGTTAGACCTGAGACAAGGGCCCACCGCACTGCAGAGTGCTCGCACTCAGCAGAAAATGTAACATTTCTAAGCATCAAAGACAAACTCCTACTGAAGGATCTGGTATTACATCTCCATGCCTTTATGGCAATCAAGCAGCAGACCACATTTTCCTCTCTTTAAGCCTGGGGCTTTTCCACCCCCTGGCTTGAGCTAACACCAACCAGCAGAGATGAGAAGGGAATGCAGGCAAGGGATGGGCAGTAAGTCGCTGTTACCTCCTGCACACACACAGACACACCACTTTCTCCTTCACCCAACACAGCCATGGCAGAAATGGGAAATTCATTTCAGCAGGAACCTTGCAATAACAGGGTGTAAGGAAAGACAGATGTTAGAGCTGTTTGAACCTAGGAGGGAAAACGGGAGCTAAAAATACGACACAAAAACTGCAGTAAACTTACACAGCCCTACTCTATGCCACTTAAGGGACAAGCACATGCTTCAGGGCTACAGGACAGCTACAGAAATATGATTTAATAATCAACATGAATAAATTTTTTTATATACAAAGCAAAATACTAACTTGGTAAAACAAAATAAACAGTAAATAATCTTTTATTCATTCCCTCTTTTCATGCTTTGGCGTACAGTCTGTGTTACTGTGGGCTCTAAAAATGAAAAATGAAATGTAAAATTGTGTATAAAACATAACGTGCAGTCCTTCCTTTTGCTGAAATGGTTCAGAAAGGCAGAATAGAAGTGGAGGGACACAGTGAAAAGGAAATAGGAATAGCTCAATAGGAAAAATGTATCTTCACAGTAAGAAATGGCAACCAGCTACAGAAGATCATGACCAACATTTTTAGCATGGAAATGAATGGGACATTCTTAATGCTCAGAAGCTGTGAAATCCTGGCAGCTACTTACATGTTTCAGTGTGGTTAAAGAAGCTTATTTCAATCACCCACAATCTTTACTTTAGGGACCTCCCAAACACAGTGTGCTTGGCACGGGTCTCATTTTCTGTATGTATTTCTTACTACATCTGGTAAAAACATGAAAAAGGTTCAAATGAAAGTATTTTTCACAAGTATTTTAATAATAAACTCTACTTGCCCAACAAGAGAAACAAAAAAGCTATTAATTATTCTGCTTCTCTCTCACCTTCTTTGTTCTGGTTTGGTTTCTCTGGAATGAGTTTCACAATGACATTCTTGGCTTCTGTTCACATTTGCACCACCAGCAAATGGTTACTGAATTACTTTTACATTGCTTAAAACCCCATGTTAATCAGGACACACTATGCCATGATCAGTGTAATTCAAGTGAAGACGGGGTATGCTTTTCATTGTATCAGCCTAAATGCCACTTAAAATAACAAAAATAGTGACTTCACCTGCTCTAATACAGATTTTATACAGCCATAACACACGTTCAGCTCACGTTTGACTTCAGCCTAGCATTCAGCAAGCAATTCACCTGCTGACATTTATTTTTGTTAAGCAGTCTAGCAGTGGGTGCCTGGAGTTGCTTTTCTTTATCTACATGACACGATGGTATAGACAGACATTACTGGATTAGGAAATATTTCATTCCTGAAATGAAGGTATAGGGTCAGTGTCTAAAATGAGTCATTACAGGTCTCTACTAGAAGATTAAATATTATCTACCAACTGAAAACCAGTGATATAAAATCTGTAATTATTCTGCAGTATGTGATTACAGTATATTCTTCACATCACTTATTTCAGCTTTGTGCTACCAATGTTTTTACAAGCTAGAAACTACTAAAAGAGGTACCTGAACCAGAAAATACACTACAAGAAGCAAACGCACAATGGGATTATACTGGGGATTTTCCATCTAGCAGTTTCTAGTGTGGAAAAGGGAGAGCACACAGGGATTTCATTCAAAACACTGTGATTAAAATCAACAGAAAAAAAAAGCAGATCAGTAATAAAGATCTCAGTTCTCCTTTAAAGCAAAAGAGCAGTTTCTCCCTCAAAAAATCATAAATATGCATTACCAGGAGGAGGAAAAAAATACTAAATGACATGTGACAAGCCTTGCTATACCCATCTTTTGACATCATCATTTCAGTTAAATATTCACATTAACTCTAAAAAGCATCTTAAAAAGCAATAAGGACCATCATTTAATGTCAAGCAGATGAGAATCCCAATGGGAAGGACATGGAGCCTGTCTACCTCTTGAAGTACACTGACTATGGACAGGCACTGCTGATACCATTTAAACGTTCAGTCAGCATGGCTTACTCTACTATCTCATTACTAACATGACAGACATGCAAAGAAAGATGTGAGATCAGCTGTTTATACCTCGTTTCAGACACTTCACTCAAATCTCTGAACAGATTTATTATTTACTTGCCTGTTAATAAAACTAGCAGCTTTATCAGCCAGTACTTTTTCCCCAAGCTTTTGAACTCCGCTGAGATTTGGAGGCAATTAACATTCACCAGTAACAGAGCAATCAACATGAGGATATCTAATGGGACTGGACAGAATCCAAAACCAGGTATTAGGATAATAGTGAGTCACTGACATAAGGTTATGATGTTAATTTTCGAGGGGAGAGCAACAGTGAGTTTTCAATAGCAGTGTCTGTGATTGCTGTCACATTAACATAACATTCTTTTCTGTACGGCTGTCTCCTGAATCCGAAACGTGTTCAAAAGTGAAAGCAGCTGACAACACCCGAATTAACTCTCTATTGCATATTGCTAAAAAGCCTGCCCAACCAAATTACTTACACATCATTTTCCAAATGCTTTACCTCAATGAACAAATAAAAATAGTAATTTAGAAATGCCAGGAATTGCTAGCAGCTGAGGGTGGCACATTAATGATGGTACAATCAGACAGATCTAGTTAATCCAAACATCTTTAGATTAAAAAGGAAGGGATATTCCTGGAAGCAGCACCACATGAGGTATGGCTGCTTTCTAATCAGATCCCTAACTAGGCAGGTTTCAGCTGCAGGTTGGATCCCATGAAGGGCTTGGGAACCTAGAAGCAGGAATAAGTTTTTATAAAAATGGTCCCAAAACAGAATTTGATATGCAGAGATAGACACATAGACCCCAAGGGCATACAGAATCCAACCTCAGGAGTGCACTGGACTGTGAGAAATCCCAGAAGATTCATACTAAGCAAGTGGCCACACAGACAAGAAGGCTTACTACTGAGTATATTCAAAGTCATAGCTGCTTCCAAAATTCCCTGAGACAAGGCATCGGGTGGTTGTCTCCACCCAAAGCTTAGAACCCTCTCCTGAGAGTAAATGCCTACTTCTGTTCTCTGAAAGCAGCAACAGCAGCTCCACAGAGCATCATCTGGCAGAGATGCTGTCAGTAGCTGTTACACCATACGCTGTTGGTTATGGCAACGGAAAGGTGGGATGCCTGGACCCAAACCTCTCCCCAGGCTGAGACCCCAATTCAAGCCCAGATTCAAGCATATGTCTCCTTTGAGGATATCACTGCCAGCAGGCCACAGGTGACACTGGTGATGAATGACTACTTTCCCTTGGAAGCCGTGTTACAGAGAAGCTAGGCACTCAGGATCTGGAGCATCAGAAACAGTAATTTAAAAGACAGTGTAATTTTGCAGCACCATAATTAGGGTAAGGGGCAGTCTGGATCTTCTAGATGGACACTGTTAGGGTTAAGTGGCCTTGAAGAGCGCAGACCTACTGATCCAGGTCCATTCCAACTGGATGCATTTCGCAGAAGTTAAAAGACAAAACCAAGACACCACAAACAGCAGCATTAAGAAGAACTGTTATTTTTCACAGATTAGTAGGTCTCAGAAAAGGCACTTTACAAATGTAGCCTCTTCTGCAAACATATGGCATTTGCTATCAGCACCATATGTAGCTTCTGTACCTCGCGAAGAGCATCCATTCTCGTAACATGTATACTGTATTTATTAAGCTACGCTGTGCCTTCCATAAACATCCACCATTTTTCCAATGTTATGTTCTCTATACAAAAGCCACTAGAATTTGCCAAGTAAAAGCTAATAAAAGCATGGAAAGGAACTCAATGTTTGGGTTATAGGGTTCATTTCACTTCATCCTGCATCCAAATGCAGACATCAGGGGTGGGACACATCAGACAATTCACTTTGCCAGCAAACCAAGAACAGCATATATAAGCTAACTAAAATGACAAAAATATTTAGCTTCTCACCATGAAAGGCTGGCACAGTAACGCATCAAACATAAGGATTACACAGCTTTACCCTCCTGAAGAATTGTTTAAAAATTAAAGACATCTACACAGCATTAGACACACTTCCAAATGAACTTGTCTGTATTTTTACAGAGGCTGAATGTGCAGCCAGTTCACAGAAGGACCAGATTCTTAATGGTAACTCAAAACAGGAATTAAGACTTCTTCAGATTTGTGGAGTTGTGTTTCTGGCAACTTAAGCTCCACTGAGGCTAACAGCCCCATGATTTCCCTGCCTGTTTGAGCATAGCCCTTCTCACCCTTGCAGAAGACTTCCAATCCCACTCTTGATACAAGTGAATCCCCCTGCATCTCTTCTAGCCCCACCACCCCAGGAGAAGCTGGACAAGAGAGATGAGGCTTTTGCTCTTGGTGAAGCTCAAGAAACTGCCACAGTTCTTTCTTTATGTGGAGCCATGTGCTGATTAATAAATAGCCAACCTTACTGGCAGGTTCTGGAGACTCCATCAGTCTCACAGCATCCCCCAGCTTCTGCCTTAGGGGACTGAAAGCAGTCTGCTGTAGAAACATCAAAATAACTTAGGTGCACAAAGCTGAAGTTGTGTTGGGGGACCTATGTGAGAAGCATACGCAAGAAGGACACTTTTCAGTTCCCTCAGCATCCTGTATCCCACTAGTCAGAGGGCGTGCCCTAGGTCAGGCACTAAATCAGCATTTCACACCTCCCATGACAATTTCCACCACCTCACCTGTATCTTTTCTTTCACCCATATCAAGCTTTTTTTACTAAATGTGTCCTTTCTTTTCTGAGACTTGAGCAAGAGAAATTGCTCTGATCCCCATTTATTTTCCACTGTTACTCCTATCCTTTCACTGACCTGCATATCATCCAAATTTGGGTTTTAGCATTTCATGCTTCTGTGTTCCTCCCTTCTCCAAAAGGGCATTCCTATACTTGGAATCATTCCTGAATAGTTCAGTTTGCAGCCGCTCTTCTGCACAAAACATAGCATTCAAACATAAATTATTCAAAAAGTGTCCAGCAAATACTATTGTCAGGCTTGAGGAAAAAAAAGAAGTCACTTTAAACATACTGTGTCTTAATACCCTTCAGTTGGCATCTGCTGCTGGTCTGAGACATGGTTCTAGGTTACAGAAACCTTTGATCTGCAGTATCGGCTATTATGTGCTCACATTAATCTCAACCAGCAGCTTACCCAATGTTGTGTTTCGAGCAGGGGCTCAGGCTGCTCTGAGTCGGGCTATCGCCCACAAGCTGCTTCCACCGCACAGGAGGGGAGGAAGTGCAATTTGTGCTTTCTTCACACAGTAAAAGGTGAAATAATTACTCACTGCCTATTTCTCCCTTTCTGCTGCAACAGTTAAATATTTTTCTACTACAGCCACGGGACCGGAAGATTAAAGAACCAAGTGTAGTCATCCGCTTCTTCAGCATGGTCCCACCGCACGTCTCCATCACTGGCTTCCCCCAAAGCCACAGTGGTCGGGATTAAAGTGTTTCTGGTCCATGGTAATCCAATCAGAGCTAGAAGGGCTTTAATCTCTGCCATTCTGCAAACACTTTGGCAAAATGCCTTCCTTACAGCATTCCGAATTCCACCTGGGCTGCACTCGCGCCTTGACAAGGATTGGGGCTGCGTAGGATTATCACCCCACCCTGAAGGGTGACAGTTCCTGCCTTTTTCGCTTGGGTTAAAAAAGAAAAACTTAACTGCACATCCTGCTACACGGACAATAAACTGTTCCCAAGTTGTATATCAGGAAGCAATGCAAATTCTCCAGACAAAACAAGATGCAGAGATGCGCTTTCTAACACAAACTGGGGACAAAGGGGGTTTTATTGTTCAGAATCCCAAAGGAGTCAATGTTTAGGTCAGTTGTACCCTCCAGATACAAGGAAGGAAACCTCCCTAACCCATCCGTGTACAGTGAGACCATTTTCATAAAATGAGGTGACAACCAATTGAAATTCTGGAGCAAAGGCAAGTCTCTCCAGCCCAGGGAATTTGCATTATGTCCACAGGCTAGCACGAGACTGTTCAAATTCTGCCCTGTCATACAGATAGGATATGGCATGATCTTCCTTGAAATGTTAGATTTATGTACATCTGTTTGTGTCAACCACATTACTTATAAACACTGAAGGAATTTTAGCCAGAAAGGCTGACACAGTCGTCCTGAAAAAAATAAACTGTTTAGAAAAATCCAAGTTTTGTCACTGGGATGGGGTTCCGCAGTATTTACAGTATCACACTTGCAGGTTTTTGGGTGGGAATCGCTGATGAGATAAAGGATTTTCACTATCACTTTAATAATCACATACTATCGCTACCTTCACATATCATTCCTTTGGACTTATGCTTGTTCAGTGAGTAGGAAGGGATAATCATGTCTGCTTCTCTTACAGAAAGAGAAGCACTGAGTTAGTCTGTGGTTTTCATTAAAGAGCAACAGGGAAAATCTGGGGAGGGAAGCAATAAGGGGAAAGAAGAAAGGGAAAAAAAAAGGGGGGAAGCAGAGAGATGAAGGAATATTATTCTAAAGTCAATGTGTAAATCTTTAGCTGTACAACTCCCACTTGCATTAAAGGGATTTGCACAGCTAAAACCTCATGCATCAAGTTGACAACATAGCCATAAAGATGTGAAATCTGAAGGGAGTTTTTGTTATGGTTTGGGATTTCTTAAATTTATTTATTTGGAAAATAGGGTTTTGAATTTTTGTAACAAAAGGTGAAAGCACGAACAGCAACATGATTCCATTAGGCCCACATAGCCCAGGCCAGGACACCTAAAAGGAATTTTCCATCTGGCAACTACATATGTGTCCCACCTGCTCTCCGACAATGAACTATTTCCAAAGTTTGGGCTACGTCTGTAAGATTAATCAGGGGCAAAATGTTCTCAGAGCCTCAAACCAGCCCCTTTGCAAGGAACTCTGATGGCTGGTGGCCAAAGAGAAATAATCTAAAAAACACCTTTGCGTGTTTCACTGACGTTCCCCAGTGAGGATGCAACAGGTGGAACTTTCCCATGTATCCCAGTCTTTACACAAGCTGTGTGTCCTGACACCAGCTGTCTAAATGTGAGAAGATAAATTTCTGTCCCCCTGGCAGAAGGTGATAGGCATAAAGACTGAAGGAAAATGCTATTGTGCTTAAGGGCAGTGGAGCCATAGCGGGGCTATAGAAACCTGAGCTCAGATGCTCAGTGTGGCTCCAGAAGAGCATTGCAGCTGGGAAGCTTGCTCCCATCTCTCCATCTGGCTGAAAGCTACACAAAACTGCTGGCTACAGGGAAAGTAATCACGTCAGAGCAGTAATTACAGAGTTAGACTGAGCAGAACTGGGTGTCATGTTTAGCTACAGCATTGCTGCTTCACAAGGTGCAGAGAAAAGAACTGTGAACAGGAACATGGGCTTGAAGACCTTCCTTTCTCTGTATAAGTGGAAGAGGAGATTTAGCTCACCCCACTTATTGGGAGCACTGCTACACCCACTGAAGCTGATGGGAGTTACACCAGTTTTGAAGAACTGAGACTCTCTCCCTAAGTACTCAGACTACAGTGTAAGTACACTCTCAAACTATAGTAGTCTTCCTCTACAGTTTTCCTACTATCATTTGATGTACTGATAGAGGACTTTCACTGTATCTCCCATGGCATAAAGAAGTTGCCACAGCAGTGAACCAATATTGCCTGCCAAACTTCCAGCAATAATTTGCTCTACTCAATAATTTTCATGTAACATAATTGGCACCCTTTGCCACCTTTATCTCCACAACTTACAGCATGCAATTTGGCTTATCAATTTACTTTAAAAAGAATGATAACATTTACTGTCATGATGAAAAGCTTATTGACAATGAAGATTTTCCTCCCAAGTCAATAAAATACAGATTACTGTTTAAAAATTAAATGTTCAAAGGAATTGCTTAAGAAGCAAAAAACTGTAATAGAAACTTATCAAAGCTAAATAAGCAATAAATAAGACAGTATGAAAACTGTCAGAGCAACTTAGCATCCCCATTCTATTTGTGCTTCATTTTATTAGCTAATCAAAGTGTCATATTATTTCTACTGGCATCTATTTACTGCCATGTAATTTTGATAAGGGCACCATCTGTATTTATAAAAGCATTATCTTAATAGCTGTCTAGCAATCTACAAACATAGGTGATATTTAACTTTTCTAAGGGGATCAATTTTAAACCAGGCAAAAGGACTGATATAAGTCAATATGCTCTGTTAACACTCCAAGGGCCCTATTTGGATCTCCCCCTGCTGTGTGTCATTACAGCAGCCTTACACTTAAACCAAGGAAGGAGGTGAATTTGCTTGACACGCTGTGCACTTTTCTTTGCTTTATTAAGATGTACAGCCATGAATTTTGTGTAGCAGGGCTTAGAGCTGCCCAGATTTTAAATCCCTGCCAAAAAAAAAGTAATTGTCACAGAGAGCTATTTTGCCACACAGAAAGTTTAAGTGATAGTGCTAATTTAGATTCTCTGTGAATCAGGATTTTTCCCCTCTTTAAGAATTCCCTGTATGATTTAAGGCTGTAATTTTCTGTATATTAAGAAGAGCTTTGTTCCACCTTTTGCACTGCAGTGTGCCTCTCTGTGGACTGAGGAGCTCCCAGACCCACTCCAGGTCAAGTCTCTCCCATCCCAGAAGCACTACAACCCTTCAGATACCTACTTCCTCCTGGCTCCCAAATCTTGCACTGGACAGCACAGCAGCCCAGCTTCAGCAAAGGAAGTTAAGGTACCTTCAAATAAGAGCTTTCACTAGGGTTTATTCCCTCCTTCCAGACGGGGACCTACACCTCAGATTTCCCACTTCCTGGTCAAGTTTTCACACAACAGTAGCACTGTAGTTTTGAAGATGCATTGCATGATACTTTGTGCTTGGGGCAGTCTCAGAAGCATGTATGAGTTGTGTTGTGGGTCCCCATGAGCAGTTTTGGTACCCTCTTCTTCAACCTGACTCTTTCTGCCACCACAAAGGGGTAACTCACCTGCTGCTCAGCTCCGCACAGCACCCAGGGGTGCCAGTTGCAGGCTCACACCTCATTTGTCATCTTCCAGCTGAGGCACCACCAGTGTTACAGCTCAAAACTCTCTCTGAATATCTCCTTTAAAAGACAACGGAGCTATGGGCAGCAGCGGGACTTAAACACCTCCTTTTTCAGTAGTCGCCGAAGCAGGGACTTTCTGAAATGCATCTGTAGAACAAGACACCTAAACTCTGAAACCTCACGTGAGATTTAGCTACAGAAGACTCCCTGGATTTTGCTCATTAGCTCCACCTCTAACTCTTCAGTCAATGTGAGGGTGAAATAGGAATTTCTGCAGGATTAAATCCTTTGGGATCTTAAATAAATACATTGTCTAAAAGCATGGTTAGGGGAAAAGAATAGGAAAATGACGTCCATCTTCCACTACCTGACAAGTACATGTCAAATATTCTTAGCCTGATTTTAGTACAATCATTTCTAATACATTTCAGCGTTAATTGCTATCTCGTATTTGACATAATAATTATACATAACTGGATAACTATAAAATTGCTGCCTTATATTGCAAATTAGTAATTATAGTAGTAAACATTAACAACATGCCATATATAAAATAGTGATTTGTATACCAAAATGAATTACAAATAATTGCAATGTGTGATAATTAAAATTATGCAAACATTAGCTATCTAATTGTTAGGTGGATTTTTTTCTTTTCCCATTTAGATTCTCTTTTTAGAGCTTGAGATCATTATCAGAACATCTTTAGAATGTGTAACTTGAAGCCTTTTTTTAAAATCCAAGAGAGAACAAAGATAAGAAATGTGTCCACACTGAGTCCAAATGGGGATCTGGGGCACTGCTCACACAGGCAGCTATCCAAGCACAGCTGTGAAGAGAAAACCCTACCAAACCTAGGTTTGGTAAAACATTAACAAGTGAGAACTGGAAGGGAACATGTAGAAGTTGGGCCAAAGTACCTAGCACAGCCTTCAGATGATGACCTTAATGTCCAATCCTGACGAGTGCTGAAGATCTGTAATTCCTATCAGCTACACCGGGAGCTGTAATAGACCACATAGTTTCAAACTTCATTAGAAGTAAAACAGAAGAAACTTCTGTCCTGGCAAAATTTCCGTCTACGTGGAACTCCGTCATCCACATTTTTGTATTCTGTATCTTTGTTCTCTTCTCCTCCCATGCTCATCTCCCTCCTTGCTTCATTTTTTCAGTGCTGCAGAAGCCCTAATGGAGAGGAAGGGTTTGAGACAGGAAAGCTGCTGTGGTGTGCAAGCAAGTAACAGATTAGGTTGCTAAAATGATGTGATAACCCTACATTTATCTGCTAAAGAATATCTTCAATATTAGTGTAAGAGGGGAGCACTAATCAGAAAATAGTCCAGACACATTACCAGCAACAAAGCAGTAAGAGGGGACAGCCCCTTTATGAAATTGTTTCCTTTGATAAAGGGAGTTTCTTAGTGCTGTAAATCTAACTCAGATGAGTGATCATATAGCCACAGATACAGCACTCATTATTAACTAATAAAGTGTATGCACCAAATCAATTAAAAACAATCTTTAAAAGAGGGTATATAATTTAACAGTATCTAGGTAGAGCTCTGCTCCAATTTATCTTCTGGCCACTTTCAAGGGATTTTACTTAGATGTTTAATCTAACATTCATTGCAAGAGGTAATTCTCATGAAATTGCTATGGCATCTCCTGTATCACTTTATGCAAATGCTTCAGTGCCTCAGCAATGGAGAGGAGCTTTTTCAATAAAGACACACATCAAAGTACACTATGAAGTGCTCTTTCTGTTCAAGTTGTTTTAAAAGCAGCAAAATGCTTCACAGTAACGAGACATTCAGACTCCAACACCAGCTACATTTAGATGATAAATCACATTCAAAATAGTGGATGTACATAGCAGGTCCATGATGCAACAAGGAATATGGGCTCCAGACATGTTTTGCATATAAAAGCATGTCCACAGTCATGAGCTTGCATAGAAACACTAGATAGGAGCATATCTGCATTAGGAACTGCTGTGCAGCATTACGATCACAGAATCACAGAATAGTTAGGGTTGGAAAGGACCTTAAGATCCTCTAGTTCCAACCCCCCTGCCAGAGGCAGGGACACCTCACACTAAACCATGCCACCCAAGGCTCTGTCCAATCCGGCCTTGAACACCGCCAGCAATGGAGCATTCACAGCTTCCCTGGGCAACCCAGTCCAGTGCCTCACCACCCTCACAGTAAAGAATTTCTTCCTCATATCCAATCTAAACTTCCCCTGTTTAAGTTTGAACCCATTACCCCTTGTCCTATCACTACAGTCCCTCATGAAGAGTCCCTCCCCAGCATCCCTATAGGCCCCCTTCAGATACTGGAAGGCTGCTAGGAGGTCTCCACACAGCCTTCTCTTCTCCAGGCTGAACAGCCACAACTTTCTCAGCCTATCTTCATAAGGCAGGTGCTTCAGCCCCTGATCATCCTCGTGGCCCTCCTCTGGACTTGTTCCAACAGTTCCACATTCTTTTTATGTTGAGGACACCAGAACTGCACACAATACTCCAAGTGAGGTCTCATAAGAGCAGAGTAGAGGGGCAGGATCACCTCCCTCGACCTGCTGGTCACACTCCTTGATGCAGACCAGGACACGGTTGGCTTTCTGGGCTGCAAGTGCACACTGCCGGATCATGTTCATTTTCTCATCAACCAACACCCCCAAGTCCTTCTCCGCAGGGCTGCTCTGAATCTCTTCCCTGCCCAACCTGTAGCTGTGCCTGGCATTGCTCCGACCCAGCTGTAGGACCTTGCACTTGGCATGGTTCAACTTCATCAGGTTGGCATCAGCCCACCTCATAAGCATGTCAAGGTCCCTCTGGATGTCATTCCTTCCCTCCAACGTATCAACCCAACCACACAGCTTGGTGTCATCGGCAGACTTGATGAGGGTGCACTCAATCCCACTGTCCATGTCACCAACAAAGATGCTGAACAAGATCATTTGCAACACCGATCCCTGAGGGACACCACTTGTTACTGGTCTCCAGCTCGACATTGAGCCACTGACCACAACTCTTTGCTTGTGGCCATCCAGATAGTTCTTTATCCACCGAGTGGTTCACCTATCAAATTGATATCTCTCCAATTTAGAGACAAGGATGTCATGCGGGACAGTGTCGAACACTTTGCACAAGTCCAGGTAGATGACATCAATTGCTCTACCCCTGTCCATCAGTTCCGTAGCTCCATCATAGAAGGCCACCAGATTGGTCAGGCAGGATTTCCCCTTAGTGAAGCCATGCTGGCTGTCACCAACCACCTTGTTGTTTTTCATGTGCCTCAGCATGCCTTCCAGGAGAATCTGCTCCAAGATTTTGCCAGGCACAGAGGTGAGACTGACTGGTCTGTAGTTCCCTATGTCATCCACTTTCCCCTTCTTGAAAATGGGGGTTCTATTTCCCTTTTTCCAGTCCTCGGGAACTTCACCTGACTGCTGTGATATTCAAACATGATGGACAGTGGCTTAGCAATTTCATTTGCCAGCTCCTTCAGGACCCGTGGATGGATTTCATCCGGTCCCATGGACTTGTGCACATTCAAGTTCTTAAGAAGGTCTCGAACCTGATCCTCTCCTACAGTGGGACCTGGGTCTTCATTCTCACAGTCCCTGCATTTGCCTTCCAAGACTTGGGTGGTGGGGTCAGAGCATTTGCCAGTGAAGACTGAGGTAAAGAAGTCATTAAGAACCTCAGCCTTCTCCAAATCCAGGGCAATCAGTTCTCCGGATGGCTTCTGGAGGGGACTCACGCTGTCCCAAGTCTGTCTTTTATTCGCAATGTAACTATAGAATCCCTTCCTTCCTTCCTTAGAATCTTTCACACCCCTAGCCAAGTTGAATTCTAAGTGGGCCTTAGCTTTCCTAACCTGGTCCCTAGCTTCCCGGACAGCATCCCTGTGCTCTTCCCAGGCCGCCTGTCCTTGCTTCCACCTTTTATAAGCCTCTTTCTTCCCCTCTAATTTTCCTCAGCAGCTCCTTATCCATCCAAGGAGGTCTCCTGGCCCTCCTGCAGCACTTCCTTCTAGTTGGGATGCAACACTCCTGAGCTTGCAGCAGGTGATCCTTGAATATCAACCAACAGTCTTGGGCCCCCCTGCCCTCTAGAGCTATATCCCATGTAACCTTACTGAGCAGGTTCCTGAAGAGGCCAAAGTCTGTTCTCTTGAAGTCCAGGGCAGTGAACTTGCTGCACACTCTTCTCACTGTCCTGAGGATCTCAAACTCGACCATCTCATGATCGCTGCAATCAAGGCTGCCCTGGAGTGTCACATTTCCAACCAGCCCTTCCCTGTTGGTGAGCACGAGGTCAAGCATGGCACCTCTCCTTGTCAGCTCCTCTACTACTGGCAGAAAGAAGTTGTCTTTCACACAATCGAGAAACCTCCGGGATTGCTTGGGTATGCCTCCAAGATTAATAACAAACAAACCACCCCACACTTACTCTTGGGTCCTATATTCAGATTTAAGACACTTTAATAAGCAGTCCAGTCATTAAAGGTCATATAGCTGGCAGGACCCATTAACCTTACTATTTGTGTATGTGCATAGAGTTAATTTTAGCAGGCACGAAAGCAAAAAAAGGCCACATATGTCGTATGTAAGCAAGAGCTTTTGCATCCATGGATAATATCACGGTGGTCAGGGAATGGGAGAGGTATTGCTTCCTGGTGAAGGGAGATCAACTCCAACATGCAAGTAAGAGCAGCAGGAAGAGGCCTTCACAGTCCGAGACAGCTGTAAGAACCCATGACATAGGTATCCGTACTTCTGGACATGGGACAGGTGACATACAGATTACCTGTACAGTAAAACGTCATGCCTGAGTCTCCTCTCATTCTTACTTCAAAACCCCCTGAGTCTTTTCACACCAGAATTACCCCCGGTTTAGACCAATTCTGTTGTTTGGCACCACATGCCCACTTTGGGAATGCAGCAAGCTGGGGATGATCACTCCCAAAGCTATGGGAGGTATTTGCACAACTAAACTAGGGACAAAAAAAACAGATGTGTAGCTCCATTACTATCACCTCTTTCTGGGGAAGACCACAATATTTTGCAGGAAACAAAGCCCTGGCTATTATTCTCTGCTGTTCAAACAGGTGAAGCGGAGAGGTTTCCTGACTAACATCCGACTTGGCATGGACTTCCACTTTGGACCAGCAGTTGGGAAGAGGCAAAAGAGAATGGGAGAAGGGACACATATTCCACCTTCAGGCCTGGGTACCAAACTGTCTCACGGCAGCACTGATGGAAGACTCTGAAATAGCACCTCAGTGACAGGCAGCAGAGGGGTTTTCAAGGCAATCTTGCTGATAGCTGCACATACATTTGATCCATCTGCCATTTTCTCAGGAGAAGGAGATAATCTGTTCCTTTACACCAGTACTCCTCATTATTAAAAGCAACTAGGGTGCTTTTTGTTTGGCTTTATTTTAATTAAGACCCCTACCAATACCGCTGTCCATCATCTAGGAAAGTGGCTCAGGAGGACATCTACTTCCTTTCAGTTATTTTTCACCTTTACTCTTGCACTGAATATATAAAACATCACAGTGGGTATGGATTCCCATATTCACAGAACACCTATGTAAGCAGCTATAAACCTTTTTATTTAGAAGCTCCCTCTTCAAGTTACCATTACCATCCGACTAATAATTGCACTTATAAATGTGCATGTTTTCACTCTCTCTCACCAGTATGGTGTCACTGTGCTTGCTAATCATGATACAATTATTCAAGACGAGCACTGTAAGTCTGGGCTTTCTTCCTGGACACAGACAGCTCAGTATCTGTTAGCCAGCCTGCGGTTTTTCATCTAAAAATGCTCTTAAATTTTCTTCATTCTCCTGACATGAAATGAAATGCTTATGTTACAGGGATGATTGGAATATGTTACTGTGCTTGTTCAAAAATAAAACCCATACACAAACTCATGATGCAAATATCGTCCTACTAGGGAAAAGACATTTATGGTCATGTTTGCATAGTCCAAACGCCAACTCATCAGTAATTTGAAATCATTACCAATCTTTAGTTTGTACAATGGAGTAAGTAAAAACATTAATTCAAATATCTTTCCACACAGCAAAACTCTACTGACATCAGCATATTACCAAAACCAATTTTCTTACATCAACTCACATCTTCCCCTAATTCTGTAGCATCGCTCTTGGGAGTTGCTACAAGGTCTGTGTAAACTGAAAATCTGAATAACATTATGACGCCTGTTACAGAACTAATTTATAATCTAATACCCTAGTTGAATTTAATAGCCTACTTATTTATTCAAGCAAAATATGTGGAAAAGATATGTCACATCATAATGCAGTTGTTATGAAAATGGGAAGACTAAAAAGGAACTTCATATACACATAATGATAATCGGTAGGGACAGGTACAAGCAAGAACTGTTGCCTGCTCATCACATGAACAAAAGCTACAGTTCCTTAGCAATTGGGCTGTTTGCTTCAGAATTCAATTATTGACAAATCTAGGATTTTACATCAGATCTGCAAGCTGAAAATGTTCCTTTTATTAACGCTATTAGCTCCACAGTACAGCACCATACAACTGATGGACAAACTGCTGCCTCCTCGACAGCCACTTTAACAATTCCTTTTTCTTTAACTGTATTGAAGAACTGAGCTTTATAGCAGTATTTGTGAACACATAATTTCAATATAAATACAGTTATACATGCATCATAACTTCCAAGCTAATGAAAATACACTATGTCAGTTGAATATCAAATTTACCTCTTAATTTGCCTTTTCTAACCCCTTCCAAGTAAATACATCTCTCAAACATAGTTTTGTAAAAATATTTAAGATCACAGCAGGAGAGAAAAACAAATAGGCTAAAATCATTCACAAAACATTTGCTATTGAAGTGTCACTGCTGGATAAGCCCTGTTAGCTATTCTGGCAGAAACAGCAGTTTATAAAAACTTAGTAGACCTGAATAACATATTTATAGGGCAGAGCTGAATGCCCAGAAAAAGGACAGCATCCATTTTTAGCCAACTTAATACCCACTGTGAAGGCCTGCATAAATCATGTTACAGTAAATGCATAACCTTATTGCTTGACTTGAGCTGTGCTGCAGTCCAAGCTTTCAGCATCCACCTGGCATTCAGCAGACCAGAGACAGCCACCAACCACCACGCTCTGGCAATGGCCACAGGTCACACAAATATGCTCAGAAGAGCCTCAGTGTCACGTGCAACAAAAACTGTGTCCAGTTCTGGGCTCCTCAGTGCAAGAAAGACAAGGAGCTACTGGAGATGTTCCAGTGGAGAGCCACAAGAATGATCAGGGGTCTGGACCATCTCTCTTATGAGGAGAGACTGCGGGAGCTGGGCGTATGCAGTGTAGAGAAGAGCAGGCTGAGAGGGGATTTCACGAATGCTTATAAATACATCAAAGGAGGGTGCTAGGAGAATGGTGCCAGACTTTTTACAGTGGTGCCCAGCGACAGGACAAGGAGCAACGGCCATAAACTAAAACACAAGGAGTTTCGCCTCAATGTGAGAGAGAACTTCTTGATGTTGAGGGTGGTAGAGCACTGCAACAGGTTGTCCAGGGGGGTTGTGAAGTCTCCCTCTCTGGAGACATTCAAAACCCGCCTGGACATGATCCTATGTAATCTGCTGTAGGTGGCCCTGCCTTGACAGAGGGGTTGGATTAGATGATCTCCAAAGGTCCCTTCCAACCCTAATGATTCTGTGAGATACAAACAGAGAGAGAAAGAGAGAGAGAGAGAGAGAGAGATCATACACTCAAACCCTGCAGAGTAGTCAAATGCCTTCACTTAAACACACAATTCACTCTGGGTGAAAAGCTGCACTGAGGCTGCTATGAAAATGTAATTACTTGATTGTTTTAGTGTGTGCTTAGGTGACCCAGTTACAGGGTGGGTGAAACTCCCCTGTTTGGAAGCCCTGGCCTTAAAGGCAGAAGCTGGTCAACGCTGCCACCCTTGATGGTGTCACGGTGTTGGAGGGCACACAATATGCCTGGTTGAGTTTAACAATCCCACCTCACTTGCAACAGTATTTACTCAGAGTAAAAACTCTCAAAAGAAGAGGAAAGGCTGCTGTCCAAGACAAGTAAGTGACAACTAGATAATTTCTCCTTCATTTTCTCCAAAACGCTCCTTATACAGAAACACACACTCCACTCTCACGCGCTGATTAGAGATGCTGCCTCCTACTCCCCATAAATACGTCCCTAACGCTTCTCTTAAAAACTAGCTTATCATTATCTTCCTTCAGAAGGCTAAAGGCTTCTCAAGTACTTGCCCTCCTATGATGTTCCCTCACATCACCCCCCAGCCCCTAAAGGCCACAGGCCCTGTGCTGTTGCCTTTCTGAAGCCACAAAGAAACCAGCCCCATGGCAGCAGGAGTTCCCCTCTGTCACTCCTGTGACTCACATACCCTGTGGCAGGTTTTGTGTTAGCCGGAAAAAGAAAAAGGAGGTCAAAAAGCATGGTCTCCAGGATCTCAGCAGTCACACAGCAGAGACAAAGATAAGGGTGCAAAGAACTGCAAGAGCCACCAGCACTGCTCTTCTCCTCTAATTACCTCTGGAAGAACTGGACTATGCCGGCCTCATCCTCTTCCCATCTCCTGTAATGTATCAGAGGCAGCAAGGCAGGAGAGTAAAGTCTGTGTGAACACAAGCTGGAAAGCAGCAGAGCTCTGACAAGGCAGGGCTTTGCTGTCCTATCATCCCTTAGGGAACTAACGTTGCAACAACAGCCATTCTAAGTGGACTACCCAAAAATGACTGTAGACATCTCACTGTTTCATCTGCTTTACTCACGCTAAAAATACATAGTTGGGGGGGGGGGGGGGAATTATGATGTGAGATTAACTTCTCTTATACTTACTAAATCCCAACATTATGCATGGACTGTGTTTGAGTCCAGCTAGCCATATCAAACTCAATGGAAAATCTTTTTCCATGAGCACTACAAAAATAACCCTCACATTATCAAGTTACTAGACATACTAGAGAAGTGCCAAGCACATCTGAGGAACTGGGGGTGAAGGTGGGGGAGGGAGAAGCCTTTTTGTTGTTCATTTTGGGGTTCTTTACCATCTTTCTGCTCTTTGCATTTCTGAAGACTATCAGGGCAGCAGCAGTCCCCAGCACACATTAAATAAGCTATATGGGGAATCCCCATAAGCTGCCTTTAGGCAACTTTAACTTCTTTTTTCACCACAGGTACAGTACAGGAGGGACTCATAAAAGGGAAGATCCCCAGCTCTTGGTTCTTCAGGCAAGCAATAAACTTCCTGGGGCTGTGCGCAGCGTGATGGCTCACTCTTCTTTCTCTCAACAAAAGGCTAAAACCTGCCTGCATTTTTCTCCACTGATCTTTCACTAGGGGAATTATTATGGACAGCAGCATGGCCAGCTGCTCTTAATTATAAATCAGGTCTCCAGCATATGTGCACAGTACACAGGGCCACTCTAGCAGTCGGAGAGATAAAACTGTACATGCAAGTCAGCCCTCCAAGAAGCAAACCAGTGGCATACGAGTTGGAAGCGCGTGGATCTGCACCTACAACACTGGCCTTCAGCAAGCTCAGCTCCTGCATCCTCATCAGCCCTTCCCCATGGGAAGCACTCCCGATCCAGCTGCTGGAGGAGAGCAGTGCTCAAAACCTTCACTGCTTTACCAGCTCCTTGCCAGCTTTTTCTTTTTGCTTTTAAGACAGTCATTAGCAGCCAGATTTGCTGGGGTTTTTCTTTTAAGTGAAAACAAACAGGCGAATATGGCCCAAGGGCCAAATGCATCCCATCAAGTGCTACACTGCAGCCTGAGGGCACTCTCTCTCTTCTCTCTCAAATATTTAAAGATTGCATTAAGGCAGGGACCTCAGGAGAGCATCTTGCCCAATCCCTTGCACCAACATACCAATCATATTATTTCAACAGAGAACAAGCCAGTAATAACCAAGTCTAGGTTTTTCATCAATGGGTGCCTCAAGCACTCACATGCATGCTTCGGACTCCAGTCGATCAGGCTGATTTACAGTAAGTGGTGTGGAGGGCCAAGAAACACACTGAACCTAACGGGTTGCCTCAAAAACCTATCACATCTCTGGGTTTCCAGACATGGACTTATGAAAGAATTCAGTCAAAGAGTTTGAGTTCACAGCTCAAATCACTGACTGCTTTTCTACTGGCTTTATGAATGTTTTCACTCCTTTTACTTTTCCTCTCCCCCAGTGGCTGGTAAGTTAAAAAGTTCATATCATTTTTAAGAGAAAGATTTATGATCCTGTCTACTGTACTCTGGTACAGCTGCATTGAAGTTCCAAATATTAGCAGGTATGCTTATTATGCTTTTTATTTCTTGGGAAGGTTTCCTCCTTTTGCCTTAGAAGCAGACATGAATGCAAACTTGAGGCACACTCCTTTTGGTTGGCAGCTTGGCCACACAATCCCTACAGTCAAAAACTAAGCATCCATTTAGATGAAAAGCAAAATAACAAAGGAGACTGCAGCAAAGAAGAGAAAGCAAGACAGAGGAGGAAAGATAACCAAAGGGAAAAGGGCACTGAAGAAGAACACAGAAGTGAAGACAGGACACGATATTCTAAATAAGCATTCACAGTTAAATGGCAAACAGAAAGCACTGGCTAATGTAGCTGAGGTTCTAGCTCAGTGTTCACTCCGTATGTTCAGCAAGCACCAATCTAAGCCATCTGTTTCTTGTGTCTGTGGTAAAGGGAGCCAAAACCTACCTGATTTCTCACACCTGCTCTCAACCCCCTTCCCTTCCCAAATGGCAAACACAAAGAAATAAAGCACTCCCCAGTGGTGGACACAGACCTCTGGGATGTGTGTCTGTACTTGTGTCATCGGGAGGGTTCATTCTCCAGAATTTCATAACGTGCCAGAAGAATGTACGTCTTCTAATAGCTACAAGGCGGATTTTCCAAGTCAGGCATGTGCAATTGTGCCAGCCTAACTTATGCATGCAAATACCAGATGTGCATGCACAGATATCTGACCTGCACACACACACAGATACTCAGTATTTCACAGCTCTGACGATAATGGGGCACAGGTTTATCTTCAAAAATCAGCTCTCATTTGTGGAATTTTACATCCTGATGGCAAGGAAAAGATGTTAATTTACGTTATTCAGCTACATACCGTATTCAGCTGGAGTTCAAAGCAGTTAAGCCAAAGCAAAATTGACCCAATCTTTCAAAAGAGGTAGGAGCAATGTATGGGAAAGAGATGATTTTAATCAACCTATATCCATCCACTATATTAACAGTACTGCCTTTTACACGATGTCCTACCTAAAAACAGTCTCAAGAATTATTATTTTTAGTATTTGAGAATTAGATCCTGAGAGAGGGCAATTTAAGCAGCACATTGAGTGTTTCATGAACAGGCAGTGACAAGTAAGATTGCTGTACATGGGCTAATGAAAACTGAAATGAAAGGGCAAGGAAATAACAGAACTGAGAGGCACAGTCATAAACGGGGCGGACAGACCCTTACATCGTTCTTCCTGTGATGGTTTGGCTGCCATTGGCTGATCTCATCAGAAGCTGAGGGAAGCAAATGATGAAAAAACTGAAAGAATCCTCAAAGCTGCTGAGAAAGGAATAACAGATTTGGGCTCTGACCTGACAGTCACGGAGCCAAGGTCCTTTTGACAATCCTTATTTAGAAATCTAAAGATGTGACCTGATTTCAAAAAGTTCTGAGCACCCAGAAGATCCCATTGACTTCAGTACAAGAACACTGCATATCCTTTGAGCTCGTAACAATGCCATGAAGCATGTGAGTCACTTATGAGATCAATGGGGTGGGTTGTTGCTAAGTATCTCACAAAATCAAGTCCCCCTGACTACAAAATAAACCAATCACTACACCAATTTCTTTCTCAACCTATGTTCAAAATAAAACCAAAATTACAAGGCCTGCTGCTCAATGAATTGTACTGACTTGTAAAGTCTTAATGGCATCTAATATATGAGCAATCGATACACTTACACACATAAAATGCACCCTTCCAACTCTTCACAGCAAGCTTAATTTATGTGCTCTCATTGTTTGTACATTTCCCAAGGTTTTCCTTCCTGAATTCCATAGGCTGAACTGAATCTCACGACAACACAACTCAGGTCGAGTTTTGGAACAGGCATATGAATGGGCAAATCCAATATACTTAAAATAAGAAAGTTATTTTTTTCCCAAAAGGCAAACAAATGTGTGCTCTGTTCAGAATAAGGAATATTTTGGTTAAGGATCCCAGTCCATTTTTTTTTCTTTTTTGAATTTGGATATCTATAGCTTTCCAAACAAACATCATGGTATATTCACTACTCACCAGTGGCTGATGTTCTCCGGGGAAGAAATCCATGGTCAGAGCACTAACAATATACTGCTATTCCAAAATGCAAGTCAGCTTTGAATGCTTAAACGGCCTGATATCATCTGACCACTACGTGATCAGCTTTTTGCATGAAGTGGAAACTTGAGTGTTACTGAACTGCCCTGTTCTATAAAAAAAGTGTTATTTTTGCCCAACAGATTTGCTACAGAAAAGACTCCTGCTTCTGCCTTCACAAAGCCTTGCGGTGATCATCAGCCAGTGATCCTTCCCCCACCCAGCAACCCTGCTACAGCACTTTCCCGTAAGCCATTCTTACTGGCTGTGCACCTGTGGGACGACCTGCAGAGTGCACAAGTAACCAAAGAGTGCAGGCAGCATCTAACAACCCCACTGGTGCCTGACCTCCACCAGGACTCTTTCAAGCCCAAGTCTGGCTTTTGGCTCCCTACACACTTACAGAAAGAGAAGGGGTGCAGCAAGGAATGAAATGAGGGAGTCAATAAAAACTCTTTGTCAGGTGCTACCTACAGAGGACCAAGGCAGACTGGGAGCAGAGACTCTAAGTTGCTGGTAGAAATATAGTTCAGCTGCTTATCAACAGGTTTGGTTTTTTTTTGCCTGCCTCCGTGGATAAAAAGAACAGCTATCACAAATAATGTTCAGGTACCTTAGTTAATATGAAGCTGGAAGGGCCACATCCTGTTTGTCAGCATGCAGAAGCCAGAGAAAATGAAAGCACAAATCTGAAGCCACAACTCTCCTGACCCCTCAGTCAACAGACTGATTTCTAATAGTCAGACTAACTTAATTTTACCCAGTGAGAAAATACTACAGGTTTAGCATCATTACAGGTTATTTCACATCACCCAGTAACAGCATGGCTGAGAACCTGTTTCACATTAATCTCCAACAACCACAACCAAATTGCTAGTTCAGCCAGTAACACTGGACAGGCAATAACTGCGCCAGTGGCACACAGATGTCCAGGCAGATGCAGAGCTTCCTGGCGGCCATCACCACCCATCCTGCATTACCAGGCTTCACTCCAGCCACAAGGATGGACACAGGCATTTCAACATTAGTATCCACTCTATTACTTCCAAATGAACAATTCAATTCTAATAACCTTTGATTTATTCTTTTAAATGGCAACTACTATAAATTTTACTGCATCTGTTATTCCAGTCGATTCGTAAATCCCATCACAGGTAAAAACATTTTAATCTGAAGGCAGCTTTTACAGGAAAGAGCATTTGCCATTCTTCTGCCATCTGCTCAACTCTACCTACATGCAGGATATGTATTATTCACTGCTGTATTTGCTGACACAATAATCTCTGCAAATTGTAAGAATTTGAAAGACACAAGATCTGAAGACTGAATATTTAACTGCTCAATATTGAGTCTTGAAGTACGAACACAACTACTGAATCTGTCAGTACAAAGCCTTTCTTCATTCAAACAACCGCAGACTTCTGTCAGGTTTCAGTATTAATAATGTTTAGGAATAATTCACATATTTTCAGAGAAAGTTACTGGATCAAGTTAAAGTATTTCTGTTTGCCAAAATCAAAATGTGAGACAGGCATTTGAGAGCTCCCTCACATACGCTAATGAATGAAATGCCTTGTCTCTATTTTGTTTTGCCACGATGTGTTTTCAAATAACACTTGCTTTTGTAAACCTTAGAACTTGTCCTCGACTCTTTAAGCCACACTTCACTTCAATGTTGGCAAACTGCAATTTTGAAACTATTGTCACTGTAAAGAAATGCAACTGAAAATTGTTCTTGCACACTTCTAAAAGCAGCTGGTGAATGACACACAGTGTACTCTCTCCTGCTATATTGAATCACAGGATTATGAGCACCTCAATTAGCCGGAAGCACATTTTCAGTCTCATTTTTTATTACTCTGTAGGCAGACTAGTGTCTCCAAAATTTTCATTAGCATTATCAGCTGCAAATGATGGTACACTGTCAAAGTTTAAATCACATTATTCTCATATCCTTTTTATTTTCCCCAGTAGTCTTTTTCCTTTGATTCCTGTATTGAAAAATAACTATATTCAATTATTTAGCAAAAAAGCTATCAGAAATGTTTCGCCATTTCCATGGTTTGAGGCATCAGTGGTCTCAAACAAAAATACATGCTTTCAACCAAATCTCTGCCTTCTCAATTGAAAGAAAAATGACTGCTGGCAATACTTACAGCTTTTGTCCTACCAATATGTGTCACTGTACCCACAGGTGAGGTTTGGCAAATAGTATTCCATGCTCTCACAATCAAAAGGTTTCACCTAACTAAACTAACCTCCCTGTACTTTAATTAAGAGAGTCCCCCCTCCAATCACATCACATGCAGGCATGCAACTTAAAATATATCATCTTTTAGATATATAAAAACTATCACTCAGCCACTGCCCCTGTTCTACCAACCTCTGTGTTGTACCTCAAACAGCTGCAGCTGAGCTTAAAGTAAACCTTTAATACAAAAATTCTGAAATGATTTCCAGATGCAGTTCTTAGCAGCCTATAGCTATTAAGAAAACACCCTCCAAAATATCTTTTTGGATTTCAGTAGAAAATGAAGGATGCTTTAGCACACATATTTGATACAGGAATTGGTAAGAAAATACTTTAAAAGCGTTGCATACATGTAAAATAGGGCTGTGTAGGATCAAATACAGACTATGTGGTTTTAAAACCATCAGAAAGTTCACCAAAAGGAAGGACACTAAGGAAGGACTTCGAATGCAGCCACTTAGAATTCCCTGCAATTGTATTATTACCCTTAACACTTCCCTGCATTTTTTTCCATTCCTCCAAAAGGATTATCTAGTTTTCAAAACTACTGAGCTGAAGTGCTCGTTGTGATGTCCACAACAGGCTTTTTGTAGGTCTGGGGTTTGTGCTGCGGTTGTTTTGTGAAGGAGCATTCTACTTCTCACTTCCTCGTTTCTTCCCTGAATCTCTTGCTGACCTGGATCCGACATTTGGAGAGCACCAGCTTTGCTTTCCAGGCTGAGCACAGTCAAGTCTCACTCTACAAGCCTCTCTGCAGCTCAGCACTGCACATCAAAGCTGGAGCTGAAATCTACCACTGCTTTTATGCTGCTGAGCTTATAATACAATTTCAGATAACAAATGTAATATATGTAGAAACTTCAGAACTTGTCAGAAGATGAGCTACCACCATGTTTCAGAGTCATACCTGTACCTGTACTCACTGAGATCTCAGCAATAAAATGCAATTACATGTACAAGCACTTGCTATTTACAATGTCTTTAGTAAGCCCTTCCTGGAATTTTCCTTCATTTCATGCATATCCTCATGTAGTTTACAAATAAAGAGCAAAGATTTTAACAGGCAAGATCTCAGACAGGAATCCCTATTGTCACTTTTTTCAGGCATGCAAGCTGAGGCACTTTCAGGACAACTTCTGGATGTCTGCATGTTTATACAGAATCAGAGAATGGCTTGGACTTGGAAGGGACCTTTAAAGATCACCTAGCCTAACCCCCCTGCAATAAGCAGGGGCGTCTTCAACTAGATCAGGTTGCTCAGAGTCCCCTCCAGACTGAATTTGAATGTTTCCAGGGATGGGGCATCTACCACCTCTCCAGGCAACCTGCCTTCACTGTTTCACCACCCTCATTGTAAAACATTTCTTCCTTATATCTAATCTAAATCTGTCCTCTTTTAGTTTAAAACAATTACCCCTTGTCCTTTGGCAGGGATCATGAGGAAAGCTGGAACAACAGCAGCCCTTTCTGTTGCAGACAGGAAGAGAATGTGGAGGGAACTTAATCCATTCTAACCTCTTTAGTTTATTCCCCTCCAGCTTCAGTCTGCTCTAAGTAATGTCTGAGGTAGGCCAGGAGAGCAAAAACAGCGTCAGAGGCAGAGAAACAAGAAAGCATCTTTGGACAAGAAAAGCTGCACTTCCTGCCAGCCAAACTGGGATGCATCAATGGGCTGTGGACTTGGCAACATCTCCAAATGAGGTCATCCCCAGCCCAGTTTATCTGACTCAAGCTATCACTGACAAATCTGTTTACGGTAAAGAGGACAGAAGTGAAAGGAACTGATATTGTAACTGGTGGGCCACATTCTTGCCTCTCTGCACGGGGTGTCTGTGTCAAAAATGCAACAGATTCCATGCACCTTCTAGAAGGAATAATACACACAAGCCCCATTAATTGCTTAGTCCAAAGGAATCTCTCCACCTCTGATTTTACAGCCTACTCACGTGCCCAAGTACATCTACATGCCCCATTTGTCACACTTTCTGGGGACAAAATGTTCATAAACCAATGAGCAGATTAAGTTCATCCATATGTAGGTTTTTTCCCATCTATGGTGGATACAGTATAGATAATAGTCTCAAATGAATAACTAATCCAGATATAATTTGATTCGCTATTAATGCAAGTCAACCCATGTCTCTGAGCAACCTTCATGATTAACTCCCTGAAAACCCAGCACAGGAGGGAACACCCAGCACAGGAACTATGGACATGTGCCTGAAAAGGAGCTCAGCAACCCCCCTGGGAAGTCTTGAGTTGTAGATGGTCCTTGGTGCTACCCACTCTGTTGCATGAACTCCTCAAAGATGCCTGTGTACACCACCTATCCTTTCCAGTAAGGCAGCAACTGTCATCAGGGAAAGGGAGGCCTATGCCTTTATTGCCTGTGGTACAATACACACATACTGCATGTGCTAACTTCAGCAATTTTATGTTTAAAAAATTTTACTTGGAATGGTTATGTCTCAGAATAAAACCACCCCAGCAGTAAGCACATGGATTCAAGAATATGCTTCTGTTTGTAATGTCCTGCACAAGTCACTGCCCCAATTTGTACCTTCAAGAAGGGAATAATTACATTTCTCTCCTTGACAACTGTAATATAAAAGTAAAACCATTAAGACACTGACAAGTCAAACTGTACAGTGATGGATAAATACCTAGATAAATTCGTTAAATCAAGTAGGATGCTTCCCTCCTCTCACCATTCTTACATGATGAAGAAAGGTAAGGCATCCCACCAGGCTTTTCTTGTACCAGAATTTCCTACAGTTTCTACCATTAATCTCTGCTCAGAATTAAGTAATTCCAGCTTTTTAATTTCTATTGGAAATCTTACTATTTAAGATCTATTTATTTCTAAAGCATCTTTTCATTTCTGCTATGCAGCTGAGTATTTTGAAACACAGATTTATGACTAAAACTGCTGTTTTACACAGTTATCAATAGAGATCAGCTCACTTCCAGGAGGAATGTACCAACTAAACATAAAACAACCGATGAAATAGCACACCTATGCCCTGCATTTCCTTCTCAAATGGAGCACTGCTGTACATTTCATACCCAACATCTTCCACATAAAGCCTACTCAAATGCAGCCCTACCAGCAAAAGATTATTTATTCCACAAAATGTTGTGCTAATTATGTTGTTTTATGTTCCTGCTATTAATGAAATTACTAGAAATTATCTCCAAGACTGAAAAATCAGAATAGGGCATGTAGGAAAGTACAATAAAGGTCAGCATACAGCCATAATTTCGGATTAAAAAAGAACAAATATGGAAACCCTGCCTGCCAGAGACTGCTGACTATTCATGGATCTGGAGAGGAATAAAAAGTGGGAGTCCTTTAAACCCTGAAAGTTTGCAAATTATATTTTGCACCAACTTTAATGTTCTCAGTACAAAAGAGTATTGAAACATTAAGCTTTTGTGTTTGTGATAAAACTGTCTCACCCATATGGCAGTCACTACATACCACTGAAAATACAGGTGCTCATGACTTGGTTATCACCTGTATTTGATAACTAAAGTTACAACAGATTATACACATACACACACAGACACATTTATCTGTATACATACATGCATATCTGCACGCATGTGTTTTTGCATATGTAAAGAAGTATGCATGGAAATACCCATTTAAATCTCCTCCACTCCAGATCTGATTAAAAGGTCTTGAAATATTTAGTCATTACAGGCTTGGATATCCATCACTTGAAACTGCACATTTACACATTCAGCAGCACAATTAAAAACAGTTCATGAAATAGTTGTTCATTAGCAGGTCTTGAATTAGGGGAAGTCTGAAATTATGACTATTTTAGGCCAACCAAGGGACAAGGATGAAATCTGTGGCTTGCACATACTGCAGAGCAGCTCAAGGATGCTTTGAAAATATGACATTTCATGTTTCACTGTAATACTTTTGTTCATATTCAATGCAGCCAGTCTCCTGCTCCGATTAGTTTGGGGTTTCGTCAATTTACAGTATCTTATGCATTTTTATTATTTATTATTTCATCTATTTATTGAATAGATAAATTCAACTTCTGCAAAGCTCATATTAGAAATCACTGAAGTTTTAATGAAGTGCAGTTTGAAAACACATGGATTTTTGTGTGACTTAAAACCTAAAAGCCTAAAGGCAGAAGCTATAAACCATATCAGCCATACTGCTTTTCTATGTTTCAGGAACTATTTCTGCATTTTGAAAAATCTGTACCCATTTCCTGCGGTTTTCAGGCACACACAATCCCTTAAAATAATCCCAGTGAAACAATCCTTCATGATAGCATGCTCTTGATGTATAAAAACTCCTCTCAGCTTCCATTTTAGAAACTACAGTGCCATGTTTCTATTTTCTATCCCTGAATCAACTTCAGAGTCAAGGCAGCTCAGAAAAACCTGACTTCTTAATTTATTCATCAGCATGAAGAAAAAAATCTGGTGGTAGAATAATTAATAGTTGTTATATCTGATACACTATAAAAAGCTTGACTTCATGAGCACACGACACTTGAGTATACCAAAAATATGTTCTGAATAATACTTTTCCCAAATGCTGTAATAGGACAGTGCACAACTACTGATTCAAAAACTACTGGTTTAAAATAGTATAGCAAAGTGGCAGTGGAAGCAGGTGGTTAGCGTCCTGCACCTGGCCCATCAGGAAAGCAGGTTGTTTGAATGGGGGCAGTATTGAGACAGCCACCGTCTTGTCCTGAAGCACCATCTTGTACCACTTAAGATTAAACATTTATTCTGCTTGATTATTCTTCTTAGACAATTAGGAGAAAATAAGCTCCTCCACATTTGGTCCTGCTGCATTAACACTCACCTTTGTGTGTTAATATGAGTGCTAAAGACTTTTTCATAGGTACAGCTAGTTACAAGGCAAGTAACTGGTGACCAAGCTTCAGGCAGCACAGCAAAGGTTTCACCATGACAAAGGAAAGAACACAAAACTACCTCTCCAAAAAGTGTTTCTCCTTCAGTGCCACCAGACTTAAGGGTACAAGTAGGAATGGGTTCAGCTTTGAAGAGATAACTTCTGTGGGAAGAGGCCACCTAAGTATTACAGAGTATTCTAAAAAGCAGCAGGGGAATTGCAGCATAACGCAAGTAATGACACAAGAACTGAGTTGTTAACCATTTGTTTTAACATTAATGATGAAGTAATGGCTTTCCAAACAAACTGAACATGATACATGTTGTGAAAATACATTGTGAAAAAAAAACTGTGAGAAATATAATTGTAATTTCATGACTAAAAAAAGATGTTCTAGCCACAAGGTAAAAAAGGTACTCTGAGATGGGCAAGGAAAGGGAGGCATTGCTCCCGCAAATTAGCTGCTGTGGAGAGTGTCTAAATGGAAGAATTATCAATCCAGATCATGATGTGGCAGTTTCTAATGAGAAAGGCAGAATGCAAAAACAACATCTCAGTATAACTATTAAGCGAGAATAGATGCTGTTTACTGTATTAATGTTGCCTTTACTGGTGTAAAAAAAAAAACAAAACCGGGATTGTATTAGGCCATTGTGCTCCCATCTTTTCAATTACAGAGATAGAATAATCTCAGATTCCAAAGCTAACTACAAATCAAAATTGTGTTATGTTATCTACTGAGACGCAAATGGAAAATAAATACTGTTAACTGTCACTTTCCATTAGGTAACAGAAATTCAATTACATTTCAAACAAGCCTCCATGTCAACAGAATAAATCTGTTTCATAAATGAGCAGGTAACCATTTTTTATTCTAACTTCCCAAAGGGAAAAAATCAATTTTAATCACAAATGTTCATTTTTTTGAGTATTAATGTTTTGGAGAGAAGTACATCATCTGACCTAATAAACACCGTTGTGTAGCACTAAGGTTTAGGAAAAAAGGGCCAAGGAAAGGAGTGGAATTATGAAATTCATCTGCTGATACACTGTGCTGCTTCAGAACTGAAGGCTCATGCTGCCTATCTGACCTATGGACCATCAGCTTTCTCAGCTTTACTGCATCAGATCAGAAACCCAAGTAAGCATCAGCAACTACTGCAGCAGTCAAGAGTTTATCACAGTGTAACAGCCACTGTAAAAAGCAATGCGTTTTATCAGGGTGATTGCACTTTCAGAGATTGAGACAAGCAGTAAAGAAGATTTTTGGAAGGAAAGGGGTCCACTCTCTGCTCAGATATGGACAAAAACACACGTAGGCTGAGTGAAACATTCTCCAGAAATACTAGATTTTGTGGAAAAACACTGGCCCTCCACTCCCCTTTGACTGGGAGGGGAAGCCAGACCTGGAATTCAAATGTGTTTGGCAGCTGTGGGCACACACAAACAGTATTAGTTATAACAGAGACAATGGACATCCCCATCCACCCGACGGCCAACTGGCGGAGTGTCACATCAGGTTAGAGAGAGAAAAAAATACTCTCAATACCACAGACTTATTACTTTCTATGGAAACTCACCATCAAGCACACAAAAGTCACAAAATACATGTTTCTTATCACAAAGTGAAACTGGCCCAGGAAATAAGTGAAACTCGGCCATTAAGTAGCAGCGGTCAAAGTGTAATTAAATTGGATCACCTCTTGGGGTCATCATATCAAGAGGCAGTGCATTAAACTTGAAGTAGGAGAAGGGCTTTGTTTCTAAATGAGGAAATTAGTTCTAGAGCCTAAAGGACAGTAAGTAAATTAAAATCCGTAGACATCTACTAAAAAATGCCCTATTAGAGTCACAGCAGGCTTATATGTGTACCAAAAAAAAAATTAAAAATCAAGAAGAAAATATTATGGCTAAATAATAAAGCACACACACAAAACTTTGTAATATAAAGGGTATAAAGAATAAAAAGAAGAGATTACACGGGTGAAGAAAGTCTTCGAAACAGCCATATACACCCCACAAGTAAGAGGGTGTGTAAGTGTAGATTCCAGCAGGAAGTATTAGGCCACCTGAGTATCAACAGTTGAGTTAAACAAAGCAAATGGCTAGGAAGCTAAAATCTTTCTTGGAATCACTATCCATCACAATTAATGTATGGACAAGGGATGGAGAACTCTTTATCATACTGGTGTTGTCAGAGACAGGATGATTAAAGAGAGTGAAAATTGACAAATTCAACTGTCTACTCTCTTCAGGACCAAAAGCCTTCCTCAGCTTCAAAACCATTTGCAAATTTGACCCCACTTACAGCACATCTGTCACCACACAACTCTCACAGCACTAACAGACAGCATTTGAAGGTCAAGTAGAAGGAGAAGATTCTTTTTTGAGTGTTCTGATACCATATGCTCCGTCTCCTGCACAAACTTTGATTTTGTAGTTTTATCATTTCTAAGGATACAAGAACAGCTGGGCTGGTTCAGAATCAAGGTGAGGTCTCACCTGTCTTCAACCATGTCCTCAGTGCTCAACCTCTTGGGAAGCCAGAACTGGGCACAGATACATGATACTTCCCCCCTTCAAAGTCTTCTCCCCACCTTGGCTATTTCCAGTTGATGGATTTTCCCCTTGTTGGTGCTGTTCACCTATTTTGTTACTTTCAACAGATCTCTCTTCCAATTACTTGCTCAGTATCACCTTGAAACAATGTAAACCTTTTGTAGACAGAGGAAGTTTTGTAAAGTTTTCATTATGCTTTCCAAACAGTATCTTAAGCTTCCAGTGCCAAAGGTGGGCTGCAAAACATCAAACAAGTTCTGAAAGAAGCAAGAATCAAGAGAACAGAGCTACTAATGCAAAGATATTATTACATTTCCAGCCTCAAAGACAAAGGTAAGAAGCTGTGCACAATCCATGTAATTAGAGGCACGCAGAAATGCAGAAAGAGCATTGGTTATGACCTACAAGAGAAGTCAAAGTTACAAAGCATGTGTGGAGTGTAGCAGAATTCCTCAGAAGGCTGGCTTCATCCAGCCAGGAATGCCCTGAGAACCCATCCATAACAGTCTGAGCAAAGAGAGCAAAGGAACATTAGACAGGCTTTCTAGAAGCTTCTAGGAATAGAGTTACCTAGAAAACCTGGACACGTAGTCATGAAGGCCAAATATTCCAGAGGGGTGGGGGAGGCCTCCAAGGAAATTCAGAAGCCTAAGATTACATTCTGGTCTCAAAGACCCCTTCATTGACTATAGAGAACCTGTTGAAGACCAGCCTTGATAACTCCTGAGAGTCTCTTTGAGCATTCACAGGGTGACCCACACATTTACAGATGCATTCCTGCCATAGACTAGATGACTAACTAAATGATTGGAAATAGGAACAAGGAGGAGAAAATAAGTGGTGCAGGAAGAAAGCATGTCCAAAGGATCAATACTATGAATGGTGCAGTTATTCATATTTACTAACAACTGAAACCTGACATGCTATAAGTAATAAGAATGTGAAATTTGCTGACTACAGACAACTATTTATGGTAGTCAAGACTACAAAGGATTGTGAGGAACTCCAGAAGGACCTTTAAAAAACTAGGTAATTGGACAACCTGACAGCAGATGAAATTCACTGTGAAAAAAGTGCAGAGCAGGGTACACTAGAAGGAACAAATTTAAAGACACTTGTACATACTGATGAGTTCTGAATTAGTTATAACCTCTGAGGAAAAAAGATGCAAGATTCATCATGGACACTTCAATGAAGACATTTGCTCAATACACGAGGGGTCAAAAAGAGTGAACGGGATGTTACCATGCATTGAGAAGGGAATACAGAGTATGAAAAATATTAATATACTGCCATTTATATTGCCATCACTGTAAATTAATGACATATACTCCCCTTGAATACATTACCTCTGTCAAGAAGGACATGAAAAAATAGTCCAAAGGACACCAAGGATAAAAATCCTCCTGCTTCACTGAAGAAGACGGTCTCTAACTAAAGCTGTTGAAAAGAAAGTTTCCTTGCGGACAGATTATTCCATCATCATTCAAGCCAGCCTCCATCCTCTGAACTAGCATAGGATATCCAACAACAGAAACAAAATACCTGGCCAGGAAAACCTTGGCCTTTGTTCACAGAACACTGCCCATGCTTTTAATTAGAATGTTTAAACTAATTACCTACTTTTGAGAGAACGCAGCAACAGAGGCAGGTGATTTAGTGACCATGGACACAGGCAAGGCTGAGATACTCCATGCCTTCTTTGCTCCAGCCTTCACCAACAATGACCCCCAGGCCTCAGTGCTGAGGGGCAGGGTTGGTGGAGGTGACCAGCAGTGGATGAGGATCAAGTCAGAGATTTCAAGAGAATTCAGCCCATAGGTGCCCATGAGACCTGATGGGCTGCTTACAGCACTGGCTGCTGCTCTTGTTAGGGCACTACCACCATTGAAAGGATTTCAGGAGCAAGAGACCTGGAGGTCTTTCCAAGACCTGAAGGAAGGAATATCTTGCATTGGTCTTCAGAAAGAACCAGCAAGAATCTCCTGGAATTCAACAAGGGCAATGTCCCATCCTGCACTCAGAAAGGAAATACACAACACAGGCTGAGGCCTGGCTGGGAAGCAACCTGGTGGAAACAGTTTTGGTGCACAGCAAGTTGAACATAGGCCAGCAGTGTGCCTTGGCAGCAAAGGGGTCCAACAGCTTTCTTGGCTGTGTGAACAGGAGCATAGCCAGCAGACAGAGAGAGAAAGGACGATGCCCGCTCCCTCTGCAGTTCATCAAACCACATCCAAAATACCATGACCTCGACCCACAAATGCAAGAAACACATGAATAAACTGAGGCAATTTCAGCAGAGGGCCCCCAGTCTGGTTGGTGTCTTCTGCATCTGCCCTGTGAGGAGAGGCTTAAGGAACCACGCATGTTCAACCTGGAGAAGAGATGGCCTTGTGAGCACCAACAGCCTCCTAGCACTCTTAACAGGGTCACTGAGGAGATGAAGTCAGGGTCTTCACAGCAGACCATGATGGGACAAAAGACAATGAGCCTGAGGTGAAATAAGAGAGCTTCAGACTGGACATATGGTAAGAACCTTTCCCATAAGGCCAGTCCAGCCGTGGAATGGACTGTCTTGAGAGGTTATTCAATCTCCATCCTCGGAGGCTTTGAAGGTCCATCCAGATCAATCCCTGGTCAAGAGACCTCCTGAAGACTCTTTCAGATAGAATTATCCTATGATCCTGTAGGTAGTTCTTTCCTCTGTCATAATTACAACACAGCAAAGGAGTCCATTTATTGTCTCCAAGTAGCTGGAAGCCAAGGAAATTATATTTATATATAACACTAAACCCTATGGATTTGAAATGATAGCAGCAGGCAGAATTCTGGACTGGCCATTTCCCCTCCTCAAGTTTCCATCTGTTCTCTTCTACCTACTTCAGTTTCATATGGTCCCCATTAACCAGACCATCTCAAAACCATTGTGTTTCACTGCATTTCAGACCCATGATTATTGTTACGATGAGCAAATGAGTAAATTCACTGCCATGTGTTATGGCTTGCCTCCTCTAACTTTTCTTGCCGTGGATCACTAAATTTGCACTGTCAAATGCTGGTATCATGTACACAACATATGTGTGAGAAAACTCGAAATTTTATTCACATACTTGCCTTATTTTATTCCGCTGTGATGCACTACTTTCTATTAATGATAGCTTAAAGATGAAATGTCATCTTTAATTTTTAATTTCTTTACCACTTTAGTCTAATGGGTTTCAAATTTCATCACATAGATCATGACACTGAAACAGAACTTTTTTCTTTTAAAACACATTCTCTTTTTCTAAAACCTAGTATTAGAAAAGAAACACTGTTCCAAGTAGTAAACATCTCGTCCCTATTTTACCTTCATTCCTATAATTCAGCTGCGTTGAAAACTAGAGTTTCCACATATCTCAGACAAATTCTGGACAACTAAATCTCATGACAAAAGTATACAAATGTGGATTTGCTCTGACCTGCACATGCAGTGACCCAGAAACAACAAAGCTGTGCAAGTGCTCTGCTTCCTAGAAAACAGTTCTCCATTGGCACAAAGCTGTCTTTGTTCATCTGCTACCTTCTATGCCTTTCCTTCCCTATAAGGGCAATTCATAAGCCAAGGAAAACATTTGGCTTACATACCTAATGCATGAGAGCTTTGAGATGGGGTCCCAAATCCCCTGGGCGCATCAGAATTGGGTCCTTAGGCACAAACTTACTTTCAAAAAAGTTCAGAACAACCCCACTTTTATCCCTGAACGCTTCTGCTACCTGTGCTTGTCTCAAGAGTATTGGGATCTGCTGCTCAACCAGTCCTGTCCTCACCCACATTGCTACTGCACCACTTCCTAAGAAAATATGCTTGTTTTGGGAGGCTGAACTATCTACTTACTCCCTTTTGTGTATTTTCTTCTCTATGTTTCATTGCTCATTCTTTCTTCCCTTCAACCTTTACTTCCAATTCTCATTTTAAATACTTTTCCAGCTTCTATTTCCTAAAACCACAGGCAATCAATAATATCATACTGGCACACAAGATTTACTGGATGTTTCTGGAATTAATGTCCCAGGTATCTTGGCAGGTAAAATTCCACTACATTACAATTAGTTCACTTAATAAAGGCTTTCTCAACCGGCATGAAATCTAAAAATTTTATGTTTGTTGTCAGGGTTTTCCTTTTTTAAATTAAATTAGATATTGAAAAAAAATCACAAGGAATCTAGCTTGGGAATCAGGACCTGGCAAAACTGACATAAAGTTCCTAAATATAAGAATACATATTGGGGAGAGAAGACATTCTCAGCCAACAACCACTAAAATGATAGCACTACTAACAATGTGAGAGCAAGAAAGACCAAAAAGCAGCACAAAGATGGGAACCAGTGTAACCAGATATCAGCAAAGGTTTTAAGAAGCCAGATTTTGAAGGTGACAGCATTAAAAAAAACCACTTGAATTTGACCTGTCAATCTTCTACTCCTTTCGAACCTGTCCCCCAGTACATAGCATCCCTCTGCAGTGGTGAACACAGTGATTCCTCAACACTTCTGACTCCTCTGATATGTACAACCCCAGGCTAATTTTCTAAATAGGTGATACTATTTCTTTCCCAATGGAAATGTACAGCTAATTTCAACCCAGGAATAATTTCTGTCAAAATTACTGAACCAATGACATACCAAGTCTGAAGTTCTTAACAATGCAAGTAAAAATTGAACTGCTGCTGAATAAATAAATTACATGTCCAAGCACACAAAGATGATCGATAAACATACATACACTTTTATGCATACTGATCATGAGAACTACACAAAAAACATCTTGTATTTGCAATGGGCCTGTCACCTGACTTAACAGCAAAACTGATCTGAAATGATTAAATCTAGAGTTCATGAAAGATCAGAGTCACATCCGCTTATTTCCTTGTTCGAGAATAGGAAGTTTTTAAGTATGGCAAATTAAAGCAATTGATACATAAATAACATATTTTCAGATAAAAATAAAAAATGTCAGTAAAAAGAAGTATCTTCTTCAGTCGCCATAATATTTTTTTCAGGTT
The DNA here is from genome assembly GCA_017639245.1 of Myiopsitta monachus. Lineage (NCBI taxonomy): Eukaryota > Metazoa > Chordata > Aves > Psittaciformes > Psittacidae > Myiopsitta > Myiopsitta monachus. Next base: position 98,316,035 of record CM029917.1, on the reverse strand, counting down.
AAACCAGAAATATTATTCAAAGAATTTTGAGAATGAAAAACTCAGAAAATAATCTTTAGCCTGACACTGGAACAGTCTGTTTGGCCTCAAATACTACACTTCGATTTAAACAACTTAGAAAAAGCTTGTAAGACAGCAAACCAAAACAACACTCCAGCACTGAAAAATTTTAGATACTTTATTTTTAAGCTAAAAAAATTTCTAAGCTAAACACTTCCTTAACTCTGGAACTTTTAAAGGCCAAGCAGACGGGTAATAAAAACCGCATGTAAGGCTTAGCCCTTCGGTGTTACCTAGTCAGCCTCTTCATTAGAAAAAAAGTTGTATCAAAAGAATGTCGTAAGGGGTTAATCAGTGATCTAGTGGGTTTTACTTAGTGATACTGATATAAAAATATACTGACCTTTCTCTCAGTTACAGCTGAGAAAAACAGAAATTTAAATCACATTTACCTCTGTCCCTGGGGTTCAGTTAAGATGCTTTGTTTCCACACTAAAACTAGCATTAGAAGATAAAGAGGCGATAATAGCATTTACAGGGGAGTTTATACCGCTGAGCTTGCTTAGGGTGGTACAATTCTTTGTCTGCAGACCTGGGCTAATTTCAGTTCTACATCTCCCCAGGCAAACATAGTAAAAGATGAAACACATCTAAGCGCCCACATTTGGTTCAGTCTTGTAACTGAAAGATACAGGGGTGGTTTTACAAACTGCTTAATGCCTCAACGTAATGTATTTTCCTCCAGTTTAAAGTGTAGGAGAAAATTAATTAAAACACACTTCTAGATACTGAAGCCTAGCTGATATCTTAGTTATGACAAGTGGACCTGAAATAGTCAAATCTTCCATCTTAAGGAAGCTGCTGATTAATTTAGGAAGATGAACACTCACTCACACACTTTTCTCTTCCAAGTGATTTTTGCCATATTCATCAGTTACTTTTCTTTATTACATCTTAAAAGATAAGCATTCTGTGCATTTCTATCAACCACCATGATTCTGAAAGTTATACTACTTTTTGATACATTAATTGGCTATCATGAAAAATGGAGCAGAAAATATTATTCATAGAAGTGCTACTCTGCTGTGCATCACAACTTCAAAGCACTTCACAGGCATTCCTTACTCTCCACAGCATCCCTGTCAAGCAGATAAATACTGGTTGCCCCATACTGCAGGCAGAAAAGGAGGAACAAAAGAAATAAAGGCCGAAACTGCCAAAGGGTTTCATTACAGCGGCTGTTCCGGTGACCGGTTAACATAGCACCCTCCTTGTGGAGGTTTTAGAAGCTGCACAACTCTGGCTAGCATTAATTTCAACATCTGAAGTTGCCTCTGCAGGTGAAGAAATCACTTTGGGCACCTTGATTTAGGTCAGCTAGCAGTATACAGCAATGTTAAATCTTGAAGACCATCTTGTCTTTAATCCCAAGTAGTGGTCATTATGTCATTTGTTTTGTAAAGGAAAAGATACAAACGACCTCAGACATCCTAGTTAATTATTTATGCACAAGAGGTAGTATCATGATTGGAAATTATGCAGAACAGATTAAATTGACCACATTTTATTATGGAAGAAAATTACAAGCAAGATTTCCAAAACATCATTATCTAAAAATAGTCTTCCAATTCCTTACTGAGACACCTGACATTCCAAACTGCCAAGTATGCAGGAGTTTCCCAAATCAAGCACCAAATAAGAAATTCTGAACTTCTTTCCACCTCTCTCTATGAAAAGGCACCCTAAGTGATTCCAGTGTGGTAAGAAAAACTGGATAATGAAAGCACAAAGATCTAAAAGAAATATGCATTGACATGAACAATTAATCAGCCTTAAAACCTTGACTGTAAGACGCTGCTTATATAATTTAGGATGTTGAAAAACATAAATTTGTGTTGGGGCCGTGTGCTGTACAATGTACTTTAATTTCTTCTGTCACAAAGAGTATCATTTACTTGAATTACAGTTGATGGCAGAAGATGCCAGTTCCCATTAACTAAAAAAAGAATTCATCAGCAGATATCACTTCATGCTCACGTATTTCTGTAGGAAAGCTCTTAGCCACCTGGTGCTAGGAGTCAGAACTTGTCAGCCCAAGGTGTTCATGCAAAAATGTATTAGTGACTAATCAGCTGAAACCAGCTAGGGTTAATTTACCAGAACAGCTTCTCATCTCCACTTCTTTCTTCCTTCAGTGGCAAATGGACCAGTGGAGACAGCACAGTAAAAACACGCTCCCACTTTCTAAAAAAACTATCTTTTTTCACCATGCCCATCTATCACCTTTCCCCTTCCAGGACTATTATGAAGACCACATCACTCAAGGAACCATTCTGTGTATGTAAGACAGTACCTCAGCTGAATGCAGCGAGCTCTGGGGAAGGAAGCAGCCAAAATAGAGGAATGGGAGATTCACAAAGGCGGTGAAATGGTGGGGTGAGAAACTACAGAGCAGCAGCTATGCTTTAATAACCACCATGGGGCAACATGCCAGTCCTAAGAATGGCTTGAAGGATGAGCAAGGGGGCAGGCAGGAGAATGTAAGAAAAGATGGCTTGGTGGGGAAAAGGAAAATAAACGACACCGAGTAGCACTCAAAGGAATTAATGTTTGCAGGCAGTATCTGGATCGCTGTACCAGCATGTTTTGTGCAGCCATTAGCTCCTACTGGAGAGGCAGGAGAGCTGCTTCTGAGAAGCAGTAAGGAAAAAAACCCAAACATCTACAGAATGACTGGGCACAAAAAGGCAGGTGGGAATTCTAGGACAAAAAATAGGGAGCTAGCTTTTCACCCATAAAGACTGATGGAGATGAATACTGCTGACTTAAAATGAATAAGACCACAGGCTGGATGGAAGAAACCCATAGGAATATCCACTGCATCTTCTCCACAGCTGACTATAAGCACAAGGAATAAAGTTCTGAGCCTAAAGCTGCAGAAGAGAATGGCAATAGACTAAGAATATACGCATCTTTAAAACCAGATTTCCTTAAACATTGGGGTGGAACTATGCTAGAGACAAGGTTTTTAAACACACACAGATTATAGAGTGGTCCAGAGAAGGTTCCCCAGTCTACAAGGAGAGCCACTTTCCTTTCTTGAATCCAAAGTCACAAGCTGTGACTCCTTTCTCTCTGCTAACGGTTTTTCAGAGAAGGGACACAACACAAACCTGAAACGCATTTAACCACTCAGGGAAGAAGCTACCTTGATCAGAGACAGCCAAGTATGTGAAGAGAAAAAATCTGGTTTTAGCTGCAGGGGTTCTGGGGCCATTAGAAGACCATCACCGCTAACTTGCAACAGTAGCCCCCTTCACATGATGCCCCAAGAGAAGAAAATTACTGCATTTCATTGGATCCTAATTGTTTTTTAATGGACTTCACTACCCAATAGCTTCCAAATGCAAACCCATATTAATGAATTGCTATAGCTTTCCTAATGCTCTTTCTGTCCAGTCACTGAAAACCAAAGCACATTATTAAAAGGAGCCACACTAGTAAAAATGAGAAGCAGCTACAGGGTTCTGCTGGAAGTCAAAGCAGGGCTAAACTCTCTACTTGGCAGAAATTCATCTTGCTTACCAATCCTTTTATCTATAATTAAAGAACCTTCCTTATTACACCTTTGCTAAGCATGGTAGTAACTCAACTATCCAAGAATTACCTGGCATTTTAAAAATGACTTCTTTCATTAACTAGCCTGTTTCTGTTGCTGTTTTAAGAAATTCCCTTATGTGCAGTAAAAGAAACTCACTTAAGCCAGAGAATCCTTTACATTCTAAGGAACCAACTACTTGAATGGGGGAGGAGAGGCAGCCTAACAGCCTCTGTTCATATTCCAAACACGAAATACAGTTTCTAAGATGTTTTCTACTCATTAAAGTTCTAATACCACACAGAGATATCCAATGTCTTCTTCATGAGCCCACCAACAAAATATTCAGCACCAGTGCCTCCCCAAGCAACAAAGTCACAGACATATTTCTATGAGAAGCTAACATCTTGTATTTCACTGAAATGTGAAGAGAAGTTGCAAATGTACCACAGCAGTAATCACAGGGGCATTTGTATATGTTTGCTAAAACAGCTTGGGATATTAGCCAAGGAACCCGGAATCTAAATCAAAGGAGTTCTACATATACACCTCCATAAACTCTGACTTAATCCCATAGAAATGGAGATACAAATGCAATTTACTTTTGTGAAGCACTGCTACAAGGCAGATGCAACATTTACATCCCAGTTCAACCTCCAAAGTAGTAAAAGAATGTGCACTTGATGCTATGAATAGCAAACAAACACTGTAATACATGATACCGGTATTACGTATTGATACTCCTACACTTTTGGCAGCTGCTTTGCTCCTTAAGCCACACTTGAGTATTACTGTATGCTTTTCAGGCCTTGTTCAACTCTTCCAAAGTTACTGATGCCCCTGTGCTCAACTTAACCCATGAAGCTGCACCAAGAAGGAAGGAGCAGTAATGGGTGTATAGGAATATAATATATATATCATATATAATAGCTGTAATGGGTGCTAGGAATCTCCTTGGAAGTGAAAGGAGAGCAGAAGCTGCTCATCTCCACTAAGATCACTTCAGATATGGCTGAGCACTTCCAAATTGTGCTGCTCCTTCTCTTTTGGCAAGAATTAGCAGAACAAAAGGCATTTAATATGATTAGTTACACAAAACCCTGACCATCCCCACCCTGCATATACTGTCTTGCAACACTTCTCAAATCAATGTACTACTGCTCTCCTACTTTGGGCTACCACTATACCTTAGTATCATATTATGAAAACTCCAGGAAGTATTACTTACCACTGCCACATTAAGTAGGGCAGAGGCAGTATTCAGGTGATACACGCGCTGTGCCTAGGTCCCCTGCAAGAGAGGCATTTCCCCCACAGAAGACACATTTCCTTTAGGAGAATGAAATGGAAAACAGTTTTAGTTTGCAAAATGAATTCTGTGACAAGAGTGAGAAGACAGGAGGGAAGTTTTACATTCCAGTTACAAGTCAATTGCCACTCTCCACCCCAGAATGAACTCAAATCCCCTGGTGGAGGCATGGCCCAAATCCTGTGCTCCCATCCCTGGAAGGCAGGTTCTGCAAGTTTTCTAGAGGGAGACTGAATATGGCACCACACTGTTGCCAGTGACAGCTACTCTGATCTGAAATTCACAGTGAAGAACCATCTAGTTCACAGATTTTTCTAGCATATCTTTCCCCCATTCTTCTCAAAGGCATGAAATGATCAGGTACCACTGCCAGGCTACTAACATGCCACATGATTTCACTTTTTTAATTTTTGTGTTTGCATGGCAGATCAATTCTGAATCAGTTATATAGGGTACTGATGTGTAAATACAGCTCAGGGCTAATAAGACAGCATGAGTGAGGAACTTTATCCCACTTTATTCCAAAGCAAATAGCCAGTGCCAATCTAAGGTCCAAACCTGCATGTCTGACACCTGCATGTGCGAAACATGGCAGCATCCACCATCCGAAAGCACACACAATTTTTGGCATGACTGGGGCTAGCACCATTACATTAAAAAGCTGGTCCCAGAGCTCCATAGAGAAATGCCAAAAGATGATGATTGTGGAGGTGTCTAATTGACAGATACTGTGGAGGAGGAGAGACAAGCAGTGCTGCATGACAAAATCAAGGCATCATCTCTCCTCAACCTTGCCAACAAGCCTCAGCTCTGAGCTAGGAAGGATGAGTGCATTCAGTCTTGGCTGTCTTCTGAGCAGACTAACAAGCTTGACAATTAGTGTGCATTAATTAACGTGCACATAGTGAAAAGGTTCTGTACTGGTATCAAACTGAATATGCTCTTTATACTTACAGGACTTTCAAATGCCATAGTACTTTTCACCTAGTTGAAAAGGGATGGAGGATGCTGTGATGCTTATTACAGTAGAGCACAACCTAACCTTTCAATCTAGGTTTTTCACCCAACAGTAAGTCAGGAATGTAAACTTTAATGGCTAAAGGAATAGATTTAGAGCAAATTATATATTAAATTTATATTTTCATAAATTTATGTATTCATCATATATTTATAAATCTACATATTCATCCTCCATCTTGTTCACAACAGCATCACAAGGAGGTTTGAGCAGCACTGAAACATACCCACTCACACCTATTTACCTACATAGGATTCTTTCCTCTTGATTTAAAAAAGATGAATGTGGATCTTACTAGCTACGGAAAAGTCTGTCTGACAATGGGAAAGGTCTGGCACAACTTTACAGAATCCCAGAATGGCTGGGTTGGAAGGGACCTTGAAAGTTCATCTAGTCCAAACCCCCTGCGGTGAGCAGGGACATCTTTAACTAGACTAGGTTCCTCAGAGCCCTGTCCAACCTGACCTTGAATGCTTCCAGGAATCACTAGAATCATAGAACCATAGAATAGTTAGGGTTGGAAAGGACCTTAAGATCATCTAGTTCCAACCCCCCTGCCACGGGCAGGGACACCTCCCACTAAACCATGTCACCCAAGGCTCTGTCCAACCTGGCCTTGAACACCGCCAGCGATGGAGCATTCACAACTTCCCTGGGCAACCCATTCCAGTGCATCAACACCCTCACAGTAAAGTATTTCTTTCTCATATCCAATCTAAACTTCCCCTGTTTTAAGTTTTAACCCCTTACCCCTTGTCCTATCACTGCAGTCCCTCATGAAGAGTCCCTCCCAAGCATCCCTATAGGCCCCCTTCAGATACTGGAAGGCTGCGAGGAGGTCTCAAAGCAGCCTTCTCTTCTCCAGGCTGAACAGCCACAACTTTCTCAGCCTATCTTCATACGGGAGGTGCTCCAGTCTCCTGATCATCCTCGTGGACCTCCTCTGGACTTGTTCCAACAGTTCCATGTCCTTTTGATGTTGAGGACACCAGAACTGCACACAATACTCCAAAGGAGGTCTCTCTCACAAGAGCAGAGGGGGAGGATCACCTCCCTCGACCTGCTGGTCATGCTCCTCTTGATGCAGCTCAGCACCTACCACCCCTGTGGGCAACCTGGTCCCTTGTTTCACCACACTACCATAAAACAAGTTCTTCCTTGTTAGGAGTCTGACTCCCCCTTCTTTCAGTTTAAAACCATCACCCCTTGTCCTATTGCTACAGACTCTACTAAAAAAACTTGTCCCCATTCTTATAAGCCTCCTTTAGGCACTGGAAGCTGCTCCAAGGTCTCCCCAGAGCCTTCTCTTCTCCAGGCTGAACAACCCTAGCTCTCACAGCCCTTCCTCTCAGTAAGCCCTCCTGAGTATTTCTGTGGCCTCTTCTGTGCTCCAGTGTAGAAATGCCCAGAGTTCACTTAACAGGAAATAAAGAATCAAACTGGTTGCACAAGAAGCTGTAAGATGTGGCTTCTTCAAGCCATATCTGCTTGGCTTTTCACATGATTTGTGCACAGCTTTCCACATGATTTAACATGGATTTTAACAAGGCCCTTCATACAACATTGCTTTATCAAACAATATAATTGCAGAAGGAAATATGTCCAGTAAGTTTCCACTGACTTGGAGACCTCAACTGGCACCAGATCAGAGGCTTGTTTTCCAAAAGATAGGACAAGATATATATAAACGAAAACAGCCAAGTCAGTCCATTTGGCCATGTTAACCTGTAACAGCATAAGCACTCAAGAATCCTACTTACCGAAAATGTGTTTAATCACATGTCAAAGTACTTTTCTAAACTGGGGCCAGTGCTTCTTCTTCAAAATCTGGACATCCTAAAAGGAATGAGTCTCCTTCGTTTCAGCTGCTTTAATGCTGCTACAATGTCTCTTCAACCACCAGTGAACTAATGAATTAGGATGTGCACTGCCATACCAACAAAAAAGCACCACCACTTCCCTTTTAATGGCATATTGAATATACTGCACCAATATTTTACTTTCTGTAGACATAAAGACTTACAAGAGTTTTTTTAGTTACATTAATAGCAATAGCGCTAAAATCTTAAGAACTAAGTAGCCTTATATTTAATTATACTTCTATAATTACACTGATTAAATACAGCGTAAGGGACCATAAAGATAGATAAAATATTATGGCTAAAAAACTTCTCAAAAATGACCATAAAATTATTATTAAGCCTGAGGTGAGAAAATTAATATTACACGCATGATTTTATAGGGTTTTCTTATACCACCTCCCCTTCTTGGAGTATCGCATCTGCAGTGGCAGCAGAATTTCCTCCCAGCAGTAATGAAAATGAGAACTAAATATAAAAAACGTTGCAACTTGAAAGGGAGGTCAGTTTAGCTCTCTATACCGAGAGAGTATTTGTGTGCTTGATGCTTCAGGCAAACGCCAATAAAACATATTAAAACACCTCTGAGCTCTGAGCATGCTGGCATACACTTGGGTAGTATTTGTTTCCTTCTTGTTTCCTTTTTCCTTCTCTTCTTTTACAAGTACTCTGCATGACTTCACAGCAATGAATCAAGAATCAGCACAATCCAACAGTCACATCTATTTTCTGAGTAACAATCTAACAGGAGAGATCCAAGGATTTTCACACTGGATGACCAATACTATTATAAAGATAAAAGAATCACAAGAAAAATTCTGACCATGAACTAATCTCAAGGCAAAAAGCTAATATTGGAAATCTGCAATGCCTTCAAAAACAGAAAGGAGGGGATTATAAGGTTACTGGCTGAGCACAAGGGAATAGATCTTTCTGACCTACGTTTGGTATCGATCATTTTAAGTAATAATTTTCCTGATTCTTTGAATTATATGTTTAATTAATTTTATTGCACGTAATTACCAAGATGTATGATAATTATCTGACACATTTCAAGAAATATGGTCTCATTTTACTTAATTATATGATTAATTAACTATGGTACGTAATTGCTAAACTTCAGCAAGATTACATTTCTCCTTTTCTTCCAAAATTCAGAAATCACCCTGAAGTGCTCCTGCATGTGACTGCTTCACGCAAAGAGCTCCATGGTCATCAAAATGTTCATTTGTTCTGCAGGGAAGAAGCCCACAGCCTCCTGCCTATATGTTACATTCACTGTCTTGTTCTCGGTTCTAAAAAAACAGTTATGATTTTTTTCCATGATGGTTGGCTTTGACACAGACACTTCTGGCTGTCTCAAATCAATCACGCTCCATGGAAAGTCTTCCACTACATTTCCCAACCCACTTGCTTGGTTCAGATGCCCGTAGCACATGAGGAGACGTCCCTGAAGATACCAGACTGGTGCAACCCTTCACACGTGGGTCTTGGGTGAAAAGCAGGCAACAGCCACAGCATATCACTTTCCAGTAAATTTGGGTTGGCAGAAAGCACCTGTGTGAGGCCATTACAGCAGGAATGACTTGAACACAATCTTACGTTTTGCTGGAGGCCACAGCAGTCACCAGCTGGGTCACAAAACTGGCACATCAACCATTTCTACTGCAGGCCTTAGCTTCTAGCCATTATATGAACCAGGGTGCAGTATTTTGGATGTGCATGTGAAGAGGGCTCAGAATTGCAGCAGGGAGAAAATTAATAAATCCTATTAACCCATAGCAATCTAGATGAAAATGAGTAACAGCAAATACTGTATTATAGCCCCTACTACATACAAATATATGTTTTGGGAGTTGTACATCCCACCCAAGACTAACCAATCAAGACATACCCATCAAGAATAACCCAAAGGAATCTTCTATACTTCAAGAACTAGTTGAAAATATTCCCAGAAAAGGTAATTTATAACATTAACAGCTTTAACTTGTGATATTTTAACACAAATTGATTGCCTATATTTCTCATGTGTTAGAAGAATTATTTTTCAAAATCATTTCATCTCAACTGAAAATGCATGAGCACACACCCGAACCTCAATCAACAAAATGTACTCCTGCATTTTGAAGGAAATAACAAGTCATTTATTAGAAAGAGCCTTCCCACTTTTCACTAGGTTTCTGCCACTATTTAATACCTGGCACGCAATCTCTGGATTTCAATTGCATGCTAGACACTCCTAATCCAAGTAGTGCTGCCAAGAATCGAAGCAAAGACTGTCTAATGCAGCAGGATCTTATTATAAGCCAGTCCCAAATGACACTTAGAAAAAAAGAAAAAAATCAATCCTTTTTATTTTAATCACCATTTTCCCCTAAATAACAAACTCCCGATTCCTTTACAAACTGATGAGGTGCCCATTCTGCAGGCCACACGCTGCAACCAATTAGTGAGCAAGAAAAGCAAATGGGCGCAAGGAGCTGTAGTGCCTGGCTGGCTCTGAGGCAAAACATAGACCAGGGGGCTCTCCACATCAGTGCCTTGGCAGGCCAGTCACACAGACTGCTCCACGTTTCATGTACAGAACTGCCTATCAGCATTTTACGTGGAGAACCCACCCGAATTTTTTTATGCAGTTCTTAAAAGTAAGGACACTCATTTCCAAATTTCCCTGGTGATTTTTAACGAGGTTCTGAGCAAAACCTGGTGAAAATAAATGCACAGCACTTTGAAAATAAAGGATAAATTATGGAAGCCAATACAATTGTCAAGTTTATACCAGCCACGGTTAAATATTTAATATCTGGAGAATAATCAACTTCCCCAACAGATCAAGTACAGAAGCACAGTCAGCCTCTGGCACCCATGGACAATTATCCTCTCTCATACCTAGGACTCCCTACCCTCCTGCCCAGGTATGACGGCATGCCTTTTTCTGCTCCTCCACCTTCAGAAGTAGCAGGTTCAGAAGAGCCATCACATGCAGCCTCCTGGACACAGCTTCATACTGCAAAAATGACCACTTCTCCCAAAATTCAGAGAGTGCAGAGGTGGTTTGGAACTATGTCTTCTTTGCCATGTCTTGAACAGAGATTTGACAGCTCTTGAGAAGGTGAAGCAATTGACAGTTCACCTTGGCCACTGTAATTTGTCTCTCGAATGCAGAGTTCTTTCTCACTGCAGCATACCCAAGTTAACAGTAAACATCACTAACCTCTCCTTACACCTCTACTCATTCTGCCTGTGAAGTGAAAATCAAACTACTTATCAGGGACCTTTTGTTATCTATATTAACTGGAAGTCCAATGGCTTATACTGCTCTTCAGGAAAGTGGAAGATCTTAAGCACATGTGATGATACTGATGTTAATATACTAAGAATATTGGCCTGGGAAAAAGGGGGACCCAATAATGAAAAAGGGGAAGCCTGCATTTATCTATACATTTTAGGATCTCAGTTCTATCATGCATTCCCTCAATAGTTATACTGCTTCTAAAAATGACTTAGAAGTCTGGACTGCAGTGCCTGCAGTCAGGTTCACCATAGCACTGCTCCTATCTTAAAGCCTTTACAGAATGCCTATTCTTTCTTTAATATGTAAATGACACTGCTGGATTTATTTCTGTTCTGTTTCAATAGTCAACCAGAAATTGGGACTTGTCATTTTTGGTACTTTGTTTCAGGACCTAGACACATGTAGACACGTATTCTGCCAGGTGGCATTTTCTGATAAACATATATCAAGGTATTACACATTCGAAAATACACACGTAAAAATAAGAGGGAGTAATGAAGGCACGGTTTATACCCGACTTCACACATAAACATTCACGCACGCACTATTATGATCTTCAGGAGGGCAGGAGGTGTGAATACATCCACCTGTTCGTCTTGCAGCCAAAGATCCCACGCCTCCTTTCCCTAAAAACTAAAAGCCTCCCCCATACTCCTCTGCTTCCTTTCCCACGAGCCATCCTCAGTAAAGGCACCAGATTCTGGTACACTGACCCTCTGCCGGGTGCGCTCACTGGCTGAGGAAGAGGCACTTGGACAGGCAGATCAGAGAGTGTGTACCATCCCCACCAACTGACTCCATTCAGCACACCTACCTGGCTTACCAACACAAAGAAAAGACACATGCCTTTAGCAATAACTTACCTGCTTTCACCTTTGGTCATTTTCCACATGTCTGGTAGCTTGGCTCCTGTCCCTGTATGGAGCAACATCTACACAACAAATCAGACCTGCCTCAGAGGGTACAGCAAGTCAACCTAAGCATCTTGTAAGTCCAGCACATCACACTTCACAAGCATACGCAGATCAGCCACAACATATGCAGGACAACCCCCAAAGGATGCACCTCACAATGTGTCAGGCTTGCCAAGGCTGGAATTCCAAGGAATCACACCTTGGAATGACCCTTTACAGCTGGCACAAACTAAGTGTGAAAAACACATACCACCCTACGTGGTTCAAGCGATTCCATTCTGGTATTAGACCTCCCGAATAACTCAACTGCAGTACAAAACATAAAGCTGAACTTAAGATTTGTTCCCAAATTTAACTAATCGACCAGACTAATTCTTCTACTTTTGCTTCCTCCCATCCTCTAAAACTAGAGAATTTGTTCTTACGTATTTTCACACTCACTTAGGTAAGGATCTGTGCCTAAATTTCTTATGAAGGGTCCTTGATCTTAGTTTGGGGTTTCTTCTAAATGTTTTTTTTTGTTGGATTTGGCTTTTCATTTTGGGTTTGGGTGTTTTTCCTTGTTCAATTGCTGCACATCTTTAGGGCATCTAATTCTCTTTCCTAAAATAATCACTTGACATAAATATTTCAAAACACATTGAGATAAATGTATGTTTCATTACAGTCAGACTACAATGGAACTTCTGCAGAAGCATTTCTGACACAAAATGAACCTCTGTGATTAATGCTAAGAAAACATTCCATATAATAATAAGGTGCCATAATGATTTCAATGTTATTTTAAAGTGTTACTAAACCATCAATTGCTCTGAAAACAGAGTGAGGCCTTGCAATAGAATTCAAACACACTTTTTATAACACTTAACATATTGCACTATATGAATCACAGTAAATAAGCCCAATGGGAATGTTTACTGAGGCACAAAGAGGATCTGCAGAAGGAACTAGTTTATCATAAACAATACAAATATTTACTCTATTATTTAATATGTGCCCAGCATGTCTATCCTTAATGCAGCATTAGCTGACATCAGGCATATGCCATATGTGCAAATAATTAATTCAAATTATGTTTTCTTTCAGTGTGTTGTCTCAGAAACAAGCTGAATTAATGTAAAGATATATTCAACAGCAAGTACTTAGAGGATCTCTCTGTTAACAATCCAGCCATGTTTGTCTTCAGGAGTACAAAGGTTTTAATACTTCACAGTCATTGTTACTCCAGTGCCAAGGGCTCATGGCATGTGAAACACTCCTAACATGCTCCTTATGCAACCACCGAGATGACTAACACAGTGATTTAAAAGACTGACTTGGCTAAACATTGCTCGTTCTGTAAGATAAAGCTTCAAACATCAAAGTCTTCAGAACACATCCCCCTTCTTTAAACCAAAAGAAAAACCCTGAGATTAAACATGTTTCCAAAGCATCCAGTAGGCTGCCCACAGCAGTTTCCCAGAGTGCAGGGACAGATGAACTGCCCATCTAAACTCAGGTGGTGTGCAATACAGAGACTGGCAGATTATTTCTAACACAGATGACACAGCCTGTAAAAGCGTTCCTGTCAGCCACCACACCACACCTTGACACCATGAGTTACTGCACTGGAACATGCTGTTTGCATGGTATTTCAGGTGCAATTTGCTTAAGAAAAAAACTTATGCTTCAGCCCAAAGTGCTACATAAAATAAGTTGTAAGTACTTCACTAATCTTGAAAAGCATATGTTTTTATAATGCCATTTCTGTAAACCTTTATTCACGCATCTTCTCTGAGAGCTGCATGTTAGTATGTTACGACTGTGTTACTCTTCTGTGTAGATGGTGCTACTGCCTACTCTCCATACCTACTGGCTCTCCTTTTCTCATCAGCTTTTCAGCTGATAAAGAAAAAACCCTGACTGCTGAAAAGGAATTTCTCCATCCCAAAATCAGCTTGGAGAAATGCCATATGCAGCTGCTGAAAAACAGCTTGCCTTGTCCACAATTACAATCCAAGGAATTCTGTAATTCAGTTCTCTTGAAAAGATCCAAGGAAAGGAGACGGTGAGATAACGAAAAGCAGACAGTCTTGTTAAGCATTTGAAAACCCCTAGAGTCATGGGCCCCACCTGGTGTTTTATTCCCCCTTCATACAAAAATTCATTTTCTAGTCATATTTCCCAAAGCTCAGTCCTATTGATATCCAAGCTGCTCATGCTCCCCACACAACTGGAACCCCCACAACTGAGGCTACATATTCATTCATTTAAATACACAAATTTATAATGACACATTAGTTCTACTGAAGGACTGAATCCCACAAAACCCCAGTTTCAAACAGACACTGGGGAAAAGCACACTCCATCTCCCTGTCACGTACCTGGCTCTGATTTGAGCCATGAAAAATGTAGAGGCAGCACCTTACCGACAGGCACCATCTATTTAGGTACCTTAGGAGCCATAAGCCCTTTCTCTGGACTCCTGTGAGGTGCCCAGAAGCACTTGTAGGTTCCTCATCCTTTTACAAACCTGGCCTTTAATATCCGTCCGTTTCCAGAGACGCATTGGGCTTCTTGGCAGCAACTCCCAGCTTATCCATTCAGTACAGCTGCCCAGGTACATCCTGGCACAAAGAGGTTGGGACTTGTAACACAGGTTTTGCTGCAAGAAGAGAAAAGGCTGATGGCAGGGCAGACACTTCTCCCATCCAAACTGGGACAGGACAGGAAAGAATACACTCTACCCTTATTCTGGTATTACAGTATGAAATATAAAGGGAAAATACAAGAGTTGGTGACATGAAGTTCAGCTACGCAAGGACTAAAGTAGGCACTATGGTGTTAAAATGTCTGCAGACATTTAAGTAGCATAAATAGCAGTATTTGAGAGGTGGGCAGTGGTAACATCCGAACCAAACAAAACAGACATAGAAAGAATGAAGTAGAAACTCCCTCCTTTACATTTATAAATGTTTTACATTTTAAGCTCCTGGTCACAGCATGAAAAACCAAATCAGAAGGAAAATCTTGCATATGCACGACAGTCGCCTATTAAGCAACCGACACAGTATCGTGCTCAAATGAAAAACCGTATTAGAAACATACACAGCCAAGACCTACAACACTGCTTTCTGCACACAGTTCTAAAAAACAAATATTAACATTAAAAAAATAACAACAAAAAAATACATTTTTCTTGTGAAATTTCAACATACATTTTTTAAGTTGTACCTCATTCCCAGGTTTACCATACTTGGCCCCATGGAGACACACTGAGCCATTTGTTGTTTGATAAAGCTGCCAAGACTAAGCCAGAAAATTTAGACACTTAGCTTTATTTTACTCTCAACACAGTAAAGTAAGAATGACCTTCCACATGATGCCTAAGGGGCTGAAGGCATTTTCACATCCATGTCAGTCCCTGGAGCTACAAGCTACAAAGCTGTTTCCTGGTTTTCTTCATTAGTTTATTTTTCAAACCATTATAAACTATGCTTTAGTGATCAAACATGGAATACGAGGTAAGAAACCACAAGCACAGGAACCACTTTACAAAGCCCAACAGAGCATGCAACTCATTTTAACAGGCCAGACACAATCTAGCCAGCCCATGACTACAGCAGGATAGGGCTTAAGACCACTAAATACACTGAGGTTTCCAAGGTAAGTCTTTCTCAAAGATAGCACATGCTTAAGGTGACCAGAAGACAGTGATATGTGGTTATATCACCATATGTGGTGATATGACCAGAAGACAGCGATATGTGGTTACATATGTACGCAGTTCTAACATAAATATTTTAAAGCAAAATATTTTATTGCTATTTTACTGAAACTTGGGAACTTTATAGCATGAAAACCTACAATGACAAACTTCTTTAACACATGATCAAACATAGAATCATAGAATAGTTAGGGCTGGAAAGGACCTTAAGATCATCTAGTTCCAACCCCCCTGCCATGGGCAGGGACACCTCACACTAGACCATGCCACCCAAGGCTCTGTCCAACCCGGCCTTGAACACCGCCAGCAATGGAGCATTCACAACATCCCTGGGCAACCCATTCCAGTGCCTCACCACAATTACAGGAAAGAATTTCTTCCTCATATCCAATCTAAACTTCCCCTGTTTAAGTTTGAACCCATTGCCCCTTTGTCCTCTCACTACAGTCCCTCATGAAGAGTCCCTCCCCAGCATCCCTATAGGCCCCCTTCAGATACTGGAAGGCTGCTATGATACTGGAAGGCTCTATGGTACTGGATATGCTATGATACTGGAAGGCTGCTATGCAGCCTTCTCTTCTCCAGGCTCAACAGCCACAACTTTCTCAGCCTATCTTCATACAGGAGGTGCTCCAGTCCCCTCATCATCCTCATGGCCCTCCTCTGCACTTGTTCCAACAGTTCCATGTCCTTTTTATGTTGAGGACACCAGAACTGCACACAATACTCCAAGCGAGGTCTCATGAGAGCAGAGTAGAGAGGCAGGATCACCTCCCTCGACCTGCTGGTCACGCTCCTTTTGATGCAGAAGAAATGTATATGACAGCTTTTCTTACCCAGAGCACAAGGGGTTACCATAGACAACAGCAAAGTCATGCTGAAACTATGAAAAATACCTTGATGGTGTCCTTTTAAAGTCGTAATTTACTATGGGAAATCAGCATTCACAAGCATAAATTTGTTTCTGTATAATTCACTGCCCAGTGACATTTGATTCCTTCCTAACAAATCTGTATTTAAGAGGAAAGTCATAAAATTGAGACAATGGCAATGACTAATTCATGGGTTACTGCTCCATTAGCAATTAATAAATTCACCCAGCAACATCCAGAAACCAGTCATCTGCCACTTTTTTTATATTTCATTTCATTTTCTGTATCTTGCATATCCTCTGGGGCCATCATACATAGCGCCTTTACCTTGCTTGCAGAAAACTGGTAATTCCTCATTGTACTTCAGTGTTTTGTGCATCATCTTCACTGCATTATTAAATGCATATGAAATAAATACATCTCATAATGTGGTGGAGTGCGTAGTACTTCACAAAGGCTCAACTGTTTCACAAATAGCTATCAACTTTCTCATGCTCAGTGTGTTCATCTATATTTCATCATCCAGGATGGAATTTAATTTGCTTGGGAGTATTTCAGCCTTACAAAAGCTCCAAAAGAAGTTCATCAAACCCAAAGGGGAGTCTTTGAATCATATTCGTGATAGGAGACATACAACGAATGGACCCTGACAACTTCCATCTCTTCTGCCACTTAATGAGCAGCCACCTGAGGCAGTAAAAACTGTGGTGGAGGCAAAAATATTCCAAAATAAAAGAACTTTTGAAGAGATCACTTTGCCGTTTGGACCCTTCCTCCCTTGCAGTAAGCCAAAGGCCCTACTGATCCAAACTGACAGCGAGAGAGGACGAAAGGCAGGTTCTTGAAGCAGGCAGGTGCTAAGCCACTTTGGGCTTTACAAGTTGCAGAAAACACGGTACTCTATTATTTGCTGCAGAACGCATTTCATACATGAATATAACAATACATCACACACAGTCTTCACCAATCAATGCGCTGTCCCTGTAAGAACTGTCAGTCAGAAGTGTTAGCTGTAACGTCCTTCCTCGTTATCTGTCTTATGGTTCTAAGGGCTAATGAAGATATTTGAGCCAATTTGCATCTCCTAGCATTTAAGGAAATGAAAAAAGATTCTGTCCACAAGCCACCTCCCCTTCTATAGCTGCACCTATGAGATAATGAGCAATAGTTCTGGACCCAAAACTAGGATATTCCACACAATTCCCACAATATTTCCCTCTAACTCTCTATGCAGTCTGAGCTAATGCAGCTGATCTTACATTGTATTGTTTCTTCCCATGTATGCCTTAATATTAGCAGATATTATGACGTTGCACAGAAGGGAACTCTAATAGCGAGTAAACAGGCTCTGAAACAGCAAAAGCTCAATATTCAAGTAGAAATAAAGAACAATCAAACAAAAAAAAACACAACTGACACCTGCCTGTGCTGATCCACTAGCATCCACTGGAACATCCTCATAGAAGCGACTCTCAATTTCACTCATATATAAGTTATATACCAATGTCACTTCAACAAAGCCTAGTTTATGTATGCTGGTGGGTAAGGAATCCCCCACTCCGGTGCTGCAATCTCCCCACTGTTTTAGGCTATTCTGTGCAACAGTATCAACAGTAGCGCAATTCTCAGTCTGGGAGGGATTTTCAGGGAGTCAGAGAGGGCTTCTGGTTACACAAAACATGGCATCACTCAGCAGGCAAAAATCTGCCCCAGATTACACAGCTATAATACACCAAAAATCTAAATATCTGAAGGGGGCCTATAAGGCTGCTGGGGAGGGACTCTTCATTAGAGACTGCAACGACAGGACAAGGACTAATGGGTTCAAACTTAAACAGAGGAAGTTCAAGTTAGATATAAGGAAGAAGCTCTTTACTGTGATGGTGGTAAGGCACTGGAATGGGTTGCCCAGGGAAGTTGTAAATGCTCCATCCCTGGCAGTGTTCAAAGCCAGGCTGGACAGAACCTTAGGCAACATGGTTTAGTGTGAGGTGTCCCTGCCCATGGCAGGGGAGTTGGAACTAGATGATCTTAAGGTCCTTTCCAACCCAAACCATTCTGGGATTCTGTAAGTGTTATATAGATTCTGGTGGCTGTGTACAGAGGTGGCAGATTTCATTTTAGCACCAACAGTCTTCCTGTAACAATCTATCAGATTCCTCCAGCGCACTAACCAGGACAGTCCGTACTTATTGGCACTGCTTAACTCAACTGTTTGCTACAGAGATACAGTGGGAAGAGAGGAGCCACCTCGTATTTGAAGTGATTATCCCAGTTCATATCGACTGTTTAGCATTTCTTGAGAAACCCTCAAAAGCTTCAACACTTTGATGAAACTTCCTTGAAAAAGAGATCAATAATTTGCTACGCTGCAAAATTTAATTCAATTCCTGTTGATAACAAGAAGGTACAGGAGTGTGATGTTTGATTTTGTCTGCTACACTTTCTGGTTTTAAATCTTCCTACCCGTATTACCTTCGTTTGCTTTTCCTATGGCCTTTGCTGCATCACATATGGCAGTACCTCTCAAGGTATGTAACACCTGACGTTTTTAAGAGGGTAACCGAAAAAGAGCTTTGCTAATACCATTCTGTATCAGTTTTATTATACAAATCTCATTTTCGCTCCTTTTTTTTCTTACCTTCATCACTGGAAAGATGGAAAATGAAGAGTTTCATGCCAGTATTTTCACATATGTTGTTTTCCAAAAATTCACCTTAAACATTATGAGGCCCTTTTTTAATAAGCAGCATCACCTCAAGTATTTCTCCTCTGTTTGCCTGGTAACACATAAAAAAAGGAAATCCATAATTTTACTGAAAGAGAGGTCAGTTGCAACCCAGAATCTGCAAAAAGGTGTCTTTTTTTGTGTCTTCAGCTAAGATTAGCTCGATTCTGTGGATAGTGAAATGGCTGCAGTTATGTCACATAACTGGTAATGGTATCACTGGATCTGGTAATGGTGCAAAACTGAACTACAACTTTGAGACTTGTACTTTTGAATTCTGACATGTCGCTATTAAAGGGGCATCATCCGCAGAAGGTTGACACAGCATCACATCAGTAACCTCACAAAACAGCAGGCAAAGTCAGACGTTTGGGGTTTTTTGGTTGGTTGGTTGGTTTGGTTTTTTACATCTCTTTCTCTTGCCTCCTCTCTCTTCAGATTCCATGCTAGTGTTTCAGCACTGAAATTTTCATTCTTACTGGTCAGGTTTCTGCTGAGACAATTACTTTATAACCAGTCCTTCACAATAATTTTTTGTGATACTCCTCTGCAGGAGGAGTATAACTTTAGTGTCACTGTGAATATGATCCCGTATATCCATAGCACTGAATTTATAGCACACATGTGGAAAATCTTGTAAACTGCCCTTCTCTTGACAGACTGTGCAGTAAACTGTATAGTATTTTAATTAATTTCTTAATTACAAACCTAAAGTGTAGTAGTTGAAATCTCACATGCATGCACAGCAAATATTGTTGCTTTAGCCTGACTAACACAAGTCAGATCAAGGCAGAAATGCTCAAAATAAGTAGAACCAGCTGGAAAGATAGATACTGGCTCTTGCCTGCTTTTACTCACTTCCTTCCTTTTTTCCTTCTCTGATAACTACAAAATTACTTTTTCCAAGCCCTGTATTTTAACCTTCTAGAAATCTCAGAAGCCTGAAATACTGCAACAGAGGAATTAATACTAAAACAGGGACATTTGGTAGACTGAGTAACTTAGCAGCTGTATTTCATGATAAAACGTAATCATTTGTGTGTTTGTTGTCACTAATTGATCCAGGTAACTGCTGTCACAGGGCAGACACACGTGAAGCCGGACATCCAGGCGCTGTTAGCACCTAGTCATGCAGAAAATCCCATTTCTGCAACATGATTACAAAGTAAATACATCTCTCTCTCGGATTTTACTCTTCCAAATACGAGCTTCCATTGCTGATCTTTACCCTTCTAACCACACACAATATTGACTTAACCGCCTAATAGCCACCGTACAGTGACAAGGCTACTTTAAAGAATGGCACAGAAGACCAGTCTATTACTTCAGGCCAAGCAACTATCTGATCTTAATTCCAGCAGCAGCCAGATGTGGGTGCCCTTTGGAAGAATTCATGGCCTCTCCTCCCCTCCTCTGAGACTTTCTAACAGCTGCAGTTCAGGGCATTTCCTGCACTTGATGGAGTAGCTGTATTTATTAAATCCCAATGGATCTCTTAAGTCCTCATTCAATTCTCTCCTTGAACATCACCTTTGCTTTGCTCACCCCATCTTTTTGGCTTTACATTCCAATCCTAGTGTTTGTTTCCTCACAAAATATTTTAATTCATTAAAATGCATACAATTCATTCAATTAATACTTTCTCTCGAAATCACTCTATGAAACTACTGCCTTATGCAAATCAGAGTAAAAATTCATAGAAAGGTTGATGTTGGAAGAGATCTCTAGAGGTGACCCTGCTGGTTCAACCCCACTGCTTAAGCAGAGTCACTTGGAGCCCGTTCTCAGGAGCATGCCCAGGCAGCTTCTGAATATCTCCAAGGATGGAGACTCCACCACACTCCTGAGCAACCTGCGTCAGTGTTCGGTTCAGATGGAACCTCCAGTGTTTCAGTTTGTGTCCATTATGTCTGGTCACTGGGCACCACTGAAAAGAGCCTGGCTTCATCTTTGCACCCTCCCTTCATGTATTGATCTAGATTGATAAAGTCACCCGAGCCTTCTCCTCTCCAGGCTGAACAGTTTCAGCTCTCTCAGCCTCTCCTTGTAGGAGAGATATTCCAGTCCCTTCCTCATCTTTGTGGATCTTCACTCGACTGTTCATTATGTCCATGTTCTTTTTTACTGAGAGCCCAGACTGGACACAGTACCCCACGTGTGGCTTCACCATTTTAAGAACTGATGAGTTTCTTGCACTGTTTGGGAACATCCCAAACACTTTTTTGACACCATTTCAAGCTTTGCTGAAAGATAAGGTAGAAATAATGGTTTGGAAGGTGTTCTCTTAAAATACTTGGGGGTTCTTCCCTGATCCCCCATGTGCCTAATAGCTTGGACTTGACAAATCTCAACCAAAGTATTTCAGAAGGATGAGAGAGCAATGCTTATGGCTGACTTAAGCACATTCATTTGAGTCACTACAGCAGGGACTCTAAGTGCTACATTCACGTCTCCCAGGCACCCACAAAGAGGCTAAGCATGGGACCAGCAAGGAGCTAAACAAAGTCCTATGCTCTCTTCAGCAAACAGAGCTGACAGAACCTGAAGAGCACAGGCCATGTCTTCTCAAACACTGTTACAAAGCTCATTTTTAACACGTAACAATTAGACATGCCAGCCACTGTAATACTGAGGACTGCTGGAACAGGTTCTGGCTGCAGAGTGCTGTTCTCTGCTGCAGAGGTAGGAATAGCTGGTCAGCAGCACTGACCTACCACTGGGAACTGAGCTGTTCATGCACCCAGCCAGCCTCTGCATCACCCGCCATGCTCCCCCGGCTGTCAGGCTTCATCTGCTTCACATTTCCCAACCACAGTTAAAACATGCACCAAGCCTTTCCAAGCAAGGCCCATTACCTGAGCTCTGGAAAGATCTATGGCTAGCTAAATACTTCATTTTCGGGTGGCTGAAATAAGGTGAGAGTCTGCCACTCCTACTTCATGGAGGCCTTTTGTCCATTTCTTCTGCTCTCACATTAAATATACGCCTTCTATTAACAACTTGCAACCAAAGCAAAAGCACAAGATTTTGAGAGAGGAGTTCTGAATGAGTTAAGGAAGAATCAGACTCATGCACAGCCGTACACATGAGAGCTGGCACCAGCCAGCTGGCAGGGGCTGCTCTGGAACAGCCTATGCAGCCTGCACCAGGGCTGCTCCTCAACACACACACTGCAGAAGCAGGCAGGAGGGATGTGGAGGCATCTTACAGAGCAGGACCAGTCCTATTCTGTTGATCCAGAATATCCTGACTCTCACCTTTATCGCACGAGCTTTCTGTGCAACACTATCAACAGAAGGTTATTGCCCACAGCAGGCAGAGTTCTGTTGGTTTTCACTTTAAGTACCCTTACTAGCCAGACTGTCTCTCAAGCTCTAATGATGCCTCTCATTCAATGCAAAGTGCAGCACTGTTGCACTGGTGCTACAGTTGTATATGCCAGATACGTCAGATTAAGAAAAAAGTAAAGAAAAAGCTGTAATAATGGTGCAGTCTCCTGACAATACATTTATTTCTGCAGTATAAAATAAAATTCCTCAATCTCAAAAACTATTAAAAGGTTGTATTTAAAATGCATGAAGCATTAAAAAGACATCAAAATTAAAATAATCTCATAAATCTCTTCATTTAAAAGACTTACTAGAATACAGACAGAGGCAGAAAACAGCTGCCCTGCAGACTAAAGCAGTAAATTATGACTATTTTAACTTTTTTTCATTTTCATCATTGAAATTTTCCTCACAGACCTATTGCAGTTGTATAAAAAGACCAACTGCCCCTATATTTAACATGTGAATAGTAAATTATTTTTCCGTGGACTTCACAACAGATAAGCTGTATATTCTTTCAAATGTCAGCAGACGATGGGATCGTTCCCAGACAAAGGAGGTGGGGAGTGTTTTCTGAAATCAGTATTGCATGCAAAACTACAGAATTAATCAGCGATTCATTCTCTTCCACAAAACAGCAGCGGGACACTGCAGCAATTGCCGACTCCAGAGCTCCAAACTCCTCCCACACACTCCTGGCTATTATTTTTAACAGAAGCCCAAAGTTAGGCTTATTTAAATATCAGCAGGCTGACTTGTAAAGTGCTGAGCATGGAACAGCTCCAGGAAGTTTGCTTATTTAGGAAGCTTAACATGGCCTTAATAACCTACATTTAGTCAAGAGTTAGGCTTCTTTTAGAAGCAAAGGAGAACCTTCCTCTCATTGGGTAGAACTGGGAATGGCACAAGAGGATTTGAGAGCAAAAGGAGAAAGATCAGCCACGTGAGACAGAGGAATTAAAATTTGCTTCATTATCAATCAGTGACATTCACCCTTTTAAAAATGACTGTCAAATTATATTTTTCAGCAAGTGCCCTCTCTCCTCAGCCCAACATTTGTCAGTCTTGATACCAGAGCATTCCTTGGAGTACAATTAAACGCTCCTGCTGATTGCTCCTCAAAGTAGCTCACTCAGTCCAAGGAGAAGGCAAACTAAAAACCTGAGGGAAGGAAATTTCACACCACTTATCCCTCATCTCATGTGGTCTCCAGCAGTATGATCTTTGCACAGCCAGGCTGCTGATATCCCAGCAGATTACAGCAGGAAATGCTAAGGATCCACAGAACTAGGGAAATGAAGAACAGCAGCAGTGAAGCTACCAAGGGGAAGGGAGGGGAAGAAGTTAAATCAAGAGGATAAAGAGTGCTCCCACATAACCATTTGCTGGTTTTGCTTCACTGCAAATTATATCATATGATATTATAAACCACTTTTCCTGACAGCAATGTGCATTACTGTGCACTTTAACTTCCTTCCTGCTTACAAGAGATAAGATTAGTAAATGTTTGCTTTATTAACAACAAGTTGAAATGCTATTAAACCAACTTAATTGATGGTATAGTTACATGGAGTCTGCTTCTTGTTTACATTTTTCAAAACTTACACCTGCAACAGAAGTTGACTTCTCTCCAGAAACAACATAAATAAAAGCCACCCACATCCGCCGTTCCAATTCCATGCACTTGCTTCCAACCCCAGAGCCTGTTCAGATTGTGCAAAGCTCCTTAGCTAAAACTCCAACAAGGATAATGGAAGTGTCAAAAGATAAAAACTCCTTGTACCTTATTCATCTTTCTCACTGCTAGATTACCACCATGTCTGGTCAGTGAGTTTCGTCTTTTGGGCTCCAAATAAGGCAAGTAGTCAACCAGAAGGCACAGTTCTAAACCCAGTGGGTTAGTGCACCATCAATAAAAAAACACTTCTGCCCTTCTTTTATTTTAGCCTTAGGTTAGCTTCCTCATGAGTGGCTCTGGATGCTTCTGTAACCTTTCCTGCAAAATGCTTATGCAGAAGAACACTGTATGTTGTACAGCTGCTTCAGGAAACTGCTGATAACGGCAAGCTCAAACGTACATCACTAAGAGCACACCAACTCTCTACTGGAAGCCCACAGAAGAGGAACTATTTGGAACAGAAAAACTTTAACTGCCAGTGTAAACCGTAAAGGATGATGGTGCTGCTCATCTGACAGTGCTCTTCTTTGAGTTTGTTGGTTCCCTCACCCTATGCCTGCACCAAACGCATCATTGTTATTTACAGCAAACAACATAATTTAAAAGTTAATCCATTCTTTCTAAGAAAGGCTGCAAAGCAAGGCAATTATACAACTCTCTAAATGTAATTCCCACTTAATATAAATATACCAGATAAATTGCAAGCCAGGTCTTACTTAGCAATACCTTGACAAGCAACATTTTTATACCCTTAATTCATTACGTCTCCAATTGATCAGTCTCTTATCTGATTGTTATAAGAACGCAACGATTGGTACATACTTGTCAAGACCGTCATGCACAAGACAGTAAAAGCCCAAATGAAATTCAGCCTTTTCTTAATAAAATCCATCAAAACCTATTTTTTATTTACAGCTAATGATCATACTCAAGCTAATACAGTCTGCAGAAAGGCAGTCAGTAATTATGTTTCCTTACAGCATTTTTTCTTTTAACAATTTTGACATAATAAATTTTGATGTCTGCTGGAATCATATCAAAATTGTAGCCATATGACTGTAAGCTCTATTACACTAGACAACATGATGGGGGGCTGACTGGTACATAAGGAATTTATCCTGATTACATGATATTATTTTACTGGTCACCTGCCTAGTACAGTTTGAGAGTGAAATATAAGTTTGTATTTTGGACTTCGAATGTCAGGAAAAAAAAAGCAGAGTAGTATTTCTTATGACTTATGAGATAAAGCAAGAGAAACCACTTCACATAGCAAACTAAGTTTGAAGGATTTACGGAACTAGGTCCTCTGTAACCCAGGGTAGCCTCATTCATATCAGCAAAAACTACTGCCCAAGAATCTGATGCTCTGGCATCTTATACAGTATCAAGGTTCTGTAGAAATTAAACCTCAGTGTTACCAAAGTACCTCCATCCCTCTTTGTTATGAAGGAGAAAGCCAGAACTGGATATCAATGTCCATACCATACACTAAAAATGAGATACACTTTCTTTGTGGGCCTGTGAAACCACTTTTTCATTCACTTGCATACTCAGATCCAGTGAACAGGGGACCCACCAGAGCAGAAATGGTCATAGTGGCCATGGCTAAGCAAGAGAATTCCTTGGCATAAAGAATTACTTCTTTTCTGAAGTGCAACTGTACTGTATGTATACCCACAAAACCCATTCTTTCTCCTTACATATATATATATACACACACTCACACACATATACATACTTTTACACACATCCAGTGTAGTGCAATCTGTGAAAGACTGCAGGATGGAATTCCCCATTGTCAGACTTATCCTGCAGGAAGAGAGAAGCTGCCTGTAAAACGCATGCAAAGATATTTGCTAACATTACACATCCCTTCTGTAAGGCACAACTGTGCAAACAGTTTAAGGTCTACACACTGTTAAACCCTTATCCCTGAAGATGCTGTGAGCATTCCAATTAATTTTAGACTTCATTTAGTAACTTGAATACACTGGGTAAGCAATCATTACAGCATCCTGCAGAGTGCTTCACACAGCTCCGTACTGTATGAAGTGAAGGCTCACCCTTAGATACAAGGTGCAGGAAAACACAGTAAACTGATCTTTAGCTGTGTATTAGCAGGGCCTGGATGTGCACCCTGAGATTGGAAGGTTCCACTCAGACTCGTGGAGAACATCAGAGAGGCAGGATAGAACAGAGCTGCATCCCCAGGCCAGCCCCGCTGCCTCCCACTGACCACATTTCTTGTGAGGAGGGTCACTAAAGCTGCTCAGAGAAGCATCTGCACTCAGTGCTCCTATATGGAGGCAGCCAGTGCAGCCACCTGCGGTCCCTGTGAGGCACCTGTGACCCCCCTTCCAGACCAGGAATCAACAGAGCAGGTCACTCAGAAGGAAATATCATGTATCACCTATGATCCTGAGGGAATCTGCAGTGGTATATATTTTCTAGGGTGTTCTCCTCAACTGGTTTCTCTACTGCATTGCTTGAAACCATGCATACAAAACCAGCATTTCAACTAACATATGGTACCACACACCAAGGCCAACTGCTGTGAGCAGGGATCTTTTTACCTCCACTTTCCTGTCTAATGGGACCTTAAATTGCCCGTTGGCTTGACTTTTCTAATTTTTCTATTTTTAGAAGGCATCATACTAGCGAAAACACACTGGAGTGTCGATGTGGGAAGACAGGAAGATCCCAGATGGTGTCAGTTGTCATAGCTTCACTTCAGTGTCATGACAACTCACAGCAGCTGAGAGCCTCCACTCCATTTCATCACATTGAATATTATGTTACATTTTAATGCATATTTACTAGACTGACATTTGTCCCCTAGCTTCAGCAGTGAAGCTTTGATTTAGCTTAACGCATACGCTAGGCTGAAATTCCTGATTATCCAAACTCTTGATTATCTTCTGGGTTTAAGACACTCCCATGAGGCCCTCAGATAACCATGTTTTCCCTGTATTACACAGCAGTCTTATAACCACATTATAATGCAGTTTTGTTTCACCTATAAAGGTCAGGGCCATAATACAATTTAGCAGTGAGGGTAAAATACGATTTACTTCCGTCCACAGGCAAGACCAAATCATGTTATAACGCTGAGGGTAAGGAAAAAACTATCAGGTTACAGCACAATCCTCCAAAGTCATTTTGCCTGTTACAACCATAAACTCTGCGTTAGCACCTGATAGCAGAGGGAGCACAGTACTTAAGCAGGGTATCACGGTTCCCGGGAAAACCATAACTCTGCACGCCGCTAAAGGAAACCATAATTTCTACTGCTGAGAGTGGCCAAGACCTCTACAAGCCCCATCTACTGAAATCAATGAAGCCAGAAGAGGCACGGAGGTCACTAATTAATTGTTTCTGTGGAACAGTTCATGATCCCATAACTACCAACATAAATATTCATTTCGCTCCAACCCAAACCACTGGGACCTCCTACAGAGCTTGTGCTAGAAGATGACAAAGGACCTTCTGGGAGCATTCAGCAGTTCAGCTGCTTTTAATTGGCAGATGGTCCCACTGGGCTATTGCCATGCAAGCTTGAGCTCCAGATGCTCCAATCTACCTAAGGTTTGGATTCGAACACCACAAAGCATAGGAATCGATTCCCATGCAGCCTCTCTGCTCTGTCACACCAAGCAATTCCCAGTTGCGGCCAGGGTCTAACCGCATGTTCACACCCAACATTCCTCTTCGAAGAGCTTTAGAAGGAATAAGGCAGCAAATTCTGAATTTGAAACTAGCCTGAATGGTTTTCTGACTGCTTTCACACAGCCATGAGCTACGATGTTACCTTCATGGTCAGTCTGCTAGGCCATGTTCCTGGTGTTATGTTTGCCTTCTTAAAAAAAACACTTAGCTCTGCAGTCAGCCTGGGATCTCAGTTCAGCCGCCCAAGCCATGCCATCTGATAGTGCCTACAAAAGGCTGCATCCAACACAGTATCTACGGGATGCCTGCACCCTTCTGGACTAGCAGGTAGAGGCTGTCCTAGCATGCATTGAATGGCATTAGCCACCTCAGTTCAGGCAACTGAACTTTCCTTGGTGTTTCCTTTATTTAGTTTCCACAAAAATCAATAGAGGAGGACACAAATTTTAATAACACTTTTAAACTCCATTGATTTAGGAACAAGGCAAAGGCAAATTAACACAAATTTCAACCCCAGGGTTCAAAATGGGAGGAACATTTCTTTCTCTGCCCTAAGACCTCAGTATTTCACAGTATTTTCTTCGACCTTTTAAAAAGCAGCTTATATACAGATTCTAAGATAGCAAGTACTGCATTTAGATATGCTGAAGCATAGAAGTTAATTAAAAGCATCATCCTGATAAACAACAAACGTAACTCTTACAGCTGAACTTCAAAAATCTGTTTAAATGAGTGCTATAGAACTTGATGTGGAGAACAGTCCAACCATGCAGGCAAGTACTTGAAACTCAGGAAAGCTAATTCTATCAGCTTGTAACCCTACTTGATTCATTTAACTTACCTGTGCCTCAGTTTCCTCATTAGTAAATGACAACAGCTACTCAGATTTGCACAGCACTTAAGGCAATGGCTGGCCACACCACATTTTCAAACCACAGTGACCTGCCCTGCAAGATCCACACAGGGGACAGGGACCATGTAATTAAGAAGACATGAACAGAGCTACTTGGGCTTCTCAAGGTGTGCAAGAACAGCCCTTGCTTTTTACTCTTCTTTGTTAAAACGCTTGTTCCCTAACAACAGTGATTTGTAGGTGTTTTGTATTCATTGTAAAATGCACAAAACAACAAAGAGTCGGGAAGATCATAACAAAATTTATTTAAGATGCAATTCTAACAAAGTTCTTCCTATACACAAAAAAGTAACTGACAGTGAATGTTTGGTAACTTTGACATGAAAAAAAGGGGAGAGATAAAATGCTTTTATGCAAATTTGATTTCCCTATAATAATCTAGAGCTATTCTGCTAGAAGGAATTATCTCCGCAGGCTGGCAGCTGCAGTAGGCAGTGAATTAAAAATGGCTCTGTATATGGGAAAATCTGTTCTATAACCAGTGCTATTCTTAGAGAGGACATCAATCTCACCAGCTCCCACGATGCTCTCTTCGTGTGCATGACACACCAGTATGATGTAGAAACTCCCATTACATCACTGACATTGATTTCCTGAGCACGAGGAATACACCACTGACACGCAGGGAAAACTGTTCCAGGAGAGACTGTACGATTTTGTATTTTTCCTTTAAAAACTCTGCAGCAATAAGTGACCTTATAAAAAAAAAAATCTCAACAATGATTCATCCAACTGGACTTGAAATGAACTGCACATTCTCACTGCAAGGCTCCAGTTTCTGCTGGCTGTTTTTATACAATAAGCTCTGCTCCCAGGTCACAAGACATCAAGATCAAGATATTGCGTGAGTTTCCTTTGAACATTAAAAAGGCACATGCTACAGGAAAGCATTTTAAGTAAGCAACCGCTGCAGTTCTACACACAAAATGTCACTGTTACTAATGATGCAGCTGCATGACAAAAAACCAAACCAACATACATCATGCCACATAAGATTGTATTTCAGTCTGCACTTGCATGCTCAATGTAGGACCCAGTCTCACTGTCAGATCAAATGGAGTTATATTGTAAATAAGTAACACCTCCTATGCACAAAACAATGATTCCCAGCTACGTCTGACTCTAGCATTTCCTCAGTAATCTTTGTCCTCACGCTTCACACGTACGGTAATCCTTCTTCTGCTATGTCACATGCACTGTAAACCGTCCTGGCTTGAGTGATGGATTTGAAAATTAAACAACCTAGGGGCCTTACTGTTTTTAAAAACCATTTTATGTATCATTTTAAAATAACTTTAGGTAACCTGACACAAATGCTAAGCTACCGGATCTATTAATTCCAGATTTACTCTCCTATGTTACAGTTTTTCCCAACAAATTGACTTGCAGAAACGTACAAACTGCACTGAAAAAAACTAAACACAAAATAAATGGAAAATATACCACAACCTCTCCAATTAATTAATATCTGGAGATCTCCCATATCTTCAGCACTTGCACGAGGCACAACAGTTTCCAAAACAGAAGATACCTTGTCTTTAAAAGATAAAATTTCCTCAAAGACTGAAGTAAGACAGCACAACTTAACCAGACAAATAAAATTTGATGTTGCTCATCAGCACTAAAAAAGGCTTTAAAAATCATGAGCCCCCCCTTACATCATCAAACTCTGTCTGCATGACCTAAACACATCACTCTACTGCTGAACTGATGTCCTGAGAGTTATCCCATTGCCTTCTTCTGGGGGTTTGTCATTATGACAGCCTGGGCTTCCTGCTGACACAAGCACACATACCTCCACCTCAACCTCTCGGGTGTTGCAGGGATAACACTGAATGCATTGCGCTTCTCTGGGAGCTCCAAGCCTGATGACTCTGTGGGGTTAATCTAAAAGACAGCTGCATCCATTTGCTCATTTCTCTCTGTGGATAAACTGCAAATTGCATTTGAGAATAAAATAAGTTATTTCTAACCTTTCAGCTGGCAGCCAGTATCTTGGTAAAAAAGGACATAATTTATGACACTGATGATGTGTGGCTGCTTTCCAGAGACTGTAAACCAGTTTCCAGCCTGCTTTAATGCTACTTTAACAATCAAAAGAGTTTCACTATTTAAATAAACGTTAAATAAAATGGAAGCATTTCAGTGAAGTTGCTCTCTGGATTGTTAGCTCACAGCTCGGTGGCTCCTAGACACTCTCGCAACACATCAGTAGCAGCAGTGGTTTATTCCCCACACTTGGAATACTACACTCCTCTTGCCTCCTAACCCTTAGGTCTCCAAATAGGAAAGAAAACATTCAGTGAACGAGTCTGAATCCAGAATTTGCTGATTCCAAAGCATCCACTGCAGGCTGGAGGAATCCACACAGACATTCCCTTCTATTTTTCTGAAGTCCAGCCCCAAAAGAGAAGAAAAGCTTCTGCAGGACCCAGGCTCATTTAATGACTCTACCCTGATTTACATTACTTAAAACTACTGCAACAAAATTTTTCTACTTAAAGAGACAGGGCAGAAAATTGTAACACCTCCAACCCTTTTAAATTGAAGTCTGCTCTTCACCAGCTTTGAAGTTAGCACCCAGAATTGAGGTCCAAGGCATACTCTTCTAACAAACTCATTCTTTGCATCCACTATTAGCCCAAACCTACAGTTCTCTATGAAGGGATAAAAGAGAATCAGGTCATTAAACTGCAGCATCTTGCAAAGGGATATAGATGATGCCCTTTCCAGATAAAGCATGACTGTGCAACAGTAACAGCTTATCTGTGGCTTCCAAGTTAAAGTCATCATAAGTGCTTTACTTGTGACTTTGGTATGGAGTCACCCTTCTAGGTTTATAACAGGATCCCTGTAGCAACCCATTAACTGTCAAATGGAGACCTGCTGAGATGCATAACCTGTGCTTTTCATTAACTAAGTTCTGTCACCCACATCCTTACTGCTTGAAGATGCACTTCTACAGAGGAGCAACATTACCACAGCCCTGTGACGAACCAGCCTTGTGATGTTAATGATAAAATGTTTTTGCTCTCCTTTTGCTCCTCTGAGCTCTGAAAAGCTTACCCAAGTGAATTCAATTCAACTTTTACGTCATCACCAGAACTGCTTGCTAAACCAGAATCAGTTACCTCTGTGCAATCTCACAGTGGGTTGAATGGATCTGTCTGCTCAACAACCTTACTCACTGGGAAGAAATGTTAAAAAGAATAAACCTCAACTTCATTTGCCAAATTCAACACTAAAAAAAATGTGTTTTGTAAATGAAGCGGCTATTGTACAAAAAACATTGGGGCAAGAAACAAGAAACCAGGTTTTATTTATGAAATATCACTCTTCTGCAGACAAACACCATAAAAATGATTTATTTATCTAATGTGGCTAAAAGTTCACTTTCAGCCATTTCTGTCCTGCCAGGATAGAATCTGAGATCTTCTACTCAGAAGCACAGGAAACAAACAGAGGTCGCACATCCATCTGAGATTATCTGATGGTGAAGTTGCAAGAATAATTCAAAGCCTTAGGTCTCACTGTAACAGATAGTGCACAAAAACTCACCTCGTAATACCTGCACAAATCTAAGTTATTTGCAGGGTATCTTTTAGAAAAACGTTTTGTCTTGATTGAGGGATGTCAGCTGGCACAGGAGTTGCTGCGTGATGAAAGAATTAGATTTGCTGATAACCTGTAAAAATACCAGTTCTCTAACTCCAGCTACTATCCACTGGATGTTACGAGCTACATCTTTATTTCCAGACTGAAGAACTCCCAGCAGAAATCCTCTCCTGATGGATGTAAGGGCAAAGCTGGAGAAAATACTTTCTAAATAGACAGACAGAGAAGCACCTGCACCAAGACAGATTTTGTAAGTTATTGAGGCTATTCCTAAACTTTCACTTTAATATGTGCAGCACCAATGGCCAACTTCTGTACTCACTTTTGTCACTGGTATTTATTCTCAAATAAATTCTGGTCTAAATGCTGGAATAAAAGCATATTGTCACTGCTGGCCCTTGTGTTTCTGCCTTTATTTCTTACCTTTGTCAACTGGTTTCAGCTTAAACAACAGCTAAACCTATATTTAGTTGTTTTAAGAGAAAAAAAAAGAGAGAGTTTCAGTGAGTGACTGGAGAGAGCAATTACAGCATATACCACCTGACCCACCTTCATCTATGAAGTTCTAGTTAAACTGTCATCCAGTTCTTCCAGCGAGTGGCTACAAAATAAAGACATCCCTTAGCTGATAAATAAAATGCAGAGTAGCAATCCACCTTCTTTCCTGTGTGTTAAGGTTTCAGTGGCTCAAAAATAGCAAACCACAGTTGGCTCCCACCAATCCAGCTAAAAATGGCTTCCTGATGCCTGCCTCTCAATTATATGCTTGATGTTTAAATTACATGAGAAAACGCTTAGTAATCCAGCTGCTGTTCGTCTAAAAGTTCAAGACTTTAAAGAGCCACAGTACACACCAAATCTACAAACCCTTGCCGCCTACAGCTACGTCACACTCGCGGCCCAAAAAATGCCTTGGCGGGCGCTCCGAGGTGGAGGCACAGTGACACCTAGTGCTCCGCACCCAGCTGCGCGCCCACCAGGCACATCTGGAACCCAGCGCCCGTCCTCCGCACACCGCTGCTGCACCCAGGAACTGCCGCTCCTGACTCCCGAGCGGCTCACGGTGTGGATAAAAGAAGAAAAGCGCCCCCAGAAAGCAGGAGAGGCACCGTCGAGGCGGCCTGCATGCAAACACGGGTCTTCGAGCTCAGCAATTTGCACTCCCCCATGCTCCAAGAGTGTAGTGCTGCTACCTGGATAAAGTGTCTTTAAAAACATAAAGGTTACAAAGGGATCTTGGTATTTTATATTTGTATGAAGTGCTCAATCTGTATTTCAGTTGGAAATGTCACAATCTTTGTGACTGAATTACACGCTTGGACTTCACGGAAGGCTGCAGATTGCACCATTGTGTATGCCTGGCTCGCCAAAATTACAAGATGACAATAACTCGCTGAGAAACAGAAATCCCTTACATTAAAATAGAAGCTTTCAGTAAAATAATATACCTTTGAATGGGATCTGTACCACAGATAATTATGCTACGTTAAAAAAAAGGTTAAGATATGATATGCATTCCTTTTAATTAAAGTTTAACATACATTAACATTCCTAGATGAAAACCTGCCATTCTGAGAATGGTTTTAAATTCTGCTTTGATTTTTTCTTTTCCAGAGCACTAAAGCTATCATAGAAATGAATAAAAAAGACTAACAATGTCAGATTCTTTGGTAATTAATTTTGTGTCCTACTGCAGATGTATGAAATTCTATCAGCATTATCTTTGACAGGCATGTCAACTCTTCTGAAAAATTCCTAGTCCATTATTTTATAAGCTTTATTCCCATTTTTTGCATTTTTTTATTAGATACGCAAGCTGCACAATGCAAGTTGTACTTCAGTAAATTAAATATAATGTAAACTTAGTTATTAGTACCAGGAAATAACAACAGCAGCATCAGTATAAAAGGAATATATACTGTAAGATAACTGGGTCAGATTCCGTGCAGTATCTTTATTGCATCAGATCTACAATACTATTGCACAATTGTTACCTTCTTTGCAGCTTTGCAATTCATACTGTATGAATTGCAAGTGTCTCAGAGAAGTATCATAGCTTCCATAATATCACTGCAAAAAAAAACAATAATCTGAGAACTGCAAGGAATCAGAAAAACAAAAGAATAAAACACTCCTATCATTTGTAAATGATTAAATAGACCTTCCTGCTATGCTAATACATGGTACTGGGTATCGCAGCAACCTCATCAAAATCAGTCAGCAGGACTGAAGAATATCTTTACCTTGATCATTACAGTAAGGGAAAAATAAAATAATTCCTGAAAACCTTGATGTTTCTATATACTGCATTTTTTCCCCTAAAATTGAATCATCTTCCACTTTCTGTCTCACTAGCAACAGCAGAAACATCTCCTTTCTTTCCTTTGTTCTGTACTTCAACAAAGATCCTAGCAATTAGCGGAGAAGAGAAAGAGAGCAAAATCTCACAATTGCCAAACTAAAAGCCTACAGATACACCGACTGATAGAGCTCTGTCAGAATTCATCACAGAAGAGAAACACCACGTCTCTTACTAACCTCACAGGCGAGAATAAAGTATTTGACAAGTGATGTGAATGAGCATCTGATCTCTGCTCTCAGGTATACTGATGTGGACGAGGGAAAATCCAGCCAAATACTTTTGACTGCTTCACCCAGCAGGTTCTCCATGGTGCTTTTCCCCATGAAACAAAGCGCCTAAGCACATGCTTTAAAAGTTCGAGCTGTTCAGATGATTCCACTACAGCTGTCCCATTTAAACCTGTGCTGAATGGCCTTGAGGATTCCAGGATCAAGACGAAGGAGAAGAAAAAAAAGAAAGCATATCTCGATGTCTCTGAGACTTTGAAGTGGTACCAACATTATTTCCATGCAAGCAATGTGACAAACCCAATGCTAGAAAAAGAGATGGTTTGGATTGCCAGCAAAGAAAGACTACTTCACCCACTGAAGCTACTCTCAAGCCAGAAAAGTACATCTGAACATAAAAATCAAGACAGTTTTAGCACCCAACCCCATCTGAGTATGTCACAAGCACAAGGGAGATTTGCCATAAAACCATAATTTGAGTATCATCTCTCATCATTCAATACAATTTTTCAACTCTTTCAAAACTGCATTGAAAAATCTATATAATGTGTGCTTAGATTAATGAACTGTTTGAATCTGGATCGATATGCACTCAAAGATTTGAACTGTTGACACCTGCTGGATACAGCTCTAAGAATGCTTCATTCAGCTTATAGCCAATCAGTACTTTGTAACTACAGGGGTTCCACTTAAACAAGCAATCTAATGTATGACCTCTGTAGATTAATTTCCTGAGAGCAAGTAAATAATCTGGATTCCAAATTTCCATGATTATACATATAATTACAGTATCACTTACCAATTAACACATTGATTTAAACCTTCTTGGGATTACGTACTTAAGTATAAAATAGGTGATTCAACCATCACTCAAATACTAAGCATCACTTTAAGATGGCAAAATTGTGAGCCACAGAGCACTATGCATCTAATTTCTCTTGTGGAAGAAAAATGTGTTATTATAATAGAGATTATGAGAGATATATCATGATTATGAGTACTATGGCTAGCTGGGGCTACTATGCAATAGCTGGACCACACCAACAAACATCATGAAACTGCTCTTCTTTAGAAGCAGGAGCAAAGCCTTTCATACACAGTAGTTCATCTAAGTTTCCCACTGTCCTTTACTTCATAATAAAGCTGTGTTGGTACTTTGCTTTTTTGTTTCACATGCACACAGAGCAACCTAGCCATAGTTACCAGTTATCTAATGGATATACAAACAGACAGAGATTTATGATGTTTTATTGCTACACTTTTAACAAGGACAATAATTAATGTGGATTTATATTATACAGTAGTTCTTGACAAAATTGCCTCTTATAAACATTAATACAGCTTTCTATATAGCAGCACTACAGTACATGAAGACAAATGAAAATCGCTACAGCTCCCTTGCAGATCTTATTAAGTTTAAATATTAATTTAGGGTGGTAAATGAAAGCGAGGGCGAGTATCCAAAGACTGCTTGTAAAGTATATTTCCCATCACATTGTTTTTAATATTAAGACCTTTTTATCCACTGATCAGCTGAGTATCTGTCATTTCACACGTATACCTTGAGGGGGAAAAGAATTCACATCTGGAAGCAAATCATTAAGTTCTTCCATTTTTCCCTTATCTCTGTTTTGTGAGTAATCCTTTCACTGAAAATTAGGATATATAATAAACAGCCAAATTTTAATGTATGGTACTGCTTACAGTTTTAAAACTGCAGGACAGAGATAAGTAACTTCCAGACACAAATTTCAGAAGTCTGATAAACTAAACGGACAATACTTACAAAAAAAATAGTTACAGAACTACAAAAAAAATTAAATCACAGCATTAAAATGCTTTATTTTTATATAAAGCTTTTGATACCATACACATTTCATATGACTATTACTGAGAACCACAGATAACTGATTGCTAAAAACAATTAAAAATAGTTTAAATCATTCTTTTCTATCTGAAGAGAGATTCCAATAATGCACCACTAAAGTTGTAACATAAGGTAAAATTTCCTATTAGACTTCATTTTTTTTCAATACACAACTAATGCAGTAGACATTTGTGCAATCTTCTAAAACATACATATACAACAAAGCCATAAAATTGTCCTGTGTCAACCACCGTAATCCATCTTCAAGAGACTCAGAGGGTGTTGTCAGCAGCTATTCAGCAAAATGGAAAACCAAAAAACAGTTAAAAAAAAGCCTCAATTCATAATGGCAATAATGTTTAGTTTCCTCAGGTATTACCCATCGGATAATGATCAGCAGTGACTTTCAACTACATGTTATAGCTTAGATATGGTATGATGCTCACAGCAGTTCCATAGCTAGCAATTAAGTAAGGCAATCTTGCCATAAACACTCACACTGCTACAAAGCTAGCTTGCACGCATGGATTTCTCTAACGTTATCCCACAAGGCAGCATTATGATGATCTAAACCATACATGCTTTGACTAGTGGTATCTTCTCTTTCAGTGCAGCACTAAGTCCAGTATGCTGGAATGGTTTTAAGATAACACTTGTTGTATGGATGTTGGCACACTCACTTCCTATATCCCCTCAAGAGAGACAATAGCCCCTTATATTGTACACACTCTAACATATTTCACAGCCACTCCACGGAATTCCTTACTGCTGCTTCCCCAACTCTACTTCTATCCATAACTGCAAGCTCTCAAAAGAGCACTTTCTGTCAGTAAGCATCTGACCCACTTCTAATAAAAAATGTGAGACACTGAGTCTTCCCACTGACTGTAAAGGTGAACAGCTCAGCGCTGAAGTGCCTGTAAAGGCCCTAATAGGATGAACTCTGATTATGAATGAATCTCCTGGATGCCATCACAGGAGCCAGAAAGAGTCAGAGAAACAAAAAGTGAAAAAATTACACTAATTTGGACACTGGCCTGAAATCAAAGAGATTCACACTGAATTCTACAGCACCGTGCCACCCTCTGCAGAGACAATCAGGGTAATTCTAATAAAGTCCTATGTATCTTCCTGGTGCAATCAGTATGTGGATGTAATTAAACTGCCTCCACAAGTGAGCAGCAGCTCAGACATGTCAGCAAACGTTCCAGTGCACCATGAAGACATACTTGACTCATGACATGAATCTATTCTGTCCACACCAATAAAACAGACACATCATAAACACAACACGCATAGGTGTTTGGGAGGATCTCAGCTACCATGAGTTTAGAACACTTACATAAGCTCAGTTAGCAAATTCTGAGTTAAGGCAGGGGCAACGCAGATTTCTAGAGTAACAGATTGTTCAGAGCACAGATTCACAGGACCTGTTAAGCAGAGGGTACACTTCAGCAACAAATGCCAATTTTGCCAATTTAAAAGACAGGATATCAGCATTCAACTTACTGAAAACACATCCCTATGCAGGGGATTCAGCACATTTCTAGATCTTCCCCACAAACTCTCCAAACCCACTATAACAGCAAAAGGAAGGAAAAGGCTCAGCTCTCTTTACCTTTAGGTAAAAGTTTCACTTGCACAATTCTGACAGCTGGCCATCTTAGCCGCTGTGCTGCAGCTTTCTGAAAACCAGAGACTTTGCTAAATGAAAGTTTTAGTGCCTGTCATGCAGTTGTGCCTCACCAACAGTGTAAGGATGGGGGGAAAAGGACTCAGGTAGACTTCTAGTTGCCCAGCAGCACAGCTTTATAAATGGCCCCATAAGGTTGTCTCTCTATGAGTATTTTAATAGAGTGCTCGTGGAATGCTCCGTCTTAATCACAATCAACTTGACAAATACTGGGCCACACTGTCAAAACAACTCATCTCCCATTTGGGTACGTATGTGGGAATAAAAGTAGCTGCTGGATGCTAAACACTTCTGCAAATCCAGCCATTTAATTCAGGTGCCCAGGTGGGAGTTGAGCTCTTTTAAAACCCAGCCAAATATGTTCTTGAAAGGAAGAAATACAGTGAAGCTGTGTAAAGTTCATCCTTTCTTCCAGAAGGAAAGGTCTGGCTTCTGCATGCCTATGAATTTTTGAGGAAAAATGCTTTCTCACCAAATGTGATTACAGGTCATGAACATTTCCAAAGCTCACGCGATACTTCTACCTACCACTTTTCAAGAATTACAGAATTACCTATTCAAACTTAATCAAAGAGAATGGCACACACAGTCTACAAAGTACATGCACAAATATACAATCCACTGTTTGCACTAAAACTTCTCTTAACACTTCTCTCGCCTCTTTCTGGGGCTTTTTACATCCCTCAGGCCTTCTGCAAAATACAGCAATGCTTAAAACATTCCTTGTTCTACACCGATTATCACAAACCAGTTCACAATGGTGAACGTGATCGCAGATGAAAAAGGAACACGGATATTGCAGCAGAGAAAAGCAGAAAGGCTCAGTGGTGAAAAATGCAAGCAACAGCAGTCATTGCAGTGGCTGCTGGACCACAAAGCAGACTCCTCTGAAGATGTAGCCATTAAAAAGGCTTTTGACTGCTGACAAACAGAACACAGTATGCCCCACTTTTTTTCCACAATTTCTATATACCTAAAACTTACTGTCCTGATGCAGCTTCCCTCCAATATAAAGCATCAGCGGTTCAAACCACAACTCACATATGCACCTTACCATTTTGTTCTCCCACTGCTATGGGAAATCATACCTTTTTTTCTTATTCTGAATTATTCCCAGGAGATGAGTCTCTAAACAACAATCAATTCATTTCCCACTTAATTTTCTGAAACAAGATCCCAAGTTTCAGTACGATTTGGAACATAATACTGCTCTCTATAAACTGGAAGCAATATCACTGATTGATATACCTTTTCAAAGACCTTTAAAGGTCTTTTCCACCCTACTTGATTCTATGATTCAAAAGCTGAGCACACCAGTGGGGTGCTTCAGATGTACCCAGCGAAGATAAATAATAAAAAAGCCTTGTTGTATAAAATAAAGAAGTTAAAAGGAGAATGATTCAGGTAGCAAAGAACATTCCTATGCTTAAAATAGAGCACGCAGACAATTTGTTCCCAAAAAAACATTTATTAATCCTTTCTGTACATTTGCAAAAAGTATGTTCACTCCCACAGTCTTCTTCACAATCATCTTAAACTCTCTTATTAAATAAAACTAGTTACCATCTATTTCTGAGCACATGGCTGACTCCTCAGATGACCTAATTTCTACTGCTGATATTCAAGAAGCTGTTAATTCTTTTCATCTGGCAAAGCCCCAGTTCCCACATAGCTTACTACTGATTTTTGTAACACCTCTATTGACAAAATGACACAGAAGCAAGTTAGCTTGCATAATGACTCCTCAACACACCCAGTCAGCCATCTATCCTCCAGCACAGCCCTGATGCACAGCATGGCCAGTCACATGCCAATACATCGGAATGCCAGAAATGCTGAGTACATCTCCACTCCAAATGTTACAGTAGCCTCATGGCACTGCTTTTAGTTCCAGGTACAGAAATAATTAAAACAGCTTCCTCTCTGTATATATTAAAAGGAAAAAAAAAAGTTTAACTTAATGAGGAAGCTCATCTGAGCCTCAGCCTCTTGGAATGGGTTCACTTTTTATTTTGCATTAAAAGTTTGGCAATAACCTAAATATTAGTCATCTCCCAGTAGGGAGAGACAAGACTTAATTGCTGCTCTGCTACCACAGAACACATTTCCATAGGATTGCTTTTCACTGTACAGTAGTTTCTCATAAAAAAATTTTTGCTGCACACCAGTCATTGCTGGTCATCCACCAGTCACGCACCACTATCAGTTGTTCCATCCACAGGGAACAGACAACTCAAAGGACTACTGATGTCTTTGACCTCCAGCTCAGCAGCTCAACACACACAGCCAGGCAGCTAAAATCATCTTGAAGTAGATCTGATCTATCTCTCAGTCCTGTTCATTTGTAAAACTTCATGAGCGTCTGAGAGAGAATGGAGGGAGGAACCTCCTGATCTAGAAACAGAAAATCCACAGATTGAGTAAAGTCTCTTGTTTGTCACAGTGGTTCCCCCAGAACAAGAATAACTTAAAAACAACATGGAGAAACCACAACACCACTTCTCTAACAGCTGCTGAACAGACATAGACTTTACAAGTAATCCCACACAGCTCTTGTAGTTGCAACATTAGGGCAGGAGAAGAAAAAGTAATATATTGATGATCACATACCATCATCTGCTGCAGCAGATTCAGAAGGTTCTATGCTGCCTCTGCCCCCTGGTATAAAGCTATTTTAGCAATGCAGTCTTTCGGCAAAAATCCTCTCAGATACATGGAAGTTATGCAAGTGTAATCTAATGTAACTACCGCTTCTGCCAGAAGGCTGAACAACTAGAAATCGGCCTGGTTCTCGGATTTTGGACTTGGCATCCAAATAAAGTCTGCAGAAGCAGCATGTTTTCCACTAAATCATGAGCCAAACCATTTTAAGATAAGCATTTGAAATTAACTGAGAGTCCCTGTTATCAAATCAGTGAATGGCCCAAGATTTGATGCATTTCTTAAAGCTACAGCTTTGTAACAAAAAAAAAGTCACAAATTCAGTTCCACAACTAGGTTTTGACAAGCTTTAGTTTTTAATTACCACTGAATTTGCAGCTTTTGAATGCCCCTTACTGCCAACAGTCTAATGACCTCTCTTTCTGCAGTAAGATTGACACAGCTTTTGCAGAAGGAAATGTGCCTCTTTCTTACACACTAGAGTTCTCTAAAGAAATAGCTGAGCACACAGGCATGAAAGATCACTGTGATAAAGTCTACCTGAATTCAAGAAAATTCCCCCATTGACACTGCTGTGGGTGAAGACTGGAAGTGACCTGATGGAGAAACAGCGAGGAAATTAGATGGAAGAAAAATTAGTTTTTTCAGAGCAGGGACTCAGTGAAATCTGGCAGGGAGCTATTCCAGATCCGTAGCTGTTGCTGTCCAATTTATTATCAAATGATGCAGAAAAAGGATGAAATGACCCTTATTTTGAAGTGAACTGTCCAGGTTTGTAGATGTCACCACGTTATTCAAATAACTAAAACCAAAAACTATTTGACAAGAGTTACAGATGACCAACAGTATCACGACAAAATAACAGATGAAATCCATTCTCAATAATTGCTTACAACAATGCTGTATGATGTACACATGGATGGGATCTGAAATAGCCGACACTACGCATGACAAATTCGGGGGTTATAGCAGAAACCTTTATGAAAGTCAAGCTCCGTGCTCAGCACAAGTTAAACATGGAAATGCAATTTTAGAAATTTTTAAGAAAGGAAAAAAATCAGAAGAACATTATGCTACAGCATAAATAGAGAGGTTCACCTGCATCTTGAACACTGTGCACAGCTATGGCTGCCGCTTCTCAGGAAAGACAACAGCACCAAAAAACAAGGACAGCCAGCTTGATGAAAAGGCCTGAACAGCTGCCATGTAAAGAATGACTGAAGAGACAAAGGAACTTCAACCTGGCAAAGAAATAACTGGAGAGTCCATGATAAATGCCATAGATGTCTACAAGATCACAAGTGAAGAAGTAAATGAAGACTGATTTTTCAGCATTTGCTCCAAAAGAAACAGAGGTCAGCAGGTGGAAGCCTCAGAGAGAAAGCTCCACTTTTTTTCTTACAAAATGCAGCCAAGCTGTGTCATCCACTGCCAGGGGATGAGGTTTTGAGGTTTATGTCAGAAGTGTTCATGGGTTAAAAGTTCAACTGGACCAACACATTTGGGGGAGGGGAGGAGAAGTAAAAAATAAAATAATTACAAAGAAATAAGAACAGAACTTTTCAATTTAAAAACCTACAGAACGGGTTTTCCAGTTCTTACACTTCTCTCACCACTGCCCTCTGCTACTGGTTATCAGCTGAAACACGGTACCAGCTACAAAAAGCTCTAGTCAAAGCCTTTATACTCTTCCCCATGTCCCTCACTGATGAGGTATGTTTTACAGAAATGGGCAGTCTCTTCCAAACCCCTGCAATTCAGCTAGCACCCCATCATACATGTCAATGTCATACCTGTTCTATCTACTATGACCTCTGATCAACATCATAGCTAAGTTCCACTGAGCAGGAAGACCTGCTGGAAGAAGCTGCGACAAAAGTTATTTCATTCTTTCCTCACTGGCAGTACTGTACCAGCATAATATGAAATAGCTGCTTCTCCTAGGGGTTCTCCTTCCTTTTCCCACTCTGCGCCGTTTCTATTATGAAAGCACTGCAAATAGGATTAAATTTCTCATCTATAGCAACAGTATATTTGCAGTATTTAGTATATGATGTGATAGAAATTACACTATTGTCAGATCTGGTACAGGCGGCGTTCTTCTTTAGCTACAGTATTGCAGCTTTCTCCCTCAAAATCCTGATGGCAAGATTCTGAAATGACATCACATGTTGCAAAAGCAGAACAAGCTTCTCATAAACTTCTACTACACAGGCACTATAAGAGCTTTTTTTGCCATCTACCTCATTTCTTTGCCAATGGAATGCAGAATCATCATTAGTCTTTCCAACACGCAGCAAATTAAGTTCCAATGAATTGTCTCTTCCAGTTTCAGGTGTGTGCAGATAAGCTGTTTTCCCTTGCAGCTCTCCTAAGGGGCATACTTACCTTTCTACTGAACAACTACAATCAGTGCAGATTTTAAGAACTTCTGCCAGTAGATGCACAATATTAGTGCCACTTTAAAGAATGCTCTTTAATCACCAGGTATCAGGGCAGTGCAGAGTGCGGTGCATAGGAATTAGCTATTCAAAGACACAGTCTTACACTAACATAACCTGATACAGGCCAACTTTGTGTTTTTCCTGGAATATGAACTCAACATCCAAAGGTGCTTTATATCACTGCAAGTCTAGATATTATTGTGGCATACAAAACATATCAGAGAGATTTTTGCTGCTCACAAAACACAGAAGCATATTCGCAAAGCACCTGGTGACAGAAGAAATCTTACACTGACCACAGGAAGGGATGAGGGGGCACAATGGGGGGAGAATAATAAATATTTCTAAATTAGATCCCAAGATCTTTTCACAAGGCTGTATAAATGGTTTATTCTGACTCTGCACAGCTACTTGTCTGTTATCCCCTTGTGATGAGACACTCCAAAACTCAACACTATTCCTTCTGTGATCAGGAAGTGGTAAAGCACATCACATCCCACCCAGCTCCATACTGTCAGTGCACTTTCATCTTACTTCCCTTAGCATCCTATATAGGTAGCATACAGAAAACCTTTACAACTGCTTCCTTTACAGTTTAAGTGACAAAAGAGCAGCTTCTCCTAGCATGTCAGACTCAGAATAAAATTTTGAAGACCTTCAGAAGTGATTCAGAAATCTAAAAAGCCTTTCCAATAGTGACTTTGATTGCCAGAAATAAACTGAAATGAAGTGAAATTGAAGGGTCCCAAAACTCCTAGACATATTTAAGAATATAGCCATTTTTCCAGATACCAGCTTCTCTCTTCACTGTCTTCATACATTTTTCATCTGTTTGTTCCCCCGTTTCTGCTATCCTCTCATTGAATCAACCTAATTGTTTCTTTCCTTCACCTTTTTAAGGGGGACTCCTCTTTCCACACATTTACCCTTT
Source organism: Myiopsitta monachus (assembly GCA_017639245.1). Lineage (NCBI taxonomy): Eukaryota > Metazoa > Chordata > Aves > Psittaciformes > Psittacidae > Myiopsitta > Myiopsitta monachus. The sequence goes on along the minus strand of CM029917.1, from coordinate 98,271,347 downwards.
CCCCTGTAACACCTGGAAGCCTATGTATATACAAAAAAGGAAGAGATAATATTTCGAATTCAAAGGCTTCTTTTTCCACTGTAGTAATGTTCTAGAAGACACTGTTACTTTGGGCCTAGAGAAGTGAAGGAGAAAGATTCATATAGTAGTAATTCACACTTCCAATTCACGAGTTACATGCTATCATAATCTCAGCGCATTGACAACACAGGGAGGCATGTGCTCCCTCTGCCTGAAAGCCTCATGCCTACACACAGGATTCATCTCGCAGACAGAGTGCCAGCCATAATGCCACAGTAATCTTTCCCCTTTCTCTGCAGTAGGACAAAGCACATTAAGGTTACTGTGAAGAACTTGGATGCGGAGTCTGCAAAGGGGTACACTGGTCCAACAGTACGGTAGCTATGCCAACTGCACCCCACTTGCTTTAGATCTCCATAGAGGCCCCCAGGCTGGCTCCATTTCCATGCTATTTCAAGAACTGCCCCACTTTGCTCTCACTATACTTCAAATTCAAAGGGCAGCAGAACACTATAAAGCACAAGGCTATTATCCCCAGGTCATCACAAAGCCCAGCAATCTCCAAACAATCACAGGTTCAGATAATAGAAAGGCTCATTTCTGCAAGCTATAAAAGTATGAAGGAGTGGTCTCCTGAGCCAGCACACAACTCACAGCCAGTTGGCGGACTCTCCTAGTCACTGACTGACAGATTCTTTCCCTGAGGCCAGCTGGTTCACAAGGAGGCAACAACAGTGATGCTCTAGGGCTTCAACATGGACAGTCATGTAAGAGAGAGATGAAAAAGACCTAGCAGGTCACCAGGTTCATTTATCTGCCAATGCAGGGAAAGATTTGTGTGCCAAGAGTATAACCAGTACACCAACACTTGAAGACTTGTATTTTCACATCAAACCTTAGTGATGTGCTCTAGCCTTTGGATAACTGAGGCACCTGGGCTAGACTGATTCAAGTCACCAAGGTCTGACCATCAGAACATGGAAATCACCACCACCTAAAAATTAATACAGCAACTAGGCACTGCCAATACAGTTTGCTTAGTTCACAAAGAACTTACTCTATAGAGTGAGTAAGATCCTTAAGCAACTTAGGTGGAAAGATCTTTTTTTTTTTTAAACAAAACAGGAAGTAAACAAAACACAGAACACTTTCAGAAGCATCTAGGATAGAATACTGCAACATCTCTACAATGACTTGATGTTTATGTTCATATAATGCTACTGCCAAGCATTTATTTGCTCAGATTACAAAGACCTCTGTCTACATCAAATTTTTTACCTCTTATACCAGGAAAGGCTGAGCTGTCTTCACTGCAACACAGTAGTTGTCTCTCCTTCAAATAGACACAGGTTTCAGCCCTTCCTGGACTGTCTTGCCAGCTGCTGCTCTGCTGGTTCAGTCATCTCCTGCATCAAATAATACTGTTCATAACACTGCCGAAGTGCCTCAGTTGTACATAATGAAATAATTCCTCTGCCAGTATATTCTCCTTTGGCATTCAAAGAGGCAATTGATTTTAGGACCAGGGCACATGCTAGAATGCATAGTACTGCTCCTGTTACACATTGCCATTCCTGTAACTATTATATTTGGTACTGACAGTCTATAATTCTGATCTCCCAAACATGGACCACTCCTGTTTTTTCAGCCTAGGAGGCTAAGTTGTTCTTCCTCTTTAACATGTGCTTTATCACCTGTTGTTCCACCAGAGCATTACTGCCCTGCTGCTCCTAAAACCTGCCCATTGACACATTTATAGTACTGCCATAATGGGCATTCCCCTGTGCTCAAAGAACAGCCTCTTCTCACAAGCCCACCATTCCTGAGGGAAGAGATGTCAGAGTCACCAAAACATGGTGTGTATTAGAATCAAACTCAGTGATTTTTCTAAGAGCATCAAAGGGACACAGTCAGGGAACAGGGCAGTGGTAGTGTCAGATGTCGTGATTAGCAAAAGCAAAGAAGTCAAACAGCAGTCACTGTTTCTCAATGAAGAAACATCAGCTGGTTGCAGAGCAGCATTACTAACCAACTGGATAAGACAGATTGCAATTCCGCCCTCTACTACCTCCAGATTCTATGTTTTTCAGCAGAAAGGCTGACACATCTGCAGCTGGACACACAGGTAACACGGGGAATTGTTAAGGAGAACTCTCAAGCACAGATTCTTTGAAGGAACACAGTGGTCCGTGCAAATCAGTGCATTTAACGACACAGCAACAGGGAGATCTGCACAGACGTGCGAACTGGCAGTGTGCCTCCACATTCACGAACACTACCCAGGTTATATTGCTCCTCCTGCAAAAGACTGCCTTGGATCTAGCATCTTTGGAGCTAACTGACTTGTAAGACAAGGAAAAATTACAAAGATTCACTAACCATGCTACATTCTCCTGTATTGTTTACTGCGTTCAGATCATAAGGGAGACTGTAGAACAAGTCCCTGTTGTACTGTTGTGAGCTGTGCCCTTCTCAACGCTGATACTCGCTTATAGGTTCCACATGAAGGGCTACTTCATACATCTATTCCTGCTCCCACAGAAGAGAACATGCTACCACCTACACATGAAGCTTTCTCTTTTCAGAAGTATAAAGACAGGAAAAGACATGCCAAACAGCATAAATGCTAGTGAAGAAACAGAGCTACATGGCAGCAGTACCCCTTCTAAAACGACAAGCCTGACCTTAAAAAAGTTTGCATTCATTGTTCTTAAGTGGTGTACCACACACTTAGGATAAAAATGCAAGCACTCTCTTGCAGAGCCACTGAGCCTATAAAAAAGAAAATAATACATCATCATTCCTTCTATTAAAATTAAGAAACCATTTGCAGGTATTTCTTCTCCAGGGCTACCAGCTCTGTTTTGAGAAGTTCAGTATAACCTGACACTAACCTTAAGAGTCCAATCTGAATTGTCTCCAGCATGCAGTATCTCTTAATCATAGAATCATAGAATCATAGAATAGTTAGGGATGGAAAGGACCTGAAGATCATCAAGTTCCAAACCCCCTGCCATGGGCAGGGACACCTCACACTAAACCATGTCACCGCCAGGTATGGAGCACTCATAACTTCCCTGGGCAACCCATTCCAGTGCTTCAACACCCTTACAGTAAAGAACTTCCTCCTTATATCTAATCTAAACTTCCCCTGTTGAAGTTTTAACCCCTTACCCCTTGTCCTATCACTGCAGTCCCTCATGAAGAGTCCCTCCCCAGCATCTTTATAGGTCCCCTTCAGATACTGGAAGGCTGCTATGAGGTTCGAGATCTTCACAACCCTAGCCGAGTTTAACTGGGCCTTAGCCTTAGTACCATACCTCCAACAGATACCAGGATGGTTGAAGTTCCCCATGAGGACAAGGGCCTGCCAGTGTGAGGCTGTTCCTATCTGTCTATAGAGCGCTTCATCCACAGAGTCCTCTTGATAATGATATGGGGTGGAATCTAGACACATGTCTAGATCCACACACATGTAAAATTAGCAAAACTTGCAGTACATCTCTGTCAGGGCACTGCCTTTCAAACTCTACGATCCTCTTCTGGGTTCTCCCACTCCGCCCAGATCATAAAGAGAGAGTGGCTCTCACTGAATCTTCTCACTTCTAAGCCCAGTTAATATATATGAACGAAAGAAAAACCAAACTAAAAAGCTGCACTTTGTAGAAGCTATAGTGCCTTCATCTACAGAAACAAGCTGTGCTCAAAAACTGCTTAGCTTACATTATTTCCAAACCACCCACAAGCTCCATGGAATTTGATACAGCCGATATGCATAATACGTGCTGCACTTGAGACTGCTATAGGAGATACGTCTGCTGAATCAGCCTTCAAAAGCCAGACTAATCATAAGCCTTGGGTAGCACAAAACTGTTCTCATGAGAGCACAACGAATTAAGTGTGCACAAGAAAGTCTGCTTCACCAATGGATCCAAGGTATAAGGCTTCACAAATTCACCAGAAGATGATACATGTGAGGACAGTGGAAGAACTTTGGGTAGGCAGGAAAGGCAAATCAACTGACAGCAGAATAACCTTCTCAGCTGGGCCAGGCACAGGGAGCAGCTGCTCCATCAGCCACCCCACTGAACTCATTTCCCAGCAGTGGGTAGAGAAGCAGTTCTGGCGAGTCAGAATTTTATAGCCATCAGCAGCAGAAGAAATCTGGCTGCTCCTCTTTCAGTAGCAAAACAAGCAGAAGGAGAATGGTACACAACTATAACACTGAAATCAAGCATCCTGAAGACTTGTGTCCCTTTCAGCAGCTTACAATAAACTACTTCACCTGTCCATATGCAAGTCCAAATGACTTGGTATAGTGGGAAATGTTACGAAGTCATAAAATCAGACTGTGATCGTTAACAAAGACCTTTCTGTAACTTCAGAGGGTGCTTCTGCCAAAGCCCCTAGCATGCAGTAAGATCGTGTCTAATATGCCAGTTATACTGTGTCTCAAGGCAAACATGCTTACCTGCCACAGCGGTTCCCAGTTCAACTTCCCACTATGATGAAACCATTTACTACCACATGAGCAAAGACAAAATTTCTGTCACTTTAAGCTATCTACAGTAATGCATTTAAACAAGTGCCTCCACTGCCTGAGGGTTGAGTCAGCCACCCAATGGAGACACCTCTTCTTTCTCAGGCTACTAAGGCAGCCCAAACAACTCTGTCCAGACTGCTGGTTAACACTGCAAAAGATGTATTCTACTGCATGTATACACATTTCACCAAATTCAGCTGCCTGAAAAGCTGTCCAAAACCACAAAAACTTTTCATCTTACAGGGTATGTTTTACCTGCACAGTCGAACCCGGTGTAACACTTCCATGACGTTTTGTAGAAAACTAGGGACAGCTGCACGTTCCCTTACTGATGTGACATAAGGCTGTAGCAAAAGAAGTCAGAAAGTTTCCTACCAATGTGCTGATTCAGTTGGTCTCAATGGAGATTAACCATTCAATACTGTGTAAAAGACATAAGCATCTTCTCATACAGACCAAACGAAAACCACTACAGTTTTCTCTCCACGAGACAAAAGCCAAAAGACATCAGAAACACCGGTAGATGTCCAAAAGCAAACAGTGGATTTGTCCTTTTTTTGCTTCTTTCTCATGTATGAAAGAGGATTAAATAGTTTTCTTGTGATTTTTATTTATCCAATGAAAATTCTAATTTAGCACCAAGGGTGCAATTTCCCAGCTGCTTGCAAAAAAATAACTATGTTTTATTTCAACAGATCTTGTCTATTTCAATGAGCACCTCATTAAGCTGTTAAATCTTTGCATCTCGCCTTATACTACTCTCAAGCATCAGGTACAAGCACAACACACTCCACAACTGTCACAGGGAAGCCTGGGGCTTGCCTGTCAAAGGGAGACTGCCGGAGTGCTAACAGACCTGCTGCTCTCCAGCAAGCTGATACCTGTGTCCCCTGGTTCCACTAGCTGTGAACACAGCAGCTATATTGCACACTGCTCTGGCCAGGATGGCAGGTGAAGGCCTGATTTCACCATTTGTACACATATACCTGTGCAAGGAGTTCACTCCCCATGTCAGGTTTCTCCTGCTGGACACCTGGGACATTGTGTTACTTCACTGCGAAGGAAAATAAAATCAGACCATACATGTTTTCCTTCGCAAATTATTCTAATTCATCATTACACTCCATCACTGTATGTAGGAAGCATATAGCTTTGTGGCTATAATACAGAAACCAGAAACAACTGTCACGGGTCCTGTGTAAGGAGTGATACACAGATGCATTGCTTCAGGGACAGATTACTCAAGATTCCAGTTCTTCTTTTCTCCTGAGGCAAGAAACATGCATTGATACAAGGAGTAACACTCAGGACTTCTCCTTTGTCTTGTCAGGAGCGAGCTGGTGAGTCCCGTTTTTCTCGGTACCCATATCTGCTCAGTAAGATGGCAGTGTGCACAGCAGCTTCTCTCCATCCTCATACACACAGCCCAAGAAAGCTTTTTATGTCTTCCCTCTCTGCTTGCAAAGAGCAAGTTACAAGATTACTTTCATTATTTGTCTCCTTTAGATACATTGAATAGATGGCTTCCCATCATGGCCCTGCATGTTTACTCTAGTAAATTACTCAACTTATTCTGTGTGGGGCAAATTAATTTCTACAGCAATTCAGCTGCTACTCCATCTACAGCATTTATGCTTGCTGAAGCAGATGAATTCTGCCATGTAACGTCATTTCTGGTTTTCTTCAGCATTTGCACAGATCTTTTATTCAGATAAAACTACTTTTCTCCCCTTGACTCCCCTACTCCCTTCCACTACTGATGCTTCTTGGACATTATATAGTGCTTATTCTTGGGAGTAAAAAGTTTTCCAAAAATTTGATAATGTCTGTGAATCTAAAAACCATTTTACATTTCCCACATCTCTCCACTTGGTTTGCTCAAACCTAATTTTCACAGATATTCACTGTTGCAACTTTCAAACACATGAATTGTAATACAACAAATCCTCAAAGAAAAGGGATTTGAATGGAATATTCTAATAAAAGCAGGAAACCAAAAATAAAGTGCAATCTGCAATGCTCTGTCACTGCCATTTAGCCATATAGGATCTACTTACTTGCATACACAACCAACTGCTAACGGCCTGCACTGACCTCCTGAGTGGTAAACAAAGTTACCCAAATATCAAGTGATTGTCATGTGTTTGACACCAGATATGTTCACCCTTTTTTAGTATCAGAATGTCCCAAAATTAACTTGTTTCTTTGTGTAACACTACACTGTAAGCTTCATAATGCAGAGTTTATCTGATATAAACAATCAAGACCTTTGTACCTAATCGGAGGGGACACTGGGGGAAGAGAGGACAGGTGCACGCCAACAGGCTTTCTGTATACCATCAGACTGGGGTTGCAGTTTATTTGTTTACAGAAGTCTGAAATGGAATCAAATACATGGACTCCCTTAGCTTGTTACTTGTTTGTACCCAAAACCCCAAAACTTTCTGAAAAGTCCTGCATTTATAACCCCAGAGTGACCTTCTGGTGTCTGATTTAACAGACTGCTCTCTCGAGAGGCAGACAGAATTTCTTCAGTACACAACTGGCGGCATACATGACACCTTCTGTTAAGCGAGGCACATTGTTTCAAAGGAACATGGAAGTATAAGTTCAAGTTGCAAATACTACACTAAAATCACACTGTTTGTTGAATGCTCTGACTCACTCTTCTGAAGCTAAAGTATGTTGTATAACCACAAACAAATCATTACTGCGGTCACTGACACAATACATTTTCTGGGAATAGAGAGACCTCAAGCTGTTATTTCACCTGTTGTCCTATGACATCCCTCTCACTCCACTTGCCTTACTCAGACATTCATTATGTTGAGACAAGTCTTTCGTCATACTGCTGGTACAAGTACGTGTTGACTCAGTCACGCAGCTCTCTCACAATGCTCCTTATCAGGTGTCTCTTCTAAAAGAGGCTTGTGCAGCTATGGACACATTCCCCAAGCAACCCCACTTATGACAAAGAGAAAACAGCTGCTGCAAGAGACCATGTCCTCAAGAGAAGAGGTTTCAGCCCTTTGTGCTTTCATAGCAGGCATCAGTACCTATAGAGATCAGAGATTACTGTTTCAATGTCTCCTTGCACCTTCCAACCTGACTGCATATTTATACTTATATTTGCAGGCTAAGCTCTATCAGACAGCTGCTATCTTGTATTTGGCATCTGCACATAGCCTATCGGAATGGGGTGCCCATGTATGACTAAGTCTGCCACTGCAACAATAAGGAGGAATACCACTAAGCAGAGCTGCATTCTTTCTTGAAGAAGACACTTTCTGCATTCTCCTGCTTGAGGGGTGACATCACTGATGGAACGACAGCTCTAATTTATCCTTTACCTACCTCTACCTCAAATCCTTCATCTGTGTCCTTTCCCTTCTTTCTTCTGCCTTACTACATGCCATCTTAGTGCCTAACACAAACCTAGTCCCATAGTCTCTCCTATTTTGCTCTAGGTTACAGACTTGAACCTACTTGAAATGCAACAATACAGGCACTGTATAAGATATATGTTAGTGTTTTCATGAAAAAAAAAACAAACCACCACTCAACCCCACACAAACCACACAACATAATTCACCAGTTTCCATGTTTTTAATACACTTTTCTCCACAGGGAAAGCAGGACTCACTCTCCCAGTGGGAAAATCACTCCTCTTGTTGGACACCAGCAGCAGTTCTGGTGTCTAGCACTAATAGCATTATCAATTTATGACTTCAGAAGCACTACCAGCATCCAGTAGTAGTGTCTCTTGTATTACAGATGGCCCCATTTGTCCATTTTTCCCACATGGCCCTCCGTGTCTTTTCTTACATCCTTACTAGGGCCATTTTTTACTAGGGCACTCTTCTCTTACATAAGATGGCTTTCAAAAGACTCTCTTCAGCTACAGTCCCCACCAGAAACAATGCTAAACCAACACAGAATGCCAATTAAGTTGTCTGTTCTTCCCTCACCACCCCCCACGAAGACATGCAGTTACCTCTCCTCCGAGTAACGGGTCTCAACTGCTCAAGTCACGGTAACTCTCTTTGTCCACATCCTAGCTCTGCAGTACACTACACAAACCATGCACATACCAGTCACACTGCAAGGTCCTCTGGGCACCCACTCTCCTTTGTGAACTGTGAGATGCCAAGGGAGTATAAAAACAGAGAAGCTATGAAGGCTATGAAAAAATGAAAGGCTTCAGACCCCAGAACAACCTCACCAGCAACAGCACAAGTTTGAAAGACTCTGTGCTTCTCCTGTCTGTATCGTAAGACAAGAGACAGAGCACAGTGATCAAACAGTACCTCTGCCCCAGCCTCAGTGGCCTGTAGCCACGGCCATAAGCACTGCCCTGCATCACCATTGCAGTCATCAAATCTCCAGGTGTAAGACAAAAAAGCTGGAGATGGAAGCATCCCTTTTTTTAGGTAAGAGGCAAGAGGACCCTTTATAAATACTGACAGCTAAGCAAAGAAAGCATTTCCTATGAGACCACATCTTGTAATAGAGTTTTGTGTGATTGCAGGCATCCTTACAGTCATTTCTCACTTCTGTCCTTACACCAGAAGCCATACTCACCAGGCTGAGCCAGATTAACTTCCAATCTCAACAGATACTCCAACCAGTAAGGGACAGACTTTGATTTAGCCTGAAAACCTTAAAAAAAAAAACAAACCACAATATTTAATTCAAATACCTCCACTATGTACCCACAAGTGAAAGGAACTCGTATTCTCAGTACACACAGAGGAGTAGGTCCTCAGCAGAAGTCAGCCAGCTCCATCTACATCACCTGTACTCTGGCCTAATCACCAAATTTGAAACTCATTACTTCTGCAGACTTAAGCCAAACTGCTATTTAAATCTTTAGTAATTATGATTAAAATTATGATTAAAAGATATTACTGAATGAGAAATATTGCAGTTATTCCTAGTTTTACTCAAAATATTTACAATTAATGCTCTCCTTAAAAGCAATATTAAGTACAGCATTTAATGAAAAAGTGTAAAATCATCTACTCACAAAAATATCATGTATGTTCTATAAACTGGTAAACAGATCTAACTCAGTTATGTTTTATGATTGTTCTTACTTCAAGATTTGTGTATGCATGCGGAAATTACTGATGAAAGAATTGCATTTATGTTGTGCTGAAGTGTAAGTCATGCTGTGACAAAAATGTGTATTTCTTCATACATCAGAGAACTAGAATAATTGGCTATTACATGGACAGTGTTAGTTTTATTATTTTCTTATTTATTAATTTACTTGTTTGGGGTTTTTTCATGCAAGTCCTTGACTTAAAAGAGATGATATTATAAAGTACAAAGCCTTATAAAACAAGGATCTAGATCTCACTAAAATGCTTTAAAGACATCAAAATTTCTGAGCTAAATTGTCTTGCAAGTGTATTTTAATAGTTTCGGCTTAATTTTTAATTTCTGCAGGTAAATGGAACCGACCTTTAGACACTTTAAGCCAGCGTAAACTTCCTGAAAGTACCACATCCCTACCCACTGCAAACCTGGTCCTTTAGTGAATCTCAAGATGGAGCAGAAGCATAATAAAAGCACCAAAACTAAGAAACATTTTGAAAATGCTGTCTACCATTTCAACGATGCAAAGAGAAAAAAAAATAAGCTAAACAAACAAAACCTGCCCATTATTAACTATTCCATCTGTGAAGCACTGGCTAATGAATAGGTAGTCCAGATAATACCAAACTGCTTCTCAACTTCCCTATAAACATGTATATGGAAAGCACAGACTGCTTGTGGCTGGACTCAGAGACAACTGTGGCACTCTGGAGATGTTCTATTCTGATTTTGCCAACAAGATCTCCTGTGCCACCTTCAATTTCCTTCTTAAATACTCCTAATGGGAAGAGATAATGAGAAATGAAGGAACAGGAGGAACTGTAATCCTACGAACCCTGTAGTGTCCTTTCATTTTTGAAAAAGGTAATATAATCTGGTTCTGAGGTTCATGATAAAAATATTGTCCTGCTCTCATATTTGCAGTGGATTTGCTGAAAGAGAAACATCTCTTTTTTAAATAATGAAAATGTCTTAAACATGTTTCTATCACTGAAAATCACTTCCTGCAGGAGCTGTTGTCAAAATCTACCCACATGTCAAGTGCTAGATATAAGAGGGGGGAAAAAAGAACATAAAAGCATTATGCATTCTAGAAATAATAAACAGAATCATTTTAAGTCTTTCAAACTGACACACATTTACTTATGTTAATCCAACATATTCACTCTGTAAACAAGACAGAGAACTGAATTATGGAAGCATGAGATTTCTGAAATTAAAAACAAATTGTGATATTAGCATCAAGAGCAAACTCGTCTGCAAAGGGGGTCTGCCCCAAAAGATACCAGGTAGGAATATGAAAAATCTGTAGAGGAAAAATGGACAGACATAAAGCAATGGAAGCTGAAAAAGTCAGCAATCCCATAGTGATGATACGATAGAGCAGCAGTGAAGATAGGCAGAGCAAGGCTAAATTATGAAGACAGAAACATGCACTTGCAGACCAAAGTTTGAGAAAAAGTAGGAAAGGGCCCCATTTAGTCTTTGGCCAGTTTTAACTATGAAGGGGGGTTGTTCCTCAATTGCAAAGTGTATTTTGTAGCAGATCAGGAGGCCTCATGCAGAAAAAAACAGGCAACCCTGGGAAGAAAGTGTGACAGAACTAAACCACATCAGTGATTTGCCAAAGGCAGAGAACATACCAACTTCTACAGTTTAGTAAGTCTCATGATAGAGACCACCCTGATCCAGAAGCCAAGAAATTGTGACCTGTCTTTTCTTATTTAGATTTCTAACATTCCGCATAGAAAAGTGAAAAAGCAAACCAAACAGTTCAAAATCCTGAAAGCAAGTAAAAAGATTCTCAAAAATCATTAGAGGCATCATGATTTTAAGCAAGATGATTTATACCTCTGGCACAGAATTACTAAAAGCCAACCATCAGCAATTGGGTTTATCTGCTTTCTGAATGAATCACGGCTATTTATGAAGTCACTGAAAGCTATTTTGAGTAAGAGGAAAAAGCCAACAGCCAGAGACACAAAAGACCCAACCACCAATGAATCATTTCAAGGTACCCCCAATGCACGTAATTACCATCCCCATTAAGCAACAGTCATTGCAATTAAGTATTGTTTGGCTTAAATCGGTTGCCTAGAATGTCTTCTGATCAGGCCTGTTCCAATTAAGTGGCACTTACTTATTACCTTAATCATGCAGTATCAGTTCAAAGCAGCACAGTACAGCTTCACCCTGAAAGCAATCAGCCTGACATTTGGCAACCAAAAGCAATAGACCTTGAGTTTCCAAATGACAGAAAACTGATATATAAGTATAAAGCATCATTACATTGTCTTCTCTCATTTGCCTTTATTTCTAGCATTCTACTCACACAATTCTTAAAGCTGCTACCAGTTGAAGATCTGTTTAAAAACAAAAAAGAGATTAAACACATACTGAATGCCACACATTGTGCTACTCCTTAACCAGAAGATACTGGGGAGAACATTAAATACAGAAACAGCAGGACAATGCTTAAAACTTCCATTAGTTTAATTTGCAAAAATGGAAATTTCTCCACACTCTCTCCTGCCACACAACTGCTTTGTCACACTCTAAGTTAACTTTGAGTTAGATGCTTTTATGATGCTCTTCTGTTTCAGAGCATTAAGTATTTTCTGCTCATTTGAAACCAGTACTTTGCACTACAAAAGCAGTCATACCTCTTACATGAAGAATTTAAGGCACATATATAAAACTCTTAAGAAAATGTTATGTGGATGAATTTTTTATTGCTTGACAGTAGAGTATTTTGGGTTTTCAGGTAAGTACATCTAAATTAATATAAAATTAAGTATTCCAACGGGTACCTTTATTTTGTTTTAAAGTCATTTTAAAAACAGACAAAAAAAAAAACCCAACTAAGAAATCTACACCTGTAAAGAATCCTTCTTCCTTCAGGTAATGGAAGTCCTAAACTTTTCTACCTGAACTTCAGGTATCTTCTAGTAAGTTTGTCTTGACAGAGATTTCTTAAGTCTTCTCCTAAGAATAAAATACTCAGAATCCCCTTCACTTCATGTTTACTTGCTACTTACATGTTTAAAAACTACACATATACTATATAAGAAGTGCAATGCTACACAGAGATATCCATCATAGCCCTCCATCTTCCAACATAGCCTTACATCTGAAGAGCAGACAAAATGAAGACACAGTGAAATGCATTTTACCAGTAATAACTAATTCACTAGAAGACTGAGGTGCTACCAGCTCTGTAGCCCTTGTTATCTGAGGTACTCAATTTTAAACCATAGCAAATATTCCTCCACAGCACTGTGTATTTTAGGAGAGTTTACCTGAAGTCTCACTGAAAGGCACCTTGCTTCTCACACCCATGTGCCTTCACAAAACAAAACTCAGCACCTTTGACAAATGTTACCCAAAGTCTTCTTGACTCAGCTCTAAATACAGACATCACTGCCAAATCAAAACTCTCGGTGGTCACTGACAGTTTACAGGGAATTATTTCAGGTTGTCTTGTGTGTCACCTAAGTTTGGCACAGATATCACGACAGGCATGTTTCAGTCTTCAAATTCAGCTCATAAAGATCTGCAAGCAAAGAACACGTTATCAAATCTTGTTTTCTAGGGGAACACATGGGTGTTAAGGCTCAAAAGCCTGCATGAAGTTCAGAGCCCTGTGCTGTGGAAGTACATAAAAGCCTGAGCATGCTAGGCTTATTTTAAAAACTTACACAGTAGGGCTTTAAAGTCACACCTGTGATTAACAAACATCATGAGAATATGTTAGTAAAAAGAGAGAGATGTCAGTTACAGTAATCAGTCTCTGTGATGACTGGTAATTCTCTGCATAATCCAGCCTAGCAAGGTTCCCATACAGCTTTCCCTGCAATGTGCTTGTAAGCTGTCTTCACACATTAAACACTAGACACACAGATGTCAAAAGCCATTGATACTTGTTGTTTAAGATTTCATTGCTCAAAAAGCCCAAACTCAGTAAACACTGAACTATTAGCTACTGAAATTTAGCCCTGTTTAAGAGCTAAAGGCTGAGCCTTCAAAACCCAGACACCCAAAATCATTACTTCCTTGCATGGGGGTGGGCATAAAATAAAAATCACAGCCTCATATACACACCCATGGAAAAGTGCATTTGATAACTGACAGCTCTTCAGTGAGGACAAATACAGACCTACCAAAAATGAGAAGCTTCCACTGTTTTCACCTCAAGTCCTTCCTAGAAAAGGCACTTCATTCTTTCTTTCTTAGTATCTTTCCCTAGCTAGTGCTTTTACAGCAAATGTAGGCTGAATTCAGTTAGTCTCTGGAGGCTGTGGCTGACCCAGGCTACCACCCTTACAGACCTCCAGTTGCTCATCATCACTTCCTGATGATCACGCAGCATGACAGCACGTCAGCACTGACTGTACAGTACTTTACCCAAGTTCTTTCAAAATAAAGGCAGGTTTGCTTGTGGTTGTTAAGATTCACTGAGAGTAGAGATTTTTCAATGTTTATACTAATTTAGGTCATTTTGAAAGAACCAGGTTAGGGAGAAATTGCATGTGCAGTTAAGCTTGCAAATTGGGATGGAAGGCTTTCTGTCACAAAGACCACACTTTCACATTGGGGCAGTAAAGGTCAACAACTGGCACGGTCACTTCCTCAGCATATCTGGCTGCAGACTTAAACCACATCTGAAACCACTATGGGCCGTCACTGATGCTAAAACACACATCTGCCTTCTCCTTGCTTGCTCACTCTTGAGCCTGTGCTTCCCCTCTTCTGCACCATGGCCCATGTTTGGGTAGCCATAAAGTGAGCCACACGCAGCAGGTGAATGTACTTGAACATGGAACACTTGTGCCAGCACAAATGCAGGATGCAAGACAGGAAATGGGGCCACCAGAGCCATCTCTTTCAGAAGCAGTCCTGGCTGAAGGAGTTTAAAGAGAATGAACTATAGCCGACCAGAGAAGTAACACATCCAGCTCATTATCAAATACACGAAAACAAATCCAGCCCTGACACAAACTGACTTCTCCAAAATTAAGTCAGGAGTTAGTATACTATTTCTTTTTTTTCTTTTTGCATTAAATTAAGGAGCCAAAAATATCCTAAAGGTTTATTTTTTGTCGAGGTGGGAGGGTGGCCCCCATCTAGACCAATTCTGACTACTTCTCTAGTTACTCAAAGTCCCATCCAGAAAATATGGAAGTATTTTAAAGTTATCCAGGGTGCACACAACTTGCTGGCACACAGACACACTAATATCATGCATCATGCATGAATTGCTCCCACATGATGCTTTTATCACTGTCTCTTGGGCACAGGCACTACAATTGTAACCATGTGAAAACTCAGGTACAACCTGCTACAGCTCCAATGTAATTTTAAAAATGCTCATTTACACCCTATGAACATGAAAGTTGCCCTTCCTCCCAGGAAAGGTGTATTAAGTATTATATTGCTACATATACTGTATAACTGAACTAGCGGACTAGCATCTTATCACTAAAAATATCCAGTAATTTTAACTCAAACATTGATGACACCACTTGTTCAGTAATTATGAGTCTGTAGAAGACTTTCTGCAAGGCAGCTGATTTATTACAGCATGACTTTCAGATTCAGAAATTAAGAAGATACTATATAAGAGTATATTAAGTGTTTTAAAAAGGGGCTAGGAGAGATATTACAAAATACGATGAGGAATTAGCACAGATGTTTCTCCTGGGTTTCAGCAAGGATTGGTGCCGGGCTCCACACTAGTCAACATTTCATCAGATAAAACAATGATAAAATGAGTAGACAAAAGGAAGACCTGCAAAAAGACAAAGAATACAAGAGTCTCATTTTAAACAGTATGTTTGGATAAAACAAAGTATTAAGGTGCAAACCAATGAACAGAAAGTCTAACATATGTACAGAACAGCAGACTATATCCTGGATGACTTCAGTTAAGACAGCAAGTATTGAAATGCACAAGTTACTCAATGTGAACCCTCATTGTGATACTGCAGCAAACAGAATTAATTTGAACCTTAAATGTAATGAAGAGAAGCAGGTAAATGAACTCTTCTCTGTAGTACTGAAAGCATTGGAGAGACTAACACTGAAATACCATCTCCTGCTTCCGGCATCTCATTTTCCTAAAGGGAAATCAAAAAAACTGGAAAAAAAAATCAGAAAAGTTATGCAAATGTACTTGAAGCCTGCAAAAAGCGTCCTCCAGTAAGAGTCTTAAAGAGGTCACTGTGATTAGCTTAGCAAAAAGAAGACACAGCCGTGTCTTTAGTAAAAGCATTTTTCAGAGGGAGAAACAAAGAGACACTGAAGGGCTTCCCAACCTAGCAGGTCAAGCCAAAAAGAACCTCTACCTAGCAAATTAATTCTGAACAACGCTAATGAAAACCATGGCTTTCTAAAGCAAACGAACAATGAGAATGATTAACCAGTACAGTAAGTATCAAAAGCTTTACTGAATACTCAATGCCTTCCTTCAAAGGAATACTTAGGTTTTGGAAAATATTTTTGGTCAAAGGTAAGTCAAACACCAACCCCAGCTTCTCAATGTAATGAGGAGACAACTGGGTACTAAGCAATGCGGAATCACCTGGTCTAAAGCTGTGGGTTTACAAAATTGTATTATTCTGAATACTAAATCTCCTCCCTTTCCTCTACACATGCAAATGTGAAACTTGCAAACTACAAATACCATCAGTTCTTTAAATGTTTCTTGAAAAGACAACTTTAATTTGCTGTATATTTTACTGCTGAGGACAAGACAACTAAAGAATTTATCACCTTAGCTACTTTGGTTATATCATTTCATTCAGACAGTGTTATCTCCTTGTCTCCCACACAGAAGTCATGCTGTTATCAAAGTCTTTCTCACTAAACAATTATTCCTTTTATGATTTCTTCTGGCTGGTCAAAGATAAGGGCTTACAGTGAGCTTGATTAGTGTTGCAAACAAGTACGAGTAATACTAGAGCAGACATAACTAAGCTGAAGTAATCAGCACTATTAATAACCTTTTGATTTCTAATCAAATACAGCTCTGACTTTTGCTGCCACTTTGCTTTACATCTTCTAAAGTACAAAATAATTTATATTTTTATTAAATATTTCTCAATATGCCAGCCCTCTTCTTCTCTTATTTGCTTTTTTGCCTTATACTTAATATCTTCACAAAAAAAATAAATAAAACAACAACAAATCTTCAATTAAAGATAGAAAAAAAAAAACCACACAGATCTACACTTTATACTGCCTTCCCTGGTGACAAGATTTAATTATATAGCATACTATGAAATTTTGCACTGTTTTTTTTTTTTTAAATCTAATAACATTCCTGAAGACAGTAAAATCACATTTACTGGTACCTGTTCATTAAAACAACTAAAACCCCAGCTTGAAACATACAACTGGCCCAAAAATAGTTCATACAGTTAGTATCTGGCAAAACTATATAGGAGCCAAACATGGTAAGGCATTAGAAACTTGCACTGCAGGTAGCACTGCCACATCCATTCTTCATTCTGGGCAACTACTTACTAACCCAAAGACAGACAGTAATTCTGCTTAAGCAGTGGGCAATGCCTCTTAGCAAAAAGACCTAAAACTACTGCCCAGCTCCTTGTGCTTTTACAACAGAACATCATCTCCTCATTCTCTGCAAATTCCAGATAGGCAACATATTATTTCCAACATGCAAAGCTTTTCATCAAGACTAAGAGGGAATGCATCCAAAGCACCAAATATGTCCTGCAATTGACAGGATAGTTCTATCTACTCATTAAAGATCAGTCAAATGGTTTCATGGATATGCATCTATGAGCTCCAATAGTTTTTGTTGCTTAGGGGTTTTTTTTGGTTGGTTGGGGTTTTTTTAATAAGAGTCTCTCCATGATCTTTCCAAATACTCATTTTTTCATGTGGAAAAAAAATGCAAAATACATGTGTAAACAGTATTTTTTCTGTTTGTTTGCTAGCTTACAGCTGTGGTCTTAGAAAGTTGATTGCTGCTCAATGAGTTTACAGATCATTTAGTACATGAAGTTTTCGTGAGAATTCTTGACACACTTCTGTACATCTGGGGTTTTAGAATGCAACACACTGTGCAGCCCCAGCATATGCGCAATATGCCTAAGGAACAAGAGCCTTGTTTCAGGATGTTCCAACCAACAGCTTCATATTTCATGTGACACTTTTTTGCAACACGAGTAACAGAAATAAAACAAGTTGCCGCTGTTTTTATTTTTTACCCTTTCACCATTTATTTTACCAAACAATCCAGAACAAAAAAGAGTCAAAAAAGGGATCACAGAACTAAAAGTTTCTTCAGACGGAAAGTTCCTTTTCTGTAACAACTGCGTTGTGCCTACCAGCGATTTTAAAAATAGACAGACAGCAATGTTAAAGGTACAAATCACTATGCTAAACACAAAGGGGGAAAGAATGTCTGAAACATGGCAAATATTTTCCAGAGTTTTCACCTAGAGAATTCCTTTCAAAGACAAAAGCCAAAGATGACAAAAACAAAAAATGTAAGGAGACGTGTGTGATGTGTTGGCCCATACAGATTTGAAAAGGCTGTGAGCAGCCTTACAAATGCCCAAACAGCAGTATTAATATTCAGCGTGCACCAAGATAAACTAGTCACTTTTATTTGCCAGTTTGGTCTCAACTTTATTAGTTACCAATGCAAGTAGTAAGCACTTCTTCATTTTTAACATGGTTTTAGGAGGTAATGAGGCAATGGACAGGCTCTTTTTGTCATGGATAATGCCCAGAATTTTCCTTATGACGCTGTGTGTGTTGATAATCTGTCCAACTTCATGCTCATTAAAAAAAAAAAAAATTCTTTTCTGAAAGCATCCTCTAACTCCATATTAAAAATATAAAGGACCAATTCATAAACCTCCCCTAATTAACTTTACTTCCCAAAAAAGCCACACATCTGTTTTCACAGCTGGAAATGATTCAACCATTGGTAACCAGAGAAAAGTTCCAGTGTGTTAAAATATTCTAGCCAAAAACTGGCACTCCAGCAAAGACAGCTACTACGCCAGCACAATCTGAGCAGCTGTTCGGACAACCTTTATTTCTACTGAAAGGGCATGAGATATCCTGATGCTATTGCTACTACACCAGCAAATCTTATTGGAAAGACACCACTGGTTGAAAACGGACAGTGCATTTTACCAGTCAAGCAGATTACAATTACGTGAGCACAGTGATGTACGATAATCCACTCTACCCACTTTTCTACAACAGATTCTGAAGGGCTCAGCTTCTGGAGAAGAAAAAAATCCTTTGTAAATTGTTTTTAGTACAACTTATTATGAGTGTCAGAAAAATCAATTAACAATGCTGCCCTAACTCTTTAGAAAAAAAAAAAAAAAAAAGGACTTAGATAAATAGAAAAAGATTAAGCTATTTCTTTTACAGCATTATTTTTAGTCTGAAAATAACATCAAAGAGCCACAGCTCCCTCCATTTTTCCCCTCTTCTTTTGGCTTTGACATTACACAGAGAAAAGTATTCCTTTCACTGGTTCTGGTAGCTGGAGCATCCAAGCTTCTGCACACTGTTATCACTTTCTAGCCTTGAATATTAATTATTTTAATCCTCCAGCAATTAAATCTTTTGGACGAAAATAAAAAGGCTGGAAGTGCAACCTTACTTTTGTTTTGCTAATTTATCCTGTCAGTAGTACACTTATTCATTGTTTCACATGGCTTAAATATTTAAGTGTGTGCATGTCCTACTTACTATCTTTTTTCTTCTTCTACCAATACAGCCATCTTTTTATTTTTTTCTTTTTTTAAACCTTGCTTACGATCCAAAAGGAGTTTCCTGTCCTTAAGTATCTTTCATGCCTGGCTTTCTGTCACTGCACATAAAGATGCATTTTAACACACTACCTATGCATTTCATCACAAGGCTTTATGCCTGGTAGAAGAAGAGGAATCATCTCTTATTTGCCAATCCATTGAACAAAGAAAGAGACTGAACTTCAAATGAACAATACTGTAAACATTACTAGGTTTCCTTGATCTCTTCATAGCTTTCCTGCTCCTACTGCCATAACTACCATCAACACTTCTAAGGTACTGGAAGTACAGCAAGTATTTGACAAACAAGAAGGAAGCAAAGTTCTCTGTCCTTAAGCTATACCTGTGTAAGGCCCCAGTCCTATACACCACATACTCATTTTAAAACATTAAGCAGTTCCCTCGACTTCAAGTGTTTACAGCTGAGCAATTAAGTGGTCTGCTGGACTAAGGCCTAAGGAAACTGCGAGCATATAGAGGTAGCAGGCAGGTATAATAAGAAGCTTCATGGATATAAAGTCAAAGTTCAGCAGATACATCAAGTCACAATGTGCTGTTGTACTCCAGAAAAGAAAAAATTAAAACAAATGGCTGAAGTGACTTTTTACAACTCAAGTGTACCTCAGACATTGTGAATTGCTCAGTCCAGGGATCACATGATGACCTCTCCCCCCTTAACTCCTTCACTTGCAATGTTTGTTAGAGTGGGGCAGATGAGAAAACATATCATTAGGGGCTTCTTTTATTATTATTAGAAGAATAAAAAGCTATTGTTTACCTGATCTACAGACTGATCAGAGTATGGCAGCAGATACCAACCTAAAGAAACAAGCAACAGATGAATACAATGAAATGGGACAGTCAGAGTGGCAACTGGGTTTTGGTCAGCTTGTTCCACAGCTTTTCAAGCACAAAATAAGTTTATTCATTTTTAATAACTAGGCAACAATGGCCTTCAAGAGAACAGGTAGAGGAAAGCTTACATGATCTTCCTCCAGGGGCTCATGACTTCACTAAGTAAAAGGGGAAAGTGTGGGGATAGCAAAAAAGAAGCAACACAAAAAGTATGAAATCTAGCACCAGTCCTAAACAGAAAGAGGTGGTGGTAACAGTAAACAGGGAAAAGCTAAATTGTGTTCACACTATAAAAGGACAACAAGAACTCTAAAATCTAAAGCACTAAATGAGGCAAAGCATGGACTTTGATTTGTATTTTTTTACAAGTGTAAGACAGAAGGTGGAAGCAATCAAGACAGCATGTTCATCTTGGGGTTATGGATGGATGCACACAATGGGGTTACCAGGGAAGACTGTGAGGAAAAGGCTAGTGAATTCAGGTTGACAGGAAGTGATGAGATGATGGCTTTATGGTCAGAGCTTTAAGGGATCAGAAATTAACATATGTGCAAACCAGTATGTAGAAAATCATCAGAATTTAGACAGCCTCCTTGAAAGGAAGAGTTTGGAAATGATGCTTGGATTATGTCCTTTAGTGATATGAAGCAAGACTCTGCAAGAGGAAGAGAGTAAGTGAGATTCTGGACTATTTCTCACATTCATTTTGGCTATGGACTGGTATTTTTCCAAGCATGAATAACTCTGTATAATACAGAAACATATCGTAGCAACTGACAGTGAAAACTTGTTTTGTGAAATTCAAACCAGTAAACTCGTTACAGTACAAGGTATTACCTTCCTCTCCGGTAGAGACTTACAGGATGCATTTATTCAAGCAACTACAATAACGTCTCTTCCTCTTCTTTATCCTTTTACCAGGACCTAGATCATGATTTCAAACACAGCAGAAAAATTCACATCACCTTCAGCAGGTTTTGGATACAGCCTCTAACACAGACTCTTCATCCTTCTCTCCTCTACAATTTCAAGCTTGATCTACTAATTCCAGAATACTGTGAAGCTCTCTAATCATCATCAGCGATTTGTGACTCAGTGTTCCACTTCTGGAACATTTGTACAGGTGAAAATACATGAGTAAAGCTTCATGCAAGGACTACAGAGGCAATCTGCAGTTTAAAAAATGCATATATTATACAGCATGTATTTTGCGAGGGGGGTTATTAAATATTCTACAAACAATTACTAAATTGTCAATGGAATTCAATAAATGTTGTTTTTAAGGAAAAAAAAGCTAATTATTTGTTACAATAACCAGCTACTATTGCCATTTTGCATGTGAAGGTTTGTAAACTACTTCCATTTGAGAAGTAATTGATTCCATTTTTATCATTTGCTCAAGTTTATGTGCTTGTTCACATCCAAAGAGATGATAACATCTATTTGCAGCAAATTATACATTATAATTCCTCATTCAAAAGCTGTAATGGAAAACAAAATGCTAATTTATGCTGTAAACGGAAGTACAGAATCATAATCATTCATTGTTACCATTAGGAACTAAATAGCTCTTGCAAATAACAAAATGGGTTAAAAATGTGGAGGGTTTTTGTGAGCCAAAGTACCAGTGCCTCTTACTCACTCGTGTTATATCACAAGCGATCAAACGAACCTTTTCTCTTCATGCCAACACAAACTACCCCTTTTTGAAGGAAAGAATAATGGTCTTATGATTGCAACATAAGGATGCATGTCAGGTGACAGCCCTTGCCATGACTCTCCAAGCAGCTTCCCAAATACAGGCTTTCATGCACTGTCTGCTAGGTAATACTATGTGCAGAGGCTTTCTACACGAGCCAGTAACACAGAACTGTAAAACTGAAAGAGCCAGACAGCTGGTGCTGAGGATCTGACACCTAATATATGCTTTGCACCACTGGTTTGTTTGATTATTTCACTTTATCGTAGCTCTGGTCTCATCTCATTAGCTGAATGTCAATTTGTAGCTCAGATGCACTAGGACTACTCCTGGAACACATCTCCCTGTTCCGTTCTACCCAAAAGGAATTCCATTCATTTGCAACAAGACCAATCCACAACATGAACCAAAGCACTGCAGAGTCAGGATGAATGCAGCACACACCTGCTCCCAAGGAAAAGTACTAATGTAGACACACCTCTTGTCATTTCAGGTCCTAGTGAGTTCATATGGAACCAAGCGTGCCCAATTTCTCTTACCAAAATAGGAACCACAGTGTGACAAGTGCCATATCCAGGGCAAGGGTCACTCGGCTATTAATCTCTCTTCACCTTCATTTTTACCTTTAGAGACAGTAACACATAGCTAATTAGCAGAAGGGGAATCTCAATTGCCACTTGTAAAGAAGGCAGAGTCGGAGTCGAAGACAAAAAAATACTGTAGAACTCTTGGGTTTCCATCCTTTTTAGCAATTTTCCAGTCCTATAGGTTTTAAATGTACAAGGAGTTTTGCTCACACAGCAAACAGGCACATCAGAGGAAATTAAAACAACCACCGACACATTAGGGCTGTGCACCTGCTCCTCCACATTTCATTAAGCCTCTACACCTAAATGTACGTCAGGTTCTCTCCTATGTGCATCCGTTGTGCTGGTATCCCTCAGTGATACCTTCTGGTCATGGCGAGACAAACTGGATCACACTGCCTCAGGAAAAAACATTCAAAAAACCATTAACTTTTGAGAAGTCAGATCAGATGATTAGAATCTAAATTATAAATGCCAGATAGTATGTTAAAAAAGCATGTATATACTTGTAAATAAGCTGCCATCTGTAAACAAGACTCTCAGCTTACAGTACATACCTCAAATCACTGTAAAATAGCTGATTTGCCATCTTTTTTTCACTTATTAGTACTAAAAAAAAAATACAATTATGTTATCAAAAATTGAAAATTGCCTTTTAGGTGACCAAAAGAAAGTTCCACTGCTTCATGTAGTAAATCATTTTACTGCTGCCCTTTTATATTTAATACCCTTCTGCAGTACACATTTATCTCTACACCAGCAAAGTGTACTCATTGATTTCCTATGGTCTCTCTGGAAGAAGGTTCTGCTTCCCTGACGATGAGTACAAAGGGTGGATGACCCCACTCTCATTCCAATGCAAACCCTGCACTTTTGCATTTCTGCTTAGACTACATGAACATTTGACCAGCTAAGAACTCCCTGCCCTCTTCCTACAGAACACATTGCTAGACCGACTGACATTTTCTCCTGAGCACAACTGTATTTTGAAAAATCCTGCCTTATTTATAAATCACTAAAATGCATTAGCTCATTGCAGCCATAACTGTAACTCACAATTTGCACACAAGCTCTTCTTCTAAACTAAGACGGAGAAATAACATCTTGCCCTTCTCTGTGCGGGCTTTAATTCGTGTTATTTGGCTGTACTGTACCACCAGTTAGATGGGTTGCTCTGGGGCTTGAGGACGCAGTTTAAAATGTTCTTTTTTGGCCAGATGAGATGGCCATCAGAATACGCTTTTCAAAGTTACTGTGTTCAACGACCAACTGAGACATTAATCTCTGAAAGAGAAACACATTTAGCAATTTTTATTTTAATTCTATTACCTCTTTTATTAAACTCAAACTTCCT
Organism: Myiopsitta monachus; assembly: GCA_017639245.1. Taxonomy (NCBI): domain Eukaryota; kingdom Metazoa; phylum Chordata; class Aves; order Psittaciformes; family Psittacidae; genus Myiopsitta; species Myiopsitta monachus. The sequence goes on along the minus strand of CM029917.1, from coordinate 98,247,382 downwards.
CATTATCCTTATGGTTTATTTTTTGCTGGAATGCCAAGAAAATAGGTCTCTTGAGTTTCACTTTCATTTTTACTGCGTTCCATTTCCCTGGCTTTGTGCACTGGCAGACAACAACCACTGGATATCAAAGAGTCAGGTAAAATTCAAATCCAAGATTAACTTTTTTTTTTTAATTACCAAGTGTTTTCTGTCAATACTAACCCAAGATTGCTGCTTTTTCTTAACTAATTAAATTTTACCAGTGTCCTTTTAATTTGCAGAGGTGTTACTGGCTTTGCTAAAACATAACTGAAGTTCAGTGATGGGTTTGTTCCATTGGTTTTCACAGCCAAACCATGTACAACTATCAACTGAGTCTTCTTCCATTAAAGAAAAAGGGCTATCTAAATCATAACGTGCATTGCCCAATCCTGTGCAGATTGATATAGTATCTCACATTCAACATCCTCATGCACATATATGTTCAGTATATGCTATACATGTTAACACAAACTCATCTGGTATATTTCCAAACCTGCAGGCTCCAAGTTCCACTACCAAAAAGACACCCCAAAAAGAAAAAATAAATCCAGAAACCATGGAAACAAAAATAAGTCAAGAAGTCCCATTGGCTATGGATGAAAATAGAAATGGCCATTGGACTTACTCCAGCTAAAAGAATAAAATGCATAAAAGCAACATACTACATTCAGTCCAGCTCTCCCAAAAAAAACCTGTAGAGAGATCCCAAAAAATACTGGCAGTTGGAGCTTTTGTCCCTGCATATGTAAAGACCAAGAGCTAAGCCACAAAGTTGGCTCTCAGTTTACCTCTCAGTGACTTACTTCTATCTACAGAAGATATTCTGTGAAAGAACTGCCGTATAACGTACTGCCATGTTCAAAAACACAGGACAAAGAGCTGGTGCCTGTAACAAGCCCTCAGCTGAGCTCTGCAGAGAGAAATCTCTGAAATAATGGCAGTAACCAGGCAGCACACTCCCCTCATTTTACTTCTATACTGCAGGGATTTTCCTGAGATCAATTTAAAGTTAGTATCCAGATTTATGCCTTAATCATAGGATTTCACTGATGAACTACATTTCAAATGATTTTCAAGTGCTTCCCCACCATACAGATTAGTAACATAACAACGTATCCAGTACTGGAGTGGAGAGTGGAAAATAATTAATACAAATAATGCTGCCAGTTCAGCATGGACAGGTTATGCCCAAGAATATTACTGCTCTCGCAAGGCTGAATACCCCTTCTGCAGTACTTGGACATAGTTGTTCTTTGCTCACGACTACTAATTAAGAAATGGATGTAAAGAGAATTTCAGTGAGCCAGAAGATACTCTCAGGAAATTTTCAGCAAACACATATTCACAAAAGAACTAAAAGCAGAATGTTTATTGATAGTCTAAAAATGCAGATCAGAGAATGAATCTGCTGGATATTCCTTCACCTTAGGTTTACACCCACTGGCAAAACATCAGACAAGTTTATGCAACCACAACTCATAGTTTTCATGATTTAAGTCTACAAGTTCCTCTAGTCTAGAATTTAGAATACTGGTTTAGTCCCTGTATGAAAATAACTGTAAAAAATGACAGTCAATCTTTTTGGAGTTCTCCTTAGTAATGCAAAATCTTATCTGTAACTATTACAGTGCCTTATTTTCTGGAAGACTGTCTCAGAAACACATTCAAGACAGACTTCATCAAGTTTCTAGACATAATTTTTCCGATACAAGCTTTTCTTGTGATGCACTCTGGAATTTAATATGCAATGGAAAAAGTTCCTTCCAAGAACATTACCAACAAATCAAGCACATGATCTTGCCCTTAAAAATGAACTGCAATAATGCATCAAAAAATGTAAGCTGAAAGGCATCTCTCAACCTTCCCAAATTATAAAGCAAATGTCCTATATCTGCTTTCAAAACAGTCAGATAGTATATTATGCTTTCAGAAGAAAACATTGTTTGCATTAACCTGTTTCCATCATTAAGCCTTATTTTGCTTACTTATGCTCTCATTAACGTCTTGAGATGCCACAAAAAGCTTCTTTTTGTAAGCTCTAGCTGAACCGCTACTGATATTATACAGGGGATCCTTTTACCTTGCACTAGATGCTGAGAGCACATCATATTGATCTAGGAATAAAAACCTATTTTTCCAGTAGGCAACCCCTCTTCTCATCTCAGCACTTTGCCTTAAAGTTTTTCTGTTTGCTGTTTTGTTTTAAACAGAGTGTACAAAACAAATTCTATTTCAGCCACATTGCTATATTTAGCAAGAAGAAATGGTTTGCAAGCTCTTACTTTTTTTTCTGGATGCAATTCAGGTTAAAACAAACAAACATGAATATGGCTGACTGTCAAAGTGAAGCCAACTCTGCCGTTTTAAGTGTTAAAACTTGTAAGAAAAATCTATTTGCAGCAAAATCCCATATTCATTTTGATTTCGTATTCAGACTAACATCTAGTGCTAATCCTCAGCTGGTGAATGTGACTGATGTAAATGCTAACGTAATACTCAAAAGATGAAAATAGAAAGGAGCCTTGAGCACCAGAAAGAATGTGTGTCTTAAAAATTCTTCTCATCTTCACCCTGGAAAGTCTTGCAAGCTCATCTGTTCCTGTTGTAATGCCATATAGTGATTACACCTTCTCCTTCTAAACTCCCTTCCTAATCATGCATATTTAATTCAACTTTGTGTATATATCCTACAGTTTATATAGTCCTTCTATAAATAGACCTTGTGCATCCTGAATTATCTCCCCCGTTTTCCTTCAGATACAGTTCAACATTGGTATTTAGAACAGATTAACTCTGGATTTGTCAGTAATTCTCCCTGCTTCCATTGTGATAGGGGCTTGCTCCCCTGAAAAGAAATGGAGGGAACGATAGGTTTCACAATGCCATTCTTTCACGGAACTGTTTTGCTACAGAATGAAACTAACTTTAGATAAAGGAACTGGTTTAAACCTGATTGTATTGTCTGCGTTCCTAACCATTTTCCTCCTCTGATGGTTCCAAAGGAGACTTCGATGACTGCCTACCTTTGATACAAGCCATAAGCCCTTCTTAAATCTCAGTTACTTGCACGGGCTCCTATCTAGCAGGATAACGATGTACGTTCTCGGCTCACACAGACACACCAGCACCGGTGTGTGCGCAGAGAGACGCACACCAGCAGCAGCACCGGCCGCCCCAACCCACCGCTCGCGGTAAGCCCCGACCCAACTCACGCCGCAGCGCACTGACACTTCACCGAGCCGGGAGAGACCGGCGGACCCCCCGTGCGCCTGCTCCCCGCGGGAACCCCTCCTCAGCACCCCTCCAAGCGAGCATCGCTTGCTCCAGGCGAGGAAGGCTCTCCCCGAGACTGGGGCGGCGGACTCGGCGTGCAGCCGATGGTGCCTTCCGGGATGGGCCCGGTTAGTGTCCGCTCGCACCCGGGACACCACTATTTATTCAACTGCTTCAAGAGACGATTCGGTTTGTCAGGGCTCCAGGGCCCCACCGCGAGGGCCTGGCCCCCCAACTCCGGCGGCCTCAGCTCCCGCGGGCAGGGAGGAACGCGGGGTTCCTCGACCCCTCGCCGCGAGGTGTAACCTTAAACCGGCAACTGCCCCTTCGGGGATCTCAGTGCCCTGGATACCGGGGCCGCGGCTTTCCCATGAGCTCAGCGGGCGCTGCCCCGCGCAGGGAGGGAGCGGAGAGCCGGGAGCCGACCCCCTCCCAGCCCCTCGCTGCCTCAGGGGTCGCGAGAGGCTCTTCTGCCCCCGGGCGGACACCGCCGCCTCCACAGCCCGGGGCAGCCTCCATCCCGCGGCCCAACTTCTCCTGTCACGACAGCACTAGAACCCCCTTTCCTTACACTTACACACACACACCCCCGATGTAGTTTATCGATGACAGCTGCCTGTAGACTTTCACCAGACAAGCAGCGGGGGCAGCAGACGACAACAGTTGTTTAATTAAAGCCTCTTTGGAGGCTTCCGGAATAGCTCTCTACCTCAGAGGCGCGATTTCTGGTTTCGCCCCGCTCTCCCGCAGCACCTCTCCAGCCGCCCCCCGAGGGCAAGAGCGTCCCACCCCGCCGGAGGAGCCGGCGGTGCCCGGCTGGGAGCTCCGCACGGTCATCAAAGTTAACTACGTGGAGTGGGGTGTGGGGTCTGAACAAGGAGAGAGGCTGTAAAACGAACTATTTCCACCTAGGCGGGACCCGAAATTACGAAGCTGAACGCATACGCGGCCATTTCGGATGAAGAGTGTGCCCCTCTCGCACCAAGCCTGCCGCTCGCCCGCCGGTTCCCCTCGCCCGGGCGGGGACGGGGACGCTCCGCGCACGGAGCCGGCGGTGAGCGCAGCCGAGGGCGGGCTCTGGGGCGCCCCGCTCGAGTTGCCTTAGCTATGCCCCGAGTTGCTCCAGGATAGCGCGCAGCCCGCTCCTCAGCCCTCCTCCCGCTCCCCTTCCTCACGGGAGAGGGCGGAGGCGGAGGGAAGGGGGGCCGAAAGCCACACGGGAAAAGGCTCCTTTCCCTCGTTTCTCTTCTCGGCGCACTCCCCAACACGTTGAACAGAAACACTTCCAGACCCTTCCTGCACACACCGGCACCACCTTCACCTCCCCCGGGGAGCCCGGCTGGCGGCACCGGCCGCCTCTTACCTGATTGTAGGAGGTCTCCCAGGAGGAGGTGTAGTTGTAAAAGAAGGAGGAGAAGCAAGCGTCTTCTGACAGCCCGCAGCCAGCCATCCTCCGGGCGCAAAACCTCTTCGGGAAGGCACGCAGCAGCCTCCACAAACTCTGGCTTCTTGCGTGGATCGCGCTGCCGGCGGTGCTGCTGCCCCGGCTTCGCCTGGCGCTGAGCAGACGGGCGCGGAGCGGGGTCGGGCGAGCGGATCGAGGGAAGCGCGGGTGCCTGCGCGCGGCGCTCCTGGGGGCACGGAGCAGCCGGGGCCGGCGTCACGTGCGCGCGCTCCCTCCGCCGCTGCCGGCGGGGACAGGCTGTGCTACAGACCCCGGCACCGAGTCAGCGGCGCCGGGGCTCCGCGCCATCCCACCCGGCACCGGCACCGCGCGGGGAAACGGGAGGGGGGGAACGCCGGCAGGACCCGCCACCGTACCGCGGCGGGGAAGGAGCGGACAAGTGGCGACGCGCGTCCTCCCCCGCCGCGCCGGGGCAGCGCCGCCGGGGGCGGGCCCGCCCTCCCGGCCGCGGACCGGCCTCCCTGCCCCGCCCCGCCCCGCGCCGCCCCGCACCGTGCCTTGCCTTGCCGGTGAAAAGTTGGGGCTCGGTTTCCACACGCGACCCGAGGCCCGTGAAGCGTATGCGGTGCAGGCGTGACCCCGGCGCCGCCTGAGGGGAGGACGGAGGTGGGGCGGGGCGGGGCCGGGGCACCGCCTCTCACCCGCCCGCGGGAAACTTCGCCTCAGAGCCGGCTGCGGGCCCCCGGCCCGCCGGGTGCCGTTTCCCTCGCTTGTCCCGTTCTGGGGCAGCGTTCTCCGCAGACCGTTTTCAGGGAGCGGATCCTTTATTGTTGTTATTTCCTTTAAGCGTGCAGTGGTCGCGGTAGTGGCACCGGGAACGCGTTCCCCCTCCAGCCGCTCCTGCGGCGGCCCGCGAAGGCGCCCGAGTCAGCGGGAAACCTCCAGGACCTCAGGGGAAGTGAAGAGGACGGCGCCTCAACCGCCCTCAAAGTGCGTCGACACAGCGAAGTCACACCGAATGTAATGGTTTTAAAGCGTTTGCCAAGCAATTAGCAGCCAGGGGTTGGACTACGTTGACCACGTTTCTTGAGTACTCCTTATCCGGACTGCAAACCCAGCACCTCAGGCACGGTCCTCTCACAGGGGAGCATTTTCCTCATCTAACAGTGATGATATCAATGATGATATCACAAAACTAAAATAATTATAAAAAGCAAATAATGTAAGTACAGGGTTTTTTTTTCAGAATAATTGTTCAGATGAGAACATAAGCTTTTCATTTTTAAAAATACTGGTTTTGCTTCCAGATCATAACTGGGAGGGCCAGTGGTTTGTTGAGCAGCACAGTCGTAACAGCCCATAGAATCAAGCTGGGTTGGAAAAGACCTTTAAGGTCATCAAGTCCAATCATTACCCCAGAACTGCCAAGTTCACCACTAAACCATGTCACTGAGGGTATCACCTCTTTGGTTTTCAAACACTTCGAGGAACGGTGAATCCACCACTTCCCAGGAACATGTTCCAATGCCTGGAGGCAGTTTTCTGCCACAACTCTGACCCAAGGCCCACTGAAGTTCCTCACTCCCCCCTTGTCTATTTGAAGGGAGAAACCACCACCTAGTAATACGTATGGAATCCTTTGGCCATCCTTTTGTTTGTTGAGGAAATCTTACTTTCTTGAGACTCCAAATGTGGCATGAGCATGGAATGCCATGGAGCACACTTAAGTGTAGTAGAAACTCAGCTTCTTGATGTGAGTTGATTTTGTCTGAATGAAGGCTAGCCAAGAACACCTGAATTCATCATCCAGAGGAACATTTGTGACAGGCAGCTCTGTTCCATATGAGGCCAAAGAGCCTTTCATTCTGCCCTAAACCAGGTTAAAATTCAGCAGGAAAGTTTCCAGCAGCAGAATATGGAAGCTACATCAGAAACAAGGTGTTTACTGTGTCCACAAGGATATATTTCTCAGATTACTGCAACATTTTCCTTCAGACACTTCTGCCTGTTAAGGCTGCTCATTAGTGGCCCACAAAATTTCATGCAGTCTAAGAATTTATTTCAGCTTTTCAGACAGCAACAATTAAGGCATAAAATTCCTTTGTACTTCACCATCCTTCCTGAATTGTTTCCTTCCCTCCGAGGGGTCAGTGTTCAAAGCATCTTGCTTCTAAAATTTTAAGCAACTTGACATGGCATATTTCATCTTAAGTCTTGGTGCATTCCATCCCAACAGCATTCCAGCATAGCCTAAACTCGGAGCTACTTATTCTGCGCAGGTAAAGTCTGCACTATAAAATTATATGGTTTGAGCTGAAGTTCCTATGTTTTGAGGTGAAAATCCCACAGTTTGGACTCTTTTCTATTATTTTTTTATTATTATTATTTCCCCCTCCAATGCCTGACATATTGATACACTTCAGTAGGTGGCATTTTACCTATTTCCTCTACTCTAGAGACAGACATGCTACCTGCCCCACCAATGCAATGTTCTTTACAAGTATCACAGCAGATGATGGGTTCTTAGATATTTCTGGGGTTTACTTATCTTTTTCCTTCAAACATTTTTCCTTGCCCTGCTGTTAACCATTTGCTCAGAATCTCTTCATTTGAAGTTCAGAGGGTTGCTCCTGGGGGAGGCAACTGGTAGGAGGTTAAGCTTAATAGCACAGTGATCGGTTACTAATAGAGATCCAGCTGTAGTCTTTTCTTATAGTTGAGAACTACTCAGAACCTATTCAGGGCCTCTGGAGAGCACACTTCTGCTGGCAGCAAAACGAGATCTGAACACTTATTTATAGCAATATGTATTGCTCCTCCAGCCCATGTGTACAAGTTTTCAGTCAACCAGCCATTACTGAAGTGGCTAATGACCTATTTGTCTACCGCACGATTTAGCACACTGGCATCGTCACTGTGATGTTGATGATGAAGCAAAAAACAGTTTGTGTGTTACTTCTATTACTAGATGTGCGTAACCAAACATAATAAAATCCACAAATAATCATTGTCTGATATCCTGTCCGAGTGTGCTAGCAGCTACCATGGAAAAGATGCTAATGCTGTATTCAGTCCTGTGGACTAGAAGGAGTAAAACGGAGATAAAATGAACTCTGTAAGGAACTTGGAACAAATGGATTGGTGAGGGCTGGAGGAAACAGCAAAATCCAGGAAATGTTTGAACAACAAAAGTAACCTCAGGATAATCATCAATACTCCATCTGTGCTGAAAGAAAGGCCTGGTGCAGATGGAACAGAGAAAATTACTTAAATCTCTGCAGAGACACACACAGCACAATACCGTGCAGTTAAGATGTGCCAGAGTACTAGGTAAAGGACAGCAAAGCAACTAGAAAGGCATCTTGTTAAAAGCAGTCTAGAATTTAATTTAGTTTCCTTTTTGCTTCCATGATTTCAACTTAAAGACTTTCAAAGTCTATTAAATAAACCAGAAACTGTTTTCTTGGGAAGGGAGAGGGTTACCTGCAAAGCCTGTTTGCTATAGGAATAAGGTGAATCAGGGCGAAGCTTTCAAATTGAGGCTGGTCTTGTCTTCGCACAGACAGTACATCCTCATTCCCCTAAGGCTACTGCACTGCTCTGTTTTTGGCTGGGGTAGAGTTAATTTTCTTCGTATTTGCTGCTCTTGGGCTATGCTTTAGCCTTGTGCTGGAAACAGTGTTGATAATTCAGGGATGTTTCAATTATTGCTGAGCAGTGCTTTTAACACAGTCAAGGCCTTTTCTGCTCCTCAAATCTACCCCACCAGCGAGGCCTGGGGGTGCACAAGGAGTTGAGAGGGGACACAGCCAGGACACCTGACCCCAACTGACCCAAGAGATATTCCAGATCATATGGTGTCATGCTCAGCACAGAAAGCCTGGCTAAGAAGTAGGAAGGGGGGAATGTTTGGAATGATGGTGTTTGTCTTCCCAGATAACCGTTACATGTGATGCAGCTCTGGCTTTCCTGGAGATGACTGAACACCTGCCTGCTGATGGGAAGTGGTGAATGAATTCCTTGTGTCGCTTTGCTTGTGTCCACGGCTTTTGCTTTACCTGTTAAACTGTCTTTATCTCAACCCACGGGTTTTGTCACTTCTACAATTCTCTCCCCCATCTACCACTGGGGGAACAAGTGAGTGGCTGCGTGGTGCTTAGTTGCTGGCTGGGGTTAAACCACGACGTGGACTGGGAGAAGACTAAAAACCAAGGACTGCTGTTTGAGCCAGTAATAGATCTGGTATCAAAGTGCCAAGTTTTGGGAGACACCTCTCTGAGTAAATTGTTGCAGGCAGAAGCCAGAGCATCATGAATGCATCTTTCTTTTCTTCACGTGGAAGGATATCTTGAGAGATTCCCTGAAAAGCAGGGCTTCCAGAGGTTTTTGGTTTGAGAAGCATATGGAGAATTTGAGATAGAAAAGACATTTGTGTTCAACTTGCATGTTCCATGTAAGCAGACAGAATTGTTTCAAAACAGTCCCACAGGGATCAGGATGCAATCCAGTTATAGCCACTAAATTAATATTCTGCCACACAAAGTGATACTCCATAGCTGTACGTTTTGTTTTGTGTGTCCCTCCTACAATCAGTGTAACATCTGAACTCAGTGCTGCGGCCTCCAGTATTTTTAAAACTTGTGATCATAAATACCTCAAAATGTCCCATGGGTGCTAATCTTTTATTCACCATTGTCCCTTTTATTTTCTTCTACCAAGTTCTCAGCATTAGCAGAGACATGTAACAGTTTTTATTCCTCACTTTGCTAGACTTCAGTAGTTGAAAATCCCTTCTCAGAGGGCAAAGGCATAGAATAGCAGCTATCCTAAAATAAAATTAGAAGTTGTCCCTGCATCTTACTTGCAGGTGAAAAAAAAAAAAAAAAGAAGACTATTTCTACTTAGCCAATTCGTAAGTGCATAAAAGCCTTTTAAAGTCAATTAAGACAGTCCATTAAAATTGAAGAGGAAAGGCTTTAAAACTCCACTGATAGGTTTTCTATTAGGCTAATACTTAAAGCTTCCTTAGCACCTTCTATCAAATGATTTCATTTTGCTTTACGAACACCTCTGGAACCAGGTATTACATCCTTCTAATGTTTGAAGAGATCAACAGTTTAAGTACCAGAACCTTGGAAAAGTCAAGCAACGTTGTCAGACAATGTTTATAAAAGCAATTAGCCTTAAAGGAGCAAAAACCTACTTACAGCAGAAGTGGTGATTCCAGTGTGTTTAGGTTTCTATTTAAGTTCCAGATAACTCATGTCAATAATACAAAAATGCACAGTTAACGTAACCGAGAAAGGAGCCACCAGGAAATGAGAACACAGCAACCATGTTCACCTTTAAAATATCATTTTAGTGCTCTGCTTTTTTCACTGGCTTTCCACTGTACTCTAGCTGAAATCCATGTGGCTTTTTTTCACCTTCACGTGGCTGAGAGTCCAGCACCAAGGTACCTGAGAGACCTGGAGCTCCCAGAACAGCTTCCGCATGTTGGATTCATCAGCCTCAGCTGCAAGAACTGCATGTGCAGGTTTTCTAGTATTGGCATAACAGAGCAAGATTAAACAAAGTACAGCTTTTCTAGAGTATCCCAGAATACTGCTCCCAAACTTCAATTACACACCACTGTTCCAAATATATAAGGTTCTGCTGAAAGAAAATTGCATTCAGAAAACTGAATGTCCCTGACCAAAATGCAGAAAGCAGATACTTCCCATCCACAGGATGCTGGGGTATAGGAGCATATCAGTGCCAGCTTTTCTGAAGTTCTGTTCTGTCAGAATTCATGATTATATCTACAGCCGAAATACTTTCAAGTAGTGCACTAAGCTAAGTGACTAACACCTGCTTGTTCCCCTCATAGGAAAAGCAGCAGTACTGTGTTGGGAGTCCTTACTGTCAATGGTGAGAGAAGACATGCTCAAAGCAGCAGTCCTTGCAATTAAAGCAGGAGGTAGTGAGATACTAAATGATTGTTGGTTACTGCTGAAATCTGTTACACCATCTTGTACTTATGGTTACTGCTCGCTTACTGCGCAGTCAAGTTTTACCCTTATTTCACAAAGTTCAGTTACATCAAAGAAGTAACTGGCACTGGCTTTGGCACTTGTCATCTCCATCCCAGAGCTGAGCCCAGGCTGTTCAGTCTTGGAGAAAACCACAAAGACCTGGAATAAAACTCATAAGTTTGGTAGATGGTGAAGATCACATACGCTGATCTTCTTCATCCAAAAGATAAAAAGACAACTGCTGCCTGACTGCTGAGATAGGATGGCAGCACCAAGGAAAGGGATGGCATGGCATAAGAGCAGTTCTTGTAAATGCTGCTATGAGACCATCAGAAATGAGTAACGAGGTTCTCTAAAGCTACCTAAATGCAAAGGCCAATTGCAGACCTACAATTTCAGAGAAAACAGGACATTTTTCAAAATGCTTTGATCTCACCCTCAGTCTATTATTTGGCTTGCCTGAGTCCAGAATCTTGTTGCTCACTCTTCACCCATGAGCTAATCCCATCTAAGCATTGGGTCATCTCAATAATTGAAGTTATGTGAAATAGGCAATGAATGAAGCAAAGCTGATTATTCAAAAAGAAAGAAAGAAAGAAAAAAGAAGTGCCAGGAGTTTAAAAGCTCGATTACATGAAATTCTGCTCATCTCAGAAATACAGGAAATTATTTTCCTTGAATTCTGCAAGATCAAGTGTGCCACTGATTAAAATTTGTCTACTGAAGTGGAAGAGCAGAACACTGATGAGTTTGATTGTCCTGCAAGCAAGATATTTTCAATGAGGCTGCTAACAAAATGAAGACAGTATGAGCATTTAATTCCTAGCTCGGGCCTTCCAGCAGCTTTTCAACATGAGTAATCTCCATCAGCTCAATACCCCCAAAATTATAAATAACAGCAAGTGAGTACGTGCCATTCAAACGTAGGCAGGCATGAACTTACGAGGTAGCTCATAACTTCTATAGTCTCACCACCAATTAACAATGTAAATAAATTACTTAAGCCCTATCAGGTTATAATTTCTCCAAAATAACATTTCTGTGATTATAGTTCTGTAGTAACTAATCAAAGGGGGAAAAAATCCTAAATAACCCAAATGAGCAGGGATCAAGACAAACGGATTGCCAGGAGTCTCTGCCTCTAGCATGAGTATCGTTACATCTGAGAAACCCCCCAACAGCTATTCTGCCTGCTTCCAGATACATGCAGATCATCAGCAAAATACTGAGGGATACAAACAGAATAGATTCGCCACTGTTTTATTAACCATGGTAAAGATGTCTAAGAACAAAGGAAACAAAAGGCATGACGAGGTCTCGCCATTGCTCAGATAATGGAAGAGATAAGGGGCTTCCCTATTCTGCACATTATCCAAAGCTGTGGTAACACCTCCTCATCACAAAGTGTGTTACAGACATTCAAAAAATACTTGGCTACTCCTTTGGCACCATCTCTGTATTATGTAGGGAGGAACATGGAGGAGAGAGGAATTAAGCCTCCCAGGCTCATGCTGCAGAACTCAGGGAAATTGCATTTCACCGTCTTGTGCACAATTCCAGAAAGAGCTTTGATCAATACAGAATTCCATTTTTACACAAGAAATGCCACAAAGAGGCAGCAAACCCTCAGAAATAATTGATAGATATTTCAAAGGGATTTGACAAATCATTAACTCTGGATTTCTTCAGTGACATCATCCTGTTTGATCCAATTAATAAAAACAAACCTTACCAGGAGAAAACCCAGGCAGACTTTTGTACAGATGTGGTATTGCAGTTTGCAAGCACGTGGCCTTTCTGTTAACCATCGCTCCAAATCAAGGGAAAGGATGATCGCTTTTCTTAAAGCGGGTTCAAGTGAATACAGTTATAATGTCTCTGCACACTTTTCACTTTTATTGTTTTAATGTTGAGGGTCTGGAAGCAGAAAGAATGAAGATTTGCCGCTGACTTTGTTGCTAATTTAGGAAGTTCTGTTCTGACTTGAGACAGCCCAGGACTTAGAAAGTTGTTTCTATAATCAAATTAGTTTCATCAAGAGACTGCTAAAAAAAGCAAATTCATTTCTGAAACCTCCCTGCATCTAACAAGAGATCTAAATGTGAGTCTCACGTCAAGCCAGTAGACTACAAACAGTTGGATTCTTAAGCTTTACTTGCAAAAATAATACTCATTGCAGGCAATTATTGTGAAGAGTAAATACGATAATGAAGGAGATCACGAAGTAGGCCATTACCATTTCACACAATTGAATATTTTCCTATTCACTTTTCCTTCCCTAATTCTCCTCCAGAAACAAGCAGGATTTCCCTAGGCTGCAGAAAAATCCCACCTCTACCACCTCATTACCCTCTCACGCCGCACTGGCAGTGCTCAAGAACGTACAGAACAGACATCAGAATGGAATGCTGGGGTGCACAGAGCAGCGAGGCCAAAAGGAGCTCTAGAGCAGAAACACGTAAAGCACCAACCTGGTCTAACATCCAAAATGCTCGTTTCTGTTGCTGTGTGGGCTTTCCTTTAACACTCATTTGCTTACAGGGAGAAGCTATTCACTGTCCATAAATTTACTGAAAATGAAACGTCTGCTTTCAACAAACAGGGTACATATTGTTGTGAACATTAAGGCTGGAATGTTTAATTCTTGCCAACTCTTACCCTTGATTTCTGCTCATGATCTTTTTCTTTTTTTTTTTTTTTAAAGTAGGTAGAAGTAGCAGTAATTTAAGTTTACTTCCATTATACTGTGTAACGCAGTAACTCACTGGAACAACGCTGTCAGTGCCCTCTTGGGCAGCTCACTGCTCACAGAAGCACATCGTGACTCGTACTGCTTTTAACCTGCTGCTGCTCCTGCACAAACTGCAGCCTTTCGGGAAAGGTTCACAGTGTGTTAGTATTTTTAGAACAGCGATACTATCCCTGTCACAGTAAAAGGCTTATCAGTTGCTCGTTACTCAACCTGCGAACTGGAACAACCTCAAAGACACCATTCCAAGATTTGAAAGGTCAAATTTAGTTTGTAAGTCTTTAAAATCACACATTAATTTGACAGCACCTTCAGACAGCTGATGTTCCTGAGGATAAAATTGGTTACTGATACAAGCAGAAAGGCTTTGTCTATGTAACTGAACATGTGAACAGACAAAGCAGGCAAGGAATGGGTTCACCAGCACCCACCCGCTCCATGGAGCCCGCTAAGCATGTGATGCTCTGAGGTTTCCTGGTTACGCTGCTGGAGGTGATGAGGAGGGGACATTTGTGCAATACACTTACCAAATAAACACTGGATTCAAATGGAAGGCAAGAGCCTACTTCAGCTGAAAGAATCAGACCAACCCAAAATAATACACGTTTAGAGCCACAGGAAATATTTATTATCAACATTAATTTGTGCTATGGTTTATTCTTCTATACAACGTAACTACTGCATAGCTTCCATAGCTGGAAAAAGCTTAAAGAATCACTCAGAGCCAAGATGTACACAAAGGAAAAGTATTTTATCATCTGTCCAACATACATTCAGTGTTCCTGAGAAACTGCCTCATCAGAGTAGAAACTGCAAAATGAGAACACCCCCCAATCAGATCAGCAGAACTCATCTGCTCCTGCTGCCAAAGGAACATTATTGCTGTAACCACATTCACTTCATGCCCTCGATATGGAAGCTGGGAGCTCCTGGAAACCAACCACTTCTCTCGAATGCATCAGTGTGAATTACAGGCAGCCCAAGCTTGGCATTTGCTAAAGGAGCAATGAAGAAAGGAGCAAACACTCTCGCACAGCAGTTTCATCCCAGTTTTGAAGCTGCTTATTTCAAGCTCAAAAATATCCGACATTCATATTACTGGAGACTGATGCCCAGTTTTGTATGGGAACAGCTCTATGAAGCACACCATGGAAGCAAGCTACCAGTGTAAAAGGTATGAGTGGAAAAATGAGCCAGGTTGACTGAGTAGGTAATTTTCCCCCCTCTGTTTCACATAAATCTTATGTCACATACATAGTCCTGAAGTTAAATACTTTTAAAAGGTCAACAGAGTACCGATACAAGATTATACCTGTATAATGCTTATTATTAAAACATTCAGCTGTTGGAAAGCAAGATAAATGGCTACTCCTCACAAATTACAACAAGTGAATAAACTCCTGTACTTTAGATGTATCTAGCATCATGGTGCAGGCTTAGCGTTCTATTGCTAAACTGTCAGCGAATGAAGAAAACTATGGCAATCTGATTACAAATTAATAACTGCAGCTTGACCGGGTGGAAGGAAAACTCTTTGCCTGTGACTCTTGTTAAGGTATCTTTCTAAATAACACACTGAAAGCAAATCTCAGAGTGTTTGCTTTAAGCTGCATTTCTTATGACAAATAATTAACAGTTTGAGATGCACCATGGAGCAGCACAGGTTGAACATGACACATCATAAAGTGCTGCTGTTGCACAAGCCTGATCCGAACGGAGAGGTGGTTGGTGACCAGAAACCATGAAGCTGAGCACATCAACACAGAATGTACCAACAGAGACTGGCCCGTACCAACAGCTCCAGCCACAGGGAGTGAGGAGAGGCGCCACACAGGGATACACCCTGCAGCCCCCAGAGGGATGCGTCCTGCGCCGGTGCGTGTACGCATCTCTCAGGAAAGATAAGACATTCGGGGGTTTATGGCATCAAGACACAGCAAAACATAAAGTCACAATTTACTCTTCTCTGACAAAAACTCTAAATACTATAAAATCCCTACAAATCTAAAGACAGTACAACTGGTCAATTCTGTCCTCATGTTACTAGATACATACCTAAACTCATACTTTATGTACTTAGCCATTAGTAACTACCTCCATACCTAACAAACCTAGACCGTTACCTCACATCAATATTAGCCCTTTACAGCTTTGAGGTATTATACAGAAGCGCAATCAAGACAGAAGACTCTCCTCCTTTCAAAAAATAGACTCCTTTCACTGTACTATTTTCCTACCATCTAATCCACTCTGTAGTTCCAAAAGCCCCACACTATGAAGAGTTTATTTGATATAAACTTGCACTCTCAAAAACACACCTGAATTTCTCTGGTAAAAAAAAGAGCAGTGTAATAACAAAACATTGCTTCTCCCCGTAGGCTATCCCCGAGCCAACAACCGATGAAGCCTATGGGAGCAATCCCTCAGTGCTCCAGAAGAGCCACGCTCACACCCTCACTAGCAGTTCGGACGCTCTGATGTGACACTGGCAAGGCAGGGAACGCAGCAAACAGCTGGGGTCAGCCGGAGCAGGTGAGGCACCTCCACAGGCCAGCGAAGAGCCACAGGACCTTTCAGTCAGCTGCGGCACTTGGCAGAACAGAACACAGGGGCGCTGGATTTCCATCGCATGTGAGCAAACCCCTGTGTATTCTGCAGTGTCAAATTCCCCCCCACAACTTACTGCAGTCCACAGCACAAGCAGCCAAACCCACAGCTCTGGTGACAAGCAGGGCTGCAGCTGGTTTTAACTTATTCTGCATGCATCTGTTGTATGCCTCAGGAGGTGTAGGCAAGAGGAGGGCTCCTGATAGTTTTTCCTTCAGGACACAGAAAACATCTCTCAGAGAAGCTACGCTTTCCCTTTCGTAAGTCCTTTGGAGAGGGACAGTTATTTCTTGGACAACTTGCTCCCACTGCTATATGGCTCCGAAGTCACATTAAAAAGCACAGTGAAATTCACAGTAGCTCTAAGGTACCCACAGTGGTTTAAGCAGGTGCTCATGTTACAGCCCCAGCCCCTTACACACTCCAACCCCAGAGCCATTCTCGGCTATAGGATTGATCACTAGTGAGGAACAAGTGTGGATTTAGCGCACACAGTCCCACCTGGGAACATGCCTCAGCCCTGAACTCCAGCACTGCAAGTGTTTCACCTGCTTGCCCTGCAGGAAGAGCAGCTTTTCCAGGGAGTCAGTGACATACACAAGTGTCCCATCTGCTGGATCCCCCGGATGTCTGAGCTTTGTCCTTGCCCAGATTGCAGCAGGCTCACCAGCAGAGCTGCCTCCCATGGCTGCCAGGAGGGGAGCGGGCAGGGGGCCTGCGCCATCTCTGCTGACAGCTGGGACACTGACAAACTTCCAATTAAACCAGTGACACGGGTGCACCCAGCACCTCTCAATAGCTTACACAGGTGTCAGTGGCTTAATTGGGAGAAAGGAGGACTGTGCAGCTGCCAGGGGACACTCACTTGGCCTGCAGGATTGGCACTGCTCATAGCAAGGACAGATCCCCGGTCAGCTGTCACTGCCTGAGCAGTCTGCGGTATGACAGCTACAAAAGAGAAACCAGGCCCAAGTGCCTCCCGTGTCATCTCCTCTGGCAACCACAGCCATCTGCTCCCCATTCGCAAACACCAACACCATGGCAGCTTATGCCACCTGGTTCTAAGGTCCTCAAGGGGCTTCACATTGAGAGCTGTCTGTCTCCGCACCTTACTGTGCCCAGGAGAGCCGGGCAGCCGGTAGAGCAGCACCCTTAAGCTGAAAGCTGCACAGACACTGGACACATTGGTACCAGGGGAGCAGCCAGTTTCCAGCGTGGCACAGTGCCCCCCACCTGCAGGAGGGGGAGCAAACCCCACATACTGAATGAACCCCAGGTCGCTTTGAGCAGGGATCCAAACCACTCTGTTTAGGAGCACTAGTGTGAAAGCAGTTTGCTCCAGGTCAGGATCCCAGTGTTTTAAAACAGACACTCTTGCAACTGCTATCCGAAAAATTCATCCAGCTCAACATCGTACAGGATCAACCTCCCTCCTTCCTACTGGAGAACCATTTCATAGGGCAGGGAAGTCCAGACCCATCCCACAGCACCTGAAGTAGGGGAGACTGCCCCCCTCACTTACAAAACCTGAGGCCCTCACAGCCCCACTGTGTAGCACAGATTCACTCAAGCGCTAATTGACACGTTCTCTTTCACAATACTGTTTGAATTGCTAACAAAGTTTTCAAAACTTCCCTGCTCCCCATCATATAAATGGCAATTAAGAAAAAAACCCTGGAATTACCGATTCCAAGTAATTTCATAGCCAACTGCTATGAATTAAATAAGATTTCCCAAGGGTCAGTGTCCCAGATCAGTCTAACAAGTTAGCTGCCAGCTCTGCAAACACAGCCCAGGGTTGCTCCAGCCTCACAGCACAGCAGTGCACAGCTCCTGTTCTGGGGGAACTTCCCTCATCAAGAGCTGCTCCAAATCCTCTTTGTCAGAAGGGTCAAACCTCGTTATTCCAGGAGAGGAATTGAAATCTGACCAAATATGTTAAATATGTTCTTAAATGCAAATATGTGAAATCACAGGTTTGGGTTAGAAGGGACTCTAAAGAGCAACCAATTCTAACCTCTGCCATGGGCAGGGACACCTTCCACCAGACCAGGGTGCTCCAAGCCCCATCCAACCTGCCTTGAACACTTCTAGGGATGGGGGAGCCACAGCTTCTCTGGGCAACCTGTGCCAGTGCCTCACCCACCCGAGACACTGGGACAGTAACTTCTTCCCAATATCTGACCTATCATCTTCCCATTTAAAGCCATCCCCCAAAGACCTATCCCTACATGCCCTTTGCAAAAAAGTCCCTCTCCAGATTTCTTGTAGGCCTCCTTTAGGTTCTGGAGGCTGCTCTAAGGTCTCTCCAGAGCATTCTCTTTCTCCAGGCCGAACAACTCCAGCTCTCTCAGCCCATCTTCACAGGAGAGGTGCTCCAGCCCTCTGATCACATCTTACTACAAATTCCACATAGGTTAAGCATTCCCAAACTGAAAATGCAGTCACACTGTACTTCACTAAAAATCACTACAAAATTACAGTGACACAATGGTATTTGTCCTGCAGTGCCACTGACGCTCTCATTTGTGTTACCTGCACCTGAACGCTGTCCAGCAGGGGAATTTCTAACTGGCCACAGACACTGCACAGGACACAACTACAGCTCTGTCCAAGAAAGATCTAGGAGTATGCTGGAAGAAAGCAATCTCCAGAAACGTCTGCATGCACCTTGTCTTTAAAACAATTTCCTACGTAACTTAAGCAGGTTTGCCAGGGATCAACACTGCACGCACCCTATCCAAGTCATCATAACCTGCTGCTGCAGGACCTGCACTTTCAACACTGAAATCCTAACTACTGCCATGTCAGTAAAGCAGCAGTTCCATGGGACACTACCTGGCTCCTCAGCTTCTCACCTTCTGATCAAAGCAACAGAAATACTGACATAGTGTGGCACCAAATTAGTATAAATAGACTTTATTGAAGTCAGTACCTTCGTACTGAGGCCGAAGATTGTGTCTACATAAGCACAAGTTGTAACATTTCACAACTTCTAAAAGGAATGTCAACAATTACAACGATCATGCATACCATGGTCGATAATCACATTTTTTAGAAGCATTTTCAACCATTTCTAAAGAAATGCTTATAACATTGTTATATATAGAACTACTTTCAATAAACTGCAAAACATTGATTAGCTTTTCCAGTATGAGCTACAGTGTCAACACAAAAGGGAGGCATAAATGTTTAATTTATGAAATCAGAATGGAATATTTACTGTAAAGAAAAATTAAAAAGCTTTCAAATAAAGGCCATTATTGAACCAAAGTGAAGAGCACAACTTGAACTTTGAATCCTTTCATCTCTTAAAGCTGTCCTCTGAGTAACTTCAGTTCAAAGCATAAATTCAGTACTGTGAGTATTCCTTGGACTGAAGTTTGGCAATGATGCGATCCAACTGTCTCTTTGCTTCGCACTGTGGAAAATTGCTCATGTCATAATATTGTGGGGCAATTTTCACCAGCCTGTCAAGAAAGCAAAAGTTCGTTACTAATACTCAAACTTTAAGATGCATCCTACAGAAACTCTGCAGCTCAGGGAAACAATTATCCTTCCTTTTCAGCCCATCTGTGATGCTAAGATCAACCAAAGTTTCACACACATTTATATCTCAGTCCCATCCTGTGCCAGCACCGGAGACCAAGACAAGTAAGCATGCGAAAGCCTCACGAGATGCTCCTCCTCAGCCATGTGTCCCTCACAGGCCTCACTGCTGTCTCTGTGTCACAGCAGCCCTGCAGTCAGAGCTGCTGCTTCATGTAGAAGCCCACAGGAAACAGAGCCTACCTCAATACAGATACGCGCATGAGCACAGTTGAACCTTAACTGGTTTAAGCTTTAAAAACACAACCAAGGCCATAGGATCCTGCCCTTAGGCTATGCCGTGCTTCCCAAGAAAAGGATTTCTGAGGATGGATTCAAATCTTTTCCATTCAAATACTGCAGGCTGTATATGTGCTGTGTTTTATGACTTAGAAACTTATGAACTCCTTCTGCACAACAGTGTGATTTCAACAACTGAAGAGCCTCATGTGTCCCCAAAGCTTGTAACTTGGCAGTTTAAGTACAACCTTAAAGACAAGCAAGACAATTCAGATCTTTGCTTGTCTGCAGCAGATCAGGCCTCTAGCTTCATCAATGAACACTCTGTTGACAAATAAACATCAGGACCAGGCAGGTTGTACCTCTTCCCTTCATGTTTTAAGAAAGCACTGAATCCTGCTCAGACCCTTCTGGAAAAATTTAAGACATTACTGCCAAGAGAGAACCTCAGTCCTGAGAAGAGGCATCTAATGGTATGTCTTCAGTAACGAAGTAGGTGCTAGGATATCTCCACAAACCTAGCACCACCAAGCAGCGTCTTCCCAGCAGGAGTACTACAGTCACTGGATTTAAGGCAAGCATTTCCCTGTGCACTGCACAGAGGCCAGTTTCACACACAACTCCCACAAACAGGAACAAGTACCCACAAAGAAAACCTTTAATCACCTGCGAGACCTCAAGTCCACACCATCATTGTTCCCCTGACGGTTCTCTAATATTAGCTTCAGGAAAAGTGAAAGGAATTGCCTCAATTTAAAGAAGAAAACCAAGAGCTTTACAGTAGGTCATGACTGTTTTAAGACTCCTCTGGCTTACCATTCTGGCTTGATATCTGTACATGTTCTGATGTAATTCTTTGTTGTAAGGACAAACTCATTGTAGAGCACCCATTCTGGTTTATGATCAAGAACAGTGGAGGGATGCAACTGCACCACCTGGTTGTCTTTCACCGTTAAGTAATGCCCCGTCCTTTCCAAATGCGCCACCTAGGGACAAAGACAGTCTTCCATTACCATAGGCAATCTTTAAGCGAAGTGATTTCCAGCCGACTCTCAAGTGTTCTACACACAACACACTATCCCAGCTTTCAAACCTCATCTAAATTTGGCACATTACTTGACCACTTCAACCATTCAGGCTTTTTTATAGACACAATCAAGATGCCAGATGTTTCTGCTAACTGTCATGGTAAGTATATACTCCAATACACAATTCAAGCAACATACAAAAATAGTTACCACCTAAAGAGAAGAATCATTATTAGAACAACAGCAAAGCAAAGAGAATATCAAAAGGGAGTATCTATTGGACAGGTCTGCAACATCCCACAAGGTCAACCGTGGTCTACTACAGACACCTGCTTCAAGCATTTGATCACAGCAGCTACTGTGGGATGGGAAAGCCACGACACTATCCTTTCAAGTTCTTATTAGTGCAGTGTTTCAGCAGTAATTCTACTGATGCACACATTGTTCTGCAAATCCTCGCACAGCGGCCTGAGAAACGTCAGTCCAGTAGGAATGGGAAGTTTGGCTTGTCAGAAATACGAGCAGCCTCGTTACAGCATGAGGTTCAGCGACACACTTCTGCTATGACCTTGGTGAAAAAAATCAATTAACCTCTCTCTGACTAAGCTGCTTGCTCTATGAAAGGGAATAATGCCTCCGTCACCGAGATGCACTGATACCTAGCTCATTAAGATTTGTGGGGAAGCAGACAGCTATCCTTAGAAGGATATTGTCTGTAAGAACAGTTAATCTAACAGAACAGGTAACTAGAATTAACCTTCTGATACTGGCAATTCAAGATGACCTCAGTACTTATTTCATTACATATACATACACACACACACACACACAAATACCATAAAAAGATTAAGCAGAATGGACAATGGGTGAAAGATGTTGAAAGAAATTTTTTATTAGGTCATGGTTACCTGCTTTCCTTTAATGTAGGGAATTTCCTTTCTTTTAATGTGTTTAGGCTGTGTACTCCCTTGTTTTCCTAATTCCTTGCTATATCTCACCTTTTTCTAATAGATTAAAATCCCAAGACTTCTAAAGCAATAGCTACCTCGAATTTTAAAGTCAGAATATCTCCTTAGTAACACATTGAGTGTGCTTCCCTTTCATATTTTATGCCATTAACATCCAGAACATGTTTTAGGAGTGGAACAAAGTATTTCAATGGTCTGCAAAGCTTTTCACCCAAGATCTTAGCAATAACGCTGTTACCTTACTTGAAGTCCAGGGAGTCAACAGAGGCTCTTTTCAGTGGAGATTAACAGCGCTCTGTTTGTCACCATTTAGGCTTAATTTCATCCAATTCCACCCAACATTTGCAATATTAAGTAGCAGTACAGCTGCAAACTGGACTAGAACAGACACTCATCTGCCACAGAACAATTCCTTTATATAGGTTTCATTCTAGAAAACAGCTCACTTAAATTTTAACCAACACAATTTACCTTCAGCACCTCAGTCTCTCTCTGATGTATTAAGACAGTGATGTCTTATCAACAAGTTTTCCCAAATACATGTGATTACTATCATTATAAATGACATGGAAAAAGAAAAGAGCTGTATTTCTTGTTTATTTTGTGCAATTCTGAACTAAGAAAAAAGCATGCAGAACTAACTAACTAAGCATACTCAAGGAAAGAAGAAACGCTGTGGAGAAGTACAGCTGGCTCTTAATTTCCAGGGAAGGACAAGGACCGGAATAACCCCAAGTAAAAAAAATACGTTTCCTTAGAACACAGATATGAGGGATATGTCTCTTTAAAGTGGTTACACACTACTGTGACTTATTTACATCCTGAGCCAACACTGAGCTACAGTACTTATCCTATTTAGATTCTATGAAGTACTGTTGCGAGCACACAGACTGGTGAAAAGTTTCAAGCCCACCCAGCAATAGCAACAGCATCACAAAACACGCAGTGACATTACAGCTGCACCGCAGGGCCATGACGCTCCAGCAGTCAGCTACTCCATCCTCCTGCTCCTTCCAGGCCCAAGCTGTTCCCACACAGCTGACTGAGCACCAGCTCTGCCACTTCTCCAAAGGGGGAAGTGGCTTGCCAAATCACGAAGCTACAAGAATTTAGGGGCTCAGGCAAGCAGCAAGGTTGATGTAAGGGAATGAACAAGGACCCGCAAGAGACAGCATATGCACCTAAACTCCTCTGACCCCCAGAGCTTGTAAATGTACTGATGGCTGGGCCAGATATCCTCTAGAGGTCACTTCCAACTTCAACCAACCTTTTGGTGAGGATTCTGTGATGTTTTTTAGAGCATGAAAAGCATGTGCTTCCATAGAAACCACAGTACCGTACAAACAGACTCATTTTTCAATGAGCAGTGGTAGTAAGAAAAATACACACCTGAACCCTGCAATCATCAAGGAATCCATCATGTATTAGTACAACGCATTTGTGAATTATGCTACCTGAATGAGGAATGGGGCTGTAACTGGAGAGAAAACCTATTAATACTATTGACTACTACGAGGAGCTACACAAACACGACTCTCAAAGGATCATAAAGAGCCAAGCCAGCCCAGGTTGCTCTGCTGACTGAAAAAGGCCACCTGCTGATCACTTAAGAGACAATTACAAGGCTGTAATCAACATGGCAAACCCCCATGGAAACAGTGGCCACCACAGGAAAACGTTTTAGTTCAAGCTCTCCTAACAGAGGCTTCAGAGATGTCACGATTTTATTGAGAATAGCACACCCTCCTCTGGAATTTTAAGAATGCTTGTGCTTAGTATTATCCATCGCACCACTGAACCTAGAGAGCCCAACCAGGGGTCTTTAATCACACACTGTCAATCCAAATGCATTTTAAAAGGCAAAAGCAGGAGGAGTATTGCCAGTTCCAACCTTTTTAGATCTAAGGCTACAGATTTTGGCAGGCTGGTCTTGACAGCTTAGAGAAATTATTGTTTCTTGTTTGTCTTTTTGGTGCATGCTAGCATTCTTGTTTCAAAAGGAGCACTGTCAGTTGCTTGGATTTGTGCTTGCAGAGCATGCAATAGTGTCGCTGAAGCTACTAAAAAATTTAAACCATTCTTCGGCATTCTTAAAGCGTAAATGAATACCATTAATTGCACTGGTGACCATCTTCGTGTCATGGATTTATTACCTTTCTATTGTACGAGCCTCATTATGTAAAGCCTTCAAAATATACACCATTCTACACACAGAATAGCAGCAAGAATGAGATCGTAAGAGGAGTACCGACATCTAAATTCCTGTACAGCACCATGTCACTGAAACATCCTCTCTAATGACCCTGATATATCCTCTGATTCCAAGCCGCGTTTTCCAAAAAACGTTCCAGGCTTGATTTGAAGACACCCCAGGAATCTGATCAATCTTTAAAATCTGATTTAAATTTCCAACCATATATTCTTGTTCTGCCTTCAGTACTAGAGCAGAAATAAAATGACAAAAGTCTAAGAAAACTGGCAATACCAATCCCAAAAAAATCACTATAATGAGGATGACCCATCTTTAAGGTACTCTGGCATTTGCTTGCCTTTTCCAATTCAATTGTAACAATTTCCTTTGCTTACTTCCTGTGGTACAATTTCTGCTTAGTCTTTTCCACATGCTTATCTCAGCTACACGTCTATTAACGCTGTAGAAATTACAAGCTTAGTTTCTCTACTTCTGTTGAGTAAACAATCATCTACATCACTAGTTCTTGAGCTCTGTTGCCAACTTACAGATGTGTTACAGTTGTATGGTTTTCCAATCCCTCACCTTTAAGGCAGGATATATCTAGCACTGAAGTATTGAGAAGATGGCATTTCTCTGGTGTACTTTATTTCAAATAAGCAGATTCTACAAGTATCACTGCTGCTCTGTTTTACATCTGTCGCATATTCTGATGCATGATATAGTTACTGACAAAAAGTCAATAAACACTTTTCGTAACAAAACCTAGAAGAAACCAGGGATGTAACACGAATTCTGTAAGACACTTAACTTGTTGCGAGCACTTATCCTTCCAGAAGCTTTTCTGCATACAGAATTGTTGGCAATTTTAACTTCTGCTGTCTAAGGACTTACTGGAATTCAAGTTCTTATTTAAATATAAAGGGTAAAGACATGATGTGTCACCACGAGAAATTCCACATTTATCAGTCACTGACACACAACTGAAGGCAAATTTACAGTAATCAACACCAATTACATAATTTGTACTATTTTAATAGTTAATACAGACCCTGACATCAACCATAGGTCCTGATTACTACAGGAATTTCTACAGTAAGATTTGGTGACTCCTTTTAGGACACAGAGGCCATTACCGAAGTATAAAACAATGCAGGCAATGAGAACTACTTCAGAACAAGGGCTGCTACTGGTTTTAACACTCAACTGAAAGCTTAGGAAGTTTGAAGAAACAACTTCTGCCATGTGCTGCCCAGTGACTATACTATTTACAGGGCGTGCACACACTTTGCAAGTGCTCAGACTTAGGACTCTACTCACATTCTGCACTAAGAGGACAACGAACAATATATGCATTTCCTTACAGGGCTTTCTGAACAAAGGCCCCGTACTGCCAAAGCCAGAACACCTGCTTAAAGAGAGTACCATGACAGAGTAGAATGTGCACACAGACTGCATTTTTAAGTACTTCAACTGCTGGTAAACAACATCTCTTTAAATATATATATTTTAAGTTTTCTACTGAGGGCTATTCAGAACAACACTGAATTCATGAGAGGGCTCAGTCAAGGTCAAACAGGTAGCACACTATCATGGAGGTTAAAGAGTCAGAGAATAAAACAAAATAAAATGGACTAAACACATCAGAGGAGAAAAGAAACTGCTGAAATGGCTTCCACCCTAAATGCCTTCAACAGGTTTGTCAGAGCTATCCCTTGATGCAGCCCAAAAAGACAATTTGGGTGAAAGGGTCAGTAAACAACCTGCTGGCCATGGAAGCTGAAGAGACTTCTGGAAGGGCTTTTATTTTCATCCATGTGAGCCTGTATTTTTGTTGTGAATAGAGCAGTAAAATCAGATCTTTACCTCCTGAGCAGCAGAAACTAAAAATCCATCTGCACTAACAGTGTCTTTGAAAAGACTTACAGAATTAAAGGTGTAGGGGGACTGTGTGCTAAGGCATCCCCAAGAAAGATGAAGAGAACAGGTGCTGAAAGCAAGGACTGAACACAGTGACTCCCATTAAAGTTTCTGTACTCCTGCATCTGCAAAAGCTAGCAAAGGGACTCTTCTAGCCCCAGGGATAAACACTGAACAGAAAATTCACAGCATTAAGGGACTATGACACCAAACCATTCCACCAAAAAACAAAGCAAACAAAAAAGGCAACACCAAACCGAAACACAAAAAAACTCCACCACCCAAATAAAAACCTCAGCCTGCATTCTAGCTTGGAGACATGCTTAACATGAAGTGCAAAGCAACCAGGCAGCAGCAGTGAAGACTGGCTTCCATACATCCTGGTCCAAGAGGCAAGTGAATTACAAACAGCATACATCTTGAGGGTACAGACCCACTCCACTACTTGTGACATATATTTTTACAGTGAAATATAAATATGGAAAAAGTATGGCAAAGAAAATACTCTCCTCCTACAAGGACTACATATTATTAATATTTACATACAACTACACTTCCCCTACTTGTATCAGACTACAAATAATTTAAAAACTATATTTCTGCAGTTACTCTGATATGCTGTATGAAGTTCCTTCCCCAGTTATTCAGAAGTTAGTAGCCAATTCCTGATTAGTCATGCCAGGAACTGTGTTTTGGTATGAGGAAGATTGCCTGAAGCTTCTCTTCCAATATTTGCCTAAAGAATGTACTACCTGAGCAAAAACCAAGTAATCCAAGAAAGACTAAGAGGTAATAGAGTGAGTTGTATATAATTTAATTAACATCCCTAAAATTCTGATAAGTTCTAATAACCATCTTAACATTAAAAGCCACCTAAACACTGAGATATGTTCCTCGCAAGGATGCATACATACCTGCATGAAATACCCAGTAACTAATGCCTTTCTTATGTTGATGTAATAGTCTCGGCTGGTAAAGTCTGTGCTTCTACGAGGCAAATTAAATCTATCCATGATTCGTGACAGCTGTTGGCGTACATTGTCTGCAGACATCAGGGACCTGTAGTTAATGAAGTTGTCATAACACCACTGAACCGACTCATGATCTGCAACATTGAAACACATGAATCAAAAATGAGTATTTTGTCCAATTAGAACAAGTAAATAAAACAGCAACTGACCGACCAGTCACATGAACCAGAAAAAACATCCATAAGCTTCATATATGACAAGAGCTCTTAGTTTATTAAGTCATTGTCTTGCATAATAGATAACTTGCCCACATTGTTTTGTAGTCAGGAAGCATGTGTTCAGGATGAAGTAGCTTTTCTTCCCCTCACAAACACAATATACACACAATCACTGATGTTTGGTTGAAATATCCCCACCAGTAAACGTCAAAAAAAAAAAAAAAAATCACACCCCACAACTACAAAAATCATCTTTTCAATCAGCAATGCGAGATGTAACTGAACTTCAGGAACACTGCACCACCTTTAACTGCAGCGTGCAGTGGACACAAGACTGTACGCAATTACACTGCGTTTGAGAAAAAAAGCCCTCCTTAAACACAAGTGCATGTTTAACACCAGGAAACCCAGCTCTCCCTACAAATTCTGTTGCTTTTGAAGTGATGCTCTTCTAAATCCTTGTTACTTTAATAACCCAACAAAAACCGTGTTAATAAAACAAAGTATCTCCTGTACAAAGACTACTATTAACTTGCATTGAAAAGGTTTCACAATAAGGAATATGTTTAAGTTCTTTTTGTGCGTTATATTACAGAATATATTTAAGTATGAATGCTGTACACTAGCCAGCAGAATAACAGCTGAAGTACTGCAGCATTTGTGCCATTTGAACTGTGCATGTTAGATGATCTGTAACTGGTTTATACTGTTCTAGATATAAACAGTAGCAGCATTTTGTCTTCTGATCCTGATTCCCAGAAATCCTACTCGATTTCACAATGAAACTGAGCTAAAGATTATTCCCCAAATAATTCCATCCCTCAGGAGCCTGAGCATGAATGCAGCGGCTTTCAGAAATATCTCCCCCCACAAAACACATTCACAAGACATACCAGATCCTGTTCATTAAAAAGCTAGTAAAAACAAGCAAAAGGTGGCTCCAACTCCCAGTTGTTTGGTATCAGTTTCTCAGCTATTGTTTCAAACAATTGTGAATACTTCTGCTTAACTTTTACTATAAGAATAGATTTATTTAGGATTGCCACATAAAGCGGTAGATTATTTCCATGCAACATTTCTAGATCAAAGCTGCAGCAGAAAGGGACACCCAGTTGGGTTTCGTTTTACTCAGGATAAAAAGACTGTTGCTTTTTTGTTTGTTTACATGTAAATGCAACTGGAGCACCAAAGTTAACCTGGCTAGCAGTTAAGAGTAATCTTTTTCCTTACTACCAGGATAAGTCACTGTTAAAAAAGCATACCACTTACGTAGCTATTTCTCCTACTTTCCCCTCTTCATTCCCATCTTTTTCAAGCTGC
The DNA here is from genome assembly GCA_017639245.1 of Myiopsitta monachus. Taxonomy (NCBI): domain Eukaryota; kingdom Metazoa; phylum Chordata; class Aves; order Psittaciformes; family Psittacidae; genus Myiopsitta; species Myiopsitta monachus. Next base: position 98,218,869 of record CM029917.1, on the reverse strand, counting down.
TAAAATATACTGATGAGGAGGACCACATATTTTCCCTAAAATCCTTACACAAAAATGAGGAAAATAAAATAAATTTATCATAAGGCTTTAAGATGCTACTTGTTGAAGCATCACCCATCTGCCTCTCAACCCAACCCAAGGCCTTAATACAGAATTTCTAACTATATTAAAAAGGCTTTGGTTCTATTAGCTTATTCTTCAAATTCACTGTATTTTCTGCTCTGCTCTCCCTGAAAATTAAGCAATTAAGCAGATTTTGGTATAATTAATGTCAGATAACAAACTTCCAGTATTTCTTAATTATAGGCACATTTACTTCCTTCTGTCCACAGTTACCCAGCACTGATTTAGAAGCCTAGCTTTCCTCCATACTCATCAATTAATTACATGATTATCTTGGTTAGTTTTTTGGGTTTGCTTCCATCCCAAAGACAAGTGGCACTTAATTAACTTCTACATGCTCAAACCAAGAAATATTTAAGATCACAACAGAAAGCCTTGGTAAACAAGCCCACGCCTCTCATCTGTCCTTGGAACCCAGAACAAAAGATGGCAGCACAAACTATTTCAAAGGATTTTGCTAGAGCAGGTGCACACTTACTTTGTTTGAAAGCATGGTAGACATTCAGTAACGTCAAATGATCTCCATCTATGTGGGCAAACCTCATCTTGGCTTCATCCGCTGCTTTCTTTGCTTCCGTGGGGCGAACAAAACACTGTGGGACTAAACAAGGTTGGTATGGGCCCAACACAAACGCCCATATCGATGAGTCACGCATTCACAGATAGAGGAACAAGGCCTAGCTAGGTCAGTTCACAGAGCATAGGGCAGGGCAGGATGGCCTCCAACTGCATCTTGGACTGTTTACTACCATGATTTGGTACATCAACACCTAACCACATCTGTAAGACAAGAGGGTTTCAAAGCTACAGAGTATCTGATTATTTAAATAGAACTATATGTAGGCATCAAAATCTCTAGTCTGAAGGCCATCAAGGTTGTCTATGTATACTGGAAAGCTAAACAGATCTTGGCTCAAGACCCAGTGCTGATAGCTCTACCAGGAGTTAGTAGCCCACATAACAAAATACTTTAACTGCAACTTCGCTTTCTCAGAAAGTCTCTAAGGACAGAGTGAAGAAAATAATTCTGGAACTACTGCACTAGTACAGTCTAAACAAACATGAGATTTATCTCAAGTCTGCTACCAAACAGAACACAGCAGTAAAGTCAAGCCCTCTTCCCCGGATGGTATTGTTATCAGCACTGGTATGCAGAAACATGTGAATGAATGCATTAATAAGTCTAAAGGTTGTGATGGTAGCGGTAGTGGTGGAAGGTTAAACTGTCCTTTGGCACTACTTGAAATAAAAACAAAACAAAACACCCCTGCAATGTGATGAGCTTTCTCCATCATTATATTCTTACGTAAGTCTGACTCAGTCTGACTTGGATCCAAAAAACTGTGCTTTAAAGTTCCCTTTCCAAATACAGACTACCAGAGGCCACAAACAGTACTGCAGCCAGCTTAATTCATGGTCTGTCATTCTCTTAGGTTTGTAATATCGATACTAATATTCAAGGTGTAATTACAAGACCCTCATTTTAGAGATCTACAGAAGAAAACAAAATCAGTTTTGTTTTCAAGTAGATGCAATTTTTAAGCTGTTAAATTTCAGTTAAATTAAGATGCTAAAAATCCTTTATCCTTTTCCAGCTGCTTGGGACTACACCAGTCTCCTCACAACTAAAGCCCACCAAACCTCATGAGAACACCTTTTAGCACCTCATCTGGCACTAACAGATGAGGGCCTTTTTGTGGGGAGTTAGTTTCACTTTATTCTTAAATTCCCATTAAAAGCCCCCAAACACCACATTTCAGAAATATGCTGAGTTGAATACTGGTTGGAACTTGAGGAAAACAGACACTGCAACACTGAATCACACAGTAACAAATCAAGACTAAAAAACCAAAAAAAAAAAAAAAATGGAAATGCAGGTGCAAAACACCTTATATTTTGGGTCCTGCATTTGAAAGCAGAGAAAATATAAAGCATATTTTAATTTCAAACTCGGACTAATAAAAGGAAATTCAAAATTATTCCGGCTTAAGTCACTGCTTTGAGTAAGTAATAGCACTTTCTACCCCACAGCAAGACACCACGGCTCTTACAAAATGAAGTAGGACTATTTAACCTGCCCATTTATTCAATCTATCCTCTGCTCTCTTCTTGTACCTACTTTTTCCATTCAGTCCAAACTATTATTACATGGATTGCTATTAGAGCCTGACAATTTTTATGGGGACTTAAGACACCATAAAATGCAGTTATGCCACTGGTTTCAAAAAGAAGGAAAAAAAAAAAAAAAGGTGGGTTTTGCTTAATTTGAGGTTTTTGTTTTGTTAAGAGCAGAGCCAGATCACAACCTATACATTAACCACCTTCAATCCTTCTCTTCCCGCCCCCCCCCCCCAAAAAAAGGCTTTATTTATCATAGAACGGTTCATTTCAGAAGGGACCTTAAAGATCATCTTGTTCCAGCCCCTTCCACTAGACCAGACTGCTCAAAGCCCTGAACAACCTGACCTTGAACACTGCAGGGAAGAGGCAGCCACAGCTTCTCTGGGCAACCTGTGCCAGTGCCTCAGCACCCTCACAGTAAAGAATTTCTTCCTTCTATCTACTCTATGACATTAATTGTGCCTTAAAACAACAACAAAAAAAGTACCATAGCCTGGGAAAAGGTAAATAGAAAAAGGACTAAGACATCAGTTTAAGACCACAGACAAGAACACCAGACTCACCGCTCTGTAGTAGAGATTGAGGGAAGAGGGAAAGGAAGACAAAGACAGGCACCAACCTACCACCACCTCCGCAATTAAGCCTACCATTTAATTAAAATAATTATGATGATTCTGCCCTGCCCATCTGCTCTGAGTCTGAACAATCATAACTCTGCAACAAACATTTTAGCTTGTGCTTAAGAACTTTCATATTAACACAGTGTAAGGCTAAACTGAAGCAACAGATTTTACATTTAGCCAAAACGTATTTTTTAATCTACTCAACCAAGTTAAACATGTAAGCAGCACACCTGAACTGCTGCAGAGCCTGCTAGAATTGCACACCCAAAAGACAAAAGAGTAATTGTAAGAAATCCCCATTTTCATAACAGACTAAATATTGCTGCTTGTCCTATGACAGCTAACTATAAAATGAAGTCAGTTTTACATAACTGGGAAATGAAACATACTGCTTGCTTGATAACATTTCTCTCATCAAGCTCTCTCAAGCAGCAGCTCTGCCCTGATGCAGTGCTATTCACAAAAGCAGCAGCGAAGTACAGCTGTGCACATAAATTAACTCTTATAAATATACATCCTCCCCCAAAGTTTTTCTTCCCTATAAAAGTAATGACTGTTCTTCAGCTTTACCACTTAATGACTGAAAAAATGTATCATCATTTCATGTACAACCCTATGGTTTAATATAAATTATACTGTAATAGTTTTGGAAATACTGGGAATTATCAAAGTGCAGAAAAATGCACAATACAAAAATAGATTTCACCACCTTAAAAGCAGTGGTTGAGCTGACATTCCTGGTCCTGACTATGAGCCTGAAGAGAAATCTCTTCCACTAGCCTGATTTCCACCCCCCATCAACTTATAATATATACACTTTTACCTGAAGTTCAGAGCAAACTGTTTGACCATTTTATGTACGTTAATTTTGTAACATTTAGTACTCACTACCTTCAAGGTCTCTATGTAAGCCCATAAAGACTGATTAAACACCTGTATGTTTTTTAAAGACATTTCTAATTTTACTAGAAATATATGTATATTGTTTATGGTTTTGATGTGGCAAACTCAAATCTTCCCCAAACCGAAGATCTGTATTTTGTTTAGCATCTCTTTCCCTGCTATTACCTGACAACATGGCAGTAATAGATAGGACCTCATTAGAACAGTTGTAGTCACAACTCGCAATAACCATTTTAGCCAGTTGTGGGTCCAGTGGAAATTCAGCCATCATGGATCCCAACTCAGTCAAGTCTCCATCATCATTTAAAGCAGCCAGATAATTCAAAAGCTCTAAGGCTCTCATCAGAGTTTCAGGAGCTGAAAGAAAAAAAATCATTCAGGTAGGCACATTAATCAAACTGCTCTGAATACCTGAATAAGTACAAAATGAGTAAGCACAGACTATTATAAGCCATCTTATTTTTCATTCTCCGTTCATCTGACTTTCGAACACAAAATTGGTACCAAATTGAGTTATACACATCCAGACACGGGTGGGTGGGTGTCACTTGTTTAGAAGAGCTCCTAAGTGGATCAAAAGGTTTGAATATTTGAAGATTACGGCTTCTCAGAAATTCAGACAGCAGTGGAATTGTAAAACATTCACTATCACAGTAATATCACAACCTCCCACCGTGTACTGATGCACTTTCCCTTGTTCCATACAAAATAGATGGATACAGTCCTAAAATCTTATCCATGTCCACTTTAGATATCTATAGTCCATCACAAATCTAAGCCTGCATTCCTCATAAATGAGTGTATATCACATCCACAAAGAAAAACAGAAGGAAAACCAAAATGCCTTCCTGCTAAGATACCGCAGATGCTGCACAGCACAAAGGATTTAACGGTTCTATATGGCTATTTAAAAGCCTACAGATTATATTTTTATTTTAGTGGGAAAAGCAATCAACTTTGATGTACTTAAATATGGCTGTTCTACATTTTTAATTAGCAAAACAACCCAGTTAAAGAATGCATGAACATTTAATACTATTAAAAGGGAGACACACATTAACTTCATAGCTTGAGTAAAAACATGTATCCAGCTTTAAAAATGCCAGCCAATTCTATTTACATACAGTTTTTAACTGATGCACGATTAGAATGTGTAACCAAGGCTGTAAGTAAAAGACCTCATCAAATTATAGATTTTCTAATGCCCATAATTTTGTCTTATCCTCTGCAGGTAAGGGATATTCAATAGATTACTCAGTTCCATTTAAAACCATCATGCAGACAGCAATGTAAGTTTGCTTTGATAACACACAGATCATTAGATTTTAGGATAAACAAAAGACATTCCTTGCAGATTAAAAAGGGGGGGGGGGGACCACCAAAACACATTATACAATGTTGTTAGATAACATTCACCAAATAAGAATTTTGGAAGTTAAAGCACAACAGTTACAGCAGGCAAGATAAAACAGAAATAGATACCTGGAGGATCCATAAAATCAAAGTGCACCAAATCATCTATGCCAAGCTTCTTGAGCTGCAGTACTACAGATCCTAAGTTAGACCTCAAAATTTCAGGGTACGTGTTGTCCTGCGGTAGGGAGAGGAAAAGAAAGAAAATTCAGAACACCTGTTATTTTAAACTACACAAGCGTTCACATTCTGATTTGGTTTGGTAGCAAGGCACTCGCCTACCTGTATTGATCAGGAGTTCTTATGTATGTATTCTTACCTGCATTTCAGTTTTGTAAGCCTTTTCTGTGTACAGCCTGAAGCACTTGCCTGGCCTAGTACGACCAGCACGGCCAGCTCGCTGCTGAGCAGAAGCTTTACTAATTGCAGTCACCAAGAGAGACTCCACTCTGATCCGAGGATTGTACACCTGTTTGAAAGCGGAACCAGAACAGGAAAGAAGGATGAAGAATGAACACTGCTCACAGATGAGACAATTATCTAAAAAAATGAAGTGCTTTAAGCTTATTTTCAAACAGCTTCTGACTAGGAAATCACAAGCTGTACATACCTGAAAAGAGAAGAAAAAATTGGCTACAAGAGCGTCTGAATCAGTGACAAAGAGCTTCAAATAAATACAACTGCCTCGAGAACGGCATTTACTTTTTGTTCATTTCTTAACAACTCCTGCCAGGCTCTTTGTCCTCCTTACATGTGTGTATTTTTAGATAAGATTTTTGTGGCAGAAGGAATATGTCCAATTTGCTCTGTAGAATGCTAAACACACTCTTGATGCACAAATAATTCCATGGGGAAAAATAAAAACTGTCTTGATAAAAATTATAACATTGAATAACCATGTTCTAGAGGTCAGAAAAATCTAACATTAAGGCTGAATGCAACTGTAAAACTCAGACTGATGACAAAGCAAGGCTGTATTTCAAGGGGACTTGCAGACTGTCACAGTTCAAAAGATATGCTGGAATTTACTGTAAAATTTCCATTGCAGTCATACACAAACGGCAGCCTTGCTAGCTCCATAGGGTTCATGGAAAAGAATATACTACAAAAATAAAAGCTGTAGTCAGCTAGCAGTTTCAGTTGAAGATGTTCCTTGGGCCATGTTTTAACACCCTCCTGGTGGGAACAGGTATAAAACATGTACCCGTTCATTTCTTATTACAGTAGGCATTCTGTATAACTGTGTGCAGTTTTGGTGCCCTCAATGTAGTAAGGCCATGGAGCTGTTGGAGCAAGTCCAGAGGAGGGACACAAGGATGATAACAGGGCTGAAGCACCTCCCAGTATGAAGACAGGCTGAGAAAGTTGGGGCTCTTCAGTCTGAAGAAGGCTGCATGGAGACCTCATACCAGCCTTCCGTATAATCCTGCCCATGGCAGGGTGTTGGAACTAGATGATCTTAAGGTCCTTTCCAACCCTAACCATTCTATGATTCTATCTGAAGGAGGCCTGCAAGGGCGATAGAGACTCTTCATCAGGGACTGCAGCAACAGGACAAGGGGTAATAGGTTTAAACTTCAACAGGGGAAGTTCAGGTTAGATACAAGGAAGAAGTTTTTTACTGCGAGGGTGGTGAGGCACTAGAACGGGTTGCCCAGGGAAGCGGTAAATGCTCCATCCCTGGCAGTGTTCAAGGCCAGGTTGGACAGAGCCTTGGGCAACATGGTCTAGTGTGAGGCATCCCTGCCCATGGCAGGGGGTTGGAACTAGATGATCTGAAGGTCCTTTCCAACCCTAACCATTCTATGAACGAACTACTTTAATAACTACTCGTGGGAAAAAAACCCACACCAAACCTCAGCCTAAATGGCAACTGAAACTTGTGTATGAAGAGGCATTGGCTGTACTCACATTCTGCCATATCTCTCAATTTCCTCAAGTTTAAAAGGCTGACAATGTATGTGAGTATTAAAGGAAAAGTGTAGAAAGCCAAGTTATAATGACAGCTATAATTCGTGAAAAAAGCTAAACTAATTTTATCCCTTCGTTACTGCATTGGCTGCAGGCAACCTACATCAGTTCCTCCGAACATCCCATAACGTTCCAAGCAGCACAAGCTCAATGACAATCTTCAGGGCTACAACAGTACATGATAAATACTGACAAGAAACAATACTGCCCTAAGTATTACTTCTCTCTTTTCATTTTAGTGCTGGAGTTTTCCACGCTAACACAACTGAAAAGAAGTTGTGGCTCCTAGCACCATTTTTATTCACTTTCATGCAATTTCTCGGTTTTACTTGAGCATTCTCAAGCACAGACGTATGGTACAAACCACCCACCCTCTCTGGAGAATCTAGGAAGTCCATATTCCAGTTTCAGTGTCCTCGTATTTACATTTATTTTCTTTAAATAAAATTCTTCTGCATGGCACAAGTTTGGACTGCTCTAGATAACTGAAGTTTGCAGACCAAGTGCAAACCTAGCATGAGTTAAAAACTAAACAAAACCCAAACCAACCTAGGTCAAGACTCCAATTGGGAAAAACCCTATCAGTGTTAAGAAAGGGAAGAGGAAACCAGATACTAGATTCTTTCTTACTATAAAGGGAATATTAAACAATGCTTACCTTCTGTTTTGCAAAGCCAGGATCGATCACAAACACAACACCATCTATTGTTAATGATGTCTCAGCAATATTAGTGGACACAACGACCTGTAGAAAAAATAAAACAGTAAGGAAACAGTTTTGTCCTGAAGATGAAGAGCTCTGAACCTGTCTTATACCAAGGATCTTCAGCAAATTTTCTTTCACTTCATCAGTAATGTGTGTTGGAATAGTGATTTTTGTAATTAAAACATTTGCTCTTCTGTTTCTTTTTTCCTCAGAATTAACACTGATCGCTGATACAAAATGACAAGTTACACAAATTCCTTTAACATCATCTGTTAATCCCATCTTTTTAATTTTTCTTTAAAAGCCTAAAAAGGAAAACAGGTTAAATAATATAAAAAACAAAGGTTACACAACTGTACCAGCACAGCATGTTCTTTTACTTTGTTTGGAATAAAGCAGTTATCAACACATTCCATCTAAGGTCCTGAGGAATATTATTTCAACTTTGGGCTGTTTTTTTTTTTAATTACCAGATATTCTAACATAATTAAGGTTACATTCTAAAATGTCTATAAACTTTCTGAAGTCTTGCAAAAATTAAAGGTGATATCCAAGTTCTGAGGCTTCATTTGCCAACATTTAAATTCTGTGTCCAGAGATGCAGTGCCTATAGATATCATTGGCTCTCATCACAACAGTGACACCATTAAAATCACGTTATTAGGAAGTTTAACCAGCTACCTCAGTAAAGACCCAAAACCCATTCACCATTTCATGAATACTACTTGCATTTCACCTCTTAATGCTCTTCAGAGCACTATGTCATTGTTTCCAGTTTTGCAAATCAAATCTGAGACACCCCTAACAGTTAGTTCACAGTCACAAAGAAGCCAGTGGCTGGACTACACTGATAATCCTGCTAATTTCTCTTTCTCCTCTCTCATCACTTTGCAAGCCTGCTTTTTACTACTCACAGCTTGTCTCTTGCTTAAGTAGACTTCAGGTCTAAGCTTGCCCAGATGCTACTATATATTGAAAGCAACACTTCAACTGAAAAGAAAAATTGAAGTTAAATTGGAATTATGGTATTCCACCTACTTAGAACTCCTCAAACAAAAACTAAGTGCTGACAAGAAAGCACAATATATTTCCATAGAAAAAACTGCAAGATATGCATGTTGCATCTCCCATGCTGCAGGGCCAGTCAAGTCACATTCAGCCTGTTACTAAGAGTAACTTCTGTAAAAAGACTCTGCTTTTTCCAGATCTATAGAACCACCCATATCCAGACTCTTCAAACACCCATTACTGAGCAGCATCAAAAGGTTTTAGGCCTGCCTTTAATCACCAGTTTCTGTTGGGACACTTCAATATCAGTAACACTATCCTATTAGGATGCTTCGTGCACACAGGTCCAGCCATTTCACTTGTACTTAAATCACACAGAACTTTCCAAAGGTAGAAGAAAAAGCAGTTATTCATACAGCAATTGTCGTATGTACAGATCTCGTTAACGTCACTGTACTTGAAAACCATAATTAACCAGTGTAAAATCACAAGAAATGTTAAAAATAATTGAGGAAATTCTGCCACATCTTTCAAGCCCAAATCCAAGTACAAAGCCACCTGGAAATCAAGCAAATTAACGCTACGTAAAATAATAAATTGTAGCTAATAAGCTTTTAAGTGCAGATTTGCAATTACTGAAATGCTTATGTTAAAAATGTTTTGAGTATCAGATTAACAGTTCGCTAGACCAAAGTGTTTCGGAGATTTAATCAAGTTACTTCAAATATTAAAATATATTTAGTACCTATATTGCATGTGTATTAACTAGTAATGCTTAAGACCCCTGAAACAAACTAAAATGCAGCTTAAAAAGAAGGGCTAAGATAGGAAAAGGGAGTAAAAAAGCTCCTTAAGTTATCTTCATCTTCTTCCACAGTATAGATACTCTGATTAGCCATGACTAGTTAAAAGCATTTTTTAACCTTATCATTACTCTTAACCTTTCTTGCAATGATATCTTGCCTAGCACACCTAAAAGATGAACGGAGTGCTAAGCTTCCAAGCTATACCAGTACTAGCTGTTACACCTAAAAGATGAAAGGAGTGCTAAGCTTCCAAGCTATACCAGTACTAGCTGTTACCATCACTACTACTGCAAGATGCCACACAACTTCCAGCATCTTTCTTTTCTTTCACAAAGTTAGAGCTCAGGAGATACTGATTCTGCAAGCACTTCACTTTTTATGACCATTAGAGCTTTGAAATGATTCAGACCTCCTGCTAGCTCGCTCTCCCCTCAGTAGTCCTAAAAAACTAGGTTCAACTGCTTCAGGAGACTGCAAAAGCAGACATTTTCTAAGACAGTGGAGGCACAGCAGCACATGGTCCTACTTTACATACCTCAATCACTAAGACAAATAAAACAACACAAACAAATTTACATGCTTGCACTCATTGCCAGTGGTTGTTATGGAGATAAGAAACAGAACACAAAAGCCAGAACATTTCAGCCATAGCAGGCAAAGAGGAAAGTGGTAAAGCAAACACCAACACATACCACAAAACAACAAAAAACCACCACAAAACCCCAAACACACACAATCAAATGAAATCCAATGGTTTCATGGGTCTGAATTGTATTACTGCTTATGTATTTTGTGCCTGATTTTGCCTACAGTTAATACCATTCCAGCACAGCAATTTTTCTTGTAGTGAAATAGTAACTACACAAAGAGTGTCTTCCTCTTAAGACACTGGTACTGGCTTTGTCAGTTCAACATAATGAAAGTTACATACTGCATCTGTTATCCTCTCATCAGGAAAACCAGGAACTGCCTATTTTGAAGTGTGCAGTTTTAAACATGAATGAAAATGTAATGAAATACGCAGAGCTATCACTTGTTCATCAACAAAAAGCAACTGCATTCCTTTAAGTCATCTGCTAATACACTCTCCTTGCAGCATTAGTTTCATGACTTCAGACTGCTTTCTGCAATCAACTTCAATAGGGAAAAGAATCATTCAGTAAATTTAAGTGATTTATTCTTACAGAACTCTAGAAAGTTATTGCTAGTATTCTACATGTACTGTACTGCACAAGAAGAGCAAATAATCAAGGAACAAACTCTGCACAGACTTAATGCTGTTTCATACAGCATTAGTCTAACCTGGGTAAGCTCTGTCAGGACTCCTTTCAAATGTTCAGTTTTAGAGAAATAACCAGTTTCTAACCTTTTTATGCGACCATTCAAGAACTTAACTCGATTTTATGAAGAGCATTCACTAGCTCCATGTCAAGTTTTTCAGTTTCTCAATCCATTTTGCCCAATGAAAGAATCTAAATTCCTTGCTTACTGCTATAAAGAACATCTGATTTCACTGTACTTGTTTTAATTTTCACATTCTCATAAACCCTGAGACACAGAATAATCTGCCTGATAAGGTCCCTTGAAGAGAGAGTCCATTTTGTACTGAGTGTTTTTTTGGTTTCAAACAAAACACCACCATACTCATAAAAAGCCACCCAAACTAAACAAAAAAAAAATACACCAAAACTAGTGTCTCAATAATTCCTTAGGGGGAAAAAAATCCCATCTCTCTATGTAATTGTCAAGTTCAATACTGAACCCAATTTATTGTATTTCTCCTAAGAAAGGTAAATAAATATCACTCCCAAGCTGTTACTGAAATATTCATGCCTTAGAGGTGGAAGCCATAATACTGCATTGCACTGAGAAACAAACAAAATTTTAATGCAATGTTAAACTGGACATTTTAACGTGGACTGTTTAGGCTTCATCAAAAAACCCTTCTACTTGTTGCTATCCAAATACATTTAAAACAGCTAAACCTCCTATGTAAGTACCCACACAAGTGTAATTAGCTAACACTGAGCAGCATACTGAAACAGTACTATTTACCTTTCTTCCTATAGCTCCATTTTGTTTTTTTGGTGGGGGAGGTTCAAAAATCCTTTGCTGCTGTTGTGGAGGAAGGGTAGAATACAATGGAATGATTTTGATGTCACCAACTTCAGGGCCTAAATCATCGATTTCACGTTTTATCCTTTTGCAAGCTTCATCAATCTCCTGTAAATCAAAAATATGGGTTAGAGAGCTCCATTAAAAAGGCAGCACGTTTTTGGAATGACTTATGACAATTACCTGAATTCTACATCCTAAAGAACAATTACAGTAACTTCTACTGAAGAACATAAAACTTACCATTAACCAAAAAAAAAAATAAAATCAAACAAGGTGCTTTCTGCATTTTCAGTCAAATTTCCACAATACTTCAGGATGCTTCAGCTTCTACACTCTAATGAGCACCCTAATTTGCATTCAACATCATTTCTCTTTTAGCCCTGTTTCCTAATTAATTCTGTACAAACTGTATTAAAATTGAAATCTCTCACCCTGGAATATGAAACTGCACTTGTGACCTTTTCAACTTCCACAATCTAAAGAGAAATTGATGTGCAAGATATTTAAAATATGCCAATTAAACTTTAATGTCACATAACGCTAATGCAATTATATGGAAGATTTGCTTCATTGTACCTAATGAGAACAAACACCTTTACAGTATAAACATAGATGCTCAAAACTGAACCTCTCAATCCAGTGTTTCAGATCTTACTTTAACTGAAATCCCATTTAAGCTTAAGTAAGCCAGTGAAATATTCTGAAGAGGACTAAGATTCTTCATGCCTTTTTTCTTATTTCAGGATTTTCTACACTATTTGCTAGCCTACCATACAAGAAAGTTCACTACAACTCACTCGTGTATAACTCCATGTCATTAGAAAACAACTACATTTGAGTCAGCTACGTGACCTGTAGTTATTTCAAGATCTAATGAAAATTAAAGTGAAGAGAAATTTAGGTTAATGAATAGTACAATTCATTAACTTCAACTTTAAAATTACAAGAGCCTCCACTGCTATTACTAAAAGGCATGCTTACCAACTATTGATACTCCAGCTGAATCACTGATGGGAGAATGAAGTCATCATGACAAGAACCAACAGTAGACAAAAGCAAAAACCAACATACTCCAAGAAGAGACCAGACCCTCCCTTATCACTTGTAACTCACCAGCCTGAATTTGCCCTTAAGCAAATACACAACACATTAATGCAAAGGTCTCGTAAAAGCAGTGCTTTAAACTGTAACTACAAAAGCAAAAGCAGACTCCTTTTTAGAAACCAGGAACAAATCTAAGTCATTTTAATTTTTCTTAAGAGACTTGTAAGTTTTCAGCACAACTGTAGCAAGTATGTTTTAAAGAAGCACAGACAATGCAATACTCATGTTCTGTATTGATCAGCACATATAATTAATGTAAGCATGGCAAAATGAAGCATCTTCCTTTTTGATGTCAAAAAGCCCTAGTAGTAAGCCTAATGCTTTCTGGCATTATCTTGCCAATTTGAATGAACTGCAGATATTTACAGAAAGTTTTAAACAAAGGTGCCCTTTGCCAACAAATCCAACAGACCCATCAGAAAATGCAAGAGGCAGACAAAGCACTGAGCTGAAATGCCCATTACTGCTTTGTTAACAGAGAATTTCTATACACAGATGTCAGTATCTGGTGTTCTGCTGGTAAAGCCCCTTAAGTTCAGTAAGAGCCTGCTACCAAAAAGGAAAAACCTAACTTCAAACAGATAGCTGACTACCTAGGCAGCACCATTCCCTCAATTGTGTACCCATTCGAAGTCTTGACAAGCTTATACTTGGGCCTGTTAAATATTTACATTATTTATTTATGAGAAATATTACAATATTTAAAAGGCCCAAGATCTAAAATTAGATTTAATACTTCGAAAAACCCAAACAGCCCACAACAAAACCAGCCACAAGCCAAAAGCTAAAACAAAATTCCAGCACAGACCTTAGTTTGGATCTGAAGGTCACTACACTGTCTCATGGAACCTGAGCAGATTACACTATATAACTGGGGAAGCTCTGATGCTGGACAGAATGCTTCATCTCCAACAGCACTGATTAGAGACTCCAGGAGTTTTATACTTAAGAGATAGTAAAACACAAGAACGCAGTGATAAATGAAAGCACTACACTCCTCAGGCCACAGGTGTTTACAGCCACCTATCATCATTCCAAGACAAAAGGATTGTTTCTCCCTCAAGTTTCTCCAATTTAATTTCAAAATATCCCTAATTAGGACTCATTAAAATACTTCAACATAGAGATGACAAGCGCATAGAACACCATTACTCTCTGCAGGCCTGCAGTTAGCAACGGATCTCTCCTCAGAAACTGCTGCAAAAAGGATGCCAGTCACAGAGAACCACTGCCACACATCTAAAGACAGCGAAAGAGAATGCTTTAGAACCAAATTGTTTTAATTAAAAAAAAAGTTGTTTTATTTACCACACTGGCAGAAAACTCTACTTCAACTGTATCCACAGCCACCCTCCAATTCTAGCAGACAACTAGAACTGATATCCCAAAGTACATAACCTAGGAGGAGTGTGTGTAGTAAGAACAGTCTAACAGTATTAAGGATTCATCTAAGTGTTAAAGATTCATTTGTATCACATGGAGATACAAGAGATACACTTGAAGGCACAACCCTAACTTCAAGCCTCTGAAGATTGAGCACGTCTAATGCCAAATAGTCCTCATTTACTCAAGCATGAATGTTTTTTTAAGAAACCATACACATTTAAACATTTGCACACCATCTACTCCAAATCTATTACAGAAGTCCTTGAAGGGGGATTATTCCATCAACCCACATATAAGAGGAGGTTTTTCTTCTTGGAGGGAAAATGGGGAAGGTAGAGCGAACTTGCCTTGCATTTAGATTTACACCTGAGAACTCCTCAAAGCCCCAATTCTCACCCTGTCTATCTGAGACACCAAATACCAGGGTACAAGAAGCAGGCACAGACACAGGATCAAAGGAGCAACACACAGACCCCTGCCTGCCCTGTGCATTAGCACAAAGACCCACCTCAGAGTTAATCAAAAAAGAAAGTAGGCCTAACATCCAGAAATTGAAAGGCTTAGGCAATGCTGAAATTACTACCTGAACTTGATCCTAGTTCCTCACAAAACTGAAGACTTCTTGGAAGTATTACTTGAGAAACAGTTCTCAGTAAAATTGCAGTCAATGAAATTGTCCATCAGTGCTGTCATTCCAGAAAGAGCTCATTATCAAAGGGCAAACAGCAAAACAGACCACAGAGGGGAAAGGTTACATGATAGCAAAAATGCTTATTTATCTCAAGCTGCAAGTGTTACACAGATTCAACATATCTGTATTTCACAACATCTATCCATCAGAACTGTCCCAGTTCTGATGAATAGACAGTCTATTAAGACTTCTTGCTTGATCTAATCAAAATGAATTAGCAATACATGTAATAGTATATACAAGTTCAGGTGCAACACTATGGAAACTAGAATTAAGTAGTAGTTAAGAAGCTCACAGTAGTCTGACTACTGTATATTGAAGTGGAGTCCTCAACACATACACAATTCTCCCTGGAAAAGCCCCAAGGACAGACAAGAACTAGTGAAGAGAAAATATTTATTTTTATGGATATACTGGTGATCAAGAAGGTAATGGGGTGGTGAATGTTTTTCAACCAGGAAAAACAAAGTCATCTAAAACATGCAGGTGAGAGCCAGCAATCTGTATTTTGTACCTACAGCTAAATACAGTTCACAAAAAGGAAAAGCAGTAGAAATCCGGAAAATAGTTTGATTTAATAATATTAAATTACATGTAAGCTAATTTATATGGTAATTCTCCCAAGAAGTTGGTGTGATTAAGGCTGGTTCTACACACAGTACTGAGTAGGCGGCTTAGACTTCAAAAAATTGGTAGACAACAGGCAACAGATGGATTTTATTCAGGAGCTTAAGTATCAGAAAGCAATTCTGAGATATCAAGAGGCTTCAGGATTACAGTGGGAGCCTCCATGGTGCCACAGACTTCAGGAAGACTGAAGTATATGGGAACCAACGCTTAGCAGTGTCTTGCTTAGAAAACAAAGCAAGAACAGAGTGCACAATTTCCCCCTGATATATTAGAAACAGTAGTGGAGCCATCTAAATTTTGAACCCCTACCCCTCCGATTTGTAAAACTAAACCATTTTTTTCTCCTATCACTGTAACAGTGCTACAGCTTCCTTTTAAACCATCACTGCAGAAGTAGATATAAAGCTTTCCACATTGCTCAAAGGATAGCATGGGAGAGGGAGAAAAGGAAGGTCTCCTAAGAAGTTCTTTTCTTTAACCTGACAGAAGTGATCTGGGAAGACATGATGAAAAGCTGTCAGTATTTGAAAGTAAGAGGGACAGAAATGATAGTTAAGCCATTGGAAAACTTCAAGACCACTTACAGGACTAATGCTCCACTTCCAACCCCACCCCCCATCCTCCTGTATTTATATTAGTAAATACTAACAAGACTAAAAATGTGAGCAGTACTTGAGTATTACTGTGCAATACTATTTTTTCCTGAAGTGTCTCACTTTTGAAAGCCTTATCACAGAAAATCTTCTAGATATGACTTAAGGATGGTCTATGTCATTTTAATCTAAAAACACGTTGGCTCCTCAGGCTCTGTGTCAGAACACACAGTAAAGAAAGAGACTCAAAAATAAATTAACCACAAAACAATACCTCACCAGCTGCCTCCAGTATGACATCTCCACTGCTTAAGGTTATCATCTCAGTACTCCAATACTTAATATTCCCTAGCTCTGCATCAAAAAGCTAAGGATTCTAACATATCATTAGCAGTTCATCTAAAAGGAGCTGTATAAAATTAACCACAGAAGAGACTAATTTTGCTTCTTATAATGCACATCACATTTTTTTCATCTGCTGTTGAAAACAGTCTTAATTCACTACTCAAACTGAATGTTCAGTAGAAATACACTTCCATTTCTTTCCCTGATAGTATTGCTGCTGTAAAGAGGTGCTCATACTGAAAGGTTACTATTAGCAAGAATGGAAATAGAAAAGGATTATAGGAGCAGTTGCATACATTATTAAGTTAATGCATCACATCTTTGGGAAGCAAGTTTCTGCTTAACAAATACTGCCAAGCTTCTTACATAAAGATGTTTCGTTGAATGGTAGTCAAAAAACCCAAACAAAAAGGCAGGCAGGAAAACCAGCGGCAATAAAGTTCACAGGTTGGAAGACACCTCAAGGTTCCCTTTCTTGACAAAAGCACAGCCTAGACAAGATGGCCCAGAACTCTATCCAGCTGAATCTTAAAAGTGTCCAATATGGGGAATCCACCACTTCCCTGGGGAGATCGTTCCAATGGCTGACTGTTCTCATTGTGAAAAAATTTCCTCCTGCATACAACTCGAATCTCCCCAGGAGTAACTTGTACCCATTTCCCCCTCTCTTTTCCCATGTGACTTCTTGTAAAAAGGGGGTTTTTAATCTTCTTTGTAGCCACCTTTTACATACTGGAACATGGTGATAAAGTGATAAAGTCTCCCCTAAGCATTATCTTCTCAAGGCTAAGCAAAGCCAGTTCTCTCAGCCTTTCCTCATAAGGCAAGCTTTCCAGTCCTTTGATCGTCTTTGCAGCACTAAGTTACTAAGTTAAACTGCTCATGCTGAGCTAACTATCCAATAACCTGAATTTCCTTCCCTTTTTTGGTTGTGTGCAGGACCCATCCATGTTGCCATAGGTGAGGCCTGAAATTAGACTGATACTAAACAGTTATCAAACAACCGACCACAAGTCACCCGGAGACACCACCACCATACTTCCAAGTGCCGGCATTCATCCTGGCCCACAAGCCAGACTGGCGTATATATAAACATCCATTTAACTTGCTGGTCTGGCTCCACTCAATCTTAAGATCTAAACTGTATCTCGTTATCTTTAGGAAAATTGTTTCTACAAAAAGATGGTAAAAAGTGATGTCATTTTAAGCACATTTAATGGAACAATTTCAGTGCTTGGCATGCAAAACAATTCAATGATTTTGTAAACATAGTCCTTGGGAACATTACTTCAAAACCCCTTTCTTTAGTTGACCCTGAGCACTTGCAAAGAATCCCATGAGGTGAGCAAAACTTCAGGACTGCTCCAGTTAGAACACATTTTAAACTCTTAAACAGGAGATGATAAGTCCTATCTACAGCAGATCAGCTGCTATATGATACACAGACTCAGCTTTACCTAGGATAAATGAGTCAAGTAGACATTCCTGTTAAACTCTGAAGGAAACCAATGCCACTGCAATTTCAGTTTGTGTAAAATGAGTATGCAGAGAAAAAAAGAATCTAAATGGATAAATAAAAAGTACTTCCCAAACCAGAAATATTTGGCAGACCCTGTAACCTTTCCCCTTCTCTTTTGGGTTCCTAAAACAGAGAGGGGCACTGACAGCCACCTCTGGCTTTGATAACATAAACCTTCCAGAAATTTTGTCTTTGCCCTTAAAAATGTATGGAACTTCACTAATTTCCCTTTCTCCATTCAGGAAAGAAAGGAAAACTACAAACTAAAATGAAGAAACAACAATAAAAAGAACTGGCCCTAAGAGCTGCACCATCTCAGCAGATGCTCTCAACATAAGTCCAGAAAAGCAGAACTTTGTGAAACGGTGTCTTTATACAAAGAAAAGTCATTCAGGGAACAAGTCAATACCTGACCATAATTAAGACTGCTCTGTCAGCAAGCCAGAATGGAACTGGTCTTGGCACAGTTCCTGCAATTCAACATCTTTTTGTCCTGGTCTATTTGACGTATTTAATATTGATGTCATTTCAAATGAATGAAGAGCAAAAAAACCTGCCATTAGCATTTGAGCAGAATAGTAGTACTCTTCTTTCAGTTTATGCTCCCCAACTCCTCACTACTTTCTGTGACGCTAAACAAGACAACTTGTGTTCACTGTAGCCCAGTACACTTACTGCCTTAAACTCAATCACTACCACAGACACTAAAAAGAAGTTGTCCGAGTTCAATTTCCTCATAAGAAAGTCTCTCTTTTGCAGTTCCAGACTTTAACCAGCTTCACTGTTATGAAAAATGTGCCTTTAAAATACATCCTCATTTACCAAACATTCTACTAAAACCTCAAAAGCGTTTTGCAACTCTTTTCTCCCCACAGTTTTACAAACATCACTTTTAACCCTTCTGGAACACTAACACCAGAACTTAACAACATTATTCAGAGTATTTATCTACAAACAAGAGCAACAGTGCTCAACTCTTCAGTTGCAGCCTGGATTCTTCCTCCTAAATGTGTAAGGATGCATTTGGCTTTATTAAGGGTGGGGGTGGGCAGAAAGCACACTTTGCATTTTTAAGTGCCTAGGTTACTAAGGTATGTAAGACAGATCTATACAGTTTGTGCCATTATTTCTGCCTTCCCACAAATTTAATCTGCAAGGACTTCACACCTACTCTCAGATTACTTAACTTAATGGAGTGTGAAATCTAATACTGTTTTAGCAGAACTCCAGCAGACAATAAACCAACCACCTCCAAGATCTGCAGGTGAGCCAGTCTTAAGACATTTAAAGTCATGAGTAATAAATGTGTACCTACACAACTAGACCACTGAATTTGTAATCTCAATGACTGAGAACAAGTTTGACAAAAACTATTGCCTAAGAAAGACATGTTGACTGAAATGCAATTACACTTTTTCCTGATGAACGGAATTCCTTGTCAGTTTCCAATTTTGCCTGTGACTGACATCAGGGAACCTGGCTTATGGTTTTCCAGTTTATACTTTTTTTTTTTTTAGTATTAGCATGAAATACGAGTATTATTTCCAACTTCTAGAATCATCCTTTTATACCAGGGTGGGTCTTCTTGTTTGGGGTTTATTAGTCTATCAACAAACAAGCTCTCCTCCTTACAGGGACTGTGGGACAAGTCAAAATGTTTACCCCTACTAAACGCTGTTTTTAAGACATCCTCTTTTGTTACTAATGGTCTGAAAAGCAGTTCACACAACATAATCAGACTTTTGCTCCTTTCAGATTCAGGAAGGAAATTTGTATTGAACACTTATTTCTGCACCATTAACAACAATTTTATCTTCATCCAGTAAAAGGCTTATACAAATTAAGATTCCTTTAGCTTCCAAATGTACTTAAAACTTCTTTTCATTTTTAGGCCTAACAACACACAGCCTTCCCAAGTATCTCCAGGTTCCATATCAACTCTGTGTCTTAACTAATCTGTATAATTAACTGCTATCCATTTTACTGCCCATATAAAATTACTTCAAGTTCAGTGGGAAGCAAAGGCAGTAGCTACTAAGGACCCTCATTCTGCCTTAGACCACTGCAATTACTCCTCATCTGAAGCCTCTTAAACTCGAACCAGTTCACACTTAGACTGTTCCATGACTATCTCCCCTCTATGTAACTTCATCAGCTTTGCAAATGCACCTTTCTGACAAAAAGTCAAATCATCCTGCACCCTGTTCATACTGTTTTCCAGAATCCAGAAGAACTACAAGGCATTTCTGCCCAGCAAAAATCAAAGACAAGACTTGAGCTACTAAGCCTACTGAATTCAAACCACATAGCAGTACCTACAGCACGTTTCCCAGTTCTTGAGATTACAGTAGGTCAGATTCAACAGTAATGCACACATAGACTGTATTATAAGGCTCAAAGATAGGCCTTAACAGTGGTCAAAAAGTCATGAATATAACACTTCAAAGCTTTTCTACAGAACCTAAACCAGACTTCAATTTCATGCTAACTACCTAAATTTAGACTAGCTCTAGGCAGAGCCACTCCAGTACCCCTGAACAGTTATCAGCCAGGGATAAGCAGACTGGAGAACAAAAAACCAGGATGGTGGCTTATCACTGCAAGTTTTAAGTGAATCAGTAAAGGCAATGTAAGGACACAGCTAGATACATTTATGCATAATTACAGCTGTATGTATGAGCATGTATAATGTGCATGATTCATTAAAAATTTACTTATAGTGCATTATGTCCTGTAAATGAGCCCAGTAAAAATCAAAGAACTTGTTCATACAAAAGGACAGAGCACCCTGGTAGCACCGGCTGGCACTAAAGCAGTTGGGTCTAGAGCCATTTGCCAAACATGAGTGGTGCTCAGAGCTGGTAACATCTGAAGGCAGTTGTCTCACATACTCTCCCCCCACACCCAACTCCCATAATTGTCATGACGAATTATTCAGAGCAATACATATAGCAAGTATATCATTTATAACTGATAATTAGAAGGGCAAGTACTTGTTCTTTGTGAAGGGTTAAAAACCAGCCAGCTTTAGCATCTGTGTAGGGAAACAGAATCTGGTGAAACTGTGGACACCAGGGTTCCTTTCTGCTGCTGGTTCATTCACACACATGCAAGAGCTGCCTCCCCAACTCTCACATATAACTGCCAGACAAGTCTGAACTAGAACTTCTAACTAAAACCAAATAGGCCAGTTTCAAAGCCATAATCTTTCAAGTACCTTCCGTACCTGTACTTTAACTCACAACAAAAGCCTAAACAAAGAGGAACAAACGCATAGGCCAGAGTTATCCGCTTTTACAGTGACAGTTCTTGGTTTGATATTCTAAGGGAGAAGATGACCTGCCAGAAGACATTTCAATCAACTGTCTTTTAAAACTCACTTAAGAGGCAACACATCTTTATGACTGCCAAATCTACTCAAGAAGCCTGTGCATCTTTATCATCACAAGTTATCTGTACCACTTTCTCCCTTGGTATAGTTAAGACTGTGTATGCTTAGATTAAAGATACTGAATTATTCCACATCCTTGACATGTATTTCTTCAAGGGATGACTGCAAGAAGAATCAGTCAGAAAAACTTTTTTTTTTTTTTTTTGCTAGCTGCATTCTGTTCCCCACCAAAAAAACACTGATTTTTGGCCCGTTGACTCAGTCAAGTAAACTTTCACAAAGCCTATGGGTTTTAACCTCCTCCTCTCCATTTCAGCCTACTAGTAAGGACATTTTAAAGAGTTTCAAAGGACTAAAAAACTAAGAAGAACTCAGTTTATTTCAGGCAAAGGATTTAAAATTTCCAGAAAATCTTTATTTCTTTATGTAGTTTAGCTTAAGTGCTTTTGTACAATCCTCTTGGCAAAGGCACTGAGCCCATTTCTGAGACTAACTCCCTGTATTTGTGGTAAGAAAGACTGCAAGCCAAATACAGCTATTCGTAAGAAAAAACCCCAAACATTTTTATTAAAACTACTTCTCCTACTGATAGCTACGGAACAGAACCAAAGTATTATTATTCAGATGTTGTACAATACACATTCTTAAGAGCACAGAACTACACTTCCAGTAAAAACATGTACGCTATCAGGTACCGACAACTTCTGAGTCCACATAAGCATAAAACTAGACTTCATACTCCATGTTCCTATTTTAAAACTACATGATTAAGATGAGAATTTTGACTTTAGAGAGAGCTTGCATAGCATATGCAGATCACAGATACATACGATTACCAAGGACTGAAAAGTGTATGGCAGGTAGAAAACCTCAGGTCATTCAAATGATCAACTAGAAAGGGAAAACCAAGCATTTCAGTCTACAAAAGCCACTAAGAACAGTTTCTGTATGGAATGATGAATGGTTAAAAAACCAAAAAGTACCTCCTGTCCAGTAAGAAAGAGCAGGAGATCTCCTTCCTCTTCTTCACACATGTGAATCTGGATAACTGTTCGAATGGCAGCCTCAAGGTAGTCCCTTTCTGGTTCTGGAGTATAGAATATCTCCACAGGATGGGTGCGACCCGGGATAGTCAGAAGAGGACAGTTATCAAAATAGATCTGAAACTTGCCAGCATCTAAAGTAGCACTCATAACTATAACCTGTAGATTTGGGGGGGGAAACAAAAAACAGAAGTTACTCCAAAGATTAACAAGAATTTGTGAACTGTTACACATAAAGTATGTAAGAGACTAAACTCGACTGTTGACTAATTAAAGCATTCTTTTACCACCTAAACACATCACCCTTATTTACAAAGATCTAAAAAATAATCCTGGTCAAATACAGAAAGATTAAGCTACAATTCTGTTGTTTCCAGTATTTTCCTCAATACAAACGGCATTAAGAATTTCCTAGTGTTATCCTTCCAATATGGATCATCGCTAGACCAAAAAACTTTATCTACTTCAGTTGATTATAAAAAACAGCTAATGGTAAGCACATAGATCCCTTATTTGGTATGCCTGAAGCTTGAAAGGGGATGCTGCTGGGCTTAATCATTACTGACCTTCAAATCAGATCTTTGTCTTACAACTTCCTTCAAGACTCCCATCAAAATATCAGTAGCGAGTGTTCTCTCATGGGCCTCGTCAAGAATTATAACACCATAGCGCTCCAGCAAAGGATCATTCATTGCTTCACGAAGTAACATCCCATCAGTCATATACCTGAACGCAAACAAAACCAATTTTTACACATATTTAATTGACTGACATCTGATACAGAATCCTCTCTTCTGTACTGTTCACTACATTGCTTTAACTAAGCCTTCAATCAGCTTTTTTTAAAATACAAATATCACTAAACTATTTCCAATAAGTCAGCAAGCTCATTTCCAGCTTTCACATAGATTACTGCAAAGTACAGGTGAGATCTGGAAGCAACCGGGAAAAGTTTGTTAAAAGAAAAATGGGGGGGCATCATCAAGGTTTAGCAACATTTGTAACTGGTCTGTAAAGGTTTACTGCCAGGCTTCTAGGCCTACAAATCAGAGACAGGAAAATAAAGGGAAAACCACATTCTGAAATCCTAGAAATACTATTTCTGCAATTGTTCCCCCTTTTCTGTTTGCAGATCATCAGTTCACTTTATGCTTTTCCACTAGTTTTATTTTTTTATTTTTCTTCTTACATATTTACTTTATTTCCAGCCTTCAACTACTTGTATGAGCAAAAAGAAAAGACTCCTTTTGATAGAGAAGCACTATTCCTTGAACCACAGTATGTGGAATCGTTTTTAACTGAGCATTCTGAATGTCATCTGTAATGACATATAAGCAGGTGTAGTTCCACCCATACAATAATCGACAAACAACCGACAACTAAAACACTATGGACTGTGTATTCCTGAGGAAGGTACAGGCCAGTTTTGAAAACTCTCTGGTAGTGCTACTTACTGAAGCAAGCTACTGAACTTCACCAGAATTACCCCAAATAGGGAGACACCAAAGAAAGCTCAACTGAATGTGTTAACATGGAGAAAAACTCAATGCTGAAGGCCTTTATTCTGAATAGCACCTTGATCACAGAAATATTTCTTTAGATCATCCTCTTCTTTATGGATCACTTAAAACTAATTTCCATAGGGTGCAGTAATCTCTTTATGAGGAATGATTTCTTTTCAGTTCTACTCAAGCCCCATACCTCAGGTTTCTCTCAGCTCATGCTATGTCTCCTGTCTCTTCTCCACTCATAGGAAGTACCTATGCATATATTCACCTCCCTCCTCATTACTACTTCTATAAAACTTTGCTCACACCCTTCAATACCCTGTAATTCCACCCCACACCTTCCCGAGTAGGCTGTATTGTATCTTTACCTGACAGCTGCCATACTTACTTCAGAATGGTTTTTGCACTACTGCAGTCTTCAAATCGAATGGAGTAACCAACCTCCTGGCCCAGCATGACATCCATCTCATCAGCAACCCGCTGTGCCACACTCATTGCAGCTACCCTCCTAGGCTGGGTACATGCCACTCCCCTCTTTGGTCCAGGTAATGAGCGCATGTAGTCAACACACCATTGAGGGATCTGTTAAGAATAAAATTCAGTTTTAAAAACACTTTAAATGACCAGATGTAATCTGTAACCTTTGTACCGTGAAGTTAGTTATAACTTCACTGAGATCTGCACACACAAAAAAATCCAAAGCATGAGACACAGAAAGGCTAGTTAGTTGGATCCAATGCCACTAAAGAAAGCACACTCACATTAAGCATGTACCTAACTACCTTTGAAGTTACTAATGAAACACATAGGTTCACTGTAAGTTTAAACACTGTTAGATCAGTATTCATTCAGGTACAGCAGCCAACATGCTCCAAAGTAACCAAAATTGAAGTTAACACTCAAAACCAAGATCTGTAAAACTTAATGAACTGTGTTACAGTAAAGAAATTATGTTTTGTGGCTTTAAAAAACAATTCCTAGTAATACATTAAGCAAAAAGAATTTTTAGTGATACAAAAAAAGTTATGCAGGAATCACAGCAAATATAACAAATTTACAGTTATGATCATTCAGTTATTGTTCTTTTAAAATTCTATCAACTAGATATGAAACCCCTGTGCTTTCCTTCCTGCGCTGATGCTCATTTGTCAGTCAGCAGTTTTATGCTCTTGTTAGGAAACTGGAAACAGCAAGAGTCATCCAAAATAAGAAGCTTTACTCACAAGAATTTCTAAGGTCAGTAACAGTTTGACGAAAATAGAGTATTTTTAACATGCTCTCAGTACAACATTTTATGAGGCGACATCTCCAGGCACAACTAGTTCCAAGTCTACAGACTGAAAAATCCACTTCTCCTCAGTAATCGCTTTTCAAGTATTCTTAAAAGCTCACATTTGCAGAGGGAAAAAATACTTGTATGTACTGCACTGATGAGAAGTAACAGGAAAACCTGTGCAATTTAAACCAGGGAAATTTTTCATCTAGAATACCATATTTCCACAGCAAAATGGACATAAGTGAACACTAAAACATACCCACAAGCAGAGAAGTGTAAACTGTAATGAAACTTTTTTTTTTTGTAAATGAAGAACACACTTTCATTATAAATTAATAAAAAAAGCAAGCAAAGACTATCAAAGTATGACAAGAGACTACCAGACTGCCAGGGAAAACTCAAGTTCCTGAAAACCCTATCCTTCCTAAAAGGAAGTTCTTGAACATTGATAGCGGGAACCTGAAAGCCTATCCTGTAACATACATACTCTCACCTAATAGGCAGCTAAAGGAAGGGATTTCGCTTCCCAAGCCCCTAACAAAAACCCAACTCTAAGCATGTTAGGTGAAGCTTCTGGACTTTAAGCAGAGCAAGTCCTGAAATAAACTGCCAAACAGCAGGTCAGTGACAACAGCATGAAAAAAAATGTAATTTAGAAGTGGTTTTCCCATGAACAGCAAAATGTACAGCACTGATGTCAAAATGCCTACATAGACTTCAATGTGTTAAGCCGATTTAGATGACTACCACAATGCTTCTGGTGTCCAATATAAACACTAGGAAAGAGGCATGTGCCATACAAAATTTTCGACGTAGAGTCATAACTGGGAATATCCTAATACTTCTTACCATCTGGTTCTTATAAAACTGAACAAAGCTAACCTCAATCTGACTGACACCAAAAACCTACAAATCATAGAATCATTCAGGTTGGAAAAGACCTTTAAGATCATCAAGTCCAACCCAATCCCAGCACTGCCAAGGCCACCACTGAGGGCCTTGTCTACAGACGGTGACTGCAGCACTGCCCTGGGCAGCCTGTTCCAATGCCTGAGCATCCTCTGGGGAAGGAATTGTTCCTCACTTCATCTAAACCTCCCTGGTGCAGCCTGAGGCCATTTCCCCTTGTTCTGTGCCTCCTTCCTTGGGAGCAGAGACCAGCCCTCTCCTGGCTCCATCCTCCTGTCAGGCAGCTGTAGGAAGCAATAAGGTCCACCCTGAGCCTTCTCTTCTGCAGAATAAACACATCCCCAACCTCCCCCCCAGTCCTTCCACCATTCCCCATCACACTTGTGCTCCAGGCTCTGCACCAGCTCCGTTGCCCTTCTCTGGCCCTGCTCCAGCACCTCAATGTGTCTCTTGTAGAGAGGGGCCCAGAGCTGAACACAGGAGTCGAGGTGGGGCCTCACCAGTGCTCAGCACAGGGGGACAGTCACTGCCCTGGCCCTGCTGCCACACTGGTGCTGATACAGGCCAGGATGCTGGTGGCTTCTTGGCTGCCTGGGCAAAAGCAGGTCATGTCCAGCTCCATCAATCATTACCCTCAGCTCCTTTCCCACGAGCAGTTTCCAGCCGCTCTTCATCAAGCCTAGAGTATTGTAGCAGGTTGTGGTGGCCCAACTGCAGGACCCAGCACTTTGCCTTGCTGAACCTCATATCACTGGCCTCAGCCCATGGATCCAGCCTGTCCAGATCCCTCTGCAGAGCTTCCTACCCTCCAGCAGATCAACACTCCCACCCAACTTGGTGTCATCTGTGAATCTGCAATCCCAGTATGGAGCAGTATGGATCAATATGCACCAGTACAGACCAATATAGGCCACTATGGCCCCAAATACTCCTGGGGTTTCAATATCCCAGTGCCACCAGTCCTTGCCACAGGCCTTCCCACTTGCAGCCATGCTAAACTCCTAATCCCTCCCAGCGCTCCCACTATCTGATGCAGGTGCTCCCAGTCCCTCTCAGTGCTCCCAAGTCCCTGTTGCAGGTGCTCCTGCTCATTCCCCACCAGATCTCCTGGCTGGTGGTCTTTTGGAGGGACACCCCAAATCTGACACACCCCCACTCTGGGGCTGCCCCCCAGCCCCCTGATTTTGGGGGGGGCATTTAGGGAGGCAGGGTGCCCCATGGGGTGGGGGTTTAGGCAACAAGGAGTGTTTTGGGGCTGATGGCTTTGAGGAGAGAACAGCTTTTTCAGCCCCAGCACCCATTCAAGAGGCTTCACCCTCTTCCCATCCACCCACTCACAGAGGGTCCCATGACCTCTCTGAGGGTGAACACACTTTTTGTGTGACTCCATTTATATACAAGGTAACCGCCAGTTAACGGGGCGCCCGTCAGTTTTCAGTAAAGCCCCAAATTTCCTTTAAAAAAAAATTTATCAATACCAAAATCATTAGAAATAGTTTTAATTAGCACCCTTTAACCTCAAGGACTTGTTCAACTTGGAGATTGTCAAATGTAACCTCCATAAACATGAGAAGTTACGGACTACACATACAAAGGCTTCTAAGATCAAAGATAAATTAACTGAGGGCTGTTAAGAAACTATTCCAAAGCTAACGGAAAGTCATGGTTTTACAGGGATGCAGGGCGACAGAGGGAAGAGCACTGCCCTTGTGGCTTTTCTGAGCCACTTCAATTTACTGAAAACTTTCTCTGTTAAAAGTTATATGGAAAAATTTCCAAAATTTTCACTGGTCGAAAAGGCATCAGACTTTTACCTGCATAAACTCTCTTGTGGTCTGCAAGAACAGCAGGTTAAGCAATACTCAGAATCACCTTGCTTCTGAATTTCACCTGCCAAGAAAACTTGCTGACAAGCAAACATCCTACCCTTTACAGTTAGGGCTCTCATGTAAAAGCAGATGCTACTCTACTATTCCATCTACAGAAGTAATTTGAATTATTATACCAGCACCACATACGATCCCACATTTAAAAGGGAGCACATGATGCAATTATAGCAAGTATTTAATATCTTTCTAAAAGAATTCAGCACACCCATTCCATCACTGAGCATATTCAGAGATCAGTATCTGCAGTGGCTTGTTTTCTTTCAATGAAGACTTGAAAATTAATGGCCTTGGCTTCCAACATCCTTCTTCAGTACTTCAGGCTTAAATCTATGTGAAAGAAGACCCTTCTTAAAGTTATCTCCTGTTACTTCCATTACCAAAACCAAGCACTCCCAAACCTGGATGCATTACAAGACTAAAGGGAAAATGTGCATGGAATACCCAGGGAAGGGACCTGAAAGGCAGCAGCTGAATCTCAAAAAAATTATCTACTACTGTAGAGACTTCAATTTACCACCACACAAGAGAAGATCATTTTGGAAGAACAATTCATTATGTATTCCAGATAATGCCCACTTTATACCAGCAAGAGAAAGCCTAAGTAAAGTAGTTCATGTACACCTTCAGTTTGAACATTAAAAAGTTTCTTAATCACAGGTAATTAATCATCTTGGTCTGATCAGTGAATATAAGCATAAGAAAAACCACCACCCTCACTGTTTTTAAGATAGCACAAAAAAGATGTGACACTGTCACCTGCAAAACAAGGTTTTCACTAAGTGGCAGCAGGATCATTTTCAGCTCTGTTCCTGCAGAGAACACTCTCAATTGTTTCAAAACAGTATCAGCAATCTCAAAAAGAGAATGCAGAGGAAGCAGTAGGGCTTCCAAGACAGCTTACTGTGCTAAATTCCATTTTTAAGAAAAATGCCTCATTTTCTGAAAAAAGCCTTCAGAAACTTAAGTGGTAGTAGAACAACTGAGGAAGAGATTTATGTCTGTGGAAGCTTAAGTAGACATTAAGAGCACGCCCTTTAGATCTTCAAGATCTCAGATAATGAAAAAAAGAAATCTTGCTTTCAAATAGATAAGCATCAACTTTTTTTCATGAATGTTCAGAATTCTCCCTTCCAAGTAACTACATTATCAAGCTTTTCTGAAGAATTCTATAAAATCCCCATCTCAACTTAAACATGATAAAAGAAACAATACATATAATGCCATAAGGCGCCTCCCAAGCAAGACACTGGTTCCTAAAATTTGCAGCATGGGCTTATAATTTCAACATTTCAGACAGCTGTAAAAGGTATCCAATGTACTACTATGTCCTTCACATTTTCAACATTCAAATTTATGACTAAGATTTATTTCTATAAGACTTCCTGTAAGTTAGCTATAACCTGTTGCCATAAAGGCTAAACCCTTCAGCTTTTATTTTCTGCCTGGATAAAAGAACTTATCAAGGCACAAAACAATGAACTTTCTTGCATCACTTTTCCACAGATTTTAAACCGTAAATCAAAGGACAGGCTGAAGTTTTGATCAAGTCTGTACAGTTATAAATACACAGTGGTGTTTATCTTAGGTCCTCCCTGTTTACTGGTCACCAAAATTCTTCTAAGGTTTAAGAAGCGTTTGCAGATCTGCTATCACTATTTTCAGTGCCCAGGAAGACTTTTAAAGCCATGAATCTACAAAAAAGTAAGTGATTTTCAACTGCAGCACTGGAAAGCTGTATGACCCCTGAGAAGTTTCAGTACCACAAAAAGCCTCTTCCTCTAAAGTTTCAGTACCACCAAAACACATAACCCTATCAGATCATTTCAGAACTGTATCCAACATTTCGAGCCCCTTTAAGTTCTTACCTGTAGCAGTAAGTTTCAAACACTGACAAGACTCTACCTCTGTAACATTTTTCCTACTTTCCAGCTGCTATGTACACAAACAGCTAAATACACTATTTGGAACCATCACTTCAGTTTGTGGATTACTACACTTCTGTCTACCCATTAAGACCTCTTTACCTTCCTTTATCAAAAAGTACCAATCACAAAACCTAACAGAAGCAGGGACACTTTTATATTCATTAAGCAAATAAAAAAAATCATCAAATTAGCCTTGCTTGCATTTTGTGAGTTCTTGTTAGACAACGAAGTTCAAGAAACCAAAGCAAGTTTTACACACCCCTACCTACCAACAGCCTCAACTTTTAGAAAACTGCAGTATCGCATAGATAAGAACTCACCTGTGTTGTTTTACCAGATCCAGTCTCTCCAACTAGCACAAATGACTGATGCCTAATCAAAATATCCGTAAATCTTTCTTTATATTCCCAGACAGGAAGTTGTAGCCTTTTCTTCAGGATGTCATAGTATCGTGGTGTATGTGGCAGATTTGTGAAAGGGTTAATACTGTGTGGAATCATTGCTGGCTTTATGGTTTGTAACCCAGCAGCTGCGTAATAGGTAGAGTTAGACGAAGGTCGCAAATCTTTTTCCTTGTCCCTTTCTCTGTCACGATCTCTGTCTCTGTCACGATCCCTGTCACGATCTTTAGAACGGTCATCACGGTCCCTGTCCCGGTCCCGATCTTTCCTGAAGTGAGTTAAGAGACAGCAGAAAATGAGACACTTGAATATTTCAATGCAAAGCAAGAATTTTAATACAACACAACTCTAAAGATATCTAGTACAAAGTGGATATAAACCAAGTCTTTTTAAAAGCCTTGGAAACAGCTATCTTGAAAGATAAGCATCAAATAGTAACAGTATATGATGCATACCAAATATTAAATGTGCAGTTACACTCACTGTACATATAAGCACTGCCACAGCTCCTCTCATTAAAGGCAAGACTGGAGAAAGCTACCACATGAAGACAACATCATCCTGACCCTCTTCATTTAATGACTATAAAGAATCAGCTGTACCTTCTAGACTTTCTCAGAGTTCTTCCCATCCCTACTTGCTGCTGGTGCAGAAAAGAGAATACCAAATAGCCTTCTTGCCTACCTAGGCTAGAGAATGCTAATCCACAAAAAACAACTCAGAATCACAAGCGAGCCCTGAAGTTTGATTTTTAACACCCTACATTTACTTTGTAGGGGTTTTTTTAATTCAAACTCTTCCATACAGTTCTGCCTCAATCAACTTTGATATACAGGTTCTGGAATCTGAAACTTTGAAGTAAAACCAGCCACTATTCTTCACACAACCATTTAGCTTGGAAAAGACCCATAAGATCAAGTCCAACCATTAACCTAACGCTACCAAGCTGTACCATCTTCTCAAGTATCACCTCCTACCACACACTTAAAGCAACCAGTATTCTCGTATTCCCATTCATTCCAAATACTGTCAAAAAAGAAAGTTCACTGCACTTGCAAAAGAAACAGTATTATTTTCACAGTAACTACCGACCCAAATTCGTATTTCTGGCTTAGATATTAGTGACAGTTCCCAATTTTGCAAATCCACACATTTGTTCTTGCACATGATCTCTCCCTACAAACATTAAAAAGCTTGCAGAGGACATAGACCTGTTGGAGCAAACCCAGAGGAGGGTCACAAGGATGCTCAGAGGGCTAGAGCACTTCTCTGAGGACAGGCTGAGAGTTGGGCTTCTTCAGCCTGGAGAAGAGAAGGCTCCAAGGAGACCTTAAGCAACCTTTCAGCACCTACAGGGGCTGACAAGGAGGCTGGAGAGGAACTTACTACGTGGTCATGTAGTGACAGGACATGAAGGAATGGCTTCAACACGACAGGGCAGATTTAGATACAAGGAAAAAATTCACACTATGAGGATGCTGAGACACTGGAACCTTCTCTGGAGGTTGCTCAGAGAAGCTGTAGCTGCCCCATCCCTGGCAACGTTCAAGGCCAGGCTGGATGGGACTTTGACTGACCTGGTCTAGAGGAAGGTGTCCCTGCCCACAGCAGGGGTGCCTGAAACTAGAGGACCTTTAAGGTCCTTTCTATGATTCCTACGACTGTCATGTTTGCCCAGGGAACTATA
Source organism: Myiopsitta monachus (assembly GCA_017639245.1). Lineage (NCBI taxonomy): Eukaryota > Metazoa > Chordata > Aves > Psittaciformes > Psittacidae > Myiopsitta > Myiopsitta monachus. The sequence continues at coordinate 98,186,780 of CM029917.1, read as the reverse complement.
GCTATGTGCTACTAATAAAAATTCTAAACTTACACTAACCCTGCATTTTGAAATAAGACTTGCTTTACAAAAACACCTCATCACATTTTGAACCAGTCAGGAAATTAGTGGCATCTCTGCCTGCAAAAATGAGAATATTTTCAGCTCCTTTTATGAATTATGTTAACTGATATCCAATCAAAACCAACAAAGTTAACACCAGCCTTATAATAATTGCACATATAAACATTTTCAGGAATAGCCATTAAGGGAAACCAAAGCCTCCCCCTCTTTACCAGCACTAAGGCATGCCTGAAAGAATGAGAACATTTCTAAAACCAACACCCTTGACCAACATTCCTCTCCAAAGCTTATTTTTTAACATGCAGCTGGTATTCAAATATAACTGGTGAAGTAATAAGCAAATTCCTACTTACAAAGAAGATGAATAAACCAAGATTATATCAATAATGATTCTCTAAACATTAAGTTGGAACATGCTGCATGCTGGAAACAACCAGCACTCTCATGACTCATGTACAAATGAATGAAATCCATGTGGGGTGTATTTTTTCCCCCTCAATCATAGAATAGTTAGGTTTGGAAAGGACCTTAAGATCATCTAGTTCCAACTCCCTGCCATGGGCAGGGACACCTCACACTAAACCATGTCACTCTAGACTCCATACATCCTGGCCTTGAACACTGTCAGAGATGGAACATTCACAACTTCCCTGGGCAACCCATTCCAGTGCCTCACCACCCTTACAGGAAAGAAGTTCTTCCTTATATTTAACCTAAACTTCCCCTGTTTAAATTTGAACCAATTACCCCTTGTCCTATCACTACAGTCCCTAAGGAAGAGTCCCTCCCCAGCATCCTTGTAGGGCCTCCTTCAGATACTAGAAGGCTGCTAGGAGATCTCAACACAGCCTTCTCTTTTCCAGGCTCAAAAGCCCCAACTTTCTCAGCCTGTCTTCATACGGGAGGTGCTCCAGTCCCCTGATCAGCCTTATGGCCTTCCTCTACACTTGTTCCAACAGTTCCATGTCCTTTTGATTTTGAGGACACCAGAACTGCACGCAATACTCCCAAGAGCAGAGTAGAAGGGCAGGATCACCTCCTTCGACCTGCTGGTCACGCTCCTTTTGATGCAGCCCAGGATACAGTTGGCTTTCTCGGCTGCGAGCACACACTGAAGCCGGCTCATGTTAAGTGTCTCATCAACCACCACTCCCAAGACCTTCTCTGCAGGCCTGCTCTGAATCTCTTCTCCCCCCAGCCTGTAGGTGTGCCCGGGATTTCCCTGACCCAGGCGTAGGACCTTGCATCTGCCTTGGCTGAACTTCATGCCATTGGGACTGGCCCACCACACAAGTGTGTCAAGGTCCCTCTGGATGGCAGATGGCATCCCTTCCTTCCAGTGTGTCAACCAAACCAGAAAGCTTGGTTCAACATACTATGACTTCAGAGGCTGCAGCAATAAAGTGTTCTGGTTTTTTGTTTTTTTTTTTAAAGTAAGACTTCTTTTAACACTGACCCACTGAAAATTAAGGAGTACAAAACATACTGTTTACTGTCTTAAAAACATACTGTTTTACCAGATGCTTACCTAACACATTTGTATATAGATTTTGCTAAAGTTCTGGACACTCAATTGTCTGAAAACTAAGGCCCTTTCAGATCATTAACTTGAATCTAAGAGATCACAGCTTAAACATGACTTCTAACATGGTCAAATATTGTACAAGCCAGGAATCTGTTCTTAATGTAAAAAGCCAGGCAAATATTACAGAACCCAATAGGTTCATATTCTGTAGTACAGAAAAGTTACCCTTGTTAAAACTGAAAGAAGTAGGCTCTGTTATGCTACTCATAATGCTGGAAGAGTCTAATAGCATGTATCAGGAATAAAGCTTTGGACTTGTGGTTAATGAGCTATTAACAACCACTTTTTTAAGTATTTGCAGGTACTGGATAAACAACTGCATGGACAGACAGTAACATTAACGAGGAAATAAAGGTATAAAGCAATTTAAGAACTGTACAGCCAGGGTAAAACACAACAACCTGGTAACAGCACACACTTCACTCAAGGGAAGAATAAGACATGCTACTAATGCGGGGCGGACACTGGTTTGTGTTTTGGTAGGGCTTTGCGCGTGTGCACGCTCACTTCTGAAGGATTTTTATTCTTCAAAACACAGCAACAAACTATTCCACAACCATTTACTTCAACAGTAAGTCCGGTGTCAGAAGCTTCTACATCATAAATCTTTAAGTGCATAATCAGCTATGCTTCAGCCTCACATAAACCAGTGCTACTGCTAAGATGAACAGATCCACATTGCTGCCAATCCTTCCCATGTGTTGTCTAAGAATTTCAATGGTCTTGTGAAGAATAAGTACTCCCTAGATCCCCTCCACCAAAGTTAGCTCTAACCCAGATCAGTCTCCCAGACACTTGCAGCACAATGGAGAGGGCAGCACTGCTGCCTTCTGCAATGGTAGCAATTTGTGTGGGCTTAAAGCATAGATAAAAATACAATCTCAAGAACAAGATAGTGAATTAAATGGACTACAAATATGATCCAGAATGGAAAGTCCGGTTAATCCCCATTTCTTCATCAAACTCTTACAGCTGTTTAACTGTACAAATAGGAAAACAAACCTATCAAGTTCTACCTGTATTTCAGAAGTAAAAAAAACTAATCTTAAGTCAAGAAAGTTCTGTCTCTTTCTTGTTTTATAAAAAGAGAAGCAGGAGCAACCAGATCTCAACATAGAAAAATATACATTAACCATGCCCCCAAATACTTATCACTTTACAGCAGCACTTCCCCAACCCCAAAGTTTCCCATCTCCCATCAGCAGACACATCCAGACTCCTCTGGCCAACAAGGGAGAAGAGGAATGACAGTTATGCTGCCACACAAATTTACTAAACTTTCTAAAAATGCAACTTGGCAGTTCCTCATTTATGAACTGTCACATTTTAAGTTATTTGCCATTACTGCATAAAGAAAACTGATCTCAAACACAGAAATGAATAAAGGAATCATAATTTAATCATATTTGTCTTGTGCCTGAATCTCGTAACAGCCTCCATAATCAGAAGAGGCTGGGGATAGATTTATTTTGCTTCATTTTTCAAGTAGTCTTACCTGCTCTCCACTTTTACCTCCTTATGTCTACACATCTATAATATACACACACATAGACACAAAACAAATGCTGTAGCAATCACTGAAAGGATTAAAAGTACCTAAAAATTAAAAAGGCACAAGGTAAAAACACTGATCATAGTGAAAGACTTAAGCACATCTACTAGAACATCAGTAGGTTTTTTTTTCCATTACTAGACATGGCCACAGTTGATGCAAGAAAAACCAGTGCAGGTAAAGGAGGAATTCTGTTCATACACGCAAAGTACAAGTAGCCTGAATTATATATCCCACTAACACAGTAACTGTGATGTTACAACAATCACCAAAGTTCTGCATGTTTTGGGGGAAAAAAAAACCCAAACAACAAAAACATCATAGATGCATAGAATGATCTGGGTTTGAAGGGACCTTCAAAATCACCTAGCTCAAACACTCTGCCATGGACAAGGACACCTGACATTAGACCATGTTGTTCAAAGCCCTATTCAACTTGGCCTTCAACATTGCCAGGGATGGGGCAGCCACAGCTCCTCTGGGCAACCTGTTCAGCGTCTCACTTCCCTCATAGTAAAGAACTCCTCACAGCAAATCCAAATCTCATGCCTTCCAGTTTAAAGCCATTCCCCTTTGTCCTATCACTACATGCCCTTGTCAAAAGTCTCTCTTCAGCTTTATGCACTGGAAGACTGCTGTAAGGTTCTCCTGAAGCCTTCTCTTCCCCAGGCTGAATAGCCCCAATTCTCTCAGCCTGTCCTTCAGAGGAGAGGTGCTCCAGCCCTCTGAGCATCGCTGTGGCCTTTCTCTAAGCTCACCCCAACAGGTCCACATCAAGAATGATGTGGGACCCCAAAGCTGAGCACAGTACCTCTGGAGCAAGGTGGAACAACAACCTCGCTTAACCTGCTGGTCACACTTCTTTTGACGCAGCCCAGAACACAGTTGGCTTTTTGAGCTGGAGGTGCACAGTGATAGCACATGTTAAACTTCATATCAACCAACACCCTCAAGTTCTTCTCTTCAGGACTGCTCTCAATTCAGTCAGACTTTAAACAGTACAAAAGCAGTTCAAACAAGCACTGTAACTATAAACCTTCCATACAATTCCCAGTTTTCCAAAGAGGTTTTTACTTCATAGTCAGTACTTCAGTACTGGAATAAAGCAGATGTCATGCTGATGCTTAAGGCTATGCCAACAATTACAAGGCTGTTGGCCTGGCATCATTGCCAAGTAGAGCCACACATACCAATACAGGCCTCACTTAAAAAGAAAGTAAGAAAATACAGAATAATGGGATACAACTTTCATATTCAGTCAGGTGACCCAGTCTGAATGAAAGATATACTTCATGTAAAATGAAAGGAGCTAATTCAGTTTTATCCAGCATCCAAGGAGCTAAAATAGTTTAATCCAGCTTCAAAACAAAACTGCACAAAGGCCCTCATGGCACAGTGGAAGACATGCACACATGCCAATAACAAAATCTCTGTGCAACTTCCTTACAGCCTTCCATAAGCCGTAAAACTGAACCACCCTAAAATAAATCAAGACAATACAACATTACTATGTCTTGTGCTGCATAAAATAAGATTCCAAATAATATTAGAAATAATTTGCTCACTAATTATGCTAATGGTAACTTGTTCTCAGTATTATACCATTTAACACTTTCATTGGCAGAGAAGGGTATAAAGAAGGGCACAAAACCAGCACTTCCATAAATTTTTACGTGCCGTTAACGTCAAAGACTTCTGGTTTAAAAGCATTACTACTGGTGGGAACTCATTTCAATAGATACAAAATGGTAAGACTATAGTTCAGAATGACAGCAACCAGTAAAAACCATGCCAAATAAAACCGTATCAAAACTATAAATCCCATCAACATACACACAAATACTGAACTGTGATCATCTATGTAGCCAACTATGACAGTTATTCCACTTTTAAGTAACACCCAGTTTGGGCACGATCATTTGAAAATGTCACAAAAATCTCTATGTACAAGAAACGCTGCATACACAGAAAAGTTATTTCAACTTCTGTCAAATTGTGCAAAAATGTATTAAAGGAGATTAAATAGCTCAAATAAATATTAAGAAAAACAAAATTATGGAGATCCTCCATATAGGAAATAGATGCTCAGTAATAAACATTCAGGTTTGTTTACCAGAGAAAAATGCAACAAACTGTAGGGGCTAAAAACTGAAGCTATACAAGCTTGGCTTTAAAAAAAAAAAAAAAAAAAAAAGGCAAGTTTTGTAAAGACTGTTTATCAGGGAACACTAACTGCTATAGCAGACTTCAACTTACTGCAAGCTTTGAGAATAAGGTTTTTCTTGGATAAATATTCAAGTACAGAACAATGCTGGTGGCCTTCAGAAATGGATTAATTCACGGAAGTCTTCTGTGCTCCACCAAGAAGAACACACAAGATAAACATCGCATTTGTGTTTCTTGAGACTTCAGAAATTGAAAGAGCCACCCGTCTCCCCACTGCCCAATTATGCAGAGAAGGCTCTAAAACAACTGTGTATAAAAGGACAGCAGCAGGCTAGTATCTGTGTTCCTGAGGTTTTAATGAAAATCTGCTCAGGCTTGTACAGTAGCCCTAAAACTTTCATCTTTGCAACTAACAAAAAATAAACGTAATTCCTCCCCTAACCCCCACCCCAAAACCCACCTCCTCATCAACTGCTGAAGTCAACCATAACCCTGCCGATTACCGAGTGAAAAACGTTAACAAAGGAATAACGTTACTACAAGGGTAGGCACTAGTTATACAGTCGGAACAAACGGCATGCTGACCTCTAGGACCTCATCTATCAGACCTCTCAAACCAGAGACGGGAAAAAGAAACAAAAAAAAAAAAAAAAAAAAGAAAGAGAAAGAAAGAAAGAAAGGATAAAGACGGGAGAGAGCCGCAGACAAAGCCGGGCGCAGGGAGTGGGCCTAGCAGCGCGCCGCCCCCGGCTCCGCCGCGCCGGGAGCCCAGCCCAGCCCGCCCCAGTGCCTAGACCGGCGGCTTCTTCCCCTTCCCCCTCTCAGCGCCGCCACACGAGGCTCTCCTGGTCCGCTCCCCGCCGCCATCCGTCTCCTCCGACCCACTGAGGAGCCCGGCCCGACGGAGAGGTTGATCCCCCGCCCAGGCCTAGCGCTCCCGAGAGCCGCCGAGGCTCCTGGGCCTGCCCAGACGAGGCGGCGCTGCTGGGGGCTCGCCGCGCGGCTTCGACCGCTGCAATGCTCTCCTCTCCCCAGCATGGCGGCCGCCCGCTCCCCGCGGAGACCCTGCCCCACGAGGGGCTGCCAGAACCAAGGATGAGGAGCGGATTGCACGGCAGCGGCTACGATCCCCCCCAACACCCACCACAGGCCGCGCTCCCCTAGCTGGGCCGCACCACCCCTTACCCGTCGGTGGAGCGTTTCTTGCTAGAGCTATAATCGTCGCCCAGATCTAGGCGGTGGCGCTTGGACATGATGGCGGCGTCGAGCAGCCGCTCGATGCGGCAGCTGGGGGCACGGGCGGGCGGGCGGCCGGCGCTAGGGGCGGCGGGGCGCGCTCTCCGCTCCGCAAGCGGCAGCGACGGCAGCGGCGCCGCGAGGCCAGGCGCAGCGGATAAAATGGCGGCCGGAAGGAAGTGCCGGGGCTGCGCGCGGAGAGGGGCGCGCGGGATGGGGGCGGGGGCAGGGAGCGGTGAAGCGGGCGGGGCGCGCGCCCGGGGGGCGGCAGCGGCGCGGCGTCCGCCGCGGGGGCGAGCGCCGCAGGGGCGCAGTTAGGCCTGGCCGATGGCGTTGTTGCCCCACAAGAAGAGAGTCGTAGAATCAGCCAGGTTGGGAAAGACCTCTAAGATCATCAAGTCCAACCATTTACGCCAGGACTGCCAAGTCCGCCGCTATACCATGTCCCTGAGGGCCTCATGTATGCAGCTTTTGAACGCTGCCAGGGACAGTGATTTGACCACTTCCCTGAGCAGCCAATACCTGATCACCCTCCCCGTGAAGGAAGTTTTGTTAATATCCGATTTAAACCTGGCGCAGCTTGGGGCTGTTGCTTCTTACAGCTTGTTACTGGGGAGAAGAGGCTGACTTGTACCCCACTACAGCGTCCTTTCAGGCAGTTGAAAAACCCCTTTCCACAGGGGTTCCCTTTTTCCCTCACTGTTAGCCCAGGTACGGATTCGGTGGAATGGGAGTTCCCAGAGGGAGTTTAAACCAGGATAACTGTCTTGGTAAACCTATTTTAGGCTGTCACAGATTTCCCTGGGTATGTAAGCCTTGCGTGCGGGAAAGGCAATCTTTCAAGAGTCATCTGTAGCAGCAAGATAACCAGGAATGTTAAAGCTACATACAGCCTTTACTCAAGTGTCAACAGCAAATATTCATGGGGGCATATTTCATGAGGAAAAAATGAACTGTCTTTCAAAGACTCAGAAACATTAGTTTTTGCCACTTGTCTAGTCTACTGTGTCTATGGAAGGTTACCAGGGCAAGGAAAGCCTGCGTTCACAACACAAACTCCAGTAGACTAGTTTAGTTCTACTACATTAAAGTCTTCTAAGCATGAGTATGGCGACAATGGCACTTAGTAACGCAGTTCCTGAAGTGAAACAAGACATGAGTTCAAGCGCCATTTCCTTGCCACAGTTAGGTTTTGCTTGAACAGTTACAGCTGAAATTGTTTTTCACACTTCCAAGCAGCATAACCGCTAGCAGAAAACTGCAAGTTTAAGCCTGGTCCCAGAAGAGTTGCTCCTCAGTGTTGTTTCTTGTTCACCTCTTAAGAACTGGATTAACCATCCACACAGGCAGCCTTTGTCTTCTAACAGAAGGCACAGATGAGCCTGAGCAGAAGATGAAGATCTTGTGATCATGAGATGATCGAATTGGAGATCCTCAGGACAGTGAGAAGAGCGTGCAGCAAGCTCACTGCCCTGGAACTTCAACAGATCAGACTTTGGCCTCTTCAGGAACATGCTTAGTAAGGTTTCATGGGATATAGCCCTAGAGGGCAGGGGGGCCCAAGACTGTTGGTTAATATTCAAGGATCACCTGCTGCAAGCTCAGGAGCAATACATCCCTACTAGAAGGAAGTGCAACAGGAGGGCCAGGAGACCTCCTTGGATGGATAAGAAGCTGCTGAGGAAAATTCAAAGGAAAAAAGAGGCTTATAAAAGGAAGAAGCAAGGACAGGCGGCCTGGGAAGAACACAGGGATATTATCTGGGAAGTTAGGGACCAGGTTAGGAAAGCTAAGGCCCAGTTGGAATTAAACTTGGCTAGGGGTGTGAAAGATAACAGGAAGGGATACTGTAGGTATGTAGCAAACCAAAGACAGGCTAGAGACAACGTGGGCCCCCTCCAGAACCTATTGGGAGAACTGGCTACCCTGGATTTGGAGAAGGCTGAGGTTCTTAATGACTTCTTTGCCTCGGTCTTCATCAGCAAATGCTCTGACCACACCACCCAAGTCTTGGAAGGCAGATGCAGGGTCTGTGAGAATGAAGACCCCGGGCCCACTGTAGGAGAGGATCAGGTTCGAGACCTTCTTAAGAACTTGAATGTGCACAGGTCTGTGGGACCTGATGAAATCCATCTGTGGGTCCTGAAGGAGCTGGCAAATGAAGTTGCTAAGCCACTGTCCGTCATGTTTGAAAAATCACAGCAGTCAGGTGAAGTTCCCGACGACTGGAAAAGGGGAAATATAACCCCCATTTTCAAGAAGGGGAAAATGGATGAGCCGGGGAACTACAGATCAGTCAGTCTCACCTCTGTGCTTGGCAAAATCTTGGAGCAGATTCTCCTGGAAGGCATGCTAAGGCACCCGAAAAGCAGCAAGGTGGTTGGTGACAGCCAGCATGGCTTCACTGAGGGGAAATCCTGCCTGAGCAATGTGATGGCCTTCTATGATGGGGCTACAGAACTGATTGGACAGGGGTAGAGCATTGGGTGACATGGTTTAGTGTGAGGTGTCCCTGCCCATGGCAGGGAGTTGGAACTAGATGATCTTAAGGTCCTTTCCAACCCTAAATATTCTATGGTTCTATGATTCTAAGACAGGCAGATGAGGAGATGTCTCTAACAACCATGTCTTCAGGTTGGAAAGCACATTTAGTGCTCACTGAGAAGCCATTGCTCTCACACAACTTCCTTCAGTGATTTATTCTTTCCCAGCACTAAGTCTCAGCAGCTGCTTCCCCTTCCAGTGTAGTTGCTTGGTACCTCAGCAGAGCTTATAAAAGCCAGTCTTTAGGAGCTCCTGGAGAGGCAAGAGGCATTTCTACATGTACTCTTAGTACATATGACAGCTATTTTGAGAATTTCAACTACTGGTTGTTCTGTTCTCTATTCTTCCTTTCTCTGTTCCCAGTCTGTTTCGTGCTCCTTTAGCACCAGTGTAGTGATTTAATACCATAGACAGGTAACTTTAAGACAGAAATTAAAAATATCTCTCTTCATCTAGGTACATTTGTTGAAAAACATGTACTTTGCAAGGCTTGCTTCCATCACTGTTACAGCCCTGCCAGAGATTACCACAAGCTTTGTTTGGCTACTTGATCACTCATTCCCTAAGCATTTTGGTCAAAGGAATTGGGTTAGTTCAGATGTTGTAAATAATAATTTTTTGTTAGCTCAATCTTACTGTGAGAGCAAAGGAACATACCCATAAATGGTTCAGCTAACAGGTATGAAAGTGGTCAGGAAAGATCATCTAGCAGCAGTGACCTGTTCAACAGGTACCGCCAGGTCAGCAAGCAGGTCTTTGTCCATAGCTTCATGTTCCAAAGATTTTCTGGTATTACATCAGTATAACTACAAAAATATTTCATGTATTCATAAAATTTTCATGTAGACAAGTCCTTAGGTTATGTTCTTTAATAGAAGAACATTCCTGTCCCTAATTTTAGATAATATAACAAAGCGGCACCCACAGCTCAGCTGGAGTTCTAGACACTAGTGTAATAAAAAGAAGATTTTGCTGTTAGAGTTATCAACCAAAGTAAATATTCTTGGAAAACTGAATTTTGAGATTCTCCTGTGAAGCTGGAAGTAAATTTTCAAGTTACATTAATAAAAATGCTGGAATATCTATGTCAGAGGTTGCCAGGGAATAAATGTTACAGGGCGTCTATCCCAAATGTCAAGCTTATTTTTTGTGGTGCTGTGATAGCGTACTCAGAGCTGTGTTCCCAGAATGGAGCTACAGGAAGACTTCCTACATATGTCCCCAAGTGGATTTTAAATTATGTGTCTCTTAAACAAAACCAAATTATTATTGAATTAGAGTGAATAGCACACATTTAGGTTCTCAAGAGAGAAAAAAATAATGGCCAGGTCCCCCAGAAGGTAGGAAAGCAGGGTAAGATGAAAGCATTACATTCATTAGTCGGGATGAGCAGCTACTGCTGTGCATTTCTCAGAAGACAGCATCCAGCAACAGGAGCCTGGAGACCTCTGCAGCTGCACATTTCAGATCTTGAGTGCTCCTCCCTATGCACAGCAGTGTAAAGCTACTTAGGGTCTTGTTCCACATTACTATATGACCAGCACCAGGGAAGTTTCTGCTTTAGAAGGTAGGAAAAAAGGAGCAGACATATAAGAGGGTATAAGATCTTAGGCTTAAACTATACTTCAGTGGCAAATGCAAAAGAGAAGGGAAGTAGACTGTATGTTACTTGGAGTGAGCAGCTACTTGAGCACTGTGCCCCAGACTGGTATCCCACATACAACTTCACTCTGGTAGCAACTTTGCAAACTCCTCAACTTATCCTCCACCCAACTGTGCTTTGAGCTATATGACTGCATAATAAATTATCTAGTCCCATCTCAAGGAGTTTACAATGCAAGGCCTTCATCCTGCAAGCACACACATGCCTTATTTTGCTAATGCAAATAATCCTTTTAACTTCAAAGGGATTACTAAGAGTAGCAAAACTAAGCATGTAGGTAAATGTTCGCAGGATCACAGCCTAAATGTAAGATGAGAAGAGAAAAAAAGATTGGTAAGCAGAAATTGACATAATGACAAAGTGATAAGCATTACGTCAAAAGCCTGAAGGATGAAAGGAATGTGTAAAATAGGGCATATTTAAGCATATTTTCTGCCTTTTCAAAGGCATTTGTTAAATAAGAGGTTTTATATTCTCTCCCCAAAGTATTTTATATCCATCTATAAAAATGAAAACCTTAGATTACTGAAACAGGAGACCTTTTTATCAGTTGCCATTTGACTGCCTACTCTTCTACTCTCCATTTCTTACCCCAGTTTTAAAAAGTATACTCAATGGTATCAAAATCCTCTTAGCCAATTTCCAGTGAATATTTCTTTGCTTTTGGTATATGAATAATGCTAACTATGTTATTTGGGTTGAAAGAGGCATTAACATTTAAAACATTATTTCTAAGGTACTAATTTTTTTCTGTTTGTGCATTGCTTTCTCCCCAAAAGCATAAACATGAGGCTCAGACAAGCCATAATTCAAAGACCTACCTTTGATAAGGTGAGGTTTCTGACAGAAAAGTCTAGTGTCACAGTTTAGGATATTATTGACTGTAGCTAATTGCTTCTCCTCTTTCCTGGAGATTACCAAATCTGTAAAGGGCATAAAAATGAGATCTGTCCAGTCTAGTATCTTAGTTGAAACACACCTTCTTTACTGGCTTAGGTTGAAAGAGGGCATGGTGAAGTGAAACCACAAACCACTGCTGCAATGGAAGCCATAATAATGAGCACGGTTGTAAGACAGACATCTAGGAGAGGTTAAATCTGCAAAAGCTTGAGTCTTAGAGCCCAAAAACCTCTGTAGTACATAATTCTTTTATGGCTGGCTGGTTTGTGATAGACTCTGAACTACAGTCTTATAAACTCCCAATACTGTGGCCACACTTGTACTGCCACTGTATTTTTTTTGAATAGTTTGCTTTTTAGAAACAAGTTCAACTCCTATATTTTATGAATCTACAAAGCATGATATAATTTCCTGCAAAATATCAAAAGGGAGTAAATTATTATTGCAATCACTGTTTTCAAATTTTTTATATATATATATATATATATATATATATATATATATATAAAAAACAGGTTGTACCTTTTGAAAATTACTCAGGACCCTTAAATGCAAATGCTTATCACAGACAAGCTGTCATTCTGCCCTTCCCCACCAGGCTCATGTGAATAAATGGATATTATCCTCGTTCTGTCATATCATCAGAGAAAGAATACTTGAGACAAGAACACACAATCAGTGTGTTTAAAAATGTCAGACTTCCACATTTTTCAAATTTAAAAATATGAAGATGAATACATGAACTGAATCTCAATTTCTGCAGTGAAGAAAAGAGGCAACTACTCTGTAATTACAGAAGCTAAACTTTGCAACACTTCAAATATATATAAATCAACACTTTGAATTGCTTTGGGAAGTACGCTGTAGGAAGCCAGCATGGCAACAGCAGTATTGCCATGACAGCAAACTTTACCAGCCATACAGACACTGTGTGAACTTTGTGAATGGTTATTAAACATTATCCCATATGGAACACACCACTGTGACTGACTCTGCAGGTCAGAGAGGCCTGAATGATTTCTGTAAAGTTTTGTAAAGAAGAAAAACAGGAGTTAGAAAGAGATTAAGGAGAATGAGATTGCAGGATTTGTATCTCCTAGAACACTAACCAGAGTGACAAATCAGTTTTTAAAATAAATGCCATTCTTTAGAAGGAAATACCTGGTTGTAGACAACCAGCTGCTATTCTGAGCCCTTCAGTCACCTCTTAAGGCCTTATGATTACCTTTAGACCCCCCTAGAAAAACCTTGCAAGACTAAGAATTCACTATATGCTTTGAATATAAATCAAAGAAATAGTGTAATTGTAAAACATCACCCCTGAGTAAATTAGGTTATATGTCTAATTTACATTAATTATACATGGAATTCATATATTGTTTTTGTAACTTCTAGGTCTTCATGGTAAAGTAGCATTGTTTAATACCTTCTGCATTCAGAAACATCTGAAACTACAGACTAGCATGTCGTGGTTTAAACCCCCCACCCACGCAGTTTTACTCACTCATTCACTCCCCCTCTTTCTTCCCCCAGTCCCCGGGGGATGGGGAGGAGAATCAGAAGAATGCAACTCCCACAGGCTGAGATAAGAACAGTTTAGTAACTAAGGTATAACACAAATCACCGCTGCTACCACCAGTAATAATACAAGAGAAATACAAAGAAAGAGAATACAACTGCTCACCAAGGCCGACCCAGCCAGTGCACCCCCCAGCAGCGAGCCCCCCAGTACCAAAAAACCTGACCATGCCGTGCACCCCCAGTCCACCACCACACCCCTCCAGGTCTCTGCCCTCTGTGTTCACATCCTGGCCATGACGTGCTGTGGTATGGAATAACCTCTTTCATCAGTTTGGGTCAGGTGTCCTGTCTCTGCTTCCTCCCAGCTGAGGAGAGCATGGCATTCCTCCCTGGCAGAGCATGAGGCTCAGAAAGTCCTTGGCCAGACAAAACATTACCAAGCAGTAACTGAAAACACTGGTGTTATCAGTGCTGTTCCCAGGCCCAAAATCAAAAACACAGTGCTGCACCAGCTACCAAGAAGGAGAAAAAATGACTGCTGCTGCTGAACCCATGACAACATGAAGGCAGTTTATCTTCTAAGCTCTTTAGAACCTAACTGCTTTCCATACTAAGCCTGAAATCTTGTTAGAAGCTCCTTAAATATAAGGTGTTTTTAGGAAGTAGTACCTATTTAATGGGGAACTGTTCAAAGTCCGAGAAGATCACAATTTCAAGCTTGTTTGATTTTGTGCTAGAGTTTTGGAAGAAGAGCAAATGTAGGTTTTCCAGGTGACAATTCTTTTGTGAGCATCTGGTTGTTTCCTGCATTTTCCTTGCAAATTTTTCACATCAGCAGAAGGAAAAAAATGTAGTACATAGGTAGATATTTTTCATTCCTTTTGTACTGAATGCTATCGCCTCTATTCACAATTGCATTAGCTCCTCAAGACTTTGTTAAGTCCTGTCTTTAATGCAATCTGTAAAACATGTATATTCATGTCTAAGATTAGGCTTGCTGGATCTACCAGTAGTACTACACTGAATATCTGCTTAAGTATTAGAAAATTAATTTGCTTAGCTTCTGCTATCAGTGTAGAGCATATACAGTTTCAACAAGCTGACTACGGAAAAATAGTGAGCAGTGAAATAGGTGGTCGAGAAACCTCCACTTCATGGGCGTGTAACATCTAAAGAGATAAATAGTAATTCTTATCTTCATAGTAAGTTCCAGACTGCATAGCAAAATAATAGCAGTAGAAAATTATACACACTAAAAATCCATCATATCATAGAAATAGTTCATGACAAACTATAAACATCAGCAATCACACCATGCTCAGCAGGGCTCAATTTTTTAACAAATAGTCTTTCTTTATTCTTCCCGCAGATGATGAAAACTTTTCACCCAATTATGTTAAAAGTCCAATTGCAGAAAAATCCTCGGCAGCCAATGAGAACCCTGCAAACAGATTTAAACTTCTGCAGCTGTGTAACCTCTCTCTTGACAGCTTGCTACCATAAAGCCCCAGCCTTTATACAAGTGAGACTGTTTATTAGTGTGTATCATTCTTCTAACCCCAGGCCCCCAGGGAGTACAACCTTTTCATAATCAGAAAAACAGTAGAAGGGTCCTAAGGAGCCGAAAGAAGACATTGGCTAAGTTTTTCTTTTTTTCTGGAGGTGAGGGAGTGGGGATTAATGCACTATTATATTACATTTCATATCCTAGTAATAATATCTTTCTCTCTAATGAGCAAGACTGTTCCCAAAGGGAAAGGAGAGGGTGCTCCTAGAGCTGCTCCTTCTTGTGAAAACAGAAGAACCAATACAATACTGTGATGAGTGACCTCCTTTGTAAAGATAGAGCAACTCATCTCTCGGCTGAAGACAAAGTGGATGCTACGCTTGCAGCATTTTTAAAAATAGTAACAGCCATGTCCAGGTTAACGTAAAGAACTGTCTCAGGTGCCCTTAGGCTCATTTTCATATTTAGAGTAGTGGTGATCTTGTCTTCTACACAGTTCTGCCTTTGCAGAGGTGAGCCATGTGTGTGGCCTCTCTCATCTTAAAACTGTGCCTGCTCTAGGGACACAGTATAGTTGATCCATATGTGTGCAGGCTGAATTTATCCTGTGACTGCTGCTTTCTGCCCAGACCTGGAAAGCACTGGGAAAGAGGATGGTGAGGAGCATGCCTGTTGCCATAGTCTTGCTCAGACTTTTTGGACCTGGACTGCATAACAGATAACCTGTCCTGAAGGAAGTTTGCTTTCAGGCTTCTTTTCTTGGCCTCATTTTGTATCATGTCAGTGAGCATTTCCTTGTTATAAGAAATAGCTCCAAAAAAGAGAATGACCAGGACTTACCTGTGCTTGTTAGGTGTTATGTAGCCTACATGGCCTAAATAAAGTAGTGCTGGTTCAAACTTCATTTTGTCTTTTATGAATGTGTAATACTACTATTATAACAGTATTATACTGTTAATTTAATACTACTATAATAAGGGAGGCAGGATTAAGGTTATCACAGCTAAAAAAATTGCTTTTTTCTGCAATTTTAACGTTTTTCTGAAGTACCTGCTGTCTGTCCAATGGTACAAGAAATATACAGCTTTATAACAGCCAAGCCTTATAGGTAACATGCAGCAAGTAGTTCGATGGGAGTAAATGAGGCTTTTCAAGATTGTGCTTCAGCACTACCTAAGCAGTCCCTGACCTTCCAAATCCTGACTGTTCAGTCCCATCTCTGCAGAACCCTCTCCCTGCTATGGCATGGTTGTTTGGGTAGTCATGCAATGCACCAGGCTGTGAAACTGATACGGCTAAAAACATAGCCTAGCAACAACAACATAAAAGCAATTTCTTAGCCTGTTTGGTTGCACAACAAGGACAACAGATGGAACAGCATGGGGACACAAACAAGCAACCGGAGACAGGGCACTGTGTCAACTGCCACATCTCCTGAAAAAATCCAAGGCACAACAGCCTGACATTGCTCATAGTAAATAAAGTTCAGTTACTGAATATATCATTGGAGAATCAGCATGAAAGAAGTGTGTATTTTATTGTAAAAGCCAGTTTTAATATGCACATTTCCATACCCACTGGCTGATACTACATTAAAGTGCCATCCTGATTGATTTGGATGCATTTACGTGAATAATATTAGCTGTTCTTAGAAAAACACTTATAATTTTTTGGAGAAATACTCAGATATTGATATTAGCTTTATTTTTCCATAAATTCCAGTGGAAATAGTCATTAATAACTTGGAGCAAATTTATAGCGGAGAATCTTCTTTCCTTTAAAAAAGGCAGTGCTGCTTAGCACCTTGTGTGGGAGAGTGAGGGGGTAAGGACTGGATCTTCAGTACAAGTATTCTCTGAAATGTGTTCATATTCTATGAAAAGCATGCAGCATCCTGCAGCAAAGCGTGTAGGGAAAAAACATTTCAAATCCTCCAAGATATAGCTGAAACACCATAGACCTTGTAGAAGATGTTGAATCAAATGAGACTCTTAACGTGCTCATGTTTTTAACAGTGTATTTATTTGGACACTTAAAAATCAATCTAAAATAACCAGAACAAGACCTAGCAGCTCTGTTGCCTCTACTGATAGCCGTTCATAAAACAGAAAGCTCTAATATAGCTCCTACACATCCTTCAACTCTGAAGTTCTCCCATAGGCATAGTTTTTACAAGCTTTGTTATCTATTTTGTCAAATAAGCCACATCAACAAAGAGGTGATTTTTGGACTGGTTTAAGTTAACATTTCTTGTTGGGACAGAAATGAGTTAGGGAGCACTTACATAAATTGCTTTCTTGGAAGATTAGGGTAGCAGGAAAGTATTAACGGTCCGGCAGGGAGAGGGACATTACCAGGAGGCTGAGGGTAATAATGTCTTGTAATCCTCAGGATGGATCTAGGAGAGCTTTGCTGGTTTGTACTTTAATAATACTACTGAACAATAACTAGTACAGATTTTGCACGTGGTCCTGTGTTACTGTTTGTAACCACAGCATCTCTAACCTCTAGTCTGATTGAGAGTAAATGTCACCCCTGGCTAATGCCATGGTGATTAATACTGTTGAATTAAAGTGTTCTCAGTAGTTAATACTAAGAAATAGCTAAGAGATATGTTCATAATCTGCTTTGTCATATTTTAACAACAAATAACTTTTCTATACTAACTCCACTATGGTTAAGATTGAAACTGGCGTCAGTGCTTTCAAAAACATCTGACTTGATCCAAAAACTGCACTGTTTCATAGGGCCAGTATGAAAAATGCTCATTTATTTCAGCATGAAGGTTTTGAAATATAGTTTATCCTATGCAGTCTTGCATTGACAAAATCATCTAGTTTTGCTCACGCCTATTGTCTGAATGCTCCCTGGAGGAACACTACTTCTTTAGGTTTATCTCAGTTCCGACATTGTATTCCCTTGGGTGGAAGAAAATAGAACAGGGTGTATAAAAGATGAGAATGCCAAAGGGAAAAAAACCAGTAGTGGTAAAGAAACAGAAAAGCGTAAGAGCTGACAGTTACAGCCAAAAAAGAAAGAAACAGAAAAAGAAAGCAGAAATAGAAGAAGACTGAAGAAAAATTCAGCCTTCTGAACACAGGTTTTTCTCAGACTTTCTAGAGGGATAAAGTTTTAAAGTGAAAGGTGCAAGAGTCACAGGAAGTAAGAATGAAAGAGAAATCACTTAAGGAAAAGGAAGGGCATCACCTTATGTGTGTGTCTTCACAGCAGTCCTGAAATACATACAGCTTGTGTTTAACAGCCCTGCCTGTCCTCAGCAGTCTTGCTGTGCTGCACGCATGCACAGGCTTTCGTACACTGTGTATCTCTTCCCACACACCGTTTACTTTCAATTAAAAATAATTTGCAAGTTACCAATGTTGAGTAATCAGCTGTAAACCACAATGGAGAGAGAAGCAGACCTAATATTTCTTTGGAGGAAAAGGAATATAAAACAAATTAAGAGAGAAGGATGCAGCTGAAACTTTGGTCAGGGAAAGTGTGAAGTGGCCATATTTTCTAGGTACAATGTCACACATCTCCCCAGGAGATGAGCCCAGATGCTATGTAGAATGCAACTGTGGCTTTGTCATTGAGGCAGGTGAGAAAGGAAGAAAGAAAGGAAGAAAGAAAGGAAAGAAAGGAAGAAAAGGAAGAAAGGAAGAAAAGGAAAGAGAGAGAGAGAGAGAGAGAGAGAGAGAAAGAAAGAAAGAAAGAAAAAGAAAGAAAGAAAGAAAGAAAGAAAGAAAGAAAGAAAGAAAGAAAGAAAGAAAGAAAGAAAGAAAGAAAGAAAGAAAGAAAGAAAGAAAGAAAGAAAGAAAGAAAGAAAGAAAGAAAGGAAGGAAGAAAGAAAGGAAGAAAGAAAGAAAGGAAGAAAGAAAGGAAGAAAGAAAGGAAAGAAAGGAAGAAAAGGAAGAAAGGAAGAAAAGGAAAGAGAGAGAGAGAGAGAGAAAGAAAGAAAGAAAGAAAGAAAGAAAGAAAGAAAGAAAGAAAGAAAGAAAGAAAGAAAGAAAGAGGAAAAAGAAAAATTCGTAGTGTCAAATACCATATAAATCTAAATGCCCTACTCTGAGTCAAGATCAGAACTCTCAGCCGAAATTCTGACCTTGCTGTTGTTCAGTGAGTGCAGCTTTCTGAGTTCCATTGTATTTTCTTTCAAGATGAATGTGATGCAATACATCCCAGTCTGCACCAATGATACTAGTTTTGCCTCTTCCTTCCTGCCCATTTCTCAATGTTGTGAGTACCATACACAGGTATCAGCACTGGGATGCTGGACTGTATTTATTTCTTCCCTCAGCTTTTGTTTTAATTCAGATAGATCTGCTGTTATTGCCAGCAGCTCTACAAACCAGGTGTGTGCTGGAATATTAACAAGGGCTTCTAATTTTGAAGAGGAGATAAGTAAGGGTTTCTTTATCACATATTACAGTGTTCTTGTACTTCCACATTAAGATTCCCTCCCAGCATGTATTCTGTATTTCTGGGTAGGTCTTCACTTACAAAAATATGTACATATTTTTAAGTGGCAAAAAATTACTGCATGATAAAATTTAGCTCTGGCAACTAACCTTGCAACCAGCCCTCCCCCCCCCCCCCCCCCCCCCCAAATTCCCTAGGCCTCCAGCTCTTTCCCATCCCCATCACAGAGCTTAGTAGGGAAAACAGCAGTGCAAAAGGCTCTATTTTTGTTCAATATTTATTTGAAATGTGCTGAAGTGATAGTGCCTTGGCCTGAAAATTGTCTTTGTTACCTTCTCTTCTTAGTCTGGAGGATGACTGTGGACAATGTATTCATGCTACCAAATAAACTTAAAGAATGATCTTCCCAAAATCTGTAAACAGCCCCAGTACAGTCAAGAAGCAAATCCAAGACCATATGAGAAGTTGTGTGTTCCACAATAGCCAAAGGTCTTTATGGTTCAAAGCCCTAATACAGGAAAAGTACTGCAAGAACTCAGTAGCCAATGGTCTTA
Source organism: Myiopsitta monachus (assembly GCA_017639245.1). NCBI lineage: Eukaryota > Metazoa > Chordata > Aves > Psittaciformes > Psittacidae > Myiopsitta > Myiopsitta monachus. The sequence continues at coordinate 98,167,067 of CM029917.1, read as the reverse complement.
AACAGTACCTATTCTCTTAAGTCAGCTGCAAAGATATGATTCATTCGGCCACTGTTGGTAAGATGCACTGACCAGGGCATATCTGGAGTCTGCATCCAGCTTTGAAGGGGTGTGGAGAAACTGGAGAGGGCCACCAAGACAGAGCATCAGGGAGGAGCAGCTGGTCATGGCCATCCATGAGCAGTGAGGGATCGGGGCTTGTTCAGTCTGGCAAAGAAGAGCTAAGCAACATCTCTTAGCAGTCTACCATGCTTGAAGAGGAGTCACAAAGGTGACAAAGCAAAACTCTGTGGTAACAAACTGTGTACCGGGGCAACAGACACAAATTTCAGTAAGGGAGGTTTTGACTCTCTAGGACAGTACGGCACTGGACCAAGGTTCATACCAATGTTTCCGCATGGAGCCAGCGAAATCTTTATCCTCAGGACTTTTCAAGACTCACACAAATAAAACCACTGCCTGACCTGATCTCGTACTGGCAAGAGTCCCAGATCACGTGGGAGGTTAGACCAGATGATTTCCAGAGAACCTTCCTGACCAATATTTTTACAACTCTGTGAACTGAAAGTAAAACAAAAAGTCAGGAGTGCTTCAAGACCAGTTTTGTCATGACGGAGTAAATTAAGTAACATCATCAAATTATTGCTTGGATAATGTCGATGACATTTGAGGTGAAGTAACTATGTTAGAATTGCATAATTCAGAATCTTCAATGACAGTTTCAGTAAGAGTCCTAGTAATGTAAGGTACATGGTATTTTAAATCACATTACCCTTTCAACTATAGAGATGTAAATTGCTGTGGAGAACTAGGAGATAACTTTGATCATAGATGTCCAGGCCAAGTTTCATTTATACCTGAACTGCACTATCTCTTAGTTTTATCACACTGGCACTTGTTCTTAAAGCCAAATTAATTTTTAAATAAAAACACCGAACAGTCTAAAAAATTTCTCTCTCTCCAAAATCAAGACTTTCCAGAGGAATTCTCCCAAAGTGATTGGAATGGAAAAAGCAGCCAAGAGGGAAAAAAAAGGAAAACACTGATTAATGAGATTTGTTTGTTCTGGGGTGCGATCAAACAGGCCAGCACCACAGTCATTGATAAAAGAAGGCAAAGTGCTGCGCAGACTGTTATATTCATCTGCTTAAAATTCACATGGACTGAGTGCTAGAATAATTTGCTCCACACCATCTGGCAGGCATAAGATGTATGACTATATAGTGGGGGGAGGGTGTGAGGAAATTTTCTGTATTTCTGTAGCATGTAGAAGTACTGTATTGGAATTTGCAAGTTAAATCACATGTAACTCTTCAATACATTAAGTGTACATGTAAGCTGTAAACAATCCAGCAAATGCTAATTTTACAACATTTAGAAACAAACTTACTACATTAGTATAATCCTCCTGATTGTACTTTGTATTTGGAACCAGAATATAATACAAGCTGTGAAATGCAATGCAGCAAGTCAGTACAAGTATTACTCACTGGACAGTATGAATTGTACAATGTCAACCATGCTCAAACTAGATAGGATGACTGTGGTAGCTCTCAGCTAAACCTCTTAGGCTCATTTATAAGCTCAGGTTTTAAAAGCTTCTGGACACAACAGTGAAAACCTCCAATATTGGTCAAGAAGGGAGATACCACAAAATCAAATACTCCTAGGATATTCAAGATGCTGTGGGGTAGAGATACATAGAATGAACCTGCATGTCTTAAGGAAACATAAAGGCCTCTTTGCTTGATATGTTCCTGAGTTTTCTCTACAGAGAGTATAGTATTCTCATACTTCCTGCTTTCCTAGTTTGGTGTGCAAGCTATGCTGCTTTTTTCCAGTTTTGGCCAAGAACCAAACTTGCTATCAGCCAAAATGACAAAGGTATAGAAAAACTGCCCTGGATGCAGTCAGGCACATCATGAGTGAGACACAAGTCTTGAGTCAGACATGACATCCGCGTGAACCTGAAGGACACAAAAATGTCTTTACTTCCATAATTTATCTCTCACTTTTTTTTCTTAACACTCTAGAAACCATGTTCTTTCTATATTTTTAATTATAATGTGACTGCATACAGGTTTATTCCCATAGAATAGAATGCCATGTACCAGAATGAACAATTCCCAAACTTGTCCTTACCTTCTGTCACCAAAGAATTCTTGGAGAGCACAGAAGCTCATATTGCTCTCAGATTCATGCATGAGAACGTGTAGCTAATAAGACAGAGAGCAGCAGCTGAGTAGCTGTGGTGGTGAGACCCTAACAGACAGTCTCAGCAGGATTCAGCTGGGACAGTTTTGAATGTTCCTGGTCTGCCAATTTCTCCATCATGTCTAGGAGGCTGCTCATATCCAGTGCGAGGCCTGTGTTACTCTGCCACTCCTGTTACCCCTCATGTATTGTAACTGATATTTTAACTATGGCACAGATGCACATCCCATCCTACGTTTTCTGCCTTGGAACTGTAAACACAGGGAATTGAGGAGAGGAACAGTCTCAGATTACTAAAGCTAAGTTTCCTGAATCCATAACAGATAGCTTTAAGAATTTCCTTTTGCACAAGTACAAAAGTTTTGACCAAAAAATACATGAATTCAGTACAAGCTTATTAGCTGAGCTATGTGTGTGGGAAATGATGCTGTCACATTATGATGCCCAAGAAATAGTTAACCCTTATGTACATCTGAGTCCCAAGGGTGTTGCTCTGCCACACATCTTAGATGACCAGTAGTTTCCGCTTCCCCAGGCTGTTGCGAAGGATATTTAATTGCAGTGATACTTCTGTCCCAGTGCTATTATAGCATTGCGCAGCAGTCATAAAGGCTGAGAAAGCATTCTTCTTCTAAGATTCTGTTGCTAAGTGGCTTATAACGTTTCCAAAATGTGACCTTTAGAGCTGGAATTTATTGTGCTTGCATTTTACCCAAAAGTAATTTAATTAGGAGGTTCAAAGAAGAACTGTTTACCAAGTTTTGAGTCATGTAGGTGGGAAAGGAGTGGTTTTCAATTGCTAAAATAATTCTTCAAATGCAGGAGAAAATTGTATAAAAATAGAATTATTTTTTTTCCACTTTAGGCATGCCACATGCTGAAGAATAATCTCGTTTAATGCAACCCCTTTTCAGATTTCTCTGTGTTGCTTGCAGTCAGGTTTCTCAAAGCAGTCTCTGATGGTAATTTTCACATATTGGCTCTTACTGTCTCAACTCACTGTCTGCATCTTTACTATTGCTAGAGCTATGACAGCAGCAAGTGGTGTGCAAATGGCATTCTTACAGTGAATAGTGTTCACTTCAGCTTAGGGTGTGGAAGAATGTCAACATCTTTGCAGGGTGTGCCTGTTTGTTCTTATAAGAAAGCCAGCATAAGCTTTTTCTTTAGAGCGATGAAATTCCAGTGCTTAGTAAACCCCCCTGTAAAAGATGGAGAGTCATGCAAGAAACTAATAATTCACATAATTATGCTGTGCCTTTTATCACTGATCAAGTAAAATAAAGAGCTATGATTTTTTTATAACATTTTACTGGCTCCTGTCAGCACTGTACAGATACAGACTTGTGCATTTAGCTAGTAGGAGCACTACTGCCTTAAAAGAAGGGAAGGGAGGAAGGAAAATGGGACTGGGAGGACACTGAGTTCTGCAGTGCCACAAGGTATGGCCAGCTGGACACTTGGGGTGAAGGACCGAAAGGCAGACGAAGGATATGGAGCAGTAACTCTTGATTTGTTCTTGCTTGAACATGACAGGGCAGTGCAGGTGAGCCTGAAATCGCCCCTAGTGATGGGACAGAAAGCCAAGGATTTTGTGAGCAAGATTTATAGGAGTGGGGTGGTTTGTAACAGATATCCTAGAGAAAATGGACCCTGAGGATGATGCACTGTAGAGACAGTATGAAACCTATTCGCCATATTTTAATCTGCAAATAATTTAGCCATTTCAGGGGTAAGATACTATTTCCATCAGTCTTTCTAAATTAAAAACTAGGGCCTCAAGAGCCTACTATGGCAAGACTCACTACATTTACTTCTGCAGTGTTGTTTCTTATCATACTACTGAGCATCTGGGGACTGACTATACAGTCACTGCAAGAGAAATACTCTTCTGTGGGCTTGGATGCATTAGGAATTTCACCCAACCCTCTGTGAAAGCAAATACCAACTAGTAGATAGCCAGCCAGAATGCTGAGACACTGCTTGCACACCTTTACCTCATGGAAGAGGACAGAGATGGGAAAGAAAAAAAGAAAGAGTAAGGAAATAATGATAAGGGAGAAGGATTTTTCTATCAGGAAAAAAAAGGGTAGAAAAGACCAAGAAGAGACAAAAGAAACATTAAAGATGACAAAACAGATCAGGAAAAGAAGATGTAGAACCTCAGGCTGCTGTGTTTTGTACAGCTCTATGTGTATGTTATGCAAATAGCCTGGTTTGCATATATAAGAATAATTACAAACATCAGTTTAAAAAATAAATTAGTATCAATTAGAAGTATTAGATAATAGTTTTTTTTTTTAATTAAATCTGGTATTTCTCTACAAGCAAAGCTTTCCACAGATACAACTATGCCTGTATTATACCACCCCAGTCTGAAGGATGTGTATCCCAGGGATAACTGATTCAGCCGCCAACACTCATGCAATTTGAAGCCTCTTTGATGAACCTGCAATTTATTCCATAGTATGATAATAACATGATTTATGGGTAGAAATTTTTCAAATACAGGGTTCCGTGGATGGGTCTAATAGGTTGTGTACACACAAACATACATTGCTCCAGAACAAGGTAGGCTACAAGCTTAAATAAGAAACAGCTCTTCCACAGTAATTCCTACTGTAAAAACACCAGCTGTAGCTGAAACAACTCCTTTTCCAAGTCTTACTGTAATGTGCTTCCAGTGTGTTCAGTATAATGATTCCTATATTGATATCTTCACACAGAAGCTCTTAGAGATGAAGTTTTAATCATTGTTCAGTTGAGCTGTTTTTAGCTGGTGACCTTATAGGTGGAAACATCAGTGTTGAAAATGTTGCACCTACCTCAGCACATGTCACCAGACCTAGCTGGCTGGCTTTGTTTCCAAACACTCGAAGTTAGTAAAGAGAGTTGGGATGACCAGAAAACTGGTATCAACTGAGGGAACAAATAATACACAACAGAGCAGGAAATGAAAGTAGCAGCTCTCAGCATTTCCTCTGCTGACAGTTTGCATGTTTTTCAGTTGTCCCACGTGATAAGGGAAGTTTCGAAACTCATGTGTTAAATAGATGGAGGTAAATAGTCTCATTCCACACTGAAAGCACATCTGGATTCCAGATATTTAAAGAAAAAATGAAAAAGTGGTAAAGTACTTAAGGTACCCGCATGGTGATTGCTTGATGCCTGGACTCTAATTGTAAGTAGATGAAGAAAATGAACGCCTAAGGATGGAACACACCATATGTCCTTCTGGTAACAGCACAGTGAGTTACCACATAAACAACTTGAGATACCCCATGAACAACTGTCTTAACACCCCCTGTTGAGGTCCCATACTCAAGGCATGCTTCATCACTAACTTTATATTTCCTGGAATTTACTGTTTTCCCAACAATTTTAGGACTACTAGCATGGAGTTTTGATATTTGAAACTATATTTACGATTTAATTATTTTGCATTTAAATAACTCAGTAGCCAACATGCAGAAAGACTCAAGGTCTGTCTTTGAAATACTTTAAAAAGGTATTTTTAAGGACAGAAGATCCTTTATCTATTCATTTAACACAGACATACCAGTAAGTATAGTTCCACTATTCTCAGTTTACTAGTGGGTTTGAAAGAGTTTCATGCTATACATGTCATCCAGTTTCTTTCCAACAGAAGCCCCCCAAATTAAATAATGCTTTCTATTTCCTGATCATTATTAACAAATTTACTATCTTTAGCTAGTTACAGGCTTATAGCATTGCTGGAATTTCTGTCACTCTTACTACACTTCATAAAATTATCATTCACTGTCATGGATTTTTTTGTTGTCTTTTGCTTCTCTTATCAATTTTCTGTGCTTATAACATCCAGTCTGTTTGTATTACCACTTCCCATTTGTTATGACTCCCAACATAATGTATTGTGCATGCAACTAAAATATATAATTTTTAATTGCTAAATTTATCACTGAATCAGGATGGGTTTTGGCCAAATATTTCCTTGACTGTGAAACTGATTTCTTTGGTCAAATTCTGAAATATATACCTATATTTAGAAGGCAAGTAGTAAATTGTAAAGAAATCCTCATTTACATCAACAAATTATTATGAATATTTTATCCAAGACTGCATATAAGAAAGACAAATATGTTTGCCTGGTTTGTACAATGTATCCATATCCTGTTGCATCAGAACGCTATATCTAGTGAAATAAATTTATGGGTGAAAACATTTAATTGCAGGTTAAATACAGTTTGTGTTAGTCTAAGTGTAAAGTATGAAACCAAGTATTAAAAAATCATAAGTGATATGTGACAATTAAGTGTATGTAACTGAGGATTTCTTATCTGTGAGTTTACTGTAGAGAGCTCATTGGATTCCTAAAAGAAATAAATGGGGACTGGACAAATGATGTTTACACTCTTTTAATTATCCAGTGAGATTAGTATTTGCAGTCTATATAAGTAGGTCACAAACATAGCAATGAAGATTAATTGTGCTACAGAACAGCAATGATTCATATGTTTTCTAGTCATAACTCTAGTAGTATTTTAAAGATAAGCCTCCTTAAATAATTTATTTTTAAGAATATCTATTATCAACATTAAAAGGACACTTTAAAAACAGAACAAAACATCACTCTCAGTTAAAGTAATTTTTCTCTGCATTTATCCAGTTTTACTTTGTGATACAATTACTTCCATTTTCAGACACGCAGAGTCAGCACTCCATCCAGCGCTCCATGGCTATGTGCTGTCTGTCAAAAATGTATGTCCTCAACTGAGCTTTTTCAAGTATAGCGAATGGGAAGGGATGGTATATCACCAAGAAAAGATTCTCAGTCTATTAAAACAGCTGCTATGCCGATTTCAATGGAAATAAGCTGTACTTGACCACATTTATGTCCACACACAAGTAATTGGTTTTCACCATGCTCCACAGTTCATTACTTTGCGATGTTCTTGCTCTCAGATTCTTCTTGCAACAGTGCTGGCACAACACAATGCTCTGTAAATGTCAGCAAGGACTCTGGCCACATGCTGTAGCTGCTGACTTTTTCATCACCATCACACCATTTTAAGGTATTACCAACCTCTGTGGGTTTATCCTTTCATTACACCCATTCATTTTAGTTATTACATTAGTTCCATCTCCACAGTCATAGTTACACTAGTGTATCAGCATTTCTCACTTCAGTTGTTTTCAGCGCATTGAAAATTTGTCATAAATATTGTTTCGTGATCAAATTGGCATAACTTGCTTTACAGGTCAAGCAAACACATTTTTCTTTTGCAGATTAAAAGCAAAATCTGTTTGATCATATTCAAGCCATTTTATTAGTTGAAAAACATTTAGGTTTATTAAGTTGGAAAGACTGTGCCAAGCTTGTCTAGTATTTATAACACCGATAATCCAGAGTAACCCAACTGTATTCATGGAATCACTTAGGTTGGAAAAGACCTTTAAGGCCATCGAGTCCAACTGTAAACCTGACACTACCAAATCCACTAAACCATGCCCTTAAGTGCCACATGTACATGGGGCAGCCTCTTCCAGGGTTTGACAACCCTTTCACTGAAGGCATTTTTCATAATATCCAATCTAAGCCTTCCCTGGGGCAACTTGAGGCCATCTTCTCTTGTCCTATCTCACAGGAATTACCTGTTTTTATAAAAACCAGTATTGCACCTGTTTTTATAAAAACAGTAAAGAAAGTGGCCCCTTTTAGTTTAAATAAATAGTGAGTGGGGAAAAAAAAAACAGAAAGGAAAAGAAAGGAGAGGAGAGGAGAGGAGAGAAGAGAAGAGACTGATTAGAAGAAAAATTGCCTGTTCACTGACTGGTCAAAATGAGTTGGTGTATAATGTTTTGTTGCTGCAATGCTTGCCTCAGGAAGGAAGGCGATTGCAAACACAGTTCCTACTGATAGGTCTGTATTTCCGGTTTGGCTGGTGATTTAATTTACTTGTATTTGAATTACTGAATAGCAAGAAGTGTCTCAAGGAGAAGGGCTCCTTTTCCTGAGTAAACATTAACCTCTTCCACATATAGAAATGGCGGTTAACATACAAAGAGAGCTTTTCCACTATGTCTAGTTACAGCCTATTTAGATCACCAGAAAACATTGAAGGTAAGAATTCTGAAATCCCGTAACTTTTCATTGGTGCTGTAGGCATTCAAGACCTGCCATCAAGTCTTCTCGAACACGTCTATTGCTCAAGAACACAACACTGTAAGAGCTACAATGACATTTCAGATAACTTTGGCACAGGCTGTGTATCTTGAGGCTAGGATTTCTGAATAAGGTGGATCAAATGCATGATCTTGGAATAGCTCTTTTGTATGTTTTTGATGTTGCAAATACTGAAATGCCATTCCCAGGGAGATCTCAGTCCATTGCACATTACTCAGAGGATTTCGGGATTCCACAGCAATGTAAATAATTAAAATTCCTATGTGCATGTTTTAAGGTAGGCTATGGCATTCTTGATGCTGGTGGGTTGGTTAACTGTTCTTTCCATCTCCTCAAAACCTCAACTGCTTTGCCAGGTGACAGAATCACCTCTGCTACTGAGCTGCACTTCTTGGCACCTTTTTGAATTTCTGCATAGTCATATATCTCTCTGACAACGTATATCTGCTTCCTCCTGTTTGATGGCCATGACACTGATGGATTCCTTTTCCAAAATCCAGTAAGGAAACCCTTCCAACCCAAATGAAGATCAATCGCACCGCACATGAAGTTTTGATAAATACTTTTGATCATCCAATAATGACTAATTGCTTCAGGAGAGCACAGTAATTCTGATGACACTCATTTATCAAGCAAGGGAGAAGAGAAACTTGGACCTTTACAGCAAAGTCAGCCATCCTCCTTCAGCAACTGTATTTCATTTTATATAGTGTAGGTCAGCAGAGAGCCTTTCTTACCCTGCTTAAATTAATAGCTAAGTCTCTCTGAAGCCTAAGAGTAAGCCAGTGTGAAAGTTACCACAGATGATGCTCTTTGTCTTCATGGTCTCTGTCCTTACCCAGTTCATTTGATGTCTGAAGGAGAATATCAATAGACATTAATAAGAAATGGCCAAAGCACATTATCAGTATAGAAACAGTTTCCACATCTGCAAATGGTGAGCTTCTTAAGCTTTTTACTGTCTTCTGAAACCCACCTGGCTAAAATAACCATGAGTACTCCATGTTATGCCCATAGGAAGATGAACCCCTATGCAGCCAATAGCTGCTCTTCTCTCATGTGCTGAAATGAACCTGTCTCAGGTATGGGCCTCTCACCAGTTCCCGCACAGCTGACTTTGGGGGAGCTTGCCAAAGTAAAGCCATAGTTCTCCCTCCCTTCTGCTGGAAATGTAGGACCTACCTGCTGATCTGAGGGCCGGTGACCCTTCAGCTGCAGTATCCAGGCTGACCTGCGGGTGGGAGCCCTGCAGAAAGAAAAGGGAGGCACAGAGGCAAGTTTCTGAAACGCTGAAAACCCGAGAAGGTTACCAAGCCCCAGACATGGTGCTGCTCTGGAGGATGTTCTGGAGGGACTGCCTTGCTGCCCTCTTCCAGTGGCACATGATAAATGTGCCTCTATCCTCTCTCAAGGCGTCAGTGAACCAAAGAGAGTGAATGAGTATCAACAGCACTCAGAGCTGTGGAAAAGGTCTGGTGCAACTCCTCCCTCACTGAGATCCATGCAGTGGTGGCTGAAATTAATACATCGGTCCCTAAGATACTGCTCCACAGTTCATGCTGTAGATTGCTGCTTCATCCTAAGCTTTAGCTATGGGAGGTAAGGAGCAAATGCATTACCCATTTTGTCATATCTGTGCAACAGCAGGCATTGCAGGCAGTGGGGTGACAATCTTTTAATTACCACAGAAAAACTGAGCAGGACTAGAGGATCAGAACTCTTGGACATAAGAGGAAATGCGTGATTGTCTCTTTGGTCAGCTCACCATTGAATACCATGATGTTTCTTTATACATCTCTTAATGGCTCCCAGTCAGGAAGTGACTTGGCTGAGCCCTACAAAATTTCATGCTGTACACAGGCATGCTAAATGCTCTAGAGGTTAACAGCCTCAGAGATAAACCTACTTTGCTTTGAAGGGATAAAAGATTGTGCTTGGCCGCTTCCTTTGCATAGAAACTGCTTCTCGAGCCACTTGGCCATAGTATCCAATACTCCATCTTCAGCTAAGCAATCTCCATGGAGTTTTGAACTGTCACCTGCTCTTAGGAAATCTAGTTCAGATTTCAGGGGCTGTGGATTGTTGTAACCGTGGAGGTTAAATGCCTGAAGGAGAGGATCATCTAGGAGGGATGCTCTAAAGGTGTATGCATGCACCACATACGATGCTATCTTTGATACATCTTGGTAATATATTGGCCACTTTAAGCAGTAGTTGATGTAAACTTGTCCTAAATTAAGTTCATATCAAGCTGTATATACATAGGTATATAACTCACTTGTTACCATTAGCGCAAGAAAACATCCTGATGAATACATTCAGATTCCAGTGCTTGGGTTCTACTTTCTAAGATTGCTGGTTGTTATTCTGGCAAATCTTCATGGCATTAATACTGCTGCTCGGAGAGCAATCTATAAAAGCCCCAACCTCATCCTTGTTAACAAGGTGTTGATGCTATAGGAAGTATAGCGGGGAGCAAAGAAGGAAAAAATGCATTCATGAATATTCCTATTATATTTCCTATATAATTCCCATCATAATGATAGATAAGCAAATAGATAATACTGATTGACCTAGCAAGCCAACAGCTCTATGAGTGAATGAATTCGTGGTAGAATGTCAATAGCCTCATCTGCTGGCTTCGAGCAACCATGGAGCTGGATGGCTGTTGCCTTCTTTGCCACCCCTGGACAGAGAGATGGACTTTACACATATTCTGTCTCAGTTTGACCAATGTAATGATTCCTGAAAAGCCAGAGAGCAAGGCTGAAGAAACCAGTTAAAGATTTGGGTGAGAACATGCCTTCATTCACTATAATGAAGTAGAAACTTCTGAAACACCTATAAACAAGAAACAAGAGTTTAAACTAAGAGGAGTCAGTGAGTGATCTTTAGGTAGGATAGAAAAGTGGTTAAACCTTTGCAGTCGGTTTCCCGGCTTTGTGATGACTTGCACTAACATTGTGGCTCCTACTTAAGAGTTTCAGTGTGAAAGAGGAGGAAGAACTTTGAATAGCATCCTTCTTAAAAGGATCACAAGTCTAAGCTAATGCTAACCACTCAAGAAAGAACACATGCAGAGGGAACTGGCTTTAGTGAAGAAGATGATATTGATGCTATTTGTTCCACCCACCCCTTTCATTTTTTTTATCTTTTTAAGTGCTGCACTGGTATGAAAGAGAAGCAGAAATGGATTGGCTGGATCCTACTTTTTGAAACTTACGTTAAGTTTGTCACTGACATGGTGGTAGTTTGCTCCTGTTCTGCAGCAGCTCTTTCCTATTGGAGAAGCAGCTGTAACCATGATGAGTCGCTGATATAACGACCAGCACAGAAGTGTGGAAGGAGCTTATGAGAGGAGAGGGATTTCTGAGTTTATCAGGCTGCTAATACTAACTCCAAACAGCTAGTGTGTGCCAAGACACTATACCAGAAACAGCATGGTTCAGTAAAAACCAGCGTTCATCTTTATATCTCCCTATTCCAAAAGGAAAAGGATGAAGTATGCACCATGCCTTATATTCTCAGTCTGTGGGTCAGTTTGCCTAGTCTTTGCATTGTTCTTCTCAGTCTGCCCTTGTAAAGATGTCAGGCTCTTCAATGACCTTCCGAGTCTGGGATACAGCATCCAAATCCCTTTCTTCCTCTGAAAGCATTTCCTAGTCTGTCTGGTCTAAAAGCATAAAAACAACTACCAAAAATAAAATTTTTTACCTGTATTTGCTCTTCATATTAATATGCATCTTGTTCTATTGTTCTGCCATAGCACAGACTGCAGCTTGTGCTTTGTGATTCCTGTGTTTTCTGTGTGCTGTGTAGTGCTTAAAAGACTCCACAACTCTCTGTTTTTAATTTTCATGCTTAAAATGTTAGATCCTTTGGTAATAACCTTTCTGTCAAATGCTTCCTGCAGGTGACAGCTCTGCAAGCTGGAGTGTAACATTCCTTAGCTTTTTATTTCAAACATTATTTTAACCACATTAGCGTTATCTTCAGTGGAACCATTGGCTGTTCTGGTCTCAAGCACTCTCAAGAGTGCTTGTTATCATCTTCTTCTGATAAATATTTAAACACGTAACTATCAAGTTACAGCTCAGTATTTCTTACTACAGGTGGTTTCTGGTAACACACATGAGATTGCCCATTTTCTAACTGCTTTCGCAAACAATGCCACCCCGGCATAATAATGTTATTACTCGACAATAATCTAAACCCAAGACATATTTGTCTTCAGTGTAATGAAGGAAATCTGTGCGAACCTCAGACCTTGCAATTTTTGGAGTTGTGCTCCCAGATTTTTGATTCAGCTACTTTAGATAATTTTTTTTTGAACAGCCATTGTTATTGTTTCTCTACTTAGGGCATTTTTCCCTGCACAGCGTGGTTCTGACCTACAGTGTAGACTTTTCCATATCTAAGTATCCTATATATCAAATGTAACACTTCTTGCTTCAAGGATTTAGGAACAATCAGTCCATTCCAACCCAACAAAACTCCAACAAGATTGTAGCAGGGGTGATACATATGTTATATAGAGCAATCAGGATGGAAAGCTGGTTTTGCTTTTGGAAAGTCCCATTACATTGTGGCTTCCACAGTGACTGGCCAACTTTTCTTAAAGGCTGAAAACCTCCTCTTGAACCCTGGTGCACAAAGGCTGTATACTGAGCCAGACTACAAGTGAAACCAGTCAGCACCCTCTGCTGATGGTGGTCAGTGGCATGTAAGTAAAGAGAAGTGACGAGAACAGGACAAGTACAGCATCAAAAGTTCCTGAGAATATTCTCAAAGCCTTCTGCAATCAACAGCCCGCTTCCTGAGACAATCACAGAGCTTGCATTCTTCCCATTTTATTGTATCACGCACCATTGGGACCATATTTACAACATAATCAGATACAATCTCACACAGCGGGCAGTGCAGTCGTCTTTGTGCAGCATACATTCTCCAGGCTACGTGGAGGTTGGTTTTCTGTTTCGTTCCCCTTACCAGCAAGCTTTTGTGAAATGGCTTTTTTCTTACAGGTGGAGCTATAGCTGAAAGAGCACTGCTTAGCACTGTGTGTGCCCCCTGTCTGGAGATAATAATTCAGCTCCTTGCATATTCAGAGAGTTTACATTTCATAGACTTCTTTTTGTCCTGCTTATTTTTGCCCAGACAGTGCACGTTTCTGTGGGTTCAAGACTAATTCCATCATCTGCTCTATCAGTCAGATTTCTCTTCAGAACATGCAGCTGGCCTGATGACATGTTCTGCTAGCTTTTTGGAAAGACTGGTTTTCTATGGTTTAGCCCTCTGATGGATGGAAGTAAAGGCATTAAAAGAAAATTTGCAGGCTGTGCTCCTGTGCCAAGCTCTGCCTCTTTCTCTTATAGACACAGCTAAAGACAAATAAACAATAACTCTGGATCTGGTACTTCAGGGTAATTTGCTGCACACTAAATGACATCTCTTCAAGGGCCATGCATCCTCTCACTCATCGTGTTCTACCTATTTTGCAGCTACTCCTACTCCTGCCTTTAACACCATATACAAATAGACAAGAACAGAAGCAGACAGGTCAGTAAGATATATTACACCTCAGAATATTTTACCTTTTAACTAAAGCTATGTAATCTGCCATCTCTAGCCATCTCTGATGCTGATCCCTATCAGCAACATCAGCCATTAGCTAACACATTGGTATTCCTATGAAAATAAAAGCGAAGCAGCTCAGTAACATGGTGCAGAAATCAGCAGGGTTTTTTTTAATCTCACAGTAGATGAGGAAGAAAAAAGTCATGTAACCTAAATGTGCCTCTGTTTCCCATTCTGCAAAATGTGAGTTGCAAAACTGAGCTCTACTTGAAAGGTAAATTATAAGTTTAAGTAATTAATGCAGATTAAATTCTTGATATTAATATGAAAAAGGGAAACTGGGTACCAGCAGTGCTCCTCAGCCCTCTCTGTCACCAGTTCCTGCTGGCCTGGATGACAGGCTTTCCCACTAAATTCCTTTCCTCCTTCCTCCTGCTCCGCACTTACTACAGTTCTTGACATATTTTACTGTTACTGTAGTTATTCAAAAGACCAATTCTTAATGTTGCTGTGACCTAGTTATTATGGTAAGATGTTCACTCATCTACTTACCAAGGGAACTTGGGGAGAAGTCAATCTGCAGGATGCAAATATCTGTTTTGAACAAGACCCTGCATGGGTGCAGTTAGAGGCAGCTAGAGCAAAAGCAGACTCCCTCTGTTCTGTATTCTGATATGGAAAAGTTTAGGGAAAGAGAGTGATACACAGGAGAGAGCTATGATAGATTATCTTTAAGTTCACACTCTCATGCTGCATGCTGCATAGCCCTCAGGAGCATAAGTTAATGTTCCAGTAAGATGAAAAAGAGAGAGAGTTTTGGGAGCTGGTGCCACCTATATACACACTGAATATCAATGTCATTTATTTCACCTGACATGCTTACACAAATATGTTAAACTTCAAGAAAATTAGCTTTTCATCTTACTCTAGAAAGCTGAATTTAAGCTTTGGAAAGAAACCACAGAGCAATTCTTTATTTGTTAGAAAGTGAGCTGCTTTCTAAAATAAGGCGCTTCTGAGAATAGATGCATTGATCAAAGTTGTTTTGATCAGGGGACCGAAGGCTTTGGTTTTGGCATGGGTTTTCTGTTTATGTTTGTTCTTTTGGTTTCTTTTCTTAGCTTGTTTTCTATCCTCCTTTTCCTTCCCCTCCCTCCCATGTAGGTTGGTGGGGTTTTTTAATGCTGATGGGAGATAGCAGATACTCCCCATCTTTTCCTTCTGAACCTGAGCACCAGGATGAGCCCAGCGCTGCTCAGCCTGGTTCAGCGGGCAACACCAAACACTTATTCTTCAGGGCTGCTGCCTTAATCTTCTTTGTGCCACTGGCCAGGACAGTTGCTAAAAGTAGCACTGAGGATTTGAAACGTGGTACTTAATCCTCAATCTTGGACCTCTCTGTTAAGTGGAAGTAGGATCGCATCCTTAATTCTTTTGGAACTGGGCTTGGTTTCCAGTCTGATTCATCACAGCCTACAAAAGCTAACAACTGGTTGGTGCCTTGCATTCATCACTAGCCTTGGTTGTGTGACTTACACATGAAGCCTCAGCAGCCTCAGCCTCAGTCCTCAGCTAGCTGGCATTTCTAAGCTTAAGCACTTTTATTCTCAGCAGCAGTGAGATGCAAGATGAAACAGTCATTCTCCAACCACCTTTCAAATAACTGGAGAAATCTCTGGCAGTTAAGTTATCCTCTTCTCTCTCCCCCTCACACAAACACTTTGTATGAAAGCAAATTCTGCAATTAGTCACTGAAATCTTCTAGTCCCACTGCAGCGCTTTGAATCCTGGCAGATGGCCTGTGCCGGCACCTCCAGCCTGCAGCAAGTGGTGGCCCTCCCTGGCAGTGGCATGAGAGCAGCCATGGTTCACAGCAGCAGGATGAACCCTGTTCCTCCAGCTGCCGGGCACAGCGTAGTTTGCAGAAAGGGGGGGTTTATATAGATACATCTTGTAAAGGTCCTGGGGAGCTGCTGACTGGTGCCACAGTCTGCAGAAGGGAGAAGCTTGGATCCCAGGTGGAGATTTAGTCTCAAGCTCTCCACTGCACAGGAACAGAAATAGGATCAAAAGCCTCTGGTAGGGACAGTTGTTACTTGGATGTGGTTTGGCACAGCTGGCATCATGACATCGGAATGTGTAACTGTCTGGAAAATCAAAGCAGACCTTCCCTGGACATGATGGAGGGCCGTTGATCAGACACTGTCTGCCTTCAGACACGAAGCAGTTAATACAAAGTGTTCATAATTAGACTTCATATTAGCTCTCAATTAAGGTGAATGAGGAGTGTTCACACCTCTCTCAGTGCTATTATTTCAGCCTTGCTGGCTGGCAGACTCCACAAGACAGCAATGTATCCTTGTCATAGGGACCAGCTGTCCCTGCTTAGGTGAAACAGTCCCTTTTTTGTCATTCTGTCCCATTAAAATAATTCATCAACTCCAATGCATTTTAGTAGGGGCTAATGGTGCGACCCTGTTTTCCCTTCAAATGTTCCTATTAATTACATCTACATATTATTGTCTGCGTTATGTGAAATATTGTCTGTTGTAAAATATTTTGCAACTTTTTCTTAATTCTTGAAAATTGAGTGTGAAACACCTGAAAAAAAAAAATCCTCAATAAACATCCCTGTTTCTAACATAAATCCTTGCGGGAGGTGGTAAATCACCACTGCATTATTTTGTCTCTCCAAATACATTGCAGTTAATTGCTTTTCGTGCAGATGTCTATCACCACCCTCCATGGGATGGAGTCCAAACAATCCAGTCATATATCACAGACGCTATGTTGTGAGCACCCTGCCTCTGGTTTTTTGGATAGCAGGTAAGGAGGCCAAAAAAGAAGGTTTGGAAGTTTTAAAAGAATCTTGTTGAGTTGAAAAGTGCATATGGAAAATACGTGAGGGAGTAGAATAAAGCTCTGTCAGCAGCTGGTGGAAGGGTACACAATGGTACCAAAGCAGATCGTATGGAAGAGTGGACAGCTTTTTCAGATCACGGAAATATTTCTTTATAAGTTAGTGAGCTGGATTTGAAGGGACAAATTCTTTCTGTGTCCATCTAGGAGAAGTCCACAACAAAAAGACCTCCACGCGTTGCTTTGAAGACCACATATGCTACTTTCAAAGTTTGTGGTTATGTCGTACAAAGCAGCTGTCACAAACACAGGCTGAATCTGTCCCCGTAGGTTAGAATAGCATCTTTGATCATAGCCATGAAAGAAAAGGCATAGCTTAAAAATCCATTTGATATTGAAGTATTTTCCCATTTAGAGCAGTCACATGGATCACACACACAAGTTTTGTTGATAGGAAGATCTGGAACATTTTTTTTTCCACTTTCTGAGGCTTTTGTGTCACAGGGTGAAATGGAGTCATGCAGTGGTCATTAGGGACAGGGCCAGCTGCACTGGCTTTTTAGCCATTCCTTCTGCCATGACCCAGTTTATGTGCATCACACCAGGCTATACTGTCATAGTATCCCCTAAGTGTCAGACTAGGATGGAGGCAGCAGCCCCCTCAGGAGCCTGGAGCTGAGGCATTGTCACTTCACAGGCAGAGCCTTCAGCAGGTGCCATCCACAGCATCAACCTTGGGCACTCCTAGGATGCTACCTATGCATTACTCTCAAGTCTCATACCCAAGGAAAGCTTAAACATCTCTGCTCTGCAGTGCTGGGGGCAAAACTGCTGGAGCCCATTCAGACTGCTCCTGTGTCACAGCCTCTCTTTGCTGTTTCCGTAACCTTCATGCTCCCTGCGTGAGGTGGTCTGATCTTACTAAGGTCTTAGCACTTTGAAAATAAAGCCCACAAAGAACATATACATTTAAGTGTAATTAAATATATTTAAAACACAGTCTTTAGTGACTTTTGGAAAAGAAAACACGAAAAGAAAATATCGAAGCCAGACTGTGTTTTCAGTTCTCATTATTAGAGCTTCCTATCACTAGCGTGGGGGTGAATGAAATGGCAGCCAAGAAAATCAATATTAAGGAGTGTCATGGATAGATATTTACCTTACTCTTCTCTTAGCACCCTCTCCTCTCTTGGAAAGCACCTTTCTCAAATGTAAGGACCCGAAAGGCGTGACCTGTGGGACATCTTCGTCAAGTTTCGACATTTTGTCAAGGAGTTTCAAGCAGATACACATTAAGAAAAGGAAGCAGAACGGATTCCTTAGCCCGGCTAGCTTTAACCTCTGTTGGACAAGTCTCTCAGCTTTCTGTTGGCATTCCTGCTGATGAAAGGGGAGCAGACACCAAGGGGCATAGTACTCACAAAGGCTGAACTTGCTTTAACTGAATACCAAGGTTTCCCTCAAAACTTCTTTCCTCGTAAGGCACCACTTGCCTGCCTCTAACAGAGAGGATGGCAAACGGGACAGGCACGGCAGGGTTCCTAGCAGATTCCTCATGTCCCATATGTTTCTCGGCAAAACGGAAGAACTGGCTCATTATTCAGAAAACTGAAAGATGTCCAGATTCATCAGTCAGTTCTTCCTGAAGGCTTTATTATCTCTGCCGCTAAGGGGGTTCAGCTCTAGCCTGATTCTTTCTGTTTCTTTCATCTTCTAATTCCTTTAAATTCAAACAAGTGAGTCGAGTAAGCTTGGTATCAATAAGATAATAGATCTACACCTATAAGAGGGCTCTGAAATTTACCTTTCACCTGACCTATTGTGCCATGCCCTTATTGAGAGCCTAATGCTAAGAAACTTCAGTGTGAAACTATGCAACTAAGATGCAGGCTCAGTGAACAAGAGCCTGGTTTTCATGCAGTAGATGAACATGCACTGAGGCTCATATCAAACTAAAGGTACAGATAAAATATCTCAGGTGATACAAAAATCATTAGGATTACACAAAAGAGGCTGAAAATTGAGATGTAATATATACGTGATTCAGTTCCTGAAGTAAATCACATACGTATAGGCCAAGGTAAGGAATTCTTCCAGGCATAATTATCTTCTGTTTGTCTCCAAGCTATTTCCTCTTGGAAATTACACATGTAAATGTGCATGCCTACTTATGTAAGCATAGACACCTGCAAACATACAGTGATTTGGATTTGTTGTTCTGTACCACAATTTTTGTTAATGATGAGAATGAAAGTCCTTTGGGATTTTAAGAATGTAAAGCACATAAAAATGCCTCAAAGTCCTATATTTGTACCAGAGACACCAACCTTGCTCTTGCTAAACAAAGGAACTTCTCCCATTATCCTCATGGAGAGTAAAACTGTCCTTTTGCTTAATGATATCCAACTCATACATGGCCTTGGCTAATTCTGATTTTTAAATTTTATTTATTTACAGAAAAAGTAATACCAATGGGGGCAGAGATTTTCCATGGTTTCAGTGAAATGCCATGGAGTCTTTAACTTCCACCTGGACAGCCACCAGGGACAAATAGAAAGGACCTTGGGTTTAATGTCTCATCTAAAGGATATTATAATATGTTGGCCTCATTATTCACAGCAGAAAAAGCCTTTGTCATGGTCAGATGGCTTTAATGCGTTTCGTATGCTACATAAATTCAAACTTGATGGCTCATTTATTTGTTGGATTGCAGCGTTATTCAACCTAAATGAAGCCTTGGTATTTACTAATAATTTGGGCTCTGGCTGTTGTTTACTTAAGCAGGCAGTGTCCACTGACTCCTCTGTTGTCTGTATTAAGTTTGGACCCTACTAATTCAGGAAATATTATAGACGGGGGCAAAAAATTGCAGAGAAAATAGCTTTTCATTTGTGGATAATTATTTATCTAAGCCTTGGAAGATTAGTATTCCAATATTGCAATTTCTGACATCAATTTTCTCAGGGTCAGAAGCAACTTTTCAGACTTCATCTAAGCCTCAAAGTGCCCCCATGAGGAAGTGAGTCATCGTTATCAACATTTTGAAGAAGGGCAAATTGGAGGTAAGAGGAGGTTAGACAGCTTATTCCATGTCAAGAGAAAGACACTGACTAAAATGCATCCGGAATCCAAATCTGCCTTTTAATCTTAGGACCACATTTCCTGCTGTGATTTGACAATATTCTTTGATGAAGCTACACACAGCAATTACCAAACTGTGTAGTCACGCCACACCAGAAGCGTTCAAAACACAGAGATTCTTTTCTGTTGTCTGAAAAAGGGGACTATATGGCTAGAATAAGGAACAGTGGGACTAGTGTGATTACATGTAGTGTGTATGCTCTATTCTACCTTATAGAGGTCCTTACCTTTTGATGTGACGGGTTTTTTTAATCTGAAATTCATAGTGGAATTCTAGCTGAACTCTCCTAAAGCTGATGTCAAAATCCTGACCCAGTTGGATATTGATAGAGCAATCTTGAAATTAAAAATTATCCATTAAATCAAAAGATAAACTAAGAACCCTACTGTGCCATCTCAGATCTCGTCAGAAACATGCATAAATATCCATAACAAAGGCAAAAGATATTCATCCTTCCCACAGAAACATACAACTGGATTTTAATAAACTGAATAACCACAAGAACTCAAATTGATGAATAGATTCAGAGTGGAACAGGACCTGTATGACTAATTCACAGCTAGGAAATACATAAATATAATATAAATACCAAATGGTCATTTATGACACTAATTACACTTTTAGATTATATTACATTGAACCAAATTTTCCATTTCCTTGTGGATACCGGTGGGGAATAACTTCTAAACTTGGAAAAAATCATGGTTCTGGCAATGAACATGGGTGTTCTTGGACCAGTTCTCCCAGTCAAGTTTCTAGTGTGAAACAGCTGCTGCTTGCTGAATCTCCAGCCAGTTAACAATTTGCCACTTCACCAAATAACTTTTTGAGTGATTTATTAAGCAGTTAGGAGTTTGCTGGGACAAGTCAAGTGGCCTTTATTAGCATAGCAGTGGTAATTCAGCCCTGTAGCAGAAAGAGAGATGTACCTGGAAGTACAAAACAAAGTCCTTATTGAATACCTTTCACTTTCCTCTTGGAATTGCAAACCACATTATCTGTGTCTTACAAATGTTTCCTCTTTTCCTTTCCAGTACAATGCTGTGCCAGCATCCAGCCTTGCAGGTGTCTGGCTCAGATGGGGTTAAATTCCTTCATAGTAGCTCATATGGTGCAGTGATTTGGATATATGACCGAAAAAGCATTGCTAACGCAGAGATGTTTTAGCTATTGCTGAGCAGTGCTTACACAGCATCAAGGCCAAGTCTGCTTCTCACACTGCCCCACCAGTGAGTAGCCATGGGGCAGGCAAGAGGCTGGGAGGGGACACAGATGACCAAAGTGATATTCCATAACATGTGAAATCATGCCCAGCAATAAACTAAGGGGCTGAACTTTTCCAAAGTTGCCATTACTGAGGGGCTGCTGGGCACTGCTCTGCTGCTATGGAATGATTGCTTTTTCATCATGTATTGTCTTTGCTTTCCCTCCCACTACCCCATTAAGTTGTCTTATCTCAGCCCATGAAGTTCCTCGCTGTCGCCCTTCAAATTCTCTCTCCCACCTTGCTGGGGATGGAGCGAGCAAGCAACTGAGTGGGTCTGAGCTGCCCACGGGGGTTCACCCGCCACAGCAGCGCGCAAGTCATTATGCAAAATGCTTGAAGCTTCTGGAAATGTCTTGGCTCACCCTTCTCTTAAACGGAGAGCCTGTAGAAATTACCTGCTCTGTGGCTCCTGGGTGGCCTTCGTTAGACGGGTTCGTCACCGTGAGAAAATGGTGGCTCTAAGGTCAGAGTCCTTTTTTGGGTTTTTTTAGTGCTGATATTCTCCTCTGACTCCTTGCTTCAGGTTCCCTAGCTTGAGTTAGCCCCTCTCTGACAAACACAGCAGTGTACTGACATTAAGAGAGTCAGCTATATGTCGTCATAATCTCATGCCTTTAGGAGCAGCAAGTTTTCTTAAGGGCCTAGTGTCATGTACTAAGGATATGCAAGTTATAAAGAGCTAGCAGGTGTTAGATATTTTCACTATATTTAAAACTAACATTGAAGCCCATGCTTCATATGCTGATTTTATTTTGTTGCCTATAACGTGTGCCAGCAGTAGAAAAGGATTCTCAAGTGAAGAAGACATTGGGATATTGGCATTTTGTGGTAGGTGAGATACTTCCTGCCATGACCAGAAAAAGTACACTTTTTCCAGTGAAACCATTATACACCATTTAATGATCTAGCTTTACACATTACAAAAGTGACCTAACCTTAGCCTGATTAGACTACTGGACCTTGCGAAGGAGCAGCTCTGTATCTGCCTTGGGATTAGATGTTTCATAACAAGCCCAGCAGAGCTTCCAGTGGAATTACTCAGGCACACTCCTGTTAACAAAATTTAGTAATCCTCTAAGAAATACATCCAATCTGTGTCTGGCTCCTACCATGTACTACTGTAGCCTTATCATCCCCCGGTGTTCATAACATCAGCAGGTTTTGTGAATAAAGCCTTGCAAGTAATGAAACATATGACAAGGGAGGGAAACCTGGAGGCTCAAGACGGAAGGAAGGTTTGTAACAAAATAAAAAAGACAAAGAAATGTATCTTTCTCTTTGGTTTTTGTTTGCTTTTCCCTGCGTCTATCAGAACGAATCCTGATGCATTCAAAGGACTGCTTTCCTTTCAAGAAGGCCACAGTAAAATATTTCTGTGGTTTTATTCCTTTTTTGCAGGCATCCTCATGCTGAGAGCAGGAGCACCAACCAATCCAAGGATTTCTCCATGTGCCCTGGAAAACAGCTGGTTATCCTATTTAACTGGAACTGAAAGACTCCACATTCATAAAACACCCCAGCAGGAGCCTTATTTTGTACAAATGTGTACTAACTTCATGGGGGAAATCTGCACCAGCACACCTCATTATATCTAATGGAATACTATTAAGAACTCCATGCCCTGCAAGTTGAAAACCTTTCTGCAAGCAGGTGGCATTCTCAGTCTTGCTTATTAATGCATACATTGGAGCTGGTGAGAACACGGTCCCTTCACATGTCTTGCCCCCTATCCATCCTATTTTTCTAGAGCCACACATGCAACTTCAGAGATGCTCGAATCCTTTGTGCTGCTGGGCTGGAACTAATGGAATTCACCTGGTCCGAAATCAGAATCCACAGAACCAAGCTGCATCTCTGTGGAGATCCTAAAACCTGACTCCATTGGGGAAACTTTGTTCTAGTGCACAAATAAAGGGAAAAGGGTTAAAATAAGGCAAGCAAATGCAAATACAAACAATACTAAGAACATCTTCAGATACAAGTGGCCATTCCTACTTGCTGTCCCTCCTGACTTCAAGTATCTACTTGGCTGGGAATTCACCTTCCTAGGAAGAATTAGGGGAAAATATTTACCTCGGATAGAAGCTTCAGAGTGTGCAAAGTATTTATGTTCAAATTCTTGAAGGTGAGTCATTTAGAAATGAAAACGGTTTCTTAAAGTTAAGTTTTCCTAAAAATGGTTCACCCACACTGTGGCTCATTTGACTGTTCAAGAAAATGGTCTTAATGACTTACACTAAAGTGTCAAAATGATTTTAAACAGAGTAAAGAAAACCTCTTGTGTTCCTAATCCCCGAATGTCTGATCTCCAAAGCCATTCTCCACAGGGGAACTTAAGTATGTGCACAGGCTTACAGAAGCTGCATGAAACCAAGAGATGCTAAAGTCAGATGAGAGGCCGGAACCTCTGAAATTCCAGCTTGTAAATAGGATTTAGGATCCCATTTTTTCACCGAGACAACAGAAGTGGATATAATTAACACACATTGTTAAACTTTATTAGTCTCCCAGGGTTTCAGTTATGCTTACAAAAATCAACCCGCTAGAAAAAACATGGCTAAAAAGGTGGGGAGCCACTTTACCATGAAAACAACTGTTGCTCTATTAAAAAAGCATGCTTGTTTTTGAGGTTTGGTTTTTCCTGCTGTTCTGAAACAATCAAATACAATGGCTTTTATCACAGACTGCTCTGAAAAGTACTCAGAGGTTCAGGCCCTGAACTACACTGCACAGCTTTCAAAGGAGATGGATATCCAACAATAAACTACTTTTTTACGTGTATACCATAGTAGCATACCACAACATCTGCAGTGAAATACCTGCTTTGGGAAAGCCTCCAGGAACAAAACCTGCTCTCCTGCACCCTGCAGTGTTCAAGGACAAGGAACCTCCTCAGGAGCCTCCCAGATGCTGCTGAGCATTGACTCCCACAACAGCCGGGGGCTGTTGCCTTCCACAGCTGCTAACTTCCACACACAGTCTTTGTAGTTGGGCTCCTATCAGAGCAGGAGCTGCTGTCTGCTACCACAACCAGGTGGGCTTTTGTCTTCATAAAGTGTGGCTGCCCTCCACTTGCTCTTGTGCAAAGCAGAGCCCTTGGTGCCTGCAAGAAGTCAAGTGCTGATGGGAGGCTTCTTGCCTGTGGCAGGGGGGCACCAAGATCCTTCCTGAGTTTGTAAAGAAAGCCTCCAATTTTTCACTCTAGTTGAATTACTTGACATGCCTGTATGGCTCTACATCAAAATGCAAATTTAGGAACAGGGACAGCTTTCCTGGTTTGGCGCATGTGCCTTATGGTCTTGGCAACTGGAATGGAGGTCCCCTCCCAGGGACAAACTGGGAGACTTTCACAAAGAGGTGCTGCTGGCAAGAAGTGAGAGGGTCAGAAATGAGAACCTCTGGAAATGTATTTAGTCTAGTTAGCAGGAACTAACCTCATCTTTGCTTCCATAGCTGATGTAACAGCAACAACCAACGGGTCCCATTGACTCTTTTGGCAGAAGGGAGATACGCAGTGTGGGAATGTGCATGTAAAAGACGGCTTTCATTGGGTTTTGGATGCCTGAGGTTTCAGACACCACTTAGTGTCAGGCAGTACTTCAAAAACATTTGCCTCTTCCAGGGGAATACTGGTAATGCAGATACACTGAGATAGAGCTCGTAGATGATTTTGTTTCCCATGAAGTCTGAGGATTGAGGGAGGACAGGTGAGGCTCAATCCAGGAGTCACAGCCACGGGAAACCCACTAAAAAAGGCAAACATTTTGCATCCACCTGAAAGCCAGAAAGGGAAATAAGTAAAAGACCTCAGGAACTTTTAACGTTCTATCTACGAGAGGATAATCAGTCTCGCATAGAGAAATGGCAGTAGATGTTTATCTTGGATTTACTTGCTTTTCTGAATATTTTAACCACTACCTCATTCTTACACAAAGACTGGGGGGAAAAATGCTCTTGATCCCATCCTTATAAAGCAGGTACAGAGACTGTGGGAAATCTGCACCCAGTCTGGAAACCAGTCCGTTCCCAGTGGGGAGGACAGCCTGCCTCGGGGGCAGAAGGTCCTCTGTGGTTTGGTTTTATTCAGCCCTTCTGTTAATGACTTGGATGACGGAACAAAAAGTAAACTGATTAAATTCACAGCTGACACCAAGCTGGAAGGGCTGTAAATACACTGTGGGGAAGGATTAGAATTCAAATGCTGGTGACAAGCTGCAGAAACAATAAGGGGTGGGGGGAATAAAAAAAGGAGGTAACTGAATTAGACAAAGGTAAAATCCCACACTTGGCAGGAATGAAGAAACATAAAATGGAAACAATTGCATAGACAGCAGTTCTGCAGGAAAGGATCAGGCAGAGATCACAATATGATATAAAGAGTAATATAGTCTGCGAGACAAGTGCAGTACTAGTCCATGCTGGCCAGCTGAGATGTCTGTGCACTTCCCTTTCAGAAAGAGGTTCACAGTCCATAGGAAAAGGCGACCTACTCAATATAGGAGCCTATAAAACTTAGGAGGAAAACTTAAAAAGAAATGAAACTGTTGAGCTGGAAGAGGGAAGGGCCATTGGTACATTTTGCACAAGGCTGTTGCAAGCAAGAGAACAATCTGTGCAATGTGCATTTTGAAATGAAAAGAAGTCAAGATATTTCCATGTATGGCCATTGGACACTGAACTTGAGGAAAGTTTTGTGCTCATTTCTTGTCTCCCCTCAGATAGCAAATCCCTCTTCAGATTAATGCTACACAGCAGAAAGGATAAGCATTCTGTAAAGGATAAGGGAATTAATACAAACATAAACAATAACCCAAACTATCTAACAGCTGGGTTCATCCCTCCTTTTTACATTACATATCACATCAGGTACTGCAGTGAGAGGACAAGGGGTAACGGGCTCAAACTTAAACAGGGGAAGTTTAGATCGGATATGAGGAAGAAATTCTTTCCTGTAAGGGTGGTGAGGCACTGGAATGGGTTGCCCAGGGAAGCTGTGAATGCTCCATCCCTGGCAGTGTTCAAGGCCAGGCTGGACAGAGCCTTGGGTGACATGGTTTAGTGGGAGGTGTCCCTGCCCATATCCATATGTGAACGTGGAATTCTGTTAAGTTAGGCTGACAGACCAAGAATGAGTTTCTGAATGCAGCTTTTTCAAAAAGCTTACTACAGTTCATCTCTCCCTCACTCTCACAAAATGACTTCTTCTCAAGCTATTAAAGAGGAAGAATTTTGCGGATTTTTCAGATTGGTTGATTAGAATAGTTTGGCAGTTGCATGATCTTCTATCTGCAAGAGAAATTATTCCTCAGCGAGAACAGTGTTGTTTCCCTTCTGTATATTTATTTGATTTCTTAATGGATAATGCCCTTAAAAGTTGGAAATACGTACAGCTCTTTTGCAAGAATATTATAAATGGATGCTTATCTCAGGCACTAAATACTTCTATTTCTTTAAATAGAAACGCCAAGTCAAGGAACAGGAATAAACAGGAAGGATAAGCCCAGACCAGTGACAGATTTTCCATTTGCTACAGCAAGACTTTCCATTTTCTTTCCTTTTTTTTTCTCCTTAAAGCAATTGCAAACAAGTTCCTCCGCCGTGATTCCTGTGGGATGAGGTGCTGTTTGCAGCCCAGTGCCAGCCCCATGCTCACCATGCAGGCTGAAAACACTCATGTCCAGGACAAAGCCCCTCTCTCTTGAGCACTGGAGCTCAGTACTGTGTCAGACAACAGAACAGGCAGCAAATAGCCAAAGCCATTGCACCTTCACTGATACCCCTGACAGCATTTCTGCTTTTAAATCCTGCCTACCTGGGCAGCCCTAGAGATGAAAACCAGAACTGCAGGCTTTACCTGCAGACCCATGGGCAGGTACCAGGACATGCCAGATGTCACTTGAGGCTGGTGCTGTGCTGCAGGCAATTGCTGTGCAGAGTACGTATGACACCACACCAAACCAAATGTGAGGAAGCTTTGGTGCCCTGCAGTGTCTAACACACACATGAACAAATGCCAGACACCCCTGGTGCTGCCTGATGAGCCAGCAACATAACTGGCCCACAGGCTAGGACCATGACTGTGAAACAGCAGAAAGTGCCCTGAACTGAAGGAGCAGATGAGGGTCCTGAAGATACGGACTCTGCTTCCCTGAGGCTACAAACATTCCCTTTCTTTTAGCAGCTCCAGCCTCAGCCATACGTGGAGAAAAGCATTCAGCCCCATCACCCACTGCAGAAGACATAAAACCTGCCTTCCCTGGGTGTCATTTTTATGGAGAATCATTCTACCATAAAATCACTGAGAGCAGATCCAAGTGCTGGAGACACAAAACAAGGCTACCGCTTGCTACGAAAGGATGCTCTTCATCATGTTTAACTCTACACTGGACAAATCTAACGATGTGAAGTTGAACAGCAGGGTGATGCAAAAGGATGATGTCACCACAAAACAAACCCACCAACCAATCAACCCCAAAGGTCATAGCATGGATTAAGAGTTTGTGAGAGGAGTCTGGTGTAAAGTCCATTGTAAAGCCCATGAGTAAAGCTAGGTTTGTTTCTTCAATGCGGTCTCATATAGCCCAGGAGACTCCAGGATACTGCATGAAATCCAGTGATCCTGTACAAGCTGGGACAAGAGCAGGGGTCTGGTTTTTAAACAAGCATTGCAACACAAGCACATGGTCAGGTCACTGTGGGCTTTCCTCCTATTAACCACTCGTCATAGTTTAACTCAGGCCAGAAATTCATCTCCACTCAGTCACTCACTCACTGCCCCTGGGTGGGATGGGGGAGAGAACTGGAAGAGTAAGAGTGAGAAAACTCATGGGTTGAGACAAAGGCAGTTTAAAGGTAAAGCAAACGCCACAGACACAAGCAAAGCAACACAAGGAATTCATTTGCCACTTCCCATCAGCAGGCAGGTGTTCGGCCATCCCCAGGCTTCATCCCAAAGGCTACTTGGGGAAAACAAACACCATCAAATCCCCTTCCTTCTTCTTCCCCCAGTTTTCTATGCTGAGCATGACACCATATGGTAGGGGCTATCCATGCATGGTAGGGGCTCCTGTGGTCAGCTGGGGTCAGATGTCCTGGCTGTGTCCTCTCCCAACTCTTTGTGTGCATGCAGCCGACTCACTGGTGGGGTGCGGAGCAGAAAAGGCCTCGGCTCTGTGTAAGCACTGCTCAGCAATAACTAAAACATCCCTGGATTATCAACACTGTTTGCAGCACAAACCCAAAATATAGCCCCGTACCAGCAAATATGAAGAAAATTAACTCTGCCACAGCACAAACCAGCACACCGCTGTCTGCTTGAAAGGCCGTTAGTTTTTCAGCACCTCTCATCAACCAGAACACTGAAACACAGGCAGTGAGTAATAATAGATTCTAATGATACACCTGGTAAGTACTTAGCGACCATCCTTCAGACCCAGGCTGAATACAAAATCGCCCTGGCAACTGCATTTCTTGTAGTTATCAGCCCTTCTCGTTTTTAAAATACATCTTTCCGACAGCAGCCCACAGTATTTCCTTTTCACTCTCTGAAGTGCAGAGCACTACAGATACATCATTTAGCTTCGCTGCAGTCCTTTCTGTCCCCTTGATCGTCTCCTTTACACCCTTCTGCATTTCTGCTTCGATCCCACATGTGCAGTACATCAAAAAAAAGCTTTGCAGCAAGTATTGTTTTTTCAGGGACAGAATCCCAGCTGGTGTAAAGCAGCACAAATGCTACTGAAGTCTGCAGCATTTACTGTGCTCATTTAAACCAGCTACAATTCTGACCCTCTTTCTTATAATTCAACTAAAGCTTTACGATTATCTCCTTGGCGTATTGACCACTGACTCAGAAACTGCCTTGTAGAGCTGCTCAACTCAGTCCACTACTTTGTGACTCAGGGAGTAAACCACGAAAAATGCCCTTTTCTTCCTTCCGGTCCTTGTGTCCCCTTAAAAAAATCATTTATGGTGCTAAGAAATAGTGCTTCTAACAGCACCCAGACTGGGCACTTGCTTCTTGCATTTTACAAACTGAAACCATCCCCCTTCACACTTGGCCCGTTTTGGCTGAAGAGTTTTTGCATACATTCATAAAACCTGATTATGAAACATTTTACTTCTTTCAAATGCTTTAAACCCACACAATTTCATAGCATCACCCTGCCGCAAGTATGGATTTCCCCAGCTCTGAGCCTGCCAGTGAGTGAGCTTGGGAAGAGCTGCACAGGAGGCAGAGCTGGGGTGATGGGCAACCTTGGCTCTTGGCCTTACAGTTTGGCTTCCACTGAGCGCTGCATGGTTCCCATGAGCACAGTGATTTGAACAACTCATAAATACCCTGAAGAAAAGAAATACCAGTTATCCTGTTCCACAGATTAGGAACTGAAGCGCAGGGCTAAAGGAACACATTCAATATCCCAATATTCCAAGGAGAAGTTAATTCTATTTCCAGTCCCTGGCTAACGATCTGAGCAGTTGACATTCCTTTAGCTCTACTGTCCCTCATACAGAGAGGAAAAATATTGGCTCTCAGATAACCGAGTGCCTTGGATCTGATGCAGTGTACAGTGCCCCCAAGATTAACACACACACTCCGGCAGCTGACAGTCCCATTCCTTACCCAGCTGGCAGGAGACATGAGCTGGGAAAAAGAATTTTCTTTGCAATTTTCTCGTGTTGAGAACTGTTCCTGAGTAATCAGAGCTGCGCTCTTCTCCCTGCAGAAACCTCAGCCCGTTCAATTGCTCTGGCGACGGCTGAGCCCACATTGCAGCCGCAGCAGCGGGAAGCACTGCGGGCAGGGTGATGTCCCTGAGAGCGGAGCATTCCTCAGCTCAGGGCACAAAGAATCGCATGTGAACTCACTGTGCTCCAGCCAGCTTCTGGGAAACAGCCGGTGTGCCTCAGCCTGGTGTTGCAGCGCCTCAGCACTGCTCACTTCTCCTTTTGGAATGAAATCACTGCTGCCTCCAAAAAGAAGAAAGGCTTCAAGGGGGCAGACAACTGCACTAACTAGCCCTTAAAACTTCCGGGAAGCACTGCTGAGATGTACCTCAACACCTGCAGTTTGAGTTCAGGTTTTAAAAGCACAGAAACTTCCGTACCCGTCCATGTGGAACCGTTTATGTTGCACATGCAACACTTTCAAGTTTTACTAATGAAGAAATAGAAATGCAAACCAGCTCGACGGCAGCCAGCGCATACATGAGCAAACTGCCCAGCTGCGCCTTCATAATGCTCCTTGCTCTCCCCTCACTGCACGCTGAAGGTCACTTGGCTTAGATAAGCACACGACGCCATCAGAAGGAAGATTAATTTAACAGCTCAGCAACTTTCTTCCTTGTCTCTGGAATGTCGGTGGCGACCCCGGGCCAGACGGACAGCCCCACCGCCACGGCACCAACTGCTCCCCCTGCCCAAACCGAGGACGCCTCAAACTTTCCCCTCGCTCCCTCCCTCCATCCCCTCCCCGGATCTCCGGGCGACGCCTCCCCTCGGGCCGTTACCTAACTTTGACACAAACACGCAGGTCCCACGAGCATCCCCTTCAAACAGCCCTGCCTTCCTGGCTGACCGCGCCTCGCTTGAGGGGAGCAAAGAGTGACCGCTGAGGGCTCTGCGCAGCTCGGCAAGGTAACCAGCCGGTGGGGTTTTACTTTCTGTTTGCAACGCCTAACTAGTGCTGAAGTAGATGGACCAGAAACAGGCTCCTGGCAAACTGTCCCGCTGGAATTTGTAGGAGGAGAAAAGTCGCAGTGCAAACTCAGAAACAGATTTAGTAACTCTTTGCCTTACTTGCTTCCTGCAAGGAAACAGAGGCAGCTTTTAAGAGCAAGATCTAGAGTAAAATACAGAATTGCTGGAGTATTTTGGTCATGGGCGTCCGTTGTGTGTGTTTAAACACGCATCTGCGGTTTTAGTTTCAGTTCGTTACGTTAGGCAGATTCAGCAAGCAGCAGTCCATGGGGATCACGCTCCAGCTGTTTTGCTCAGCCCCACCACAGGCTGTGAGCCTCCTCTCCAGCCACGCAGCTGCAAAACACCCTTAATCCTTTGTGGCTTCTTGTACCTTCTGCAGGCTCTGAATTGCCAAGATGCTTCTGCTGCTTTCTCTGGTCACTGGGCTCGCCCTGTCTGCCTCTGGGGTCATGACAGAGAAAGAAACTGATCCAAGCCAAGAGTTGTTTCAGGACATACAGAAGAAAGTGAACGACCTCTGGCAGAATTTGCTCTACCCAGTAATGCCTGGTAATGAGACCGACGGGATGATTTATGCTGCTTGTGAAATGAAGCCCAGCTCCAAAATAGATGCTGACAAGCCACAAGTGACTGGACAAGTCTTATTCAGACAGTATTACTCATCTGGAAGATTAGAAGCCATTTTTTACCTGGATGGGTTTCCACTGGATAATAATCAATCTGGTAGAGCTATACACATCCACGAGCTTGGGGATCTCAGCAAGGGCTGTGATGCTACAGGAGGACACTACAACCCCTTCAGTGTGAATCACCCCCGGCACCCAGGGGATTTCGGCAACTTTTTCCCTAAAGAAGGCAAGATCAGAAAATACAAACCAAATCTCTTTGCCACTATGTTTGGTCCGTATTCCATCATGGGCAGGTCCGTTGTGATCCACGAGCAAGAAGATGACATGGGCAAGGGCAACAACAAGGCCAGTTTGGAAAATGGAAATGCTGGGAAGCGGTTGGCTTGCTGTGTGATTGGGATGTGCAACAAGAACTTGTGGGAAGAGAAATTGCCTGAGGTTACAGATAAGAAGAAGAGAGGGCTCAACAAAAGAACACAGAACCAGGCTTAAATGAAGATCAGCACAAGGGCTACAGCCTGTGCAGCACAAAGCACCTCAGGCTGTGCCACTGGGCACCAAGATACATGGCTAAAGGCTTCTTATTTCCATTTACTTGCTCCTCTAAGAAACATGTATCACTTTGCTGAGCATCCTTTCTGTAAGCCCATCAATAAAACCAGCATCAACTCAACATTGTGATGTATTTTCTGAAAAAGATTCCCTTGCATGTAAGTAAGAGTGCTAATGGGTATGGTCCATAGTCTGTAAAGTATCTGTGCACTGCAAGGCATCCTCAGTTAGATAGCAAAGGAAAAAGAAGTTAGTATGAATAAGTAAGAAATTGCCTCTCATTAGAGGCCATCCTATACTTAGCTGCCAATCTGAAAAGTGAAAACATTTCTATGCTCTCAGCAGTGCTGGGTGTTGTGTTGCAAGACCTGGACAATGGACTTCCCTAAAGACAAGGGAAAGTAAAGACATTTCTCTTTTAAACTTTAGATCCCTTACATTATTCTACTTGTATTTTCAAGTTTTATTCTCAAACATGTATCAGCTTCTTAACTATTCTGTATTGTCCATATGGCTATGGCTAAGTCACACTGTTTACATCTGAAAGCAGACTTACAGGAAATACTCCAGTTTATCATCATCGCTGCCTGGCAAGAACTCCCTAAAGCCTCCAGTCTGTGCCTGTTAACAGTAGCTAAGCTGTTGTCGTATCTGTATACAACCAGGACAGTTGTATACAGAAGTTTTGATGCTGCTTAAACAGGGATGACAGAGTTAACAGATCAGACATAAATACTTTCAAAGTCAAGAAATACTGAGTGTGTTTCTTCACACAAAAATGCGGCAGTAAATCAGTCAGTTCAGACTGGGAGAAGTGACAGTGAAAAGATTTAAGCCTGATAATTTTCAGCCTTAAAACTCTCACTCAATAAAGCTTTTGCTTTTTTAATTTAGCACATCTCACTGAAAACACTAAAACATTACCTCATGGCTATCATTCATCTGCTACTGAGAGGAGAAAAGGAAAGGAGCAGGTAGAACAAGCGGATCAGGAAATGTTTTTATTAAAGATGACAAAATATATTAATATAGTTTAACCATGTTGTGCAGTTCATCCAGGCAGCAACGAAAGGGAGGTTTGCAAATAAATTAAACTGCATAATTTAGAAAGGAAAACTACAAAACAGAAGCTCATAAACAAAATCCTATCTCTTAGAAACACAACAGACTTTCAACTTAATCTCAGTTAAGATTTTGCAATACATTCCTGAGCCCATATGGATTAAGGAAATGCCAATATCTTTGTTATACAAATTCTCCATATGCTTAAAAATAGCCTCACTTAGAAAAGAAGCAGCTTTCTAAAGGATGTCATTAACCTGTCATTCTGACACGCTTAATTTACGAATTAAGTGAGCATTGTTTTTCAGACAACCACAGCATCGAAGTTTCAGGTGATCTCCTTCTCATAGATAATGCGTCAATTCACTTTTAGGTGAGACAAACTCCTTAACAATCAGTTTGTGAAATGCACCATACCCCTGCCACAACATCCCTTTCCCAGTGTGCTTCCCCAAAGCCCAACACAAAGGGCTTGTATGTCTGAATGCAATTTCTGCATTTCTGAAGTCCTAGAATAAGGAAGCACAAGTCTAAGGCCCCTCCTTGCCCCCCCCCCCGAAAAAAAACAAAACAACCCTGAAGTAGTGTTGAGTCCACAATAAAACACTAATTAATTCACTGGGAAAACAATCATGGTTCTAATAGCACAACAATAGCAATTAAAACAATATCCTATCCAAGAACGATACTGATGAGAATATTCAACTAATTATCACATACTGCAGCAAAGATGTTTTTACAAGTCTCCTGGCTTTGAAGCCCTGTGTTCCTGGGAGAAGGCTACAACTGTAGCTAGAATACACCTCTACTAGGGCAGAAAGGAGAGGGACAGTACTGCAGCGGTGACATAGCACTAAGAATTAGGTTTCCAGAGAGCTAGATATCCTACTGGAATTTAATGATTGCAAAGATAAAAAAAATGGCATCTAAGAGGGAGAATGGGGTGAGGATAATTACCAAGATGTCCTAGTTGTTGGGTTGTACATCACTATGTTCTCACAGAAAGAATGTGAGAATATAAGAAGAATCAACAAATGAGGCACTAAAAGGCTGTTGGTCCAGCACTGTTTCTACTGGCTTGATTTTTTTGCACCAAGCTCTTCATTAACTAATAGGATTAACTGGCTGCTAATGGACCAGGAGCAAAATGCCAATTCGCACAACTGTGGGTCGGGAAAGACACAGGGCAGGGAAACAGCATAGCACCCTCACTGTTTTGAGCTCAGCTATATGAAATCTTGACCTTATTCGCTTGCCTCAGTTCTGACTGCATTGGTATTTAGCTCAGGATTAGTCTGTGAAAGATGGAAAAGAACATCTCGAACAAAATCCTACTTCATGTGACATTTAAGCATTAAAGGAAAAAATCCTGCCACATTCTCCCAGAGATTTCAGTTTCTGCAGCTATTTCTCTTCCGACTTGTCAGCACTGTCATACAAATGAGTCAATAATGCAGTTACAATTAATGGGAACAGCATGACAATCTTTCAAATGCTTAAACCCTTCTTCCATTTTTCAGGTGATGAGGAACTTGAATGGTCATCAGGATAATGAAATAAAAACTTGTTACTGCTTCATGACCCTAATACATTTAAATATACAGATGTTTTCTGTTTCTAAGGGCAGCTGCTTAATATCAGTGAAATGCTGCAATGTTGAACTACCTTTAAAGAGAAAGGAAACATACTTGAGGAGCACTGTGAGTACAGCTTTATTGCCTGCAGACAGACACTGAAATGGCTGTATGAATGCACCTGCTATGGAAAACACATGAGAACAGTGACAAGCCATATTTTTCACCTTTCCTCTACCATTCCTTATATGTAATAATTTACATAG
Source organism: Myiopsitta monachus (assembly GCA_017639245.1). NCBI lineage: Eukaryota > Metazoa > Chordata > Aves > Psittaciformes > Psittacidae > Myiopsitta > Myiopsitta monachus. Next base: position 98,132,057 of record CM029917.1, on the reverse strand, counting down.
AGCCTTTCTTCTGCTGAATACAAACCGTTCATGGACTCTGACACCTTGATTATGGCAGCACCTGCTAGCTCATCTTCCATATACAGAAGAGTTTGTCCGTACTGCTAATATAAACTCTGTTTATTCAGTAGCTGACAAGTGGGCTGTGAAAATTTGCAGCTGGCAGTTATTTGTCAAAGAAGTACTCAATCTGGGAGGGATTCTCCTTTTTATTAGTAGTATTTTATTAAATTTGGTTTAATTCTCTCTGATTGGTTTCAAGTTCTAGGAGTGAGAAATGAACATTTACAGACAATTAGGTCCCAAGCCAGCAGAAAAATTGCCTTGATGGCTGCTGGCCCATAGAAGCTCCACAGCTGCAGAGACTATTCCTTATGCTACAAACAGGAGAGGAAGGACCTGCCTCCCCTTCTCCAACAGCTGCTGACTTCAATGTTAAGTATTCCCTTGTTGCTGCCTTCCTAGGAGCAGAGTGGCACAGCTCCAGCATCAGGAGTGAGCTAGCGAATGACACAGCAGCCTCCGTTTTCCCTGGTTATTATAGGAATGTTTTCCTATGGCTAAATATCATCAAGGGAAGAAATTTCAGAAAGCAGCAACAGTGCAAAATAACCTTCTCCCACACCATAGACTGGTGAAATGAGGAGGAAAGGAAGAATTATCCTTAATTCCAAAACATGAGAAAATAAAAAAAAAGACACAGATTCCTTTAAAAAGGAGAGCACAGATGGAACAGGCTGAAATCTACCACCCGTTACTCAGCCTGAGGGCTGTACCAGCTCCTGTAAGCTGAAGAATGCAATTCCAGTAACTGAGAGCTCCAAGTAGGTGTAGAAGGCATCACTAGATCTCCTCTTGCTGTTCTCCTTGCTTTGGAACAGCAATGCCATTTCTCACTGAAAGACTTCTGGCTTCTCTGGTGAAGTTTCCTTCAGAGCCTCATTAAATTGGGTTCTCAGGATCTGGTGAAATAATTCCCTGCTTTTTGATGAGATGAGCTGGGAGAAGGAAGGAAAAAATTCATACAGTTGAGAAGAGATAAAGTTTTGTAATAAGAGAACTCTGTGTGCGTGTGTGTATATATATATATATATGTATAAAAATATATATGTAGGGATGGTTTTCAGAAACTTCCCATAAGGGAATAGCGATTTTATTCTAAGGATGTACTTAAATCACTATATACAAAGAAAAATAGAACACAGTGTAAGAAATGAGCAAAAGCTTGCAGCTTTAAGATGCTTCTCAATTTATCACCCTGAATTTTGCATCCTTGGTAGGCACTTCTAACCAGTAAAATATGGTCCAGCACTAGGACCAAACAAGTTACAGAAGCCTAGTGATAATACGATAAATCATTATCATTCGTCTCTTTGCTACACTAATGTAAATTACACCAATCTATGTAGAAATTTCAAATCATTACAAAAACCCAAGATGATTAAACCTCATTGCTAATTCTTTCCCTTAGGTAGTTTACATTTCTGGTACACTGTAGCCAAAACTAACAGAACACCACCTTTATTAGACAAATATTAACAGCTGAATGTAAAAATCAGCCCTATGCACACTGTTTCATTGGTCACATTCGCAGCAGCACAGACACTGCAAAAGGATTAGCGAGATGCTCGAGGGCCTGGATTTCATACCTCAAGCCAAACTGTTATCCAAATATTCACAATTTTCAGCAGGATCAGATGGTTTGTTGTTTTCACATTCAGGGAGCTCCTCAAAGCTGCTATTTGTGTGTGCAGTTGTAACACTGAGCCCTCCATGTCTTCCAGGGATCTCATCGGGTACCACATCTACGGTGCTGCTATTCTGATCCCCTTTTTCATTTGGGATGTCACAATCACTCTCTGAGGTTTCGTCATTGTCTTTCAGGGCCTCGGTTTCAGGTGTTTGTTCGTTCTCTGAGTTTGAGGGATCTGTAGGGTCAGATGGGTCAGGGCTGGAAAGTGGGAACTCTCCCTCAGATAAACCTTTGAGCTCTGCTCCAGCCACCATGTTCTGCTCTCCTTTTTTCCCTTCCAGTTCTGCAACTGCCTGCTCTGTCAGTTTAATTATCTGACTTCCGAGCTTGTTTATTTCTTCTTCCTTGGAACGTAGCTGGGGTAATGAAGGGAAAAAATGTTTATTCTGGTTTCTGTTACTTAAGTTTGTTCCCTCTGGAGCCAGGGACTCACTTACAACAGCACAAGTTGCATCACATTCTCCCTTCTGTTCTGCTGAAAGAGAAATGGAACAGTGAGATGCTCTAGTCAGTCACAGGCATTTATTATATATCTGACCTGAAGACCATCACCACCAGTGGCAGACCACAGAGATGATTACCTCAGTAAGGAACTGCCAACAGAGATTCCCTATCCCATTCTAGGCCCATTTCTCAGATCATAAGCAATCAGTGTAAGTTTCTTGCTGGTCCTCTCCTTGTTTTAGAGCCTGTCTTTCACCAACACCGACAACTCTGAAAGAGTCATAGTTGATACCACACTGTAGAACAGCAGGATCAGGCAAAGTTTTTCAAAGGAATATGAACTCTAAGCAAGGCATTCAGCTACAGAATTTTTTGGCATAGCTTAACATTAATCCCCACATCACTACGATTTTCAGTGGTTAACACAAGCTCCATTTATTTTGAGCTTTTCACAGGCTTTCATCCAATAAGGAAGTTTCTTTACTGGTCCTGCAACATTTCTTCTAACATAAAAGATTATTCTAATTTGGGTAACAGCAGAAAACAAAGCAGCAGTGGACGAATTCCAAATATACCATTATAACAAAAGGCAAACACTGAACCAAGTGTCAGAATAGAGAAACCAGCGAAGTGTAAACAAACAGCTTTGTGAAAGAGAGCGGATTTGTCCCCATCTCAGTTAAGGACAAAAAGCCTCATCGAAAGCAAGCTCGCGAAGTCTAGTAAGAAAAATTAGGAAATGCCAGACGTACGGCTGTGCTGACAGCTTAAAATGACTCTTGTCATGCAGATGCATTACCTCTTCATATATGAGCATTTACTCTCTTTCTCTGTCAGGAATCCTGCCTCATGCAATGTATGGGATAGCATGGCTGTAGGGAAGGAGCAGAGCTACACAATATAGGAGCCTACTGTCTTTGTCAGACCCATCTCATGCATAATTTGGGAGCTGATGTGTGAGCAAGACAAGGGTTGGTATGAAGGGAACAGATGCTACCACGTAGGAATCCAGGAACGCTACTCTGAAGAGATGGAATTTAAGTTGTGGAAAAGGGAGGGATAAATAAACTTTCAAAAGGTGATCACCCACTGGATCTAATCCTCATTATCAGAGCACTCAGATGGAAACCTAGGAGCTTGATTTGCAGCAGTGCTCTGCTCATGTTATGTATCTGATCATACACACCCAAAGTGCTCCAGAAAGCCAAAAGTTGTATACTTCAAATCTGCATTCAAAATTAGTAGGGACTCTACCTTATTGTGTGCCTCAGTTTCCTCACTCTATAGCGGTATAACACCATCCCTTCACCTTCCTGCAATATTCTAAAGATAAATGGTTTCAAAGCACTGTATCACCACAGAAAAGGTCTTAGAAAAATAGTACTTCTGTCTTCAGGGAATGCTTGAAATAGCACACAGGCAATACAGCAGGAACAATGTGTTCAACAATGAAGAGGAAAAACCCAAATAGCTGTTCATTAGCAGCTGTGACGCTCAAGTACAATCTATCCCACGACACTATCCATCCTGTGCACTGGGTAAAGGGAGATTTGGTGGCACAAGACAGTCTTTAATTTATGGATTGCACTATGGCATTATGCCTTTTCACACAGGAACTGCACAGTACATCCCACAGACTTCCACCATCCAGCGAAACTGTAGCAATGATAACATGTACAATTGAAAACAGGCCTTGATGAGACCAGGGTAAGCAGATAGATTAGATAAAAAAAGCCTGAAAACGCCCTCTGATTATTATTAGATCTAGCTAGAGCAACATTTGATGTATTACAGAAAGCTCTGATAAGAATGTATGTTCCTAAAAAAGCTAAAAACATTCCCGGGGCCAAATATCAATGGTACTATTTAAAGGACCATAGCTGACCAACATGACATCAGGACTAGTATTTAAAGATCACTATTCTGCTTATCAACTGTTTTCACACAACTGATCATTCAACTAATAGAAGAATAAAAGTGAGTTTGTTTTATTTCAGGATACTTTTAAGCCAAGAGCATACTTGCTGCTAAACTAAGGCAGGTGAATACATTCTTATACTGTTCCCAGCTGCCAAGCTCCTCCAGATTTTGGAGGTACACTATACAGATGAGAAATTGGAATATGCACCAAGCTCCTAAAACTCAGCAGCACAGTCATGTCCCATGCAGAGATGCACAAAAGGTGACCCAGTATCACTGCCATATAGCTGCTGACTGCAGAGGAGCTGTGCCCTACTACCCATCTACTCTAGTCTTCCCATCCCTTGAGAGTCCTCATCTCAGCCTTCCTTTCCTCTGCTCCAGGCTTTGCTCCCTCTAGGTTTACATTATCTTGAAGGAATGGTGCATGCACAGGTTTACCAGTGATGGTGGCACAAAGCTAGCTCAAGAGAATCATTGGGTTGGCTTTTAGCTGATGAGATTTGAAAGTGAATGGTTGAGAATGGGGTGGAAGCTTCAGCCCATCTTCTGAGGGTGGAAAACTTCTCTTCAGATTTCTAATTCCTTTCAATTACAGATATACTAAATGCTTGCACATAAAAAACTCACCAACAAACAAAAAACCCAACCAACCAAACCAAAATACCCACAAAACAACAAAACCAAACCAACAAAAGACCCAAAATGCACAAACCAAACAAACAAAGAAAGAAAGCCCAAACCCAAGCCCCACATGGTCATCAGAATCTAACACAAACAAGTTATTTGGCTGACATTAAAAAAAACCAGCTGAACTAGAAAACACAGCATGGAAAGCTTCAGCCTACAGTTGAAGTTTGGCAGTATTACAAGGCAACAGAAACAGGGTCTGATGAGATTTGACAGGCAGCTTTAATAAAAACTGTAATACCAGCCTCACCTCAGACAAATACGTAAAGGAAAGAGCATAATGCCACCAAGTAAATACTTTCAGTAACTGCAGATTTAATTAAAAATCAATGATTAAGCAAGCAAAAAATGAATATTTATGAGTTGTTACTACTCACCAGAGAACTATTCACTATAGTTTCACATCTTATTTTTAGCAAAAATACCAGCTGATCACGATTATTATAACAAATGATCAGCCTGGCTGTCAAGTTTGATCAGATGATGACATGGATAATGAAGTCAAAATTAAGCCACAATCTATTTAGTTTCAGGATTAACAAATAAACAGTTTATGATACTTCATGGTTAGCTGAGTGAGAACTGGGCATACCAAAATGTTATGCCCATTAAAGAGCTTATCCAAATGCCGATAGGTAAGCATAATAATCCATCTCCATCCATTATGAAAAACTAAGGAAAAAAATCAAGGTTATCAGCAAAACAATATCTGCTCCTACTGTCAAATAAAGTTAAGCTTGACTTTGGAGAGATGTTAAAGCTTGCTTAACATGGATGGATTTTTAGCAAAACACGTGCAAGAGTACAAAAAAAGCAGTCAATTTCTCTGGGAAAACAAGTCAGGTATTTCAATTTACTTGGGTGCAGTCATGAAGCCATTCATCTAGATATCAGCTATAATGTAGTAAAGTGCTAAACCAGTTACATAGACTGCTTCCCTACTGTGCATTTTAACTGAGGTAAAAAGAGCAGGAGGCAGTTAACTGTAACATAGATGGCATGAATAACTCCTCACAGTATAAAGTTATACGGCAGGAAAACTCCTTGAGGTGTAAGACCTGCTCCCTCACCCTGTGCAATCTATTCAGCAGTTCGTTTTCAGTCGTTTCTTTGCTATTTGTACTGGGACCATTTAGCCATTTTACTTGTGGATGGTTTACTCAATCTCTGTGAGCACTGAAACTTTGCCTTCTGCTAACCCAGCATGAAAATTTATTCCTTTTTTATTTGGAAAGAAATAAGTGCTCAGCTCTCATCATGTTCCCCACATTCCAGGTGCTCACCTTGTACTTCAGTTTTCAGTGGCTTATCAGTGAACGCTAACAATGGTGACCTGGACCGCTGTGTGACAGGCAAGGCTGGGTCACTGAATGTTATAGTATCCTTTCCACCTGAAACAATCCAAGTGTTAGAACCGTTAATTCACCAAATACATCCACTGCGCACTAATAATATTCAAACATATCTTGTAATATTTTTGCAATGCTATGGAAAATACAGAACAGTAAAAGCATCTCAAATGATCCTTCACCGGTATGGAAAAAATGCATGTTCCAGCTCCAGTACAGAGTAAGTCAAATACAGGAAGGGTGCATGTTTTTACTCTCCGTCCTGAGTAAAGGACAGATTTTGAAAGACAACCAGGTGCTGTATGCAGCAAGTTGTATTGGCAATTAGCATTCAATCCAGAATATTAATAATCAGATCATACCAGAAGTTTTACAAAGAGCAATGGATCATTTGCATGCTATTAACCAGCAAGCGTTCAGCACTGACTCTTTACTCTCTATTACTGCGCCTCAATGATCAACCTGCTTGTATCACATATGTAGTTGTACGCTACAGACTCACTCATATATTATCTTATAATGCTTACAAAAAATAAAAATATGAAAAGCTTGGCATAACTAAGTACTGAGGGAGTAAGGGATTTCAATCCGAAAATTCCAAAAACATTTCTGAGCATTTTCATTTGAAACCAAATGGGAAAGGGCAATTTTCCAGTTCTTTTGCAGACAAAATAGTGCAAGAAACTCTTCAGCTGAGAACTCTGCTGTAGCTGCCTAAACTTTACATATTTTAGCAATACAGAAAGCAACACCTGCAGATGCTTCAGGAAGTCCTCTGCTATTCACGATGCTCATGTTTTTAGTGACTGACACTACCTTAAACCTAGAGGGGAAATGGCAGGAAATGTGCAAGATCAGCTAAGCGTGGTGTTTGTGTGGCCTCCAGAACAACTGCCAGCCAGTAAGTAATGGCTGGGGAGGCAGCAAGCTACTGCTCTATTTATCTCCATAAGAATGGACATTTATGTAACAACCACTTCTCCCCTCTAAATCTGCTTGTACGTTTCACCTTAAGGCAACATCCTAAATCTAACCACCCATCCAAGACAAAGACTTTCAAAAGAGCACCAGATCAGGAGATACCCAGAATAAATCCAGCTCTGAGAAAGTTCTGGTACCTCCTAAGAAATAATGAAAGTTAAGCGGTTCCCATGGAGTCTGAACTGGACCACCCCATTCCCTAACTGCTTTTGAAAGCACTGGCTGTAAACACCTTCCTTGATCCTGACGTAATAAATGACATTCTTATATCCTTAACATGTCGGGGTATATACCATAACAATATAAATGCAATTAATGCTTTTGAAAAGTGGATCTTGTCAAGCTTTGATCTCCCTGCCAAGTATGCATCAGAATTCTGCCTTCACCATAGCAAGTAATAAACAATAATATTAACTAACAGCAAAATGGAGAACCCCCTCTGTAAGGCAAAATTAATTAAAACGGGGAAAAAAAAAAGCAAACCCAATCCGATGGCGATTTCAAAATGCAAAAGCCCAGAGGAATGCACTGCAACAGGGGAGGAATTTTGTGTTGGAAGAAGATGTAAATCATTCAGGGAACTAGTGGTATGAAAACATCCTATAGGTATTCATACAAAGTCAAGAGTGGCTATATACCCAAAAAGATACAAATTAATGCAACAGAGAAAGTCAAATTAAAAAAGATTAATTATGAATAAAAAAAAAGGCAGAGGGAGCTTTAACAGAAAAGTAGAAAAGTAGCAAGCAAAGGCTTTTTCTTTTGGTTTTGAATTAAAAAAGTACAGCCTGAGCTGAAGTCCCAAAGGCTGCAAGACAAGCTTCAAAAAAGAAACTTCTTGACTTTCAGCCAGCATTTACACAGTACACAGATTTACTTCCACATTTTAGTCGGAAAACCAACTTGGCTACAGAAAATAATGCTAAGCTCAGTATCCACACATCTAAGCAACAGATGTGGCACAAAGAGTCTGATGCATATTTAATTACTAACAGTGACTCACACCCATTCATAAAGGAGGGTATTGCTGCACTATATTCCTTGAATCATGGTCTGAAGTTGGATTACACACAGGGAATTTCCATTAGCTGCCGTGTAAACTCGATTTCATAACTTATACAGCCTTATGTTCCTCTATTTAATGAATTTTTCAAGGACTTTAGTGAAAAGCATACAGATCTCAATATATATATAAACAAACAAATCAGTTCTCAGTAGTAGTAAAATCTTCAGCTTCTTCTCCAGGGTTGGGTAACCTCTCACAGCTTCTGCTGCACCCTGCACCGCTGTAACTGGGTGTACTGCTGGCTATACGCAGCAGCTGCTGAGCCCATTATTTTTCCCTTGCATTTACTTCACACTGATTACTGCAGAGCAAGAGGCAGTGCTGAAACTTTCTTATCATCCCAGACAGAAAAAGCCTGAGTCATGGTTGGCTCTTTTCTTAACTTTTTTTCTTTTTCAGTGGAAATCTCGAATTTTCAGGAAAGGACAGATTCAAAAATACAGAGAATTACTTATTGTGAGAGGAATAAGGTGGTGTTTACTATGAGCTACTACTGAATGCACAACGTATTATGTGTGCATATTTGAACTACAATGCACCTAAGACAAAGCAATTAATTAAATGCTTCTGTGAACATCACATTCTCTGCTTCCTTCTCAAGGCAAATGGGCTCCTAAAAAGAAAATCAGAGCCAAATCTATGCCCCAGTTTGCTTTCTTTTCAGCGATGAGCCTCACAAGAGATTTGTTTAATTAAAGCCCATTTTCCAGACAGGGGAAGCTACAGTTTGTGTTAGTTAGAACTTCTGCAGAAAATGAACTATGCTACCAGCTCCACCTTTCAAAAGTTAAATATGCAGCCTTGATTTAGCTTCCCCATATTTCATTCATGCACTGTTCAAAAAGCAGATGACAAATATGACACCTAACAAAAAAACTAGAAGCGGCCAAGCTCTTTCTTTAATAGGATAAAGTTTATTAACATGGTTTATTAACACCATTTGGAAGATACTAATATCATGGTGACAGCAGATGTTACAAATGTTATATGGACAATGATGCTTAAGTAGGAACATTAACTTCAGATTAAACCCCTGCAATTTATAATACGTGTTTCTTTTTGTGCTAGACTGAACATCAGCTTTCAGCTCCATAATTTTTCCAATGAAAAAAAGTTCCAATTCTCAAGCAAATAATACTTTTTTTCTCTGGATTTAAGACTGACTAGGCTGAGATACTCCCCATGTTCTGCCCCTCCACGGAGCCAACATTCAGCTGCAGAGTCCCCTGTGGTAGCTCCCACACTATTTGCTGCATGCTGCCATTCTGTGTAGTGGAAGCTTTTCATGCTCTGAAAAGAAAACTGGTGACCCCCCAGGTGTTGCAAGGCTGTTTCTGACCACCTTGGGACTATGGTGCACTTGGAAACAAAAGTGCACTCTTTATTTAAAAGGCAAGCATCAACTCAACAAACCTTGGGTCTCAACAGAACTTGCAATCCAGCGTAAAATTCCTTTACCACTATTTAACATTGTCCTTTCTTACTGTATTTCTCAATTTAAAGGAATTGTCAGTCTCTATTTCTCTTGTGGTCATCTAACTCACTTGACCGAACACCCTAACCTGCTGGATATAAAAATGTTCAGGTAACATTTCTGTTTATTTCCATGCAGTGACAATATTTAACGTACTGCTAAAATCAGTTACTAAAAATATATTTTAAGCAGAACGTACTCCCAAATCCCACTGTGATATTGTAGCTCAGGCCTTCAGGCAGCAAAAGAAAGGAAGGAAAGAGACAGTTGTTATTGTACAAACATTCATTTGATGTCTTACCTACATAGAACAACAACAGTGCAAGAAGTTCCCACTGTCCCTTTGTTTTAATATATTTTGCACAGATTAGAAACCCTGCATTTATCAGTGTATGAATTTCATTGCAATTTTTTAAAAACAAACAAAACCCAAACAAACAAACAAAAAACCCAACCAAACAAAACCTACAGTAGCTTATACTGGTGAGTTTGTGAGACACATCTGTATTAATGGACAAAACCACATTAGCAGGGTCTTAGAGAAATAGTTCACCTGCATCTTTTGGAGAGCGTGGGGAGGGACAAATGCACTAAGTACACTACGTATGGTTAAGTGACTAACTGAAGAGTAATCAACAAATTTGGGACCTTCAGTTCTGGAAAACATCAAGAAGAGAGCCAGTTCCAGAAAGGTGATTGCAAGCTAAAGGGGAAATACACCACATCAGGCCAAACAGCTGAACACTGCAGGTTTGTCACAAGGTGACTTCAGCTTTGTCAAATGTTTTCTTCTAGATGGAAAGGTTAGGTGGGAAAAAAATAGAGCCCAAAAGACAGAAGCCTAAACCACACTACCCCTCTCCCCCAGCAGCACTGACAGGAAGCTGTAAACAACAAAGCCTAATGATGCAAACACCAGCAATGGAGTAGCATAATTTACAGTGGTTAAAGAAGACACAATCAGGTATAATGGGAAGAAAAGAAGCAAAAAGTAAATGTAAATTAAATATTGCACATTTTCCTAACAGTGAGGTCTATTAGGGAAATAGATTTATCTCCCATTACTTGAGTAATTCAAAACCAAATACAATACTTAAGATGCTACAGGGAATAAGCCAGTTCTAGAGAGATGGACTAGAAAATTTACGATCATTTACATTTCAATTTCTTAGAGTTTATGATTTTACAGAAAAAAAAGCATTAAAAATACAGTGATAGAATCCGTGGAAGTTGCAAGAAGTAAAAAATAAATAAATACAACTTGTTGAAAAACATAATGGCCAATATCCTGTGTATCTTTTAGACAATGTTTCAATAAAATGGTTCCCTTTTGGTTTTTGCCTGCAGACTATGGAGACAACTCAATTATTTCCAGTATTTAAATTTATTTGTTTCCAGTATAGATATTTGACTTCGAGTTTAAAAGAGTCCTGTGATTTCTGGTTTCAACTTCACATTTATTAGGAGTTTCTGATTTTGAAAATGTGCTGAACAGCACATTCACAAAATAACAGTCATTTAGAAAAATACAGCCAAGGTTTTTTCAATGCAAATATACCATTGAAACTAAATAATGCAAGCAGTTCCCTTGAATTTGTACTAACCTGGAAGACTCCATAAGCCAGCAATTTCCAAAGTTCTTAATTTCTTTTCTAGTTCTGCCACTCGATTACCTAGAATTCTTGGAAAAAGAAAACAAAACCAAAAGCCAGGGACAGTCAGCTGAGAGAAGTTTCCTTCTTATACTAAGGTAACCAAAGCCCAATTGCTTACATGACAACAGCTGAATTTTTAACTTGTTATTTCACAAGTACACTAAACCCATACACGGTCATCTCTCTTCACTAATGGCAATGGGCAACCTTTCCCAGAGTTAAAAGAAAATGAAATACAGTTATCTAATCTATCCCCTGGCTTTAAAAAATAAAGAAGGTCTGGGACGTACTGGACATTCAACCTTTGTCCTTTGGTAAAGATGAAGAGTAGCAACTCACAATGTATCTACTTCCTCACCTGGAAATATCTCTTCCCAGTTATTTTTACTTTCTCTTACAGCAAAAAGCAGAAGATAAAAGCTATGCAGACAAAATACAGAAAACTCAAGACAACATTTAGATTGATTCTGAAATTCTAAGACACAATTTTGGCATAGTCCTGTATTCACAGAGGTTTCTCTATCACTAAGATTGCTTAAAATGGCAAGGAATATCTTTTCCACTACATTATTTCTTTTTGTGCTGAACTCTGTTTTCTACTTCACTAAAAAGCTTCAAGCTCTTTAGTGCCTTTATCACCCACTCTTACTTTTCACTGCATTTCTTGGGTCATCTCTTCTTTTGTGTCTGATTCCTACAAAATGCTATTCACAGCTAGCTATCCTGCAGGATTTAACTTTTAGTCTTAATTCTCTCCCCAGATCAAATAAGAGATTTCTATCTTGCAAAGAAAGCTCTTTTTTCCAATGATTTTTTTGAAAGTGTTTCTCTCACAGGCACAGCAAGTCTCCTGGAGTCAAAAGTCTTCAAATAAATCCCAAACAATACTCAATAGAGTGAGAAACCTGGATGAGGCAGCAATTCTGAACATGAAAGCAGAGATAATAGACAGAGAGTTTTACTCATCAAATTACAGCAACAGGATAAGTCAGTTAAATTTGAACTGAATGCTGAGAAGCAGCATATCACAACACAGCTAGGCAACAGCATCTTCCCAGGCTCACCTGCGCTGTGCAATACTGCACTGCGTGCTCTCCAATGAGGGTTTTATGCTGCAGACATTTGAGCATACTGGGAACGTCATTACTGACAAGATGGCAAAATCTGGGAAGGACATGAAGAATAGCAAACCCAGCAAATATCAAAAGGGCTAGAAAAACTGATTAACTGATTAACTGATTAAAATCTCTACAGTGAGGGCTCTGCAGTGACACTATAAAACCATGAAAGTATTTTAAAGATTACAAAAATATCAACATGAGAGAGAGAATGGAAAAGAGGAACAGAAAGCTTTTAATAGCTATCAAAGAAAGCACTGACAGGTACAAGGGTGTATATCAACTAACAAACAAACAATCCATCACATTTACAAGTAAAGGAAAGAAGACATTTGAGAGCAGTTATGTTTATTTCCCCATTGAAACTCAGTAATCAAATAGGTTACCAAGGTTATGATGGATCTGTTACTGCCTTCTCCAATGACAATTAGAATTGTTCAAGTCTAGGTTTCACTTTCAGAATGCTTTCATCGTTAAGAGACTCAGCCTTAACAACTCTATTTTCATATCCCAGTGCACGCCAGACATCCAGCAACTGTGCCCTGCAGTACAAATGTGATAGAGAAAGACACAGAGCAACTTTCAAGAAGCTCTACTGGGAGCCCACTCCTATCTTTGTGTCTAAGGTCCTACCAAGGTTCAGCTAAAGAACATGGAGTTCCCCTGACTTAGAGGGGCAGGAAACAGACAGAGATTCCATGTCATATTAGCTTATCGAGGGAGATGACAAAACAATGTTGATTTGGCTAATGACTGTCACCACAAATGGGTCACAAGTTTAGTACTTATGCCAGGAAAAGAAAAAATCCTTATTATTTTCATAAGTAGTTCACCAGTAGTTCCAGGACAGAAAACTGTGGAAAGATACTGCCCTCCCTGTCAGCTAGCCTATCACAGAAAGAAACTCAACCCTCTGCATAAAGTTCAGTTATTGCTACTGCTGTTGTTATTCAGACAATAGCAAAGTCACTTTTATTTCTCTTAAATGTTATAATTCATTTATCAGCTGTACCACACAATTACTAAACATTTTGGAGGAAATATATCCTGATAATTCCTACTAGATCCTCAGAAGTGCTGAGCTATTTTTTAACCTTTGTTGCAGGTTCTCACATAGAAGGATCACTCTGCTGCTCTGAACAATGGTTGGCAAAAAGAGAGGACAATGCTTAACCCTATTCCTTTCATACAGGAAGAGAGCAAAATACATTCAGTGATGTGTATGATTCTAGTTTGCTTCAAGCCACATTATCTGAAGACAGCTATGGGAGAAATGAATCCTACATAAAGCTAAAAGTTCTTACAGAACCATTTTTTGAAAAACAGATGTGCAAGCAAACCTGAACACCGTGTGGCTTATCCCATTCCTTTCTTTCCCCTGTGACCTCCAGATAATTTGCTATCTCCGTATGTGAAGATGGAGAGAAGCTGTGTGAAGACTGAGCTGCGGTGGCCTGAACAGTAGGTATTTTTAAAGGGACTGAATGGGTTGGTAGCATCAAATTCCCTAATCTATTTTCTTATCTATAGACATAGTGGACCAGATCCTTTGACTAAAGTACAAGGATCATGTTGACAAAGGCACCGACAGCTATTTCTGTGGTTCTCTGGTCGTGTGTCTAATACAACGAGGAAGTTAGTCTAAACCTCCCTCCAGGATAAGGTTTAACCAAAATCTATTTACGTAACAGCAGCAATGCTCTCACCTGAATTTAGAAGCTCCCTGTTGCCTCTTCCATGCTTCCCAACATATATGGCTGTAATCTGAAGGAGCTGTGCTGATTTACAGCACCTGAAATCTATTCACCTCACTTTCAATTTAGATCTTGCTACAGAAGACACACAGACACAATCACCCAGATGTCTGTTAATAGGGTCCATCATGGTCATGTATTTAGTTCTATACATCACATGGAAACATTTACAGACTGACATAATCCTTTTTGTTATTTTGGTCATGACCGAGCTCGCCCATGTTAGAGCTGTTAAAATCAGTCCAACATGTCCAAGTAGCAGAACAGCTTCTACTGCTTCTACTGCAATTTCATCTGGCTTACATGGGTTCTGGCTATTTCAGGAATAAACTGCACTAAAAAGAACATCTAATAAACTGTTTACTGCTGGCAGAAGACAAAAGATTTTTATCCACTTGCTAGGCAGGGTTAGGACTGTTTATTTTTGCATTTCTGTAACTATTTAATCTTGCAACACATTACTGCATAGAGAACTCATTTACAACTGCCTTTTCAAATTAAGCTACTGTGCTTGTGAGGAGAAACATAGGATGTTACTTAAACTTAGCAGTACTGGCTACCAATCACCTGGGGAAAATGACCCGTTTTCTTCCCAAACAACTTTGTTCTTCTTAAAAGTGGGGCTAGAAAAATAAAGGCTGGATTTAGCCTACTTGTTCCTAGGCACATACTCCCACAGCTCCTTTTATCATGGCACATATTTAGAAAAGCGACAGTAATAATAGTGTGTCTGTTCCAAGACCAAGTGGCAACGGATGTTTTTAACAACAGTATAACATCAGAAAGTCAACTTCAACAGTACATCCAAATTCTGAACTACATTTTAAAAATCCACTATCTTGTTATTGCTTCGGTTAATCAGAAAACAAATCTACCATTCTGCTATTGTAAATTTACACAGCCATCTCTCAATCTGCAAGCAACAAAAGAGGTTTTAGTTTTACAGTAGGTTAACTGTTTGGAGGAGAGTAAATTCATCAGTCTGAAAAGTCTCATTTAATGATAACAGAATCACTAACAGGTCAATTATTCATCAAATATCAAACTCAGAATTACCCTGAATGAAACAACTACTGCAAAACCTCACATTCTTCATCCAGTAAATCTCACTTTCTTTGAACAACAAACTCAAAGAGCAACCATGTCCTCCAAACATGCTCTTTGTGCAGGCAAAGCCAGGCAAACAGGACAGACGGGTGAAGGAGAAGCTTCTTCTACCTTCCAATTTATGTAAAACCTTTTGTCACTACAATTCTCCCTAGCGCCATATATTTCTCAACTTCCTGCTTTGGAGAATGGAGAAATATCTTCTACAAAAGAATGCATCTTCTACTAGTTCCAGTTTATGGATCTGTTTTATTTGTGCACTCGGACAGATGGGCAGTTTCTTTTCAGAAACCAGCAGTCTTATCTTGTAACTTCTTGCACGGCAGATAAGTGTCCCCAATAACCAGCTAATGCACCTCAAAAAGGGATGTTTTTCCCTGATGTTCTATCTTGCATTTCCCTTTTTCACTTTAATGTTTTTGTGCCTTAAGTGTTTCTACTTGAAATAGTTCCCATTCCTTCTAGCTTCTTAAAAGTTTCTTTAATCCAGCTAAAGCCAAAGGTGACAAAAAGAATTATTATAACATATAGAAGTGCTGCTGAGGCTCCTCACTCAACTTGCCCAGGACTTATCCTTCTTCCCCTTTCCCCACCCTCTGAAGCATCTTGAACTGAACACAACACTACAGCTCTGAGCACACTCTAGACCTGGGAGAGATGTGGACTGTCACGTCCCTCTAAGACCTGAACTTCTGTTAGGCACAGAATAATAGTTCATGCACACATCCAATCTCTACTCCCATGGCTATGTATGGCCATTTGAGTATGCAGATGAAAGAATTGTATCTCCTTGTGAAGGCTTATCTCAAGAAAACCCACACTCAATAGTTGAGACAGTGGTATCAGAAAGTGAAGCCATCATTGCAGTCATACAGTTGAGAGATACAAAATTAAGAAAGAAGGTTGCTATAGTTATAAGTAAGAGTATGCAAACTAGAACACTGGGTAATTATACAATATGTGGATGTGTCATAGTTTAAGCCTCTAAAACTCACAAAGTTTTACTCCCTCCCTCTTTTTTCTCTTCCCCCAGTCCCCGGGGGGATGGGGAGGAGAATCAAAAAAAAAATGCAACTCGCACAGGTTGAGATAAGAGCAGTTTAGTAACTAAAGTATAACACACATCACTACTGCTACCATCAATAATAATACAAGAGAAATACAAGGAAAAAGAATATAACTGCTCACCAAGCCCGACCCAGCCAGTGCACCCCCCAGCAGCGAACCCCCCACTGCACCACCACACCCTTCCGGGTCTCTGCTCTCTGTCTTCACATCCTGGACATGTCGTGCTGTGGTATGGAATAACCTCTTTGGTCAGTTTGGGTCAGGTGTCCTGTCTCTGCTTCCTCCCGGCTCGCCCTCCTTCCTGGCATAGCATGAGACTCAGAAAGTCCTTGGCCAGACAAAACATTACCAAGCAGTAACTGAAAACACTGGTGTTATCAGCGCTGTTCCCAGGCCCAAAATCAAAAAACACAGTGCTGCACCAGCTACCAAGAAGGAGAATAAACGACTGCTACTGCTGAACCCATGACAGGATGTAAAAGGCTGGTTATACCCGGAATAACAAATAACAAGCAAAAGTTGTTCTCTGAATGTTTTCCTTCTGATGTTACACTAGCAGTGAGAAGGGAGTAAGCAGGTGTTAGACCTTCATTAGCAGTGCTCAGTGCAGGAACTCCTCTTGCATTACATGACACACAGACATGAACTGACTGAGCTGCCATCAGTTAGATACGGGCTACATTTTCACTGCTTTAGTCTCTCGTTAGAAATTTGCTTTCTCATAAGTATTAAGAGTGGCTATAAACTGTTCCTCTAGCTTCTATTGCCACATCACTAAGAATTATGCAATAGAGTCTGCCTAGTATCAGAGTTATCAATTTTCGAAATGAATCATCTATTCTAGTGCAATACAGTTTACTTCGGTGCTACTCCTTCCTTTCATGAAAGATGTCTGCTCATCTCTGCCATCTGGTCCTGATGTGCTTTTGAGAAGCCTCAATAACCTCTGATTACCAGCACTGACTCAGTGGTAAAGAAGTCAAAAAAAAAAAAAAAAAAGAAAAAAGAAAAAATAAATTAAAAAAAAAAAGAAGAAAATTACCCCTGAGCACAGAATCATGAACCCTTCCCTAGCTCTGATTTTCATACACTGCATAAGGACAATAATATCAGAATGCCAGAAAATGTGTCAAAAATGATTACATTCTGCCATGATGGGAGCTGTGCAAGACATGAAGAGTTCTACTGATGAGTAGAACAGCTGAGAGTAAACAAACTCTCCCTGAAAGTTCAGTCCACATTTAAAAATCACACAGTAGCAATCCAACCATGTTTATCTTCTCCAAATTTTGGCAAAGTAACTACAGGAGCAACAGCTATCATTTGTATGACACACAGGCTGCTAGTCTGTGACAAATGTTACACTAAAACCTTTCAGTTCCTTTTCTAGGTGCAACATTTACTGTGCCCGCAGTATTCACTAGCAAACTCCTACAAATTGGTAACAACCAATTACCACATATCGTCTCCTGTTCAAGGGTGTCCCTCCTCCTAGCAGCTTTTCTTTAGCCCTCCCTATGACTACCTGCTGCAAGTCCCCCCTATGTTATTATGGCTTGTCTTAAACCTGAGCAGCAAACCTTGCCCAGTAGACTGCCAACCCCAGACTTTACTCTGAAAATGTAGTTCTTCTCTAAACACATACTTGACCTTAAAAACTAAAGAAACCACCAGTTAACAATGAATTTTCTGTGAAAATGGATCTTCTTTCGCATTTCCTTGAAACTCCCCCAAAACTATGACTTTTCCAGAGCTTGGCAAGTTCTATTTTACTTAGAATTCATGCAACCTACTTGTTGGTTTGCCTTTGGTGTTGTATGACAATGTTTTTCTCATGGATAGTTTCCAGCAATGCAGTGGCCAGTGATTTGAGATCTGAAATGGACTGTGGTGTGGCTGGTAGGCTACATCCATGATCCTCCGACAACAACTCTTGGACTGCAATATTAAAAACACAAATGAGTTTTGTCTTCTCATGTAGAGAGACATGACACAAGCATTCACTTAGCATTAAAGAACTTTCTCATTACTGAAATTAATACAGATATTGTTCCTTTCAATTACAATCAAAAGGAAAAGCTCAGAAATGTAATCTCCAGCTGGCATAAAGACAGTGGCTTTCTAAGCTGATCACTATTCCACAGCAATTGCCAGAACAAATATAGGCAGACATATCTTATGTTAACTCTGCTTTTGGAAAATGATTTTTGTTTAGAAGGAAACAAACTCATTCTTCTACAGGCCTACAGATTAATAAAAATTGGTCATTTCTCTCCCACTTACATTAGAACATCAGCTCACAAAGCAGCTTTTATATTACTTTTAAGAATAATTACATCCTTCAGGTTAAGACTGATGTTAAAATACAGTCAACCATGAACTTTTCCTGTGCAGCTTTTAGAGCCTGTACCTCTCAACTATATCAGACAGTTTGCTAGTATCACTAACTTCTGTAACTAGAATCTGGCTGTGCCTCCTTATGTATATAATATAATTTATCTGTATGTATGAAAGTACATGGAGAAGAGGACAGAAGAGAAGTCAAAAACAGAACAGCAAGTTTTCACCTACCATGACAAATGCTACCGATCTTGTGTGTATGAATACACCAACACCTAACAGTAGGGTGCCAGGTATACAATTTTGCTCAAAGAATTTTCTCTTCCCTTTTCTTTCCTAATCTTGGTATTTTCTTTGAAGGGTGGAAAAAGAGATTACTGCATTTTGCTACCCATGAAGAAACATGGAACAAAAGGCTTCCTTGCAAAACATCAGAATGTGAAAGCTTCTAAAAACAGTAACAGAAAACCTGACTTAGGGCCCACCCTCTGCCACCTAGTCTGTGAATTGACTAGGAATACAAGTTGTGATTACCATACTTAGCAGAGCAAATTGATGAATAAACAAGTGATTTGTCAGGGTAAAGTTGCAGAAAGGTTTAGAGATTTAAAAAAAGATAAGACTGACAGGGGAGAGAATTAATGACAAAAGAGTAACAAAAGGAGCAGCAGCACTGAAGAAGCAAATTTCATATTGTCAAGTCAACTGAGAAAAGGACAAAAAATTAACACATAATAATAAACAGGAAAGAGAAGAAAGATTTTGGTTTGGCTGGTAAGGAAAGGGTTACTGAAATTAAGAGGTAAGACAGAAGGAGGAAGGATTTCAGTGGGATGAGCAACACCATGCTGCATTGATGTAATACCTTGCTTTGCAGACAGGACTCCAGTCAGAGCACTGCTACTGGATCTACCATGAGTCTTTGAATTCTTTCGTCTCTCTAGTGCAGTCTAAGGAAACAACAAACATCTTGTTTAGAAAAACAGCAGCCAACAAACCCTTTCATTAAGAGTAAAGAAACTGGAACTTTGTATTTTGGTCTCAAAACAACTCTGCAGGTCCTAGAGCAGAGTAACTCTGCAGTTACCCATAGTAACTCATGGGAATGTGATCACTGGAGTAGTACTGTCCAGCCGGAACAGTCTTCACAATGTTACAAAGACTCATTCTATCTCACTGCTCTTTACTGTAGTCTCTCCCACTCACAACCCTAATACATTTTTAAGACTTGCCTACTGTTTAATTGTCTGAGTGTCAGTGAATATACTGCAGTATCCTGCAGAGAATATCAGTTGGGAACAAAATTTCCCAGCATTTCTTTGAATAGGCTTCAAAGGGAAAGCTCAGGCTCCTCTATCAGTTTCTAGAAGCCCTTTTACTAGCAAATACTGACTTTCAGGAATTAGCAGCAGAATGATCCTGCTACCGAAGTCCAGCTCTTCCAAAACAATTGCAGTTCTGTGAAACTGAGTCCACCAAGATGCTCACTTCTCACCAATAAACTAACTCACTCTCCAAGACACCCACATCATAAGTGTGAACAGACACTGAAATTGGTACTTTGAAGAGCTTTGTTCAAGCACAAAAAGCAATTAGTACTGTGACTGTTTCATAGCGACCTAAATGGTCAAGAAGTCCTATTAACAGTCCTGAAACAACCCTTCTCATGCCCTGACAAGCAGCCCCCCCCGCCACACCCCAAAATCACTTGCAGAAGGAAACAGAGTACCTGACTTAAGGAAGAGCAACAGTATTTTCCCGTCAGGATTCAGTCCTGAAGGTTTCATGCCAAACAGCATGTATCTTAACCCAGAAATGGAAGAACAATGAAGACTCAGCAATCATTAAGACATCTGAAGAAATGCGTGACCATTAGGGAACAGGGAAATGATGCCTGCTTGTGACAGCAACACAGCTGCAGTCATTCACCACACACTGCATGAGTTTTTACCTACCATCAGGCTGGAAGGCTGATCACCCTCCTAACAGCAGGAGAGCTTCAACACAGAACTTAAAAATACTTAATTCATTTTTCTAAATAGTCAGTGGGTAGCCTTTTGTACTACATCAGCTAAGAAGCCTACAGGGAAGACTGAGCATGTAATATGTATAGATACTAATATGGTCAGAATGTTAATGGTGGATTTTTCTTTGAAGACACAGTTTTGTTCTTTAAACGTATACGAACATGAGAATGAACAATAACCTCCGTGAACAATGAAGCACAGTTTAGATGATAGACTGAGAGGATCTTACCTTATATTTAGTAATATTAGACTTCAGAAGGTTGACTTCCTCTTGAAGTTGTTTTAATCTTTCTTGAAGATACCTGAAAAAGAAACGTAATCCTTTACTTCATGTTACCTTCAAGTACTGCCTCAAGCACTCCCCTTTACTATTTGGCATGTCCTGTCTTTGAACTACTGAGAGGTTTTTTCCCCTCTGCAGTTCTGTGAGGGATAAAATAACAAAATCTTACTGCTCTTGATCCCATAAAACTTTAAGAAGGGAAACAAATGGCATCAGGAAAGGAGGCTGCTCTTTGGTTCAATTTGTCAAGAATGATGCACAACCATTTTATATCAGTCCTTAGGTTTTGGGGCAGGGAAGCTAAAAGGATGTATTTATGGCTAGATGAAATAGGAAGCATTTAGTCGTGTCCTCTGTACTTGAAGGTTTGTGAGATGGACACATGAAGATTTGTATATATGTCAACACAAGACTCAGCTATGCAGAACATTTGCATTGCAATATCCATCACTTACATGGCACTTCTCATTAGCAATCACAAAGTAGAAAATTTAACAGTATAGTTGAAAAATGGTATAAGTGAAACAGTACAGTTCTTCCTAATAGAGTTTATGCACTTGGATTAGATGGCTATTTCCACATAGGAAAATAGCTTTTTCATGTATAAAGGGTTTATGAAATACTCTCTTTCAGGTAGTGCAACTGCAACTGAATTAGGGTTTGTGAAAATTTAAGTATTTCATAGGAAAAAAAAAAAATCATCTCACTGCCAGGGGAGCAGAAGGCCTTAAATTGATACAGAACTCTGTAGGCCACCAAAACAGAAAAAAACCCTGGAGTTTCTGGAAGGAAGCAATGCATTTCATATTACACTTTCCTATCTGAAGTATAAGTCTATAAATGGAAAGTGTCTTTACAAGATCTATTTCACTTTAAGGCAATTGTTGACATTAAGGGAGGTGTCTGCTATGGCTCTGTCAGTGACACCCCTCTGTCACTGACTCTTAGCAGAGACCATAAACCACATTTTTTTCCCAAGCAAGTGGCAAAAATATCTGTTAACTTTTACTCTTGGATCTATTTGATCTGAAGTTTTGTTGTGACTGACTTCCTGATGCTCCTGTTAAAGCAATACACTGCTTGTTCTAGGGTAACAGTAAGGATTGCAGTGCACTCACCTGTTCTCCATGCACAGAGCATCTATGTCGATGATACGGTTTTCATCCCCTCCTAAGACATGATTAAGTTCTTGGTTTAGTCTGTCAGACTTATCCTGGTAAAAAGAGCGTTCCTCTTTCACATCTTGTAACTCATCCAGTGCAGCCTGAAGATCATATCTCAGAGTCTCAATCTGAGGAAGGAGAGCTGTGTGACTATTTTGACATTTAAACAAACAACTAAATAGCACCCAAACTGAAAACAACAACAAGCACTGCATGACTAAACAGGATTGATACTGGACAGTTAAAAGTCTTTCCAAAGCTCATAGCCCCTGGTACTTCTACTCTATTTTAGTATTATTAGATTAATTTGAAGTTAAGTAACTTTAGCAGTTAAACTTGTTTCACAAAATTTCTAGAAAACAATTAAAATGTAACAGCAAAAGAAACCTTAATCCATACTATGCTTCTGCTACAAACATATGAAGCTGGTTTTAGCATGTAATTTCTAGGAATTGTGGAATGAACTCAACTGAGTAAAAATTTGGCAAATTTGGAGGGTGATAAAAAAGTCTGTAAGGGGGAATATATACTAACGTACTAATTTCAGCAATAAAGTTCCACAGAACAGGAAAAAGAACTATAAAAAGTATAAAATAAGCCACCATGGAGTTGACAGCATAAGCTTTGTTATAGCAAAAAGGTGAAGGACTGCAGCTCCTTCAAGAATAAGGAGCTTCAAACTTCCAAGAGGAAGAAACAGAGAGTATGAGAAATGTCTGCAATGAGTTGAGAAGTCTCCACTGGCACCTAAGAAAACACTGGTAAGTCAGGAAGGAAAATAGAAGACCATGTGAAAAGAGGCCAGATGATGAACAGGGAGAACATGAACTTGAGAACAGAGATACCAGAGGGAATCACACTGGAAGAAGACCAAGTGCAGCCAACAGTCCTTCTGGCAAGCTAAAGTAGCACTACACTTGAGTGAACACTGAAAAACAAGAAATATACCTTCTCCTGGATCACGGAATGGCTTATTCAAGGTGGAACTGGTAGGAATGAATGTGCGAACACAACCCCCAAAATTGTACAGAAAGCTATCTATCAGGATTAGGGAAGCAGTCTGATGAACTGGATGCTGCATGGTATATAGTATTAATATAGATAGGGAAAAGAAGCGTGGTGCAAGAATTTTTCAAAAGACAAATAAATAGCTAAGAGGCAGGAGGAAGAGGAGACTAACAGCACTCTTACAGACAACTTGATTCAGAGAGTATCTTTAGGAGTTGCATCAGCCACCACGTACTGTGTTAAATACTTGCAACAGCTTTCACTAATAAGTCACTTTCATCAACATGCATCAACAATATTCAGTTGTCACAAGTTGTTGCTGCACATTATAAAAAGGGGAGATCCAATAATCTAGAGAAGAAATTCCTGAGAGTAGGAAACGCACCCTAACCATGTATGCATGTTTAAGTTAGTGCTCAATAACAACTATTTCAGTAAAAATCCCGACATTCTCACCACTATTTGCAATGTTAATCAGCTACCGGCCCTATAAACACAATAGAAGCAGTCATTTACTTGTGACCGCACAAGCTCTATAAACACAACAATATATGCCCATTTAGTTATTACTTGCTCTCGAGCCTTCTCCAGTTGTTGAACAAGGTCCTCCCGTTCATGTGCTGCAAAGTGGCGAGCCCCAACTTCATCATCTCCAAGTCTTTGCTTTGCTATAGTCATTCGAAGGAGCTGACATTACAAAAACAGATTTGGTAAGCAAGAGAACACAGGCTATAGCATCACAATACATTTACATTAGCAAGAGCAAAGCTGTTACAGATTTCATCTCTTCTGGGCCAAACAGCTGGTATTATTTAAACCAGAGGGAATTTTCTGAGCTGAAGGCTCAATCTTGTTCCCAGTGAAAACTTCCAAACATGCAAATCATCAGCAGGAGCTGAATTAGACCCTGCAACAATAGTCACCGGAGTACACAAAGATGAAAAACCAAATAAACACCGACACCTGATCAACATTTTCAAGGAGTGACAGGATCTAATCCTGGTCAGACTAAAACTAGAGAATTCTCAGAAAGCCATTTTCAGATGTAAATCTTAAAACCCTGCAGCAGAGACCTCCTAATTAAGAATAAAAAGGCACAAAGTGGCTTTCTCAGCTTCATCTTCTGATACCACTTAAAACCCCACTGTGCCACATCAGTGCAGAATTTGCATTAACAGCTGCTAATACACTTTCTTGTGCATTATTTTTTATCTACTCACAAAAGTTAATTCATTTTAACAAAAAAATAGGCCAACAACAGAAAGACCTGGCCAAATGCTAAACAACTAATGAACTCATGAGCTTTGTGACTGCTGAAAACAGCCTGACTGGAATAAATACACAGTTACATTTGATATCCAAAGCAAAAAGCAACTACCTTTTAAGAATCATGGAGCATTAAAATAAGGCATTCAGCATTTACAGTTGTTTATGCTGAGTAAAACAAGGCAAAAGTGTTGCCTCCCCATGGCCTCATTTGCAGGAGCTTCACAGAGACTAAAGAAACTCACCACAATAACCAGCCTGACCTTCCCCATATCTTTGACTGCACCAAGGAATTAATGTACATCATTATATTGCAGAGTTAGAAAAAAATCAATCTTCTGAAGTAGAAGATTGTACATTAAAATCTATCTTTGGTATTTATGGGATGCCAGTCACCATAGCTGCAATGTGCCAATTAAAATCCTGCTGATGCAAGACAGACTACCAAAATCATCCTTCCCACTTATTTCAGCTCCAGTTCAGTGCAAGTCACTGAAGCTAGTACAACTTGTTCTGATAAGCACTTCACTTGTTCAGGGAAAGCTGTGCCCCCAAAAGTAACTGGTTTTGGCAAACTACATTTCCCTATCCCCACAGGGAAAGTACAGACCGCCGCACAGTTAGTAAGGCTGAATGGATCCTAGGAGATATAATTCCTGTTAATTTCTTTATCAAAATAAGTCAATCAAAAAGGCAACTAGCAAATCCTGGAATGGCTTCATAGCTATGGGACTTCAGCTTTTTTTTAACGCTAAAAGGCTGATGAACAAAAGGTATAGTAATGTGCTTTAATTCAGCTAGATTAATTCAATTTCTAGAACCTCTTGCTAGTGAGAGAGGCAGTAAGAAACAAATGTAAATAACATTTTGAGGACTTAATCTTGTTCAGAAAAACTGGAAATGGGAAAGGGAAATCACACTTTACTAATGCCTCCAACGCCTGCAGCAGAGCAGAACTTCTGCGTACACTTGGCACCAGGCTGCAAACTGGATCAGAGCTGTGACTCATGCACTATGACCAATTCTCCTCCAGCCCAGGAGGGGGTGACGCAGAAGATGCAATTATAACTTCAAGCAATTATTATTTGCAAGGTCGAAGAGTCTGCCAATGAAAGCAGAACTCTCTATTTACTACTGATTTCGAAACAAAAAGAACAATAAGGAAAAAAAAGGTATGAAGTCTTATGAAAAGAATACTTCAGGAATCCAAATTCAGCCAGTAAAAGTAGAATTCTAAACATACATAAAGTAAAATACCAATCCATAAAACAACAGAGCGCTTCTTGCAGACAGTTGGCCAATCAGGGAGTTGACAGGGCAGAACAGGCCAAGTCCTTTAATTCTGCAGTGCGAATGTCTCATGAGGAAGCACCACCTGCTATAAAATTCTCCCCTGAAAATGCTGCGACCCAAAGAGACACTAAGTGTTATGCCAGAGTGTTAAGGGTTTATTTCACATATTAGTGCTTTGTTATAAACTTTATACACCTGCCCTCTGGCTGCTGTGTTTTTATTTCAGTCAGTCAGAAATCACTGAGGAAAAGAATGTTCAAGTTTATTTTGCAGCTAAAGAACAGGTTAACGCTACCCCTCGGGATTCTGTGAACAGCAGCCACAGCAGAGTGGATTTAAATTAATGGCACCTTACCAGAGATAGCTCCTGTTTGTCAAGAACCCATGGATTGTTAACCAAAACAATCCAGTGCTGCAAGCCACTTGTCTTTATTATTTTAATACCACAGCTTTTTCTTAATCAGTGTCCACTAAAATAATGATTTATAAAATAGCAACTCTGTAACAGCCCAACAATGCCCCAAACAGGCTTCACTGCAATAACTGCTGTGCAGGCTAGGAGTCCACAAACAATGCCTGTGCCCAAGCTGTATGTTCCTGACTAGCAATAAAACATGCAGAAGGGAAAGGGAAACAGGCACAACCAGTAAATTCTTTGTGGAAGGCAGAAACCACCGTGCTTAGCCAGTCACTGACAGCAACTGTCTTCACCACGGTGTCTACAAAATCTTAAAAAGTGGACCAGAACTATGCAAATTTGCTACCTTAAGTCCCAGTTCTGCCAAGACATATGCACCACATTGAACATTTCGCACTGCTGCTGCATGAATGATTGTCTGCCTTATAATAACAAACTGTCAGTAACACAGCAGCCATTGTTCCCCATGCACCTTCCTCTTAGCACTGCCCTCAACAGCTTACAAAACCATTTCTTTGTGTGGGTAGGCATTCAAGTGAAGGCAACTGAGTCATCTAGTCTTCCAGAAGCCTCTAGTTGCTCTTATGCTTTCTATTTTTACCCTTTTACAAGAGAGAATTAGATTTCCTAACTATCTTCTCCTAAGTTTCAGTAATTGTTCTCCAAGCACAGCTGCCAGAACATTAGGAAGAAAAAAGGTTTACAAATAACTATCATAAACACAGAATAGTCTTCATGTGTCAGAGCTGATAAGAGATTGTGATCAATCATAAAAATAAATAGTCTTAGGTATCTGTTGGTGGAGCGCTGCAGTCTATTGCTGTATTTCTCAAACTGCAGCAACAAATCCTTCCAGAAACTGCCTGAAGAAGTTTTATTATTTGTGCCAACAGAATTCTAGTTGAAATTAAAGGAAAAAACAATTCAGTTAAGCCAAACACAAGTAATTTGTTATTGCTAACTAATGGCATACTTCATGTGATTCCAACAAGTAAAATGTCACTAGTTTAAGGTCTTCTTGCTAATCCAAGTGACAGTATCCTACTAGCAGCAATCACTAAAGTGGTGAAAAACAAGTCAAGGCATCAAAACATTCCCTTATCGATAGAGCTAATGTGTGATATTTAAAGAGGTTTTTTTCTTTTTTGGTCCTACAAAGCTCTTGCTACCCAGTGACAAAGCCTGTATGAGTCACCCCTGCTCAGACACAGGCAGAATTGTTCATCCATAAGCAGCTTCACTTGCTGCAAAAGCAGCTGTTTGTTCATCTCTTGCCAGAAGTAAGGTTGACGTAGACCAGCTGGGCAGGATGCCCTCCCTC
This sequence comes from Myiopsitta monachus, assembly GCA_017639245.1. NCBI lineage: Eukaryota > Metazoa > Chordata > Aves > Psittaciformes > Psittacidae > Myiopsitta > Myiopsitta monachus. The sequence continues at coordinate 98,104,559 of CM029917.1, read as the reverse complement.
TCTCTGGAAAAAGCAGAGAGAAGAATGCAGGGGGAAAATGTAAGAACAGGCAAATTATTATAGTTCTTTGTTTTTGTATATACCATGCATTATCTGGACTCCAGTGCCTGAAGTAACCCAGCTGCCAGTACAGGAGAACTGATGAGCAGAACAGAATGGCTTCGGGAACAACCCTAGAATTTTATCACGGAAGCTAGGAGGGAGCAAAATCTGACACAGGAGGAGCGTGTTAAATCCCTCAGAGAGATAGCAATGCTTTTTTAGGCACTTCAAAACCCAGCAACCTGACTAAAATAAGCTCTATTTCTCATTTACTAGGAAAGTGAAGAATGTGTTCCAAAAATGAAAATCCTAGTCTAAATTAATCCCTGTCTGATGCAGTCCTTTCCTCCCCCTCTTTATTTAGTGATGCACTATTCTGCACCTTTGGGAAACAGGCATGGTGGGCAGAATACCTCTTTTTGTATTTTTCCATTTGTTGTGAGGATTATGAATTTAAATTCATGCTGAGAATATAGATGTTACAAAGATGACCAGCTAGTATCAAGTGAAACCACAGAGGCAAATCTAAACAAAGCCAGTTCAAGCACAGAAAAGTAGGCTCTGTATCACCTAGATTGTATTGCTATAAGCAACTGAAATAGGTACATAACCTTGATATTTAAATATGCTATAGTTTTACTACCTTTGTGTTCTGTTTGTTAACAAACCCTTGTTATCTGTTCAGGACTGGCTTGGGAAAGGCTGTATGGCATAATATCGGTACTGAAGAACTGCAAGGCATCTGTCTTCTACACTGCAATATAGTTCAAACAATAATATGCAAATGAAAAGAAACACTGAGAAAGTTGGTCTTTGAAGACTTGAGCAAGTGACAGTGAATGCTGTGCATGCTACAAATTCAGGTCTTCCTTGACCCTTTCCCAGCTCCCTACACACCTTCAAGGTAGTCTTTTGTGATGAATAATGAACAGAACTTCATTACCACAATATACTTAAGTTTAAAATCAAATAAATACAATAAAATTTACTTAAATGGAAAAAAAAACCCAACAAAACCCAAACCAAACATCTGAATAATTAAGAGCCGCATCATTTTTATTCACATTTTTAAATCCAGGAACTTTAAACTGTAGTTGAGGGAGAAAAGTTATCATTCATTATTTGTTTCATTTTTTACTTCGTTAACCACCGCGACTCTCAAATTCAATCTCTCACTAGTTTGATCTCTGAATGTACTTTTGCATACAGCTCCAGCTGTGAATGTTACACACATTTGGCTTGAGTTTAAATATTTCAATTAACAGAGACAACAGGAGTTTGATTAATACCAAATGGCAGATTTTGAGCAATGTTCCATATAACTCACTAAATTTAGCAGTAAAATATATTGGTTATGTAAGGGTAATAGGATGAGGGCTTAATACAAAGCTCACTGTATATGTGATCAACTCCTCCATATTTTTGCAGGGAAGAATTATGCCTCCCCTGGTTTTATAATCTACAAAAATCTTGCATTTTCATTGAAAAAAAATAATTATCACATGATGAAGACAACATGCTTATCTTTGTAAGAGGAAATACCACTAATAAACTGCATTAAAAAGAAAGAAAGAATGTCTGAGAGCATTAAAGGAAGGCTAGATACAAAATACATCGTTAAAGACAATGGAGCAAAAGCAGCATACAAAAATAATAAACTGCACTTACTTGTATCCTGTACAAGTTTCTTTTGTTCTACTGTTTTGAGCATTCACTGTAATCAAAGTATTCTAGAAGTTCTGTTACCCATTGTTTCATTTGTTTTCCTAAGAAGTAGATACAAAACTCCAACCCAGTTTGCACATTCCATGCCATTTACTGATAACAAAAGTTATAATACCTTATTATCCCCTTGTACTTCTCCCAGTCTCTGCTGAAGCTCTCTAATCTCTTCTCCAAGATGTTTGTTTCGATCTTGAGCCTCACTCAGTAGTTGAGCAAGATTTGCCTAGAAAATAGTAAATATCAGTCAGAAGTTAGTGCCTATGGAGAGAAGTGTAAGTGGTGATTGAAAAGAAACCTTAGGCTTACTTCTTATCTGCCAACAGTCTTTACTTTTATTGTTGGTGGTACCCAGACTTCATGTTTCATTAGAGAAATAACAACAAAAGTCACCAGGGTTCCTTAAATAGTAGGAAAGACATACAGCATGTGTGCATGCACACTCCCAGAACAGCACACAAACCCCAAACAAGACAAAGGGGAAACATCTATGCTAGTTCTGGTATCTTGGTGTCTTGGCTGGTGGGAAAAGCAAAATACAGAGTACTTTGATAATATTTATATGAAGTTGCCAAAATAACAGTTTTAAACTTGCATATAATTAGACAAAAGCCACAGATGAGAAATAATTATTATATAAGTAAACTCCCATATAGTGCTTAGAGCAGATTCCCAGCCAGTAAAGAGGATGCCAGTCAGAGTCCCTACCCCTGTATGGTGCTGTACCATGGATATCTAGTGGCACAAAGCTTCAGATGTGATCTGACTTGTGATGTTAGCTACTATGCAGATATCCAGAAAAATAAAGGTGAAAGCTAGAGATTAATAAAAAAAAACCCACCCACCCACCCCCCTCCCAAATAATCCAGGTCAAAAGTTGCCATACACATTAACCTACTGAGTTAGGATGGCAAGGGGTCCAGACTATAATTTTACAATTAAATTCCAACAGCTTGATCACTAACAAAAAAACCCCAAATGCAATCTCCTCCTTTCCTATCTATGATATCTGAAAATATCATAGTAAACACTACAGATAAATTGTATTTTATCCTAAAAATATCTCACGAATACACAAACACTGACCCAGCACAGGAAGCGCCTACCACTGATATCTCTTCAGGGAGATAATCACAGTGGCTAATGTGCAGCCTTTCAAGACATTGCCTATGGAGAGCTATGTCTGTCATCCATTGCCATAAATCTGAAGAGTATAAAAATAAATGAAAAAAGAATTTTCAGATCTTCTAAGCATGACTTTGTAAAGCCCCACAAGTGAATATTTCTAAGCTGTGTACTCCCTGGGTTTGAGGCCAATGCATCAACCGATTGTTCCTAGCCCTTTCTTGATATTTTAGGTTCAGTTCTAGATTCCCTTCTTGCTGTGCTTCTCTTTCAACTGCCCCATTTCTCTATTTTGATCTCTCTCTTCCTTTTTCAGTCCTGCCCTTATACCCAGTCATTCTCAGTACCACTTGACAGTCTCATAGGAAGTTTTGTGAGGTTTACATTTAAAATGAGGCATCTAATAGCCATTCCTGCAATTTTTCCCCTTGTTGACTAACAGCTGCTATTTCAACGTCCTGTTTAATAACTGAGAGAACCATTAACATGAATATATTAACATGAATATTAACATGCATATAGCTATGCATGTATCTGGGCATTTGCAAGATGAGACTACTAAACTATTAGACTATAATCAACTAGAACTTTGGTATGCTACTATATGATGGCACTGCCTTCAAATTTCCACTGGCCTAAACCAACAATAGCTTCAAACGTTAAACAGGAAAAATAACTTGAGAAACTGTAATCCTATCTGACAAACAACAAGCCAAATTCACTGCTACAGCTTCTGTACTTCTGGTGCTTCGAGCTCAAAGGCTCAGAAGAAAATAAGGTAAGTTTCCCACAGTTTTGGAAGAGATTAAAGTATTTTTTAAATTCCTGATAAACCTAAAGACTGCAAACAAAAAATTTTGGGAAACAGTGTAATAGCAAAAAATGTAAACAGCCAATTATAGGGCCAAAATTAGGCTGCCTCTAGTTTTGTTTTCACAACAGCAACCATTCAAGCACTGCAAAAGGTTCTTCAAGTGTGCTTTGGTGGACTGAGTTTATTTTTTAGTACATGTTCAACAAAAGTGTAATATTCATATACTGAATCAATCGAGGAGTTTCAGAACACAGTCGATCAATGGTTTTGAGAGGTACTTCTTAATGGCTGTTTAAAAGAAAGAAAACAACCTGTTTGCAGGAAACTGTATTTAAACTGAAGTATCTGTGGCTACTGATCAAATGCCTTTTTGTTAAAAAAAGAAGGCGACTTTCAGTAAAGAAAACTCAGTCAAAAGGAACATGATTTGCATAAACTTCTCTGAAACAATTCAATTTATAAAGTCCTTTTTTATGATGAATTTGAACGACTCTTAATGCAATAGCACATGCAATTTCAACACCTGGGAAGAACTCAAACTCACTAATCAGTGTTTACAGCCATACCACCAGGACTCTAGCAGTCCGTAGTCAAAACCCAGCTCTCAGCAATCACAGGAAAGGCATTACCATGCCTATACTAAATCTTCCTGCTCAGATTTATTTCCTTTAAAACCATTTCTCTGGGATTGAAATTCTATGCTGAATTTTATTTGTCAGTCATATAAATGACTTAATGTGACAAAAACCTTTATACTCGAGATACGGATTTTGGAGGAAACTTTAAACGAAGAATTTTAGATACCAAAAAAAACCCCAACAGCCTCATTCAAGCATTCTAAGAGCATTACAATGAGCTGAGAACAGAATAACTCCTTAATGCAAAGCTTCCATTATACTTCTGTTAAACTAAAACAACCAAGCTATGTCACAGAAGTAGTCTCCAGTAATTATTCATTTCCCTGGCTTAGAGGTTCCATACGACATATAATTTAGATTGCTCCAGGTTTTAAAGGTTTTGGCAAGACCTCCTTAAAGCCCCTGTTTGAATATGGATAGAAGGAGAAATACTGGATTTTCAAAAGTCCTCCAATGGGCTTAAAGGGAACAAACCAAGAAGATATGGTGAACGACACCTGGACTTGGTACCATTTCTTTGGCATATCTAAGAAAACATACCATATGGTTGAAAGATGATAAAACTAACAATGGAGGACTGGCTTCGTGAATCTGTAAGCATGTATTTTTTGAGGAGAGGGGAGCAATCTATGCAAGGAGAATAGTAATTCATTTTTCCACCTGGCAACTTCTTTTCAATATTCATAGAACAAACACAGAATTCACTTAGCCATTCAAGACAAGTTATTTCAGCAGACAATAAAGCCTGTATCATTTACCTGTGCAATAGAGACCAACTGTCTGAAGATCAGCCAAATTCATCTTCTCTAGACTCTACTTCTTCAACAGTTTGATTCTAGTTGAAGCCTTAAAAAGACTCCTGTAACTGTCACAGACTTTACTTCTTTCAGTCACAGTATTCAAAACTAACTCTGAAGTACAGATGAAGAGAGATTTCTGAGCTGTGGGTAGTGGGAGGGAAAGACTCAGAGGTCTACACATTTCTGCTGCTTTATTTTGCCTCTGCAACAACCCACAGCAGTGGAAACTCTTTCTCCTACCCTCTCTCAATGCAACTGTTTGTAATACTAAATAACAGGGCTTCATTGGGGTCTGGTTAACTGCCTGGCATCGCGGTCTTTCTACAGCTCTGTCCACCTCTGGCAATGTTCAGTTTCCAGCAGATATTCTTGAGCATCTGCAGCATGTAAAGCTATTTTTTTTACATCCATCTGTCATGGAAGCTTGCACGTATCATAGAATCACAGAATACCTCAAGTTGCAAGGGACCTGTAAGGATCAGCGAGTTGTGCCCTCTACATGACCAGCTAAAACTAAACCGTATTACTAGGAGGACTGCCTATAGATGCTTCTTGAACTCTGGCAGGCTTGGTGCCATGACCATTTTCCTGGGGAGCCTGTTCCAGTGACCGACCACCCTCTCAGCGAAGCATGACTTGGCACAGTCCAAACCTCCACTGCACCACTACACATAAGAAACTGCACCCATATTGTTTTTCCCACTGACAAAAATCGAGTGCGACCACAGCCAGTGATCCCACCAGAAGCCAAGGAGAAAGAAGAAAAAGGGTGCCAAGTGGGAAAGATATACCTTTATTAAATAAGGGGGAAAAGAACACCATAAATCAGAATATACCAGAGAGTGAAAGATTCAGTGGGATGGAAGCGCAGACCTCACCCTTTTTCAATTAGACTTTGTTAGTTTAGTCTTCTACTTAGACATTTGCAAGCATGTGTTTGGGATGGAAGGTGAAAGAGAACTTTACTTCCAGCTACAGAGGAGCATCTGAAACGACTGATGAAAATACCCACGAATATTTATTAGCATTAGCCAGTGAATACCTGTCAGATAGCAACAGGTCTTTGCTCACTACTGACCAATGACCCAAGACAGGGAAAATAAAAAGTAACTCCAAATAGTCATCCCTGGCATTATGCACTACACTTGAATTTGGTTCCTTTAACAATTTTGCAAATCTAGCTACACATACACACAGTGTTATTTTTCTTCACACCACTTTAAAAATGATGGATAGTAACACAGACTTTAATATAGCTCTCAATTCTCTTGCACATAAATCTCATCTGACATTAAAAAAAAAAGACAGAAAGTTAAAAAAACAGGACTTTCTGCCTTTAGATACTGCCTGAAAAAGTAATTTGGTAACGGAGGAAGAGAAGGAAACTTCCAACATACCTTTCCAGTTTAAAAATACTTTTAAATACAAACAAGCATTTCTATACTGCATTTTACAGTCATTTATTTAAGTTTCTTTCAGCCACACCTTCAAACAAAGAAGAACACCGAATTATAGGGCTGACAGAAAAAAAGTTGGATGAAACATTAAGCACACTTGATGGGTGTGACTGATAGCAAATTTAACTGCAGTTTCTCCTCCAATGCATTCATATGATTGCAATGGCTGAATTAATATGGAAAAACCTGCTTTGCTTACCAACTACCACTGTTCACTTCAAGGTGTAAGAACTGACAACCTTCCCCAGCAATAGGTTCCTTATGATAAAAAGCAAAAATCATTGTATTTTTCTCTTTAAGTTGAAGAACCATGCAGAGAAGACTTCTGAAATCCGGGCATACTGAACAAAATACCCTTAAGCTGGGTCATATTTCCCCCAGAAAAACAACAGCAAAAATCAAAGCTTTCCTAAGCAGTCACTTGACATAAAACATTAGAGGAAGAAGAAAATCCTCTCCTCTGAGTATCTGCCATGCTGAGAACCAGGCAAAAACCCCTTCGCAGAAGTACACCAGCCAAAACCTGACAAGGCTCTGCAAAACAAGACAGACTCACTTGCACACACGTACCTTCAAGGCACTCAGCAATCAGAATTTTTATAGAGCTGATTAATAGAACCAAAAAGCCATTCTAGCAATAGACATATAAAACGGGTGCTTTTCCCTCCCTTTCAATGTGTCTTCAGTGTGTTAGATTAGCAGTGTTGTATGGGACCAAACATCTCCCAGCTGGACCTATGGCATTTGCCGAAGGCTGACAAACAAAAAAAGGTTAACATCAACGACAGACTTCTTTATGAGGCCAGATTTTGCAAAGCAACTTGTTAACATACATTATAAGTAGCTACCGAGGGTGTCAGTATGAACTACGCATATCACGAGAAGAATTACTTGGCAGAAATTCCTTCCCCGTGAAGGTTCAGTAAGGTACTTCAGTCCCCATACTTCCTATAGGCATCAAGTTTTTGTTGACAGCAGAAGAACACAGTCAAAGAGAAACTATTTATTTGTACTTATACAAAGACTACTATACTACAATGGAAGAAAAGACTGTATCACTGGCTTGTTTTATCAGAAATATTTTGCCTGCTTAGAGATCCTAAGGACAACTTAAAAATTTGAGATAATGCACAAAACCAAACAAAATCCCTTAAACATTTAGAGTGTTGTGACTAACAGTGTATTTTTCGACAGTGCTTAGGTGAAGGGGTGTGGACAACTGTCGCTATTCCATTAAGGTAAGACATAGCAAGCACAGAAGAGGTTGTTGTACACATCAGGTCTGAACAGCACTCCAAATTTAAAGAGAGACTATCACACCTAGTCGAATCAGCATTTCTGCTCTCCTAACCTCATGTTTACTGCAGAACCTATGGGCTGAAGAAACAAGTGTCACTTCTCAAAGTATGACTCCTAGTGGCTAAGAAAATCTGTATACTGCTACCTGCTCCTACCAGTGGAACAGCCAATTTCAGTGTGCAACCCATCTCTCCACCATCTATGCTCTCAGAGCAGGCATAGCTTGAAGTCCATGGGAATATTGCTCTCTGATGTGCTCCAAGAGCAAATGATCTCACTGTTTTCCACCTGCTACCTCACATTATGGGAGTCAAACACATGCACCTACAAAGCAGAGCAAAGCACACAGTTCTAAGTTTGGCACATGCATAGTATTTTTCATCTTCAAACCCTCTGAAGAGAGAAGGAAATCACATTAATCTTCACAGCACTCTTGTGAGATAAACACAAAATGATTGCTTACCCTGTAGTGTATTTTATCTGCAGATTTTATCTCATAGGATTCTGAATGCAGCTTTTGTGCCTTAGCACAAGACTAGCAAAACTTCCCAAATTCATTAATTAACAAGAAATAGTCACATTAGCCATTTTTTCTGATGCTGTCAAAAACAGTCATAAGGTAATCCCTGGAGTTTGCTTCACAAGTGAGTTGTGATAGTCGAGTACATTAAGCTACAAGCTCGGAGTGGAAGAGAAAGGATCAAAATGCATCCATTTGCGGTATGTCACAACATTCTCCTGCCTGGAACCTCTGGTCCTTCTGATGTTCTGTTTGCCCCAAAATGCCACACTCATGAACTTACTAGAAGTAGTCAAGCTCTCTAACCAGCATCTCGGTTAAGTGTGTAATACGCCCGTGTGATGCCAATGATCACTGAAGCAGAGTCCTCATCTGAATGAAGCACTTTGGGACACCTACGGAGAACTGTAATAGTGAAGGACCACAGCCTTCAGGAAAGATGAACACAAGTTTCTGATATGACTTTTTGCCTGGCTCGAAGAGTAGCTATTAAGCTGTGCTCTATACTAGGACTATATCATCATTATGTTATAAGGCTCATTATTAAGACCCTCAAAAGAGGGTTCTATGACCATGGGACCCTCTCTAAGGCTCAACAGCTGCCTGGAAGACACAAGATCCATTTGACTACATGAGGTTAAAGTATCTTTGCCAATAGGCCAGCAAACTTCATAAGGAGAGATTTATATTAGAAAATAAGGAGGAGGGAACAAGGAGGCTTGGCATAAAGTAGGCAAGCCAAGAGCCTGGGATGATGGGAAGAGAAGCAACACAGCAATTCACAAAGCAACTGAGCTGAAGTGCAATTCATCTCAGCACAAGCATGTAAAGAAAGAAGTGCCTGTAGAACAGCATTGTGGGGAAAGCTCTCAAGCTTCTACTGTGGAACCAGCACACTTGGATGCCCCTCGCAGGCCTCTCTTCTAACACATGCAGCATGAGGAACAAGCAGCAGCTTGAAGACTGATGCAATTACAGGGTTATGATATCACTGGGATTATGCAGGAACTATGGGATAGCTTACACAAGGGGAGTGCTGTGATTGACGGACAAAGATTTTTTAGGAAGGACAGCAGGAAGGAGAGGAGGGGTGCTGCCCTTTGTGTGAAAGAGTAGCTGGAATGCATGAAGCCCTGCCTTGGGACAGGTCATGAGTCAAATGAAAGCTTCTGGGTCAAAATTACTGGGCAGACCAACATGCATGCTGTTGTACTGGTTATATACTATAAATCTGATCAGGAAGAAGCAGTAGGTAAGTCTTTCTTCATACAACTGGAAGAAGCTTCATGTTCACAGGGCCTGGTCCTCATGAGGGACTTCAGCCACCCCAATTCTGCAGGTATCTGAAAACCACCCCCTCCCCCTTTTCTACTGTGGGAGTGGTCAAATGCTGGAACAGGTTGCCCAGAGAGGCTGTGGAGTCTCCATCCTTGCAGATACTCAACACCTGACTGGAAATGGTCCTGGGAAACCTGCTCTAAGTAGCCCAGTTTGGACAGAAGGATTGGACGAGTTGGTCTCAAAAGCTGCCTTCCCACCTCAACTATTCTGTGATCTTGTGATGTTTAGTTCAGTTTAGTTTAATTCCTCATACATTTGAAATACAAATATAAGCCTTCACCAGTTAACATATGCATTGCGGCTTTATTTTTGACAATCAGCCCCCCTGCAAACCCATTACCTTCAACTGAATGGTCTCACTGAGATCAAATTAAGCAAAACATATTTAGGACTGTGGCGCAGCACGGTCATTTTCCTAAGCATGCATTTTACTTCACTTTTGTTTATTCAAAATATCTCATTTGCATTAAAAGAACTTCCATTTCGTATAGAAGGTCAAAGGATTTACCAATCTGTTATTTCAACAACAGAGTTTCTCCCAAACTGAAGTTATACTGAAAATTTCAGCAATGTAGATGAAAATAATAGCATAAATCAAGCTAAAAATCCCACCTATGATTTTAAGTTTCCCAGCATGTCAACACAGTCCGACAGATATCCACTATCTGTCTGCCAATGTCATTAAAATATTCTGCATCACAGCAAACACATATAAATGCATACCACGGCAGAACGGTAAAATGTCTGTTTATATAGGATGCACAACAGAGGTTCTGTAGATGGAGCAACTCAGAAAGGGGAGTGTCTATTGTTTACCACTCCCAGTGAATTTAAACATCAAAATCAACTCTTCATTATTCCTACCCTCCTGAAACATTTCACCCCTCCATCACCTATCCAAAAATTACCCTATACCTGACACCACAACACATTCTAAAACTACCTTCAACTGCAGCATTTCATTGTCAATGTTTGGTAAGAGGGGCCAGGAAATCGCCTGACAGCTCATAGGCTGTGATAACAACACTACTGGTAAAACACCTACTGGAGGAAAAGAGATTTCAGTAGCACAGTTTCTCATTTCCTGTTCTAGTCAGTTGGCAGATGGTGATACACATGGAGCAATCTTTGGATAGAATCATCCCAGAATTGCTTAGGTTGGAAAAGACCTTCAAGAGCGTTTGAGACTGTCCCGCATGACATCCTTGTCTCTAAGTTGGAGAGACATCTATTTGATAGGTGGACCACTTGGTGGATAAAGAACTGGCCAGATGGCCACATGCAAAGAGTAGTGTTCAATGGCTCAATGTCAGCTGGAGACCAGTAACGAGCGGTGTCCCTCAGGGATCGGTCCTGGGACCGGTCCTCTTCAACATCTTTGTGGGTGACATGGACAGCAGGATTGAGTGCACCCTCAGCGAGTTTGCTGATGACACCAAGCTGTGTGGTTCAGTTGATATGCTGGAGGGAAGGAATGCCATCCAGAGGGTCCTTGACACGCTTGTGAGGTGGGCTGATGCCAACCTGATGAAGTTTAACCATGACAAGTGCAAGGTCCTACATCTGGGTTGGAGCAATCCCAGGCACAGGTACAGGTCGGGCAGAGAAGAGATTCAGAGCAGCCCTGCGCAGAAGGACTTGGGGGCATTAGTTGATGAGAAAATGAACATGATCCGGCAGTGTGCGCTTGCAGACTAGAAAGCCAACCGTATCCTGGGCTGCATCAAAAGGAACGTGACCAGCAGGTTGAGGGAGGTGATCCTGCCTGTCTACCCTGCTCTTGGGAGACCTCACTTGGAGTATTGTGTGCAGTTCTGGTGTCCTCAACATCAAAAGGACATGGAACTGTTGGAACAAGTGCAGAGGAGGGCCACGAGGATGATCAGGGGACTCGAGCACCTCCCATATGAAGATAGGATGAGAAAGTTGGAGCTGTTCAGCCTGGAGAAGGCTGCGTGGAGACCTCCTAGCAGCCTTCCAGTATCTGAAGGGGGGCTATAAGGATGCTGGGGAGGGACTCTTCATTAGGGACTGTGGTGATAGGACAAGGGGTAACGGGTTCAAACTTAAGCAGGGGAAGTTTAGATTGGCTATGAGAGAGAAATTCTTTCTGTAAGGGTGGTGAGGCACTGGAATGGGTTACCCAGGGAACTTGTGAATGCTCCGTCGCTGGCAGTGTTCAAGGCTGGGTTGGACAGAGCCTTGAGTAGCATGGTTTAGTGGGAGGTGTCCCTGCCCATGGCAGGGGTGTTGGAACTAGATGATCTTAAGGTCCTTTCCAACCCTAACTATTCTATGATTCTATCATCGAGTCCAAACAGGTTATGTCAGAAATGGGTACCGCTGTGCACATAGCTTTGAGAGGGATAACACTGCAGAGCACTGCAGGTTGAGACACCTGTAAGTAACATCAATTTTGCAAAAACAGATTCCAAGTTAACTGCTTGCTGATACACAATATGAAAATTCTCTGCCACAAAACAGGGAGAGAAGACACGGTGTGGGAAACAAGATCTTTTAAGAAGTCACAAAGCATAATTTATAATTATGCAGGTGAAAAATGAAGACATAAAGGAGAAGAAAGTAGCTATTCAAACCCACCTATTCAAACTAATCTAAGGTTCTAGATTACAATTTCAACAATAATTTCTCAGTTCTGGTAAAGAAATGTAACAGATAGAAAATTGTTCACCATGTTTTCAGCTCATTTCTGATTGTGAAAACAGCATGTCCTTTTGTGTCCAACAAAATTTATTACAGGATTAGGGTCACTCTTTTTATGAAGTGACTGAGGTCAGAAATTTCTCCCAGCAGGCAACAAGGCTTCCAGGGCAAAAAGGAAATGAAAAAAAATGCAGAGGAGCACAGACAACTTCACTCTTTCTTAGATGATAAAATGCTAAGAAATGTACATACAGTAATAATTGGAAAACATCAGTAACTTGATTTCATTGTTCTTTGATGCATTTCTCAAAGCAAAACTATACTCTTCTTCAGAAAGGCTGCCCTAACTACGCCAGATTATCCATCTTGATGCTGCAGACACACTTCTCAGGAAAATGAAAACTCAAGAAGTGCAATAACAGCCTAAAGTATACATTGTCCTTGAAGGAGACCCATAAACGACCCCATTTGAGAACAAGATTTTCTTTCTGTCACTGTTACCTAGCATGAATACATAACTTCCTCAGGGGGGGGAAAAAAACCAAAACCAAAAAACATCCCTCTTAGTTAGATCATTAAATGGGTTTCCCAGTACTTATCATAGAATCAATCATAGAATGGTTTGGGTTGGAAAGGATGCTAAGATCATCTAGTCCCAACCCCACTGCCATGGGCAGGGATGCCTCACTTACCATGGTAAGATTTGCCAAAAGTTAATATAACCACAGCTGCTGAATTTAGACTAAATTTTGATAGTACTATAGAAACAAGCATCAGATTTATTTGTTTTGAAAGACAGAAAATGAATTCGAACAACATCCATAGGATGGAAAATCTCCCTTCCTAGTTCTCTCTGTGATGACCCCTGTACCGCAATTGTTGGGTTTTTTTTTTTTTTTTGGTTTTAATTGCATACAGGTCCACTTTTATTAGTTAGAATGCATAAACCTATATCTGGTCATAAATTTTTATTGGTTGTTGAAATAACAGGCTTTCAAATAAATTATGCTAAATAATGAGGAAGTTAAATGATTCTACATTGAGCCACTGACTTCTTGGCAGCTATTTGTTTAAGTGCCTGAAGGAGTAATTATATTGCCTTTGAAAGTTAAGTTTAAAACAAGAAAAAAGCTAAGCCCCTAATATGTTAAAAATAGTAAGAACTACATGCAAACTCCCAGGGAAAGGATCATGAGTAAAACTGATCCATAAGAGAATGCAATAACTGTGTTTTAAATATGACTGTAAGACTTTCAGGACTAGCAATTACAGTAATGATTTTTGTTGTTTTGGGCTTTTCCCCTCTCCCTGCTCATACACTGCGTTTTGGGTGCCATTTTTCTCTAAAAATGAAGATAATTTTAAGATGTGACAACCAATACTCCACAACAGGAGGATACTACCTGGATCTCTGAGAACAAAAAAACATACAAGTGAGCAGGCAAAAAGGTTTTTCAGTGAAAGCATAAAATGCAATTACCATTGTTCTTACCATTTATAACTCATAGAGCCCAACTGACCTGAGGGAGTACCTAATGGAAAACAGTACTCACAACAATAAATTAACAATTATGGAATGCAGACAATGCATTCCCAGATTGCTTTTAAGTATGAAAAGTCCTGTCACAAACCCATTCTAGAACTCAATACAAGGAAAAACAATGAGGACAGCAATCTCAAGTGGCTGTACTCTGACCAATTTCAGTCTCAGGTGAACATAAAAGCAACAGCGATACATTCAAATTAATGATAGTTCAGATATTTCAGAGTAAAACATGTTCAGACAAAAGCACAAAAAGCCACAGTTTAAAAACCGAGGCTTTCAAACAGAAATGCTTGATCTTCACCAGAATTCTTAGTTAACATTTTCACACTTTTGTCAAGAACTTCTGCAGCAGATAAATAACGTCAACTGAAAAATAAATCCTACCTGCTTCCTCTTCTCAGGCGGAAGGGATGGATCCCCATCCTACAAATAAATGGACATATTTTATTAGCAGCTTATTTCTAAAGCCAGAAACTGTATTACCTTTCTGGATGAAATTTTAAAATGTATTTAAACTAAAAGCTTTAAAATTATTTCTAAAATACTGCATTTTGATTAGTACCAGTAGTATTAATTTCAACCCAAAAAAGCCCCTAAAGCTGAAGATCTGTTTATATTTCTAGAACAGCAGGTCATTACAAATTTATGTTGCATTATTTTCCATAACGGTACATTAAGTTGCTGTGGAATAATAATACTGCAGTCAGTTTTTAAATAGAATTATGACTGAAACTAATCTCCTCAGATCACGCACTGTCTTTCTGTGTCTTATGTAACAGGCACTACCTCATCAGTGTGGAACAAACGAGTAATAATATGATCACAACTGTACAACTGCAGGACTACTGTAAACAAGCACTTTAACATTTTTACAGCAGTCATTATGGACTTCTTTCCAATTTTGTGAGGTTAACCCATGTCCCCCAGTTATACAGTATTCATAAAGAACAACCTACAATCAGCTCCCGATACTTCTTTTTCAGAGACTGATGTCTTTCCCGCAACTGGTTGGCCATAAGCTTGTACTGGTCTCTTTCTTGTTGACAGGTATCCAGTTCCTTGGATAGGATAAGCAATGCCTCCTTTTTGCTTTCGAGCTTCCTTTTGCACACCAGATACTGCAGAAGAGAAAAAAACCCATGTAATTGTAACAAGCCATTTCAGCTCCAGCCAGTACTGGATTTGAGAGGCTCAAGTATTTGTCCAAAAAGATGAAAGCCTCTCTGCATGAGATCGAAGTCTGCCACAAGTCATCTCTAGCTTATTGATAACAATCACGGGCTAGTTGTATCAGAAGCTGTTGTATCAGAAGACTGAAATCCATTTGTAAGGACTGCTCATCCAAACACCATGAGTTAGAAAAAATCAGCAATTCAAGTTTCTCCTCCTTATTTTCATAAGCATGAGGAATGTATGAAACTTCTCCATTTGACCTGTAGTCCTGGGAAGGCTGCTAGAAGAAAGATTCCTTTGCAAGCTCCCTTTCCTACTTGTGTCCACAATACCTAGATGTTAGTTAGCAACCAGCATTTGCTCCTCACTTCCCTCCTCCTCCTCCCTGCCATGAGCGATGTCCTCTGGGCTCAGACTCCCAGCTGGACAGCGAAACAGGACCATGTTACAGCAGAAGGGGTAGAGCAAGTGACAACTGACCTTGAGTCTGAAACAGTTACAGTGTGGTACACTATTGGCACAGGTAAAAGAAGCTTATTCAGCTGCGATACTATATGCATGTGCTTGTTGAGTCAAAAGAATGGGAAGTAATGCAGGAATATTACAAAAACCTGAATGGAGAGGGAAGGCAGAGGCGAGCCTTCCCCAGCAGCCACCACCTCTTATGCACAGGGCTCACACACAAAGCAAAGCTGAACTTGCAAATCTTAGCTGTTCTGCAGTAGTCTGACCTGCTTCATTGCCTTTCCGCACTGAGAGAAGGAGAGAGTAACATGTATATCATCCTTTCCTGCAGTGGCTGAATGTTACCTATCAGAAGTTTCAGGCAACTTTTTTTCACTTAACATGATGTTCAATCAGCAGATTCTTCTTGCCCATCACTTGACCCTCATGCTAAAGCATATATTTCTATTTCTGATGTTACTCACATAAGACATGGAGCTAAATACTTTCTGAATGTGCACTGCAATAGACCAAATATCACAGCAGTCATGAAAACAATTTATAGTTCCATTATATTCTCCGACAAGAATACTTTGTCATTATAGGCTCTTGTACAAAGCAAGAGCATCAGCACTTCCATAGTGCTCAAGTCACTGCTGTTCTTTGGGACAAAAATCGTTACCTGTATGTACTATTTGCTTGGAACTGACTTTGTAAACAGCAATTTCAAGTCAATGAGAAAGGGAAAAGCAAGTTTGGTATATTAGTACAGCCAATGTTTTCCAAAAATGGTAAATGCTTAGTTGCAAAAAAGCAGGAAGGGAATGAGAAAAGCCATTCCAAGAAGGATTTGAACTCTCAAAAAGGACACTTCCACCTTGGATTAATTTTGTTTCTGGCAATACTGACGTTGAAATCCTGCCATAAATTTTCTGGATTATGATGCCTTGGCATCCACAAAGGCAACTGTACCTATGTACTTATGTCCTTACTGATACTTTATACACGTGTCAAGTCCCTTGATAAAGCACTGAACAGTATCAGACACTAAACTTTAATATTGTCAGCAAGCGATTATAGCGACACAGAACTGTGTCACTATAAACTGCTTTAAATTTGATAAAATAATTCCTTCTCCTACAGTTAAATATTTGCCTCTGACAACTTCTCCTTTTTTTCCAGTTTCATCTCATGTCTTAGTCAATTCTAAATCTTGCCTTCACAAAATTGTTTTTAAATACTAACAATCGGATACAGTAATTGCAAATAAAAAGGAGTAGAAAGAAACCTCATCATCACAAAAACCTACAAACAACAACAGAAAACAACAGCTCAAACCCCTGAACCAAGTAGCCTGTCCTGTTCCTTTAACCACCAGGAAGAATGAAGCCGGCCCATCCAGCCAACACCTACGTGGAGCAGAACAGACTATACAACGTACACAGTGGAGGGAGCAAAGCTAAACATCTCACATTTGGTTACCCACACCACCAGCTCCGAGCCTTGCCACGAGTGCCGGTATATGAAACAGCGCACAAGAGAAATGGAAGCCAACTGGAGCATGTGGATAAGACTATAAAAAACAATATTTGGCAAGCAGGAAATGCAGACCTGGTGCTAAACAAATCTTGCTTCTGCCATGAGTCACAGCCCTCTGCAAAGGACACACTCAAAGCATAAAAGAAGGCTTCACCTTTCACCACAGCACTGGCGAGAGCAAGGGAATTTTTCATTATCTGTTAGGTTGAGGATAATGAACCACAAACAGACAGTTGTGTTCAGGGTCTACATGAAAAGGAATAATGATTTCCTCCTTGTTTAACGTATATTTTAACTTGATCAATTATAAACTCATGATGTGCCATATAGAAGGAATGGGCTTGGCATTTCTCATCAATGTTCTGTTTGGATTTTACTACGAAAATGACCACCTAGAAAAGTTTTTGAAGCCATTTTGCCTTCTGCATATACTGACTTTCCCAAATAAATGGGATAAAAATAGTGCTAATGTTATCTGTTTCCATAGGCTTGGGGTACAAGAAACAATAAAGCCACAGCATTTCTGTGGAATTTGATTATTCAATAGAACTATGTTTCCAATTCCCATTACCATTTTTGAAGGAAAACCAAATTTTACAAAGACAGGTCTCAAAGAGTTTATTCAATATATATGCTGCTGAATGTTAAAATAAATAAATACATAAAAGCATGGATAATGTCCATAAGGTGACCTAACAACTGTTTCACCAGAAATGGATTCTGCTTGAGTCCCATCAACAATTTCTCATATATGGACAAGTAAGTGCAGCATAATTGGTATGCTGTCAAAACGTACATAGGACTTTAACAGCCTTTTTGGAGCAATGCACACAATAAGGAAAATTAACTCACAGAGTCTGAGAAAAAAATATTCAATAGATGCTTCTGGCATTCACATAGAAATTTCTTCCTCTGCAACTGAGAGAAAGCCTATGGCTCATGTACAGTCCATCAGTGAGATAAGCAAGTGAATACTATTATGCACTATAGTTACTTAAAAAAATATTCCTATTGTCTTTTGTTTCTTTTCAATTGATGTTCCAAAATAATATTTGAGTTTAAAAAACAAAGTTAACCAAGAACCACCTGCTATACTTTCAATCTAAAATCTACAGTGTACAACTTCTCATATCTGTCTAGTGACTTTTATCTACCAACTTGCTGTTATCTGCAATAAAGCAAATTATAATTGCTACAAGGAAGAACATGATAATTAAAGGAATATATGTGACATTCTACATTACTGCCTGAACTGCTTTACAGCCAGATGACTACTTTAGTGAAATTGAGTAAGAAGAGACTGACATTACAGGAGAGCGTAACTGCTCCAAGGTGACTCTCTACATCAAACTCTTACTATTTGTCCATTGCTATTTTTAGCGACAAATCTGCATAGATCTCATTAATGACGCTGTAGACATGGTCTAATAATCTGATGAAGCTGGGACAGTCACGGTTTTAGACTTGGGTTGTTTTTTTTAAGCAACAAACACACTGAATTTCTATCACAAAATTTCTCTTAAATTAGTACAAATTACTGGCCTATACCTGGGTATTTAATAGCAGTTAGAAGAAAAATATCTAATTTTCTGAGGGTAAAAGCGGAGATGCTATCTCTATACCATGCTTTGGAATCACTGTGTTCTCTCAACACTCCAGGACCTAGCGTCCTCCCAAATGCTAATGGGCCACCACATTGTACCTAGGCCTGGAAACCTATTATCCACCATGCTCTCACAGAGACCATGAATTCTACTCACCATCTTTGGAACAAGAGATCCAATTACTATTGAACCATCGGCAGCTGTATCAAATTTCTCCTCACTGTACTCTTGGAGGCAATTTTGTTGTGGAAATGACAAACTGAAGAGTCCCAAAATGCATTGCAACATTACTATCCGTGGTGGTTTTTGACTGTGTTTCAGTAATGCTGCTCCCCTTGACTTCAGATTAAACTTCAACTTACCTGAAAGAATCGAGCACTCAAACCCAGAGAAACACACAATTACTGGCCTTTTGCCTGCCATCTCATCTCATGTCCTCATCTCTGATAAAGCCTGAGACAATGCAGCGTCTTTGGTTTTATCCCACAATATTAGCTCTGCATTTCCTGCTGCCCAGGGACAGGCTTCACTAGCTACCTCCTGAAGCACAAAGCAGGCTGGCATCGTTCACTGATGATATAAGTGATAAGCAGGTCCCCAGAACACCACATTTTCTTCACTAGTCATTTAGGAATTACCATCATTTGATTAGTCAAAACAACAATATTTTGCTATGTGGCCCAACCCTTTACAGTTTTGTACTCTGTGCACTGGATTACATTATTAATTTATTTGTGTTTGTTCCTCAACACCCTGCGGGTATCTTAGTCCACCATGGAAACGTGAGAAGCAAAAACTTGTTTTGTGTGAAAGCTCAGCATGCAGGTCTCTGCAGCCCCTCTCCCATAGCTCCTGAGAACTCTGGAGGGCAGTGCCAGTTCTTTTAGTGTTTTCACCTCCTTTTCCAGACAACAAAGGTGTTACAATGCCAACCCAATCACGCAGGGGCCTTAGAGCATACGCTCTACTTTGTTCTTCCCTACAGCCACTGACATCTGCCTGCATTTAGAAAAGCACTGAAATTAGTGGCTCCAAAGCCTCTCAGGTCCCCTCATATAGGTTTGGTGAATTATATTTCATTCTCTGTTTGAAAACACAACGTGACAGAAAGTTAGAGAGATATTACAAACACGAAAATCTCACTATTTGTTTTTCCTCTTCTCTCTTGTCCACATAAAATTGTGCAACCTATAGGAAAAGCATGCTCTGCCAATTACAAGCAGGTTAGGTTTCTCACTCAGAATTCACGTTTGGAACATTCACCTATTCCAACTAGAACTACTGCTCAGCAGTTGAGTGTTGGATAAATAATTCCCAAAAATCCTTTCTCCAAGTTTTAAGTTGGCAATTATTAGGCAAGGGAACTCAAGAGCACAAGCGTGCTCCTTCCCTGTGCAGTGTTGAAGACCAAACATAGTTAATAATAAAGAAATATCCTCTTGAGAATGACGAATTAAATGGAGGCTGAATTTCTTCAAGCTTTTTTTAGGAGGCAAAGTCACATATGAGTGGCTGTAAATAGTATACAGTAAATGTTCTAATGTGTGGGAGGTGACAAGGAAAAAGAAGCAATTTGACATCAGATTTAATTCTAAAAGTTGGCAAATCTGAGAGAGAGAAGCTAGCATAACGGACAGAGGACAACCACTCTAGTCTTATGGGTTTCCTAGGAAACCTTTCTTGCTTCCAGTGAAAATCACCGCCAAAAGTGCACGTTCTCCAAGCAGTATTAAATTAGGACTAGTGCCAATTCTCAATGAAGTGAATGGAAGCACACTCACTGACTTCAGCAGAAAGGAGACCAAACTTGTAGAAGTGAGCTCTCTAAAGCAAGGACAGAGGTAGTCTTGCAGATTATATATACAAGGACATGCAGTGATAGGACAAGAGGGAATGGTTTTAAGGTGACAGAGGGGAGACTTATATTAGATATTAGGAGAAAATTCTTTACTATGCAGCTAGTGAGACACTAGAAGCAGTTGCCCAGAGAAGTTGTGGCTGCCTCATCCCTGGAAGTGTTCAAGGCCAGGCTGGATGGGGCTTTGAGCAAGCTGGTCTAGAGGAGTGTGTCCCTGCCCGTGGCAGGAGGATTGGAACCTACATGATCTTTAAGGTCCCTTCCTACCTAAACCATTCTGTGACTATGTAGAAGTGGTTTTCCCCTACCATACGTGATCTCCCAACACTGTTCACCTCAACGCAGCACCCTAAGATCATGCTACCTAAGATCATTCCTTTCTCCATCACTCATTCTGTCACCATCCTCAGATCATATGATTCCAAGACAGATTACATGGAATTCATGCAAAAACTGAAATCACATTCTCCTCCTCAAATAAATCTTATATATCATGCTTTCCACTAGTATTCATGGGATTTAGTTATGTTTCATTTCCCTTATAAAAGACAGGAAAACTGAGCCACTAAGGAGTTGACTCACACTGAGTTTGTAAATCACAGCTTATCTGTCAGGCTGAGAAGTATGGACATTTAAAAACATTCAAAACCAATCAAAACTCTGCAACCAAGATTTTGGCAACCAATGTTATTTTCAAGAATTCCATTCTCTTCAATAAAGAGTACAGTACAAGCACCTTCCTGTGATTGCTTTCTAGCAGTGCACTCAGCAAACCAACCAGCAACAGTCACACTTTCCTCTTTCCATTCTCTTCCAGGTGGGAGAGGTATTTTGTTTGCATCAAGGATTTATCGTTTTTTTGTGTGTGTGTGCAAATAAGAGACATTCAAAGGCCTGTTCAAAGGAATGGGCTGTAATCGGGATTATATTTTGAGATTTATGACGAACACTTGTTTCTGGAGGAAACAGTTCATTGCAGTCTAGCCAGCAAGAAAGTTCTTGCTATGGCTCAGTTTTATTTGTGTCAAACAAGCAGCTATTGACCAGGTCTTCATCCTACAGCTTTACACAGGCTTTCAAAAATCCTGACCATGAGTCATTATGGGAAGTACATCTCAGATAAAAACCTAAGCAAAAATTACGTGGTAGCCCAACAGAGTACCTTTTATATATATTCATCCACTACCAATATTTGAACTCAGCTGAATAATGGGCAAAAATTATGTAGATTCTCACTCCTGAAGTTTGCTCTTTTGCATTCAATGGAAATAATGATTCCTTGGTCTCCTTCAATGTTTGCTAAGTAGGCTTTGTCCCAGTATTCCTTCCTGCATGTCGTGGTTTAAGCCCCTCACGCAGTTGCTCTCTCACTCTCTCCTCTTTCTTCCCTCAGGCCCTGGGTAATGGGGAGGAGAATCGAAAGAATGCAGCTCCCACAGGTTGAGATAAGAACAGTTTAGTAACTAAGGTGTAACACAAACCACTACTGCTATCACCAATAATAATAATGACAAGAGAAATACAATGAAAGAGAATACAATTGCTCACCACCCAATACCAAGCCCAACCACGCAGTGCACCCCCCCACCCTTCCGGGTCTCTGCTCTCCAGTTTTACATCCTGGACATAACGTGCTGTGGTATGGAATAACCTCTTTGGTCAGTTTGGGTCAGGTGTCCTGTCTCTGTTTCCTCCCGGCTTCCCCTCCTCCCTGGCAGAGCATGAGGCTCAGAAAGTCCTTGGTCAGACCAAAACATTACCAAGCAGTAACTGAAAACACTGGTGTTATCAGCGCTGTTCCCAGGCCCAAAATCAAAAACACAGCGCTGCACCAGCTACCAAGAAGGAGGAAAATGACTGCTGCTGCTGAACCCATGACACTACATCACCCTATTCATTTGGTTTAAAGAATGTTCAAGTACATGTGCTACAAAGATTGTTCAGAGTTCAGGGGACACACTAGACCTGAAATGGATGTGGCTGTAGAATAAGCAGAAAAATACATAAACATGGAGGCAAAAGAACAATCAAGAAAGTTAGTGATGAGCACAATTAAAGCAGAGAAAGAAATGTGAACTGTTCAGCCTGGAGAAGAGAAGACTGTGAAGACCTCATAGCAGTCTTCCAGTATCTGAAGGGGGCCTATAAGGATGCTGGGGAGGGACTATTCATTAGGGACTGTAGTGATACGACAAGGGGTATGGGTTCAAACTTAAACAGGGAAAGTTTAGAGTTTTTTACTGTAAGGGTGGTGAGGCACTGGAATGGGCTGCCCAGGGAAGTTGTGAATACTCCATCCCTGGCGGTGGTCAAGGCCAGGCTGGACAGAGCCTTGGGTGGCATGGTTTAGTGTGAGGTGTCCCTGCCCATGGCAGGGGGGTTGGAACTAGATGATCTTAAGGTCCTATCCAACCCTAACTATTCTATGATTCTATGAAAGGGCACAGAGCAGAAGGCACTGAAATGGAACAAAGTCAAAAGGAAATTAAAAAAAAAAAAGTAAACACAGAAAAAGACTGGAACATGCCAAAAAAACCAAAACAAACCCAAGCATTCTGTTTATCTAATGAAGAATAAAAAGCCAAACTACAAAAATATAAAGCTCTGTGTACAATTGCTTGTGTTTACACATATAAGGACCAAAAATACATCCTACCACTTAACACCTGCAATACCACACTTACAGAAAATATTACAGTTGCTTAGGCAAATACTTCAGTTACTCCTAGATTTCAAACTTGAGGACTGAGCTTGTGGAAATGAAGAAGAACATGACCACAGATCTGAACCCAGCAGCTCTTGGAGATTCTGAACTGCATTCTATGTTTTTCACTGTCCAACATCAGCAATGGAAGAGTGTTTGTTTAGAGCCACCATGTCTTTTCTTGCCTGTGTTATATTTTGAAAGCATTTTGAAATTACAAAATGCATTTTGAACAAAGCTTTAATTATCTGTCAGACACTGAAGCTAAGAGACCTGGAGAAGCTCTGTACTACTGAGGATACAGGAAACTGGAAAAACTTATCACAAGTTACTTCAGAAGTCAGAACCACTTCCTCACAGACCCATTAGGATGTTGCTGTTAACAGGCAAATCACACAAAGTTAATCACAACAGCCAAAGGAAGAGGAAGGCAAAAGAGGAAAGCCTATTCCCTTACAGCACATGCTACAGACTTCACGCAGAAAAACAGGTTGTAAGCCTGCTGTGGGAACAGAGAGAAAGGAAGGAAGAATGAAATGCTAACCACGAGGCGTCCAATTGTTCCTGGGGGAAAAAAAGGAATTATATGTATGCTTAACTATTTGCAATAATGTAGCTTACTGCAGTCATTAAACTTCGCAACTATCAAGAAGCCCCTAAACAAGAAATAAGTACTCAATTTCAGGATTCACTTCTTAGGTTAAATCATATCAAAAGTAAAAGAGTTCCAAATTAATTCCAGATTACTTTTCAAAGCCAAAAATAGGGGCGTTTCCTTTGAACACACCTCATGAATTGCCTCTCTTACCTTTCCCTGCCATGTGACACCACCCACTCCAAAATAAAACTCCATTTGGTAAATGAGATGTCAGATGCAACACTGCACAATCAGGATACTACTACAAGTACACTTTCCATTTTATTGTGGATTGGTCTGTGTGTTTGCAAGCACTGTGTGCACAGGTAGACTCCCATTCAAGCACAGATCTACACGTGTACAAACTCCCACTGAACTTGCCAAGACAAGTGACAGGTTCAGGACCATATATTCTTGCTTCTTTTTGACAGGTCTGGACCTTAAGCCATGCTGACATAACATAACAGAGCCAAAGCTCTCCTGAAACCAGGGGAATTCATCTGTGAACATCACACTCTAGGACAGCAGACTCAGTCTGGCTCATTTAGGCTTATGCCATTTGCACAGAAGTTTTGCTAGCTATAAACAGAAAAATACTAATTTTTATGCATACGCAAAATTAATGCAATACAAAATACAATGTAAAAATCAGCACGCCAACCTACTTCAAACTTTATGGGCTTGCCTATCACACAGGCTTGATGATACCCCTTTAAACTACACTGACCTCAAGTTGTTAGAGTTAGGTAGCTTGTCCTACATGAAAACGTGTACCTGCAGACGCTGTTGATCTTTCATTGTGGATGCAGTAGATAATATCATTTTCTACTCTTATATTATGAAAATCGTCCCCTTATTGAAGCTCAGGGCCACTGCTATTATGGATTTTTCTCACATTATACAAGTAACACCATGGGACTCAAACCCCTTTCATTTCTGATTCAAATGAAGTGAGAAAACAAAGCACATGCCGCAGGAGCAAACTCTTGGGACCAGACCCGTCACTCGCTGCCGGCTGCAGCAGGGCCGCGCTGCTGCTGGACCCCGCTCCCCGCTGGCACCAGGGCCAGGCAGAGGCCTCACCCCATCGCCACAGGCGAGACCCCGGTGACTGCCAGCCAACAGCAGGCTCGGAGCCTAAACGCGATTTCTGGCAGCCACACACTAGTTAACACACACGAGAGGTGCGCAGACCCTTGTCCCCCAGTACCTGCCGCAGTGCGCGGTCGGACCCGGCAGCCTGAGAGTGGTCCGTGGCAGGGCAGCGCCGCAAGGCAGACGTGGCCGTACACCTCAGCCCTGCCAGCCCACAGCTCAACGCCCCGGCGCCCACGGCTCTACCTGCCGCCGGCCCAGCCGCGGGGGTCGGGACCCCTGCGGGCTCCGGTCTGGGGTCCCCTCCCGATGGCTGTGCCGCTGGCCCCACTAGAGTTTCCCCGAGGAGCGGGTCAGCAGCAGGGCCCGCCCGCGCCTCTCCCCTGGCGGCCCCGAGAGGACCGGTGCCCAGGCCGCGCCGCTGGAGGCATGGCACCCTGGCCCGCGGCTGCCGGGACCCCGCCGCCTCACCTCGCTCACCAGCCCCTGCCAGTCGCTCTCGCTGCGGTGGGAGCCCATGGCTCCTGCGGGCCGCGGCGGCATGCAGCGACGAGCTCCTACGCCCGCCCCGGCCTTCCGCCGAGGAGCCTGCGGGGAGAGGCGGGGCCTGCGGCCGCTTGTTCCCGGCCGGCCGGGCCGCTCAGGGGCGTCCCGGGCACGGTTCTGCTGGAGCCGGGCCCGCGGAGGCGCCTCAGCGCTCGGGGGCTATCGCGGCCCTGCCCGCGGAGCGCTGCCGGCGCCCGGGCCGCCTCCACACGGCGACGTTCCCCAGCAGAGGAGGGCCGGGCCGCGCCGTGGTGCCTGGGCAGGTGGGCCGGTGCGCAGGGGACAGCGTGGGTCACAACACGGCAGCGCGGTGCAGCTCCTCGCTGCCAGCGGCACCGGCCTCGGCCTGTGCATGAGTGTCCGGGGTGCGTGGCCCGGAGGAGGGACCATCTTTCTCTAGTGCTTTTCCTAAATAACAGCAGGGCTCTGCTGCAGTCCCAGGGTCTGAACAGCCAGGCATAGCCATGGACCGCTTCATGATGGGACAGGCATCGGGGCTGTACTGCAGCAGAGACTTCAATAAACCTCTTGCAAATTATGTATGCATTGTCTATATAAAGTAAGGCAGAGCAGGAAGACAAAGAGGTAGAAAACCGTATCTCAAAACATGATAAATGCACACTGCCCACTTCGGGCACAGATCTGTGCTGTTACCTAGTTCACAGAGGTGTAAATAATGTAGGACTCGACCTGGCTTCTTCTCATGAGAGCAGATGCTCTTCCATCAGCACTGAAACCGCAGACACTACCCACACAGTGCTCCACACCCTTCCAGGTACCTCTGCTCTAGCTGTATGCTCCACAGCCCTGCAGCCAGAGCTGCTGTGTGGTACAATCCCATGGACCAGGTCTACCTTTAGGCACATCACGTGTGATCTTTGTTGCACTCCTAAGATGGCAAGTGTTCCTACAACTTAAGTTTTCCAGGCAGAGTCCAAGTGTAATTGCATGGAGTATTTGAGCAGTAACCCACAATTACTCTTTGTTTTTAATAACACAGTAAACAGCACAAGGCAGCACGATAAAATATGCATGCCTCATTCCTCACCACAGTTTCCCCACTGTTAACATTTTTTGTGGTTTGGCATCTGGGCACAGTGTCCTTCTGTTCTCTAAAATGGCCGAGAGATCCACCTTTGACAGCTTCGCATCCCTTTGAGCCGGTGATGCCGCGGCCTCACCACTGACAACATTTCTGTTCCAGGTGCTTAATTAATGGCTTGTATGGGAGAAACAGGCCATGTCTAAACCCAGCAGGAGGTCTCTTTGAGTGTAAGGTTATGAAGATTAATAAATGCTTGTGGTTATCTCCATATATATGTATAGAAGTCCTGAACAGCTAGCTTTATATGGAATTTCAGTTTAATAAATACAGAGTTCATACATTTTACCTACAAATTATAAATCAAACTTAGACATTTTCTGCAAATTATCGCCCATTTTCTCCTAAATTAGCTGTTCCTCATCTCTAGGCATTCTGTAACTTTAGTGCTCCACTGAGGATGTTTGTCTTTCCTCTTTATTCATATTTTTCTGCTGTTTACATGTCATGTGTGTGATAGATCACAATTCTGCATGTCCTCACATGCTTCTCAGCAAACCATTGCATCTTGTTTGTACAGGCAAATAGCAAGTAATGAAAATGAAATGAACAAGAACTATAATTTAAACCCACTGATTAAAAGAATCATTAATGATATTAGAAACTCCATCATTTTAACGCTACCGTTAATAGTTGAAGCTATACAACTGCTAGCACAGATGAACCGAATAGATTGTTTTTCCAGTTCTGCTTCTCATTTGCAGAATTTCTCTCCTGTGTTTTCTTCATCTTGTAGTACTTCAGACTCAGAATGCTGTTGCAGAAAGAGCTCTACTTGTAAGAAAGATAACTCTAATAGTCCTCATTTTTGAGGGATGTCACTCATTTTAATCCCAAAGCTGTTTGTGCTCCCCACTAATATAAGGTTTTAATTTTTATTGATGTTGATTCAAATGAGAAGTAAATATTCATGAAAAAGAGGTTATTAAAACAAAATGAACTCTCAATGTTTCCAGCTCTTGCAAGTTTATCAGATGTCTGATGAGAGCTGGTGTTATTCAGAAAGCCCAAGCTCTTGGGTGAGAATAACCACTTTCTTTTGAAGTAAAAGAAGGGTTGAAGGGAATAAATAAAAAATAAGCTGAAATGTGCCTTGAGTACGCTTGATCGGATCAGACGGGAAATAAAAGAACCCAAATATGTATTTTTAAAGTAATCACTTTTAGGCGCCTGATATCAAGCTTTTGGCAGCTTCTTCAGCTTTCCTGATCCTCTCTGCCTTACTTACCAGTGCTTACTGTGACACTCCTTGTGTAATGATCCCGGCTGGGACCAGGTTACTCTGCTAGCCTCTAGGCTGATGCATATTGAGATACAGTTCCTGTCTTAACTGGGACAAACAAGTCAAGGAGATGATAATAGAAAAGAAGTACTATCACCCTAGTTTACAAATAGGAAACTGAAGAGAGAAGTAATTGCCTGGCCCAAGAAAACCAAAGTTTCAAACATAACCAGGAAGTGAAATTGCAGGTTTCAGGAGTACCAGTACTGCTGTTTTAACTGCAAAACTAACAAGATGTCTCCTGCCTCCTGCAGTAACTGCTTTTGCACCATCACCTCGCCAGCATCAGAAGTATACAGTATTGTCATTGAACATCTGAGAAAAAAAAAATCATCTTTCAACCTTCCTCTTCAGCTACCATCCTATTGTCTTTGTGTCTAGATCTGTTATCTTCTTCACTTTCTTCCTCTGTACATTCACTAGATAAACTTATCTGCTTCTAGTGTTTCATCTCCCTTCTCTGCAGTTCTGCTTTGTGATCAATCTTCCCCTCACTATCTTGAGTTCATCCGTCTTTTCACCAGATTACACTCCACTTCTGTAAGCATTTTCTGCATTTCATTGGAACGGCTCCAGACTTGCTAAAAATCCATTTTTTTCTTTTTCCTGGACAAATTACACATTCAGAATCAGATCCAAGCTTCTTTGTGCCTCTTTGATGCAACTACTCAGCTAAACACATGTAGGAGATTTAACCAACAGTTTTCACTTGTAGGAGATATAATCAACAGTTCTAAAATACAGCTTTCAGACATCAGTGTCTTTGTCAGATATTAAGAAAGAAAACAACCCAGGCTTTTTTACCCATAGGTAAGCCAATGAATGGATTGCCTCAAATTTGGCTGCTTGTTTTTGTCAACATTTATCTACTGCACTAACATAATAATTACATCCGTGTCCAACTCGAAAGAAATATATGATTAGAAAACCAGTATAAATCCTTAAGATTTGGACAAGCTACATAATTGAAATGTACTGAAAGCATGTAGCGCTTGTCCCCTGAAGGATGATTCAATCTGACTCTCCACATATGTTTCAGGGTTCCATTTCATCAGGGTTTAAATGCCTCTGAAGGAGGATATAGCCTATCATAGATAAACATTCATTTTAGTACTTTTGGCAATTTATGGTGGCATTGTTCTATTTTATGGTCTTGCTAATATGATGATAAATAAATGCACACTCAAATCCTCATGCACACATTTTGGAGGAAGCATCCTATTATCCTGTGTGGGTGATAGTATTAATTTTAGCATTTACCTGTTTCTCTGTTTGTTTTCTTTCCTTCACTTTTGCCTTTCCTTTTTAGAGGCTGTTTTTGTCCATTTGTTTTCCAGCTGTGCCTTCTCAATTTTCTCAGGTTCATTGCTGGTTTCAGTATCCTGTATCAGCTTCTCTACTTCACATGCATGATCTGTCAGCAGGACAATATGATCTGCAGATCAGAAGCAGTTTAGCAGTTACTCATTTATGTTGAATCCTTTTTGCCCAATCAAGTCCGTGAAGGATACATCTTAGGCAAACAACAAACATCTTTAAAATGATGGTGTTTCTTCTTCCTTTTCAGCAATTTTGGACCTTCAGTATATTGTCTTCCTTTCTGTATTAGATGCTACTTGTAATATTAAAATTGGTGACAGTCTTTATTTTATTTATCTATTTATTTATGTATTAAGCTATTGTTAGCTGGCATGACTGGATACTGGAGTTCAGAGTAGAGCAGCTCTCTCCTCTAGAGAGGAAGTGGAAAAAGGGTAATGTGGGGGAAGAGAGAGGAATAGACTGTGATCTGTACAAGCCAGGTCGGGGAAGGAGCTAGGTGGTGATGTCTGGCTGAAGGAGGGAAGGGAAAAATGCCACAAGGCAGCTGCCAAGAAGGAAGAGTGCAGGTAGTGGGTGCAATGCTCATGGAAAGAATCGAGGAGACAACTGTAAGGTCGTGGGGCAGAGGAGAGGCTACAAGTTTGAAAACAAACTGATTTTGAAAATGAGAAAACACACATATATATAAAAACAAGGGAACTAGCCTAAGTTTGAGGTTTTCTGAGTGATTGAAAATCCAAAGTCAAGAGTGTTCTGTTGTATGGATTTTCTAGAGTAATGTATTACGTATAAATACATATGCAAGTGCTTTGAACAACTTCGTTTTAAAGGCTGATTTCTCCAAGGCCATGTGACATTGCAGCATCTAACTCTTAGGCACACTTCTGTCCAGAGAAATCTTCAGCCTCAGACATTGCAGAAAGTTTCTTTGGAAAACAGCTGCTTGGGTGTTTGCTAGCTTGCTATGGCTGAAGTGCTCAAAAAATGGGTTGGACGGTGGGCAGGAGTGTTTGAGCAGGTCACGAGCCCTTAGGTATTGCTAATAATCACCCATTGTACAGAACAGTTCAGACACTCTCTTTTGTGGACATGCTTTGCCTGACACCAAGCATGGACTTAAGTGAAGTCCCCCAGAAACACCAAGCTGCAGACAAGGCTCTGGAAGATGCTGGGGGCAGTTCAAATCCAACTTGGACAACAATGCTCTTTAAAAGCATCTGTGAAATTAATTGGTTTAATCTAGACATATTCCAAAAGTTGGGCACTGTTGTCTCTGTTAGTGATAGTAGATAACTCTATAGGGACTGTGAATAAGCTAATTTATGTTCACAGGCAGAATTCATGGTTCTTGTTCTCCTCACCCTAAAAATAAAGACAGCTCAGTAGGAAATAGAAGATAGCAGTAAAGCAAAAAAGTACAAAATCTCAGAGTCCGTTTTAAGGCCTTGTCATTACATTTGAATATAGAGTTAGCGTAAATGAATTCTAGTTTCCCAGAGGCATCAAACTCCTCCTGTCAAGACAGTCTCTGAAGAGAGACTGAAAAGTCTCTCACTGCCCTTCTGCTGCATTATTATTATTATTTCCCTTAAAATGTCTTGCTATTGATGTAACTAAAAATGCGGTATAAGATCAGAGAAAATATTTTGTCAAGTGACTCAGACAGGCACAACTGATGGGTACTAAGGAAACGTGTACCGCATTTTATGATCCTCTGAGTGTGCTAGAAAAATATAAGAAATAATTCATTTTACTAAGAAATCCAGGTGGGAAATTCAGACTACTTTCTGGTGCTGTGAAATTAAAGAGTGACCTAGTACTGTCATCAGATCTGACATGAGTGGCTTTTCAGACTTATAAGCTCATTTTTCATCTGGTGGAGTATATCGAATCCCTGAAAGCTGTCGGACTATTGCAGAGACGTTTATTGCTCGGACTGACCACACCAGACTCTTCAGCATGAAGACCACGCTTTACATGTGTGGTCAATACTCAGCAGACTGTAAGTAAGGAACTAAGTGGGAAACATAAAGGACAGCCAGCCTGATACTGTGCTTTCTAGTCAATTTAGAGGGAATGAAGAAAGCCCACTGATGAAGAGCACAAAAATTAAATTGAAACAGAACTTATTGAGAATATCACAGCAAAAGAGTTTTCCATTTGAAAATGTCTGTCTGGGAAAAAAAAAAAACCAACAAACCAAACCAACAACCCCCCCCCCCCAAAAAAACCCGAAACATATCAGCTTTGGTGTGCAATTTTTATGGGTTTATGAGGAAATTTCTTATCAAATGCTGACTGCGTGCCTTAAAATGGGCAATGGCACCATACAGAGACACTGCGCTGAAGTTTGCTCAGTTTATGTTCAAATTGTGCAGACTTCTGGGGCTTCAACATCAGTCTTTTCTAAATGAAGTCTCCTGAGCATTATTTTATCTCCCTAGAAGCTTCTCCTGTTGGTAAAAGCAGTTGGATCAAGTAACTGAACCTTGGGTTTCTACATCCCAGATGATAACTGGAAGAATATAACCTCCCTCTTCACAGAAGTACTTAGCCATAAAAGTGCAGCAGGTTTAACAGAAGAAATTCAGAGAACTGTTTCTATGCTCCAGGTTTGAAACAGATGGAAAGAAACTGAGTCCTGTAATTATCACAGGAGCCATTGGAGTAGATGCTGTTCTAGAGAGTGACTCTCTCTTTTCTTTGTCCCTGCTGCTTCCTTGTACTTGTGACAATGTGTGCTTCTTTTCCTGAGTGACTTCTGGTTGCTCAATGTTACATGACTTGACCTTTCACCTCAAACTACCAGGGTGCTTAGGAGCTCTTTTCAAGTGCATGCCTCCCCTTAAGAGCTACTCTGGACAAGTTGTAGATAGTATGTTGTCGTGGTTTAAGCCCAGCCGTAAATCAGCCACAGAGTTCGTTGGCTCCCCCCCACACACTTCCTCCCCCCGCTCCTGGAGGGATGGGGAGGAGAATCGAAAGAATGTAACCACCACGGGTTGAGATAAGAACAGTCCAGTAACTAAGATATAACACAAATCACTGCTGCTACCATCAATAATAATAACGATAAGGGAAATAACAAGGGAAGAGAATACAACTGCTCACCACCCACCCACCGATACCCAGCCCGACCCAGCAGGGATCAAACCCTTCTGGGTAACTCCCCCCAGTTTATATACCGGGCATGATATGCTGTGGTATGGAATACCTCTTTGGCTAGTTTGGGTCAGGTGTCCTGTCTCTGCTTCCTCCCGGCTTCCCCTCCTCCCTGGCAGAGCATGAGACTCAGAAAGTCCTTGGCCAGACTAAACATTACTGAGCAGCAACTGAAAACATCGGTGTTGTCAGCACTGTTCCCAGGCTGAAAGTCAAAGACACAGCACTGAACCAGCTACCAAGAAGGAGAAAAATGACTGCTACTGCTGAACCCAGGACATGTGTGAAACTTGTAAGGTTATTCCAGAATTTCACTTGGCTTATACATGTAACTAATGAGATTATTATCTGTTGTGGTTTAACCAGAATCCAGCACCTAAGTACCACACAGACATTTGTGCACCATCACTACCCTTCGGGGGGGGATGGGGAGGAGAACCAGAAAAAAGTAGAACCATGACTTAAGATGAGAACAGTTAGAAATTATATTTATATTATTATTATCATTATTATAAATGCTATGAGGAGCCTAATTCAATAACAATAATCAAATGTTATAATAATTATAATAATAATAATACTTTTGTAGTAATGAAAAGGAATGGGAAAGAGGGAGGAATAAAACCCAAGAAAAAGTGTTGCACAACACAATTGCTGACCAACACCCAGCCTGACGCAAGCAGAGATCAGTCCCTTTCAGGTAATTCTCCCCAGTTTATATAACGGCCATGACATGCTGTGGTATGGACTACCCTTTTGGCTAGTTTGGGTCAGGTGTCCTGCCCCTGCCCCTTCCCGGCTTCTTGTGCCCCTCCTCACTGCAGAGCATGAGAGACTGAAATGCCCTTGACTTCGAATAACCACTACTCAGCAACAACTAAACTAACAATTAAACAGTGCGTTATCAACATTATTCCCATACTAAATCTAAAACACAGCACTGTACCACCTAGTAAGAAGAAAATTAACCCTATCCCAGCCCAAACCAGGACATGGTCCTATTAAATTATTATTCCCATGAAAGTAGATCTATACCTTTAATTTATTTATTGCTGCTTGTCTTACCTTTGAATTTTATACCTTTTTATTCTTTGTTCCTGTTTGTTTTTAAAGTAAACTCTTTCACCAAGAAAGGTTTTTTTGTCTTCATGCTTGTTGGTCACTGAATCAATTTAAAATATAATCTCCTGGTCCTAGTGAGAGGTCATATGTGGACCTTACATTTATTTATTCATTCTGATAAATGGTGGAGGCACCAAACAGTCAGTACCAAACAGAACCCCATAAAACTAGATAAGAGCTGAGGATTCTGACATGTGTACATCGGTAAGCAGAAACCACAGGCTGAAGCGGGTGCTCTCCCTGGCCTTCGCCTCGTCCTCCAGAGACAGCTTTGTAAGGACAAATGAAAATTATGAAACAGCTTCTGAATCACAATTTTAAGCCAAACTTACTTGAAATGAATGAAAAGGAATTTCAGTTAATTTGTGTATGCCATGTGTGCTTATGGTACTTCTTTAGCCATCTGGTTTACATCCACCTTCTTTTGCAAGTGAGATTCCTGAAAACAACCAACAGAGGTCAAGTGGCGGTTTAGAGCGTGTGTGCTAGCAGTTTGGTGTGGTTAGTTGTATCCAGCGATAAGGAGCCAAAGACACTCATCTCAAATGGATAGACGAGACTATATGGTTTTGCTAGAAATATATCATCCATTAAAGGTTTTCTTCAGCATGGACTTTAAAGTTTTGTATCAAGATTCTTGTTAAGTAGAAGCATCTTTGCTTTACAGAAACACATACATTTAAATGCTGGAATAAATAAAATTAACTGGTGTTTTATCACTGGAGGTGAGGTCCAAAAAGATTGCACTGCTTAGGGCTAGAAGATGTGGAAAGATTCGTGGTGGGACTTTAAATGCAATGAGGAGCCTAATTCCTATCTAAACTTTAAGAGTTCTGTCCTTTCTGCTTTAAAACAAACAATAACATTATCATCTAACAGAGTGCAGTGAGTCGTGTGGCCTTTGTTTCTGTGTTTGAATAGGATGGCAGCCAAGACTGAGACTTTGGTGGAACACTGCTCGTTTTTAGGACTCTCCTAGGAGCTTGCTGCGCTCAGTCGTAGTCGTGCTTGGTTCTAGACCGTTTCTCAGACTATTCCTGAAATAAAGAGAAAAAAATCCACAGAGTAAGAACAAAGAAGTCAAAGCCTGTTTAAGGCACTTCCTTGGACATTTTGCTGATGGAGAGTGCACTCTTCATTCTCCAGCCATCCAGTGCTCCGCCGTTCATGGGTTTCACTAACAGCAGAATGTCATTTTTCTCAACTTTAGTGGGTGGTCAGATTCTGACACACCAGGAAAATGTATCTATTTCAATTTGGCATTTAACAAGGTGCACAGATGGTGTTAAAAAGCAGGTAAAGTGGTTAATCACCTGTGAATTTTAGGCATTTTTCTGCTGTCCATAGAGGACTTTAGAAGTGCACTTACCGCATGGGTTTCTCCATGATGATTTGCATTTTCATGGTTGTTTTCAATCAATCAGCCCAGAGAGGTTTGCAAATCTTCTCATTCCAAAGCAGAGAAGACCTGCCCATGTTCACATTCCTAGCGCAACAAATGATTTCGGACTTGAATCATGTGGTACTCAGTATTCGCATTCAGGCATATCCATACCTCATCACACCCTGAATTGTTTCATTTTACTGACACCATCTGCTTCTTGTGCCTAAACCAATTTATATGCCATTTCAGGAGTTGTCCCCTATGCTCAGCTTTCTGACCTTGTAAATCGATCTCCTGTACAGTCTGTAACAAATACTTTCCTGAAATCTGTATGAATTATATCAGCGATTTCATCTTTATCAATTCAGCAATGCATTGAAATGACCCTAATACATTTGTCATACATGATCTTTTAACAGAACCATGCAGCTTTCCCTTTACTAAATCACATCTCTAACTGAACTGTAATCTTCTCCATTATAAATGTTTCCATTACCTTGCTCACTGCTACAGTCAGTCTTACAAGTCTGTGTTTCATTGGATCTTCCCAGTGTCTCTTTTTGACAGCTGCTGAAGCCACCCAATAGCAAAGTGCTTTTCAGGCAAGTATCATTGACGTGCTCCTTAAAAGAAAAAGAAAAAAATTAAAATTTAGTAAAATATACTCCTGTTGTTCAATAGTAGTTTTAGAAATTCACTTAAATGAATGAAGACTAAGGGAGGATTTCTTTATTGCTGGTGGTTAGTGGCATTGATGGATCATGGTGTAGCCATTCTGAGTATGCCCAAACAATTTCACTGTATAGAATTTTATACAGCTGCAGCTAAAATTCAATGAACTGATTCAGAAGGTTTGGGATAAACTATAACAATAAGTTAAGCCCTTAAATCGATTTGGTATTTTAAAAGGATAGGGAGCAGCAAGATGTCATCTTCCTTCACAGATGTAACTTTAACTGGAACTGTAAATCCAAAGCAGGATATTGGGGGATAAGGGTATACAGTGTGTGATTTAAGACCCATCCTGGAAATAAGTGAGGATTTGAGTACACCAACTCTAAAACATAATTGGAGCGTTAGAAGAGTTCCTCCAGAAACTTGGGAGGATTTTTTTTTTAAAGAATAAAGATAAGTTTCATATCTTAAAGAGGCTATTTTTGAAGAGTGCTGGGCAAGATGAGGAAAGAAAATGACTGTGAAAGAAGAAGCAGAGTAGCAGAGGCATAGATAACCACTCATCCTGCTATCCTCTCAAGATAGGAGCTGGGGATAATTTCTATCAACAACTTCCAAATATAACATTATTCAGCTTTCATTATGTTGTCAATATAATTTGAATGTAAGTTATTCAGAGCACATGGCTGGTTTGCCTTTGTGTTTGCCTGTAAAGCGCTGTGCATCCCTAGCCAGGATAAAAGAGAATTCTCAGATTAGAGGAGATAATATCCTCATTGGAAGTCCTGTGTACAAATGCTTGTTTTCTAATCATCTTTGTGAAACCTGCCCCTACTACATCACACAGAGCAATTCCTCTTCAAAGTAAGAAAAATTGCAGCTTATTTCATACTAACCCTGAGACAACATCTCCGCTTATGAGGATTGGAAGAAACTCCTGCCAACTTACATTAATTTGCAGGGAAAAACCACCTGAACTCACAAGATTTGGCTGTAGTGATGACCTGAAGTTTACAGAGCTCTCAGTATTGAACGAAATTTATGATATGAAATACTGAATTCACACTGAAGTGAAACAGAGATTTTTTCTTTGATAGCTTATCCATGGCCACATGCTTTGAGATGCTCCAGTGTTGCTCATGCACAACCACTGAGGCTTCAGGGTGTACCTGCTGCAGCATGGACTTACCCACGGCCACAGATGCTTTGAGTTGCACCTTCTCCAGTGTGGACTTATCCTTGGTCCACCATTCCTTCAGAGGTATACCTGCTGTGGCACAGATATAACCACAGCCATAGATGCTTCAAGATGGACTTACTATGGTGTGGACTTACCCCTGGCCACAGATGCTTCAGGATGTCCTGCTCCCACATGGACTCATCCACAGTTCCCCGTCCCTTTGACTCAAGTTCACACTGGACTTCCAAGCTGTCCAGTACAGCAGCACAGAAACAGCAGTGATGCCTTGACTATCTGCCAGCCCAGGCGCATGGCCATTGCTGTTATCAGCATGTTCCCAGACACAGCAGAGTACGATGATCAGCAGTACAGCAGTATAGCAGTACAGCAGGGAGAGAGAGCAAATAGTAGCCACTAACAAGCACTAGCCTCTGACGTGCAGTAAGGCAAGCAAGCCCCATGGCAAGCACACAAGCCTGCCAATTAATAGCTAAGCAGCAATAACAGCTATAAATTTGATCTGGCACATTCCAAGCAAATCTTTAATTATTTCTAACCCTTTGAGCCCCATGTTGGGCACAAAAAGGGCTGTTGTGGTTTAACCCCGGCCAGCGAACTAAGCACCACACAGCTGCTCACTCACTCTTCCCTAGTGGGATGGGGAGAGAATTGTAAAAGTAAGAAAACTCAGGAGTTGAGATAAAGACAGTTTAATGGGTAAAGCAAAGCCATAGACAAGCAAAGCAACACAAGGAATTCATTCACCACTTCCCATCATCAGGCAGGTGTTCAGCCATCTCCAGGCAAGCAGGGCTGTATCACATGTAATGGTTACCTGAGAAGACAATGCTATCATACCCAGCGTCTCCCTCTTCCTTCTTCTTCCCCCAGTTTCCTATGCTGAGCACGATACCAAATGGTCTGGGACATCCAGACAAATTCCGGGTCAGTTGTGGTCAGCTGCCCTGGCTGTGTCCCCTCCTAACTCCTTGTGCAGACCCAGCCTACTTGGCGGTGGGGTGGTGTGAGGAGCAGAAAAGGCTATTGCAGACAAAACCAGCACAAAAGGCCAAATTTTCAATCCTTCCTTTTGAGACAGGAGTTACAGAAGTTTTTGCACGCTGTGTGTGACGAACATGGATCTGTCAGTGTGCTGTTGGATCATCACCCTTCCCGGGAGGGCTCACGAGTGGTACGCAAGAGCTGAGCCCAGCGGATCAGTTCACAGCTGTCACAGAGAGTTCACTCCCTGCAAGGCAGGCTGGGACTTTGAAAAATGCCAGTTAATGATGGAAAGCACAAGAATTGACGAACCAGATGAATACCTCCCATATAAAGCCAGGGATGTAAAAGGTAAATGCTTGAGCTAAGCCAAGTGTATTGAATATCCAGCTGAGAGTATAATGGGAGCAGTTTAACATATGAAGGCAACAGTGTTTCCATTTACACAGCCAAAAAAGAAGGGAAAAAAAAAAGTTAAGTTGGCTCTTCCTTGGTGAAAAGCCAGAGGATGGTTCTAGCCTTCATACAACAGGATGTACATACTGGTGGTGTGTTATATTCTGGTTCTGGGAGCTGGGCTACCCTCTGCTCACAGCAGCAAGAGGCGTGCCCAAGCAGGCAATGCAACCCATGGCATGTCTGAGTGCACAGAGTGAGTCGGTTAGTGCTGATGGTGTGCAGGATGCAGAACGGCACAAGTGGGGAATGCCTCCCCACTAAGCAGCGTGAGGCATGAAGGACAGCCGCAGAACAGAAAAGGAGGGCTAGTGATGGTGGATTGCCACTGCAGTCCATTCAAAGACTAAAGGGCAGCCAAGCAGGGGCTGACAGGCAGAAAAATCAGCTCTTGAATAACTTATAAAGGGCTCAGGAGCAACTTACACAGCATCAACGTGGGCTGCAAGTGTATTCCCACAGCAGAGTCAAAGCACTAGGCCATCACCTGCCAGCCAGCAAGTAAGTCTGTGTGAAGGCACAAAACACCTCCCCACGCAGCAGGAGAAAGTGGTACAGGAAAGCTGTGGTGAGGCAGATTCTCAGGAGAGTGAGGGAGACCAAAGAGCTGTCCTGTGCTGGCTACACCTGAGATGTTCCCTGCAGCCATGGCGTTGGCAGTAGGGCTTTGTCAGTGCTTGTGTGAGCTAGACCATGTGTGCACACCAGGCAAGATGCAATGTGGGAGTGAACCCCCCTGCTGCACTGCCTGTTCAGTTCATGTCTGCACCACAGCTACCATTTGTCTTTTTTGCTAAGGGAAGAATTCAAACCAGCTCCCAGGTTTTACACTGGTACAATGTCAGGACAAAAGCAGTTAGTAACCAGTGGGGAAAAACACACTGCCACAAAAAATACATAGAAATGAGGTATTCCATTACAGTATTGAGGCATTTCAACCCTCAGGGGTTATTCACGTAAATGAATCTTGTGCTTTTTCTGTCAGAGGACACAAATTAGTAGCACATGAAGAAATAAGAACTAACAGTCTTAAAAACTCAGACGAAATCAAATCACACAAATCTAATCCCATTGTAGATTTCAGGACCATGCTCTTGATCAGAGAGAATTTTGCTTCTGTAGATAAGGTTGTTAAAGGTGACCCCATAATAGGGTGAGAGTTTTGAACTTCTCTCCCAAAATGTCCGAGGTGTTTGGAGCATGTTTTTTCTTTTGGGTTGTGCCTGTCACCACATAGAGCTGAAAGGTCTGCAAATAGAGTTTATTTGGAGAGCGTGTCAAGGCTTGATCGGTCACAGAGCTGTGTTGGCATAGAGACTTAGAGAAGTGTGCTTTCAGGGAAACATAGTTGGCTTTTCAATGCTACCACCATAACGGCTAGCATCATTCCCCACAAAACCTAAGAGTTCTTCTGCTTAGCCATGACACTAACAACGCGTAAGAGGGAATACTCCCCATAAGTCCATTCCTGAATATGTGTGAATCTCCAAACACTGAAAAAAAACCCCAAACCCCCAAATATCTGGATTTTACCTGCTGCCTTGTCACGCGCTCACCAGAGCCACAAGGTTGGGGCTATTTTTTGTCTCCTTGTCTCTGAACACTGAGTTTCCACTAGCTCACGCTTTCAAACTGTTCAGGGGTGACAGGAAAGCAAGGTGATGAAAAGAAGGAAGAATTTTTCTTGGTTACTTCAAACTTGGACTTGGAGACCTAAGTTAACCAAGACTAATCTAAATTACCTAACTCACTTCTAATGGGAGCAAGTTACCACGTTTAGTCTGATCAGTCTATGAGAAGCATGCTTTCCATCTCAAAGTACATGCATAGATCCATACTAGAGGAATTCAGATTCAGCTCCTATCTGCATTAGCCATATTGGTACCTTGCTTATCTGTCTTTGGAGGTCTTTGTTCAGCAAGAGAGAGTCACTTCAGTGTTTCTACAGCTTGTTGTGTTGTTTACAATCCTTCTGAGACTGCTGTTGAAAATGTTTCTTTTCCTCTTCTCAGTGTGAAGGTACAACATGCTGTTACTGTTTACACCAAATAAGCTAGCATGACTACGCAGTGCTAAGGAAGAACATGCATTCACTGGTGTATTTGCTGTAATATTTTCACAAAAACTTGAATATATACAATTTTAAATAGTTTGGCATGAAAATGGGTCATTTTTTAAAGGAAAAATCTCAAAATGAATTTGTGGAAAATGTCGTGAAAGAAGTAACTTGAAAATGTGCCCTGCTGTTAATAACTTAAGAACTGGCCTAATTTTAGTGACCTCTTAGAGGAACATACTACTAACTCTATTTGGAGGTAGTATATTCTTTCCAAGGGGGAGAGGGGGAGGGAATTAAAAGCTCCAGACCAGCGCAAGTAGAAAGCCTGAAAATGGCATTCTGGACAAATGACTTCCATTTCACTTGTACCTATACAACCCCTGTGAACCACTTCACTAAAGATGCGATCCTCTAAGGAGCCTCTAAGGAACAGCCAGACTTGCAGACTTCAATATCCATCACCGAGACTCAGAGCAGGAGGCTGCTCTCTGAAGTCATGAAATTACATGTAGATATTTGAAGCCTATGTAGTGGGTTTTGTCCTGCCTTTGAAACTTGCCCTATCCATTTCCAGTATATGTGTGTATGTGCTCATGAGTTAAAACAGGTTGCCCCCTCTTGGCAATATAAAAAACCTTGTCAATTAATGCCTCAAAAGGAATCTGCTACCCATCATAAAATGATAGAATAATTGAGGCTAAAGGGACCTCTGGAGGTCATTTGGTCCAATACATTGCTCAAAGCAGGCCAAATGTTGAAGTTAGGTCAGGTTACTGAGGCTTTGTGCAGTCCGGTTCTGAGTGTCTCCAAGGATGGAGATCCCACTGGCCTCTCTGGGCAACATGGTGTAGTGTTTCATTGCACTCATTAATTTCTTTTCTTCGGTCAAACCAGAAGGTCTGTTACAGCAACTTGTGTCTGTTGCCTCTTGTCCTTTTATGTAGAAGGAAAATTGTTCTGTGTTCCATCTAACTCTAGACAGACCAAATTACAAGGCAGTGGCAATGAAGATGTTTTCTAGCTATTACAGTTTCTTTTTGCAGGCTGCCCTAAATTAAATTATATAGTCAATTCTCCATTATCAGAAAGTATAATTCAATGGTTTTTTATTGATGCATCTCATTGGTGTTCAGATACAGGATTTCCCATGCCTCCAGGGTGCCTTTACAAGGATTAACAAGTCTTCATTTCTGTGGTAAAAATGCACTAGATTTTTCATGTTTATGAGGAATATGAGGAACTAATGCTATTCACTCACTCTTCCGCTTTGTCCTTAAAACATATGGCAGACCTATAACTACTGAAGTAGCTAGATAACAGTTCTAAATGTATTTTTACCAGTGAACATATACATAGACTGTGTGGAAGGGAGATTACTGTACACCCTTAATCTAGACCAGCTTGCTTAATTAAATCTGGCTGAAGACCTCCAGAATGGCTTTCCTCTACTTATATCTCCAGATTTGTTCCACTGTGTCTCAGAGCACAGTTAATACGTGTACAGCGATCACAACTACTTTAATTTAGAAACAGGACTGGACAAGAGGCTACTGAAGATCAGGGTGACCTCTTCTCCATTTAAAAGCCCCCAAATGCTGGTGAGCAATCACATGCATTTCTCAGGGGCTGAGGCAGAGTGCATTTTCGCTTTGATAGGTCCATAGGTGCACACACTTCCTCACTTTCACAGAAGAGAAAACTACCCTGCATAATCCTGCATCCAGTGCAGGGTACAAGCAAACACCTATAAAAGTGCTCTGGAGCAGTGATGGCACTTATCCACCCGATCCCACAGAAACTTGCCCATAGGGTTCATTAGCAACCAAGCTCCAGGAGAGGCTCAGGCTGTGAAACTCTACCTCCTGATGATAGGGATATGCATATTGAAGGGAGGCCAGGGTTAAATGCTTTAATTCTGAGAGGCAGAAAACCCCACAGCGTGGTTTGTGGATGGCCACCACAATTTCTAATCTCTTCTGAGATGCATGCCTCTCCCTTTGAGCTGTTCAAGGGGTCGGGGGCAGCCCCCATGCTGTTTGCCTGGATTCCCAAATACATTGGCATCACCCTGACATTCCCGTCGGTCTGGCCCTTATTGACTTGTTCATGAACATATGGACTGGGGGCAGAGCAGAAAATGTAATTTAAGTTTTCAGCATCCTGTCCTGATTCCTAATCTTACAGATGTCCTAACTACAGCATCACCCGCAGTCTTGTATGCCAAGTTGATGAGCTCCAGCCAACCTTCACACCTCCAGTGCAGAAGCACCGGTCCGGTACTCGCTAGAGGGAGCCCGTGTGGTCTTAGAAGTGCTGAAGAAGACAGAAACTGGTTTGAAGGCAGAAACCAGCAGCGTTGCTCCTTTCCCAAACTGGTTTAAGTCACACGTAATCTGAGCTCATTTTCTCTTCCCTAGGTCCGGGATTTTTATACAAG
Organism: Myiopsitta monachus; assembly: GCA_017639245.1. Lineage (NCBI taxonomy): Eukaryota > Metazoa > Chordata > Aves > Psittaciformes > Psittacidae > Myiopsitta > Myiopsitta monachus. The sequence goes on along the minus strand of CM029917.1, from coordinate 98,061,807 downwards.
CTGTAGCTGGGGAAGGGAGACTTTCAGAACACCGAGGAGAAACTTGCATTTTATAAGGACAAGACTATATATGAAATACTGACATGGTCAGCTAAACTCTGGTTTAAACATTGCTGTCTGAGGTCAAATAGCATAAAAATGGCAGGTGTCTAGATATTCCCTTAAACATCACCCTGACCAGGAGCACACTGCAATGGTAACATGCTCAGACACTCTTCTATACCTTGAGGCTGAGGGCCCAAATCCTATTTAGAGAAGGTGCAACGAGGAGACGATCTCCCCCGTAGGCTCCTGTGTCACAGCAGCTAGAGGGGGAGAGTTCAGCACACTGGTAGAGATACAGACGCACCGTGCAGAGCAATTAGGACTCCAATCCGTGGTACCACTGTTAGAGCGCACATTTCAAAGGGTTATACAGGATGTGATGTGGCCTTGCTTTTCTTCCCTTCTTTGTTCCACATGTGCACTGCTGCTATAACTTCTCGTGCCTATGGAAACAAATCCAGAGCTGCTGCAATATAGACAGATGGGCAAGAGTTGGGGAACCATGAAGTGAAGCATCCCATTAAGTAGAAGGAGGGGCAGGGTATAGGTACCCTAAACACAGATAACAGCAGAGGTGGCTTGAGCAACATGGCATCCCAGAGAGCAGGATGTACCCCTACTGCATGGGTCAAACATGCAAGAACATGACAAATTGGATGTTCTTTGAGGTCTTGGGCATGCCAGCACTGCATAAACCTACCACTAGTGCCCTTAGCCCTGTGCTTCAATCATTTGCTCAGGCTCTCGCTATGCTTCCCTTTCTTGTTTGAAGAGGCTTGTTTAATTTTGCTAACGACTCTGAATGGAGATAAGGCCCGTGTGTGCAACAACAGACTAAAATTAAGCTTCAAACAAATTATCTGTTAGGATTTAGGAAAATCTTATCTGGGGAGGAATTAATCCTTGCTGCTTGTTTTGGGGCTTTAGCAGGCCACTGGGGACTTGAAAGAGAACATTTTTTCAGTCTGGTGCATACACAGCAAGTGGAGCAATGTGCATAATTCCATGGATATGCTAAAGAAAACCAAACCAAACCCCCACAAATAAAGAGACACCTAGACATCTGAAACGTAGCCTGAACTGACTGCAAACCAAATGCAGCTGCTGTACATCATCAGCTGTCACTGTCAAAGCCCTGCTCTCCTTGTGACTAACGCCCCTGCTTCCTTCGCCGTTGCTCATCGGGATAATTCTGTAAGCCATCCCTTAAGCCCTAGTGCTCCACACTGCTTAGTTTGGAAACTAGCCACTGCACCCTCCCAGTGACGTGAGGCTGCTCTGAGAAGATGCTGCTCATCAATCCAATTAACAGCGAAGGGGCAAGAAGTGCCCGTGGGGGTTCTTTGCTGAGAAATGCTCGTGTGGCTCAGAGAGCTGCTGGGACTAGAGGTGGGGCTGGCAGAACTGGGCAGTCAGCCCTATCTGAATGCTACCACCCCATGATGGTTTGAGGGATTTAGTCCCAACAGTGATTTCAGACTAGCACTTTAGTTCTGCTTCTCTCACCTGCAAGTGATACCCATGACAGACAATAAAGAAAAAGACAGAGAGACCTCTGGAAACACCTTCTTACCCTCTTACCACAGAAGTACCTCAAATTCCCATCAGTGGGATATTCCTGGTGAAGTTCTTTCATCTTTTTCTTTTCCATCTGTTTTTTCTTTCTTTCATCCTAGCTGTCCACATGAGCGGTAAGGTGAAAGAGCAGCAGGAAAAAGGAACAAGGGAGAAAAGGAGCTTTAACAGCCAGAAGGAGTGAAGTGAGTGCTCTTTGGAAGCATAAACTAGACCAATAGGTCAGAAAAATTGTATGGGAAGCTCTCCAATGTTCACTGTTTTGTGGCTTTCTTAAGCATACTTTCCTTGCAATTCTGAGGGCACAGATTATGCAGGTTCCAGAGTGAAAAGCCCTTGCAGTACTGCATAGAGGTATGAGCAAAGGAACTGCCTAAAAACATTATCTCGGATTTCCGTTAGCCTCAACCACACAATGGGTTAAGATGCAAGTCTTAGGTGGCAATATTAGGTGCCTGAACTCTGCAGACATTTCCGCTGAATCCATTGTGTATTCCACTACTGTCTTGGGAATATTTGACTACATCGCCATGCTATCAGATGGTTACAGTTCAGGGTACGTAAAGCAACCTAACAAGTAATAGAAAGGGGCTTAACTTGCATCCTGAAACCATAGAAGATTGAATGCACCCACTGTGGCTGTCCAGAACACCTGACTGCATTCCCTGAAGCTGTTTATGAAGAGGGATGTCTTGCCTGGGAGAAGTGAACACAGTCAGAAGCACAGAATACATCAGGAAAGCATGTACAACAAACAAAAACGTCCTTTCCCCTCCTTTAACAGTTGGTTTTGATTCCTTTTCATACAAGTAGACAATAGTTCTTTGCCCACTCTTCCCTCCTCACTATTTGCAGTAGTAGTCCTTTGCTATTCACAGGTCTGTTTCCCATCTCAAGGGCTCAAAGTCACTTCTTGGCCTACTGTAACAATATAATTTATCAGGAAGTTAAACAGACAAGAACTCACTGAAGTCCAGCTCTGCTCCCATCCCCAGCACCATCTCTTACTGCAGAAGTATAAGTCTGCATCATTGCTCCGTCCTGACTCTGACCATGGACTTGCATCAAGGAGAGTTGCTGAGAGGGCTGAGTTCAATGTGTGGTCTTCCAGGTCAGAAACCACCTTCCTCTCCAGAACAGGGCTGTTTCCACTCCCTGAGCTGCTCATGACCCCATGTTGCTCATCATAAATCTCAGGTGTCAACAGAGGAATTGAGGATAGACTATTCAGGGAAAGATCTTTGAAATAACCTTTTCCCTTTCATCACTAAGTGATGAAAGCTCAGAAGCTTCTGGCAAGGACACTGGATTTACAGCCACTGAAGCACAGCAGCACACCTCCAGCAGTGCACAGTGCAAAGATGCCCAGACTATTAAACCCATTCGCAGTACAGGGACCTGAGAATCTACCAGCCCAGAAGCGCTGAGTTGGTGCAGTACTTTGCCTCAGCCATCCACACGTGTTGGATGGGCAAATCTCCCTGCCCTTCATTCCTCCTGGTCTCCAGCAGTGCTGCAATCACACGGATCAAACAGTGGCGCTCTTGGTGCTCCTATACCCACCTAGCCATCTGCTGAGATGCAAATCAAACACAACGCTCACAAGCTGAAGCCATTCTTCATGCTACTTCTTGAAAGGCGTCTAATGACCTGCTGGCAGTCACTCCCTGCGCGGTCTTTCTCGGTATGCAGCCAAGCAGGACGAGGCAGAAATCCCTAGAGACACGCAGACTTTATTCAGTCCAGCCTTTGACTGGGCAGAGAGGTCACTCCTGGGCAATCTCTAGTCCATGCAAAGGGGGTATGTTATCTTGGCAGCGCTTCAAATGTCTGCTGACCTGAAGAGTGAAAGACTAGAGACAAGAGTTTAAGCAGTTCGGTGTGCTGAACGCATCGTGTAATAGCTCCTTTTTACCTTTCTTGAATTTCCATCTGCAGCTCCCATGCAGCTCTTGACAATAAATGTTGTAGGGTTTATTGTAATAGATATTGCTTGCAAAAGGCAAATAAATTTCCAAAGAATTGAATTTATTGCCATGGGAGGCAATGCAAATGACTTGGGGTTAAATACAAAGAGACAAAAGAAAGCTCTCTTGTTGAAGTAAATACAATCTCATTACTTTGCATTCCATTTTAGAAGGTTCATGAATATCCTTGTTTTTCGTAACCTTGCATGTTAGGGAAAAAGGTCTTACATTTACTTCTACTCTTTGCAATTTCCTTAGATATTTTATTTCCTTGCATCTGCAGAAACTGAGCTGGTTTCCGTGTGCTTGACAAACGATCAACATCTGCATGTGAAAGATATGTGAGAGAGAAAAAACAGTAAAAAACCATAGAAAATAAAAACCTTTCCTAAACATTTTCCCTTTGATTTTCATCCATTTGTGTAATAGGATGTACCCAGCAGAGGGTTTTTCTGAAATACTCTTAAGCTGAGCAAATTCAGTTTTGATTAGTTGACAGTAGGGAACAAACTCAACGAAAGAAGTAGCCTGTCTTGCTCAGAAGCTGTCCTCAGACCTGAAGCTGTGTACTCCTCACAGGAGTATATTTGTATCTTCGTAAAGGAAGCAGTCTGAAGACTGGTCTTGGTTTAAGAATATGAAACAAAAGTACAGAACAGTGCAGGTGTGATGCCTACTGGCGGCAGTGCCGTAACTGAAGGGTTACCAGCCAGCACACTGAGATGGCACGTTCGAGTACCTACTGAAGGTCATGCTGCAAAAAGAAGGGAGCGCTGAAAGGTGCGAAGCACCCAGGCACCCGTCCTTTTCTTCCACAGGAAACGTTTTGTGCCTTGCTTTCTTGGCGACAACATTTGCCAGGTTTTACCAAACAAGGGCAGGGAAGGCCCAAACCCCATCCTTATGAACTGGAGCAAACTTCCTCTGTTTCTCTTGGTGGATTGTTCATGTAAATCAGGTGCTTCTGACTGAAATCTACTTTGTCCAAAATGAGCTGCAGGAGCAGCTGCCACGCACTGTGCCCTCTCCAGGAGGGAGGAGCTCCCATCCCCATTTTCTCGGGCTCAGCATCCAAGTCTGCTCCTGCTAACACTGTCTTTTGCCCAAAGACCCACACATCCTCATATGCTGCCTGTGCCTGGCAACCATCCATCATTCCCTAGGAAGGAAGGTGGTTGCTTATCTATTCTTATTATCAAGTGTAGGCTCTGTGAGCCCCAGGGTTTGGATACCAGACGGCCATCCCCTCAGGATAGGGGCAGGTTGAGCTTTCCTACTACCCAAGCTCTTACAAATAAGAGAAGGCACACTAAGTGTTCTTAGCCCTGGCAGCAACTCAGGACCTAATTCAGATCAGAGGGTTTGTGGAAAACCATTTTGTCATCATTATTGCGTCTCTACAGTAATTTTTATAGTGTTTACCATCAGTGTCACTGTATTCACAGATAACTACAGAAAATTGGTCTTCTTGGTTTGAAAGTGTAGGTCCTGAGCTATCTGTCAGTGAGACAAGCGAAGGTGAAAGTACAGCAGGGAAGAAACCCATGGATGAGCCTGAGATGATTTTAGTGAAGACAAACTTAATGCCTTGGGCTGCAGTTGGGAGCAGTAGGAGTGACTCACTCTCTTCCCTAAATTATATCACTGCATCAGACATTAGCAGGATCCCAGTTATTCCAGAAGTTAGTATACTGTGCCAACTCATTAATTCCTAAATAGCTTCAGTGTCAGTGCTAAGTGGTGACTTAACTGACTGCTGACATTCACTACAAGGTCACTAAGCTAAGTCTATACTTAGGAACACTTTGGTGCTGCAAATGACACAGAAGTGATTTCATCTATGCACATTTTGACAAGGATAAGAGGAACAGAGAATGGTTGGATTTTATATTCAAGTGGATATAAGCAGTGTATTTCTTCTCCGCTCTCCTTCCATAGGGAGGACTTGAACATAAGGACTCAAATGAACAAAAGAAAAAGCTTCTTTACTGTGAGAGTGACCTAGCACTGGCACAGGTTGCCCAGAGAGGTTGTGGAGTCTCCATCCTTGGAGATCGAAAGCCTTCTGGACATAGTCCTGAGCAACTGAGTCTAGAGGATCCTGGTTGAGCAGGGGGGATTGGACCAGATCACCTCCCACTTCAGCCATTCTGTGATGTTGTGACTTTGTTTTGGCTCAGAGCATGATGTGACAGTCTTTCTGATACCGGAATGCCTTGTCTCTGTTGATCCCTCCTAACACGAGCCTGCCCAACGTGGACAAAGAAGGTAGAAAACACAATTAATATTCAGCTCGCTGAATAAAACCTGGAGAAGGACTCTCAGGAAAGCAAATACTAAAGACAACACCAATAAGGAATCAAACAACAGCTGAGAAAGTGAACATTCCTGCATTTTTTCCTGAGGAATCTGGTATGCCTGTACTGATGACTGCAGCAGACATGCAGCATTTCTCGCTGCAGAGAGCTCGTCTCCACTTGCACAGCTCTCTTTATAGTCCATGTATTGCAAATGCATTCTTCCCTCCAAGTGCTCACTGAAGAGTATCTCTACAAAAGGCACAGTGTCTGTGATTAGATGACAAAAACATGTACAGCTCCACCTGGCCGGCTGGACCTTTCAGCATCTCTGTGAACTCCCAAATTCAAAGGGTAATTCTCATCCCCCTTCTCCTACAGCTGTTATCACATCAGCAAGTAAGCTATTCCCAACTGCATCCTTCTCCTGCCTGTTGCTACCAAATCTCTGTCTATCCTAAAGCTCCAGGCATTTTAGAAATACTTCCTGCAACCTTGTACTATGGCCACATTTGCCAGGATGTTCCAGAGCAGAGCAGGACACTGAAGTCTTTCTAAAAGAGTTTATTTAGTTCGTTACTTTCATGTATGAAGACAGGATGAGAAAGTTGTGGCTGTTCAGCCTGGAGAAGAGAAGGCTGTGTGAAGACCTCACAGCAGCCTTCCAGTATCTGAAGGGGGCCTATAAGGATGGTGGGGAGGGACTCTTCATCAGGGGCTGTAGTGATAGGACGAGGGGTAACGGGTTCAAACTTAAACAGGGGAAGTTCTGGTTAGATATAAGGAAGAAGTTCTTTACTGTGAGGATGGTGAGGCACCGGAATGGGTCACCCAGGGATGTGGCGAATGCTCCATCCCTGGCAATGTTCAAGGCCAGGTTGGATGGAGCCTTGGGCGACATGGTCTAGGGTGAGGTGTCCCTGCCCATGGTGGGAGGGGTTGGAACTAGATGATCTTAAGGTCCTTTCCAACCCAAACCATTCTGTGATTCCATGATTCTGTGGATAGGTCATTTCCCTCCACACCTTACATGGGAAGCTGGTGTCTTTACTGAGACAAATGGTCCTGGAGCTGCCTGATGTCAAGCTACAAGAACCTCTTTGTTCTTCTTTGCCCACCACGCCAAAGGACCAGGATTTGCACCAGTTGGCTCTCATTGATGGTCCATTAGAAACATCAGAAGGCAGATTATCCTAAACTGACCTGCAGATGTTGATATCAGTCTCCCTACAACAATAAACATCTCAGCTGTCATTTAAGGGCCTATGGCATACAGTTCTTCAAGTCTGATGATTCACACATAATAATCTCTCAGCGATTAGGAAGACAGAGGTAAATAAATTGGGGGCAAAGTGGAAAGAAAGAAAATCAAAAGGAGACAAACTCAATTACCTTCCATCTTACTGCCAAGTCTGTCTTGATCCATATCTGAGAAAAGCTAACGAACCAATCACTGTTTGTTACTAGTGGGGCAGCATGGGATTGGGAAGTGCATCTGCATCCATGTGCATTCCATTTCAAGCAAAAGGTGGCAAGAAACCATGAAAGTGCCAGTTAGTTCTGTATTACACTTTATTATCCTGGCTTAGGACAGGCGTATTCTTAATGTACCTTGGGAGAAACCACGTAGGAGCAGTGGTGGAGACGCATCATTCTGCCTTCTGCTTGCACCTCTGCACTTGCACTACTGTGTGCAGTGGGACTGGGACTCAGCACGTACATGAGCACAGCCCTCTCCACACAGGTGTCACCCAGGAATTCCATATCATTTTCCAGCCCAAAAAGAAGTGGATGTTTTTTGGTTCGGTTTGTTGGGTTTTTTTTCTCCTACCTGCACCCATTTTGCCAACAGCTCATCCAAGCTCCAAGCTCATCCAGCCTGTGCTGTGATGGGGCAGGAGAGCCGCTGAGGCTCTCACAGTCCAAACTGTGGGATTTTATAGAACAAACTCCAAATACGAGGTTTCTACTTTTTAAAAATCATAAAATTCAAGTGGTAGCCATTCCTATGATAGACGCAGATGCAATAGGTTGGTGGGGAGTAACTGCTGGACTCTGTAGTTACTCACTTCATTAAGTCTTAATTGTAACAATTTCAAGGTGCAGCCCCAGCACAGTAATCAGATCCCGAGGTGACAGAGGCATAGATAATTGCAATGAGCCTTCCTCTGAAATGAAAGGCCTGCAGTTTTCTCCCCAGACGCTAATGATACAAAGCAGAGTCAGAAAATGCTGTCAGCAGGAACCAGGAGAAGCTGGGGATCCAAGGAGACCCCTGGGCTACAGAGTTTGCAAACAAAGAGTAGGCAGATGCCATTAAACACAGTTACTGATTTAACTTCTGTTTCCCCTTTCTATTCCTAGTTTGCTCTCGAAGCATCCCAAGTAAATCTGCACCATCCTGGCCTCATCAGTACTTTGCTTTCCGTAAAACTGGCAAAACCATTTACCAGAAGAGAAAATGGAAAGAGAAGGAAGGAAATGGAAGAGAGTAATCAGCACGTAGATAGCGCTGCTTCCTCCTTCCTTGCGCCGGCCGGGGCTCCATCCACACTGACCTCACCAGCGGTGGGTGGTGAGCACTTTCTTGACCCACTGGCCTGCCATTCACGGGAATGAAATGGAGAATTAATTGTCAGGGCACACCTGCAGCTGGAGCATGCGTCAGCCCCAAGGGGCTGCTGAGTCAGAAGAACTCAAACAGCCATTCAAGTTGGAAAATGAGCATTCTGGTACAATCCAGCACTAATGTCCAAGCAGGAAATAGAAATGAACTTTGGAATAAAAGTCAACAATTGCAAATGAATAAAAATGGGAGCAATGCTACCAGAGCCCTTCATTCTGGTGATGTCATGGTTCCCAAATGCCCTTCAGAAATGCAAATTGCGTACAATGTAATAAAAAGGGCATTTTCTAGAGTGTGCAGAGCTTGCATAGCTTAATTAAGCATAAACTAGGGTGACTCTGGAAAGGAAAATGATGTGGATTGCATTCTCTGAGTGACCTTGGAAAGGCACTTAGATACTTTCTCTACACAGCAATTAAGTAAACTCACACTTCATATGCTGTCACTCCTATTCCTTTCCTTTATTTAGAAACGTATTTTTTGTTCTCCCTAATTCCCTGATCTCACATTGATTTATCTCTGTGCTTAGAAAATGTGATTTGTTCCCCTCAGGGTAACTACACATTTGCCTACAGCCTCACCATCTCTAGTTTTCTAATATCTACTTCAATATTATTTATATTAAACTTCTGGCACCTGCTTTCCTTGTTTTCCACCAAACTCCATTGATTCTTGTCATGGGTTCAGCAGCAGCAGTCATTTTTCTCCTTCTTGGTAGCTGGTGCAGCGCTGTGTTTTTGATTTTGGGCCTGGGAACAGCACTGATAACACCAGTGTTTTCAGTTACTGCTTGGTAATGTTTTGGTCTGACCAAGGACTTTCGGAGTCTCATGCTATACCAGAGAGGAGGGGAAGCCAGGAGGAAGCAGAGACAGGACACCTGACCCAAACTGACCAAAGAGGTTATTCCATACCACAGCATGTCATGGCCAGGAGGTGAAAATGGAGAGCAGAGACCCGGAAGGGTGTAGGTGGTGCAGTGGGGGGTTCGCTGCCAGGGGGTGCACTGGCTGGGTCGGGCTTGGTGAGCAGTTGTATTCTCTTTCCTTGTATTTCTCTTGTATTATTACTGGTGGTAGCAGCAGTGATTTGTGTTATACCTTAGTTACTAAACTGTTCTTATCTCAACCTGTGGGAGTTGCATTCTTTTGATTCTCCTCCCCATCCCCCTGGGGCTGGGGGAAGAAAGAGGGGAGTGAGTGAGTGCGAAAAACTGCGTGGCTTAGAGGCTTAAACCACGACAAAGCTACCTCACTGACATGACGAAACTGGAATAAGGAGATGCCTATAGAAATTTCTCATCCAGTCTTCCCAAGACCAACCTAGTGGCCTTCTATGGTGGAGTGGCTACAGCAGCACACAAGGTAAGAGCTACAGATGTCATATCTCTGGACTTCTGTAAGGCCTTTGACACAGTCCCTCACAACATCCTTCTCTCTAAATTGGAGAGATGTGGATTTGATGAATGGACTGTCTGGTGGATAAGGAATGGGTTGGATGGTCCCCTCCAAAGGGTAGTGGTCAATGGCTCAACACCCATATGGAGACAAGTGGTGTCTCTCAGGGGTCCATATTAGGACCAGTACTGTGGGTGAAGGGATAGAAATAGTTAACGAAATGGATTTAGACGTTATCGCCCTGGTCTGGCTTAAGAAGAAAACACCAGGTGCTATTGCCCTGGTCCAGCCTAAGCCTTGGGAACTGTAAAGACAACAATGAAGGGTAAAGATCAGTTAGAAAACAAAGCAGACAGTGTGCAAGATAGAGAAGGATGTGCATCTCAAAGACAGACCAAACAATGTGAATATTTGTAACCCATAGTAGTTTCGCTAAATCGGGATAAGGGAGTGAGAGAGTGGAAAGTTACTGCTTAGCACTTAGTAGACTATAAAAGGGATGCCAGACGTGAAATAAAGGATTTTGTTTGTAACCAGAAACGGGGTGCCTTACGTCTCCACACAGTACTGTTTAGTATCTTCACCAGCGACACAGACAGTGGGATCAAGTACACCTTCAGCAAATCTGCAGACGACACCAAGCTGAGTGGTGTGGTTGACTCACCTGGGGGATAAAGTGCCAGTGAAGATCAGTTTAGAAGCCCATTAGATCACCTAGCCAGCAGTTTGTTAAAAAGGAGGCTGGACTGCACGAGGAATGCAAGAGGGGTTAAGGGGCTGGCTTCCAGATGGTAGGAAAGCCCCAGTGTTAGCAGTTCAGTTCCATTTCTTCTGGGTTACGGGTGTGAAAAAACAAGTCTCAGTAATTCCTGTCTCTGAGCGTTGCTGCCAAGAGGGAGCAGTGGCAGCAGCTCAGGAGTGAATGGGAATTAGAGGGGAGGAGTGGGACTCTTACAGCTGTTTCTTTACACATGCACCTTCAGCTTCACCTTTCAGAAAGAACTTACTCTGTCTTCCCCTTGAAATTCACAGAGCAGTGACCATCCCCACACTGCTCTTTGGGATGCTTTTCTCTTTGTCTCTACCTGTGACTTTCAAGGAGGAACGGAAACTTTCTAAGGCTGAAGGTGACAACAGGTGGAAAAGAATGTTCACCTAGCAAGGTCAAAGAACCAGGAGAAGGCAGGTGGGGGAAATGGTGCTGATCTGAAGCTGTGATGGAGTTTCAGTGAACCACACCACAAGGGCTGCTGACTCATAAAAAGGTGGAATACCTAAAAGGAAAGCAATGATCCCTGAGCAATTGCATCCCATTATGGTATGTCAGACATGTCTTTGATTGCACAAGCTTATAATTAGTTACAGAGATTTGTGCTATTTCTGAAGAAAGAAGAGGAAAGCAAGAAGAATTATTCCCTGTGTTAGTGACTTGCAGGATCAACGGATAATGCTTAAGGGTTGCTTTAAATAAAATGTATTCACTGTTGATGTTTATTTTTGCAATTTCAGAGTAAATGCTACTGATTCAGTAAAATTTAACAAATCTTAGGAGATCCCACTGCAAAGATGTGAAAATCTAGAAATTGATTTTAGGGCTTGGTTCCTGCCCACTCTGCGTGTAGGAAACCCGCTGCAATATCTTACGTATCTTTTGAAATTCATTTTGAAAGTTAAGATCTCTTGGTTTTGTGGCGAGAAAGAAACCACTGAGTTTAATACGAACCGAAAATCGCAGCTAATAGCTGCATTACATACCTGCTAACACTAGATGGGGTGCGAGGAAAGAGTGAAGGGGAAAGCCAGGGAACTGCAAACCTTGGAGGCCCGGCCTACCTCAGGCACAGAAACTGAATTTAACTAAGCTTAGCAGAGCTTCATCCACGTTTTCAAAAGCCAAAACCAGTCGTAAATAGACAAGGACCCATTCACCCACCTTGTCCGTCCCTCTGGCAGTGTGGATCTTCACCGCATGGGTATTTAACCACTCACAGCACACCACTATTAGTCTCACTGACTACATTTTATTCATATATTGAAAGAGTACATACATGTGTCAGTAGCATTGATCCGCATCAGCTCCTCTTTACTAAAAAAAGCTCAATGTATGTACAGCCTTAAAAAGCTCCCACTGTAGCTATTACATTGTATTAAATCTATGCTTATATAAACTACTGTTCTTTACATAGTTGCATGTATTTTAGAATACATTAAAAATTACCAGGTGGCATGTTCTTTTATCCTTTCTCGCTGCCCTTATGGCCTAACAGTTTCAATAAATTATGTATATGCATAGTTAATTTACTATTCAAACCAATTTCTGTAATAGAATACAGGGCATGGAGACAAAACCATTGCTGCATTTGGAAAGGCAGAAAGTATTCTCGATGCTTTGTGATTTCTGTTGTTAAGGTTGCATCCTGCACCATTTCCTTGGGAGCAGGAAGAGCAGAACATGTTTTTTCTGAGCCCCTGCCTTTGTTTAATCCTGTGAAACGTACCATAATCTTTTCTACATCAGCTGCCGCTTTTTACCCTCCCTCTTGGCTGCTTTGATCTCCTGCACTAACTCAGCAGAACAGGAGGGACAGTGCCTGACTCCAGGCTCCTCCTGAAGCCAGGAGGGAGATGCTGAGTTGGCCTTTCTGGAGAACCAACTCAGCTGCTGAGCAGAAGTGGCAGCCTCCCACAGAACTCATTTCCCTCACTTTCTTTTTCAGGGTCCCATGTGAATGAGTTGGACTCCCGCGGATCACTCTATCCTCTTTATTAAGCCTGCCTCTGCAGAGACCATTTTAATTTAATTCAAGTTGATAGCCAAGTCTCAAAATCCCCTTGGCTCTTGAAACAGTGCAATCTCCTGCTATTTGATACACAAGCCCTTTTCCACCATCCTCTTCCTTCCCTTCAAGTAAAAATTGCCAAGATCCAATTTCTCTAAACTAGCTTTTTAGCTCTGCCTGATGCCCCTTGCTGAGGGAACGCTACTCACAGCGAGCCCTAAAAGAAAGTGCTGGCATGCTGAGAAATGCCCCTCCTCATCAGAACATCTGACTCTATTCAAACACGCATGCTCAACAGAAAAGCAGTAACAAATTCTTCCCACAACACAGGTTGAAGAAACACCGCTTGCCAGGCATACCCACTTCTAAAAGTAAACTGGGAACAGGGTAAGAAATCTCATTCACTGGCAAACATATAAATCACCTCTGTTTTGTTGGATTTGTTAGCTTAATCCCAGGAGAGGTATTGCTAAAACCTACTGCACAGGCTTAGTTTGCACCTACCGGTCTCACTGAACCACCAGGGCTGAAACCACATTGGGATCTGGAGGCCAGTGCTCAATACTTCAGATGGCTGGATGGGCTAAGTTACCAATGTAATAAAAAATAAAAGCCAGGATAAGCATCTCTACAGGGAAAAACCAAATATGTCCTTTAAAAACAGAATAAAATGAGTTGGGTCCTGACAGACCAGTAATAATTTTATTTCATAGGAATGAGGCAAAAGTCGTGGAAGGCATGTTGGACATTGGAGAGCCTACAAAAACATCTCTATTTGTAATGATAAGCCACATTTCACATGTCCAAGGCAAAAAATGTAATGCTCACTCAGCACAGAGATAGCCCTGAGTATAAAGGAATAAAGGACAGTTTCTTTTGTTCTGCCTGCTTTATGCAAAGCCTCCCTATTTATCCAAGGCAGCTATTCAGCAACAAGACATGGTAAAACAACCTAGTATGCTAAGTGGTATGAAAACTCAAAGAAACACACTGTGTAAGTGAACAAACAAGGGCTCTGATACACAGTTTTGCTGGGTAAGAATGGTAGAGAGCCCTTCCAGGAGAACAGTCCCTTGCTGTTATCCTGACAGAGGCTCTGCGTGCCAGGACTGCCCTGTTTAGGATGACTGAATGCCTCAGTCTGTATCCACCCGAAACACCAATAAGGCACAGTGTGTTTACATCCTCCAGTTTAACTTTCAGTGAGGTTGGCAACCTGGAAAAAGCCTGGAGCAAAGAGGAGAAATTCTTTCTTGGAGGCAAGGATAGCTCTAGCCTGAAACAGTTCCTGCTGCCTTGGTTTCAAAAGTCTCAGGGATACTGAAGTCACATCTAGACCTCAGCCAGGAGGACTCCCCAAATACAGCTTGTGATGACCTAAACCTCAATTTATTGCTTGTGAGTTGTTCTGGGGGAGCACTGGAGAGTAAATCATCTCACTGCATGCAGACGAGCTACAGCATGGAGTGCATGAATGTAGACTGTGTGCTTCAGGCTAAGCTTCAGCTGTGCTTTCTAGACCAAGAGATCACAACATACTTGTTAAAACACCCCAGAATCTACCGGGATCATCAGAAAAAGCATGAATTAGGGCAAAATGACAGGGATTTCTGGAATACCCATTAAAACAGAAAGCGGATGGAATTTGTAGTTGATTCATTCATGGCGCCATGCAGACCTATTATTTTCTATCTATGTCAAGATTTTACAGTCCAGAAGTGACAAACTCTTCCTTTCCTAGTTACCCAGTTATTGTGCGCTGAGCTACTTATTATACATTTGTTGCTGAAAGGGTGAATAATGGAAGAAAAATGGCAATAGATTTTGACTTGCCCTTTAATCTACCATGATTTAAAATGATGCCTCAGACTTACTATAACCACAAAAATAGATTTAGAAGATAGGCCTCAAGAAACCAAAATAAAGTATATTCTGGAACATTACTGTTTGCTTCTGCAATGCATCAGCAATCATGAAGAACTGGCTCTAGTCTTAAAATCATTACTAACATGCTTGTTTAAGAGTCAAGGTAATTTCTATGCTTTGTATGGGTCAGTCTTCACTTTCTTTATGAGATGTTCAGTTCAAGGTATTTTTCTGGGTAAAATGGAGAGCATCCTCTTAGATGTCACCATTAATCCTGATGCACTGCACTCTCCTCTGAATGACTGCAGACTGCAAAGCGTCTTTGAAAAAGGATAAAACGGACATGTCATGCAGTAACCAAGTAAATGCAATCCCTGATTAATACGCAAGTTTGAAAAGTTCAGAAAATGTCATCACACTCCATACGTGCACCCTGGTTTTGGAAATGTCTCTGTTGCTTTGTTTGTGTATAAATGTCATCGCACATGAAATTCATTCCAGCAGCTTTTCATAAACTCAAGTCAATGATGATGTGTTCAAATATTTGAGTGTTTCCTTTAAAACTAGAGGCAAAGAAAAAATCTCTTCGATCCGTTGACACAGCTGTGAAAGACCGTGGCGCTTGCACATAGATTTCCTTAAATAATCTGAAAATCTTCTTTTCACCATCCCACTGGTAAATCTGGGAAAAGGTATAGTCACTTCCCAAAGCTAGGTAGTAATTGTTCTTGAAGGAGAAAGGCTGCAGCGTCATGGCTCCTCGGGATGGAAGAGCCTGTATCTCCACAAACTGCTTGCTATTCCATTTCATAACTCTGGAATCACCAATGAATCTCGTGAGTGTGATGTACAGATTATCCTGCATCCTGAAACTCTTCACAGCCAAGACATCTTCCATGTTGGGGATTTCACTGTGTGGAACAAACTTTTTGGAAGCTTTGTTCCACTGGAGTATAATGGGAACCTGAGAACGGCTAGAGAGGATTAAATGTGATTTCCCATCTATATCGAGAAACTCGGCATCAGTGTCCCTGAACCACTCGTGAAGGGACTGGTATGAGTAAAATCCTTTGTTATTCCACTTGTACACTGTTGACAAACCTGCTTTAGAGCTATCTGCTATGACAAAAAACATTTCACTGTCTATCTCAAAAAGCTCTATATCATTGGGCTTGGAAATGCGAGACACTTCGATATCCTGAAATTTGACAAACTTTGTCCAGCTTTCATCATACTTGTAAATGTGTGAGCCACCAAAGAGCTGTGCCACCACCACAAACACTTGGTCACCGACAAGAATGGCTTTACATCCCACTATGGACTGACCTATTGAGCAAAGAAAAAAGAAAGCACATACATTAGCACAGTACAAAGCACCCTTTAAACCACAGAGAGATTACCACATCACCCCTCTGCCTTTTTCTGTCTGCACCATCTGATAATTTTGTCTTCTGCTACATGCCATCAGAGCTTCTTTTCATGCTTTTTTTCTCCCTAGGAACTGGAAAGGTGACTTCAAATATTGAAAATGTCACAGCCCTCAAGGTGTGCAAATATGATGCACCCTAAAATGCTAATTCATTTTTACCCAGAATACCTTTTCTTTCTCGGTTCGTTCAAACACATGCACCCTAATATACAAAACAATTACTGAGCCTAAATTTTGTTATTCCAAAATAACAGGAGTTGTTATCTCATGACTCAGCAGGAATCTGAAATTCTCTTATTCTTGGAATGTCTGTCCTTCCAGCTTAACCAGAAGAATGAAATATAGTCTATTTTTCTTGCTCTAAGAGGGCCAGAGCCTGCTTTTTTCTACTGTAAATAGAAATATTAGATGCATCTCGTGGATATATCACCTGACAGCGGGATGAAAAAGATAAATCTGACTCTGTTGTTTCTATTAAGTGTTCTTGAGATTATGTTAAACTACAAATATTTAGGAATATTGTGATTGCTAGATTAGATCAGATCAGGTTATGGTCTATTTTGAGAATGTCAAGTCACTGTACAAGAACCACTACCAAAAAAGTAACAAACACAGCCAGCCTGGGATGATCTACCACCTGCCCAGTGTAGGAGAAGTGGGATCCATCTCAAGTACTGTAAGGTATCTGCAGCACAGACTTGAATGGCTGAGCTGATCATCAAGGCTCTTTCTGGTCTAACTTTATCAAAAAGTACTCTAGAGGAGATTTCACCTGGCCTGTATGTGTCCCCTTTTGCAGAAGACAGCAACACCTATTATCTGCATGTTGACCACAAAGGCAATCTTGGCAACTAGCTCAACTCTATCAGCCCATGTTGTAAAAGGCTAAATTCAGATATCCGAATTCCAAGCATGTATTTACAGCACATCTCTGGCTCTTGAGCTCTACAAAACACTCTTTAGGCTCTGCAAGAGGCTCTTCACATGTCTGTGTCCCCCGGCAAAAGTCTCTCACTCACATTTCACAGTCCAGAGCTCAAGCTCAGACCTCCTAGGAACACAAGATGGGTGTTCAAGAAAGCAGTGTGGACAGGCACGCTGGGTGTGGAGCTAGGACACAGGTACCCAGCAGAAGTGTCTCCTAATCACATTATTCACAGGGAGGTGAGACCCAAACTCTCAAGTTTCATTTCCAGAGCTTTTCTAGTGCTCTGTTAGCTCTCTCAGGGGCCATCAACTTCTCAGCTTTCATTCATTGCTACATATTTCCCCCTAATCTATCAAACACAATGAAACATAAAAAAGGCAAAATTTTAACCTCCAATATTTCCTGAAGGAGGGGTAGCATCTTGTAAACTTTCACTAGAGACACACAGCTGACCTGAGGAGGTAGGTGCTTGCTGCCTTTGTAGACCAGATGGGGACGCTGCTTACTCTTTGTTTCCCGAAATGCAAGGTAAAAAATAATTACACATAACAAGGAACATGCAGGAAGGAGAGTCCATGGAGAAATTTAGCTCCTGAGTCTCCAGAACCAATAGCCTGAAGTAGCTGGGAAACTGGGCAGTGTGTAACAGCTCTAAAGACTCTGTCACTGCTGTCATGGTGTGACTTGAGCACCATGAGTGTCAGTTAGGGACAGAACAGTTGTTAGCATAAGAAAATCACCTGGCATCCACATGGACTTTTTGTTTGATGAGTAATCTGGCCACGATGCTAATTCAGCATGTTTGTAAATGGAAAGTAAACAGGAAAGCTTTACAGCACATCTCTCTAGGTAACAAACACAGTTTAAGTATTTCTATGACATCTTCAGCTGTAAAACATGCTTTCCTGGCCAGCCCTCCTGAAAGCATCCTTCAGACCTACTTCCTTGTACATGCAGTAGACTATTTTTATATTCTACTTTGTAGGCACTTTAGCAAGAGCAAGGGCTCCCTCAGCTTGCACTGTAACCTGAAGTGTGATTCAGGCAGTGAGTGCTAAGCCGGGCCACAGCGTGACATTCACAGCAAGTGTTTGTGCCTTCAGAACCATTTACAAAATCAGACAAAACCCACCTCAGTTTGTGTGCCACAGCAATGTTAGAAGTGCATGTATTACCAAGATGCACTACCCCATGAGGTTACTAATGTCCAAACATTACATGCTGTGATCTGCTAAATTCAAACAGATTCAGAACAAAACCCATCAACTGGTCCCATCTACGAATCTGGTCCTTGTGAAATGCCAACAGTTCATTAACAACGGGAATCCAGATGTTCATATACCTGTGATGTTGTCATAACTCCTGAAATTCATTTCAATGTGATCCCACTCCAGCACCATGCAGTTCTCCATGCTGGGCTGTGCAATGGCTACGAACACGTCATTCTTTGAGTTGAATGTATCCACTGAAACTGACTGGTAGGGCAAAATCTGGTGAACAACAAAATCTAGAAACATACATTTTCAAAAGTTAGGATACCTCTTTACTGGAAACACAAAGTGGTCACTGATTCTAACTATTGACACTGAAAAATCAGCAGAACAGTCTGGATTTTGTGTAACACCAGCATGGAAGTGCCAGTGCTCACATGAGACATGCAGCAACAGGGGAAAGTGTCTCCTGCTTTAGGTATCATAAACTGTCCTCTCCGGAAATATAGTTACAAAGGAGATCGAACACGTAAACAGTGGCAGAAATCAGATTTTCCATCTAAGCTGGCTGGTATGAATGTAATTGTGTTGAGAGAGAAGTCTCCCCACAGCTGGAAGGTGCTTTCCCATCAAGTGAAATGGCCTTGCTAGAATCACTGTCAAGCTGAGAGACAGCAACTTCCAGCTGAAGTCCAATAACTTCTTAAGTCATGTAAATTTAATCACTAGCAATTTGTGTTATGCTAAACCAGGCAGAAAGTGAAATGGTATCTGAAGTTTGCCTGGGGATAACTGCATTTTGGCTAGACCATAGACAAAATGGAGTAATCAAAAACTCAGTTAACATAACATTTTATGGGGCATTGTAAAGTAGTTTAGGCATAAAATACAACTAACCTGCAAATTACTATCCAGTAGCAAACTTACCCTAGACACTAAGACTGAGGAGTCGGAGTAACTTGTAAAGACTAAGAGTGTAACACAAAAACTCAAGATTTTTTCTTCAAAATCTAAGTGCATTTGTAGATTCAACTCTAAACTTCACCCAGGGCTAAATCAGCAGTCAGTACAGAGCCAATCTGGGGCAAAGTGAGGAGACTTGGGTCTGATCTTTGGCCTGACAGATGGGGAAGGTTATTATTATCAAAAAGAAAGTGGTATAACAGAGCTGACAAAGAAAAGCCAGCACTTGGATCTAGAACATGGCAGAAGTGATGTATGGATACCGATATGTAGAAAAGGAAATGCATCTTCTGCTACGATGGTGTTTCTCTGCAGAGCGACACACCGCTCTGTTTCAAGCTCCATTTGCTACATGTTTTCACCATGCAGTCCTATGCTGGAAGGGCCTGAGCATCCCGGGATTTTGGTGAAATGGTAATTAAGTCCTCACTCGAGTCCCTCATTTTGGTGCATTATGAAATAATTGCTTTTGAATGAAGAACCCTCTGTCTCTGCATGCTTGAAAGCCTTGCCCTTGAGGAGTTACACTTCTGGAGAATAAAGACAGATGACTGCCATTAAACAAACAGAGCAGATTCTACAGCTGCAAAAGAAATGACAGTCTCCATTCTTCGAGGGACTATCATAAATAGAGTTTGGGCTTGATTCATAAATGCTGGTAGGAAAACAAGAAAGTTGTCTTCATACTCACGGGGAAAAATAACTGGAGAAAGCTGACACTGAAGTATGCAGAAGGTAAACGTAAGTGATAAATCAGGGAAGGCAGCAAAGGAACAATAGCAGATACAGTCACTCAGAATCAAAATATTTTTAAAATCAGTGAAAAACACCCAAGCCAAAACAAAACAACACAAAACCCCAAACCCCTAATCCTGAAAAAAGACATCTCTTGAAATCTGAACAGCTGTGAAACACTCTGAGGGAATCTGTGTTGATACCCGCTGCTCATTCAGAAACGATTCAGTGTTAACACAGCTATTTTTACTTGCACCTGTCATTTGGCTCTCTATAACACTGGATGAGTAAAAATGGGTAACAAAATCAGCCATAATCAGTAAAAAGCAATAAATGTTAGTTTTAGCACCAGTTGGAAACACGAGACTCTAATGTACAACAGGGTTACACAATAAAGAGATGCTGCCACATCAGGACTTGCCAGCAATTCAGGTCTTGGAGGCTTGACTTAGTTTTACAAGCAGGTCCGTATATGTTGCTTTAATTCTAGAAAGAGTTTGTACAGTAAATATGGTGTGTGTGTGTAGGGGGTGTCCCAACACCTTCTCTTTGAAGCTAGATCAGCCGGCACAGGAGAGGGAAGAGGATGCAGCCCTTGCTTCCCCTGTGCTGCTGGCTGCCTGGTCTGTTGCCCTCTTCTTCTCACCCTGCTGCATGGTTTTACTCCCCCTGTCATGGTACTTCCCCTGTCATGGTTTTAACACTGCTTTCTGCTGGCTGTGAGCTTGGGTGGTGTGTCCTCACATCCTCCAGCCACTCACTCTGCCTCCGCTCCTGCTGCTGAACTGGCATTAGCCATCATGGATGAGGGACCCAGCACTTTTGTTGCTGGGCTGATTTCCCCTCCACTGGTCTGGCTGATCACAGCACACAGGAGTGCTGATGCTGGCAGAGAGGGATGGAGCACACAGGGAATGCCGGAGGACACTAAAGAGAAAGAGAATGATCTGTTTGGGCAGCAGCTCCTAAACTGCACGCTGTGACTTGGTCCCCCTCTCCTCACATTCTTTGTTCCCCATGGTAGAGACTTCTACCAGGACCTGGGTGTGCTGTCAGGGATCATTAGCCATCCATTCCCATCTTCCACCACAGCAGCACAGGTGATCTCCAGCATAGGAGGACAGAGCAGGTAACTCTTAATTTGCAAACCACCTTCCTTCCAGCCAGTGGGGAAAGAGAGAAGACAATCCCAGCTAGGTAAAGAAAGGGGAAACCAAGCTTTCAAAGCTCAGTGAGATGATCCCTGCCTGCAGGGCTGGGCAAAGCAGGTCCCAGGCATGCACACAGCCTGTTCTCACTGACTGTGGGAGCATGAGGCCCATTTCCTAGCCTCCTGAACATAAGTTACATGTCCCCCACTGCGCTTATAGACACAGCACAGCTCCCTTGCACAGTGCTATAAGACAACAACAAGAAACAAAATGAAACAGCTTGACCTGCTTCTATGGTGTAATCCGTGAGACATGGGAAAGAGGGTTGCTATCACAAAAAGAGTTAAAAGGGCAGATCATCAACACTGGGAATTGCTTTCGCTGTGAAGAAGGAATAGGAGCATTTTGTCTTTGTCTTGTTTTGATTTGTTTTTTATTTGGCAGCACCTCTTTCCATTTCTCCTCCTGTTACCATTGTACCAGTTCAGTGGATGCAATGAACCAATGAAGCCAATGAGATGCATGTTTTACAAAGCAAACGGCTTTGTTACCACATCCTACAACCAGTTATGCTCAACACAGGGTACCAGAGACCAGAAATAAGGGAAAGTCTCATCACATCTGGCAAAGGAGGGAAATACAATACTGAAGACTAACATGAATGAAAGAGGTTTGCAGAGCACTGCTCATCATCCACTGGGAAAGGAGACTGCACACAGAATATGGTAAAAGCCTGAGCCTGTGACTAATCAGTCCTCAAGGAATGAATATGGCCATATTTATGATCTCTTTGAATCTGAGGAAAGCAAAGGCAGAGAAGGAAAAAGCAGCTGTGGCCTGACACCACAGACCACCAAGGACACCAGAGAGGTCATAGCCTGAGCAAGGTAACTTCCAGTTCAGTGCAGGTGACATGATGCTGGCTCAAACGTGATGCACTCCTGAAGATCTGCATTTCTGTTCTACTGATCTGTTTTGTCTTTTACAGGTAATTCCTGCATGTTCCTTTTGGCACTTTGTAAGGACGCCAGAGCTCCATGTCTTCCACACCCTCCACCTTCACTATGCACCAGAGCTCTGGGAAGGCTGCTGTTGCCCACCTCCAGGCCAGAGAGGTTCAGCACACAGCCTTCCCAGAGAATGACTGGTCTGAAAATGCCCTCTGCTATCTGAAGAGTGTATTACAGTTACACACTGTGCTGCGAGAGCACTCCTTTGATGGCATTTGAACAAATACTCAGCTGGGCAATCCTTGCATCACGTTAATGTCTTAGCTCCCCAGCAAACTACAACATGTTAAATTACATTCATGCTTGGAGTAATTTCACCTACAGCAGACCAAGGAACTAACATTAAGGGTGAATTTTGCCTGTTGCAACCTCATAGTTAGGTTCCTAGGTACAAAGAGATGACAGAAGGCAGGTAGATCAGTATAGGTGTGAGGAGAAGGCAGATAAGGCTTGCTCGTCTGCACTGTTAGTGCTGTGCAATTGCTTAAACCAGATTGCAATGAAATGAAGTGGCTTTTACTTTGTACTTTGGCATCTCAGTGACTTGGCAGACACAGGAATGTAACTTAGGTACCCTTCTAAACTACACTGCTCTCATGCTTTTGACATCCTTTATGTAGCAGATTACCGTGCTTTACCCCTGCTGCTCTTCTGAAGTATTTCTGAATTTCAAGTTAATTCTCTTTTTCCTTACATATGGCCCTTGGATTACCATTCCCTGTCATGAAACTTCATTTTACATTACTAGAAATCAACTTTCCTATTGTCTTTTAATAGCGATGACTTGATGACACTTGAGAACTTGAACGCCTCTGGTATTACTGCACAGAAAAAAGGCAGAGTGCTGACATCATATACATGAAAGATGAAAAACAATGCTCGCAGCTGATATACTCAGCTATATGATGTGACTACATTTAAAGATAGGTAACTGTGGCTGTTCAGTCATAAAATAGGAGCATAACCACATGCAAGTTTCTCTTCATTTCCTTTAGCATGCTTTACATTACCTAAAATAAAAATCAAGATCCTAAACAAGACTAGTAGTGAGAATATTATTGGACATTTCCCACAATTTAATGGAGTTCCATGAAGAACAGCTGGCAGTATTGCCACCACTTTTGATGCTATTAAATCGTGGCCTATTGCATAAAGATAACAGATACAGCCACATTATTTTAACTTCTTTTCATTGCTTTCTGTGAAATACAGAGATTTTGGGAAGCTCATATGTCATAACTATATGGCCTTATTCCAGATAATAGAAAGCATTCTGTGATGAAAAGTAAGTCGCAAAGGGAGTCATAATCGAGTCTTTTGGAATATGAATAGTCAGAGCTCTTCTTCCATTATCATTTAATCCAAATAAAAACTCAGTACTTACTTTGACTTCGAAATGTAATTTTCCCATTTTATGCTTGTTCTAGTACTTGGGAGTGCTTTGTATGTAACCCTTTCCTCCCCCCAGGTCATGCTCACAGAAGCAAAAAGGTATAGTCTAAACTTCTGATATTTAACCATTTGCAGTGTGCTTAAAAATATACATTCTGAATACCTGTAGTGGTGCATTCATAATCAAAACTTGTCACATCATTTAACTTCTTATCCTGATATTCTGCTGGACCAATACACAGGACATCAGAAACAGTGGAATTTGTCATCTTTAACCACAAAAACAACCACTTGGCTTTGCAGTCACACTCAAATTTATTTCCCCTTAAATCTCTAAAAAAACACACAGAAATAAACATATTTGAAAAGATTGATAGCAATACGAATACTACAGAACTGTTACCACCTTGACATGCTGAATTTAAAAATACCTGAGTAGCCTTGAACTGTTTCTGAACTGAGAACAGGGAAGTTGCTTCAGTTTTATTTGGACTCTCTTACTATGAACTCTCCTTCACTAAGTGTTGTCCTTGGAAAAACCGTTTCAATCTAGGAAATATGCTCACATATAATCATAGTAATGGAGCTCTGTGATGCATGTGTAAAGTCATTCACGTTTATAAATTTTCATAGGATTAGGACTGTAATGTAATAAATCCTGACAGCCTGGTTGTCTGCTGCAAGCCTCCTTCCCTCTATGTACTGCTGACACTGATAAATCCCATTCCTTCACTAAACTTCTCCAGTACCGCTGGTTGACAGAGTGGCCTTGCTGGCACCATTTCTGTGTTACATTAAAATACAGATGTAAGGCTTGTATTTTTTGAGTCACTGCTGATGTGTGGTCAATTTAACCTTCCCCTACTAATGTATGTGCAATTTCAGCACTGTACTTGTTCTTCGATCTCCTGGCAATTTTTGTTGTTTACAGTTATACTTTGCTGTCTGGGAGAGCTAGGCCAAAAATAGGGGAAGCTGACTATCAGCTCAATTACACAAGACAACACTGACAGTAAGTCAACAACGTGCTACAACTACATAAAAACAAGAAAGAAGGTGGCTTTTTTTAAACGAATGCCTTTCGTTAATATAATCTCAGGGGATGCATGCACAATAACAGGTAAAAATGTTCAGAGAAATTGTAGTTTTAAAATTTGTTGTCTCCCTTTCCCTAAAAAACAATTTACATGAAACAGCAAAAAGAAGTACAATAATGCAAGCTATGTACAGCAGCACGAGAAACAACAGTGATTTGAGAAACAGCAGTTATTTTAGAGGAGTGCAGAAAGTAAACAATTTTAAAATTAGGAAAGCTAGCACAACAAAAGGCACATTTCTTTCCTGTGCAGGTATCAGGTACAGCACAACGTAAACCCAGAATGTAAAACTCAAGAGTAACAGAGTGACAGAATTAGGCAGCCAGCAGAAAGATTCTCATTACTTACAGTTCAATTAAAGAATCTAAATCACTGAAGACATCCCTCGGCAGAGCTTTGAGATGGTTATTGGCCAAAGAACTAGGAAAGAAAGTTAGAGCTTAATACCATTGCTGACTCCTGTCTGGCTAACTCATTAAGTCTGAGCTCACCTGCAGTTGTTAGAACTGTCCAGCCACTGGCATTGTTAATAGTTATAAGGAACAGGCACATATTAATTATTCTTATTCAAGAATGGAGATTGCTTCAAGATCATGAAAAGGTAAAATACATGAAACTTTTTATTACCCAGGTTCAAATGCAACACACAAAGCAAACACTGAGCATGTTGAAGAACCAGGACTGATAATCACCAGTACATGGTGTGACGGTGGTAGTGGTTCAGCATCCACGGGCAGCAGCTGCATCCCAGCAGGAGCTATGAGTGTGCACAGGCAGCCCAACACACCATGGGGCTGCCCCAGCAGGAGTTCTTTTAAGGCCAGTTTTTAACTTGAGGGAGGCATGCTGCTAACAGTAGGAGGAAGCTGATGCATGGAGAGGAAGAGAGGTTTTCTCCATAGCAGAAAAACCAGTGGTCCCCCCTAAGAGTTTTGTTCAAGCAGAAATTACTCTACCAAGTGTTAAATAACTTACAGGTGAGTCAGGTCCCGAAGGCCACGAAAAGCATTTCTTGAAATGGTTTCAATTTTGTTTCCTTCAATGAATCTAGGAAAAGAAAAAAAAAAAAAGTCTTTTGAAAGACTTTATATTAGCACCACCAGTGCTTTAAGCTATGGCCTCCAAATTCAGCAGGTTCCTTGGCAGAACCTTCAGACTTAAAGGTGGGGAAGTCTCAGTGGAGCTTGTTTTCCCTTTACCACTTTTCTTGGGTGGACTGCAAGGAATGATGCAAGTACCAGGCAGCAAAAGGGACAGCAGCATGTGACACAAACATCCAGCAGAAGAGGAACAAAACAAACATAGCAAAAAACATTACTCCTCTGTTGGTTAATCCTCTCAGGGTGTGTTGTGTGAGGCAAGAGACCTGTGTAGGAGAGGTTTCTGAGGTGGCCTTCGAAAGCTGAGGTCCTACATTCCTCTCACAAATCACCTGCGCTGTAACACCACAGGGCAGCACAGAAGTACCAGAGCTGCCTGGGCTGCAGACAGACGCCCTGATGGGCAGCTCCTGTGGATGCACGCACTGTCCCATCTCGGCACTCACAGAGCCGTGACATGAACTGCACACATACAAAGCCTTCGTAAATGGCAAAACCAGCGTCTTGTTCATCTTGCTGCCACAGTTCAGCTCCCTCCAGCCAGGACACCACCTCTACAGGGTGCCCACCTGCACACAAGTCACGGCCCCGTGCGCTGGGGGAATAATGACAGGCACGTATCGATTCCAGAAGCAGGCCGCTCCTCCTCACTGCATGTCAGCATTTAAAGAAAGTGTTGATATTTGAGCATTTTGACCCCCAAGCACTCGAGGACACATCCCTAAATACTTCATCAGCCCTGCAAAGCAATTGCAGCCAGGTAGCCATCAAGATATTGCATGGTACAGCAGTACCTGGATGAAGACAACCACATGCTGACTTTATAAAAGGTTTCACAAGATATAAACGTCTCACTTCTTCTATACATCCTTGTTTGCCTTCCAGAGAAATAGAGGAAAAAAGCTATGAGCCAAGTCTCTTCAAAAGCGAGTCAAGATGGGAATGTGGGGGATGCCAAGTGCTCTTGGTTCTGCTCTTTAGATGTAGCCAAAATCCTTCATGAAGTGACTGGGACCCTGACTGCATGCAAAAGGTGCAGATAAGAAAGTGTTGCATCTACACAGGTGTCAGAAGAGGTTCAACTGTTCCAAGGCTGCCTGGGGACATGAATTCAAATCGCAAAGCAGAGAGCCAAACTGCCTCCTGATACTCTCATCAGCACCTGGCATCCCTGCACAGCGCCAGCTCACCAGTCCGTGCAAATAAACACGGCTTCATTGCACACACTGCAGCAAGATGATGCAAATTTGGGCTGGGACTCAATAATATGCCCGATTCCTGAGTCACCAAACCTGGCCTCAAAGGGATGCTACCCTGGGAACGCCACTCTGTTCACCAGCAAAACTTCCATCTTTATCAGACCTGTCTTATCCAGACTGTACATGGAGCCAGATAGTTTAAGGGTGCATTGTCAGTGATGCAAGCTCAGCAGGACACAGCTGGAGGTATATTATAAATATATATATATAAGTATCTGCTGCAGGCACTCCCCAGCAGCTCTTTGTTTGGAGACTTAGCTTTGTACATAAAGAAACTTGTTATTCTTGTTTGTCAGAGAGGTTTTCCTATTCTCTGTAAGGTCTGATCACTGCTAACTGAGAGACAGGAGTTACAGAAGCTGCAACGCTGTTACTGGCCACATGGCCACAAAAACCCAGAGAAAGGCCACTCACACCTGATTCCCAAAAGGTGGAGGTGTGATTTGCTGGGAATAGGAAGCACTCTGTGGACTTGGCAGGGGGGTGACCACAGCCATTAACTGAGGCCACATGTTCAGCTGCTGCTTAAGGAAACTCAAACTGTAAGGCTTTAGCAGTGTTCATGCTGTTCCCTGGCTTGCAGCTGACAACCAGGAAAAGAGATTGACCCTTTGACCAGCTGAGGAGGGGCAGGACTTTCTTCTTTCAGACTGGGGTCTCTCTGCACTCACCAATGCGACCAGGACAGCCAAGTATGCTGCTGGGACAAGCTCATCAGCACTTGAAAGCAAGCAATTCATGAAATGATACTAAAATGGTTTTCTTCCTTTTTACAAACATATCTAAATTTACTTTTTTCCCTGTAGACACACGGAAAAGAGAATGATTAGGGAGTTCACTGTCTCTGAAAAATCCTCTAAAAAATCCGAATCATGGATTTTAGAATATACCATTTACCATTATCCTGTTTCTCGGTCTGCAAATTCCAGCACTGGCTGCTTCACACGTATCAGACTAGTCAACTTGAATATACCCCACCTTAACACCTATTTGTCTGCACTCAGTTTTATGAGCATCCGTCTTCCTCTGGAAAAATACAGGAATGTTTTCCACAGCTACCTTTCAGCATGAAAAGGTGGGTGGAAAGAGGAATTTCTTTCAGATCATATTCCAAGTTTCAAACATACCAGCTCGTGTCCGGTAACACAGAGAAATGGCAGTCCTTTGGAGTATGAAGTGAGGACAACCTGGTACCAGGGATAATACTTTTTTAAAAATAAAAAAGGGTGACCTAAAAAAAAAAAAAATATTGGGAAATGAAGATACTGTAAAAATCAAGTAAGTGAACAAAGCAAAGCAAAGGAGAGTTAAATCAATATAAATAACTTAAATAACTGCAATAATGTATACTATATGAAATATATATTTATATATTCATATATTTATAATTATTTATAATATAAAGATAAATGCCACGGGCATTAAATGGGAAAGCAGAAAAAAGGTGAAGTTGGAAAAGAAAGAAAGTTGGGAGAAGAGAACGAGCCAGGCAATCAGGGTTGCTCTGGGCAGTACACAGATACCCTGTGACTCCTCTTCAGGCTGCCAGTAGGCCAGGAGAGGCTTTCCCACCTCTTCCCTGAGGTTCGAAGCCACTCGACAGCGATGGCACTGTTCTGGAAAGCCAAGCCAATGCCTTTCAGTGTACTGCGATTGCCGCCTTGCATTCACGGTTTACTTTCAAAACCCACTTGTAACCTCTGAAAAAGGGTGAGTCACTGTAAAGAACATTTGCACAGGAGCAGAATATAAATCCTTCATCCCCCCTGCTCCTGGGAATCACAGTAAAGACTAAGACTCCACAGCGGGAATCTTGGTAACTTATCAAAACATCTTGATTTATAAAGGACAGGGGAAGACATAAAATACCAGACTTACAGGTATTCTAGATGGAAGAGACCAGCAAAGGCATCATCTCGTATAACAGTGAAGGAATTGGAGTTTAGCAAGCTGAAAATGGAGAGCAGGCATTAGGAAAGCACATTAAAACTTGACACGCTGGATTATGCCTGTTGTGTTTATTGCCCATGACCAAACTAATCTTACTGACTCAAGCCCATATTGCCCCACCAGTGTTGCACACATAAACCTCTGTGGAATGGCCTATTACAATCAAAAAAACAAACTAAAGGCATAAGTGATGCTAGTTAATGTCCACTGCTCCCCAGGAAGAATGCTCACTGTGACATCCACTACGGTTAAACGCAACCTGACCCTCGACAATCTGGTCCCCCGAAAAGAACAAGAAACAGCAAAACTTCTTATGTGGTCTAAAAATCAAATGCTACTCAAAAGAAGCCATTTTTGGAAAATCTCTGAATTTTCCAAGTGAATATGTCTCCATTAATCACTTTATTAGAGAAACCTACTAATCCTCTTTTTGTCTGGTTTTAGGCATTTTACTAAAATTAATTTAGAAGACTAATGAACATGAAATGCAAACTTTCCCTGTGATCCTCGGTTATTATGCTAATGCTAGACAAATACTCGCTAAATTATCCCAAAGAAATCTGACAAAGATGCAGGCTGCCATTAAACATAAATCCTTACATTACTCTTTTACCGTGGCTACTGCCACAGAGGACACAGGAAGTACCCAAGTGATCAATTATGTGTTTATCCCTTTTGCCATTTAATCATTCTTTCTTCTCGTGCTTGAAGGAAAGTCACAAATTACACCAACAAGACCTGTCAGGGCCCAAGGTGGTGGTAGTGGCGGTGGTGCCAAACGCCTCTGGCTCCCACGCCTGATCTACCACATAAAGTGACATGGGTAACTTCTGATTTTTTCAACCTCTGCCCCACCACCCCACACACCTCAACGTCTCCTCCTGGAAATCTGCCTCAGCTAAGGAATAGGGATAACCTTCATGTGCTCTTCCTCCCTCTTCCCAGTACTGCTACCCAAAACAAGCCAGATTCTCCTCATCTGGAGTTTTCCATCCATGGTTTCTCTCAGCCCACCCTTGGATTCATCCCTTCCCAGCTGGCACAGGTCAGCTGGTTGCCCCCACTCCCCAGTGGGCAAAGTCCCTCTGCTCTCTTCCTGGGGCTCTGTGCTGGGCCCCAAGGCCCACAGGCACTTAGGTTTGGAACTGGTGCCACACAAAAGACGGTGCAAGCCTCCAGCCCTTGCTCTGCCCACTCCTTCCCAGTATTTCCCCTGGGATGCTGCTCCTCCAGATAGTGAGACAGGCCTTTGAGTCAAAGGAGGCAGGGATGCCCAAGGAGAGGCCATCACACTAGCAGAGGCCTTCAGGGACCACCCCTTGCTCAGACCAGCTTTAACACCTAGCTCTGTGGTGAGTGCTTAGCCTGGGTGCCTCGCATCTTTTTGCTTCATTTTTCTTTGCAGCGTGTCTTTTCTTATGGAGAAAGCCAGTCCTTGCTGGGGGAGCATGGAGGGTCTGCTTGGTATCGGGCATCACAGGCAGGCTGAACCGGTCTACGCAGGGCACAGATGAAGCGACTATCAGAGAAACAGGCACCCAGGCTCCCCAGAGGATGGTACCGCACTCTGTGTCTCTGTGCCTGTCCACTACTGCCTTCCAGGACAGCTAAATTAAGGCAAGTTTGGGTAACCTGCCTGAGCTGCAGGCACACACCTAACTGCAACGGGCACAACCAAGCGAGGTGCCCAAGGTCAGGAAGGAGGGAGCACTGCAGAGCGCCGGAGCTGGACTGCTGTCCCCCGGGACAGAGGCCCACCAGGTCAGGAGGCACCCGTTGGAGGGGCCACCCTCCGCCTGGACACCGAAGCCCAGAGTGATGCTGCAGACACCACCAGCACTTCATGCACGGAGGCTTTGCACAAACGCTTGCTGTCCCCCGAGGAGTGTCCCAGCAGCCCCTGCTCGTCCCCGTCACTCCCGCAACGTCCCAAAGCAAACGTTGAGACTCCTGGGCACAAAGTGAGCCCGAGCGAGGCATCACATGAAAACTCAGCACTATAAACTTACTAAAGCTGGCGGCGTGGGAGGGTTTATATAACAGGGAACTTAGGGCATCACAAAACATTTCGTCCTCCTTCAGTAACTAAACACACATTTTATGAAGTGGTTTATGAACGGAAAATGCACCCCTCTGCTATGAAGCAGCAGCTACATCGCGGGATGCTGCACAAGCTGGGAATGTCCCCGTTACCCCCCGTTCCTACAAGGGCACCCGTAACTCAGTTTAGGAGGCGCAGACAAAGTGCTAGCTGGCCGCTGCCCTTTCCAGTGCCATACTTACAGCAGCTGCAGGGAGGGCAGGTGGGAAAACATCCTGTCCTTGACTTCGGCGAACGTCCCGTTTACCAGGCTCCTGTCAGGAGAGAAACCACCCATGAAGCGGGGCTGCCCCGCATCCAACACCACCTCACCTCCCTCCCCGCTCCTTGTCCCGCACTCACAAGGACCCCAGGCCAGCGGGCAGCCCGCGGGGGGCCCCCGCTGCCCCGACGCACAGCGCCGACTCCCGCCAGCAGCTGCAGGGCGGCCCGCAGCGCGGCGGCCTCCGCGGAGCCCCGGGCAGCGGCAGCAGCAGCACCGCGCAGAGCGGCAGCATCCGCAGCGGCACCGCCATGCCCGCACCACCGCCACCGCCTCCCGCGCCCTGACATCAGCGCGGCGCCGCCCCGGGGCGGGCGGGGAAAAGGGGGGTCCCGGGCCGGGCGGTGCGAGGGGCGGTGCGAGGCGCGGGACGGCGTCGCCCGCTGCCTCCCGGCGGGGTGGGTGCGTGGGCCTGCCGCGCCGGGGGACGGGGCGTCGCTGTCCCCGCCCTGGCTGTTGGCTGGGCGCTCAGGGCCGGGTTGGAGGGGTCGTGAGGTGCGGGTCGGTCTCTTCCCCGAAGTAACAAGCGGTAGGACAAGAGGTAACGGCCTCAAGCCGCACCGGGGGGGTTTAGACTGGATGGTAGGAAAAAAATCTGCACCGAAAGGGTGCTCAGGCATTGGAACAGGCTGCCCAGGGCAGTGCTGCAGTCACCGTCCCTGGAAGTGTTCAGAAACCATGCAGATGAGGCCCTCAATGATATGGTTTAGTGGTGGTCTTGGCAGACCTGGGGTAATGGACTGTGTGATTTTAAAGGCCTTTTCCAACCTGGTTGACTGTATGATTCTAACTGTAGCAAGACCAACTCCAGGGGTGTCTAGTCAAGAAAGAAGCAAATGGATGGTAACACCGTAGAATTGTAGTTGCTTTGCAGTAGTAACGTGTTAAGTAGTGATTGATCAAACCATGATGTATCTGAATGCTTGAAAGGTATCAACTGTGTTCTGAAACCACCTTCTGGTGCCCCAATTTGAACGGGACACCTCGTGCACATGAATGAAACAATTACTCTTTTAACTCTATCCTTAGTGCCCGAGCCTCTTCCCTTGGTCCATATGGGCCAGTTGCAAGGATTTTGTGACAATTTCCACTGCTCAGCTTGTGTTTGCTGCCTCTCACCGTTGACTACACTGCTCTAGGACAGCCTCCCGCCAGGTTGTTGAAAAGAGCAGTGAGGCTTCTCTTCTGTGTACTGAGCTGAGCCAGGTCTCATAACCCCCACCCATACATAATCCCTCCAGCAGGCAAAAAATCAGACTGTATGAGCAACACCTGAGTTAGCGTGTCAATTCCTGTGTCGTTTCATTAGGTGGAAACAAGACAGAGAAATGATTTGAGGTCAGTGTTATCCCCAGTTTTCTTTCCTTGGTTTTATCTTTTCAGTGATTTTAATGATTCATGCAGTACACCTCTTTGCAGGAGCTATTACACACAGCATCTTAATTCAACAACCACAATAGTCTCAGGACGCTTATTTCATTAGTAATCAGAGAGAAACTGTTGTGATCTGTGAGCCCTGTCGGATTTTCCTGTGATTCTTTTCCAGCTGAGTCATGGGTGCTTTATCCTGACGTCACTGTAAGCCCCCCAGAAATAAATACAAGAACACTACCGGAAATCAAAAGCTTTTGATGCTGTCTGTCATGGAATCCTGCTGGACAAAATGTCCTGCACACAGCTACAGAAGTCCATAATATGTTGGGTGAGGAACTGGCTGATGGGTCGGCTCAAAGGGTTATAGTACATGGAGTTACATCAGTCTGGCAGCCAGTCACCAGTGGGGTTCCCCATGGTTCAGTTTAGGGCCAATGCTCTCTAATGTTTTCATAAGTGACGTGGACATATGAATCAAATGTACCTTAAGTAAGTTCGCAGATAAGACTGAACTAGGAGGGACTACGGAGTCCCTCGAGGATAGAGAGGCCTTACCGAGAGATCTGGATAGCCCAGAGTTGAGCAATCACCACCTGTAGGAAACTTAACAAGAGCAAGTGCTGGATTCTCCAACTGGGACAGGGTAATCCTGGTTGCAAATAGAAAATAAGGGATGAGAGGCTGGAGAGCAGCCCCTCAGAAAGAGATCTGGGGGGTTGGGTTGGTGGAAAGCTGAGTAAGAGTCAACAGTGTGCTCTGGCAGCCAAAAGGCTGAGGTTACTTTGTTCAGCTTGGAGAAGGCCAAGGGGTGGCCTCATTGCAGTCTACAGCTTCCTCAAGAGGGGCAGCGGAGGGGGAGGTGCTGATCTCCACTCACTGGTGACCAGCGATAGGACATGGAATGAAGCTGTGTCAGGGGAAGTTCAGCTTGGCCATTGGAAAAGGTTCTTCACTGCGAGGATGATCAGTCACTGGAACCGGCTCCTCAGGGCCTCCTCAGGGTCATGGCACCGACTGTCAGAGTTCCAGATGCATCTGGATAATGATCTTAGTCATAAGGTTTAGTTTTAGGTGGTCCTGCAAGGAGCAGAGAGTTGGACTCAGTGATCCCTGTGTGCCTTTAAACTTGAGATATTCTATGATTCTGTGAAATAAAGGCACAGCAATAACTTCCCAAAGCGGCAGCAAAGTTGTGATGTTCCCTTGAACCAGGCAAGACATTTCTCCATAAAGTACAGCTGCTGTGGCCATCAAGGGATGCTGCTTTGGGAAGCCTTTGATGTAGCCACCCTTTCCAAGTGGCATTCAACACACTGCCAGAAAACAGGGTTTCAGGGTTTGGTATTGCTACAAGGTTTTAAACCAAAATACGGCAAATATGGCAAATGCCGTATTGGTATGGAAAGCACCTTCTCTAAAAGATGCACACGTATTTCACCCCAAAGAGTTTAGGACCCTAATTCTACCACTTTCACTCATGTGAAGCTGTTTCATGGCGACCTCTAAAAATCCCAGGACACTTCAAACAGGAAACCTGCTGTCACTGCTTGCAATTAATTTTGCATACAAGGTGTTTTCTGATTTAACTGATTTAAATGCAGTTTATTTGGCGATCATATCCCTCTCACTGGGAAGAGGAAGGAGGATTTTGGATTTTCCTCTGCTCTTCCCACCTGGGGTGTTTTGTGCAGCTTCACCTGCAGCAGCCCTGTTCCACTCAGCGAGAGGCTGCCAGGCACAGACCGCTCCCTCTGGGGGTCTTGGAGGTGCCGAGGAGCCTTCCTCGCAAGTCAGAGGAGGATGAGGTGGAAGAATTGCAGGTGCGTCAGGGCTGGGATACTGTGCAGGAGGAAGCCAGCGTGGAGAGTGAGGGCTCCGCTGGGGGCTGAGGAGAGCCTGGAGTGCCAGCAGGACACAGCAGACGGCCCTGTCTTGCTGAAATTAAAAATGAATGATTGCTTTGGAACATTCACATGGCAGAAAACAGGTGGGGGGCTCGGTAGAAAGAGAAATATGCATATACATACACACATATAAATCTCCTTAAAAGAACATTAAAAATCTGCTTGTCTTAAAAAGTGATGTCTGTCGTATCCACACGATATGCATATGATTTATGCAGTACCCCTGCATATAAACGAAATCCTCTTTCTTCTTTGAGAATAAAAAAATGCATTGAAAGAAAGCCAAAAGCGTGAGAAACAACACTGAAGTGTGCGTTCTGTTTCTTTCTTTCACATTCCAGTTTATAGGCTCAGGTGATTTTTTATGTAGACTTGCAGGTTCATCCATTTAAGTCATGCTACAAATAGATGCAGTCGACTGCATATAAATGATTGTGCTATCAGATACCCACAGATAAAATGGCACTTCAAATGGGTAACACAAGCAAAGAAGCATTCAGATAGCATGTCAATGGGCATGATATAAAAACATGAACAAATATGTGAGGTGGAAAGCACATGCCATGCCTTTAAGCAGTCACTGCAACTTAGTGTGCAGAGGAGCATGCAGGTCCCCCAAGACACTGCTTGTACCCCCAGACAGACATCTACAGTGGCGTACGTGATCCTTTAAGTGGATCTCTAAGTTAAATGGAAAATATCCCATTTCCCAGGTAAGTATGGCTCAGACATTTTGTCACTTTGATGCATTATGTTATCACTGTCACTTCTGCCAACATGATGACTCTTTCTCTTTTCCAAAATCTCAGATACTTATCTGGAATTGCTAAAAAGAAATGGAATCAGACAAACATTTCGGACCACATAAATACAAAAATAAATATCCTGGTGTGAAAGTTGTCAGCCCTGTTTCTGTTAAGATCAGGAAGGTATTTCCCCCATGTTCTCATTTTTGCTTCTCAATCCGTTTCTCATGACCTCCTGCTTTATTGAGTAAATATTAACATAAATGCGTTCACTGTATTTTTCCCTGTAGCTTGCCAGAAGTGGACAGGAGTGGACAGAAAGCTGCTGATTAGCTCACCCCATACAACGTATGAAGTATAGAAGGGAAGAACACTTTAACCTTTTGTCTGAGAAAACTTAATTTCCAGGTTAATTTGCAAATAAAACCCATTTTTGTTGGATCACAACCAACCACCTGCCCAAAGGAAGAAACTTGGAAAAAATTGTGGGTGAGAGGCAAGTCTGTCAGTGGAAGTGTTCCCACTATGAGGATTCTTAATTGCTTGGTGACCCTGCTGTGGAGGAAGGTATGGGAAAATTAATGCTCTGAGCAATATTCATCTTGCTGAGCATTTTCATTTCTTTCTTCAGTCATGGTTGATGTGACCTTTTTAGACTCCAACTGCTAGAGGAGATGTACTGCAACATGCAGAGTACATTATTATTATCTTGAACATTCTGCAGCTTTCATACCAAATGTTTAGTCTGCTTGGTCAGGATTAAATGTCCTTTGCTTCTGACTTGTGAACATTTCTGGTGCAGATTGCACACCTGGTATGTTGCAGCAGTTTCCCTTTAAAGAAGCACAAAAGCAATTTTCTCTGCTGAAATGCAGCTCTACAAGGTAGGCTTTTATGAAACCCATTTAAAAAAAAACATATTGCCAGAAATCAAACAAAGTACAGCTTGCCAAATCCTTCTTTGGGAATGCTGGCAAGTCCTCTGCAGTGGCACCCTGCTGTGTGCCATGTGTGGTGGAGGTGGTTATTCACATGACACCAGAAAAAGAGGACTTGGTCACACGTACTGTCCTTGTTTTCCAAAAGGCCCTTAAACACGAGTTCACGGTGGCTCCGAACCACTGGATCTGGAAAGGACTCACTGTGGAAAGAGCAGCAGGCAGAACAAGTTTGGGTGCCCCAGAGATTTTCACATGTAGTTTCACCTACGGTCCTACCCGGCAGTAAATCTTCTTGAGAAAAGGTATTAGTAGCATATTAGCACCATGTATGCAATAAAAACTTAATAGACATAACAATCCACATGCCTTTCTCTTTCTTCACTTGTAAATGCCTAAGACACCAAAGGAGCTGCAAGTTATTAATTGAAGAACAAAATGAATGGAGTCTTACCCAAGGCTGTATGTCCACATCCCTCCATGCCTCCCCTCCCTGCAGCATCCTCACCCACCTGGGATCTGCACTTCCCCACTACCCCAGTTTCAGCAACCTTGTGCAATGGTCACTCTCCTTGTGTGTCCCTCATCTCTTCTTCCCTCTGGCTGTCCGGGGGAACTCAGGATCAATGTGTCCTCCATCCTGCTCTCCAAACTGTTTCAAACTGAATGAGCTCGAAGTTATCACAGGGTTCTGACGAACAGGCACAAATACAGATAGTGCAATAACAGAACTCTCATTTCCTTAGGACACCAGGCAAAAGAAAAACCCTATGGACAGCATGACAATTCTACAAGAAAAAGAGATTTTCATGTTTGCAGGATGACTGCATTTCATTATGGGAAATTTGGTGTGCTACAAAACCTCCTAAAAATCAATAAGGAGTTTTAATTTTTCTCTTTCCACCTTAAACTTGGAAAAACTATTTCTAAATTAGACTTGTAAATGAAAGTAAAATTCACCCTTTATATTCTTAAAGACAGATAATCTATAGTATCGGCTGCAGAAAAAGTGATCCACTTGTGGGTGGTTTATGTCCTTTGAAACCAATTAAACAAAACTACTGCATTTATTAACATGTATGGCCAAAGCTCAGATAACCTGCAGTCCCTCAAAAGCATAGGCAATTGAAAATAAATCCTTAGATAACCTGTAATTTCAGATAACCCACAAAAAGAGACAGGGAGGCTGTGGGAGAAGGAAAGCAGACTTTGTGGGTATCACGGCAGGGGACTATTAAGATACCGAAGGCTAAATTTTGCCTTGTATATACCTGTTTACTGACAAATTGTACAATCAGCTAATGAATTTTAATGCCGCTTGATCAACCGCAGTTCCCTGACCATTTCACCCCAATTCCACTTATTGATTTCCTGCTCACTGAACTACTTCAACCTTGCCATTCAAGCCAGGATTGCTGGGTACAGCACCCTTATGGAACAAACCATCACTATGTTGTAGAAGAGCGCCAATTCTCTGCAGTCCCAATTTCCCTGAAAATTATCCCAAATTGCCTTCTGCACCTTTGAGATGAAGCTAAAGGCCATCACACAACAGGCACTGCTCAGCTGTGAGGTTATGGATGCCAGTTAGACTTAATCTGACACAGCTTTATTTATGCTAGAAAGACTATGATATTTTCTGAATTTCAGGAAAGTCAAACACCATTTTTTCAGCGAGGAAGAACAGTCCAAGATTACCCAAAGAGATGGGGAGCACCTTGGCTGTATTGGCAGCATAGCATTTGGCTAGATTTTTCTCATCTTCCTCTTATTTTCTGTGTGGGTTTGGTCCACTGTGCAGCCTGGGCATGGTAAATGCTGCCGGAAGTGTGAAGGTGCAGCGATGACCAAAGGGCAAGGGGCCTTGTCATGAAATATGCACTGAAATACTTGTAGATGTTTCTGGTTTCTTGACAGCTCTTTCTTCATAAAGCAACTTGTGGAGGTGGGTTGCTCATTGCCGCGTGCTGTCTCACCTGTCTAGCCCATGTGGAGAGCATCAGGATAGGAGGAGGCTCCTCCATTGCCGTTCATACTCATTTCCATGCTAGAGTCCCTCCCTTCATTTTCTCTTATCCCAGTCCTGTGAAAATCATGTGTGGTAATCACTGTGCACAGGGTGTAAGTAGTATTTTCACTATGTTCTGTCTTTAATGATGCAGGGGTGAGGACCTCAGTGCTTGCACTGCTGTTCTACTCAGAAAGGAAGGCAAAGCCCTTGCTCAGGCTTTGAGCAAAAGCTGGATGATGACTTCAGGTGTGTAACTCCAAGTGCACTTCTCCCACTCCTCCCCTGCCCATGGCTAGCTACCCAAGGGGGGGGAAGCTTCCTGCCATTGCTCTAGAAGTCTTCTAAAACCTCTCCTGGTTTTTACCCCCGATGTGCTTGACAGAACTTGGGGTTTTCCTCTTGGCTCTACAAGGCTGTTCCCCTGACAGCAAAGGGAGCCTACCCTCCTGGTTCACGCACTGCCAGTATGCACCGGGAGTGACCTCAATGTGCCTGCTCCTTTTGCTCCAATAAAGCACATCCAGCCCAGTCCTGGTGCTTGCCAGCTGCCACCATCATGGCAGGCCTCAGCAGGGTGAGAGGAGATGACCAGCAGTGGATGCATATTGAGTCAGGGATCCCAAGAGAACTTGGCCCATAGCTGTCAATGGGACCTAATGGGCTGCTCACAGCACTGGCTGCTGCTCTTCTAAGAGCACTCTTTGTCACCTCTGAAAGCATTTGGTGAGCAGAAGAGGTCTGTAGAACTGGAGGAAGGCAAATCTTGTACCTGTCTTCAGAAAAGGCCAAAAACATAACCTGGGGAACACAAGCCAGTCAGCATGACTTCGGTTCTTGGGAAAATCACGGAGCAAGTCCTCCAGGAACACTCTTCTTCAGTGGATATTTATATCAACTTTATCAAGGCTTTTCACATGGTCTCCTTCTTGCATCCAAGTGAGAACATTATGGTCTGGACGGGTGGACAACTAGTGTCTAAAAGCTGCTTGGACGGTTGAGCTCAGAGGGTAGCAGTAAATGGACCATACTCTACCTGGAGGTAGACCAGTAACAAGTGGAGTACGGCAGGCGTATGTCCTGGGACGAGTTCAGTTTAACATCTTTATCAGTGACAACGTGAACTTGAAGGACTCTTCCCCTGCAGCTACACAAATGGGGCCCAGCTGGCTGGGGAGCAGCTCTGCTGGGATGGACCTGGAGCCTGAGCTAGCAGTGTGCCCTGGTAGCAAAGGTGGCCAAGCAACCAGGGCTGTACTAACAGGAGCATGGACAGGAGGTGCAAGGGAGTAACTAAGCCCCTTTACTCAGTCCTGTGTTTAAAGCAGTCCTGTGCCTGGTTTTCCCCTCTCAAGTAGAAGAACAAGGATGATGAACTAAGGTGAGCTCAGCACAGGGCCTCAGGCTGGGATGGAGCCTGGAGCTCTTCCCTGTGAGGACAGGCTGAGGAAACTAGGCTGGACCAGCCTGGAGAAGAGATGGCTTTGGAGGCACCTCAGAGCAGCGCCCCAGCATCTACAAGGAGGTCATAGAGGAGGCAGGGCCAGGGTCTTCACTCACAGAGCTGCATGATAGGAGAATGAGGGACAACAGATGGCAACAAGAGAGGTTCAGACTGGGACATGACATATGGACACAGGTTTTCCCAAGGAGGACAGTCAAGAGAGTGGGATAGCTGCCCTGAGGAGCTGTGCAGTCTCCATCCTCGGGAGTTTCAAGGCATAAAGCCCTGAGAAACCTGGTCTGACCCCAGAGCTGGCCCTGCTCTGAGGAGAAGTTGGACTAAGGGCCTCATGAGGTTTCTTCCAATCTGAATCATCTTGTGATCACAGGAGTCTGTGGTAACGGAGCCTTGTTTATAGGCTCCATAAACAAGGAGCCCAGTCGTAGGTGGTGCCACTGAGAATAAGAGATGCAACTCTGAGATTCTTCGCCTTCCCTATATTTAAATTCTCATTAAAGATGACGGATTATTTCAGGGGATTTTTTCATCACCCAGATATATTCATATACACGCACGTCAGTATATATAGAAACAGAGAGTGTCTGTGCATTTTCCTCTGTGTATTTATCCAGTAAATGTGTGTTTTATAATCCTCAGTGTTTTGCAAGGCTACAGGGTAATCTGCTTCATTCACTAGTTAGTCTTGCTCAGGAAATGCACAACAGTCACAAATGCTCCACAGCTTGGTTGCTGGGTAAACTGTGGCTCATTTGTATTCAGCACCCTGTGTAAAAGTGATAAGAAGCCAAATACTCCTAGGAAACAGCACAAATGAAATACAGCATGCAGGAGGCAAAGTATTTATAGAAACAAAATATCAGCATTTTCCACACATTTACACAAAGCAATTTCAGTCTTTTCATAGGAAAAAAAGAACATCTCTGGCACTCATTTACTCATTTCCCTGCAGTCATATATTTTGGCCAAAAAGCACTGACTACATAGAAAACCTTCAGGTCACAGCAAATTAAAGATCAATGACAACCTAAAATAGACACTGTCATATTTTCATCCTTACATGTCTTTGTAATAAGAGCATTGTTTTAGTAAGTAAATAACGTGACATTTTGGCTTGAATGGGATTTTAGCATCTTGGCTGAACGCTGCCTGCAGAACCCCAGCCTGCCATGAGAGAAAGAATTATATCTGCATTTAACTACTTGGGACCCCTGGATTGATTGGCTGAAGTCTGTTCGGTGCAGGACAGAGGCTTAGCTGATCAGCACAGCAGCTGACCACATCTCCCTTGGGGTGCATGTACCAGCCGTGGGCTCTGCTCGTGATGGTGCAGCCTTGGTGCGCCCAGGCGCGATGCCCACCGGCACGGGGGACAAGCCCTCTGCCCCACAGTGGACACTGGCTCAATTTGGCCAGAATGCTTCAGCTTTGCTCAAGGGAATCAAGGAGGTGACTGTGACGGCCTCTTAAAGGACTCTTGTGCACCACATCATGTCAAACCAGCTACACTGGCAGAGGAAGGAGCAGGACAAGCCAAGCCCCCATCACCTATCGGTGTCTGGTGTTGACCACCCGTCCCCTCCCCAAGCCACCAAACACCGCACCCACTGCCTCTGCCACCCACCTCACAGAGCAGCCCGCCCTCTGTCTTTGAATGAATAAGTAGGAACAGAGAACTACTTTTAAAGTGACATTTTAAGGCTCTGGTTTTGTTATGTATACTCAGCCCTCCTTGTGTGTGTGGCTCATATAGTTTTATGAGTAACATTAACGCTGTGCAATAACACTTATGGACTGGAGCAAAAATATGGCTGTTTAGTCATTCCACAGTAAAGTAACAAAATATATCTCAATTTTTGCAAGAAGCTTAGAAAATAATCACCTATGTAGCTGATTCCAAATATTATTCCCATTTGGCAAGGATGTGAGTGGAGGTTGGGCGATACCATCAGCTGCACCTTCTGTTATGGTCCCTTGGCTTAAATCATTGTTTCCTGTTTGTGGATTTTGGGGGCAGGGATTTGGGAATGCAAGAAAAATACATGATAAAATCACAGAGGAGGTGTGAATTTTTTTACTGATCTTTTGTTGGTGGAGTTTTTATCAGGAACATTCAGAAACATGAAAAAGGAAAAAATGTTGGAACTATCCGATACAAAGAAATAAACCAATGACTATAAGAAAGCATCTGAACTGGGAAACAAGACATAAAAACATCTTTTGGCTGTCATCACCTACAACTGAGCAAAAATATTTCAGACAGAAATTGTCTTACGTATTAGTAGAAAAGATATTAAATTTAATGGTACTCAGCAATCTTTTGAACATCTCTATTTTAACCTTTGTTCTCTCCAACCTCTACCAAGGCTAAATAAATAACTAAACATGTAGTGGTCCGTCCATGCCAGTGATTTACAAACAGCAAACAGAAGGCTGGAACAGCGCTGGAAGCTGCACGGCAGGAGCCACGAGGTCCTGTTGGCTGCATGTAGTTTGATGAGGTATTTTCTTGATTCTGTTTTCTGGAATAAACTGGGGAAAAAGGATGCAGTTATAAAATGTTTAAAAAACTGAACCAGCTGAAAACCAGCAAATCCAAGACTCTGGCAAAAAAACGTGGAGGTCTTGCAAGTCACTCTGCTTAGGAGAAATCAGTGCAATGCTGTTTCTTACAGAAATTCTGAGCCCCGGCCCCTCGGGCATTGGAGGGATTAAGAAAACAAAGACAGTTTCTGTGCTTCTACCACGTCTGTTCCAGGCAGCGTATTTCCAAACCTGCCTCTCCAGGCTTTTTCTCAGGATCACACTTATTTAGAGTAGATCTGACTTTCAGCTGAGTTCTGTTTTCCTCTTCCCTTACATCTGTAGTTAAGAATCAGAGAAGTTCCTTTCCCAGATGATTCAGTTTCTTCAGTGAATTTAGATATGCCACATATTGTGGCTGGCGCTGATACTAAGTGAAAGATGGCTGCTTCACCAACGTCTGTAACACAGCTAGATTAGTGCAAAACCTATTGGAGACAGATTAATACGCAAGCCCAGGACATCTGTTTCACCCTTCAAGACACTAATTTACTGAGGTCTTTAAAATTAATGCACATGATCCATTATGGTTTGGATCATATGGTTAACCTGATCCAGTTTCTCCAGAGCTGTAACACAGACATCAATGCTTCCAATTTGTGTACCCAAACAACATCTCTATTCCTCATATCAGATTTCAATTTCCCTTGCTAGGATCCTTGTCTACATTTCAATACTCATAAATCACCCTCGTGTAACAAAATAATTTCTTTTATCGTGAAGTCTCTTACAGGGTCAGCAAGATCTTATCTGGAGCAACGCACACAAGTTAGAAGCTGCGGTTTAGGAGGTGTACCTTTCAGTTCAAGAAGAAAAGGCAGGCTGGGAAAGTAATCTAATAGCTCTCTGAACAAGGTCGAGGTGCAGAACACTGAAACTTCAGTAAAGTATCAGATGGACCTGGAAGGCCACGTGAGGGGGGCACAAGACTGTTTCCTCCCACAGGCAGGAGGATGGATCAGTAACAACAGCTAACTCAGGGTGGGCAGGAGGGAAATAAAAGAAGAAAACCTGATGTAGAGGTGCAAGATTAAAGATTGAGGCATCCCTTCTTGTGCCTTGCCTAAAGTCAAACACTGGCTGCACAGCTTGGGAATCTGGGCATCACCTGCAGCAGTCGCGAGGTGGCCTTCTCTCAAACAGCCTGGTCATTCACTAACCCTGGTAGGTCCCAAGTTCAAAAGTTGCCCATGGCCACAACTGCCAAGGACTTAGGGCTCAAGATCAGGCATACTTAAATTGTTATTTGCCTCTGTCCCTATGAAAACCTTGAGACACTGTTCTTTCTTAGATCATCTTAACATACCACAGGACCAAGGCCTTCAATAAAATGCAGTTACAGCCAGTAAGTTTTAAAATATGATTACAAGCACCACCTTCCACCTTCCCATGACAGATTTCCGATCATCATTTGTCTAGGAAATGACAAATCTATTCTCAGTCTTTCCCCCAGGGGATTCTCTAAGCCTTGGGGAAAGAGTCATAGCCTGAGGCTTACAGCCTCTTCCTCTGGAGGAGGAGGAAGAGGGATGTACTTCATCCTTACAGGTGTGCCAAGAAAAAAAACAACCAAAAAATCCAGTCATTGTTCATTAAACTGAGCAGAAGGAACAAAGAGGTTGACAGCCTGTGGCCTCATAGCCCAGGAAGGAAGGTCAGTGCTCTGAGAATGCCAGTGCTCATCAAGTGAGTGGTGTAGCTGCCCCAGCCAAGGTCCAGTCCACACCTCCAAGTGAAACACTCAGGTCCATGGTACAGGGCTCAGAGCTTCTATACTTTTTAGGTCAAATGGACTTCTGGCAGCTTCCTTATAAACACTCTGGGGGCTGTGGATGCCATTTAAAAGGGTTAGATTGCACAGCATCGTGTGGGAGATACTCATGTCCTCTTTTGTTTCTGACCATTAAGAAATTAGCCTCCAAGAAGGCAGTCTCTTACTAAAAGTGTTCTGGCCTAGACATACCC
This sequence comes from Myiopsitta monachus, assembly GCA_017639245.1. Taxonomy (NCBI): domain Eukaryota; kingdom Metazoa; phylum Chordata; class Aves; order Psittaciformes; family Psittacidae; genus Myiopsitta; species Myiopsitta monachus. The sequence goes on along the minus strand of CM029917.1, from coordinate 98,017,686 downwards.
TCTAGCAGGAATCAAGAGGGAGCTGAGGGATGTGGATTAGCTGTACCACAGAGGTGCTGGAGATGACAGCTCTCCTCCTCATACAGGTTATGCCCCACTCTGGACACAACCCAGAAGTACCCCAATTAGCATACCCTCAGTGTCAAGCCTATTGGTTTTTACAGGCAGCACTGGATGAGAAGGGCTTAAGAAATCCATTACAAATGCAAATATGTGCCCTGAGTATCGCAGCTACAGAAGGAGGCACGTTGATCTCCAGTGCGGAGGCTTGGTTCATGCAGTCCATCTCTGACCCAGCAGTCACTGGCACGTCTTGGCTCTGGCACAGGGCTCAGGACAATGTAACCTGCAATGGTGACAGCTGAACATCAGTGAGCTTGGTTCTCCCATGAGTGCAAATCCAGTGTCCTGATCTGCACCAGGAGAATAAGCACTACAGTATCTACCTAGCTGGAGTAACAGGGTATTGCTCTGAACTAGACAGTCACTGTAAACAGAAAACAGCTGGAATTCTGTAACAATGAGCTAAGAGAATATTCTTGCTTAAGACAGAAGGCTGAAGTCACCAGTTATGCTATACCATTCAACTGACTTTGCTTTATATTGATATGACCTTTTAATTTCTTTACATTTTCCCTTTTACTTTCAAAAGCAGAATTGTATTAAAGACTAATTTGAGTGAAAATGATTCATGTGTTTAAGAGCAATGCTAAGACCCTTTTCCAGAAAGAATGGAAAAATACAGTCAAGATGAAAGAACTTTAAACAAAGACAAAGGTAAGCTCTTCGGGAGTGCAGCCAAAGCTCCAGGTGTGGGAATCATGTTCCCAGAAGTTCCTGCTTGACAGTTGGCTGCAACCAACTGGAGCATGGGGAAAACCCAAAGACTAGCATGCAAGAGCAACTAAAGGTCATAGCAGCAAAGAAGGAACATGAAAAGATGAGATTAGTCTGTTGGGAATTGCATATTTATCACGGATAGGCTTTGAAGAAGATCTGCCAGGAAGATGAGGCAGGCAGGAGAATTTGAGGAGCGAACGGGAAGAACCTGGTATTGAATTTGGAAATAGCACCACCTATCGATGGCCGTTTTAGATGGGAAAATGCTGGCGTATTCCAAAGCACGCTTCTGCTCATGAAAGAGAAAAACCATTATTGCTACTATGATGTTTGTTTCTATAACGGACACTTGAAATATTTATAAAGACGTGATTCTTAGTTGCACTTGTTGTGACATAATTTAGGATGATTCTCAGTAATGCCTTAAGTACTTGGGAATACACAAGTTTGAGCTTGACAAGATATGATCAGGCCAGCATTATATCTGACCTCATTTCACTTAAAATAAGAGAAAATCCACTGAAAAGCCTTTCCCTTGTCTCTCACACTTACTAGTATTTAAAAATACATGGAAAAAAATTCCATATGCAGTAACAAGCAGCAGAGTGGAAAAGACTGCAAGATAAATATCTGTAATAAAGAACTTGGTGCCTTCTCTCCAAAGCCCGTCTAATCAATCAAAATGTATTTTGCTCTGTGTATCTGCCTATTGTATTTGCTGACCTGTGCAAGTAAAGCTTACATATATTGGCAGTCTTGTGCTTTTCGGGAAAGAATATTTCAAAGTAAGGCACCATCCATCATAGCATCAGCACTCTTAGGAGCTGCTTAGAAATAAGCTGGGATACCTTGGGTTGTTCTGGGGGCTTTTAGTTAGCACTTGTCATTGATATGGGAATGGTGACTGAATGGTTACCAACACTGACGGGGGTTCTATAATGGCACGTATGACTTTGATATGGAATAATATGGTTGCTGCCCTAGCAAGCCTACAATTTAAACGCATTGATTTTTTATTCCCTGCACCCATCTTCTTTTATTTGCCCCTTTTTTTGTATTGGGTTTGTTGTTGGGTTTGGGGTTTTTCTGAATTTTTCTTTTATGACTAGCCTGTTAGCTAGAGACCTGCGCTCAGAGCCACCAGACTTGTCTGCAGTTCAGACATTAGTGGGAAAAGCCTATGTGGGGGTACTTGATTAAGGTCCAACAGGACCTGTGGTCATTGCCCAGGCTGATGCTAGGTATCAGTGAGAGCCTCAGCTTTCCCTGAAGTTCATTTGCTGGTTGAATTAGGCCCTGCTCCTGCAAGCTCTATTAACATCTAATTGGATTTGTTCAAAGGTGTTATTTTTATTGCATTTAACAATTGCTTAAATAAAGGGCATGTGGAAGAGGGAACAATTCTGCTGGGCCCTTCCTGCGCTTGCCCCACTTTTGTGGTACCAATCCATAACCAACTCATGGTCCAGCCCTCACACAACCATGGGTTAGCCTGAAGTGCAGAGTGCGTTCATGCCTCTGTCTACTGCACGCGCATGGTACTGAGAACAAAAAGCAACTTAATTATTTACGTCTGTAATTTCTGAATGCAGCTGTTATTTCTATTGACTATTGAAATGATCTGGATTCCACAAAAATCTTGGAAAGGTACTGAAAGCATCCATGTAAAATGTGAAACCATAAGGAAAGCTTTGAGTAGGTATGGGTTAAGTGGTGCTTAGGTGGTCAGGATCTATGGCACCTATTTTTTACTATGAGAACAGTTTAAATTAAATTATTAGTTTGGTGTGGGTTTTTAAATATGCTTTAGAAATGACTGGTTCTGTTATGCTTTGCCTTTAATTTTAGGTATTTTTTGCATGCTATTTATTTTATTGTTGAGACTTTGCAGTAAAATTGAAAGCAGAGCTCAGCAATGCCCTAAGTTTGGACAGAAATTATAACCTCATTGGAAGACAAACCAGATCTCTGTGCACTAGATGCAGCGAATGCTGCCATTGTTCTGCATTCACTATCCCTTAAAATTCAAAGAAGATCTAAGATAGACCCAGAAAGAGAATTAATGTTTCCAACTGACTGACAGTGCTGAAATTTCTGCTGTCAAAACCTTATTTTAGACACATTGTTTTCTGGAAAGCTGTAAATAACACCTTAGAAAAAGATGTTTTATAATATGACCAGACTTCCGTTGAACGTGGATAAGTTGTTTGCTTAACTTTAAGCAAGCGGTATTAAACTTCCCTAAAACCATACATTTCAAAGGAAGGACTGGCAGAGCACAGGAGTGTGTGCAACTATTAATGCTGAGGTACTTCAAATACTTAAGAAAAATATCTGTTGACAGGCCTGAAAACTGCCATTTTCCGGCAGTGCGTATTCAGTGACCTGAGAGCTATAGAGACAGTGACAGCTCAAGTGTTACATCCCTGCTCCATCACTGTACTTCTGGGAGGAAACTGGAGATCTTTGTATTTTCTAAGCTCCTTTTATCTTAGGCCCTTTGAAATTATTAAAGGAACTAGCTAGTCAATACCACTAGCCTGGAAAGTGGGAGCTGCTGATTTTACCCCTGTATATGCCATGATGTGGTATTTGGTCTTGCGAATCCTTTAGGAAACCTTATTCAGGCAAAAATGTATTTCTGTTGTTTAAGTAGAGAACAGTTACAAATAAAAGAGTTAGCAATCTGCACCTTGAAGAAAGAGATGGAAGGACAGGGACAGCATATGTCCTGAGCTATTTGTATTGGGCATCAGACTGCGACCTGCTACTTTGGGCTTTCTGAGACAGAACCAAAGGGTATAACCAGCTTTCACCAGCACAGCTACATGAAAGGCAATTGGCTCTCAGCAGTGATCCTTCTGTCTTTACTTTCTTACCCATGAAATGGGAAGGCTACTTACTTAACCTCCTACCTCACAGAATGATGGAGAAATCCATGCTTTCCATTTCAGGCTTTGCAGACCTTTGTAAATTGAAAAATACACACAAGTGTTATACAACCAAGACCATAAAATAAAGAATGAAATTGAATTTTTACATTAAAATATTTAAGGTTTTGCGGTTTGGGTTTTTTTATACATGTAAAGGTTTTGCTGGGATCATCTTTTCCCCTTTTTATGCCAGCTGCTAGCTTCTGCTGGTCTTTTTGGAAGGCCTCGGAGCAGGTCCCTCATGACATAATATGCTTTTAGTCTGGACCAGTGACATGATCAATCACCTGAGCCTCCATCAGCCCCTGCACTTTCACAACACAGTGCTATATTTCACTGGGAAAATGAGGTCACCCAAGACTCACAGAGTCCTAAATGCAAACGCCTGTTACTGTAGAGTTAGGCAGAAAACCAGCAACAACCTCAAGCCCAGTGTGACGGGAGAGCAAAGCAGCCTGAACAGCATTGTCGCGCAGGACACACAGACAGGATGTATTTGTGCACACAGCCATGTAGCAAGACCCATAGCGCAGGATTTCTGCCAAGGAATTCTGTTGTCTGCATCCAACATAGGGATAAGGAAGAGAGAGAAGAGCTGCAGGACCACCCCATACATGCAAACTAATGTCAACACTGCTGCAGAGGAAAGACAAAACTGGAGCGAACAGTGGGGAGGGCAAAGTCAAAGCCACCTTATCCTTTAAAAAACCTCACACCTGAGAACTAAAGCAGCAAAACTAAACACAAAGCCTGTGGAGTCCTGCCTGCACACAGGACTGCGTAAGGCCTGAAGTCAGGCTAGCCCTTCACAGGCTCCGGAGCTACAGCTCTTCTGCTCCACATGGGTTTCAGACCCATTTAAACCTTCTCCAAGCAATTCCAGTGAGCACTTCGCAGCTCCCAGCTGCAGCTGTGGCACTGCCAGCCGCGGTCAGACTGGCTTAGGAGGCAGCACACCCGAGCCTCCTCTGCGGTGGGCCCACCTGAACAAAGATGGGATGCAGAAGGCGGGTGCAGCTGCAGGAATACGAAGCAGCAGCACGCAGAAAGCCGAAGCTGTAAGGTAAAAAGCAGAAGGAGAACACACAGCCCCTCCAAATAAAAACCTCGTAAGCTAACAAAGAAGGGAGGAGGAGCTGTTAGAAGGGTGAAAAGATTCATCCTTAAAAAAATATCCTGCTTTTCCCGACGTGCTTATTTTGGGAACACAGTCATTGTGCACGTACAGCTTATCTCTGCAGCTCAGAGAAAAGTACAGATCAGCTCTCTGCTGTCACCTCGACTGACAGACAGCTCCTGCTGCAGCAGAGTGACAGCTGAAAAGCTGTGCAATTGATTCCAATAGGTTTTGCTCCATTGCAGCTAAGGAAAGGCTTGTGTTCATCCTGCTTTTATTGATGTGATTTCTTCTAATTGCCTACTTAACACCTTAAAAAACACCGGGAGATACAGGTCAGTGCTCCCTGAGCTGATGCTGGGGCAATGTTTTACAGGTACAAATGAAGATTTGCTTATGCTCAACACAAAGGCTGCAGAGAAAAAAAATTAACGATGTTATCAGGTAAAGCAGGTGTTGTGGTCACACCACCAAGGTCACTGGCATCAACTAACACCCTGAAAACACAACTGTGGCATGTTCCCAGCAAGGTGCTGGAGTATTGTAGAGATAATGTGCTGAGCCTCCAGGGGAGAAAATCTGATGTGCTAACACTCACGAACAGCTGTTAATGGCAGAGCATTGTGGACAGGAGGATGTTTGACCTACCTGTACTTTGAAGGAAGACATAAACAACTGGCTTGATTCCCCACTGCCTTGCCCCTGCTATGGCCTCCTATGCTTATGCCAAGTAAATGCAGCATATATGCTAAATGCTCTCAGACTGAAAGAGCTGAGTTTTACCACCACTTGCACAGATGCAAAAATCTACACAGACTGCAAGGCAGGGGAAAATTAGGGCCTGGAAATGCAAGAAGAGTGGCTTATGCAAGAACAAAGTGAGAGACTCAGAAATGCAGTTATATAGAGAATAAGTGAAAATAGCATCTTTTAACTGCGCTAAGTGGTGCCCCAGGAGCCTTGTGAGTCACAGCTACTTGCTTCTGTGACAGAAACACATTGTTATTGCCTCTTCCCAAGCTTGCTGCAGAGCCATTGCATCTAGCAAAGGAAAACACAACACCCTCCTGGGTCAGCAGACTGAATCGCCCCCGGCCAGTTATGCAGGTCACTTCTGCCTAGCTTACACCTGCAGAAGGGTCATGCAGCCCCTGTCTCACTCGGTCAAGCAACAGCATTTCACTATTACGGAGCACAGGGCACAGCACCACTGGAACTGAAACCCTCAGCCCTACTCCACTCCATTAGCAAACCCACACATGCCTTACAGCCTTGCTGAAGGCAGCAGTAGTGTTTCACTCACCGCAATGTTTAATAGTGACAAAGGTGTGCTTGGTCAATAAAGTGCTTGTCCTGCCCATCTCAGTGAGAACAGAAAGCAAAAACTATTTACCTGAAAATGAGCGTGTGGATCCAGAAGACACTGAAGTCACCATGAGGCACCTTGAAGAGTGCATGTAGCCTAAAAAGACCTCCAGCAGCCACAACACATTGTTTCTGAAGATACAGTCACTGAGAAATACCTCATTTCAAAAGGTCTTGGAGCCAGTGAGGCTGAAACGCCCAAGCATGCCTTCAGAAAGGGGCCTGACAAAACCACCTACTGCTGGAAGACCAACATGGTGAGTCTTTTCTGAAACCTGAAGGGCTGCTCTGGCAGAGATATAACATTCAGCTGGAATTCTTAGAAACAAAACCAAAGAGAAGACCAGAGTGTGACAGTCTGTGCATGGAACATACGCTTGAGTTTTAACAGCATCAGTTACTTTATTGAAAAATGCTTTTATATTCAAATCCATTTACTGATGACAAACCCTTCAACAAAAACCACCCGTGGCATGCGCACTTGCACCTGCTGCTTAGGTATGCTCCAGCTGACTTCTTGCAGGTGCAGTTCTGCATTGCTGGTACAGCAATATACTGGTAGCATCCTTCCCCCTGCCCACCTTTCTTCGGATGCACTAGTACAGCAGAGGCTGCTGAAAGAACCACCCAAAATTACTCAGTGGGGTGAGGGGAGAACAGAGTACTTGTCATGGGTTCAGCAGCAGCAGTCATTTTTCTCCTTCTTGGTAGCTGGTGCAGCGCTGTGGTTTTGATTCTGGGCCTGGGAGCAGCGCTGATAACACCAGTGTTTTCAGTTACTGCTGGGTAATGTTTTGGTCTGGCCAAGGACTTTCTGAGCCTCATGCTCTGCCAGGGAGGAGGGGAAGCTGGGAGGAAGCAGAGACAGAACACCTGACACAAAACTGACCAAAGAGGTTATTCCATACCACAGCACGTCATGTCCAGGATGTAAAAACGGAGAGCAGGGACCCAGAAAGGGAGTGGTGGGCACTGGGGGGTTTGCTGCTGGGGGGTGCACTGGCTGGGTCAGGCTTGGTGAGCAGTTGTATTCTCTTTCCTTGTATTTCTCTTGTCATCATTATTGGTGGTAGCAGCAGTGATTTGTGTTATACCTTAGTTACTAAATTGTTCTTATCTCAACCTGTGGGAGTTGCATTCTTTCGATTCTCCTCCCCATTCCCCCCAGGACTGGGGGAAGAAAGAAAGGGGAGTGAGCGAGCGAGCGAGCTGGTTCGAATTATAGTGGCTTAAACCACAACAGTACTGCAAATGAATACTATTAGAGCGCAGGCTACTACTGCATAAAATGAGAGCTGTATTTTGACAGTATTCTCTGGTGCTTGCACTGTACAGCAGGTCAAGACTTTACTATGTGCACTCAGATCCTGCTGGAGACTCAGGACACCTCAGCTGCATGGCAAGCATTTCAGGCGATTTCTATTTTTATAAACGTCCTAGACACTTTCCTCATCTTCCATTTAAAGATGTATTTTTAACTGTACCCCATGCTCCTCCACCCACTAAGCCATTTGCAATTCCCCCGCTATTGAAATAGATGCTGTGTAGAATGTGAAGCCAGAATCTGCATTGTAGCTTCATTACAGAGGGATCCAGAAGATGACAATAAGACTAGTAGTAATCTTACTTATTGTATAGACGCTTTAATCAAGAGTCTACAGAATATGTTGCAGATATTTTAAAAGATGCTTCTATTTAGTTATGTTTGATGGATTATTCTTTCCTCAATAACTACATTCCTCGTTTGACATATTACAGACCAAACTAAGCACTCTTAGTTCTGCAGTTCCTCAGAAGCGAGAATCCTAGTTATAGGATTAACAGCTCAGGAGCACTTGTGTCTGCAAACTAGTTCTACTTGTCACATCTGCTTGGCAGCTGAATATCACAGCAAAGAGGGAACACTTCCCCTGCTTAGGCACCGAATTCTCCTGCAACCAGAGCTCACAAATGCATTCATGGTCCATCAGCTGCAGTGCCAGAGCAGCACACCTTGTCCCAGGGCCTGCAGAGGCGCCACTGCATGAGTTCAGTTCAGAAACATTATAGGTAACTGATGAGAATGGCTGAAAACATTTTGTTCAAGAGTTTACACAGCAATATGAACTTTATACATAGCAAAAGCCAAACACATAACCCATCTAGAAACCTTCCAAAATATCAGAGGCCTGGTTCCTTTCCTCTGTCTTTTGGCCACATGCTCCTCTGGTACATTTTGATCACAAGCAGTGCACCCAAGAAGCAGCTTTTGGAGAGAATGGATCAGTAAAACCACTATGTGTTCATGTGTAATTCCCAGTGAAGTGGTGTGTTCCTGCTTGGGATGCCTGGAAGATTAATAACACACACATCTCTGTTGCTGCCATGTTATCTGTACAAGACCAACCTCCCCCCCAGCCAGTAGTAAGATGATGGCCTAATGTTTGAGAACAGCTAATAGGAAGGGTATCATCCAGCCGAAAACAGTGCATTCTTTCTAGTCACATTAGGTCAAAACCCAAGCAGTTACAATTTTGCTATAGCTGACTCAGACCGGATTTGAATCCAGCATCTAAAGGCAAATTAAATTTCACCATCCACACTACGGAAGCAATTCAGCTTCTGAACTGGATCAGCTTTGATGCCACAGTAAAGAATTTCATTGAAATTCTTTATTGCTACGATGAAAGACTCCTGCTCAGCAGCAGATATAATTATCACACCGATCTTAATTAGATCCTGAACTTGACTTTAGGATCCCCAGAGGAGTATTGAAAGCTTGGTCCACTTACACTGAACTTGGTCCAGAACACTGAAGCTTATCCATCAAGATAAATATATTACTAGTTCTTTGATATGACAGATGCTTGATGAGTAACAGAGCAAATGCCTTTTTAACTATGATTTTTTAAAAGAATTATTAAGCTGCAGTAAAGTGTATGCTGTTATCTTTGAGGGAAAAAAGTATACATTGAAAAATTATTACAGAGCAGAGAGAGCACATTTTTCCAAGCTGGTTTCAGAATTAAAAACATTTGAACAAAGGTTCTCTCTGTGGAGAGTCACTTCGTAACCAATTCAAGCCTTTAAATAGCTATTGTTTAAGAAAACTGTCAGCTACAGAAATTGTTTTTTCTTCAGATTCCAAACCCTGTCAGGCCAGGTTGATTAAACAGTTGCGTTTAAAAAAGAAAAAGGAAACAAAAAAAGCAACCCAATCACCCCTTATAAAAGTGAAAACAGCAACTCAATTTTTAAAGCATCATGAACAAAAGGCTATAGCCTATCTATCATTCACATATGGATTCATGTAATGATTCTTCAATTAGAATTATTATCTATATAGCAGCTGAAGACTGAGAACTGCTGATACACTGCAGATGGGAACATTTGCTAGTCTCTGGGCTCCAGCCTTTCTTAAAAAATGATGATCGCACAATATAGATCGCTCAGTTTATATGTGTATTAAGCTGCAATGCCAGCATTTACATTTGCAACATTTGATTTTTGCTTGCTTAGGCTCAAGAGAATTTGCTGCATCTGGTAGATTTTATTTGCTTTGTATCTTAGGCAATCGTTACGCACAAAGAGCAATAGGCAGTATTATTGCTCAAACAGTCCTGCATTTTGTTCATTAGCTCAGACACTACAAAAGAAGTAAACCAAGAGTGGACCTGTACGATGGGTCATTCTGTTTCAGTTTGCCTGCACTATATTATTCCAGTGCTATTTTTCTAAGGCACATCCATCTGCTCCTTCATTTCTTCCACCTATATAGGTCCAGACAGCATAAGATGCAGTATCACAGGGAAAGGAAAACATCTCACAATACAGGTACAGGCACCATAAGGGGGGAAAGTCACTTTGGTGATGCAGACTACAGCAGTTTGAGGGGTCCTTGCCTATTCACGCACCCTGCCTGTCAAAGGTTACTGTCTTCAGTAGCCAAGTATCTGTAGAATGTACATTCTGCAAAAGCAGAATGGGAGATGTGCTAGCCCTTCAGCCACTACTTCTCATGCTCGCAATGCTCAGACACCCCTCATTTCAGTATCTATTAACTTTGCCACCTCTGCTGCAGGGCAGTAACTTAGAGCAGCAGACTAGGTAGCAAGAATAGTAACCCCCTAAACTTATCTTTCTGAATCCTCAGCTCTTCTGGAGTATTTCAAGTGCCTGCCCATTCCTATTTCATCGCTGGTAAGCACATGGCTGTGACCTAGAAGATGACAGAGATAGGTAGCTATATGGATAGTAGCTGTGAGATAGCTCTACTGAATGGGCATCTGTTCTGGTGTTTCTACTAGAGATTCTTGCTGTGTGAACACCAAGCATGCTCTGAAGCCCAGGGAGCTTTCCTAGGCGTCTCACTAGTAATAGGGAAGCTGGAGACAGCAAGCTGACTCATGGAGATTGAAGTATGTGGAAGACTTTATTGACATACCTATGTAGAGATTAGGAAAAGGGCTGCACAGTTAATTAGCAGGTTTCTTACTTCACTGCACAACCTTTGAAGGATCTTCAGAGAAGGCAAATGCTGTTAATATATTTGTTTTACTCTACATAGTTTGGCAAACCTATCCCCATCTTATTACGATCTTTCACAGTACTACTTTTAGTGAGAGAGACCTGGCAGAGTCATGAAATCTCCCTGTATCTGTTACACAAAGGAAATGAAAACTCTGCTCATGGCTGTATGTTCAAGTGTTATTTCACTACTTTATTACAGATACTAGTGAATTGAGAGTAAGTGATATATGCTTTTCCTTGAAAAATATTTTTATAATGTACTGAATCTCCTGTTTCAAATATGCCATAAATAACCAGGTCTTCTCATTTAAAAGTATATTGCCATTTGAATTAAAATTTCATTATATTTATAGTGAAATTATATACTGCTGCTGTCTCTAAAAAATTAGTATTAATTAAAACTGAAGGCATTTAAAGGGACAAAGCAAGCAAACAAAACTGCAAACTGGTACAACAGCTTACCAAAGTAATATAAACACAAATATTTAGTTCAAGAGTTTATACAATATAGTGGGGCACATTTCTCAAAATATTTTCAATTTCCTGACTCCAGGTGACTAAGATTTCTGAAGAAATTTAATGACACACAAATTGATTTATTTTTACGTTAAAATAATAATCTTAAGTTATTTAAATAACAGAAAGGCTTTTAAAGGTCAAAATCAAAACAAACCACTTAATTCTTTTCCTGGATACTTGTTTGTAGAGATTTGTTGAAATTTTCAGCTTTGATTTCAAATGAGAAACATTTCTAAGACCAGAAATCACTACCTGAGAAAGCAGTTCCATCTATAGTAGAAGTGAGTGGCTTATTTGCAGCAGACAACTTATTATGAGATTGCAAAAGGGAGAGGTTTCTTCCTCTCAGAGAAGGTAACTGCTGTTTTATTTGTTCTCTGGATATCATGCATCAAATGCTTATTTTAGCTGCTACTGTACAACTCCCTAAACTCTTGTAACAACAGTTCTAATGTTTGCATTCTGGGACTAGTCACCTAGACCAGTAATTTCTACTCACTTAGGCACAGAACAGCAATATCAAAAACCAGGAAGAAAGGTATCACTAAGGCTTTGTGGTTTTCATTGGCTACTCCAGTATACTGAATACTGAGGCAGCGAGCTGCAAAGTTTTGGCTCTCAAGCTTCTGCAAGAGTTTTACTGACTGGAAAAGCTGAGGTATAACATGATCTCAAATTAAATAAAAAAAGGGCTGGGGGAAGAGTGAGAGGGAGAAAGAAAAGAAAAATACATTTACACCTCCTTATAGCCACAAGGACTCAGCGGCCAAGTTATATTACATTTCTCCTAGGATGTGTTCGCACAGCAAATAACAACTGTGACTGTAGTCCAGGGAGCCCTATCTTCACAAGCTTAAACAACCTAATGTGTAACTGTAGCAATAACCATGTAGAACCAGCAGCTCAATTTAAGCTTAAGATACAATGGACCTCACTAAGAGAGAGCACCTTCATGACAATTAGCATATCATTAACTTCTGCATATTAACATCACCTCTTGTGTCAATTCATCTGAACATGCTGGACTAGACAATCCTTTTAAAGAGCACCAAGATTTTGATTAAGCAATCTACAGAGAGGGCTCTGAAGGATACATGTCTCAGATCCCACCAAACAAAGTAACATGAATACTTCCTAACATTTAGAACTCATTAATTGTGGTATCCCAAGTATCACTGTATTACAGACAAAGGAAATGTCTTTGAACACGAGGCTCACTTTGAACAGAAAAATGACAAAAATTACACACGACGTAGTAACTGCATTTAAGAATAACTCGTTTTACTAGTTCTGCAAGCTACAGCACTGTCACTCCAGGCATACAGAGCCTCTGTTTCAGGAACAGACTCTGAATCTATTGTTTGCTTAATTAATTGAAATCAGCAACTGCACACAGACACAGGAGCAAGTGCCAAATGACATGAGGCACTTCAGAAGTGGAAGTCTATAAATTTTAACGATGGACAGAAAATGCCAAAATACCCTCAGGTATCACTGGCTCTTTGAAACAGTTGTATTAATCCCACAAGGCATTCCTGCTTTTCAGTGGGTCTCTGACCTGATCATCCTACCAAAGAAAGGATGAAATAGAAAAAAATGAAACGATAAAAAATCCCAAACCTGTACCTCTCCACTCCACACCACCTGGCTTTCATTATCAGAATTACTGTGGCTTGTTGTATTATGCAAATGCTTCCAAGAGCTGAGTGCTGAAAGGATATGAGGTATTCGAGGTTCCTCTTTGTCAACTGAAGGCTGCTTTGTTCTAGGTAGTTCATGAGGTGAGAACACCTGAAAAACACTATTATTCCAACTCCATCACTTTCTCAAGCAGTTTTAACACTGTATTCATTAAGGACTATCCCAACACTTAAGTAAGTCTGAAAAATGAAACTTAAAAAGTGTGCTGATGCAAAACAAAGATATTTTGAGAGCAGTGAAATGTTTCTTCCTGCATGGTCTACACCTAGGAAGGAATTCAACAATTGCTACAGAAAATCTTGTTAATCACAACCATGTAAATAAGCATTCTGTGATTTGCTAACACTGGTCCAGTCACTCACAGACTGAAAGGTCAGCTCAAGGTCTCTATGAATGTAAAGCTTTACTTTGGCAGATACTGAGTACATTTATATGCTGCAAAAAACTTGTGTCTGGCCCTCTGTCTTAGAGAATCACCTCCTTTCTTTAAAGCTGAGTTTCATCCAACTTTTTGTTGCTGTTTTCAGACCAGGAATAAATTTTCCGCACTGCAGATTCACAATGCTAACCCATTACAAACCTGACATACTTCAAACAAGAGTGTATTTTCCCGTGTTACTAAATCAGTATCTTCTACTCTTCAAGTTGTTCTGTGCCTGTACCAGAATTACTTGTTTCATTTACAGTGTTTTCTTTCTTTCCTTCTTTTCTAGAAGTCTTCAAACACTTGTCGAGTCTTTTTAGGAATACATCTACATCTTGCTTTTTTATTCCAATTGCTGAGGCAGCATTGAGGTAAGCACAGGGATAGTCATTTGCATGTGACATAAAGCCTTTAAAAGTGTAGTTATTCACTGTTTGTACAGAACCACAGGGAACAACCCTGAAACAAACAAAAATGTGATTCAGTTAAAGATGCCTTGGATAGCTTATGTGATACACTATGATGGACACATTTTCACAAGTTCCTATACAGTGTAGTATTTGTTAACTCTAAGCATACCAGTGTAAGCAGGCTTACATCAGGCATTCTTCAAATTAGTGCCCAACCAATCACTGTGAATTGACAGTAGTAGCAGATCCTGACTTGGCTCCAGTTGTTCAAGGCCGGGTTGGACAGAACCTTGGGTGGCGTGGTTTAGTGGGAGGTGTCCCTGCCCATGGCAGGGGGGCTGGAACATAGATGATCTTAAGGTCCTTTCCAACCCTAACTATTCTATGATTCTATGAAATTAAGGTCTACGGTACTGGTATTTACGAACTTCCCAGTGTAGGGGGGTAAGACACACCTGCAGCAAACTTTCCTGTTCCATAACAAGCTCTAACTATCTGACCCACTCTTGTCTCTGACCTGCGTCAGTTCACTGCTCCTTAGGCAACCTGGTGACCCAGAGCTCGAGATCACCATATTGACAGCAGCCTTAGTGCAGACATCTGCTTGGCAGTCCAAAATGTCTGAGTTCAAGTGATTCAGAGTGTTCAGGATCCCAGCTTCATCCCACTCCTTCCTCTCTATCGGATCTTTTTCCCAGCCTATGATGTTAACCTCATATTCATTAATTCCCTTGTAGCACATACTTTTTGACACTGCTTTTACCTCTTCCTCATGCTAACAGCCTCTACCTATTACACCCTATTTCTCAGCACTTTCAGTACATATCCATTTCCTGATAAATCAAGACACTAATCCACATCCTTACTTGTTGAAGGAACAACCTGCCTTGTGGCTACAGTTAAAGCCTACATAACAAGTTAACACCAGTCAATTGATAAGTATTTACTACCTCTACAGAGACATTCCCTGCAGTTTATAAAAAAACTGCATTCAGACAAATACCACTAAGATTAGCATATCCTTCCTCTGTCCAAGCGCTATGCCTGTAGGTTATGCAAAAACCTGTATGTTACCAAAGTAGGGAGTGGATATTCCTACCACTGACATTCAGCACAACATTTAAGATCTGTTGAAATACCAGGTCAAACTGCATATACTACAAAAGAATTAGTTGGTTTACATCAAAAAAAGGAAAAACCTGAAACCCTTATTTATATCAGGCAAAGAACTGGAGAGTTTTAACTTCCAAAATTGAATTTCTTGAATCATTTCAGCCAAAGATGGCTGAAATTGCAGAACAAGGCACAGATAGGACTGGCAAATTAAAAAGAGCATCTAACTACAGTACATATAGATTTACTATCATTCATTTGTGCAGGATATGGAATAATCCAAGCTAATGAAGCATACCTTCTGATTTGGAAACACTCAGGTCTGCTACAAAAAAATGACATTAAGTCTATGACAGAAGTTATCATGGCAGCAGTAATATTCAGGTAAGGAATCCTGCCAAAACAAATTCTAAATCATTCTCTTCTTCTAAAAGGTTTAAACCAAAGCCACTAAAAATTATTTGGCTTGCATTTCCATGTGCCAGTGTCTCTAAGAATAATTTAATCTCAGATTGGCTTAAATTGTAGACATCATTTCTTTTTCTTTTTAAACACAGTTACAGAAAGCAGGATTTTCTCTCTTATGACAAAAAGCTACATAGGGTACTAAAGGCTTATTCCCCACCATCCAGCACAACCATATTTGTGCTGCAATAAACAAAACAAAGATCTTCCCTAAGTAGCTTACAATTTGACTATAAGATCAGACAACAGCTGGAAACTAAGTGAAACCAAGGGGTACTAGGGAATAATGACACTAAATTAAATGGGCATAGATAATCTATTTAGCCTACCAAAGCTAACAAAGGGGCCCTTGCTGCTAACTCAGGCAGGTAGACATTATTAGTAGACAACAGTGATGAAGAAGAGTGTATTACTCTGTGACTGGTTATTGTCAAACAGTAATCTGTAATCATGAGAGAACGGCTACAAAACAAATATTATAGGATTTCAGGAAATACATGCTAATACAACCCCTCAATTTTTTCAAATTCATAGCATCCTCACCTTGCTCCAGAAACTTGTCTTGTGAAAAGCATGGATCCAAGCTGGGTAACAGCAGCATCATTATTTGCATCTAGATTCTTCAGTGACATGGCTAAAATAACAAAAGGTCAGGTTAAAACTACTACAAAGCTTATTTTCTCCAAAGAACCACAGAGGACAAGCTGTTTTCCAATAATAAAAATCTAGCCAAATATTTGGGTTCAGATCCAAAGACAAAAAGAAATACAAATGCTACGTTTCATCATTTTTAATTTTCCCACAAGCTGTCATACATTACTTCTTTGGTTAGACTGCCTGTATGTAAGGCAGATGCTGCACAGGCAGGCAACTATTACTTTGGTGTTCAGCAATATTTTTGATTAGAACAAATACCTTGAGTAGGAATTCCATAATCTCTTTTACAGCACTACGATTGGTAAAATAATTATACCCTAATTTATTTTTAAATCTACTTTTCTATGAAGTATTGCTACATGCCAACATCTTCTGCCTGCCTTGATTACAATAAATGAGTATGTTGGACAGGAATAATTTTGTAAAATAATACAGGGCCCAAGTCACTACTCTACTTTTATAGTAGGTTACCTTATTGGGTTCAGTGGTTTCATATCAGTCTAAGAACAATTCAAAGGAGTGCAGTGAACTACGCTTAATGTATAGGAACTGTATGTGAAAGTGCATTATGAATGCACAGCATATTAGAAGTTTTGTAAAAGATAAAACCCGACAATTACCTAAGGAAATGGGATTATGTGGTGTGTCTAACAGTCTCTCATCGTGGTTACCTGCCAGCTTTTTCAGCTCGCTTGAAAGATAGGAAAACATCTCCTGGGGGAAAAAAAAAAAAAAAGATGCAGTATTTTCATTATTAGATATCAAACAGAGAAAATAGTTCTTATTTCACAAAACTGTTATGTCTCCATTATATCCTACAGGTGTACAGCTGATCCTTTTTTCATGTGTACCAAATAAGTAGGCCAGGCAATTCTCTGAAATCATTCTATAAAGGAACAGCTCCATTTTCTGAACACTGTTTTTCCCACTCAAGCTGCTTACAAAGCTCTCTATCTGGTCTAATCTGTGTGCTTGGGATGTCAGTCATTCTCTCTGCAGCCCTGAAACCTATGCAGGTAAAATCTTAAGGAGATTGCCACTGCACAGCAGGTCTTAGTCTCCACACCCCTGCAAGAGCTTCCCTGCCCCAGCCTCTTGAGTCATAGAGAATGAACAGATGACCATGTTATGGCAAATTGCTCCTTACTTTTCTGTCTATTAATATGTTCCAGACTGAAAACAGTGCATGTTGTTACCATGTATCACACAATCACAATTGCCACTAGTGCACAGATTTCTTTTTCTGTATGAGAATGGCAATACAGTCTCTTAAGGGGAAAGCTATGAGAACACATTTGAAGGTATTTTGTTTCACACAATATGTACTCTCCTGAATACTCAGTTCTGTTGTCTAGCCAGTCCTCTTTCTGGAACAAGCCCCTCCTGTTCAGGCCTACTAAAAGAATAGAGACACCTGAATTTGTGCTATCACTTAATTAGATTGCACCTTTGTTGTGAAAGTCTCATAAAGTTGAGATTCATAAATGTTTTGGCTCAGATACAAGTCATGCTGCACATAAAAAGCTCCTTCTCTTACTTCATCCATATTTTATTTCCTCCCTGTTCCCCAATGGTAATTTATGATAATTGCTGATGGTCTTTCTCAGTTTAATATCTTCCTTTTCACGTATCAGCTCAAAACACTTATGGACAGAATGAGAATAAACACCATTCTTCTTATTGCATTCTTCGGCTTCTTTTCTGTCCCTCTTAATACTTAAGACTCTCACAAAAACTAGCAAAAAGATACAGATACTGGGCAGTCTTTTTAAAGATACTGAACACCAGGTTTTTCCTCTTTCTGGCCATAAAGATTGTGCTGCTCATCTGTGTCAATATGACTGACCATTTAAGCATTCTCATCAATTTCTGGACAAGTGATTTGTCATTCTATAAATAGACTTGCCTATTCTGTTTGTAGACCATTATCCTGCTCTGACCTGTGGACTCTGACAGATACAAATTAGAGCTTGTGATCAAAAGTACGTTTCTGAGCAGAACCTCCCAAAGGTCTTATGAAACCGAATGAGCTTTGTGGTTGCTAAGTTAGAAGAATGTTACAGGTGCTCTTCTTGAGCCACTGCAGTGAACCCAGTCTCACTTCATGTGTGACCAAATGAACACAGCTCCTGCCCTGTTCTTCTGAACACCATAGAGTGAATTCAGCCAGAGAGGAAAAAGTACCATCTTACAGTCTAACTGAATTAGACTGTTGATTCCACTATCAACACGAGCATAAAGCTGCTGTAATACCTGCAACAACAACAAAAATTTTGAGAGGCGTCTATGGTTAATTTTCAGAACTTGAAATTTATGAAGAATCATTCTCATTTTTCAGAGGTGTTTGTAAATCAAGTGATTTTGCAGCTTCAATTTATCAGTTTATTTACAGTTCACTAGCAGAAATTGAAAAATATGTTTCAAATGTTCACACTTTTGCCTGCCTTCTGGTACCCCACTGAATATAAGCACATTACTCTCTTGTTATTTGCTGTCTACAATAAGCATCACCGATTTATTAGCCATTTTATTAGTATTTTTTAAAAATCCAAATCATACATTAGTTTGTGCTCCCTCTGCTGGCTGTTCTGCAACTGAAGCAAAGCCTTATGGAAATACACATGAACTGTGTCTACTATGGAGATATTATTTGTGAAATTAGTACTGAGAAAAATCTGTACTAGAAAAAAAATCCCAAATAATTAATTTTTGTGTGCTGTAGCTAGGGAATTCTCAGTTGCATTTCTTACAGTATTTATTACCAAAAGAACTGCAAGTTTGTATAATCAGTTACCCACTGTATAAATGTATTAAGATTAAATATCTAAGTTAGTAGATGAGCCTTAATGTACATAGACATTTGTTAAAACAAGGGAGAATGGAATGATGGCCAAAAAAAAACCCAAAACATCCAAGTATGTATTCTAATTGGTTTGACCGAAGCTACCTGAACACAAATTCAAAACTTCCTGTTTTTATGAAAGGACATTATTTTGAACCTTTGGACTGGAAGCCTGCGAGATATTTCATAGTTTCAGAAGTTAAGCAGTTTGTTGCAAAATAGATTGATGGCCTTTAAATTGAGAAAGGAAAAAAGCAATATAGTTTTGTGACGTCAAATCCATAACCAACCTCTATTACAAAACATTTCTGTTATGTGGAAAATGTATAAGCACCCTCAGCAATTACATACAAATGAACTCCTACATAATTGATTTTCTGTGGTAGGCACTCAAGTTTTCTCCAGTGAAGCTAACTATCATGCTAAACTTGCATTGAACAACCCAAGCACTAAATGTCACAGTTAAGTTTCCTGATTTAATTCACTCTTTCCCCTCAGAAACTTATCACAAAGCAACCTCATCAGGCTAGTGAAAGGAACACTAAACTGTATGAAAATGTCTTGCACTTTTTCTGTCCCTTCTAGCACTTAAACCAATAAATGACCTCAAAAAACACAAAGAACAAGTCAACAATGGTGCGTGCATCAGACATGCCAAATGACTCAATTATCGGGACAAAACGGCTTACTTCCACATAATATATAACAACACAAAGTTATAAGAATCTACAGAATTATATAATCTACAAAAATATTTTCAAGAACTTTCATGCCAATAACTAAAAATATTTGTACCGTATATTTGTATTAACATTATAAATCTAATTTTTAATAGAACACACACTAACTATGGGCAAGTATTCATTATTCATTCATTTGTTCATGTGATAGACATTGTTCTTCCAAATGAAAATAACTAGGGGGAAATCACTACAGAAAAAGCCAGTAACTCCAGAGAAAAAGTAGGACACAGGGATACTAAATATGCCATTAGTCCCATACCAGGTGACAGAACTGGTGAAGGCCAGAAAGCTTTCTGTGCATGGTTGAAACTATCCTACCTGGTCCTAAGCACCCCACTTGCTTACACTCCGAGTCTGTAACATTCCACGTTCCCCCCTGTTCACTCCCACCTGAAAAGAGCTGTCCGCTGAGAACAGCTGCATATGCCGCTGAGGACAACACTGCAGAAGAGCTATTTAACTACCTCTGCGCACTAGATGCAGACTGTCAACTCACATATGCTGTACCTGAGACTGATCTGGTCCCATCTTAAATTAGTCTACTGCAGCAGCTGTTTATAATGCAATCATCATAACCTTTCTTCTGCTTTGCATATCAGACTGACCAGCTGCATCTGACCTGTGAGCTGATGAGACCACACCACCTCATGCAAAGAGAGGCCGCAGTGCTGAGCATGGAGACCTGTTAGTACATGCCCCAGAGAGCCCCTGTAGAAGGCTTACCTTCTTGAAATGCAGCCAAACACAATAGACACTGTACATGTATGTGTGTGATACCTACAAATACCACATACCCTCATACTGAGATTCTTTTGCATTGGAAGATCAAGAATTTTGTTCTGAATTTATAATACACCGGGAAGTTTTTAAAATACAAAATTAATTACGGAACCTTTAAGTCTTTGTATTGTATGTAAGTAATCTAACAGAAACTGCTCAGTAAGTCTTGGCAACCTGACATGGTAACACTAATGCTGACAAACACCACTCATTTTTTTTCCTCCTAAAGATCTTTAACACCACCGATCAACATATTTGCTCATCAGCACTTGCAAGACCTTGAGATCGGGCTCCTTAGGGGCCATACGTCTTCAACGCACACCTTAGATACGCAGGCTTCTTTGAAGCTTCCATTCATACTTGGCACTTGTTTAACTACACACCACTACTTAAGATCATGGTTACAGTAAGTTAAACTGTCTTGCCTTCAGCCACTTTAAAATTTAAATATGGTTCCACATATTTCGCACAAGGAAATTCCTGCAATATTCCCACATCTGACAAACCACAGCATAGCAAACTGACTAGACAAAGAGGAGTAACAAATGTCTGTCTTGTAAAAATATTTAAAATCTTACATTTTTAATATCCAGCATTAAATTGCTTCCCTCTTATTCTTCAATCATAAATAGAGCAGCAATATAAACTCTAACTGTACAAATAATTTATCCCCATCTGAATAATTACAACAGTGATAAACCACATTGGAAAATAATTACAGGTATCAAACCTGATACGTAGAGTCCTGAACATAAACCCTGAATGTAGTGTCCTTGTCCTTGCCCGCCAGCAATTCTGAGGTAGCAACTGAAGTCTAGTGTTTATGCGACGCAGTATAACCACTGCATCAGCAGCTACATGTGGCCTGGTTCAGTCACACACATACATACTCAAAACCAGAGAGTTTTACGACCTGGGCATGCATAATATGGGATACAACATAGCCTGTACTGAGGAAATCAAAGTTGTTGCTACAAAACCATAACATTTACATAATATTATCAGTTCTTTAAAGGCAAAGATATTAACATGTTTTACTGAATCAGCTGTCATTATCTGCATTACCAAAGGACCTAGAATTTCCTACTGAGATCAGAAAACCACTGTTCTATAAAAAGGAATGCTGAAAATTTAGAATAAGTGAGAAAATATTATTGTTGGTGGTTGCTTTCCATCCTTTCTCTGAAAACAGCAAGGCTAAATACAACTGTTGAAAAAATTCCTTATTATGCTTTTATATATGGCCACCTTTATTCAGACACCTGGAGAGTATGTGTGTTACTTCCTTGCTCTGGTTCTTCAGATCCATTGCACCATTTTACTCCTTCATATCATAACATACAATCTCATGCTCTTGGACAATTGCACACCCCACAACTGCCAGCTTGTCAGAAAATCCTATTCCATGTACACGCTCCTCTCCCTTGCATGATATCTTCCCTGCCTGTATTAAACCATTCATCCCTGTAAAAGAAAAACTGTGCAGGCTCTCTCTTTTCTTGGTTGTGCAAGATTAAACCCTTCTCAGTAATATTCTTCTCTCTCTGGCTTAAGCTCAAATAACCTGAAGTAACACCCATGTCAATAAGGATATGGTAGAAAGAAAAAAGAAAAACCTTGAAGTTTTTTTATAGCTGACTTTTTGTGCGAGTAGGTGCAGCTGCACCGATATAGAAAGGAGTACTCAATGTCAAGCTATAAATAGCTCCTGCTGGGAGCCTAATAGCTCTGCTGTTGCTTTCACACAGCACAGGCAATAAACTACCACTATTACGTTTTTATAACTCAGGAACAAGCAGATTTAGGCCAAAAAAAAAAAGAAAAAAAAAAAGGTTTCTATCTCTACAGCAAATCAAATAAAAGAAACATATTTATGTCACAAATAAGGCTGTGTTTATAAAGTATACTCACATTTGAAATAAAAAGACCTGCAGTTGTAATATGTATACTGTCCATTATATCTCTGCTACCAGTGTAAATCTAACAGCAAAATCAGCTTTGCAGAAAACATGATCAATTCACTTAGGATTCTTTTGTAGATGAGAGTGAAGGGGGGGAAAAAACCAATTCGATTTTAATGAAGACACAAATTATACATGGCAATACACACAACAGTATGAAATAAAATGTTAGAAACTGTATTGCAATAGTGGCAAAAGTGGCAAATGCTTTTAGTGTTTCATAAGCCATTGAGTTGTATAGATCACTCCTTAGTTGTTGTAAGGCCATTAAAGCAGGTTTGGTTTTTCTATAGCCTAGTTATTCCCATGGGATTTCAGTTCCAGCATAGAATTTCTGGATGCATCTACAAGTAGCTAGAAACAAGTCAGAGCATCCAGTACTATTGCCTGGGCAGGTAATCAGACACATCAGCAAGCTGTCAGTAGGAAACTACTGAAACTTAGTTTCTAAATAAAATAACAGAATAGATAATGCATGATTTAAAATTATTAACAGTACTTAAGTCTCAGCATTTCCCTCTACAGAATGTATTCTATTTATATAATATCACATATTCTGTGATATTATATAAAGATAGCAAAATCTGGTGTGTATGTCCAAAATTAAGGACAACTGAAGATGTAGTTTCCAAGGTTAGATCACTACCTGTTTGTGCAATGCAGTTATACCCAACGAAAAACACAGTCTGTGACAGGCAAAAAAGAAACCTAGCTCTGTATCTAGATGAACACTCTAAATGACAGTATTTTTCCCTTTTTGTGCAATGCACAGTATTTATAACCTAGCCAGAAGCTGTGACTCTCCAGAGAATGTGGTACACAAGCATTTAATTAAACACTTATTGTAGCACAAAGGCACAATAGGGCCAAATGAAGAAGAGCAGAGACTCCTGGTTTACCTCTGAGTGTCTGATCACATGCTTTAGTTATAGAAGCAGTGTGACCATGATAACACAGCACAGTACTTCTCAGATAAAGCTTTTGTGGGCAAAATTCTACTGTATTAATCACACTTTAAAACAACAAGTATGAATACTGTACAAGATAGTGCGGGACCTCAGTTCAGCTTTCTGGAAAACAACACAGAAATCATGCTTACTCATGAGCACTATTTATACAATAAGTCATTTTATCATAGTGCCTTTCCAGATTCAGAACTGTGAGCTCAGAAGTTCAATGTCTGTTGAAACAGAAACTGAATTTACTACACAAAGCAGTTCTGCAACAAGATTTCATTAACAGCTAACTTCAAGAAACTGCTGCTTGCCAAAAACCTTACCTTTCTCTCTTTCAGTAACTGCTTGTAGCCACTGGCACCTAGAGACAGAAGTGTAATGAGGACATCTAAAGAAGGAGTTGCAGATGCTCTTCCTGCAAAAAAAAAAAAAAACAAACAACCAAACCAAAACAATAAACAGATTAAATCAGCAGAAATAAATTTTACGTGAAGGCAAGCTGATAATCAAATTTTCAACAGTTATTTTGTATGGATGAAATTAACCCATGAATTAGTTACCTGGATACATTTTGCTGATCTCCTGAATGAAGGATTCATTGAAGCCAGCAATGATAGCACCACCTACTGGAACCATAAAATTTTTGTCCAAGCTCTGAACAAAAGCATCTATTCTGCCTACTCGAGCACCCTTCATCAAAAAGGAAAAGAGAAAAATAAAATCCACAGCATACATTAGGAAATAGGAAAAGTGATAGCACCATAACTGTGCAGCAGCAATGTAACTAAAGTAAACACAAGTCCCAAAACATTCTCACATACTGTATTTGTGATGAAAAATTAAAAATCTTAATATTACCTCTTCTTAGCATTGCTCACTATTATTACCATTGTCTTCTTACATAGTACCTTACAAATTCTTGTTCTGCTGTGATTTAAAATATTGATTTTACCTCCTGCAAGTCTAAGTGTAGTTTATTTTCAGCAACCAAAAAAAAAAAACCCTTGGAATTTAATGGGACTTGTACAGTTAAAACTGTACAACTCAAAATATTTCAGATTCTCACAGTAAAGGGATACCGGTTAATGCTTCATTAGCAAAGAAGGAGATTCTTTTGATATGTGATTAAATTTGCATTAAACCAAGTGGGCTGTGACAGCACTCCTAATAAGGCTGCTTGCAAAATCAAGATCTAGATAACTTCCTACAGCAGGTTTCCCCACTTCCCAGAAAACAAAACATCTTTATACCTAGCCCCTCACATACTCTTAAAGGAAAAAAATGTACAGTTCACAGTAGTGTATTACTCAAATTGAAGATGTACTGCAGAAATCTACAAAGTATGCAGCATAACAGAACCTGAAAAGCATATTAAAGAACTGTCGTGCTTTAAGCCTAATACATACATATTAAAGTATATTCAAACACATACATACTAAAGTACTACAAACTAAACCCAAGAAATAAAACAGAATTCATACCTATGGCAAAAAGAGTGACAAAAGCAAACCCATCTAAACCTCTTATTATTTCTCCATTTTAATAGCTTAGTGCTTGGGAGATATGAAGAAGCATTCTGAGTTTGTCAGCTTTTTGACGGGAAGAAGAATGCCAGCAGCTATCATTTGACTTAATTGATAGGAGACTACCAGAGGAAAAGCATGACGGATGAAACGGTCTCAAAAGCTCTTTCCTGTGATATTCTCCCATGTTCTGTTGACACTGTGCTCAGCATGTACATATCCTTAAATATTCATTAATAACTACTTCCTCATAGACACTACATTTTCCATTGCAAGAAATACAATTTTGTAAATAAATGCAAAACAAATCAGAGCTCAAATGTATATATTTGCATAACCAAAGAACAAACAAAAAGCCCTAAATAACTGATCAAGAAGCCAAGAACACAAACGAACCCCAAAACCAAGAAAACCACACAGTAATGGTTCCATTTGTAGCTTCATAGTCTGAAAAATTATCACTAGGTACATTTCATGCAGTAAACCTCAGCAATTCCACAGCCCCCTTTATGTTAAAACCTCACTAAATCTGTGCAAACTAAATACAATCCTGTATCCTGTTAAAAAATCACCCCCTGTTCTTTTGTTATGGGCACCAAGAGAAAAGAGAAATACTGAAGAAACAGTGCATGTACATTGCAACAAAGATAAATGCAAAAATTCTGCTCCATGGCTGATGTCAGATATCAAGCAACCTCATCTTCAAAATGAAAAGCAGCAGAAATTAAATGTTTTTGAGCCTAACACTGAGCTTAACCCAGTTTCCTCAGCTGTTCTCTGTGCCAACATTTGAAATGACATCATCTATAAAGTGTTGCTGTAGAATCTTGTATTTTCAATTGAAACTGTGCCTCACATTCTGCTGAAGGCTTAATCCCTATTCAAGTATGATCCATTACTTTATTTTTTAATCAAATTTAGGAACTATTTTAAGAAATTGTGAAAGATGAACATAAACAAAACTTAAATAAATTTGCATTTATTACATAAAAGCATGTAACAGAAATAATAAATGCTATTTTAAAGTTCCTTTTCCCTCTGTTCTGCTCTCTTAGAAAGTTGTCCAAATACCACACACATGGGATTAGTCTCAGAGCTGTGAAACATCCGATAAAATTTGCTAGTGTTATCTACAGTCAAATTGACTTATACTTGTCATAAGAAAAAAAAAAAAAAAAAGCTACTGGAAATACACAGCTCCTACCTGCTGGATAAGATGCATACATTTTGAAGACTGAACTCCATACGCATTGTTGACAATATGTGGAATGTCATAATTAGCACAAATCACAGCCAGTTCCTCCAGTCTATGAGCATAAAATTGTACTTTAGAGAAGCATTGATAACTGTAACTCGCGTTACAGATCAGACCATTAAAAAACAGAAAGGTCTACAAAGAGGTCAGAATGAGAAAAGAAACTTTCTTAATTAGTACCTCAAGGCAGCACTTGTCACCTTAAACGCTGATAAACGTTACGAAAGAAACTCTGTTAGCTTTTACATGTAGTACAAATTGTTGACCAGACCTGACATTTTCCATGCTTCACTAAAAGTTTTGTCTGGAAACCAGTACACAGATCCCAAATCACTGTTTCAGGTATAAGCATTTTTTATACTACTTTAATGATAACTAACAGAACTTCAGCTATTCATACTTTTCTGTTTTAATTTTCTTCTAATACTCTACTTGAAAATGACCCAACAGAAATTTCAAGGTATGTCCTGGGAATCAAAATCATCATATAACAGGAAGTTTTACTTGCTTCTGTTTATTTCAAAGAACTAATATTTCAACCCTTTGGCTGAAACTTCACTTGCACATTTCAGATAAACTGATTAATAGATATTCTTCAAAGGAATGAAAAGCCCTAAAATGTTTGAATGTCGAGATCAACAAACTGAAACTTTATTCTGTTTGCTCTTCACTTGCCTTTAGAAGTCCCTGAAATAACAGTAAACTCAGCCTGGATTGATTTTTCAGTCAAACAGGGATTTATGTGGGTACATAAGTAACTTTGGGTAAGAGCCTTCAGCATTTTAAACATACATGTACTTTGGACACTTTTTTGAAGCACTCCAATCATGCTCTATTAGAAAAAAGAACACCAAAAAATAAAAACCCAACAACCCCTACTGATTTTCCCCAAACTTGTGAATATATCTTAGAAATTAAATCTATTTTAAAAAAATAAAGTAATATACAATAATTTAAAGTGATGCTACAGGTAATATTAAAAAAATAATCAGGAAACTCTTACTTCCCATGCATTTTTACTCATCTCCTTCTGTACAGCCTCTCACTGTAATTCACCGACATTCATATACAATGTGATAGAGTATGAAAACATTTTCCAGGAGGTGACACTCCTTTGCATTCTATTTCTATTACACTGCCTAGTGTCATCTTGTAATGCAAAATTCAGCTGCAAACTTCAGATTAAATTTTCTGAACCTCAGTCCTTAGGAAAACATCACCACCACTGTATTATCCCTAAAGAAATCACAAGTATTTAATGCTTAGGAAACACCAGTAGTATAAGGTATGCACTGATCTTCCACAGTCAACATACTTGTCAACAGCTGCATGTCAAATAATTTTTCACATTTATCAACATCCTGAACGATGTAACATTATCAGAATACTTCAGGAAACTCTTAACACTACAGAGGGCAAAGTTTTTGCCTTCTTATCTGCTGATTTTAATCAGTCATTCCTCACCTTCCACAGAGACTCAAAGGATAACAGTCCACCTCTTAGAAACTTCTTTTCAAGTGCAAGAGGAGAATTTCATCAAACTGGAAACATAGAGGGTGTCGTGCTATAGGTGTTTGTCTTTCTCACTTCCTGTGACTTACAGGAGCAATAAGCTAAGCTAGCTTCTTCAAGTACTGCTAGCAGAAAAGTCTCTTTCCTAAGATAGTATACTGAACAGTTAGATCCATATTACAGCACAGGATGAGTGTGCTACAGTTTCAAACAAATATGGATTATGTAAGGGAACCAAATGATCATGCACAGCACTTGTCTAATTCCAAGGCTTAAAATGAACCATTAAAATAGCTGTTAGTCGTATCAGAAAAACAAAGCATTAACACAAGTTTGGCTACAACTCAAGTTCTTAAAAGTCACCAATAGGACTTACACAAATATTTTCCAATTTATTCTTTCTTTCTCTCCTGTTTATGAAAGCTTTGCTTTTCCTTCTAATATTAACGAAAGCAACAAGA
The DNA here is from genome assembly GCA_017639245.1 of Myiopsitta monachus. Classification (NCBI taxonomy): domain Eukaryota; kingdom Metazoa; phylum Chordata; class Aves; order Psittaciformes; family Psittacidae; genus Myiopsitta; species Myiopsitta monachus. The sequence continues at coordinate 97,989,600 of CM029917.1, read as the reverse complement.
TACAGAGTACTGCTAAGTACATAAACTAATTGAAAAAGACACTTAAATACAGTAGTTTTAGAAACAACTCTATAGCAGCAGCTGGTAAAAGACTGTGAGAACTGATGCCTCTCAAATGGGGTTTATGCATTGGTGAATCAATTCCATAAAGTTAAACAATATTTTTTGGAAGGAAATACTTTTGGAAGGAAAGCTATAGGTATACAGGCACAAAACTCCTACCCCAACCTTTAAACAATCCTAAACCACTTAAAATTTCAAAACACCACCACAACTAAACAAAGCCTTACAAATGCAAGATATCTAAAAACAGACATCTAAAACGGTAGCCTCCAGAAGCACCGCATGGGATTTTCCTTCCTGCAGGAAGATGAATGTTACAGCCTTCAATAGTTGACAGTATCCTTTAAATAGAAAGTGCATTCAAATCCTCCTATATCTGTGGTATATCATAACACAGGGCCACTACCTAATAATTCATCTCTTAGTTGCAGAGGACAAAACAACTGCATGTCAAAAAAGGGAAGCAGATAAGGAAAACATTCATTTACCCAAGCTGTAAAATAGACCATTCAATTTTGATAGCTGTGATTTAAGTTAGCCAATAAATCTGCAAGTCAACTTCAAGCAATGTTCATAGTATTCTGACAGAATTATATGGTTTTAACTTGCCTCCAGCAACTGGGTTAGCCTATGATAAATACTGAGCTTTTTTAAAGGTAGGAGAAGAGAGTGAAACATACCTTTACTTGCCATGTTTCAGAGTCAATAATGTTTCTTTCCTGCACTTGCAAATGTTCAACTGAATTTTCCAGATAACAAAGAAATTAACAAAAAGCACACACCGCAGAGGAACTCTGAGTCTTTTCAATTTTGCGATAAATTCAAACCAACTCAGACACCGTATTTAAAATCATGTAAAAAAAAAAAAAAAAAGACTTTTTACTAATACCTAATATTTCAGTGTACTACATACAGGCCTATCAATTGTAAAACTTAAGGAATTTGACTATCAATTGTAAAACTTAAGGAATTTGCTTCTTTATACTTATTTTCATTGCATCAAGAAAGCAGGTTTGGCAAGCAACAATGGTGCTCCTTTTTTGGATAAATGACTCAATATACCAAGTACTTCAGACATCCCTACTCCAACACGTCATTTTCAGATTGAGAAGTTTTTCAACTATTTCATAACCAAACTACAACATAACCAAACTACAAGCTGAAATAATGTCTCTGATACTCTCTGTCTCATTCATAACCATACGTTCATCTCAGCTTCAGCAAGTGCTCGAATGACATCTTCATAGCAACTAGGGAAGTTACATATATGGACACATACTGGACACATCTGAGTTGCAGTCAATGGCTCAATGTCCCTCCAGAGACCGGTGACAAGTGGTGTCCCTCAGGGATCGGTATTGGGACTGCTGCTGTTCAATGTTCTTGTCAGCAACATGGACAGTGGGATTGAGCACACCCTCAGCAAGTTTGCCAAAGACACCAAGCTGCATGGTGCACAGGAGGGAAGAGATGCCATCCACAGGGACCTTGACAGGCTGGAAAGGTGGGCCAACGCCAACCTCATGAAGTTCAACAAAGTGAAGTGCAAGGTCCTGCATGGGGGTTAGGGAAATCTCAAGCACAAATAAAGGCTGGAAGGAGAAGAGATTGAAAGCAGCCCCAAGGAGAAGGACTTGGGGTGTTAGTGGATAAGGAGCCCAACATGACCCAGCAATACGAGCTTGCAGCTCAGAAAGCTGGGCTGCACCAAAAGAAGCGTGACCAGCAGGTCGAGGGTGGTGATTCTGCCCCTCCACTCTGCTCTTGTAAAATCTGACCTGGAATACTGTTTTCAGCTCTGAGGCCCCCAACGTAAGAAGGATGTGAAGCTGCTGAAGCGATTCCAGAGAAAGGCTATGAAGATGCTCAGAGGGCTGGTGCACCTATCCTATGAATACAAGCTGACAGAGTTGGGCTTGTTCAGCCTGGAGAAGAGAAGCCTCTGGGGAGATCTGACAGCAGTCTGCTGGTAGCTAACAGGGGCCTACAAGAACGCTGGCGAGGGACTTTTTACAAGGGGATGTAGTGACAGGACAAGGGGGCATGGCGTTAAACTGAAAGAATGTAGATTTAGTTTAGATATAGAAGTTCTTTACTACAAGGGTGGTGAGACACTAGAACAGTTTGCCCACAGAAGCTGCAGCTGCCCCACTCCTGGCAGTGTTTAAGGCCAAGTTGGGCAGGCCTTTGAGCAACCTGGCCTAGTGGAAGGCGGTCCCAGACATGGTAGGAGGGTTGGTATTAATGATCTTGAAGGTCCTTTCCAATCCAAACCATTCTATGTATTCTATGTATTTTAAGCTTCATTTAATGGTGATTTAACAGCTGGAAATTATAAGAAGTAGCATCATGAAATCAGGCAGCAAATGCTCAAAACATGGCAAGTTACAGCAGGGCAAATCATACGTTACACTCACACAGCGTATCTGCCCTAGATGCTTCCAAGTGTTTCCTTGTATCAGTTAATAAGCCCTATAAACATCAGTATAATACAAGACAGAATAACACAAAGATTTAAAATTTAGCTAGAGCTTTTTCTTCTTTTCAACTAGTTTAACAGCCTCTGAAAATTCACAACTGGCTAAAGGAGATGAGTAGAAAAGGCAACAGCAGTATTAAAACATGGCATTAGCTTTGGAACTACATTTCCTGGGCTATGTTTCTATAGAAGTCTACTTTTACTACTTCCATGAAGTGACAAAAAAAACACTTCCAAAATGACATTCATTTCACCACAACAGATCACCATTAACCTCAGTTATATGACAGAAGGAAACCTTCTGCATTACTCTCACTCTATTAATACACTTTTCTGAAAATGGAACATTGTTTCAACCTGCCACTTTCCTTAATCAAGGGAAGTAAAGTATCTTCACTAATTGCTGGTAACAATTGACCAATTTTAGGAAAACTGACATTCAAAACATGGAGGTTTTGTTGGGCTTAGTTGTTTGGGGCTTTTTTTTTTTTCCTAACTGGAGAAAATAACTTCTTTGAAAGCCTACTTACCTATCAGGTACCCTTGGAGCAAAGCAAGATGTCGTAGAATGCACACAAAGAATATTTTCAGAACCAAGAGCCTTGATTTTAGCCTCCACTGCTTCAATGTCCGTCCGTAGCTCATCGCCTTCTAATACATTTTCTATAACCACAGGCTCAAAACCTGAGCAAAAAAAAACAAGATCTGAATGTGGATCATGAAATCTAACTAATTGTAAACCTAACTAATTGTAGGGTTTTAGTTCCACTCTAAATCTGATAAATCTTCTTGCTTCTGTTAACAGACTCTTTCAGACTTGGATTAAGAGTATAAATACAGAATCTGTATCACACGGATATAGAACCTGTTGCATTCAACAGCAACAGGCTTGAAGATTGTTTTAAAAACAGATTAACTTCTTCCCTCCCAATTACAAAGAAAGTGTTTCAGTGGCATTCGCTTAAAACATCAGCGTAACAAAATAGCCTCTCTAAAAAAGGATGCCATTAGATGTAGCAATGCAATAATCATCATTATGAATTGGCTTCCATCATATGCCTCTGCCTTATGCAACTGATAAACCTACAAATTACTTCTTAAAAGATAAAAAATTCCATGTGACCTCATTCTGAAAGTGAACTTTGTCATTTCAAAATCCAAGCTATTTCCCAGGTCTTTAATATTTTTTCAGTTTCCAGTCTAAGTTTGTATTTAAGATCTACAACAGCTGAACCTTGTAAGGTTGCTTCTCAAGGACACAAGGAGAAATAGTTGAAAAAAGGAAGTTATCCCCTTCTTCTACATACTGGAATGTTTACGGGTTTGGAACAGCTGCTCAAGAAGGATATTGAAAAACCAGACAGGGTCCATCAAAGGGCTACCAAGGTGCAGTATAGTGCACATAACAAGAAAGGCTGTAAGAGACTTTTCAAGGCTGACGAGGCTAAGGAGAATATCTCATAGCAGCCCACAACTATCTAAAGGGAATTACTACGACAAGACAGCCAAACTCTCTTTGGTAGGATATAGTAAGATGCAGTAGCAACAAATTTTGGCTTCAGATGTTCAAAATAAACAGCGAGAAAAACTACTTTGCATTCAGTGAATAGCACAGCACTGGAACTGCTATCCAGAGAGGTTAGGGAACCTCCATTCTCAAAGATTTTCAAGATCCAGCTAGACAAAGGCAGGGCTGACCTAACCTATCACGTAAAGAGTTTTCTTTCTTAAAGAGAGAAGCCTGTCATGGTAGTTGCTCAAATTTCTAGCTTACAAATAAATAAATCACAAAGGTTTTGTTTACAGAATAGAACACTGGAAACCATATATTCTCTTCCCCAAACAGGTGTGGCATGGGCATAGCATACCTGAATATGAAGCAACTATTACTTTCTCAAAAAGCAGACAGATATTCTGTTTTATGATGAAAGTCAAGGAGAAGGAGGTGGGGTAAAGAGTGATTTTCAAAGTACTGTAACATGGCAGCAGCTCTGTCCATTTTTCCTTCATGGCTTGACACTACCGCCTTAAAGCTGACATGTAAGGCTCAAACCTGATAGAAGAACTTAGACTAGAATGATTTACTGACATTGTTAGCCCTAGTCTGGCTTTAATTAATTTAGTGATGTGGAAGACAGAGATTCCATTTAATACTTAGCTGTTAGATTCCTGATACCTGCTTGTCTCTTACTTTTGATTATTCTTTAAATTAATTCTGTGATAGCTGCCTTAATTCTTCAGAAAAATCACAGATCGATTTTATTTCCTCAGAACCTTCTCCATTATAAATGTAATTTCCTTAGCTTGATGTTCTAAATTGAGCACCATATTCCAACAACACTCCCACTTTTCTTATAGACATGTTCTATTTGTTCTGATCCAATTCGTTTTACACACCTCTGCACCTTACCTGGACAGAATCCAGTCTCTGCTTCCAACTGTTTAGTCATTTTTATCTAATTATTCTTTCTTGCAAAGAATTAAAGTGTCCAAGGAACTAGGACCAGAATCTATGCCACCACCTGCAGGTATGTGCACTGAGATGGAAAATTACAGTCTCTCTTACTTGACCTTTCCTTGATCCCAAGCATCTGTCTGCAGAAGGGGACTGCTTCAGTGCAGGAACACACTTCAATCCTAGTTTACTTATAGACTAGTAAATAAGGAACTCCATTTGAGAGAAATTAAAGTTTGAGCTAAGAAAAGCACCAAGACCATGTCCTGAGTGAGCTGAATGATGCTGATATATTAAAACCAAACAGAGCAGCTAATACTTCCAATGTTCTAAAAGAAAATAATGTGCAAATCAGACAGCTTTTCACCTTCTGATCACAATTCCCAGGACACACAGGTTTTTTGCATAAATTTAAGCGATTTGAACCATAAGCTTCTGTTTGACATAATTCTCAGGACAGCAAATTAGGCATCTGAGAGTGATCTGGAAATTCCTTAGTATTGTGTTCTTTATTGACTATGTCATACACCTCTGTAGGCCTACATTTTTCAAGGCATTAGGAAGACAACTCATACATGTGATCACATGTTAGAAATCAGGAGTGTGGAAATAAAGCACTTAGAACCACTATGCATTAGGTATTTCCTGGATCTTAGAGCAAGTATATGAATTGATATCTCTGCTAGATGAAGTTCTGCATTTGCTAAAAGAACTACACTGCGTAATCAGTCAGCTCCTTCTTACCTGCAGTTATCATTGATTTAAAGCAAGACTTTTGGTCTATACGTGGCCAGATAATGTACTTTGCCTTTGGTCTCTTGTGCCGCAACGTTAAAAAACACAGAGTTAGACTCATGCCAGTTGCCATGGGAACCACAAAGCAACTGGTCACTGTCCGGACACCTGCACATAAAAAAGTTGGCAATTAATGTGAAGAACTCACAACATGCCCGACCAAATGAGAGATATTTTCAGATTTACACCTACCAGACAGTTTTATAATATCCAGAACTAACGAATTGGTAAGTTTGTTCAAAAGGCTGGACCCTGCAGCTTTAGGCTGCACTGCAGAAATATCACCTGACCTTCCAATTCCATGGATCAACCTACAAAAAACAAAAGTTCGAAAACTTACATCAAGTTTTTTCACATCCCAAAGCATCAATTCTTGCTGATTGAAAATAATTTAATTTGATAAGCAATTGTGGAAAATGCTGTATCCAATGCAGCATCAGTATCTGCCATAATGAGTTCCACTATAACAAACAATATATATTTGTATGAAATCTTTTTAGGTGTGTTTTTTGGGGTTTGTTTTTTTAGTTTTGTTTTTTGTTAACAGTAAATTAACACTGTTCCAATATGCAAGTAAAAACTTTAAGAAGACCCATAGCAGCAACACCTTTAGCATCTGGCAGGCTTTCTTTTAAGTGCACCTCAGCACTTCTTTGGTATCTGCTGAACAAGCACTATAAATGCTGACATGTTCAGACACACAACTCCAAGGAAAACAAAAATCAGTTGCCTCTAGTGCAGCATACCATAGGCATAGTGGTATTATACAGACACTCCCCTGACAAATGCTTCATCTCCATAGGGCAAAGAAATAACACATGCTGTGACAAAATGTCCTGAAAGACACTTAGGTTAATGTATCACTTTGCCCATCTCTTTCATCTTCAACTCCCTCTATTTCATTCTACTATTCAATATTATATATCATGCAATACCACCTCTCTCTCTGCACTCTGTTTATAAATATAAACATAAACAGTGTTTCGAAATATAGGATATTATTTAGCACCTCCCAGAGTGGAGGATCCTGAAAATGTTTATAAAATCTAACCTTACAGAACTAACTTTACCTATGGCTAAAACACAGCAGCTCAAGTAAGCTAGTAATACTACACATTTATTCATTGCTTTAATTCTGTTTTTGTCTTGGGAATAGACTAAAATGCAGTATGATGAGTGCATGGAACTTAGAACTTGGAGCACAGTTTTACAGATTAGACTTTTTTTTTCCTCCATTTCAAGCTATAGGTTGAAATCAATAGCTTGGTAATTAATTGAAACTTGCTCATAATCCTCACTCCATCACAAAAATTTTCTTTTTTCATTCCTGTTTTGTTTTTAATAGCTTTTTCATACTACTGCTTTTTCTTTCCTGCACATGCATAATCTTTCCTAAGAAGCAATCCTCCCTAAGACTAGCACTTAGGATGTATTAAGCTGAAAAGAAAGCCTGAGAACCATCTCCTCCTACCTCCATCACTTTCAAAATTACCTGCAAAACCTATTGCAGAAATAAGTGGAGGGGAGGACAGCTCTATGCCCTTCCTTGGGTAAAAGCTTACAAAAATTTCTGGTCTCTAATATGCTTTTGTGTCAATCTTTCAAGAAGAAACACTGCAGGAAATTTCATTTTGTTTCATTCCTGTTAGATAAAACACCACAGCAAGGTACTCAGCACACTCTACAAACACACACAAAAGTGTATTAATAAATATACTACAGCAGAGCCTCTAGAATTACAGCACCTTACCCATCAAATATCAGAAGGGCTACAAGCTATTAAAAGCATTTCTTGTCTTTATACATCTCCTTACTTCATATAAAATCTATTATAGATTGGACTGGGTTTTCATGTGCATTATCAGCTAATCATATTATAAAGACATTAATGAATAAACCAAATACAAATAGCTGCTCACTAGGAATGTCTCATACTTTACAACTATAGTGGACAGTAGTTTTGGATAATACACAGATGAAAAGCTGCACAGCATTAATAAACAGCAAGTAATGCATAGATTGTTTTAAAACAGGAAGATCACTGCTTTCCTACACGCAGTCAACTCAATGTCCTAAACCAGTGCAGCATACAGGACATAACCCTGACAAAACATTTTTGCTTTATTCAAGACTTCCCAGTGAGTTATTAATGAAGATTTAATACAGAAGCTTGTATCAATTAACTATTGCATTAAACTGTTTCTCTAAAATGCTATCAAGGTCTCAGATAACAAGATACAAAATATGCCATTTGAAAGCATTAATAATAAATCTGAATAATTCAAATTGACAATAACTTGTACCTGTAATGCCTTCGGGCAACGAGTCCTGACGCCACTCTTCCTTCCCTCTCACCCACACCACAATTGCCCAGGAAGTTATTGCTGTCCATTATAGCAAGTTCATGAAGAAACAGTTCAATGGTGCTTTCATCCCATCCATCTTCAGGGCATTTTCCCTTAATAACAACAACATACAGGTAACTTGGAAACATGGAAATTAAGCATGAACAAAGCTTTATGCAACTTGTTGATTAACATTACCCTTCTTTCCCATGCTGAACAGCAGTTTGTATTTTTGTTATGCTGTTTTATATTACCTAATGTTACAAACCTATATTCAAAGAAAAGTTGGTAATGATTTTTCCATATATTAAGTGCAATTACACTAGCATATCCTGATATTTAAAACAGGAGATTTTTCACTTTTAAGTGTTAAGGTACACATAAAACCACTGCGGCATATACATGTTAATCACTCCCTAGAAGACTATACATTATTTGATGTATTCTCAAGACAAGAATCTACTACTACAGGAATTCAACAGAGAAAACTGGATGAAAGGGAGATAACTGGGTATTATAGAACGAAAAGTATTAATTATGAGCAGACGGGAAATACAGTTTCACTTCTAACAAATCCTTCTATCTGCATATTTTCCTTTCTAGTTACAGAATCATAGAACTGTTTGGGTTAGAAGGGACCTTGATGATCATCCAGTTCCAACTCCCCTACCACAGGCATGGACGCCTTCCACTAGACCAGGCTGCTCAAAGCCCTGTGCAACTTGGCCTTGAACACTTCCAGGGCAGCCACAGCTCCTCTGAGCAACCTGTTCAGTGTCTCGCCACCCTCACAGTAAAGCACTTATTCCTAATGTCTAATCTAAATCTCTATTTCAATTTAACACCATCCCTCCTTGAATTGTCACTACATGCCCTTGTAAAAAGTCCCTCTCCAGATTTCTCGTAAGCCCCCTTTAGGCACTGGAAGCTGCTCTAAGGTCTTCCTTGAGCCTTCTCTTCTCCAGGCTAAACAAATGCTTATCATCTAATAGGCAAGGGAAGCACTTAATACAACACATCAAAACCTGCAACTAGACACATGCTCTTTACTGTGTTAAGAACTGCACTCTCGTCTCTGCAAACTGCAGAAAAGACCCTCAGAGAAAAGTTACCCATATACCCATGACACATTACTACAGCAGTTTAATAGTTCACAGGCTTTTTTTACATGCTCTAATAACACTAACATGAATTCTGTGAAACTTCCTAGTTTCTGAAGAGCGTTTTAAAGTTACGCGTGATGCAGCAGATGATGTGAAAAAGACTGCTCAAGAATTTAAACATTCGAGAATTCACTGATTACTTCTGAACATTGGAGACCAAAAATCAGACTGGTCTGGCACAAGTATCATTTTACATCTCATGTATCAGTATGTTTGCACCTTACTGTTCTGAAACCCGTTTGTAGCTTTTTGCCTTTCTCACACGCACACCCCGAGACAGCATTTTTTGTCCCAATCGCGGACTTTCACCCGGGGGCTCCGCCAGGTCTCAGCACCAAGCACGGAGCGCCCAGCTCTCTCGAGCCTCCCCGCCCGGGCCGTGTCCCTGCCAACCGGCACGGCGGGTCAGAGGTCCGTAACACCGCCGCGGGGGCCGCAGGGGCAGAACGGCCCGGCGTGGGCGGGCGGGGCCCGGGACGCCTCCGAGCTCCCGGGGCTGTGCAGGCCGCTCCGGCCATGCCCGAACCGGGCGGAGAAGAGGCGGGATGAGCTCCCCCGCGGAGCTCCGTGCCGGGCGGGTACTGCCGCCCCCGACCCAGCTCCCCGCCGCCCGACGAGGGGCGGCCCGACCCCGTTACCTGGTCCAGCAGGGCCCGCAGGCGCAGCTCGTGCGCGCGGCGGCCCTGCGCCCCCTGGCGCACGTAGGCCGCCGTTACCAGCCGCTCGCTGGCGGCGAAGCTCTCCGCGTTCATGGCGGAGGCAGGCAGGGAGGGGCGGCAGCGCGGCTCCCCGCGGCACCGTCTGCGAGGCGGCCGGGCCTCCAGCCCCCGCCGGAGGAGAGCCGTTCGGGTGCTGCGCATGCGCAGTAGAGAAGACCAAGGAACGCCTTCCCTCACAGGGGCCAGGCCGCGCCCGCCCGGCCGCGCTGAGGGCCGTTCCTGCCGGGGCCGTCTCCGCCCAGGCGGTCAACAGCAGCCTCGGCCGCTAGGTGGAGCGCCAGGCCGCCCCTGCTGCCGGGGCAGGGGCTGCGCGGGCCCGCGGGGGGCCCTGCCGGGAGCCGCGCCTGCGCGCCTCCGTTTTCGTCTTTCGGGGCTGGTCCTCCACAGGCAGCGCGGGCTCCTGTGTCCTGTGAGGGGACAGGAGTGGGGGAAGCCACCAGGAACCGGAGTTCTTGGTTGTGAAGAGCTTGCTTATGGGTTGGTTTCCTCTCCCCCCCCGCAAAGTTTAGTATTAGGCTGTTGAGGACAGCCACATTCGTCCCCTGAAGGTTCCTGTCAGGGTAAGAGCCTTTTCTGCTCCTCACAACGTTTCTGACAGCAAAGATGGTTTGTGGGATTGTCCTCGTCGAACAATGGCGATTTGCAGCCGAGCCTGACTGCCAGTGCTGAAGACTGCATTACAGGGAGAAAAGCATGGTACTGTGGGAGAGCTAATTTGTTTACTCTTCAGACCCGTCTTGTCTTCCATCAGGGGCAGGCATTGCACCTGTATAAGGAGTCCCCAGTGAAGCTTCATCAGGTGGAGGCTTACCGGGGGTGCTGGAGTGGTTCCCGCCCCTGCCCTTTGCACTCAGGCAGCAGTGGGGGCTAGCAGGTTGCCACTTGCCTTCCTTAAAATAACCAGTAGCGAGGGTGTGAAAAGGTGCATTAAGTACACAGTATGCTTGTTCCAATGTTTGGTTTCAACCAGCCTGCACCTGGTCAACTGACTTTGTTTATGAAGGCTTATCTGATTCTTCTGTTTTACAGTTTCAAGCTCAGGTGTCTAATTAGCATGAGAAAAGTACACAGCGATGGTCCTGCTTCTGTAAATTTAATTAGCCCGATTAGGATCTTTCAGGCGTTCTGACAGAATAATCTTGCACACCTGTTAGAACTGTTGGTTCAGATTACACGGTTTCTTAGTCCTTGTGAACGGAGAGGAGTTTTGCAAGTTCAATTCTCCTCGTTCTTAGTCCCCGTAGTCATGCTGCTTCTGGATTGTTAGGACGTGCTGTGCTGCTGTGCCTTTAGAAATACCGAGCAGCTGTTCAACTTGTTCTTTACTTTAACTATCACAAGAGGGCGCTCACCTAAAGCTGAAAGTGCGGGATTGCGCATGGATGCGTTCCTTTTTCTTTTTTTTTTCCTTTTTCCTACTCCAGTTTCGACATAGTGCTCAATATATATTATAATCAGATGACAAAGTATGCCGTGTGGATTAGAAAAATGGAAACAGATGTGTTATCATGAGGAAAACGATTTAATTTATTTGCATGATTTAATTGTAAACAATTTTAATCCAGGTGGCTAATTGGGAGTATTAGCTACTCAGAATTACAGTTGATAGTTTGTTAATAACTGTGATGGTGACATGTATAGTGTTTAATTATGAGTTGTTATAGTGTTTGAACTCTGTGCTACTGAAGACTGAGGCAGCATTAAGAATTTGTTAAATTGATTCCGAGAAAGACAAAATCCATTTTTTGTCTAAGCAGCTTATTCTTTGTTACAGCGCTGGATGCACGGGGGATCGCTCCTCCTATCGTGCATACATTTTGGTTACAGAGCTCGGACATATATTATGCTAATTCATACATATTCATTAAGGTATTATAATATGTATATAAGTTCCCACTTTGTATGATAATTAGTTTCATAAGTCTTTCCCGCATGCGCACTGCTTTCTGGTGGTCTTGGGCGAGGGTCTTGGGATCAAGTAAGAGTCTTCCTCAGTGACCTTTATACAGACTTTTCCAGTTGAACTCTTTTACCTCTTCTGTCTGCCGCATGCGCAGTTGTCATCCAGCTGTTATGTCCTAAATTTGGCTAATTAAGCAGGGTTTTACAGTTATTATCAGTACCTTCCTGGACACTATGTATCCTCCCGGACTCTATGCTCAAGGATACTTGGATTTATCTCTTCCTGTGGTTACATACTTGTCAAGAATACACTATATGTTATTGTTCGACTATATTTTACACAGTCATTACAGACCTTGAGTAATTTTCCTTTCTTCATTCCCCCCTTTTTCTATGTACATGCAAATTCTTTTGCACTATATAAACCCGTTTCTTGTAGCCCAACATTTCATAAAGCACTGAAATAGAATGTATACAAATATTCCTAATAGTAGTATCATAATCACAGTCATAAATATTCTTTTAACCACTGAAAATTTAGGAGCCAAGATGTTAACTTATCCCATATATCAGTAAAGCCCCAAGAAACATCATCCTTAGTCACTCCATGTAGTATTCTAGTTTGTTTCCAAATTTCTTCTAAATCTGTGGAAATCCTTCCACTCTGGTCTATGTGAGAACAGCAACTTTCATTGATCAAAGAGCAGACTCCTCCTTGAGATGCCGATAATATGTCTAAAGCCATTCGATTTTGGATCACTACTTTAGAAAGACTAGTTATTTCATCCTGCAATGCTACTATAGCATCCGTAGTTCGATTTTTCTCTTCCTCTATTGCTGCAGAAATATTTACAATTGCTTTTTCTAATTTACTTACCCCTAAGGATGGGATAAGCCACCGAACAAAGCTGTGGAACCCGGAATTTCTTTCGACTAGAGGATTATATCCTCGCTTGGTTCTTTTAATAATACTTTGTATCCAGGTTCCAGAAGGATGACTGTCTATCACTGTAAAATTGGGAACTACTGCACCTAATGTGCAAGTTCTTTCCCAATTGGGAGGCAAAGCCTTATAGGCATTCTTTCCACATAACCAGTACCACCCTTTCTCTTCAGGAACATTCCAGTAATTGATTATAGGTTTCCGGAGTTGAAGTTGCATTATCCAACTACAGTACGGGTAATGTCCCACAGTTATATTGCCCTGATTATATGTTTTATTGGTAGTTACACATTTCATTTCTGATATGTTTGAGGCCTAAATCTTTAAGACTTGCAAGTTTGTATGGTGCTCATCTGTATAGACTGGGTTCTTCCACAAGTTGTTCCAATTGGTCTTAAAGGGAATCAGCAGGCCAGTTAACGGTATGCCCGGTTCCTCGCCTGATCTAGGTAATTGAGTGCAGATCCAACAGCTACTTTTGTTTAAATCTTTAGTCACATTCTGTATTAGTCTCACATATAAATTCTGACTCCATGAGTGTATTCCTACTATGCAAAGCCCAATTAATAAATATGCTATCAACAGTTGTTTCGTTGGATTCAAAGTTTTAGTGGCCCAGTGGGCACTGCTTTCCATAGTCCTTCTGGGGCCCTCTTCACTCTCAAATAGTGGATCCAGGCCGACTGCTCCCGGATTTTGATTGCAGTATGGGTGGTCAGCAGGACTTGATATGGACCATTCCACTTTTCTTCTCATGGTTGTCCTGAAAAAGTCTTTACAAATGCATAATCACCAGGCTTGAAAGAATGAATTGATAAATCTAAGCCTCTGACCCGCACTCCCAAGACCAACTTGTGTATCTTATTCAACTGTTTTTGTAATTCCATCATGTACATGAATAAATATTCAGATCCCAACTGTGACAAATCTTCCCCTTTGTATATAAACATATAAGGTCAACTATATAAAATTTCAAAAGGACTCAGTCCTTCTTTAGCTCGGGGTTTGGTCCGTATTCTGAGTAGAGCTAAGGGAAGGGACTGATACCATGACAGGTTTGTTTCTTGCCCTGTTTTAGTTATTTGTTGCTTTATCAGGTGATTCATTTCTTCCAGCTGTGCACTAGCTGTCGGTCTATATGGAGTATGTAATTGCCAATCTATTCCCAAGACTTTACTTATTTGTTGTACGACTTGGGCACAAAAATGTGAACCTCTATCAGAAGATATTGTGGCTGGAATACCAAACCGTGGTATAATTTCATTTAGCAACACCTTAACCACTTCTCTTGCCTTGTTTGTTCAGCAGGGAAAGGCCTCAGGCCATCCTGAAAAGGTATCGGTTAGAACTAGCAAATACCGGTACCTCCCTTTTCTTGGAAGTTCAGAAAAATCAATCTGCCATTGTTGTCCTGGGTAGTTTCCTTTACTAATCACTCCTAATTTTACCCTGTTTCCCGTATTACGGTTATTCTGTTGACATATACCACATTGCCTTGTAACCTGTTTCACCACTGTATACAAGTTTCGTCCTATCAAACTTTTGTTCAAACTCGTATACAGAGTTTCTGCTCCCCAATGCGTTTTATTATGTTCCCAAATTAAACTAGAGGGGGGTATTACGCGTCCATCTTTCAGGTGTGCCCACCCATCTGGGGCAGTTTCCCCTTTCAAATCCTCAATTAATTTCTGATCCTTTTTACTGTATGTCGGTTTTAATCCTGATTCTATAGTTTGGATCTTACTGTCTGGAACTAAAGACAATGTCTCTATTTTTGTTAGCTCGGCACCTTGTTTAGCCTCTTGATCTGCAAATCGATTTCCAATTTTGTATTCAGCATTCCCTTTCTGGTGCCCCCGACAATGCATAATAGCTACCTTTTCTGGTTGTTTTACAGCTTCTAATAGTTTTAAAATTTCTTCTGCATGCTTTATTGTTTTTCCTTGGGAGGTTAATAGTCCTCTCTCTTTCCATATTGCTCCATGTGCGTGCACCACCCCAAATGCGTATTTAGAGTCTGTCCAGGTATTTATCTTTTTACCTTTTGCCAGTTCTAATGCCTGTGTAAGAGCCATTATTTCTGCCTTTTGGGCAGAGGTTCCGGGAGGTAATGGTCTGGACTCAAATCACCTGATGGGTAGTTGTAATGGCATACCCAGCTTTACGTTGCCCTTGTTCGATAAAACTACTTCCATCTGTGTACCATGATTCATCAGCATCTTCCAGGGGTTATTCTTTAAGATCAGGTCGACTGGAATACACAGTTTCTATCGTTTCAATTGCAGTCATGTGTCACTGGTTCCTCTTGTGCCCCACTAAGGAAAGAGGCTGTCATTCCCAGAAAGGTTTGCAGTTCCTTCACCGTTTGAGGTTCTGGGGTTCAACAAATGGCTTCTTTCCGTTCAGTCCCAAGTTCTCGTTGTCCTCCCGAGATTTCCAGTCTCAGGTAAGTCACACGTTGCTGGATCAATTGGGCTTTCTGTTGAGAGACTCGATATCCACTTGAACCCAAGAAATTAAGCAGGCTTACAGTCCACTGAATACAGTTTTCCTTTGTTTCTGTAGCTATTAAAAGATCATCTACATACTGTAACAGAGTTCCTGCATCATCCCCAGGAGTCTAGTTATCAAGTTCCTTTGCTAATTAATTTCCAGAGATTGTAGGGCTGTTTTTAAAACCTTGGGGTAACACCGTCCAGGTTAACTGAGTTTTTCTCCCTGATTCAGGATTTTCCCATTCAAAAGCAAATAATTTTTGACTCTCTTTAGCCAGAGCCAAACAAAAGAAGGCATCTTTCAGATCCAGGACGGTAAACCAAACCTGATTATCTTTTAGTTTAGTAAGTAAAGTGTAGGGATTGGCTACCACGAGATGTATATCTTCTACTATTTTGTTAATTGCTCTGGGATCTTGAACCAATGTGTAACTCTTCTCATCGTATTTCTTTACTGTCAAGATAGGAATATTATATTCCAATTCACATTCAATTAATAATCTATATTTTTAAATATATCAAATTTTTATTTTTTTTTCCATTGATCCTCCAACATTAAGGGATATTGTTTTATTCTAATTGGGCAGGCCCCCCTTTTCACTTTAACAGGCAAAGCTTTTTCCTTTTTTTTTTTCTTTTTCTTTTCTCGGTCGCCAGTAACTCCCACATCTGTAACAAATTCTTTTCCCTCTGATTTAACACCAAATAAGTTGCTCCTGTATCCACTAAAATTCCACTTTATTTCCTCTATTCCCTAGTTTTAATTTAACTTTAGACTCCCCAGGTCCATCACTGTGTCTGTCTAGTTCCAATTCAGCCACGGGAGCCCCCCCATGGCACTCTCCCCCAGGGCAGTCTCACTTCCAGCGCCCGAACTCTCCATAACACGTACAATTTCCCATAACACGTACAATTTCCCATAACACGTACAGTTCCCCATAGCACGTACACCTCCGCCCTCCCAGCCTCATCCCACGCTCAAACCCAGGAGCAGCGCCAGCTCCCCTCCTTTCCCCCTCGGTTTTCCCTTTTTTTTTTTTCTTCTCTTACCGTTGCTCCCCCCGCTCTGCAGAGGCTGCAGATGCCCCTGCAACAGCACTTCTGGTTTAACCCTTTCTTAACTCTGAATGTGAATCTGCTGCTTGTTGCCAGTGACAGCAATCTCTTCCTCCTTATCAACATCAGATAGGACAGATGCAGAGGGTGCCCCTCTCGGAGGTACCTGTGATACAAAATTTTCTAATCTGTCTTCCTGATTACTGTTTTTTTAACTTCAAGTATCTTTCTCCGATATCACAAGCTGAACAACTTCTCTCCATCTTAACTTTCAGTTTTTCCCTGTCCTTTTCCAAAGTCAAAATTAAGGAATCTGATGGAGCTATATTAATTTTGCATTCCATCTGTTACTCCGGGTGGTTTCTTAAAGTGAAAAACATATCTGCATACATTACTTCATCCCATTTTCCTTGCCACACCCAAAACAACAGTAATTGTAACAATGTATCATAGTTAAAAATTCCATTTCTAGCCCATTTTTCCTAACATTCCAAAGTATACAAAGGCCACCATTGGCTGCAATATTTTACCAACATTTTCGTAATTACTGAGCCCTCAGGAGACCCTCCCAGTTCTTTACAATGTGCTAAAATGCACCTTAAAGGACTCTTTTTCAAGATCTCTCCACTCTGATGATTTTCCATTGTCAATCTCTCACACACACAAACACACACACACACACACAAACACACACACACACACGATCCCACAGACACACTCCACACAGTTACAACATTTGAGACAGAGACAGAGACAAATTCAATCAGACAAACAACAACTAATAACACAGTTATAACATCTGGTCACCAGTATCAAAATCACAAACCCAAAATCATTACTGTAACAAGCCACAAAATAAGTCAGATACCAGTAAGATCCAAAACCATTTCCACAAGACACCCCCTGTGTCTTGCAGGACCCAAACCACAAGAGCTCTCTGCTTCTTACAGACGGTACAAATAAAGAATATCTTTTATGAAGATGGTCCTTTATAAAGATGGTCCTTGTCTGCTCCCGCAGTGATCTGAATGAGTCGAGGGGTCATACGTACATATTCATGAGGCTACATATGGATTATCTCATTTTCCTTCCCTCCTCAAAAATAACATCAACTGCAACAAGGTGTTATAATTTAACGTACCATTAAAAGGCCACTTTTCTCCACTTTCTAATTTATAAAGTGGCCACCATTGGTTACAATACTTAATCAAAGTTTTCTTATTAGTACTACCTCCCCCGTCAAGATCTTTCCAATGTCTTAATACACAACCTAATGGGCTCTTCTTCAGGATGCCTCCACTTGGTTTTGCCCCCATAATGGTTTCACAAAATGCTCACCAGCTTTTACAAAATGCATCAACTTTTACAAAATGTATCCAGCTGGTAAGTTCCTACAACAATACCGGGAACACATCAAAATAAGAATAATAACAAATATGATTAATATTCCTATCGTTACACCAATGTTCCACATAAAATTTCCCAATGCAATGCAAAAACATATACTTCTGGTGCCGGCCTCAATGGTATACGTTCATCCAGCAGGCTGATCAGGCTCCGACTTACGGACAATTCAAATGACTAGTCACACGATTCAAACAATGCAAAATTCAATATAAAGAATAAAGCCACTTACATAGATGGTGTCCTTGTCTACTGTCGCAGTGATCCAATGAGTCAAGGAGTCCCTCCAGGAAAATCCCGGGGGCGCCCAGGGAGTCCTCTCCTCAGCGGGTCCCATGAACCGGCAGAGAGTGTCCCATCTGGGTCGCCAGATTGATTCCGAGAAAGACAAAATCCATTTTTTGTCTAAGCAGCTTATTCTTTATTACAGCGCTGGATGCACGGGGGATCGCTCCTCCTATCGTGCATACCTTTTGGTTACAGAGCTCGGACATATATTATGCTAATTCATACATATTCATTAAGGTATTATAATATGTATATAAGTTCCCACTTTGTATGATAATTAGTTTCATAAGTCTTTCCCGCATGCGCACTGCTTTCTGGTGGTCTTGGGCGAGGGTCTTGGGATCAAGTAAGAGTCTTCCTCAGTGACCTTTATACAGACTTTTCCAGTTGAACTCTTTTACCTCTTCTGTCTGCCGCATGCGCAGTTGTCATCCAGCTGTTATGTCCTAAATTTGGCTAATTAAGCAGGGTTTTACAGTTATTATCAGTACCTTCCTGGACACTATGTATCCTCCCGGACTCTATGCTCAAGGATACTTGGATTTATCTCTTCCTGTGGTTACATACTTGTCAAGAATACACTATATGTTATTGTTCGACTATATTTTACACAGTCATTACAGACCTTGAGTAATTTTCCTTCAAAATCAAGACTGTGAGCCTGTTATTCTCATTGCAGTAGAAGATGAAAACTAAGTTGTCTGTGTTTAGACATGCACTAGCATGTGTAGATGAATTCCTAAACCAGAAGAAATAACTAATGATTTATCTCTTGCTTAGCTTTTTCAAAAGACAGAGCTTTCAGACTTTTCAGAAACCCATGGGTGGTTTCTAAACCCATGGACAGAATGTTACTGGAACAGCCACAGCTCACTGATAACTAATGCAGCTAAAGGGAGATGCAGCCTTCCTTAATGCTCTGCTGGGAAGAACGCCAGGCTTCTCCGATCTTAGTCTGATCTTTTTGTTTGCTTCACACAGGAATTAATATCCATATAATATTTTGTACAGAAAAATGACATCAAGTTGCTATAACCTTCATACACTTCTCACTAGGCATTAAATGACTATTCATCTGGACTCACAGTTGACTGAATATGTTTGCTTTTAATAGAAAGGAATGGAAACAGAAATGTGAATGTGAACAGATTTTATCGAATGTTACAGATATTCACAGTTACATAAGTAAATGGCACTCAATTTAGTTCCAAAGTCCACTGGCTGATAGGTAACCCAAGACAAAACAAACATAAGTCAAGCATTTCAGTAAGGTTTTATTTTGTCAGTAACCAAGCAAAGCAATTTTCTTCCTGTGATCCAGGTTATGTACAGAATGAATCCTCATGTCATGAATAATTATGAGAACAACGAATAATAAATATGTGCAATTACTATTTTAGGTGGGAACTGATTTGTTCTTAGTATAATCCAGAATCCCAATTCTACGGCAAGTGCTTCATGCGTGGCTCTTCCATATTTCACCAGAATCTCCGAGTATCGCACTAAGGAAACACCCTCTCCTGTAGAGAGGGATGGGAAGAAGGCATCCCTGCCAAAGGCTGGTGCAGTGTGTTGAGGTTGTAGTTGTATTCTCTTTCTTCCGGTTAAAAGCAAAAGGATGGTTGTGGGAACATTGGATTTAATGGCAGTACGTTCGTGTTGGTTTTACTCATGTTGGTTCGTTGTGGGAATTACCATGATGGTGTAGAACAATGCCCTTTAAAGCACGGGAAGGGATTGCAGCTGGCTGGTGGAAGTGGCGGCCAGGGCATAAGCACGTTTAGCTGCAGAAGTAACCCAAGCTTCGCAGGGGGGAGGGTTCTGTTAAATGGCTAGCAGCGACAACAGTGCAAGCAAGCATGCAGGCCGGCAGCTGTGATTATTCCCGGGGGACCACTGAGCAGATCACTCAGGCTGCCTTCAGCTATCCGCAGACGGGTACAACAGGTGCAGCCGGCCAGGGCCGGCAACGGGACCTCCACGGCACGGGCTCCCCGCTCCCCGAGAGGTGTGAATTCCTTGCAAGCTGATGTGCCCCGCAGCTAGCCCGGAGGAGGCTTCGCAGCCCTCACCAGCCCCGCCGCAGCACGCTGGAAAGCGCAGGCCCAGACACACAACCCCGCCCGGACGGCCCCGGGGCGCTGTGACGCCCAGCAGGCGCGTTTGGGGCCGCGGCCCCTTTAAGGCAGGTAGCAGCGCCAGGGGCGGGCAGCCGGCGTCCGCGCATGCGTAGGTCTCCAAAGGGAGCCGTGGAGCCAGCTGTGGCGGCTGGGCGCGCCATGGGCTCCGGCGGAGGGGTCTGAGCTCGCCCGGTGGCTCCTCCCACCGCACTCGGCCCATGGCGGAGTTGGGTGCCGGAGAGCCCGATGAGCAGCTGTTGCTCCTCGCGGAGCCGGCGCCTCAGGCAGGGGCACCGTGGCGGGGGCCGCAGGTGGTGAGAGCTGCCCCTGGCGCGGCTGTGAGGCTGTGTGGGGAGCTCGGGCTCGAGGAGGAGGGTGAGGAGGACTCGGGGCCCGAGGGCGATGGAGAGGAGGAGCCTCTCCTGCGGACGTCGGGAGCCGGCCGCGTTCGCCGAGCGGGTGCCGCCTGGGGTAAGGAGTCCCGCGCCGCCGCAGGTACGGCCCAGGGCCGCCGCCGCCCCGCACGGCCGGGCTGAACGCGGGGAGAGCTGCAGGGGTGCGCCAGTGGGAGGGACCCTGTGCGCTGTCCGGCTGCCCAGGCTGGGAAACTCCCTGTAGGACTAAAGTACGCCTGAAGTGCCGCGCCCGGTGCCTGGTTGAGGTGTCTCTGCCTCACAGGAGGCTTGTTGACAGCTTTTGTCGGCAGCCCGGAGGCTCGGCGAGGTGCGGGGTACCTTGCTCAGCTCACGGGCTCGCAGACTAACAGCCTTCGATGGGAAAGAGTCCTGCGAATGGCGCGAAATTCTAATGTTTTATGCGCAGGGCTGTACGAATTCATTTACATCTTCATGAGTGTCTCCACTGTTACTCTCCTTGTTCTCTGCCTTCTGTTTCGTTGCATTTTGCTTTGTTTCTTGTCGCGGTTTTTGAATCTTACGGCTTTGCATGTCTTACAGACTGTATTCTGTGATGGCTGCAGCTGTTGCTTTCTGAACGCTTGGCAAACTCTGCCAGGTTTTCTGTTTGCCTCAGCTGTCCTAGCAATTACTTGAGTGTTACCCCCATCTTCTTATCCTTTGAAAAAAATTTACTTTTGCTGCAGTTCTTGGTCCAGCCATTTTTTCACATGTATTAAGAGTTTCACGTGTGGACTCTTCTGTCATATTTTTGGTGTTCATAAACAAAGATCTGCTTTCTATGTTTCAAAATCCAGACTTAGAAAAAGAAATATGATTTGAAAAATTAGAAATGCATGAATTCAGTTATCAATTTGAAAAGTATAAATGTGGCTACTATCTGATTCTAAATATAAACTATATAGTATTCATTATAAACTATTATATATATAACTGTATAACTAGATACATAAATGGTAAACTATGCAATATTGCTTACTTTTTTTCTTTAGACTTACAAGCTTTCTGATCCTGTGCAGCTTTGTAAATAGATGTTCATCTGGGAAAGGTTTAATGATGGAAATATATGGACTTCTCTCACATAGTAGTGTTTGCTGTTGCAATTATACCATAGGATTTCTTGTCAGAAACTGGTAAAAATCGTTCCTTTTGCAATAATAAGATACTTTAAAAAAAAGCTGAACAAAACACCCATCAATTTGAGCAACAGAAGCTATGTTAGTAACTTATCTGTAGCCACAGGAAGCTTTTGCTAATATACTGTGATTGACCATAAGAAAAACCGTAATGAGTCCAAGTGTAGCCCAGACCTGTATTGTAAACATGCTGTTACAGTGTTGGAGTTCTCTTGTCTTGTTCCCACAAGATGCAAGATGTGTTAGTGCTTCTGGGAAAACAGTAGTTAATGGCTTACAGTGGAAACCAGAGGCCTGGGTCTTGCCCCACTGGGGCAGTGAGGGTGGTGAACACAGAATAGCACTTGGGATCTGCCCCAGGAGTGTGTAAGAAAATCTCAGAACTGTGATTGGTTGCAGCATCTCATCTTGCTCTTGTTTCCCTGTCTTTACCCTTTCTGTGTGTCTAGCACTTGAAGGATTGCTTCATGTGTCAGGTGGAACAAGCATGCAACAGATATTATTAATACATTTTATTGCAACACGGAGAGGGTTTTCCTAATGGAATTGTGGTCAGTTTGAGACTGTATAGAAAGAGATTGAACTTGTTGAAGTGACTAATCATGTTAATGTTAAATAGTATAGAGCTAGTTTAGTAGTGAAAGAGTTCATACATGTTACTCTTTCAGAGTGTATTTGTTTAGCTTATGTCATGTTAACCTGACAGAACAGGTTGAGGTGTATACGTGGATGGTAGTATTCATATCTTCTTTGGCACAATCTCATCATTCCCGTATACATGTATACATTCCTATACATCCATGTATAGCAGCTTCACAATTTTAGGCCTTATCCAAATGAATTTGAAAAAGTTACTGAGCTTGGTAGTTAGACTCTGCGTGTGTGAGCTCTGGTTTCCTGGGTGGGAGTTTGATGAGAAAAGTACCTCGCAATAGTGGTTGCAAGAAAAAGCTTGGTAAGTTCTAGCTGTAAGTTTAGAGTCTCTATGGGGAGTGAGTTGTGCCCATAACATGCTTTCATAATGAAAAACTTGATTAAAGTAATTTTTGAGGAAGAAACCAACCTAGAAAACCCTGCCGCATTCAGCAAATACTAGCTTCAATGAAAATGTCTTGTTTTCCTTTGGCGAGTGTTGATAAACTGAAAGGAAACTTCTTAAAACTGCCACTTTCCTTGTTTTCAGCCTGTGTGTTTTTTGTGGAGCCGCATCACTGTAGCAACAGAAGGCTTTTTAGTGGCACAGTAGCAATACTGAAATAAGTTTCCCAAATTATTTTTCTCTCCCTTGAGCATTCAGCATAATGTGGTTTGTTTGATTTGAATTTGTTTTTTCATGGAATATGTTTTTCTTGCAGTTATCTCTTGCATTAGAAAAGACACAGCTGAAGAATTTCCTCAAGGCAGTGAGACTTCTTACGAGTTGAGATTATGGAATGAATGCCTAGAAATTAAAACCTGACCTCAGTTGTCTTCTGCATGGGCAGCTTCAGTCCATGTGATAGGAAGTTCACTTGTAGATCCTCTTCATCTGGAAAACTAATGTGCAGAGTGGCTTAATATGGGTGTTGCATTTTGTTTGGTAGCAATATAATGCATAACTGATTTTGCTTTCGCTGACAAAAATACGTAATAGTTGCAGCTCAACTGTGTGGTGTGTGGTGCGATGTTTCTTCTGTAGAGGTAGTTGAGGCTTTATTATGGAATAAGAACCACTAAAAGTCCATAAAAATAAGGGTTATTGTGGGTTGGGTTTTGTTTGGTTTTTTGTTTTGTTTTTCTTTTTTGCTTTATTTCCTTAACTCACTTAAGTACTGTCAGGGAAGTCTTAGAACCCTTTCCTTCTTACTCTATGAAATACAATTTCCTGATTCTTCCTGACAGACCTAGTAAAAGTCTTCAAATTAAACTGTAGTTTATTGCAGAAGTATTGGCAAAGTAGTCTTAACAGATTCTGATCCAGTGGGCTGTGGTCTTTACAAATGACCAGTTTAGCAGGCGATGCTGTGAGTTTTTCAGTGTGTGTACTTAGGCCTGTTAATTCAGAGTACAAATTGCATTTAAGATTGCTTGTTTTTTTATTTTTCAGGGCATACTGCTGATATGAATGTATTTTTAGATGATCCAGAATTTGCAGAGATTATTCTGAGAGCAGAACAAGCTATAGAGTGTGGAGTTTTTCCAGAAAGAATCTCTCAAGGATCCAGCGGGAGTTACTTTGCCAAGGATCCAAAAGGGGTGAGCATGTTATTGCAAAGTCAGAGACTCTCAGCAGTGAGTTTAAACAGAACTTTAAAAATTCCATTTTAAATGGAAATTCATTTAAATAAGTTGTTTAATAATTTATGGTATGCCAAAATCTATGTTGTGAAAAATCCATGCAAGTAATACTTAAATTTCTATTTGTATGTCTTGCAGCATAAGTTAAGCCAAAAATGCAAGAGTTATTTCTCTGTTGCAGTTTACCATGTTTTAAATTATCTGCACCAAAGGAATATGGAGAAAATAAAAGGGCCTCTTTAACATCTGAAAACAATTTGGGAATTCCCTTCTGCAGAATCTAACGTTTTGTACCTTCTATGTTTTAATTAGTTTTTCATCCAACAGAGCTTCTGATTTGAGTACTGTTCAGGTTTCTTTAGCCAAGCCTCCTATTTTTTATCTCTCTTCTTCTTTTGATAGTCTTTTATTTAGGTCATATCTTCTTCTTCCCATATAATTGGTTGATGGGCAAGAAGAGCAATATAAACAAATCTACTTTTATACTTGTCTGCTGAATCTTAACTTGAAAATTTGTTTTCTCCTCCTTTACTGGTTAATGCTGCCTTGAATTGTGATCATCAAAGAAGTAACCCTAAGGTTACACTGAGACAGAGAAGAAGCAGTTACCTGAATATCTTGCTTGGAAAATAACATTTGGTTAGCATTGTTTAGTTAAAGACATAACTTGCACATTGTTTTCTTTAAATTAGAAGTACTTTGTTTAGCAACCTATTCCAGAAGACTCCAAACCTCCACACCTTTGTTAATCTGTTCTTTGGTAGTTGTAGGTGTTCCTTAACCCTGAAGACACCAGTTATATTTGACACACAAGTCGTAACACTTCAAGTGCTTAGGTTTTTGGAACATATTCAAGACTGTTTTTTGTTCCTTCCAAATCCCCAAAATGGTAATTTCCCTTTTGTTTAGCAAGTATTATGGGTTTTGTTTAGCTTTTATTTGTATTTCTGTTTCGTCAGTCAATTTTCATGGGTGTTTATTTTGTTTTAATGCCACTTTTCTGTTGATAGTTTTTATGCTTTATTGAATGAGTGATTTTTAGAGTAGCTGCCTGACAATACAAATATATAAATTTATTAATTTATTTTTAAAACAGTGGCAGAACTATCCCTTTAGAGTCTTCTAAGAGCTGCACATCGCAGTTCATACTGTGGTTTTCAAGGAATATTTGTTGGTAATGATCCACTTCATTCTGGTGGTGAAGAGCCAAAGTAGGTTGGGAAAGAAGGTGTATCTCTTCCAAACTGGTAATAGAAAATAATCTTTCTCTGATCGCTTTGAGATTGTTGCTGTCACATCTAATGCTGTTAATGTGAAAACCTGTTCACAGTGTCCACAGACTTTTTAAACTTCAGGTCACTTCCCTGCTGGAGTAGTTTAGTTCTTTGTAGGTTTTCAGGTTTTATGCTTACATATAGATATTCAAACTTTATAGTGTTTTTAAAGATGTACTTTAAATTAGGATGATATTTAATATGGAGTAGAAAAAAATCTGAGTAACAATACTGGTTTAAATGAATGTATTTTCAAAAATCCAAGGCATGATATGTCTGAAGAGTACTCCACAATGTTACGCTCAAGTGCTTTAAAACTAGTTAAGTGGATTTTTTGTGGGGAGTTTTTCTTAATGCTGTGCAGTCAAGGTCTCTTATTCTTAGAAAGTTAGTTACTACAAAACAAACAAAACCCAACTTATTCTTGATTTCAGTATGTGCGAATCTGTTTTGTCTGAAGCCTTCCAGGCTGATTTTGCAGGGTTTTTTAGTGACTAACAAATGCCTGAGAGACTCATTGTACCCTGGGGCTGACGAGAAATTACTTGCACTCCATTTTTGCAACTACAGTATTTTGGATGGAGCACCTTATTTCCTTGTTTCTTATGTGGTGATTTTTTTTTTTTGGTTTTACTTCTGTTTTGCTGTGAGATGGTGTTTTTGTTCCTAGATAAGTTTCTGATAGTGACTTGCCCTTCCCTTTATTCAGATCATTGATTTGAATTTAAGTGTTTGGGAGAAAGGAAGATTTAAACTCCTTTTTTTTGTGGGTTCCAGAAAAAAATTCATTGCAAAATATATGAAGGTGTTTGCCAGCATGGGGCTGAGAATAATGATACTGAGTTCTTAGCTGACTGAATTTTGCTTTTGTTCTGTGCACTCAATTTAGAGCTTATCCAAATTAGATTTCCACATTAAAGGTCTGATAAAACTTATTTTGTCAATAGTGCAGCTCCCATTTGTAGAATGGATTTCACGCCCTGTTTGACAGAGTATTGCGTCATTCTACTTCAGACCAGTTTTGTGACTTGCTTTCGCCTGAATTTCTTGCGTAAGCTTTTTCCCAGCATAAGGAGGAGGAGATTATTAAAGGCATGCTAAGTCTTCTTGCTGGTCAGCTTCTGAAGTGTCTACTCACGCTAATGCCAAGTTATAGGTAAAATAGCCTGCTACTGCCAGGTCATCTTATTTGCTGATTTGTGTCTATCAGAAAGATTAAAATTGCCTAATAAAGATTAACTTTTTGTGCTTGTTGCCATAGTTGTATACTGATATAAAGCAGTTCAGTACTTAAGCAGTACTATTTCTGAAGTGTTGAATATTTCTGCATTTGCTCTTCATTGTGTAACCAGAAAAGCAAAAGACATTGTGTCTGTTACAAACTGTTCTGCAACATGTTTTTGGCAATTTGGCTATTGGCTGATTGGTAATGCTAATGGAGTCCTGCAAAATTAAAACTGGCTTTGTCTACAAATTGAGCTTTCTAGTTATACTCTGGTCCTCAACAGCAGTGGCACTGAAAAATTTAGCAAGGTTCTAAGCTCAGTGAAAACTTAAAAACTTTATCTAGATTTGATAGTATAGTACAGCCTGGGCAAGCAATGTAAGGAGCTAAGCTCCTTTTAAAAATGGACAGTTTGTAGGAAGTATTATCCGAAGAAAAGAAACAGTTAATGGCTTGGCATTAATAATACAGTGATGTTAAAATATAGTACTAATACACCAGGACATTTCTGGGAAATGAAAAGCTGCTAGATTTGTTTTGAGCCGTGAGATACTTGTGATTCAATAGGAAAAAAATAAATAACTTTTTAACAACTCTAAACCTAATGTGAGAATTTTGACCTAACCAGTGCACAAAGTGAATTCAGCTTCCAAAGTGGTGTGATTGTAAAAAAGAAAAAAAAAAAAAAGTAGGGCGAGAGAACATCCTGGCTTTCACATTGCATGAGATATCCATTGTACTTTTTGTGTAGGTCTGAATTGGATTGTGCCTGTGCAGTTGCATAGAACTTGCTCATGATTTTGAATGTAACTTTAGAATCACAGCTAACAGCATACCGAAAGCAAGAGAATTTTTGTCAATTTGGTTTTCTGCTGCTCATAGGAAACTTATTTTCTAGGATGAATCAAATAGTAATGGTTTTTAACTTCCTTTTCCTGGTAGTTGATGGGCTAAGACAGGTGATGCTACTAATGCCTGCTGTCTTGTGTAATCTCTTTACAAACTGCATGAAATAAGTTCTCTGTATTTAGTTTCTCTTGGACAATCTTGGAGTAGTTGGATTGTCTTGGACACAGTGGGTGAAAGTTCTCCAGAAGCTTGAAGGTCACCTACTTGTGTCCTCTCCCTAATCTGGCTGAATTGGCAGTTACTGAGGCAGAATGCTAGTTTCTGACTGCCAGCAAAATTGTTCATGACTTGAGCGTAAATTAGGTATGAGTGTTGGTGCACAACAGGCAATTTTTAGCTTATCGAGATTATTCCCTTTTTTGATAAGGATTCGGGAAAGTACTAATATGTGAAAGTGCTTCTTAAATAGCTGTTCTTAGATATTTATTAGAATTTTATTTACTTGCCGTGATTTGTGAGAAGGAATGAAAATACAGCACTTGAGCTAGAGAAGAGTCATTTCATGGACTTTATGCAGTCGGCTGAAGTTTATCACAGACAATGGAAGGTTATATATTTTATTGTGGTAATAATCTGTGTTTTGAGGTTAACAAATATGGAATCACGTGTAAGAAAGGCACCCTGAACAATCATCTATTTAGTGCCTGTGATGGGGAGCAGGATTGTTTTAACATGATTCCTGATGTCTAACTGTCTAACCAGTTGTTAGTTGCATCCTGTTTTGGAGACTCTTGAGCCTGGCAGTCTGTTCTGGTCTTGAGCTGCTGGTAAGGTTCAAAAGGGTTTTTTCTTTGTAATTCATCTGCTGTGATTCAAGCCTGTCGTTTCTCGGCTCATTAACAGTAACTGCTGTTCCTTTTTTCTCTATAGCAACCAATTGCTTAGTTCCTTTTGCCCCATTTTCTCTTAGGCTAAACAATCCCTGTTCATACAGTCTTCCATTATTCACTTTTTCTTGTGTTTATTCTCATTGTTTTTTCAACTTTCTCCAGTTCATTAACGGACTTCTTGAAGCATACCGCCCAAAATTGAACACAGTATTCTGAGTACTTTTAAGCTTTGCTACATGTCTCCAATGTAAATGGTGGCTGACAGTGTGAACCATTGTCAGCTCTCAGTTGAGGATTCTGCAGCAGTGGTAAATGACACCACTTCTTGGAATTGCAAAATGCAGTTTTTCATTTTGATGTATTTTGATCCATTCAAACTTAAAGCAGTAAATAAAGTAGATAGAAAAAGGGTAACGTTGGATTATTAGCATTCTGTATGTTTATCACTTTTCTGGAACCGTTATATCTCTTGTCTGATGTATAATGGTGGGCTGAAAATGATTTTTAAAGCTAGTTTTAAAACCTCCTTATTAGAAAACTTAGAGTAGAAACCAAATGATTCTAAAATGCACTCCTCATTAATTTTGAAAAGCTAGTAAATAGTAGCTGGGTTTGATTTTTTCTCTTATGAATAGCTTATTTTGAATTTCTTCTAGATAAGCATTCTACAGTAAATTTGGAATGTGTTTGTTTTAGTATTTGATCATCCAGAAAGATCAACTGTAAAATGCAATGTATAATATCTAATCAATACTTTCAAATAACTTATTTTCAAAATAATTTTAATCTTTTGCAACTCAAAAGTATTCATGCTTTCATTTTATGTTACTTACCGTAGAAAATTATTGGAGTGTTCAAACCAAAATCTGAAGAGCCTTATGGACATCTAAATCCAAAATGGACCAAATATTTTCACAAAGTTTGTTGTCCTTGCTGCTTTGGCAGAGGCTGCCTCGTTCCAAATCAGGGATACCTCTCTGAAGCTGGTGCCTATCTTGTGGATGACAAGCTGGGACTAGGAGTTGTACCTAAAACCAAGGTAAAAGTTATAATACATAAATTATTAAATGAAAAATAATAGTGGCAGATTTGTCAGTCTCTGGACTGTACTTGTGGTGACATCCTTGTATATCATTATCCCAAATTCATGTGTAAACTGTTACAAATCCAAAGGCACAGTTGTTTGTTATAGACATAGCGACTGTGATTTTTGGCTTAAAGGATAAGTTTTAGATCTGAATTGAATTTCTTCTTTGGAACCACTTCAATTTCTACCATTTCCTGACACTGTCATTTCCTTGTCTTTCGGTGAGAGGCAAAATTGCAAAAAATTGGCATGTGGAGATTCCCATCTTTCTTTTGAGATATGTGAAAAGGTGAATATTTACTTACTACTTTACGTAAACTTTCTGTTGGAAATGCCTGATGCTTCCTTTTTGCTTTTTTGACAACTAAGCATAAATTTAATTGTAAATTTAGTATCAAAATAATAAGGAATTCTGAGCCATGTTTTTAACTTTCATATTTTAAGGTTGTCTGGCTTGTCAGTGAGACCTTTAATTACAGTGCAATAGATCGCGCAAAGTCAAGAGGAAAAAAATATGCTTTAGAGAAAGTGCCAAAAGTTGCTAAAAAATTTAATCGAATCGGACTACCTCCTAAGGTAAGATGGGAAAAAGTAATTTGTGCATTTGCTGATTCTTACACAACCCTCTCAATTAAAAAAAAAATTATTTGTAAACTTCAACAGTAGAAGCGAAAAACCTTGTTGCTTGTTGAAAACTATCTCTGGATAACTGAAGTTTGATAAATATGACTTTCTATGCAGCATCTGTCCACTCATCACTCCTTCATTTGAACTACTTTAATAATCTTGCCACTTTTTGTTTCAGTTTGTAGTCTAGCTTTCTGCTGGAGGAGTAACATGTTGATGTTGTACATCTCTCACTGTTTTGGTCTTTTCCTTTTCTTGACTGTTTAGTTCATTTCTCTTCAGTATCATTTTTTTTTTTTTAATATTGTCACGTTTTCTCCCCTGCAATTTATCCAGTTACATAATTTTTCCTATACACTTGTGGGGTTTTGTTGTTTTTCCTTTCTATTTGTTTTATTATTTTAAGTATCTTGTTGTGTTAATCATACCTTGCTTTCATCTTGTGTGCAGTACTCCAATGACTAAAACTCCACATCTTTCTTGGCTAACGAGCCTTATTTTATCCCCCTAGATACCGCCACAATGGTGTTCTAAACTTAAAAAACACAGGTTATACGCAGCTTGGGTAATTCACTGTATCAGTTCTCAGCAGTTTTATCCATGCCACATACATTGTGCAAGCTCGTATCAGCGTGGCTATTCCACATTCTCTGTGTTTATCCATGTCTCTGCACATATGCATCTATTTTCATTTTACTTCTGGATTATAAGTCTTCATTTGGATTTTAGTCTTGAGGATCTTACCTGTTGTCCACGTGTATGGAGCTGATGCTGTCTGTAGTTTCCTTCCTTGGACTCTTTTGAGAAATGTATTTCAGCCATTTTCATGCACAAAGTGTCTTGAAAAAATGGTTAATGCTGGTTTTCTCATCAAGGAAGCAGGAACTTTTCACGGAGGAAGATTTATTTTACTTTTTTTTTCTCCTGTGATTTTTGGTGAGTTTCGTATGGGCTACTGAACCAATGAAAAAAAAAATAGATGAGAAGGCTACATGGAGGCCTCATAGCAGCCTTCCAGTGTTTGAAGGGGGCCTAAAAGGATGCTGGAGAGGGACTCTTCATCAGGGACTGTAGCGATAAGACAAGGGGAATGGGTTTAAACTTAAACAGACGAAGTTGTATGTACTTTGTGTGTGTATGTGCGTGTGTATATATGTAGTGATAGGACAGGGGATAATGGGTTCGAACTTAAACGAGGGAAGTTTAGATTGGATATAAGGAAGAAATCCTTTACTGTAAGGGTGGTGAGGCACTGGAATGGGTTGCCCAGGGAACTTGTGAATGCTCCATCCCTGGCGGTGGTCAAGGCCAGGTTGGACAGAGCCTTGGGGGTGGCATGGTTTAGTGTGAGGTGTCCCTGCCCATGGCAGGGGGGTTGGAACTAGATGGTCTTAAGGTCCTTTCCAACCCTAACTATCCTGTGATTCTATGATTCCAAGTTCAGGTTAGATATAAGGAAGTTCTTTATTGTAAGGGTGGTGAGGCACTGGAATGGGTTGCCCAAAGAAGTGTTAAATGCCCCATCCCTGGCAGTGTTCAAGGCCAGGTTGGACAGAGCCTTGGACAACATGGTCTGGTGTGGGGCATCTCTGCCCATGGCAGGGGGGTTGGAACTAGATGATCCTAAGGTCCTTTCCAACCCAAACCATTCTGTGATTCTATGTTACTTCTTTTTCTTTGTTTCAAATATTATTCATAATACTGAGTAAAACAGAAAAAGCCCTCATGATTTGACCCTTCTTTTTTTTAGAATTATGGGATGAAAGAGAAACCACTTGGTAATCTTCTTTATGTCATATTTCCTGTGTACTTTGAAAGTACGTGATCGGTTTTTCTGTTAGGATTAGTTATGTGGCCCAGCCAAGTGCATTTTCCAAATACAGTTGCTTAATGTTTCAGGTTGGCTCCTTCCAGCTGTTTGTTGAAGGATATAAGGAAGCTGACTACTGGCTCAGGAAGTTTGAAACTGATCCTTTACCTGAGAATACAAGGAAAGAATTTCAGTCACAGTTTGAAAGATTGGTTATTTTGGATTATGTCATCAGAAATACAGGTATTTGTTAATGCCTTGATATCTGTCTACTTTTGTGAGGGCAGAAATGGTAAGCAGTGCTGGCTGCAAGCTGCTGCTGAATGCTTTTAATGCGTTTCAAGTGCTTTTCTCACAATTGGAGGCCAGAATGTTGCATTTAAAACTTAAAAAAAAAAAAAATTGCTTCAGCTTCAAACATTAAATACTGCAAAATCCAAACAGCCCTTTCTGGTCTGTTACTTGATATTTTTAAGCAATGGAAGAATTCAGGAACAAATACTTCCATTATGCTTTAATTCTGTAAGTAGGCTATTAACTAACTGTTTCACCTGCTTAGGGTAAGGGATGGTGAGGTTTCAGGAACCCATAGGGGAAGCCATGACTACCATTCCTTTTATGCTAAGCTGGAGCTGAGAACAGCACAGTTTTGCATTAGTACAAAATAGTTCATATCCATTGTGACTGGGCATTGAAGTACAACTGTGGTGTGTGATTCTTGGTTCTCATGCATTCTTGTTTCTTCCACTCAGAAGCTAGGATTCTTCTGTTGCCTATGTAGGTGTTTATTTCCTTCACTAATTCAAAGGCATACTTATATTTAAAATATACTCCTTTGCTGCTTTGTCGGAGGTGGGCATCTTTACTCTTCTTCAGACATATCGTCTCTTAAATTCACTTATTATAAGGGAATGCAGCTGAAAATAAGTCACTTAACCTGTGGCCTTTTAGAAACAAACTAAAGTTTCATAAGTACTTAATACTTTCTAGCTACAGCTGTGGTCTGTTATCTTTAACAAATAGATCCCAATGTTTCCAAACAATTATTCTGTCCTATGATGTTCTTAAAATTGTAAGGAAAATACTCAAAATGCAGACCATCACTATGTGGATGGTTTTACCTTCATCTGCTATATTTAATAATGATAGAACATGAAAAGCTTCTGATGGATGTTTAACTAAAGTTAGGGGAGCACCTCAAGATAACCTACAAATCCATGCAGTCATCTTGCATCTGAAAGACCTTGTCAAAGCCTCCAGTGTCTCAACTTTGTGTAAATGGTGCAGACATTTTCAGCTTCTGAAAAGCTTTTAATTCCCCTCCTTCCCCCTGCTCCCAGTCTTTGAAGAGTCTGTTTTCTCCATGTAGTTAAACATCACACTGTCTATAATTTTGCAGGGCCTCTCTTTTTCCCTGTGAGCATTAAAATAAGTTTTAAAATTGTCATCGTGGAACTGCTGCTTATAGTCTTTTCCCCAGGAGAAGCACAAACTACAGCCAATCTTTCTGCTTAAAATAGTTTCTCTTAGCTTACCTGGTATTTTGCTGTATATTCAGCCAGCTGGGGAGATTAAAGCAGTAAAAAATACCTAAGAACACTTAGTAAATTTTTGGTCTTTCTAGTAATTCAGTTGCCTCATACATTTCAGTAAAGCTAAAACGTATTGTGATGGAGAAAACTCTTTAAACAGTTTGCCTGACTCTTTTGATAAATTCATTGTAGATTTACAGTATTAGTCATTGTATATCACTTTAGATGATGATTTCTTTATAGATGACATGTTGTGACACGCATTTTCCTGTTTAAAGACAGAGGTAACGATAACTGGTTAGTCAGGTATGAAAAACAGCATGATGGACTTGATCTGTCAGATAAGGTAAGAAAATTGTACTCCTGAAAGTTATATCGCTTAAATTGTTTAGTTTCATAGCTTGATCTTGCAGGGGATTAAGTGCATGGCTTTAATTCTGGTGTACGGTCTCAAGAAATATAACTGCAAATTATTCTGGTGAAGTGAATGGAAAAAGTATTTGGATTAGTCTAGTCTGGATAAAAGAGTGCTAGAAGGTATTTTTATTGTTCTGTATTTTTTCTTCTCCAGCTTGGGCTATAATAATAATGGAACTGCCCACTGTTGCTCAGGCACATTTCTTCAGCTGTTTATATGCTCTTCTTGTCTTGTATTTGGGTATCGTGGTTTAAGTCCAGTCAGCCACGCAGTTCGCTCACTCACTCACCCCTCTTTTTCCCCCCCGGTCCCAGAGGGATGGGGAAGAGACTCGAAAGAATGCAACTCCCACAGGCTGAGATAAGAACAGTCCAGTAAATAAGGTATAACACAAACCACTACTGCTACCACCAATAATAATAATAAGAGAAATACAAGAGAAGAGAATACAGCTGCTCACCACCCGATACCAAGCCCGACCCAGCAGCGAACCCCCACCCTTCTGGATCTCTGCCCTGCATTTTTTGCCTGGGCATGACGTGCTGTGGTATGGAATAACCTCTTTGGTCAGTTTGGGTCAGGTGCCCTGTCTCTGCTTCCTCCTGGCTTCCCCTCCTCCCTGGCAGAGCATGAAGCTCAGTAAGTCCTCAGCCAGACCAAACATTCTAAGCAGTAACTGAAAACATTGGTGTTATCAGCACTGTTCCCAGGCCAAAAGTCAAAAACACGGCACTGCACCAGCTACTAAGAAGGAGAAAAACGACTGCTGCTGCTGAACCCAGGACACTGGGGGAAGGGCTCCTCTTTAATGGCAGAGTAAGAATTACACGTGCTGGAGTTGATTTGGGTACTCCTTTATGTTAAGTTAACTTTAAATGTGAAGATAGTATGTTATTTAGTTTTTTTAATGTATTTCACTATTTTCATAAGCACATAGGTATCACTTGTTTTTGAAATATTCCTTCTATAGGATAGCCAATGGACTGTAACTAAGGAATCTACTATTAAAATTGCTGCAATTGACAATGGTTTAGCATTTCCTTTTAAGCATCCTGATGAGTGGAGGGCATGTAAGTACTGCATTCTTCAGTCATCTTCTTTTTGGGAGAGTAACTTCCAAATAAGTATATTTTCACTTGGATTGTTGTAGTGCAATGATGGATAGTCTGGAAAGTCAGAGCTCAGCTGTATAAAGCTATCAGTGGACATAAAGGGCAGAAGGGTTAGCTAAGTGAGAATGGGACTGAAGAAAAGTGCAGCAGCGACTTAAGGCAAAAGGTGTAAGAAAGAACAAGTTACTGCTAACTTTGCCTCAGTTCTCACCTGTAAGATTTGATCTTTGGCTCTTGGGTCTCAGAGCTCATAAGCAGAGTCTCTGGGAATGACAATTAATGCAAAGCAGAAGAAATGGAGTACTTAAGCAAAACAGACATACGGAAGTTTATAGAATTAGATGGGGTGCAATGAAAACACAGTGGGAGCTGGGTGATGTGAGGCTGTTCTCTCAGCACTCACAAAAGACTGTAGCTAATGTGGGAGGTTGTTGATGAGTGGAAAAATGTATCACATGCATCTTCAGGAAGGGCAAGATACAGAGTGCAAGGACTCATAGGGTAGCCAGCCTAACATCAGTCCCCATGAAGATTGTAGAATGAATTCTCCTGGAAGCCATGTAGAAGCACATGAAGAACAAGGAGGTGGTCGGGAAACCAGCAAGGACAAACTGTGCTTAACCGACTAGACAGCTTTTAATGCTGACTAGCTCCGTGGATGAGGGGATTGCAGTGAATACTGATTTTCCTTGACTTCTGTGAGGCCGCCTGTGTAGTCTCTCACAGTGTTGTAGTGAAATGTGAGAGACAAACTATACTAACAGACTGAGCTGGGTGGAAAACTGTCTGGACTGTGGAATGCAAAGGGCTGTGAGCGCTGTTAGGAAGTTTCAGTGGGTGGCCTGCTGCTGGTGATGTTCCTGAGTTCCTGTAACTGATACTAGTTTGGTGTCTTGTTTAGTATCTGGTAATAATCTTACAATATCTCTTGAAAAAGCTGTTTAATAGCAATTATGGGACAATTTAAGAGTGTTTTTCTCAGCATGCTCAGAAGGCATTTTAATAAAAAAAAAATGTTGAAAATAGTAGCTACTTTTTTGTTAATTCTTCAATAGGAGTCAAACATCTGAAAGATTGCTATTTGATTGCAGCTGTTATTTTACTCCAAAGGAAACTGCATTACTAAACTAGGGGAAGGCCCCTACTGGTGCTTACAGTATTTATATACATATTTCACTTACTGCTTCAACTAAATATTTGTTACTTGAAATATTATTTTCACCTTTTAGAAAAAAGGCTCCGTAGTTGTAAAGCTGCTTTTGTAACTGTAGCCGAAAGAGGTATATGGGGTAACAATGCTGCGAAAAATGGTGTGTTACTGAGAAATTAGTAGGCAGCAGAGTATTGTGTCAGTGATAAGCACTTGAGAATGTATTTTTGCCTGTTGTTAATCGTTGTGTACTGGTTTTCTGCATTAGATCCCTTTCACTGGGCTTGGCTTTCTCAAGCAAAAGTTCCTTTCTCCCAGGAGACCAGAGACCTAGTTCTTCCTCGCATTTCTGATATGAACTTCGTACAGGATCTTTGTGAAGATCTTTATGAACTGTTTAAGGTGAATTGGATGCTTCTTTAAATTAAGCATTACTGCAATAGCTGATACATTTAATGGAACAGTTAGATTTTCTTCTTATGAGTTTAACTTCTGTATGTCATGGTACTGTTCTCTTTTAGCTTTAACATTGGCATGGTAGAAAGGGAATATATGATAGAGAGGATACTGTCACTAATGTGGCTAATTGATAGTTTAGAAACATAATTACCTTTTAAATACCTAAGTTTCACGTGATGGGTTAAAGCTAGTTTTATAGGGCAGGTCTGTGTAAAAACTCAATTTAACGTACCTGTGTGGTGTGTATAACTGAAGATAAACTGTAGCAATCTGAGGAAATCATGTATTTAACTTGAAGACCTGCATACCTTTCATAGACTTAATTTTAGATATATATAGAGAGTGTGTGAAATTGATGCTGAAATCTTGACCCTGTTTAAAATAAGTCGAACTTACCTTAAAGATACTGAAACTGTGCTACAATATTGAGATGTAAAGGTGTCCTTCTCTGAAACATTCTGTAAACAATTCTGTTGGATGTTCAGGTGAAATAATCCAAATGATCAGGATGGAAAGAAGTGGAAATTTTAAACTTCTAATGAAAATGCAGCTATAATGTTAAAACTAGATCCTGAAACGCACTTGCAGCATTTGATCTTTGACTCAGTTGTATTCAAAGTGACTTTGGGTTGTCTGTTAAACCCAGTGGAAGTTGATTATTTAATAAATCTGAAGGAGGAAGTATTCTTTTGTCAGTAAAGGTGAGAGGCAGAGCAGTGTAATGTGATGGTATTAGGCATACTTATCAATGTTCTAAAGTAGTATCTACTGATAAGATATATCTACTGATGTACTTTATGATGTGGAACATCCTTCATTTCCACATAGGTAAACTTGCTGCAGTAAATAGACCTTTTTGTGTGTCATACTATGACTGTTTAAAGCTTCCAAAATTTATTATAGTATTGGTAAACATGACTATGCATGTATTAAGTTGCTGAATTTGCATACTGAATATATAGCTAGAGATAAATGGGTAATTTCTTATAATAACTATTTTCTTTATTAAAGACTGATAAAGGATTTGACAAGGCTACTTTTGAAAACCAAATGTCTGTTATGAGGGGGCAGGTAAGACTGCTTTTTTACGTTTTCATTTGTATATTTAATTTGCCATTGCTTTGTCAGCTGTTTCTTTTAGAGCTACAAAAAACTGACTCCTATTGAATTGGAAGACACTTAAAGGTATTTTCATCTGAGAAGACTAGATTTCTTCTTAGAGTTTGTTCACATAATACATGTATATTCATAGAGGTATTTAAAAAATGAAACACTGGAGAAGAGTCAAACTCAAATGGAAAGTTTGGTGGATTATTTCATTATGTTATTGACTTTATTTTGGAGTGTTAACTTGATTATTGAAATGCTTCTCACAAGAAAGCAATATTAGGTAATAAAATTTCTTCATCCTAGCAAATATCAGAACCGTACTTGGAACCAATCCAGTCATTTTCAGATTTGAAAGCTGAGGATGATTAAGTGTTGGTTTGTTGGTTTGGGTTTGTTTGGGTTTTTTTTTCCCCACAGTGAAGCAAGAGAGGAGAAGGGTTTCACCATCTTCTTTGCTGTTTTAAAATTTAAGATGGGTGTGATATAATGGAAAACAACCTTTAGCTAAGAACAAGTTATTTAGCTCATTATAAGCATAAAATAGTGATTTCTGAACATGCAGGGGAATTGGGCTAGATAAATTAATAGTCCCATTTGCACTGACTTTATTAAAACTAATTTCTGTGTTCATAAATTCAAGATGGATAGTTTAAACCCCAATATTCACACTTCCTAGGGCAGCTTAATCAGACCTTGTGTCTGTAGAGTTTTGTGTCAATAGTACCTTGCACAAGATTGCAGCTCTGCTTAGTCAAAGCATAATCCCAGTTAACATTAGGTGTGGTGGCTAAAAGCCAGCAATCCCTACTTGAACTAAATTATAGGAATTATTTCTGAGAAGTTTGTGCAGTCACTGGAAGGTCACTTCTGAAGGATTCATCCATCTTAATCTGTGTTAAGTAGCTTTTTTGTGATGCGACAGTTGGCTACAGGGAATCTGTTAGTTAATGAGAATCTTACGGAAAAAACTCATCTATGTAAATGAGAGAGATCTAGCTAAGGTTGTCTAAATAAATTTCCTATTATAACGGCTGCAACTGGACATAGTCTTCACACCCTTTCCCTGAAGTGAATTTCAGCAGAAATTTTATTTATTTTAAATGTTTCTCTAGCTGTATGAGAATGAGTTTCATTGTGGGAGATGTCAGGTTTTCAGGCATGGGTTTAGGGAAGAAATAAGGATGAGTTATTCTTGCATGTGACTGGAAATTAATCAGCAAATTGTGTCTTTTAGCACTGATTTTAGACTTGCTTTTGGTGTAAAGCCAAAACATGTTACAAGGGCATTATAGAAGAGTTAAGATGAATTTTCAGGATAGCCAAAACATCTGTACATGGCATCCTTAAAAATAAGAACTTTGAGAATTTGAAAATTAAGAATCTAATGAATAGAGGCTGAAGAGAAATGCATCTTGCATCTTGTGTGTGTGCAATACTGGGAAAGGTTTCAAACCCAAGATAAGCAGTTCCCTCAAGAATATGGAGACTAAGAAGCCAGGTAATGCAGATCTACAAAGGGGATTGCCTTAAAACTTAGAAAATATAAATGTCCAAAGGAATTGCTGGAGGACCTGAATTGCAGGAAGCCATGCAAAAAGACTATGAGGGTTCTTCAGCCATGGAAGTGCAGAATGAGCAGGGGATCAGTAATTTCCCAAGGAAGAAAGGGTCATTGTGCAGGGAAAAAAATATGATGTTAAGGATAATGGAAGTGTGTCGCCAGAACTAAATTCATAGAATGATAGAATTGTTTGGGTTGGAAAGGACCTAAAAGATCAACCAGTTCAAATTCCCATCTCCATGGGCAGAGATACCTTCCACTAGGTGAGATTGCTCAAAGCCCCATCCAACCTTGCCTTGGACACTTCCAGGGATGGGGCATCCACAACTTTTCTGGGCAGCCTGTTCCAGTGTCTCACTACCCTTGCAATATAGAACTTCTTCCTCCAGTCTAAATCTTCCCTCTTTCAGCTTAATCCCTTTGCCCTTGTCCTGTTGCTACATGCCCTTGTGAAAAGTCCCTCTCCAGGTTTCTTGTAGGCCCCCTTTAGGCACTGGAGCCTGCTCTGAGGTCTCCCCAGAGGCTTTTCTTCTCCAGGCTGAACAAGCCCAACTGTCTCAGCCTGTCTTCATACTGAAAGGTGCTCCAGCCCTTTGAGCATGTTCATGGCCCTTCTTTGGACTCACTCCAACAGGGTCCACATCCCTGTCGTGTTGGGGGCTCCAGAGCTGAACACAGTACTTAAGGTGGGGGTCTCATGAGAGCAGAGCAGAGGGGGAGAATCGCCTCCCTCGACCTGCTAGTCACACTTGTTTTCATGCAGCTAGGTTTGAATTGTTGGAAATGTAATACTTCCGTGTAGGGAATTGCTGGAAATTGAGTTGCTGCAAATTGAACACTTGCCTCAGTTTTCAGCAGGTTAACATTGAATGTGGAGTAAATTACCAGGGCAGTTCATGAGCACTGAGGTTTTGGAAGGAGATAACATACTTCTGGGAGCTAAGGTCTTGGCACTGGGTCCGCAGTAGGTTAATGATATTGCTTCATATGTTCTGATATGAAAATAACTTGTAGCTACAGCTCCTGGTTAGATCTTTTGTTAAATACATGTTGATTGCTTTCTTGTAGCTTTTTTTTTTTCCCAAGTAAGTATGCAGTGCTCCTAAGAGATGTGCTAAATTTAAAATGCTCTCAGATTTTTGTCTCTTAACGTTTTCCAACATTTCAGAGGACATTGCGTGAAATAGTCAAGAAAAGATCAGAAGGGGGATCAGTGGTGGGATGTTATAATGTTACCAAACAAAGTATTTCTACTTGCAACAGAGTATCTTTAAAAAATAATTTATTTGACATTACATCTGTAGGGACAGAATTTATTTCAGTGACATGTAAAATTTGTAAGCCCATTAACCACAGTTTCATTTGTATGCTTTTGCTCTTTTAGATATTAAATCTTACTCAGGCATTAAAGGATGAAAAGAGTCCCATTCAGCTCGTTCAGATGCCACGTGTAATTGTGGAGCGAAGTAGCACTGGAGGTCAGGGCCGAATTGTTCAGCTGAGTAATGCATTCACGCAGACCTTTCATAGCAGGAAGCCTTTCTTTTCCTCCTGGTAGCAACAAAAACACATGGGAAGCGTAAGTTTCTCTTGAGTTCAGAAAGCTACTTCTGTGTAAAGGCTCTACAATAATGTACTTCTGCTGTATGCTGAGAGCTCTGACTACCACCACCTCAGAACTTAAATTCTGAAGACTTAAGAAATGTATTTTGAATGTAATAAAAGTTTACAATTTTTGTGTCAAAATTGCGAATTCTTTTGTCAGGGATGAGAAGAACTTGTCCATACTGTATTTTTATAGGCTAAATTAATGTATTCTGAATAAGGGAAGATACACAGTTTGCATATGCTGAGAAACTACTTTTGCATACAACAGGAATTCTTTTTGTTTCATACAAATGTGAGAACCTGTATACTGTTGACTTCTTTTATATTGTCTTTAAAAATTGCAGAATGTTATATTTGATTGTGCAGATGCTTTTCCTGGAATTTCTTGCTGATATTTTAAGCTGTTAGCTTTTTGTAGGCTAGTTACTTGAGAAGTCATGCACTTTAAATAAAAAAGAGGGGAGAGAAGAGGGAGAAGGGAGGGTGAAAAATACTTCAAGTAGGTTTTTTGCACGTTGGGACCAAAAATAGCTGAATAGTTGAATGACAGCGAAGTTCAACCTGAGTTAAGTATGCACAGCTCCTAGTGACAGAATAAACTGAGTGTACGTTTCAGAGGTTGAAATTTCACCTGTAGCTTTTAGAACTAGTGTATTTAAGCACATTAGGGAAAACTGTGATATTTTCTTATAGATCCCTCACAGCAAAAGGAATTGCAGCACGTTGTTGCAGGTTTGCTTTGCCATATGCCTGTTAACTGTGTTCATCAGTAGTCACCAAAGTGGTTCTGCACTATGAATGATGGGAGCACTGATGTGTTCAGCACGAAGCCAGGCTGCCTTCTAGATTTATATGTAAACACACAGTTGTTTTTGGTTTTTACTGGGGGAAAAAAAAAGACAAAAACTGTGATACATAGAGCACAGAGACTTCTTATTGTGCCCTTAGTAATGTCATGTGCATCTGCCATTTGCCATTTGCTTTTATGCTTAAGTTATGTGGTTTAAGACTTGATTGCCATGTTTCTAGATCTGTGGCTTATGTAACATGGAAAATATTTTTATTTTAGTAATTTTCTGGACAGTTAAAACCAGGAAAAGAAAAAAAATGCTGCTTTTATGGAACCTTCAGTATTTCAGTCACTGCTCTCTTTTGTAATTCTAAGCAATACTGTGGA
Organism: Myiopsitta monachus; assembly: GCA_017639245.1. NCBI lineage: Eukaryota > Metazoa > Chordata > Aves > Psittaciformes > Psittacidae > Myiopsitta > Myiopsitta monachus. The sequence continues at coordinate 97,947,655 of CM029917.1, read as the reverse complement.
CAAAACTAATAAAATGCTTGTATTTTATATAATTTTGAGTGGATCTAAATGTTAATGTAGCATGTCAGCACTTCACATGTCTAACTGAAACGTTTAAGCCTTAAATGTAAAGCTCACTGTACGGTGAGTACAAAATTGGGTTGAAATGATCACCTTTGTAAGCTTTCCATGACTGCTTTTGCCCAAACAGTTTATTTAAAAAGTTCACGATGGTGTTTATGTACCAGACGTACCCACTGAAGAAAATAAATGTCACGGTCTAATCTGCACGGGGTTTGGCCTCGGCTGTCGGTGATTTTCTATCCGTAGACCCTGTTTTGGGGTTCCACGCTAAGGGGCGTTCTCCCTCGGCGCTGCGGCCGCCGCTTCGCTGGGGGGCGCCGCAGCTCTGGCTGCCGTTTCCTCCCTTAGCTTGTCGGTGGCGAGGGCTGCCGGGAAGCAGGCGGTGCCATGGCGGCTGGCGGCGGGGGCGGGTGCCGTCCGGGTTCCGGCGGGGTGGCCCTGCTCGGGCTGGTGCCTGGCGCGCCCCGCTGCCCGCACGGTGAGCGGCAGGGGATCTCTGACAAGCCGGGCTTGGCGTGGCCGCGGTTCCCGGCGCGGGGTTGGCGCCTCCCACTGCGTCTCTGTCCATCCCCAGCCCCCCCCATCCCGGCCCCCCTCGCCCGGAGTTGTGTTAACCTGTTCTGGAAGCTTGACACGTGCAGAAGTATTCAGACCCATCTCTTGGTGTCCCGTGTGTCATGTGTGACGATGTCTGTCCTTCAGGTCCTGCTCTTCTGTTTGTAAAGACCAGCCAAAGAGGAGAAGAAGGAAGAAGGTTTTATGCTTGTTCAGCCTGTAGGGATAGAAAATATTGTAACTTTTTCCAGTGGGAAGATGAGAAGGTAAGAGAGCGCTGTTTAGGACTATTGTAAATATTGGGGATAATCTTTATATCTAAAGGAAAATTAAAATAATCTGTGAGCCAGTCTGGCGTTTGTTACTGTATTGCCAAAACGCTTGTGTATTCAAGTTACGATGTTTGTTAATGCCATGCAGTGTTGAACAAAATAGGATAGTTCTGACCTCATCTTCCACAATTGAGACAGGAAATCTGGTGGATACAGGCAAGCAATGGGATATGTAAAATAGATGGTGGGGATTAGCATGATGCTCAGTAGTCTCAGTAGAACATCTGCAGCAATTTATCTACAAAAGTTTGGGCAGATAATTGTAGGGTAGCGAAACAGGGATCGATATGTATTCACAGAGAGCTTGCTGTGGCTTTTGTCCGCTGCATTTGATGTTACTTTTTCAGTTTCCTAAATGAGTATCTTGTGTTGTGGTCATTGTCCTCAGCAGCTTGTCAGGCTGGAGTTTAATTGCTGTTCATTAGCAGCTCATTGCTGTGCTGATTACTACTGAAAAGTTGTATAAAGACAAAAATGAGGTAGTTAATCCCTTGCTTGTGTAGATTTAAATGGTATTCTGAATGTCACTGGTATAATGGTGTCTTTTATTCTATTGAATTTTCCTGTCCTCCCCTATTAAAGAAATCGGTTCCTTAAGTTTTGCATAGATGTCTTGAAACACTGTTAACTGTGGAACAATAAGTATGTTTTGTGGGAACAAAGTAGAAGACTCAGAGAAGAGCTGTTATGCTCTTAAAATAATCACACGTGAAAGACTTGGGCAATATTTCTGCTGTCATCAGTTGTTCAGGATCAGATCGTAGTTCTTCATAGAGGATGCAACTGCTGGCATGCATTAGTGAAGAGTATACCTCTTTCTGTCTTCATTCATAACCAAATTTTGAGTTTTCCCCTGAGTATCACATGTGGTAGAAGAATGGAATGTTTCCATTTTTTTACGGTATACATTCACAATGAGACTGGTAGTGTTATGCAGCATTCCTCTGTGCTACAGTCATGCTTGTTCTTTTGCAGCACCACAAGAATGTGATAATTTTGTCATGCAGGGTAACTAAAGCATGAGACCTTTGATGCGCCCTTTCTGTTTAATAGCTGAGATATAATACAGAGCAATATCTGTTTGTTTTGTAACGTTTTATAAACAAATTTTACAGGTGTCAGAAACTAGTCTCGCAGCACGTGAAGAGTACAATAGAAATCGCCAGCCGCCTTTTACACACACACAGAATGTGGGCAGGTATTGTAATGGCTATTTTCTTCAGTAAAAATTAATGCAGGTTTAGGTACTTCGAATGTAGAGATAGTATTTCAGGGATCTTTAAAATATGAAAACATGCCAGAGGGATTTGGAAAAATAAGAACTAGTTGACTTGCAATAGGGAAATAGCATGAAATCTGTAATTAGAGCATGGTATTTTCAACCCAGGAAATGTATCTATCTATTTTTTTCTTTTTGTATATGTAGTTCTTCCTATATTAGTGCTCATAATGTGCTAACAACAGGTCAGTAGCAGCTTCAGTTCAAAAAATTATTCCTGAGTTTAGGGTGCAAAAGTAACAGGCTTAACATTGTGAAAAAGAAGCAAAGGTGATACAGTGACAAATGACATCCTAGTTCTGTGTATAAACATACAGGACTGCTTGCTGGTAGTTGATATGGAGTCTTCACTTTCTAGTCCAGTTATTTGTGCTCTTTCTCAGTATATTTGGCTCGTATGTTATAACCTTTTTAAAGTGTCCTCTGAATATCTTTTCATAAATACGACTTCATTCACGTGTAGGTAGTAGTTTTTTGCAAGAGTGGCTTATACTACATTGCCTCTTTAAGTGTCTGAACTCAAAAAATATAAGCCCTCCTTCATAGCCCCATTCATATGTTCGTTACCTGTTGTCTTAAAGGTACAAGGATTTTGTTCTGTTGCCGTTATCAAAGAGGAGGTTTTGCCAGGAGTGCCAGCAATTGCTATTGCCAGCTGAATGGGAAGATCACTCTGCTCACCAGTTCCTGTGTGGTATCTCCACTGCCCAGTTAAAAAGCCCCAGTCAACTTCTGTATCCACTTGAGAATAAAAAAACAAATGCGCAGTACTTATTTGCAGACAGAAGTTGTCAGTTTCTGCTGGATCTTATTACTGATTTAGGATTTAGACGAGTGCTCTCTGTTGGAACGCCCAGGTACGTCAGTGAGAGTTGTTACACTTTCAAATAATATATTTCCCTCAAAGCTGTGCAGGTTATTCATGAAGCATTGTGCCATTGTAAGAAGTTCACTATGCTTAAATTGGTTGAAATATCTAAGCATCTCGTGGGATCTTGCTTTGAGCTTATAAGATACAGAAGGCTATAGCTGCCCCTCAGATAACACACACACGCTTTAAATGTTCAGTGTTGTTTCTTACAGAAGTGACAATGAATTTCTTTGCTTATATTTGGGGTTTTTGTTTGTTCATGGTGATACCATAGGCTCCACTGACTTTTCATCTTTTAAGACTAATTTTTCTAGCTTTTAATATTAGCCACACAAAATCATCCAAATTCAGATTCCTCCATTTTCTCTTATGTTTAGTTTTAGGTTTAGTAAAATACCAGGCATTCTTGTCTTGTGAGATAATTTTTGAAGCCACTGATTATGTGTTAAATTTCTTTGCTCCAATTGTACTTCAGGCTTCATGAAATGATCCAGTCAAAAGCATCACAAGAAGAAGATTTCAGGGTTAGAAGCCTTCTGCTTGACATTGATTTCAGGTAGGTTTTGACAAATGTTTATCTGTCTGAAGAGTATGTGCAAGGTTTGTGTTCTTATTGCTTTAAAAGATAAATTGATGCTTGGTTTCTCTTTGCTGTGTGCATGTCTGTTCTTACACACATACACAAATAACATCCAGTTTATGAGAAAAGTAATAATACATAATCATTCCCAGTATTGGTATGTGTTGCCAGTAATCAGAGCCCAGTTGTTTCTCTTAAGGTTTTGCTTTCAATGTAAATGCTTCTAAGTGCAGACAGGAAATTCATTATATTTTCCTACTACTATTAAAACTTATGTTACAGGTATTCACAGTTTTACACAGAGGATGAATTCTGCCACTACAACATGTTTAATCATTATTTTTTTGGTGGAGAGGTAAGGCCGAGTATTTTTTGAGTGCTTTGTAAAGAGGTACATGTTGATGATGCAGAATTTTGTAATAAAGTCATGGCTAGACTAAAGGAAAACAGCTATCGTGAAATAAAAATGGTCAACAGTACTGGAAATTAAAGAATAACAGTGCCTCTCAGTAATTCTTTCCCATTTGATGCAAAGATAAAGTTGCCTGTTGAATTTATGCTAACTAATGTTACTTACGCATTTTTAACTGCTGTTTTTATTAAAATGACAGTTTGGTGTGAGTTGTTGTATTCATTAGCGCTGTTCATCTGTTGCTACAACATAACTGTTTTATCCTCAGTCCTTATAAGCCCCGTGGATACCATAAGACTTGTTCACTGGTAATTGAGGTGGGAGGAAAAAGGAGGTTTTTCTGCTTTATTCAAGGCAAGCAAGGTCAAAAGGTTAACCTTGTCATAAAATGAAATTGAATTAGTATAATGGCTAAAGAAAACGCTGTACTTCTTGATGCTATTTGAATGTTATATTATGTGCTTAATTTTGACCTTATTAGAAAACATGCAGTTGTAGTAGGACATTTATTGTAGCTTTGTACAGAGTCATAGTGTAATTCAGTTCCAAACATTAATTTCAGACATTTATCGCAATAGTATTATCACTCACTCTTTGTTCTTCCTCTGCCATTATTAGCAAGCCACCACTGATTTGCACAAACTTATTTATTACAATACTTCTCGTACTACGTAGATAATTTTAAGATCTTTTCCATTCCAGAAGCTAATTTTGAATGGGATCCTAAAAGAAAAATAATCACCTAGATTTAAATGGGAATTTGGTCTGAAAGCATTACCTTTGATGGTTTTTAACCCTTACTGTAGTCAAGTTTTGTGCTTTTCAATTAAAGCAAAAGACTCTGTTCCTCTGCATTATAAACACTGCACTGTTCTTCTCGATGTGTGAAAAGGTGACACCTGTAATGACACTTCCTTGCAGTGTATTCAGGGACTGCAGCAGTCTTGAATGCATATTGATGTTAGAAATCTGGGTTTGGAACACAATAGAAGCTGGGTCATAGATGAGAGAACATCTGTTTCACACTGTGAAATGGCAGGGAAGACACAGCTTTTTACATTTACTGTCATAACAGAGTCCAGGCTGGATTGCTAAAATTTGAACAGTTTTCATAAGCAGCATGGATTGTATCGGTTTTCAGTGGACTGAATTGTTCCCATTACTTTGATAATGCTTTACCAAATAAAACAACTTAAAGGGTATGAATAAAATATATTTTAAGCCTGAACGTTACTTTTTTGCTATAGTATCTTTTTTCCAAGTTAAATTTAATACCCTTAGGAGGAAGGCTACCTTAGGAAGCTTGACTTGCATCTGCCCATAAGCCATTAGCTGAACAGGGCACTTGTTTTGAGTGCTTCAAGTATAGTTGTTTGTTTCACACTACCCAAGAGAAAATGTCTTCTGTCTTTAAAGTTGAACTTTCTAAAGTAATCATTTTATTGCTAAAGACAGTACTGTTCTTGAATCTGTATTTCTGGAAATTAACCTCTGTTTCCTACAGGCTGCATGTGAAACTTGTAGGAAATTCTTGTATCAAGACAATGGTGAAAGAGTCATTATGGTGACTGATCCCCCATTTGGAGGGTTAGTGGAAGCACTGGCTTCTAGTTTTAAAAAACTGATGGCAATGTGGAAGGAGACAGCAAAAGGAGGTGGGTATTACAGCCAGATGGGCGGGTTGAGCTGTAAAATCACTGTGAGAAAAAGTACCTATTTAAAAGGTATTCTCGCTACTCAGGTGAATGCGAACACACTCATGTTATAATTTCTAAAGATGAACTACTATAGATCTAACTTACTCTCCTGATACTTATAGTTCAATAATACTTAATTCTTTGAGTCTTATCTTAAAAGCTAACAGTTTTTTTATAAATCTACTTAGCAATTAAAATGGACTTTAAAGGTAGACAAGAAACTGCTATCAAACCAATATAATTTCTTACCAACCTGGGTGGGTTGGAATTAGTGAAGTGGAGCTTACAGCTCCACATATATAAAACATGCCAAAACTTTCTGGCGCCTGAAGGAACTAGTTTTTATGTCCAGCATGACATACATGTACATATTTATGTGTTCAGAATGTTTACTGTACCTTTTTCATGCTTCATGTACTTGTTTTTCTTTAATGTACATCTAAGTCTTTTCATTACTAGGTCATAACAACGAAGAGATGCCCATGTTCTGGATATTTCCGTATTTCTTTGAGTCTCGTATTCTGGAGTTCTTCCCAAGCTTCAGTATGATGGATTACCAGGTATGACTGAACCCAGTGAATCTGCAAAATTTCAGACATGTTGGGCTCTTCAGCCTGGGGAAGAGAAGGCTGCGTGGAGACCTCATAGCAGCCTTCCAGCATCTGAATGGGGGCTATAGGGATGCTGGGGAGGGACTCTTCATTAGGGACTGTAGTGAGAGGACAAGGGGTAACGGGTTCAAACTTAAACAAGGGAAGTTTAGATTGGCTATGAGGAAGAAATTCTTTCCTGTAAGAGTGTTGATGCACTGGAATGGGTTGCCCAGGGAAGTTGTGAGTGCTCCATCCCTGGCAGTGTTCAAGGCCAGGATGGGCAGTGCCTTGGGTGGCATGGTTTAGTGTGAGGTGTCCCTGCCCATGGCAGGGGGTTGGAATTAGATGATCTTAAGGTCCTTTCCAACCCTAACTATTCTATCGTTCTATTCTATGTGCATTGTGAACAGGAAATGAAAGCAGATACAGTGGTAGCACTTGTCTGTAGATGGGCCGCCTTGGACTTTAGTTTTGGCAGCATTGGAGGCACTGGAAACCCTGTGGTTCTCATCATATGAAGTCCAGATTCTGTATTTCTATTGGTTATACTTCTGATAATTTTTGTCCCCCTCCTACAGTTTATTAAGTACCTTTAACTTACCTATCATCTGTCCATTAACTAATTTCTGTCATCTGTCCATTAACTCATTTCTTCTGCAATGTTTTCAGTGTGACAGAATTTGCAGTAATTTTGACAGGTGCATATTTCAGAAGTGAGTGGTAGCTTGAAGCAGTGTGTTTCATTTTTTCCAGCTGTTGAAATGTCAGTATCTTGGTGGTTAATGCCCATCCCTTGTAAAAAAAGATAAAAAAGTAAATAAGTAAGTAAATAAATAAGGTTTGTCATTTCCAAAACTGCCAGGACCAGAGTAGAATCACAACGATGGAAATTTTTGGAATTATGTAATAAATCAAGTTGTCAGTGATAAAGCGGTAATCTGGCAACAGCTTCTCCAGTATTGTATCGGTTAGCTGTGTAAAAGTGTGCACATTGGTGACTTCTGAAAGCTCAGCCATGGGTATTCATGATGTTAAAGTTTTGTTTTCTCATATAACAGCTCTATGTAAAATCTGACATGGGTATTCTGAGCAACATATTTATATCTTGTAGAATGGAAATTTGTGGAAAAAATTGGAAACTCCTGCTAGGCTGGACTCTGCATTCCTGCCTAGTGTTAAGAGATGAGGATTTTTGTGCTGGAAAAAGCAGCGCTGGTTGAATTTGCAACTTTGTTATTATTCTGAGATAGGGTAAAATGCATGTCAGCTCATATTGCCAGAGTGACCAGACAGTACATGTTCTCTTAAATGAGATGCTCTTTTGTAGAACATGTGCAATGTCGTCTTAGATATTCCATGCAAAAGAGCAAAAAGGTAGAATAGGGTAATTGTAGTACTGGAATCTTAGTTTCTTGAATCTAGCCTGATACTATATTTGCACAAATTTAAAAACAAATGAGACAAAACACTTGTAATCTGATTTGGGGTTAGAATATTTTGTATAAAAATGAAAATTTCATAAGGCACATACAAAGGTAATAAATATGTAGATAGTTCTGCCTGTGCTTAGCATTCACTTTAAGACTCTCTTTCTGTGGTTTTGTATTTCTAGGTAGACTATGATAATCATGCACTTTATAAACATGGCAAGACAGGTCGTAGACAGTCTCCTGTCCGTATCTTTACAAACCTCACCCCAAGTATGATTGTACTTCCTGTGGAAGAGGGTTATAGGTAAGATGTATTAACACTCAGGTGACATGGTGCTGTTCATTATTGTCTTGCCTAACTTTTGGATGTCAGGCTGAAAGCACATTTCTGTCTCTCATTTTTAAGGTTGCATGTTCTGTAAACAGCATGTAGGAGAATTGGGTACCCAAAAAGAAGTTTACATTTTCCAGTGTGGAATGATGAGATTTCTCAGCTTGTCTGCAGGAATTTTTGTGTACACCTACAGGAGGTATTAGAGCTGTGCCTGATGATCAGCTTGGTGAAGACAGTAGTTAATAAAATGAACATTTAGAGAAGCATCAAGGAATAGGTTTGGTTTGATTTATGGGTAATAGTGTGGCGAATGTGGATTCAAACACCTGAATTTTATTGTTTGGATGTACTGTGTTTAAGTGGCTCAAGTGGTAATTTTATGCATCAAAAACATCATCTTTAATTTAGCAAAATAATTCTGCAGTCTTTATATTTATTGTTGAGCTTGTATAAAATTAATTTATGTTGCTTTGTGAGCAAATAGTGGACCAGTACATTTAAATTTTGGTTTTTTCAGGTTTTGCGCTGTATGTCAGCGATATGTTAGTTCTGGTAACCAGCACTGTGAGATATGCAATTCATGTACATCAAAGGTAAGTATTTTGACTTCTTTCTGTATAGCACTTTTAGCAGTAGTCAAATAATAACTTCTGTTATATTTGCTCTGGTAAAAACTTAATTCTGATTCCGACTTCCTTGGGAAACCCCAAACAGTTCAGTTTTCTGGACGTACTGACTTCACAGGACATCATTCATAGTCCACTGGGAATTAATTTCTCTTTCCCCAGTTCCCTTGAAAGAGGACAGGAAAAGTTTTGTACTTACACCATACCTTATTCATCACTGGTCTGTTGACACATACATTTCTTATATTTCGGAATTTGTAGAACTTGTTAATTTCAAAATGCTGAAGTTGTCACAGATTCTCAGGACTGTTGTTTCCAGGTTGCAGTCCTTCCTGCAGAGGACCTGTTTCAGTAGTTCAGTTCTAAGCTACAGTTAGTGGGTTTTTTTAAACAAACAAAGAAATAAACAATGCATTTATTCATCTTTTGTAGGATGGTAGACGATGGAAACATTGTATTCTTTGCAAAAAATGTGTAAAACCCTGTAAGTATAGAAAAATACTTTTGTAAATAAAAGTACACTTCTTGTTTAAGCTATAGACCAAAGAAACTGAGATCGCAAACCAGGAAATACTCTGTAAAAGAAATAAAATGTAATTTCTCAGAAGACACAGAGCAAAGGAAAAATCTCAATTTCACATGAGTTGCCACTCGGTAGCTGAGGTATACTTGTACCATGTGGGAATGTGATAAATTTTCTGTCAAGCTGTACTAAATCCCATTCATACTTGTTATGGGAAAACTTAAATATTTTAATTTTTTTTTGTTTCCTGATGTTGTCAACTTTTCCATTTGAATTTCGTAAGCAAATAGGCAACTATTAAAAAGTTTGAGAGGGCATGATCAAATTTCATGCAGTTGTATTTATAACTGTGTTTAAGTAGCTGAAGCAATCATTTTTGTTACTGATGCAGAAATTGCAACATCGTCCATTTTAACATCTGGATTTTTTTTTATTTAAGATTGCGTACAGGATAATAGTTCTAATGGAAAAATAATTCAGTTATATTAAATAGTCATACAGTGTATCTGTCTACCTGGCTGCCTTACAGAATGTGACAAGGGTCCAGAAACTGACTGCATCCATCTCTGTAAAACTGAAACAGAATTGAAAACCTGGCAATATAGCCTATATCTTAAGCTTAGTTTCAGAATGATCATTCTAAAAATCATGTTACTTTACTTTACAGCTTGGTTTCACTGCAACAATTGCAAGTGCTGTGCTCTTCAAAACCACACTTGTGAGAAGACTGATGCTGGTTGTTTTGTTTGTGGCAAGGCAGGTCACAAACGCAATACTTGTCCCAGTATTTCCTACACCAGAAGAGCTTGCCAGTAAGTGTGGTACTGCATTAATATAATAAAAGATAGCATTCAGATGAGATTAGATCCTGTTTCATGGAAAGGATCTAGAAAGAGATTACTTTTGCCTTTGGGTGCTGATGACAGTTTTCACCACTGCCCATTTGCTGTATCTCTGGGATGTATATACTGAAAGGAGGATATGATAAAAGGCAAGTCCCTTACTGTGTCTCCCAATTCTTTAACTGCGACTTTTCTTCCAAAGCTGTTGTGTACGGATCCCCAATTTCGTGTATGGTGCATGGGATAGCTCTATCAAGAAGATTCAAGATTAGAGTAATGAAACACTTTTATCCCCGTCATTAGATTCCTCATGAAAGGACAGAGAAAAGAGTCACTACTATGCTCTTTTTATTGCTTCCTGTGTCTTTTGCTTTGTTGTGGCATCTTTTTGTTTTGTTTTTTTTCTGGTATTTCAGGTGCTCTCTGTTGTACAGTCTAAATCTCCACCATATAAAATCTATATTAATGAGGGTCTCATTAAATGCTTTTATTCTGCCACAATTGTGCCTCTGTAACATACAGAAGCACACACTTGTATGTATCAAAAGACCAAAAAAAAATAGCATGCGATGGTCTTCAGACGGAACTAACTGAAAAGGGGAAAGGGAAACTCAGAGGCTGAAAACAGTCCACTTGCTACTTAGATTTAGGTCCTGTATCATTTGCAGGCATCTTCATAAAGTTGTTAAGCTCTCTACTTTTTTCTAAGCCTTTCTGTTATATATCTGTGCTTTATATATCGAGTATGAAAGTCTGTATGCGCTTTTTTGTATTGGTGAGTGGTATTTCTTATTTTTTTTACATTGGCTTAAAGGTAAAATGCTGAATAAATACGTAAGTGAAAAATAATGAATGGCAGTAAAATGGACAGTTTTAGGAGGATTAGATGTCCTAACATTATAAGATGTAATATTCCTTGTACTTCTTGTGAGTTTATTAACTTCCGAGGTTGTATACTTCCATGGACAGATTATTTAAAATGCTGGCAAACGTAGAGGCATGTTTTAATCTGTGTGTTCCGTTTTTGCTTTACAGAGCTGACAAAAAAGCAAAGGCAGAGAACTCTGAAGAGGGTAAATATGCTGTGAAGCATGCCATGTTCTCCAGGAAAAAAATAAAAAATAAAAAAAAAAAGAAAAAGACCTGACTTTGCTAGCCGATACATAGCTATTTTTTATTATGGCCAGCCTTTGAGCCCATTTTCTAATAATGTTAATATTAACATCCAAAATAAAACCTGATTCAGTTAAAAGTTAGAAGTCTTTCATTGTACGTCATTACTGGCATCGAAAAAAAAGTGCGAAGTAAACTGTATGCTTACCATGTGTTTGTATAATAAATTTGTATGTTTCGGGTTAGCTGATTTACTGGGGATCTGAAGTTAAGGGAGGAGTTCTGCTGAGTGGTGAAGTGTTGGGGGCTGTCGCTGCTGGCAGAGGTAGGGTATATTGTAAAAATGACTGGACTGAGTGTCAGTGCAGCCTATTCTGAGGTGTAAGCATAAGAAAAACGAGGTTTTGTGTTGCAGTAGGAGGGGGTGAGCCTCCTGTGCTGTTAGTTGAAGTCAGAGCAGCGTTGGTTAGCGCTGCAGGGAGGACAGGCTGGGCTTCCTCCACACTGCCACACCTAGCTGGGCCCGGGCCCTACCCTCATCCCCGGTGCGGGGGAGCAGCGAACGGCGACGGGCTCACTGCAGGCGGGCGCCTCCGCCGTGAGAGCGGGGCGGGAAGCGCCGCCCTGCGCTGCTGAGGGTAACCAGGCCCAATCCGCGCTGTGGCGGGAAGCACCGCCTCCGGAAGCCGGGAGCGGAGGGCGGGAGGGCGGCGGGTTTGCGAGGTCGGGGGTGCTCGGTGGGGGGTAAGGGGTCGGTAAGCGCTTGGAGCGCGGGCGGTGCCCGCCCGGAGCGCCCCGCCGCCATGCCCGCCTTCCGGCAGGTCGGAGAGAAACAGCTGCCGCAGGAGGTGGTCTTCATGGCCTGGTCCCCCAAAAGGGACCTCATCGCACTGGCCAACAGGGCGGGCGAGGTGAGTGCTGGGCGGCCGGCTGAGGGGAGGCGCTGAGGAAGGATGAGGAGGAAAGAGCTGCCTGTGCTGTGCCTTTGCGGTTTGCTGTGGCATCGTGCTGTGCGATAAGCCAGGTGCTTGGGAATAGCAGATTTTTTTATCAAGCTTCTCGATACTTGCTGCACTTTCTTTTTTTACTTCCTTATTTCCAAACCAACTCACTGATGTTCTGTCTGCAGCACTGGGGTTTTAAAGCACAGGACATTTCCTATTTGGATTAAGTCTATTTCAGTTATATTTATTCTTTTTTCCCCCTGGAACTGCTGTTCATGCATGAAGACAAGAGTGTGCTTTCACTTGTGCTCGGCTAGGGAGGCGTGGATAACCCGTGTTGGTTACAGGCTTATACAAGGCACAGCTTGATTCTCTCTGTTGCTTTAAACAGTATACTGCCCTCCAAAACCACATAGGAGTGAATCTGCTGGAGGACTACACAATATTTAAGCCACCGGTATTAGAAGCAGTAAAAGAAATGCATCTTGAACTGATTTTCAGACTGATTTTAATGGGAGAATGTGGATTATTCAATTGAGCACATAGCCTGAGGTAAACTGAATTTGAACTGCAAACTAAAGATCTCATCCCATGGGACATGGAGGACCCTCAATTCATTCTTAGTAGATGGCTATTGATACAGTGCACCTTCAAGCAGAATAGACTCCCTCGATGTTTTATGTTTTCACCTGTCAAGGAAAAAAATGGCTCTAGATGTGAACAATTTTTTTTTTTGTATTTCCTTGTAGGGCTCTTCTCTTCCTTTCATTCTCATCAAAAGTCTGCTGAATCTTACTGAGTACGAGGATTAATGAAAATAAAAGCATTAGATTTTGTACTGGTTTATGTTAAACATGTTGAGGGGTTTGCTCTTCCTTGGTTTGAGGTAAATAGACAATGGCACACATGCTAAGGAAAGTATTACTTCAGGTTACCATTGTTCCTCAGTCAAGGCACTGTAATTTCTCCTTTTCCACCCCTATCTCAAGGCCAGGTTGGACAGAGCCTTGAATGGAATGGTTTCAGTGGGAGGTGTCCCTGCCCATGGCAGAGGGGTTGGAATTAGATGATCTTAAGGTCCTTTCCAACCCTAACTATTCTATGACTCTATGACTGTTCTTGTCTTGAATGTATTTGCTTTGTAGGTTTTACTCCATCGCCTTGCAAACTTTCAACGAGTATGGAGTTTGCCTCCAAATGAAAATACAGGAAAAGAAGTGACTGCTCTTGCTTGGAGACCAGATGGCAAAAGTAATGTCAAGTATATGAGGTGATATGGTACAATAAAAATCCCTTTGAAAATCAGTGAAAGTTGTGGTGATGATGCCTCCCGTCTATGAAGGAAATTCATAAGTAAACTTGTGTTTGAAGAGAAGGGTGGCTTACTTTTATGTAGGTTTATTCAAAGTAACAGATTTACACTGTTGAAATCAATTGCAAAACAGATTTGCAAGGTGGATTTATATGCAAAATACTGTTTTCAAGGAGCAGGAAAACTTTAAATTCCTAACTAAGCAGAATGGTTTTGTGTGTAGTACAGGATTTATTGGGAGAGCAAGAGGCTGGTCAGGATTGACTGGAGAGCTTAGCTGATTTAACATAGGCTGAACTGCAGAGGCTAAAATTGCTCTAAAAATAAATCAGAAGAAGAAGAAAAAGAAAAAAAAGCCTCTTTTCCTTATAAACAGAAATAATGTTAAAATTATTAGGGGGAAATCTTGTGGGGGGGGTTGACACATTATTGGTGGGAGAATGGGAACAATCTGTGACGTGGGTGAGAACTACTCATATTGTTTTATGATGGAGTATGAGGATTTTATGAAACTTCTTTTTAAGCTGGTTGTCTGATTACAAGGAAGCAAGCGCAGAAACATATGCCTGCCATATGATTTACAGATGAATAAAGTTAAGAAGAATGTGATGCACAAGTTGCTTAGCAAGTCTTAAAATTTTATTCTGTTGTAATAAAACCCAAACCTTCTTGGTGGACAGTCTTTATATGTATTTTTGGCCTCAAATTTGCAAAAAACTGAAGCCTCTGCTGTGTCAGAACTGTTGTTAGAAGCTTTAGGAGCATATTCGGTTCAACATGTAGATAGATGATTGTGAAATCAGGCCTTTGACTTAAATTTATCACCTAAAATATGATAGGAGTTCGAACTTCCATTCTAGTAAGTAGATTTCAAATGAAAATTCGGAAGGACTGTACATAGACAAAGAAAATTCTGCCCATAAGTTGACTTTGAAGGCCCTTAATTTTCTAGTTCAGTATAAAGTACTCAATTTCGGACATTGGTTATTTATACATTTTACTTATCTTTCTCTAGTTCTGGCTTTTGGCCTTACTGATACCAAGCGGATTATTCTGTGTGATGTAGAAAAACCTGAAAGCTTGCACTCTTTCTCTGTGGTCTCATCTATTACATACATGCATTGGATGGAAGTAACTGAGGAAAGCAGGTGAGTCTGAAAAACCCTAGAAGTATGGGTTTATGGGCTATGTAGTGCAACCTTGCTAATAGTTCATGCTTAGAACATTACAAGCAGTCATATAATATAATATTGCGTAGCTCTGGCTTTTTTTTTACCATTTGGCTAAAATTTTCCTTTTTGTTAGAATAGAAACTTTTCATACACTTATTTTTAGTGTTGATATCATAGTCTTACGGTTCATTAAGTTATACACAAAAATTGCAGTATGATCTTGAGTGTCCACTTCAATCTAATGTTAGCTTGCACATCCATTTTGCTTCAGTACGGATTAATTTATTAAGCTAATAATAATTATGTCAATCTATTTCTTTAGTCAAAATAAGTATTATATTGAAATCTTTCTTCAGCTGTGTTTTCAAGATCTTTAGTTTGGTGCTGATCTTTCACAGTGTGCCTTTGGTGTTACATTCAACCCCACTGGCAATTCTATTGTTAGTTTACTTGCTTCAGGAAGTCAGACTGCCGTTAGTGACTATGAGCTCTGTGGCATTCATGGTCCCTGTTTCTATGGTCTTACAAAAACCTCTGATATGCACCTTGTTGCAGTACTAGACAATAATTAAGTAAAACACTGATTTTAAAAAGGGGGGTTGGTGTTAGATCCCACCCTCCTCCAGACAAGACCAGTCTTAAAATGTCAAGGGAATAACTGCATCTTAAATCGTTCTTCTCCTGGTGGGAATAGACTTTACATATCTTTACATCTCTTTATGCAGAATCTCATCCTTCTAGCATGTCTGAGGTATGGTATTACGTATTGCAAGTTAGTCTTCCTTTCGCTCTAATGTGCCTATAGCTTTTCTGAAGTATAGGCGGGTTATACTGCAGGGCTGTACAGGGTTGAAACAGACAGCCTTGATTAGTGACTGTATTACGGGAGACGAGGGATTTGATGGCAAGCTACTGAGTCAGCAGATACAAACTTTATATTCTTCTTTGGTAGAAATAAAAAGATTTTCAGACTTCTTTTATTAGTTTGATCATTTGATAAATTACTAAAGGCTCCATAAGGAATCATCCTCTGATATTTGTAACTAATATATATGAGGTAATGAGTATATGCTATAACGCTGAACTTAGAAATTCACTTTCCCCCATTTTTACAGCTTGGGTGGTGAAGACAATCTTACTTCTTTTTCAGTGTTCTCACTTCCTTTTACAATGCTGAGGATGAATCAAATCTCCTTTTGCCTAAATTACCAGCACTACCAAAAAAGTAAGCATTACACTAATAAGTCTGGAAGACTTATTAGAAGATACAATTTGTTGTTCGTTGTCTTTGTTTTGGTTATTCATCTCTAGTGAATACGGGTGCTTTGGATTAGAGGTTTGCTCACTGTTATTGAGAATATTTATTTTATTTTCAGTTACAGTACTACTGCAAAAATTTTCAGGTAAGAAATTGACATTTTATCTCTCTATTTTTTGTTTTGTTTTGTTTTCTGGTATTGAGACAAGCTACATAAACCCTAATGATACATTTTGTATTTTCAGTGAAGAAAAGTCAGATGAGATTATGAAGCTTCTGGGTGATGTAAGGTAAATTCTGTATGTGGGTTGTGGGGTGTTTTGTTGTTGGGTTTTTTTATTTAAAGCTATAAATTAATGGATACTAGTGGGGTTACTTTTATGTTATTCATAATCAGTATTTAGGGGTCCTGGAGAAAGGATATGTAATGTCTCTTTTTTTCATGTACAAGGGTATAGTTCAAAAATATATTAAAGCCTCTATCAGTTTATACTTTCCCTCTTCAATTTAGAAGGATTATAAGGCACTTTATCAGCAGCTGTTGTTGGTGCCATATATTCTTTTCCTTGGGAGAATTTTCTTGGGCTGCGTTTGAAGGCTATGTTGTGTTACAACGTCTCAGAGACATTGGCATAATCTTGTTACAGATGGGAAATTCCTATGAGTTTACATGAGTGTGACAAAGTTAAAATTAGCTCTGAAATCAGCTGTATTAGGGTTACTTTGAGGTAAATGTCTCTTATTGGGAAACAGGAGAAGCTGGAAGAAGTGTAGTTTAGCAGACTGAGACTCGTTTTGTGGCATTCTTGCGGTGCATTTTTGAGGAGGACTTTGTTTTTCCATTTGCTTTTTTTGCTGTTCTTCAGTCTTGCCACTGAGAAGCATCCTCCTTATTAAAAAAATTAAAAATAATTGCATCTGTTTATCACCAGTTATTCCTTAAGACTGTATTGATAGGTGGGCTGCTGCTAGCAACTGCTACTTTTTTTCTTTTGGAAGATATAACATTAGTGAAGAAGGATTTGTGTGCCAATATTGGTTTTTGTGGTTTTGTTTTTTTTTTCCCCTATTCTATCAGTTAATTTAGTAGCTGCTACTCATTCTGTAAATGTTAGAGGAGGTCTTATCAATGGCATTGAAACTTGTTTTGTTTTGAAACTTCTTGACGTTAGCACAGTGTTTCTTTTTGTTCAGAGATTCTTTAGAGGATCTTTAGTAAAGGGATAGAATTCAAAGTGTAAAGAATTATGTTTGTATGCGTTATAATTTGTTTCACTGTGCTCATCAACACATTCTTCTATTTTTATAGGCTTAATGCTCTTGTCCTTGGTGGCAGCTGTGGATTTATTGAGATTTATGCTTATGGAATGTTCAAGATTGCTACAGTAACAGGGGTACATTCCATTCCTTTCTACATCTGTGTTTCATGATACACCAAACTACAGCTGAACTGAATGAAAAAAAATAGATGTGTATGCTTACGTATAAGTGAAAGCAGGTTGCTGAGTTTTAAAGAAAAGAATAGTTGTTTCTCTTGATTGAGTTGTGTGGCTGCTGTTGGAAAGATCTCTGGTGTTTTTAACATCTTGTTTCAAATGAAACAAATGTTAATCCACAGTAATGAGTGTTTTTGCTCCTGGACAGTAGCTGAAAATTCTGCTTTGTTTTTACAGTTGTTGACCACAGTTGTCTTTGTATGTGTGAGAGCAGTAAATACATCTTAGAGGAAATGCAATATTTCATTAACTTTTGCACTGGAATCCTTCAGGTGGCCGGTGCTTGTCGTGGACTATGTTTGTCTAGTGACTTGAAATCACTGTCGGTTATTACAGAGATACGAGACTCTTCAGACAGCGAAGCTGAGATAACATATTTTCAGGCAAGTAAAGAACTTTAAAATGTTCTTTATAAGTGAAACTGCTTTTCTAATTACTTTCTGGTATCTTTATTGCTTTTTCATTAGGGAAAAAGCCCCTAACTACTATTTCCAGTCTTTCAAATTTACAATTTAGCTTTTGGATTTATAGAATCATAGAATAGGTAGGGCTGGAAAGGACCTTAAGATCATCTAATTCCAACCCCCTGCCATGGGCAGGGATACCTCCCACTAAACCATGCCATCCAAGGCTCTGTCCATCCTGACCTTGAACACTGCCAGAGATGGAGCATTCACAACGTTCCTGGGCAACCCATTCCAGTGCCTCACCACCCTTACAGGAAAGAATTTCTTCCTTATATCCAATCTAAACTTCCCCTGCTTAAGTTTTAACCTCTTACCCCTTGTCCTGTCACTGCAGTCCCTCATGAAGAGTTCCTCCCCAGCATCCCTATAGCCCCCCTTCAGATACATGTTAGGTCTCCACACAGCCTTCTCTTCTCCAGGCTGAACATCCCCAACTTTCTCAGCCTGTCTTCATACAGGAGGCGCTCCAGTCCCCTCATCATCCTCGTGGCCCTCCTCTGGTCTTGTTCCAACAGTTCCATGTCCTTTTTATGTTGAGGACACCAGAACTGCACACAATACTCCAAGTGAGGTCTCATGAGAGCAGAGTCGAGGGGCAGGATCACCTCCTTTGACCTGCTGGTCACGCTCCTTTTGATGCACCCAAGGATGTGATTCCCTTTCTGGGCTGCAAGCGCACACTGCCGGCTCATGTTCATTTTCTCATAGACCAACACCCCCGAGTCCTTCTGTGCAAGGCTGCTCTCAATCTCTTCTCTGCCCAACCTGTAGCTGTGCCTGGGATTGCTCTGACCCAGCTGTAGGACCTTCCACTTGGCATGGTTCAACTTCATCAAGTTGGCATCAGCCCACCTCACAAGACTGTCAAGGTCCCTCTGGATGGCATTCCTTCCCTCTAATGCATCAACTGAGCCACACAGCTTGGTGTCATCATCAAACTTGCTGAGGGCGCGCTCAATCCCACTGTCCATGTCATTGACAATGATGTTCAACAAGACCGATCCCTGAGGGACATGACTTGTTACTGGTCTCCAGCTGAACACTGAGCCATTGACCACAACTCTTTGCATGTGGCCATCCAGCCAGTTCTTTATCCACTGAATGGTCCACCTATCAAATTGATGTCTCTCCAACTTAAGAGACAAGGATGTCATGCGGGACAATGTCAAATGCCTTGCACAAGTCCAGGTAGATGATGTCAGCTGCTCTACTTCTGTCCATCCGTTCCGTAGCCCCATCCTAAAAGGCCACCAGATTGGTCAGGCAGGATTTCCCCTTAGTGAAGCTATGCTGGCTGTCACCAAGCACCTTGTTGTTTTTCATGTGCCTTAGCATGCCTTCCAGGAGAATCTGCTCTAAGATTTTGCCAGGCACAGAAGTGAGACTGACTGGTCTGTAGTTCCTTGGGTCATCCATTTTATCCTTCTTGAAAATGGGGCTTATATTTCTCTTTTTCCAGTTGTTGGGAAGTTCACCTGACTGCCATGATTTTTCAAATATGATGGACAGTGGCTTAGCAACTTCATTCGCCAGCTTCTTCAGGACCCACAGACGGATTTCATCAGGTCCCATGGACTTGTGTACGTTCAGGTTCCTAAGATGGTCTCGAACCAGATCCTCTCCTACAGTGGGCCCAGGGTCTTCATTCTTACAGTCTCTGCATCTGCCTTCCAAGACTTGGGTGTTGTGGTCAGAGCATTTTCCGGTGAAGACCAAGGCAAAGAAGTCATAAGCAGCCTCAGCCTTCTCCAAATCCAGGGCAATCAGTTCTCCTGATGGCTTCCGGAGGGGGCCTGTGTTGTTCTTAATCTGTCTTTTATCTGCAAGTGTACCTATAGAATCCCTTCCTGTTATCTTTCACATCCCTGGCCAAGTTTAATTCTAAGTGAGCCTTAGCTTTCCTGACCTGGTCCCTAGCTTCCCAGACAACATCCCTGTACTCTTCCCAGGCTGCCTATCCTTGCTTCCACCTTTTGTAAGCCTCTTTTTCTCCCCTCTAAGTTTCCTCAGCAGCTCCTTATCCATCCAAGGAGGTCTCTTAGCCCTCCTGCAGCACTTCCTTCTAGTTGGGATGCGACACTCCTGAGCTGGTAGCAGGAGGTCCTTGAATATCAACCAACAGTCTTGGGCGCCCCTGCCCTCTAGGGGTATATCCCATGGAACCTTACTAAGCAGGTTCCTGAAGAGGCCAAAGTCTGCTCTCTTGAAGTCCAGGGCACTGAGCTTGCTGCACACTCTTCTTACTGTCTTGAGGATCTCAAACTCGACCATCTCATGATTGCTGCAACCCAGGGTGCCCTGGAGTGTCACATTTCAAACCATCCCTTCCCTGTTGGTGAGCACAAGGTCAATCATGGCACCTCTCCTTGTCGGCTCCTCTGTTACTTGCAGAAGGAAGTTGTCTTCCACACACTCAAGGAACTTCCTGGATTGCTTGTGCCAGGCTGTACCATCCTTCCAACAGATATCAGAGTGGTTGAAGTCCCTCATGAGAACAAGGGCCTGGGAGCGTGAGGCTGTTCCTATTTCTCTATAGAGTGCTTCATCCACAGAGTCCTCTTGGTCAGGTGGTCTGTAACAGATCCCCACAGTAATGTCTTCTGTCGCTGTTCTTCCTTTAACCCTGAGCCCACAAACTCTCTGTCGACTGCTCAGCTGTCCCCAGACAGAGTTCCGTACTCTCCAGCCTATCCCTAACATAAATAGCAACTCCCCCTCGCCATCTACCAGGCAGTGTCCTTTCTAAAGAGCCTGTAACCTTCCATTCCAACACTCCAGCCATAGGAGCCATCCCACCATGTTTCTGTGATGCCTATGATATCCTACTCCCGTGGACGTGCACACATCTCTAGTTCCTCTTGTTTGTTCCCCATGCTATGGGCGTTTGTATAGAGGCATCTGAGCCGAGCTCCAAATGAAGCTGGCTCATTGGGTGGAGCAGCTGGAATATCTCTACAGTTGCTCCAAGCATTTATTATAGGTGTTGGCAAGCGATTGGGTATGTTGGGATGGAATGATGTCCCCCTCCCCCAACACATCTAGCTTAAAGCATCCTTGATCAGTCTGGCAAGCCCCGTACCAAAACTGCTCTTCCCCTTCTTTGTATCGTGTAAACCTGCAGCTTCACCAGTGAGCCTGATGCTGATGATCTGAGGCATTCTTTTAAAATATTAGTTTATATTAGACATTCATTTATT
Organism: Myiopsitta monachus; assembly: GCA_017639245.1. NCBI lineage: Eukaryota > Metazoa > Chordata > Aves > Psittaciformes > Psittacidae > Myiopsitta > Myiopsitta monachus. The sequence continues at coordinate 97,926,559 of CM029917.1, read as the reverse complement.
CAATTACAGTTACTCAGATTTTCTTCATTCTGCATACAAAAGCATAGCAGTAGTTTTGTTAATTACCTAGTCTACCCAGAACAGTCATCCTTGAAACTATTACTCTTACAATTCCAAAATGATAAACCTTATCAGGAGTTTTTTATGGATTGCCCCATTGAATTAAATTTATTTTTCTCTTAAAATGAACTTTAGGAAATGAGAAATATCAGTTTTTCTGCTGGTTCTTCCAATCTGTCTTTTAATTTCTGTAATCTAAAATTTCATGAAAGACAAATCAGTCATCTGTAAACTGTTGTTTGTTTCATTTGTTATAGCTGGACACTAGTCTGTTATCAAGTTACTTACCTGAGGTAACTCGAATGGCCCGGAAATTTACTCACATTTCAACTCTGTTACAGGTACAGTTGTGATACATCATCCTCGTAATATCACAGTTCCTACCAGCCTCAATATTCTTAATGCCAGTAAAACGTGTTCTCAGTAGGAAGCTTTAGATTGTTTTAAGTAAATGTAGAGCTCTAGCTTGGAATTTGATAATAAATGTTATACAGTATCTACAGTATAGCTTCACTTGGTATAATAGCATCCAGTTCTTGCATGTGTATTGAAGGGAGGAAAAAGGGAATAACACTGATGTCTGTATCTGTATTACAGTATATAAAGTTGTCATTGACATGCATGTGTGAAGCATGGGAAGAAATACTGATGCAGATGGACTCACGACTAACAAAGTTCGTCCAGGTACGGTGGCTATCAAATAATATAATCAATTTCTCTATTTTCCTAAGAACAGATTATTGGTGGTAGCAAACTGCTTAGGATTTTTATGGGGTAATACAATTGAAAATAACTTAGAATACTAGAAAATCTCCAGAGATCAGTAGTCTTATTTTGGCATTCAAGGATGTGGGCTGGGTTTTCCAATATACTTTAATTGAAGTGTTTGTGAGATTATTTGGTAGCCTGGATTTAATCTCTTCACCAATCTATTTCAATCATTTTGACTGACAGGAAAAGAATACAACCACTTCTGTTCAGGATGAGTTTATGCAGCTGTTGTTATGGGGCAAAGCAAGGTAGTTACTGTTGTTTTATCTGAGTATGCATTTGCATTTTATATTGAAATACAAAATGAATGCATATTTGGTTGTCTCTCCCACCCCTTACAGTCTGGAACTTCAGGCGTTACTAATGAACCAACTGACAGTAAAGGTATGTTAATATTTAACATAATCAAATAATTATTTTGATATATTTTAATCATTATTCTGTTAAGCTAACAGAAAGTTACTATGTGTTTGTGTTTCTTTTTTCAACAGGGCTTAAAAAAACTTGGTCAGTCCATAGAGTCTTCCTATTCCAGCATACAAAAGTTGGTCATAAGTCATTTGCAGAGGTAAGTCACAGACTATCCAATGAATTACAGGCAAAATGGCATACTATCTGCTTTGCTAAAAAACAGTATGCATATTGGTGGTTCTTTGTAAGTAGGTGTGCTGGTGCAGAGACCATGATTGTGACAAAATATAGTATTTTACTTCTGAGTAATGAAGAGCTATTGAAGTATTTTGAACAATCATTATGGCACGTCACCTGTATATCACTGCCTGGTGTGCTTATAGAATATGTGCAAAATATTCACTACAACTTTGCATGGTGGCTAAAATCATTAGGACAGCATATGCTTTTTGTGAAGTGATACTTTTACATGCCAGACCACCACTCTCTGCAAAGCTCTCCTCTTTGCACAGTAAATGATGAAAATATAGCACGTAGTGAAGCAATGAATTTCCAAAGGATACTAAAAGATGATTATTCTGTCATTCCTAGTGGCTCTGAGGCACTGTTATACCATTTGAGTGAATTGAAAGGAATGGCTTTATGGAAACAAAAATATGAGTCTCTGGGATTGGATGCATCTGGAATTGAAGGTACAGTAATGTGTGTGCTACTTACCCACTCTGATTTCACTTTTGAAAGCTAAATAATAATAGTTAGCTCTTTTTGCAGAGGCTATCACTGCTGTTGGTTCTTTCATCCTGAAAGCAAATGAGCTGCTTCAGTAAGTATGTCTGGAGAGTTTATAAAATACACCTATTGAGTCTTGTATCTAAGGAAGAGTATGTGGCTGGGAATAGAGGAGGTTGGGGAAGCAAGGCTTCTTTGTTGGTGGTGACCTTTATCTTGTCTCACTGCATCTCAAAGATTCACACCCTGAGAACAGTCCTATGGGCAACCATGGAAGGTTGCACTGAGCACTTGAAAACCTGATAGTGCTTTCAGGCCTTTCTGTAGTAAAGATGGGGCTTAAGCCTGGAGCAGCTTATGACATTAAGTAATGTCTTTTCTCATTTCTTACTCAGAGTTATCGACAGTAGTATGAAAAACTTCAAAGCATTTTTTCGATGGCTGTATGTTGGTAAGCTTGATGACGCAGTAAGCATCCGGTATCTGTTTTGTATTGTAAGCACTGAAATGTTGGCAAGTAATTAAACCAGTCTTAGTTATGATCATCTATTTTTCTATCATAGAAAATTTCTGAATGTCTAAAAAGTTACAGTCAAATAATTATAATATTGCATATTACATAGATCACAAATTTGATGATTTTCAATTAAACTTAATGTGTGAACAGTGGGTATTAAACATATACTTATGCTGTAATGATGCTCCAGACTGTTGTCTGCTTCATGAGCAATTTGCTGGTCTTGACTTGGAGAAATTAAACTAGTATCTAGTTTACGCCATATTTGAAGTATAGTCTAACTCTCCCTACTCTGTCACTTCTTGTTTTCTCCTGTGGAGACCTAGTTAGCCATAAGGTTATGCATACATGTAAAGTCTCTGATGTCCGGACACACTTAATAGTCACCTCCAGTTGCAGCTGGGTAGCTGTAGGTAAGATGTCAGCAGGAATTGCTATATGTTAGCCTGCCTATTCTTATCAAGTGGTTATGAATAGGTTTATAATGTTTAATTGATCTTTTTAGAGCTACTTTACAAAAAAACCTAAGCACTCTTACCAGGTACTGCAAAAGCACCAGGAATGTCATGTTAGCACTTAATAGCAAGAATATAATAATTATAATTTTTAGAATTGCAGAAAGTGGAACTGTCAGAGTTCTCTGTCATAATGTTAGAACTTTCATTATTTAACTGTTCACTGTGTTTGCTTGCGTTGAAACCGAACAGATAACTGTTTATCTAAGCCTCACTGATTTAAAATTTTAAACCACATTATTCTGGGTTTGATGCTATTCATGTGTTTTATATCTGTTTTACTACTCTGTGCATGAATACATTCTTATGAACCCTTTTTCTAATAATCTTATCTCAGTCTTGTACAGGCTACAGTGCAGTTGGAAAAGATTAAAGATAAATATTTGCCGGGATTGTAAGCTAGTGGAGCAAGTGAGGGTTAATTTGAGTCTCAGTTTGTAATTCTTTCTTCCAGACTCTTTTGCTTCTGACATGTTAATCTTTCCTATTTTATAAGCAGTGGTTTATTACATAGCCATGGAAAATTAAGAATATTAGGAAAACATATTAATATTAATTCAGTAAGAATATAATTTTTCCCTCAGCCATGTTGAGGATGTCAGAAGATCATGTGCTTCCAGAGCTGAACAAGGTAGTAGTAACATTGTCTAATAAATGGTGGCATATTCTGTATTCTTCTTGCCTTGAGTGCAAGGCTAAAGGTTTATTTTTGTTTGTAAAGTTAAAGAGTAGTGTCTGTCATTTCTTTGAGAAAGTTGATGCCTGCAGGTTCACACTAATATGCTGTCTCGCATGAATAACTTTTTCTGGTTTTGTTGTGAGTGCTACTCTTTTTTTAGTACGGTGTAGGAATTTGAAACCTGTGTATAGCAGCTCTTTATATGCTCTAGATGACTAACATAATCAGAATGGGATTTTAACATCTTTACCAGTGCCCTAGTAGGGGAGGTGGAATACGCCTGCATCCGGTTTGCAGGCACCATCACAGTAGGTGAACCAGTTACTACACTCAAAGGCAGAGGTGCCTTCCAGAGGGAAATAGATAGGCTGAAGCAATGGACAGGTGGGGACCTTCTGAAGTTCAGCAAGGACAAATGCAAGGTTCTGTCCTGGGTAAAAGTGACCACCTGCAATTGCACAGCAGAGCCCTAACTGGCTGAGGAGCAGCTCTGCTGGGATGAACCTGGGGCATGAGCCAGCAGCGTGCCCTGGTAGCAAAGGTGGCCAAGCAACCAGGGCTGTACTAACAGGAGCATGGACAGGACCCTTCTTAGTTAGCACTCACCAGATTGCATATAGAATACTTTCTCCGGTTCAAGGCCCTCGTATATAAGACGGACATGAATAAACTAGAGCGAGTACAGCAGAGGGCTCCTAAGCCAGTTGGAGGGTGGAGCATGTGTTCCCTGAGGACAGGCTGAGGGACCTTGTGTGTTCTGTGGTCATTGAAATGTATTTCTTACCCTTTGCTTTTCTCACTGTTTTTCTTTCCTTTTAGATGACTCAGAAAGATATCACGTTTGTTGCTGATTTTCTTACTGAACACTTCAATGAGGTAACTTATTGGTTTACAGAGTACAGCATCCAACTGTATTTTTTTCCAGCTGAAAAACCTTATAATAAAATTACACAATCATCTTTTTGTACATTACTTCTCATTAACTTTGGTTTTAAATAATGGGTTTGTTTGCATTATTTTTTCAGGCACCAGAACTTTACAATCGTAAAGGAAAATACTTCAATGTGGAGAGAGTTGGCCAGGTAAAGAACTAGGGAATACATGGGAAACGAATAAATGAGAAAATCCTTAGATAAAGAAGTTTTAAAGCTGTGCCCACTTTTCATCTTTGTCCCTTTTGCTCTGTGTTGCTTATTCCAGTAATGGTAATGGAGAGTATTTTAATTATTTTCCCCTATTATTAGAAAAAGTAGTGTTTAAAACCATATCCTATAGTTTTACCTTACACATGCTATATTTTTAGGAAAAGTGAAGTTTCTTCGCAGCCAGCAATAGTAACATAAAACTGAAACATGTTTATTTGTCATGCCATTAATCACTGTATTTCAAAACACTTGTGCTCAAACTTGATTCAAAAATCAGTTTCCTATGGAACTATCACTCTGTGATCTTGGACAATAGTTGATTTTTCTCACTGTTTCTAGGAGGGGTGGAATATTTAGTTTAAAGACTAAACTTAAGGAGGGGTGGAATATTTAGTTTAAAGACTAAACTTAAGGCTAAGTAAAGACTTAATGTAAATTAAGATGAAATGTTTAACAGACTTGTGAGGGGTGATGTTGAGAGTTGAATTCTAATGTCCTTTGTTCTTAAAATGCACTCATATAAATGTCTGCTTCTTTTCTAGTACTTGAAAGATGAAGATGATGACCTTGTATCACCACCTAATACAGAGGGAAACCAGTGGTTTAACTTTCTTAAAAACACTACTCATCTTAAAGGTAACCTGTGCTTTAGTAAAAAGTTTAACAAAGATACATGTAGAATGTATCCAATGTAGAAGAATATTCTGTTTTTTCATGCTTACGAGTTATTTCGGTTTCTATAGTGTTAGTCATGGGCCTTCATCTGAGCAGAATAAAATAAATGGTCCTTGTTATTTTACAGTTTTTGTGCAGAGGCTTACCTAGTCAGTTAGCTCTTTTCTGGGTATGAGGAGTTTCCTACCTTCTTATGTACCAGTCTCAGAAATGTTACTTGGAAGGTATCCCAGGAGAAGCCTGGTTTAAGAGATCTCAATTCCAGTTCAAGGAAGTAATAATTATACTTAGGTCATACCTGGAGTAAGTGTCCTTGCATGTTCTCTTTCACTGGAGTCTGAGGCTATTTTGTTAATTAGTGGTGAAAAAGAAGTAAGAGTCTGTAACAAGCTGGTGACAAAATATTTCTTGTTTGACTTTAGAAACCATAGACTGTAAAGCTTATACAGCATAAGCTGTCTTGCAATAGAGTTTGCTAGAGCAGTATTCTTTTTCTGCCTTTTTAATTCAAAGTGGTTTTCTTAGTATTAATTTGGCAAGTATTGAGATGTTTGTAGGATTATAGGACAAGTAATGCTTCTGTTGTTGACACCTTCTGCCTTTCCTTGGTGTTTTATATAATTTTGTTGGTTGATGTAATCTGTGTCACTTTTCCAGCTAAACATTGAAAAAGAAACAAGTTATGTACCTAATAGTGAGATTCTCTCCAAAGCTAAATGTCTTCTTACGACGTTGTTCATTTTGTAAGAAAGAATCAGTCCTATAGAAGCCAAATCAGGGCTACTGTAAAAAGTATGGAAATAGTTTTGCTTAAAAAAGATACTTTATGACAACTCTGTTTCCAGCTCTCCAGTAAATGCAGTTCCTTCTTTTTGCAAATCTGTTTTCTAATCCAGTTGGTTACTTGAGTTAGAATTTATAATTAGGGAATAATTTAGACAGTCACCTAATCCAACCAGAGAAGGGCTAATTTTGAAGCTAAAACAGGTTGCTCAAGGCTTTATGCAGTCAGGTCCTCTGCATCTGCAAGGGTAGACTCTGTAGCCTCTCTGAGCACACTGCCCTTTCACGAGCAGTGACCAGTCATTGTGAAAACTCTTTTTCTTATATCTGATCGGAATTTCCTTTGCTGGAGCTTATGGCTGATGCATGTTCTCCTCTCCTTGCTTAAGTCTGAAGATGTCTTTTGTAACATCTCCCTTAGGCAGCTGAAGAGACCGGTGCGCTCCTCTTTGATTGCCCTTGCTTTTCTAGGCTGAATGAACCCAGCTCCTTTAACTTCTCTTTATAAAGCCTGTGCTCTAGCCCTGTGACCATCTTCTTTGACCCTCCACTGGGGTCATTCCAATTTTTCACTTTGATAATAGTGTATTATGGTTTTCATAGAGATACAGGCATTTTTCACATGAGCTTTATCTGTTTATAGAAAGTCCACTTCTGTTTCCCTACTATCCTGAGAAATCACTGCATTTTGTCAAAAGGCAAATGGAAGGGGTCATTGATCAGTGTTTACAAAAACCAGCGGTAAGTTCAATTTATATGAATTATAACTTTATTCTAGGGCTAGCAGTCAACTGAGGGTAGTAGTCATGCTTAGTAACGCCTGAAGTTTTAATCTTTGCCTTTGAGTGCCTGCAACTTAGGTGGTAGTATGCAGCTCAGCTTCATCACTGCCAGGATGTCTCAAGCCTTTGGCCAGAGAGAGCATAATAGGGGATTTTTTGTTTCATGTCTTATGTTCCCACATTGTTGGGGTCTATTTTGAATGTTAATTAACGTGGTGTATGTGCTGTGTGCTAGATAAATGTATTAGTTGGTAATACCTTAATCTGTACATTATGAAGAATCATAGAGTCATAGAATGGGTTGGGTTGGAAGGGACCTTAAAAATATCTAGTTCCAATCCCCCTGTCATGGGTGAGGGCACCTTCTACTAGACCGGGTTGCTCAAAGCCCCCTCCAAAGTGTCCATGTCCTTCTTATGTTGAGGACACCAGAACTGCACACAGTACTCCCAAGCGAGGTCTCAGGAGAGCAGAGTAGAAGGGCAGGATCACCTCCTTTGACCTGCTGGCTACTCTTCTTTTGATGCACCCCAGGATACAAATGGTTTTCTGGTCTGCGAACACACTCTGCGAACACACACTGACAGGTCAGTGTTGTGCTTCTCATCAACCAGCACCCCCAAGTCCTTCTCCTCAGGGCTGCTCTCAATCTGTTCTCTGCACAAACTTGTGTTTGGGTTTGCCCCAGGCCTCATGCATGGACCTTGCACTTGGCCTTGTTGAACTTCATAAGGTTTGCATTGGCCCACCTCTCAAGTGTATCAAGGTCCCTCTGGATGGCATTCCTTCCCTCCAGTGTGTCAACTGAACCACACAGCTTGGTGTGGTTGGCAAACTTACTGAGGGCACACTCAATCCTATTGTCCATGTCACCAACAAAGATGTTAAACAATGCCTAGTGTATCAAGTGACAATAGTGTTTACAATAGAGTTGTTTATTGCAGCATAAATATTGGTGGATTTTTTCAGATGTACTCGGGTGGTTTTGGTTGGTTGTTTTTTTGTTTGGTTGGGTGTGGTTTTTTTCCTTGTCTTTAAAATTGGGTACAATTATGAATAACTGACTGCATTTTTGGCCTATTTTCTTTGTTTTAGGATGTAATTGGGAAGTCAGTGCATCAAGCATTCTGCATGTCTCTCTACAAAACTTCTCAAAGGTATTTATTTACATTATTTCTAAAGCTCAGTTGTACAGAATTACAGCAGCTTTTAATAAACTAGGTTTTTTTTTTCTTTTCAGTGAAGATTCTACACCTCAATTATTTAAATTACCATTTTTGTAAGTATGCTGCTATTCCTTGTTCTGTGTCATTTACCAGTTACTAAAACTTAGTCTGCATTTTCTTTTCCTTCCCTCATATTACAGGTGGAATGACAAAACATCCAATATACATTATGTTCTCTTCACCATGTTAGAAGATTCTATTTCAAAAATATACATTTTGAGAAGACATACTGATACTTCTAGGTAAGAGGGCAGAAGTGGTTTGTGAGCTTTGGTACCTATGTACACAGGAAATTACAATTTGAATTTATTTGTAAAAAGAAGGAATGAGCAGCATTAATACAGTTTTTCTTGGATACTAGAGAAAATGAGGAAGACATCAGGAAGTGCAGTAGGAATCCACAGCAGGAGTTTGTATTGTGTTAGACACAGAAAATCTAATCATAAGACCCAAGATGGCTTTAGGCTGAGGGGAAAAAAATCAGGCTCCTTTAGTTTTGCTCCTCACAGAATTACTTGTGCAGGCTTGTGGAAAATTACAGGGAATCATGCTTTCAGGGTTGCTTTGTCTTACTGTCAATGTTATTTTTTTTTTTTTTTTATTAACCACTTGCAACCTTTGATTAACACCTTTCAAGTACTCAAGAGACAATGGGAGGTAGTGCAACAAATAAAATGCAACTTTGGGGTGTAGTTCTGTGAATCTTCAAGAGCTTCTGTGTCCAACATGCAGTTTGTCACTGCTTAGGTGTACTGATACACCTGTTCAAGATGCATTCTGCCAGTGGGATCACTGAAATGAGCTGGGTTTAGAAAACAACAGAAATTCCTCCTCCATAGAATACTGGTTTTTATAATCCATGTCATTTAATTTGAGGAGATAATGAACTGTGATAGGGGTGGGAATTTTAAAAGCAAATTTACTGCTGAAGGAAACATATGATGAAGTTATCTTCTGCGTTTCCAGTTGAGAGCTGCTGATGACAAAATTACAGCTTTGTGGTGTAGTTCCTATCCTGTTTCCTTCCTCATTGATCCCTGAAACAGTCTAAACTCATTTTCTGTAGATTTGAGTATCAAGTAACTCAACAGACCTGAGACTACAAGAATTGAGACGAATTCAGCAGAGAAGGACTGTATCCCACAAGCCAGTCTCAGTTTCCTATTTGACTTTCATTAATCATATTTTGGTGAGGGCAGAGGAGATCAAAAGGTTCTCATTCACCAGTTCCATCATTTTGGGTTGTAGACTTGTATTATACTAACCTTAACTAGGCTTACACCATCTCTTATCACAGTTGCCTTTAGAGTTCTTGGATTCTCTATGAATGGAAAGAAATTATCAACTGAGATAATGAACACTGTTGTTTTAGGTCTGTCAGTAATGGAATTCTTGCAGTAGAGTTTGGAAACTTCTTGAGCAACAGTATAAATGAGACCTCAGACTCCAGGTCAGTATATTGATTTTTCTTGCAGAACCATGTTTTCTAATGTTTATTTATTTTACATTAAGTTAACTTCTGAGGCATTATATTTTGGCTTTTATCCTGTAATTACTACTTCAGTTGCTGGACCAGCTTGTAGTCCTTCGGTGAGTTGGTCTGTAGGAGATGGTGCAAGTGCATGAAGCTGCAGGATTGTGAGAGTCTTATTTTTGCATTTTATCATAAGATCAAGTATATTTTAGTTTTCTATCTGAAAACTAGAGCTTTTAGCACACATACAAGAAATAAAGCTAGCTGGAAACAGATTTTGCTTCTATCTGTGATGTTCTTTAAGTAAGATGGAGAGACACTTGATATGCCCAAATGAAGGCATCCTAGAAGGCATGGCAGACTAAGCTCATCCTTTTCACGTACAAAGGCCAGATGTGATTGCCCTCAGTACCTTCAGATGTGTTTCTAAATTTTCTTTGGTGTTTGTGTTTACTATTCCTTACACTTCACCTGAACAGAAACAAAATAAGATTGCTAGTAATTCTTCTATTTTGGGGAGGTTTGTGTGTTGGATTTTTTTCTTGGTTTTTTTACCTTCAGAATAATTTTTCCTGCATCACACAGGAATCTGACGTCATTATAACCGTCTTTCAGTGTCTTAGCTACATGACTGACCTTTTTACCATTTACAGTAAAGCTCCCTGTTAGCTACTGAATAATTTTTAACATGAATGCTGTGCAACTAAAGAAATATTTTAGTTCTAACTTTTATTCCTTTCTAAATTTTCTTGTAGATGCTACAGTTGTTTAGATGCACACTTCTATGATGATGAAACTGTAACTGTAGTTCTAAAGGAGAGCATGGAACAAGAAGGGAAGGAGAGAGTGTTGGCTCAGCTGCCTTTATCTTCAGTATACACAGATGAGGACCAAGATAGGGAATTAGTCTGGGATTCTACTAAAAGGTACTGAAGAACTTTCAGCAAGTCTGAAAATGTAGAACTGAAAAGCAGATTAAGCAAATACTCTAATTAATGTATAATTGCTCATTCCTTGTGCATGTGTAAATATTTTAAAGACAAAAGCTTTGTGCCAGGGGAGTGGGGTGCAGAGATGGAAGCTTCTTAAAAATTTGGTTTGTGATTTTTGAGTGTTGGGATTGGTTTTGTTTTTTTTCAGACTGAATACTACTTGTATATGTGGCTCTTATGAAATGGGAGAACCAACTGAAGGCATCCTGTAGATTCAGAGATGATCTTTTCTTTAGAGGATGCTAACTTTGCTGGTTAGAATACTTGAATTTAGGATGTTTTCAGCCTATTTGCTGATATACCTCTGCCTTGTAATAAGGATATACAAATACTTCTTCATTCTTTCCCTGGTAGTCACACATACAGCTATTGTCAGCTTAGCCCTGAAAGATCAAAACCAATGCCTCTGTTGGCTTAGGGAGAGAAAAGCATCTGGGGGAAGTGAACTGACACACACCCAGAAAAATGCCAGTGTAGTGCAAGTGGTGAATCCAGTCTTTTAGTTGTTGAGCCTCACTTGCTTTTTCCTTTTTCTCCCTATGCCTCTCTCATGGATTGCTTAAAATACATTTTTACCCCAAAAGAAAGAGCCATACTGAACTGTAAATATATTTTTTTTATGCCACAAAGAAGTTGTGTATTGAAGAATTAACAGAAAATACTAAAAGTAAGTTCAAAGTAATCCTGGCCACTGTAATAGGCAGGGGGCCCTTCACACAGACCCTGTGAATGGGGAGAAACTAGAGTAATACATCTTTGAAAGGTTGTGGAGGCTGAACTTTTGTGTAAGTGAAGGCATTGCCTACAGGACTTTGTTCAGAAACCCCTTCTCTTGCAGAGGAAACGTTTGAAGGATGCCATCCTCATCCTCCTGCTGTAGCTGTTACTTGTGGGAAGATCAGGCTTTACAACACCCTTCTCACCGGCTGTAATCTTTTACCTCAGATGAAATATGCCATGTCTTTGCAGTTGCATTACCCCTCTTTAGAATATCCATAGTAGCGTTACAGTGGTTTCAAATGCTGATCGGCTTGTTGCATATAATATAATAAAACTTCGACATAAAAAAAACCCTGGACTGACTGAGGTTTGTCTTAGTAGTGGAATAGTTTCTTATGTACTGGCTTTGTGCTTTTCTTCTTCCTGTGTGCAGGCTGGATGAGCAAAGTGGTGAGATACCTACACGTACTGTTGTCTTGGAGAATCAGTGGAGAGTGCTTGAGAATATGAAAGCTCAGTATGTTTCTGTAAATGGCATTAGGAAAGTTTCCTGTGTGGTAAGTACAGCATCTGAGAAACAGCTTCTAAACTATTAAAGAAAAGATGCTATGACTGGAGAGAGTGATAACCTCTGTCTGCTAATTTAGTAAGAATTAGCAAAGAGAAAGAAAACATATTATTATGTTATAATAAATAACCGATATATTGGTTATAATAAATAACCAATAATAAAATATTTTATAACTAATAGAATAATGAATACTAAAATATTTATGAATAGATTATTCTCTTATGATCTAAGTATTGCAATACAGTCATACCTCTCTTATAACACAGCATGAAGGACTTTAACAGAAGTTGATGTATCTATTTGCTTTACTTTTCACCCTGCAGAGCAATTAAAAAGTTGGGGATTTCCTCAATACCTCCATTTCAAAGAAAGGCCGTTTTCAAAGCTATTGGCTGACATTTAAGGTGGTATTGGTGCTTTTTTTAAAAAACAATATTTATCAATGGTAACTTCTTAATGTTTCCATAGCTAAGTTCAAATCTCCGTCATGTGAGGGTGTTTGAAATGGATGTTGAAGATGATGGAGAAGCTGAGGAAGAAGAGGAAGAAGAAACAACTCAGATTGCAGCTGGGGAACCTGCTGAGCTAAATCAGTCTGCAGATAACCAAGACAATGTGTGTGGTGCATCTGCTGAAGAACTACCTGATGAAACTGAAGAACATGAATCAAGTCTGGATCCTTGACATAGGCTTTTATGTTGGTAAAGGGACAAGACTGTAACCTAACTTCAGGCTGTTGAGATGATGTACCCTGTACCTACTCAAGCAGCTGTAGTAGGATGTTGTGTGTCAGAGTTCTGTGTTGATTCTCGGCCAAGACTGTGTTCTAGAGTACACTTGTCTGACCCTTTTTTGTCTGGCACATGGTTTGATACGAACTAAATTTCCTTGAGAGGTTTTCTGTTTACAGTTTTTTAAAGATGAGGAGAAAAAGAAATACCAAATGATGTTTTTTATAGTTAACCTGTTCAGTCCTGAATACTGTTAAGACAAAATGAACTTGTATGTGAAAACAACAAAATTCAGGACTGAATTCTTTTCTTTCAGTCTTCATGTTCTAGTAATGGGTACAGAAGCTTCCTGTAGAGCTGAAATTTAAGAGCATGGCCAACAACAAGCTTGCAGATGAGCATCAGACTAGTTAGACAACAAAATTTGAAGTTGCAACAGAGTTTTTTTTTTTATTCTGATGTAGCAGTATTTGTTGTGCATAGGCTTCAGCATGATTGTGTTGCTTGCTAATTTATGTATTTCTCTAGGAATGATGGCAGTGTAAAGTGGTAGCAGCTAAAAAGTGATAGATTACTAAACAGTGTTTAGTAATCTAAAATGTTTTCTTCCCTACTAGCTGTCAGAGTCTTAGCTGAACTCAAAACTCATCTCTTTAAATTAGTATTGCTGCTAAATGTATGATCTTCCTTCAGAACAGTGAGTGTACTTTCTGTCTGTGACGAGGACTAGGTCTTATGCATGTGCTCCATTCTGTACTTCATGAATAAAGGAATCTTCTGAAATTGGTATTTGGCGTTTCAGAGATGAAATACCAGTCTTGCCATCTTTGTCTTGTTTTGGAATATGCCATTTTTAAGTTACTGGTTTTTAAAGTGGGCTTTTGAAGTTTTTGGGCTGTTTGAGGAAGATCCTTGTAAATAAAGCTGTTCATTTCTGAGAGACTTATTTTTTTTCGCTTTTCAGCTGCTTGCTGTTCAGTGTTCTTATCCAACAGATGCTAATGGTTGAAGGCACAATGAAAAGCTGTAGGACGGAAGGAGCAGAAATGCCCATTCAGAAGTGCTGTTTACTTTCTGTGTAGTGCAGTTACTCTTGATGAAAAATTGCAGCTACAGCAGAACCCACTCAGCTTAAGCCTAGCCTTGTGTCCTTCCAGGAAACTATTGGTCCTGAACTGACTTTAAAAATTGTCACACTACAGTGCTTGGAAACAATTGTTCTGGTGTGCTTTCTGCTGAGTAGTTTTAGCCCATGGGCATATAGAAATCAGATCTGTCCTGCCCACTATTGTTTCTGAATTTGTGTTGATAGCAGGTGTGTCAATGCCACAGGTGCATGCCCTTCGGAAATCTTGTTAAGGTGGTTATGCATCTTTCTAGTCCGGTCTTGGATATACTTGAATCAATGGAAGTTTTGTTTCTGGCTGGGATAAATGCATGTGCACTTTGTACATTTCACAGTGACATGGTATGAATGCACCAGTTTAGGTCAGTGCTTCTGATTGCATTCTTATCCTTCTGTCAAATTTGTTTTTATTTTTCCCCAGATTTCTCTAATAATAAATGTGTCTGTAGTGTGCTTATGGAATCTGTTTTCAAAAGGGTAATGGGAAATACTTGATCCAGAAGTTTTTCAGGATATTGATGGTATCTGGATGCAGTGATTTCACTTGCCACTTTGATCTCTTCATTGTCTCTCTTTATTTTTTTTTTTTATGTTAACTGGAGGCTTATTAAGCCTTTTTCTGCTGGGAGTTCTTATTCTTCCTTGACAGTTTTATAGTCAAAAGAACTTGTATGTTCTCATCAAGTAGGTGTACAATGTAGTATTTGTCATACTAATCTTTAGGTCTTCTAAGAGTCATTTACTGATGCCTCTTTTTTAATGTCTACCTGTTTTGTATGTGGCATTTCTAGTTTTTTAAAAGGTCTTGGTCAGCTTTTCTTTTATTTTCTGTTCTTCACCTTGTGTAATCCCTTTTTCCAGATCTCTTGTCAATGCCTTTTCTGACTGATCTCTAGGATTTCAAAACTTGCCACATTGCTGAGTTTTTACTTTGGTCTCTCAACACTTGGTGCTGTTTTACTTCACAGCCTGGGCATGCCTTGGTACTTTTGTCTCCCACTTACATGAATGTATTTCATTGCATGGTTGTACCTGCCTTTATAAATGACCACTTCAGCTGAGCAAAAAGACTGAGAGAAATAGTGAGCAAAAGTTTTAGTTAACTGTCTTTGCAGGAGGGAGAAGGGGTGTATATTTTTGTAACGATATCTACAATTAGTCCTGATGCTGCTTGGCTTTGAAAAACCTACTTAAAAAACCCTTTAAGCCCATATGTAGACCTTGACATAATGAGAAAGCCATCTATATAAAGTACTTAAATTGTTTAGTAAGTTTCTGTGGCCTGTGTTTAATATCTGTAGATTTGTCTCATGTCTTGTTATATGCTACAGTATTATCTAAGAAGATCTCTCTTGCTGCATTAAACTGGCTGTTGTTTTTGGAGCTGTGACTCTAATTTCTTGCTTCACAAACTGGTTTAGGGGAGGAGCTGGTTTAGCTTATGCCATGGAGCAATGGTAGCAGTAAGAAGAACATCTGGGAGAGGGGAAGACTTCACCAGAGATCGCTTCATAATAACCAATAAGGAAAATGCATATGAATGAGGAGAGGGGATGAAAGGAATTGTCACAGGGTGAGTTTCAAGGAGGCAGTTGCAAAATAATTAGGGATCTCTATGGAGATTCCACTGTGGAGGAATTCTAAGGAAAAAAACCAAACCACAGCACCATCTCTGGAAGCAGAAGAGAAGAAATCCCACTTGTAAGCAAATAAAATGCATTCAACTATACCTTTAGGATAAGTAATAGAGCTGCTAACAAATGAGTCTGGAGACCATTGGTGCCAGCAAAGTTCAGGGCTGCAGTAAGTTGTAATGGGATGCAAACATAGTGTGGGAGTTCAGACATTCTTCCCCCAGGGGGTATTATATGGCTACTGCTCCTAGCTGGCAGTTTTACGGCTCTACTTGGGCAATCAGCCTGCTTCTGTGAATCAGAAGACCTTGGGTGTTTTTTGTAGTTCTTGTACTTGATCTAGAGGATAAAGTAAAGAATCCTGTCAGGTTTAGTTCTTACAGGTCTCACCAGGAGCCCTATCTTAGAGTGAGCCTATTCTTTATGAGAGAAAAAGAAAATAACAACTTAGGACCTAGTATAGGAAATAAGACCCTCTTTGCAAACCCATACCCTTACTGTTGTACAAAAGGAATTCAGTGTCATGAAGCTGTTACATGGTGGATCTGACGTTGAAGTTCTCTAAGTATGTCACTGAACATGCTTTGCTTTGAGCAAACAAATTGTTTGCTTAACTGAAAAATGTTTGATTCTAATCTGGAGATGAGGGTACATGTTAGCCATCTGAGAAAGTGAGGCTCAAGGCCTTCTTCCAAAGTGGCCTAAGTTTCCAAAGTGGTGTAAGTTTCAAAATAGAACTTTAAAAAAGCCCCTCTTTTCTTACCATAGTGATTCTGTTACTGATTTAGAGGTGCAGCAATTTTTAGCAGTACATTTTTTTTCTTAAATTATTATAAAATTGAATATCTTCAGGTATTGATTTTGCATCCTGTAGTTCTCAAGAGAATTCATGTATAAA
The DNA here is from genome assembly GCA_017639245.1 of Myiopsitta monachus. NCBI lineage: Eukaryota > Metazoa > Chordata > Aves > Psittaciformes > Psittacidae > Myiopsitta > Myiopsitta monachus. Next base: position 97,910,120 of record CM029917.1, on the reverse strand, counting down.
TTCTGTTACGAAGGTGAAGACTTGCCCTGAGGTGCCTGAAAATCATTCTCTTAAACAGCCACTACAGATAAGATCCACAAGGGCAAAGGTAAGGAATGTGTTCGTCTGGTCACATATTTATTTTAGACTGTTGAGGTAACCTGTGGTTTCCTGAGGATAGCACAAAGCCCAGAGCTTTCATATGTTGCAGTTATCTGCAGAACAATAACCTTTGTCTTTCCGTATTTTGAATTGACCGTATCCCCTTCATGTTGGAATTCTACTACACCAGAAGCAAATGGACAATGCCTTTTGTTTTCTCTTTTAGAAATGTGGTATTTGCGATGTCCCCTTTCTTGCAGCTAATCTGTACTAGGCTCAATGCTTCAGGTACTTGGCTAATGTTCAGAATATTGAAATGCAGGAGGAAGATGGAAGGCACCAGTGGGCACTGTGGTTTCCAGATAGCTATAATATTTTTTTCATTGATCAGGTTTTGGTTAGTTTTGATCAGTTACATGAAAAACAACATACTACTAACCCACATTTTTAGTTATTTTAATTTTCTAAAAAGCATTATTAAGGCAGGAAGATGTACGAGTGAGTAAAGCAGATGAGAATTATGGTGTTTTTTTCTTTTTTGTGATACCTAGAAAGAAATCTCTGCTAAATTAGTTTAGTTTATTTAACATTTTTCAATGTATAGTAATTCCTTGAGAGAGATGACGTGTTTGGACCTGGTGATCTTAAAGGTCTTTTCCAACCTAGTTGATTTTATGGCTCTATGGAAGATAACCTACTTATAACCTTGACCAAATTGTGGTTAGTTCACTTCTTTCCTTAAAATACTGTGCAGTTCTGCTGTGCACTGAAACAGTTTCTTTGCTTTGCAGAGGGTTAGGATTTATGTAGTTCTCTTCCATGGTTGGTGATCCACTGAGATTTTGGAGACTTGTAATAGATATGTCAGGCCTGCATGAATGAGAATGTCTGGAGGTTGAACATACCAGAAGGAACAAAAGCAGCAGCAGGGCTATAAGAATGGCATGCATTTGAAGTCACTTAGATTAGCAGGTCATCAAAAATCCTAATGTGTCTACGTGCAGGTGGTCAGGAGGCAAAGAACCTGAGCAAATGGGCTAATCCTAATGACTTTTGGGTGCTGGACAAGATGGGCAGACTGATTATTGACAGTTCCTAAAAGGCACAGAAAGGCCTGGCCAAAACCGGCGCACAGTTGCCAACCTCAGAGGAGCCCAACATGGTAAGAACTCGAAGGCTGGTGTCCCTTTTTCTCTGTTGTCACAATCAGTCTTATACAGATCTCCTGGATTCAGGAGTCTGGCACCTGAATTTGGACGGACTACTTGGACATGCATATCTAGGTACTTGTGAGTATGTGGATGTGAGGATGTGAGTGAATGAAATTAGTTTTGTTTTAAAATGAAATCAGCTTCCCTTCTTACACAGCCTGGGTTTATGGTTTCCTGTTTTGCTGCTGCAGTGATGCTTACATAGGAAAAAACAGCAGAGTATGGATGGGTGGATGTAGCCAAGTGTCCTTTAAAGAGGGAAAAGTGGAGAGCAAGAACTAGATGCAAAGATTTTTAGCAATGTATCTAAGATCATTTTGGAAGACATAAAATACCAGTCCAGAGTTTAAGATTATGTTTATTTTTCTATGGTACCTATTAATCTTGATGTTTAAACTTAAAAAACTTAAAAGCAAATTGCTGTGGGCCAAATTCCATCTTTGATTATCCCTGTAAAAGATCACTGGAGGCTGCTGGACAAAATTAAAAGCAGAATTTTTTGTTACATTCCTACTATGTTTATGGGAACAGTTAGAACAGACCTACTTGTTGGTCTGGTTTCTCAGCAGAACTTATGATAGAGATTGGACATACTGTGCTCATGCATGTTCAGTGATATGACTTACAATTCATGGATAAAAATAGTTCCTTGTACTCGGTATCAATGTCCAGACTACAGTAACAAAAATGTATGAAGCACGCAGCTCTGTCGGTTTATATGAATTTAAAAAGACACTGTTGTTACTAAAATGCTGCCTTGTAGTTACTTGTAGTAACATATGAACAAGGTTTTCATTTTCCCAACTACGCATTTCACTTCTACCAGTGTTCTGAGTTGAAACTCTTTGCTTAGTAGGTAAGTCTCAGGGTTGATCTGTGCCTTCTGATAAAAGCAGCCACTGGTCTGAAGTCAGAAGTGACTCTGTGACTGGGCTTTCACTTTTCAATTACTTCCTACCCAGATGACCTACACATTTTGAGTATTATTTCAACTACAGGAATATCTACAATATTTGATATGCTGTGCTCCCAAATAAGACAACATGGTTTGTACGTGGGAGGTTCACATTGGAGGACTTCTGCTGGTGATCCATAAATATGTGGCTAATTACAATGTGTTTTAGTTCTCTCCCTTTTCCTAGTTATTAAACTTCAAAATACTTTCAAAAATAGAATGAATTTCTTTTTTTTGATGTGAAGAATCGCTGTAGCTAGCAGGAGTATTGAAATGATCACATGCCAAATAACAGATGTGAGATCCTCTTACAAAGATGCAATCTGTATTTTGGAGAAGTTTTGAAGTTACTGAAGGTTGAGAGAAAGTGGGATCTGACTGGCTTGTTCAGGAAGAGTGGCACTGAAGAGTTGGCTTCAGTTGGTTTTCAGGCAGTCAATAGACAGAGATGGCCAAAGGGTAAGGGATTTTAAACAAATTGCAGCTGGAGGAGAGTGAAGAGGTACTCTGTCCCCTCTTCCCTGTCTCCCTAGTATATTTTGTCTTTCTAGATTACTGGTAATTCCTTGGCCTGAAGCTTGATGGCTCAGTACTGAGTGAAGGCACAACCTAATCTGTCATGGTTCTGGTATATTGACATTTTACTGGCACGACCTCAGCTCTAGCCAAAGTTCTGTGCCACCCTGTCCTTACCCCAGCAAAGCCGATCCAGGGTCAGATTCTAAAGTCCTGGGTGAAGGAGATCTTCCAACAAGGGGAGAGTGCTTCCCTCCTCTTTTCTCCTCCCTCCTAGCTTAATACTACAGCAACAAAAATAAAGCTTAGAAGATGTCAGTAAATGTCCTCATCCGATTCACTTCATAACATTAGCATCAGCAGAATTCCACAAGTCTTTACAGTCAGGAAAAGTCTTAGAGGAGTAGTAAAGAAATACAAGATAACTTATTAAAGTGCTTTAACAAAAGCATCAGTTACATATTTTGTAGAACAAAATCCATCAAGAACTCTGATTGTAAAAGTTATCACGTACCCAAATGAAGCTGTGCCAAAGTCCCTGTAGGCATGTTGGAACTGTGTTGTCTCAAGGCACAACTTCAAAACAGGTGTATCCCTGCTGATTGTAATTTAGAGAGAGATGGGGGAAGGTTCTGAACAACAGTAGGTGAAATTTATACTTTCCACTTTCCCACAATGTTTACTGACTTTTTCTGTGTTACAACTAGACACTTTTATATTTAAGGTTCTGTAATAGACCCAAACTTCCCCTTTAGGTTTTATGTTTGCATTAGAGATTATATCTAACTTTTATTCCATAATATCCCTCAGACATGCTAACTTGCATGTACTCATGACAATAGCACGCACTTAGTTATTGGTGTGTTTGATTTGTAATCTGAGTTGAACTTGACTTCCTAGAGTGGGATTGTCCAATCTGTAGTGAGACACTTCCAGTAAAGTGCCAGCAGGTTAATTCAGTTTGCTGTGGCTGCATCCCCTTCACGCTATGCAAAGTATATGCAAGGAGTATTTTATTTAGGAAGAATAGTTCTCAGTGCAGTCATCCGGCTGGAAGTGGCACTGCTTGCTCGCTAGGTCATACTCTGTTCCAAGTTGTGCAAGGTGAAGTCTATTTTAAATTAACATCTTGTATCCTTCAGTCAGCATTTCTCTTGTCTACCTATTGTTCACCATACGTGGTGTGGTCTTAAACTCTGGTTCATGGGTGGAACTTGGCTGTAGCTGCTGTCCTCCGCACTGCAGTTCCAAAGTTATGTTGTCAGCAGCCTGAACGCACAAGGGAGCTCTTGTATCCTCAGATTATTCCAGAGTGTAATATTTTGATCATGTGAGAAGCTGCAGGGTGCTCTTAGTGATTGAAGTAGACCACTTCGCATGCGTCTGTAAATGCTTCTAACAGGAGCCTGTTACTTTTAGGCTGCAGTCTTTCCACAGCTTGAGGCTGGATGCTTACTTCTCTTTCTGTACTTCTTGTGCCTTGGGCAGAGAGCCGAAGTTTGCCTTCAAGTGTTGATATTTTAATACGAGTCACTGAGTTGACATCAGAGAAAGGTTTAAATGTGGAAACTAAACTTGCCTCCCTTCCCACAGGGTTTCAAGGAGAACATTCACATTCAGACTGAATCAGCTTGACTTTTACACCATTAGCACTGCATAGGGTGCTCTGTAATGTCCAGACTCATGCCCAGATTTGTGTATTACCAGTTACAACAATGTTTTTGTCTTACTTCTGGATATCATATGGTTTTGGACATTCTAAGATGCCTAAAGTACAGTACAAGAGCAACCTAACTTAATGGAGCTGTTCTGTGAATGTTGTGGGGTTTTTTTCATTTTTGATCTAGGTCTGGATTTATAGCATGTGTGTTTTGTCAGGTAATATCGTGACTTCATTTTCAAAACTAATATAGAGTTTAAAGCTTTAACAATCTTTAAAAGAGATGGGGGGCAATTTATAGCAAACTGCTGTGACTGTGAGAAATTAAATATGACTGGACTGAGGTGGGACTTGAACAAGACACTTCGAAGTGCTACACAGAACATTACTTTCTCTCAAGCATCAACTGATCCAGGTGTCTTTGCTCGCAAGAACTTTGCTGCTGCCTGTGCTTGAAGAGCAATAGTAAACATGCAGGAAAGACGACCTCTTTGCTTGAATTAGATTTACAAGAGGATACCAGACTTGGCAGTAAAATAAAGCTTCATCACGGTATTATGTCACTAAGGTGTCAGCACTGGGAAGTAAGATTGTTTCCTGAAGCTCCCTCTCTCAAGAGAGACTCCTGTTTTAAATTCAGTCCCTTTGCCAAATTCAGTTTTAGTTACTAGTGTTGTGTGTCAGCAATATCTGAAAATACCATCACTCTGTGACACACTGAATTTGGGAACTATTATCTGTTTTGCAAGATGAGAAATAACATGAGGCAGGATATGCATCATGCCATGATTATCTGCCTTGTATTTTATCCTTCAAAATGCTGCTCTAATATAACGGACTTCTACAGCAAAAGTCTGCTTCTCAAGACAGCTCTTAATAAGAGGTGGGGATTTGCCTTCCCCAAGGGCCTGAGATTTGCCCACAGAGAAAGCAGCAGTGATGGAAATCCTGTACTGGTTTCTGCAATAAGGGCACTGGGTTGCTGTTTTCTGGTCTACTTTTTGTACACTGCTTCCACTGTCTATCATTATATTGTGTAATACTAATGCAGACTTCATAGTTATTTACAGTAATATTCCTAAATACTGCACATAGTTACTGTTAACATTTTAGTTCAAGGCCTGTAATGTTTTTGTGATTTGATTTAGGGAAGGAAGACCTTTCATTCATTTAAAATCTCAGTGGTACTCCTACATATCTAGAAGCCCTCCGAAAACGTGCTGCTGACGCAAGGTTCTGTAGCTCCATAGTAGTTGGAGGTCTGTTCTGAGATGTGAGGGAATGTATTATTAGTCATAGGTATTTTCAGGTAGTCCTGAAAAATTTCAGGCTCTGGTTTTGGAAAAACGTTCACAGTGTTGCAGACAGCTCTGTGAGCTGCACAGGCGACAGGCACTTTTTACACTAGTTCAGTAGAAAATGGAGAAAGTGTCATATGGCAAAAATAACTAAACAGTAATTTTGTAAGCGAATAAGTTCTTCAGTTAAAGTTAACTTTTGGTTACAGGTAAACCAGTTCTGATTTATTTTCTGCATACTCCATACTCATGTTGTCCAATTTTAATCCATGGAATCATAAGGATATGCTTATATAGCTGTACCCTTGATTAAACTCTTAATTCTTAATTTTAAACACTTATAGTTCTATAATAGATGATTTTGAAGTAGGGAGACTGAATTTGTGTTTTCACAAACTTCCTAAAGGATCAGAATTGTTCATTATTTTAAGTGCAATTATTTTCAGGATCCTGGTTTTTAAATGGAATGGGAAGTATTTCATGGTGCCAGTTGGTCTCAGCGGGGGTGGGGGCAGAAGTCTTTTTCATTCTAGTAGGCTTTCCAAGTGTTATTTTAAAGCATTTTTTACAGAGTTGAGAAATTCTCTAAAAATAGTTTTGTTTTGTCAAAGCAGGAAATAATTTGGAAGCATTGAGGAGAATAGATAAGTGAGAACATCCATGAGAAATGAAAGTGAGTGCAAAGTCTCTCCTCCTACGCAGATGTTATCTGCTGTATGGTGAAAGAGTTTTTGTTCCAAGAGAGTTTTTGTTCCAAGAGTTGCCATCCTCCCCATGTCTTTCTTTTCTCATTGCAGTAACTGATTATAAGATAGCTTTTAGACATTGACTAAAGTAAATATGCAAGGGAGGCGCTATTTCTGTTACACATTGCTGGAAGTTGCTTCACTGTTTGGATGGAATTTACCTAACATTTGCTCAATAATGTAAACAGTTGGTCAAATATTCATAGTTTCAAATAACTGAAAATAATTAATCTAATAGAAGAAAAATGTCTTACTGGAAGTTGATTCTTTCCCAAAGCTTGCAGCAAGGAATGTTACAGATCCCTGAAACACAGTACTTGGGGTATATGATCTTCACTGCACTCTGCATTACTTGTGCTGCAGAGGACTCAGGAGAATGAAATTACTTTAATGAAGTCTTATTTCTTTGTGTTTCCACTGCTTTGTGCAGATAACAAGCTGTTTAGTTTCAAAAAGAGCAGTAAATGCATGTTTCTGGAGTTGTCATGATTTCATAAAATGTAAAAGACAGGCCATCACAAAGTCAAGATAGATAGAAAAGCTGTTTTTCTAATCAGGAAAATTCTGTTTGACTTGATATTAAGACAGGGAAGAGAAAAGAAAAAGCCCATATGTGTATATCAGATGTGTGCCACATGTTTTCACTTTTATTAAAAACCTAGACCCAGCTTTGTCACTTGGGAAAAAAAGAAGGGCAAAACAAGAAAGCAATTTCAGTACTTTCCTCTAGCTAACAAAATATTTACCTGCCTTGTCTGTATGTTACTAAACATATGCCAGACAAAGCAGTGGACACAAGGCACAGTACATGACATGTCGTGTTTTCTGCATATCCCCATAATATTTAACGGATGGAGTGATTTGGGTTTTTTTGAACAGGAGCTTTCTGAGTTCTCTTGACGGAAGGAAAATATTTGGTAGATACTGGCTGAGAGGTTGTTTCTACTCGCGTGGGTGGACTACAAGGAGTTCCACAGTTGGGAGTGGATAAAGAATCCAAAATGGTCAGTCATCAGTAATTTGGGCAGAGCATGGAGAGTGGAAAGTGCGTGAGGAAACGGGAGAGACATAGGTGGAGACAGCACTGGGCAAAGCTGGTGACATGAGACCCTGTGCCTTGAAAATGGGAGCCTGTGAAGACCAGGGCAGCCCCAACTTGACAGAATCAGAAGGCCATTTTGTATCAGAGCTATTTGGTTCCAGTATGGGTTATATCTAGAGAGCTATTTCTTTTTCTGTTTTATTTCCACACATAAAAATGACAATTAAAAAGAAAAAGGAAGGAAAGAAAAAGGAAAAGGAAAGGAAGAAAATTTTCTTTAGCAGACTTCCATCAAGCAGGAGGTCCAGACACATTGCTGTTCTTATCAATGTTGATACAATATTGTCAGCAATACTGCAGAATTTATTTATCTAGTGGAATGTGTCAGACCTTACTGAAGTACACCATTTGCTATACAGGAGTGGTAGGTGTATTAAAGGAGTATAAAGTTGCCCTGCATCTAAAAATAGAAGTTTCTGGCAGAAAGCAAATGGAAATGTGCGTCATGCATTTTCATTTGAAGGAAATTAACTGTAAATCAGATCTGGACATAAGAAAGGATTTGTCTTAAAACTCACACAGTGTTTCTATTTGAAGGAGTGTATCTGTAAATCATGTCTGGACATAATGAAAGGTTTATTTTCAGAGTGTTGTAAGCAAATGCTGATAATAGTAATGCAATGCCAAATATGTAATGCCTCTTTTAAAAATCTAACTGAAGCTTCTTGCCTATCTGAAAAAATGTGAATTAAAATAGAGCACATCTTTTTGGTGTCTCGCAGTACCTGCCCAGTACTGTTCCTGAATGCTCACAAGGGTGTTGTTAGCTTAGTTCTGGGTAACTCGAAAAGGTTCACACAAGCAGGTGGGGCTGTGCTGCATCACTTGGTTAAAAAAGAAAATCGAGACGGTTGTCATTGTTGTGGTATATACAGTGACTTAGCATAGTCTTGCTTTGTGCCAATCCATTAAACACCTAACAGCCAAGTTAAATGCCAAAATTCCTTTGAAAATCTGACCCGATGCATTTGAATCCATAAACAAGACACAGCATAGTAGTGGAAATGTTGGCATTTATAAAAATAAGCCACTGGTTGGTGAAAGCCACACAGCTCCGTTTTGGTAGCATATGTGAGGGTAGCTACTGTGCAGTGATAGTGGAGGCAGCCTGCTGACACCATGTAATAAGGGCATGCTCAAGACCAGTCTTTGTGAAATACCTAGTGTGCTGTAAATCCACACCCTACCATACCTCACAGCAATTCATTTGAGTAGTTGTGTCTTCATATCTTTCTATCAAGTAGAATTATTTTTGGTCAGAGGACAACCTGAACCTTCGTTTTGATATAATTCTAATGAGCATGTGCAGAAAAAATGCTCAAGTTTTGTTAGATGATGTAAATCTACACTGGTTCTAGTTATTCCTGCGTTCACCAGGACTAACTGGATGTTTCGTGAGTCTGTGAGAAGTTCTGCACACCAGGCAGGTGCCTCTGAAAACTTCAGCTTTGATCAGGACAGCTTTCCTGAGAGTGCAACCTTTGCATCATTTCTTTTCAGCTGAAGACCATACTTGTGACTTAATACTTCTGATGAAACCTGTACTTTCCTGTGTCTGACTATTTGTAATGTAATGCTGAAGGAATATTATCATGCCTTCTTGGCTGGTCCTTCAGCTGTTAGGCCCAGGTGGGAATAGATGGGTACGGTTCAGAGTGTGGGAGCCCAAGTGGAGAAAAAAAGATGGAAGCATTATTCTCATTGAGCAGACAAAGCTGTTTAAAAAGCAACCCTGAGATCTGTTATTTTATATGAAGTGGGGAGGGCAAAAGAGGAATTATATTGTGAAGTTTGATTTCAGAAACCCTCTGTAGGTTTAGTGGGGAGACTAGGATCTGGGGGAGCATCTGGCTGGACTGAATAGAGGCCTTAAGAAGTCAGCTCTGCCAATTTCTTTTATTATACAGGTATTTTGGCTACACAGAGTTGCTTTTTCTTTTTCCCCTGTGCTTGTCTAGGCTACACTGGTTCACTCTACCTGCAGTGTGTGTATTTACTACACTAAGTTCAAAGTGATCTCTTTGTAGTAATTGCTTAACAGTCAGTTTCTAAGAATATTCCACCTATTCAAATTGTTTGCTATAAGAAGAACAGAGAGCAAATGCAGAAAGCGAGAGTACAGATTAGGTGGATTTGGTTTTAAATTAAATGAGTGGAAAATATGTGCAGGATTCATTGTTCTCTAAAAGCTGCTATTGAATACCTGTTTGCATTCATCTTAAGCATTTATTTCTGGGAGCCTTCGAGCAATGTTTTTCTTTATATTAGATGTGCGCTTTCAAATGCCAGTGCCTTCTGCCTAATGACCTGCCAGAGGCCTCCTTACCCTTTCTCTGTTGCCCTAATCCTGACGTTTGGGAATCTTCCGATACAAAGGTGTGTAGGTCAGCCAGTGTCAGTAATCTTGTCCCATGCTTCGTCCATTTGGAGTTTATCCTAGAAGTGCTTTGGGGAAGTGTACCTTGCTTGCTACTAATTTCATTTGGCCTGTTTAAATCTGTACTATCTTCATTTGTGCAGTCTGAAATGCTGCGGCTGTGTTATTGGCACTTCAGAAATACAGGCTTAATCTTCCTTCTGAGTTTGTCCTAAAACGACTCTTTAATACAGAAACATATGTTGGTCAGTTGTAGTTTTGATACATCTGTAATGTTCTGAAAGGCAATATTTATAAGCAGTAATTAATATATTTTATCAGACCAACAGATATAGCTGGAAAAAGCAGAGTTGCTTTAAGGAAGAGAAGTGCTTCTTCAGTCTCTGAAAGTTTGTTACACCAACTGGTTGGCTGAAAAAAGCCCAAAATACAACTTCTCTCTAAAAACCTGTTTGGCTTGCCTTTTGAAAAAGTATAACCTTCTATTCCAATCAGACAATTGCTCCAACTGAAAGTGGGGTTTGTCTGCATTAACCCCATCAAGAGGGGAGAATAGTTTTACCTATGCATGCATTCAGATGAAATGGCAGCATTGTTGTGCACATTTCTTAGCAGCACGTTCCCTAATTTTTTGTCTGATTCAGTTGTTTGGCCACTGTTTCAAGATGCTTTTCAGAAGATGCACGAAAGAACTTGAAAAAAAGCAGTGTACTATGTGCTAGCGCAGATAAACAACAGTTGGTGAGCTGTGAGAGCCCAGAGATGAGAACAGAGACTCCTCCTTTCTTTTGTCAGTTCCAGAGGGCTTTGCATAGTAAACCATAACACAGGGTCTGCTTTTTTTTTTCAGAGCAATTTCTATGTTTCCATAGTCTGTCTGAGCAGTGCTACCTTGGAGATAAGCACTAGTCAGGTGCAAAGAGACAAGCCAGATTTCCTGTTGCGGAAATCCAGCTGTGCTGCAGCTTGCTTTCTTTTCATGTAATTCATCTTCTGTTGCCACTGTAGCTGGAAGAATAAGAGAAGAAAGATTGGAAAAATAATGCTGGACACATTCTACCATCTTGTCCTGCCAGGGTTAATGGATAGCATGTGCTGAAAGATACTGTGGACCAAAGCAAATGGGAAATTAGTAGTTAAATGTTGGTTAGACAGCTGACCCATTACTCGGTACAAGACTATCACTGAATTTTGGATTTAATATGTAAACTCATCCAGTATAAATTTCTGACTGTGATGAAATGCGGGATGGATTAATGATTCCCTCTGGTAGAAATTCCTAAATTAAAAACATGAGCAGCCTTTCCATAACCAGGAAATGAAGGCTAATAGCCTTCATAGTGTTTCAAGAGGAAGGATTTGATTGCCCATCATTCTAATGGCTTTAACTCTTTAATTTTTAAATCTCTCTTGATTGCTTTCTAAACTTCTTAGGTTACCGTATTTATTCATTTAGTCATCTTGTATATAAACATATTTCAAACTAAGGTGATTAAAGCTTTTTCTTCCTTCCCTGATAGAAACAATAGGAGACCTCAGCCTCATTGTAAGGCTTGTTTTGAAAGCATCTAATCATTATAGAATGAATGGGGGATTTGTATTGCTTATTTATGATGCCTCATCTGGATTTGCCCTTACCTGTGAAGCTTCATTTGGACCTAAATTAATTAGATTACTCTAATTAAAGGAAGGCCTTTGATTTGAGAGCAGGAAAGCTTGTTTGCATGGAGACTACACCCTCTTCTTTATCTGGCAGAACCTTGAATGCAAGCAGCATGTAATAATTAGGTGTGTCAAGTTATAAGTTGATTCATCTTAAAGTAATCCCAGAGGAAGAGGTGGAGGACGACTGTTCTCCAGAGAAGGCTGAAGACAGTAAGGTGCATAATCTTTCTCGAGTGAGTATCCTCGGTTTGAGACTTCCTTAGGATGTGTAACTGCAAATGTTGCTCTTGAGCTCTGCAACATTCCTGCAGTGCAGACGTGAATGCGGCAAATGCTGCTAAAGTAGAAGGTAGGAGAGTGAGCAGAAGCACGGCATTAGCATGAAAGTCATGTAGATGTGTTGGGGAGGTAGACCAAAATTAGTTCATTTTATAGAAGTTAAACCTAAAATCCTTAGTATGCCAGTCAGCACAAGACTTGAGTCCCTTTGCCTGTTTTGTATAGTTTACTGTGTGTGTTTCAGCAATCTTGTACGCTCAGTCCCTCCTGTAACCAACAAAATAATCAGTGTCCTTTTGAATATGGAGCCCGAAACACCACAGTCTTTATGAATCACCCTATAGGGATGATTTTCCAGAGTCACTAAGCACTGTTGATCTAGTGTTGAATTCGCAATTGATGCTAACAATGTTCTTTAGCACTGAATTTTGTAATCCATCCACATGTAGGTGCAAGTGCATCCTGAAGAGAAGTTGCTATTAGTTATAAATCAGTCACAAAATACAAAGTCATGTCCTTGGTTCCCTAGATGCTGTAATAGCTTCTAGAAGTGGCTAACCTTTCTTAGGATGTTTTTAACAACTTTCTGGTCGATGTCAGACAGCCCAAGCACAAAACTTTGCTCAGATTCCTGTTTCTGGGCTAGTGCTCCATGATCATCTTCTTACACCTGATTTGATTTCAACAGTTCTGGAACCAGAGTATGAGTAAGGGCTTCAAGTGTGTAGGAGGGATGGTAGCGAAGTCCTACTTACAGTATAGAAGATCTTTGTTTCTGAAGAAGAGGGTATGGCAAAACAGAAGGAGAATGAACAAATGAGAGTTTTGGGTCACATTCTGAAGGAACTTGACTGTAGTGAGGGATGTCGCAGGAAGAAAACAGAATTAGAATTAAGAATTAAGAATTTTCTAGTACTAACTTCTATTTATTTTATTTGATGTTACAAGAATCTGTTGCTGGAAGTACACATTCTAACCCAGCAGTTTCCCTTGAAGGAAAATAATTTTTGATTTGTTTCTTATGACAACTTTCACAATATTGCTGTAATATAATAAATAAATAAATCTTGAAAACTTGACCACTGGGAGAGGATAGTTAAACATGGAAAAATTCACAGATAGTTTTACTGATGTTTTGAATCTGTAACTGCTGTGAGATGAACAAATGGTGTAGGATGAAGCCATGTATCTAAGATATCAGTGTTTTTGCCATTAAATGGGACAATCAGGCCCCAGAACAGAGGCTAAGTAAGTTCAATAATATCTTCTAGATGAGGTCAGGGTTCAGTCTTCAGATAATTCAGTGTGATGATAAGGTGTAGGCATTACTTAACAGTCATAAAGTAGAGATAGGGTGTCACCTAGGAAGTTTCTTCCTGCTCACAAAGCAAAACCAGCAAAGTGTTTATCTTATTTTTAAGATGTTAACCCCAAACACAGTAAAGGAACACTGAAAACTAATGTAGAATTGATTGTCAAGAAGCGTTATCAATATTAAGGCCACTGAAGGTGCTAAATGAAAATCATGATTGTAATGCTAATTGTGAAAGTGATGGAGGGAATGGAAGCTGGGACTCAACCTTCCCTCCTCCTCTAACTTACCTTTACAAAATTTCAGAGCTTGGCCCACACCTGGCTGACACATGCGTGCTGTAAAACTTGTGTTCCTGGCTCCAGCTAGTGGGATATGTCTGGGAACTCTTGGGCAAGGGAGGCAAAACCATCTCACTAAGGTAGCCGGCTAAATATCAGCTGGGTTGTGTTCTACACTTGTGATACTTCTGTTTTCAGGCTCCTCACCTGAAATCTTCCTAAATAAGCCTTTTTTTTTGTTTTGTCTGTAGGATCACTTGGCACTGTTGGGGACTAGGACCCTCAGGGTGACACCAACAGACTTGGAGGGTGCAGATCTGGGGAGAGAAGGGAAAAAAGGAGAAAAAAAAGGATGTATTCATACCCCGCTGTGAGAAGGTCATGGTCAGTGAGCGTGGGGAATGCAAGATCTGAAGTGGTTTTAGATCATAGCGCAAAGGACAGCACTGAGGTAGACCAAAACTGAATGTCTCTCCTGCAGGGAACAGATAAGAGAGTGATTCGCGTTGCTCTCGGGGAAACATTAAACCACCACCTGAGGGGCTTTGCACAAGGAAAGGCATTCTAAATATTGGGATAGGTAGGTGAGGTACAGGAAAGTCCATGAGGATAAGTTAGGAAATGCAACTTGCGATTTTAAAGGGCATCCTCAAATAATATATGCCTTCTTTGAGGGGAATGCATGATCCTCATCTGATTTTGGCATAAACCTATCAGTTCAGGTTAGTGAGTAAATACTTTTTCATGGTTGCTTTAAGTTCAGTTTGGTTTTGTCCATCCTGAAAGATAATAATCTGGATGTGCAGCTATCAATTGTCTTTGCAAAGAAAACTTACACATGTGTATGTTAGCATATGCATAGCAAAAAGAACTCGGTTCACATCCAAAAAAATAAATCACTTTGTCAACACAGTTGCTATTTACCTGCCAGATGTAAGTCATATATCCCAAGGATATCAGGACAATTGGGTGCTCAAAATGTGTGGTCTTAAAAAAGGCTTGCGTTTCCCTCCTCCTGCCCCCCAAATGCAAGTGAAATGGTTTCCTCTCTGCGTGAAAGAGTTTTCTGCAATACACGCTTTCTGAAGCACAAATAAGAGTTACTGAAAGATAGATCTACAGTTGGTTAATGTATTCAGACGGGTCAGTCTTCACTGCTGGTGTAAATTGATCTGAGAATAGGTTATCACCAAGGCTGTAGCCCCATCCTCCTCTCGCTGCATTGCTGTATGTTATTTCCCAGTAGATAGGTACTGATCACTGCTAGTGGCCAGACCAGAAAGGCAATCAACAAATTCATTGACCTAATCTCTAATTGTCCATTTTTGGATGATCTCTTCTGAGCCAAACTTCATCTTTGTTGATAAACAGTGATTTAGAGGTGCTTTCCTACTCTGGTAGCAGTATTCACTAATGAAATTAATAAACAGATTTGATTAACGATACTTTTCTGTAATTCTAATATTTTTCTAAGATTAAAATAATGAGAAAAATGTTTGTTGCAGAAGTCAATCTCTCTGGCATTACCACTCATGACCAACCAACTCCCAAAATACACTTAATGAGTTATACAGCTTCTTTAGCAAGGCTAGATGTATCATTAGATAATGTTGATGGCTCTTGTTTACAACTTTTTTTAAGTTCTTGTTGCTACAAGAAGTGTTAGTATAATAAGCAGTATTACACTTAGGTTAACAACCACCACTTGAACCCAAAGATCAGAAAGGGTTGTACGAAAAAACTCTTAAGTTTCTTGTAACAGATCAGTAGCTGCTTCTGGGCTAGGTGGTGGTTAATAACATGATATGAACTCTTCATTCCTGCAGGCACTCCCATCCACAGCAAATGTGCTACTGTTTAAAACAGAAAGTAGCGCTGCAGCTTGGATACAGGGAAAGGCTGGAAAGGCTCCGAAGTGCTGGATTGCATCTGAGGGCTTGGAGGAAAGTGTATACGAGGTGGCACAGACTTATTTGCTCCTTCTTGTCTCTTTCCCCAGGCTAGTCATGTCTCTCCCTTGATCCCTGTTCATTGTGTGCCCTCATTGCTTTTTCATCGCATCTTCTCTCTTTGGGTATCTTCTAGAGTCTCCTTCTCCAGCCAGTCTCAGATGTCCCTCTGAGCTCACTATGGAAATGGTTACCCAAGTTCTGTGAGCTTCCTACCTGAAAACCTCTCCCGCTCCCTGGACACCACTCTCCTTTTGCGGGTGTCCTTGGCCTGTCCCCTATCAGTGCTTCAATATCTCTTTCCCATTTTACTTGTTTAGCTGGTTCTTTATTACATTCGAACTGCCCTTTTCCCCAGTATTTTCCTCCCTCTCAAGCATAATCTCTTTCTCCAATGTTCCCCTCCATTCAAAGCTGTCCTGTTTCCTGGCTCTGTCTCACACTCTTTGCCAGCTTTACCAGTACTCCTCAGATCTGTCTCCCTTCTTGCTCATCCTAGACAATTCATTATTTTCTAAACCCTAATCTCCTTATCTAGCCAACCCTGATGACCAGCTCTGATTGCATTTCCTCACTATTAGATAATTAATTCTTGTCAGACTCTAATCTGTTTCCTCTCCCAGTCTGTTGATTCTGCACACCTTTGTTCAGGCAAAACGGCTCTCCTTGCCTGGTGGTGATGTGCAGTGTCACCGAGGCCACACAAGGCATTGGTTTTAAACATGACAGTGGAAAGGTTAATGGAGTTGTCAGTAGAGATTTTGACACCTGTTTCAAAACGGCAAAGATTTGTCCCGGAGCAGACATAGCTCTTTATTCACATGCTCATAACGCTCAAAGCACGGTGCGCTGCAGTTGTCTCTGTAGGTTACCTGTGAGTGCCCTTCTCAGGGAATTAACTGGAGACATACAAAGCCTGCAGCAAGTACTCAGAAGTAAAAATACAGCCATGTAAGCCTGCACATGTAAAATTTATGCTGCTTGTTGTTTACTTGTCTTTGCTATATAGCATTTCCCAAATAATATGCTGTCAGGTCATGTTTTTCCCCCCATTTTTTGGGAGTAATTGGACTCGATCCTCAGGGGTTCCTTCCAACTCGGGATATTCTATGATTCTACGAAATTAAAGTGTATCTTGTAAGACTGAACATGAATGAATTCAGCTCTGTGGTAGCTCTGATGTATATAAAGTTTTAGGGAAATCACATACAAAGTTCTCAAAACAGTGGAGAAGCTCTGTAATATGAGACACTATTTTTATTTGTGAATAAGTCTAGCTTAAAAAAAAGTATAATCTTAAGACCTTCTCTACCTCTGGCACTTCAGAGGCACGGAAACTGTAGCTATGATTTGCACTTGAGATTCTAGGAGGAATTTTGAAGGTGAAGAGAAAGAAACAGGGTCAAAGACCTGTAGGATGCTAATAGAAAGTAGAGCAGAGTGGCAGAGGACTCAGAAAGGCAAACACCTTTTATCAGAACTGTAAAAGAGTTAAAAGAAGTAGCAGAAGGCAGGCAGTGAAGCGAGAGGCAGGCAGCACCCTAAGCAGGCTCCAGGGCCAAAGGCAGGTGGGGGAGCAGCACCTAGGCTGAGGTCATCGCAAACTTTGGCTGGACAGGTTTCACAAAATTAAATGTTGCATTATACTCGACTGTCACCTCGCATGAGGTAGGTGTGGTCCAGCACCTTTTGTTTGGCGAGTATAGATATAACAAGCTTGAGAAATCCTGCTTCTGGAGCAGCCAGGCTTTCACAAGCCATGTGGGATCCTCTTTACAAACCCTTTGCCTGCTCACCCATCGCAGGGGTAAAAGGGCATGGTTGCTCCGCCGTGTGTGCTGGGGATTTGTTGGTCTCTCCCACTGCAGCATCTGGAGGTGCATGGTCCTTGGTTGGTGCTGTGCAGAGCAGCCGGGGTACCCGCCCCAGGCTGTGCTGGTAGGTGCAGAGCTGCAGCACCCATGGGTCTGCAGCCACTACCACCCTCCTGCACAGGGGCACAAGTGGAACCTTCTGCAACCTTTGTCTCTTCTGTGCATAACTTGGAGCTTGTTATTGCTAAACTCCTTTTCGTAAATACTTTCTGAAAAGAACAAGGAATAAAAAAGCAACTATAGTAACAAATCCAGATGCTTGGTTGTCATCTGTGGATTTACACAGTTGTCAGGTAGAGGGACTGCACTCTCTCTGGTAGGAATGATGTAGCCTTTTGGTGTATCTCTGGTGATATTATAACTGAGGGACGGTGAACAGAGCTGAGTATGAACATGATTTGTGTGATTTGGCTGTTTCCTCACTGGGAAATAAGCCTGTTGACCAACGGGCAGCATAGCTGGTGTCAGTCATCTCAGGTGATGCAGTTTCAAATGTAAATACATGATGGACTGAATTCAAATTTTACCAGCTATGGAAATGGTGTGTTATTACCGGTACTGATTTTCAGTCTGTTGCAGTAATCTTCAGCGTAAATACATAACAGGATTAATCAACTTGACCTGGGAAAGATCTGGTAGTAGGAGTGTGCAAGGTAAATAAAGGAGGAGAAACCACAGAACAAACCAAATAGACATATAAATTCTTCTTTAATTTTGGCCATGTTTTTTCTTCCACATGATGATGTAATTTGTATTTCTTATCTGTGAATGTCTATTTGCAAATTTAAACCCATTTAAATTTGTCTTCTAATTATAAATGTGGTGGGATGAATACAGGAAATGGAAAATGGATTTGTGATGGATTTGACCATAGCATTTGGTTCTGAAGTAACAAATGATCTTGGAAAAATCACTTGCTCTGCTCTGAAAATCCTTTCTTTAAACTGCTGGGTGAAGTTTTCAGGCTGGCAGGTTGGCAGACACAATTTTAAGTATGCTGAAGCCAGAACTTGAATAGTAGCAGACATTTAACTTCATTGCATCAAGAAAAGTATTCAAGACCCAAAGGATGGACTGATAATGGCTTGGGTTACAGTTCACATTTTTAACTGTGACAATCATTTACCCTGGAAACAGTTAATTCAGGGATGTATTGGCTTTCTCATCATCTGATCTCTTTAAACCAAGAGTAAATATTTTCTGTAATTCTTCAATCTAAATTTGCGTGTTTGGTGTAAAGTAATTACGACAAATTCAGAAACTGCAGTTGTGCAAACCAAACCGGTTAATAAATAATCATTCTCTCTTACATCTATTCAAAATTTTTTCTCATTTGTTGCTTTTATAGAACTCTACACTTTCTTGAAAGCATTTAAAGGATATAGTGCATGCTTTCAGGTACTGACACAAAATATCATCACGATGAAACAGCAAGGTATGGCAGCTGCAGTCTCTGGTGTGGAGGAGAGCAGATAGCAGTCTCCAACCTATTAATAAACCAATGCCAGCACCATTGCTTCTTTCTCTACAAGGGACAAATCACCTAAATATGCTTTGTTTGTTCTCCCTCACTGAGTTATTAGGGGAGTCTTTTCTCTTGTTTTTCTGGAGCAGGTCCAGGGTTGTAAATGGAAAACATATCCATTAGATTCTGATATTTATATTGAGAAAACTTTTCTCAAAAGGAGATGTAAATAAGCCTGCTGTAGTGAGAAAGATGCTGTTACTGTGGGGACACAAAAATGCAGCCCTTTCCTTGCTCATTTTCCCTGCAATGCATGTTATGCAAACCACTGCTTACTGGTTTGTACTCTCTCAACTTACTCAATTTGAAAATGAGACCTATTCTTTAGACCTCTCAAGCATGCAGTGCTACATTGGCCAGCATTGTGGATACCTGCGGTTCTGGGTGTTATGCAGCTTTAAAACTTGGTGTTCATTTTGGTATTGTTCCCTAAGTCATTTCGGGCAAGGGCTGTTTTATCCAGAGCCATCTCTCTGGATGTTGTTTCCTTTTTGGTTGCAAAGGAGAAAGCTTCAGCACTTTCCTGAGAAGTCAGCGGGTGGTGAGCCTGCTCTGCTGATGGAGAACACACCTCTTGGTCACTGGCCCAGGAATCAAGATAGTTGGGTCCTGTTATATGCCAGCTTGCTCCTGCACATGCCTGATCAAGGCACAATACTTGCAAACTTCGCAGGGGGTGTTATTCATGTACTCGGACTTACTCTTTCCATAGTCTTCCCAGACCTAGGTTGGGGTGCTGTATTGTCTGTTTGACTTTCCTTTCATTATAGGAATGTGACTCTGCTTATTTTGTTAACGTTCAGAGAAGTATGTTGTTGGTGCTAAAAATAGTAACAAATACTCATGAGTACAAAGCCAGAGGAAACAAAGAGAGAATCCGGGAACCCTGAAGTGAAGTCTTCAGGTTTGGCTGGTGTTCGCTTGGCCTTTTTGTCTGGATTTTTTAATTTATAATCCAATGAAACTTTGATGGGTGGGTTTGCAGCTAAGCTGGCTTTATCTGAAAGGCTAACACGCTTTTCGAACAAAACAATCTATTTTTTTACTGAGTCATAAAGCTGTCTTCTGTGATACTTCACAGGAACGAAGCAATGTTAAATGTTCAAGAGAGGCTTAGTGGACAGAATTCAACATTTCTAGAGGCTGGGAGAAACCTAGATTTCTCAGATTCTTTTTCTGTCTTTGTCTGTGGTTCGCTGCCACACCAGCTGGAGGCATTTGGTCATTCACATAATGCAAAACAGAAGAAAAGTAGAACTGATGTGAAAAATGTATTCTGGCAGACCTTTTTCATGTTCTTCTGTTCTGCGAAATGGGGAATCCTTTAACATCACTCTTCTACTTATTTTCACCTGTAGTTCAGCTCTATAGTGTTTTATTGGCTACAAGGCTATTAGCACTGAGGATAATATACAAAACCAAAACAGGTAGGTCTTAGCAAAACCATCCAAACCTGACTATTGTCAATGATGGAGAAAATTTATTATCTGAGTTTGGTGAAAAGCTGAACAAATGAATAGGGGGGCTATAGGCCCATAGAAAAGGAGAGGGATATTCTGCTGGGCTTTTGTGCTGAAGGGCAAGCAGATAAGTAGAACCTAGATGTTAGTATTTAAGACCACCAGTACCTCAAGGTTTAAGTCTTTTGTCAGCTAATTAAGAGCATCCTCTCTTTTGCTCTGGGAACTGCACAGCTACAAAGTGTGAGTCTGGAATCCTGCTGCCCATGTAACAGAGGTGTAGAGCTGTACTCCAGAGCCTGCAGTCCCATCCATGCCTCTCCTCCTACAAGCTTATCTGCTATTTTTATTCTTTTTTGAAAATTGAACTGGTTTTATTATGCTATATGTATGTTATTGTTATCATGCTGTTTTATTATATATTTTTAATTATACTCAGAGACATGAAGACTGTTGGCGATCAACCACATGACCACCTATGAGAATAAGTGACACTGAAGAAGTACTCTGAAACGTGGGATGTTGGGTTCCTCATCTGTGCCTGTAACTTGGCTGTTTTGACAAGAAGAGGAGAGTT
Organism: Myiopsitta monachus; assembly: GCA_017639245.1. Lineage (NCBI taxonomy): Eukaryota > Metazoa > Chordata > Aves > Psittaciformes > Psittacidae > Myiopsitta > Myiopsitta monachus. The sequence goes on along the minus strand of CM029917.1, from coordinate 97,889,252 downwards.
TACCACAGTAAAATGAAGACCTGGGTAATGTCAAAACCAGGCTCATTAAATATCTGTGGAATTTGGGCTTTAATTCAGAGGATAGATCTGCACCAGCCACTGGAACATGGCACAAAAAAGACTTGAAGTAGTGTCAACCCAAGCTCATCCATTCTTAAACAGTGCCTTTGTACAGAGCTGTGTTCTTGGATCCAAAATAAAGGTAGTTGCATTAGAGAAAAGCTGCACCCGATCACATATGACCTGTTAGTTCAGCCGCTGCTTAGCACTGATGTGGCAGCATCATTTAATCTCTCTGAATCCTGCTTCCTCAGAGGTGTCTGTGCTTTGTTTCAGCAGATCATGCAGACCAAAATATCATGCAGCAAACAAAAAGCCTGAGACACACTGATGTTCGACAAGATGTGCTCCTCTGCACTTTCACTGTAATCTCATGAAGCAGTTCTTCTTACGGTCTTACTTGCTTTAGGTATAAGACTAGTTCTGCGGAAGTCGAGGAGTCCATTTTTCTGAGAATGGAAGCATCAAATTTATCCCTTGGGTTTTTGTTTTTCTTTTTTCTTCTTTGGCTTGCAATCAGAGTGCTGGCTTGTGTTCTCATACCTTGCATGCTGTTTGTCACCAGAGGCAAGGCTGAGGTTTCAGTAGCATGCACAATCAAGAGTTGAGCAACAGGGAATCTTTCCTTTGTCATGCTTTGCATGCCATTAGGTTTGGGGCACTGTTACTTGCTTCCTTCTTGTGAGTTGGACATAAATTAGAATTCCTGAGTATTTAGTATGTTTAAATATCCCATGACATTTCTTTCCCGCGCTATGTAACTCAGAAGTCAACACCCAATCTTTCTTCACCAGGAGGTAACTGCTGATGTTTGCAAAGCACTGTGCATCATTCTAGCTGAACTCTCCAAGACGGGTCAGTGTGGTACAACGCACTAACGGGGCCACAGTGCAAGGGCACCTGAAGAGTATAGCTGCTGTAGGATGGCGCTATCTCCAGTCTAGTTACAATATCTACCTACGACGCTGCTTAGGTGATGCTGTTACACTCTTTCAGTTCTGGAGCTCCTATGGCAGTAGGTCAACAAACCTATACGCTGACTTCACTGGGCACATGAATATACCTCAGACCTCTGTAAATGTCATTTGTAGACAACAAGTTCAGACTGCAGTCCGGTCTACACCATGACTGGAAACACAGTGGGTTTTTTTCTCCCTATTTTCTTCTCCTTGAGGGATCATCCCTATGTATTCATAGTGGCTTGTTTTTCCTGTGTTCTGGCCTTATCCTGCTGCCTTTGCTTAGGAAGCCTCCTCTTCTCAAGAAGACTCATTGCTGCTACGCCTATAGCTGTCAAGTGCTTCAGCCTAGTCCAGTGGGCAAAAAGCATGCTTATTGGTGTCTCCTGGGAGCACAAGACACCAAGGTTATTCCCATGCCTTAACCTGTCAGTAAGCAGGGGTCACAGTGTGCTGATGTAGCTCAGAAAATCACTTTAGGAAAAGAATTCAAATGCAGAAATGTTTGTAGGCTGCTTCTTCAGTTAGCAGAGAAAAAAGCTGGGTTTGCAGGAGTGCTGTGATTTCAAAACAGTGCAGCCGTGCGCTCTTCTGCAGTTCACCATTGTTTCTCTCTTATTTCTGGATGACAAATATTCTTGCTGTGCCTTTCTATCTGCTGCATCTTCCAAAGTATCTCCTAGACTTTCTGCAGTGATGGTATATGTTGTCAGAATAAACCCTACTTGACAAGAAACCCAGAACTCTTTTGGTCTGAGCACATCCAATGTGAAGTTTTGTGAAGAACTGGCCGAATACCAACACCTGACAGTAGACTGACCCAGGCTGATGCAGATGGACTGCTTCCAGCACCTTTGTGTATTGCTTAGTGCTTTTATAACATTCTTATCCATAGGTTGATTAGAGTCCTCATGTGGAGGTAAGTGAAATACAGATGTCAGGAATTTGTAAGGATTTATTTTTGCTTTCTTTCTAGACTAGAACAAGACAGTGACTATAATGCTAGCATTCATTTCACTGAGCTTAGCCTCTGAAGACACCAGTGGTAGTTCAGGCTGTCTACTGTTAACAGAAAGCAGATTAATCTATTTTGGGTAAAGCGTTTTATGAAGGGGAATGAAACAGGTTGGTTTTCCAGCGACTAGAAAGGAAGCTCATTGTTTCTGTTGCTCCAGTGGCCACAGGGTCTTTACATCTGGAATGAGAGAAAGGATAACAAGGAGCCAGCTCAAGAAAACTATGATAACGTACCTATGCACCTCTGTAGTTAGGTCCTCTTCAAATAAGGACTGCAAGCTCGTATTGTGGAAAGTAGTTACACATCAGTAGCTGCATCTTACAATTAAAACCCTGCTTTTAAACTGGATATTCATTAAGTCTGTCTTTGTAACAACAGTGTCCTTTATTTCTGTTTATGGAGTGAAAGTTTCTAGGCAGCAGTTTCCAGTACTGAAATGACGGCTCTAAACTCAAAGAGGGTTGATTTGGATTAGGTATCAGGAAGAAGTTCTTTACTTTGTGGGTGGTGAGGCACTGGCACAGGTTGCCCAGAGAAATTGTAGCTGCCCCATCCATGGCAGTGTTCAAGGCCAGGATGGACGGGGCTTGGACCAACCTGGTCTAGTGGAAGCGTCCCTGCCCATTGCAGAGGGTTGGAGCCAGATGAGCTTTAAGGTACTTTCCAATCCAAACCATTCTATAATTCTATGACTAGCTGTAAGCTTGCCCTCTTCTAAACAGAGGAAGTTAAGCACTAGTAAGGTCATGTACTTTCTTTTGGTCTTTATCATTATAAATGCAGCTTTTAAAAATGCTGTTAAACTTTACAGATCTCTGAGTTCTTTGATGATATTCATCACATCCAAAAGTACTTTTTACCTTTTCTTGGCAATTGCTTGTTATTCTTACAGTCACTGTTACATCTAATCAGTTTTAAACATCTGAATCACATGAATATAAAAGCAGTAATGTAGCTAAAAGGGAATTTTAATGTGAATTAATCCTCAAAGAAAGGTGGGATTATTTTATAGATTGTTTATATATCTGGAATATATGGCAAGCAACAGCACTAGAGAGGTGTTTCCATGGGACCATCTCCTAAAAGTGTTGTCCTTAAATTAGTCAGTAGAAGAGATGGTAGGAGAGACAAATTTAAGGAAATGATTTGTACACCTGTTTTGGGGGTTTTTGTGGGGATTGCCTGGGGGTTTTGTGTGTGTGTTTTTGTTGCTGTTGGGTTTTGATTCGTTTGTTTTAAAGCGCGTTAAGCTTTGTATTTAACTACATTCTTCACGTGGCACTGTAATTATTGTCTGCATCCATCATCTTTTTTATCTACTCCTTCTTTTCTTTGAACTTCTAACTTTAAAACTTCCATTTATTATGACCTTTATGTTTTGTTTGCCTATAAATGATTTTCACTTATTTGTTTATTTCCTGAGCTTTGCTCTGACTTGCTGTTATTAGGATGCAAAATTCCGTTCACACATGGGCCCTCAATTCTTTTTGTATCCAGGAGTAACATACATCCAATATGGGCAACAGTAAAAAGGCTATTGCTTTCTCAATTTTCTGACCATTAGGTGAATGTAAGCTAAACATTTCTAACCTTATCATGTTTGCTTCATATTCTTACCCACCAGACAACCGGTATTTGGTGTTAAGCATGCAAAATCTGATATGCTGATTGCTACGGGAAATTTTGGTCACTTCTCACTGTGTGAAGGGCAGCGGTGTTAGCTAAATGAGGTGTGTCTTCAGGCTGCTGCCAGATGGATGCCCCTGCTCCAGAGCCAGCTCCGCTCCTGAGTTGTCCATGTTATCAACTTCTAGGATTTTTTGAGTGAGAATGAGCCCAAGTAGCTCCTGACCCAAGCAGCTGCTGTTCAAATGACCTTGTCCACAGGTGTTTGCATGGAATAGCTGTGGTTAGAAGAGGATGTGCAGTCAGGCCTTACTGGAAGTTACTCACAGACTAAACTTCCTGGGCTAGCGTCACACAAGCCTTTCCTCTTTTTGAACAACAGTCCAACTCCCAGTCCAAGAAACATTTCCTTCAGAAGCTTTAGCGCTATAAACCATGTGAATCACAAAGAGTTTTGACAAATTAGCATTCCCTAAGAAGTGGAAGGTCCGAACTGCTACCTCCAGCTCTAACCTCCTTTCTTGACTCCTTGGGGTTTTAGGCAATGCTTCAGAAAGGCAGCTTCAGTGATCTGCTCCCATTTCTCTTGAAGTGCTCAAATGACAAGACCCTGGATATGTGGCTGGTGAGACACTGGGGTATTATATTGTTCCATTAAGCTGCGATGAGTGGTTTACATATTGAATTTCTGTTCCAAGTTCCTGGTTACCTCTGTGTACAATAATGTTGAATATAAGCCCGTGTTTACTGTGCTGGCCTTTGGCAAAATATAAGTGATAAATTGTACAAGCCATTTTGAATCAAATGTAAGAATACCAAAGTTAATTGGAAAGGCTTAGCCGTGGAGGGTGGTGGTGTACCTTCCTTCTTCACCAGGGTCCCTGAGATCTGCCATGCTGGACCTCCTCCCCAGTGTTTCTGTACTGGGCAAGGCTTAAGTTGTGCCGCAAACCTGACCGAGCTCCCAGGAAAGGTGGAGGGACTTTCCTGTGAGCTGTTTCAGCTTTCTGGTTTGTGTTCAAGGGCCGTGGAGCGGGCTTCCTCCTTCTCCTCAGAGACTTCCACCGGTGAGCATAGGAGATGTGCCGCTGCACTTTTCACAGCCACCCTGAGCTGGCTCTGTGCTTGTGTCTTTGGCTCTGAGCAGTAGCCCTGTACTGAGGCGGACACGCTTCCAAGGCACAAGCTGTGTGACTTGGCACCAGATGAAGGCTGTGCCAGCTGCTCTGCATGACACACTGAGTAAAATCTCTGCTGTCAGGTAGGAAAGCATTATTTACTGTAATGACTGGAAGCGTCCCCCATTTTGTTTCTCAGGCATTTCTGGCACACTGCTTTGTATGCAACTGCATTTGGTGAGTAAAGGTTTGCAACGACTTCCCTGCTGCACGTGCAGTCCTAGATACAATGTGCTCTTAAATGCTGTTATTTATTCTAACAGCAGCTGAGGTGATGACACGCTGTATAAGGCAGTTCTTCCATCCAAGAACTACTTAAAGAAAGAATTTAAGACAAGATTTTTTTAAGTGATACTAGGTTCTAAAGCCTAGAGCCTCAGAAGGCTCATGAGTGTAAATCAGAACAAATCCTCTGTACAGCCCTTTTCTGGTTGTGGAAATGAGAGGTGTGTGGTACGGCTTTAAATAACGTGATTTGTCTTTGCTTATGCCCCTGGTAGAGGGAGGATCTACTCCATGATGGGCTTTAGGTAAGTGGATTTGTTAAACATTGCTCAAATGGCCTCTTCCTTTCTTTGCCACTAAACAAAATCTGGTGTTGTGGGTATCTGTATCTCCTGTTGAACACCAGGTTGATGGTGCACCTTTGAGGGGAAATAAAAAAATGACCACGCTTCCTCCTTTGAATGAAACCATTATTTTCTAGACCTCCCAAATTCCTTAGCTCTGCTTCCGGGAAACTGTGAGTATAGTCCCGGACAGGAAGTAACATCTAAATCTGGAGAAGTATGAGTGCGAGGAGCGTGAAGTTGGTGAAGAGTTATCTGACAGATGTGTGTTCCTCAGTTGGTATTGACAAGGTTCAGAGTTTCGTACCAAAAATTTTCATACTAAAAACCAGGCTAAATATATATAAAATACGAAGTGGCTGGATGACAAGAACATTAGCAGTCAACTGTTGTTTGCATTAGCTGAAGTAAGCCTAGGGAGAGTAGTTCATCTAGCCAATGCTGTCTCCTTGCACTTCTGTAGCACTGAAGGAGTTATCTTCCAATACCAGAACCTCCATTATAGCTCTAATGCCACATTTTAACTTCTTAAATCTCAAGCCAAGGCTGCAATTCCTTTAGTGAGGCTTGCTCCACCTGCTAGAGTTAATACTGTACAGAAATGGCCTTAGAATCCAGATCGTCCTAATTCAATGGAAAACAATAAAGAAAAGATGGAGCTGTCTTGCAAACATTTCTTGTGATCCCTGCAATCCAAAGCCCACACACGCACACCAGAAGTGCGCTTTACTATCTGTGAACAGCTTTACTGTATCACTGCGATCTACAGACCAGACAAAGCATCAGCAAGTTATGCCCTGGACCTCCAGGTCTGTGAACTTTCTTTCCTTCTGGCTGTATGTAAACTCTCGGGAAAGGATGAGATCTGCACGTGTCACCCCATTCACTGATGGACTTTTCTGTGCGGCAGCAAATTAAAGCACAGATGGATTTGCTGGTGGCCGAGAGAAAGGACCAGCTCACACACTAACAACTGTGGAGTGCAGAGAACACCTCAGCCCTCCTCTCCCTGCTCTCCCTCTGTACATGCCTGTCCTTGCACATCACAACCAAGCTGTCATACACATGCTTTATAGGGCTTGATGGCAGCACTGTGCCATTCCCTGTCTCTGCCAGCTCTTCCTCATCACCAAGCTGTGAAGCTCCAGCTTGTTCCCACAGGGTGGGCCACCTTTGCAGTCACTGACATTACACCAGGACAGCTGTGTGGCGTGAGCAGCCCTGATGCGCTGGGTTGCTCCTGCATCCCATGGAGCTGCAGCCACCCCCTGCACCTGAGGTGGTGTGAGCTCCATGTCTGTTCCTACCTGCAACCAATTCACCTCTTCTGCCAGTGTCAGGGAGCTGCGGGCTGCTGCAGTGTGCTGCCTGCCTGGGATTCGCAGGAGGAAGGTGCTTGTTGGGGAGATGCTCTACACTGATGGTGGACTGGGGAGTACAGCTCAAAGCAGAGCACCCCAGCAAGGGCTGTGGCTAGGGTAGGAAAGTTGCCACTATTTCCTTACAGCCTGTGTAAACCCAGCGTTGTTTCAAGCGGCAGCAGCACGAGCTGGGGTGCTGTGGGCAGCCTGAGAGGATGAGCAGGGGGCCGTAGGGAGTCTGAGGGAACTGCCCCATGGGTAGGGATAATATGATGTGGCATGATTGAAAGGTGGCACATTTTGAACAACGTAGCAGAAAGTTTTCGGCTCTCTCAGACTGGCTACCCCAATGTTCCTCTACTTACCAGTATGGATAAAACTGCTACTAACCCACTTCCTGCAAGAAGATGCTTTCAAAATAGAATGTTCTCAGAAATAGTTGTTCAAAACAGGCATCTCCCTGCCCTCCCCTTCAAAGATAAGTTTTAGCTAAGGACCACCTGCAATCTGGGAAGTTTGAAACAAAGATTGCAGAATAGAGATGTGTCAGTATGTCTCGTGTGGTGTGGTATCTATCCCAGGCAACGTTAACTTGTCTTTCACCAGGAATTGCTCTTAACCATTTATATCTCTCTTAATCTTACATCTTCAACGTGCTGTAACAGATTAATTCCCTTTAATGTGAAATGTGCTATACAAACATCAGATGTCATTATACTGATATCAGACATAATTAGCTTTATGCATTTTGTTTACAAAATACACCAAAGGTTCTGGTAACTGCTCCGTATGTCTCCTGAACAGATTGTGTTGGCTTTCCATTAATACCATTTATGGTCTGCTTTAATCTTCAAAGTGTAAGACCAGTAACAGTAAATATTACACCTTTCAGAATGTGGTGGGACTAAACCCAACAAGAAGCAATGACTTGCCAGAGGAAATATCAGTAAATCTTTAAAAAAGACACAATAACATGCTCAATATTTCAAGCAAATGGGTTGTACGAGCTATTTCTCCTTCATCATGCTACCCTTTGCTGTGATGTCTTCATCTCCGCGATAACCTGCTATGCGATAGTACTTCATCTTTGCAGGCAAACGCTTGATGTATCACAGACCTGAAAGACAAACTGCAAACAACAACATTTGTTTGGACTACTTCTATGAGTAGAAGGGGAGGGATCAGTTCTTGTGCATTTGTTTGGTGTGTGCTATTACAATGTAAACTCCAGTGGAAACCTTGAGAGTTCATGGTGTCCCTATTTTCCTATTTTCCAGGGCTCATACCTCCTCACATTACTTATTCATTCACAAGAAATAGCCATGTGTTTCCCAAGGCACCACGTCTAGAAACTGATGTTCCCTTGTCCCCAGCCCTTGGTGTAGCTGTTAGAGTGTGCACTAAGCATCCTCGCAGGACCTGCCTCCTCACTACCCGTTGTCCTGGCATGGTGCAATTCCCAGTGAGTGCCTTGGACAGGCTTTCTCCCCAGGCACAGTGTGCCCTGTTGTCCTTAATGCACACGGGCTGAAAAATGTCCTGGTAATTATTCCTGACACTAAGTTTCAGTGAGAATAGTAGCCACAAGCATGAAAGCATTAAATCTGATCCAGGGCTTCAGTCTGTGGAAAAGTCATGTATAATGATTATTCTGAAATGTCTGTTTTGAATATCCCTGATTATGACAAGCTCTATATTGCATCCTTTTTTTATTCAATAACATTTTCAAATCAAGGAGTTCCACAGACTTTTTTCAAGCTCACATAATAATGAAGCAAAGTGCTCTATGGTATATGGCATGTAAAAACCCTTGCTGTGACTAACTGGGGATGAGGCTGATAAGTCTAATCTCATTTCCTGTAAATACTAACAGTTTGAGGCCTGTGGAGAAAGAGCTGATAAATAAATAGCAGACCAATCCCAGCACAGTGTGGGCAACAAGGATAGCACGTAAGGTATTTGTAAATGGGCTATACATAATTTATTGAAATTAGCATAAAGTTACAGTTTTACAACTCTGTAAGTCTTGAGTTACTCATCGGCTGTAACAGTGACACCTCTTTAAATCTTAATATATGCAAAATGACACTTGTTACCTTCAGGTTAAAAAAAAAAAGAAGTCCTTCCACTACAGTTGAGAAGCAATTCTTGTCTTCTTGCTGCACTAATGTGTGCTTGTTACTGAAACAAAGAAACACCTCATTTAAACAAAATGGAAGTCTTGGGCTTGCAATATTGTCATTTTTACTGATACTGCAACAATTTTAATGAAAGTGCACTAACTGATTATTAAGACACTGTTCCCATAGACTGATAGAGATACTTGGCAAGAATCAAATGCAACATTTAAATTAGGTCAAACTATGCCAGGAAATTTATGTTCATCAACAAACATAATATTTGAGCACAAATTGGAAGAGGCTTTAAAGAACAGCCAAACTATATACCCAGAGGTTGACCAATCAAATCTTTCCAGAGAGGTAAAATTATATTTTCTTATGCAGAGGAATTGTTCATAATCATTTTAACAGTTAATGACATCCACCTTTTACAGCAAGAAGATGGGCTCTGATGTAGTGTTACCTTTTTGGATGTGAGCAATCAGCCAAAGTCTCAATGTGTTTGCTTCAGGAAAAGAAGTTAATGGTGGAATTAGGTATCCTTGAAGTATACCTCTGTCTTTCCAAGAAATGCTCAGATTCATGTTCCATGACTTCAGCTTAAGAGCAGGACGGAGAATATTTTCTTGTGGTTTGATTTCTAAGTCCCTTGGTTACTTTTCTCTGCCTCGCTGCTTGAAGCATCTTCCTGCCAGCACTGAGCCCAAAGGTTCACAGATTCATTCAATACCTTTGAGTTCTGCTTTGTGTGCCCCATATGAAAGGCTATTATATATTTTCCCTGTAAAGAGACACAGCTACAATAAAAGCATTCATGTCGGCTTCCATTTTTTTAAGGGAAATAGGCAGGAAAATCACTGCTTATTGGCTAAGGCTGTGGGCTGTGAGGCAATGTTTTCTGTCTTGGATTCCTCTTCAGGTTTACATTGTGTCTATTACAGTCCTCCTTTGGAAAAGCAAATACTGGTCTCATTACTCTCTTAATTACCCCTTATAAAGCCAAAGTTATTTGTTTAAAAGGTTGAACTGTAAACAATGAAAAAGCAGCTACTGCCTGCGTGCCTTGGTCCGTATGATGTCTTACCTACGTACATGTAAGATCTTCTAAGTCAATAGGAACCGTAATTATGTATCTGTGGTAGATTTCAATTTTCCAAAGTTTCCAAGAAGCTATGCTGTTAACAGACGGAGGCTGTCTTGTTCTAGTGAAGTCATTCATTACCTGCGCCTTAAAAAAGGGCGCCTCAAGTCAATAGAAAGTCCATGGGGATAGAATTATGTTAAAGAAAAAACACTGAATTTCTCCATGTGTAAATAAGGCTTAAATAAGGCTGAGGACCTTAAACGTCCAATTTACACTACAAGGAGAGTGGGAATGGTTCCTGTACCATGGAATGGTTCCACTGTACCATACAGTGTCATGTTTCTGGGAATAAAATCCTCCAAAGCCATCCACAGTTTTTACACTTGACAGTAGGACTACGTCAGAGCAGTTTATGTGGCCCAAGAGTCACTGGAAGAAGTTGCTGTGACGGAAGGAGAAAATTTGTCTGATGTGCGGCACAGAGAGGTCTCCTAATTGCAAGATCTCACAACTATGCAGCAGAACTAGTTTGCCTAATGCAGCAAGAAAATTACTGTAGTGCTCACTCTGGAGAGGGCCATTCTTGCACCTAACTTGACTTGAGATCCTTTACTGATTATTCTGGCAGGAATGAAATGGAATGGGATGGAAAAGAATACTTTCAGTGGGAAGGGACCTGCAACAATCATCCAGTCCAACTGCCTGACCACTTCAGGGCTGACCGGAAGTTACACCATGTTGTTAAGGGCATTGTCCAAATGCCTCTGAAACACTGATGCTTGGGGCATCGACCACCTCTCTAGGAAGCCTGTTTCAGTGTTTGATCACCCTTTTGGTAAAGAAGGGCTTCCTGAAGTCCAGTCTGAACCTTCCATAGTCCAGCTTTGAACCATTCCCATATGTCCTATCCCTGGACTGCAGCGAGAGGAGCTTAGAACCCTCCCCTCCTCAGGAAGCTGTACAGAGAAGACGTCGTCCCTGAGCCTCCTTTTCTCCAAACGAGACAAACCCAGAGTCCTTACCTGCTCCTTACAGGACATTCCTTCCAGCCCTTTCACCAGCTTTGTTGACCACCTCTAGATGCATTCAAGGACCTTCATATTAGATATTAATCATGGGTAATTGTTGTTGAACTATACGTTACGTTACTGTATGTGAGATTTGTTCAATATCAGATGTTTTGATTTTGCTGTTGATTTTGCAAATCTAGTTTAAAGATCTGTACAGAATTAGCGTGTTGGATAATTAGTTGTATGGAAAATAAGTTCAGAGAAAAGAGATCTATTCTCTCACCTTATGGTAACAGGTTGCCTTAGGTAAGTAGCCTAGAATTGTCCAAAAGCTGTTTCAGGGATGAAGGCTCAGAAAGGAGATACTGTTAAGTATTTTGCAGCAGTAAGTAACAGAGTCACTGATGAAATAATTTGCAATTTTTAAGCTAAAGGTTGAGGTATTTAATGCTTTATTTGGAATGTACAAATCTACACAAAATTAGTGCATATATGACCCTTGACAAAGTAGCAGTTTTGTGTGAGATTATTTATTTTGGTAAAAACTTTAAGTCACGCTCAAATCCTTCGTTTAGGTATAAGACTTTAGGGTAGAAGACAAAGAAGCACGGCTGTTGCACCTGGGCAGCTGCGCTGTAGGCAGCGCATGAAGGCCAGCAGGCTGCACAATGCAGGTGAAGAAGTGGACAGGTTGGAAATGTGAGATGAGTCTTCTCTTCAGTGTAAACATGCTCAGCTGGCTGCCAGTAATTATACTTGCTCATCCTGCTACCGGCAACACCATGTCCAGTGTCAGCCAAGGGTTAACTTATTGTGCAGGAAGAAAAGCATGGATTTCCTACAAAAAAATCTTTGAACTGTCTGGAATACTAATGGAGCCCACAGCCCTGCTTTCCCAAAGCCCGCTGAGATCTGTACATTTAGGTTTATGCAAGGGTCTAAATATTATTATTTATTTAAGACCTCTCACATTTCTCTTCACTTCTTCTCTTCTTCCTTTTCCCCATTACTTGTTTGTTGGGAAGATGTTATTTGCATTCATGAATATGTGTCCAAAGTGGGAGGCAACGGGAGGATGTGGAATATAAGATTGGTTGAGAGAGTGAACAGGAGCAGGGAGGAGAGGGGGTGCAGGGTGGGGGCAAGGTAAGGGGAGAGACTATAAAAAGAGTAAGGAAAGGTTAGCATGAGGGGAATAATATTGGGTTTCTTTTGTGATTAAAAATTTCTTGCCCTAAAGCATCGGCAAGTCTTTGTTTTGGGGTTGGGGGCTTTTAACAGATCTTTCTTAAACCTTTATTTAACCATTCCAGCCAAACACTACAAGTTTAGAGCAGCTATGATAAGAAAAGTTTTAACAATTTATCTGGGCTTTAGTTGTCAAAATAGGCGATATTATTCATATTTTTAGCCTTCTGGCTGAAATCAAGTTCAGGCTTCTGGTGTTGGTATTTTTTCACATGTGCCATGATTTAATCGGTGCCTTGTTGCCCATGGTCATGCCTCCCCTGGGAGAAGGTCAGAAGCACTCGCTGTCCTGTGGCAGGGCTCTGCAGGGCTCCCACTGCTCCCCCTCCGCCTGGTGCTGCAGGCTCTGGATCCCTGACACTTTAGTAAATGTTGAGCAAAATATCCACTAAATAGGAAGTTAAAATACAATTATAAGAAAGAATAAAAACAACTGTAATATGTGACTTCAATGGAAAACATAACTATTGTGGAGGATGGGAATAACCCCTTTAACTTGTATCCCAAGGATGCATTTGTACTGACAAAAACATCTGAGGCATGGTTGTAATGAGATTAAACTGGTTCTGTTGTGAAGGGGCTTCTAAATTACTGTAAGTCCAAAGTCTCTTTTTCCTTCCAAACACATCTACCTGTCTAAATTTTTGGCCATGTTATTCCTTCATCCTTTCCTGTACTGAAATATTTACTTTCCTTATTATGTCTGAAAGCCCTTTCCATGTTTCTTCGTTTTGTAACACCGTCAGTTCACATTTTATTTCCCCCTCCCATTCCTGGCATTGGCTCTGTTGAATGCTAACTCTTTATGATTTTATTCATTATGCAGCTCTGGAAGTATGTTAACTACCCTAACTCGATTACTTTTTTTATGTATCATGTATGTGAGATGAAATGCAGTATTGTAATACGGAACCTTGTGATAAGATTCAAGTCCTTTATACATTAAATCAGGTGTTTTCTTATCACTGTCAAAATAGTCTTAGGAGTTCTTCTTTACTATTCCAAACTATAGCAGAAACATTGGGCAAAAAATTGTTCTGACGATGCGTTGCACCCACCTAAAGCAGAAGAGTACCGGGGAGCTTAATTTCCTTATATGCACTGAAGCTTCACAGACAAATTACACCTCTTAATGGGAAACAACTTAATTAGTAACAAAATTGTAGCACTTACATTGTGTTCCAAAATCAAAGGTTGCTACAAATACTGATCTCTAGTAAATACTCAGGCGTATATCAATATGGTATTTAATATTCACAAAACATATCTTGACTGGGCTTTTTCATTAGTAAACTTCATTGCTTAAATATTTACATGCAGAATACTTTTCAGACAATAGAGAAAGCCAGGGCTTCAATTCTTCCAGATAACTGCACAAAGAAAGAAGGTGTTCAACTGAAAGGGAGAAGTCCTTAACCAAATAACTCTTCTGGCTGTAATCCATATTGGAATCAGCACTGGTCTCCCTCTTTCATAATCACGGCTTTGTGTTTTACATCTCTGGAAGAGGAAAGGCTAATATATGTTAATGCTGTTCCAAAAGGCAAACAACTAGGTCCATTCAAGGTTTCTGCACAAGTTAAAATAGACAATGAGGTTTTCAAATGATAGAAACAATGCCAGTTCTCTTCAGCAGAGAGTTATGTAGCCGTACATGAACACACAGAAGTGATTAGCTGCTCATTCTTTGGATTGGTGGAACACTGAATATTAAATTGAACTGTAAGAGAAACTCCTGATATTAGCTGAGAGTCTCGCTTGTGCATTCTGTCTTTTCAAGCTGTGTCTGCTAGAAAAGCAAACCTCATCATGTGAATATTACTGTTAGTAAATACATATCATGAGCTGCTCCGATACCTTTGTAGTATGGATGGCTATTTCTTTTACTTCCCTTTATTTTAGTTGTGACTTAGGTGTACTTGGTTTACCTCATTAGGGCCTGTGCCTTAAAGATGAACGGGATTGTCACTTGCACAGCAAGTATTCCTCTTGAATGGGAGATCTGTAGGGGAGCTTGTAGTAGAGATCTCTGTAATGTAGGCATGTTTCTTGCCTACATTGTTCTAACTTCTTGCAACATAAAAGAGCGACTGAACAGAGTTCACCTCTCACAGAATTTGCACATGCCAGGAATTTTTTCTCAATCTGTGTTTGAAACTATTTCTGTGGTTGTGCCTCCTGCTAAATGCTAGACTATCACAGATACTGTTCCGGGTGGATGCAGAGGAATCCAGCACCTTTGTGAAAGGAAATTGGGACCCTTGCTTTTCACTTCCTTGCTTTGCTTTATGAGCAGTTCCCTATCCAAAATTATTTTTTTGTAATTAGGCCAGTTGCTTCAGAGTAAATCCTGAAGGGGGAAGAAAGAGCACTGGGTCATTCTTCCTCAGCAGTAGCATCTTTTGAATCTGTGCTGGATGCATGAAAAGTGCTCTGAACTATGGCTCTGACCTCCCTCTGGTCCCCGAAAATAATTTCAGTCTCTTTTCCCCCAATTTTGAATGAGGGAAAGGCTTCTGGGGCAAACAACACCCACGTTCATCCCTTGCTGTTCCAGAGTGACTCTGCAGAAGTTCCACCCTGGACCTTCAAAGCAGACTGTAGATTGTCTGCTGTTGTGTGGGCTGCTGAGTGACCAGTAGCTTTGAGTGACTGCTTTTTCTTCCCTAAAGTTCTTTTTGGCAGCACAGTGGGTATGATCTAGGATTGTTCCCTTCCTAAAACATTAACATGCTCAGCACATAGGATTGTGCTTAGCAAATGGAATGAGCAGCACTGGAAAGAAAATGTTGTGGAAGACGTCACCATGCTCTGGCTGAGCCTTAACTGGGTACCTGAAACATGCACATCTCGCACCTTCTCCCTGTCAGAGCTAGGTTTCACAAACAGTGACTCAGAGGAGAATAAGCCACAGCTCAGAGAACTCAAGGATTCCCAGTTACAAGCTTCATCTCATTTCCTACATGTAGGGCATCAAAGAGAAGCTACTGGGTTTAGCTGCAATGCTAAAGTGCACTTTTGTTTAGAAAACTGAGCCCGTGAACCACCAAGGTGGACCTTGGGCCCATTTTCCATCACTTCTTTACACTGTGGACAGTTCTTCACTTTGCACAGAAGAAAAAAACAGTTTCTGTTCTGAAGTCATCTCCATGCAAACTGCAGCTGGGAGGAGGGAGGCAGGCCTTGTGCTTTTGTCCTTGGGCTCCAGAATCAGCTGTGCCTCAGGTAGTAGTGGGTGGCGGGATCTACACCAGCAGAGCCACTGCAGCCAGGGGAGGTGCTTGTTGGTTCCTCTGCCATGACGTGATGCTGCGTATGGGGCTATGGAGGCTTTTACAGTCACCACTTATTAAAAACTTCTGATGCAGGAGAGGAGTAAATCCTGACTCACAGCTCCAAAAGGCTGCACGTCTCTGTGGGGCTGAAAGGTGCAAAAAGCAAGAGTTTTATTTTGCTAAGTTACTAAGTCACTAAGCTGCTGGGAGGTATGACCCCATACACGCAGGCAAGGCAGATCTGCTGATTAGGCTGCTGCTTTACGGCTTATTTTCTCAGTATATGATGTCTGTTGAAACAGAAAAAAATCGGAGTTAATAAAGCTACAGTGCTTAATGCAGCCCCCCTCTCCCTGCTCCTCATTAAGCTCATCAGTAGAACACACAGCAATGCTAGTGGCTGCTTTGTCTAATCTGTAATACCACACTGTATTGAATAATGCACCTATTTATCATATAGCCTTCTTCCTTGCTAACATTCTGAATGCAATTATCAAAGGTGTCCTTACATCTTTAAATCTCATATAGAATGAGAGCCACAGCCAAAATGCTAATGAGCTTGCCTTAATTGTAAACATTGAGCACTGATAAGAATGAAACTCCATCCCCTGTTCTCATAGAAGTTCTTACGTGTTTCCTACTTACACTGCTTTTTATCAGATTCTCCTTCGCTTCTGTTCTTAGGCAGATTAATAGGCACCTGAACAGACAAATAACAGTACTACATCTTCTTCACACCCTTTTGACAGACTTTTGAGATTGCAAAATATTTTTGGAAAATTATTATTGGAAAAAAGATTACTGAATGATCAGGTGGAGGGCAATTTTCCAGGCTGGAACAAACCGTTCCCCAGCATTCACATGAACACGTTAGTAACTTGTACTTAAATGCTGATGGGACATTTTTTAGAATGTGATAAGTGTGAAATAGCCCATAGTTTTATCAGTCCTGGTTGCTGCCCACTACTGCTAAAAAAAGGTTGATTGTGATCATTAAGCTGCAGGTAGGCAGTGCCTCTGGACTGTAAAATAGGAATGTTAGTGCGCAGTGATGAAAGCAAACTTTGCTCAACACCTGTCTATATATATTGCAGGTTTCAGTGGCTGCCCAGCTGATCCATTCGCTCCGTGGTCTGGGAATAAAGAAGTGGTAAGTAAGAAAGCAGAGACCAAGTTTTCTTTCCTTCTCTTTCAAACTTGTTTAGCTTACAAATCTAAAGCTCTGCCAAGGAACGGCAACAGAGCTGTAACATGGGGAACCGGAGTGGCATGTGAAATGTCATCCACTTGTTAGCATTTTCACCTTCTGTTCTTTCAGCTGCATTTCTACTTTAAGGAAGCGATGAAAAAATCATAGTTCTGAAAACAAACTGTGCTACTTTCTGCCTGCAAATAACTAGATTTATTTTTATGGAATATGATAAAGGAAAAAAGCATTTTATTTGCAGCTGTCAAAAAAACCCAAACCAAAACCCACACAAGAAAAAACTAACTATAACATAAGAAAGTATTGTTTTAACTATTATTTGGACTGAAAAGAAGTGAGGTTTTTAAGTCATTGAATTCAGTGGCATTGGATACTGGAAAATGTCTAGGGTATGATTAATGAAACATTGGAAGGAAATACTGTCAGTTTGTGTGTTAGCATAGATAGTGTGTAATGTCTGTGTGCTGCAGTACAGCCATGTCAGGTTATTCTTGATGGAAACATTTTCTGATGCTAGTTTGATTTGATACACAGCAGTAAAAGGAACACATTAGTCTGATGTAGTTAGCTCAACTAATGTGGCAGTAGGCAGAATTCAACTGGTTTCTCAGTAACTTTTATTAGCACCTCTTCCATTAGACCAGTAAGTTTCTTTTATGCCATTACTTTTTCCTCTCTTGATTTTTTACTGTGTGTTTCGTGTTGGGGATGGCGTAGATCTGTTGTATTTCCTTGTGGGTGGGATTTTGTTGCTGGTGTTGTTTTATTCTAAAAAAGTAATTGTTTTATTTAAGTACCTAGTAAGCATTTTAAGTAGTTCACTGATGATTCCTGGCTCTGGGTTCCCAGAGACTGTGTGTGGTGCTTTGCTTTGTTGTGAATGCAGAAATGAATGTTTGGGATTCATTTTCTCTTCACTTGCTTAGAAATTAGTTCTCTTTACTAGTTTGTTTTATGTGGGTTTTGTTTTGGGTTTGTTGGGTTTTTATTAGTTTTGCTATGTGTTACATTCAAGCCTGTGAACAGTAAGACTCAGGGATCTGTAGGAACAGTGAGCACAATGCTCATTTTTCTCTTAGCTCGCATGTATGTTTTTATCCCGACTACTTCATTAGCTGAAAGTTTGCATCCTGGCTAAGGCTCCTAGCTTATTCAGAGGAAAACCCCAAGGAGGCAGCTGGTACCAGAGCAAAGACAAGACTTGCTGCTAGCAAGGCTGAATCATTGCTGGTGTTTATTTAAGTCGCTGCCTGTTCTGTTGTACCTGGGGCTTTGTGGCTGCCATGGAACAGGTTCTGGGGCAAAATTATCAGCTACTGTAAAGCTACTGAATGGATCTGTGCTGGCTGAGGATCCTTCCTATCTCTGTATAATGTGCTTCTATGTTGGAAATGATGCATTTTGAGGGGGAAAAGAGTATTTTTTCAAACTGTGTATAAGAAGGATTGCTACATGGCGTGGCATTTACTCCTATGAAGTATGTGGTGTATTGGATATCTGATTAGCTGATAAATCCCTTTTCAACATACAAACTGTAGCATAGTGGTGAATGACAAGAAGGTTAAGGGTCTGTAGAAAAGCTGCAAGACAAGGAGAGAGAGCGAGAGAATTGGAAGCCTGGCTGAATCCAAAATCAGATTTGGAGCTGCTGAAGCAACTTTTATGCACATGCATGGTCATGTTGGTGGTTGTTACAGTGATTACCAATTGGTTTTGAAAATACTGCTATTTTTTCCAGCACTTTTACTTCCTCTTGGAAATTCACTGGAGCTGTTCCCCTGGAGGTGAGATTTCTTTAAGGCTTTCTGCTTTGTAGTCCTTATTTCAGGCACAATGTGGCCTCTCAGTGAGCTGTCACGGGTGGAGAGATACAAACAATACCATCCAGGCACATGGAAGTGGTAGTTCATATTCTCTGCGTGAAGTCCAGCAAAATAAATACATTTACTACTGTTTCTGATTTAAAGCTGAGAAGCACCGAGAGCCTAGCCCTGCTACAGAGGCAATGCTGTTACAGTAAATGAGTCACTGAGGAATGCAATATAGGGCACCTGCGTGACACCTAGTGTTGCTCAGATAATTCCCCAGAGACTTTTAACTCTTTGAAATGCTGCAGTGAGAGAGTGAGTATGGACATAAAAACCATAGGAGCCAACTCTGAGTTTCTCTCACGTTTTATTTCAGAAGTTGAATGCCATTGATTTCCATCTATCTCCCTTGTAGGAGCAGGAGGTTTTAGTTTCTTTTGGAGTTAGAAAGGATGTCACACATAGTTAGCATTTTCCAAGGCGAGGAAAGATTATACTTAGAATGAAAGGAGCACACACGATGGTGTGAGAGGATTTGCCACGAGGTTCACCGAAACAGACTGGATTACAGTTTGCACAGGCATTAGTTTTCAGACCTTTGCAATATGCATAGTGTATTTTGACCTGCCACTTTCAGGAGGAAATTAGCTCCCATTTCAGCACAGCTCTGTACATGTGGATACCCAAAGCACCAGTGCTTATCCGGATGCAAGCTCCATCACTATGGCCTGGATGCAGGCATCCTGGCTGGCTTCCTGCCAGCTCAGGCAGGAACCCGACGAATGGCACTGAGACACCTGGGCTGGCACGGGGGTTGACAAAGCTCATCAATCCTGGCACCTCATCCAGCAATTATGGCTATCCTACCTTTGGACCTGGACCAGTGCATCCAGCTGAGTGTAGCTCCTTGATGCAGTGTGCATCGTCACCAGCCCATCCTCTGCCTGTTCTGTAACATGTTCCTTCACAGTGTAGTTATGTCCTTGGTGTTCAAAAGAGAACCACTACTAAGGTTTTCATTGTCATGTATACCTTGCGTCAATGTTGTTGGTCTTTTATACCATGACATCAGGCTTTCCAAAGGCTCATGTGAGCCACCAGACACTGATGCAGTTAGCTTTGTCACCCCACTGCTCTGCTCCTCCACAGCACTCAGATCATCCCCTGAGTATTTTCTGAAGATATTAATGTCTGTATCTGTGCCAAGCAAGAATTCTTTGAAGGGAAAACTGTAGAATGTAGATTATCCTTGTAGCACAGCGATTAATTAACAGTAAGCAGCTGTGGCCAGGACACTAGCAGAGTATCAGGTGGCTCTAAACTAGCTTCTCAGCTGTTCCTCTTAACAAGAGTCAGGATCTGGAGAAAACTGACAGTTTTGGTGGTTCTTTCAGGATCTAGGTGGTTCTGCTTTCATCTGTCCTTGGTACCGATCGCACAGAATGGGCTGTTCTAGTTATACCTCTACAAACCCAAATGCACAAGGCAAAGACTGTGAAGACCTCCAGTATTCAAGTCTGCCTTCCCAAATCAGAGGTTGACTAGGGCTCTAATGATTTTGTAAACATACCTACAAAAAAATCTTCCTCCACAGATGTGGTCAATTCTCATTCTATGGTATTTAATCACATAAAGCAAAAACAATAATACATGACATACCTGTGGGATCCTGAGCACCTCAGGAACATGGGAGATGCTTATTATGAAAAAATGCCCTGCTGAATTCTGAAATGAGGAGAGTTAATTTGAGAGACATTGAGGCTGCTTGTCTGCTGAAGTTTTCAAGCTCCAGTTTCTCCAGTGAGTGCATCAGCTCAGTTTCCATACAGTAATCATGCAGGCTGAATCCTTCATTTCCATCCTGAGGGTAACAGAAGAGCTGTAGAAGTACTGGTGGCATCCCTAGGTATGGTGGTGTCCAGCATATTCTGTGTCTCTCCATGGCGGGAATATGGTGTCGATGCAAATTCCCTCTGAATTTCCAATGCATTTTTACGATTGCATTTCACTTCAGGAGCACTTCTGCTGAGCAGTTATTTTCTTTAGAGCTCTTTAAATGCTGAACATGTATAAATGAAACTCGCTTAACGAGATGGAGGTGTTCTGGCATGGGTGGGGCTTGGAGGTTGTTCTGGCATGGGGGAAAATACGGGAATTTGCTCCAAGCAAATGGCAATTCTTGTTGAAACAAGCAAGAATGATTTTCTTCCATCTCTTCTGCAATCTTTCTTTGTGTGTCTTGGGAGCTGCTCTGGATCTTGCGCCACAGGTAAAGAATGTGTAAAATCAAAGTTTTTACTAATGTGATTGTCGAATAATTTTTCCTATTAATGTGGAAAGGGAGATGCTCTCTTCTTTGTGGAGGACCAAAAAATAATACCCTCCTCTGCTACAGTAAGAGATGAGTGATTTTGTCTGTGATATTTCCTTCCCAGCTAAAGGAGGAGGATGTGTGGCCCACTGACATAGACAGGGACGAAACATTTCCAGCATCAGCTACATAAGGGATTATGATTAAATGAATGATTAATTATACTCCTTTAGAGGGGCTGCTAAATGCAGGTGAACCTTGTTTATGGCGTGATACCAACCCTGGCACTGACTTTTTGAGGCTGGGTGCATGTGCCCTGTTTATGAGGAGTGTTGCAGGCAGATTTGCTCACCTCAGATGTTCCGGCTGTGTGGGTGCTAGACATGGTGGACGTGGGCAGTTTCGCCTCCAGCATTGATTGACTTGTGTGGCAGAGAGGGCGGAAGAGACAGACTCAAAGGTGAGGCCTTTCTGGGTAGGTCACTTCTCCACCTCTTCCACTGAGTATTTGATCATGCTGGCTGAGCTAGCCAGCAGCCTTACAAGCTTGCAAAGGCAGAGGAATTATCATATGCTACCTTAGCTCCCCATGATCACCTTCCCCCTCTTTCATGACTCTCTCTCTGGCTTCTGATATTAGTGAGGTAAATCAGTGGACTTCTCCAGGCTTTCACTGAAGGAATGGCTGCCTTCTCCTTCTGTGCCTGGGCTAGGTCTATCACGTCCTCGTACCTGTGCTGGCCAGATTTGGCCATCTGATGTCTTATTTTTTAAGTTATTAATACAACAATCCATGTCGAATGTGCTCAAAAGGGTCAGGAAGGATCAGGTTCATACAGAGAGATGAGTACATGAGATGGGTGAGCTGACCTTGCTGCCACTAACTCAGCTTCACTTGCAGCATCAGCTCTGAGATACAGGCAAATACAGACCTGCAAATGGCCACTGCTGCCTAATTATGCTCTTGTCCTCTCCTTCAGCAAGCATCATTCTTGGACTTGGAACTCTGTGGTCTTTCTCCAACTTGCCTGGGGTCATGTTCACCACAATGTTCTATGGGAATGAACCAGTAAAGGCAACAAGAAGACTGTGTTTAGCATATGTGACCTAAACAAGGCAATGCTTTAGGGAAGAACTTCCTTTGCTAAGGTCTTGGTAAGGTTTACCAGTTTGGTAAATGCAGTCAGTTAAATCCAGAAGGTGGAAGAAATAGACCTCAGACTTTTTGCTGAAAGGAGATAAAATGAATTAAATAAAGGTTAGTAAAAAGCTGTATTCAAGGACATATTGCTTCTGTTCTATTTCTATCCCTTTTGGTCTTAATAGTATTTTTCATATACCCTGTTGTAAGTTGAATATTTTGAGTGCACACACATTTAAACCAGCACTACTTTGTTAGTCACAGATCATGGCTCCCTGGCCTGAGGTGGAAAAGCCTGAAACCAATAACTATATTGGGGACTCTTCCAAACAAAACCAGAACATGGCTGGGAAAGAAGGGGAAAATCATAAAGGTAATGTGTGCTCACCTGTGAGTGACAGACATATATATGTTTTGTGGATCTTTGGAGAAGACAGAAACTAATTAAACTGTTTAATATAATGTTCTATTTTATCAGGCAACGTGGCTTCACTTGGAAATAAAGGGGAAATTCAACCTGCATTTTCCACAATAGCCTTGATAGATGAGACCAGGCAAGAAGAAGAAGACCCATGGGCTCTGCCAGAACTGCAGGATACTGGGATCAAGTGGTCAGGTAGCCATTTCTCAGTAGTTACCTGCATTTATTTTTTCCACTAATTCTGTTCTTTTTGTCTCTTTTATTTTTCTGACTCATATTTGCTGCAGAATTGAATTTAAGATTTGAGTTTTCAGATGTAGGTTTTACATTCTCACCTTCCACAACAGTGACTGGGGATATTATATCTAGTCAGTTAAGAATCTGGAAATCATGCTGCTTACTCTCCTTAAAACACAAGGAATATATGGAAAATGATCCAAAATTAGTATGGTTTTGTATCCAGGCTCCTATTGGTTTTTCTTTAATCAGTCGGATGACTGTCTAAAACCAAGGGTCAATCTCAGTCTTCATAAGGCTTTTGTCACATGCCGAAAGCTTTTACATGGTAAAACTGGGTAAACAAACCACCTGCTTCTGCAGTTAAAATTTGATTAAGAAGAACATTCTTTCAGGTTTAATCACACACTGGAGTCACAACACTGTCTTCTGACTTCCTATTCTCTGCTTGTGTGTTGACAGTTCCAGAGAGAACACCAGATACAACAAGCATGTCTCATGCATAATATATTTGTTTTGCAGAACTGGATAGGAAAGGAAAAATTATTCGCGTGCTCTATGGAATAGGGAAGTTTATTATGCTACTTGGATTGCTCTACATGTTCGTGTGTTCTCTGGATGTACTGAGCTCTGCTTTTCAACTAGTAGGAGGTATGAAAATGTATAAAACATCAAGAATAAAATGTAAATTAGGCAATAAATTTCATCTGAGTGACTAAACTACAAGTACCACTTTTAAATAACATTCTCCATAGATTTATGTGTTGTGTTACAGTTTCAGAAGGAAGTAGCTTTGATTGAAGACTGACCTTCATTTGTTTGAAAGGGCCTTTGTTTCTCAAATTCCAGAGAGCTGTTGATATAGGAATTATTGGCCTCGATTTCTTAGGAGGTTCCTGTTACTTTATTGACAGTTTACATGAATCCATCTGCTCATAAAACTATCCCATGTGAAAGACATTTCAACAAGGTGAAATATAAAAATTGCACTCTTGATCAAAGCACCCGGCACCGAAATATCCCCCAAATCCTTCAAAGACAGAAACTATTGAAGTGTATTTTGCCTGTCTCCAAGGGTTTAATTCTGTTGATGGATTCAGCAGTGGCTATCAGAGAAATACATGAGGTTTTGTGGGAGTATTTTTTATTTTGGCCACGCAGAAAGCTGCGGGAACAGAATTACTCAGGATTATTAAAATAGGTTTTTTGATGCAGTAACAAAAATATTAAGGCAGTAATAACATTTAAATCTATGCATGTGTTGGGGTTTGTCCTACGGTCTTTCCTCTGACGGCTGTGTTTTTATGTGGTTTTATATGGTTCTCTTCAGAGTTCACTAGAGCTTGTTTAGTCTCTGAAATGAGGGAATATAAAGTATCTAACAATTGAGAAGCTGAGAGTTCAGAACCTGAATTTGGATCCCTGGGCTACATCATCTTGCATTTTTTTTGTCTGTATATTTATCTCAATTAAATGGTTGGATGATCTTTAATTAAATGCTCTGATAATTCCTATGGGTTTTACCTTGCACTTCTCTCACGCTGAGAATATGGTTTTTGTAGGTAAAGCAGCGGGGGACATTTTTCAAGATGATTCAGTGCTGTCTAATCCTGTTGCGGGGTTGGTAATTGGTGTTCTGGTGACCGTTATGGTCCAGAGCTCCAGCACTTCTTCATCCATTGTGGTCAGCATGGTGTCCTCCACACGTAAGTCTGCTTACAGTGTCTTCCCAGAGATCAGTCACAAACCTTGGACTGGGGTACAAACATTCCCATCCGTGTTCAAATTACAGAAGCTATCTGGTGTAAGAGTAGAGACGGCAGGGAAAGGTTGTCACAGCTGTTGATCCGAAATAGGTTTTTATATAATAGTAGTAGTAGTAGTAGTAAGTCCACAACTGCAGTGAAAACCATTGGAAGCCCTGACACTGCATGCATTACTTCTGAAGTACCTGCATACTTTTCTCCTGTTAGTCAGTTACTGAACTTCATTTGTTTCCGTGGCATCATTTCAAAATTCTGCAGTAAGTAGGAAAATGCCTGGGAAAGAAGAAACTTTATCTGGCCTCTCACATGGTGAAAAGGGATAACCATGGGCTGCAGTTTCAGTGGGGTCACAGGGCTATGAAAGTGCCACATTCCCAGGGGCTTGATTAAAGTAAACATATCTGGGTTGGAGCTCCTAATTCCAGTGACATCAAGGGAAAGCAGGGTTCCAGTGACATTAATCAACGTTAATTCTCATTGGAGCAAAGAGTTTGCTGATGGTTTGATTTTTTAATTCAGTGTTTCCTTTTCTGCTTTCCAGTGCTGACTGTTCAATCAGCTATTCCTATCATAATGGGGGCAAACATTGGCACCTCAGTTACAAATACGATTGTGGCACTCATGCAAGCTGGGGACAGGAATGAATTTAGAAGGTACTGTACTCAAACACTAGATCTGAAAAGTTGCTTTTCTTCCTTCTTTGTAAGTTTTCTTCTGAATTCCCTATCACTGCTACAGCCATTCAATCTATTGGCCACTATTTGAAAGTCTTGCTAGGAAAGTCACAAGGTGGTCATGGCTAAGGTATAATGCTGTCTAGATATGCAACTTCATACACTTGAAGAAAAGCATATTCGGTTCTTTTAAGAATTTGTGGGTTTGTGAGAATCTACTGTTTGTAACTGGATCTTGCACAAGGGTAAATTTTCAACTTCTCCCACTGTACCAACCACCTTTGATTCTCTCTTACCTATGGGATAGCTGTGCAAGAAGTTAGTATTACAGTATTTCGGTTTACTGCCCTTTAAAGAGATTTCAGTATTGGTGCTTTTTTTTAAGTCTACAGTAAGTAAGAGCTGGTAACTGCAGAGAAATGCAATCTTCTGGCTGTCAGATATATACAATGACAACTTTCAGACTGCCAATTGACATGATCACTGATAGAGCTCATGGCTTACTGGAGATGGTTAATAAACTTGGGAAGGATTTGAGACTTTGATAGCTTGTGAATTATGGCATACCAGACATAAAATACACTTAGCCAAAGCCTCTGACAGAAGAGCTGTGGCTCCCCAGGCTGTGGAGGAGAAGCTGGAAGGGAGCTGTTCACCAATCTTTTGCCTGACCGTGTGAGAGGGCTGCAAAGAGCCACCTTCCCCCATGAGTCAGGCAGATCAGGTCCCAGAGGCAGCACATGGCTCAGGATTTAAAGTGTACCAAAAACGGGTGAGAGGCAAAACAAAAGCAGGCTGTACAGGCACTTTTTTCTGCAGACAAGTACACTTGGCAGCCTCGTGTTAAGGACCACTTTTGCCTTTTCTGCTTTGTGTTGTTTACTCACCTAGCTAGCTCTTTCACTTGGTCAATGGTGTGGAGAAAGCTTAGTGCTCTATAGCAAAACAGCCACCTCCTGTGACCCCAGAAATTAAATGATTGCCATCGAAATGGGCTTCATTCTCACTTCTATGATTTCATATTTAATTGATGTTGTGCACATGTTGTTTAACTAAAAGCAGCTCTGTTTTTACTTTCTTCTCTCAGGGCCTTTGCTGGGGCAACAATCCATGATTTCTTTAACTGGCTTGCTGTGTTTGCACTGTTGCCCATTGAAGTTATTTCTGGCTATCTTTACCATCTCACCAATGTTATAGTCGAGTCTTTTCATCTTGAAAGTGGTGAGGATGCCCCTGAGCTACTAAAAGTTATCACAGACCCCTTTACAAAGCTCATCATTGAGGTAAGCTCTTTCTTGCTTCAAGGAAGCTGCTTACTTGGTTCAGTC
Organism: Myiopsitta monachus; assembly: GCA_017639245.1. Classification (NCBI taxonomy): domain Eukaryota; kingdom Metazoa; phylum Chordata; class Aves; order Psittaciformes; family Psittacidae; genus Myiopsitta; species Myiopsitta monachus. The sequence continues at coordinate 97,862,851 of CM029917.1, read as the reverse complement.
ACATCTAATAAAAATGCTCTGAATATGGAGGAGAGGGGGGAGCTCCCACTCACTTCTGTGTGTCCTTGGGGTAAAACTCATTAGCAGATGGATTCTTCTTTTTATCCACATTTCATAAAGCCCCAGCTCTATATTTCCTGTTTCTATTTCCCCCACATTCACAAGTACAGCCATGTGGGATGGATGGGATGGCAGCCTGTTGCCTAGATAGTACTCACTGATACAACCTAGCTCAACCAGAACCTGAAGAGAGGACACTGAAATTAAGGGAAACTTGTATATATCTAGAGGGACAGCCGGAGGCCAGAGGGGATGCACACAGGTCCTAAAATGACAGTGAATGCATCTAGGCAGTTGTGTCAGTATAGTTGTTTAAATGGAAGCAAAGAGATGAGGTAGTGGCTGATTTGGGGAGAATGAGACACAGTGTTTGTGTGCAAAGAGCTGTACATTTTTCTGGGAACAAAGCCCCTCCTACCTGTTGGGCAGCAGCTCCAGCATTAGAGATGGTCATGCAGGCATTACGAGGTTGAGCTTCCATAGGGACTTATTTGAGTAGAGCTGAACAGAAATGTGTGATGTAAGTTGGTGTAACGCTATTTTTTTTTCTTTTTTTTATTTTTAAGCTTGATAAATCAGTAATAAATGCAATTGCTACAAATGATGAATCGGCAAAAAACAAAAGCCTGGTAAAGACTTGGTGTGTTACTGAAACCAATGTGGTGAGTACCATGCTAAATTAATTGTCAGGTTCTTCAGCAAGTACATGACTGATCTGTAGCTGACACTCCTTATCACAGGGTTGTGAAATTAGGCTTTTAAATGAGATATTTATTTTCAGCAGCAGAAAAAGAACGAAAACAATTTAATGTAGTTTTTGCTCCACTTAAACCAAGGATGTCAGACCAGTGGTGAGCTTGACCTGGTTGCTTTCAGTACCGTGCAGGCCCTTGCTTATCAAACTGGCAGTTTGGAGCCAAACATTTTACTCTTTTTACATCCAAATGCCTTTAAATCCTGATATTGCTACTGACTCCCTGAAAGTGGAAAAATCTGCACTATAAGCCAAAGAAAACATCTTTCCCCCACCATTTATCTATTGACTAACCAGTGTTAGTCTTACACGTGTTAGGGTGGTCTGGTGGGAGTTGGTTATTTGCAGCTTTCCTGGAAAACTGCCCTTGGAGAAAGCCTCTGTGGGGCTACGTCCCATTGTTCTTCACTCGAGCAACACTGCAGATAGATTGAAGGGATCTGTTGCCCTGGTTGACACCAATGAGTATTTTGGTAAACTGTGGAGCTGAGCGTATGGTTTGCATTGTTCAGCCAACTGACAATTAGAGCATTAGATATCCCTTGGATCTCTAATTAGACTATTTGTTGATATGTATAGAAAAGTAATTCCTGAATTCCTGAGGCAGAAGATGCTTAAGGACACACAGCAGAGGTTAAAATTTAGCGCTTGGGTTCTTAAAGGAGCCCAGCTCCTATTGAATGACTGTCTGGATGGCCAGTGAAATGCTAGCTAGGGAGATAGTGCCAGGAACAGAGCTGTGCTAATGTGAAACTCTGCTCAGGTTACACGACAGAGGAGCTGGGTATATCTATCTCAGGGGAGGCACGATGCTCGGGCAGCTGTACAGCTTCCAGGGCCCCAGCTCACACTTGGCTACCCCTTCACTGCACTGGCTGGGCAGGCAAAGGCTGGCTCCCAGTGAGGTCTGAGCCCTACAGACCCCCCACTCTTAGAAGACAGGCAAGTACCCAGAAAGTGCAGGCTGAAGGTTACATTCGCATATACACAATTTCTTCTGTATTTGTCTATATTTTGTCTGCGTAACTACTGCCCAAGCATGTAGTCAAATTACAGAAACACATGAAACCCTTACAAGCTTGACTTCAACTTGGTCATGGAAGAGAAAGAACATTTAAATGATTTACATTCCTGGTGGGTTAAACCCATTTCTGGCAAAAAAGATAAAACAGACTTATGGCAGGGATTAATGCATGCAGATCCCATATGTTTAAAGCAAAATACAAGGATAAATATTTTGATCCAAAGAAGTGCTTTGAAACTCAGATGTCTGAAAAAAAAAGGGCAAGAAGCAACACTGTGTTGTGTTTGTAAAAGCTGATGTGCTGGAGACCTCCCTGAAGGTGTGAGGGCACTGGACCCGCCCCAGGCTTTATCCATCTACATCAGCTGGAGGGGAGGAGGGATGAGAATGCAGGTGTCTGCAGGCAGGGTCCAGCAAGAAAATATGATTTTGATTTCCCTCTTTCTGCAAAAAGAATCACTGAAACATGTCTTAGAGGTACCTCCTGCTCAGCAGTGTGGTTCAGGGTCCATTTGGCCCTTAGGTGCTCTTGTCGGGAAGCTCAGTTCAGTTAGCGAACCCTTAATCTGCATAAGGGCTTATGAACCGAGCATCCGATTACAATATATCTGGATAGGAGCTCTTACAAGAAGGGGTTTATTACAGTATATGAAAATTCAGGATCAGCTCAGTAATAGTAATGCTAATCATAGTACTAGCAATTAGCTTTTAGATAGCACTTGAGCTTTTAAAAGGACAGTAGTAGCAGATGGGAAAACTGAGGCACAGCAAGGCAGTGTGGGCAGCTTGTGCTCATGCAGAACAAAAGCTGTACTAATATTGTAGTATTCTGAATTACAGTCCTGTGCAATACCCACCAGACCATTAACTGCTGTTAAAATGACAATAAAGAGGTCTTTCTTTGGTGCAAGTAAGCTGGGCAACGGCTGCACAGACCCTGACATCAGTAGTTAAGGTACTGATGACTTGGTGCTATGGTTATTACAATGTAGAAGGTTTGGGAAATATTTGAGTCTTTAAATGTTGAATTGACTGACCTGGATAACAGCCCAATTCTTTGTTTAAAGAAAGCAAAAAAATTTGCCTTGTCACTAATGTGGTGCCAGCTTACACCCCAGCTAACAAATTCACCTTTATTGATGAATGCTTGGTGTGGTTAAAACCTAAAACTTTGCATGAGCTCTTAATGAAGGGTGACTGAACTATCTGCTTTGTCTGGCAATTTGCAGACACTGCAGAATGTCACAATTCCACCATCAGAAAACTGCACATCTCCTGATTTTTGCTGGACTGAAGGAAATGTGACATGGACCGTCAAGAATGTAACTGAAACAGAATATATCAGTAAATGTAAGTGGTAGAACTTTTCCCTTCTGCTAACATCTTTATAAATGTATATAGCTTTCAAATGGTGTTAATAGACCACTTCAGAGGCGTATTGAGAGGCAGTCACCTGTATATGGACAGAAGGTACTACTGCATGTGTAGTCAGACCTATTATAGCTACACAGCTGGAGTTACCAGCATCATTATGCTATCTGGCTGCTGATGGATCCCTTTCCATGCTCCCTGATATCAGTAAATTGAGGTCTCCAGTATCCTGTTGCCCTCGTTGTTTAGGTGACTTGGAGCTACAGTTACTTTGCTGAAATGGTTGGTTGGATATCTCCATCTATGTGCAATGCTCTTCAGGAGTTTCAACAGCCGAAATCAGGCATGAAGCTACCTCTGGAAAGAGCCAACCCACCATTCATCTCAGAGCACATTAAAATGTCCTCACACTGTTGTATTCCTCCCCCTTGCACATGGTCACCCAGCTCCTGCCTGCCATGCAGGGGTGCCTGCTATGTATTTTGTAAGTGTGTCTATTTAAAAGCTCCTCTTGCCACCCTCAGACATGGCTTTTGTGGAGCAAGAGAGGTGGAATTTTCACTCCTTGCATCATCCCCTCAAGCTGTGTGTGCTTTGGTCCTGTTTTATTAGAGGCATATATGAAAACCAGAGCTGGGCTTGGGATCAGCAGCAAAAATGTGGCCAGGCCAATTCATTTTCCTTTCCTTTTTCAGGCCGGCATCTCTTTGCAGAAGCAGACCTGCCTGATCTCGCCATTGGTCTCATCCTTCTGGCTTTGTCCCTGCTTGTTCTGTGTTCCTGCTTGGTGATGATCGTTAAGCTATTAAACTCTGTGCTTAAAGGACAAGTGGCAAGTGTTATCAAGAAGACAATCAACACTGGTAATTATCTGCTTTTCCTGAAGATTGTTTTCAGGAATGACAAGGACACTGAGCACATTTATTAATATCTCTTGTTCTGGAAGCTATTATAGAGTAGTTTAAATAAAACTATCAACCTAATACCATACACACACCTTTTTTTTTCCTCCAAAGCATGTTATTTTCTTTTTTTTAAAAAATCTATTAGCAAACAGATTAACTGCAGCAGATTAACAGCAACAGAGGCCAAAGTCCAGGCTCTGTTTCTTGATGTATAATCATTAGCTGTTAGTAATGCAGTGTTCCCATCCTCAAAAGATAGCACTGAAGCGCTGAAATGGTGATTGCCTGCATTGGAACAGAGCCTGCATGTTTCTTTTAAAGTAAGTTGAAAAAAAGTTGGTTGTGATTAATGATCTAATTACCTTTGCTTGCCCTGTTCCACTGCTTAACCCTTTCTTCTGTAGGCTAAGGCAGCCCCAAATATGTTCCATCTTTCCCTGCGCTTTCCAGGTGTTTTTTCATCCTGGATCCAGTGAGTGCAAACATTGAGTTTTTTTCACTTGGCTACTTTTTCTTCAGCCTCCCTTCAATGGAGAGGTTAGAACCCATAGAAGAGAAAAGCAGTCCTGGCACATTGCTGGTAGTGGTTGAAGAGAGAGTTCACAGAAATAGGAAAGGCAACAAAGTGGTCCCAGCGCTCTCTTCTGCTCTCCTGGGCAAAGAACACGACCTGAATCAAAAATGAGGGACAGAAAGTAATATGCTGTTGGTTACTGTTTGTTTGTGATCTACTCTGTGTTCTTTCGTGTCTTCCTGGCTGATTAAGGCTCCACTTCTTGGCTTCCTCATAGTCCCTTCACAGGGGACCATTGTGCCTGGTTTCTCTTGTAGGTGTGATAAGCTTCTCTTTGCAAGGGTTAACAAGTGAATTTTTAGGAGGTGTTTGAAACTGGTTTGAACAAACAACCTGATATTCTCAGGATGGTCTTCAGAGCTTTCTGAAGATCTATCCATGCAGCAGGTGCCTGGTTGCTGAAATGAGGTCACTCAAGCCACCAAGAAGGTTTTGTTTTGACTGCTGTGGAAACATTTCTGGTACCTAAATATAAATGCTGCCCTGGGTTAGGACAAATGTCTACCTAGTCTAATATCTGTCTCAAAGTGTATTCAGTTGTGGAAGGCTGGAGAAAGGAGTACAGTGAACAGGGTGAATTAGAGTAGTGACTGATTCTAATGCAAAATTGTCAGTTAAGATGCAATATGCAAACAATACATTTACATTTGAAATGCTTGACAGTCCTTTCACTGTTGTGTTACTGTTACATAGAGCATTGTGTTATGCTAAAGATGATGTTCTCCCTCTATCTTTTTAGATTTCCCATTCCCTTTTACTTGGCTAGCCGGATACCTGGCTATGCTTGCAGGGGCTGGTATGACCTTCGTTGTCCAAAGCAGTTCTGTTTTCACATCTGCTATTACACCTCTTGTTGGTAAGTTACCAGTACTGTATTCTTTATCCCCACATTTTATCTTCTCCACCATTCTGAAGCCACTAAATCCTGTTTTTTTTTTCTCCTAGGCATTGGCGTTATAAGCATTGAGCGCTCTTATCCCCTCACCTTAGGAGCTAACATTGGCACAACCACAACAGCTATACTTGCTGCTTTAGCAAGTCCAGGAAGTACATTAAAATATTCATTACAGGTCAGTATAAACCAGTGCTTCCTTGACTTCATTCAGAAGTTGTAACTTTTCTGAAGATAAACCTGACAGAATTGGCTCTGATGCGAATGCATCATGAATGCCATGCCTGATTTTGTATGTTCTATTTATGACAGCTCATTCCTCTCAACTGCTTAGAGCAAAAGGCTTGTATTAAACCCTCCCAGAATGTCAATATACAGTAAAATCTTACTTCTGTAAATTGGGTTTGATCTGATTAATTCAGAACTGATGCAGGGTGGGCCACTTGACCCCTGAGCATGCAGTCTCTGCAGCTTGGATTTCAGTGCCCACATCCCTGACAACCCTCTTAGATAGATAGTCCCCTAAGAGGGTAACCAATTTCTGTAAGTTCCCTCCTCAGGACCCTAACTCTGCTCATGCAGTGTACAAGGACTCCTGTAAGCTAAGTGAGGACCATACAACCCTTAAGATGTCAAGCCATCTACCTACCTGAGATTGCAGCGCGCATCATAGCATCTATTTTCTCATTATAAACCTAATCTGAGTGGGTTAGATTGAATTCCTTGTCTCTCTGCAACTCAGACTGTTTGAAGAGTAGGCAGCCTGGCTCTGGGCTCCCATTTACTACCCAGTAAAGAACATTCCAGCCAGCAGATAACATTTGAATGAACCCTCTACATCAAAGAGTGAAAAGATAATGAAGCTTTCCTTTGTGAATGGGATGAATGTTTTTTACTAGCCACAATAAATCAAGAAAATTACAGAAGTCATTTTATTGTCCTCAGGCTTGATAGAACAGATACAATCATGAGATGATGCTATCTCAACCAAGCTCAGATTTCATGATAACTTGCTGTTTTTATAAAGTACTTTTAAAAATAAACACCTGTACTTTCATATTCATTTTAGCCTGATAACAGTTATGGAATGAAAATAAGATATGGCAAGCAGGGAATACACTCTTTTGTTCCGTATATGCTTATTCTGTCTCAGTGACTTCTGAAAGCTTTAGCAAGTAGGTGTCTTTTCGCACTTATTTAAAAAAAAAACAATTTGGAAGTATGTGAATCAAACAATTGTAAAAGGCCCAGACAGTCACATTCCAGAAATCTCTTATAAACTTTTAGCTAATTTCTGTAAAATTCATGTTTGTACCATTAATACTTTCTCAATAGCCTGTATGCAACACCTAATTCACACTTTCTGTCTTTTTGTTGAAAACTTATGGATGCATAACCCAGTAATTAACAGTTCTCATGTGGTTCTCATACATGAATGACAACAGGACTGTTTCTTGATAGCTCTTTGGTTTGCCAGCTTGATTTCTGATGGACTCAATTTCTTGCAGTTGAAAGCTGCATTTTAAGACTTCTCCATCTGCAGGGAGATAAGCCATCGCCTCCAAGCCTGCCTTGTGTCCAGATGTTATCCTCTGTTTGTAGGCAGTGATCTTTACAATGTGTGAGGCATTACTGAGTCCTTGCTTCCTGCTAGGAAAGGCCTTGCAGTGAAGGACAAGAAAAAGAGTAGGGGGCAAGGGAAGAGAAACTATGAAGTCTTAGTGCAACTGGAAGTTATAATGATGTGTGTAGGAGCACTTAAAGGTATTTCAGCTAACAAACTGCTCAAACATATTTGCTTTCAGATTGCCTTGTGCCACTTTTTCTTCAATGTCTCTGGGATTATTCTGTTTTACCCACTACCTGTCACCCGGCTGCCAATCCGCATGTCCAAGACCTTGGGAAACATAACAGCCCAGTACAGATGGTTTGCTATATTTTATCTTCTTGTCTGCTTCTTTCTTTTGCCTTTGTTTGTATTTGGTCTGTCACTGGCAGGCTGGGCAGTCCTTTTGGGTGTTTGTCTTCCCCTGGGTGCTCTTTTTATTGCTGTGATTGTAATCAATATTATGCAGAAAAGGCGACCGCATTCATTGCCTGAAAAGCTCCAAAACTGGGATTTCCTACCCATCTGGCTGCACTCCTTAGAGCCCTGGGACAATATCATTATGTCCTCACTCGCCTTTTGTGGAAAACACTGCTGTGGCTTCTGCAAGTGCTGTAAAGTCAATGCAGAACAGGAGGGTGCCAAAGACAAGCAACTGAAAACTATGGAGGTTTACGAAAACACCATTGTGATGGCTGACGAAGAAAGAGGTGGAAGAAGGGCACCAGCTGCAGCTTGCGTTGAGAAAACAGGCACAAACAACACAGCCTTATAGGAGTGTATCAACCTGTATTAACAGAGATACAGCATAGGACAGTCAGGCTCTTGAAAACCACCTTGGACAATGCACTGAGGACAGAGTGAACATTTTGTTAGGTTCCCGCAGCCAGTGATACATCACTCATCAAGGAATGGAGTCAAACAAGCTTGACAGAGTCCCTAGACTATCTATGATCAGTTGAAAAGCTAATGACAGATTTGCTTACAGAGGATCTACTATGCGGTAACTTCATTCAATGCTATCAGTAGCAAACAAAAGAAATCCTGATGTAGTCCCATGAAAAGAGGGATGGAAAGAGTGGTGATCAATCCAAGCTTAATTGAACAAACAAACAATGCACTTGTAGAACAGCCTTTATGACCTACTGGTGTATTCAGCAAAAGTTACTTTATATTATCTAAAAAGCTCTGGAAATGAAAAGAAAACAGGGAGAATTCTAATGTTCTTATTGGCCTGTTTGCAGCGGTCAAAAAGGAATCCAGTCATTTTCCCAGTATGGAGAAAATTTATTCTATGTGTGTGAAGGAAAATGAAATGCTGGGTAATCCTTCACAAGCTCTGGGAGCCCTACTCTGGCATGAGGGTGTGCATAAGCCTACTTTGAGCCGTTGCTGTCTCCTTTAACACTGGGGACAGGAGTTATAATCTTTTGTTATCTCAGATTTCAGGCCATAAAAGTAATTGCTCACCCTTCTGCCTGCTGAAGGTTAAGCACTGGGTTTGGAGACACTAGGTGGCTACCAGAGGGCTTGATGGACTCCGGATGTGGTTGTGTGGCCATTCCTCTTTCTAGATGGTCCTCTCCTACTATGTAACCCCACAATCCGAGGAATGGTGTAGGAGGAAGGACAAGTGGTCTGTGAAGGGGAAGAGACAGCCACCCAAGTCTGAGCTTAAGTGAGGAGGTCTGTGTGCAACTGTAGTTCCCTTTGGCTGAGCCACAAAATGATATTTTAGAGTAGCAGTGGAAATTGGCTTTAGAGCCACAAAAGAGGGAATCTGGAGAGCAGCTCATCGCACAGGACATGTGGTAATCCTCACTGGAGAGAAAGCAGTGTTCCCTCTGCACCATCACTTTGTGTTCTGAACCACCCTCCTTGGAAATAATGTGAATTTCACTGGCAATTGTATGTAGCAATCCAAATTCCAAGTAAAATCCATAAACTGTGTAGTTACTACTATGTGTAGTCAATCCATAGGTAGTGTAGCACTTGGTGGGAACTTGCTTGTGCTCAAGTCGTACTGTTACTGGTATTTGAGTAAGTGCTTGTGCGCCTACTTGAGTCATGGGCTGACAAAAGGCACAATTTCAATGCCAGAAAAGAGCATTTCAAAGATGCACTGAGTACTTCTGCTGGCCTTCAGTAGCCAAGAAATCAGGGGCTATGGAATAATATCTGAAGTCCAACCACTAATGTTAAAAGGTGTTACAAGGTGGCTGAGTGTAGGCCAAGTGTCATTTAAAACCAGTTTATGTGTCCCAGTTGTAGATTAGATTTGTAACGGAAATGCTGAGAAGACCCCTAGTTTAACACTCAGTGCTGCTAGAACACATCTACTTTTGAGCAGTTGTTTCTTTTCTGCAGAGCTCTGGGATTCAGTAGATCGAATTCGGCTATCAGGTATATATGTATATTTTAGAAGAGAAAATTGTTTTGATTGATATTTTTTAACCTGACATTGGCAAATTATGTTACTGAAAAGATGTTTGCAAATTGCATTCATACTGAGGTTCCAACTGTTCCTGTAATTGTGAGCCAGCGACAAAATACTTCGAATCAGAATGAATTTCCAAAAGCATCTAGTTCTGGTGTAGTTCTGCTCTTTTGGGGTTAGTAGCAGAGAGCAGAATTATACCCAGCTACAATTTTAGAAATTATTTTCTTTGTCCCTCATTGTGTTGAAGCAGAATTTTGTCAGCATTTCATTTTTAAATTGGAATTTTGATAATAATTCTTCATTTTAATTGCACAATTTTGGATGATTTCAGAAAAATTTCTTTAAATCCCAGTGTGCATTTCCCATGTTCTGTTTCTTTGGGAAAAATATGATAAAAATATCCAGAATTCTTTCCAAGTTATCTTAAGTTTCCGTTGACCTCCCATTGAAATGGGAAACATTTTAATCTACTTCTACTCATTTCTTAAACAAAGTGCACCTTATTTTGCATCTTGAAGTTAAGCTGTCAAGCACAGTGATAATAACTGCGGAAAGCAGTTCTTACAAAAGAATCAGGGTAATAATTGTCGGACACATCAGTACTTTATGATTCCTCATTGTAACATTTCCCTTATGATCTATTCTTACACTCCTCTTTCCTTGACCTAGGCCACATTGTGCCATTGTTTTAGGCAGATTCAGACAAAGATTTCTGCTTAACACTTGACAGCACAACATGTCCTGGTATATTTTCTCCCCTGCTCTTACCAGAAGATATTTACGCTTTATTTATAATTATTTGAGTGTACAGAATTTTTCATAAGTTATACAGGAAAGGACTCTTGATTGTGTTATATATTACATGTTTGAAAACTATGCAATGTTTATCTATAAAAATGTAAAAAGGAACTACTGTATATTTTGTAATATAACTTTTCGAATTGTTTGTAACTGTGTATACTGCATATTATGGAGGCTGATGGCTCCATCAATAGGTTATGTAAAGACTGTTAGCAATGCAGAGACAGATTTCTTAAAGTCAAGACGAAAAACACCTACATACTTTCATAATACGGCTTAATGCACAAGGATATTGAACTCACCTTTTCTAAACTATTTGGATTTTCTGTAATGAGGAATTTTGGAAATACAAGGTTTCTAAAATACTTTTTTAAACTCATAAAAACTGTATCTTTTAACTGTTTTGAGGACAGCATAGGGCTTTATACCTTGTCATGAATCTTCATCTTGTCTGTCCTCGTGGACTGAATGTAAAAATAAAGCAAAGTTTTAAACAAATAAGTTCTTTTTACACTTATCTGTTTATATACATACCATGGAAGCTTGCAGAAAAAAAATACTCAGACAAGTTCTAGCCTGAGCTGATGCAATGCACGAGAAATGAGGTTAGCATCAAGCATTACAGACAGCCACCAGAGGCCTGTGTCCAACATCTCATGGGAATGAGAGAATTTCATATGGAGAAAAACAAAAAGAATTGCTCAGTGCAATTGTGTGGGTCAAGATACTTTCTGGCAGGGTTTTGCAGACTGTACTCTGTGAAGGTAAGCGTGGGAGAGTAAAGCCGGGGTTGTTGTAACAACAGGATGTGTGGTGAGTTCTAATGATCTGTATCACTGTGCTAGGCTAAGATCCTCCCTCCTACATGAAAGATGGCAGAGTATTTCCAAAATGCTCCTGTATCTGATGACCTGGGAGATGTCTGGCTTATAACTGCTTGAAAATACCCATCTTATTCTTCTTTAAATCACACATGACCTTTGGAGCTGAAGCTTAAACAGAGAATTAAAAAGTATTTCTTAAATGCCTTCAAATTATTAAAAATGTCATTAGACCTCCTAACTATGGGCTCAACAGTAGCTGAGGAACCAACCCCAAAAGCAACTGTCATTCCTAACTACACATTATTTTAGTGAAACAAAGATAGCAGAAGTATTTCTTATAATACAAATACTTATGCACTACAGTGCCAACTGTCTTCTTCAAAAAATGCAGTAAGCATTAAGCAACCCAGGCCCATGATTTGAAACTTAGAGATTCTTTCACCCATGCAGAAATACTGTAATTCTGTGTGCCATCGTCTTCCATGACTCACTGTCAAGCAGGAATCAAAGCGCATCCAGGAAACGTGCACAAGTCGTGCCATCCATCTCTCCACTCCCAAATCCTTTGCAGAGCTACCTAGGGCAAAGTTCAGTAATGCCTGTAGGTATTTAACAGCAGATGTGTGTCATGAAGTGCTGCACTTACCAGAAGCCTTCAAAATGTTCAGAATAATGCTCCTGCAACTGATCTCAGCCTTCCTCCTCTATTCTTGCAACTGAACCATGTTGTTCGCAGCTCCTTCTGCTGCTCCTGTGCTGTTTTACCCTCTGCTTAAGTTTCATGTTCACTTCCCCAATTTCAAATTCTTGATAACAGTGCATTTAACTTCACCAGGCCTACCACTAAGGTAAGGTTCTCATCAGTCAGAAATGCAGGATAAATGCTTCATCATCTCTTTCTTCACCTTACCATGTAGCGATGGGCACCCAGTCAGGTCCCCAAGACAGCTGCTGGCCATGCCATTGAGAGAGGTTGTTGTTCTCTGATTTACAGCAAATTATTTGGGGGGTGCAGAGTGGTGTCATGCCATTGGCAGTAGCTTAACCAGCACACATTAGCGAAGGATCTGATCTAATCAGTGAAAAATAAACAGCGAGTAGTGCTGAGCAGAAAACCTACTCTTTCAAGAGCTGTGTAAGGGAGGATATACTCCATACACATTACAGGGAATGCCAGGCCCTGCTTCAATTGCACGATTTCAATGGGCTGTGCTTCCATGTCAGTGCTTTATCTGCATTCAGGTGTTTTTTCTCTGTAGCTAATGGCCAATCCTGCTGCTGCCACATGCCAAAGGCATGATTCTGTATGTGTAAACCCACTCATGACATTTTTACAGTGAGCACTCTGTAGATCTTAGTCTCTATTACAATTCTATTACAAAGGAAACACATGACTCATACAAGGGAGCTGTTTATTTGCATATTGGATAGTAATTATATTGATTTGCATTGAGCTGTCCCTAAGCAGGTTTCCCCTAACACCTGAGATCTGAGTGTTTCAACAAGACAGAGAAGCAGAGTGAAGGTTAGCATTACAGTGTCACAAACATCCCGTCTTACTCAGCACCTGATGAAACTCCCTAATTGCCATTTACACTTTTGGGGTGTATCAATCCTTTTACACAGCTCAGTGTCTAAGGACACATTACCGTGGCATAAACAATCTGAGTAATTACAGGAGGAGATATTTTGCAACCAACACACCAGCTGATGGATTGGGATTTCTTTTACACAATGCAAAAAGCATCAATTACAGGACATGCAAAAAGTTTATGGACCAAATTCTGCCCTTGGTTAGGCAACATGCAGCCATAATTGACATTGGGAAAACGGGTGCACGTGCGAGAGAGGATACCATTAAGCCCTATTTTAACTGACTAATGCAGTGGCCTCAGGCACTGGATCTCAAATGGTTGCTAGCAGAAGGCCAACTCTGGTCTTGCTGTACAGTAAAAATATATGGTATTGACTCCTGCTTGTTGCCTCCAGCTGTTACGTTGCCTGGAAAGACATTCTTACACGTACCTATCAGCGTAATTTCTGTCTTCTTCAAAGATGGTGCTAGAACACAGTCTCAAACACTCTCCAGCAGAGTGGGAAGCATTTGCTACTCCTACCCTCTAGGTACAGAACATCCTTCTCTGAAGAACGCTAATACTGCTGAACCAAGGAACTCCCAAGCTGATGCTCACCCAGCTTGGGAAAAATAGGGGCAGGGAATGATATTTCATTTGTGTCCTCCCTTGCCCATATTACAAGCTTGGGTGGCTGGGGTTTGAGGAGTCATAGAGCAGGAGACGGGCTGGAGGGACAGAGCTCCTAAATAGGGCAGGACTTCTGGAGGCGGATGAAGTGAAACTGGTATTGGGCCTGGGTGACAGCTTGGACCCGGTGGTTAAATGACTGCATGTACATCACAGCAGGCAGAGATCACTTTGGATTCACCATCAGAGATTTCAACATGAGCTTGAAATGCGGGGAAAGGAATCCATTTTATTTTCTTTGGATTAAAACAAAATGCCTGGCGAGCCCCGCAAGGCATCCTAAGCCCTGGCTTATGGATCTGTCAGTCCTTGAGATATCTTGTGGTCATGAATGACCAGAGACACCTCCTGTCTGGTGACAGTGGAGTGACAGAGCACCTCCTGTCCACACGGCCTAGTGAGATAGGAGACCACCAGCCCCGCATTCACACCCTCAGCAAAGTCCTCATTAAAGTGGACTCAAAGCATTCGCTGAAGTTGCCAAGGAAAGGAAGCAATCTGGTGTTCAGGGGCACTCCCTGGCAGGGCTTCATCTTGCGCAAAGCTTAGGGAGAAGTGGAGAAGACCTCTCTCCCACTGCAGGATGGCACCCAGGCCATCTCTCCTCTGATATGCACACACATGGAGGGGTGCTGATGTGTTGGGTGGAAGCACCACATGTTGGTACATTTAGGACATACCTCTGCAGCTGGCAGAGTGACCCATGTGAAGAAGTAGCCAGGCACCAGTGACTATAAAGCTGGGAAATACAGCTGGGAAAACAGCACTGCTGAAATCAGTGACTGAAAAATAGTTAGACAGATTAAGTGTGAGGGTCATTAAAGGTCATCATTAGCCCCTCCAGAGAATGAGAGGTCTGGTTCCTAGTGAATTCGGAGATTTCGCTGGTCAAGTGGTGCTCTACTGTTGCAACTAGTTGTCCTGCGATGGGTATGGGTGTTGCCTGAGAGCAGCAGGAGCACCCCTTCTCTGATAGAAAAACTAACTTGCTCCCAAGCCATATTCAGCTGCCCCTCTTAGATGTGAGTCAGAGAGGCCAAGCCCTGAGAGACAACTTTTAAAGCTGTTAGGATGTGTCTCAGCCATGTGTAACAGGTGACAGGGATGAAATACACCGCACCACAGTTCGGTGTGAAGCTTTGGGGCTTTCTCACGTTGTATCAGTTTGTCATGCAGCCATGCCTTGCAGGGGAAGACCTGTTGCACAGTGCAGGGAGGAATGTTTAAAGCTGTATTTCCTCAGCCATTGCCACTGTTAATTAATAATCTGTTTCAGGATATGCCACAGGCTAATTTTTGAATAAGAGTAATTAATGAGAGGTCCAGTCAATGAAAAATCATACTACAGGGATACTACAGGTAAGATCTCAGAAGCTGTTCTGAGTCAACAGCCTGGGCTGGTAAGAGCTGGAAGCATCACTCAGCTGAAGCATCCACAAAGGCAAAACAACCTCTGTTGTGCGTTGGGGCATTCATAGGGCAGAGAGGACTTGGCAGGATGCAACAGCCAGGTATATCCTCCTGGAGCAGTCCCCACAGTCTCTTTAGCAGCGTGGTGGAGCTGTTGGGTCCCAAGGACACCCCCATTCCTGGGGGCTCAGCCACCAGGGCTCAGAGCTGGCTCAGGCATGGGGCAGCATGTTGAGGAGGCTCAGGGGTCTCCCCACTGTTTTTTCCCTGGAGCAGATTTAAGCCAAAACATCAGATAGATCAGTTTTGTGAAACGCCTTATTTCTCACTAGAAAGCAACATTTTTAAAGATGAGAAGGGAGAGTGGATGGCAGCATTCCTTCAGCATACATACAGCAGCTTCTGCAAAGCAGACTACCGCTAAGGGAAAATACCACAGTGCTGAGAATGAGTTTCCCATCTGACCATAGAAAGGGCCATTTCAGCACCGCCTGATGCCATGTCCTGGTATTTCTTCTAGACACAAATCACAGTGGAGTTTAAAATTGCTTCACCTGGGCCAGGTGCCTCTCTCCCCTCAGGAGCAGGCACTGACATTGGCTTCTGTATGGCACAATTTTCAAAGCATGCCTACGCCTGAATATGCACATTGTACCATAGGCATTTCTTAGTCTTAGGTCTGCAAATGACTTGTAAGATAAGTGGTGTTGTGTGAGGTATCAGAAGCAGCCATAGTTGTTTTGTTGTTTGGGTTTTATTTATTTATTTAATAACCATATATTTGCACATATGCAAATGAAGAAGAAATGAAAAAGAATAAGCAAACACTCAGAATGTCACCTAATATCTATTGGGCTACAAGTGAACACCATTCAGCATGCGCTGGGGAATTTTTCACCCCCTTAAAAGCTTCAAGATATTTTTCAGCTTAGAAAGGATGTGGAAAAACTGCTCTAGAGAGAGAAAGTACCTCAAACAGCTAAATCAGGGCTCCTGGGCCACAGCTGGTGATGCTTTAAAGCAGAAGGAGGAAGTGATTGAAGACAGCTAAAAACTGACTAAAGGGAAAACCCTCACAATAGATGGTCAGCTTCTGGTTTAAGTGTATGAGCCAAAAGCTGCTATGCATTTAAGTATCTGAAGATCATGGAAGGTAAGGGTGTTTATGAGCATGTGTAGTCTAAGATTGTGGCTGCTTAATGAGGATGTGTCTAATTTTTTTATCATTTGGCACCAGTTGGTTGGTCTGAATCCATTGTATTATAGTAGAAGGTGTCTATTCAGAGTGAGTATCTTCTTGAACTAGAGGAGAACTGCGAGAAGGGGAGGATATTTTACCTTGGTCACAGCAGCAGCGTTCATAAACATGAGCTCATTGAGGATCTTTTTGCTGATTTTTATTGTAGAAATGATATTCTTTTCCCTTGCTCTTCCCTAGTTGCGAGAGAACTTCTGTGAATGTTTTATGTACAATCAAAGCTTGCTCTGATAGTTGTGTAGTGGGCATGATGGATATATATTAGTTAAGACTTGATTCTGTCTGTAGGAGAGAAAAGTAGGGCACTAGATATCTAAATGTACTTACTGTTCATTACCAGTATAATGGTTTAGGAGGGGTGGATTAGGCTTTTGTGCTTTGGGTGCTACTACAGAGCAGAATGCTTATCTTTCTGAAGAAAGCTTGTACTTCTTGTTGTGGGGAAAAAAATGGATAAAATGGGGCTTACCATTGGTACATGATACAGGCAACTTAAATAATGTTGGAGGAACTGAGGTACTGGGAGTTTTTGCTGCAGATGGATAGAGAATCATGGAATCATTTAGGTTAGAAAAGATCTTTAAGTTAATCATGTCCAACAGTAAACCTAACGCTGCCAAGTCCACTACTAAACCATGTCCCTAAGCACCATGTCTACATGTCTTTTAAATGTCTCCAGGGAGGGGATCGAGTGCACCCTTAGTAAGTCTGCAGATGACACCAAGGTGGGTGGGAGTGTTGATCTGCTTGAGGGTAGGAAGGCTCTGCAGAGGGATTGATAGGCTGCAGCCAGTTGTATGAGATTCAGAAAGTTGAAGTGTCAGGTCCTGCACTCGACCTTGTGTGTTTGCACTTGTTCCACCAGCATCCACCCCTCAACAGTGCTTGTACCTGTAGTACAGGGGAACATGGGAGGGACCTGAATGAGAAAAGCCATGAGGAAATGCCACCCAAAATTACCCTGATGCAGGCCAATGTCTACTCTTTAGCTGCCTGTCCTCTTTGCTCAAGACAATCAACTAGACCTGGCCCAGCCTGTTCCCAGCAGACCCAGCTCAAGCTGTGCCAGAAGAGGGGATCTGAACCAAATGAGTGCCATCTAGGGCTTTGTATGTCCATAAAAAACAATGGGAATTGGACTAGCTTTGCAGTTTAATTGTGTGATAAAATGCTTAAATAGGATGCAGCTTTCTCAGCTGTGAAGAGGTTAAGAGGAAGTGCTGGTTTCTCCAATGGATTGAAATTACTGTGAGCCTTAACTGAGGTTGCAATGCAGTCTTAAACCTAGTTTGAATGTTCTCTTCTTGGGTGGACCTCTGCATGGATTGTGTTGGGATTGTGCCACTCAGGCTGATAACTGGAAGGACAGCCCGCAGGCAGACCGGGAACACTGCTGAATAACAGCTGATGAGAGGTTAGGCCAGGTCCTGACCAAACCACTTGAGGATCAGATAGTCGCTGAGTGACACTACTGTTCTAAACAAATTGCACATCAAGGTAAATGTGCAGAAAATATTACTGTAGCAAAGGTCTTAACAGATTATGATCCTCCAGCATGTTATTTATAACTAGAAAGTCCTTTCAGTAGAAATGTATTATGGTATTACAGAAACAAAATGGAGTTGACAAATGATAGGTTATGATTAACTCAAGTTTGAGGCAATACAGTGTTTAATGTAGCAAAAATCCCATCTGGTTTGCTTTGCATCAAACAGCAGAATTCCTGTCCTGGAAAGAAAGCTGAAGCACCACAAGTTTTGGCATTGCACTGCCTAGCTTCAGGCATTTGAGCAACTTTTACTAAAGGAAGGAAAATTAGGCAGTCGAGAGGAACCACCATGTAGCTTGGGAAGCCATCCATTGGAGAGGATGATGAGGTGAGGGTTAGGGCAATGTGATGCTGAGATCCTCCAACTTAGTGACAGGCCGCTCTGGTGCTATCTAGAAGTGGCATAGTCCATATACTGCATATTGCAGAAATCTTAGCCCTGCGTTAGTTTCTACAGGACCACGTAGTGACCCGGAAAGCACTCACGAGTACCAGCAGTACCTGAAATGCTGACTCAGGGTTAGAATAGCACTAGAGTGTAAAACAACTCCTGAGAATGCTTATGGACTAGCCACATTATGAAGCCAAGCTCCCACTCATATCTCCTGTGGCACAAATACAAGTGATATTGATGGGACTTCCATAATCTCTGAGGTATCGATTATTTGTAGGGGCAGGGCAATTTTCAGTGTAGTGAGAGACATAGGTGTGAGCCTCCTAAGAGGTTCTTGAGTGCTTCTTCAGCCTGGGTAGGCTCTCCAGTCAAAAAGCTGACTTTAATGATAAAAAAGCTGACTTTCTATACAAAGACAGTATAATACAGAGCCCCATCAGTGTATTTTATGTAAGTCAGCAGCAGAGTAACAGGTTCTTGGACATGCTTGGCACTGGGGCACCTTCACACAGCTTTTTGGCCTTTACAGTAACCAGGAGCTGTAATCAAAGATAGTCAGAATGTTGTACACAAATATCAGAGTTCCAAGTTCCTTGTTGCTGTTTCTCTGAGTCTGAAAGAGTCCTGGAGCAAATCAAGTAAAAATAAGGACAGGTATTTCAAATGGATTTGGGGGCTTATTACTGTGGATGTTAACGAAAATTGGGTCTTGAAATCCTAGCTTCTAAGGCGGAAAAAGGCTTCAACTGAGAATCTGACTATTGTGAGTTTGGAAAAATCAGCTACCTGATTGTTACCTTTATGCGGGAGAATGAGTTAGAAATACTAATTTTTGATGAAGTTAGACATTCACCTCCCAAATTTCATAGAATCATAGAATAGTTAGGGCTGGAAAGGACCTTAAGATCATCTAATTCCAACCCCCCTGCCATGGGCAGGGACACCTCACACTAAATCATGCCACCCAAGGCTCTGTCCAACCTGGCCTTGAACACTGCCAGCTATGGAGCATTCACAACTTCCCTGGGCAGCCCATTCCAGTGCTTCACCACCCTTGCAGTAAAGAACTTCCTCCTTATACCCAATCTCAATTTCACCTGTTCAAGTTTGAACCCGTTACCCCTTGCCCTATCACTACAGTCCCTAATGAAGAGTCCCTCCCCAGCATCCCTATAGGCCCCCTTCAGATACTGGAAGGCTGCTAGGAGGTCTCCATGCAGCCTTCTCCAAATTTGCCCTTTAGCTCCTGAATACTCACACTTGCAAAGGGCCTTCTCCCGTGATCTTTGAACAGGAAAATGTTTCCTGTAAAGGCTTGTATTTACAGTCAGGTCTAGCAGAGTAATTCAGCCTTCTGTTGTAAAACACAAGGACAGTCGTGATATTTATTCCTATGGTGAGGGGAACTGCTCTGGAGCAGTGTTTTATTTACATGGTGGTATAAAGTCCAGTCTTTCTGCAACAGTAATCCATTTCAATCAGAAACTGTCACATTCAATGCATACAGTATTTCATCTGTAAGTCAAATGCCCAAGGGAACAATCTAATTCATTACTTTTTTTTATTGGTAAGACACAAATCCTGAGAACAAGCTCCTATATTTACGTCTAATGAGCAGAAGCCTTGATGGAGGACACTGCGAGAGTGACTTGGTGTTCCTAATCTGATGGAAGTAAATTTGTCTTGCAGCGTAGATGATGCACCTTATGAATTTACTTCACGTGTGCCAATAAATGTATGTTGGTGTGGACTAACCTCGAGTTGTTGGGTTGTATGCTGGGGCTGGTGGAATATAAACTATGGTAAGGCCAATTTGCAGGGTTCAAGCCCCAGCTCACAGTTCAGCCATGCCCTGAACCAATTATGAGTGTTCAAACTCTGCACTGCTCCCTGTTGCATTACCCCTCAACAGCAGCGATCCAGCATGGCTTGGAAACTCATGCAGGGTTCAAGTACAGTCCTGTCTGGACCTTTGCCCAGTACTGTTGGCTGAAAAGGGACAGTTATCACTACACTGAAGAGCAAGTATAGGTTAACTTGCTGATAGCCCATGCAAGGAACTACTGCAATGAACCATCCTTGAACAGCTGCCTTGACTTGTGCTATACACAGACTTCCAGGAGAATATTCTAAGCCCTTCTGCGCTGTTGTAAACAAAATCACTGTATTTATCAAACAACTGCAGTAAAGATCCAGGTAGCTGCTCTTTTTTTTTTTTTTTTCTTCCTGGATAGAAGAGTGATGGAGATTGTAAAAGACTTTGAAGACTTTCAGGACCACAGCGACCATGGGTTTAGGGTTTTTTGTGCATGATCTTTTCCCTTCTTTTTCTCTTACTTCCGTTTATTCACAGCCACGCAAAACCGGCTTTCTTTTCCAGCTAGCCCCAAAGTAAAGCCCCACACTCTGGAATTACAGTTTAGTGTGTTTTGCTGGCTTTGGCTAGAGTGAAGTTGATATTCTTCACAGTAGCTGGTATGGGGCTGTGTTTTGGATTTGTGCTGTAAACAGTGTAATCCAGGGATGTTTTAGTTGTTGCTGAGCAGTGCTTATACAGAGTCAAGGCCTTTTCTGCTCCTCCCATCACCTCACCAGTGAGTTGGCTGGGGGTGAACAAGGAGTTGGGAGGGGACGCAGCCAGGACAGCTGTCCCCAGCTGACCCAAGGGATATCCCAGAGCATATGGTGTCGTGCTCAGCGTAGAAAGCCAGGGGAAGAAAGAAGGATTTGATGGTGCTTGTCTTCCTAAGCAACCACTGCATGTGGTGGAGCCTGTTTCCTGGGGATGGCTGAACAGCTGGCTGCTGGTGAGAAGTGGCGTGTGAATTCCGTGTGTTGCTTTGCTTGTGTCTGTGGCTTTTGCTTTACCTTTAAACTGTGTTTATCTTAACCCATGAGTTTTCCCACTTACTCTTCTGATTCTCCTATCCCACTGGGAGGGGCAGCGAGAGGTGTGGGGCTGAGTTGCTGCCTGGGTTTAACCACAACAATTGTGGAAGTGATCAAGGGTGAGACAAATACCTAAGAGTTTTCAGATTAATTATTCTTCAGTTAAGTAGCACTAATATCATGTATCTTCAAAAGCTGTGTTTTACAGGCTGAACTTCTCTTTGTCCTAGGTGTGTAGTTCTTAACACTAGCACTGTCTTTCAAATGTTACAAAGAAAATCCTTTTATTTGATTCTGTGAAAGAATCGGTTGTGTGTATCTTTACATATTTGCAGAAGGGGCCTTTATTAAAGCCAACCTTCCATCTTCAGCCCTTGAAATAATTCTGGATTTATATGAGGCAGGCACACAAAGTGGGGTCATCTGCAAGTGGTGGTGGGGTAGGCAGGTGCCTGGGGAATTTACTTGTTATGGTTTTATAGGCAGGCTTCTGGCCATAAAAATTACTCCAACTGAAAAAGAGATTTTACTTTATGCATACACCATTGCGATGCATGTAATGCATCACAAGGGAATTTAAATATTCCCAGGATATGGTGTTGGGGCACAAGGTACAAGTAAGCATAAGGCAGGGGTTTGGACGGTAGCCTGTTTTTTATTTATTTCTTCCCTCTTGCTACCTTAATTAGCACATGGGGTAATGAGGCTTTGTTGGAAAGGTGTGCAGGTATTTTATTACTCAAAATGCTGAATGAGGCATTGCTTATCCCTGATATCAGCATCAGTGTAACTGACTCTGCCATATAGTGTTCCTTTGTACAAGCCTGTGTGGGGCTGATAGTATCCAGGTGCCAATGATCTCCTGTGTGTTCTCACCGGATACGCAAGATATGAAAATGAAGATTTTATCTCTCTTTAGGAGAGGCACAGAGGATATGTTTGCAGAGTGCACTAAGGAGTTGCCATGCAGGAGGAGAGTTAGCCCTGTGAGAGCCCAAGAAACAGGCTGGGCAGCAACACCACTGCCAAATTGCTTCTGCCCCAGAATTCTGCCCAGAATTACCATGGTGATCTCTGCATGATTGTCACTTAGGTTGTGGATCTCAGCCTCTCTAAGGACATCTACATAGAATCAACAAGGCTGGAAAAGACTGTTAAGATCAAGTGCTACCACTGCCCCAAGACTGCCAAGACCACCACTAAACCATGTCACTGAGGGACTCATCTACACAGTTTCTGAACACTTCCGAGGACGGTGATTCCACCGCTGCCCTGGGCAGCCGGATCCAGTGCCTGATCACCCTTTCAGTGAAGAAATTTTTCCTAATTTCAAATCTAAACCTCCGCTGTTGCAGCTTGAGGCTGTTACCTCTTGTCCTATCACTTACCTGGGAGAAGAGACTGGCCACCTCCTTGCTCCATCCTCCTTGCATGTAGTTATAGAGAGCAAAAAGGTCTCTTCTGAGCCTTCTTTGCAGCTGAGCAGTAAGGCTTAAAAATATTTAGAGGAAAGATTTCTGCTCCTCCACAACTTCTCATATTTGTTTAAGGTAGAATACTAGGCTACTTTCATTAGAGTAAGGTGTATCTGGGCTTCACCAGTTGGTATCGTAATTGACTGAATTGAAATGGTTAACTTTTTTCTGGGGATTGCATGCTGTGGTTGACTCAAATGAAACCAGAGGAGCTGTCCACCTGCAACTGCGAGCCTCTAAACCTTGTCAGCTGGTTAGGACAGCAGATGGAGTTAGCAGGGGACAAGGAGGCAGGGATAGCCTCCACTAAGCAACTCCGCAGAGCAGAAGGGGAACACTGTGCTTCAATCTTCCTGACGCATTAGTGGAGACTTTGATTTATCATTCCAGTCAGTCAATAGTGGTGTGTTCTGGAAAGGCTGTCCTGTGGTCTGCAAATACACGTGCTAAGCACACTGCTCTCAAGAAAACAAGCCATGAAACAGCTCTGACCACCTTTGCACTGCTGGATGGCACACACTGGTTAACTGGCCAGTGAAACTGGAGAGACTAATCTGACAGTAGTTGCTTGGAGGTGGCATGGAAGCTCAAAGCCTGTAAGAGAAGCCAGTAGTTTCAGCACATCTGCATAATTAATCTAAACAAGGTCTGAAGGATATGCTTGAGCATTGGGTGGTTATCTCAGCTCCTGGCGATGTGCTTCCAGTCTTAACTTGAGTAGAATCCTCTTAGACAACAGCTGGGCACCATTTGGGGATACCATTTTACATACCAGGACTGGTCCAAACAAGTAGTACATGAGGCAACTGGATTCCCAGGAAAAAAACTACTCCCAGCCAGATAGCAGAGCCTGGCCTTCATTAGTTTATTAATACAAATCTAGCCAGGGAGAGTTGCTTCTAACTTGCATAAAGATACCGGTTGTGTAAATCCATGACTCAGGCCATGCCATTAATGAACAGATAGCAAATGCTGTGGACGTATGCTAAGACGTAAATGCTAAGACGTTCCTGCTTTGGTGGACTGTCATAAAACAGTGCTAGGCTCTGCTAATGGACTTGTGCTTTCTCCTGTTCACCTGACAGAACTGATAAGAGCAAATAGCAATGCTCAGTGTTAGGAGCTATCTAGAAGGCTAATGAGTGATTAAGGAGAGGTCAGTGTGGACAAATGAAGGAGAACAACAGGAACTGAAAAATGTGAACCAGGGAGGGAAGCAAGATCAAGGAATATGTTACCAGAGAGGAAAGGTCACCAAACAGAGAGTTATAAACGAACCTGTTGCAGCCAGTTTTCTTCTAAGGGATCATTAGGATGCCCAAAGGTGGATGGGTATCTCATAGCGCCTACCAAACAACCCCAGTCCCTTATGCCAATGGGCACATAGCACTGGTGCAATTTAGGTTCAGAACCTCTGTGCTTCACAATATCTAATCTACTGCAAGTGGTTGGGGTTTTTGTTTGGGGTGTTTTGGTGGGCTTTGTTTAGTTGTTTGCTTGGGTTTTGCTGGTGCTTTTCTGCACACACATCTAATGCTTGCTGTAACATAAGCGTGTACTGCAATTATGCAAGTAATCTTTAAATTTCTGTTTTGGTTACTCATTACTCCCTATCTTTTCTGGTTTTGATGATAACTTATCTGTACACAACAGCTTTAACAGAGGTGCCTTCTATTTAGGCATAGACTCACTGTTCACTTTTACTGTAAATAAATTATTCGACTGTCTGGCATTGGAATCGGGTGCTTTCATAAATGCCCAAGCTGTGATGTGCTTCCAGCACACCTATATCCCAATAGCTGCTTTATCTTCACTTACAATGGTCTGTTGGTTATTCAGGAATTACTCCTGTCACCTAGAGCTCAGAAGACAGTGCAGGAAATTCCTCCTTGCCCAGACTCCCCTTGTCCTTCCTTACACTTGGCCTTCTTTTCCAAAAAATCCAGCTCTTTCATTCAACTCTGTTCTCTTTGTACATCCCAGTCTTTTAGTGCACTTGGTGCATTGATGGGAGGGAGGAGAGGGTGTGTGGGTAGAATTCCTCAGCCAAAGCTTATTAGACCTTTGTGCCTCATTTCATCTAGGATAAGGGTCAACAGTCAATCAGTGTTAAGTGTCAAGAGTCCATTAGTCAATGGGGATAGCTCACACAGACAAGAATCTGTTATAAAACAAATCTCTTCACAGATAATCCATGTTTCTGACATGCTTTTAAAGACCATCTATGCTTTCCTAGTAGCTCAAATGAGAATACAGAAGTCCCAACAGAGGGTATACTTATATAATCAGTATGCCAGGACTAATTTCCATGTATTTGTTCCCTTATCGCTGAATAAAATTCCTATTGCAAGGTATTAATATGCAGCTTTAAGCACGCGCTCATGCCGGTATATTGGAATATAATGTTCATCACTGTATGGACTGGAAAGAGCACGGGACAGTGGTCACAAAGTCACTCATGTAAGGATGCCCACGTTCTGTTCTGTCCTGCTATTACCCTGCTATGTAATTCAAAGCTGAATAAACTTATTGGCATAGTTGCAAATTCTGTGAAACCGGTTTGAATCACCTACTGCGTAACTGTGAAGTCTTTAACCACACAGGACTACTCAACACCACCTTTAAGCTTACCTTCACCTACCTCCCCTTCCCAATCTGTAGTTGGTATCTAATTCTCACTCACTCAGTGCATACATTACACTGTATGTAATAACTTTGCCCCCTTGTCACTTCCTGTAACACACATCCACTTACTGGGTTGCAGTTAACAACTAGGATGCTGGAGAGGGGCTCTTCATCAGGGACTGTAGCAATAGGACAAGGGGTAATGGGTTTAAACTTAAACAGGTGAAGTTTGGGTTAGATATAATGAAGAAGTTCTTTACTGTGAGGGTGGTGAGGCACTGGAAAGGGTTGCCCAAAGATGTGGTAAATCCTCCATCCCTGGCAGTGTTCAAAACCAGGCTGGACAGAGCCTTGGGTGACATGATCAAGCGTGGGGCATCCTTGCCCATGACAGGAGGTTGGAAGTAGATGATCTTGAGGTCCTTTCCAACACTAATAATTCTGTGGTTCTAATTTTAGGTAATTGGGTGCCTATTGTGTAAACAACCACTCAGAAATTCTTTGCTGTCTCTAATTTATTTGCTGAAGATGATTCTGATCTGAATAAAGGGAGAAAGAGAAAAATGTCCATCACTTACGCTACCTTAAGCACTGCCTGTGTTGTTCAGACAGCTGGGCTTCTATGAAATGTGTATGAACAAGCAGCATTTTAGCTTTCTACTTGTGAGTTATTATTTCCTCACTCCTGTCCTGACCCCTCAGCATGGGCTGCAGAAACTATGAGCTTCAGTGGCCTTGTTTCTATTTATAAAAATAATTATTAATAATCTTCCCCTCCCCCCCCCATATTGTCCCCTCCTTATTTCTCCTTCCTTGTGGATGTAGTAGAATTATGTAGCTGCTTTGCTTAACTAACCATCCTCTTTCTGGGAACTGTTTGATTCTCTAGGCTGTCAAATAATAGCCCCCTAGACCTTATAAGCAGTGAAGGATAACAATGTAAATATTATTACTTCAATGTTAAGTATCACCATTTTATTGTGAAGAGTTGCTTATCTTAACATACTTCAAGTATACTTTGGCAGAACTTCTGACGCAATAGATAACAATAAACAAAGACCTTACTATTAACTGCTGGCATCAAGAAATGCATTGCAGCTTCAGTAATTGTTTTCTGAAATACAGATGTGAAATTATGTTTCTGGCAAACCTCCTCAAATTAGTTAATTGCCAAAGTTGAGAATGTGGGCTTACTTTGGAGCGGAAAATGCAGTCAGCCTGACTGTTAACACTCAACTCTGACCCATATGTGCTCAACCTAAACCACTGTTGCTTTAGGATTTCAGCACATGGGTTGTGATTATACCACCACTGATAAACTCCCATGGGATTAATATTTCACTAGAAGCTTAAATTTTACTACCTACATACAATATATGTAGTAAAATAGATCTTGCTCGTGTAGCTTACTACAAGCAATATTTGTGACATGAATGTCCAAATAGTTTTCTTGTGACCATCTAACTGCCAGGTACCTAACATCATGCTGATGCTGTGACAATTGTCTATTTGCCTGCAAAACCTATGCTTGACTTTCTTCAAAATATCTGGGCTCACCACCTAAACCTGCATGTTTTCATACAAATGCACAGTTGTCCCTTATCAGGTGATAAAGGCATGAAATAGCCATACATTTGTGTTAAGGAATTTTGAATCAAGTTTAGTTGCACAAGGTTTTGCAACTTGAATTCAAATATGATGGTGAGCCATTTGCAGTAGATATCAAAAGCACAACATACAACCTCTGAAAGCCAACAACAGTTTAGTATGTACAAGTGAAAATCCTTTGTAACACTTCCAAATAATTGATTATACATAAACAGCACATACCTGAATTTCAACTTTCCTGGATGTGAAACATACCTTGATGTGTGTATGTGTATATGCATATATTAACCTCTTGTGCTGTTTGGAGGCTTTTTTCTTTTAATCCATTCCTTATTGAAAACTCCTATGTCTTGCTTGAAAACCAACAAAAACTCTTCCAGGTCTGTAAGGATGCTCTATTCTCCAAAAAAAAACCAAGAGCCGATTGTCCCATTTGAAGTCAAGAAAACAGACACCTAAATGCTGCTCTTGAGAATCTGCAACACCAAGATGCTACCTCATCAGAGAGGTGCTTCAAAAAAATCCTCCACATACAAGCTGAATTAGAAAAATATTTTTATTTACAAGAGTAAATAATGTAGTGCAAGAAGAGTGGATTTAACCCTCAATAATGCATAGATTGGTGCAATTTATAACCTGTGATCTACATCATTTTGCAGAGGTGTAGACACACCTGCTTTAAAGGTCAGGTCTTTCCTACAGCCACTTAATAGACAATTTGAAATGAAACAGAAGGCATCTGCACTCTGTACTTGTTACCTATATATCCCATCTAAACTTTACCAAACAAACAGTCACTCAAATAGGTGTTTTTAAGAGTTACTGCAGAGCATGAAATAAATCCTTGCCAATGTTACCTATGGAAGAATCCAAAAACAAATTTACTCACTTTTTGAGATGCCACCTGTTCACACTTAAATATTCTTCTATCTATTGATTAGGGAAGTTACTTTGTCCGATCAGTGGCTCTTGGCAGGGTCAGAAAGTGTTTCGTTGACCAGGGAAATGCTGAAACTCATGAAACTTTGCCTAAGGTTCAGCCAGCAAAACTCCTGTGTTATGATCATATTGCAAATCTCCCTGTTTTTCTTTTAAAATGAAACATTATTTCCCATCTAAGAGTTGAGATGGAATATAAAATGCCAAAATCCTAATTGTTATCACTGCATGTACCGAAGCCTTGGCTGGTGTGCCATGGCACTTTGATAGTGTTGGTGGCCAGGTTTCACTTCTATGTGATTTTCATGCTTCCAACTTAGAGAAATCTTTAACTTCACTAGTATAATACACTAAAATGCAGTAAAGCCAATTTCATAAGACATTAGATACGTGAGTAAAAATTCTTCATCATCAAAACTGGTGGGTGGTTTGCTCATTCTTTGATTAGGCAAAGACTTTGCAAGCTTTCTTCAAGCCCTTCAATGAAATACAGTATGATCATGTATGGGGGACAGAAATAATTGCATTATCTGTTTGGAGTGTTAAATTATAGGGATGGTTTTCCTCTATAGTGGAGAAATAAGATCAGTGTATTTCCCCACAAGTTTAGCTGTTGGACTGCATTATTAATGCCACTAATAGTGTTGGTTGCCAGTTTTTAGATTTGTAATTGTTCATATCCCATCTTCCCAAAGGGACATCAACCTTAAGAAAACTACACTTCAGCTCGTAACAAGAGGATTCTGAGGGTTTGACTCCTGCTGTGCTAGACGATTTGAAAACGTAGATTCATCTTGCTGTATGAGTCTGGTAGCATCCTCATTGCTACTCCCTGAGGAAGAAAGTTCATCTGACGATGGTTCTGCTCTTGCTTCAGGAGAATTATGGACTTTGGAAAAACATCAAAAAGAAATTATTAAAAAAGACCCCACTGCATCTAGGGAGTATATTTATAAATATTTAAAGATTATGTGTATATAAAAATCACATATAAGTATAATACGCAATGGTTACAAAATATTGAAGGAAGAATAACTGTAACTGTAACTGCATACTTTGTATATATGTATTATGATTCCCAACTTCCATAAAATTATAGCTGGTAAGAAAAGAAAGCAGGGTTTCATAATTAGTCTACGTATTATTCACAGCTACATACATTATGTGCTATGTAGGAATTATAGAATTTAAATAATCTTTTTACATTTAATGTTTTTTTTGTTTTGGGAGTTACTTTAAATGCTATTCCCTACAGGTGTAGGTTGTCAATGTAGAAAGTAACTTTTTCTGTATTTTATTACAGAAGTATGTCAGAAAGTAGTATTTTCTGAATAACCTTAAACTGTCTACTGGACCTAAGAAAACACATTTAGTGGAAGAAATTATTTCCATAACTGGAAATACTCTTTTCACAACATCCCCATCAAGGTCCTGTCTTGCAATCTGAAGTGAAACACTTGGTTGAAGCTGGTAGTGCTTTTTAAATGATGACTTGTTATTTTTGTACGGGATGGTAGAGTTTTTTTCCCCTTTCCTGAGCAATGTAGTTTCGCTTCTGATATTTCCTTCAATATGGTAAAAAAAAAAATAATTGGAGTTTTAACAGACTGAAGTCTGGCATTTGGTTTTCTGTCCCTTAATATTCTTTGTCCCATCAGAAAAAACAGCATACAGCAAAACTTTCTATTTTAGGACAGGAGGAGTCTGCAAGAGCTGACTGAATGTACTTACTGATTCTGTTACTGATCTGAAGAGGCTGAACTGCCTCCTCCTAAGTCACTCCAATTTATCAGCTCTCTGTACCTCACTTTTTTGTCCACCTTGTATCTGAATGGATAGAGTTTATATGAAACAGGGAACACAGTCTCATTGCATATTGCAGAGACCGTACATGACATCAGCCATGTAATTACACTAACGATACTGCATGCTGGGACATGGGAAATAATCTCTTATTTACAGTCACAATCTCTTGCAGTTAATGCTTTTATTAAGTCTCCTTTATCAAGAGACATTCTCCAGAAAGCAACAGCTTTAAACCTATGTCTCGCTTCATCCACCCCTTTTCAATAATCAAAAGATGATTTGTCTGTCAAAAGTTGCTGTTCAGAGGTACCTCTACCAAATCTAGAACACCACCTTTTATTTTAAAGATTTTAATGAAATACAAAGATAACTCCTCTTTCTTCAGTTTTCCTGTAACATAAACTTCAAATACTTACCAGATAAAGACTGAAAATACTGCACTGCAAATGCAACCAGAATTGAGAAAAGAAAGGTTCCCATGAAGTAGATCTGTGACAGTAAGATTAAAAACACGGTTATAGCAGTGCAAAGCCAAGGTACTGCTCCAACTAAACTTTGCATGTACCAAAGGAGCAATACATACCAGAGTAGATTGTAAAACACTGTTCCAGAAAACTCTCATGTAAAAATAAAGCAATGCTAATGAGCATGGACTAATTGATTCTTGGTTACTATTATTCCAGCACCTACAAGAAGAAGATTGAAACAACTAATTAGTCCTTTACAATGGTGCTAGTCATCTGGGAATCCTCAGTGGGTTTGCAGCAAACCTCAGTAACCCAGGAAAACAAGCAGATATTATAATCACTATCTCACAGATGGTGAAGTAAAAATTCATAGATACACCAGATGAACCTCATTGAGCACAGAATACCTTATCCTAGGAGTGCATTTATTTTCTTCTCAGTCTACAATGGGTCTAAGCATCCAGGCTACCCTTGTCAAGCAGCCGCAGTACAAGGCTGTACTGAAGACACTTGCTTCTAAGTAATATGAGTCAGCAGCAGTAGGACTTAATTTAGGATTAGAAGTACAAAATCTAATTGCCTATGCAGGATCGTGGTGTCTAAACCCCCTTTAGAGACAATGGAATACTACACAATGCAGTCAGAGCTCAAAGAGCACTTTAGCTGACCAGCTACAAGGTGTCTGTTGTGGAGTGAGCTGAGTGAGCAGCTTTCTCAGTTCTATCAATTACAACTTTGCCTACTAAGGGTGTTTAGACAGCTATACACAGGCACCTATTTTAAGCTACAATTGAATCTTTTCAACCAAGCTGAGGGGGGAAGGGAGAGGTGTGTATATAGACACAATACATTTTTTAATATAAAAATGTGTATATAAAATACATATCAAATTTATATATTTTTTAATGTAGAATTCTGTGTTACATATTTTTATATATATATTTTTTTTTTTTTTAAAAAGTATGTGCCCTTCTGGACAAAAGTGTGTGAGGATGGGAAAAGCCCTCAGCACTGTCCACTCTGGAATTACTCCCACTGCAAAGCAGATGGGTTCAGCCCAGGTGAAGGAAGAACTGAGGCTCAAGCTTACAATCCCAGATGGGCCAGCTGGTCCAGAAGCCCTAATTATCAGACTAGGAATTTCATGTGGAGTGGAGCTAATTTAGGGTACAGGTCCAGGCCAACCTCAGCGAAGAACAATTTCAGTGGGTTGGTGGGGAATCAAAAATGACATTTTGATGCTGATATCCTCCCCACTTTGTTTTGGATCACACAACACTCAGTAGCAAAACAGAAGATAACCACTTATGTTTGGTTCACAGCCTCACCTTTAGCTTCTTCTTCTTTAAATATCTGAAAAGCAATTCCACAAATCCACCAAGCATTGCGTAAGTGTCCCATTCCCACTTTTCTTTCCAACATATGCTGCTCTACCCAGGTAAATGAAACCTAAGTTAAGTTCTGTACTGGAACCAGAGGTATCTAGATGATTTGTGCATGAACAGCACTGGCACGTGCAGTTCAGCAGCAGAATGGGAACCTTCTTCCCTATCTAATATTCTGTGCCACATCATCTGTGCAGGCTGGAATGTCTTTGCAGAATAAATATGAAGGACTGCTGTTATCACAGTTATGTATTTGTAAGATCTGTATTAAATTATGTTCTATTTAGCATTATAAAATTGTTTGGGACTGTTTACAAATTGTCAGTGCTTAACTAAGGAACTTAAATATATATGTAATATTATATATTAAATACATTGGAAAAGACCTCCTGGATCATTAAATCCAGTCCCTGCTATTTCAGGTAACCACGTACAATCCGGCCTCTTTAACAGGCATAAACTGAAATATTTCGGTAATTTAAACATTTCAAGCATGTTGACCTTAACCTGCCTTAAATCATACAAGTGAACAAAGTTAATAATTACAGGAGTTGCTGTTCTCCATAGTAAATGCTACTCACATGGCAAAACAGAAGATGCTGATTAAAGGGAAAAAAGACTCACCTGTAATAAAGTTCCTGAAGAAGTGACATACTACTAGAATGCAATGCCTGATCAATTTCCAAGTGATCCAGAATGTAGGAAGGTATGGAGTTGCCCTCTTCTATGACCAGGGCCAAATTAAAGAAACCCTAACAATTAAAAAAAGCATACACACTTCTTAACCATTAAATTTCCATATATATATTTAAGGCCTACTGTAAGCATCAAGCATCTAAATAATTATAACTGTCTTCCATAAACTCATTTAGTCGAATGTGATCTTCACTGAATAATTGTGAAAGCCTTCTCTCCTAACCATAACCCAGGTAAATACTGAAAATGCAAAATAATTAGCATTCATTTGTTGTGACACAGTTTTCTTAGAAGTCATCTGGAAAAAGAACTGAGCTTTCTTATTTTAATTATTCTTTAAAAATGCAGCCACCATATCAAACTGTAATCTTTTATCTACTAGGGAAATGCAGACTGAAAGTAGAAATGGATTCCTGTCTCATTCCTGTCCACCAAGCTCTACAGATCAACAGCAATCTGAATAGTGAAACTGAGAGCAGAAATTTTCTCCAGACAATCTAAGTCCTTAATCTTGCAGCTTTGCTTGCTTGGAC
Organism: Myiopsitta monachus; assembly: GCA_017639245.1. Taxonomy (NCBI): domain Eukaryota; kingdom Metazoa; phylum Chordata; class Aves; order Psittaciformes; family Psittacidae; genus Myiopsitta; species Myiopsitta monachus. Next base: position 97,830,302 of record CM029917.1, on the reverse strand, counting down.
AAGTCTTAGGCACCTCTGTGTACTCTGAGAACCATGAAGGTGAGTACATGAGATGGATTACAAAATTCCCCATCACTTCAGTTTTCATACTTTAAAAGGTCAGGCATCTATTCTTTCCTTTGCTAGTTTAACAGTAACATTTTGTGCCAGTATCCTCAAAACAGAACTCAACTATGCTACCTCTAATAAATTACCATACAAGATACTGTCTGAGGACATTTTCATAGGGGCAGGGAGAACGGAATATTGCATCCAGGGCACTTCAGGAAGACCTGAGGGCAGGAAATTCAGGGTTGAAACACTGCATGTCTTTGGCAACATGCTATGGTGTATCTTTGAATTATAAAGCATTTTAAGATGAAGCTTTTGTTAGTGGAATGAACAAAATTCATCCTAGGATTCACACAGTATACCAAGGGAAAGAGGCCAGTCTTCTTGTTTGCATCATAAAATAGCAGAGGATAGGACTGGAATACAACTCAGCAGTCTATTAATTACTCCTCTTTGCAGCAGCAAAAATACCAACATCACAACAGAATCAATTGTGCCAAGGTAAGATAGCACTCAATTGAGCCATTAACTTCTAGCTTTCAAACTAGCCAAATTCGGTGACTGTCCATCTATGGTAGGTTTATATTCTGTTATCATGAAACAGCAACTACTGACTTGCATAGTATTCTGAAATAGTTATAACTGATTCTAGTAGGCTTCTTCAGTGCAGATGTAGCCAAGCAGAATAAGCAGTCTCAGATAAATCCTCTACTGTTCTAAGCTCTGATGTATTATAAGCACATTATGACTGCAGACCCACCTGTGAATCTCCCTCTAATGCAGCTTGTGCATACATTCGCATTGAGAGCTCGAGATCTTTAGACTGGTTCTGGTAACCATAGTAGTAGAAATCACCCATCTTCAAATAAGCTGTTGAAGAAACCAGTAGCAGATCATTGAGAGTAGTTGTGGAAATAGGATTAACCAACTATTAATGTGATGGAGAAGGTAATAGTAATTCTAGTCTTTCTAGTTGTCTCTGTGGCTACTTTACATCAGCATGCCCGCTGAAAATATTTATTCCTGGATGAAACTTCTCACGATTTCTCTTTAATGAATGAATGATACTGCTATTTTCACAAAAACTGAGACTTGGAGACTTTATACTACATTCCTTCTTCACTTGCTGAATCTGTCTTTGCGCAGCCTGTAGCCTTATTATTCAGGTTAGCCCTACTAGCTTGATGAGACTTAAAAACATGCTGCCTTGTGTGTTTGTTCTGTACCCTGTCATTACGGTGGCTGAACCCATCCCCAAAGTTATGGAACTTTGCTAATGATAATTTTGTTAGTTTCAAACCCAACCCAACTCAGGACAACAGCAGGTATAGAATTATCCTGGTCTAAAAGGAAGCAGTGCCCAGCAAATATTTTACAAACAGTATTTCTGTGATATTGCACAGTAATTAATACTCCAACAGGGTGGGCATTGAGCCAGACAAGAGAAAACATGACACTGCACTAATCTAGCCTGAAGAGTTTAAAAACTCCCATGATCATGGGGATGCTTATCTCACCTAAGCATTTCCCAAATGGTTTGAAACATTTTTACACCTTGCCTTGTGTATTTAGAAATCCCACCTGTTTTTACAGTGGACTATAGCAGAGCTCTTCCAGGAAGCAAGTTGGTCACTGACCCAACAGCAGAGGCAGAGTGGAAGGCCATTAACACTGTAGTGAATCATCAAGAAGAGAGCTCCCCTCCACCATACCAAAAACTGCATCATTTTAGCCCTGGCTTGGAGAGCTGCACTGATAAAGTAGGCCAGGAAGTGAATTCTGCCAGGGCTAGGCTCTCTATCCCAGGCCCTGCACTGAGGATTTGATCCTCCACTAGTGCAGAGAGGAGTCACAGATAAAATTCCCCTTATGTTACTCATGCGAGGAAGAGATAAAGTAATAAAATTCTACCCCTGTTGAACCCAGCAAGTCTTTGAATCAGTCTCACCCCATGAGTCTGACCTTCAGAAGCTCCTCTAATATCGTACCGTTGGATCTGCCAAAGGGTCAGCCAATGTGCACCTTGCCAAGGCATCCACAAACTCGTCACAAAAGCTAACAGGGTTTGCCAGCTCCTGTGGCTTCAGGCTGTATCAATGTGATATTCAATCTCTGCACTGCTGTGTACTTAAATTAGCAGCCTGAATTATTTTTACACTCTACTTTTCATCTGCTTTTTTACAAAACATTTAAACCTTTTCTTTTTTTTTTCTTTTTTAAAAACCAGGGAATCCTTCAGTTCCCCAAAACAAGCTGTGCCAATGCTGATAAACTCTGTACCTTAACAGAAAAATAAGGGGTACTTTAGCCTTCATTAGTTTCTCATGACTCAATTATGACATGGAAGTATATTTGCTTTTGGATTTTGCCTTTGATAAACTAAACAGTATGAGCTTGTAAAGTCTACCTTTTGTTTTTTTCTTAAACTTTGAGTCAATTGCTCAGGCTCCTCAATATCCAGCCCATTCTCAGGGCTTGGCTTTTTATTATGTCATTTTATTCATATTTTATCAATTTCATGCCATATAAAGGAAACTCTCAGAAAACCTGTGTGGAAGCTCAACACTTGGAGTACTTTTTTTCCCCTGATATTCCTATGAAAACACTGAAAAGGAAATGTATGACAAGTAGAGATTACTCTTCCCTTAACTTGCTCACTTACACAGAAATGATAATAAACAAAAGGTAAAATTAAAATTCAGAAATAATTCCTTATGCATACCAAATGATGGTGCATTGACTTGAGAAACAGAGAAATTGTAGTATCTCCAAACACAATCAGTTGCTAGGTATTTCCTTGCTAGGTCCTGGAAAGAAAATAATTGATCCATTCATATCACAGATAAGAGTTTAGAATCACATTATCACTGAGAAGCGTTCTTTTTAGTTGTGAATACATTTACTTACTGGTCTTTCTTCACAGATGTGTGCTAAATTGGACTGTGACACTTCAATCCCAGTTTCAGCTGCTAAAATGTAATGCAGCAAAGCTTCATGCCTAATGTTAGATAAAATAAATTAGTGAAGAACTTAACAAAAATAATTTCAGCTAAAGGTAAATAACTGCCTACTAAATAAATTGATAAAAATCACCTTAAGAGCAAAATTTTTGTACAAGGTTTCGAAACAAGAGGCTGGCAAGCCCATGCAACAGCTACACCTACTGGCAACGCTTGGTGTAACAAACCATGCTGGAGCTCAGAGATTTGCAGGTTTCTCTCTTGCATTGACGCTAGACTTGGCTCCAGTGGGCATTTACTCGAAAAGTGCAAGATTGATGATAAAGTTGAATTGATATTAAAGGCCAATTACCTATTTAAATACTTCAGATAAAATATTCTTAAAAGACTCTTACCTCCTCCACTAAAAAGATACGTAATAAACTTAGATGCATATATATCTGTCAACCACTCATTCAACTACTTTGATATTCTTTTCCCTTTCTATGACTGTAAGGCAAGTAATAAAAGCTAATTTTGCATTTGCAGTATAGCAATTCATTATTGCAGTACAGTAGTACACCACTGCTCCTGTGTGCTCCAGAGGAGAGCATCTCTTTAACATTCTGTCCTCTATCTACTCAATATTATGAAGAGTAAACACTCAAAATTAAGAAGAAGTCTTCAATATTACAAGATGAAAAAAAAATCCACTCGGTGAACTTTTTCCTGCTAAAACTTCCTATTAAAGGGTCATGCTTTGAGTGATTCTCTCCACAAACTGGAAGCAAATACAGTTAAATACACATTTGACTTCAAGAGCAGGTGCTTAAGCAAAGAAACTTCAAATAAAATTGCAAAAGCAGTTACCCTTACAGAACTAGGAGGTGTAAACTCCTGCTCCCCAGCTGCTTCTGAAAGAGTACAACATTATTCCTTGTACTTGCCCTGTACCCTGGCAGTACAGAACAAATTCAGGCTATCTAAGCTGGGAAGTCAGTTCTTCTGATTCGTAAGTCTCAACGGGACAATTCAGAAAAATTTCCACATTTAAGGCCTTTAAATCAGGCACTGAGAATCAAACTACCATGACTAACAGGTGTGTAGAACACATGGCCGCTGACACCAACAACCCAGGAACGCACTGTTTGGTCTGCTTGGCAGTGTAACGATTTGCATCTATGCAGGATATATGAACAAATATTCAAGACCAAAGTTTTCAACATGAACATGCTCCTTTAACTAGAAATGACTAGGACCAGTCTGTAAGTAAGTACCCATACACTTCTGATCACTGGCACCTTGAGTGAGGCTCCAGCAGATTTTTCCTCCTAACTGTTGAGACCAGACGTTCTGGGATCTTAATGCCCTGTCACATGCACAGGACTTTGATGGGACTGTATGCAGTACATCAGAACATGCTACAAAAATATTAAAACAGAGTTGTTCACTGTTAAAAAAGTGAGGTCAAGTCTCAGTTACTCCAGAACAATCCACTGACAGTTTTTTGTAGACCTCCTAAGCTTGAAGCACTAATTAAGTACTAGCAGGGGAAGGATGCAGGACTAAACAAACTGTTGTCTTAATCACATATGACAGTCTGATGCCTGCATATACAGTATCTGATGCTCATGCCTACAGGTCACTGCAAAAATGGCACATTAACCTGGAAGCTACTTTGAAGCCTCTTTGTTGTCTCACTGGATATTGCAGCCTCCTACTATACTTTACAGAGAAGATAGTATTAACCATGTACAAAAAAAGAACAAACACAATCCAGCAGCCTGAGTATTCATTAGAAGAGAGAAAGCAAAATATGGTTTTTGGAACAGAGGGAATGTTAAAAGCGAAATGTGCTCCTCTGGCTAATCCAGTGCACATTACATGGTACAGTACTGTGGGATGAAAATCACAGGCAGCAGATACACTATTTCCCTCTACAAACTCCCTCTTTTTCACTTGATTCTGAAAGAACTGTTGAATTATGCTTTGGGTCACTCCTCCTTCCTCTTATGTTAATGAGTGTTTTGCTACGGATCTCAGTGGTGCTGCTATTTGTGCTTTTCTTTGAGGTAATGGCCCAATGTAAATTATTTTATCATGCTATAAAGTGAAAATAGAAAACGAACTTGAAGAGAACAGAGCAAACATACCATGAAAGTTCCAGATAAGCATTGAGAGCTTTTCGGATGACATGACCTAAGTAGCCATTCTTCTCTGCAATGTGTTTTGCCCAGCTGTATAACAGAACAAACAACAAAAAATGAACAGCTGTGCTCCAGTAATGTTATTCCAACTCACACTGAGTCAATGAACACAAAAGGACATAGGATCACCTTCTGACTTCTTCCATAAGACAAACTATGGGATTTCACAATAATTGCTCCATCAATCTTGCAGCTGCTGACTGAATTGAGAACATTTTGTCCATTCATCTCCATGAGGATATCAGAGACATCCTATGGGTTTTTTTTCCTTGGCAGTACTAATTCACCTTTTTAAGAAAACAAACCTTTAAGAAAACAAACTGACTTAGTAAGTGCTATAACTAATTATCTGCCTTTTTCCTGATGCAAAATGCCACTTCTACCACATCATTAACCTGGTATTTCTTCAAAATCAAATAAGCATGGTTTTGATAGATACAATCTCTCAGAGTTGTTCTGGTAAAAGTACCGGAAGTACTCAGCATTTCTCAAAATCTACTGGTGATTAAGTAATACACATATTCATGTGGATCAAACTTTACTGCTGAAGAGCCTTTTGTTGAGGGGGTAAGCATCATGGAGTACAAGATATTTAGACTATGGACTTAAGAACCATCAATAACCAAAATAATCCCACCAGAAGTATATTCTCATTTAACAAATGGCTTCATTCCTTACATTACAGCTTTTTCTGGATCTCTAGGAAAGTCTTCCATATTTCCTGTGATGTAATACAGAGAGCATCGTAAAGTCCCTTCTATATGTCCTCCTTGGGCAGCTTTATAGAAATAGTGTGCGGCAACTGTCTGTGAAGAAACCAGATACACTTAGCAACTCTGCATTATTAATGCTTATTGAGTGTCATTTCCTGGGACTCATTTAATGAAATTAATTACAAGAGGTAATTGGCTAATGAGGGCAAGCCAGTTTAACTACCTTTAACATACTTAGATGAAATGAACCCCTTTTTTACAGCTTTTTAACAGCTGAGGCTCAAGAAAGGTTTTTAAAATTGTGAATTCTGGTAATATATGGAATATCAAATAGAAAAGTGTCTAAATGTGTTAACTAACACCTGGTAGCATACAAGTCTTGTGTGCACTGACAAAAAAGTAAAATTAGCTATTCACTAGTACGGAGGTTAACAAGGGATCCTAGAGAACAGGACCTCATGCCTAAGTGAAGGCTGGGGAGGAGCAGCTATGCTCAGTATGACCAGCAGTGCACACAGCGCTCAAGCCTCTGAAACTGGCTCACAGAAGATAACACAAGCTGAGTAGGCAGCACCAGAGCTGCAGAAGTGGGTGGGCTGTGTGACTCTCTGTGTTTTACCCTCACAAACAGTAATCTGTAATATAAACCAAAGCAGCATACAGCCTTAAAATAATGTATTTCGGGAAACTTTTTCACAATCAATACATGGTTTTTTTGTGAGTAAGCATGGACTTCAGAGCATCCATCACAGCCATAACAATGTACTTCTCCTTGCTTATGGCTTTGGTGAATAAAGAAACCAGGGCACTCTTAGGTGTATGCTTACAATCAGCCAACTCTGAAATGGGTATTTTTGTCCTTGGGGAAGGAAAATGTGTTTGCCGAATGCACACACTGGCAAGCACTGCTGCTGTTGGCAGGCAGCAGAAATGCTCAGTCTGGAGTATATCCAGATCTCAGAACTCACAGGCCATACTGGAAACACCTTTTAGCTCCAAGTACAAGGTCTACTTGTATCTACTACAGCCTTCTTCATTATGTTTGTGCCGTTGACTTGTAAACTACCTAGTTAGCTGAAAGAAATACAATCTAAGTAGACCCTTCTTATTAGAGGAAAATTAATTTTGCACACGGAGTGAGAAAATTTAATAAATGGGCTGTGTCACAGAATGACAAACCGAAGCACTGCAGTCTCCCAGGACAGTGTTAAATAGTTACATCTGCAAGTCTGGCTTGAAGGACTTTCACTACAGTTCTGAGGTTCACAGAAGCAATACAAATGTAGCACAGCTGTTCACAAGTTCAGGAACAAGGTTCTGCTTCTTGTTCTTTTTCCATCTCTTTCCATCTATTGTGGAAAGCAACTTCAGCCTATACACTTGCCAGTCTAAAACTGAGAGAACACGAAAGCACTACACAGTGTGAGAGCACACACTATCCTGGTGCTGTCACTGGAAGGAGGAAAGCAGAGGCAGTTCCCAGAGTTAAACCTGTACCTGCTTTGTTTCTAAATTAAGGAACACAAACACACACCTAAGTATAACCAAGATATTTGTGTAACATCTCTCTCTAAGCAATCTGACTGAATTCCCCAGTAACACCCTTGTTTGTGATAAAAGGTATCAAAATCCAACTCAGAGGGAACACAGAGGTCTTAAGAACAAAGCAAAAAATTCTAAACTGGGTCCTAACATGGTAATGATACTATTAAGTATTTACTTACTGGATTTCTACCAGGTACTCCAGGGTAAATCCCATCTAAATAAAGGACTCCAAGGTTGTATGATGCATCTGGATTTCCCAATTCTTCAGCAACTAACCAGTGTTCAGCTGCTTTTCTGTAGTTCCTTTTAAAATTGTGGTAATACCATCCCAATCCATTCACTGCCTGGGGTAAGCCCTTAGGGAAGGAGAAGAGTGGTCTCAGGTCATACATTTGATTCTGCCTTGGGTCATTTTGCAGTTATAACCTGCTGCTCAACTTTTGGGGGCTCTTGTGACCTTGCCTAGACTCTAGATGCCTGGATGCACAAGGATCCAGCCAAAATTACACTGATCTGGGATTAAGAGATACAAAAGTTCACTGGCTTTTTTTCACTTTATTCTTCCTTGTGGCCTCATACTGAGAACAAGGAATATGACTCCAGTGTTGTCTCATTCTACAGAGTCTCAGCTGTGGCTGCAGTCAGATTTGTACTTGTTGACAAGAAAAAACTGTGAATTTTTCATGTTTTCTCTACAAAACCAAACCAGGAGGTCTGTTCTTGTGAACTCCTAGAACCTGGCCAACAGGATTCGCAATCAAAAAACTCAACTCTTGAACTAGACTATTTCCATAAGAATGACTAGGAAGCAATGAACACAGAACTTTGTGATGCTGTTTTAAAATGTATTTGAACAACACCAAGCAGGTCTGCTTAAGAGAGTGCTACATGCTATTACTAAGTTGCATCTTTGCATCAATTACTATGGATCAAGATGAGAAAGCCTTCCTGGGACAGATCTTATTTTGATTGCAATGAGTCACCATCTCATTGCGTAAACTGGTGGGTCATATGGCAGCTATAAGTCTGCCAGCAGTTCAAATTACTCTCTACCAATAAACACAAACATGCTATTTACTCCTATTTTATGATGCATGTTTAATAACAGCCAAGAACCAGAACAGTGATACTAACTTACCCATTAAAAAATGCAAAAGCAATTAAACTTCTCAATAATTATGATGTTATTTTTGCATAGAAAATTTGCACCAGAGCATAAAAACATAAGTTACTGGGCTCAAGGAGAGTAATTAAATTGTTGTCTCTAGGATGCTTCCTGGAATCTGTTCCTCAGATCCTGAGACAAGGGAATTTTGATCACACTGTGGAAGCCAGTCAGTTTATTCAAGCCTTTTCCAAATGGGCAGTAGAACAGGTAGTCTCTCCTGTTTCAAAGGAATGATAGAACAGGTACAACTCTTTTCTAATGGTGATTAGCAATGAAGGCCTATTGTCACTGTCAGTAATTTCACTAGTCCTGCTTCTAAGAGCTAAGAAGGTATTCAAGGTCTAGGTGCTCTTTTATTTTTATACTAAGGACCAGATCATGGCTTGGGTAATCAGACTGTACTAGATCATTATACAGATTGAGGCTCCTCTCTTCTGTGGTGCCCCTGCTATGGAAAAAACAGAATGCTTTGAGACATCCAGATCTTCTCCCTGAAGTAGTGAAGAGCTAGTCAGGGAGAGCACATACAGTCTTTTTCCAGTCACCAGCATTCCCTGGAGGAATTCTAACTCTAAGCAGAGAGAACTGGCCATATAAACTACCACAGCTCCAGGGTGGTTGGACAGGAAGCCACCATTCTTCTGCATTCAGCTCTTGCGCTGAAAGAATGCATAATCACTTAGTGCAGACTGTGGAAGTACAAGGCAGACCTCAGTCTTCACTCCTTTTCATCCACTTTAAAACTTAAAGACACTGTAATTATAGCAAAGCCGGCTGGCATGGATATTCAAAGACAGCAGTTCTCTCTACCCAGCTGTGGAGAGATCACCATGTCAAAATTTTAAGTCCTGGTAGGCACTCCTGTGAAAAACATACCCAGTACGATCTGGAAAAAAAATGCTTAGGAACATGAGGCAAAAACATAATCCTGGATCAACTATTCACTCTGTAAGTCACTTAACTATCATCAAGTTCCAAAGATGTAAGTAGAGAAAATTTTTTTTCTTCCATGGAGATTTTGGCTGATTTTGAGTGGTCTAGTCTGCCAGTTTGGGGAAATAAAGGCTTTCACCATTCATGGTGAAGACACTGGGAGAAACCATCAGTATTTACACACAGTTATGGCAACAGGCATTTTATATAAATCAGGGTTCATTATTATTAGCATCTGGTACAGGGCTTTTACAATAAAATATTTATTACATTTTACCTTGGCTGCTGCCTTCTTCATTAATTCCAAAGCAAGTTTTGTATTTTTTTTCACACCTTGGCCCTAAGAAATGGATACGTAAACCAACTTATAAATACAGAAAATTTGCAGAAATTTAGGAATACAGAATACTGACTAGTGAAAATTCACATATACACATTGAAACTGCACTTTAAAAGTGATACTGTTATTTACTACGTGTTATTCAGAATCTCAATGATTCAGCCCAGGAAAGAACATTTCACCAGTTGATCCAATTGATTTTTATGGCTAAATAACATCACAGATCTTTCATTTTCAGCAACTAAAGAACAATAATTAGCATTCCAAGGTACACAGATTGTTCACAATTTGGCAATAAGTAAGAGCTCTCATCCTTCCTGAAAAAGGATGTCAGAGTGTCTCCAGAGGAAATACATAGATGTCGTGCTGATGATATCCATAAAAATTAATTCTAGACATGGAATTAACAGCTATGAGAGCTCAAAATTAACACAAGCAAGACTTAAGCAAGCATTTGGTAGAGAACAGCCCTCTACAGCCAAAAGAATGAGACAAAGACCTAACGGTTCTTCACTAATATCTCTCACCTCCAGTACTGTTGAACGTGTTTTGAGTGATCCTGCTTAGATGATTCAACTTACCTCACTCAGGGGGAGTTATGCCTGAGTTTAGCCTCTGTTGTCTACTGCTTCTAGCAGGAAACAACTAACTGCATGCAGAGACTATTTAATTCCTACTCAAAAAAAAACCCACAACAAAACAACCAGAAGTCCCAGAGGTCTAATAAAGGCCATTCTGAGAAAGGATCAAACTTTCACCTACATCTCTACCCCAAGGTCTATGCCCACTAGCAGGTTAGAATTTTGAGGTGACAAGCCATTAGGAAAACTTAGGATCCACAATTTAGGTGATATTTTGATCCTGCATCTGGGTAGGAACAAAATGACTAAACTGCTTTAAACTTGCCATTTTTATAAGCATTGTGCATACAGGATAACAATCAATACTAGTTTCATAACCATTGATTTTCAGAGCAAATCTAAAAGCATCTGCATACACTCTCACAATGAATCACTGCAGATAACTTACAAACATCCATCTCATAGGAATGATTTTTTTAAAGTGAAACTATGAAACACGACTTACCTTAAATAACACAATGGCATAATCATATATTAACACTGGATCTTCTGTTTCTATTGCACCCTTTGCATACCATTCTATTGCAGCTTCAGGATTCTTTGCCACTCCTTGTTGGCCCCAAAAAAGCATCTGAGCCAATCGTTGCTAGAAGAAAACAACATAAACTCTTATGTTATAAATGCTAGTATAGAATTGTAGGATCAGACTTGTAAAATCCATTTAAGCCTGCAAATGTGCGAAGAAACTAGGTATACATCCTCAACAGTTTGAAAACAATTGGCTATCATGAATATTCAGAGGGCTTCCCAGTGGTGAAATGTACTGATATTAAATCTACATCGTTATTTTTTACAGCTGTCAGTACCATGGAAGACTGGATAGATTTAAGCAGAGAGGTAAGTGACAAAGGCAGACTTGATGTATGCAATGGCTCAGTATTACAACATATTGCTGCTGGTCTCAGATTAAGCATCAATAACTGCACCATGTCAAATACAAAGCCAGGGAAAACGATCAGAGAAGGAGGCTGCTAAGTCTTGACAACAATTCCCTTTTGCCTTGCATCACTGGTCGTGAGGCACTCGAACAGGTTGCCCAAAGAAGTGGTAAATGCTCCATCCCTGGCAGTGTTCAAGGCCATGCTGGACAGAGCCTTGGGTGACATAATCTAGGGTGAGGTGTCTCTGCCCATGGCAGGGAAGCTGGAACTGAGTGATCTTAAGGTCCTTTCCAACTCTTAACTATTCTATGATTGTTACAGCTTTTTGCATGGTCACTGGATATTATCAGAGAAACATGGCAAACAGTTTAAGCTCTTAAAAAGAAGCAATTTGGCGTAGAAGGAGAAAATGTCCGTCCGCTCCCCTCCACAACTTTTCTACATAGTCTATATACTTACATGACGTGTATAAAATGAAGAAAGGGAAATGTATTACTTCATACCTGTGCAGCTGCATTTCCTCTTGTTGCTTCATGTTTTAACCACATAAAGACATCACCGTTTTCTTTTGTTTGAGCTTTTAGCAGCTCATCATCCATCAGCCTTATCGTTTCAACAAATGCCTGAAGAGCAGATGAACAATAAAAAAAATGATTACACAATGAATTCATACATCTGCCTCTAAAAAAGATTACCTATTTCCTGTTTATCCCTAAAAATTTGAGATAAATTCTGGGTTTTAAAATTCTCACCACCCCTCTACTGGCCAGTGCATTAAGACCCATCCTTTCATCCAGTGTAAAACCATTTACTGCTTCGTTACAGCAAAAAACTTGCAAATCCACTCTACAGTGCAAAGATATGCCAAGGCATCAACAACTGAGCCCCCTTTCCCCATACCTTTGTAGTTTTAAGTGCACTTAATAATAGCAAAGAAATGCTTTTAAGCCTTTTAAGACTTTTTAGTTTCTACAGAAATCTCTCTTTAAAGAGAAAAAAGGAGGCTGGCAGAAAACTTAATGAAGACCTGCCCTACAGCACTCTTACCTAGGTGTTGTCTGCTGATTTTTAGCTCTTTAGCAAGCAAAATATCTCTGGTTTTGATAAAGTTGTGTTGCCTCCTGTTTAGCATTCTAAAATCATTTTACTGTAAATTTATCTCATCAGATAGCTATTTAACAGTCAAATCTTTCCATTAGATTACAGAAAAGTGTAAGTATGGAGAGGACAATTCCATATTTTCCACAAACTTTATGATGTTTGGCTACTGAAACAGCAGATCAGGTGCTTAGTAAACACATCCAATTATATTAAGAATTAAAAATCTGAGCAAGGAATTAGAGCCCAAGAACAAGACTTGGCCTTTACTGAAAGACAGGCATGTGGGCAATTCTGAGAATTTGAGCCTAACTTCGATTTGTTCTTCCCCTTACTAAGAAACAGAGTAATGATACCTACTTACAATTTGGAGGATTTTGTAACACTCATAGAATCATAGAATGGTTTGGATTGGAAGGGACCTTTAAAAATCATTTGGTCCAACACCCCTGCCATAGGCAGGGACATCAATCAGATGAGCTAGTATCTGGAAATAAAGGCAAAAACGTTCTGGCCATAATATACGAAGTCATTTGCACAGAAAATGAGTTCAGACACACTTTTAACTCTTTTACCTGTTCTCCTTTTATAGTGTGTTGATCCAATGATGTCTTTATTGCAATATTACTGTAATAAGCATATGACAGCTCCAAATCAAGTGGATAGTTATTAATGCCTTGGTAATGTTTATAGCCAAGATTCATCACAGCAAGTCTCTCATTCCCCTGAGCACCAACCAAACTATACAGCAGTCCCTGGCAAAAATCAACAGATATAAACAAGAGTGAATTCAGTGCACATCTCACAAGTTTAGCACTTTGGTGGAGATTGACAGTGAACAGTGTTCATACCCATAGCTGATAGACTAGGTATACAACATAAACACAGTGCTGTGGTTAAAGCCACTCACTCCCCCACTCCCTTCTTCCTCCTCCCGCTGCCAGACAGATGGGGAGGAGAATCGAAAGAATGTAACTCCCATGGGTTGAGATAAGAACAGTCCAGTAACTAAGGTATAACACAAATCACTACTGCTACCACCAGTAATAATAATGATGAGGGAAATAACAAGGGAAGAGAATACAACCGCTCACCACCCGCTGACCGATACCCAGCTCAACCCAGCAGTGATCTAACCCTTCCGGGCAACTACTCCCAGTTTATATACTGGGAATGATGTGCTCTGGTATGGAATACCCCTTTGGCTACTCTGGGTCAGGTGTCCTGTTTCTGCTTCCTCCCAGCTTCCCCTCTTCCTTGGCAGAGCACGAGACTCAGAAAGTCCTTGGTAGGAGTAAACATTACTTAGCAACAACTAAAAATATTGGTGTTACCAGCGCTGTTCCCAGGCTGAAAGTCAAAACCACAGCACTGCACCAGCTACTAAGAAGGAGAAAAATGACTGCTACTGCTGAACCCAGGACACACAGTTACAGAATCAAGCACAGTCCTAAAGTAGTTAAAACATCTTCTATACTTATAGAAAGATTTGACAGAAAAACTAGACTCTAAATACTTTTCAAGTATTGCACTTATTCTGCCACTGCTAAGTCTGCAGCAATTTTTAAAGCCACCTTATGATAGTGTTAATTATACTCTGACACTTTCTATACTCAGCAGTACCTTAACTACTCCCACTGATGTCAACCAGAGTTTTCGCACTGAATTCAGTGGAAACATCTGGAAGTTAACAAACAACACTTGAAAAATCTTACCCTAAGGATCTGACAGGAATAGAAGGATGGGACTGGTGGCTGACAAGGTCTCAGCACAAAGCTCCCTTGAGATACCTGTTAATTAGTGCTAGACACAGTCTAGATACCTGCACCTTTGCCAAAATAATTTTCAGTGCTATTATTATTTTTCACCTGCACAGTAATAAAAACAGTGGTGTCTCATCTGTGCTGGATATTAAATTATTTCCTACAATATCTGAAGCAGATCCAATAACGGAATTACTTAGCCTCCAAAATTAGCACTAGATATACTCCATAATTAGGGTATAAAACAGGCTCCAGTCTAAGGTTTCTTGTGCTTGAGAAAATACTGTGAGCTTGGTCTCAGACTGGCCTCTCAGGGGTACTTCTGATTTAGTATCCTGTAACCACAGTAGGCAGATCTGCTATTCTTCATGAGCATTTTATATGATACCATTACATCACAATTAAATATCTGTTGGCAGTTTCAGTGTAGCCCTCTTCCAGTGATATATAAACACCTCCCCTTTATTTGACCATGCAATGGAATCACATGGAAACATTCTAGTTATTTCCAACCTGCCTAAAAGGTCAGGAGTTCACAAGCTCCACAGTAGGTAAGCTGAAGCACAATCATTTTTTTCTCCAAAGAAAAGCGTTTTACTTTGGTTACCTTTAATCATTTGACCATTATATGTAAATTTGACCATTATATATATATATTTGATCATCAGTGCCACAGTTTTGCACACTGTAAAATGGGACTGCTTTCCTGACTCTACTATGCAACCTTTCCACTTTAAGAGATTTGCCTGACATGAGACTATTTTCATACTCATCTACAGATATGGGTGATTAAAGTTATACTTCATCTTAGCTCCTCAGTGACTGAGAAAAGCTGTATGTTCCATGCTGTTCACTTTACCATCATTTTTAGGTCTCACTAAAACATTGATTTCCTTGTTCTGCATGAGCAGTATAAGGATTCTCACCATCAGGACATCATAAAGACTGCACTGCCATTGGGCTATTTAGAAGTAGTGGTACTGGGGGAATGCCTTCAACTGCAGCCTGGATCTGGAAGCCATTACACAGCTTTTAATTCAACTGATCATAAATTCATCCCATTTCTAAATCGCTTTTAGAGGTAATTAATTTCACAGACATAACCAAACATATTAAATATACTACCTTTGTACGATCCATAGACACACCAAGCCCTGTTTCAAATATAACTGCAAGGAAATAGGAAGCCTTATGGTATCCACAACAACTGGACTCCACCAAGAGAGAGACAGAGGAGTCCATATTGCTGAGGCCATCAGTGCTGGACAGACCCTTTGAAACCTTCTCAAATATCATTTGACCAACTTCTAGAACTGTATCACTTCCATCTTCCAATACTAAAAGTAAAACACAGGGCACACAGTTACTACAAGGGTTAAAATCAGGCTGAATGGTAATTCTCAATGCAAACAACCAAAATTCCTAGAGATACAAAGTACTACTGAATAGTAAGAGTGAATAAAAGTCCAAAAGATCATCTCAAAGTAACCAACCACTAAAAACGTAAGGATATCTCTATTTCCTTCTATATAATATGCCATACTTCATTTGCAGCACAACATATAAGCCACATTACACTCCATTACTCAGCTGCTACCAAAAAAAACGTATAAAACATGAAATGAAGACAAAGCATACTAACTTACAAGACATATATTGTGAAGTTTTTTAAAGGCAATAAAATAAAATATGATTACCATCTGGAGCACTAAAACCTGTCTCTTTTAATAGTTTGAACAAAGTGTGGTACTTTTCCCTGAGCTCTTTTCCCCATGTGAAGGCATCACATTTGGATTTTTCACCATATTCATGAATCAACTCCAAATAATAGTTTTCACAGTAACCTAGAGAAAAGAACATATTTAAGACATGAAAGCTGACTTGGCTGGTCTTTAAAACAAACTTCAGGTGGATAAAAAATGATGTTTCTAGGATAAACTAAAAATTCAGCTAAAAATTTCTAGGGTAAACTAAGATAATGTGTTAATAAAAACTCATATAACTAGCACAGGCCACTTACAAATATATATTTCTTCTACTCTCTTCCATACTCTGGTCAGAATATATGCAATCAAATTCTAATTGGAAATATAAGTTAGTTTTCAGCACACATTTAAACTATGTTATTCTTCTTTCACTGAAGTGGCTGCTTTGATATAAACCTGTCAATTACTACACATCAGGCAACTGTGGCAGAGACATTCTAGCAAAACCCAGCCATTCTGGGGAAAAGGCTTAAAATGCATGTGCCTTTAGGGTCGTTTAGGATTGAAACTGAAAAAGGGCAATCAAACAGCTTACGTGAAAGCTTGAAACTGTTTCTTTGTCCCTTTATGCAACTGCCTTGTTAGAGAAGAAATATCAAGAGCATGATTTAAGCTTGTATTCCATGGCATGAAAGTCTTTGCAGGAACAAAACACAGCTTTAGCTTCAGCTACCAGTAACAAGCCTAATATCTTTAAATTGCCTTTTTTCTTGTTATGGCTGAATTTAAGTTTACTTTTGATGATTGTTATCCAGATTCTGGTAAAAGGAAAGAAAACAGGTCTCCAAAGATGACAGTTTAAAATTCATATGTCATAGGTCAATACTTACGATTTCTTTGCGCTTTTTCACCCTGCTTTACAATATGTCTGTACTCATTAACTATTTCTTGAATGTCCATGCATCTCTCATAGTAAAGTTCAATTTGCTCCACCGTTTCTTTGTCATGAAGAGTGTTAGAAATCTATAAAAAGGCAAATTATGGATAAATAGCATCCACGGTATCTACTGTTGTCTATGCTTAGCTAGAAAGAAGTGTTACACACAAAAACTAAAAGGAAACATTGTTTACTCCAATTAGCTTACCTAGCAAATCATATAAATATGCCAGGCAATCTGATGCTGGCCACAATAGGCTATGACTTTAAACATTCAGTGTAATCCAAGAAACCATGGATGAACTTCCAAAATTGACTAAGCCTATGTGACTTTCACCACCAATTTCAATAAAACCATTAATTTATCAAGTGTGTTCAATACTGTATCATCAATAACTCTGGGAAACAAAGCAATTCTGCTAAGAAGTCCTTACTTAAATACAGATTTATGAACACTGTTTTACATACTTCACAAAGTCTTACCTTTTAGCATTTGAAGAGGTAACTAACATTCTGAGATTTCAACAGAAAATTATCACATTTTAGTTATATATTCATAAGTACTATTATGACTTCTACCAAGTTTGTCACTTAGTAAGAGCTTCAGTTAAGAAAAAAATACAATAAAAAGCACAGCCATAGCTGGCTGCTAACATTTAAACATTTCCAAACTGCTTTCATTTACCTGTTCTGTTTCCAACACATTGAGACGATAGTACTTCACAGGTCCAAAGAATGCTTCAATACCATTTACATATCCACTACCTCCAAGAACAAAGTATCCAGCAGTGTCATCATAATAGAAATCTTCCCTAAAACTTGAAAACATTAAAGAGAAGTTGGCAATCAAGAAGTACTATGAAAGATAAAAAGAAATATGTATCTCAAAATTTCCATAACTGACAGCCTTAAGCTCACTGCCAGTATCTTCTTTTCTCATCTGTCTACTCTCAAAATCTACTCTGCAATTTAATGTAGCAAGGTGAGGAGTAAATTTAACAAATCCCTTGTCTACAAACATATATAATGACCTGTAGGTATCTTCTGGTGTTTTATGCATCATTACACAACCTCAGAGATTTCAGTACCACCACTCCTTTGCACATTTCTAAAACTGGCATATGAAAATTAAGTTACCTGTCTCCTAGAATTACTATCTACAAATTTACGATTTCTGGTTTGAAACCATAGCAGTGAAGGAACAACACTGAAGTCTGTCATGCAATTTACTGTAACTGACTTTCTATATTATAAGGCTTTTTATTATTATTATTTGCACAAAAAAGAGTGAATCTTAAATTACAGAGAAATAAAACAATTAAAGATCCATTTAAAAAAATATTCAGTTGCTTAGAATGAAGGATAGAGCAAGAACATTTCTGGTAGAAATTTTGCTCTCTACCTAAGCAAGTTAGGTAACAATTTCACCACTGGAATCCGAGCTCTCTCACAGCAACAGCAGAACTTCCCTTAACTTCAGTAAGGCCAAAACTTCATTTGAATATAGATCCTAATGCCACTTACCTTCCAATCAGACTTCAGTGAGGGTTATTAGACCCTAGAGTACTAGATCATGCAGCATGTTACCTAGCTCATGGCATTAACAAAATTTTTTAGCTCATGCTCAATGTAAGCGCAGTAAAATGCAAACTGTTTTTGAAAGCACAGAGTGGAAAAAAACCCCACAGACATTTTGAAAATCATCTGTAATCTCAGTTACAAACTTGTGCTCTCCTTTACCCATTTTCCGTATCTGAACACACATACAAACCTATTAACAAAGGGGAAAATGCTGCTTACATAAAAGACTGATGATGATGTCTTTTCAAATTCTTCCCAACACTGCTTACTTCTATCTAAAAGAACACAAAATATTAATTATTGTAAACAAGATATTACAAGATTTATTTATTAAGCCATTTCAACTCATAATTCAGAAGATTACAGCTGCAGCTTGCTGCATCTCCTCTGCACTGAAGAGGATGGTGTCACATACCCTATATACGTCATAGAATTTAATGGAAAGCATTGGCACTGGTCTGTCCTGGCCAACTGCGAGCAATGAAAAATAGCAAAAATAGCACAGATGGTGCCTACTTCAGCTATTTCATTCCTGTGCTCAACTACAAGACATCTGTGCTTTGCTGAAACTTCTATTCTTCCACAGTGTGAAATGTTGTTTTGCTTTGATATAGCAGAGATGCTAAATCTCTCCCCAAGAACTTGTAGCTTACAGGTGAAGAATGGCCATAAAGCTAATGTAAGAGAACATGATTTAAAAAAATCTGGGTTCAACTCCTACTTCTACAAATGTACTTTCAGTAGATTTTCAGTGCCAGACTGGGTAAAGGAATTCAGATGCTTGAGAAGTAAGGTAAGATTTTTATACATGTTGGTATTGTAAAAAGTTGCCTAAGGACTCACAAAACAATCCTGCAAAATTGCCTCACATGCCTTGGTATTTTTAGGGATTCAGCTGCATTTTCAGATGCTCTTAAAATCACGTTAATTTCTTGATGCCTCAATTTCCCGACCCTCCCTAATTTATTCATTTTGGCTCACACCATGCTGAAGTAAATGTATCTAAATCAACAGAGCTGAAATACTCACGGAATGATTTAGGTTGGAAAAGACCTTTAAGATCATTGAGTCCAACCGTAAACCTAACGCTGCTAAATCCACCACTAAAGCATGTCCCTACACATCACATCCACGTCCTAAATAGCTGCAGATATGGTGATCGAACAACTTCATTGGGCAGCCTGTATACATGCTTGATAATCCTTCCAGTGAAGAATTTTATCCTAATATTCAATCTAAACTTCCCCTAGGGCAACTTGAGTGTTTTCTCTTGTCCTATCAGTTGTTACCTGGGAGAAGAGACCAATACTAACCTTGCTACCACCTCCTTTCAGGCAGATGTAGAGAGCAATAAGGACCCCCCTGAACTCCTTTTCTCCAGGCTAAACAACCCCAGTTCCCTCAGCCACTCCTCACAAGACTTGTGCTCCAGACCCTTCACCAGGTTCCTCGCTATTTTGGACCCAAGTACCTAAATAAGGAGATTCTTCTGTACCTTTTGAGGATGTAGCATTTAAAAACTTATTCCAGGAAGATGTGTCATTAATATGGAATTGAACCAGAGGTGCACCTCTTCCAAGGAATGGCTCTTAAGTACGGAAATGTTCTCAAGTTTGGTTCTATTTCCTCTTTTTTCCACAAGAGTGTCATTAAACTTTTCATGGCTCCCTTATTTTGTTCAGAAGTGGAATTTTTTAACCATACATTTTATCTCACACCTGAATAAATTCACTCTGCTGTCTGACGGAAGAATATTTTCTCTTAATCTAATCATACAAGCAATCCCCAAACAATCCAAATTTCCAGCAATTCAAGACTAATATACTCTCTATCACTACTAACAGTAACTTTCACATTTGCACCTGAATCGATGGGGTCTTCCCCTTCTCATGAACTTAAATTATAACTACAATTTAAAAAGTAGAAAAAGTTCTGATTCTAAGAACCCCCACTTTTTTCCCACTTTTCCCTTTAAACAGTATATTTAAAAGCATATTATATTAAAAGTAAATAGACGTTTCTACCTGATTTTCTTGCAAGACAATCAATTGCTCACCATTTACATACTTAAGGGTACTTAAAGGTGGGATGCAAAAGGAACAGCAGTAGCTTAGCCTGTACCTTGCTCTCTCAGTGCAGCACTCTTTCAGCTTTATCGGTCATTTGCCTCATACTTCGAATTTGCTTAGCTGTTCTTGCCATTAATTGGCAATTTCTTTTTTCAATTCAGAATGTAATCTATTCAACCATTTTCAAGGAAATGAATTTGAGAAAGAGAAGACAAAGGGGTTTGATTATTTTTGCATCCTACTCTCTTATAACAGCTGACGTTTCAGACAAGAAACGATCTTGAGCAGGGATCCTGCATTTTCAGGGCTGCTTTTGGAGCGTTTTGTGAAAAAACAATTGTGATTTTCTAAAATGATGACATATTTTGCCTACTACAGAAGTATACTGCAGTATTTTTTGCCTTTTAATGATAGTCAATCCTATGTCACTTTGTGAAATATGCAAAACTTAGGAAACTGCACATGCCTCCTGCTAGCTAATACATCTAGGCAAGAGGCATGCGACGACACAGAAGCCCGGACTCTTGTATTTTCTTATCAGAATGGTAGAAACGCCTAAGCCTCCAAGTGCAAAGTCCTTCAGAGCTATTCATACCATGTAGCTTAAAGTAGCTAGGTAAGATACCTATGCCAGGAGTCCTGGTTGCATGCACAGCTAACAGTGTCTCTGGAGAGCAACTATGAGCCAAGATAGCCACTGTAATACTCAGTATTTCTAGGCTTGGCTCTTACGCATCTGAGTGATTTCTCGAAGTTGGATGGTCTCAACCAACATCCTCCAGAAATTTCTAGTTATAAATTTTTATTCTTTTGCTACGTAAGCATGTACAAACTACACTATTTCAGCCTCAGCTATTAAGGGGTCTGTCAGAAGCATAATCAAATTAGACAAATCTCAGCCATAATCCTGTAATTCAGTAGCACGCATACCTGTCCACCCTTAAAAGAGAGATCCAGTCGAAACCACTGCTTCAGAGGAAGGCGGAAGCTAGTTTTCACTGCAAGGTCATCTCCTCTCACGAGGTGCATCTGAATATGCACATAACCTGACAGAGCAACAAAGAAAGAAAAAGTAAACAAACACCACAGAAATATGAAGATTAAGAATGGGGTTCATAATGTATTATTTACAATGATTCTGTCTTCTTCATCCTCTTCATCACCAACAGAGATCTGGGCACTCACCAAGCCATACATCAGCTCTCACAGAATGCCAGGGAAATGTGCTCCATGAGTCAGGTACACACATCTTGGATGCTAGTGCCCAGGCTCCCACATAAAACCACAGACTCAAGAACAACTGTCTGAGGGCTTAACATACTAAACATAAGGGTGTCACAGTTGATCTCTGTCCTGGGTTCAGCAGCAGCAGTCATTTTTCTCCTTCTTGGTAGCTGGTGCAGCACTGTGGTTTTTGCTTTTGGGCCTGGGAACTGCGCTGATAACACCAGTGTTTTCAGTTACTGCTTGGTAGTATTTTGTCTGACCAAGGACTTTCTGAGCCTCATGCTATGCCAGGGAGGAGAGGGGAGCCGGGAGGAAGCAGAGACAGGGCACCTGACCCAAACTGACCAAAGAGGTTATTCCATACCACAGCATGTCATGTCCAGGATGTGAAGACGGAGAGCAGAGACCCGGAAGGGCGTAGTGGTGGTGGACTGGGGGTGCACGGCATGGTCAGGTTTTTGGTAGTGGGGGGTTCGCTGCTGGGGGGTGCACTGGCTGGGTCAGGCTTGGTGAGCAGTTGTATTCTCTTTCCTTGTATTTCTCTTGTATTATTACTGGTGGTAGCAGTAGTGGTTTGTGTTATACTTTAGTTACTAAACTGTTCTTATCTCAACTTGTGGGAGTTGCATTCTTTTGATTCTCCTCCCCATCCCCGGGACTGGGGGAAGAAAGAAGCGAGTGAGTGAGTGAGAAAACTGCGTTGGGTGGGGGGCTTAAACCACGACAATCTCAACCACCAGAAAGCAGACATGACTTGCAGCAAACAGAAGAAGGGAACAGCAGACAATAGTACCTGGTTAACACTCAACTGCTAGCATGTGAGAGTACAATGATCATGCAGAAGATGACTCTACCCTCCACTACTCGGACCTGCAGAACCTAGACATAGTTTGAGCTCTTAAGACCAGAACAAGCTATTATGGTAATCTAGTCCAACACTGAGAATAAAACTGCCGCAAAACCTCTCCCAGGAAATCTCATATCAAGTGGACAACTTCCAGTTGAACTGCCATTTTTGTTTGTTCTTCAAAGCATCCAGTTTATAATTGATAAATTAATTATCCAGATTGGTTACAAGACAGTGAAAATGGAAATAGCAAAAATGACAGAGAGGAAAAAATTAATTGCAAAGAAGGAAAAAAAAAATAAGTGTAATGTCTTATAAAAAGCCAGATATGCAATTTGAAAACTCCCCACACTTCCTTCCTCTCTGAGAGTGCCAGCAGCCCACAGCTGCTGAATTTCATTCTCTATCAGAGGTTAAAGAGCCGTCTTCTGGTAGGAATGCTCCTCTACTGCAAGTGTTGCTAGACTAAGACAGTGCTACCTCTTAACTATTATTGGCTCATGGAATCAGACTGTGCTGCTTGAACACTGCCATACAGGCAAGGCCTTTTTCTGATGCTATTTCAGATTTTTAAAAATTTTCACGTAGTATGTTTATAAGACTTGAGAACAATATTAAAATAATACTTCAATAATAATAGCAGAGGTTGTTCATTGATAGAAGACTGCTTAATCCCACTGTATGTTCCTGACCTACAGGTCAGGATTCAGTCTATTCTCCTGACAAAGCAAACATTTTCTGTAGTTTGCCAAGACTAGATGCTATGCAGCTATTTCTCAGTTTTACCCTATTAATTTGGTAGCTACTTTCCTAAGACACTATAGTCAAAAAGAAGAATTTTGCAAGGGATCAGTTTCACAAAATAGGTCTGATAACACGTTTATAAATGTCATTTCTAGCCACCAATCTATGAAGATTATATTAGACCCTTACTGAAGGCCGTTAATAATATCCCTTACCTTCCTCATTTAGAAATACAGCAGGAGTACTGTACATTTCTTTTGGATCAATAAAATAGAGTATACCACACAGATCCTTTTCACAGTTGTGGAGTAAGTATAGCCAGATAGAAACAGTGAACCTGCATGAGCAAAAATAAACAAAAAATCCACTTTTAATGAGAAATCTCCCTATATAATTTGAAAAACATGCATTTCACTTTAATTTAGCAAACTGTTTCACACACATAATCTTCAGAACAGAACATACCCTCTGCAGTGAAAACCTTCAGAGCAACAGTACTTAAGGCTCTTGGATCTGTGATCTCCTTTTAACCACACACTTTTGTGGTAACAACACGAGAGAAGAGTACAGGAATGTTATCTGAATCAATTCCAGAATGCTGGTTCAGAGCTACTGCCAGATCCCACATCAATAGGGAACTGGAAACACTACTGAGACAACTTGGAGCCAACCTCCCGCATGCAGGCTACAGTAGAAAATCCCTAAATGCATGGTCATGTAATCTTGATTGTCAAAGGCAGAAAAACTAAGCTGCGTCTTCTATGCTAAATGCAAACTGTGAAAATGTGCTTGGAAGAAGTAGCTGAAAATGAATCCAGCCACTGGGTAGTACAGATAGGTATGAATAGCTGTCACAAAGTTATCACAGGATAAATAAAGGTGGAACCTGTGCAAACTATGGAGAAGTCCAAAATAAAAAACTGAAGACCCAACAATGGTATCTAGTTAGAAAATCCTGTGCAAAGCTGGCTGAGGCACTAAAAGCAGAATTTATACTGCAGTACCTAATTTTAAGGTATTTCTCTGTGACAGACTAAATCTGCTTCAGCGCTTTTAATAGAAACTTGACCACTTATTTCCATAACCTTTCCATAGCATTTAGGTCAGTGCTCAACATCTATGAAAATCATACCCCCAGTGTACAGCCCAGTGAAGCAATACAACTATTACAATTTCTGATAAAAATAGTTCCCTTAGTGACTTTTAGAAGGAGATATGATCACAAAGACTTGTATATTGATTGCTATGACCTACAGGCAAACACTGTGTTTCCAGAAATACTGCTTATGCTTATATACCACTCTTTTCATCTTTCACCTCTGGCAATACAGCAAACTTAAATGCTGCAGTCTACATTTAACCCTCAATTGCTAGACTGCCAATCTGAGCACAAAATCCTTCTGGACATTTCCTGGAACAGGTCTGGGACAATGCTGAATCATTTCACTTCTCCACTGCTGTAGAATGCACTGAAGTGCAAGTAGTCCCTCACAGTCCCACTCCATCCTTGCTGCAGGCTGTCCACTGGTATCTACCTCAAATGACAGCTGTCTATCTCCAGTCCTTTTTCTTTACAAATCCCTGACTGAAGTCAAACAAGTAACTTCAGCTAGATCCATCTGCTTCTGTTGGCCTTTTGGTGCAACAGGGAACAACTGCTCACATACAGAAAGCTGAGGGAAAACTTTTTCCTCTTCTTACCAGAGCTACCCCAGGCCATCACAACCACAGGCAATCATAACAGACAGGCAATACTGTATGTTAACACTGGAGACATCACCCAAAAGAAAGAGAGGGTGGAACCATGAGGGGCAGGTCAAGGCATGCATAAATTCATGCCATATATTCTCAACCACAGCTTGAGCACCTCAGGAGCAGAATGCTACTGTGCTGCTGAGCAAAGGGCAGCAGGCTGTGAAAACCAGGCTGTCACCTATCCTGAAGAGGCCAGGAGCTAAAAATTGCTCTGTACTTATGACTTCAGAGCTATAGTTTGAGGGCTAGTAATTTGTATGCAACCTGCACTATCTGGCAAGTCTTCTTTGGCACTCTTCTTGTGGTCACAGGCCAAACACAAACCAGAAGGCAAGTTCCAGTTCCTGTGATCATTTCCTATTTCTGTAATAATGTTGCCGGGGTAACAGGATCTGGTGGAAGGGAGATATATTTATGTATCTCTATATATACCTTTTCCTCTAAAGTTGCAAAATATAACTGATGAGTTGTGACAGTTCTGGGAAGACAAAGAGTAGAAAAAGATAGTCTTCACAGAATGATTCCTCTGTAACTGAATAGAGTGCAGGGGCTAAGGGGTTTTACTCCTGTCCAATTAGGAGAGTTTACATAGTGATGGTGGAACGAAAGAGTGTAAGCTCAAGCTGTAAGACTTATCTAGGCAGAGGATTCTATCACTAACGGTTTGTCAGTTGCAACATAAACTGGAGTCTAAAATTATAGGGAAAAAGCTGCTCCACACTACTTGCCCTTGCAAGAAACCACACTCTGTACTTGGCCTCAAAAGGATGTTTGAAATGCAGATCTCTCCGTAATGCAGAAAACTCCAGGCTAGCTAGTCATGATACAGCAATCTGACTATGACAGAACAGCTAACCTACCCTTCTAAGTGTACCTAATCAGCTCAGTTACACCCACCATTGGGACCCCTTACACAGCACTGCACTAACACATACTTTAAGTGTATTCCCGAGGTTCACCTTGATAATCTCCAAAACCAAAATAAGAGAACAGAAGGAACTGCCAACTAGTTTCCTTTTGTGCCTTTTCTCAAACTGGTAGACAGTATTCCTTTAATCTGCAGTATAGTCTAAGACTTGAAGTACATTCTATGGCCTCCAATAATCAATTGCAGCCTGCTTAAATTATTTGCCCATACTTACATGGGATAATCAATCTGATGTTGTCTGACTGTCTCAAGTTCTCTGTTTTCAAACTGTTCAAATTTCTTCACAATTCCTGTTTTCTCCCCACTGGAAGCATATATAAAGTTGAGAATCTGGACATCATCTGCAAAATACAATCTTTCTTAAATCTGCCAGACAAGCATTGATAATTAATTAATTAGCTCATACTCATACAGTCAAATATTTGAATCACACAACAGATTAAAATTAACATAAAACTTCAGTAAGTCCTTAACCACAACTTCACTCACTGCTATTAAATACAGTACAGTATTGGACTGAATAACCCACAGAAAGTGAAGTCCATTTCCAGTTGGTATTAGGAACAGGGAAAGAACAGACTCATTTAAATCTGAGACACTTAAAGAACTAGTTAGTAAGGAAGAAATCTTCATTTATGTTATTCACCTAAATATCATTCTATCTTTGGTTATTTCTTCGTGACATTACTCCACAGCTCTTGGACTTTATCTCCATTTTCAGCTCTCCAGTTTATACTGTATGTATGTATAGATACCAATTCTGTTCTTAACTGATATGCATAATCCTGTCATAAATCTGATAAAGCTGCCCCTGCTAAGAAACAGGAAAAAGATTTTCAAGGCCATGACACATCATCAGCTTTCCTATCATTTCCTCCTGTTTCTTGTGATACTGTTTTCATTTATAATACAATTTGATAACAGAGAAGATGTTTCACACTGTTGTCAGAGATCACATGCTGTCTCCAGCAAGAAGCAACATCATTGCTTTCCTATTTGTCTTCAGAGCATTTTACATGCTAAGGTAGTGAAAACAAATTACGGAAATACCATCATAGGATTTCCTAGGAAAGACACCATTAGAAGCAAATGACCCAATTCCTTTTAGATTCTGCTTTCAATATGTATTGAAGAAAAAATAAAGAATTGTCAGCAGATGTAAAGCTAGAGACAGGCAGAGAGAAAAATAATCAGAACTCAAGAGACAATCTAGAAAGCAGAGTCATGAGTTTCAGTAATTTATAGTTGGTAAGTCACATTTTTTTATTTTAAACTATACATTTTAAAATAAAAACTGCTTGTACATAATGTTTTGGGGGAAAAAATTAAGAGCTATAATTATTTTATTGCATTATAAAGTCTTAAAAATATGTTTCTAAGTGCACGGCCATCATCTTAAGCAGCAGTAGACTGTGTGAGAATTATGTATGCAAGAACTGACCAAAAGCAGTAAGGACTGAATAATGTTCTCTGAAGACAAAGGAATGACGTCCGCTGACAATCACTGGGTTTTTAATAATGCTGTTTGAACACATTAGAAAATAGAAGGCCACGCTGCTACAAATCTCCAAGCTGGCAGTGATGAAACAAGTCAGTTCCGAGGGACATGACAGCTTCAGTCATTTGCAGCTCTCACCTCTCAGTTATGAAGCTTACATATTCCATGCTTGCCAAGTAAACCATCCTACATAACATTTACTATTTATTACTGGTATGTGCTTTTTAACAGTTTATCAAGGATGTTATTTGGGTCCCATTAGTTTCCTGGGGGAAAAAAGCGACATTATACCTACCACTTTCATGAGGGCACTGTGGTATCCTGTTTGCCTGGAGCATCCACAAATAGTCTGCACCCCATTGAAGGCAAACTTTGTGGTCCTTAAACGGCCGCTCAAAAGGTGGAACTGCTTCTAAAAAAGTATAGTTCTTGGCAATTGCATCCTGGTAGTCTTCATTCTGCTCAGTATCATAGCTGGTAACTGATTTGTGACTAATCCATGCGTATAATATCACACTGTGCACTATTATTGAGTTTCTGATGATATAGTCATCTCTGTAAACCATGATGCTTGGAAATTTCAAATGTACTTGTCGAGTTCTGCTAACATAAAGGTTCTTCTCATCTTTCCACCTCCTTCTATACACTGGTACACCAGTCCTGAACTCGGAAGAAGCTACTGCTTCTAAGTTGACAATACAAGGCTTAGAACATAAATACTGAACTGAAACTTCTGAATTATTAAGAACCTTCCTTTCTGAAATGTTTAAATGAATAAAGTCCACATAACCCATGTTTGGTTCAAACTGAACTGCTGTTGTCCGCAATGTCTCCTTTCCAAAGGATGGCACAAAATTCTGGACAGAAAGCAAACACAAAACATGTTAACCAGAGAATCTAAGTTTACATGATTACTAATATACCTGCAGCAATAACAGAACACTGCACAAGCAGAAGGTTTACGTACCATGCGCGAGCTCCAGAATACCAGGTTTCTTTCACACAGCAACCAGATGTGCATTACTGGAGAGCTATCATCAAGGTTTTAATGGTAGCAACTCCCCTACATCAAGTTCTTGTTACACATGCTTCTACAAACAAACTGTATTTACAGGGTGTACCCTTTCGCAAACTGAATCCAGTCTAAGATACTGACTTACACGTCATGCTATTGACACACGCTCCTAGAATCAGCCCTAAAGATTATACACTAAAAAGTAACAGCATTTATTCATTGTACTGTTGTCCACTAGTACTGCCGCTACGTGACGTTTCTGTATCTTTTGTAAAAGCTACCTGGTTTTGTCACCTCTCATGCAGATACCTGTAGGACATCACAAGAACTAAGGCTTCCTGAGAATGAATTAATGTTCATGAAGTGTTAAGGAGATTATTATTGACATGTTCTTATCCTGGAGACAGACTTACAAATCTGAGCAGCAAGACCAGCAGGTAGCACTTCCTCAGCTTCTGCTCTCCACAGCTACGTACATTATAATAAACTTTGCGAGTGAATGTTTGGACATACACCAGGATCATCCTCCATGCTAAAGTTCTTGTATCTATGGCTTCAAACAGCTTCTTCTCTTCTTTCTCTGCAATCAGCATGTGGCTTGATGCACTGCCAAGGATATACTGAGGATTACTCAGCTGAGAGGGCAGCCACCAGGACTGTACTTCTGCCAGGTCCCCTGATCCATCTAAAACATTCGGAATTGCCTCTTAGGATTACCAGGGAAGCTGGTCATTAAGATTGCTTAAAATGAGAAGATATGTCTTCGGCAACTTTTAACTTTGCTGAGCTTGAACAAATGGAAATGAAATTTATCTTGGATTGATGGCTTTTCCACTGTGATTCTTAAAAGCTTCAGCCAAGTTGTTAGTAGTACATTTCTAATTATCAGCATTATGTGCCATGCACCTGGAAGTCAAGACCTCCACCATGATCCAATATGGGGATCAGTAAAAGTCCCTAATGATACACTACTTTGCTTTTTATTTCTTAAGATATGTTAACACTGCTTGAGAGCTACACTCTAAAAACATCAAGCCAGCAAAACCTGTGAAGGTGTAAATACAGATATTGAAAAACAATGCCTACCGAAGAGGCTAAAAAAGTAATCGCAATTGGAGGCTGGTGACCATTGGAAAAGCTACCACCATATCCTGTAACAACACACATGCACAAATACCCATATAAAAGTTGACAAGAGAATCCTAATTTTAATATTAATTTTATTATCTTTCAGAGCGTGACTTGACAAAGATACTATTCTTTTATGCTTCCTATGTAATTCTTCTTTGGTTATAGATACCTCTAAAACCATCAAAAGTGCATAGCAGCAATGACAAATTCTCGTAAATGTCTTCTACTTGGTGGTTATCATTCATATTTCTAATTTTTTTTTTAATCTAACAATAAAGAGTACTTGTAAACAACTTAATCCTTGTGATATGGGGCTGTGTCATGAGGAAGATGGTAATATGTTATGAAAGTAATGCTAATTACATTAGCACAAAATGTAGCAGTCTAGCAGGTAGACACTACAAAGCACTGTAGTACCAGTGTGTGCCTACCACATACACATATTTACTGTCAGAATACACACAGGCAGCACCAATTTTCTCAGGGGTTTATCCAATACAGCAATATGGGAGCTGGCCTTCAGCAATGACAGCTTGGGTCTGGCACAGTTAACAAAGATACAGCAGTGTATGAACGTGGCCATCTGACTTCCAGTGAGTGGCAGAAAATTTGCGGCAGGGATCCCATGGTAGAAAGGTCTGCAATCGAAAGCCAGTTCCTTGCAGAACCAACTCCAAGATGCTCATAGAGCACTTAAACGTGATGTACCGTGACTGCCGATGCAGAAGGTGAGCTTCAGCTGTGCTAGCCTTACTGCCTTTCCCTTAGTGCCTGTTCTGCCAAGAGTTACTCAAGAAACTTTTCTTCATATTCTTTGGTGCCTTGGGTATTAGTTGAGACACGTGCTACAAAAATGTAAGAAGCACGTTTGGGTCTGCCATCACACCACACCTAACCTAGCCTTCAGGAGGCTCAGACTGCAAGGAGCATGGTGCAAAGACCCCTGAGCCATTCCACACCCAAGCAGCAGTGACAGAGGCCACAGACCGTAACCTCTTCCAGAGCATAGCTGCGTCTCTATTACCACTTGGTTGCCTCTACACAGGGTCCCCAGAGCACTGCATAATGTGCATAGTATATTCCCCTCCCATTATCTCAGACAAGGCAGAGTTAATTGTGTATCATCTCTGACCATGAGAGCGAGGATGAAAGGATTACACAGTAAGCATGATTATGAGATTTAAATATAAAAATTTCCCAGCACAGTAAAGAGGCCAGGTATGTTGGATTCAAACCACAACCACAAACTGGCAGAGCCCAACAAGAAAGGCTTCACTGTGTGGGGCAACTTGGCCACAAAAAATGTGAAAGTCCTTTTTTTTCTTGATCATTTCCTTAAAACCTGCTGAATCTGAAGGAGTCAGCACAAGTCACCCCATCAGACACTGGGATGAGAATCACTGTGTGAGGCAATCACAACAACCAATAGGGAAGTGCAATTTTTCAGCAGTGTAATACATACAGAAATGATGAGAAACCGTTCCTTCACCTGCTGGAAATAAGACCTCAGCAGGACTCTCCCGGAGCTCACCCCTGCAGAAATCCCACACAGCCCCTTGAAACTGCACCTGTTTGCACAAAGTCTGCAGATAACCAGAGTCCTTTCCCGGTGAACACCCACCATGCCACACTAGATGCTTGAAAAGGAAACATGGCAAAAAGCTACCCATCAGCATCAATACCCTACGGGCAGAGAGAGTTTAACCGAGCTCGTGTTCAACAGCTTTAAGAGAAAAATGCAGTTTAGTAGATGCTTCTAAAATTCATCTGCTTCTGTAAGTTAGTGCAGCCCCATAGTGACACGTGTATCTGTAAGCAGGTGTCAGAAGCACCCTCGTTCTTTCAAATCCCAAATATCACGTCACTTCGGGAAAGCTTTTTAACACTTCGATTCAACGACACTTCGATTCAACGACACTTCGATTCAACGACCTTACGTCCCCCAGCTCCATAAAGCATAACCGTGGGGCTGGACGGGTTTAGCCGGGCCGGGCCAGGCCAGACCAGACAACCGTAAGGCTGGCTCCGAGCGGCGGCCGCGGCACCCGCGTACCTCTGGGCACCAGCTCCGGCCCTGACCGACCACATCCTGCAGTTCCGCACCGGCCCCCCGAGCGCGGAGCTCCGCCGCGCAGCATCCGCGTACCCCTCCCGCGGGGCTATGCGCTCACCGCCAGCCGCCGCCCGACCCGGCCACTCGCCGCAGACACTGTTTTCGGCCGCGACACGCCGTGCCGTGCGAGGGCAGGTGCGGGGCCGGCCGCCACTCACCGTGAGGAACAGGAGGAGGAGCAGAGGGGAGCGGCAGCGGGGTACGGCGGGACGCTCAGCCGGGGGGCCCATACTGCCGCGCTGGCGGCGCTGCCCAGCCCGGCCAGGAGCGAGCGCCTGGCCCCACCGACAAGGACGCGACAGGTCCGGCTTCCTGGAGGAGGGGCCACTGCCGCCAGGTGCCGAGGGCGTGGAGGGGCTGGGCCGGGCGACACCCGGGGGCCGGGCGACACCCGGGGGCCGAGCTCCTCGCGGGTGCCGAGCTCCCCGGCCGCGCGGTGGAGCAGCGCAGAGGCCCGCGCACGCCGGCACAGCGGGCACTGGGCGGCGTGCCGGCCGCGTGGCCTGTCGTGACACAACGAACCGCGGCGGGGGTGTCGCGGCACCGTCCCCGCCTCGCCGAGCTCCGCGGACACCGGACTGTGCCCCGCCGGCCCGCGCGGGGGCGCCGCCCGCCGCTGTTGCCGCGCCAGGCCCGAGGGGCGGAGCTCCCGGAAGTAGGAGCCAGATGGGTTCCGGGTTGCGGCCGCCGCCGGCGGTGATGGCGGGGCTGTACCGCGCGGTCGGTATCTTCGGCGGCTTCGTGGCCGTGGTGGCGGCGGCTTTTTACCCCATCTACTTCCGGCCGCTGCTGATGCCGGAGGAGTACAGTGAGTGCCTGCGCAGCGGGCGGGCAGCGGGTCGGGCCCTCTGAGCGGTTGGTGCCCGCTGCGGGGCGGGACGGGAGGGCGGCCCCGTCTGAGGGTGCGCTGAGGCTGTCGGTGGGTGAGAGCGGCCGAGAGGGTTCTGCTGGCCTGAGAGGTACTTGAAAAGCCCCCAAATAAAACTCATAGTGCTCTTGTTCAAGTTACGGGCCAGTGCGTGATCAAGGACGCGCTTTCGCTGTTCACTGAAGTTAAGAGGACGGAGATGCAGGTAAAAGTTCCGATCAGCGGCTGGAACAGCTCTCCTGTGAGCTAAAACTGGGGGAGTTGGGGTCGTTCTGCCTGGAGAAGAGAAGGCTCAGGGGAGACCTTAGAGCCCAGAGTTCCCAGTGCCTCCGGGGGGCTTATAAAAAGGGTGGAGGCAGGGCCGTAGGACAAGGCGTCCTTTCTATTCTATATTTAAAGAGGGTAGATTCAAACTAGATACAAGGAATACATTTTTTTATAGTGAGGATGGTGAGGCATTGGAGCAGGTTGTAGATGCCCTATTCCTGGAAACAGTCAAGGTCAGATTGGACAATGCGCTTGAGCAACCTGAGCGAGTTGAAGATCTTCTGCTTATTGTGGGTGGAATGGACTAGATGTTCTTTAAAGGTCCCTTCCAACCCAAACCATTCTGTAACTCTTTGAGTTTGTTTTCCAGCTGCAGTTTAAGTGTTTACCTTAAGCAGTGCTAACAGATTCTGTGCGGGTTGCGATGGTTTGCTAGAGCTGCTCTCGGTCTGAAACTGGCTGTTGAGGAGAGCCCGCTTTCCTGCCAGGACCACACGAAAGCCGCCGAAGCCCGCCCCTGGGCGCTGGGACCGGGGAGCTCTCGTAGCCTGTGGGTTCGAGTGCGAAGCCCCGCGGCTGCTGGCGATGGCTCCCTCCGCGCCGCGGGAGCGGTAGGGGGAGCACCTGTGGTTCCTGAGCTCGTGTTAAGTACCGCGGAGGAGAGCGGGTAAAAGCTCTGCCGCATCCCCTCGCTTCAGCTTGTACAAAACTCAGCAAGCCGTTGACGAGAGCCTGAAGATGTGTGTGGTTAATCTCCTGAGGCAACTGAAGCGAGTTCTAGGAAGAAGAAAAAAGGAAAAGGGTAACAAACTTATTGATCTTCTTGGAGGGACTTCGGCCTTGCATCACAGCTGATGTAAAATGTAGCTTGCAAGCAGATTTTTATTTAAGGAAGCTATGCTTGTGAAGTTGGAAACTGCCCACAAGACAGGTTTTCTACTCTCTGTTCCCATTTAAAAACCTTAATTTTTGCTTGTGATGCACTTTCCAAGAATGTAATATCAGAAGTGAGATTCTGCGTTAAGGAAAGGAGACAACAGCAAGAGACAGCATCCTCTTTTGTACTTGTGTATTACATGAGCATGTGTTCCCTTGCAGTTTAGGGATTTTGTTAGTCTTGGTTTAGCACATAAGTGATGCACAGTTAGCAAGTGCTTAAATTTTCTGTTTAATATGTGATTCTAAACTTACTGCTTGCTGCTCAGATTCTCCTTTGATCTGACCTTATTCTCATGTGCTTTTCTTGATGCTTATCACTGCATTGTGAGAGAAGCACAAGCATTACTTCTTATAATACTTGAGACAAAAATGTGGAATTTCACAGGCTGTGATCCTAGAGCAGAAGTATTTTAACCTCTGGGGTACAAAGGATTTGGTTTTTCAGAGTGCAGTCTAGCAAGCTGTATGGCAACTTCTGTAGATGCTTACACATTCCATTGCCTTGAGCTGTGGTGGATACTTAGTATTTCTGCATTTTGGAATGCTGGGTCTGAAGCTGGACATTGTCATTAATGTCACATAGTAATCTTGCAAAAGGCAAGAATGGATGTTAGTTCTCTGGAGCAACAGCTGTATCTGCCTCCAGTGCCTACCCCCCTTGCACATAGAATCAATTACTGTGATATGCCTGCTAGTTTCTGGTAGCATTAGACTTATACCTGGACAGCCTAATAACACATAGTGCCTGGCCATTCTCAGTGGGATATGATGCTGAAAGGTTTCAGTTTTACGTTGAGCTTAGTTCTGAGTTTCCTCTGAGAATGTGCACCCTACAATTTTTTAAAGTTCAGTGGTCTGAGCAAAAGGCTTATTCAGAGCTTTGACTTCCTGCTTCAAAGTACCCCAGGGGTGAAGTACTTAACTGGCAGGGGGAAAAAAGGAGCTGCATTTAGTAAAGGGAAATGACATAGTTTTGATCATGTCTCGTCTTTCAAGTGGTTGAATCCTTCAAACAAAAAAGAAAAACCTGAGACAGGCCTGTTGTAGGGAAAAATATCTCTCCAGTACTTAAATTCACAAAGTTTACATGCAGGAATTCTGTAGATGCTGTCATGAAATCTGCTTGTGGTAAGATGCAAAATCTTTCAGGGCCTGAAAGTGGGGATCACTGATGTTGGAAAGAAAAATCTTCTAAAGAGTTATGTTGAGCCTGTGAGCTCCTAAAAGTGCTAGTCCTTATGTGATAAGAT
The DNA here is from genome assembly GCA_017639245.1 of Myiopsitta monachus. Taxonomy (NCBI): domain Eukaryota; kingdom Metazoa; phylum Chordata; class Aves; order Psittaciformes; family Psittacidae; genus Myiopsitta; species Myiopsitta monachus. Next base: position 97,795,148 of record CM029917.1, on the reverse strand, counting down.
CATGACGTGTTTTGGCATCTTTTGTTGAGCAGTAGTCATTACTTTAAGAGCTTATTGTTCGTAATCTCTCAAAACAGACAAGCTGTTAGTTTCTCAATGTATTAATACTACATTCCATCCTGTAGGTGGATACTCAACAGAATTTTACTGTGTAGCATGTAGAATGAATAAAATGGGTGCACTCAGGATGTCTGGTATTCTCTTTCTTCTTAGTAGTGTCCTTTCTGTTCTGTTTTCCAGAGAAAGAACAGTCAATAAACCGAGCTGGGGTTGCTCAAGAGGATATTCAGCCTGCAGGTATGCTTGATTCATGTGTTTGCATTGATTGTTTTAAAGACCTTCTTGAAGTAAGACCTGAATACTTACATGGATTTAAATAATACAGTAAAGAATATATTCAAAAAATGTATTTCATAAACTTGCAATGAGTTTTTTTCAGGCTGATTCTTGAGTTGAAAAGTACAGATTAATGAAACTTGTTTTAAATTGGCTTAACCAGCCAAATAATTTGCAGTAATTGTTATTTTCACACTTTCTTCCATAGATGCTAGTTTCCATACTAGAAATTAACTTCTGAACCAGAGCAAACAAGAACCATGGGTGAGCTGAGCTGTAGCTGTAAAGAGTGCACTGTTGTACCCTGGTTTGTGGAATACTGCTTTACAACTCAGCTGAAAAACAATTTATGAGCACTTTGAAGTACCTTCCAGCCTCATGGGTGGAGGGATGAGGCAGAAATCCACTACATACAAAGAAAGTTTGAAATAGCCTTTTGATCCCTGTTGCCTGTAGGAGTAGAAAGGCATATGAGCGGAATAAAATTAAAGTATGGCAGACTGTCCTTGGTAGTTCATTGTTTCATGGCTAATGGAACTGGCTGTTCATTATGTAAGGTTAGCATGCCTTGTTTAAAGATGTGAGAGTGCTTGTCTTGATGAAATAGTTCATATTTGAGTATGTTAAAGGGTAATGTATTCCTGTTTTTAGAAAAGCCTGCCATCAGCATCAGGGGAAAACCAAATAGGATTAATGCCATGTCATTACTACACGTATCAGTTAAATCATTGATGCAGGACTTACTTTCCAGGAAAGTGGTGAAATGCTGAAGAGGAGTAGGAAGGGTATTGTGAAATAGAAGTCAGGTAAACCTGCCTTTTTTTTTTTTTATTAAACATTAAAGAGGACTGGACTGGCTCATTTATCCAAGATGCTGGTACCTGAGGACCAGTTCTCCTCATTATAACTTTTCCATCTAAATTTAGCTGCTGATGAGAAGTTATGAGATCCAAGAGATGAAAGTGAAATCTAGACAAGTTCAAGTACGAGGTGCAATTCTAGGTGGTTGTTCCAGCAATATTAGAACACCTTACATATGAGTGTAATAGATTTTTCCATTATCTGAAGCTTAAAATCAAGAGGAAGTTGCGTTTTAAAATATTTTTGCAAGCTTAAGCAGATCTGTGAGTTCAGGGCAGAAACTGTTTGGTTCCTTACTGTTTTGTACACCGGGTTGCAGTAGCAGACCAATTTTCTTCTATTTTTTTTCCTCAAACAGCCTAGTTATGAACTGCTGGTATTCTCATATTTGATTTGTAGGGTTAAAAGTGTGGTCTGATCCATTTGGAAGAAAGTAATGTTGGCGGCTGGGTGTATTACAAGGCAAAACTGAAGATGGACATCTTCAGCCATGTCTTCTTTCACTGAACTCTGTCTTTGGGTGTCGCTGGAGAAGAATTCTGGATATGCTGTGTAGGCACGTGAGGAGCAGCAAAGGCTACTGCTTGAAGTCCTAAGAGATAAACTCGTGCTGGTTTTGACAGAGGATACTGAGACAGTGCACAGGCCGTAGAGAGCTGAATGATTCTTGAGATTAGAAGTAAAATATTTGGTTCTATGAGAAAACGGAAGAGGATTTTTTTGTTAATATGTAGACACAGAATAAATTATGACTGGAATAGATCATGCAGACGCTGCAGTTTCCTCCCTAGTTTGAGAATGATTTTTTGTGGTTTTATTATGAAAACATTATGTACTGAGAGAGATTAGTGCAGAAAATATAACAAGGTGATTGTAAATTTGTACATTAAAATTTCTTCCTTTAAACCAGTGTGTACTTTTTTCATTTGTTTCGCAAGTAGGTGTGCGGGTTAACCTTGGCCAGGTGCCCCCCAGCAACTTTCTGACTCCTCAACAGGACAAGGGAGAAAATCGGATGAAAAAGCTTGTGGGTCCAGATAAACACATGGAGGTTGCTTACCAGTTACTGTTGCAGACAAAACAGACTGAACTTGAGTACATTAATGTAGTTTTAATGGCAATTAAAATAGATTTGGATAGTGAGAAACAAAATCTAAAATAGCGCCTTCCCACTGCGCCTCTTTTTCCAGGATCAGCTTCGCTCCCAACTCCTCCGTTTCTTCCCTTCCTCATCCCCTGCGCAGTGGATGGGGGGGTAACAGTCAGTTCACAACAGTTCTGTTGCTTTTTCCACCTTATGTTTTTCCCCTGCTCTTGCATGGGCTCTTCATGAGCTGCAATTCCTTCAGCAAATACCCAGCTGCTCCAGTGTGGGCTCCTCCTCAGGCCACAATGTGGATATCTGCTCCAACATGGTCTTCTCCACAGGCTGCAGGGGAATACCCGCTCTGGTGTCTACAGCACCTCTTTCCCCACCTTCTTTCCTGACTTCGGTGTTCATACTGCTGTTTCTCACTTTTTTCCCCTCATTCCTCATTCCTTTGTTCGCACAAAGGTGCCACCCGCTTGGCTGCTGGGCTGAGCTGTATCTTGCAGTGGGTCATTTGTGGAGCCAGCTAGAACTGTTTGTGGCCAGCATGGGGCAACTCCTGCAGCCTGCCTTCCTTGCCACCAAAACCGTAACTAGTACACCTAATACAGGAGGTTAACACCAGATGTTGGGGTAAAAGAGCAGATACTTTAAAGAATCTCTTTTTGAAAGCACTTTTCCATGGTGAGCATAATGATAGTTAGAACAGGCGAGCGAAGGATTTGCCCTACTAAAAATCCTTACCTAAATTCCATGTCTCTTAATAATTGGTTCTGAATAAACTGTGTTTTCAGATTTCAATAGAAATAGTCTGTAATCTACAGTTACAGTCTATAACCTAACCAGTATTGTTCTCAAGTACCGATGTAGCATGTACATTTAATTTGAATATACTACTTTTTGATGTTTTTATCACTTCATTATGGTACACAACATTTTAAGGACCACTGCAAGATCATATGTGTTATGAAGAATGTATGCCTTGTGTTACTTATGAAGTCAGTAGTTTGTTATTTTTTTGAACATCACACATTTATTAAGATGACAGATGAAAGACTATGTTCACACTGTTGTTTCCCAAACCACTGTTCTGCTACTTGCTGTTCTTTTTCTACCTGTTGTTACTGTTCCCCTCCCACTCAAACATGTTTCCTCTTTGAGTTGATTCCCCCCCCCCCCCCATCTCCTGTTACCACTATAAGCATTACAATTTGTTTTGTTTGCTTGCTGGAAAGATGAGATCAAACTTGATTTCTTTGAGTTCTCAGATGATTTCACATGATGGCTGAAGCCAGAGGATGTGTACGCAATCACTGTAGGGGTAATGACAGGTGTTTCACTATATAGCACAGTCACAACTGCTTACACTGTCACAAAGCTAATTCAGTGTTTGCTAGGAAAAGGAGAAGCAATTAAATTGAGGAACAGACTGTTTTTTAATTACTTAATTCTTCAGTGAAACTGTGGAAATGAGGGAGCCTTGGGTTCTGTTTTCTTGGACAAAACATTATAGAGATGCATGATCAGTTTCAGCAAAGTTGTCTAAAGTATGTTTGCAGTGGAAATACACTATTGCTTAAATGCAGGCTCTCCATCTATAACTGACTAGCTGCAAAACAAGAAGTTTCTGGAGAAACTGGGAATTGTTATATAATGCCCTTTCTGTCACTTGGTGACGCATGCTTAAAAAACATACGTCATGATAGTGTGAAACAAACCATTCTTCAGGACAAGTGATGTGACAGAGGATATTAAACTGCTGAGTTAGGAGATAAGATAATCTGCCTCTCATTTACTTTGTGAAGTTGAGCAGTTTGCCGAGTCTGGATCTTGCCTAGGAAAATGTTGAATGGTTTCAGAACAGTGGCTGTTGCTGGCAGGTGCTGAGCCTTCTGCTTTCTTACTACTTAAACATTGCAAAACATTTGAGTATGTGAACTCAGTAGTGTAGCATTTATAGAACTGTACCTGTTTGTTGGTCCTGATCTGTAGTTCATTCCATGGCAAAAAAGCTTTTTAAGTTTTGTGATTGCCTGTACCGTGTTTTTAACAGTGCGTATCACATCCTGGAGTGAACCTGAACCCTGGAGAGCATTGGTTTTAATGATCATCACTTCTTACTTACTGTGTTCCACCTAATAAAGTGGGCTGATTGCCCATGTCTTTAAACTGTTAAAGCAGTGAATATGTTTTTCAGATCTTTGGTATTCTGTCTGGATAGAACTGTCTAGTCAACAATTAACATACTGCAATAATTCTCCAGAACTATTTACACTGAAATTTTCTGTGATTGCTCTGGCATTTGCCAGCTGCCTGGAGACTTGCACAAGACTCAGATGGGAAGTCCTAATCCTGCAGCTGGCTTTCTGGGCTTTGTGACAATGCTTTGTTATGCTCCTGGACACTGGAGATAAGCCTCTCCTTCTCCTAGCTACCCAGTAACAGATGAAGTTAAGTGTAGCAAATTGTGCCCCCCAGCACTCTCCTTATCTTGCTCTGGAGGTAAGAGGTTTTGCTACTTCTGTAGCCTGCAACAACTATAACTTTTCAATGCCATCACACAAAGTTGTTAGATGTGTTTACAATAATGCGTAATTCTATATAATTATTAGTACTTGGGAGAGACTAGTCTGCCTTCTGCAGAGAAACCCATTGGGTCCACCTGTTCTGATTGTTCTGATAGAAAGGTTGGGACAAAACATTTGATAAAAATGCCTTTTTAGGATTTTTAAGAACAGTTTTTCTATCTATTCTGTAATACAAATGCATTTTTCTTATTTATGCTATTTGCGGTAAGAACAGCAAATATAACTTCAGCTTTTGGAGGACTGGAGGAGAGTTTTAACCAGTGCTTTGATGCCCCAACACGAACATCTTATTGTACTAAGTTTAGGCCTGCTGTTGTATGCTGATAGGTTATGAGATTACTAAAACTTGTGCCATGAAGAACAAGTCTGGCATTTTGGTCTAAACACAGCTTAGTTTCAGAGCATTATAGACTGTTAATGATGCAATGAAACCCTCAAGCACAAACACTTCAGAAGGAGTAAATATGGCAAAAGATACTGCAAGTTGCCAGATTATACATAGCAAGAAAAATGGGATTTTTCTTGCTAAATATTGTGCATGTTTTATTGAGATTGTTCACACTGATGAGAGGACTTTTTTGTCTGTCCTACTCTAAGCATGTTGAAAAGACTCCAACAAATGTCATAATTGTTATTGTACATATGGCCTTCCACAAAATACAGTGAAGAAAAAGAAGCAGTTCTTGTGATTTGCAGTCTTCTAAACCAATATAAGTCATGTATTTTCCCCTCTTGCAGTCTAGCAATAATTAACTACTAATTTTCTCAGTACTGTGTACAGTCCTACTGACCTTCAGGTTAACATGCAGACACAGCAGTAAATGAAACACTGTATTGGCTTTTTCTGTGGTGCCAGGCAGCCCAAATAGTATGTTTGATAGTGGAAGGAAATTATTTTCTAGCTTCTGAGAAAGTGCTGCAGATAGACATTGGTTCCATGAGGACAGTGTATAATGGGAGAGAGCAAAACCAAAGTACAGGTCAAAGCATATTAAAGCTCTCATTTTCACGTATTAGCCTCTGATCTGAGGTGTGTTTGTGAATGTCACAGACTCTGTGGGCCTTGCAAGAAAAATGGTGCAGTGTTTTAAGACACTGTCTTGGGAACAGGACTGTAGTCAGTTCCCTGTTCCACCATGCGTCTGATAGCAGGCAAGTAATGTACCCTTTGAGGTTCAGTTCCATATGTAAAATAGCAATCAGAGCACTCCCCTTCCTTGCAAAGCATGATGAAGGTGAATATGGGGGTGGGGTGGGGGCTTATGCTCTAGAAAACATTTGGTTCTTGTCTGAGAAGTTTTTTTTCATGTTTAGGAAAATAGGTCTGGATTTGTGTGAGAATCTTGTTTTGGTTCTAAGAATTCAAGATGTTTTGAAGAATCTTTCCTAAAAGGAAACAGCTTCTGAAATTTCCCAGGACTTTGCACTGCTGAAATATATGCTGCGAATATGGGAATTTTGTTTTTTCTGGGAGTCAAACAGAAAACTCACCTGCTTTTCACAATGCTGATGCTTTTCAGAAGATCTCCAAGTTGGAGTATAAGCTTTTACATGCAAGTTGAAATGCAACCCACTATGAATGTTATTACAGTTGCACAAAACTATGGCTGTGTAGTCAGGACGGCCAGAAAACAGCCACATGAAAGAAAGAAAGAAAGAGAGTTCTAAGCAGCAAGCAAGCAAGTGAAATTTATTACGAGGAGCTCCTGTTTATGTATCCTTCTGCATAGCGTGGTACAATCTCATTGGTTAAGCACAGCATAATACAAATCTATTGGCCAAGCGTAGCATAGCATAATGCAAACTTATTGGTCAAGTGTAGCGTACCATAATACAAACTTATTGGTCAAACATAGTGTAGCATAATACAAACTTATTGGTCAGTAGGATGTTATTCTCTTCATAATTGGTTGTTGATAGCTGTTCAAAAATTTGACTTCGTTAACAGAGGCTCTCTAACTTCCCTGTTGTATGGTTCCAGGCTCCGGGTTTCTTCATCCTGTTTCCTTGCCACATCATCATAACCCCATGTTTTCACTATCCCGTACACAAAACCACAGAAAATTGGTCAGCTTTTGCTACTGGCTCAGGTGCCTCATCAGTTTTCTGACATTCAGCAATTTTCAGTGTTTTGACTTGCTACTTTCCTTGTCTTCTGCAACAATGGATTCCCCCTTCTGACCTTTGCGCGCCTGAAAAATAGCTTAAAGTCTTCTAAGATTGCTACAAGTACTGAGCAGGGGAAGCCAGGTTGCAGTTAAAAGAGGTGAGGAAGATCTGAAGATACTGCAGGGAAGAGAGTATTGCTCGTGTAGCCCTGGGGAAATATACCTTGGAGGTCAGGTGGTAGTTATGAAGAAGAGACAGGGCATACTGGCCACTTTAATGGGGAGGAGCATGAGGGACATAGAACATAAATCCATTGGAATGCAGCCTTCAGAGGCTCTGCTGCTCACAGAGCAAATTGAGATACCTCTTTCCCTCTTCTCTGTTTCCTCCCCAGCAGATCAAAGGTGAGTATTTCTAAAGAAAGTTCCTAGCCAAGATGAGGTTATCATGAGCAGAGAAATTCATCTAAGCAGGTAATTTCATCTAAGGAGAAATTATCTAACTCTCCTTCACTCTAGCCTACCTTGAGAGGTCAGAAATGAGAGTAACTTGAGTTGGAAGGGACCTTATGCTGAAAAATGTCTTTCAGGTCACAGGGAAAGGTGCCTCCTTTGCTATCAACTTCTTCCTGTAATTTTGTACAGTGAATATCAGCAATACCAATCAGGGTAGAGGAGGAAGGTACTCCCATTGCCTCAGCAGAAATCCCTGTAGGAGGAGTCCTCTTCAGCCACCCATTCACTACCATAACTGGATGGCTCAGGCACATTTTAGGAATGTATTTATTTTTCCACCCTGGATGAAGAGGAAGCCACTGTGGATGTTAATGAGAAGCATCTGCTCCCTGGTCTATTACCTGTGACTTTTGGGGTGCCAGTGATTGTGGCAGGCCACCTCTAGCCTTATCTCCTCTCATCTACAGATACAAGGAAGGTTCATGCAAGAGCTCTTGTGCCATTACTGGCTGAACAGCACCTTTAGGAGTCCTCTGAAGCCTGAAGAGCAGGTAATCCTAGTAACAGAATCTTCACTGTCTGCTTGTAGCTTCTTAAATAACTTCCATTCCCCTGATCCTTCTTATAGTCGTCCTGTGAGTGGGTAGCACAGGCATGCTGGATGTCACATATAACAAAGAATTTCCCATAAAGTTACAAAATCCTATGTCCCACATGAAAAACTTGTGGGGTATTACTTCTCCCTGCATTTTCTATGTGCTTTTTATACGATTTATGCAATTTGGTGGCCTCTGCTGCCTGCTCCCTGCTACCTCTCTCTGCCTCTGGATCACAGCAGCAATGCCAGCAGCACTATTAGGTGAAGAAGCCTGTAATGAGCTATGAGGATCTAAGGAAGGCATTCCCATACATGAAGTCTGGCAATCGTAATATCTCCCAGAATTCTTCCTGGTTGTTTTCAGCTTTTATTTAATAGCAATGCCTCTTTTTATTATTCATTACTGCACTTAGCAGTTTTTTGTCCCATAGATACCATTCCAGCTATTCTTTTGCACTGACATTTCCTCCCAAGTTTAATCAGAATGTTTCATTAGTATACTGCTATTTTTTGTGCCAGACAATTGTTGCATTTGTCCCAGGACAGTTCTTTGAGGAACGCCACCAGTAAAATCCCTCCAGGCCAATGACTTCCTTTTTGTCATTTCCGCTTTAGCTACTTCCATACTTGGCTTACAATTCCTACAGCTACTAATAGTGTCCCACGTGACATCCTTCAAATGCTTTGCTGAAGTGCAGATGGAGCATATTCCCTGAACTTCTGTTGTGTTGACACACAGCTGGTGTGTCCGATTAGGTAGCAAGATTGATACTCTGACATGTTCTACTTTGGGAATTTTCACTTGTGTCCCCAGTGTCCATTACTGCAGAATTTGCCATGATTCTTGTGTGCTCCTCTGGAAAGAATAGAGCTAGGCAGATGTTTTCCAAGAGAAGTTCCAGAAGCACCCAGACATCCTCATAGTCTTTCTTTCTTGTTGCATTGGAATGCATATAAAATGAAAGACTGGGTCTGTTAGAAGTACCTAAACATCATGAGAGCGACGTGCTTCTCTGTCAATATTATTCTCAGACTAAAGCCAAAACACAGCACTGTACCAGCTACTAGGAAGAAAATGAAGTCTATCCCAGCCAAAACCAGGACACTTTCAGCCCAGGCAGAAAGGAGAGATGTTTGCTGCTGTTGGTTACTTTCAAAAGCCCAGAAGTTCATACTCATCCTGTTTCAGTGTCATTGATTATTGATTTATGAGAACCAAGCCCAGCTAATAGAAAATTGCTGTAACCAGGCTTGTGTATGAGAGCACAAGCCTGGTTTTATTTAGTCAGAAAAAAACATGGCTCATGAAACTCAGAACAAGAAGGACAGTTAGCAAGCCTTATTGACAAAATGGGATGAAGTGAACTGTCACATCTGCATTCATTAGCAAAATTATTCAGGAGGGTGTGAAGGAATTTACGCCTGGTTCTTGTTTCCACAGGTCACTGGGTGCTGCTGACAAAGCAGGCATGATGTCCTGATAATGACTGCTTTGAAGAAGATAAGTTTCCCTTTGGAATCATAGAAGACATACAGATAAAGGTAAATATATAATGTTTTAATTGTGCCAATGGTTTTAGTGGAAACGTACTGATAGCCCTTTGTGATTCAGTTGAGAACTTGCATCCGTTGGAACTACCTGGAATAGGATCTGTATGCTCTGTTGGATCCTAGAAATTGTAAAGATGTCTCACTTTATTCAATTTCGTGGCCTATGTACAGCCAGTCACTTTGTTCTACCCTTTTCTAGAAGTCTTCCCATGATGGCTAAAGTTTGGATCATCTCTAAGTCTCTGAAGAGAAGAACATAATCTGTTCCTGGTATTTTCTGTCTTCCAAGATAAGTTTGCATGCTACTTTATGTTGAGACTATCATGGATCTTCAAGACAAGGTTCTAGCTCTAGCCATAAATCTATGAAAGATTTCTCATCTTCTAGATTATTTTTCCTATCTACATTTGCAGGCAGACAGCCTCAATACTAGAAGTGTCCAACTACTAGGTGTTGTGCTGGTAGTACAGAAATGCTTAGTCACAAATACAGTTTGATTCTGAAGAAGCATTTAGGATTACCTTGCTTAGGAACCTGGCTCTTGGAGCAAGTATTTACTACAGGTTTGGGGCTTCTTACCACTTAATTCTCTCAGGATTCAGCAATTTTGTCTCCTCTGCAGGTTTTGAGCTAAATCAAGGGAAACACTGAGTTCCTCCTTAAGATATAGGGGCCTGTGTCACTCATGGTCTGCCTGTCCTGAAACAGATCCTGAGTGGCATTTTCAGATCCCAACTATCTGAAAATGCCTTCTGACATTTTCAAGACTGTGTTGTGCGTGAATAGCCTTCTTTGTGTATGAAACAGCTCATGAAATGTTACATCTCCTGTATACTAGCAGTAAGGTAATATTTATGTCTGCTTTGCTGATGTTACCTGGATGGGAATGGAAGTTGTACCCTCTGTTCTGTTGTGTTAGCTATTGTGTTGACTCCTGTTACTGTTAAACTTCTCTCTCAGAAACATGGCAGGGGAGAGTCCTTAAAACTATCTGCATATTCTAAGTGTGTATTCTCTATAGTGAGCTTCGTATGAGTATTTCTGAGTTGAATGCCAGCTGTTATGTTGCAAGTCTTCCTTATAATTCTAATGGATTTGCCTTCTTGTATCCCCTTGGAATACTTCACAGTGATACTCTTGAAGTAATGAAGAAGGGCCACGTCCACTTAAATTTCCAGAGGCTGAGCATCTGGGAAATTACTGTTTAGTACAGTGTTGCTCCATATATTTGGTATTGTAGGAAATGACAGGGAGTCTTTGAAGAGGAATTACAGGTAGGAGAGGACCCAAGACATTCCTTGGGCAGGAATACCTTTGCCCTAAAGAAAGTGAAAGCTTAATGCCTCAAGTCTGCTCTGAATGTTAGAGATCTCGTCAGTGTGTTTCCACTGGGTTTGTATTTTGTCGATGACGAGGGTCACAAAGAATCTTTGTCAGGAAAATGTTAACTCTAATTGAATCCCCAATCCCAGATGTGAGGCAGAAGCAGTCTTTCCATTGTTCCTTCACAAATGTGCTATCTCAAAAGCAGTGGTATCACAAAATCACAGACTCTAGACTGGAAATTACTGTTGTAGGTCATCTGGTCCAATTCGCTTCTGAAAGTCGGGCTAACTCCATAATCTGATCAAGTTGCTAAGGATTTTTGTTTTAGGATTGTGTGCTCTCTTGTAGCTAGCCCCTCAAGCTAGGGTGAGTCAGCACAGGATATCATCACCTCTGGGAGCACTGCAAAGTGATTGTGCATGTTGGTGCAAAGCTTGTCAGACTGTACCAGGGACTATGGTGTTGATTGTCTTCTGCTCTGTCCTGGAGAAAAAACATCCTTGCAGTGATTAAAGAGTTCATTCACCTTTGTCCCTTTGCTGTGTGTAAGATGGCATAATCAATGAGTGCCAGATAAGCTTCAGTGCAGTCTTGAGGGGACTAGTGCAGAGATCTGCATGTTTGACCAGGAGGCTCCATTCAGCCTACAGTAGTTTTAGAGAAGTAGAAGGTCATGGTGAAGTCTCAGTCTTTACCTGAGTAGGGATCTGTCCAAGGAACACTCTCATTCGTGTCCATAGTGCAAAGAAAAGCTAAAGAGCTATGTCTGCTTTTCCCACCATAGATGAGGGAATGGTAACCAGCAGTTACTGCATGGTGAGAGTATGGATCGAACAGGCTTTTGAGAAGATGCCAGGAGAGGTGAAGAGCTGTTTCTGGGCAAACTGGCCAGCTATGCTCCCTTTTGAAGCCTCACTGGCAAGAGGTTTTTGGCAGCTGGAAGGTAGCCACGCAGTGGGGCATGAGTGATAATCACACCTCTCTTCACCCAGCAAAGCAAAAGCCACAGGTGTGTTTGTGCAAACTCCTTTTACTCACCAGCAAAAGAATGGGGGCTGCTTACCCCAGTCCAGGACAAGAAGAGAACCATCCCCCCAAAAACCTTCGAACAGTCCAAACCATCTACTGATCTTCAGCCTAGGCAGTATTCCTGTTCCTCTAAAGGAGGGCTACTACTGTTTGGAAGTGCTCTACACAAGCTCTTTCCAAACACTCTTCTCCCATTTCCCTCAGGCTGGAAGTCATTTTAGATTTGCCAGCTGGGACTTGGCCCCTGGGCTGATTCCAGCACCTGACCCTAGTTCTTTTGTCAGAGTGAGCTGGCTGATCCCATGGGACATTACAGTGTGCCCTGACGCAGGTGGTGCTTGAAAAGGCACTGCCGGACTCTGCAAGGAGGTGGAAAGTGACAGCGTCAAAACTGAGTGGTGACAAAGCAGGGATTTCCAGCTCCTTCTGATGTTTGTTTCCTGGTGAGTGGCATGTTTAGCAATATTCTTACTGCATGTGGTGGTAGCAAGAAGTGATATACTAGTTGCTTTGCCTATTTCTGTTGTTTTGAATTTTAGAATATCTGTGACTAAAGATACAGGTTACCCCTGTATCCCAGAAGACTCCCCAAACCAGAGACTAATAACTGGATAATCGCCCACTCCTAAGTGTCTGAATGTAGAATGAAACTTCTGGTTTAGTATTTCCTTTGCTGCTTATTTTCCAGTGAAAGCAAATTGCCTTTTGATATAAAATACATGGTTTGGTCTCTGGGGAGCCCTGTCTTTGTATTCTTCTTGTGCATTATCATTTAAAACTAAAGATCTCAGCCAGTAGCCTGAGTGATCGCAGTTAAAGAATGCAGACTGTTCCCAGGAAAAAGGTTAAGGGAAGAAAAATTGCATTCAGTTCTGTTATGTAACCAAGAAAATTAATTCTTTTGGAGAAGAATAGTGCTAGATATTCCTCCTCAAAGGTATTGTAAGTAATTAACATAGTTAATTATAGAATTATTCACAACTGGAAACTGGGATTTTTGATTCACCTTGTGAATTCTTTCTTTCACAAAGAAAGAGAAATGGTCCTCAATCTGTCGAGTGCCAACAATTGAAGATTGTTTTTGAACACTGATAATGGAGCAGAGACTGAGGATATGGAGGATTCTCATGTGCATTGATGGCAACAGTGAAAGCAAAGACTAATGGTTTATCTGCAGTCATGGTCATAGCTTTTAGTTAAAGTCTGGTGTATATTCAGAGCTCTTGCCAAACATTTGCTTTTGCCAGTTTCTGGATTATTTATCAGCTCGGATTGACATAATAAGTTTTGGGCCTGTGATGTAAGTCAGATGCCTAAATTTGGCCTTGTATAGGGAAGAGTGAATGTTCCCAGCCTTACAAGCCAGAACTTGGCCTGTCGAAGGTGTCTGCCATGAGGGACTAAAGGATTAATGAAGTCTGACTCCTGTCTGTGGAAGCCGCTTTTGAGAGCAATCCTACTCAGTGGTTAGTAAAACAGGGCTGGCATCCTTTCAGCGTCTGTCTTCAGCAGGGTCGCCTCTTTCACAACTACCTGTTATGGCTCATTTCCAGCAGCTCCCTCCCGACCCGCTGGTCTTAGTGGGTGCCCCCGGCACAACAGGTTAGAAGCATTTGCTCAGGGGGTGGCTGCTTGGGTGCCTTAGAGCCATGCGTCCCCACAGGAGGGAGGAACCCTGAGCTGTTGTGAGGGGTGTTTCTCCGGGTATCTCTTCATGTGTGGACTGTTGTGCACGAACTCACAAGCCCAGCAGAGTTGGCACCCGTACTCTTGGTGTAAATGCTGTACCCCTCCATCACTCAGTGTTTTATAGGCTGGAGAACTGAAATACTCTTAAGTTGTGCTACTGGTCCCATGCAGCTGATGAATTACTGAGGAAGCCTGTGCTTAGCTACAGGGCTCCCAGCACACCTGCCCTTGAGGAATCCAGCTTACACTGCAAGCTGTTCTGGGCACAGCCCAGCTTTGACATCTCTGCACTGTCCTGGGTGACAACATAGCTGTCAGCTGTTTGCTTCCCTGCTGCCTAGTGGAGTACACCAGGTGCTGGTGTGCCTGCAGGGAATCTCCCAGCGGGCTTGTGATGCTGGGAGAACTTGGGGAGGTGGCCCTTGGGGGCCTTTCCTTGTGGACACTGACAGTGTTTCTTCTGTCCCAGTCACTGGGTACCCCCGGTACTAGCTATCACATGCTTCATCTGAGAAATCTCTTGGCTGGTTTTGTGACCTCTCTAGGGATGTCAGCTAGAAATGCTGGATCCCAGTTTATGCTGTCATTATGAGGCTGTACAACCATTTGCTCCACGACACTACTGTCCGTTTTTTGTCCATTATAGAGTCTTTGACTATAGTGATTTCAAGAACATTTAAATACACTCTTAAGACAAATAACTCGGTCAAAAATACACTTCTGGAAGGAGGCTAAGCAAACCTTTTGTGATGATCTTCAGAGTAGTGTGCTTTATATACAGAACATCACTTGTTATACCAGGAGGTCTAGACCTATGATTTCTTTCCTTGCCTGCTATTTAAATGTAGTTACAGTTGTGTCTCAGATTTATCACCTGAGATGCAATAACCTCAGTGGTGATGCTGTTGTTTCTCCTCTGCAGTCTCTCCCCTGCAGTGGCTGGATTATTCTCACAGAGTATGCTGGGTAACTAGAGTCATAGTTCCTTAAGATAGATGGTCACACTTGTGCTTTGCCACCTGTGCTTCCTGAAGACAACGTTGGGATCTCCTTGTCGAGAGTGATCATTCATCAATCTCTGTTGTGATGTGACAGCAACTCCTCTCTGAACTTTCATGCCTGAGTCTTGGTAGACATGTCCACTCTCTGCTTAGACTTTTCAAGACCCAGAAGTCCTTTGAGCAGGAAACCTGTGTGTCCTGTGCGAAATGCAGTTACTTGCATACCGAGTATGTGCCTACACAAACTGTCGTAGGCTTGTTGGGAGTCACATGGAGAAACCATGGCTGGGTGTCAGATCTCATGGTGAATCAGCTTGCAGGTATATTGGATTACTTGGTGGGCAGCTTGCTGCCAGGCTTTTTGCGGCCTTTCTGTTGGTTGCAGCTAGTCTCTAAGCACATCTGATCAGACCTGCACCCAGCATGGGAGGTCATGGAGCAGATGGATGTTGCAGTACGAGCGCAGGTGCTGCCCTCAAAGAACATGAATGACAGTGAAGCATGTGCTCAAAGTGAGAAATACAACAAGTCATCCTACCTGGGGCAGGGTAAAATGTCTCTTCAAGTCAACCTGAATTTCACATCTTCACTCTAGAGTCAGCCTGTTCCCTTAAGGAACAGACCCACTTTGGAAGGATGGATGCACTGCATGCAGTGATGGAAAATATAAGGTCAACAGGCCTATAGAGAATCTGACTTTCTGTTTAGTAAACAAATACTTATTAAAAAAACATCCCTAAGAAGCCCTGGTAACCTTATGATGACCTTACTGAGCTGCAGTACATGTGGCTGCTTTGTGGCAAGGGTTCTGCAGGCTGCTATTTTATAGTATTAATGACCTTAGCCCACTTCAGAACAAAAGAAGGCATATTTATTTAATTTTTCATGGTTTACAAGGCAGTGTTGTTGAACAGGCCGTCCTAGTACTGTCTTTGAAAATAATGTGTTTTTCTCTTTGGTTGTAAAGAAGTCACAGCCCTGTTCCTGCCATGCTGAACAATCAACCTCAGGCCCCAGTTCGGCCAAGCACTTATGTGCTTACTGAAATGCTACTGTCAATGGCACTTACTCATCTGTTTAAAGTTAGAAATGAAAACTCGAGAATTCAACTGAATCAGAGCTTAGGTGTTTTTAATTGTAGTGTAGTCCAATCTTCCCATTGACCAGTAGATGGGGAAAGTGAGCCTCCTTATAGTTACCGTCAAGCTTTTTCTGAATACGAGGTTAAACTGTAGCCCTCTTTGGCTCTTAGCTCAACAGTCTGGTTTGAAGGCTCTTTACCTTTGTACTGTTAAGGGTAAATTACGTACTTTGACGCAATTGGACTATTTTCTTTACAAACATGTGTCGTAAACAATTGTTCTATTCCTTGAAATTCTGAGATTTAAGATTATGTTCCTTTCTTTACTCAGAATGGAAACAAATCCTTTGAAGGTTTTGCTGGGTGAAGATTTGGGAATGAGTGTTCCCTCCCCAAAACTAGCCAATAGTTAGGTGTTTACAACACTCACAGGGATGCAAATGATCCAAGTTTTAGTCTCTGGTAGTCTTCCACGTGCCTGTAGAGGGTACCAATAACAAGATCACCTTACCTGCCTTTGGGTCATCTTCCCCAGTTCTCTCCGCCAAAAGCTGTTGTCACTTTTGTATACTTATCAATGCACCAGACTTGTACAGACTACAACAGTGACCATGGTTGCTGGCCACAGTTGCTTTCTGCCCACATTTCTGGCTTCCTGCTCACACTTTATGTGACATACTTACTCACAGAGAAGCTGACTCTCAAAGTAAGTCAGTCCCTGAATACTGCCTGTTATAAAGAGTAAAAGCTATTTCTTGAACATATAGGAACGTAGTTTCCCTTTAGATGCAATCACACCTCTGCATGTTCTTCTACATATTCCCTGACTGTGCTCTGCTTTGTCCTCGTTCCTTGGAACTTGGCTTGGTAGTGTGAGTCCTGGAGCTGATTGTGTTCTTTCAGGCAATATGGGGCCGGTACAAGAACCATTTGCTACCTTACACTGGGGTGAACAAGACCAGTGAAGATGGCCTTATGTGAGGTAGGAGCCTCTGCAGCTGCAGAGCCCAGTGACAGTATTGTCCTAGTGACAGTGACAGTGCTTGTCCTATAGGTGAAATACCATTGTTTGGCTAGTTGGGTCTATCTTGCCTTTGTGGAAGCGGCTCCCACTGTTAAGGCTTGAAGAAAAGGTAATGATATATCTATCCTGATTATATTAGCGTGGGGCAAGCTTCCCGAGATAGTTGGGTGTAAGGGTGAAGAAAACTGTACCTATATTAAATTGGATAGGTGAGGTGAATACTTGTTAATATAAAATAAAACAGCTTGGCTAAAGATTATTAAAACAAAGCAACAATAAACAACCCAACAAACCCTACTCTTCTTCCTCAAACTTTCAAAAGAGGGAAATGTTATCCTACCTTCTGAGATATATAGGGAGAGCCTCAGCTTCTGGGCTTTAACTAGTTTAGCACAGGGGTTTATGTGCCACCATCTGTCATTATCTGTTTGAGATATCCAAAACGTCACTGGGTAAGGAGGGAGCATGGAGGAATTCCTGCCTGGATTAGCATGACTTTGTGCTTTTGCTTGAAGCCATTATGTGGTTAAAACCAAGATGGGTAATACTGAGTACAGAGGGGGACAAGGTTTAAGCTGGTGTAAACTGAGAGCAAGTCCTTTGCAGACAGCAAAAGTAACCAGACTCCACATATGTCTAAACTGGTTAGATTCTGGCTCACCTTCTCCAAAAGTGCGGTATACAGAATATAGGCACTACCTTAACCTATTCCATATTTTGGAGGAGCAATTTCTCTTAAGTTTTCCTCATGTCATTCAAAGAGTGCCCCAGTTTCTCCCTCTTTCACAGCCTTGTAATGCCCTTGGACCTCATCTGTAACACGTCCTCCATGGTGTGTAGCCTGACTCAGACTGGGCTTCTCACAACTAAATTACTACAGCCTGCTGCAATCCTGCTCTCATGACTTTCCATTCAGTCTACTGACAGTCCTACAGCAAAAATTCCTTTGGCTTCTGCCACATCTACCTTTGCCTTTGAATGTTTTCATCAGCTTACTATGTTTTGTATGAAATTTACATTCCTCAGTGCATTTTCAGTCAGCATTTGCATTTTGTTCACTCTGTGTACCGACCATCCAGCATCCTCCAAGTTCACCCCTGTCCTCATGGTCTTCCTCTATTTATTTTCTTCATATCCTTCCCTGTTCCTGAAAAGATGTTATCCTAATAAGCTGAGAAGTGTTACTAGCTCTTAACCCACCTACTTTCACACTCTACTTCTGACCTTTTCTCAAGAGCCTGTGATTTTTCTGCTAGTTTTCTGCTTCGTGGATGGAAAGGACTTCTTTATAAGACATGCACTGCTCCTGGAGTAGGTATAAGACATGGCTTAGACTGCCCAGGCTCCTCAGGAACATGGGTTGTGACACAATCGCAGCTTGAGGCAGCTGGAAACACCTACAGCATGCGGTGGTTTATACTAAGCCAGCTGTCAGTGACATGCTGGCCTCTGAGGAAAGCTGTACGTGTTGTTAGCCAGAGGTATCTCAGGAGCATTGAGAGTCTGTCTGCTGTTTGGCTTCTCACAGACAGCAGATGTTCCACAAGAAGGTGAAACATGCAATAAATGTCTGTATTTACTTGAAGCAAATCAGAGCTCAAGAAAAGACAGTTGTCCAGCCAAGTGTGTTTACTGCTGCGGGAATGCTTTACTGCTGCGGGAATGCTTTTGCGCTGATGCAGCATCTGAACATTTTGAAAGCATTAACAAAGGTGGGCTAATGCCAGTGTTTGCAGACTTATTTGAGCCAGGGTTTTACTGCCTGTTTTGGATGCTGCCATTGATAATAGCCTGCACTGACTTTGGTAGTGCTATGGCTACTTGACCAAGTATTCCCTTAGCTGCATAGAAGGTTTCTGCAGCTGGTGCTGAGCTCATGCTGATGCAGCTACGTTGGTAACAGGACCTGAGCAGGCTATTGCATGGCTAGCTCAGGTGGGTACCTGTGAGCTGCAGTCACTTCAGCATAAAGATATCTTTGCCCTATTTTTAGGAGGAAAAAAAAGACTAAGACCTGGAATGAAGAACAGAAGAAAAGTCACAAAGATACATTTCTCCTTTCAACAGCTTCTTCTGAGGGGAGTGAAATGGAAAGTCAAATACTGGCTAGATTATCACTGGTGAAAATAGGCTCAGGCTAGGCTGTGTCATGTCTACCTGCTGAATGACTGTTCAGCTCATGTCTAGTACAGGGGAATGTCAAGTGCCCCAGAAGGGTCTTCATGTGCACGCATATTTCCCTCATTGACCAACAGATAACTATTTGGATGTTTATTGTGAGATCCAGAGGTCACTTGTTAGTCTTCAGTGGCATACAGATGATGTATCTTTAGCCAACCGAAGGGTGTTAATATAGGGATTTCATATTGTTTTTCTAGTAAAGAATGTCCTGCCAAATAAATATTACCTGGTTCTGGGTATGTGCCAGGGGTTAGGCGATGAGTGAGGAGCCAGCAAAACTGCCCCGAACAATTCCAGCAGAGCCCTGGAGACCAATAGCTCCAGGATGATTGGGGGGTAGCTCTTCCTCTCAAATATATCCCCAGGTAATTGTGGTTGATGGCTCCTCTGGGAAGGTCTGGTGGTGGTCCTCTACTCAGTTTTCTGCAACATGCAAGAGGGAGCTATCTCTGAAAAGTCTTGGAATGGACAAACAGCCCATGTCCTTCCAGCTGGTGTACTTTTTTTACTGAGAAACTCACATTGTTCCCTTTGCTCAGCTCACTCCTGGTGGTTTTCTGCGGCCATTTCCCCCAAATGACCTTGCTTGAACCAAAGTGAAACAAAAGGCTCTACCCACGTTCTGCTTTGAGTCCCTTAACTACAAAATGTTTTCAGTCTGTGGAGAGGGATTTTTCCTTTCTCTTTTGTTCTCTCTGCTCCTTGGCTGCCCGCAGCGACAGCCGTATCTGTTTGATTTGTGGAAAGCCTTCCATGTGCTGCGAGTGGCTCCTTCTGCTAATAATTTTTTGCTGCCCCATACAAATAAATTTCACTGTTTAGCACTTTCCCTTTCTGTTCCCCCACTGCTGGCAGTGCGTTGACCCACCCTGGTTTGTTTTTCAGATTTATCTGTCTTTGCCCTTCCTATATGAGACAAAAATTAAAGTTTAAATTAACAAAGCTGTATTATTGGTGCATGCTTTTTTTTGGGTTGTCTTGTGTTGTACTGAAACAGGAATTAAGATGCAGCTGACATCCTGGAACAATATTCAGTTTGGTTAGAGAGTAAGACTTTATCCCACTTCAAGAAGTCTAATGGTGTGTGCTGAATAGATGCAGTCTCTGTATAAAAAGCATTCAGCCATCCTGCCATGTAAACTCAGTCCTTTTATAAACAGTCTTAATTTGGGCCATTCCGCATGTGTATGCTGCTAGAATGACCAGGATGTTTAGCACATCAGACCTAGCTTTGCAGTGGTGAATGTAGGTACTGGAAGTTCTCCAGGCATGGTAGTATGCATGCCCTGCAACCTCTAGCTCAGAGTAGGGTAAATATTTAGAATGGCTGAGCCCAGTTTGGGCTCTGTGCTGTTTTAACTAGATTGTTTCTGCCTAATTTAAAGCTGGCTCAGGCATTTCTGCACCACACCAGAATCACTGCTGAGTGCATGTACCCCTAATTGGGTATGATGAAGGCCACAGTCATGTTTTTCATGTTTCCAAGTCTGATGCTCAGAGCACTTGAGGTTGTTTATACTGTGTGAATGTAACTGCATGTGCATTTTAATACAGGGAAAAACAGACTGTAATGGCCTAATGAAGTCAATGGGGTGGTTAAATTTGACTACTTTCTTGGAAATCTTCATCATTCCTGTCTTCCTTAGCATAAATAAAAGGAATCTATCAACCTAGAGAGTATTCTTACTGTGTAAATTTGACTCTTTTTATGGTGTAAATAGGTTTCATATAACTTAAATCGAGGTTTTTTTTGCTTCCTTTTCTACTGATTTCTTCTAAGCAAAGGAGGACATCTCCATGCACAGGGTAAAAAAGGCTAAGAGAAACTAACCCTTTGCCATTTTCATTTTACAAATCATATCTTGGGGTAGGGGGGTAGAGGGGATGGAAACGACAGACTTGAAGGAGGGGAAATTTGTCACTTTAACATTGCAAATGATGTGAAACCAGAATGTCCTCCCACCACAGCATGTGTTTGTGGTGGGTAGGCGGGGGAGATGCAGGGAAGAGGTGATGGTATAAAAATACCTTGTAAAAACAAATGTTTGGCTAGGGGAGAGAGTTTGTCACTTCAGGCAGACTAGAGGGGGGAAACCAGACAGACCGGGGGTGGTTGGGGGAAGAGCTTATGTCACTTCTGCAAGGTAAATAACTAGACAGTGTTGCAGAAATAGCAGTCAAATAATGAGCAGGGGAAGATCAGATATTAAACAAGTAGGTGGCCTAGAAAGTTAAGAGGAAAGAGTAAAAGCTATGAAGATCATAAGAAACATGTGGCAGATGCCGAGCAGAAGGGTGAAAACCTTGAGATACAGCACACAGACTTGCTAGTAGCCACTCTTCCTGTGCTTTCATGAGCTGAGAAGTATGATTATTCTCATTTATCCTGATAATGATTCAGAACTGCCAAGGCAAATGCAGACCAGGGGCTCTACATGGTAACGTGACTGCTAAATGCGGTAACATACTGCTAGCATAGCGCTCCCTGCACGGGAAGTTTCTTTCCATGTGCCATATGGAACAGTTTGCACACTCCACAGGGTCCAGTACCATGCAAATGTGAGCAGACACCAACATGACCACCCAAGACGGCAGTGAGGGTGGAAAATGACAGTTTGCCTTGTCATGCTCAGGAGCAGTTTGTATGCTGTGGTGTGAGACTGACATCTCCATGTTTTGGGAGCTGTTGGGTGTGGGAGCCGGTGAGAGGGAGGGTCAGGAGGCAGGATTGTGCAGTTCATGTTGGTGGTAGCAGCGGTTGGCACTGGGATTGAAGTCTCCTTCCTATGTGTGATATTTATAGTTTTTATTTGGCTTTAATTGACTTCCACAGTGCTCAGGAAGGCACCTAGCCCAAGGAAGAGCGAGTGTGTGTGAGAGAGAGAGAGAGAAGAGGCAGGGAGAGAGTAGGCTGGTGAGGTGCCCTTTACATCTGGTAATCTGTTATCCAGACATGTATCACCCTGTTTTACAGACAGCTTCAGAAGCCGCTTTCTTTTCCACTTCTCATTCTCCTGTTGCTTTAATCTCTCGACATTTGAAAGTGGCTTGGATGGATCTCTTCATGAAGAGCTTTGCTCAATCAGACAAACCTGCCCACCTGCTTGCTCTCTTATTTCACTGGGAAGTGTGCCATTCTCCTGCCTTGGAGGAGACTTTTGGTGATGGCTTATTCTACATACCCCATTGTGTGGGACCTGCAGGGTATGTCAGGATATGTCAGCTGAGGTGGGGAGAGCAAAGCTCCGGTGCTGTGCACCGCAGGTCTGTACCTCTTGCAAGGACTCATGGCAACTCACCCCCTCTACTAACAGACTGGCTGGTGAGGATACAGAGGGGAACGGGACTGTGTTTAGTGCAGGACAGATTTAAAGAGTGGCATATGCTATGGCATATGCTTGTTGGTGCCTGATTTCCAGTCAAGGATGGAAGAAGATCATCTCTTCTCAAGCTCTGACCTAAAGCATATTGCTGAGGTCTGTTGCACAGGGCAGAACTTTCCACTAGTAGGTGTTCGTACAAATTCAGCCATATCTGGCTATCTTCATATATTGGTGTGCAGTCATTTCATACTTGCATTTTATAGAATAGCAATAGGTATTTTCTCCCTTCAACAAATTTCAAAGAAAATGCACTAGCAAAACGTTAGAGAAATTTTGCATGCTCCAGTCAGCAAACTGAAACTGGGAATACCTTCTGTGCAGCTGCATTGTTGCTTTGTCCTCCAGGGCTGACTTGGGGTAGCTGTGGGGATTAGTAGTCTGATTTCCCTGACTTACATGCATGTAATATTAATGAAATATTTTGGTGCAAATCTATCTTTTACATTTCAGATTTGTTTCGTTGCACCAGTTGGTGGATTGAAACTGCCATCACAGCAGCTGCCTGAGTATCACTGTAACGCAACATGCCTTGATGCCTTGTCATATTTCAGTGTTTGCTCACAGCACGAATAGTCCCAAGCATTGTGTTGGGTTTTTTATGAAGAACCAGAGTTAGTGAAATAGAGGGGATCTTTTTTCCTGCCCTTTCTCACAAACCCTCAATTCTCATGCCTTTCCACTACACCTTTCTTTAGTGATCACCATTTTTGACTAGATTTCTGATAAGAAATGCAATATAAAAGGCCTAAGCAGGTGCTTCTGCATATGTCTTACTGAATATACTGAGGTCTTCCTTAATATAGTGAGCATATAATGCTATAATAACTGAAGAGTGGATGTTACAATAGTGAAAGCCTAGAGATGTACAATTAGTCAAGAACTTTTTTTATGGAGATGTTAAAAGTAAAACCTAAAACTTTTCGTGGAAGTTCAGTACTTGTGATGAAACTCTGAGGAGAGTTTCTTATGTGTAGCATGCAATTTCTGATAAGAGAAGGGGAGAGAAGTTCATTGCAGGGTGTCCAGTAACCTGGTGGTTTGGTGATCTCTGGGATGTAGAAGACCAAGTTCTAAGTTCTCAGAATAAATTAGAAAAAATAGGAGTATGAATTAATCTCTCCAGTACTGTAGATAAGTGTCTTAACTTTTGAGTGTCTTAGCTTTTGAGGAGGGTACAGGAGTCTGATTTCTGTGGTTTCTTTGTGTGAATACTCTCTGGGTTTTTGTTCAATTCTAAAATTCTTCTTTTTTTTTGTTAAAAAAAAAACAACCAAACAGCAAAACCAAACAAACTCTGGGATTAAATGTTTAAGTTTTTGCAAACTAGAAACCTTGTTATCCGCCCAGCTAGAATAATAAAAGTTGTAGGTGTCTTGTGAACATTAGGCAAAGAAGAAGAAAGTGTGTTATTTCATTGGCTCTGTGTGAGAGCGAAGTCTGGGCTTCATTTAAAAGTAAAATGTAAATATATTTTTTCTAACTTTGGCTTGTGACAGTTCAAGATTTGACATATTCTCGTTTTTCCTTGTGGGCTGTTAAAGGATACAGACCAACTTGAGCGCAATCTACCTTTGACAGATGACAGCAGGATTTCATGAACGATTTCTATCTCGAGGCAACTGCCCCTTCTCCAGAACCAGCAAGTGGCAATAGCATTTTAAAGGAAGGATGTCAGAGAGCAGCTTGCTTTTCTCACTTGTCATCGTTATTTGTTTCTCTCCTGGCCAAACCACCAGAAGCAGGTTAAGGATGACACAAACGAACAACAAATCACGGGGTGGAGGATGGAGCATGTGATAATGCCCTGGCTGTGGTGCAAACATGTGAGCTACGTTTTGAAAGCCTGGATTTGTGTTCAGTAGAGTTCACGAGTGAAAAATAAGAGTCTTTGACGATAACAATCAATAAGCTCAATATCATTAGCATCTACCCTTCAGAGAAGAGGCTGGAGTGGATCCCATCAAGCTGTTATTTGGTTCAGTGCACTAGGGAAGGTTCCTAGAAGCATTCCCCCAGCTTCTTCACACTGTGCACTGAGGGGAAAAAACCAACATTTGGCAATTTGTTGTCAATATTTGTATAACTCCTGATGCCACTAAAACTGCATATGCAGGCTTTAAACTAACAAAAACAAAGCCACTGGCCAAGCTGGAGAGCTGGATTTGTTTCCATGCACAATTAGGTTTATTTGTTTAGGTCTCATTTTATTTGCTTTCAGATGACTCAGATAGGAGTATTGCAATCCTTTCAAAGTGAAGTAGTGTTCTGTGTATTTTGGGCATTGGACTAAGCCAAATGTGGAAAAAATTGGCTGCTCAATAGTATTTTCCTATCCAGAGGTTTTCAAACTTTTGAGAGGAACTGAAGGAATGTCCCTTCCATGCCAGGCCTTCCCCCTGTCCCTCACCCCCTTCACAGCGTCTCTCCACATTATTGTAAAAGAACACAGGAATTTTAAAACACTCCTCTGTTGTGCAACTGTTAGCAACTGCTCTTATTAATTACCTTACTATTATGCTGCATGCTTAAATTCTCGCTGGTGTCATCCATAGCGTGCTGCTGAGAGTGCCTTTTAACCCATTCCAATAAGAATATATGGATGGTGCACTGCTCAGAATCTACCATCCTGCTAGACCAGCTCTTGGATTGCTGAAAATGATTTCCTGCATACATGAAGGATATTTACATTTTGGCAAGTAGCCATGTTTTCTGCTGGGAATTAGTCACTAACGGCAGATTATTTTCCAATGGACATGCTTGCACACTATCGGTGTTAAGAGAATTGTCTCAAGTCTCAGTGCCGTGGTGATCCTTTATCCTCCACCTCCAACCTGCAAAAAACAAAACAAAATAGGGTGTTTTCTTGTCTCTCCTTCTGTCTTATATGAGTAGGAGGCAATGGCTTTTAATTGGTGCTTTAGACACCACTGTGTTTTGGGGGGCACTTTTTTGTTGTCTTTGTTTTCTTCATCTGATCGTTTTGCTTCTAGAAATGCTTCCTTGGGTGATGTTTCAGAAAATGTAGACAATAAGAATAAATCCACATTTATTCCTATTTCCATGAAATAAAAAGGTTAAAGGAGTTTCTGCACTCATCAGAAGTATGCATCTGATTTATGGCCTTCCTTACTGCTCTTCCCACTCACACTCATAAAAGAAATATAGTAACAAAGGCTAATAGACAATCTATTTTAAACTTTGTCCTGATAAAACAAACTGGAACTTTATTCAATCTTAAATGTCAATTCTAAAATTTGGAATGTTTTTCTAATCAAGAACAATAAACGTGGAAAGCGTCTCGTGGAATGGAGCCACGGCTCAGCACGCTGCTGGCCCGGTGCTGCACGCACACTTCAGGGGCAGATGGAGTCTGCACATCACATAGTCCTCTCTGTGCAATAGCTTGCTCTGCGAGACTGCTTGGCCCCAGGAGGGACTGAACAATGCTTAGGATATGTGATTTGTTGTTTTATTTTGCTTTAAGAGGATAGGAACCCAAAATATACCTATGAAAAATGTCCAAATTGAGATGGGATGTAAATCTTCAAATACAGTAAAGAAAAGAGAAGTGCTATATATTTCCAACCCTGTGCTAAAAACTAGAAGTAATAAGGTCAGCAAATAGATTGGATGGTGTCTAGAGACCTGTTCCATGCCTATGATGCTTTGTTTCTCTCCCTTTAGCTGTGGAGAACTGAGACTGTCAAAATAGATAAAAACCATTTAGTGGCCTTACTTAAACCTGGTATCACTTTATAACACCTTCAGGGCATGCCTGGAAAGTCTTCAGCTACTCTCACAATTCAGTCTAGTGTGCAGGCTGCAAATCTCCTGCCCTCTCTCTGCATGCCCCATTTTGCTACATGCAATTCTTCAGGTCTAATCCAAGACTGAATGGAACTATGGACTTCGCTGAGAGCTGGGAGAGGAGGCTGCATCAGAACCTGTCAGAGCTCATATTCTATGGGCTAGAGGTAAATATTAAATTTCATTATCAAAGTATACTGTTGATGCAGGACACTTAATTTGACTTCTGTTGACTTGTAAACATAGAATTAGATTTTTTACACTCCAAATGTGGAGGCCAT
Organism: Myiopsitta monachus; assembly: GCA_017639245.1. Classification (NCBI taxonomy): domain Eukaryota; kingdom Metazoa; phylum Chordata; class Aves; order Psittaciformes; family Psittacidae; genus Myiopsitta; species Myiopsitta monachus. Next base: position 97,768,758 of record CM029917.1, on the reverse strand, counting down.
TCCAGATGCATATGCTTCAAGTACACATGAAAACATACAAACAGTACACTATATTATAGCTCCCTCGTCACATAAGATACTTCCTACATTAAACTGATTTTTACTATGCATGGGCTCCTTTAGTTGCCATGTACCACTAACTGGTAAGACAGAGACTTTTTTTGGCATGTTATATGCACCTTTTGCTTTTTTACTTATACCACACTGCGAGCTACAGCTGGGCAGGTTGTGATTTCAGCTTAAGATTTTTTTACCCCTTCCTTCCTGCAGATGTGTAGTTATGTGTAGGAAGCTACTTGCTGATGTCTGGCTCATAATTCAAGTATTGAGGCTTGTGGGCTTACCACCATTTCCTGATGTGCATTACAGGTGAGGCTGCAAGGGGAAGGAGACCCTGGGGAAGAAAATTAGGAGAAAAGGACTTTAAGATCTAAAAGCATCAGCCTTGAAGCTACAAGGCAGAGTCAGGATGTGGAAGGAAGGCAGAGTGAACTTTCTCTTCCAGGTGATAAGAGACCTGAAAAGTTTAGGACTAATTGAATCTTATGACAGTGCCAAGCACAGGTAAGATAATGCACACATTAGGTTTCTGTTATCCTGTCCCTCTGTTCTTTTCACTAAGACAGAATGAGACAAGTCTATATCTAAATGCATGCTCCTGATCGATTTCAGAGTACAGTAACTCACCTTGAAGCATTTCTGGTGAGGTATAAGTAAATCTCAGTCTGGATGATACATTTCATCTGTTATGAAGTATTACCTTTTAGCTGAGGTGGCTACCAGCCATGAAGGAGTAACTTAGGCCACTTGAATATTAAACATACCCTAAACAGTAACGACAGCACCAAATGCTGGGAAGCATGAGGGGGAAGAAGGATGGAGGAAGAGGAACCACCAGTGGTGCTCTGAGGATGGAGTGTGGCAGTAGCCAGGAAGACTCTGGGGGCTCAGAGCATACTCTGCCCTGGTATCCTCTGACACTGGGGTTTTCTCCATATCTGAGGCTTGTTGCACATAATGTGACTAAGTAAAACAGAGGGGAAACTTCAGACTGTTTGGACCTACAGGTGCTACTGTCAAAAACCGTGTTTATCCCCACCAATGCAGATCAAGCCATCATCCAAAAATCAATTATTTTGATAACCTATTTGATTGCTTCTTCTTGATGTTTCACTTTCTACCAATACTCTTTGTTACCTTATCCTGTTCATTTTGAACAGGACTTTCAATTCAGCTATGATTAATAAACCATTATTTATATTATGATTAATAAACCATTATTATGATACATGTTTACTTACTGCTGGATTTGAAAAAGTTAAAGTTGCTGGGTTTTAACTTTATACTCTTCAACAAAGTAACACATATCAAGTGTCTTCATTCCTGCAAATTTTTCTGTGTGGCGTTTCTTGTTATTATGCACTCATATGTATATCTATAGCTATGTGGTCACTCACCAGCAGATGGGAGCTCCCTCTGCTTGTGCTCTGAGCTGTGACTGTAGTTAGCAAGGTGCAGAGCCGAACTCATAAACTCGCAGATATGGCTTAACACTTCTCCAACATGGCTACATAGCTTCCAGTCAGCCCTGAGCGCCGAAATGTCTGTCTGCAATGTACCTTGTAAATAAGCCCTGAGTGAGTTGGTGTAGTGGCTTCCTGGACAGAGGCGTATCAGTATGCAATTAAGTAGTTCATGGAAGTAGCGTGTTTCTGCCACAGGTAGCACAGGTTTGAGTTAGAAGTCCAGTAGAGCTAAATGATGTCATGTAGGCAGGTCAAGTGAACAAGATCACATTTGCAGCACTGAACAATAAGGCACAAGTGAAGGTAAAACTGCAGGTTGTGAGACCATAGGGTTGCAATTTGAGACAAACCTTCAGATACAGATGAGGAGAAAATGGCACCACGCAGAAGAGGAAATCTTCTGACCCTTCTGAGCTGATATGCAAAGCAGCATTTCTAGAGAAAGCTCTGATTCATGGTGTTTGCCCTTTCTTCCCTCCGTGACTCTTTACTATCACTCAGAAGGCTGGGGCAGGGGACTAAAACTGTGAAGGTAAATGGCGCCCATGATGCTGCATTACCTGCCAGCCATGTGCAGAAAAGCCAGTGTGCCAGAGAGCAACACAAGTCTGTGGTACAAAAAATGCTCATATGAGGGGGTGAATCTGGGGGGTATGAAACTCTGTGCCACTATTTGACCATGCATGGCTGAGCTCTCACTTCCATGTGAAAGGGGAAAATCCCTGTGATTGCATGTTAAGGCAAAATCCATCATTTCCACCCTGCTTTCATTCACCTCTTGCTAGCTTTATGACTAAGGGTCTCTCTCTGTTGTGTCTCATGCTTCCTCTGTCTCATGCTTCATTTCTTTTTCCCAAGCATCCCATTGAGGCACTGTGCAGAGTCTGCACACCCCTGCCAGAAGCTGCAGTACTCCTTGGGAACATGTGCTGTGTCTCTTGCCTGCCCTGTGCACAGCCATCTGTAAGTAACATCTAAGCCCACTCCTGCACCTGCTTTAATCGCCTGTGTGCTTGCTGAGGGCCTGGCTCTCCAGAGGAGCACGTGTCACAGCTTTGCGTTGCTCTCGGGACTCAGATGTTCTCTCACAGTCTCAGTATTTGTCAGGGGGACAGTCATCCTAAGAAGTGTTATTCCAAACTGACCCTTTACTGCAGGGTCTGTATGAGTTCGACACCTGCTGATCTCACATAGGGATGCTGGCCCAGGCGCAGTGGACCGTGACCACAAGAACGGCCATTTCCAGCAAACCATAATTGAGCAGCTGCTCTGCAGTCACCCTTACCATCCCACAGATTTCCAGTTAAAAGCAAAAACAGAGCTGTCTGCAATGAAATGTACCACTTGCATAGCAATTGCTGCACTTAAGGACATTCACAGAAGTAAATGAAAGCCATGCTGGTAGCTGTCGCTCCTTTACAGGAGCTCCAAGAGCTCTTTCTGTTTTCCTCAGCTAAAATGGTGCCAGGATGCTTTTGTTGCCTGACGGGCTGCTGGCAAGAGCCCCCCTTTTGGATGCTTCTGATGGTGGTCCCGCTTACTGCTGCCGCGCCTGGCAGCCGGGGTCTGTCCCACCGCCTCAGCCAGGAGCAGGCAGCCAGGGCAGCACTGGCTCCAGGCATCAGGCACCTTCCTACGGACGGGCTGAGGCTGGGCCAGGATATGGGGCTGGGCATGGCTGTGGGGAATTGGTGACCAATCCTGCTGCGGTGACACTGGGGAAGGGACTGATGGCCCCCCCCAGGGGAGAATGAAATGGGGCCTGGGCAGGGTGGGGAGCCCCAGGGGGCTGGCAGGGCCCCAAGGGACGCTGTGGCTTTCCGGTGCCAGCGTCACCCTGCACAGGAGCTGGCGGGCACAGCATGTGCAGGCCGAGGGGCTGAGGGTGAGCACACCTGCCTGCTCCAGGCCAAACCTCCCCCAGGGCCTCCTCCAAGTCATAAACCTCAGACTTAATCAAATACCAGATCTTAATGCTTCTGCCGGAACAGGGTGACTGCTGGATCTGGCTTTTTTCCTGGATAGCTAGAGAAGCCTTAGTAATGCTGATGTCTCCTGGGTGTAGCCAGACAAAGCTATCATCCGGACAGGCAGTAAACAAAGCCATTTGTTAAAGGTGAGTGCAAAACCTCAGCTCCAGCCCAGCCTTCTGGCAGTAACCAGAATGTTTATCCCATTTGAATTCAAGTCTTCCTGCAAGCTGGAGTAAGTTTATGCCTCAGCAGAGCACTTTCAAATGGAAACCCAAGGAGAACATCAAGCACTCAGCATCCAAAAAGTCACCTCACAGAGAGGCAGGCATCTCTAAATTGGTAAAAGGGTCCCAGTGCCAAGGTCAGTTTCCAACAGGTAAGAAGGAATTGAGAATAACCTCCTGCTTAACAACCGCTAAGGAAAAAATAGCGTGATAGGAGAGGCTTCAGTTTATTTCAGAGGCCTGACTTTTTCCTCCATGCTCATGGCAATATTCTTCATTTGTGCAGTGTTTCCCACCTGAGCAACAATGCTGTTAAGGAAGAAATGATACTGTCGATGAATTATTTGGTGTTAGCTTTCCAGTCAGAAAAGTGAAAGGAGATGCATTTATCATACTGAGGTGATGTCACTTTGGGAAGGGAATTATGGTTTTGAACTACAAGATAATTAACGTTTGCTACCCCTGAGGGTTTGATTAAACTATCAAGTACCAAGTGACATCTTTGACACATGACACTTCTTTGGAAACCATAAGCACCAGAACAGCACTTCAGTGTGTACTTTGGCTAACGTGGAGACATTGCTCGTCCCCAGGCTGAATTTGCCATGACTCCTGGGCAGTGAGGAATCTTTGGTCTCTTGAAATAGGTTGTTTCTTTTTTTGGAGAGAAGTAAGATGACACAAGCTAATAAATATTTTGCATTTCACAATCAGCATCGTGGAAGAAACTCTATTAAATACCCTTTTTGCTGTAGGTGTTTTAAACACAGATAAGTAATGCTGGCACCAGTAAAGTTCCTTGTACTGAAGGAAGTGCACTGATAAAGAGTGACAAACACCCACCTTATACTGAAGAGATGGTGAAGGAAGACAGAAATGTCAGTAAAAAGGGGAAGGACATACAGGTGAAAGAAGTCACACTGATATGGGATAAAAGCAGACAAAGCAATTGTTAGGAAATTATCAGGGAATTATCCCAACATACTGGAAATCCCTCTGTTCCACAGGCAAATGGGCCCTGATGTGGTAGATAACACTGTCCTAGCTTCTAACACTTCACTTCTAATAGGTAGAATCTGTCCCAATCCTCAAATGTCTTCAGCCACCTTGTCCAAGTTCGTGCAAGTGCTGCGCAGGAAAAACTGGTGTACCCTAGCTCTGATAGAGCAGTGAATACAGCAGGTGAAGAAAGAGAAAGCTAATTAAAACAAAATATTAGAATGCGGTTGCAATCCCATCATGGGAGATTGATGAAAAATGAATTTTCATTTGAAAATAAAGGGCAAACAGTTGTTTTTATATTACTGGTTTTTTCCTCCTTTTAAGAAAGGTACCACAAAATTTTATACTGTTCAGCTGTCTTCCCATACAATGAGCTTATTTTCTGCTCTGTAACTTCATGAGTTTTAAGGGCACCACAGGCATGATGCTTTGTTGCTCCATAAGTTTCCCAATTGGAAGGAAGTTTGTTGATTAAGTGAAACAATAGACATGAAAATGGTAAAGGAAGGAACATCCCCATAACTTGACTAAATTACTGCATTCCAAACAGGGTGAAGTGAGAAAAAAAAACCAAACAAAATTCAATTTGAAATATTTTGTTGGACTTTATTTTAAAACTTCCTGGGGAAAGATTCAATAGATTTTTTTTTACCCTAAACTTGTTTTGGATGAAGCTGAGTTTTCAGGATCCAGACCTTCTATTGGCTGTAATATTTGGTTGTTGTTAGAAAACTTCAGGCTTGGATTCCTGAGACTCTTTCATTCACCTATATCAGCCAAAATGCCAGAGAAACAATTTGGGCATGCAGGGCCCAAGCAGAAAGTGTTTAAAATGTTGCCCCATCATTCAGTACCTGAAGATCAAGATTTATTTCCCTCTTTTTCACATGCTGCAGCAGAAATTTTATCCAATTTCAGTGATCTTGAATAGAAATCATTTTGCTGGCACATTGTGGAAACCAGAGAAAATATGAAATAAAAGGTGTTGAGCCAAAAGCTATAGTTAACTGATCAAGATATAACAAAGTTGTCCTTAATACTCTCAACTTTTATTTAAGTTTTATTAAATAATTATGTAACCTGATGCCTTTGTTTTATTTGTTTTACAGATTTGTTCGTTTCTTTGCTTGCTAGGGCATGGGATTGGAAAATCTCATGGAATTTCTCATGGCTTCAAGGAAGGAAGTAATTCTTTTCTGGAGTCAAGTTCCATGTGTGACAGAAAATATTTGTATATTCTCTCCCTCAGTAAACTTACTTGTGTTGAAAAAGAAACCTATGAACTGCCGTGGTTTTAGCTAGAGATATGAACTCATACCATTAGTACCAGGAACAACAGTGAGCACCCTCCATCTTTGTTCAGCTGTCCCCATGCTTTATGTCCCTGCGCCAGTCACTTTGCACTATATTGCATTATTCTTTAGAAACCTGATTCATAGTTCTTGGAACAGCTTCCTGAAGCAGCAATTTATGGTAGGTCCCGGAAGACTTCAGGAAATATAGTGAAGTTCAAAGTCCCACCGTTTTCTGGAGGTAGGCAGAATATAATAATATTTCCGGACTTCTTACACTTTTAAACAAAGGCTAAGCCTCAGGTTCAGTGTTGGCAGAAGTTCCTGCTGAGTTCTGGCAAGATAATTGTGATTGAAATGAGTTTTTTATGCCATACCTGTGGAGACTCAGCAACACATAAGAGGAGGTGATGGCACCACTTTGGTGGCAGTGGTGCCCTATCTCATTCAGACAACAAGAAAACCCTTGTGGCACCTGTGGAAGGAAGATTAAAGCTCACCTGAGGAAGCACAGCTTTTCACTTTCTCTTATGACTGCTACCAGATAGAGATGAATTGTTTGGGGAATTTGAAAGAGTAACTTGGATGCAAGACATCAAAAAGAGCAGGGAGGCATTTATGTACTCACATGACAACCTAGTCTTGTTATTGCTGTGAGTGACTTATCATGGCTTTTCCTAAGGAAAAGAGAACAGTAATTTGGTTTTTGGAGACTGATTTCTGCTCACTGTTAAGGAGCTAAGGAATGGCAGTTTCCACCTCTGGGTATCTTATCACCAGGAAGAAGAATGTGACAATATGCAAAATTTTGTGGGAGTCTCTGTGGTTCTCTCTAGTCAGCCAGTTAAGAGATCAGTGAAATGTTTTGAATTATTAGAGTTCTTGAAGTATGAAGGAATTATGTGCAGTAGTGAGATTTCACTTTTGTACTTTCCCTATAAAATGTATGCTTACCTTAGTAAAGCAGAAGTGAAATGCATGTTGCCAGAATACTTAAGAGCTCTGAACTTTACACAATCGACCAGGTATTTGTTCTACACATATGGTAGATCTGAGGTGTGTCTGTGTGTCTGCTTTTGCACTGTTGAAAACATTCCCAGACTTCACAAACAAAGACTATCACCTGGTCAGTAGTATTCTAATAGGAGGGTAGACAGTGGGATCCGAAGCTGCACAGTCTGGTTGCTAAGAACTGTTACTGCAGGCAACCCTGTGTGTGAAATTTCTAGGTGAATGTCCTACCCACAGCTTTGGGAATTCATTTTTCTCATGCTGTATTAATAAACTGTCTTACTTTTGCTGAAGGAACTTATAGCAATATGTATTGTTATTGTTGGTACATACAAGAGCCTGTAGACTTTCGGAAAAGACCCACATCTTTTATTAAGTGATGAAGAAGAGAGTGTATGGAGAGCTGGAGTAGAAAGTAAGGCTGAAAAGTATATCACATCTGCGTTTTGTTTTTATTATTGCTGACACTTCTTGTGCCCTTTGCTGAAATATTTCCTGCTGGACACTTAAATGGAGGCGTTCTGGTCTAAATGGACCTTTTGTCTGAGTGGATCTGGCAATTCCTATGTTAAATGTTAAACCATTTCTAGAATATGCAAATAAATGAGCAGATAGATTATAGAATGCTATTAAAGTTATATCAATTTCTTTCCATAATCCTTTAAAGGTGTGGAAATGAGGTTAAAGATATTCACAGAGTTCATGGTTTATTTCATCCTGATTTGTTATTATATTGGAAAGACAAGTTACCAAGTCAGTGTTCTAATAATTTTTTTCCTTAGCTGTTGATAAGTCCTTGACCATATTGCTTTTGGAAGCCTTTATGCTTTACTCACAGTCTGGAAATCATTCTCAGTTTCCAAACTTTGGTCTCAGACCATCTTGCTTCTGTGAAGTGGTACCTTGCTTCAATTTGATTCTCAGACTGATAGGTTACGTGGAAGTTCCCCTCACATGGAATCTCACCACTGCCCTAGTGTGTCCGTATTCTTGGAGCAACCACCACAGTTGCAATATAAGAAATGGCAGAACCATTACTGAAGTGCTTAAGCATTGCATATTGAAATAATAAATATGCTGAAGAAAGCATTTCAGCTCCTTTTTTAAAGATCTGGAATAAGAGGCAGCCATCTCCTGCTAGTACTACAATTAGGTAGGATAAGATATTCTAAGACTAGATTTTTCAGTTGACTTGAAGTGGCTTGTGTTAGTACTTAATTTTTAAACAGTTTGGTTTAGTCAGTTTTGCTTTATTAGTATCTTGCAACAAAGTATACTAAGTCTTCATCACAGAGCAACTAGAGATCTGGGACAGAGGGTCAAGAGGAACAGATGTGGCTTTGTAGTTGCAGGTTAGAAGTTCATTCAAGTGGGAGGGAAAATAGCTATGTGTCTCAATGGGAAACAGCAAAATAGGAAAGGGGCAGCAAGTCATACATGTCTCCAGAATGCCTTGCATCTATAGGATGTAGCTTTCTCTGAAGGGTGGCTTTTCTGCTATTCTGAATTTCCAAAAGGCACAGAAAGCATTAATCTGAAACATGAAACCAGGCCCAAGGTCCTAAGCCACACTAAAATAGCAGTGTTGTTTCATTTTCCAGCTGAGTAATTACTCCTCAGAGCCAGGGAGAAGGAGGGGCTTGGAATGCCACTTGGAAATGACTTCCCCCACACACACCTCCACATTTTTTTAAAGACTTTCCACGCAGTGAAGTCAGTGCTTAATTCTGAGGAGCACACAAATGGTGATTCGTATACAGTATGCAAGAGGAGTACCTCTTCAGAACTGCTGGGGGACTGCTTAAAATAAAATAGAAGCAAAAGGGGAAAAGACATTTTAGATTCCAGGTTGTCAAATCACAGAGACGCATTCAAAGTCCATTCCAGTTTTCTGTATCAACAGAATGGCACAGATACACAGGCTGTTGCTCTTTATGTTACTATTCTTAGGATGATCCATGTCAAAAGTGATAGGGTACTCTCCAAAACTAGGAAACATTAAATTTCATGATATCCACCACAAAAGTGAGAAGTATTTAGGGTACTTGACTGAGAAACACACTTTCATAATGTTGTCCTTTGGCCTCTCTGTTCTTGACCACCTTCTTTCCACAGGAGTAGAAAAAAGTGTTCCTTTTCCTTCAATTTACCCCTTGTTTATCTTCCTATTCTAGTTACTGTCACTCTTTTATCTGACTGCCTGTGTTCCTGGCTTTATTTCTCCTCAATATAGAAGTTACCTATTATAGAATCGTAGAATCATAGAATGGTTTTGGTTGGAAGGGACCTTAAAGATCATCTAGTTCCAAACCCCTGCCAAGGGCAGAGGCACCTCCCACTAGACCAGGTTGCTCAAAGGCCCATCCAACCTGGCCTTAAACACTGCCAGGGATGGGGCAGCCACAGCTGCTTGGGGCAACCTGTGCCTGTGTCTCACCACCCTCACAGTAAAGAACATCTTCCTAATATCTAGTGCCATCTTTCAGATAGAAGCCATTCTGTTTTGTCCTATCACTAGACCTCCTTGTAAAAAGTCCCTCTCCAGCTTTCTTGTAGGACCCCTTTGGGTATTGAAAGGCTCCTCTAAGGTCTCCTTGGAGCCTTCTCTTCTCCAGGCTGAACAACCCCACTCTGCCTGTCTTCATAGGAGAGGTGTTCCAGTCCTCTGAGCATCTTCATGGCTTCCTCTGGACTCTCTCCAACAGGTCAAAATCCCTCTTGTGTAGGGGGCCCAGAGCTTAATTCTAGGTGGGGTCTCATGAGAGGAGAGTAGAATGAGAGGATCACCTCCCTTGACCTGCCGGTCATGCTTCTTGTGGTGCAGCCTGGGATACAGTTGGCTTTCTGGGCTGTGAGCATACACTGCTTTAAGGAAGACATTGCAGGTACCACAGGCAGGGTCACCTCTTTCTGTATCCAGCACTTGGTGGCTTATTGCACCCCTGCATATCTCTCTGTATGAGAGTATCAGGCTTCTCTCTTGGTGGTAGCCTGAGTGGCAATAAAGACAGTCTCTATTCCATGTCCTGATGTGAACCCTGACTGCAAGGACTCCAGAAGGCTGGCAGTTGTATGCTGTTGGCACTTTCTGGTTACTCTGTTTTTAATAGTTTTGCCCAGAAATGAGATGGCAATTGCAGAGATCTTCAGGGGATAGTGTTTCCTTCCTGAGGAGTGGAAAACCTACTTATTTTTCAAGGAGTGTGATAGGTGGATCTCTCTGACTGAGGCACTGGCTATTTTCATCTTTGGCAGACAAACCTCTTCTGCACTGTTACCAATGCAGAAAGCCACAGAACTGTTTCATAGTTTATGACTCCGATTTTTTACCACTTTTCTTGAGCTTTGCCATATGGATATGGGATGGAATCATCCAGAAGTGATGAAACAGGTAATGGTATCTGTTGGAAGAGGAAGCATTTTTTTCCTGTGCAGGTTTACTTGATCTTACCAGTCCTGTATATTGATGATTCTTTACAGATTCCAGGGATTCGGCCTAATTTCTTAATCAAATTGCCTGGCTTGATGAGCTGTTTTTCATAGTGAACAACTATTCTGGTTGTAATTGTGCTACACTTTTGAAAGAGTGATTTCTGTCTGTCTGACTCACTGAGCCATCTCTCTACCATGATGAGCTTCTTATCAGTGTGGGCAGTTTGTAATGTATATGTTGATGACAGTTAACATCAGGTAGTTGAGCTGCTGGTTAAGACGTTAATGAATATTTCTGTTCTCCTAAGGTGAGCGAACTTTCCAGAGAAGAGGTTCTCTTTAGAAACAGATCTGTTTGGTGAGAAAGCTCCAAAGCACTGAGAGCAGTGGTGAAAAGAGAAACTTGGGCTTGATAATGTCCTGATCAAACCAGAAAAGTGGTATGCTGGTTTCACTCCATAAGCCACTCCTAAGTGTTCAATCCTATGCATAAGATTTGTAGAGCATGTACCTGTTCAGCCAGCATGCTTTCGCTGACCACTTTCAGTGAAAACCTTGCAGATATTACTTCCTATTAGTCTCCTCTCCAGTAGAAGATTCTGGTCTAAAATGGCTGTGCAGCCACTGTCTATTTTCTATTTATTCATTTTACAAATTGTTCTCACAGACAAAAGAGTTCTGTAGACCCAAGAAACATCTGTAATTGTGTCCTGGACAAGGCTGGCTAGTCCTTACCCAACACTCAACCTGCCAACATATCTAAGATAGCTGTTACTGTGTTAATAAGGAATTAGTTCTTATGCTTTATATACTACAGCTTAGCTTTAGGTTTGGGAGAGTGGATTGCTATATTTATTGGGGGGTAGTTCTTTTTATTTTTTTTTGAGAGCTGTGACTCTGTTTTTGTAATGTCTGAAACTAATTTCTGTTTCTCATCATTCATAATCAATTCCAGTCCTATCAAATATTTTATAAAATGGTAGCTGCGCATTTTTTCCTACGTCAACCATTAGGGCTAAAAAATAAATACATATAATAGGGCCAGAATCTCAAGCCTATGAATATCACAGTTTACAGCATCTGAAAGTTCTTGTTCTTTTTACCGACTGTATTCTCAACTACTGTTCTATTCAAGTTTAGCCAAAGCCATGTTGTTCTTGTTCTAGTTCCCATTAACAAAACACATAGCTTTTCATTTTCATTCTTGACCTCATTTATGATGATAATCCAAAGTTACAAAACAAATACAAACAATGAAGAACCTCTAGCTGAATGTCAAGTTCCACTGTAGGATACATGCTTTGGGAGTCCCTTGTAGGCCGCTTATCTGACAATCAACCAGTTCTTTTATGATTCATTTCAAACTGCTGGAAAATGTAGTAATGAGAAGCATTTCCCAAATGATGTGAGAAAACTAATGTTTCACTGACCAAAAATCTCTGAACACTTGTTACTCAGTACCCGCAAGCAGAGGAATGTTGCCTCTAAAATATGTGTGCCTCAGAAAGGAGTCAAATGGTATTCTGGGCCAGCAAAGTCTTCTTAAGACTCTGTAGGTGTACTTTTTGACTCTTCCTGAAGAAGTTCAAGATACTCTAGTTGTGAGGCCTACATTCTCTCTTGCTTTTCCTTCTTCTGTCACCTTTTCGTGTATACAAACAAGGAATGCTGTTAGCATTGCTTCCAGAGGCAGCTCTTAGGCAAGTGAAGGGAATGCCCAGTACAAACTAGTTTGCTTACCTTCAGCATGGGTTTGTAGGCGTGGGAAAAATATATGAATGGAAAATGCCATCCTGACTCTTATACTCTATTTTTATTATATTTTTGAATGTTTATGTATGAGCCTTTAAACATCATTATTGTGAGCAATGAAGTCAGAGAGTTGTTCCTTCTTATGGCATAATTCTCTTTGTCACTACTGTACATATTGCCTTCTAAAACTGGACTTAATCTGTGGCTTGGATTTGTGGGAGCTGCTTTTCTTGGCTTTGTTATGTAACCGCACTTACTACTGTGCCAAATAGCCTGCTTGTTTCAATAGGATGATAATTGGTGAAAGCAGGAGGGAGGAGAGAGTGGGGCTGAAGTGCCACGTCTGCTTGGCTCTGCAGATATGGCATCTTATACCCACAAAGCATTTGCAAATGTATAGCCAGCAGTGTAGGTGGAAGTTGCATAGCATACTTTAGAAATTGCTTCTTCTCAAAGCCTCAGAAATCTTGTGGGCTCAAAATCTTCATCAGCATACTGATGTTTTATAAGTTACCATCTGTCAGCTGAGACGTGGTAAATCCAGTGTGAATGCTTTTAGCCCACAGAGAATGTAAGGCAATTTGATGTCGCTTTGCCTGGGGGAAAAGTTGGCTAAACTAAGCCATACTACCCTGTGTTTGGCCAAATTAAAACTGTGCAGCCAGGTATTTCCTGGTGCTCAGCTGATTTATAGTAACTTGTCCCATGATTGTGAGTCCATCTGCGCCTTCATCTGCAGCCAAATGATATTCAGAAACTGAAATCTGGAGGGACAGCTAAATATAGCCATTTTTTAATTTAATTCAAATGCTTTGGCACCAGAAAGTGTTTCAGAATTTGCTCTGGCCAGATGCATGGAAAGAACGCTTCCCTGACAATGTAACACTTTTATGGATTTCTACACTTTGATATAGCAAGCATACAGGAGGCACCCCCAAAAAGTCTTTCCAGTGATCTTGTGGAGAAAGATTTCAGAGAACAACTCAAGAAAATGGGGTTATGTGCTTGTTTTTCACTACCGCTGACTACTCTTGAAAAACTGCAGCGGGGATTAATGAGTTACAAGTGTACAACTCATACTACGCGTACTACACATAGCGTTACTAAGTACAGTAGTGTCTTGCAGGAAGTAAGGTTTGAATATCACTCTTGTGCCTTGAATACATTGTAGTTTGAAATGAACAGGAATTACCGTTTCATCATGTATCAATTGACATTTTCCTTTGACAATTCAACTTGTATTTGATTGCCATATTCTTAAGGCTAGAAGGGACATTATGTTCTCCCGTGCTTGTCCTTCCACGTGACATAGCTTGCAAACACTAATTTTACAATTCCCTATTGAACCAAGCCTAGAACCCAAGCAAGCTTGGCACTGCAAGTTTGTAAAAGTCCATTTTTAAGAAGAGTCAGTTGGAAAGCTCAGGCTGCACACACTCTAACTTTAGAGGAAAGTTAATCTTATTTAGACCTGAACTTTGTGCTTGGCCTTGACTCAATTTTTTCCAAGTAAAAGTAGTATCTGGCAAAAATACCCCAGCCCCCTCACTTATTGGGTAATATAGTTCACTGGTCATTTAAAGAACTGTAAAAAGATATGCTTGGGAGACTTCATTCCTTTGGAAGGATGCAGAGTACCTCAGACGCACAATAGCCCCTGCTATGGTGTGAAGTGCAACAGTATTATTTTGAAAAAGCAACTGATTTCAAAAACTGATCAAAACCAAGATACAAATAGTCCTCATCTATTCCATCTTCACTGAGGCGATGACCCATTTGGAAGAAAAAAGTTTGGATTTCACTTCTATTTTTTATTTAATGACTAAGTGTAGACACTGAAGAAGGGAATTGCCTGCTTTTACTAGCTGATTCCCTTTCCTTCCTCCTTGGCTCATGTGTCTCTCTGGTGAGTAATGGGGAGGTTGCTTCTCTGGAACACAAGGGGAAAGTTTCAGTAAATTGCAAAAGCATGTTTGTTACTTGGAAGTCTTTTGGCACATTTTTGAGCAAAGTTCATGGAAACCTTAAAACTATTCTGAAGAGAGACTTAGAGGCTATGTTATCAAAAAATAAGCACCAACGCACAGGGACCTGCTTGTGTAGAGTTCATTGCAAGATCAAGAATCTAAGCTGTTGTGCAGTCAAACAGGTGGGCATAAAATACACTGCTGCATCTGCAGATGAGGCAGTTTCCCTGTCACGGTAATACACAACTCTCAAATATGCATGGATGTCTCCATGTTTTATAAGCGTGACTTAAGTACCTGATTTTATCTGAGAATTAAACTTTTCCCTAACTTCTTTCCCTGACCCTTCTCTTTTCCATGTACATAAGATAAAAGTTTGCCCCACAGAACAATCCAGACTCTAAAATGCTCTGCCCTCAGAGACAGCACAATGTGAAGCAAGATTAGTAATAAGCTCATAATGGAGACTGATATGTTCTTACAGAACCTTGATCTCAGAAGGACTTCTAAGTCCTCCCACCAGTAACTTGGGTTTTATTTTCTCATTTTAAGAAAAAACATCAGAACCTAGGGATTTTTAGGGGAAATAATCAGATCTGCAAGATGGCAAAGGGGGTTTTGAAAGGGAGGAGAAGATGGATGTCCTCTGTCAGGCTTTGAGGTCTAGAAGAATATGATTGCACTAGTATTTGACTGCCTGGATTACATTTACATCTGCAGCTGCTCATGTGCTCTCTGGTTTATATGTCTGCTTTCTGGCTTTAGTAGTCATATTAAAAAAAAGACTTTTCTTTCCTTGAAATGACCATTAAAATGGATATTGCACTTGTGAAAGGTGTTAACTGGGCATGCTGAGACACCTGGGACACATACATAGCACAGCAATAGTTTTTGTGTTTCACTACCAGTATCTTTCCAACTCAACCTGTAGAAAGCAACTCTAATAGGAAAAGGAAACTTCCATTTTCCATAGTCCTTTAGGTCTTGGCTTATCCAACAAGGAAGTCATATTAGCATCTTCTCTGATGATGACTTACATGATGCAAATAATAGACCTTTGCTGAAAATGGAACTGAAACAACATTTTCATTTCATACAACACATAAAAATAGATATAGGTTATCATTGGCAAAGTTCTAATTAGAGGCCTGATAAGAAAACTAGTTCATATGCTAGCATCATTTTCCTGAGCTTCTCATAGTTCTTTCAACTTGTGCATTTTTACCAGTCCTGTACCCAGTCTTAGAGAAGTTTGCAGCATGTCCGACAAGCATGTGTCTTGCATGTTTGAAATTGACTTTAAGATAGCTGCTGGTATGGCTGTTGTCAGCAGTTTGTTCTGCCTTCCTTTGTGCTCTTCTTGCATACTCACATGACCTGCAGCGTCCTGGGAGGTTTTCCCTTTCCTTGATTTACCTAAATTCTTTCCTTTCATATTTACATGTCATGTCAGATGTATCTAGATGGAGTTTGACTTCTGCAATACACTGTCTTAAAAGGCAGACACACACACATGCTCAAACGGGCAGGGAAGCTGCTGAAAACTCAGTAGATGTGACTTAAATGTCCTGTACTGGGAGAGTGTAAGAACATAAACAACAATCCAGTATCTGAAATAAATTATATTAGCAAATGAAAGCCATGGGGAGGGTTGACATAAGCAATCTGCCTCACATACAAGGCGTTAAATTTCTAGAAATGCCCCATACAGTGCTGACTGTAACTACCTAACTCTGAAAACATTCATACACATGATTTGAAACAACAATTCATAAGAGTAACAACTCTGACACTGGGTGTTGCCTTAGAATTAATGACTGTCCACGATTAATGGCCCTCAACTGCGTTTGAGCCATCAGCTCCTCCCAACTGGTCATTAATCCCCACAAGCAGTTCTCAAACTCCTGTTGTCCATTAGGTATTGGACGAGCTGAAAATACGTTGTCTTCAAACACTGAAAAAGCTTGCAACAACATAAACTTTCTCTACTGCTTGCTTAAGGTTTGTGCTAAGGAAATTTCTATGTTGAGTTTGGTCCTAAATTATGGCTTCTACATACCTTTTGATTCCCACAATTAATCACAGCACAGCACCATAAGGAAAGAGAACTTCCATATGTTGTAGTAATGAGAAGCCTCTAAGAAATGTGACTAATAGAGGAAATGTGCAGCTTAAGCTGTGAATTAATAATTTATGTGAATTGCAAACAGGACTTTTGCATACGGTGCCTGTATGATTACAGTTGAAGCTGTTCATGCAAATAGAAGGATCTACAAAGCAGTTGCACAACTCAAGACCCAACTCACTTCAAGTCCAGGTCATAGTCACTCTTATGACCTGGAAAATACAGGGCTTGGACACTCACAATATATATTTAATCTGCGGCTGTGACTTTGGCTTTGAAGTGACATTCTGATCTGAAGAGAGACACCTCTAAAAAAATGGCATCCTCATTTCATAAAATCTTCTTCCTAGCCCTGTACTGCAAATCATCCCTGCTAAGCTTGGAGACATAAATCCTGAGCTGAAAAACAACAGTAAGCAATGCAGGAAGTGACAGGATTGGCATTGGAGCTGGGAGCAAGATGGAAGGAGCCACCCACATAGTTCCTTGTTTTACAACAGGAATGAGTTAAAAGCTGGGATTTCCATGTCATGGAAAATATTGTCAATTTGCAAATTGCTCTCCTTCAGCATAAAACCAGCCTGAAACTTCCTGTGGAATGGAAATTCTGTTGAAACATTCTGTAAAAAATGTGTCACATTACAAACAGGAGACCTCCAGTCCATAAACCAGGAGTTTCTGCCTTGACTAAGACACAACTGTCCATATATAAACTAAAAGACAAGAATCAGCTCATAGAATATCAAAGGTATTGTACAACACTACATGTCCTGTGAGACAGCATTGCTACACTACTTGCATGAGATGTTAATAATAATATTTTAAAACACCCTAAAAAGAAATGACTTTTCGTGACAGATTTCATTTTAAATGTTCATAGATTGTCTGGTTTTGGTTTCAGTGCAATTTGAAGTCTTGTCAAAATGAAATTATTTTGGCTTTAGATTAAAAAAAAAACATTCTTTTTTAATCTCTTTAAGACCAGTGCTTAGAAAAGATACAGGCACATCAATCCAGTGCAGAGTTGCAGTGCTAGTACCTCATGCAAACCAGTGCACCAATGTTACTGAACAAAGTGCCGTGTATCTGTTTTGAATTGGCTCCTGTCAGGGCGTCCATCATAATGGTGTCTGCAAGTCTGAGAATGTAAAGCTACTTGCTTTGCGGCCAACCTCTAATTACTAATAAGGGTTAGAGAGAAAGCTTCCTTGGAGACAGTTCATCCCCTAATTGCTTGCACAGATATTCTAAAGCCCTTCTCAGATGAAGTTGGCATTAAGTCCTGTCAGAGACAAAGGTTTAGACCACAGGGACAACAGCAGCTCCTGTGCTCCCACAGCCATGCCTTCCAGTGCCCCAGGGCCCACGGGTGCTGGGGGGGCACTGGAGATGGATAGTGCTGTTTGTAGAGGTAGGCTTCAATCGGGGCCAGCTGCCAGCATAGGCAAAGCAGAGCATTATTAAGGGTGACAGATGTCTGGGGGCAGCAAAAAGGCTCTGCAGCTTGTTTGGTCTGCTGGAGGTCCTGCACCTTGGCTTGTCACCATGGTCTTTGGAAGGGACGAGCAGGAGGGCAGGCGCTGTTGATCTTAGGGCCTCTTCCAACGGCAGGATGAGTAATGAGGACTCTCCCCTCAGTCTTTGTCTTACCTCCGCCTTTTGCCCTCCCTTCCAATGACAGAAAGAGTCTGACCTCTTATCCACAGGGAGGCAAAATGCATTTTTGTCTGCTGTACTGAGAATCCATGAGTCCCTTCTGATGCAGCGACCTGTAATTCCCTTGCCTAAAGAACAAGGACTGTGGGGTAGCAAGTTTGTGAACAGAGGTAAACAGGGTATATTTTCAGGGTATTGTGAGATGCAAATTTTTTTCAGTGAGAGGTTTAACAATAACCACACCTGTCTGGAGACTTGGAGTATACTGAATATGGCCAAGTATATTTGTGCTGACATAGACAGTCCAAGAGTCCTTTAAGCTAACTGAATATGGCCCAGCTCTGATAGGAAAGCCCTGATCCTTGCTAACACAGGGTGTCTTAGCTTGGACATGGTTATCTGTGGCTTGCAGACCACAGCTGGCTCACAGCTGGCCAGGCTGGAGTCCAGCTATTTACCTTGGCCATGAGTCTAGCAGATCTCTGGGACAGCTAAACAAAAGCCTGGTGAATGCTGCATGGAAAAGCCTGTTTTGGACATCTTTTGTTTCTACTCTTTTATCATGCCTACAATCTGGGCTTTTTCTTCACCTGTCACCAGGCCATGTAGAGTTGGACCTGCAGATCACGTAGATCCTAGGTAAAACACAGTCCAACAAATGAAGCTCCTAACTTTACTTTGGGTTTTGGTACTGCCTTTTAAACACGGTATTTCAAAGATAATAAAGAAAGTCTATAAAGGTGTCATTCTGTCTGTTTCACAAATTATGAAACTGAGGAACACAAATGTTTGATGACAGACCCAAGACAGCAGAATGGGCATGACTGTGAGAATACAGATATCACTGCCCCAGGGTTTGGGTCCTAACCAGAGGATCATAGGGAAATGCTGTAACCACTTCAGGCTGAGATATTAATTTATTTCTATTTGCATATCAGACATGTCAGTGCTGTGATAGACAGTGGGACTACTGTGATAGTATTGTAGTTTAACTGTAACATTACAGTTAATTAGTGAAAAAGCAGTGTTCTAGAGATCTGAATGTCAGATCATGGTTTTGTACACATTTTGGTTAATAGGGTGGTGACAGTGGTTGAGAATTGGTAGTGTCAGGCCAAGAAAGTGATGGGGAACTTTTAAAAAGCTGAATGCTTGCACTAGCAGTAAGAGTATATAAGATAAGCAAGAATAAATCCCATCACAGTGAGGGAATGTATTGATTCCAGAAGATCTTTTTTTAATACTCTCGGTGTGAGCATAGTTAAATAAAGTAACTGGCGCCAACATTCAGCATAAAGTCATTCACTGTTCATTAACGGCAGTTATAATTAATCTAAAGTCATCTCAATCTAAACAACAAAAATATTTGCAATGAATCTTTGCAGTGTTCTGGAGCATCTGGTAGACTCTTCCTTCTACACTATTCTCATCTGAGTACCGGGCCAGAAGTGGTTGTGAGCTCCCTAACTAGAGCTATGTTTTTTGTAATAACACATCCGTGCACATAGAAACTTACAAGGTGACATGAAAAGATTACAAAGTAACATAAAATTATTTCCTTCCTGCACTTGGATGTGTGATCAGTAAATCAAGGCCAATGTGAAACAGGTGCAAAAGGGGTGAAATGATCTTTTTAAGGTGTATAGGAAGAAGAGTGTAGGCTCAAGCAACATTACTTCGGTGGTGTTGGTGGGCTAGGATCGCTGCACGAGTCTGGGGGCATTATGCCATCCTGATGTGCTGTCCATGTGAGATGAGTCAGAAGCAGATAGAAGCCTTATTGCTGGAAGTCGTTTTATTCAGGTTCAACTGGCCTACGCGTGGCTGTGCAATAAGGAAGCTGTGGCTGGAAAATTTCAACTAAGAACTGCTTTCCAGTGGAGAAATGAAGCTTTTAGCTTGGTATTGTAGAAATGGCAGGGTGGAAAAATCTTTACCTGAAACCGCCCAGCACTGATGCAGAACCAGGTATCCATACACCTTCCTGACAGGTCATTGTTAACCTTATGTGAATGACATTTTACATTGTTCTCAGGTACACATTACAGTCTCTCACATCTCTGACTGAAACCTCTGCTTAACAGCTTTGACCCAATAGTGTACAAATCCAGCAGAAGTGCTTTGGGGATCCGAAGTAGTAGCTGCCCAGGTCTGGTCCTGCCCACTCACTAGACTCTGCTGGAGTGTGCTACACTGTACCCCATGGTTGTGTAGAGATGTGACCAGGACAGCCAGAGGAAGAGGCTGGACCTGACCTGCTACCTTTTCCCCCAGGGGTAAGAGGGAGTGGATATCTGACAAGAGAGCTTAAACAGCTACACGCTTTTGGTGCCTGCAAACCCGGGCAGAGGGTCACAGAGCCACCGGTGCTTATGCCAGAGGTGGGAAAGTGCCTCTGCATGTGTGTGCCCCTGTACAGCATAGCAGACACACATCACAAGCCACCCCTGCATGGGAGGGCAAAACTGGGACCTACCCCTGCTGCTGCGTGGGCTGCCCATGCTCAGATGAAAGCAAGGTCAATTAGCCAAACCAAGTTTGCCAAAATATTTGAAAGTTCAGAAAAGCTAGTTTGCTCGCAATGAAGTCCATTCAGCTCTGAAATCAGCTCGTTTTTCCTCTACAAAAGATTGCTGAGTGTGCAAAGCTGGAAGGGATGAAATTGAGAGAGCACCACATGTTATGTGAACAAAAGTTATGACACTTTCTGAGACAAGGCTCGTGTTGGCCAGCGCTTCTTTCTTGGAAAGCAAGAAATACAGTCCTTCCTCAGCTTGGCCAGTTATGAGGAGGGCTATTGGAAAACCCCTACTAGAAAGGTCCAGTGAAGCATTATGAATTTGGTGAAGGGACTGGATCATCTCTTCTATGAGGAAAGGCTGAGAGAGCTGGAACTGTTGTGTCAGGTGGTGTGTGCCTTGGTATCACCTCGCAGTTTAGATCAAAACAAAAAAAACAGCAGCTATGTAAGTGGAAAAAACATTTCTTGTGTAGTGTCATGGGTTCAGCAGTAGCAGTCATTTTCTCTCCTTCTTGGTAGCTGGTACAGAGCTGTGTTTTTGATTATGGGCCTGGGAGCAGCACTGATAACACCAGTGTTTTCAGTTACTGCTTGGTAATGTTTTGGTCTGGCCAAGGACTTTCTGAGTCTCATGCTATGCCAGGGAGGAGGGGAGGCCGGGAGGAAGCAGAGATAGGAACACCTGACCCAAGCTGACCAAAGAGGTTATTCCATACCACAGCATGTCATGTCCAGGATGTGAAGACAGAGAGCAGAGACCCAGAAGGGAGTGGTTGTGCAGTGGGGGGGTCGCTGCTGGGGGGTGCACTGGCTGGGTTGGACTTGGTGAGCAGTTGTATTCTCTTTCCTTGTATTTCTCTTGTATTATTACTGGTGGTAGCAGCAGTGATGTGTGTTATACCTTAGTTACTAAACTGTTCTTATCTCAACCTGTGCGAGTTGCATTTTTTTTTTTTCAATTCTCCATCCCATCCCCCCGGGACTGGGGGAAGAAAAAAGAGGGGAGGGAGTGAGTGAGTAAAACTTCGTGAGTTTTAGAGGCTTAAACTACTCAGAACTGACTCAGCCTGCAAGGCATGGGACTGCTGCCTCTGGAAAGGGACTTCTGAACCATTTTGAAATAGGGGCTAGCATGAAGTGACATAAGGGCATTTTTGACTTCTCTGAGACAGATCACTCTGAGGATCTCTTTTAATTCTGTCATTTTACTGTTTCCTGAAGCATTTTGACAATTCAAACAATAGCTGTGATTGTGGTAGTTCCATGTCTACTTCCCCTCCCCTTAAATAACTGGTTAGAAAGAGACCTTTAGCAAAGTAACTGCTTTTAGTTGCATGGCTTGCCTTGTTATTTCCTTAGCATTAAAAAATCTCTTGCCCTGCCTAAACAACATATTTTCTTTCAATGAAGTGGAAGCTTACTTTACCAGAATACTATGTTCTTCCTGACTGTGACTTATCAATATATGATGCATAAGCCCTCACATTTCTTTTCATTATGAATGAGCATTTTTGCTGGTTTTTATGTTATTTCATTTTCTGTGCAATCAATAATAAACATTTTCTGTCACTGTGCGTCACTACAGATGATGCTTCGGTTAGACAATAACTACATAGAGCCTTGGCTATGGAAGCTTCTTGCTTAGAACTAAGAGGAGCATGGAAATTAAGGACATGCTGTATGCCACTGATGGCTCCTGTTTTTCCTTCTGTGTGCTTGTTTTAGAGGAGTTGTGTATAAAGCTCACTGCACTCAAAACCAACAAAGATGGTCTAAAGTGTATTTTTTCAATGCTATTTTAAACATGTGGTTATGGCTCTGACAGACAGTTTCACCAGCCGCACCCTTCTCCTTTTCCCAGCTTCCTCAAATGGTTTCTCAGTGCCTGAGCAGATTCACTCCACGTGGAGCAGTTGTGCAACCTTACATCATCCCTCACTCTTCACCTCCCCATTTCCCTTACCCACCATGAAAAGAGTTGCTCCAATATATTCAAGACTTAACCAGAGTATTTTTAATCAAAGATCCTCAAATAGGCATTGCTATAATCTATTGACATGCTTTCTACCTATCAAATGTCCTACCGCTTCATCTCTAGCATATCTGAATTTCACATTGGACAAACTTTCAACAATACTTTTATCACTGGCAAAGATCATTGAAGGAGACAAAGTTTTGTGGGATTATTTCCTCATATGATACTTCATTTATCAGGTAGATAGTCCTTGATGATCCTTTACTTTGAATTAGAATTACCTTTTCATGAATTTTAGCCATAATATGTTGAAATAAATAGTAAAAACATTATTCTGATGGAACACTACATAGGTAAACAATTCATTTTTGCCATGTCCTGTAGAGAATTAAGCAGAAAATTAAAGACATTTACCAGTGGGGTATTAGTGTAGGTCAGCAGAAATGGCGGAGTGGGCTGAAGATAGGAGTAAATTACAGGTATGAATACAGAGCTTTCACTATTAGCTTCAATTATTACTGACATTTTCCGAAGTATCATTTTATATAGTTCGTGTCTCCTTTGTACCTGCTCATTAATATATGTGTTTTAATACACATTCCTGTGGCACAAGGAAATCATTCTTCTTCATGGATGAGAAGTTGAGAAATAGAGATGAAGCAATTTACACGAAGTCACACAGGAAACGTGTGGCTAACCCCGTGTCTCTTGAATGCCAGTCTGGTGGTGCAACTACAGCAGCAGCTCTCTGCTTGCCAAAAAAATAAGTACGAGTTGTGCTACAGCCCTGCATTCAATATTGTAACAAATCAAGATGATTATTAACTTTTAATATGTTATGAATGATGCAATACATAGCCCTATACCTAGTAGTTATGAATCCTAATTTACTCATTTTCTACCAGTTATGTTATTGCAAATTGCTGCTGCTGTAAATACAGGATTTTGCAGCAAAGTCTACATTGACATACCATTATGGCAAGAAGTGAATGAAAGGTACTTGTTCTACTTATGTGATTCATTTCCTCCTACCACTGTAAAGCAGAAAACTGCTTAACTCTAGACACCAGCTATAGTTACTGTCACTGTTTTGTGACTGCCTGCTTATGCACAGAGTCCAGACTACCTCTATCCACAATACCCCTTATATCTGTAACAGCCTTGAGTACGTTTCAGAAATATCTTGATGGAAAATAGATAGTGACTGCTATTAAATTATGGTTTTCAATGGCTTTGGACAGACTGTGTTGCGAAACTCAGCTGAGAAAATAATAGCTGCTTATAAAACTTTTTTAGATTTATCATGTATCTTTGATATTATGTGAAAGTGCTTGTATAATAAGGACCCAGACTACTCTGCAACTTTTGGGTGTCACTTGACATACGTCCTTTCTGTGGCAACTGTAAGACCATTATGTACAAGTGCATTGAGTTCACCATACGTCAGTCCCTCTTACAGCTCCTCTAAAACCTCTTAAGCAGGTTTTAGTTTCAGTTTTTTCCTTGCCTTTCTATTTAAATGCTTCAACCCACCAGGCTGTAGAATACATAAACACAACCTCTTCTTCAGAAGTTCCATCTGTGTTAATAAACACTCACCTGGTATTCTCTACAGTAAGATGATGGTCCATGCAAATTAGGCTTAAGGTGCTTGCACAAGCATCCTGTATTAGCTTTCATGCACAAAGTGAATATTCATACTGATTCTTAAAATCCAGTAGTCACCCCAAATAATTTCACATCTAGAAAAAAAGCTGCAGAATTCAGCAGTGAGGCATCCAATCTGGGTGATGCTAAGTGGGCAATTTCTTCTTCTTTGATTCATTAGTTACCTTCTCGCAGAATTCTTACTGTGAATATATAGGAATAGGGAACCAGTGAAAAAAGGAAAAACAATTAGAGGCTTGGTAAGCTTGAAAACTGAGGCTATCAGCAAAGAGACATTGTAAGACAAGTAGTCAGGAGGTACATGGGAAAAATACTAAGTAAGCAAATAATGGTCAGTGCTTAAAAAGTTAGCAGCATGCCTGCATGTGCATCCAGCATAGGTAAGCAAGGCTGGAGAAAGAATTTGGGTCCTAGAGCAACTTTTTCATGCTATGTTGTTGCTCAGAGGCAGTGCTGGGAAGTCCCTATTCCTTCCAAGCTCCGTTAGAGAGCTGACTAAGAAAGTACTTGCTACACAGGCACAAGGGAAACAAAACTAAAACTTGCAAACTATCAGATTTGCATTGGAAGCTTTGGTAACCATAATGATAATTTTAATAAAGTGAATGATATTTCCCAGCTGTAACCTGTATTCTTAAGGAAGTTCCAGAAAAACATGTTGGTAAGTTAATGATTCAACACTGGATTCCTAATCTGTGCTTCTATTAGTTGTCGATAATTAGCATCAGAATTATGTTCTTATCTGCTAGCCACAAATCCCATCCTCTTTCTCCTCTTTTGGGTGTGTGTTCATGAATTTTGACTAAGCTTAGTAAATAATGCAAAGTAAAATTGCAGTGTTCAATTTCATGACAAGAAGAAGGGAGAAGCTGTGGTTAGAGTTAGTCAGTCTGAAGTAAAATCCTATCACAGCTGAACAGTTTTCAGGTTAGGTAAGTAGCCAAGCAAAGACCAAGTAAGCTCCTGGTTTGAAACACAGGTCTTTCTTCTCTGATCAGACTACTTCTGCTGGTCTTGTACAGCAATAATCTTGTTTTGTTATTTTGATGGCCCTGAATTTGTTTTGAACATTTCCATGGTATGTTTTGCCCTTAGAAATACTACTCGCTTTCAAGATTTTGCTTAAATACATGATTTCTTGTCTTGCTTAGGTAGTTCCTTCATTTCTTAGATATCTCTGTTTACTTAAAGAGAAAAGAGGTTACAGCTTTCATGTGAGTTACCTACCTGAGTGAGGACCTGACTCTGGAGTAAAATACTTCAGCTGTATTCTGTTAGTGGCCTTGTATAGGTATATACAGGTGCTGAAATGAGAGTACATTTCTGCTAATTTCGTGGGGTAGATGGTCAGATCTAATATAAGTGACCACTTGACAGTGGCCTAAAGACAGTGACGAGATCCCTTTATTTTGTTAAAAGTTAAAAGCAGAAATGAAAATTGTCTACATCTTTCTAAATAGAAAAAGTATCAGAACACGAAGATAGAATTGGAAGTTAATTTTTGTTTTTATCTTTATGCTAAGTTCTTAAAGTTTACCAATGGAAGAATCCAGAGACCAGGCAACTCCTGACTAAGAAGAGACCAAAGTCTAGTTCTTGAGTAGAAGCCTCTGGGTGTTGGAGTAATTTGAATTTTCCATTACCTTTGACTGGGCTGAGGCTTAAACTGTCACGAAGGAGCAAGAGTAGTAAGCTTACTTGGGCTTGATTTGTCCATTTGTTTCATAAAATGCTCAAGAGGCATTGGGAACATACATCAGATTCAGGGCTTGCTTGTCCTTACTTCGGAGGCTCTTCATATGGAGCTGCCAGCCCAGAATCATCTGCATCTAATAGAGGAAGAATGAGAAGTACTAAAATGGAGCCAAACAACTGAATAGCTGACTTTACAGCAAAGAAAGACATGTAAAAATGAGTTTGAACCTGTAGCCTAAGTATTATTATTTTTTGCCGAACCCAAGGATACGATTAGAATGGTGAGATCTCTACGAAGTCTTCCAAAAGAATTTGGTGAACAAGTTGTGATCAGCCACGTTGTGAGAGGGAAATTATGCAATTTACCAAAACCTCAGGAGACATGGGTAAATTTACTGATAGCTCCTTGCCTGTACAAGACCAAATAAAGCCCCAGCATGTTCCCAAATCCTTGAAATCTGTCTTTTCCACTGAAAATGGAATTAACCCTAAGTACAATACTATTGGTTAGTCAAGGACTTCAAATCTGTATTTTCAAGAGTGGCTGGGTCAAGCAGGTTCTGTATTTCATCACAGGGGCAGGACAGGATCTAACCAGAATCTGACCCTTAGCAGTTAAAAAAAGTATGCTCTAGAGGCACTGCAAGCAAGACTGAATGCCAGGAGGAGATGAAGGATGACATGATAAGGGAAGCAAAAATGTATTTACATTTTCCACCCTTGAAAGTGGAAAAAAAAACAAACAAGAAAAAAGAGTAGGTGGTGGCAGTGGGAAGCAATTTGTTATATCTACAATTCATCACGTGAACAAAAGACACATCTAGCATTTCAGTTGGTGCTACAATAACTGATGACTCTGTGGGGGTACATTATTATATACCTCATTTCCAAATTACCTAGCTTATTCAAACAAATCTTTCCAAAATGTATCAATTATATTAGCTCTGTACATCCATCAGCAGCATTCAAACTGTGCTGAGTTCAGTTTTTGTGGTGTCTTCTTTGCAGTATGGTTGCTCTTATAAAAATTCTTTCTGTGGTCCTTTCAGATTTCCAAAGTCGGCTGCATCCCAATTCTTCCAGCAGTGGACATTTTGGGTAGTTAGGGATAACTATTTCCAAAACCACATTTAATTTATTTATTACCTCATCCCAGAACTTATTTTACCCTAGGGCACAACCAAACATATGTAAATAATTATCCTGAGAATGTCCACAGCTCCAGTAAGTATGATCTTTTTCTTTAATCCCACTATTTTTCATTTTTTCTGGTGTCCATTGAGTCCTGCAGCGACATTTCTGCTGGATAAATTCAGCTCTGAGTCCATGTGCAAATTCATTTATGTTTCAGAATATCGATTCATCTTTAGCTGTTCAAGTAATGATCTAGATCTTGGTCCATGAATTCTTACGTGCCTGTCAAACATTTTAGGGATATCAAAAAAGAAAGTAAAGAATGAAGGCTCTGAGACGCAGATTAAGTCAGTTTAAATTCCACTATGCCCACATGGCTGGTGATTCCTCTTGGCTACACATGGTTGAAGACGCAGGGCTAGCCAGGAGGAAACATTAGGCGAGAGGAGTAAGTTGGAATTTAGCCAGTACAAATCAGATCTTGTATCTCTGATTTTGATTAAAAAAACAAACCACAAAACCTCTGAATTCCTCAGGACAGAAAGCCGTCTTACAAGCCTGAGGTTTGTTTAAATGCAGCTATTTTCATGGTCTTTCTTCCAAAAGAGGGAAAGAATAAATATGAAACATTTACTGAAGTGCAGTGGAGCCATAGGAAGAACAAAGTCAGGCCATTCTGTTGAAATTTTTTTGTTTGAATTTCTCTGATGTTTGATGTTCTGTGATGTCCCGAGTGAATCCTGATTCTAATGCTGTGATAAGAAGTGTTTAAAAACCTCAACAAATAAACACAGAAAACCACAGCAAAATCGTACATTAGAGTTTGGAGAACTTTCAGGCAGATGGGTGCTAAATCTCTCTCAGGTGTTCAGGTGTTCTTCGTTGTCACAGAATAGACTCTTCGAACTTCCTCTTGAGTCAGGAGAGTTGCACATTAAAAGTGTGCTGGCCCCAGTTCAATGCAGTATAAAGAACCAAACCTGTTCAGTCTAAACATTACAAGCAGCTTAATTCCCACGGAGACAAGTTCCACCTATGCTAATTTATCTTATTAGGAAGCTTGGTAACTTAGCCCCAAGCAGCTGCCACCAGACCATCTAAAAATTGGATGTGCATAATGTAGAAAAGGTACTAAGTACTTTCAGGTCTCATTTACTTTGCTGAAGATGTGGGAGCTCAATACATTTCATATTCAGGCTCTTGACTAGGTGTAAAATTCTATTATCAGTGGAGGCAATGGCAAAACTCCCCTGAGTTCAGTGCTGCAAGATTACCCTGGCTGGGCTAATAAGGGACAGGTACTTCTTCAACACAAGAGCAGTTTCACTGCAGCATTCAGTGTACCTGACACCAGAAGATGACTATACAGCTGAAACGTAGGTAGCTCCTGGTAGTATTGCCATGTGGGAGTGAGTTCCGATTGGAACCATTTGTTTTTAATCCTGTAAGAAGGTGATTTAATATCTGCCACTTTACATTTGTAAACTCCCCTCAGTTTTACCATAACTATAAAAAAGAATAATTTAGATGTCTGCTTTTTTTATTAACTCAAATGGCAGCAGTATGCTTGGTTCCATAAGAGACTTAGGAGTCAGCGTGCCCCCAGAAATATATTAATCTCACAAACATAGGAAAATCACATTTAATGGAAGACATAGAAAAAAAAAAAGCTTTCATAACTGATGCTTTCATAACTTTGGTAATTAAGTTTGATGTCGAGTTTCCGCTTACTGTGTTTGCTGGACTTTTGGGGGACAATTTTCTTCGGGAATGTGAACTACATTTGAGAGGCTTTATAAAGAAAAGTATTCTGCATGGTTTTGCTCTGTGTGTGCATGTCATTTATTGTATTTGTTGTCCATTGAAGCTAACAAGCCTATCCACAAGAGTAAACATAAGATGATAAAATTTTCCCCATTTAGACCCTAACTCACATCTCAAGATGTGTGACCAAATGTCGGACATTCCACTCAGAAGTCCAGATGAGCTCATCTCAGATAACTCACTGTGTTTCCATCTGGTTCAGATTTGAAGAAAACTATTTAGTTGGAAGAAGAAAAATACATTTTGTATCATTTTAATGCTGAACAGATTTAGTGACATACTTGCTTATTTAATCTACAGCGTTGGAGAGTCTAATGAACTGAGTAAGACGCATATCTTGGCTCCAGTTCTGTTCTAAGATACACCAGAGAAGCCCCAATTGACTTAAACGGAATAGCATCTTTGTTAATGAGTGCAAAATGTATTCTGATGAAATAAAGTGTACCAGCACGGTTACAAATTTAAGTATTTCAAACTATTGGAAATTACTTAACAGTTCATCTGTATTTATGTCTTGTGTGTGTGTTTTTAGAAGAACAATACTGTTTAGTCAGTAAAATAGTCTGGGTTTTTTTCAGCTGAGGAATTCAAGCTTGTAACTCCCACTCCCAATAGCCGGAGAAATAATAGGTATGTGAAGCTTCCAAATTCTGGTGGGAGAGTGAAATCTGGTGTTATGCTGCACATCACACACTGCTGTTGTATGAGCCAGGCAGGTTATCCTTGATATAATACAGCCTGGGCCTGGGGGATGCCAAGCACCTATTAAAGAGTTCATGGCCATATACTACGTTTCAGGAAAATGGTGATTCAGATAAGCTTCCTTTCTGTTGTACACAGAGGTACAAGTGACATTAAAAAAAGGTCTCCCCATAGCCCAACTTGAATAGGGAAATTCTGGTGACCTTATCCAGAGAAACTACCAGATACCAGCAAATGCCATAATCCTGCTCAAACTGGCATTGCCACTGGAATAAAAGGTCCCATCCTGTCCATCTGCAGCTCCTCATTCATTCCCAGTTCTGCTCCATCCTTTTTTCCTGTTGCACGTGCCTACGAGGTCTCATGGTGAGTAAGATTAAGGGAGATGCTTGGATAAAGCTATCTTGTTGTTTGTGTGGGAAGAGACCATATAGACAAGAGACGAAGGTGGGAAAGAGAAGTATAAGCTGCATCAAGGGTAAGATCCATATTGTTGGTGGCAGTTCCATTTCATGCTGGTTAAAGTATTTCACAGTACACTTGAGGGTATGTTTTCAGGTCTGAATAAGAAATCATTTTATTGTCTCTGGCCCAAGCTTTACCTCTAGTTCAGTTGTCTGAATGTATTTTTTCTCCATGCTAAGCAATGCATATGTATACCTACAAGTTATACTGCAGAAAAACAGGAGGGTTCAGAAAAAAGTGAGCCCAATTTTTGTTTATGTGTTGGGTTTGTTGTACAGTTCAGGTTTCTTAAATGCTGTGCTGTCAGTTTATTTTGCTACAGTTGTGTTGTCATCAGTTGTGGGATAAAAGACTTGATTCTGAAGTGTCAAGACTGAAGCACTGTTTTCAGTGCAACTGATGAGAGAAAAAAATGAGAGGGCTGCTTCTTTTCCAAAATGATGCTACAATAATGAGTTGTACAGAGAGCGTTATTTGGGACTCAGCTATAAAACATCAGGAGTCTTTTGACAAATCTTTTTTCTGTCAGAAAATGTCATTTCATCGCAGCATTCAAACACTGAAATGTCAGCTCACCAAAATTTGGCAAAATCACTTCTCCAGATGATATACGGAGGGAAGGAGAGATCAAGCTAAGAGAAAGAACTTGGCTTTCCCCCAGGTGTGGAAACCAACTTTCCAACCTCAATCCAGTTAGTGAAAGCTCTCCAGAGGGCTCTCACCCTTTCCTGGGTAGTGCAGCTACTATGAACCTTCTCTGGGGGCTTTGTCACAGAGATGTGCTTTGTTTTCAGTGGAAAGGTTGCAGATTGCATCTGCATGCATACCGAAACAAATGTTGAAACAGTTTCATGAAGCAGAATTCCAGTTTTCCAGTCAGCCTTCCTCGCTACACTTTGTCATCAGCTGAACTTGGTGAAAAAGGAAGCAAAAAGTAGCCTTCTCTAAAAAGAAACAGGCTCAAGGGAACATACTTGAAGCAGATATAAATGCCAAATTTCCATTGCCATAAAGTGATTAAGAATGACTGAGTGGCTGAGAAGTTCTGTCCCCTTCATCATGGACAATCTGAAGGTGGGAAATTTCCTTATAAAGATGCCAGAGCATTTAACTGCCTCTCTAAATGTCATATAAAGGCTGAAGTGTGCATTGTGCCATGTACACTGATTACAGCAATGGCACAGACAGGCAGCCAATCCAGAAGGCAGAAGCAGAGGAGATGCATTTGCTCTGAATTCTTTTCAATGAAAGAGCTGGGCACAGAGATTCATGGGTGTTAATGTGATCTTCTGTTTTATGGCATGCTGACAGTCACTGTTAATAATCACTTGGATAATTTTGGAGACTTGGGCAAAGAAGGAAAGGGAGTTAACTCTCCTTTTTCCCTTTCCATTTAGCTTCAGTAAGTTCTTTTGAAGATTCCTTCACTGCCTCATTCTGAATCTTTTTCAGTTTTAACTGTCCATTTGGTAGAAGAGGGAAAAAGTGATCTTGTTATTCTTACTTAAAACTGACTCCTAGTTTCCTGGGAACAACACAAGACAGGGGAGAGGGAAGAGGGAAAGCATCAAAACAGAAGCAAAGTTCTTGTTTTATTTCTTCTAAGCTTGATTGGAGAAAATAAAAGCATAGCAGAAACCCTTATCAGCCACTCTGGAGACCTGGCAAATTTACAGTAGTGCTGGGCTGTCAAAGGCAAGCAGTCTTGGTTATTTTGCTGATTGCAGGATTGTAGCAGTGATGCAAAAGAAACAGTTTAGGACAGACTAACTCAACAGATGGCAAGAACAGGGAAAGACTGACTGAACTGGAGAAGGAAAAGGAGATAGCAGGGAGGGGCTGGGAACAGGACCCTGAGCTTCATGTGCTGGATATCACTCAGAAGTTAACAAAAGCTAGTAGAAATAGGGTTATCTTCTGGATCCTTCCCACTGACTGTCCATGCCATATCTTAGCATTAGGAGAACTAAGGTCCAACAATGTCATAAATAGTCCTGAAGTCCCAGCAGACAGTGGGCATTTTGTGCCACAAAGGTTCTCACTCTTTCAGCCCTCCTGGCATCAAATTATGGACCGAAAGGGGCAATAAGCAAAAAAGGATTACCCTTTTGTTGGTTGTCAACTAAGTAAAATTTCCTGCTCATCAGTTTTGGGCCATTCCTCTCATTTCTAAGATCTAATCCCACTCAGCACTTTATTCAGCAAGCATTTTCTACTGAACTCCTTAAACCTTTCTCCCTATAATCTGTACTGACTTTATAAACTCTTCCATGTAACAGGCACGGGGAAAATTTTTATTTGGACATGCAACTTATCCTGTCAGTTTTGGGTTAGTGGTTTTGGTCCAGTGACTTAGCCACTGTTAGTTTCTTTTAAAAATAAACTATTATTTTACAATGATATTTTTATTGTCATATGAAAAATCTCATATTGTCTGCTATTAGAAATGGTCACTGAAGGCTGATAAGCCAGCACTCCTAGGGTTTCTGGGATAGTGGACTGCCAATTTGTAAAGGTGTATGTCTCTCACAAATACGTCTTCCAAACTATGTTGAAACCATCTGATGGAAACCCCTGTGTAAGTGTCCCTGTGCTATGTGCTTGTCTCCTTAAAGATTCATAATAAACAGAAATAACTTAAGGACATATTCAGGCAGAAGACTCATCAGAATCAGTTATAAGATGCTAGCTGTGTCCTTGGCATTGTACCCAGTATTCAGAAATGTGATTGCGTATAACACAGGGTTCAGCCTGAGCACCAGGAACTACCTGTAACCACAGCTAAAAGCCATGCAGTTGGGTCGTCAGCCTTCATGCTGGCCTTGGTTTCTGAAGGAAAGCTAGCAGGGGCACACCAAGTCTTTCAGCAACCGTTTCTTCCTACTGTCACATACAAAGGGAGTAAGAAATGAGAACATAATGCAAAGAACACTGCAGGGAACACGGAGCAAAAATTGTTCTACAGTTGGAAAAATGTCAGCATCAGATTTCCTTTTTTTGCTTCTGTAAATTACAGCACTAGAAGAAGGGGGGAAGGGAGGAAATTTTTATTAGCTGCTTAAGTGGTGGTCCAAACACAGGCTAGCAAGTCCTCTGTTAAGAAACTACTTTTTTTCAAAGCTGTCTCAAGTTCTTCAGACGCTGATGCTGGGGTTTGTTCCACTGTTCGCTTCAGTATCAATCAACTCTGAAATTAAAATAGTCACCCTCCAGTGTATATTGCCTCTTCATAGTGCAATGAACTACTCTGGTACAAATGATATTTCATTCTGAGAGGCAGAAATCTAGTATTTTGCAAGCTTCCACATTCATTAGTTCATCTGCTGTTTCACGTAGCTGATGGAGAACCTAACATAGAAAATCAAAGAAAGACAACATGAGATGGAAGGAAAAGCCACTAGTCCTTTCAGATTCAGTTTTGTATGCTAGAACTTCAAGCATTTAGGGTCTTGTGACTCAGTCATGCCTGTGTTCTCCGAGATACATTGGCATCCCTTCCAGCTCCACTTCTCTGCATCATTCTCCAGTTGAATTACTAATGTTAACATCACATTTCAAAACCCCACTTTCTTCCTCTACTGAGCGCTACCATGTGTACCACTAATAAAACCTCATTAGTATAGCTGCAATGCCATGAGGTGGTCTCATGATTGGAATGTGGGCATCTGGGTAGGTGGATTGAAGTGAGCAGGTGCTGCACAGCACGGCAGGCACAGCCTGGTCTGCTATCAACAAAGGTGTGCTGAGCACTGCTGAGCCTTACCTGAACACGCGGCTCACATCTGTGGAATCCTGAAGGAGGATCCAGTGAGTACCTTTCACAGAACACCTGGTCACTGCATGCAACTTCCTGGGGCATCTATTTGGTTGTATTAAGAAGAAAAAGAAAAACCTTGTGTGGCTTCAATGTGGATTTGCTAAGCATCTGATGCCGAACTCTGAAAGAGACTCTAAAAATAAGAACCAGCTTTTAAATACAGAAAGGCTTGCACCTGGGGGGGCATGACTTAAAATAGGAGCTCAGTCTAGCAGAGGAAGAGGAGTGCTCTATGATTTTGTTACCTAATGCAATCAGAACATGGCATGAAATGATTAAAGGAAAACAGCGACCCAGTTCTCTAAAGCCTAAAGCAGTTCTAGGCATAGTTACTTAGGAACAGAAACTTAACATGGGAACTCTTAATAAAAATTGGGAACTTTTGGGAACTGCTGCTTTGTCCATGCACAGCATAAAGGAGAAGTACATGGAAACAAGACTAAGTTACAACTCAACATATACAGGTGATGAATGGAAGTCAAAAGAATAAATAGACAGTTTGCTGTCCAAGAAAGAGACTGTTCTGGCTTGTGTTCACAATGGAGTGGGAATACACATTCTGTTGGCTGGAGAGCAGTGTCACACTGTGCCATTAGCTACCTCTTACAGGACTGTGTAAATGCCTTCAGCACACCATGCCATTCGCTGAAATTGAAGCACGAGTCTGAGGCCTGCTCAGTGTGTGGGCGGAAATGTTTGAAAACTAACTTTCAGTTCAACATACCTGATTACCTCAAGGTGTATTTACTGCCCTGCCACCAGAAAGCACCTACCTGTGTATTTACCTGGCTAGATCACTTACTGCCTTTCTGCTCTCTTTTATTTCACCAGTAAAGGTGGAAGGGAAGGAGAGAAAGGGAAGAAAACCCAAACCAGAAAAAGATTGAGAACCCAGAAACTGTTGCAGGAGGGAGATTATTTTGAAATGTTTTCTATGAAAATATTAACATATTTTCCTGGCTTTAGTGAGTACGTGAAACAGACCTGCTATGTTCTGGTGCTTCCTACGCTGCCAGGTTGCAGCCAAGGGGAAGTATGGGTGGCTTTTTTTTTGCTTCTGGGTGTTTCTTTTTTTGACAGGATTGTTCAGTCCTCATCCTTCTATCTCCATTAGAACTTCACACGGAGCAAACCTTAATATTTCCACACATCTTCTTAGTAACTAACACTTAAAATAGTAAAATCTCAACATTGACTTCACTGCTTGCTCTCTGCCCTCCAAAGCTCCCAATGATATAAAGGATTCTAAGAAAAGGAAGTGGGGTGTGCAGGCATGGTCCAAGAGAGGGATCAGCTCCATGAAGACATAAATCCAGGAAAGAGGCTGAGCAAATGAAGGTCCAGCGGAGGAGCTGTCTCCCAGTGGCTGCTATATCCATGCTGTTGTGAACACCACACTCTAATAACAGTACTATCTAACTTCCACTTTTTGTGTTTTCTTTGGAGAGAAAAACTGCCAAAAGGAAATTCTTTTGCCTATGGCCAAGTAATGTTATTCAAAATTCCTGTGTTAGATGGGGGTTGCTAAAATCCCTTTGGAATCTCCCTTGTGCAGTGTTTCTGTACAAACACAGCATGGCACTATGTTAAATCACCACGGCTGAATGTTGTCTGCAATCCATGACATAAGGAAAATAGATTGATCATATGGATTGAATCACAATAGATAGGAAAGACTAATACAGAATATATTTTCTTTAATTAGGAAATCTTTCTGTCTCAGGTGCTCAAAAAGTGAAGTTAATGCATGTAAACATTCTACATCTGGGTAGACTTAAAAATGCATCAGCATAGAATATGTTAAAGTTGTAGCTTTCATGGGGAAATTCTATCACTTTTA
The DNA here is from genome assembly GCA_017639245.1 of Myiopsitta monachus. NCBI lineage: Eukaryota > Metazoa > Chordata > Aves > Psittaciformes > Psittacidae > Myiopsitta > Myiopsitta monachus. The sequence continues at coordinate 97,733,157 of CM029917.1, read as the reverse complement.
AAGGCCAAATGCTGAAGCCCATAGGATTTTCCTCTGTAGAATCAGAATGAAACAAAACAGCCCCCATCTCTCCCCTTGACTATTGACAACAGGCACCAGAGCTCCACACAGGAAAACAAAACGAGCACTAATGAATTTTGAAGTGAACTTGCCAAGTTTCAATACTGTCTGTCTTCAGTTAAGTCTCTCCTAAGATTTTTTCCAAGGTATTCACAGGAAATAAATAGCTTACGAAAACAGGAGTGTAAGTTCAGTGGAACCACTGACATACTCAAGAGCCCAAGTCAAAACTTTTTCATGTGAGTGTCTCCGTAGCCATCGATAGAATAGCACATTTCATCAGTTTGGGGGTTAGCCTGTCAAAGAGATGTGGGTACAGTTGCTTGCTGTGCCCTGACTGCCTCTGAAAGTCTTCAGTACTTTTAGAGTACCTATTCAGTTCCTTTGGATACCATGCAGGGACGACAGAGACAACTCTGAACCTTCTCATACCAAGATAATTTCCAAAGCCAAGTTTCAGATACTAAAAAGATAGACCCTGAATGAGCAATCCTTGTTTCTGGAAGCAGGATAATCTCACTAGCAAGGCATAGGTTGCTTTCCAGCAAGGCTGACTTGCTAAGCAAGCATGGCTGTTGTTTTCCCAGCGCCTGCTTTGCTGCTACATGCTTAAGCTGAGTAGATTTACGTGTCCCTGCACTGGGCTGCTTAGTTATAACCACTGGGTCTCAGTTCTTTGGGTGTAAAATGAAAGCAGTAACAGCCTCCTCCTGCCTTGCACTCATGTAAATGGGAAAATGGTAGAAGACAGAAAAGCATGTGGGTGTTTCTTGTAAAGGTTCCTAGACCTGTGTCTCAGTATATCTTTTTCTGGCAACTTTGTGAATTTTGAACCTTATCGATGCCAACTGGCCAGGCGATGTCATCATTTTATTCACAGTCCTACTTTTATCCTGTTTCCCTCTTATTAGTCACATCCAGGTTTGGAGAGCCCAACAGTCCAGAGGGATGGTGAGAAACAGGAGAAACAGAGTCACCACAGAGCTGATGCTGGGCCTCTGTGAGCTACAGAAGGCCTGAAATGCAGCGGAAAGCTGGCTGGGTCAGAAGCTTTCCAGCCACTTCCTTTTTCTGCTGCAACCACAGCAGGATGTGTGATGGGAGGCACCTGATGTTAAGACCTATCTTGAAACTCAGATGATTATCCCTTGACCACTTAGTATGTTTCTCCTGGTAGATCATACTGTCAGTGCTGCTCAGAGTAGTCACACTAGATGGAAGAATGTCACTGAGTAGCCTGCTCAGTTAGAAGACTGGATGCACATGACTGTTTTTGTATGTGAACAGAGAAATATGCTGCCCTGCAAGGTAAGGGGGCAAAAAAAATTCCTGAGGTTGTTAAAAGTGCAGGCAAAACTTCTCTCTGTATCCTCTCTTCCCTTGTGTGGGTAAGATATCTCACATATAATATATGTTTCACATGTTACTGACTCATTTTCCTTCTCTTACTATGATCCCTTTTACAGCAGAATTTTGGTCTTTAAAAGCAAGTGCCTGTCCTCTCACATTTAGGAAAAGTAAACAACTTCTCTAAAATCTGTCTGAATTTCTCTGCAGTGGGTTTGTGGAGTTTATATCACAGATCTGACAGTCATAGTGAAAGAGGAATATGACCTACTCTATATATGAACCAGGAAGTCTACTCTTTTATGTAGTTAGTGAATTTCACATGAAATATCTGAATAGCTTTCTTTTTCCACTTCAAGCTAAAAATAACAGAGCCCAGCCCAAAAGCCAGAGGGATACAGAGGGATGTGGATAAAGTAGGAGACTGTCAATCCTGTGGCTCAGGAGGTCAAAGCACTGCAAGAACCTCACATGCTGATACTGTAAACCAGACCAAATGTAAGTCTTGCAAGTGCTTATCGTGATACTTAAACATAATCTTAAACCTTTCTGCAATGTTACTTTGCCTCTGTCTATTCATATTAGCTGTTTTAGCAATGTGTTTTCCAGAAAAGTGGACTTGATGTAGGAATTGTTAATTGAATAATCTCTGTCTGGTGTTATAAAGAAACAGAACTATGAAGAAACTAACTTTTATTGATGTCAGTTACATTTTGCTTGCCCTTAATGCCTAGTTTTGAGAGATCTCATATTGGAAGGTGAAGAGATTGTGTTTTTAGTCTGTATTTCTAGCTATCTTCTGCCTGTGAGCCATATGGCTACAGTTTTGGCCCCCAAATTGGAGTCTGAATGTCTCTCTGGATATGTTTAAATTGTACAGTAGGTACAAGCTGTGAAGCACCTCAAGGCAGCTGTTTTCTAGTTGTTGCTTCAGCATGTAGCTGAAGTGTGTATTGGCTCCCACCTACTCATAAGTCCCTCCTATTGGAGAGGGATGACAGTGAGCATCTGAGTCTCACTGAACTGTGACCTGGCATGTGGGTGTATGGGTCAGTGTGCCTTTTGCACACATGAGCTGGGCAACCAATAGCTCATATTTGTGGATCTTTGATGATGACTGATAATCTCATTGATTATTCTCTGCCTTTTATCAGGAGAGTAGAGGTAAGTGGTGGGATTCAGTAGATAAAACACCAACCTGAAAAGACAAGCAATTGAGTTGGCTGAGAGTTTCTATAGCTGGCATTGCTTCAGCAGCTTCTAGAATAGTGCAGTTCTTGGTTTTGCCATTCAAGAATGATCTCAAAAACACAGAACTCAAGGAGGATCCACAGCAATAGTTAAAGAAACGGCAGATGTACAAAGACTCGAAGGAGCTCAACCTATGTTATTAGGAGGGTGACAAAGTTAAGATCTTGAGAGTCTGCAAGTCATGCTCATTGAGGAATAAACAATTCAGTGATAAAGGGCTTCCCAATGAAATAAACAAAAGTACAAGGCCTAGAAGATGTAATCTGAGGCCTCCCCTAAAAGCCCAACAGAAAAGGAAGTCTTTCCAAACAGCTCCACTTTGGTCCAGCTGAGATGATCATGGAGAGAACTGTTCCTTCTGCTGAATCCAGTAGCAGGCACTGCCTCCAGCCTGACAAATTATGGCCATGGCCCTGATTTGGCCCAGTGGTGATGACACACTATTGCATTGAAGAGATGCATTAGAGAATAAGCAGGCAAGAAAATGGCTATATAGCTGCAGGTCACCTGTGAATTGCTGAGGGATTATTAAGAAGTCTGGATTGATTTTAGTATCATGGACTGGCCCTGGTAAAGCAATCTTTTTAATATGTATTAGGATTGAACAAACAGGGGCAAAAAAAAAAAAAAGGAGGACTAAAAAGGGAAACAAATTTCATTTTGGTCCTTGGAGAAATAACTTTTTCTTCTTTCTTTCTTTTTTGGATGTTCTGATTATTGAATTTGGCAACCTAGGGTCAGAGGCAGAGACACTAAATCCCATGACACAGCTTGCTCTGACAGATAGATGTCTGACAAATTTGGAGCAATAAGGAAATTATTTCTGCTCTCATCATTCAGAAGCACCATTTCAGGTAAAGAAGGGTTAGAGAATCTCAAATCTCTAACCAAACTTAGAGTAAAATGGTAAAGAATTTTCTATCATATACCACTTGAAACTGAACACAGATCCTGCCATCAAAAGTAGCATTGATCAAAGCTCAGGCAGCAGACTCCCAGTGACCACAGGAAATGCTGGACTTACTAAACTGGCTGAAATTTGCCAGCCACAGGATGCAGTCAGAGGAACAAAGTGACCTGACTGTAAAAAGGGACAAGTAACCTCGGGATGAATCAGGTGAGGGGAGTTCTTTTCTAAAATGGGAAAATATTAATGTTGGTAAGACGTTATCTGGAAACTGTTCACTCATGTTTGAGAATTCAAACTTGTGCATGGGTAGAGCAGGCACCTGAACAAAATGGGGAAAATTGCTCTTGTAGAGCAGGCATGAAGGAGCTTGTCTTGTTTATCATAGCAAAAGAAAGGCTGGGAAGTGATACAGTTGCTTTCTGGAAATACATCAGGGGGCTGAGCATCACCAGAGGAGAAAGATATGTGAACCAATAGCAGGAGACAGAAGATCAGATGGATGGATAAATGGATAGATGGATGGATAGATAGATAGTCACATTCAAAGTGACTCTTCCCTGTAACAGTCATATCAGAGGCTCAAAACAGTTGGAAGCTGACACGAGAAAAATTTCAACTCAAAAGGAGATGAAAACTTTGTGACAATAACTTTAGCAATTTATCAGTTTGTAATAGATTCTGTCTCAGTGGAAACTTTGACTGAAAATGGCACATTTTCTCTAAAAGATATATTTTTGTTCATTCATAGTGCTGCTCTTGAATCAAGAACTGATTCATGGAAATCATACAGATCTTATTTTGCTGTGTGTCAACTAGATAATGCCCACAGTGCCTAAAATCTTTTTGCTATCACTCTCATTATTTTACTTTAGAATTCCTTTTAAATAGCAAGAATGCTGTAAATCAGTCTCAATGAAAATAAAAATTGGGGTCTATGCTTCAGCACTTCTGTGAAACAAAAATCCATTGTTTTATATGTCTTTAATCTGTCTTCTTGAATGGTTTTATTTCATACATGGTGATAGCTCTGCAGAAGGCTGTTGTTAGCTCACAATAATAGATAGCCTCTAGGTTAACTTCTGGAAGTAACTCTGGAAACTAGTTTTCAGGCAATGCTCCAAGAAAAAGAGGCACATGTTGAGGAACTGACATCACTTTTTAACACCACAACCAGCATATTTCTTCAGGCAAACCCAGCCAAAACAAGTTGCCAAAATCAATATTGATCTAGTCCTTCATCCAATCAACAAATGCCAGTGTTTATAAGACAGAACTTTTCTTGGTTAAAGTTCAAAGCTAAACGCCAAGGATTTTCAAAACTATTAAAATGAGAGGATTTAGGTTTCCAGAAACTCTGGTGTGCTCTCAGCCTCAGTGGGTATTCTGAGCCATCAGAAACTATCCCCAAAACCTCCACAGTTTTTATATAGAAACTAATGGTGAACTGACAGCAAGGAGAACGTGAGTGTATGCACATGTGCATGCACACATATATGTACACAAAAAGGTATTTTACAAATCTTATGTCAAAAAATGGCACTTCAGATTTTTCTGGATCACTGAAATTTAGTTGCAGACTAAATTATGCAGTATGATTCAATGGAACTTGCAGGACCTCCTGTATGTTGATAAAATGTCTGCTCTTCCAATCCAGCAAAATAAAAACTGTGTTGGGTTCAAAATTCCAGGAGCTTGGGTTTTATAATCATAAATCCATTGAATCATTGCATAGGCATGAGATTTATTTAACATTTTGCTTAAGATGTTTCTTTAACAAAACTTCTCAAATATCCTGAATTTTCCGTAGTAATAATATGTCCAGAGCTATGCAAACCTAGAAGAGGAAATGCTTATCTCTCTTAATGTTTATCTCTCTTAGCAAGAGATTTTCACAATTCCTGTCAAGGATTATATTCCAGAGTCTGGGCTTCATTTTGTAAGACATCCTATAGGAGCTTTAGATAGATAGCATGTAGACAGGTACAGCATATGGCAAAAAGCCAAATTTCCAACTAATCTTCAGCAAACTCAGTAAGTGGGAGCTGCAATTTTGAGAGTCTTGAGTAATAATCTGTGTTCTAAATAGCACTGTCAAGGTGTTCTTTAAATATTACTGCATACTGCTGTCTAGCTCTGGCAGGCCATTTAGGTAATGATGAATCCTCTTGCTTAGAAATTGAATGATAAAATTGGGTTTATTTTCATAGCCTTTAAATTCCTCAAGCCATAGTGTAGGCTGATTTTTAACAGGCTGATGTGTACTCTGAGGCTGCTGCTCTGCTTTCTCCTTAGATTAAGGATTTTTGGTTTCCTAGATTGAGGGTGAAGTGGCTGGAACTGATCATAATTTCCAGTGTTAACTCCTAAAATACCCGTATGTGCCTATTTGCTGAAGATTTTGGTTATTCATTGCACTGAGGGAAGAGAGTGCTGCCTTTTCCTTACTTTCACCATTTCAGTGGCCCAAGACAGTCTCTGAAGCATTGTAGCAGTTCCTCTCTGTGCTTCTAAATACTTAAATAGACACAGCAGACAACAGCGGCTTAAATTCCCACCTACTGTGTTACATGCTAATCCTGGCTGTGGCAGGGGACCATTTTCTTACTGTCTTCTTAAAACTGAGGGTTATGTTTTTGTAAACAGGAGTGCTCTGATTATGACAAAATGAATGCAAATTGCATGAGTTTCACTTCAGTTTTTTTGAAGTATGCTCCCTAAAACATAACATGGTGGATTATATAGTTTGGTATCTGGTAATCAGGTTGCAAGATGAAAAAGCTAGTGTATTACAGAGTGGGAATCTGGTACATAAATACAAAAAGGATATTGTCTCTAGCTATTCTGAGAGTCCTTCTTCTATGCAGAAAAAGTAAGGATTTGTGCTGTTTACTCGTGAACACTCATAAAGAATAGGTCTAGTTATTCCAGAAATTGTGCATTACTGTGGTCTTAAGCTATGCCATGCTTTAACTTTTGGGTTTCATAGTTCTAGCATAGAATCTGTGGTAGGACATACATTTCATGCAGCTAGTGTCACAGTTTACAAAAAAACCCCACCAAACCGAACCCCCAAAGCACTTTCTCAAAGAAACCCCCTTGCCCATAGGTGCTGGGTTATTATCAAAAATTTAAACGTAGTTTCAGAATGAGCATCCCACTCAGATGTTAATAGGACAAAACAACCTACTTACCCTTAGCCTTTACCTGCAGGTCAATCATGTTTCCTCTATTAGGAGTAACTTGCTGTGGGTTTAGGGCAAGCAAAGATAAGGACCTGTTACTCCTCCCCAGCAGGAGAGCTAGCCCTCTGTTCAGCAGTGTAGGCAGTTCGTATGAACCTCAACCCGGAACTGGTCATAGAATCATAGAACAGTTAGGGTTGGAAAGGACCTTAAGATCATCTAGTTCCAACCCCCCTGCTATGGGCAGGGACACCTCACGCTAAAACATGCCACCCAAGGCTCTGCCCATCCTGGCCTTGAACACCGCCAGCGATGGAGCATTCACAACTTCCCTGGGCAACCCATTCCAGTGCCTCACCACCCTTACAGGAAAGAATTTCTTCCTCATATCCAATCTAAACTTCCCCTGTTTAAGTTTGAACCCATTACCCCTTGTCCCATCACTACTGTCCCTCATGATAAGTTCCTCCCCAGCATCCTCACAGGCCCCCTTCAGATATTGGAAGGTTGTTATGAAGTCTCCACACAGCCTTCTCTTCTCCTGGCTCAACAGACCCAACTTTCTCATCCTATCTTCATACAGGAGGTGCTCCAGTCCCCTCATCATCCTCGTGGCCCTCCTCTGGACTTGTTCCAACAGTTCCATGTCCTTTTGATGTTGAGGACACCACAACTACACACAATACTCCAAATGAGGTCTGACAAGAGCAGAGTCGAGGGGCAGGATCACCTCCCTCGACCTGCTGGTCATGCTCCTTTTGATGCACCCCAGGATACGGTTGGCTTTCTGGGCTGCAAGCGCACACTGCCGGCTCATGTTCATTTTCTCAACCACCAACACCCCCAAGTCCTTCTCCGCAGGGCTGCTCTGAATCTCTTCCCTGCCCAGCCTGTAGCTGTGCCTGGGATTGCTCCCACCCAGCTGTACGACCTTGCACTTAGCATGGTTCAACGTCAAGTTGGCATCAGCACTCCTCACAAGCGTGTCAAGGTCCCTCTGGATGGCATTCCTTCCCTCCAATGTATCAACCAAACCACACAGCGTGGTGTCATTGGCAAATTTGCTGAGGGCGCACTCAATCCCACTGTCCATATCACCGACAAAGATGTTGAACAAGATCGGTCCCAACACCGATCCCTGAGGAACACCACTCATTACTGGTCTCCAGCTGGACACTGAGCCATTGAGTACAACTCTTTGCATGCAGCCATCCAGCCAGTTCTTTATCCACCGAGTGGTCCATGTATCCGATTGATGTCTCTCCAATTTAGAGACAAGGATGTCGTGTGGGACAGTGTCAAACGCTTTGCACAAGTCCAGGTAGATGACATCAACTGCTCTCCCCCTGTCCATCAGTTCCGTGGCCCCATCATAGAAGGCCACCAGATTGGTCAGGCAGGATTTCCCCTTAGTGAAGCCATGCTGGCTGTCACCAACCACCTTGTTGTTTTTCATGTGCCTCAGCATGCCTTCCAGGAGAATCTGTTCCAAGATTTTGCGAGGCACAGAGGTGAGGCTGACTGGTCTGTAGTTCTCCAGCTCATCCATTTTTCCCTTCTTGAAAATGGGGGTTCTATTTCCCTTTTTCCAGTCCTCGGGAACTTCACCTGACTGCCATGATTTTTCAAATATGATGGACAGTGGCTTAGCACCTTTGTTTGCCAGCTCCTTCAGGACCTGCGGATGGATTTCATCAGGTCCCATGGACTTCTGTATGTTCAGGTTCCTAAGATGGTCTCAAACCAGATCCTCTCCTACAGTGGGCCCGGGGTCTTCATTCTCACAGTCCCTGCATCTGCCTTCCAAGACTTGGGTGGTGTGGTCAGAACATTTGCCGGTGAAGACTGAGGCAAAGAAGTCATTAAGAACCTCAGCCTTCTCCAAATCCAGGGTAGCCAGTTCTCCCGATAGCTTCTGGAGAGGGCACACGTTGTCCCTAGGCTGCCTTTTATTTGCAATGTACCTACAGAATCCCTTCCTGTTATCCTTAACATCCCTAGCCATGTTTAATTCTAAGTGGGCCTTAGCTTTCCTGACCTGGTCCCTAGCTTCCCAGACAACATGCCTGTATTCTTCCCAGGCTGCCTGTCCTTGCTTCCACCTTTTATAAGCCTCTTTTTTTACTTCGAAGTTTTCTCAGCAGCTCCGTATACATCCAAGGAGGTCTCCTGGCCCTCCTGCAGCACTTCTAGTAGGGATGTATCACTCCTGAGCTTGCAGCAGGTGATTCTTGAACATCAACCAACAGCCTTGGGCCCCCCTGCCCTCTAGGGCTATATCCCATGGAACCTTACTAATCAGGTTCCTGAAGAGGCCAAAGTCTGCTCTCTTGAAGTCCAGGGCAGTGAACTTGCTGTATGCTCTTCTCACTGCCCTGAGGATTTCAAATTTGACCATCTCATGATCGCTGCAGTCATGTCTGCCCTGGAGTGTCACATTTCCAACCAGCCCTTCCCTGTTGGTGAGGATGAGGTCAAGCATGGCACCTCTCCTTGTCAGCTCCTCTATTACTTGCAGAAGGAAGTTGTCTTCCACACAATTGAGGAACTTCCTGGATTGCTTGTGCCAGGCTGTACCATCCCTCCAACAGATATCAGGGTGGTTGAAGTCTCCCATGAGAACAAGGGCCTGGGAGTGTGAGGCTGTTCCTATTTGTCTATAGAGTGCTTCATCCACCGAGTCCTCTTGGTCTGTAACAGATCCCCACAGTAATATCTTCTGTCACTGTTCTTCCTTTAACCCTGAGCCACAAACTCTCTGTCGACTGCTCAGCTGTCCCCAGAGTTCTGTAGTCTCCAGCCTATCCCTAACATAAATAGCAACTCCCCCTCCCTGCCTACCAGGCCTGTCTTTCCTAAAGAGCCTGTAACCTTCCAGTCCAACACATCTGCCATAGGAGCCATCCCACCATGTTTCTGTGGTGCCTATGATATCATACCCCTGCAGACATGCACACATCTCTAATTCCTCTTGTTTGTTTCCCATGCTATGGGCATTTGTACAGAGGCATCTGAGCTGAGCTCCGGTTGAAGTCGGCTCATTGGCTGGAGCAGCTGGAATATCTCTACATTGCTCCGAACGTTTAGTATAGGTGTTGGCAAGTGATTGGGTGTGTTGGGATGGAATGATGCCCCCCTCCCCCAAGACATCTAGTTTAAACATCCTTGATCAGTCTGGCAAGCCTCCTACCAAAACCGCTCTTCCCTTTGTCAGACCAGCTCCACCAGCCCCCAGTACACCTGCCCTACTAAATTGAGTCCCATGTTCAAGGTACCCAAACTCCTGACTATGGCACCACCCTTCTAGCCATTTATTAACCTGGCCAATCCTCCTAGCCTTGTTAAGGTCCTGCCCTGTATCCTGGAGAATTGACAAAAAGACAACCTGAGCTGCAGAGCCCCGAACCACCTTTCCCAGAGTTCTGTAGTCCTTCTTTATGTTCTCTGGGCTACTGCTATCTACATCAGCAGCACCCACATGGATTACTAGAAGTGGGTAATAATCAGTGGGACTGACTAGAGCAGGCAGCCTCTCTGCAACATCCCTGATCCGAGCCCCTGGTAGGCAACACACCTCCCTTGAGCCTGGGTCAGGCCGACAGACGGGTACCTCTGTGCCTTTCAAAGTAGAGTCCCCTATTACTATGGCCCGCCTCTTTTTCCTGGCAGCACCAGTAGTGATCTTCTTTACCAGTGCATCAGCCGGTTGTTCATGGTGGGAGTGTGGCTCCTCGTCAGCCCCCTGCAGGACAGCAAAGCGATTCTGGGAGGAACAACAGATTTAGGAGGAAGCCCCTTGCTTTTAATTGTCCTCTTCCTCCTTTTTTTGTTGTTTTTTTCATTACTGTTTCCCAGCTTCCTGGGTTAGCGGCCTCCTTTCCTGCATGAGCGACAGTGGATGCTTGAGGCTCCTGCACAGTCTGGTCCTGGAGCAAGCAGGGCTGCTTCCTCTCAGCATCCCTGACATCTTTCAGCCTATTGAGAGCATCCTGCAGCTCGGCCACCTGCCCACCAGGGCGCACAGAGCGCAGCCATGCCCATTGCGCAGCCTCACCTTAAAACAAGTAGGGTGTAGTGTCATGAAAAGTTCCCATTAGTACCTCAGATACACCACCACAAAGTATTCAGTGGGGTAGGGGCAAACAGGAGCTCAAGCTCCTGCTCTGAACTGGTCAGAAGGGACATTTCACAGCAGGAGAAGGCTCTCATGGCCAGCTTGGTGGATAGGGGCCAATCCAGTCTTCTGCTGTGGTTACATGTGCTGCCTTGCAGATGGAATGGTTTGCATTGTGGTAGCCTCACCTAGAAGTTTCACACGCTTGAAAGCGATGAGAAGATGCTGCTGTCATGTCTCAGCCCTTACGGCTGTGAGGTTCCATAAGCCAGTTGGACCTGTGGGCCCTAGGAAGCAGTGATAGACTGGGTACATACCAGAGCCTGGCTACACTTACCAGGGGAGGAGTTTCACATATATCTGCTAATAGCCTATTATGCATTTTGGCCACTTGTTCTTATTTGGTTCAGGATTTTTTTAAAGGGCTCCTACATAACTGCTTCACTGTGATGAATTTCACTGTGATTTCTAAGACTGCATTGGGTTCACTTGTTCAGCATTTTAGGATCAACTGTGCCTGTACAACAAAACCAGAAAACCCTACCCTCCTCAGCCTTTGTTTTTTGAAAGTCTTTCTGGATCTTGCCTAGAAATAGATGCACTGTTCTCATGTTTTCTCCTCTCAGATGTGGAAGATAGTCGTGCAGTGGACATCCAATGATAAATTTTGTTTTCAGGGAGATGTTTAAAAGTATTTGGAATCTATTGCCAGTAAATACTCATAATATTCCCTGCAGAAAAACTTGTTCCCAGAAGTTGCCATAGGTGACATGGAAGTTCAGGAATGATAAATGTTCCTTTGTGCTGACGACTTCACATTTTCTTCTTGCTGCTGACATTTAGACAAACTTTTCTGCTGACATTAGAAAAAAAATTATTTTCCCTGTCCAGACGTTCCTGGCCACAGCATCACTTCTGTGCTTGCTTTTACATTCTTAAGTTCCCAGTTGTCCTGAACGAATTCTTTTTTATTGATCTAATGATTACTAGGTTCAAATTCTCCCTGGTTATTCTTTCACTTTATGCTTTATATCTGTAGCTGTAGTAGGAAAGCACAGCTGCTTCATTTTAATACTTTTAGTAATCTTCCTTTCTCTCCGCCTACCCTCACACTTACACTTGACTTTAGGTTAGTTAATGGCAGGTGGCTGCACAAATTCATATAGGTTTTTTTCCCCCGTCTCTTCTGCAATCTGAATTAGCGATACTTTCCTTTGCATACAGTTTCAGAAAGTGCATCTACCCCATCTGTTTGATGCCTTTGTTTATGTGTTGTTTTACTGCCGTAAAATATGGTTGTAATTTCTTCACTGCTTGTATTATCAGAGTGTCTTATTACAGAGGCATCTCTATTTCCCTGATCACATCTAGCATTGTCTGTCCATCAGGTTCTGGACTTGGCTTATCTTTCAACTCTATACACAATGTTCCTCAGTTCTGTACCAAGTCAACTCAGGCCAAAACTTAAGGTTGCAGTGGCCACAAATTAATACGTTTTGAAATGGCCTTACCTTCTAGAACTAATGTCCAGTGCAATCCTTATTAGCTCCAGATTTGCACAGATTTTTAAGTGCTGCTAATTCAAAACTTTTGAATTTACTTTTATTACACTCAGACAATAAAAAGCAGGCTGCACAAAAAGAACAAATCTGGAACTTGTTATGACACCATTGTTGTTATAACAGTTCTGGCAGTTTGTATTTTGAAGCGAGAAAATTGAAAGTTATTCTGAACAAAACCAATGCCTGTGAATGCTAAACTTTTAAACTCAATTTCACTGCCTTTGGTTTTTCTACCTTGGAAAAATATTTCCTAAAGAAAAAAACATGACAAAAAAATAAGTTTTTGAGTGTCATTATCTGGCTGCCAATCAGTAAGTAAGCAACAACGGCACAAGTCTGCAATAACACTGGAAAATGAAAACAAAATATGCATGCCAAATCCTAGCAGATCCGAAAAGTTAAACCAGTCTTACCGCAAAAGCCAAAACAGCTGGGGAGAGGCAATGAAAATGTTCTGCAGAAAAGCCTATTTGCACCTTTGAAAGTTGGGAAGATTTGTTCCATCTATTCCTGCCAAGGGAGGGGGAAGAGAGGGCACAAGAGTTTTGCAGGAAACATGCTTGTGATACTCTTCTAGTTTATCACTTAAAATGACAGGAACCTGTACGGGACTGTTCCTGATGTGCAGATCTCTTATGGTGGTAATACAGACAAAGAATAATATCTTGTTTTGGGTTTGTACCTTCATTCCCTACAGAATCATAGAATCATAGAATAGTTAGGGTTGGAAAGGACCTTAAGATCATCTAGTTCCAACCCCCCTGCCATGGGCAGGGATACCTCACACTAAACCATGCCACCCAAGGCTCTGTCCAACCCGGCCTTGAACACCGCCAGCGATGGAGCATTCACAACCTCCCTGGGCAACACATTCCAGTGCCTCACCACCCTTATAGGAAAGGATTTTTTCCTCATATCCAATCTAAACTTCCCCTGTTTAAGTTTGAACCCGTTACCCCTTGTCCTATCACTACAGTCCCTAATGAAGAGTCCCTCCCCAGCATCCCTATAGGCCCCTTCAGATAAAAGTCCCTTCATTCCACAGCATGGACATCTGCTGGTTTCTGGATTCCCTGTATCTGCATTAGTAAAATAACTCTTTGCCTTGGAGCCAGATTGCCCATATCCATGCTTGAACCTTTGCAAATTCAGTTGCAGTCTGTACCAGTAAAATTGCTTAGCAGTAAGAGGACCCACGCTATACTTCATGTCTTGCTACTCCAAACACTCTGTAATATCCTTTATCCTACTGACAAGACACGGATGGGAGGCATCATATGTAATCAAGACACACTTGCCAAAAATATAGAAATATTAGCGAGGCAGAAAAAAAAAGTTTCCTAATTTTTAGCCCCATCGGCTCACAGTGCCAGGTATCATTCTCCCATAGGACGCTGTTCTCTACCATAACACACAAAAGAAGTAATATTCTACAGAGCCTTGTTTACAGCATTGAGACTTTAAATACCTGTAAGGTTAAAGGCCCTATTCCTTAAGGCTTTGTTGGAGGCTGAGATAGAGAGCTGAAAGCACATACAACGTATTAAAGGTATAATACAGAAAGGACTCTTCTCTCCCCCCACAATTCCTTTTAAAATAAAATGAACAAGAATTTCTAGCAGAAAAAAGTAATCCAAAAACTTCCTCATTTTGCTTTGCCATTCAAGATACTTCTAGTACCCATGAGAATGAAGCAATGCAAATGAGAACTGGTTCAGCTTCATGGAGGTATAATACTTGATACACTATATTTCCCTTACAACTTGACACCTTGCATTAGGTGATGGAGAGGACTATACAAATAACAGGAAGTTTCCTGCTAAAGCAGGAAGCTATTTTTAATTTATTTTTTTCTCAGAAGCCCTGCAGAGAGATATGGGAGTTACAAAGCAATGATGCTTTGCACTGTTTTTCATCTGACCCAGCAAAATGGCTGCAGGGGTTTCCTGCTTTGGAAACCGGAGAACCCCAGAACCATCTGAAAATATACATTGTTAACTGCAGAAGGTAGACAAAAACAGTATTAAAACTAAGGCAACGCTAAATGTTCAGGCAACTGTGAGCTTTGGAGCCTTCTGAAACTGCATTTAGGTGTATCCTTAAATGACGGTGTAACACCAAGCTCAGACAGGTACCACTGGGGACGTGCTTTCCTTCCCAACACAATTCTATATTGTTCAGAAACAGGAGCACAGGAAGTTTAAGAATTAGAAAGCTATGGACTTTTCCTTAGGCAGCAACATTAACTTTTTTTTCTTTCATGAGTGAATAGGTGCTTGTTTGCCAGCCTTAAAGGGGATATTTTACAAAACAATCCACAAAGGACAGCATTAAAAATTGCTGGGCAGAGATTTTGCCCAAATTGAAGAAGAAACAAAATTCACTATTCTTAATTTACAGCTGTTGTTCACCTTTGTTCAGCATCTTGTTCCAGTGTAAAGAATATAGAAAACAAAGGAACCTGGATATGATCCTTTCATGCCACAAAATTCCTCATATTTTTAACATAAAGAGGATGTACCTTGTCAGCAGAGCCTTATCTTTCCCTTTGTTAGGGTAACCCTGCTACATTTTGAGGGAGTCTCACCATCTGAATCAATTATATCTTTCTTGGGATTTAAATACCAACATTTGCACTGGAAGCAGCCAAATCCCAGAATATCTGAAGGGATGAAATTTTGGCATTTTGAAATCTGTTTATATGAATATTAGAGGGGAAAAAAGGCCTGAGAAATTTCCCATTGAGAAGGCAAAGTGAAAGAAAAAAAATTATTCTGGAAATACCAACACACGTAATTTCGAGAGTGAAAGGTGCTCTCTAGGGACCACAGCTTTGAGAAAGCAGCTGCTAGTGAGGGTAGCGAGTAGCGAAATCAACAGGAATCATGTCAGAATCTGCCATGGCTTAGACACTCCAGGCAGACTTGGGGAGCCTAGAAAGCCAGCTGGACTGGGAGCCTGGAAACCCTGGGACCCTCGGCCCAGGTCAGTCAGAATTAGCAGTGAGTCTCTGCAGCCACCTCTGTGGCAGGCTGCCTGGCCAGGAGGCAAATTTTGGCTCTAGCTGAGGTTGCAAGCTGACTGCTACAGAGATGGAGGCCAAAACAAAGCTAAAGCCAGAGCTTCCAGGGCTTCCTTGCTCTTGGCTCAAACAGGATCCAATCCCTCCTCCCCCCTGCCAGCCCCAGGCCCCAGGACTGCTTATGCAGTAGGCATAGAAAATGTGTCTCTAAAATGCAAGAAGAGACAGTTGCTGTCATGCCATCATTCCTATGGTTTTAACCCTACAAAATAGAATAAAAACTCTTCCTGCCCATCTTAATTACCTTGCTGAGGACAAGACTGGGATTTTCTTTCTCATAACCAGGTCATAGTACATTAACAAGTATCTATACAGCATGCATCAGCTAGAAGGGAACTAGTAGAAGAACAGTGTAAGAGCTTGCCTGAACCAGAAACCTCAACGGGTCATTTTGCCTTTGTTTTTACTACCCTATAATTGTCTTTTTTCAATGTCACTGTTCAAAGGACCCAATTACAGCAGGTCTGCACTTTGACCTGGGAACTGAGTACAAACCGAGAGTGACTGTACTCCTGAATCTAAACTGAGAAGTAAGTTGGCACATAACACATCTATTTTTTTTAAGATGAGACAGTCGTGTCCTTACAGTGAGACAATGAAAGCTGTATATTAAAACCATTATGAAACATCACACTGAAATACAGTGATCCAATTTAAGACCCAGATTGGCATAAACAGAAAACAGATACTAAAATGGTATTCTTGCGGATCTCAACTGAAGGCTAATCCAGTACTCTTATCTCTGAAAGTAGCCAATATCAGTTTTTCTGAAAGTATAATACTCTGCTTCTAATTTCATACTTTGGTAAATAAGAGAAATTTTGTCTTCACTGAGCCAGTGATCAGCCTGTGAAGCGGGACTAATGCTTCTAGAGTTTCCCCCCAGCTGGTACTGTAGCAGTGGAGGCAGCTGCAAAGACATTACAGAATGTAACATCCGTCAGTTTATTGACTGATCTTTATTCCTCCAGTACAGTATATGAACAGATATGCAAAAAAAACCATTGTCCTAGCAAACAGAACAAATAATTAGTAGGTAGCAGGAAGAGCTGAAGTTCACATGCAACCAGAGTTCCTTTTTTTCCCTTTCCGTAAGATACATCTTAACATGGACCAAGCTCATCAGTCACATGCAGCATGACACCTTCCCCCCGCCAGTCCCCAAGTCTCTCTCCCCCTTTCCCTGTACTCTTATAAAGCATGAAATAGTGGGAAAACACTGTGGCTGCTTCTTACTGATTACTGTACATTTTTGTGATAAAATGGTTTGCAGGACTATCAGGATGAACTCCAGCTGACTGCTTTCAGTCCAGCAATATCCCATATAGCCGGGAACTAACCCTTGAAGCATTTCCTTCTTTCCTTGGGCTCTGCAGTGAGGAACACTGGCTAGTTATCTGTACATCTTGAGTGTTTCTCTGTATTTCTTTAAAGCAAGACAAAGAGGCATTCAACAGGAATTTGCCTGTATTATATAGCTTCTACTTCTGTTTTTGCCATTAGCATGTATCAGCTCTGTTCTTGTTCCCAAGCCAAGTTCTTTTCATATTTTCCAGATCATTCAAGTGCCTGCACCCAGTGCCCCAACAGGGTTTAATGAACAAGTCAGTGTTACTTTTTAAGCAAGCAATTATTTTTGATTCATCTATTTTCAGATCTGTAAGGGAAACAGAGAATTAAGGAAACTAATAGAAATGAGTTCTTGCTGCCACTACCACAAGCTGGCTCTGAGCCAGAGCCTAACACTTGCAAGAACCATGAACGTGAAATGAAGGCAGATGATGGGTTTTCTGTGCAGTGATTAACAGTGATGGTCCACTTTCACTCCTCTCACGGAAAGAAATCACACAGTTCTTGCAGAAGAGCTAAACTCAAGAATATTCCTGGTCAGCCTGCAACAGGGAACCAGGATATCCTCAGACATAATTAGCTCATCCAACCTTTCCCCCTACAACCAAACATGTAAAAAGTTCATAGATGGGGCTATGTTTGGGAGTCTGGAACCAATGATTATTCTGTTGCCATCTGAAGTAGCTCAGATCAGGATTAGGTATTTTGGATGAAGATTTGGGCACCAAAGTCCATACATTTCAAGGTTGTTTTCTTTTCCATTTCTGCTGGTCTGGAATACCTCCAGAGATGGAGTTTCTGCATGCCATGTCCTACCGTTGTCAGTCTTTAGGAGAAAATATCTCTGTCCCTCTCACAAGAAAAACACAGTAGAAGCTGGTTGTGTCCACTAAGTTCTGACTGAACAGCGTAAATTTTTTGTTTCCGTTCCAGCTATGGTTTTTGTCATCTCTCTGACATCTTAGATTACAAGAATTAGGGTTTTTTTACCTGTATCATTGACAACTTTTTACGTCTTGCACTGGTGTACTGGAGCATGTGACCTAGCAGCCACAGCCTCTGACATGACCATATCTGTAGTAGCCACGGAGGATGGGGAAGTAGTGTATGCTGTAACCTGTAAGCAACTTCAGCATCCAATTGGTGTTCTTTAGTCTTCCCTCATCTAGGGATGACACAGTAAAACCAGGATCCTAACTTTAGTCTCCTCAGCGTAGCTTTTGTCAGTTTTCTACTTGCTTACAATGACAGAAAATAAGCGTTGTGTTTTGGTTTTACATCTGGAATCTGACTCTGGACATGAAGTGGATTTATCAGTGCAACTGCTATCCTCGTGCTCCTGATGACTAATATGTCAAAAGAAATACTGATGCTAATGACACTGCATCTTCTCACACAGAATTTATGCGAGAGCTCTTTATCGTTGTGTTCGCTTGCACTTGAACTTCTTCCTGGAGGATGCTAGTATGAATGTCGTATCTCTTCAGGCAGTGCTGATATTAAAGCTGCTATTGGAAAATGAGTCAGCACTTTCAAAAACTGCAGTCTCGAGTTGCCGGATGCTTAACCCTCTGAGAACACTTTTGTATTGATAGCCAAGGACTCCTGGAGGTTGGGCTGGACCAGCTGGGATGGTAGTACTTGAGATGCTGATCTAGTTTGCACCTTTTATTTCACCCTGATAAAGTTTCCAGTACTGCCTGTACTGTGAATGGGCACAGATGAGCTGATAAAACACAGATTTAAACACATCTGAGAGAATCTGAGTTAGACTGTAATTAAACTTGCTTTGGGATCTATTCCTTCTAATATTTTCTTTTCAGAAAAGCTGTGAGCATTTCTGGCTCAGCTGGTGAAGGAAGCATTCTCTCTGCTACAGGCGATCCTTAGATCCAGGCAGCTGGAGTCCCAGTCCTCCATTGCAGAGCTTGACCTGAAGATGAGAAACACACCTAGATCCTAAACTTTTATCTTCTTCGTTTGTCATTGATTTCTATTTGCATCACAAGTCCCTAACTTCATTATCATGAAAAGGCCTTTATCACACAAAACCGTGATCACAGCTCCAGCCAGCACTGCATAAAGCACAGTATCTTATCAGACCTTCCACTTGCGGTCTGAAAGCATCTCCTGACATTGCCTACTTTAGCTTCAAGGACAGGGGCTATTGCAAGTATTCCTCTGGACTGACTGTAATGGAATGAAAAGAACATTGCAGCAACTATCTAGGAAGGGGCTTTTTTAAAAATGAAAACAGAGCCTATTGACGGGAAATGATCTGAATGTGTTTCTAGCCACTGCCAGGTCTCTTGGCAGCATGAGTTGCCAGCTTTCCTTTCCTGTTTTTTTTTCCCCCTGATAACATATGTAAACAATCAGGAGTACACTTCAGAAGACTTACGTAGGACCTGTGCATAACATGCACACATAATAAAGGATGGCGAAATCTACTCTATCAGAGGCAGGACTCATTCTGTCATAGGGCAAATCTGCATTTGCAGGATGGTAAAACAGCATGATGGTAATGGAACTACTTGCAATTCAGGGAAGCAGATGCTGAGCACAGGGTCAGATGACTGCAAGCCTCTGCCCAAGGCACAGCATGACATGAAGATTGCATAGTCCTGGCTTCCCACACTCACCCCACAGTTCATTCCCATTTGCCCCTCATAGGCTGACAGAAGCAAAAAGGTTATTACTGCAAAAGGCAAAGTTTTGGAGAGTTTAACAGGGTCTTCACATTTTCCTCCTCCTGGCACATGACGCCATTTGACAAAGTTGTGAAGGAGCCCTGAAGCTACTAAGTGCTACTGAACTTCATTATGAAGATCAGTATTGCTCACAGCTATTGTTTCAGACATCAGTAATATTTCTTCAGAGGGATTTAGTTCTAAATGAAAACTGAAACTGTGATACAATCAAATTGATCGCAATGGATTTTGGTGCTAAACTATCAAAAGAAATTACACATATGCTGCCAGGTAGGTCATTTCCACCTTCTCATCTTAAGTCCTCCATCAGTTCGACACACACTCTTAACTTGGTTGAAGTCTTTTAGACACCTTTGTAATTGCCAGATTAGCCATTTGGACCAGGGAAGGAACATGACATAAAAAGACAGAAGAGGCTATAGAAATTACTGGTGAAAAACAGGGAAAAAAAGTAAAAATATGGGCAAAAGGACACCTCAAATCCTCTCCATCTGAAATGAAATCTCAGGAATCAGAGAACAATGAAACTTGAGTTGGGTAATTAAGCCTTCTGACCTGCAAGCTGTGATCTGTGAGGCTCCAGGGCAGTCTAGGGTAGTACCAGCTTTGATCACTGAAAGACTTCACTGGCATTGGGGAGTGTGCACAAAAACATGTTGTGTTGGTTTTTTTGTTTCCTCCATCAATGTCGACACAGACTTATGTCTGTAAGAGTGTCCTTAGAGACACTGACCTGGTGATATCCTTGATATTAAAGGAATTATAAATTACACTATCAAATGAACCCCTGGCTCAAACAGATGACTCTTCATTATTTTGAGCAGTATTTAAATAGAAGTGAACAATACCATTTTGACACAGTAGGAAGTTTGTAAGTACCCAGAAAAGCCTCTCTCACTCAATTTATTGAGCAGAAAAATACATTGCATTATTACATGTCATGTGCCAGAATACTTGACACTGTGATGTCAAACAGAGCAAGCAAGGTGAGCACATGGCAACGTGATAGGCATGTTGTAAGTCATAGACAAAATGTACTGCACCACACAAAAGCACTTCTGTATTACAGACTGGAAAATAGAGGTATAAAAAGGCTTGAGCACCCAAAAGACATGCCATATGTGTTCTTCCAAGGAGCTTTGAAATATTTCACCCGCTAGCTGCAGGGCACATCTACTTTGCAGCTGACTGTAGGCAGCAGATGTCATGTCCACAAGGCCATGCTGCCCCCTATTCAAGTCCACTTTTCCTGGTCATTATATCTTTTCACAAGTTGTAAGGCCAAGCTATCCACATGCATCCCTTCACTCTTATTTTAAAACCTAGAAAGCAGCCAGATTGCTGCTGCTTGTTCTCAGTGGCCCGCTATGCTCCATAAGGTAAGCACAAGGAAAAGTCTCTAAAAGCTGGGCTGTTTCTATTTCATTTCTTCAGACTGACTCACACTCTCCAATCCCTTGTCCTTAGGGAAGATACAAGGAAATGATGTAATTCGTTTTTTTTTTTTGGTTGGTTTTTTTTTACATGCTTTGGACTTTTTCTTTTGGCATCATCTGCACTGGGCCTGTTTTTTAATTAATCTTTTTGGACTGTGCTGAAGTAAAAGCCTCTGCTGTCTGTCTCTGTGTACTGACTTCTAATAGGGATGTAATGGTTGAGGATAAGAAGTATTGATCTCCATGACTTACCAGGTGACCCATTAACAATCACTTAGGAGTTCTGCAAGCTTTCTTTAGAGATCAAATTTAAAGGGCTGACCAGATATAAATTTTAAAAGCCTGATAAAATTTTAAAACCCATGTGTTTCAGAGATGTAGTTGTGGTAACTCCTGCAGCTCTAAACCTGTCAGAAACCTGGGGCGGAAGGGAAGATACTTGACATTTTTGTGCTAAATTGAGAGAAGAAAATCAGAACCCTCTAGGAGATTTTAAAAATCTGGATGCCAGTTTTACAATGAGCTCCTGGTGTTTTATCAGACTGAACTGAGACCTTATCTCTGAACACCCCTATAGACCACCTTCAGTCCAGATTAAAAACTAAGTCTGAAGCTATCTCTTGTGCCTGGCTAAGAGGAAGCTTTTCGTTTGGCAAAAATGAGATGGAAAACTTAAAAAAAAAATAATTCTGATCAGGAAACATACATTTCTGTTGTTCTAGGGCCATAACTAGAAAAGGAGGTAAGGTGTGCTGAGACAGAGGATGCCCAGGAGGTGGAAAATGTAGGTTTGATTCCTCTCCGACTCAGAAAGGAGCTGAGCATGACTGTCTCTGGAAGTTTCCTAAACTAGAATGACATTTCAAGGCATAATTGCAGAAGGCGTTCTAGAAGCAGGTTTTAATTAGCATGTGATGTGCCTGGAGTTTGGAGCCACAGCTGACTGACAACATCGTTGTACCCCGGGGAGCAAGATCTCCCAGCATTCTGGGCAAACTTAGCCTCTCATCTGGGGATAGGAAAATTACAGTCTGAGACACTATCCTCAAATATTGGCAGGAATCTGGACCAAGTTGGACACTGCACAGGAGCGGATGGCAGCCTTTTACAGAGAGAAATCTTTCCTGCTGACACTTATACCAAATTCAGGCCTTATGAGAGCCCTGGTACTGTTGCACGGACACGGGTGTATCCGTCTGGTCTTGACAGCAGTAAGCTGCAAGTTGACAGACACAGCTCAAAGCCCATCTGCCTGAATTTCCTGCAGGGCCCAAGTTTTTAGGTGCCACCATTCCCTTTGGCAGATAGCAAAGCAACCTGGAAGGCAGATTGTGGGTATGATTCACAAGTGTAAACATGGGTGCCCTCTATTAAGCTTAAGCAGAAGCTGTAGTTCTAACAGCACATAGTATGAACTTCAGGACATAACTGCTATTTTAAGTAACCAAATCCCTTCATGGGTCAGACCCCAGTGGAAGAAATTCTGGAGTATTAGAGCAAAGCCAACAAAGTACACTACTGTAGGAATTCTCCTTTTTAGCAGTCAACTGCTTTTTCACTATCCACTTTACATTCCTTTCTGTTGGCTTTCTAGAAACACGCATTCACTCAAAATGTGCCTGATTATTTGTTGAGAACAAATGTGAAAATCATATATACAGGAATTAACTGAAACTAGGTTTTGTACCAAAATCTAGTTTGGTTTCTAGCAGCTGCAGTAGAAACTTGCCTGAGCTCTGGCAACCCAGCCAAGGAACCGAAATTATACAAACGAATGTGACTAATCAAAATTAAAACGTTCAGTGCAAAAAGTTAACCAACAGGAGTAAATAAAATTCAGAGCAATGTTTTAAGACCAAAGTAATGATTCATTCAAATAAATAAACTAGGAATCAGAAAGGTAAATTGCTAAGTGTCGAACTCTTCTGCTCTTCAAAGCTTAAATATTCCTTTGCTCAGGTGTCAAACTTTGAATAGTAATGTCTTGACAAAAGCTGAAAATCATTGACAGTCAGAATTAGCATTCAGGACTTCTGGCCTCTCATCTCATGATCAGTACATCATGTGGTGCCTTTCCAATGTTACCTGTAATCAACTCTGGTAGAAGGGATTATGAACAAACGGAAGGTGACTACTTTTTTCAGACTTTAGATCTGATTCTTTCCAGGTTTTGACAGAGATGCTTTTGGTTAACTTTTTCCTTGAGAAATGTAGAAGCAGAAGACAGAGGTTGCTTTTCATGGAGCTTTAGAATGTATCAACTTGCTTTTCAAGAATAACTATCAAAATAAGTGAGCTGGAAAGAAAAAGTTCTCTTGTTCAGATGCCAAAATATATTTATGTACTATACTCATTCCTTAAAACAGAAGTGAAAAGAGAAGTCTGTGATACAAGCTGAGATACGAAAGAGAAAGCTTCATCCTAGCAGCAAAACCAAACTTTGTATGTGGGTGAAGTTTTAAGTATCAGCTGCTTAAAGATTCCAAATATCATAACTTTGAGTTACTACATCTGTGTCCTTTTTCCTGCAGACCGCCCAAAGTTTGACAGCTAGGAGAAGTGACCAATATTGTGAATTTTTCAAACTGAAATGGCAGAAATTACTTATTTATTTTAATATTCAATACTTAAGTGAAAGAATTTTCAAGCACTTTGCTTTAATTGAAGCTGACATGATTCCAGACTTCTGTTCTCTCCTTTACGCTTTGTGCATTCTCATGAAATCCCATGTGGAGCAGGACCTTCTTCAACCACAGACAATTAGACTCTTTTCCTGATTTGGCAAACCCTTCACTTTCTCTTGCTTTGAAAATTGAAATAAAACTTCCTCAGTTTACATGACAGCTATTTCATCATGCAACTTGGAAACCAACTTTTGATATTGTTTATGTGAGGACCACAACTGTTATCACTTGATAAAATAAAACCGCTAGTCTGAGTTGCATGTAAAGTACATATGTAAGGATTTCTCTGCTTGCATAATGATTCAGCATAACTGGTTTTGGTTTTTGCATCATTAAACACAGAGAACTTACCAGAGGTTGCTGGCCAGAAAAGCATGCAAGCAGATATATGACTATTAGCATGCAAAATTGCTGGCTTTGCATACAGCAGGAAAATATGCAGTGTCTTCCCAAAGCCACAAAAACATGTATGGTTGTCTATATGTTAGCCTTTTAGTTCAGAGAAGTAACGCAGTTTTGAAACAAATCCCATCCCCTGACCATCCCCATTTCTGCGCGTTAGTTCAGTTCACAGAGCAGTTTTGGTGCACGGAAGTACTGAATTCCTTTTGCAGGGAACTGACCCAAAAGCAGTGCACACGAAATGCATTCCAGACTCCAGTGGGGATGTAAGAGTCCAAACCAAGCAGTGGGCCTTTGGGAAGCTCTAAACCACTTGCATGGTGAGAAGAACCAGTCCAAGGAGTGAAGTTAAAGGTAGCCTGCAGTTCAAATCCTTGAAGGTCTTATAACAAACATGCTGAATCTCAACACTAACTACTTCAATATGCTAATCTATTTCTGTTATGATGAATTACTCATTAATGTAGACATAGCCAGCCCATGAGACATACCCCCAAAACCCCAAAGAACCAACCAAAGAAGTATCAAATAGGTTTTTGCATAATATTTTGAGAAGTATCTCTACATGTTTGTTTATCATGCTGGTAGTTCCTCTAGAGCTCTTGTTATCACATTCTCCTGTGACATAAAAAGTACAGTTAAAATTTTACAGATGAAGGAACATAGCTTTGCTTTAAATTAACTTACAGTTCTGATGGAAAAATCCTGATATGATAGATTTGAAAATACGGTATCAATTTTGGTCTGCTATCCATGAACCAGACAGATGAAATAATAAACACTGTCTCATTCTTAAACTACTGTACAAAGGGGGATTTCCGGTGAGACAGATGTGATTGTGGTTTCATTTTACAACTCCTAAAGCATCTGTAGGTTCTTTCAAAGTTATAAAACAATCACTAGTAAAAGTATCATAAGAATATTAGTTCCATTCTACACTACGTATTATTCCTACAAAGACAAATTGATCACTGATCAAAAAATTGGGGATTGTGGAGATGCCATTGGTCATGATCAAATTAAGTTTTTTGGGCAGAAAAAGTTGATTTTTTTTTTTGACCTAAGCAGTAACTACAGGAGTAATTTCTCAAGACTGAAAGTAACTGCCAACCTAACAGAGCACATGGAAGCATTTTATTTTAAACCTGAATGATAACTGGGATTTTTTTAAGAAGACTTTATTAACTTCAAAACTCCTGTTATCAGGACAGAAGCCTTCCTTGGTTAGAAAGAAAGTTTGAGATGATGACAACCAGGTGCTGAAAGGCAAATGCAGGTAAATTGAGCTCACCCACTTCCAACTTAGGCAATACTGTATTTACTCCCTTCTTGGCTCCTGATGGATATTGCCTCTTGAAATGAACAACAGCATTTCTATTTTTCTATCTCAACTTTTATAGTGCACATTGCTGATCCTTCAGAAAGTACCAAGAATTCCCAGAAAATCTGTAAATGTTAATGTTCTCTCCCAAGCAATATTCTCTTCTGCATGTTTACTGCACTATTCCCAAAGAAAAGCTGCTACCTGGAGTGAAACTACTGGTGCTGAAGACCCTGTGTTTACCCTGTATAAGTAGATTGCAGTTGAAGTAGCTTGAGCTGGACCTCTGGACTGAAAGGCCATGAGCCATGTGAGGACATTTGTGGAGCTCCTTCCAGTTTAGTTGTTTTGTAACATAATTCAGCTCTTCCATTTCCAGACCATGCTTCACCATGAACTGGCATCACAAGTGGGGTATGAAGAGGTACCACGGTACCCTGAACTCTTGGATGTCCCTCTCAGAACTCCCACCATACAGCCAAGTAGATAGTGGTAAAAGACAAAAGTCCTAGCCATGCTGCTTTGATCTGAGCTATAGGTGATACTCTGGTTTCCCCTGTCCAGTGTACTCTCATAGCTGACGCAATGAAGTATAAGGGAAAGGAGAAAATTAACCAGCTCATGGCCTGCTTTCAGGTAGCATTTGTTTTTTCTCCCTGTTGTTCAGAACAACAGTAAGACATACCATCCTCCTGGCTCCTTCTGCTTCTCCCTGAAACAGAGGATGAGATGTCAACTGTCCTGTTGTCCTGGTGTGGGACCTGGCATCCTCCAGTCACCCTGTACTTCATAAGTGTTAGTGAAAGTAGGGGCTAAAGTAGGGGCTAAGTAAGCATGTCTGTATCTCAGAGAGGCAGTGAAAGCAAATATTAGTAAACTCTTACTTTGTTTTCTTGAGTCTTGCTATTACAACTACATTCTTTGAAAAAGCAGTGCAGAGGTGTCAAATATGACAATGATGATTTATTTTTATCACCCCTTGTGCAGTGATTAGCATATTTTTCTTTTGATTTTTGTCCTCCTGCTGTAGGCTTGCTCCCTCATTCCCATTTTAATTCTCCCCCTTCCCTCTTTTTTCCCCCTTCCCTGTTTTGTCTCCCTCAGGTTCTTTCATTGTCACATTGTGCTCCTTCAAATGCCGCACACATTTTTGTCAATGGAGCCTCTGTAGTAGCTGGAAACTGAGAAGACCCTGTACTGCTGCTTGCCAGGCAGCAGGGGAGCAGGGTTTTCTCAGTTTCCAGCTGCTTTTGAAGCAGCACTGATTGGTTTTTCTCGCTGCTGCAAAAAAGGCTGGCACACGGGAATGACAAATTCAGCATGTCCTTCTGGCCTATTTTCAATAGACCCGCAAGTGCCAGAACAGAGATTGGGAGCAATTTGGTGCTGTCTGCTCAGCCATCCCTCTCTCTATTTACTGAAGCAACAGTCTCTCCCCCTTTGCCTTTCTACTTCTTTTTCTTTCATTTCTGTGATTTCCCTCTCTGACACATCTCTTTCTAGTCCACTACTCCACCTTAGTTAGAGATTAAGAAAGAGGACCTTAAAGACACCATTTTTCTCTCATGCTACTTTTGCAGCAGTATTTAAGCTGAGCAAGCACAGTTCTGTCGCTCAGTGATGAGCTGCTCAGCCATTAACACAGTGCAATGGTTTAAAAGGTGTAAGTAGAACAGAGTAATGTCAGCTACTCTTGTACATCCGACACAAAAGGACAAAACAAAAGCTTACTAAGTTTATTAAATCAAGACAACACTCAATAATCCTTTCAGAAGATTTCTATAACAATGAAAAGTAACACCATAAACAATGGGAACAAATATATTTATATATTAAAAGTTCTGAATATCTTTTTCTCCCTCCTGAAGTTTTAAGCATCTTCAAGATGCCTGGGGAACCTCCTGCATTATACGCTTCGGAAACACCACTGCAAAGAATTATTCAATCAGGCAAATTCAAGGGGCAAAAATACAATGCTGTAAGTGGGCAGAGGAAGCAGTAAGAAGCGATGGAGGACAAAAGCAACAGAAGTCCACAATAACCACATATGTGCCCTAGGCCAGCAGCAAATCACTAAAATATTGCTTTCATAAAGCTACATAATTGTATTTTATGAATCCATTATTTCCAAATGGTCATTTATCCGGCATTAGAAACTGGCAGATGTTACTGCAGAAGCAATTCAGAGAAAACACTTGGAAGAAGATAGGTTAGTACATCTGTAAATGAGTTCAAGCTAGATACATTAAGAAACTGCATATAAGTGGTTTAGGGGTAAAAATCAGGCCAAGGCTCCTCAACCAGGCAGTAAATCTGAAGTTACAGCAGTTAATCCCAGATCAGAAATGTCACCACCCCTTGATGCAATGTGCTCAACTGGTACAGCTTAAGGTGATAGCTCAAATTTGTTCAAAAGGTAAAACCTTGCCTCTGTGCAATTTGGGGTTGATCAAATATGACTTTTTCTCCCATGGTTGTCATTGAGGCAGCATAAAGAATAAAGCTGGCATAAATAGCCAACATGTGTATGCATTATGTGCTCTGGCTGATGCAACATGTATTTCATTGTGCCTGATGTGGACTGAATTTGTACTGCCCAGAGATCTGGTAACTCAGAACTGGTCTTTGCAAAAACAGATCTACAGCCTCAGAGACAAAGGGTGATGCTGATGAAGTAAAGAGGCATTATAAAAAGTAAAACTGTTATTCCGGCCTAGGTTTTCCCAACAGCTCATCTCCCACCTAAGTACCTAAACAAAAAGTTTCCAGTTCAGCCTCTGGATGTCATGTGGTTTCAACTTCAGACTCCTAAGCCTTATGCCTAATTGGTCCAGACACTATAAAAATTCATTTCAACTAGGCAATTTGTTCACACAATGACAGACTTACAAAGCTGAAGAATACAGTTTATCCAGGGCACCATTTCTTTTAAGAATGACAGATTATGGTTGATAAGGAGGGAGTATTCCATCAACAAGAGCATGCTTTATCAGGAACATGCCATGGAACAACAATTGAACAACATAGTTGTTCCACTGCTCGTGCAGTAAAAGCTGTATTTTTATCAGGAGAAGTAATTTTATTAGGCAGAATGTATCTATTCTTGTGTTTTGTGAGTGAACACAGGACTTGTAAAATACCTCCTGAATACAGAAGTCCTTTATTTATCTGCAGAACACATGAAACCAGTCCTAAATTTCCCCAGCATCATTTGCAGACTACGTCTGAACTGTGTCCAGAAAGATGACTGAGAAACCCATTCTATTCCCCATGCTAATCTAGTCACCGGCTGCCAGAATAAAGCCTCAAACACAGGTGCAAGCACCAAAAGGGATGATTTTCACAATGTAGCGCGTGTCTATTATGGACTAGAGACACACCACAACACACCACTTCTCTTGGAATAATTTTGGGAATGACATGCAGGCCCTATGTATTTGAGGGCAGATTTACATCAATTACCTAGGGGTAAAGGATACTTATCCTTTCATTTTACTACTAGTGTCCTGACAGAGCCACTCTGCCAGCTTCCCATCGCCTGCCTTCCCCTCTCCTAAATTAGAAACATCAAGTGATTTACACTTCACACACATTTTAATATGTATCTAAACTACACACTGACTATTCTTCTGCAACTTTTTGCTTCAAACTCAGTTCCACAACACTCAACTGTTAAAAATCCTTCTAGCTCTGATCTAGCACTGAAAGGCTGCCTAATTGCAGTACAAACCTGTGTAGATCAGGTCTGTGCGGAATGCTCAGGGCTAGTGCCCTCCAAGTACAAATATGTAACTGAGCCTGGTGATGTCTTCCAAGGGAACACGCAAAGGCTGCTTTACATGCCTCCGCAGGCTCCAGAACCAGCTCTGCGGCTCTGGCTGCTGGTGTGTCCTGGTGCCAGCAAGGCCAGGGAGGTGGAGCCAGGAGGGCATGTGGGTGCAGCTACCTGGAGGTCTCTTCTTCCATATTATGTTTCAAGCAAAGTATCCAAGAAAGCTGTCAAATATTACATGGACTGGAGAGGCTTTATGCAAAAATGCCCAGAGTGGAGCTTAGTAAAAAGCAGCTGAGAATAGGATCTAACAAGATTGGGTTTGCTTGTGCCAAACCCACTAATTATCAGATGAAATGTCAAAGATTATGTATGTGAAGATTATGTATGCAGAAGGGCTGTGACAGACACTGCAGCTATGTGAGGCAGGGAGTACAGCAGTCCTTCGTGCATTTTTGCCAGTACACATGGCTTCTAGCTATTTGGCAGTGAGCCTCCCGTAAAAAATGTTCTGGGTCCAGCTCCACCTGCCCTTTTCATAGCTTTCCACGGCTGCTACCTGTTTCTCTCACCCCATGCTGGCACTGCTGCCTGTTTTAATAGTGCTGATGCTGAGACAAAACTAATAAACTCAGTTGAATGCTGCTGAGTTTGTCCCATGCAATGCAGATACCTCTGCACTGAGCTCCATTGCTCCCCTGGTTCCATTTTGATGCAGAACTAAAACACTGGACTTAGCCCTGCAGCAGGCTAACCCAGATCAAAAAGAAAACTTGCACTTTACCTCTGTGCCTTAATGTACAGCAAGGAGAGCCACCTCCAGTTCTAGGCATGGAACATGTTATGGCTGTGTGTGCATGTTCAGCCAAGGGTGCAGGACAGCACTAGTGGAAGGTTTGCAGTACCCTGCAGTAACGCCTGATGCGTCAACATTGGTGGCGTTGAAGGGGCTGTTTTTAGCAGAAAAAATTAATTACTCACTAGTTGTCATTTGGGATGAAGAGATGCTAAAACTGCTCATTTGGTTTCAACATCACAGTGACACAGTTGTACTCATCCTGTTTCCAGGAACTGTTCAGTTTACGTCAGTCAGGGCTCTCTGCACCTCACTCCAGCACATGGCATAAGCCCTGTAAAAAGAGATAACGCTCAGACAAGCTGGGATAAGTGGCAGAGATCATCGTGCTGCTGTTACAGAAGAGTATATCCAAGTGTTTAATAGTCTGAGCCTTTCCTATTTAACTATCTTGTAGAGAGTACCCTGTAAATAGGAGAAGAGGAAACACAGAGACCCAGGCACCCTTTTAGCGATGCTACGTCAATTATAAATACAATGATCACTAGGTTTGGGCTTATTGGTGACAGTTTTTCTTCCCTTCAATTTGTGTTACGGCCTGAAATCACAAAGCTGTGATCCCTGAGAATCTCTTTTGTAATGCATATCAACTTTTGTTGTGCTCCTTTGTTCCCAATGTGACGGAGCATTGTGGTGCCTGTGTCCAGGGAGCAGGTTTGCTTTATTGTTCTTGTAAATATGTACTGCTGGGTGCAGCTCAGTGGAAAGCATTGAGTTTGTGCATGACTGACGCCGACCCGGACAACTGCTCTGACCCCCAGCAGATGGTGGTGCAGGGACTGCAATGATCTGGAAGTAATAGCATGTGCCATTTCTTTTTGTCTGGAATAGACAGCCAGACCCTGCGTTTCCCTCCCCTGAGCAGCAACAGCTGTAAATACAGTCCGAGCTGGCAAAACCCTAACTGTCACTCCAGTCTTCCTCTTCTGCCATTAATCAGAAAACCTTGGGTGCTGAGATTTCATCGAGATTAAACACTATATGAACACAACATGGCTCTTTCCAGTGTTAATAAAATTCTGTGTGTTGGGACACAGATCAGTTGCTTTCCTAGAGAAAAATGAGTAATAGTTAAAAATACACCACCCCAATGTTACACTCGATAGTGGTGGATTCGCTGTTTTTTAACCTCTACCCAGAAAAAGCCAGGGTACAGGAATTGGTATTAAGTAAGAATTTTAATGTTTAGACTACAAATAGCCTTTACTGTAGCTTTAGTAAGTTTTCATTGTCATTTGTGTTTGTTTTTATCAGGGACAAAAACAAGTGTTTCTTTGGCAGGAAGGTATAAAATGGGTGAAAGTCCATACGTGATTTTTTTTTCCAAGGCCATGGGAGATTTATTGCTTCAGAATTATAGCAGAGCAGTTGGTATTTGATTTTGTAAGTGAGAGGCCAGATTCTTTATAAGTCATTGTATATGGGGCATCTCATCAGAGGTCAAAAATGACAAATTATTTTGTGTTGGAGTTAATAATCATCCACTGTATGTTTGGCCTGGGTTACCAATTGCCATTAAATTGTCCTGACGGTCCAGAAGGGATCTTCCTTGGGATGGATGGTGTAACTGCTCCCTGCCCCTCCTCTCCCAGCCCTAGCTGAGACAGCTATCAAAGAAAGGGGCTGAAAACCAGCTGCGCTCTGAACATTGTATTTCTGGCTGCTATAACGCTTCTGCGAGGCTTTCAGCCAGCAGGTCAAAGAAAGGCAGACTTGCAGTGCTCGAAATGAGGAACAAAGGTAGAACAGGAATAATGGCAAGCAAATGCATTTCTTTTCCCACAAAACCTCTTTAGGCTTTTCCCTCACTCTATATCGGCATAAACACCTCTTGAGGATTTCACACACAAGACCCTCAATCTATAATCCCACATCCAAACTGCTAGACCATTCTCCTGAGACAGCAGACACCTTACACTGCTTCATTCAGAGCAATCTCCTTTCTGTGCAGGGGAAACCTGACCTAAGTTTGCCCCTCTCACACTCCCCACATTAATGAAACATTCCCAGGAGACCTGAAGTCTTCCAGATTGCAGCACCTTGACACTGCTATGTTACAGTCAGCCTCTGCTGCTGGGCCATTGGCTGAGATGTGTATTTCTCATTACCTTTCATTTTATTCATCCTAGACTTGAGAAATGACCTCACCGAGTTTGCTGAGACCAGCTTCAGTTTGACAAGCCCCCATCTTCTTAAGAAAAAACAATGTTAGAAAATCCCTGTTCACCTCCAGTGTGAAACCACCTTGGCTCATCACCCAGAGGGGTGGGCCAAAGGAGAAATGATAGAATTTCTCTTTATATGACTTATAATGAAAATCAGTGTTCAGTTGGAATTCCTTCCAGACTTTCCTGATGTTGTTTCTAGTCATGCCACCTCAAATAACAAACACTTAAGCAAAAGTAGCTTTACTTTCTTGACTAATCCCATTAGCTTTAATGAGTTTAACTGCATGAGTAAAATTATGCATGTGCTTATCTCCTGGCAAGGTCAGTGCCAGTAATGAGCAGAAAAACAAACTGATAATAAAGCCATGAGTAATAAGAATGGCTAGACAGCTGGATTTCTAGAAAAAAAAACAACCTGCTGTCTGGAACATTAAAAATGAAACACCACTTGTTAAGATTAAAGAAGAGAGAGTAAATTCTGAACCAAGACTGACAATAAATAAAATTATACAGAAATTTGTTAATTAATTAGCATCCCTGGCATGTCTTCAGTTACCTCCATAACAGCTATAAGCTCATTACCTTAGTTATGACTTATCTGTTCAACCATTCATTTATACAAAGCTCATCAATATGATATCCAAGCACTAATGAACTTTAGTGACATTAAAAGGTCACGTGCAATGCCCTAAAAGGAAAAAATTCAAAGGATTATTTTATTCACAAGTGTCAGCTACCCTGGATCTGAGCAATGACATATTCTTAGGCAATTTGTATGGAATTTATTTTCATCAATTTCTGCCTGAAATAGTCTTTCTTTTTTTCGGGACGAGGATTTATGGAAATGAGCTACAGAACAGCAGAGGTTCGAAATGAGAGTTAGACTAAGTCCACAACAACTAGAATTCGTGGAACTGTTCTGGACAAAAGAAATCATCCAAATAGATACCAACATGGCAGTATTACAAGATTATTTTTTAGGATTATGTGTTCTTTGACCATGCCTTTAGACTGCTGTAAAAAATATTGTGTTTCAGGAATGTATAACTTCATCAATGTTTTAAATAAAGAAACAGCCCCAAACCAAGTATTATCTTCATAGCCTGAGGCCATAGACAGTCTCTGTAAGCCACTAAACACACAAAAATAGTTTAACTTCTTCATACAAGACCAGCACAAGACTTAAGTATCACTAAATTCTCCAAATAGTTTATGCAGTACCAAGCTTTATACTCGCCGTGAAGCAATTAGTTTCCTAACTCCTCTCTTGCCATAATTAGGAAAATTCCTGTGTGCACATCTTTCTATGCAGAATTATAGGTTAAGATTTCTGTCTATCCTTCCTCCCATTCGACATAGTGTGTGGTTATGACTGGGACCTAGACTTTCTTAGGACATAGTAACATGGGCTGGTTTATAATGTCAAATAGATTTTTAGTGGTGGTTTTATCAAGGGGTTCTGTGCAGTTTGTGGTTTTATTTTAGAGTAGGCTGCTGAGCTCTTTTTGTACCTTGCTATAGTTAGTCTGAAATTCCCTAAAGCACTGTATCCAGCAGAAAAATGTGTATAATCAAGAGTGTGGGTTTCTCTCATGTTTTGTCGAACCAAATGAATTTCATTCTTTGAGGGCTTTTCCAAAAACACAATTTACCTGCAGGTAAAGGTGAAGCATGTCAGCATACATTTTCTCAAAGAGCCTCATGAATGGGAGAGCAGACTAGCTGAAAAAATCAGTCACTGAATTACAGTCTTGGGTGTGGGATGTCTCTGGCAGTTTAGATTGTAAGCTAATATATGTCAGGAAAATAACAGAACTGCAACAGCACCTCTGGTTAAAAAGCTTTTCTGCACAAAGACATGTTTTCATATTGATTCAGAACTGTAGCATTGCAAATTCAGTTTGTATTTATATATGAATAAAATAAATAAAACACCTGGAGCCATAGCGTAATCTTTAAATCTTCCTTTTGCTTTGTTCATTATTTGTGACAATTCACGGTCTAACTGACTAGTTAAATCTTTCCTGTCCTCTTGATTTCAGTGGGAGGCAACTAATTTCCCTTGGCACATGCTGCTCAGAGTCAGTCCTACCAGGAGCAGACAGACTGAAAAGGAGCTGTATTTCCTCTAGCAGATTTTGGAACTAGGGAGATTTTTACAGTTTCTCCAGATGCATTCCCTGTCAGTAATGACTCTGTAATCTTGGTTTAATCTCAGAACTGGTTTGGTGGGTACACACACTGAGCATGGCACAAGGTCAGGGCAGCACAAGAGCCATGCTCCTGGCAGCACAAAGGTGTGTCTCAGTGAGCCTCCGCTCTGCTGGTGCCTGTGGCTGTGAATGCAGGGCTGGAGGTGCCTGGTGGTGGTGGGCAGGATCTGCCAACTCTGCCAACATTCTACTCTCCAGCTGATTCATAGGTTCACTGAAGTCTGGTGACACTGGCAGAGGCACCCTGAGGATGGGGTGGGCTGATGGCACAACCCACTGCTACAGAGTACAGCTGTGTGTGGAGAGCAAGGCTAAGGGAGTAACACAGTGCCACATGCAACTGGTGGGCAAGCAACATGTGTGTAAGAGAAGGTGCACTGTGCAAGAGAGGTTCAGAGGTAGGCTCTTTGAAGAGTCCAGTAAAACTAAGAAGAAGAGAGATGCAGGATACTTTATGCACAAACAGAAAAAGACCTTCAGGTAATGGGAAATAAGTACAAATATTTTATGGGGTAGGGTGAGGAGCAAAAATTTAATGCAGTGCAAAGTGCCTTAACAGTGTGTCTTAGAAAAGTATTTAAAAATAAGAGGTTACAGAAGACAGTCATTAACCTGTTCACACTGCTAACCTACATAACCACATGATGTTATTACTGTTAACCTCATCTTCCCTCCTCCTCTTCCTTCCTATTGTTTGCTATACTCATTGCATCTTGCCTTTACATTAAAAAAATGCTCTGTGAAGGGACTGTACTTGTTGGCAAGGCAACACCAGCGAGGCTCAAGCCCGACTGTACCTTTTGGGAACTACCATACTAAGGCATACTTATACCTCAACCAGCATTACAATACAGATTCAGGCCTTCCTTTTGCGCTACCATCCTCTCTGAGGTAATGACACACAAGCAAAAACTACTGAACAGCACTCCTGCTGCAGACTGCTAACTAGCCCATCCTTTTTTCCTATCATCCTCAAGACAACATTGCAAATCTTCTGAGCTATGTTGAACAACAGCATCCATTTCAAACAGCAGAGGCACTGACGTCGAGCTGCCCAGCTAGCAGCTTAAGCGATAACTTTTGTTGGCATGTGCACCACAGTTCAGACGTAAGGTATGTTCTGTGGGCAACTGCCTGTTTATTTTCTTTCCTAGACACGCGGTTAAACCACATTGTACATCCTGTGCTTATAAAATTCCAGCAGGCTTGTATCACAGTACCTACAACTAGAATGTGTGATTTACAGCACCAGATACAAACTGCAACATCTCAAGATAAATCTGCTGCTTATAGTGAAGATTCAGGTAACTCTGTGGTTCCACTACTTACAATGCTATTTAAAGTCACTTGATTTTATAAATATGATTTCACAAAACACAATATTAATTATTTTTTATAAGAAGACAGACTCAAATGAGAAGGGTACTCTTGGTCACCTTGTGCGTCTCTAACATGGCTGTGCTATGCACATAGAAGAGACAGGGCATTCCTGCACAAATGGATGCAGGTCCGTTGTCTTCCCATTTTCCTCCAAGCCAGTGAGGCAGGAGACAGCTGCCAAACAAGGAGCCAGCCACCATGTTAGCTAATGCTGTGCCCGAAGGAATGAGCTTAGGGGAAGCCCAGAGCTGAGGCTGAGCTGGAGAAAGTTTGGTCTGGACTGGCTGAACAAGGTGTTGAAATCTTCTGCACGGTGATCACACCTTGCACCCTGTGCTCCTTCTCCCGTCTGCCCTTCTGCTGTAGAGTTCTGCTCTACAGTTGCTCAAACACTGCTGGCCAGCAACTCCTTCAGTACCATTGACAAGACAAAACTCCAGGGCAAAAGATCTCCTTTTCCACACAAAGGGCCTGATCCCTACTGTCAGCTCTTGCCAGAGTCCCTGTCTTTTCTCCTCTTTCCACCCAAAGTAAGATCCCTAGAAGACAGATGTGCAGACCTGGCTCTGTCCACATCTGCATGTGTCAGTGAATCCAAGTAAGTAGGAGGTGATCCTGTCCCTCAGTTTATGAGTGAGAGTAAACTGGATTTCCTTCTTTAACAGCCTTCCATTTTTGAAGGCACCTAATGATACTGAGTACCCTGCTGGAGCCACCCAGCAAGGCGTCTGCTGGGAAGAGTGAAGCCCAAAGCTTGTTGAAATTACATCCTTCAAAGGTGCTTCCAAGCTGTGCTTCTCCAAACCATCTCTGAAGTGATGGGCCTGATTCAGAACTCTTCCACCAACCTCAGCAAGGCTTACATCAAACTACCAATTTGCATAGCAAACACAACATTTTAAAAGGAGCAAACCTTGTATTTAAATGTGTTTTCCAGCTCTGGAAGTGTTTACATTCATTACAGACCAGAAAGCAGGGCTTAGCTCCCCAGGGTACCAGATGCTTTCAGTTTCCAATAAAGTCAGCAGGAATTGCTCACACTTTACTATGTGAAATGCAAACATAGCAGCAAGAAAAATTAATGCATGAACAATATTTTAAAAACCCTCTGTGGTTTCATTGTCTTTCCTTCCACTGGCTACTCATACAACTTCAGGCTATTGTTTTGGTTTGAATAGTATTCCTGGCCTTTTGAACTACAGACTGTTTATCATCAAAAAGAAAAAAAAACAACAAAAAAAACAACAAACCAAAAACCAGTGGTTATTTGCTTTATAATGTACTTCTGCTGATGGAAAAGACTACAATAGTTTATCTAACTATTAATTCTTTGAAATAATATACCTGCTCCAGCATCCAATTAATCTGGTTATCAAAATGACTTCTTTGTAAAATATTAAAAGTCTAGACACTGCAGATTATTGTGTGCTATATTTTTAGATTTTCCAGTTTGATTCAAAACACACTAAAAGAGGGGCCCCATCAAATGACCATCTAGAGACAGTCCATGGCAAATATCCAGAAACCATTCTTAATGGAATGAAGCGAGCACGAGCTGAGATCACTCTTTAGCCTTGGGAGGGGGGGGGGAAAAAAAAAAATGTTTTTAGGAAGAGATTTCCAGATTATGAGCCGGTATCTGCAAACAATACAGAGGATTTCCAGTATGCATTGTGCTTTTGCCGAGAACTGCACCTATGAGGGAGCCAACCAAAGTCCTTTCAAACCTAATGAGGAGGTGGAAATCAAGATGGGGAAAGTCCCTTAATGAGAGCAAACAATAGCTGTTTGTACAGTGAGTAGAATTACAGCAAACTTTGCTGCCAAGTAATCTCTTAAAACATGATCTTACTCATCTGAGGCATTATTCATTGAATTAATATTAGCAGTGGAGAATGTATGCGGGAGAGAAACCCAAAATCACATTTACGGGATTACTGAAATGTTATCTTTTTCTCTAATTTGGGAGATAGCAGAGGTACAGAGGTGCAGTAATAAAAATTATGTGGGTCTTGGAATCTCAGCAGATCTTTAAATCAACATTGCATTTGTGCTTGAAGTTGGACTGACATGTTATACTAAAGACAGAGAGGAAGTTGAACAGACAGGGCAGAATCCTTAATGTAAAAGGATTAATTTTCCAACACGGTCTTCTAACGGACAAACAGATCCTCACCCTGAAAAGACAATGTTGTTAAACAAATCCAAAACGGTGCTCTTCTTTTGCTGTCAAAACACTGGAGCACATCTGTAGATACCTTCTGTTCCTGTGCCTCAGCAGTATCTGAGCGGTCACCACAAGGTTTGCTGCATCGGTAGAAGTCTTAGCAGACTCAACAACTTGTGTTTGCTAAACAAATGCTTCTTGCGCTTTTGGTTGCAGATGACAAGAACTATTATGAAAATAGGCTTTTCGTTTGGAACTGATTTTTCAAAAACGTGATGGAACTTTTCAGTGTAAGAAATCCATTAGCACTAATGCCCTTGCCTCCACACCCCAGCCTCCTACTCCAGTGTTTTTATTTGCTATTTGGAAATCAATTTATTTTCAGTTTCCCACTGTTTCCTGTACGGAGTTCTGTACGAATTAACTTTTAACCTCGATAAATAGGAAGTGCTTAGCCCGTACTGCCTCACAGAGCCACCAGACACAACACGGCAGGCTTCCTCCGGTCAGTGCAGTCTGGCTTTCTCCACAGCTAAGGCAGGGAAGCGAAGCTGCTCGACGGTTATCAGCTTGGGGTTTTATTTGACTCAAGCGATTCGTCTAAGGAGGCACTGACAAAACTTCCACAGAAGCCCCCGTTGAAACTCCTCACAGGTTTTATGCTAGGAAGAAGAACTTCTCCGTCTCCCCCACACACCCCCGCGCCGGTCCGCACAGCGCGGTTACACGGGACGAGCCTCAGCCCCCAACCCGGGGCGCCGGCGGCGCATGTGCCGCGCCCACAGGCAGCACGAGGCACGCGGCCCCAC
Source organism: Myiopsitta monachus (assembly GCA_017639245.1). Taxonomy (NCBI): domain Eukaryota; kingdom Metazoa; phylum Chordata; class Aves; order Psittaciformes; family Psittacidae; genus Myiopsitta; species Myiopsitta monachus. Next base: position 97,694,380 of record CM029917.1, on the reverse strand, counting down.
ACGCGCTTCCCGCGGGGCGGGGGGCGGAGAAGCCGGGGGCGTTCCCCCCGCCGGTACTGGGGCCGATCCCTGCGAGCGGGCAGGGGGAATCCCTCGGCCTCCCGCCCTCCCACCCCGCCCCGCGCGCTCTGCTCCCGCGAGAGCTGCCGTTCTCACCGCTCTGCCCGCCGGCCGGCGGCGCGCGGCTCTCGCGAGAGCGGCGCGGTTCCCACGCCTCGGCTGTTGTGTCTGAGGGGAGAGCCCGGGCGCGGGGTGGGCGGTGCGCACCGCCCCCTTCCCTCCTCCCCTCGGCCCGCGCGTGTCTCACGGACCCGCGCACGCGCGCTCCGGGCGCGGGGAGGGGGCGCTCTCGCGAGAGTAGGAGTTTTGGCGAGAGTTTGTGGAAGATGGCGCCTGTTGTGACAGGGTGAGTGCGGGGGGTTCGCGGCGCCGCGCCGGCAGCCGGCTGATTCCGGGGGTGCCGGCGAACCGGCTGCTCCACGCCCGCCCCTCGGCGCCTCGGTCGCCGCTCGGGGGAAGCGAGGGCTTCCCTTCGGATGGCCCTGGGGCAGGCCCCGGGGAGCAAACCCCGGGGGGCTGGGATCCCGCCGGGTGGGCGCACTGGAGGAGGCCCCCCGCGCCTCGGGTGACGGGCCTTGAGCCGCCGGGGCCCCCGCCCGGAGGCACCCTGGTGGGGAGGTCTCTGCGGGGCTCGGCGCTCCCCCTGCTCCGCTTCTCTCCGGCACGGGCACAGCGGTCGGGACTCCGTGCGGGGTCAGTGCTCGTCTTGGCTGCTCCGGAGGGGTCCCTCTCTGAGGGCTTCCTGGAGAGCAGCGGGGACGGACCCGGGGCGGGCGCAGGCCGTTCCCCCTTCTCTGCCGCACCAGTTCAACCTGCCGCAGGAGAGGGACTCCCGGGCTCCCTCGGCCGCATACCGGGGAGCGCTCGGACAAAGGCTTTTGCTCCTGCAGTTTGGAGAAGTTGAGCGCAGCCTTTCTGCCCTGCCTCAGCCCCTTCGCACGGCGGGGATTAGCTGGGAGGCCCCCGCCCCGGGAGCGGGGTGGCTCTCACACCGCCGAGCGCTGAGGTGGAGTGCTCCCGGTCGCACCGAGCGCGGTCAGGCTTTCCGCCGCTGCTAGCAGGACAGCAGTTCCCGCAGGCTGAGGGACTGAGGCTCCCTTTCTCTCCTCCCCGTACACCATTCCCAAGGCTTTAGGGAATTCTAGCTGCCTTTCTCCAAATACTGTGTTGCAGCGAAGGGTAGCAGCCTCCCCACCCCGCTAAGCCACGCTGGAGTGTAATGAATGATAGTCGCCATCCCTTTCAGCCGCACTAGGTAATACTTAATCATGGCTAGCCAGCTGCAGCGTGTGTCACTGTAATAAGTGACACCCTTTTAGCCACCTACAGCTGATGAATAATAACAGATCCACTGCTGGTACACAGTATGCAATCTCACCTGCAGTGTTACATTGCATATTGTCATCCTCACCACATCTTGAATTCTGCTGCTTACTGTAAGTGCCGGGTCCTTAATTTTGGACTAGACTGAGCACATGTGACCTCCTTCTATGTGTTGAAGGAAGGGACAGTCAAGAGATGAACAGGCTGTTTCTATGCTCCACCTGTTTGTGCAAATGAAACCTTAACTGGTGAAAGTACTGCCCTGGCCTTCTACAACGTGGACCTTATTTTATGATTTCACAGTGTGTCTGTGACCTTCTGTCTTCCCTGTGGGATTACATTGTCTACAGTGTTGGCTCTGTGGTTAGAAAGCAACAGCCTGCTTGGGGGTGGGGTGGAGTTGGTGGTTGATGCTTTTGTTCTCATGGAGAAGGTAGCATTATGGTATTTTGTTGTTTTGTTTGGCTGCAGTAGTGTTTCCAATTCCTCAGTCTTGTTTGTCGAAAACTAAACTGAAGCTTTTGCTTGATATCTCTCCTGATAAAGGCAACTTGTGGCTGATACACTTTTTCCCAATTAAATGTTCTTCAGGCAAGCTAGTCTTATTTTCTTGTGGTTCCTGGAGTGTGCTATTTTAGAGGTTAGAGTTGAAAGAAGGGAGCAAATGCGTTTAAAGTTTGCTTTAAGTATATAGTCTGTGCTCTACTTAGCAGCTAAGTTTTTCCACGTTTCTGTTAGCGTATTCATCTGAATATTTGGGTTCTGTTTCCTTTTGTTTATTGATTATTACAGGTTTGTCAGAAGTGTTCTTATGTTTGTGGTGTTACGTTTATTCTTCTCTGAGGTCTGTTACAGTGTTGACAGTAACAACTGTAGATTATTTTTATAAGAAATGATCAAATAATTTGAATATTAGGAAAACCAGCATTTTATCATGATTGACAAAAAAAGGTGTGTATTTTAGGTTATTAATGCTGAATTTATTGTTCAAAACCTGTAAGTCGAATAATTCTCTGAAAAAGTAGTCTTGTTTTCTTACTTTAAGTATTTTTAACATTGGTAAAATGAAGTTGGTTAATGTTACAGTTAGATTACATTGAGGAGTCTAATTTTTTTTTTTATGTCCTGTGTTTGGAGTGCGGTTCTGATGCTGAGCTGTCTGTCTGTGTTAATATTAAAAATTGATGTTACTTCAGTAGCTGATTTTTTTTTTTCCAAGTAGTAAAGGCAGTTTTCTTTCTGTAAAAGCTGACTTGCACAGGAAAATATGTTCCTGAAATTAAAAAGCTTAACTGAAGAATGTACTATGCAAATACCATTTTGTATTTTAATGGACAGTTTGCAGTTCTTAGGGGTGCTCGAACTTTGAGGTAAAGCATATGGCGTTTCTGCAGTCAGCCTAAGCTGAGCGTAAAAGTGCTACGATTTTTTTCCTGCAAAAACTTTGTGCCTGAGCATACCTGATAGTACGTAGGTTTATGCTCGGTTGGAACGGGATAGTAGGAATTTACTGCAGTGATTCTGGAGGGCAGTCAGACTACATTTCCAGTTTCTTGTTTGTAGCATGTGGCACACTCCTGCTACTTGCTTCACATCCCACACGCATGGTGTGACGGAACCTGTCTTGCACAGGAGCAGAACTATAATGAGAAAGTATACAGAAACATCAAACAAATAACTGAAAATGATTTACCAACTACTTGAACCATTATTTAAAATGAAGTGGGTAATTTATGGCTGGAATAATAGGATAGTATTTTGGGGTTTTGTGGAGTATTTTTGGTTTTGCTTGTGAATGGTTTAGGGAAACATCACTGTAAGATGACAAAAATAATGAAAATGGGTTTTAATTAGAGAAGCATTTACATGAGTGCAAAACATTTCGTTTTAAATAATTACTGATACTACAGAAATGCATATAGGCCTCAATTAGTTTGTAACTTGCTGTGCTACACCTAACACAGCCATATGGCAGAATTTATGTTCCAAAGAACTGAATTTTGTGTCACGTTACAGTGACATAAAATATGGAATAGTGTCTCTGTAGCCTGGGACGACCTTTTCTTTAAAATACTAGAAAATAACACAAGAAGCTATTGCAAAACAAACAAATAAATAAAAAAAACAGCAAACAAAATCAAACCACCTTTGCAATTCCTGTGCCACCAAACAAGTGATCAAAATTTTAGAAAAGGTAGATAAAAATGAGAAGTGCTAGGCATTGGTTTGAGTGCTTGATTGCCAATGAAAACCTCTGTCATCGCAGTATAAAGGATAGTATTTGGATTATTTTTCAGACAGGTTGAGAAGCCTTGAAAAAGACAAAATAACTGAGTGGGCTTGTTGCTGCTAAGATGTTTTCCATAGGCACTGTAAAGTAGACAGTTGTTTTAGTAACACTTTTTAAAGTATCAGACTATTTGAATTATGTGTCTGAATTAGTCATCCCACAGCTCTGTGGTTAAGAGGTGTTTCCTGACCCAGAATATTTAACAATATAAGGGTAAGACACAGGAGAATATCTGGCATCAGTGCAGTGAATTTTAGCATAGTGGTCTAGGTGTGCCAGCCATCTGGTCGATTGGTTTGTTTGTTTGTTTTTAGTGAGTGCTATGGAAACAGTTGTAGGTGTGTTTTGGAAGAATAAGGTGCTGCTTTGTGGAGAAGTTCAGAGATGAAAATATAACAGTTGATCGAAACATGAACCTCATCTATGTCCTGATTAGTAATTTTGGGATGAGGGCATTGACCAGTAAGGGTCTTGAATTAGAGAGTGAAGCAGATGCTGCTTAAGAGATGGGGGGTGAAGGGGAGACTTGTTTGATCTGACCTTAGGCTATTAAAGCTATCTAGAGATTAGCATTCAGAATGAATAGAACAAGATTAGCTCTGGTTTTTGAAAGATGAAGAAGGATGCTTTGCTAGTTCAGATGTAAACTGCTGTGGTCACAGGATAAAATTTAAGCTAATAAAAGGCTTATATTAGTGATGTGGTGGGCATTCCCAGGATATGAAAACCAGGTTAGTTCTAGGACCGATTACAGAACCATGGTTTGAGGGCTGATGCTTAGTTTAGAGTCCCAAAAGTTAGTGACTTGCAGTAGTGGAAAGGGGACTGAAGCAGTGAAAGAGTAAGACCTGTGTTTTATCTATGCTGAGTTGATAGGTATCTGTACGGAGAGAGATGCAAGCTGGGGTATTAGCTTGGACAAACGCAGGAGATATGAAGTAGAAAGTATGTTGTGATTAATGGCAAGGAGTTAATAGTTTGATTTCAGTTCTGGCCCAGGATAAAGGGAATGAGAATGGAAAGGGGTGCAAGACAGGAACCGATTAAATGATTCATAAAATAGCACAGGTGAATGCGGAGGCTTCTTAAGGAGGTTGCACTGAAAGAACAATTAGAATGATAAGGGATGAATCATGAGACCAACATGCCAAGGAAACCAGGGAGAATATTTCTGGAAAAGAGGCACTGCTGGTAGTCTTGTGTGATTGACAGATCTAGGAAGATGAGAATTACCCAATGACTGTGAGCCTCATTAGAGGGTTAGGCTGCGAGATGTTAGTGAGAATGGTTTCAGTGATGCTTAAGGTGTAGAAACAGGATTATATAGACTGTAGGAGTGGAATTCAAGGGAAGGTCATGGGATCTTCAGGCTACAGTTTTTACTGTCACTGGAGGTTTAAACATAGAGCTTACTAAGATTTGAGTAATAGCATAACTACAGCTATTGTATAGTGTGTATGCACATGATGAGTGTTAAAGGTTGGGAAAAACTCATTTACAATCAAATGAGTAGATGGTTTTGCGTGACTAACATTTAAATCATTATCAAAGAGTATGTCAGTGTCTTGAGTCTGGCTATTGAGAAATCTTTGTGGGCAGTATATCTTGAAGGAGTCTTCTGATGTGCTTGCAAATATTCTTTAACTTTTTGTAGTTTCAGTAGGTGCAATTTTATGAAGTTAAGCTCTTGGTTTGGATTTTATTTACTTTTATTGTTTATTCATTGTATTAAGTAGCTCTTTGTAATTTCTGACTTATTCTGGTTGATAGTAGCACAACGAAACTTTGAAAATAATCTTTCTGTAGCTTGATTTTTCCAGGAAAGATCTGTAGACTGTTCTATTAGGTATAGTGCATGTGCTTTTTTTAATGCTAGTTAAAAGGCAGTACCCTTTGCTGATATCTCTTTGCAGTGATAATTCTTTTAAGCATGCTACTCCATTCTATGAATTGCATAAATGATCACTAGTTTGTGAATGGGAGTTTCTTTGACTTGTTAATTTCTGCTTTGGGGTAATAATTGATTCTACAGTTGTTTCTCATTATTTTGAGCTTAAGCAATTTCTATCTTTAAAAAGAATGTGAAAAGAAGCTAAAGTAGCCTATAGCTACTTGTAAAGTCCTCCTAAAAGATCTGTGATGCCTTCATGGGCAAAGATTTTGAAGCAAGTTTTTATAGTTAGTAACTCATTTTTGGTGAAGGGTACAGTTAAGGTGTGATATGTACCTGTTCTATGCAGTCTTAGGGTTTGGCTAAAATTGAAGAGAAAAATTGTAATTTTGAACTTGTAAAATATTTAATACAAACAAGTGTTTCTCTCTTACACAATACAAAATAATAGTTTCACATTTGGAGAGTGAATGACGGCAGCAGAATTTTTAAGTTTCAGGACATCTTTTCTATGTTCGTCATACTTGCCGTTCTAAATGGTTTGGATGTTAACTGCAAGCACAGTATTAACTGACCTAAATGTCACTGCAATATGCTGAATCACTGCTTCCCAAGAACATTTCACAGGCAAGGTGTACTTTTAAGTGCATGTTATTTTTTAGTTTATGTTACTGCAGTATTTTAAAAGTCTCAGCAATTTCAGTGTCTCTCTGCTTTTACAGAGTTGCTTGGTTTTCCCTGTGTATTTAGGTGAAGACAGGAAAAAGGTGAACATCATGAGCTATGTTGTCAGATGAAATCTTAATTCTGTTGACAAAACTGTATATGCCTTTTAAGTCTGTAGTATTTCAAGGCAGGTTTATAGGTGTAATATGTTCTTGATCTTACTGAACTTTCACTATTTTTATGTGGCAATGCTTACAATGTTCTAATATGATACACTTGTCTTGAACAAAATTGCAATAATTAATCATTAAGATCATGTGAGGTAAAGAAATATTATGGAATTATGGTTATTTCTTTTCAATGTAAAAAGTTGGAAGAGGAAACAGCTGACACATTTCTTTGACGAGAAAATTATTAATAGAAAATACCAATTTCCATATAATTAGATTCTGAGTCTTGCAAAAGTAAGCGCTAAACTTAGAATTTGACATTATCTCATTTCCTGGGGTTCTACTGATGTTGTGGTTCTCTTTGCTCGTAATTCGTGTGTGTCTGTGTATTTTGTGGTTGCTGCCTTGTGTAAAAAATAAAAGTTAAGTACCCTTTCCAACCTAAAGAAACTCTTTTACTGCCTATTTCAATGTGACATCACTGGCCACTTTTCAGAGCCTATGTATAATATTTAAAATAACTTAATTTTCTGAAAAATACTTCATACTCCTCAGCTGGAGTTTAGTAAGCAGGTAGTGATATATGGCCATGTAGCTTCACGCTCTTCAGTTTGTAACTTGTAGGCTACATACCTGCAGTGGTAAACTTTTTTAGCCAGAAAGAGAAGAAGGTATGGCTTTCAGTATGGACAGTTTGAGAAATCTCTGGATTAATGTCGCAGTTTTGCATCCTCAGAATAGACAGAGGCTATAACTTTACAAGGATAACACTGGTTTTTTGTTCCATTTAATATTTTGTGTAATTTTTGAAAAGGGCTTGACTGATATATCTAAACTCTTACTATAAGATACAATTATTGAAATGTTTCACTATTTTGCTTAATCTGATTATTCAATGAATAGCATGTTGCTGGGGCACAATATGTTCTTTCTAAAGCAATCTGAACATTTCAGTCACTGCATGTTTCTTCAGTGAGTTTGTGAGGCTCTTTTTTGGATATGTCTTTTTATGTAGATATGTTTTCAAAAAGATTCTTGTTGAATTTAAGTATATATTTCTGTAATTTATTTAAATAAAGTTGGTTTTGTTGCCTCTCTTGGAAAACATGAAGTCATTAAGGTGGTTGTGCATATACACACAACCATAACTTCTCATTTGTTTCTTTTTCAGGAGCAAGAACTATCTCCTTTTTGTTGTAATTGTACGTATAATTTGTATGAAGTGCCATTTAATAAGTACATTCAAAATCCAGAACAGTTGTAAAGTCATTTTTGACTGCTCTGCGTGAGATTACACCTGTTACTTAATTTTTCTACTTCTGGTAGGTGAGATTCAAGGGTATACATTGCATTGGGTCATAGTCTTTTTGCTGTAAATTTAAGTATTTATAGTTATTTGGGTAGCAGATTTAATACTTACAATTTTCCCTTTAAGAGTACAGGCAGAAGTAGACACTTCCCAGTAAGCATAAGGAAAAAAGTCTTTCTGTTGGTATTCTTGATAACACTGCTTAGTCTGTAAAACATTTCATCTGTACTTTGTTTTTTTCAAACCTGTACTTGTGGCATGTTTCCAGTGTGTGGTGCTTTGAGAGATTACCAAGAAACTTGGTATCAGAATGAAACTTGATCAGGCAGTCATGAAATTCATAATTTTCTAAGCCTGGGAGAATTGAAATGTGTAAGATACTGGCCCCTAATTTTTGACAGACCGTAGAAATGGTACAGAGTGAAAACTACTCAAGGCAATATCCTGCTTTCCTTTTCCTGGTAGCTCTTATTTTGACTCTAAAATTTAATTTTGTCTGGGAGCAGTGGCAGAGGATCTTGCAGGTGGTGTTTGTTCTGCAAACTGCAGATTGGGAACTGCCAGTGTAGAAATAAGGTTAAATTTGTTTGCTCACTAGAAGAATTTGTGAAATGGAGCTTTTATCTGGTTTTGATATCGTGTGCGGGGGGCTCTCTGATAGTGGTTTAGTGCTTTCACCAGTGCTTTTACGTAAAGAGAACTTCAAAATGAAGATCTAGAGAATCACTCCGAATTTATGCCATTGTGGAAGAGTTCTAAGGCGTGGCATAATGGAATAAATAATAATTAAACTTAGCTATTTTGTTGTTGAAGCCCTTCATGCTCTGAACATGAAAAAACAAGCCATAAAAGCAATGACTTGCCAAGGTCATACATAGAGTCCATGGATAGGTGGAAATAGAATTAGTCTCCTGATTCAGTTCTTGTTGCTCTGTGTGGTTTTGGGTCATTTGCTGTGCAGTTTGCTACAGGTGGAATTGTGTCTTCTCTCCCTACCGTGACTGTGGAAGATGGTCAGAAAATACCTGACTTTGTTAGGCTTTTAATCAGTGTAACAAAGAGACATAGTAAGGAAGACCGAGAGTGACTGTATTCATGATTCATGTGTTTTGGTAATAGTGAGCGCTGCTAGAATAGACGCTAAAGTGGTGCTGCTCTTACATAGTTGAGACATAAAAGCAGTGGGTAGGGCATGACCAGTGGGTAACTGTGGCTTGAAGAAAAATGAAGCGGCGCTGCAATGTGCTGTAGCCATGTGTTTATACTACTGAAGAAATTATCCTGTGTAGGTATTTATTTTTAAAATTCAAAATGTTTTACTGCTTTCCAAATCAGCCAGCCAGCCTTGGCTTCAGTAAGGAGTGTAAGAACTCAGGAAATAAAAGCTTTAGTGAATGACTGGTGTTGCTCTGTGTGTGTGTGTGTGTGTGTTTCTTTTCACGCTGGCTTAGTTTTGTAGTAGATACATAGTGATGACTAGTAAAATCCTTAATAATGTAATGTCTTCCAGAAGTGGGGGGGATACAGCAAAAAACTTTGCCAGTGCTGAGTCCTACAGTGTTATGATTTTTCTTGTGTGGTTTTTATTTGTTCATTTTCTTTTCCTGATGCATTCCATTTCTTTTTAGTAGTGCATGGTTGGTATTATTTTTGGCTTTTGTTTACATGTGTTACAAATCTCTCATTAATAAGTTATGCAGAATAGTTAATAAAAATAAGTACTTAGCATCAGGCTTCCTCTTTGGAAGAGGGTTGTAGCACGCTTGATGCATTGTGACAAACTTGGCACAGATGATACTAGCTTTGAGTCCTAATCATGATGTAAAAGCTTGAGAGATCTTCACAAAATTTACATGAGTGGCTTCTAATGTTAATTGTTCTGCTGCTTATTATGAAGGCGAATGTACCTCTTGGTTCATCTGCTAGTGTGACAGAGCAATATGTTATGTATAGATAGAAAATGGGGAGTTCTCTAGATCTGAATTTTTTGCCAAAGGTCATCAGAAACAGGAAAGTTGAAGCAGAAAAACTTACTCTGATGTCTGTTTTAATAACACAGATGTTGGCGAGGTTCATGTTCAGTTTTGGTAATGCAGAAGGTAAAAATTGTGTTTGCAGTGCTTATGTTTAGGTAGCAGCATTCTCAGAATACTAAGGACTGTGTTAAAACAAACGTGAAAGCTATGCTAAAGCAAACGTCAGAACTTTTTGCATTTTATTTGCAATGGGCAAAATACCTGTATTTCACAATAGTTAGCAGGCAAAACAAACAAGCTGTTATGAAACAATTTTTGAAAAGGTCTTATTGAGAAGTTTTGCTCACAATTAGCTCGTTGAAGTGATAAGTCATACTTCAGATGGTAGCAAAAGGAAAAGTAGACCGGGCTCTCACAGTCATTCACAATTCTTAAAGGTTGTTAGAAAGTATAGGACAGCTCTTTTTGTTGGATCCCTTGAGCTGTAAGGATAATTGTTCTTCTTTTGGACTAACTGCTGCATCTATATGTAAGCTGTTGAGACTGTAGTAAATAAAGGTGACCTCAGAAGATTGTTAAAGGTACCTGTCAAGACAGAGTTTGAAGCCAGTCCTTGTGTGAGTGTTGCCTGAATCTAGGCGGACTTTCCGTTTGGAAATAAAAGAATGACCTCTCTGAACATATCCAATGGTTTTCCAGTGTTTCATCCAGATAGTTTTTTCTGGAGACAAATCTTAATTTTTAATTATTTTTTTTTAAATTTTCTTAATATTGTTCAATACTTAGCAAACAATCAGAAAAACTGAACTGACTCTTGGCTGTTGTACCTTATTGCTGTATAGCACCTAAAGTTAGCAGTAGACTGGTTAGACCTGTCAGTTTGCATAGTCATGAAAGTTACATTGCATCAGTTCAGTTTTGAAAGTTTATCTTTTTCAGTTTGGACAGCTCTTAAACCCAAAAGCAGCAGACCTATATTTACCAGGAATTATTAGGCAGTGATGAGTATTACATCTGTAGAGATAAGACACTTCTTCACTTACTGGAGATTTTTGTCTCTGCTTCTTGTGCATAGGATTCAAATTGTGGATATTGTTGTTTAAGGTACATTCTTAACACAGATTTATGGTGGCACATTTGAGACTTGCTCTGTTGTGTTCAGTATTCTCCTATTTAATGTCCTGATTTTAGGCAGTTTCCTTCAGTAATACTTTCTTTTTCAGGATGGAAAATACTACTGTACCTGTGTCCAAATTGTTTTCCTAACTAATAGTTTCTCCTTTGTGTTTTGACATTAGTTGAAAAATGTGTATAGCCACTGCTTGAAATTCCTTTCCTCTGATTCTGGTTTAGATCTGGTCAGTTCTGCTTCCTCTTGTTATATATAAAGCATATTGAAGTAATGTTGAGATTTTTGGTTTACATAGTTGCTTTCAGCCTTGCTCTTGCCTGAACTTTGTGAACAGCCCTTAATTAGTTTTGCTTCTACACCTCTTCATGGGGTAGTATACTGGAATACTTTGTCCCCTTTTTTTCAGTGAAGTTTCTGTATAAGCCCTGTTCTTTGTTCCTGGGCAGCCTGTGTTCACTTACGTTTGCCCAGAGCAGTACTTCCAGAGTACTTCCCAACAGTTTTGCTCCTAGCTCTGGGTCTGTCATGTTCTCTTTTCTCTCCCCGCCCTACAGTCCGTGTCCTGTCCCGTCCTCTCGGTTTACTGTTACTAACCTAACCCTGGCAGGCTTGTGTTGTACTTGAAGCATCACCAGCATTATCTACAGAATGGGGAAGTCACCATTACTCCTCACCCAGTGTGATAATCTAACAACTGTATGTTTTAAGTCAAGTCCAAACCTTATTCTTTAGTTTTTGGCACTTGGAGCTTGGCCATATCAGTGTCTTTGATTGTGAGAGGGGATGTCTAATAAGTGCTGGTATGCTGCTTGTCTCCCAGCTAAAGAATGAGTGAGGATTTGAGATAAAATAGAATCTAAAGAATTCAAGAACTGCAGATATCTTGTGTAACAAAAGACAAAACATTGATACAGAAGGGTGAGGAAAATTAAGTTATATGGGGAAAGCCAAAGAAAGATCCTAAGTGTTAATAATGTGAAGGCAGGAAATATATTTTATGAGGCGTAGGAAGAAAACATAGTGGAGGATCATTTATTTTGGAGGAGTTCTGTTGGTTCCCTTCTCTCTGTTGATGTGTTTCTGTCCTCTTCATCAGCTCAGAATTATATGGGAAACTTACTATTTTGTTATCCTTTTGCCGCTTCAAGAGGGATGGATAAAATAGAATCCTGAATGAATTCAGGGACTGCAATCTGTTCCTAGTGGCTTTGTGGGGAATATATTGAAAGCTGCGAAGAAGCAGAACGCTTTGTTCTTACTAACATGGCGTATTTCTAAAGCAACAGAACTTGGAGAAGGGGTTGTTTTTGGAGTGGTGAAAGCAAACAAAGTAGAGCTGATACCAGGTTTTGAAAGCTGAGTTCTGTAAATAAGCATTGCCCAAAAAAGGGTGTGTGTGTATACACATAAACTTTAGGTTGTTTGTTATACAGCTTTTGTTTTACAACTTGAGTTAATATTTACTATACATAAAGTTTCTCCTAATGTAAGATGGGTTAAAAGAGCATGTGTAACTTTCTGCATAAAATTGTAACTTCTCTTTTTGCCTTGTTCAGTGGTTGAATTTGCTTTTCTTAATGCCATTTCAGAACCTTAAAGAAATAGTATTCATATTGCGGTATTTTATTATTGGTTAAAAATTGCCAGTTTGGTTGTGGTTCTCTCCTGTGTTTGTTGTTCTCATCAGGGGAGGCATCTTTAGTAGTTTGTAGATTTTGTGATATACTTGTCATGAACTTGTTTGCTATTGGTGTGCCACAAAAAATACATACTAGGAAGCTTAACATAATGATATTTCTGAAGTAGGTATGTAACACTGGTGCACTTTTTCTTTCAAAACGGGTGAGCCTCATTTCACTCTTAGTGTTTAAGCAGCTTTGGCTAAACCATTACTCCCCCCTTCATTTTGCAGGATAATTTAAAAAGTAAAATAGGGATGTCCGTTGGATATCAGAATTGAATAACAGTTTTAGCCATCAAGGCTCTAATGGGTGCAACCTTTCTCCTTCGGTAAAAGGAACCTTCAAACATTCAGTCTTGCAACACTGGACCCTAGTTGGAGAAACAGGAAGCAAACACTTAGGCTTTGTCCCAGATCTTCATTGCTCCTTCTGTCTGTGGCCTCTTCCTTTTTTCAGCTGCTTTGTTAATTTCTGCCTTGGAAGCCAAAAGTAACTTCATGCTGTTCTCCTAAGACTTGAGTCATTTATGAGGTTCTCCTTTGCCAAATGATCTGCAATGGAATCCACTACGTTTTCCTTCTGCCTAAGGCCTTTATCGCATTGTCTGCTTGCTTTGCCTTTCTGTTGCAGTCCTCTTGATTCCTTATTCTGTCCATTTTCTGCAGTGTCTACAGTTAATTGTAGCTGTTAGAAGCATCTTCTTGGGGGCTCAGAATTCACAGTATATTAGGTTTTGGCACAGTATCATTCCTGTAAGTAGCCTGTATTCAGCTGTAACTCATACTGCTTGTAAACATCATTTATCGGGTGGCATGCAGGTTCAGGGAGCCCCTTTTCACAGAAAGGATGGACCATGTTGGTTTTCATTACAAAACCAGTCAGGACAACTGGAGCTCTTGGAGCCTCTCTCTACTCCTTGTGTATTGTGAAGAGTGGTGCCCTCATCGTGAATATGTTAGGTTTGTCCCAGGGTGCACTCGGCATGATCGATGAGATCTTGTAACTATTAGAAGTAGCATAGTTGAGCAGCTGTTGGGTGCCTGTCATGGCATTGTGTGTGTGGTTGATGACGATCTTTCCTAAGGGACCTTGTGCTTTGTAGTTGTCAGTCTCTGGGGAAAACTGGAAAATCCTTTCCGTAGGGAAAAAGAAAAACCTTAAATAAACCAAACAAAATAAATAATCGCCACACCCCCAAAAAAATTTTGGTCTTATTCTGTTCTCAAAAGTTGGAAACATCTGGTAGCAGGGCTGTATTGCATGTTACCAGTTTTGCCTTGGTTGGGACCCTCACATGTAGAAGCTCTGTTTCTAAAAGCAATGACATGACTAGTAGAGATTCACTCTGCTTTCCCTTACTGTTTCTAGTTAGTTTTATTAATAAGCATTTGCATGATCATACTGCACTTGACAGCTGTACATACATTCTGCGTGCACCTTCAGGCAGCTGTGGTGCTCTGTTGCAGTGTTCAGTTCAGGGTGAGTGGCTACAACTTCCGAGCTGCAGGCTTTTCAGATGTCACTCCAGTATGACACTGGTTTTGCTGATGTGTTAAAACTGAACTTTAGTTCAGGGGTGGGATAAACCTTTGAGGCTGATCATACTGATTATGCCAAGCTGCTTTGGGATTCCCCTGCATATCTAGTGTAGTCCTGTTAGATAGCAGAACTCTTCCTTTTTCTTCAGTGCCCCATTGGTCTCTGAAGCACGTAGTATGTGTCCTTTACTGTCTTCAGTATACTTGGACCGTGAGTTATTAATAAAAGCTGTGTTCATTCCTGGCATCAACATAGGGCTCGGAAATCTCCTGAACTGAAAACAGTCATACACAGGAGAATGTTCAGGGGAAGTACCATTTAAGCTTGTTTGGTTCTTACTCTTCTTCAGCTGTCTGCTAATCCTGTTGTTGGAGATGGGCATATGGATTGCTGAAGGCTTGGCCTGAGTAAGGATAACGCCTGCATCCACTGCAGTGGGAGCAGAAGGCTCTGTACCTCTGGGTGGATTGTCTTATCTGACCTTCCTTCTCATGGCCTCAACTCACTTTGCAGCAGCAAAAGGGAGTGGAGGGGAATGGATGTGAAGTAATCGGGATTGGGTAAGGGAACGAATTGGCTAAATGCAAAGGTAGATAATATGTGTTTGGAGGCATCCTAATCTTTTGTCTCTCGATTCTCTTGAATTTTCTACTACTAAAGAAATTTTGTCACAAGAAATTTTGGAGTTGGGAAAATCAGATTTGGCTATTTCAGTGTGGAATTTTTTGTCTGATTCTTTAAATTATTTTTCGTTAAGTTTAAGAAAATATTGAATGGCTTTTCTGTTTTACATATGTTCTTGTATTTAGCTGTAGGGAAGTTGGTCTGTCTTCCCTCCCAAGGGAGTTTCCTGTGTATGTGGAAAAAATACAGAAGTGAAAAATACCTCAGGCTTCCAAACCTGCCGCTCACATTTCACTTCTCCCACTACCCTTCTTGTCATAAAAACAGTTCAGCAGTTCTTCCTCTGTCCACATAGCAATAAAATTTATTTAAAGAGCTAGACACCACCATAGCTAATATGGTAGGTAACTTGCCACACAAAGTTATTGCAACAACCTGTGAAACATTGGGGGGGGGGGGGCGAGGGAGGGAACAAATTACAAAGGGATGTACTTTTCTGGTGTTTGTCTTTAAATTGCCAGAATATTTTATTAGGCTTTTCTTCAGGCTAGTAAATATAACATAATTTGATACCTCTTCCAACAGGTTTATAGTCATAAATGCATTCAGTATGCAACTCATAGTTGTGGGGGGCTTTTTGTTTGTTTGGTTGGGTTTTTTTGTTTAAAATCTGCTAAGGCAGGGGCCCTAAAATTGTGTATGACTAAACAGTTAAGTGGTATTCTTATCACTAGAAATTCTGGAGACCCTCTGCTTACAATCTGATTGCAGAGCAAACAGTTGGTTTCTCTATTTCTTATGCCTGTGTGAACAGAATGTAGATATCAAATTGAAAAGACTTGCAAGATTAAATGCTGATACTTATTCTGTATGTGTGAATGCTGTTTTGACAGTATTTAAACTTTTCCATAACCTTTTAAGATAATTAAAGCACTTTGAAATTGGTGTTCTGAATTTTCTTCGTTTGTTTAGACTGCATTTTGCATATGCTGTTTTCAAGTAATAGGGCTTTTTTTTTTTTTGTCTCCAAATTGTTCTATAAATAGCTGGACTAAAGAACTTGTGCTTCCTATACATTTGTGCCCTGTATGGTGAGGAAGGTTTCTTGGACAGTACCAGGACTTCCTTTGTCCCTAATGGGCAAAGTGTATTTGTAGTATTGCTAAGGCATATGCTATCTATTCAAATAGTATATGCAGAGTGACCAGCTCTGAAACAGCACGTAATTTCCAAGTTCTGCTTGTCTTTTTTTCAGTGACATCAGTGTTTTGGAAATGCCTATCCAGCTTCCAGATTTCATAAAACTTGTAGCAACTTAATTATTAAAACTTTAACTTTTCTTCAATTCTAACTAAGTTTAAAAAGGTGTATGGGTTCCAAAGTTACTGCAAAGATGGTTAATCAGTTTTGTAGCATAAGCTTCATTTTTTTGTAAACTGCAAAACTAAAGCAATGAAGGAGTAATAACTGTTAGTGAAGTACTGGGCCTGCTCTGTGGACATGTTAGCGTGTCCTTGTTTTCTAGAATGCATTAAGGCCATGAAAGAAAAGATACCATCTCTCTACAATGCTGAATTCTGAGCTGTAACTTCTAATATAGGTCATCCCCCAATTTTCTGCAGGATGAGACTTTTTTGTTCATTTATCTTGACTGCACAGGCATCTGCATGTTTTAATTTGGGAATTCAGCTTATCTGTCTGATTGCTGAACTTTAATGATCGCATATGTCCATAATTTTCCTGTTTTTCTTGGAGAGCTCAGTCTGCCCCTTTGAAGCAGCAGTAGGCAGGAATTGTGGGAAGCAAATCTCCCTATTGATTAGCCTGTTCCATAAACTACACAGTAAGCAGCCATGTGTTGGCCATCTTTTTTAAACTGGTCAAGATACAACTGAGGCACGTTTGTAGCTGCTGACTGAAATGACTTCTTAACTTTAGCTGTTTAGTACTTAAAAATAGTTTTGGCAATTTACTTTTCCTTCTGGCCTGAATGTACTTGAAAGGGTGAGCAGTGTTTTGAAAAGAGCTTGGGTTCAGAGCTCAGTAGTTCGGAGCCTTTGCAGCACTGCTTAGGCACGCTTATCATCCAGTAAAATCCTTACACAAAAATTTATGCCAGCACAGGCATTATTCTGGGAAATGAGTGTTGTAGCAGTCCCAGGTTCAAGATCATGCAGAAGTTAAGTGCTGTTGGGTAAAATATTCTTTTAAATACTAGTTCTTAAACACTTAGAATACCTAGGTCAAGTAGAATTTGTCTCAGAAATGTTCTTGTTTTCAAGTTGGCTTCATAGTTTATAGTGTACCTCATTAAGATGCAGGGAGAAGTTTTACCAGTAATTTGCATCTGTGTGGAGTTTAAACTTGACAAACCTGAAAAGCAAGCCTACTTGAATTAAGTATGATTCACACAATTTCCATTTAAAAAAATGGACAATAATAACTGCTTTGCATTTGTGCTCTACAGAGTTTTTTTCTTATGAAAAATGCCCTGTAAAAGCTATTTAGGCACAATAGGAACATGTGCAAAGTAGGTAAGAGAACTGTGATGTTATAGTACCAGGAGAAAGTATGACAAGATGTTAGCCTGCTGTCATCCCGGACATGCAGTTTAATCTTTTGATATGGTGGTTGTAAATGTATTACGATAAGGAGTAAAAGTATTTTTTTGGAGTGTCTGTTTAATTATCTTGTTCAGGGATCACTGACCCATTTACCACAACAGTTATTAAAAGTATTTATCGTATTTGATGATAGGCTTTGTGGAGATTATATTTCTCTAGCAATTTGTTTCTAAATATTTGAGTTTTGCAATTAAAAATAGCAGTAATTGAAAGGAATGTCTAGCTTATATAATTTAAGCAGAAATGCCCTTCTTGCTGTGCATACCCTGTTTTTCTCTTTTCAGTAGTCAAGTATTTGTTAAATTGGCATGTGAACTTCTGAGACTTTCATATGTGGGAATGCTCTGTTCATTATTGCAGGGGCTGTAGCTGGAGAATAAATTAATCTCTTGGAAACGTAGAACTATGAATCAGTTCAGCAACAGTAATTCCAATGTTTTAGAATATTATAAAACATGTATGTTTTTATTAAAACAGAGGTTTGTAAACTGCACAGGGAGTATCACCTAGTTTTGTGGCTTTAAACCTTTAAGACTAATGTGTGTGTATAAATGCTTCCCAGTTGGAGACCTTTAGCACAACCACAGTGAAAAAGAGTCACAGGGAAAAAGATTCACAGTGAAGAATGGTCTCCAAATGATTTAGTTGTCCTAGAAAGTTGAAGAAGAGCCTTCTAATTCTCCCTCTTTTCTGGGATGTGTGTTTATTGCTGCTGTTTTTATATTCATGGGATGATGTATTCATAAGCTTAATTACGAAACAATATACTTGAGATTGATTAATTCTAGGATACTGAATATGCTCATTTTGCAACTGCACCCAGTTAATATTAGTGTAACCGCATAATTCTTGGGTGATGCAATAATAAAACATCTGAAATCTAGGAAACCCTGTAATTTTATAAAACAGGTTGATGCCAAATACGGCTTTGTTAAAAAGTATATATATTCACAAGTTTTGTGTCATCATTTTGATCTACTGAAGAGATTAATTTTATTTGCCAATTTGGAAATTACTATTTGCATGGAAACCTGCTTATGAGCTGATAACCTATTCTTTGCTTACATACTGGTAGCACTTGTGATGCCAGTCACAAGCAAATCTGATTATTTAAAGAGCTAGACACCATAATAGCTCATATGGTAGGTATCTAGAATCTGCAGATGAGACATAGTTGCATAGCAATAAGCTTGTATAAACTCTAGCAGTTTCCTTTTAACATATATATGGAGCTGCTTCCATTTTATGTTTTGAAGGATTTTAAGTGTGGAAGTTGGAGGAAGAAAGGGAACAAAAGGAGAGGGTGCAGACTGTAATAATATTGTGTTTTAAAAAAAATTATTCTACAATATAAGAAGTTGACTCAACTGACTGAGTTGCTGGATAAAGGAGATGATAGGGAATCATCCCCACTTCCTAAAGGTGTTTTGCAGAAGTATAAAAATGCAGTGAAGATTTTTAAAGATAGCTGTTTAAACTTCTGCTTTGGTGGGCTGAGCACTGGATATACCATTGCATTACTGTGCATACTATTACATTATTTAAAATACGCTGAAATGGGTCTAAAGTGAAGCTATGGATACACCAGCTTTCTAATAGTGCTTTGCCACCAAAGTGGGAGATCACATTCTCCTTTTGATTGCATTGTGGTCATGCTGGCACTCGCTGGCTTCATGACGGAATCAGTAGAATTCACTTTCCTTCCTTTCACCCCTCTCCTTTTCCAAAATACAGGTTTTATTCTGGGTTACTGGTTTCAATCTGTCTGTGGAAAGGTCTGACAAGTGCTGGAGTAGGGGGTGTAAGGGTATGTCATGGTGGCAGGGGGAAACTGGCAGGCACCCTGTCTTTGGTGGCAAATCAGCTCAGCTGCCTGTGCAGCCGCAGTCCAGCTGTGAACTGGGGCTGCTGGGGCACAGACACATTAGCTTACCCTGACCTAACAGAGAGGTGGGAAAGACATTTGAGACAGTGGTGACTTTAACTGTCACAGCAAGACTTGTCAGAGTCAGTCTGCATAAACCTTAGCGATATTAGTATACTTAGCTGTCATTTTGCATTAAGTTCTGTCTGCATTTGGGGTGAGAGTCTTAGAACTATCCTAAGCTAAACTTTGAGTAAGGATGTTAGTCTGCAGGTAAGACCTGTTAATTATGCTTAAAACTTAGGTTTTGCCAGTCATTTTCCTTACAGAATTTCTGTGGTTTATTTTCTTACATATAGTTCTTTCTCACGAGGGTTACAGACTTGGTAGAATGTAACCAAAAACAAGCTTAGCTGCTCCTTCTATGTAATCTCCTTTGGCTTCTGTTAAAGTTGAATTTGCTGAGGTGACCAAACAGCTTTCTGCAACCAAACCCACTGGTTTCCTTTTGTCTGCTGCTTCCTAGTGTATTAGTGGTGTGACAGATTGATGGGCCGAGTTGGCTCCCTCTGAAGGTCTGAGCTCTGCAGGTGGTGGGTGCAGGGGAAGCCAGTTGGGGCACTTGGAGCAGGACATTAAGCCCCTTAGAGACAGATTAGTATGTTCTCCTTGCTTTTCTGCTGGTGGAAAGCAGTCACTCCTTTGTTTATGTGGGTATAGAGTAAGGAAAAGCGAATGGAAGTGTGATTAACCTATTACTTTATTAGAGCAGGGGTTAGAAATTTTGAGCTGTGACTATGCCTGTCAAGAACCTGTTACCTCTTTAAGGGATGTTCAAAATAAGTACATATTTGCCTTTATGGTTAGTGAGGTTAGGCTGGCTTTTTGAGTCTTCCTCCTTTGCAGTTCAGTATGGTTCTATACCACTTCCTGGCAAAATCATTCACGATTTCTGCTTCTCTTATATATTTTTGGCATGACAGTGAACAGTGGTAATTCAAAGGAAGCCATGAGCCTTAAGTTTTTGTCCTTTTTTATTCAGTGTTTTTAAGTTGCTTTCTGCACATAAGATAAATGCTTGTCTTCCAGTGAAGGATAGAAGGTATATTTAAAGAGGGAAACTGTTCTCTGAATGGTAGACATTCCGTCATTGAAAGCAATGTTGAGCAAATCCTCAGGTACTACAGTACAGTGGAGAGTTCCTATATTGGCAGGAAAATAGGTAAAAAAGTGTTCTCTTGTGTCTGATTTGTGACTTTTGTCAAATAATCAGGCAAGAGAGGTAACAATCAGTAGGTTTATTAATGTTGATACCTAATGCAACTAAAAAAAAATAGGCAGAATCTTATTTGCAGTTATTGGCAGATGGTGAACTAAAAAGCACCGCTTTAGTACTCAGTAACTCTGTTCTTACCTTATTTAGAAAATCTAATTTCTTAAAAGGTAGCTGCTTGGTTTTTAAAGGCTTGCTGGTACTAAAATTATGATTAAGGGGGACATAGAACTACTTAGGAAATAAAAGTCAAGTTCACTTGTGAAATAATCTGTTCATAGGTGATGTGCAAGGTAAGATCCAGGGGAAAATTTACTGTGCTAGATGGTCAAGAGGAATCCAAATAACTATACACTGAGCAAAGTAGTTTTTGGTGACGGTTGCGAATGTGGGATGTTACACACGGAGACGTGCTTCAGGCTGCTTTTTTGTGTGAGCAGTTTACCATTGTTTTAGTAGCCAATTTTGTGAACTATGTGCAGTTGTTTTCCTAATAGTCTTTTTTGATTTGATCGGATGAAGATAAAACTAATGAGCCTTATATTTCATATTCCCTATGCAGTTACAATAGCTGAGCCAAATTATATTGTGTTTTAGGGACTGAGATCCTGTTGGCATGCTGTTTTTTCAAGCTGATAACACTATCAGTTGCTAAGGTAAGTGTGTGCAAATCTGCAGTTTTCGTCGGAGCCAAAGTTATTAGGGAGTTAATAAAAAAGAATAGCATGTGAATATAAATGAATATACATGGAGTAATTTTTTATGATGTTTCTCACATTTTACACCATTCCAACATTTTAATGGCACCTTAAGGTTGATATATCTAAGTTCTTTAATATACTTGAGGTCTTTGCTGCAAGTATCTGCAGCAAAAAAGCAAAAGCAGGGAAAACACATCTGCAGATACATGTTTAGGTGCTTTGTTGTTCTTAAATAAGCTGTCATTACTGACTTTCTTGCCTTACGTAGTGTGTCAGAGTTGTGTGAGTTCTGTCTGGGTTAAAATTTTGGCCTTTTTGGACTAGAGCTTTGATTCTTAGCATCATGAACAAGTGTAGTGATTTACTGGATGAAGTTTTTTTCCCAAAGGTAGGTGGACTGCCGTAAACAAGTGAATTTGGTTACTTTCTGTAAGTTGTTCAAAAGTGAGCCTATTTACTGATACTGCAAGCTGTATTTAAATTGCAGTTGTGGTTCTGAGATTTTCTTTTTTTGGGGATCGGAAAAGAGAGAGGACAGTAATGAAAGCAACGTGGGAGGATGAAAGTGGGTCAAAAAAGGGAGAGAGAGTTTCTGATAGAACCAGTGACTTCCAGTGAGAGGGCGTGACTAAATGAAGCAGAGCTTTTTCTATTGTATTTATGTCAGTATTATTTGATATAGTGCCAAAAGTGTATATAGGGCTGTACAGTAGAAGACTTGTTTCAAACACGTAACATGTTCCCTGTGCTGGAGGACTTAAATTCTATAAGTGTAGGCCGGAGCAGTGCAGGAACATGCAGTACAAAGATGTGATAGTGCATGGTTGGTGGCATTCACCCTGGAGCAGGTGGGTCTTTTTTTTTTTCTTTTCCTTATTGTTTTTCTTGAAGAGAGGGAATGTTTTGTGTATCAATGAAAAGCTTTCTGGTTTTGTGATTTTATGGGCTGCTATGCCCCCTACTTCTACAGAGCCACAGTGCAGTTGGACCACCCGTCATTTGTTCTTTGCATGGGAGAAAAGGGCTTCAGGAGTAGGAAAAATGCTAGCACTGTTCATGTCCCTTAGATAGTCTCAACTGGTGAGGTTGTAATTAACCTTACCTCAATTTGTGGGATGGATAAGGAAGAAGGTACATTGGGTCAATAGTATTTCAAAGCAGATTGGCTGAGGTTGGCTGTTTGTACATTATGTGTGGATATGACAACTGTATTTATTTAAAAAAATGGGTTAGCTTTCAGTTCAATTCCTAATCTTCAGGACAGAGTCTTCACAGCAATATTTATTACCATAGACAGCCTGATGAGAATCAGGGCCTAAGTGATGCTAGCAGGCAAAAGTGAGAGTGAGCTGATGACTGCATGTGACTCTGTTAGTGCATGTGTTCATCCTGAATGATGAACCAGCCTGTGGTGTGAGGGGTGATCTGGAAACTGTCATTTTGCTGACTTTATCAGCAATAAAGGATCATGCTTGCGCACAGTTGCACCTGGAGAGAGCAGCAAGGGAGATCAGTGTGATTTCTGCACAGTTTCTGTACCTCAGGTGTGTGATACTATAGAATGAATAAGAGCCTCTGAAATGCATCATTTACCTATGTATTGCATTACATACGTCCTACATATGTCCTTACATAAATCACAATATGTTCACAGCAGAAAAAAAACCCACTCCTAAGGCAGATACATCACTGCAATGTAATGGATCTGCATAATCTTCAGTGTCATCTTGACCTTTCCTAGAACTGGATAACAGCCACAGCAGTATTTTTATTGAGGATGTAGCACAGCAACAACTTATGTGGTTGTGCTAAGTGACAGGAAACAGTAAAAGATTATAAAATGTTTAGGGTAAGATTAGTCTAAGGATTTCAAGATTCCTTTCTCCAAGATGCCACATAGGTAAAGCCGCAGTAGTTAGTGACAGTGTAGGCTGGGTTGTATTAGGCTGTATGGCATTAAGTTACAACAAACTGTAAAAAGCAGTGGAAGGCAAATTGAAAATATGTGTGGGAGATGGAGCAGAGTAGCCTGAGGAAGGTGCATCTGCTCACAAGTTTCTGAAGAATGAAGGTTGTGTGGACTCGTAGGCTGTGGAGTATAGAGTGACTGAGGGAGTTGCTTCATCACTTTTCCTTTCTTTTGACAAATATGAGCTTGTTTATTTGCCTTTTAGTTTGTGTTTCCAGTGTGGTGATGGATGGGTAAGAAAGAAGGTACATTGGGTCAGTAGTATTTCAAAGCTGAGGTTGGCTCTTTGTACATTATATGTGGATGTGAAAACTGTATTTATTTAAAAAAATGGGTTAGCTTTTAGTTCAAGTCCTTATCTTCAGGATAAAGTCTTCATAGCAATGAATGTTACGGGTAGTACAACTGTCTTTGTTTTCCTTAATGATCCGGCCTGTGGATATTGAAACTGTTTTTGTTTTGGAAAAGATAAAATTTTCTTCTGAAAGTCTTTATTTTAGCCATTTGTATGGCTCATTTATTCAGTATTCTCGTCCATGGAAAAGATAAATGTGAAATATTCTGTTTGAGCACAAGTAATATTAATTGCTTGCGTTTAGTTCCATCCTGAGTTACTTGTGTTCTACATTAATCACATAGAAATTGTGTCCTGTAGGCATTTTGGGTTTTTTTTAATGTGTTAAACCTGTAAAACATCACTTCTTTGAGCTGTGCATTTTTATCATTGATGAATCTTCAGAGTTCCCTGTTTCCAGCTTAATTTAAAAAATAAAGGATAGCAGTGTAGAATAAAGTGCACTTATAGAAACTAAATGCACCTGGTATCTCCAACAGCAAATACTTTAAGTGATGTGAATCAACAGCTATATTTAATGTGGATTTCATACGCCAATTGTAGCAGAAACCACTGTGTGAAATTTTATGGTCTTTTTTATATGCCAGCTCATGCTGGATCATAAAGGGCCATTTTTTAAAACATAGGAATTCTCTTTGTGTCTGTAAAATCAGCAGATGGGATCATGTTTCCTAGTGATGATCTTTTCCCTTTGGAGTTGTATTCTAAAAAGTTTATAAGAGAATATTGTTGTGTAGGGGAATGCACAGAAATACTTTCAGTATTTGCATGTTGTCTTCACAGAAGTCTGCGCACAGAAAAATAAACCTACATGAACAGCAAATCCCTTTGTTTTAAAATGGACATCTGCTGCTTTGCTTTTACTGTGGATGTATTGTGGTGTTCTATATGTTGACATATGCAAACCCCAAGTCTGATATGGAGTAGCATATGGAGTCTTATAATGGAGTCTTATCATATGGAGTCTTACCATGTTGGTTGCTGTATACTGCTTAACCTATATGAAACATTTTTAACAAATGGAAGATTAAGGCATAGCTTCTGAGGAGTGTTCAGTGTGTCCTGTACATGGACATGGTTGTATATTATTGACTTTGATAATTTTAAGCATGTTTAAAGTCCATCAGTGTGAACTTTCCTTAGTGCCTTTTCAGTTCCTCGCTCGTTTGTAGGAAGCAAATTGAAGTTGGAAATGGGCATAGGACAGAGGATTAAAAGAGAGGGAAAATAGAGTCCCAGCATGCTACTTGAATCCATCTCTTTCAGCTTTCTTAGATGATGCCTCTGCTAATGGCTGAAACAGAATATTTTATATTAATCCTCAAACTTTAAATGTAAACCTAGAAAACCTAGGTTCCTAAGTGAGACCTAGATTTCACTTCCCTAGATCTTAGATGCAACCTCAGTAGACCAGGTAAACCTAGTGAGGTCGGTGAGCTTGCAGTACACCACATTTAATGTGTTTCTAGCAACTGATCAGATAGCAACTTGAAATTAATTATTTGAAAATTATTTTTGTTTCTTACGGTGGAAGCAGTAGGTCCTATTATGATGAGGATTGTCTTGTCTTAAAAGCTGAATGTACATTTGAAAGATTTTGTAGCTTTTCAGGTACATAGCAGTTGTTTTAAAGTTGAGGAAGAATAATAAGAAGTAGCTGTAAATTACTTGCCTTATTTTTATTTCTTTCTTTAAAAGGCTTTCTTCTCACTGTTCAACCGCAAGCTCTTCACATTCATTCACAGATTCCAAGCTATGTTGGAAGTGTAGGAGAAGGTTGCATCTGACAGTTCACTGGTTTTTGAACTTGGATTAAGTGAAGCACAGAGGTTTCTTTTGGTACTCTCCTAATTACAGTATACCTATAGTAGTTGAAGTGGCAGTATTTCTTTCTCTCCAGTCCTGTCATACTTAATGGCTTTTGGGATACCAGGTATTTGGTAGCTATTAGAAATGCTGAAATTTAATTTCAGCTTCTCACCAAACTTCATTGTCACTTCATATTGTTGGAGAGCAGAGGTTGGAATTTCTTATATTTTCTCTTTCTGAATCAGACAGTGTATTCTGAAACTTCTTTGGAGATTATATAAAAATCTGAAATTCTTTTCATTAGACCCCTCCTGTTTTGAGCATTGTTTCCCTCAGACCTCCTCTGAGGAAGTAAAAGCTTTCTTTAGTCACTCTATTCTGTATTTAATTTAGTATTCTTAGTCATGTCTATCCCCTAGTAAGCCTATGCAAAGCACATTGTGCTTGTCTCAAAACCCGTTTATTTGACAGCTTTGTTTAAGGCAAGTGCGACTTGCCACTTGGTCAGTCTCTGAGTCTTATATTGCCCTGGAGAAGTGATCTCTGTATCTTATTTCTGACAATGGTGAGAGGTTTGTGGTTTAGGAGAAGGAGCTGGAAGGATTGAACTGAGCAGTTATAGGGTAACTTCCTTCCAGGGACATTGCCTTCTGAGCACTTGTTTGGGGATTGTTTCCAGAATCCATGCTGAGGTATTGCAGTCATTCCTTGTAGCTTATTCAAGAGTTCCTATGACATGTTCTGCAGCAAATACTGTGATATGTGCCCTTGCTAAATCAGTCAAAAGCACCAGCAGGTGTCCAGTTGGAAATGATTTGACAGTGGGATGTTTGGGAGTTAAACGTTTCCATTGAACAGGCAGTCTGCCTTTTCAAAATCTGGCACTTTCGTCCCATGTAGAAAGCATCAGGGTTTTTTCAGTTTTCTCATTGTATTGGTTCTGGCTGGGATGGAGTTAATTTTCTTCATAGCAGCTGGTCTGATGCCGTGTTCTTTGTGATCAAAACAGTGTTGATAACGCACTAATGTTTTAGCTCTGGCTGAACAGTGTTTGCACAGCGTCAAGGTTTCTCACCATGTCCCGTCTGCATCCCCCCACAGTGATTGGGGGTGCGCAGGATGTTGAGAGGGGACACAACCAGGCAGATGACCTAAACTAACCAAAGAGATATTCCATGCCATATAGTATCAGTGATAAAATGGAGAGGAGGGGGGTTTAGCAAGGTTAACCTAGCTTTTGCTTTGGAACTGGCTGGTCGTCTGTCTGCCCTTGGGAGGTGGTGAATGATTGGCTTGTTTTATTTTGTTTCTCTCCTACTTCTCTTTTGTTAAACAATTTTTAGCTAGACCTACAAGTTTCTTGTTTTCCAATCATGCTTTTCTCTTCACCTGTCCTATGGCAGGGCAGGGTAGGCGGCAGTGTGGCTCTTAGCTGCCTACCGAGCTTAGCCCCCAGCACCCATGATGATCTTGTTTATGTAAGGCAAAAAGAAAATAAAGAGATCTCAGCACATGGCTATTTCCTATGTTTCTGGATTCTTCAGGGTAAGGCAAGTGTTTTGCTTTTATTTTCAGTGTTGAAATTTTTAAAGCACCGTGAAAAATGTCACAAAAAACCAAAAAAACGACAGAGAAGGCAGCAATTGTAGTATATTTTTGCTAGTGTTTGTATATTCTAGAGTTAAATCTGAATGTTTTGTCTTGCCACAGGGCTTTTCTGGTGCCTCATCTCCCACAGTGTTCTCAGGCCCATTCTTCTCACCTAGCAAGTCCTAATCTGCCACTCATGTCTTCCCATTCTCAGTCCTCATTCTTCCTGCTATTCCGCCACATGGGCCTCTCCAACATGCTTACTTTCTGCTAGCTGTTATTCCTGCTGTATTCAAATTTGACAGCTCTCTTGGTTGTGGCTTTGGAGAGCATTATTTACAGAAAGATCCATGCTGTTCCTACTAGGTGCCAAGAATTGTGTCAGTCTATAGGCCAACTGAAGATAGAATTCTTAAGGCAGATGACTGAAATTTGCTTCTATTTGAATGTTGTTGAAGTATTTTTTAAGGCTTCTGTGCTTGGTAAATAAAGGTGAATGGAATTTATGAGGGACTGTGAAAAGGATATTCTTGGCTGAAGGCCAGTACCAGAAAAATTTGGAGTTCATATTCCACTCAGGAGGATGCTACAGCAGTTTAGCAAGTACAGATATTCAAGGTTGAGGATGGGATAGCATGTGATTTTATTTATTTATTTATTTAAAAATATAAATGGCTCAATGTCCATCTGGAGACCAGTAAAGAGTGGCGTCCCTCAGGGATCAGTGTTGGGACCGGTCTTGTTCAGCATCCTTGTTGGTGACATGGACAGTGGGATTGAGTGCGCCCTCAGCAAATTTGCCAATGACACCAAGTTGTGTGGTTCGGTTGATACGCTGGAGGAAAGGAATGCCATCCAGAGGGACCTTGACACACTTGTGAGGTGGGCTGATGCCAACCTGATGAAGTTGAACCATGCCAAGTGCAAGGTCCTACAGCTGGGTGGGAGCAATCCCAGGCACAGCTACAGGCTGGGCAGGGAAGAGATTCAGAGCAGCCCTGCGGAGAAGGACTTGGGGGTGTTGGTCAATGAGAAAATAAACATGAGCTGGCAGTGTGTGCTCACAGCCCAGAAAGCCAACCGTATCCTGGGGTGCATCAAAAGGAGCATGACCAGCAGGTTGAGGGAGGTGATCCTGCCCCTCTACTCTGCTCTTGTGAGACCTCACTTGGAGTACTGTGTGTAGTTGTGGTGTCCTCAACAAAAAAAGGACATGGAACTGTTGGAACAAGTGCAGAGGAGGGCCACAAGTATGATGAGGGGACTGGAGCACCTCCTGTATGAAGACAGGCTGAGAAAGTTGGAAAGTTGTGTCTGTTGAGCCTGAAGAAGAGAAGGCTGCATGGAGACCTCGTAGTAGCCTCCAGTATCTGAAGGAGGCCTGTGAGGATGGTGGGGAGGGACTCTTCATGTGGGACTGTGGTGATAGGACAAGGGGTAGCGGGTTCAAACTTAAACAGGGGAAGTTTAGATTGTATATGAGGAAGAAATTCTTTCCTGTAAAAGTGGTGAGGCACTGGAATGGGTTGCCCAGGGAAGTTGTGAATGCTCCATCGCTGGCGGTGTTCAAGGCCATGTTGGATAGAGCCTTGGGTGGCATGGTTTAGTGTGAGGTTTCCCTGCCCATGGTAGGGGGGTTGGAACTAGATGATCTTAAGGTCCTTTCCAACCCTAACTATTTGATGATTCTATGATTTTTTTTTTTTTTAATTGCAGAAGGCACATCTGTGGTTAATTTTTATTTTTCCTTTCAAAGTTGACTTGAGATGTAGAACCATTGGGGAAAAAAAAGTAATTCTGCCCTCACAGTTATGCTTATCTCTAGAAAGTATGACTGTATAACAGGAAAAAAGTTTGGTACTTTTAGTAAAGTCGTATATGTTATAGATGGTCTTTGTGCTCCATTGTAGATACTAGAAGCAATGAACATTCACATTCCTGCAGCCACAGAAAACTATTATGTAGTATGTATTGTATCTGAATGAGGAATTCCAAACAGGATTTGGTATTCTGATATTTTATGAAAATATTTGAAAAACTATATGTTGTGTCATGTTTACGTATCCTGAGATTATTAAAAGCTTGAGCAAACTACTTAGTGTACTTGGGAGATTAATGTTAGTGCACTTATTCATTTCCATAGTTATGTGTTGGCAATAAAGAGGTAAAAAGAGTAAGTTTACTTCCCATTCTTTGAATGGGGAAAAGAAGTTTGAATTCAAGATTGAATGGCAAACTGGACTTGTGAAATGAAAAGGATGGACTTGAAAAGAAGACTGATTTGTGACGTGATGTGAGAGAAAAGTTATGCCGACAGTGCAAAATGGGGAAGTGAAATTAGTATATTCAAAGCATTAGAAAACAAATAAAATACATTAAAATAATAGCATAGAAACTACTCGTTAGAGAAAATACTGGGAAAAGCATTCCTAGAACAAGTAAAACTTGCTGCTGCAGCAAGTGATTATGGTGTGACTAATGCTCACATTCAGGTTTGCAGTGCAGTGTGATAGGGAAATACTAATAAAATACAGTTTGTCCTGAACTGAATTAGCAAGGGTTTTTTTGTTTTGTAGAATTAAATTGGCAACTTGACTGTATGTCCAGAGTTCCAGTATGGTGCACCTGAAACAGTGCTGACTCTTGGATAGTAAAATAAAAAGGAACTTGGTGAGCATTCAGATATAATGATATATAAATTATAATTAGGATTTAAAATTTTATATATTTAGCTAGTTCAATAACCACTATAAGAACTGTTATACATTACTGTATCCTATTGTTATCCATCAATCTGCAAATTTTCAAGATGTAAACAAGAGGTCTAGAAATAGTAAATATCAAGAGAAATTCCAGAACAGTGAAATCCAGGGAAAACCTGTGCAAGAAAAATAATTCAGTCTCTGTCATCTCTGACGGGTAACCTTGAAATGTCTGAATTGACCAGTTTTTCAAAATGCCACTCAAACACAAAACCTTGAAATAACAGCAGTTGTGGCTTGTACAATTTCTGTCATTTAGTACAAAACCATAGGTAATGTGTTTCTTGCACTTTCAGATGAGCTGTCCTAACATCAGAAAAAGTAAAAGGCCTCAGTCTTTTCTTCTGCAGTGTAGTTACTGATAGGTTTCGTACTTCAGATCATGTTGTCAATAGAGGTGTCTCGATCAAGTTTGCAAACATAAGGAATGAATAAACTGGGTGAACCATTAAATGGTTCATTTTTTCATGTGTTGTTTATATGTCCTGAGTTTTGCAACGTGGCTGAAAATTTGGCATCCTCAATGCAATTGCTGCTGTGGAATATACCTGGTTTGTAGAAGTATTTCACTGGACTGTGCCTTCTGGTCATCAGTGACAGACTTTTAAAAATGTAAATGAGACTAAATGTAGACTGGGTTGATATGTTGGGGTTTTTTTCCCTCCTGGTAACTTCTTTGCTGCTGATAGGGAATGGTTTAGGTTTTCCTGAGAACAAGATTATAAAAAATAGGTCATTATGCTTAGTAGAAGCTAATGGAGTTCTGTGCCAGACTTCTGTTTAATCTTTTGAGTCTGTTTGTGCTTTAGCCTTCACAATATCCTCTAGCAATATGTTTCACAACTTAGTTATAACAAAGTTTGTAGAGCAAGGGAAAAGATTTTTATTCTAAAATGAAATTTTCAGATGTTAGATGTATTTTCCAGTTCCAGTGTTTGCAAGGCAGAGAACAGCCATCTCTTCTACATTTTGCATATCTTATATTAGTCACCTACGTCTTTGTCGCTTTTCTCTTGTGTGCTCACTCTCACTAAAAGCTGAAGTGTTTTAGCCAATTGGATATGAAAACTGTTGATCATCCGTATTGACTTTTGTGGTATGTTTTTACTCCGAGTAACTTTTTTCCCCTATGTTTTCAGTGAACAGTGGGCAGTTTTCAGGACTGTGGGTGTATGGAAAAATAATGCTGTGACATAGTAATGTTTATGTTTTCTATTCCTTTCTTAATCTTTCTTGAATTCTGACTTCTTTGGCTGTTGCTATTGAGCTACAGAGATTTTTTTTTTTTACTGGATGTGTAAGAATGCAATGTCGATCAATCTTACTCAGGTACTTATTGGATACTTATTTAAATAATTTGATTTACAGCATTCCTGTACAAATTCACATTTTTTTACTAAAATATAGTTTCCCCTATGAAAATGTCTAGTGATGGAAGTGGTTTGTGGGTCAGTTAGAGTTCTTAGTTCTGAGGAACGTTTATGGGATCTTTGAAATTATTTTGAGGTGGTATGGGAAGGTGCTGTTCAGTGACATGAAGGCTAGGTACATAACCATCAAGATTGGCTATCAAGATAACATTACTTAGGAAAAAGTAGCTGAATTTAATTCAGAGATAGTAAAAAATTGGACTTTCAGTAAATATGAATGTGTAATTTATTCCTGCTTTGCCCCTCCCTCTCATGTCTTCCAATACGAAAAGAGGGCATACAAGAAATCTGAAGAGGGACTTTTTAAATGGGTATGTAGTGATAGGACAAGAGGGAATGACTCTAAGATGGCAGAGAGTAGATACAGATTGGATATTAGGAATAAATTCTTTAATATGAGAGTGATGAGACACTGGCACGGGTTGCTCAGAGAAGTTGTAGGTGTCACATCCCTGGTGCTCATGGCCAGGGTGAATGGGGCTTGGCGCAACCTGCTCTGGTGGAAGGTGTCCCTGCCCATGGCAGGGGGGTTGGAATGAGGTGATCTTTTGGGTCCCTTCCAACCCAAACCATTATATGATTCTATGAATAATAAAAGATCTACCAAATTTAGTTTGCATAATATCTTGGAAGGTTCATGTTGCTAAAGGTAGCTTTTATGCAGGTTCTCAAGTTGTTTACAGTGACGTCACTAACTTTATTTTGGATGGAGGAGGCTAAGGAAAGTTGGCATGTTGAAGTATAAAGGTGGTGCACTGAGCATCAGATGATCAGAGTTTACTCTGTGCATCTCCAGAATGACTCAGTGCTTTAGCTCTGCCTCTGAAGAATGGGCATTTTGGTGTCTTTTCCTGTGGTATATTCAGGATTTGACTAAAGAAGGATAAGGTGTTTATTGTAATGGCTTTTTTTTGTGTGTGTGTGTAGATGCCTCTATTATTAATTAAGTTTTTTAGGCAGCAGTAACTGTATGTGCAAGGGGACCGAGTCATCTATGCTGAGAGTTCTGCATGGCTAGATGTTGCCTTATGGGAGTGTAAGATTTTGTCTGAGCGGCTTTTTCTGTGTTAATGTGGTTTCTGATGTACTAGTGTCCTCATCTTTGATGGGATCTCTTGGCCGTGGTACAAGCAAGTGTGGTGTGTGCAGTGTCATCTTTGCTCCAAAATAGGCACCTCTTAATTTTTTTCTTGGTGAACTAAAATGTGCAGAGGGATTGAAACAAAGACTGTAGTTCTCCTTCAGACCAGGCAGCTAATCTATAGGGATGTTGTAAATTATTGTTTAGAGATAATCTGTTGTCTAGTCAGTTGTCGTGGTTTAAGCCTCTAAGCCACACAGTTTTTCCTCACTCACTCACTCCCCTCTCTTTCTTCCGCCAGTCCTGGGGGGATGGGGAGGAAAATCAAAAGAATGCACCTTCCACAGGTTGAGATAAGAACAGTTTAGTAACAAAGGTATAACACAAACCACTACTGCTACCACCAGTAATAATACAAGAGAAATACAAGGAAAGAGAATACAACTGCTCACCAAGCCCCACCCAGCCAGTGCACCCCCCAGCAGCAAACCCCCCAGTGCACCACCACACCCTTCCAGGTCTCTGCCCTCCGTGTTCACCTCCTGGGCATGACGTGCTGTGGTATGGAATAACCTCTTTGGTCAGTTTGAGTCAGGTGTCCTGTCTCTGCTTCCTCCCGGCTTCCCCTCCTCCCTGGCAGAGCATGAGACTCAAAAAGTCCTTGGTTAGACCAAAACATTACCAAGCAGTAACTGAAAACACTGGTGTTATCAGTGCTGCTCCCAGGCCCAAAATCAAAAACACAGCGCTGCACCAGCTACCAAGAAGGAGAAAAATGACTGCTGCTGCTGAACCCATGATATCAGTGGGTCACAGACAGTTGAATCCTCTGCCAGATTTAATGATCCTAGGTCTTCAGGGGAGAACAGTGTGGTGGGATGTACACACCTACTCACACTGTTATCTGGGGAAAATCAGAGGCACAGGGTGTGCTTAGGAGATGACACTAGGCTGATCCTGAAGAGATAAGCAGATAGGCTTTGGGATATAACTTTCTGGCTGCCAAACAGCAAAGCTGTTTTAGTTTTCTTGTAACCTTTCTGCGTTGCAAATATGATAGTGCAGTGATACATACCACAGAGGAAAATAGAAACGAAGTGCATGTCCCATAGATCTCAAAATTGAAAATACATGAAAACAAATCTTGCAGCAAAAATTTTGGTTTCATTGTTTCATTTATAGTTAAAATAAAGCCAAACAAGTGAACAGTATGCTAACAATAACTAAGTACAATGTGAAAGAAGCTTCTGTCTGGTTGGAAATGTAAATTTTAATTTCATTGTTTAAACTGAAAGGAAATAATTTGATTTCATCTTGCTTATTCAGTTCTGCATAGGAAAGACTGCCAGTACTTTAGAGGATTATAATTTCGCAAGTTTTGAAAAATAACTTCAGAGTTTACTGCATGTTCTTGTCACTCTTTTCAGTGCTATTCTGCTCAACTGTATAGTGCCGTTAGCTCTGCATTTTTACTTTGTGCTTTTCTGGAGTTACTCACATAAAATTGGAATACATCAAATCATGCCACCACCAGTTGCTGTAGAGTTCAGGTCAGATCCTCGGCATCAACAGTGGAGTTTTTCGTCACATCATTTAATGATGAAGTACTTCTTGTCCTAGGGAGCCTCCAACACTGTTGTAGGGCAATATTAGGAGAGGGGAGGGTTTTCACTATCCCAGAAGCATAAAAAGGAAGATATGACCACTTATAAAAGAGTTTGCCAAGTCATAGAGATATTTATGAACATTGGCAGCAGAAGCAGAAGCCTCAGCTTATTTTTAGATAGAAAGGTGTTAAGCTAAATCTACCTCTATCTTTTGCCCTTTCCTTTTTTTCTTTTGTTTCTTTTTTTTTTTTTAATTTCTTCTTCCTTATTTTAGCTGTGGTTGTACTTCCGTGCCAGGTTGATGTACATTGCAGCATACAGCCTTTTTTTTTTTTTTTTTTTCCAGGGTTTTTACCTGGTCATTTTGGTTTAATCTGAGGATGTTTTTGTTAATGAAAATGTTTCTATCCTGTCTAAACTCAGTGTCTTATATAAATAAATACTTTTGTGGAAAGTCCTAACTGGGTGTAAGGAGCATCCTCTCTCTCACTAACAGTGTTAAAGCTCTGCCTCAGAACACATTATGTGTTATGGCTAAAAAAACGAGTGTATAACAGGGTATTTCTGGATCATGCTTGGCTACATTCCACAAGTGAGATTTTTCTTATAATTCTGTATCAGCACACATGAAATATGTTGTCATCCTTTTTGTAAGAAGGCACTAAGAATAAGCAAATTTATGAGGAATTGTCCTCATGGGAAGCATTCGCTGTGATTTGTCAACTTGGAGATTAGTCTGTTGATTTCTGTATGGTGATATTAACTGCTTTTTGTTGGCACTTCTGGTCAATGCTGTGGCAAAGATCTCTTGGCTATTTACATACTTGTGACATATGAACTTTTCAAAACTGATTCAGAGAGGAAATAAATGTGACTTTAGCAAAGAAAGTCATCCAGTGTTCCAGATAAAGAAACCCCTCTGCTATTCTGGAAAAGGCTATTGCTAGGAGGTGGTTGATACTTTAATAGTAACCTCTCCAGGAAATTACAATGAAAAGACATCAGATTTCAGTGCATTTTCAAAAATTGTAAAATTGGGATAGTATTTCACTGTAAAACTATGACTAAGCACTTTTAAATTGGCATCTTCTTCTTTTTCAGGAAATTTGGAGAGCGACCTCAACCGAAACGGCTCACCAGGTA
The DNA here is from genome assembly GCA_017639245.1 of Myiopsitta monachus. Taxonomy (NCBI): domain Eukaryota; kingdom Metazoa; phylum Chordata; class Aves; order Psittaciformes; family Psittacidae; genus Myiopsitta; species Myiopsitta monachus. Next base: position 97,659,510 of record CM029917.1, on the reverse strand, counting down.
CGCATCAAAGAAAGTCTGTTTTTAACCGTTTTCTAAAGTTACCCTTTTCATTCTCAGAAGAATTTCTAAGTTTAAAAAGTTTGGCTTGCTAAGAACACTTTTTAGTGCCAAAATTCAGTTGTTGTGTTACTGCTGTCATGCAGCAGGTAGAAGCAGATTGAGCACAGTACTGTCAAGGAGTGATCGTAACCAGTTTTTTATGAAACCTAAACAGTCGGAGAAAGTATCAATTAGTACAATCAAGTCAGTCCATTCTGAAAAGCGTTTAGAGTGATTGAAGTACAGTGCCTGACTTGCTCCTGGTCTGCCTGGAAGTATTTACACCAGAATCTGTCAGGTAGTCACCATTGTTGTAGCACAGTCTATGCAAATGTTTATTATTCTGTGCCACAAACTGTGCCGATTTAAAGTAGCCACTGAATTTATAATCCACTGTCTGCTTGAAGTACAGTAGGTGTGCAATTTTTCAATAGTTTTGTGTGGTAATAGTGTTGTATAAAGACATCACTCTGGCCTGCTTATATTTTGAACGAAATTATGATGCCTCATGTAAAGCTCAGGGTGGGGAGGAGCATTTACATTTTGTGTTGGGTATATCTGTCTCGTCATGTTTCTGGAAAAGCTTCAGGTTAGCTTGTGTATTGTTAAACTTCATTTCAATGCAAAATTTCTCTATACTGATTTATAAATAATTGAACAAACATTCCTGTTTCCCATTGGCCTACCCATTTTCAGGGATATTTAAGGATACTAAGTTTTGAACAAAGAACTGATTTCTATCTTCAGCAGTAGCATCTTAGTATCACTGTGGAGTTACTGACAGATTTTATCTTCTATGATTTAAAAAGAACAACAAAAATAATGACTTTTCAGTGTAAGGTCTTTTAAATAAGTTTTCTATAACTGCAGTGACTCTAAGTTTCACGTGCAGGATTTTAGCTACTAGATATGCCAGGTACTCTTTCCTATGAGTAGCCAGCTGGAAACTGCTAGCCATCCTTCAGTGGCTTTTAAACCTTTTCTATACCGCTAGAGGCTGGAAACAAACAATACTGAAATGGAAAAACCTTAACACATATTTTTAAGAGTATGATTGGTTTACGTAATGCTACAAAAATGTATCTGTAAACCCTTAAAGGCGTTTAGTTCAATTATTGGGGAATTATTCTGCCTCTTTGTGTAAAGGCAGTCCTGTTTGTCTAATAATCTGTTTATCATCATGCAAGCTCCAGAAGAACCACACTACTTTGTTCATATGCTGCTAGTTGGTTTTAGATGTAAACTGTGAGAGTACTACATTCGTAGAGAGTTTTAAGATTTAATAAAAGACAAATGTTGCGTAAGAATTACAATGGTTACTGTATTTTCTTTATCAGTGGAAGGGGTCTGAGGGGAACATTCCTAGTTCTCCTGGGAGCTTGAACTGTACAAGTCCACTGCAACAACAGACTAGTAGAAAAGGCAGAATTTCATCCTCATACAGTGCTAAATAAACATTAACTAGCACCTAGCGTGTGTGTGTGTGGATTGCTGGTGGTTTTTTTAAATGATACTCATGTCAACAGATTTTAGAATGACAAATGTTCTTAATTTAGTATGACACTATTCTTAATAGTATTTTGAATTGTCAGGTAGAAAGTTTTTAAACCACTTACATGCAACTAATAATATCATAATGAAATGTATAATAATGATTTCACAGTGAATTATGCTTCATGGTTTAAAATGTATTCTTAAACAATGGTTGTACATAGGTCTGCAAGCTTTGGGATAGATTTTCTATCTGTGCTTTCATGGATAAACATCAGTTTTACCAATGTGAAATGCACAGAGATCAAGTTAGTCCAAATTTAAAACAGAAATTCAAGTCTTTGCTCTTGTATCTTGCTGTTTACAGAGATAATTTCACACATTGGTCACTGTCTTATGCAGACATGACAAATGCAAGAATTTACTAAACATCATTAACAAAACTGGATTGTTGTTGTTGTCCGACACCTCCCACCTACTTGCATTCCCCTGTGAAACTGCCTGTGGGAATTTCTTTTGGAAAAGGCCTTGTTAACAAAATACTGCTTCCATCCAAAATATTCCATCTTTTTTTCACTGGAAATATTTGGTTTTATGGATCTGTCCAAAGAGAACTCAACAGTTGGGTGCAATTTGAAAAAAAACAAACCAACCCAAAACAAAAAACCCCAAACAACAACAAAACCCCAAACAAAACAACAAAAAAAGCCCTTCCTCTGTCTGGTTTCATCTCTTCATGTAACTTCCTTAAAATTTATAATTTGTTTCTCTGATTGGTGACTTCGAAGATGAGCACATTGGTGGGCATTCAACCTGCAGAGGCTCCTCCAGGCACTTGAAAGTGTTCCTGTCAGCACTCCGACACAGCTAAACCCCAGGGTGTTGAATTTGGCATGGTGCTTAATGAACAGTTATTATACAGAAGAATGATAGGGTGTATTGTTCTCTTACTTCTCTCAAGGAATCACTGTTGTTTAAGGTAATTACAGCTTTTATATGATGTCTGTCATTACAGTAATGATGAATGATAGAAAATCTAATTAATTTTTTTTTTCACCCAATTATATGCAGGAAGTAGAGACTTCCTCTAGAAAACCAGATGAAGTGATAAGCTGGGGAATCTAACTTTTTTTTTTACTGTCTAAGTTGGTTAAGGAGACAATATTCAATTAATAAAGTGTGTTCTAATCAAATATTTGTGGCATGGACTTTAAGTGTGGTGTAGTGATTGGCATTGATACAATTTTACAGCCACAAGCATCTGTTTGGGAAAATGTAGTACTTGCAAAAATGACCTCAGACCCTTATTGCTAGCTTCATACAAGAGAGTTGCTGCTTTTTGCTGTGTAATTGTCTTAAAAAACAAAATCAGCTCATCTTGATGCTATTAATGGTACCTTTTTTGAATTTCAGGTGTTGGGGTTTTTTGTCCTAAAACTTTCTTTGGATGATTGTAATTATAAACAAAACAAATGAATTTTCAATGCTTATTTTGGTTTTTTTTTAATTTTTAGGGAAGCAATGCGAAATTACCTGAAGGAGCGAGGTGATCAAACAGTGCTAATACTCCATGCAAAAGTTGCGCAGAAGTCATATGGAAATGAAAAAAGGTAAGTTTCTATTCTTTCCTGGCTTCCTCTAGAGTTCCCAGCTAGGGAAACTGTAGCGTGTGGTCTGGTGCATAGTACCTGTAGAATTCCTCAGGTTATACTATAGCCTGAAGAAGTGTAAGCCAAGATGTGTTCCTGAGATCATCTTTTATGTAACAAAATATTTGTATATTTTGTTATTTATGTAACAAGAGCTGCAAACCTGTGGCAATTTTGTGTGGTGATGCCTGTTTCTGCCAGCACGTTCTCTATCTGTGCTTGAAGTTTCCATTGAACTAAAATGGCTCTAATTTTAAATCTTCTATTTTAAGTTGGAGTAAGCAAGGTGATTAATGGTGACTATTTGTAGAGGAGGTTTTTCTTGAGTAATTTCAAATTAATATGAAAGGGAAATTACCAGCCTCAGTAAGATATTCTTCTGAATCAGATCTGTAATAGCTTTAAAATAACAACAGGTCAATCATAACCATATTTATAGTTCTTTAACATTCTCTGGTAAAAATCAGTACAGTACAACTTACAATAATAGGTAGTTCTCTAAAGGACAGAATCTGTAAATGTGAAGATGAATGCTTTTCAGGTAAGGTGAATTTCCTGCAGACTTCTTATGTGATATTTTTATTTGTGATATTTTTATTTGATGACTAGTAGAAGCAAATTGGACACTCCTTCAGATGCAGATTTCCAGTACTCTCATGGTAAAATAGAATTTTAAGTATAAACTGTTTTTTTCTACCTTCAACTTCACTAAGTTCAATATTTGTTTAGTTTTCAGATACTTTTTATATATTTAATTTATATATAATTAATATTTTTTCATAACAAAAGACCACGTATTTAGCACATTAATGGTTTTGAAGTTTTAACCTTACTTTTACACTCACTCTTGTGTCCTGTTACATCGTTATGTTTCTTCACAGTTTTCTGAGATTTGAGATTTTAACATACTTAAACATGAGAGTGTTAGAAAACAGGAATGTTAGGATTAAGCCTGTAAAGTTCTCCATTCATTGCTGCCAATCTAAATCGCACTTCCCGATGTCTGTGAATTATAGATGCAGACCATATTTTCAACTGTTCTTCAGTATTCTGTGCCTGACTGCTTGTCTTTTCAGTATGTGTGGTCCTTTCTGTTACCCCGTTCTTTTGGGCAGGGTCCAGGTTTTGCAGCTCCATGGAACTGTTAATTCAAAGTGCTTTTTAGATCTTTCTGCAATTCTTGATGAGAATCAAATGGAAGTCAGCAAAACAGGAAGGAGGAAAGGCATGGAAGCAGACGTGTGCTGCGTATCTGCTGTATACAGCCTTCTTGCTCACTGCCAAACTTAAACGCGAAAGCGTTGCAATGCAAGGCCCTACTAGTAGTAAATGATAACTTTAACCCTTTGCAGCGCACAAGATTTATCATGGCAGTATAGAGGTCTCTCATTGTTATCTTGTCAGATTGTGTTGTCATTCAAGAGATGAATAGTTGACTCATTACTGCAGATGAGTAAAGCATGTTACTCCCAAAAAATGAGGGGTGTGCCTGCAGATAAGACAGTGATTTTCTAAACAGTGTATCTGTAACTTCAGGCAGTTTGTTCTCCAGGGGCCACAGCAGTTCATGAGGGCAGGAACATTTTGCAAAGTTATCCTGTGTATCATTATTTTTGAGAGCAGGTTGCGTTGAAAGAAGGGAGAAAATAAAAATATAAAGTAGTAATTTTGATTATTTAAAGTTCTGTTACAATTTGGAAAACTTAAATAAGTGTTCTGAAAAATACAGAGCAAAGCTTCAAATTGTTATTTGCTAGAAGTTTCTGAAAGCACCTATGTGTAATTAGTAAAATTGTCATGAATACCTGTTGCCCTTCATATATGTGTATATTTCACTTGATTCTGTTAAAAATCACTTTGGCGTGTATGCTACCAAAGTACTAGTAATGCTCAATAAACTAGTTACTGGTTTCCCATTGCTTGAAATGGTTGCCAACTGACATTAGGCATTCTTTTACCACTTTAGATTTTAGGAAGTGCAGTTCAGTGGCCTATCTCAGCACAGCTGCATTTGTTCATGAAAAGTATCTCAGATTCACCTCTTTAAAAATGGGAGCATGTCAAATGAGTCTAGAGAGTTTCAGAACTCAACAGTAGATGACTAGGAATGAAAATGTTTGGATGTTTGTCATAGTGAACTGATTGCCATTCTGGTATGGGTGTGAAATAAAAGTTGGGAATACATACTGAGCTTTCATTATTCTGTTTAAATATTTTAGTTTTTCTTATGCTGTAACACACCATTTAAACTGTCTCTGCTGCTGTTCTTATAGTTCCCAGACTGTTAGCATCAGTAATGATGGCATGGATATAATCTGATTAAATTTTGATCCTTGAAGAATAAGTTAAATTGCACTATCTTTGTAACTCAGAAGTCAGATTACAAAAGAAATTATTTCTTAAATTTGTCTTAAATTTCTTAGATTTAAATTATTTCTTAAATTTATATTTCTGAAATTTAAGAAAAAAACCCTAAGCAAGCTTCACCTTTTGTTCTAGTCTTTAAACTTTGTTTATTGTGAGGTCATGGAAAATATTTATCATTAGTAAATGTTGCATGGCATAATTAAAAGGTTAGCACAATAACTACCTTTCAGTGTTCTGATGAGGCTTAGTAAATGGTGAAATACTCTGTTGAAAACTCAGAGTACATGGCACAGTCTCATGTAGTGTGGTCTGGTTTAAATATGCCTTACAGAAACACAATTCCAGGTTGTTCCCTTGTGGATGGAGACTTTCTGGATTAATTTGAGAGTATTCTTGGTACTTACCTGTAAATAACAGTAATGAAAGGATGTCCACTTTCTTCAAGTGGACTACTATTACTAGCCGTGCTCTTCCTAAAGTTAATATTGTTTATTTTGACAAAGAAGCTAGGAGGTAAGAAGCTCAGGGATGGACTTCAGTTGAATTAAGACTTTTTGCCTTATGTTTCCTGTTGGACAGCTGTTATCCTTCAAAAGCATTCAGCTGATACTCAGGTGATGTTTAGTGATGAGTGTGGGTGTTTGTATGGTGCTTCTTACACTATTTCCATATTTACCTTTCACTGAGACTTCTCTCTTCAGAGTCTAAACAGTGTGAACACTCAACATTAAGGTCCTGTGTTGTTTCACTGCACGTTCAGCACGGAATTGCCACTCTGTTCACAGCATAGAAAAGAGGTATTAAGAGCGTATGTTGTAAACCCAGTGAGGAAATCACATCCTACATGCTTTTCCAGCATTATTTCTTGTACTGAATATTCTGAGCAAGCTCAGAAGAACCAGATACAGCTGCCTTTCCCTCCAACATGATTTTCTCTTTACTATAGGTCAGATTAATACTTCAGAAGAATTTTTGCCTCCTACTCAATCTTATTTTAGTTTTGTGGTGAAAGGAGAGAGAGGTAGGCCCTGTAAATCAAAGGTTGAAGGAAGAGTATTTTCATTTGTTCCACCAAACATTGTCCTACTTTATTTCCCATCAGTAACACTGGAAACTACCTGAATTAGTTACTTTAGGGAGGTGATTTTCTTATTTGCTCATTGTAGTTATCTGAAAGCCAGCTTCTCACATAAATATTTACATTGCTATTTACATCAGAAATATTGACAGAACCTGTTTACAGCAGTTACTTTATACATATCAAAAATACTTTCTTTAATCATCTGTGAAAATCAGAAATACTCATGGTTTACTCACACTATGTTGGATAGAAAAATTATAATTAATCTTTTCTATACGTGAGTTCCTGGGTTTGTAAATACAAACGAAAGAGCCCCGAGAAGGTGCTTGTCTGTGTCTGAAGGTTGGGAGACTGTGCATAAGGAACCCCATTCCAGTTGTGGATGTCCAGACTCTTTCTTTCTTGTTTGGTAGTTTAATCCAAACATTAAATTGTCTCATCTTAAAAAGTTTCTGTCATTATTCAGTAAGCCATAGTTTCCCAAGGTTTTTCTCTGTGTTCTAATTTAAAAAGAGCACTTTAATTGTTGTGGCTCGTTTTCTGTCAGTGGGTTAAATCTCGTTTCTCATGGATGTTCATTGCCACCTAGTGGCCGTAGCTATTCAAAGGATTTGGTTTAGACTAAAACTGTAATGAAAAATTATATGGCAAAGTTTGAGGGTTGGGTTTGATTTTTTTTCCTTCTGTTCTAAAGTTAAGAAAAATACAAAAGAGCACATGAGGAAGAAAGGTAAATGTGTGATGTTGGCTTTATAGTGTTATACCTACTTGGAAGACAAGGGGTATGGATTCTGTTTTGCAAAGTATTGCTCCACTAATAAAGGTTGATATTAATTTTTAGTCTGTATATAATTTCTTATTATAAGTAGCTTATACCTGTTGAGAAGAGAATTAGTGGGATGCATTTATTAACACTGAAAAGATCTTGCATTGTCATTGGAGTTCACAAGCTGACTAGCTATATGGTATGTTTTTTTCTGGCAATATGAGTTTGTTTCCAAAAGATCTTTTACTTGAAACTTCCTGCCCAAATAGTTGGGAGTTAGTTCATAATCCCCATTTGAAAAGTGTTGTTCACAGAGGACCACCATCATGTTTGCCCTATCTGGGATGGCAAAGTAGGGTAGGCCTGCTAAGCAGTGCTTGGGCATGATCATTGCCCTTGCTTGACCCCTTACCAGTCTAATAAAAATGTGCTTCCTTCTTACACTCTTGCTGCCTTCCCACCTGCACATATATATATCTGTGTATATCTGTGTATGTTTTCAAATGTGATCACAGGTGTCCGCAGTAGACATTTTCTCAGCCTGATGCTAAAGCAGTTATTTCTTGCTTTGTTTCAGTTTTCTCCTAAAACATGCTGAAAGTTGTAGCAACCAGATGACAATTATAGTATTTACATCTAGATGCAGGGTGATATAGGGCATATAGATTAGATTGGTTCTGTAGAAAGTAACATGCACCTTGTACTTTAATATAATTTTTTTCTTCTTGACCATTGTCGTTGCACTGTCTCCCTCACCAAGTAAGTGCTCTTAAGATCATTTTTCCTTTAGAAAAGCATTGGGGAAAATCAGGTCATGTCATCTCTGTTTGAAATAAATGCAGTTGAAAAGTAGGAAATGTGTTCTTGGTTTTGAGATCAAGAAATTGTAGTAGGAAGGGGAGGATTTAGTTGGCACATAACGGAAAGTGATGTTGTACTTTATTATACTCCTCAGTCATTTAGCATCTTGATGAGGAAAGCTGGAACAGCAGAGGTCAGGTAGCGGAAGATGAGATGCAAAAGGCATAATAGCGAGAAAAAAGGGATATACCTTGTGTGCTGTTTCATAGCATGTATTACTGCTTACTCCTTCAATTCATGGCCATTTTAAAATTTCAGAACTTATTCTTACAGCTATGAAAGTTAAAACAACCCATTACTGTAAAGTAATTGAAAGAGCCTGGTCACCTGTGCCTTGGTGAGAGGCTCCACAGTGGGCTGTTGCTGCCCCAGGGATTTGCCTCTGATCATGATAGGATGAGGGGTAATGGTTTTAAACTAAAAGAGGGGAAATTCAGGCTGGATGTGAGGAAGAAATTTTTTATAGTGAGGGTGGTGAAATCCTGACACAGGTTGCCCAGAGAGCGAATGGATGCCGCATCCCTGAAGATACTCAAGGCCAGGCTGGACTTGGTTCTGAGCAACCTGATCTAGTTGAAGATGTCCGTGCTCATTGCAGGGAAGTTGGACTAGATGACCTTTGAAGATCCCTTCCAACCCAAACTATTCTATGATTCTATGAAGATGTAACATGCATTCCATTTAAAGTCTGCAAAGAGATTTTATGCTTTGTTGAAATAGACTCCCTCCTTGCTAATGATGAAGCACCAAGTGTTTAGGAATTGCAGTCAGCAGTTGTCCATTAAATTAGTTTGTGGAATTGTTCTGTGTGAATCATGTTATGCACCTATAAAAGCAAAACACTGTCATCACTTTCAACTTTTTACTTTCTTTGAGAATTTCTTCTTTCTAAGGATAGAAATTGTTTTATAGAAATGCAGAATGTTACATATCACATATTGAACTGGAAAGGTACTCAGTAACTGCATCTCATGCTGATTTTCTTTGCTTTTTTTTTGATATGTGTTTTAGAAAATCTTCAGGCAAATGGAGGGCATGTGTGTATAAACTCAAATGCAAAGGGTGACTGGGCTGAGAAAGCTTTGGGTACACAACAGTGTCAGTCTCAAGAATTTTTTTGAAAGCTGTGTGTAATCTTATAACGTGCTCTTCATTTTCAGGTTCTTTTGTCCTCCTCCGTGTGTGTATCTTATGGGCAGTGGATGGAAGAAAAAAAAAGAGCAAATGGAACGGGATGGTTGCACTGAGCAAGAGTCACAACCTTGCGCCTTCATTGGAATAGGAAACAGTGACCAAGAAATGCAGCAGCTGAACTTGGAAGGAAAGGTAGAAGAAATGTAATAAACCACTCAGATTACGGCGAAAGATATTGTAGCTACATGGTGCATATTTCAAGGAATACTTGTGCTTACTTTTGATAACTTTTGGAACACAGTAGCAGCTACTACATAAGTGGTTTAAAAAAATCTGTCAAAAATTTGTAGGACAATTGATTAGGTGGATTTGGTTCATGGGATCCTCGCACGGTACTAACCTTTAACATGCAGGTTGTTGATTCGGAGTTGGTAAACTGATAGATTATTTGGTGGGCGTCAGTGAATAACTGAAGTAGGGTTTTTGGCCCAAACTCTGTGTCTTTCTCTCTGGCTTACATGAATGGATAATCTTAACAAAGAAGTATTTGAACAGCATCTGCTGCCAGAAGTGGTCTTTAAGTCCCTTTGCATAAAAATACAATTAAAATGATGTCTTAATAAATTTAGTAAGATTTGGGTTTGGGGTTTTTTTCAGTGATACAAATTACTATAAAAAAATTTACGATATTTGTGATGACTGAAACAGTTGGAATAGAACTGGCAATATGTCAATGCTCATTTTAGGTGGTTGTTTTATTAAGCAGTATTTTATAGTTATCTAGTATTTCCAGCTGAGTCTATTTAGAAATGCTTCAGATGTTGCTGAATAGGGAAAAGAATAAAAGTTCTTTTTGAGATTTTTCTTTTTTTTTTTTAAGTTCCTTTTTGTCAACCAGCATATAACACCTAGCCAGGTTTTACATTTCAAACCCCAGTCATCTCCCAGCCTTTCAAGAAAAAATTGGCTGAACACTTCTGCACAGGCAGCCTCTTGTGCATGCCCAGTGCACTCCCTGTATAGCTCTACTCAAATGTAATTTTTAGTAATGCTCTTAATCAGAGATGGATTTGACACAATTATAGTATCTATTCATGTGGTTTCTAGTTCTGATAAGGGTCTTTAAGAAAAGGCACTAAAGTTGGGTGCTAAACTTCACAAAGCTAAACAGTAGTCATAAAAGATATCCATATTGAAGAGATGGAAAGAACAGTTTCTGATCTAGTTTAGAAAATATTGCATCAGTTTTCCTATTTTGTTCATAATTAAATATATGTAGTTTCTTAAACTGGGTTGACTTGAAAAACCAACAGTATGTTTTCACCTACAGAATTATTGCACTGCCAAAACATTATACATATCAGACTCAGACAAGAGAAAGCACTTCATGTTATCGGTAAAAATGTTCTATGGCAATAGTGACGACATCGGTGTGTTCCTCAGTAAACGTATCAAAGTCATCTCCAAACCTTCTAAAAAGAAACAGTCACTGAAAAATGCAGACTGTAAGTATTTTACAGTTCTCTATGTAGTAATTCATTTTGCCTCCTGCTGATTTTTTTCTTATGTGTTCTTATGACTACAAAGTAAATAACAATTTTCAATTTCTGTTTTTCTGATGTGTTTCAGACTACAGAGAGTTTTATGCAGTCACAGTTAATTATTCAGTAAATGTAAAAGGTCCACCAAAAAACCTATTCTTAGGGGTGAATCCTTGTAGACAAATGCATAAAGAATGCTCTACCTTAGCTTTCTAAGCTGTTAGATCTCTTAAGCTGCTGATGTGGTGCTTAGGATGGTCTGATCAGCTTCAAAGAGATATCTTTCAGATTGTAATAAATCAGTAGCATCACATTAGCCAAACTGCACTTCATCGTATCACAGCCACCTTCTTACTATCTCATGCCATTTGCATGTTGTTTTTAATGTTTTGCATGGTTCCTTTTACATAATTGGTCAAGAAAAAAAATCTGGTGATATTTCACCCAGATTTATTTGCTTACTGTGTTTTTCCAAATAAAGGTATCTCTGGTGCTAATGTATAATTGGGAGCATTTTTGCTTTTCCCTCAAAGTTTTTGCCTCCATAGCACTGGAGCACCTCGAGAGACCCTTTTTTTTTTTGCTTGTTTTTCTCTCTCTTCACTAGTGCTTTAAAAGGCTTTTCCGTCTGTGTTGGGCTGGAACCCATTTCACCTATGGAATGTGGATCTCGGGGCGCTAGCTTGCCACATGACTAAAGGCAGTCTGTTGCTGTGCAGTTCACGCCCGTAGGTTCAGAGTATGCGCTGTTGACTTTGTGTTCAGATGGATAGTTTTGATGGACAGTGAATATGAACCAAACATTCTTTGATAGTAGATATGAACCAAGTAGAGGAAACATGCCTGTTTCATAGCAAAATGCCAGTTGCAGATTTTTTCAGGGGAGTGGACTTAGCATTTCTCTCTCTCTTGAATGATAAGTAAGTTCAGATACGAGAAAATGTCAAATTGCAAGGTTAAAATTTTACGTAGTTATGTCTGTCTTCCTTTCAATTGACTGTGATTTCTGTGAATAATTTCTTTATATTTCTTATATACTCTGAATGATCACTGCAAGTTGAAGTACTTCACAAGAGTGAGTTAATGCTTAAGCTCAAATAATCAGTTGTTGGAGAACTAGGAACAGGAAGAGTTTTCAGCTGGCAAGCACTGGCCCATTTGGCTAAGTGGCAAAATTCTGTGAACTAGCATGCCGTTGGAGAACAGCCGCTGTGTATGTTTCCCACTTGTAATTTTGTGATTATTTTTGATCTGTCACAAATATAAATACTTTCTAAATTTACCAATGGTTGAGAAGTATTTTTTAATTTCATCAGTATATTTTACTGTATTTGTGAGGTTTTGTTACTTTTCTTTGTAATAATGAAGTAATTTTATAATCTCAAGTCTGTCTGTGTTCCTTGCAGTATGTATTGCGTCAGGGACAAAAGTGGCACTATTTAATAGACTTCGATCCCAAACAGTTAGCACCAGATATTTGCACGTAGAAGGTGGTAATTTCCATGCCAGTTCACAGCAGTGGGGAGCATTTTACATTCACCTCTGTAAGTAAAAATGAAACAATATATATTTTCACCTCCCTCCCTCCATCCCCACAAAAAAAAGTCCTGTATTTTTTTCCTGTATATTAATTGCTCATATGTGGATTTGTTTTGTTACTGACTGTACATTTGATGTAATAGTGGGATGTTAAATTTTCCTCCTATTGGGGTAAACAGTGGATAAAACAAATAATGTGAAAATTCCCGTTTCATGCAGTGGATGATGATGAATCAGAAGGAGAAGAATTCACAGTGAGAGATGGCTACATACATTATGGGCAGACTGTCAAACTTGTATGCTCAGTCACTGGCATGGCACTCCCAAGACTGGTACAGTTTAATTTCTCCAATGCTGTAATTAATCTGTAGATGGCTGTGTAGTGTAATTGAATAGTTGAGTTTGTGTTGTTTGCAATATTTGGCTTTATTTTTTCTTTTAGTAATATATGTTTTATATGGAAAATGGCATTCAGTTTAATGAAAGTGTATTTTTGTATCTGCAGATTAATTCTGTAAGCAAAGAACAGCTTGTGAGATAAGTGTAGAGAATTTCTCAGAATTCAAACCTACCAAACTAGGTTAATCTGCAATCTGTCCTTAAGAATATGTCTATTTTAAAGCAGTAATGTAGGCCCCAGTGTAGCAAAATAGTTTAAACATTGAGATCAAATAGCTGAGTAAAGTCTTTGCAGCCAGCAGCACTATTCCATTTGTGGAGTTCAGCACAACTTTAAAAATGCTCTTCCAACTTGAATCTGAAACCACTTCTGTGTACTTCCAAGGATATATAATGATATCAATATCAGCTTGCAAAAGCATTTTGGACATCTCTTAATACTGTCTGTTTTAAATATGGAACATTGAAAATGCCTGTGTAATTACTTTTTTTTAGAAAGAGACAATTTCAGCTCTTGTCTTTGTCACAGACACAAAATTGATTATAACCAGTTACGGTTTGTGAACCAAATAAATTATTGCTGTAATGGTTTTTGTAAATTTAAGTATAATTACAGATATATTTTTTACCTCCTGTTTTATGCACTTAATGTCAGCCTAAGTGAAATTTTATGTGACTGATAATAAACAATGCTTCATATGCAGTCCTCTGTGAAATTGTGGTTTGCAGCCCATTATGAACTTCATATGAGGCTTTGCTAATTCCGCTTCTAACTAGAAACAATTTTTAGAATGTGCCAATATAAAACAAACCTTCCCTGCAGGGAGTTTTTTGTTCCCCTTTTCAGACTTATTCTACTAGGACTGTAATGAGAAATTCTCTCCTAATATCAAACTTAGCTAAAAAAGGAGAGTAAAACTGCTCAGAGTAAGTGGTATAAAATGACCACTTGAGTAGTTGGGTTTTTAATCATGTTGACAGAAGAATCCAGACCTGGTTACTATTGATCTGTTTCAGTGCACATGACATTCAGTAAGAGGATCTCACTTTATCTGTGGGCTTCATGATAATATTTTCTTATTGCTGAAAGTAGATGCCATCATTTATGATTCCAGAAACCTTATTTTTAGGTGGAAATAGATTAAAACAAATTAGGCTAAAGGTTCCTGTTTTGTTTGCTATTAGGAACATTTGTCATGCTGCTTTACAAGATTGATTGAAGGTAATGTGATTAAACGGTAACTTGCAGACATTTTATAGGTTAATGCAAAGAACTTTGAAGAAACAAGTTAACCTTGAAGCTTATATTGCTAATAATGCCATTTATTATCATAGAAATTCCAGAGGACTATTGGCTTTCCAATTGTCAGCTTAGAAATCTTCAAGCACTTTGGCTGCTGCTTCTGTTGATGTTGCATAAAATGAAGTATTAAACTTTTTTCTAGAAGTTGAATTTAAATTCCAAGCTACAGATATTCACTGTCTGTAAGGGAATAACTTTTTTAATTTTTAAAAATAAATTAGTGTAATAGCTCTGAATTAAGTCAGCAACTACTTTTTCACTGAACTGCCGGATGTGAGGGACAATTGTTCTTTGCAGTTGTCTTTAAGTAATATTTAATGACCAGTCTATTGTTAAGATACGCTATGATTGTTGTGTTTGCAAAACTGTACTTAAGGACATCTCAGTACCTGCAAAGTAAATATTTGTTTTCAACTGTTCTCATTCAGCAACCAGTCTTCCACAGAATGTTGTAGATGCTATCAGTGATGGAAGGCTCTGTAGAAGTCTGTTAGTACTTGACCTACTGCTTGTTTGTACCATGAAATGGAACAAAAGTAGATTTTGCTGAAGCATCAAGTTTTTTCCCTACTCTTACTCAAAAAAAGATAATATATGCATGCAGCACACTTAAGATGTAGTACTGAGTGTCACTTCAGTGTTGTGTTCTTACTTCAAAAGCACTGAGAATTATGAATCTAATGTTGGTATTAAAACAGGAGGCATGGAAAACTAAAAAAATACCTTTTACTAACAGTACATGTGTAATCTCCAATGTAATGAAGTACAGAAATTGACTTAAACGTATATGCATAATTTTCCTTCACAGATAATTCGAAAAGTAGATAAACAAACAGCGTTATTGGATGCAGATGATCCAGTATCACAGCTCCATAAATGTGCATTTTACCTTAAAGACACCGAGAGAATGTATTTGTGCCTTTCCCAGGAGAGAATAATCCAATTTCAAGTGAGTTGTTTAAAACGGGGTTGAGCTTGGAAAGATCTGTAGTTCCTATCCTTGTTACACATTTCTCTTGCAGGCTGTTTTCAGTGCTTTTTTTTACATGATCATAGCAAAATGAAGAGTCCACATGAGAATGCAGCTTTGATCTTAATTTCTTTTCATCTAAACTGGTAAATTCACGCTAGTTGAAGTTTATTTGGCATTTTGAAGAGTGAAGTTTATGGTTTCAGATGTAGATATCCTTAAAGCGAAATGGAAGAAAACGGAATTTAGGTATTAAAATTAGAATTTTTGAGTCCCATTTTTTTTCTGTGCCTGTGTTTAACCTATACACAATTTTCTTACTGGTTGTTAGATGATGGAATTACTCAGAAAGGTGTTTGTTGCTATAAAAAATAGTTGTCAATATATTTTCTATGTATGCATGTTTGTTAAGTTAGTACTGTTTACAGGGAGACAGTGAAAGTTTGACTAATTTGCAGGGTTGTCATTTCAGCTTCTCTTCCATGTCTGCAGAAACACTGAAATATGAATCTGTGATTCTATAAGCATGTATTTTCTATCATTTTGTGGATGGTGAAGAGCTCTCTAAAAAGAGGAACAAAATCTTGGCTTTATCTAAATCATACCTAATGGAAACTTATTAGACTTGGAGTCTGTAGGTGTATGAGTCACTTTGCATTATTAAAACAAGGTCTATTTTAAATAGCTGCTTGTAGTTGGTATAGTTTGTTGGTTATTGGCTGTTGAATGATGTTAAAACTTTGAAAGCTGAACTGAAATAAAACCCAATAATAAACAGAAGGTTGGAAACATGACAGTATCACAGGTGAGAGTTACAGTGTTCTCACAAGCTTTAGTTTTCTACTACTTTTTGCTGAAATGTATGTGACTGTTTCTTTTGATCATTTTGTTAGAAGAAATATGTAAGGAAACATGTTTTTGGAATAGACGTTATCACTGGCTGAGTTGGTTTTTAGCTCTGTGACTTGGCAAATGAGTCTGCAGGTCAGATTGAAAACTTTTCTTTCTTTATAAGGCCACTCCATGCCCAAAAGAACCAAATAAAGAAATGATTAATGATGGAGCTTCTTGGACAATCATTAGCACAGATAAAGCAGAATACACATTTTATGAGGGGATGGGACCAGTCCATGCTCCTGTGACACCTGTGCCTGTTGTAGAAAGTCTTCAGGTAAGTTGTTTGGGAGTTTTTTGTTTGTTTGTTGTTTTTCATTTATTTTATTTTTTTTTAATTAACTCTCTTATGTGAGATTATTTTTGTCATGCAGATTTAACCTTCATGGTACCATTGTGCAATACTGTAGGAAAGCATTCTTGCTTCCTTTATAAATAGGAAACTTACTTTATGTTGCAGCAAATTTTCTCACCTACATGTCAGGATACATGAGCCTGTTCATCATTGGAATAAGATTAATACTGTTCTGTACATTAAGAATTTTATTTCTTAGAGTACTATGGTGGTAATATCCTTGGGACTTCTACTTTTGTTTGATTATTTAGAAATTGATTTTGGCTCTTAAACCAACCAACTATAGATCCGAAAGAGGCAGATACCTTGTTAAGAAAATCAGCATTCTTCTGTGGAAAAACTTGAAGCTCTCCTAACACATTCCCCAAAAGATTCTTTGTTCTTTGTTTTCAAAGCCTTATTGACTCCTGTTCTGAGTAGCCACTATCAAAACTTGTAAGCTCTTTCAGGATATCAGATTAATTGGCAGTATCTTTTAGATGTGTTACTTCTTTTACAGTTCAGTTGTGTAGGTATTTCTTTCAGTTTTATCCAGCTGATAGAAACAGCTCTGTTTACAGTTCTTATATGCATGTGAAGAATTTTTTCTTGCTTTGGTTTTCTTCCTTGGGGGGGGGGTCTATATTTTTATTAATCCTTTTTTACAGTGGATTTTTTTCTTCTTCTATTCAATTCTTTTCCAGTTGAATGGTGGTGGGGATGTCGCAATGTTGGAACTTACAGGACAGAACTTCACTCCAAATTTACGTGTCTGGTTTGGGGATGTGGAAGCAGAAACCATGTACAGGTACAGTATTTCCTACTATTTTTATGGTGACTACATTTTACTGGATGCTTTGAAGAAAATATATTCACATGTACACACTGAAGCGTATACTTTGTACCCTGCAGAGAGGGATCTGGGAGTGCTGGTTGACAGCAGGCTCAATATGAGTCAGCAGTGTGCCCTTGCAGCCAAGATGACAAACTGCATCCAGCTGGTCAGAAGAAGTGGTTATTCCACTGTATTTAGCATTGGTGCAGCCTCACCTTGAGCACTGTGTGCAGTTCTGGGCCCGCAGTTTAAGAAGGATGTGGAGGCAATTAAATGTGTCCAGAGGAGGGAAACAAAGCTGATAGGATGTAGGCTGGAAGGAATGTCCTGTGAGGAGCAGGTAAGGACTCTGGGCTTGTCTAGTTTGTTGAAAAGAAGGCTGAGGGGTTACCTCCTTGCTCTGTATAGCTTCCTGAGGAGGGAAGGTGGAGAAGGAGGTGCTGAGCTCTTCTCCCTGGTATCATGTGCCAGGATGCATGGGAACGGTTCAAAGCTGTGTCAGTTGGGGTTTATACTGGACTTTAGGGAACATTACTGAGAAGGCAGTCAAACACTGGAACAGGCTTCCTAGAGAGGTGATTGGTTCCCCAAGCCTGTCAGCATTTGAGGCATTTGAAAAACACTCTTAATAATATGCTGTAACTTCTGGTTAGCTCTGAAGTGGTCAGGCAGCTGAACTGGAAGGTGTTTTGTAAGACCCATCCAACTGAACTATTCTGATCTGTTCTGTTCTCTAAGCTTAAATTTTATTGTGCTCAGTTGACTCTCTTGTTTTCCAGGTGTGCAGAGAGTATGCTGTGTGTTGTTCCAGACATTTCGGCATTTCGGGAGGGCTGGAGGTGGGTCCGTCAGCCAGTCCAGGTTCCAGTAACTTTGGTCCGTAACGATGGCATAATTTACTCCACCAGCCTTACCTTTACATACACACCAGAACCAGGGCCACGACCACACTGCAGTGCTGCTGGAGCAATCCTCAGAGCCAACTCAAGCCTCATGGCTTCCAGTGAAACAAATACAAACAGCGAGGGAAGTTACACAAACGTCAGCACAAATCCAACCAATGTCACATCATCTACAGCAACTGTAGTTTCCTAACTACTGTTGTTTGTCTGGACTTTAACTGACTTTTGAGTGCTACATTCAAGAGAACTGAACAATTTTTGTGGTTTCATGGGAGAACACCTTTCCATTTTAGGTGATATTATTTGAACCTTGTTACCTGCAAGTGCTGATCTTAAATATAGAAGCCACAATAAAAAAAAAAACCAACCACCACCAACAACACCGGAAACATAAGAACTTTATTGAAAATCTATTTTTCAGCTGTTTTTTTTTAATGGGCAAGAAACAAAAAATGTGGCTGGGATACATGTTGAGCAAACTAGAAAACATGAACACAACATAGTTTTTATGGACCAAGGAACTTGTATAAGCTTTAGTATAAAAGGTACATTTTCACCATACCTTTTTTGTATCACAGCATATAGTACACTTTTGTTACCAAATAGTTTATATTTTTTTTTCCTCTGAGCTTTTGCTCTGAAGTATATTCAGGTTCCAAGCCTGACCATGCTTGTATAATCTAATTACCATACTCTTCCAGTTTTAAAAAAATATATATATTTTTGGTCTGTGGCTGGAACTGTTCCTTTTTTTAAACTGAAGTCTTGTGACTTTTTATGAACTGAAATTGTTTTTATTTCAGCAAGTAGAACCTTGTAAAGGCCAGCATATTTTTTTTAAGATTATATGAAGTCTGTGCAAAAGCTTTAAAAAATGCCTCTGCCTTGCCTGCAATACATGCAATGTATGTTAACTTTAGTGCTCTGTTTTCAGTCATTGTTAATAGTTATTTCTGTTTTCCTTTTTTAAATATGTATTTATAGTGATAATTCATGAGGTTCTAACATTACGTGAATTTTTTTTAAAGTGGCATCTCAAGCAGTCATATTAATGATTGTTCATGTCACAGGCATACGTTGGTGTTTTTGAAGGGTTGTTACTGGGTTACTCCCCCTCTTCCTTGCTCAGTCATAGTACATCTGAAAACGTTTCAGGATCTGTTCAGGTTTTTCTAATCTTGTACATAATTTGTATTAAGTGTAAGTTAAATGTTTTATTTCAAAAGTGGAATGTTCCCAATAACTTCATTTGGCAGCATGTCTTCTGTCTTGTTGGCATGTAACTAAAGTACCATGAGAAATATGTGCTACAAATGGGATTGGTAGGTGATGCCCTTCATCATTTGAGAATCACAACAAGCATGTTTTTCTTCATACTGTTCAGTAAATTAGGCCAGACTTTGGTGTAACACTTGTCTTGAGAACGTGCTTTCATTGTGAAATGATCATACCATAATAACTAGAAGTAAATTTTATTACTTAGAAATGGGCAAATAGAAAACCATAAAAGCACTATGAAGATGTTAACTCCTTCCATCCTTGTTTCCTGTGGGTTTCTCTTTCCCTGCCAACAGCTTATGCAGCATTCAAGTCGTCTCTCCATCATAAATTCAAGGCTCATTTGCACTTTGACTTTGTTGGTTGTTGCATTTGTTTCTCATTTTGACTTTTGCCATGTTTTTTGTCCCTCCTTGCAGACCTGCCTGCCTCATTTGTATTTGAAAGAATACCCTGGTAGTTCATTTGTAGTCACAGAACTAGGCATAGACTCAAAGGACAAGTTCTGATAGTGTGATCTTCCTTTTTAAAAGCCAAAATACAAATTTTGTGCTGTGTTCAGCCTTTTCCATACCGTGAAGCAAGAGTCACAACTGCTGTGTAAATGTGAACCTGTGGCTTCCTACAGTGTGTTGCTTACAAGCTTATCTGTTGACCATTTTCATAGGGTTTTTATTTCTGACCACTTATTCCAGTTTCAACACCCACCACCATTTTAAAGCATTGTCTCTGCACCATATTTGTGTACTCTGTGCTCTGTTCTACTTGTTTGCTTTAGTGCTCTGTTGTATATGTGAAACAATGTGGTTAAAGGAAGAAATTGATTATAAAGCATATTTAGCTAATAGTACAATTGGTGCCACTGTCCTTTGAAAATGTGCTTGTATTCTACTACAGGCCTCCATATTTGCTATTCTGACAAAATTTCTTCCCATGACGTAGTTGCAATGCTGGTTCGTAGCACTAGTGAATGCTGCCTCACCTCATCTCTGTTTCAGTGACCAAGGGCAGAATTCATTGTGGCCTTATCTCTGTTTTAAACTGTTTACTGGCATTTACTTGCAAATCTGTTTACCTTTGTGAGTGCTATAAAACTTTGTTTTAATTGTGTTGTGGCAGGAATCATTTCACAGTGTTTTTGTTTGGAGCACATAAGTATCTTACAATACGGCTTAATTCAAGAGCCACAGATTTTCATCACAGGTTAGACTGAAAATTAAAATAAGCGAAAACTATATATCAGATTCAGAGGGTATTCAAGAAGAAACCACAATATACACATGGTAGGCAAACCATAAGCCTTTTAACCTTCAAAGACTATTTAAAATAGCTTTTCAGAACTTGACACGTGCTTTTATACTCATTATTTTAAAATTTTTACATATAAATGCAATACTTTTTATATTCAGTTTCTGTACTTACATTAATTTTGCCCATTAGATGCAATATTCCTTGACTTGTAAAGAACCTAATGACTTAGCCTAATATTTGGTGTTCTACACACTACAGCCAACTGGGTGACAAAAAGAGACTATTAAAGTTCTGCTTACAAGATCATTTTAAACCCCATTTTACCCTTGGGCTTGTGGCTCCGTTGTTGCCAGTAGTTATTCAGTAGTACAGAAATGGTCTTCCAGGTCCTTACTGTTGTTAAGATGTCTGGTAGTTCAGATATATTATCTTGCTGAACTTTTTCCTGTGGGGTGATATTGTTACATTTATTGGCCTTGTGAGCTGTTAATCAATTTTCATGCTATTAACAATATCTCAAGATTTTGATAAAACTACGTTTAGAATGTTTCAGTATGAAACTGTTATAACTGTTCAAGTCTAGCTGTGTTAAGTCTGCTGTTAACTCTATATACATAGAAATTGAGTCTGTGTTCAGAATGTTGTTATAGTTCCAACTATAGGAAGAAAAAGCGTAAAAAGCATATTAAGTGCTCGAATTTAGCAATGCCTTTTTCTTACTTTCTTTTGTTTGGAACTGCATTTCAGAATTCAACACTAGCATAGTCTTTAATAATCTGCTGCTGATGTTTTTCCTAATTATTTGCCCAAGGGCATCCCACGACTGTATTAATAATGGTATTCTGTACTTCTTTTCATTGCACAGACTTATAAGATCAGAATGGTTACCTGAAAAGACATGAACTCAAGACATAAATCAGAGAATTCCCCATATACAAAATTTTAATGCCAAGTGAAGCAAATTATCTATTGGAAGTAAGCTACCCACTTGTTGATTGAATGACTCCATTGAGGTGCCCATCTTGAAACTAAGATGCTCTTCAATTATTAACCATATTATTTTCTTTCTTTCAAAAGCAGCTGTGTTTATGAGTACTGAACAAATGTGTATACTTTCCTGTGCCAGACTTTTGACTTTGTTTTCAAGCACTGTACTGTGGGATTGAGTGGCAGCTTTGTTAGAAAAAGAAGTATATTAGGGTTTCTACTAACCCTTTTAGGACTGAACGATTTCTTCCCTTTAGATGCTGTAAATTAAATGAGCAGTTCTAACTTTGTAAACATGCTGTGTTCTGCACTGCATTTGCCCCATCTGGAGGTGCTATGCTAATGACTTCTTTCTAAATCCTGTAGCATGTGTATACATTCAGTCTTAAAAGGGTTATTTTTACAAACTGTGCACCTGTAAAGTTTCTTAGCAATAAGGTAGAAAATTGAGCAAGTTTTTACCATAATTTTGTAGAATTAATTGCTCAGTTCCATATTTCATCAAGAAAAACCCTGCAATATGGGCAGTTTTGAGGATTAAATAAAAGTGAAATGTAAACCACATAAAACTGTTTTTGTCAAGTGTACTCTGTGTGTGTGTGTATGTGCATATACTATTGGGTTTCATTTTTTTTCCTTAAAGAGAAAATGCCATGTTACTGTTGATGTGACAAACGTAATTGAACATCTGTACAACGATTTAAAAGTAATTATGATTTGATCAGGTGTTGAAGCTTGCCACATTTTTGTGGATTTTTTCAGTGTTAATCAAGGAATATGGTTTTTATTTTCTTATTTGTGTGAACAAACAGTGAGGCCATCTATGGAGCCAGAACACCACAAAAGAAAACCAAGCCAGGAGTGGAAAAGTCATCACTAGTTGTGAGGCTGTGCACACTGGACTCCACTTAAACGGGATATGGAATGTCCACCCAGAAATCTAAATCGGTTTCGTTATTGCTTGTATTATTGCTGGAGTTAGATAAGAAACTGTTTATTTCCATAATGTAACAAAAAACAAAACAACAAAACCAAACCCAAACCAATAACTGGTTCACTTTTTTATGTTATTTATTAAATAAGAAAAAAAAAACAGAACTGTTTAATTGTTTAACTTTAGCTACTTTATTATTGTAACTAGTATACCTGACTTGTTTTCATCCTTTCCTTGGCTGCAGGCTGTTATTTCTTTCAGTTGGCTAATAGAAGTTTAGCAAGCTAGTTTGTTTCTTTCTTTGGCAGAATACTCTAGTAGGCCCATAAGGAGCTTGGAATTATACAGTCTTTTAGTTTGCAAGCACAGGTGACACAGTCACTTGAAAAAAGTTTCTGAGATGGGACGTGGACACAGCAGAGAGAGAATATGGACTGGCAAAAACCTACCAGTACTAGTTTTGTGTTAAAGTAATCCAAAAATCGCTGGTTTATCCATAAGACTGTGAAGGGCCTGAAGTTGTTGTTAAGAAAGTGTGGCAAGAGCAAGAGAGGTGTCATTGGAAAACATAGGTCATTTGACTAAAGGAAGCATATTACAGATTTTTTTTTGAGACATCTGCAGAGGCGAATGCCGTTGTTATTAGGACACATAAAGTAGCCAGAAACAAAACACTTGTAGAGCTTCTGCTGTTTGAAACAGGGACAATATGGGCAGATTGCATCTTAAAATTATTTTTCAAGGGCTCTTGCAGTCTGTTTCGGGAATGATAAATTGATTCTTCTGGAACATAATAGGAATTGTATCTGAGGTTTTGGCAGACAGAACGATCATTTGCTAAACTTTAGTGTTGGTACATAAGAAACTGCATGGGATGGTGCTGGTCTTGGGCGAAGAACTACGGGTAGAAAAAAATCTCTTAATCTAAACCTTGACAATTAGCTATGTAAACAGTCTCAATAATGAATAGTGTTAAAATCCAGAGCAGAGGATTAAAAGGAGAATGGTGTGAAATTATTTGGCTCTAGGAGAGGATTCATTTGGAGGTTTACATGCAGTATATGCTATTTCAGGAGCATTCAGAATTACAGAACTGGGACAGGTAGTTTACCTTTCTCAATGCCCTGTGTAGATAGGAGTTGCGTACTTCTGAGAAGGACCGAAACCACCTCTATGTGCTCAGTTAACGTGTGCGTAAAGGATATTTAGTTCTGATACCCAGTAGCGCATTCTTAGTGTGAGGCCAAAAGCATTGAGAATTAGCCCGTATTACTTATTTTCTCAAGTATTTATCAATACTTTTGCATTTAATATCAGCATTAATTATGTATGCTAAAGATAAATAAGTTGAGGAAGTTTTCAGCAAACTGCAAGCTAACTGCTGTCTGAAAAAGATCTGTTAGAGCTGCCTGAATTTGGCGGCTTTCAGATCCTGTGTCTTCTTCAAGTAAGGAAAACGATCGTTAAAAGCTTGCTGTCACCTTTTGCGTGCGCTATTGCCTTTGTATTCTTGTCTTGGTTCCCTTACTTTTCATGTAAGGGAGCTTTTCCAGATCCTTAATTAGTTTCTAGTTTTTCTCTGAATGTGTAGATTTTGCTGCATAATTTAGGAGAAAGGAGTCGATGTTAACTAAGGTGAACTATGAACTTGTGAGGCTAAGTGCTGTCATCTCTGCTGTTTCTACTGTTGTGCTGTGGGATGGGGGAGAAAGAAATGTTCATTGTTTTTTAAGCTGCTTGTAGATATGTTGAATGGAAGTTTCTACAGATCTGGTCTTAGTGATCTTCAGGTCTTCATCTGAAGATGAACATGTAATTTGGAACTATACAAAGGTGCCTGTGAGTCTTCATCCAAATGTAGAAATTCTTTGCTTATTACTCACCTTTTAATTATATTTCTTGTCCTGTTGCCCCCTCACCTATGTTCATTAAAACCTTAAAATCATCTCCACTTTTAACTAAAATACCATTGTTCTACTTGCTGATTTGGTCACTTTGAAATTTGTCCTTTTCCACCTCTGCAAATTCCCACAGGCATGTTTCTCAAGCAAGATGGCCCCTTGTACCATTTGAGCTAATTCTGTGCTAATTCCATCTATTTCTACTTCAGCTTCTCCTGAGTGACTTGACTTTGAGGCCTTTGACATACAAATAAATAATAGCAGCTGCATTCATTTGTTCATTGCTACACCCATACTTTAAGATATTTATAATAAATTGCTCTCCATTGGCCATCCCGTACAGAAGGAAGGATTTCATTACAGAAACCAAAGCTTTACAGACCATATCATCAGCATATTTTTAAAACCTTCATAGTTCTGCTTCAAGAATACAAATATATAAAAGGTAGAAGCACCGAGCTATACATAGTATGTTTTGTGCCTGGAAATTGTCTAATAGCCAACTGGTCACAAACATTTAAGTAGTCCTTAAAAGCTCCAAGTGAATTTAATTCTGGTTTGAGCCCAGTGACTTTGTTTTTGAGTGAGACAGTGTGTCCTAGTGTTTCTGCTTGATTTTGATAATTCTGATAAATTCTGTGTAATCTGTTTAGCAGTAATCCAGCCAAGGTATCTGTGCTGTGAAATGGGATGTGATCCTGAGATCCACACTGCTGTCTTCATTACATTTGGCGAACATGACAGCAGTGACTTCAAACTTGGGTTTTTGGTCTTCATCTGGATAACTTTACATGAAACTTCTGTATGTGCATGTGGTTGCACTGTTATTTCAGTGTGAACTCTAAATATTTCTTTATCTGCCTAAGCATGTCTCATGCAGCACCATAGAGATGCACACACAAACCACAGACACAAATGGTCAGTTTGTATCTTGTTAGCTTCCATCTTTTCATTTTGTCCCCAGTAATCTGTTACTGTGATGTCTTAAATTATGTCTTTTTCCTATTCTTGTAGTTTTTTCTGTGTTGGTTTATTTTGTTTTTCTTTTCAAGTAGGTGTGCTTCCAGTTCCGTTTCAGTTCTCTCACTGCCAACAATCTTGCTTTGTGGAAGTTGGCAAAGAGCAAATAGAGGATTCATGGTAATGTACTGCCCTAAAAAATATAATTGGGAATTCACAAAAAATGTGAAGAGATTCAGCAACATTATTGGATTTTAACATGTAAGAAATCATTAGGTTAAGAAATGCTATATCTGATTCTTTCGATGTATTCATATCTTGGTCCTAATTAAAGGTGTTTCTGTGCTTTGCCTTTGAAAGCAAGAGTTCTTAACTTCTGATGCTGTTTAACTTCGTTCTGTGGAGTTCTTTTTCTGCAAGATTGAAAAAACAAGCACCTTGACATATAGACAAGGCAACTGCAGATTTACCTCTTGAAGTAAATGCAATTTCTGCCACAGCATCTACTTTCTTCTTTTGAGGGAAGGAAGTCAGCAGTCCCATTGTTTCTTCAGCCTCATCAGATTTTATGGGTGGTGGAGCCTGTTTTGTGTGACAGCTTAAGTGGTGTGATCAAGTATAGTTGCTAAGGTGGCGCAGTCTTGTAGCCTGCAGCAATACAAAGCAGAATATCTTGCAAAACCATTTAAAAACTACAAAAAACTTAAAATCTTTTATTGACAAAGTAGGCACCTAGCACAAAATTCCAGTTAAAGAAGGAGTTTAGTTTCTTTTTTTTCCGAATGAAAAAAACCTTGTGGCAGTGCTGTGCAGATCGATTAGTTAATGCAAATTTCAGAAGAGTTCCTAGCAAATTCTTTCTGAAGGGCCTGATGTGGATTAACCTCTGTGTGGGCATGTTTATCTGTTTTGACAGTCCTTTTGCTGCTCCGTACTGCTTTTTACGGCATCCCAGCGTTTAAGGAGCTGTCAGGGTTTTGTACTCTGTGATGGCCTCAGTTGTGAGACTGATGTTTGTTATTTTCCCAGTTCCTTACGTTCAGAAAGGTTTAGGCTTCTAAATCAATTTCTGGTAAGGGGTTTTACCTTGGAGATTCAATAGACATAGAAATGGAAAAATGGTCTGAAAAAAAAAAGTTTATTATTTATTTAATTTACAAGTAATGCTGATAAGGAAAATACTTTTTCTGATTTTGGGAGTATAAATGCAGTCAGTGAGTGTTTAAGTTTTGAAATACATCTGCACTTTCTAACTACTGGTTCTTTATTCAAGTTAACTTTATGCTATTTAGTCAAAGAATGTTATGTGATTTTTATTGTTGGTTTATATTCTACCTTCAGATACTTTGGCTCTTGAGCTATCATGAGCCAAGTGTGTTTCGTTCTAAAAATTTATGATCTGGGTGTCTTTATATCCTGGACTTCTTTAAAATTCAGTGATTTAAATGATAAATTTCGATAAAATTCTGCTTTTGCACAACATCTTACTGTCATCTTACAGGTAAACTTGGAGAAAATAGCTATCAGCTACCAATATAAATGTGTTAAAATAGGAAGCAAAAAAATCCATGTTCCCCTCACTTGGCATGAGGATGGTGAAACAATAAACTAGGCTTACCACCTGCATGGGATTGTCTTCAGAGCAAGGAGAAAATGTAAATGCATTGTGCAGCCATACCTTTTAAAAATTACGTGTGAATCTCTGCAGCTTGTTCTTCCAGCTACCTTGAGGACACAGTCGTGAAATATGGGCAGAGTTTTGATATTCATCTGTCAGGATCTGAGAAAAAAGTATTAACCAGTTTCACATTATATTACAGTCCAGCTTCTCTTTCTCTTACCTGTACTTTCATTCTGTTTAACAAATGAATTAATTGCAGCTGGTCATATTAGAGTGAACACTAACAGTATTGATGTTTGTCTTGTTTTTCAGTTAATTTGATATATATGGAGACATTTCTTTCTTTTAAAAATGATGGGGTTTTTTTTTTCACTAGCTAGCCAGCTAGTGAAGTGTTCTCTGCAAAAGCACTATGGCATGTTCAATGCAAATTGGACACTTTTCATTTTTCTGATGCAGGAAATTCACAGTCCCAATGCAGTAATATCCTGATGTAAAGGACATTTGCCCAGGTCCCAGATGAGGGTTTAAAAAAAGAGTTTAGACCTTAAGTAAAACGTAAGTACTGCCAAATTATTGCATAAGATGGAAGGAGAGAGCTAACAGCAAAGGTGAATGCCATCTTTTAAGCCAGGCTGCTGGAAATTTCAGGGCTCATGGGAGTTCTGAATCATGTAATGGATGCAGCCATTAGGCAAGTTAGAGTATTACTTGTCATATAGACCAAGAGGAGATCCTGTTTATTAGGCGTTTGTTCCACTGAACAACGGTGCTGCTGACTCAGGAGGAAATGATGGCACACGTAAGCCTTCTGTTGAGTACCAGCTAAGGTGTCTACTTGATGGCCAGGACTTACGAATCATTTTATTCCAAAACCTAACAATGTAAAATGGGAAAAATCAAATAAGAGATGAATGGTAATAGCAGTGCAATCAGCTGCTGGACTCGAGCAGAACTGAGTTACAACCTGTCGTTCTCCAGCAATTCATTTATTGTCATTGGTAAGCAGCCAAGAACTCAGGTACAAAATATCAAATCATATACATAATACCTACTAGGAAAACTTGGGCATGTGTGCTGTCCAAGTTGAAATAATTTTGTATTTACCTGATCTTAATCAATTTGATGTATTTCGGAGCCACATAGAGCAAGATTTTTAAAAAGTAGAAGAGGGTAAAAACAAAGTAAATAAAATCTGATCAGGATACTTATTTTGCATGCAAAGCTGGGAAATTAGTAACTGTCTTGCATCCCACTGAAGTACAGTAACAGTTTCTCTAGAGATTTCTAATCTGTTTTCCCTGGTTTTCCAACTAAGAATAGTTTATAGGCATTGATAAAACCCCTGCCCAGAGAGGTTGTAAAGTCTGTTTTGCATGTAACCTTTCAGTGGATTCATTTCGCCTGGAATAGGGCAAGCTGAGGTTTAAATCCTTTTTCCGAACCAAGAACAGAAAGAACTAAAACTTGCTCCCTTCTCGCCTTATATCAGAAATTCTATCTTGGATTAGAAAAGCTTTCTCCCTGCCAAAAAGGGTTCACTCTGAGTGCCTCATCTCCATCAAAAGTTCTTTGAGTAGATAATACTATAGGGAAGCTCCTGATGAACTCTCACTTCACTGAACTTCGCAGGTGAAGTTGAACTGCAAAGTTCTTCAAGGAGTGAATTATATCCCCGTGACAGAGAAATATGAATAATTTGGTGAGCACCAATAAAAAGCAAGGTGATGTTAACTGAGCCGTCACCTTCAGTACTCTAGGTCCTTGATAAGGGTCTAGGCACAGCAGACCATAAACAAAAATGGAAGGGATAAGAATGGATTTGTGATGCTACTGGAATTTAAACTGTAGTTGCTGTCCAGAAAACTCCAGTTGGCTGTTGTTTGTTGAGAAATATGCCAATGTGCTGGGTTTCTACTTGCCAAGCCATCTAAATCAGTCAGCTTAATCAGCTGAGCGTTTGAATGGAATGATGCAGGAATCTCCGCTGACAGACAGAGCTAAACTTTCAATTCATTAGGAAGGTGAAAGAATTGTTAACTTGTAAATGCTACAAACGCTCCAGCACCTCACTACAACACTGAAACTGTTCTATCTGCTAAAAATAACCTGAAAAAATAATAAATGCCTGCACTTTGGGCCTCCTGGAGACTCTATATCAGTGGCCTTCTGAGCCCCACACCGTCCCAGAAATCAGTGCTTGTGGACAGAAGTCCCACTGGATACACCTGAGTATAGGATTCTGGACTGATGTATTTAAGACCAGTAGGAATGAACACTTAAAAATAAATACACTATCTCATTTCATATACCCAGACAAAAGGGAAGTTGTGCTTATTCTGGCATCCTTACCCAGATAAACTGTCATGAATGACAACAGATTCTGCAAATGTAAGCCCAAAAGATTGTTCATAGCAGCTGCTGTTTGGGAACGAACAGGATTAGATGGGACTGACCCCAGGCTGGGTTTGTAATAGAAGTAGCTAATGGAGTATAAGGGGTTTCCATGTCATCAGCAGTACCTCAGGGTATTCTGCACCTTTGTTTAGACCATTTCTCGCAAGATTTATCCCTTTCTGAAGATTTCTGTTGCAGGTCCACTTACCCAGGCCAAAAGACACTTACATGTCTGTAGTTTAAACTAATTTCCTCTTACTTCAATACAGACACAATCGATGTACTCATTCAGTGGCCTGAAAATTCTGCTTCTGCTTCACCAGGTGCCAAAAACTTTAATCCACTCTCACCTTGCTCTACCTCCTTTAACAATAGATGTGTATATGCATCAGTCCTTGAAATGTATTGCAAAAAGTGAAATCTAGAAGATCTATTTGTGTTGGTGATCTGTGTTTGAGAGCAAAATGTGAGATCTGTGTGTGAGATCTGGCACACTCCACATGGACAATAGGAATTGCTAGAATGGAGACATCAGGGGAGGTGAAAGAGAGAGGTTCATATTAAAGCTAGGAAACAAAGGGAAGTAAAGGCAAATATGAAATTTTGCAGTATGAAAAAGAAAACAAGGAAAAGTGGATATAAAGTTACTTGATTGTGTAACTGAAAAGCAGGTGTTCCCAAGTGTCCGTTCTTCAAAAGCCCTACTGACTGCTATCTAAGATAACTGATTGCACAGGTGGAGGGAGTCTCACAGACCAAGAAATGTACTCGAAAGCACTCGCACAAGTATGTTCCTCCAGAGAGGACCAAGGACAGATGTAAGTAAATAATAATTTTTGGCTCAGAAGCAGAGCCTGAAGTTTCACAGATGGCTACATTTGAGTCCACAGGTGCATGGAAATAATAGCAAAGTTCTTCAGTTTGTTTTATGTAGTGGTAGATTAGAAAGCATTATTCAAAGTAAATTTGGAGGAAGAACAGATGCAGCATGAATCACTTATTGCATTTTGGTAAGTTTATATTAATTTAGAAATGTTGCTCTTGGTAAGAGTCAGGAGAATAATTGAATATACAAGGCATTGTAGTCTAAGCAGACACATAGATTCAGAAATTATTGTCTAGAAAAGCCAGCTGGTAGCATTGGGAAACACAACAGACTGCTGCTGTCAGTCAGCAGAATGAGGACACAGCACCTATAGCTAGAGTGAGCTGGAGGTGGGGCAGGAGAGGCAATAGCTGTTTCCTCCTAGCAGAGAGTACCAGTCTTTAAGTTCATTTACAGGATGCTAGTGAAAAGTAGCATCCAGTTTCAGTAACTGGTAGCTAATAAATGCAAGCACCACAGTTTTGGGGGGAGGAGGGTGTTGGTTGGGTTTTTTTGGTTTCTTTTTTAAATAATCCCTTGCTTATGTAGGTACTTGTTTTCCTACTTACCTGGCCACAACTGGGGTTTGTGGTTTCTGAAACCTTTGTCACTCCTAGCTCAGTCTGATGAACTATAGGATCCTTATAGGATTCATCATACCATGGCAATGGTGGCAGAGATGAGGTCTGGGTTGGCTGGTGAACAAGACGTGGAGCTCTCAGTAGGATGCACAGTGAATGCACAGTGTTCTGAGGTATTGGGCTTCGGGGACAGGGGAAAATAGCATTATGTTCCCTTAACCTATCAGCTAGATGAGAGCAATGTTCTGCTCACTAGCAGTACGGTGTGTGCAGCAGAATCTCCATGGTCCTGAGAGCACTTCTCCATCTGGCTTCTTGGCTTGGGGCATGCTACCGAGACCCCAGATCCACTTGTCTTGCTGTCAGAATCCCTTTAGTAGCAAAACCCTGTGCAAAGCCTGTGGAAAAGAAATGCATTCCAGAATAGTTTTTTCCTTTCAAATCTCCACTTTCACCCTTGCTTTAAAAGGACACCCTTGTGTGCTTTTGTACTCAAAGTGAAATTGGGTTTTCCTTCCATCTTGCTGCCTAGGCAAAAGTTTGTCTACCCCCTCGTGTCTCCTTCACATACAGGGCACAGCTGCTTTTTCTCTTGCTCTCAAAAGGGAGCAACATAAAGGGAGCATTCTTGACAATCCAAACCCAGAAAGTGTTTGCAGTGTTTCTTTCTCTCCGCAGATCAGATCACATTGTCCTTTCATCCTTATAAGTTTTCCCCAACTCCACAAGGCCAAAACATTCCCTGTTCACCTTCCTTCCCTTCTATTCCTACCCCAGCCCTGCATTTGGGATCTGCAGAGCCACACTTCCAGCTGCAAGTGCATTGAATTCACCTTTTTCTTCAGCCACCATATTTCTAAATATTTGCTCCTCTACCCACCTTATTAATCGCTTTCAAATCTCACAAGCCATGCAGGACAAAGCTGTGCACCTGCAGCTTGCTCTCTGCCTCTCTACACGGCCTCTGTAATTAGAGGCTTGTCAGTCTTGGCTTCAGTGTGTAGCAAAGAAAGTCCCTCTGGGTTTTAATGGATATTTGACAAATTAGTGCAGCAGAGGAGTGAGGTTGGATGTTAATAAAGATTTGATGTCTTGTGGAAAACGCTGCCTTTCAAGGAGCATTCTTTGAATTTCCACCAGCTTTTAGTTTTCACTAAAAAGGAAGGAAATAAATGCAACAGAAAACTAAAAGCTTGAAAAATACCAGGGAACAAGCAGTTATGCCTGACAGTCTTTCCTGCACTGTATTGTTTTGCTTCAGTCACTTGATGCTATTTAAACAGGTTTCCTCTCCAATAAACACAAGGGCACTGAGAGATGTTTTCTGGATCCTTTTCCTTGATCTGCAATCCCAATGAAGTGAGGGCTTTGATATTAGCAGGACTTTCTTCTGGTTAAAAAGCCACTGTGAGAACCTGTCTTATAACTGAAAATTTGCTTTGGTCACTATTGCTTTTTTCTTAACTCAGTTGAACGCTGACCACATCTGGACCACAGATAAAAAGCTCCTTATCTTTAAGATATGGCAGCCTCCTCATCCTGTGATGACCTCTGCCCTTCCACACCAGAGAAACAAAGGTGTGTTAAATTAGCCACAGCACTGTAGGCAGCTACAAGGGGTTGGGTTTCTGGCAGAAGCAGGAGCTGCGCCCTCTCTGACACAATGCATTGACTTCAGGCCATAACCAGTGTTATTTTTCCTACCTGCAAGTGGACCGCGGCAGGACGATCTTTTGGGAAGGCACCAGAAAAAGCAGCTCCAAAGAGAGAAAGAGTGTCTTAGATGACATTACTGTGCTTATTATTCCTTTACGGTAGCAGCAAGCCAGGCATGGTAACGCTGCCAGATCCCCTCACAGGGATGTGGACTAAGTTTTGAGCTGTTTCAGAGCAGGAAGCAACTCTAGTTACTCCACATCTGCCCCTGTTTAGTTATGAAGTCCTGAAGATCTCCGTATTAGAAGGCCCATAGCAGGTTTGAAAGAGCCAAGGCATCATTCTCAGCTGGCTGGCCAGTTCTCCCTTGGCTGTTGTCGTATGATTATTGTGGTTGCCCTCATGCTTTCACCTATATGTGTCATTCTTCACTTGGTTATAAATGAGGCCTCTTGCCAGTTGCTAAATGTTCCCAGAACATGGCCCTGAACCACAGTCCATTTAACTAAAAAATGGGCTCTGAGAGCAAGCCAAGAGTATGATCAGCCCCTCATCTCTATGAGTTCTGTAGGTGCCATGCTTGTTTTGTAACATTGGTGTTTGTACGATGTTCACAGGAGCTACTTGTCCACAGTTTTAAATCAAACTCTCATTATAAATTGCATTTCTTTGTTCTGTCAGGAGATATGTTTAAAATTTTTAATAACTGCCAAAATAGCAGGAAGTCAATTAAATGGTGTTTACCCCATAGGGGATGATTCCTACTTGATGTTTGCTACCTGCTGATGCTGATGAAGATGTTTTGTTCTTGTCCTCAGTACAGTGGACAACTGACATCTCACTAGATTGAAGTCAGTGGTTTTTGGACACAACTGGGAGCGGAAGCCAAAGAAAACTTCTCATGCCACAATTATCTGTAGAGATGCAGACAAATAACTCCTAGCAGGGATGATTTGCTTTCAGGCAAGCAAAGCGGGAGCTTTACAATTCACAAACATTTCCTTTGCATGTTTGTCACTTTGGTAGGTACCCAAGGCAGCCTAACAAGTATTGCAGGAGAAAAATAAAAAGGTAGTGCTAGAAATGGGTCTTTTTATAAAGCACTTACACAGAAATTCTGGCATCTCTAAGGCACACATTTCTATGTTGTGGATGTAACTGATGAGAGAAAAGCTGAGGAAAGAAGGCTGGAGCTGTATAAAAGAAGTGAATAATGCATATAGAAAAATGGGCAGGAAAACTGAGGTCAGAGGGTGAGCAACTTGCTGACCTACATACACCTGAGTGAACTGTGATTTGGTTGGTCTGCATCATATTCTGAATGGAAGAACAAGACATCTGTAAAAAATCCAACCCTCTCTACCACCCTGTCTCCCGTGCTGTAATAAAAAGATTACAGCCTCTCCTTTCATATCATTCTTACTCAAGCCATTACATTTTCTCTTTCTTCAATTTTCTCTTGAGAATAGGCATCTTTTGCCACCAGGAACATGAAGTTTAGCTCAACATCCATTAAGTTTAGATTGAGTCAAAAAAAAAAAGAGGCATGTTTATCAAAGTCCTGAGAAATGGAGGAGGGAGTAAGTACAGTCCTTTATTAGAAGACACTCTTAGTTTGTACGTCTCAATTGTATTAAAGTGCCTCACCTATGAAAAAATGGGTATCTGAGAAAATAAAGTAGGTGAGTAGCTATTAGAGTCCTCTCAACACCTACATGGGCACTTCCAAGATTAATGCTTCATGAGGAAAACAAAATAAAAATAAAACCTGTATTCAGCTTTGCAATCGTAACAGTAGAAGCTGGTTTGGCTGCAGTCATTAAATGACTGCCACATTCTGGTCTGAGCACAGTGTGAGTATACCCGAGTGTAGGTTAGCTCTGATGCAGAAACATGAGCACT
This sequence comes from Myiopsitta monachus, assembly GCA_017639245.1. Taxonomy (NCBI): domain Eukaryota; kingdom Metazoa; phylum Chordata; class Aves; order Psittaciformes; family Psittacidae; genus Myiopsitta; species Myiopsitta monachus. The sequence continues at coordinate 97,625,072 of CM029917.1, read as the reverse complement.
GTTCATCTAGGTTTTCCTGGCAGCCGCTATCCTTGAGGTCCCGCAGAAGGCAGCTGCCCTCGGATCAGCCCTGTGCCATAGCACGGTTGCGCGCATGGTCTGAGCAAGTGCCTGCTTTAAGGGAAATCCTGCTGAATGCTGTTAGTAACTACGTGTGTGTTTATTTGTTGTGCTTTGGCTGCAGTGCTTCCGTACTGTATTGTAGTATTTCAGATTGTCAGACCCTGAAATACTTTGTTCCATGCCAGAAGAGCGTCATGATGAGCCATGATGTGTGAATGCACGTTGCACTATCCCTGGGCTTGGAGGCAGGAGGAGCAGGCAGGAGCCAGGATAGGCTCACCACCTTGCCAAAAAGGGCTCAGCAGCATCACAAAAGAGGTCACAACTCATCTACGGGGTGTAAACTTTCAGTGGCTGCAGCTCCAAACCCACATGCTACTTTTCATTCGGAGAGCCTGCATTTTGCCTTGGCAACAGTCAAATATATCCTCAGTTTTCACCCTTCCCACCAAGAGCTCTGTTTAGCATATTTTAGGCATCTGCCTTAAACTGACCCTAATAATAGGGGCTGAAAGTAATAATGACAGGGTAGAAAAGGAGGATTTGGATGTTATTTTGTGTTATGGTTTTGTCTTACAAACTAGCACATACCACTTGTTTGAGCATGCCAGAAGCTGGTGTTCAAGAGACGCAATGTGTGAACTCAGACATAGGGTTGTAAGAGACAATTGCAGAGCTGTTGCATTGTGGGCAGGATATATTGCTTGGAACAACGTGTTTCAGGAGTCTGTCAACTGTGGGTGATAGCAGGAAATGAAGATGAAAGTGCTTTCTGGGAAGGTAAATCTGGGAAGGAAAATAAACCTGTCAAAGAGGAAAGAAAATCTAGCAATTGTTGATGGGGGGAAGGTAACCTGGAGACTGGGAAGGGTACAGAAGAAAAAACCATGGCGACATGCAGCTGAAAGAGATAACAGGAAGACAAAGGGAGACAAAAAAAACAGGAGTCAGGGGAGAAAAGGGAAGAAGACAAAGACTTCAGAGATTTACAGGCATTATACACCTGAAAGTTTCTGGTGTGTCATTTATGTGCTACGTCCAGGAAACAGATTGCCTTTAGGTTAGGTACTGCCCGTTTGTTGTAGAAGGCGACTTTTGGGATAGGATTTCTCCCCCCAGCCCCTATAAACTAATGTTAAAACAAGGAGATTTCACAGTCTCTTTTATTTTGATGTATTCATTCCACCCACGTTTATTGCTGAAGATACATTTCCACATAAAGCAGTGTCTGAGTTAAAGATGCTGGGACGACTCCACAGCTCTTCAGCAATGAAAGGCAACATTTGGAGCCAGGAATGACTTCTGCAATGTACAGATCAGGTAAATATCATTATGATACATGCAGGTTGCAGGAAGGCTGAAATTTCCTGTGCTAGGAAAGCAGGGAAGAAGGAGACAAAATGACTGGATTGCAATATTGCATTGTAAAAACTTGATTCCTCCCCCTTGCTGGAATTTGTCTTAAGGCTCTTGACTCTGGGAGCTTGGTCAAAGAGTTAATGCATCCATTTAAAAAGCAAAGTGTGCATAGGGGTGATGGAGGGGAAGAGTGACACATGCACAGACAAGCCCTGGAGAAAAGGAAACGTGTCTGTTCTGGCACATTTCTAACCCTCCCCTGACTGTTGCCCAACTGCCACTCCATCAGCATCTTCTCCTACCTCCTTCACTTCATCACCTCCAAATTGTGCTCCCTGATAGACACGAGTGGGGAATCAATCAGAGACTTCACTCATTTCAGCTGCAGGTACTGAATGGAGGCCACGGGGGACTGTGATCTGATTAAGGCATTGTTGAAAATAGCTTTTACCTTTCATCTGAAACCACTATTCCTCGGCTAAATCAGTTGGAGCTGGTAACACTGCGCACACTGCTACTTAGGCTGTAAAGGTACTGGAGCATCTACAGCTACAAAAAGGAATTTACCTTTTAAACTTCATACAGAGTAGTGAAGTAGATGGTCTCACTACACAGCACATAGCAAAATTCACGTCTTTTCTATTATAAAATGTGTTTTATATATATATTTTTTTACTTAAACCGCAATTTTTTAACTATCTCCTATAATATAACCAGACTTTCGAATGGTGTAAAATACTTCACAAATATTTTTTCTGCTCTCACCGTTCCACATTGATCCAAAAGCGGTGAAATTTGTTCCCTCAGTTTCAGCACACAGGACAGGTTTCTAGAGGGTCTTATCCTGCATCCTTCAGTGAAGAAAAAATTTCATTTCATTGTTCTGAATTAAAGCCCATAATTTAATTTGGTGAGTATTTGCAGAAGGTCAGGCCGGTATCAGCAGTCTCGGCACCGTTCCAGGAACAGTGGCACTTTATTACCATGCAGGGAAAACATTGTTTCTATGGATTGTGCATAAATACTGTTTGGAATTATGTTTGTTTTAATTTCCTGTCTGTGGGCAAGCTGGATGCGACAAAAAGAATGGCCAAAGTGGTGCGCTAAGTTGCACGGGTAAACCACATCAGGCATTATCTGAGTGCAGAACATGGATCTGAGTGCCTGGAACTCAAACTATATTTCCAATTTAAAACCATTCTATAAAGAGATCAGATTTTCCTGATTAAAAACCTTGAGAGAGATGATATTTAATATCCACATCTACATTCCGTGCTGTGCTCAAATTTAATCTCTAATAACAAGGTTTTTAAATAATATTGATTCAGGTGGAAGATAGAAATGTTTCCAACAGGATATTTTCACAAAACAAAATAAATGACCTGAACACCCACAGTCACCTGTGCGCTGCCCAGGAAAGAGACTGTGATCCTCCCTTAACAAAACACCAACAATTGCATCATTCCAAGTGCTGAGGCATGGTTGCAAATACGTGTGCCTGGAGAAAATTGTGTGCAAGGAGAAAAAGCTTAGAAAACTGTGTTTTCTGATGAAGTCTTTCCACTTTTGCTCACTGTGTGTGTTCTTTCTGCCTTTAAGCATCTAATGGCTTTTATTTCTGCATGGGCAGTACCACGCCAGGAGTGACTGCAAATACATATCTGTGAAGCACATGACTACACTGGGCATCGCCTACATCTTCAGTCCTGTATCTTTTGTAAAATCACCTCTTTGCCTTTATCCCTGGGATAAATTATCCTTTAACCCAGTGTGATTATTTCCACACAAGCCTTTGGGGCTCATCTAAGACCTTGCCACCTTTACGTGTGAGTGCTTGCAGCTGCACAGAAGAAAACCGCTTCTTTGTGCTTATTTGACGGAGTTTATTTAAACCAAAAATACATTAAATGATGTTAATTTAGGTTATTGCCAAAGTGAAGAATGCATTCCATCCACAAAATCACCAATATTTATTTTCATTTTATTAAGAAAAAGATTAAATTATTTTACTTAAAAGCATTATTTGCACATGGACAAGCCCATTCTCCCCACCCCAGAATTCTTCTTTTAACTGACCATGACACCAAAATGATCTCAACATGGAGTAGCTCAGATAAAATAACATGAAAAAAATATTACAAATGTAATGGAAAGGTTTTGATTTTGAGACATAGATATTGAAGACTGCAATACATGTATTCATGTTTGAGGAGGATCTATTAGTGTCTTGGAAATTTTAAGGGATACTCAGACTGCAGCTGAAAACTGAGCAAACCTGTTGATGCAAAGGACACCAATTCTTACAGGAGAATTTATGACAAATAGAGCAACTTCTAAGGTTTTTTATACAGTCCTTTATCTTCAAAGAGCCCTCTTCCTCCTTTCTACTTTTGAAGGGAAAACGATAAAAAGCTCAGGCAATGATAACATCCATTTCCCATAAAACTCTCACTGCATTTACTGTCAGCTGAAGTGTTTCTTTGCCTCAGAACTAAATCGCATTCAGCTGATGCCACAGTCACTTTCCAAGATCAGGTGATAGACACTTGTATTTCTGTAGATCACTTGTTGCCGCTTCTGCCACAGCTCAGGGGGGTGCAGATGCATTCATGTGCATGTAAGAACATTTGGAGAGTGAAGCCCCTGTTGTCTTCCCCTCCTCTTCATCACCAGCCTCTCCCCGTACTGCAGGGGGCTTTTGCTTTGCACAGCAGGTGAAAGTGTCCAGAAAACCCATGCGGAAACGCTTGTTCATAAAGCAGTATATGATGGGGTTCACGCAGGCAGAGGTGTAGGACAACAGGTGGATAAAGGAGATGGGAGCCCCTGACAGACGCTGGTCTGCTGAAGTGGTGTCAAATGCACGCCAGGCATTGACACTGAAGATTGGAGTCCAGCAAAGGAAGAACAAAACCACTATCACCATCAACATGCGGATGACGAGTTTCTTGGCCATTAAGTTGACAGAAGAGCTGCTGCTTCTCACCCTGTCTATTTTGCTATGGCTGGTAGCAGAGAGCTGTTGCAACGGCATTTTCCTTTTTCTTTTGGTTTTGTTGAGGTAGCACCCATCTCCATCCTCATATTTGGCACTGCAGGTACTTGTTTTTCTTTCTGTACATATAAGTTAGTGCTTAAATGGTTGGCAAAACATCTCTGAACAATGATTCAAAATAAAAAATTGAGAATGGAGTCTAAGTCTTAATAAAAAACCTAATTCAGGGCTGGACAACTGCTGCAGAGAAAGCACCAGCCTACTTCTGAGTCAGCCGAATACCAACTGCTCTGCATCCGCTGTCTCCCAATATTCTCACATCCTAGCTCCATAAAAATTGATGCAAAGGATGTAAGAACACTGTTTGCTCTAGTGTTCACTGAAGATAGTTTTCAAAATCATGTGCTTCTATCTAAATTTGACAATTTTTGTGGTGTTTATTGCCAGGAATGGTCCTCATCCACGGCCAGAAAAATAAATAAATCCTGGCATTTACATAATAAGCAAATTAAAATTTGATATATCCTGCCCAGAGTCTTTGTAAACAAGTCATAGATGAGGAATTATCTGCTAGTGAAGAATGGAATAACTGCAGTCAACAAATGCATCTGGCAGGTTCACAACCGTAGCTGGCCATAATGATCATTCTTGCAAATAGACAGTTTTGTTTTCAGTAGATGGCTGCTCAGATCTTCAACTCTAACTTAAAAGAACCCCAACCCTGGGTATAAATGTATTGTTACCTCGTGAAGGTTTTCTCTGGCTGGCATCAAATTTTATTCCTCTGTAGAGTTCCAAAGAAATGAGGCCATATGCCACCATCATTATAATCCCAGGTATGAGAAAGAGTATGAGCAGCAGGAAAGTGTACCTAAGGAATAAAAGAGAAACTGAGACCAGAGAACAGCACAAAATCAGAAAAGCTCCTTTTGACCCAGGAGAGAAGTGGGGGTTTATATGTGTGTGTATGGCATGTCAAGATTTTTTCTGACATTTTTTCATGCTTATACAAAGCGTTGCTTTAAAGCTCTGGAAATCAGGAGCTTCCCAACTCTTCTCTTCTTTCCCCAGAAAAGTACAGCAGGAGCAAGGCTACTGTGCCTGCAAAACATCCATCACCCAATCTCTGCAGCCCTGAGGAGATGAGCACCTCCGTAGTTCTTAGAGGGAGCAGAAGGTTTCTCTGCCCAAGAGCAGGGCTCACTGCTGTAACCAGGCGAGCATTGGATGCCCTGTGCCTTTGAAGGATGTAAGAATTGCCCTTGCAGAAGCCAAACAAGCCGCTGATGATTCTCAAAGGAGCTCCTGGTATTTGCAGTCATTTCTTCCATGAGCTCTTACATGCCAAGGGCCATGGCACATATGGGGAGGGACAGGGCAGCCACGACCTCGGCTTTCATCCCTGCAATCATGCAGAGCCCCCAGGGAGTGATCCCAGGGCCAGTCACCCTTCAGCTAAAGGAAGCAGCTTTTACTTGGTTGCACCACTGTTAATCTTCTAGGCAGCTTCTGTAATGTGATTACAAGTTGGGGAAATAGTTATGTTTAACTGCATTCATGAACCTATGTCTTTTCTACTCCCTAGGACATTAGTGCAAACTCACTAATGCACCTGGGAATCTACGACACCAGGGAGAGAGAATTTTATCCTGCACCTCCCTCCTCATCTGTACTCACACTGCTGAATACCTGAGACTATGAAAGCATTAGTACAAGTTTCCTGTTTGTGGATACACCATCCTGAAGTGGTGCACACTTTAATCTTGCTCCCAGTTCCAATTGACCTTCAGTATCCAAACAACTCTTACATCTTCTCAGTGCCAGTTAAAATGTTCAGTCATCATGCAAGTGCACAATGTCTAAGTAATATTGCTGCTTCTCTGCTTCAGAGGACCTTCAGACAAACAAATTAATGGGCCAGGCAGCACACAGAGTGGCGCTTGTATGTGCCTGCATCTCTCAAAGATTAATCAAGGAGTTCTCTGAAAAATGTTTAAGTTTGTGTATAACTGAGTCAAAGCAGTTCTCCTACTTGAGGAGTGACAGATGCTTGCTTTACAGCAACAGTAGGGGTTTAGCAGACCACAGTGTGAGAATCATTGCCATGTTGGGTATCATTCCTATGGCAAGGGAAAAGTCATACAAGTGTCAAATATAAGCAGCTTAAAAATAAGATTTTTTTTTACTTCTTAAATAAGCATGCTAGAAGTGTAAATGTATGCTGAAGATTAATACTTGATTTTCAATAGGCTTAACGCTACCATGAAATCCTGTTTTCTGCAAGATAATTATGCATTTGCTAACAGTCAGTTAGGTCTTACCAAGACTGCTGAATGACATCACTTGGCCAAAGGAGCCGACACATATTTGCTGTGGTGTTGTTATACTTGGTGAAAGGTACCAGCTTGCTGTAAATTGGGTATGGTGCCATGATGGTAAAGGAAACACACCAGGTAGCAGCAATCACCTTCAAGGCATGCGATTTTGTCTGCCAGACCCTGGACTGTAGGGGTTTGCAAATGGCACTGTATCTCTCCAAAGATATGGCAACCAGGTTGAATGTAGACACACTTACAGAGACACCTATATATATAAAATAAAGCAAAAGGTTAATTGCTTGTTTTAAAGGTTCATTTAATTTTCAAATAGCCTAGCTAACTTTCCTAATGCATAGGGAAAATGAAATGTAGGATTATTTATAATCTAGAATAGGTATAAATATCATACTGATAAAGTCAGTGAAGAATATGTGGGTGACAGGTCTGGGTCTCCAGACTGATGTTCTTGCTCTGTATTTCTCTAATGCCAGAAGGCCAAGAGAAAAGATTCATTCTGTCAAACCATGAAATTCTGATAGCAGGGAAAGAAGACACTTTTCCTCCTAATTCTTCTCTTTACTACTGTGGTTTATCCACTCCCCTAATTGGACTGAAATTGAAAGAAGCATTTGAAATCAGTTGCATTATGCTGTTAGCTACTCTTTTAACACAGAAGTTCACAATCCCTCTTCTACTGCTTTAATTATTTTAAGCATCCTGCTTGACTGGAGATCTGATTTTCTTGTTCAGGAGAGCTAAATATGTTATCACTTTTTAAATTAGATGCTAATGGAGTTACAAAGTAAAACTGAAGTCATGAAGCAGAATCTTTGTCCTTCAAAAGCCCTTAACTTCTCCTGATTGCATACTATAAAATGTAGCGCAGTCGTCTCTATTTCTGACACTGAGGTGCCCCAGTTTATCGGCTGCAAGATTATAAATATTTCTTCTTAACTTTGTCAGTTTTTTCTTTCAGTAAATGAGTTTCATTTAATCCTCTTTGTGAATGTTCTAATGTGGCTCAAAATATAAAATGCCAATATCTTTATAGTTTGCTGTACACAATTTTTCTGTAATTTAATACAAGTCATCCTACGTCTTGAAATGAAAAATTGAGCATAAGTGATGCAACGCATGTCAGTGTCAATTGAAGGCCCTGTCAGGCTGAACTGATAATGGGAAATATCCACATTCTGTCTCTTAAAACACCTTCATAATGAAAAACTCCATGTTTGAATATATTTCACTGGATTATTTTCTTTTAAGTAATTTAGTGCGAAACAAAAGGAATATAACAACGGTAGTGGTTTGTGGTGTTTATGGCAGCAATTCATTATAATTGTGTAAACATGGCCTTTAGTTTTATTGGTTTTATCTACAAAGAGATGTTGATTTCCCATTCACACACTTTAGGTGTGTACTTTCACAACACAGCAAAGCTCTCAAGGGCACTGTTTGAAAAGGTGCCCGAGGTTTCTGTAAGGGACTGAAGGTGTCCCAAGGTAGCAACAGCTTTACACAATGTTCTCCTTTTTGTTTGTTCTTAAGAAACAGCAAATGCACTGGAAGTGACACAAAATCACTTGCACACACCTACATAATCCAGGCACTCTGAAACTCGTGGCTCCACAAGTAACGGGAGTATAGCAAGGCATATAAAAGCGAAGTTTCTTAGAGCCAGCCTCTGAAATCTGTATCTCTATGTTGTGATCTCCCAACGAGCTCTGATCACACCTGGTCTGTTCTCAGAAAGTGCCTGCTCTAACTTCCAGCTCCACAAATGGCACCGACTTTGTCTGGTTTTATTTCTTTTTTCATGTACCACTGCTACCAAAAATCTGTGGGCAAAATCTGCCCTTAGTGAGGGACCGTACCCTGTCACTTCTAGTGGGTGATCTGACCACTGTTAACAAACCTGTCGGCGACAGGTAAGCAAGCACATTTGCTGGGTTCCTCATTACGTCTTGATCCTGCAATGTACTACTCACTTAACCTCTCACTTGATCCAGCAAAAGACTTCTATATGTTGCTAAAATTAAGTGGGTGCCTCTGCATTTTGTTGGATCAGGCTGAGGAAACCAGAACCGTTATGGCACTAAGAAGGTGTTCCTTTGTGGTTTTGGTAACTGTTCAACGGCAGATGGAAATGATCAGTGTTTTACAGGTCTCTGATGACCTTCTCACCTATCTCATTATCAGTCTTCAAACTAAGTATAAATCTCCAAGACTTACCCATGAAATAAGTGGCAGTTTTGCAAACAGTGCTTCCAAAAATAAAATCTTTCAGCAGGTTGGGGATGAGGGTGAATGGCATGCAGAACAGGCAGAGCATCAGGTCGCTGACTGCTAGTGACAGCAGAAACGTGTTGGTAACTGTTCTCATCCGCTTGTTTCTTATCAGCACTGTGATTACCAGGATGTTCCCCAAAACGCTGAGCAGAAATATCAAACAATACAGCAGAATCCGAATTATCTGATGCAAATCTGGAAATTGTCACAGGGAAAGATCAGGTATGCAGTGTACAGCTCATAGACTAATATCGTGTTTCAGCCTTTAATCAAAAGTTGAAAGTCTTTCTGTATTCAGTTTTATTAAGGTTTATGTCTTTATACCAATGCAAAATCAATGGAAGTGCTGCAGTTTCTAAAATTGTTCTGATTTGCCTGAATTGCATATCGTTAAAATATAATAGATGCAATAACGTGTACATTTGGAGAGCCAAATTCGACTCCTTAAAAGCCCACAGCATTTTGGGTGCACCACTCACTCACCGCAGGGGATCCTCCTTTATGCAGAAGTAAGAAATGATACAGCAATCAAAATATTTTAGTACATGCATTTTTCCAGCCTCAGAGTGCTATAATTTCATTCATAAGCACTTTCCTACACGGCGTCAGATCAGATAACTTCACTATTATTGAATTGCTGAAAGAGTACGATTCATGTTTCTCCAAATCCTTAGCAGAGCTGTTTGCATTTTGTGCCCAGCATTGCTACTGTTTTAGTTCTCCATTGTATCCAGATTTTTTCCTAATGAATTTTATCTTGGAAAACCGGCACATGCTAAATTCTTTCCTGCCTGTTTCTCATCCTAACTTATCAGCAAGCAATTGATTTTGCACTCACAGAAAAAAGCTTTGGGTGTCTGTTTCTTTCCATAATATCTCTATTTCCAGCTAGAAATAAAACTGCCTAGAAAAATCTGTTCCTCCATACATACCTTTAGAAGAATAAGGTGGATCATCCACACAGAAAAAAGTGTCATTTTCCAAGATGATATCGCACAGGAAAGCAGTAAAATTGGTACCGTTCCCGAGGAAGCTAGCATCAACTATTTCCATTCTTCAGTGTCCACAGGTTAGCTCTGATGAAGAAGAGGGTGGGTTTGTAACTACCTGCCCATTCTTGCAGTAAACAAGTACATTTCTGAATGAAATCTGTGGGAGAAACACAAGACAGGCAGTTGTGGAAGGAAGCCCTTCTAACTCTGCCAGAAGCACCTGGCACACAGGTCCTGCTGAGGCTGAACAAGATTTATTCCAGGGGCACAGAAGGCAGTCCAGAAAAGCAAAGCATGCATGCACAGACACGCTCATGCATATGCACGCACATCCACACACACACACACGCGCGCACACACACACACACATCCCCTCTGGTGCTTTTTTAGATCCACCCTTTTCTGTTACTGGACTACTGTGGGGATTATAAACAGGCTAGAAAAAGATTACAGCATTAACCCCTTGCGAGATTGCTCCTACTCTCAGCTCTGCTATATTTTTCAGAGACACTCTATTATGCCACAGCAAACAAATCACAACCAGTGAGAGATCAGAGTGATAAAAACATCTCAGTCAACAACAATTAAAATGGTTAAGAGTAGCTGGATAAAAGGGCAGAGAAAAGAGAAACATACTGAAGGTTTTTTATGCCATACATGAAAACAAGTCTTACCTTCATGTTTTTCAGAGCAGAATAAAGACTGGGTATGCTCAGAAAAACATGAGCTGTTACATTTATCTCTTTTGGTGAAATGCTGGCTTCATACAAAAGCACTGTACTCACCTGATCCAAACCCCTGCAAGTCAATAGAAAGATTCACTAATGTCAATGCTCTTGGATCAAGCCTTATGAAAGTACGATATCAGAATTGTCGGTTAATATAAGCAGAAGCCTACACATTTTCTCAGTGCAAGGGCTTGTATATGACTAAGATACAAACTTGATGAACTGATAAACTGTGGCACTTTAGTTACGCATTAGTGTAAAAACACAACAATCTTGTTTGTTTAGAAGAAACCCCTTCTTCTGAATTCTGCTTTTGAATACTTAAATACCGTCCTCTCTGGTGCTTTCACAAAGTCATGGGCTTTTAGCTTCCAGTATACAGATTGTTTATGGAAAAAAATGTAAATTAGTTTTATAAATGAATCTCTGCTATAACTCAATGAAAACAAATCTCACATTTAAAATCTCTTCTACTTAAATAGGCAAAGCAATAACAGGCTCCTAACAACAAGTCTGGATCCCTTAAAGTTGATATACACAGACTAGAAGGCCTGGATTTCTTTTCCAGTCTCGACAGCTTTCCTTTATAGCACCATTAATGGGAATAGGTGAGTAGGAGAGTACGAGATGAATAGTTACACCTAAAGCTCTAATTGCTAAATTATTTTTTCTTTAGCAGATTAATTCTATTTTTTTCCATTTCTTTTACAGATTTTTTGCAGTTTTTGAAAATCTGAGATAAAATGGCTCAAGCTGGTGATCGGTGTATACCACGTGTGACTGTCTCAGCTGAAAGAAACATTCAGTCCAGCAGGACTCAATTCCAGTTTCAAAGGTGTAACATACTGGTAGGAAATTAATCTAGAATGACACGTTCTCAAAATGGGAGAAAATCATATTGAAGAAATTAAAATATGTGTACATTTCAGCAATGACTGAGCATTAAGTTTGAACATTAGGCGCCAACATCACTGAAAACCATTTCTTTCTTGGCTGCCCAATTAATCTTTATTTTTTTTTATGTATTCTATGGTTAAATTGATGGGTGTTACTGATCAACCACTCTATTAAATTACAAACACCCATTTCATTAAACATAGAATATTTTTTTTTGTTGTTTTAGTTTTGAATTTATTTGTAATTATTCCAGTATTTCCTGAACATATTCTCTGGTATTTTAAAGTTATTATAATATCCCAAACAGCTGGAATGTCAGCCAAGACAGGTGCTGCTTTAGTAATGGTAATGCACAGAAAAAGCAATGGGTGCTTTTAGGAAAGGCTACTGAGCTTAAGCTGCTTTTTTGCTTATCTTCATAGACAACAACAAGATGCAGACTAGTCTAAGCTGCCCAGATTTCTGGTTAGCAACTGATCTTTCCTACAGAAATTACTTTCTATAGAACAAATATCAAGGGCAAACCAACACGGACCAAATTTTGTAGCCTATGTCTGCCTTTCTAAGTTGTCCTTTGCATCTGAGATATAATCCTGCTTCCTGTATGCATATGAGACTCACTTCAATGAAGTCTTTACATTTTAAAGCATTTTCTTTTGTCATGAAGTAGCATTTGGTCTGAACAATTTTGAGCTTTGAGAAACCTTTATGTATCAAAAGAAGTTACTATGATTACTTATAATTATTATAATGGTCTGATGTGCTGCAAAACACAGGCTGTGTAATTGTGTTTTGCAATTTCTTTACTGAATTAAATAGCCTGTAATGGAGTTCAAGTCTTTCTTTAAACAAGATGTCAAATTGTTGTTCTGGGCTTAGTCTTAATGTGGAAGAGATCTTTTTGGATTCCTGGCACCTTCTATTAGATCTGCATTAGAGAAATGATTAGATATGTATTCAGCTGCAGTTGTGTTGAATGACTGATATTACGAGTACTTTTATTTACTGTGTTATTTATATATCGTAGATGTGCTGCTATTTGGGATTGGATTCTCCCTCTATTCATTTTTAATCTACAGTTTGTACACTGGTTGTACCACTGTAATTCTGGGGTGAGGGGTTCATTGCTGGTGTTCTGATAAGTTACAGCTTGGTTATTCCTGTACCTTGAGGAAGTAACATTACAGTAAAGAGAGAGATTAACGTTTATTTATGTTGTCAAATATAGACTGAGATTGTGCACTTGTCAACATCTGCTGGGCTTCCAGACTTGCTAAACTGGGTTGCATAAAGTCTTCCATGAAGTGTTCAGGACCTGGTTAAAAAGAAGAAAAGAAGTGGAATGAATGAAGGTCTGGGGGAGACATGGTCAGTGATCAGGAGGGAAGACAAGATTAGGGGGATGATTAGGGGGATCACTGCAGTCAAAGAGATTACACCGGGGCTATTGTCTCGCACTGCATCATAACAGACAGTGAATTATCATTCTGAAGTTATCTTCTCTGTACTTGTCGTGATTTTGTCAAAGAATCATACAATAGTTAGGGCTGGAAAGGACCTTAAGACCATCTAGTTCCAACCCCACTACCATGGGCAGGGACACCTCACACTAAACCATGCCACCCAAGGCTCTGTCCAACCCGGCCTTGAACACTGCCAGAGATGGAGCATTCACAACTTCCCTGGGCAACCCATTCCAGTGCATCAACACCCTTACAGGAAAGAATTTCTTCCTCATATCCAATCTAAACTTCCCCTGTTTAAGTTTGAACCCATTACCCCTTGTCCTAGCACTCCAGTCCCTCATGAAGAGTCCCTCCCAGCATCCCTATAGGCCCCCTTCAGGTAGTGGAAGGCTGCTATGAGGTCTCCACGCAGCCTTCTCTTCTCCAGGCTCAACAGACCCAACTTTCTCAGCCTATCTTCATATGGGAGGTGCTCCAATCCCCTCATCATCCTCGTGGCCCTCCTCTGCACTTGTTCCAACAGTTCCATGTCTTTTTGATGTTGAGGACACCAGAACTGCACACAGTACTCCAAGTGAGGTCTCACGAGAGCAGAGTAGAGGGGCAGGATCACCTCCCTTGACCTGCTGGTCACGCTCCTTTTGATGCAGCCCAGAATACAGTTGGCTTTCTGAGCTGCAAGCGCACACTGCCGGCTCATGTTCATTTTCTCATCGACCAACACCCCCAAGTCCTTCTTTGCAAGGCTGCTCTGAATCTCTTCTCTGCCCAACCTGTAGCTGTGCCTGAGATTGCTCTGACCCAGGTGCTAGGTTGATTATTCATTCCTTGTAAACAAGCATCTTCATACTTTCCACTAGCATCATGGCCCAGGTTTAAAATATTTTCTAGTTATTCTATACAGTTTTCCACAGATGCTGACACACAAAGATAAACCAAGGATTTAATTGTAAGTTATTAATACAACCGTATTAAGTTTTTGTGTTTTTTTCCTGTTCCCTTCCTAATAATTCCTGTAATTCTATTTGCCTTTCTTATGACTATTGAGAATTGAACTGATGTTTTCATGGAAGAACCTACTGTAAGTTCAGCAGTCTCTTTCTTGCATAGTAATGTTTAATCTAGAGCCCTACATTATTCAGGGAAAATTACAATTGTTTTCTGCTTTGCAGTGATTTTTATTCTCCCATTTTATCAGAAAGAACTTTCTTCAGTTCTCCAAAGTCAGTTTTTGCATCTCTTCTCCTTGAATGACTTGGCATCAGTACAAAACCCTTAAACCTCACCCCTCTTCCCATTTCTGGAGCTTTTGAAAGAGACGAACAGCTGTAGCAAAGCTCCCTGTGGGGCTCCATTCATTATTGCCTTTCACTGCTACTTTCCTTTCTAACTTTTTATTTCCAATGTTCTAATCATAACATTCCCTGTTTCACTCCAGACCAATGGTCTACTTGTCCATGTTGTTAGAAATCAGTCCTGAACTCCTTCTTCCCTGATTCTTCTTATTCTTTCTGGCAAGCAAATCCATGCCAGCTTCACTCCCTCAGCCCAGAGAAGTCTTCCAGGATTATTTGTGAACATTGATTGCCATGTGTCAAATCATCTTAGGCCTTATGAAGCTCAATCTAGATAAGCAATGAAGAAACAAAACAAGAAGTGATACAGCAGCTCAGTGATGTGGGTTGTGCTCGTAGCATGAGGCAATAAAGTTTTGAGTTAAAGAAACAAAACACAAAGCCTGAAGCATGCATGCAAGTCATTGGAAAACTCAGCATGTATTCTACCAAGTTATTAAGACTTTTACCAGCATTGACACCACTAAATCACCAGTAATTCATGGATCATTGGCTCTGGGTCCACATGATGCTCATGGATGACAGGAACTTGGCTTCCAAGGATTTGCCTCTGATTATCAGCCTCAGGGGAGAGTGCCTTCTTTACTTCTTTGCTTGTCTTTTCCAGGGATAGAAGGAAATCAGACCTTTCTATTACACTTTTTCAGAGGAAGCCTGGAGTCATGTTTGCGTTGCAGTTCAGTTTTTCTGGATGTGCAAATTCAGATGATATTTCTCAAGTTTGTTGTCCTGAATTACATGTGAGCAGATGGCTTCATCCCCTGCCATTCATGTCTTCCCAATACGAGCCCACTGGTGGTGGCAGTGGCAGGGCCAGGATGTGCATAAAAAAGGCTGCCATGGCTGTTGTACATGGAGAAGGCGGAACTGCCAGAGAGCAGTGGGCTTTCGTGGAGGACTTGGCACAATGTTCTTCACCTTTGGAAGTCCTGGACACAGCTGGCCTTCAGTGGTACATACCACTGCAATGTCCCACTAACCCCCTTGCTCTCAGTGGGGTGAGAGTCTGGCCAGGGCTGTAGTTCAGTGCAGCAAATACTATAAAGCCAGGGCATGTCTCTTGCATCAGTCACAACTGTATGTGGGAAGGTGTGAAGGGCCAGCTTTCCTGAGAGTGTACCTAGCCCCATCCCAAGGGAGGGGCCCACTACAATGTTAAGACATGCATCCTAAGCACATGCAAGAGGACTGAAATCTATGAGGCCAGCAGCTGCAGCAAGAGACTTCATGTAGTCAGCAGTAATGCAAAATGGACCAAACTGCCTTAAATGCATCCTGCTTCGTGAAGGCTCTCAGTATAGTCACATACCCTGCAGAAAGCAAATGTGCTGGAGAGCACAGTGATGGAAGGCAGCATGTGGAGCATAGACAAGAAGGGTTGAGGGGAAAGTACTGAGCCATGTTAGACTCCAGAGGGTACTAATTTCAACCAAAAGCAAATTTGGAACAAGTGAGGGAATGCTATCTTGTGCAAATATAAACAACTGTGTAGTTACTGTTTAAACCACTTTGGATCATTCTGTTCACATACTCAGGTCTCTAAATCCGTAAGGTTTAGCTTTCCTGTACAAAATTTGTGCAGACCATGTGTCCAGAGATTTTTATCCGTTTTCCTCCTGTGGGTGCCAGGCTTACAGACTGGCTCGTAATTCAGAGGGAATTCAGTGCCCCTGGAGCCCGTTTTAAACATTGGCATCACATTAGCCCATTTTTTCTCTCTGGCAACAACACAGTTCTAAGCAAGAGATTACATATCATGTTTAATAATTTTACTATTTCCTTTAGAAGCTTTGGATGAATACCATCTGGCCCTGGGCTGAGTTGGATTCAACGTCTGCTGGTTAATTTGCAGACTGAGTAAGAGTTTGCTATAAACTCTTGACTCCCCTTTTGGAGTGGGTTTCTGCATGAAACGTGAAGATCAAAGGGGTTTGCTTTTCTAGGCATTTTTTTGCATAGATTTACTCAAAGGTACAGCCAATAATCGTTATGTTTGGTCTGTTTTGACTTGCCTTTTTAACATAATTTCTCTGCACTACCTTTAGCTAATTGTATGATAGGTCACTCTCTGTGCAGATCAGTCTAATCTCATTATCTCCCTGCAAGCTTTAAGAGAGAGACAAAAGGATGCTGCTTTAATGAAATGCTTGCTAATCATTGAGGGAATTTTATTATTTAAGAGAAACCAAAGAACCTGACTGTCTGCCCCACTTGAACTTAGTTGTGCATTATCTGAGATGTTGGGAGTTTTAGGCAAGAACTTCCTTTGAATTGTCTGCTTTACTGACAACACTAATTCATTCATAAAATTGGCTTTGTTAATTAGGAAATAATTTAGGTACTGTAGTTTACCTCTGTAGATAATTTAGAGAAAAGTATACAAAAGTTCCCTGTATTCGAGGGGGAGCAGGCTCCTAATCCATGGTAACAAAAGAATCTGACATTTTATTTCTTTTTTTATTATTTTAGCCTTAATGCTTTTTTCCCCCTATAATGTCAAAAACTGAACGCATACCGTCCTTGCAGCCAAAACAGTTGTTGTGCTCTGTCATTTCATGCTATGTATATAATGCTTTTCTTGTCCAAAACCAAACCACATCAATTTACAGTTGTCTTGTTCTTTTTCCTGAAGAATAATCATCTGTTGAGTTTTTTCATTAATTTGACAAAGATCTTTACTTAAATTTAAATAGAAATGCCACTTGTAAAATTATGAATTTGGAAAAGCTTATGTTTATCTTGCGTCAAACCTACAAATAATTTTGCTTTATTGCCAGGCCTTTTTTGCCCTGGCAAATGAAATAAAGTAAATGAATTAGAAGAAATACATATGGAAAGTCATGATCTATTTCTGTTCTCTTGCCAGGGTTATGTTGGCATTAGGCCACTGAGTCAGTGTTGTTACTCACATAGATACAAACTGCAGGGAGATCTGGATTAGGCCAGCCTCTGGAGAACGCACAAAATTCTCAGGAACACACTGATTTTAAGCCTTTTCAAGGTGATCTGAGCTTCAGTCTTATCAGTGTCCCACAGTAACTGCGTTTAAGACCAGTGTTTATCATACTCATCTGAACTCAGTAACAGAAGGATGAAATTTACTTCAAAGCACCTGGACATACCATCAGTGATTTCTGAAATGGCATTCACCAACTGCAGAGGGGATTAAAGGCAAACAAGTTGCTCTTGCTGCCCCTGCAGTGCATTTCCAGTGGTCATGTATGACAGTGCTGTGGCATGTAGCTTAATAAATGCCTGGAAGACGCCACAGATCTTGATAGATGATACTCCATCTGGATACCTCTCAAAGTATCTTTTAAATTATTTTGGGGGTAACTGCTTTTCTTTCTTTGGAAATGCCAATTCACAGTATTTTAACTTCTTGAATGTTTGGGATGATTTAACACATGGCCAAAGATGTCACTTTCTTTGGATTATCTTAACACCACCAGGTGTTGTAACCATTAATGTGCTCATTTGAGCATATTTTTGCATACTAAACCGGCATCAGTCAAAGTCAAAATCCATGACACGTTCTAAGGTACCAGTCCGCTGGGACTGGTTTCTGAGGTACAGTCATGACACGGTTTGTAACAAACAGATAAAAGATATGGGCTGCCACTAGAAACAGCCCCCATAGGTTGAAACATCAGCAACACAATGGTATAACTGTTCAGGACACTATTCAACTCCTTAAGAAAACTCAAAACTGGAACAATAAAATAAACCTCTACCTGTAACAACTGAGAACTGTAGTCCTTTCTTTTTAAGATTCCAGTTAAGCACATAACAAAGAGTCACTACTGTTTTAGTGCTAGAGGTTTTCATTAGTAGATCTCAGAAGTATAAAAAAGAAGCCAGTTATGTTAACTGCAGTCACTATGAGTTTCAACTTAAAGATGAAAAAATGAAGCACAGGAAAGTGAAATATTTGGCACAGGCCACTCAATGGGCTGGTGGAAGAGTCAGGAAAAGGAAGGCAGTCTCTTCAGACTTGGCCCAGTGCTATGTTTATCAGACAGCTCTGCTATCAAAAGAAGTTCTCCTATACTCGTGACGTTAAGATCAAATAGATTTCCACATTTCCACAGAATTAGATAAAGAGAAGTTCATTTCACAACACCAGCTAAGTCATTAAGTGACTGACAATTAATTGGGAGGAAATAGAGAAAGTCAGCTGACATATTATTGGGTGAATTGATACCAACATGTCTGAAGCCAGGGCTTTAATTTAGGAATCCAAAGTTCATGTGTCTTACTATGTACAGAGAGAAGTTATGTTGTGTTTCATGACAACTGAACTGACATCTACATTTTTGAGGAGTATCAGTTTCTGTAATAGATATAAATACCTTTAAGGTAATACTGTTGCAATTTGTTCATTGACATCTGACTTCCAAGAACCATTTGATCCTTGGCTTAAGAGAACCTGAGGTATGTGAAGCAAGAGCATTGTCTCTATTAGAAAAATACTAAAAAATACAGTTCCATTCATTTAATCACCAACGGTAGTTCTTGACAGTTTCAGGTTTTATAGGAATCATAAACTTTCTATGAACAGCAGTCACCTGATTTCACAAACTTGCACAAGTCTGCACAAGAAATTGAACATAAAATTTGCTTATACTTTGATGAATTCTGCATTATTCGGTAGCTAAAGAGGGGCACATACAGCCTCACTTTTTCAAAGTAACTAACTGGCTAAGACTCTTATCAAGAACTGAATTTGAATTTTAGTCATTTGGGACAATTCAGATTACAAAGTAAGGGCAAAGAATAAGAAAAAAAGAAGAGCAGGAAACACAGTATTTACAGGAGAGTATCTAGTTTTGAAATCGCTATCCAGAGTTATTTCTAAATCTAGAGCTCTATCTAAAAATTTTAGACATGTTTAGAAGACCTTTCTACTATTACTGTTGGTACAGCATAGATAGCTACTATTGTCTACAAAGCCCTCACAGTTATCTCCACAAAGAAAAAATATTCCCTTCTTGAAAGTACTTAACCCAAGTAGGATTTTGATCTAATGAAAAGAAGAGCAAAAGACTGTGAGATGTCTAGAATTTTGCTGGCTCTCCATTGTCATGACTTTGCATGGAAGGGTACTCAGCGAGGTGGTGGGTTGTCCCCAAGTTCTGGGGCTCCTAGAATGAAAGTAGTATGTTAAGCCAGACTCATGACTATGCATTTTGTTGTACACAATCAAGTATTTTACTGTTTGACTCTTGTTCTCTTACTGTGACAATCTGAAGGCCAGGGTTTTTTTTGTTTGTTTTGGAACTCTGTGGCTGATAGCTTGGACTAACTATTGAACAAGTAAGATGAGGTAGAGGGAAACTGTCGGGAGTGAAGACTATTTACCCCAGCTGAAGTTCTGTTCTAGGTTTTCATTTCTGGGATGCTTATCTTTATTTGTAAATTAGGCAAATTGTCTTTGCATTTTGGACTTCTTTGATAGGTATAATTGCTGTCCAATTGACATCGAAAGCCATCAGTTACAATTTCTTGAGAAAATGAAAGGTGGATCAAGCTCAAATACTGCCTTATTTTAACTATTGCGCTAAGCACTCCTGGGAGTATTTGACAGTATTTCCATACAGAGTGATTTCACAATATTATTCAAGCACTGAAAAGAGCAATTTATAGAGTCTCAGCACAGACTGGCTGTTAAATGGTGGTATTATTGGCCTTACTTGCCATGGTTTTGTCTATGTAATTCTTAAGAAAACACACTCCAAGTAAGAATTGCTGTAGTTAGTTTGTACTATTTGTCCATGTTTATACAATATTACATTGTGCAGGGAGTTAATGTGACTGAAAGCACGCAAGTTTTAATTCATTTTCATTGTTTAGTCTTTGCTTACGGTACAAAACTGTTCTAAAGCTGCCATGGAGAAGACATAACTCTCAAAAGAAGGGAGAAACAAAAGTCCAAGAACAAATTCTGCTCTGAATTCTCTACACTCCCTTTCTGATAGAGCCAGACTCAGTTAAGAGGCCATGGTATTCCCAGATATACGTAGAATCATAGGATCATGCAATGAGTTGGGTTGGAAGGGGTTTTTAAATAAGATGAACATACCAGAAGTTGGATCTTTGGGATGTAATCCCTGTATACAGAAAGTTACATGATACATTGTTGATTTTGCTTTAACAAATATTTGAAAAATTGCAGCTCGTGGATGATTCCTCTCAATAATTTTTGTGTGCCTGACGTCATTGTCTTACGTTTGCAATTTCATGCATACTGGTTTGGCCCTTTCTGTAATCAACTACACTGGCATTAAGCATGCTCTGTATATGCAAAGCAGTGCGAAACAGTCACAGGTCATAGCAACTGTGGCTACTGCGTCACTTCTTGGATGCCTTATTTTTTCCCAGAGTTCTCCTTTTATTCTAGTGCATTCATTTTGCACTCCTGCAATGTGGGGAAAATAAATAAATTGAAGCAGGAAAAGTATTTCTGATGAGACCATGACAAAAGATCAGTAACAATTAGTATTTTATTTTTACAAGCTTTGTTTCCAAGTTGCTGGAGCAAGTAAATGGATTTTAAATAATTTAAGTGACAAGCTAGTGAAATACTCCCAGATTCTACTCTCTCTCACTCTGCTTTTAAACCCAGCAGTATGAGAAGTATAATATTGCTCAAACCATAATCTTACAGTAATCTTATCTCTTTATATTTCATTTACATTTCAGTTAGAAAGCCAAAAGTGTCAGCTGCAATTTTATACTTTGTAAAGACAGATCTCTCCAAAGTCTTCACTTAATTCTCAATGGCTGTTCACAAAAGTTGTTATTAGAAGTCAAACAGGAATGCTCTGGCAAAATAAAAAGTAAAGCACTATTTATTTCTTTAGCTGTTAAAGTGAGTCATTTCATACTGGAATATCTTGTTCACAAGACATATATAGAGAAAGCTGGAAATTTAAGATTGGATTCTGTGGGAAATATTCAAATAAATTCTAAAAAATCTGATCATGATATAATTTTCTAAACACATCTTTAGTTTTAGGAAGGAATAGGTGGTAGGTCATATACAATATTCTCACTCCTAAGAAGACAGGAAACCTGTTTTTCTGGTCTGACATGTTACTAAATATCCAAGACCTTCCAGATTTAATGCTGTTTGAGAAGAAACTGGCAGTACAAATTGATATGTCTTTGACGAAACCCAGCTTACTTATCAAGAAGGCAGTAAATTTCATTTCCCTGAATAGTACAGGGCAATGAGAAACAAAACAGGTTCTTTCCTTGGTTACACTTTTCCCATCGTGCTTTTCACTACATAGTGACTCAGTTAGATAGTGACATGATAAGCACTTCTTTTCCTCTGTACCTTCTCTGATGCATCCTCATGAGTGCTTCTTTAGCTATTGCCCTTCCTATCGATGTGATTTCTCCTCCTTTAAACCAACTTAACCAAAACTGTGAATTTGCAAATAGCATCTTAAGTCCAGAGTGTCCATCTCTTAGTCCATGCAACTGAGCTGTATTCAGTACCTTCAACAGAGTTCTTATCCAGTGCTAAGGAGCAAATCAATGGTTAGGTCTCAGACTTGTGCCTCTTGGATAAAGGTATGAAAGCCTATAGCACCTCACTGCATAGGGAAATTAAAATATATATTTTTTAAATTTAAAAAGTGAAGCATATTAACTATTGTCACGGTTAGATGCACTGAAAGTTAAAACCACTGCATGGCTATGGACATTTGGGGGTTTTGGTGTCCTAAACCACTGCATAATGATGCCAAAGCAAAGTGTTTTTCTACATGAGCATTTGCTTATAAAACCAACATGCATACATATATTGTTCTCCTCCAAATCCCTTACCAAATCTGCTCTACAGGTTGTTCAAAGTCTTTGCCCTATTCTTATTGCAAATCTTCACAGTTATATTTGGGAAAAAAATTGACTATGTTTTTAAAATAGATTCCTTCAAAGAATCAGTGTCATCTCCCACTACTATTTCCCTTTAGGTCAGTACATATGTGGGAACAGGTTTATGTGTCACCTCATTGATCAAAATCTGTATAATTTTTTCCAAAATCAAAGTCCTCATAAGTGAGGGTGAGCCTTACTGCTGTTGAACAACTCCAATGAGGTATTTTAATGCTATATTTTAGGCTAATGCTATACATTCTACCCAGCAAATTTACCTTGCTCAACTCTCTATGGGTGCAAACCTGAATGCAGATTCAGACAAAGACCACAAATTTTTTATCCACTGACTACTAGTGTATATCTACATATTCATTTAAGGTGGGAGCAGCTTTTATTCTATCTGCTCTGGAAATCAGTGGGTAGGAATGTTGGCTGCAGAGGTCCTTCCTAGGAAGAACTAAAGTGATCCATGATAAAAGTCACCAGGGAGGGTAAGGAGGCATGCTGCTGAGAAGGTTGGATTATTGCAAGTTGCTGACAATCTTCAGCTCAGGCATGTAGGCTCCTGGAGCTGGATCAGGGAAAATCTGACTTTAAAATATTCCACACCTTAGCTGTCTAATGAATCACATTTATCCTTCTGACATCACATATTCCTCCAATTACATTGCTATATGACTGTTTATTCACACTAACGCCTGATAGCCTCAGCTAGAGCAAATCTGCACAGTTTTGCTAAATTGTTTCACCAGCTTCATAATTTGCCTCTTCAGTTTCTTTTTTTGTAATGAATACAAATAATCCCAACCTTTCTTCAGCTCCTTAGCGCTATGACCTTTGTGACTGTTTTCTAATTTTCCTTCCTGGTCTTTCTGGGAACATGCTGCAATACAGATTGTAAGATTCAATCCTGCATCCTGTTCATTAACAAAGTAGTCCATTTTTTTAATGTAGTACCTCTGTCCTTCTTTTGGTGTAGCAAATCCGTTGTACATTGCGAAGATTTCTTTACAGAGCTCTAAATAGTGATGCAAAACAAAAAACATGGCTGCATTTGTATATTTTAAATTCCTTTGCTTTCAGTGTGCAGAGCTTCAACTGAAATCAAGTCATCTGAGTTAGTTTGTGCTCCCTAGAGCGGGGTACAATATTTCAGTGCCATTTTTCCTTTAAGCAGCTGTGTACACTAGTTTGTATTTTGGGGGTTAGTGAGAGCAGGGTAGCCTGCTATTCAATGGCTCTTAATCCAGCCTTTAGAGCTGTGCTTTACGTATGTTTTCTCTTCCACCTCACTGTTCCACTCTTCAGGTGGTTGCTTTGAATTCTTGTGAATGTTCTGTTATAAGCTTATTTACACAGTAAAAACTGATCATTTGGTAGGGATTCTTTAAACAGGCAGCATTAGTGCTCAATGCTTTAGGATTATTTTCTGCAATAATATATTCCTGTATATAAGCAGAGAATTAGTGCAGAAATCAGGGCTCAGTTTTACATTTTGGCTTAATCTCTTTTGAACTAATACAGGACATTTGCATGTATTTTGATAGACAATTCTTTAGGCCCCTGCCATGACCCGAGGTCAATTAGAGGAGACTCTATTCCATAGTTGGTGAAGATATTCATTCAGCACCCAGTGCTCCCTTTCTATGGCATAAAGCATTTATCCGTATAAGGAAATAAAAGCGCTATCAGCACCATCAGTGGAGACAAAACTATGAGACACTCAGAAGATTCTGCTTGCTATGTTCAGTTCATTCAGCATTTCCATTGTCTGGTAGGACATTACCTAAGATCAAGAAATGAAGCAATGTGAAACTCCTAAAATTAGACTGATAATTCTTAGTGTTGTTGATAGTCAAAGTCTAGCTCTCAAGTTCAGCCACATATTAGATAAAATACATAACTTCTTATGAACAACAGACTGCAATAAGAGAGGTTTTCTGCCCTGATAAGTGAAGATACATCATCTAGGCTTCCTACATTAGACTGCATCAGTGGTATTTGGGAAAAAAATCTCATTACCCCACAGGAACTGATTATTTTAAATAAAGTATTGAAACTTGTCAAAATACACACTGTCACTTTTTGGGCAGTAATTTGGATAAAGCTTGAAACTGATGAGGGTGAGTCACTGACAGAAATTTCTTTTCTGTCACACCTGTGTTATCAGCTACAAACAATATATCATGCTTCTGATTGCACAGGGAAACCAGTGGATGTTATAAAGGTGAGCTTGCAGGATGGGCCTATAACTGAGATTAAAGTTTAATATCCACTAGTCTAATATAAAGAGTGAGCACACGAGCAAAGGACTGAATATGATGTTCACTGAAAGAACTTGCTTGGATAAAAAATCCAAGGAGTAGCTTTTTGAACCTGACAATTTTGTTCACAGGTAACCTTCTGCTAATGGCTTGAGACTGAGGATCAGGACTGTGGAGTTTTAAACCTTCATGAGTTAAAATGGCTCTAAGTGGAGAAAGAAGAAATGAAGGTCTGGGCAGGAGTAGCTTTTGGGATGAAAAATACCCAAAATAATAACAAAAAATTTCAGTTTACCTGAGAGGGGATAAAAATCCCCCGCTCACCTGTTTGAAGTAGAGAAGTAGAGCAAATTTGGAGGGGTGTGGAGGATGTGTGTGGGGTGTATTTGCGTTTGGTTTTTGTTACTTTCCTTTACTGCCGTATACTTTTGAGATGGCACTTGACTGATCTGACTGGGGCACAGCCATCCATTCATGTGACCCAGTCTGCCATTAGAGACTGCACAAAATGTCATTCTCCTGGCAGTGTCTCATGTAGCAAAAACGGGGAACAACTTGGAGATCTACACAATATTTATGATACATTATCAGGGTGACTGCAATGTGTAGCTCCCCTGGACAGCTTAACCCCCAGTTACTCAGGCTGTCAAGAAATGGTAGGTGGCTTATGTACTGCAATAAGTGACAATGATTGCATGCTTAGTTGTATTCTGCACCATCCCTCCTTCCCTTACCCTGCCAGCACTGCCTGCATGACTGCACCCACCTTCAGCACAGGTAAAGGGGGAGTGTCCCCCTCCAGTCCCTCCCCACCCCTGTTCCCCCAGCAGAGAAAGCAGCCCTGAGAGGAGACTTCATAACTGTCCTGGGTTCAGCAGCAGCAGCAGTAATTTTTCTCCTCCTTGGTAGCTGGTGCAGCGCTGTGGTTTTGATTTTGGGCCTGGGAACTGCGCTGATAACACCAGTGTTTTCTGTTACTGCTTGGTAATGTTTTGGTCTGACCAAGGACTTTCTGAGCCTCATGCTCTGCCAGGGAGGAGGGGGAGCCGGGAGGAAGCAGAGACAGGACACCTGACCCAAACTGACCAAAGAGGTTATTCCATACCACAGCATGTCATGTCCAGGAGGTGAAAACGGAGAGCAGAGACCTGGAAGGGTGTGGTGGTGCATTTGGGGGGTTCGCTACTGGGGGGTGTACTGGCTGAGCCGGGCTTGGTGAGCAGCTGTATTCTCTTTGTACTTCTCCTTTCATTATTATTATTGGTGGTAGCAGTAGTGATTTGTGTTATACCTTAGCATTTCTAACAGCAAGAGAATGAAAGATGAAGGTGGGATCAGGGCAGCACAAGTGCTGCAAATTGCTATGGGGAAGACTCCCTGGGGAGCATCTGACTGAAAGTGTTGGGATTTTGTTGACTGCTGGGAGTTTGGAATTGGGGCTGCTGTGATTTTATTGACACTGCTGGGATTTTGTTGACTTCCTTCACCATTACTCTGTCTTACAAGACAACTGCCTTCTTTGGTGAATACCTGCAGACAGTCCTGGTTTTAATTAGGTCAACTAATACGTGAAAAAAGCCAACTTCCAGACACTCAGTGCATCCTTTGGTTGTTTTCCCTTTTTATTGACTGCATTTACACTCCAGGAAATAAAGTGGTCTTCAGAATCACCTGAAAGTGTTAAAATGCATTTTGTCTCATGTGACTTCAATATGACAGTATGATGTATCTGTTGCTTAGTATCCTCTCCTCTTCCCAATCGAAAATCCGCCAAGGAAAGAGGGAGAGAATAAGGGTGAAATATTTCAAATACTGATGACGCAGTTTTTACCATCCCTTGCCAAACTCTTGATGCTTTCCAGACCTGCAATGGCAGATAAATAATTAGGATACCAGTATTAGGTAAAGCTAACTGCAGTAACTTGACCCAAAATGCAGTAAAGAAAGGTATATAACACTGTAGAGCACTGTAGATGTAAATGGAGGAGGAATACAGTGATGAAGAGAATTAGTGTTCAGGAGTGTAGGACTGAGACAAAGAGAGGAAAAGACCATGGAAATAAAATCAAACCAGAAAAACAATGACACCTACACCAGAACCTCTGATCAAACCAGCAGGCACCTCTGGTATGTGGTACTGGACATCATAAAACCACCCTATGCAGTTGCTTACTTGCAATTTAAAAGTAAATCACTATGAAAAAGCAGTAATTGTCAAACACTTATCACATGAACCAAGTTAAACCAGTCATGTGATACCAGGGTGAGAGGCTAAAGAGGTGGTTGGGATTTCTGCCAATGCCTGTTATTTAAGTGATATTTTTTTACCGATGACCCTGCATTTCTCAAGCTGCTATGCAGTAAGCTCCTTGTAAGGAAGCAGAAAAGAAGCATGAGGTTTCTTAACTGGATATGGTAAGGATACACAAGAAGCTGTTTACAGCCATTAGTGAGATTCTGTAAAGGTTATCTCTTTATATTGCCTTCCATTTTATCTTTGATTGGTATTTACAAGAAGTAAGTTTTCCTACCCATACTGGAGATGTAACTGGCCAAAGAGAAACCCAGGGCATAGGAGGAAGAAAACCAGACTAGAAAAAGCCTAGAAAAACAGGGAATGAAGAGTGACAGACATGCGCGTACAGAGGGTAACAAACAAAGGCAAACTCGCAGCAGAAGTAGTCAGCTGGAGGAAATTACCCGTCTGCAGCTGGCATTAGCTTTTTCTCCTGTTTTGTTGACCTATAGAGATACGGGTGGCTTCTGCAGACCTGCAAACTCTTATGCATTGCACATGAAACTAACCTGGATGTATCATTTCCCCATATTCCCCAGGAGCAAGAGAACACACAGCTCTATCCAGCAAGGTGCTGTGGCTTCTGTCCTGCTCCACAACCTGCCATCTGGCTGAACGTGTTGCCTGCATATCACAGCGTGGAAAACAGCCAGACACCATGTTGTGCTACCAGCAGGAACGTCCTCAACCTGTGAGTCCCTACAACACACTTGCCAAAGGCAATGTAGAACTGCTCTCCCTGTGGCAGTCCCCAGGTTCTCTCAAAAACTAGAAAAGAAAATGCTGCTGTGGGCAAGGCAAAGGGGTAAGGGTTATTCTCACACTTGCAGTGGCAATGTAAAACCTTGGACTTAGAGGCATTTTGCTGTGGAGCTTAAGGGCACAATCTTTTCTTCTGCATGTGCTTGTCTTAGCAGATAAAGTTCCTACACAAACAAATGATTCTCAATAAAAGAAAAATGAGGAGAGGTACTGCCTCAGTGTGAACTTTGTGCAGAGTTTTATGATGAACTAGCACACAAAGCTATTACACTTTGTATGCTTGTCCAGTTGGGCATGTGGGCAAATTAACTCCCCATGCACAGAGAAAAAATAAAGTGTGCTCGCTGTTGCCCCCAACTTCATATATGCATGTAAGAGCAGAACTGACAGAAAACCTGATGTAAATTAGAACAGATATTCAAGGCATAGGTACCTGGGCATTTGATTTCCGTGCTCTCCATAAATTAAGAAGTGAGTTCTCCTCAGTGTTTTGATTCAGCATAAGTGACTTTTCCAGGTTTCTCTACAGTTTGTTAAATATCTCTGATATTCTACTACTGTTCTTCTTTAAACTTAATTTTATCCATAACTGCTCACATGTAAGTCGGAAGAGGCCGCAGAGAGATGAGTTCCAGTGCAGTTTTATACCTATTATACCTAGTTGTTTTTTCTAGCAAGGTAACTGATGACATCTATCTTCATTTCCTCACATCTGCAACACTCACAGCAGTAAAAAAGTTACAACCTGATGTTTCCGAATCTTGAAACGTTCCTTGTTTTACAGAGCTATTGCCATCCTCAGAGACTGAAAACGGCTATTAATGCTTAGCTTTGGAGGTCAGAACTCAGCTTCTCCGTGTTACCTCCTTGAACAACCTTAGCTTATTTATTAATTATTATGGGATTTTCAAAATTAGTACTTTGCTTTAGTAAATTAGTTTATTAAGGGAGAATCTCATTACATGGTTCTGTTACTGATGCACGTAGGAATAGATTTTCCCATAAAGGCTAAGTGGATTAAAGTTCCTTGCATTTACATCACCCAATGAGGTGTACATAGTGCCACACACCTGCTTTGCTTAAATGAGGGCTGTGCCGCTTCCTGTTATTGAGCATGAATTAATGCTTCTTTATGCTGAGCAGACAGGGGTAAAATAGTCAACAGCGCAATATAACTTCACCTGAATTCCTCAAGGAGCACACAGAAACGAGCCTCAGGGCTGAATTTGCTGTTCACACCAGCTGGATGTGATACCTCAGGTCCTAAAAAGCAGCTTTTTAACTGTACCTCAAACTTTAATGATGTGAATATATGACTTCTGCATGACTTAAACTGCAGCTAAAAATGTTTTGTAAGCTAATCTTTCTGACTGCACTACAATGGGTTTGAAGACCTTTCGCCATCAGCTATCGCTGAGCAGCAGTTCAAGAAGATGCTGCATTGTAAGCCACTGCTAACAGCAGCTCGGCTGAGGTGCAATAACTGACTGCAAGAGAAAGTTTAGCCCTTTACAAGGCAAAGCCAGCCATGTTAATTAAGGCTCGCTGAGCGGTGGGATGGCCACGAGGTTCGGGCATACAGGGCACGCGACGCTGCCCCGCTCGGGTCATGATCGGCGGCGGGAACCTCTCTGTGCGGCGTCAGTTTCCAGCCGGACGCAGCCGAAGGACCGGCCCCGCTCCCGCAGTTGCCTGGTAACGCCGGTTACCAAGGCGGGGTGCCGCGGCCCTCCAGCGGGTAGGGCCGGCGTGCCGCGATGCTGGACCCGGACAGCGGGCTGTCCCTCACCATAGCGCGGATCGTGCAGCGGCTGAAGGGCTCCAGCCTCCATTCCCAGCTGGAGCGACAGGCCCGGGTGAGCCCCGACCTGGCGCCGTGCCCTCAGGCCCTCCTCCCTTGCCCGTTTGCCCTTCCCGGTCCCTTGTTCCCGGCCGTCGCCCCAGCCTTGCCCAGCCCAGCCCAGCCCGTGCCACCTCTGCCGGGGGGGGGACTCGGGGCCGGGCCTCCCCTTCCTTCCCCTTTGCTCCCTTCCTTCCCCTTTGCTCCCCTCCTCGAGGGCCGGAGGGCGGTCTGGTTGATTTCTAGAACTGTATTGTTAGTTTCTCCTCTTGGGACTGAAGGGTTTCACAGTGAATATGAAGGCTATCCTTTTGAAATCTCGCTAATTCATATAGTTCCGAAATGAATCTTCTAATCTTTATTTTGGAAAGCTTTAAATACAGCCCCACCCCTGCAGAGTGCCCCTGAGAAAATGAGGGTTTGGTGAAAGGAAATGAAAATAAATGGAAACGCATATTGAAGTTCATTTTTGTAGCTGGGAAGGCAGTTGCTTTTTAAAATTTAGTAACTTCTCTGCACTTGAAACCAGATTTTTGTGTTTCAGCTGAACTTCATTTAGGATGTTTTAGATGAAAATTGTGTCAGTTGTTGGAACCATAATAACATAGTAGTGGTCCTGTAACAATGGTGCTATTGGGCGTTACTGAAGTGTTTTGGGTTGGGTTTCATGAAATTTGGGGTGGTGTGGTGGTTGGGATTTTGGGTTTGGTTTTTCATTTGTTTTTAAGTGCCAATTTCGTGTGTAGCTGCTTTTCTAAATGTATGTCTCCTTTGCTGCTGTTGACTACTCTCTGGATGTATGAATAAGCAAATGTGTTTAACTTGAAAGGGGCTGGAATTATAAGAGTATAGAAGTTAGGCTCTCCTAAGCGTTGGGCAGTTCGTCATCGCATATAGCCTGATGTGTGGAAAGTAAAGTTCAAGACCTTGTCTTCAACAAAGGTGGTAAACAGGTCCTCTTTTATCAACTCTGTTACTGATTACAATAAAACCTTTATGTTCTCAGCTCTGCATTCATTCTTTTGTTTCTGTCTCCCTTGAGGACTGATTTCACAGTCATTTCATGCTTTGCATGTGTTTTGAAACACGAAGAAGCTAGATGTCATCAGGACTTAGCGGGGTGTTTAAACTCTGCTGGGCTGGGTGGATGGCAATTTTGTACAGCCTTTTTGTACAGATAGACGCTCTGAGGGCCTTAGCAGTGCCCTTCCCTGGTGGTGTTTGATATCTGGAAGGGCAGTTAAATCACTAAATCCTTCCTGACTCTGTAGCATATCAATTTATTCAATGCAAGCAGAAACTCTGCATAATCAGAGCATAAAGATAACCTATAAAATAAATAAAACATGATCTAATGACCACAGCCATATTTGTCATCATAGCTTTGTCGAGCACTGTATGTATGTAGCTCAGAAGATTAAACATACAAAGTGTTGAAGTGAGAGAAAATAATCAGGGCAACAAATACTCAGGTTGATTCTTAGAGTAGGTGTTTGCAGAGTTTGTAATAGAAGATTAATAGAAGATCTATAGTTCAGTGTAGTGATCTGAAAGACTCGAAAAAGTATAGCTACATCAACAAAAGGATTTCTCAGTGTAGAGAGCTGTACACCCTGTTTAGTCAGGAATCTTTATGTTCTCCTTGATCTGGAAATTTTTTTATTGACCTTCCGTGCATTTATGTTCTTTCATGTACAGTATAGATTTGTTTTATTTGTAATGCTTGCTATACTCTGTAGTTGCAAAGATCCAGTCAGTGAGTCCCTTGTCTTTGTCCATCACTTAGCAGCAGAATTCTGAATTTGCTGCTCTCTGTGTTAAATGAAAGTTTGATTTCCCTTCCATTACATGGGGTATTTCTGTAGTTGCATTACCAAATAGGAAAAACTTTGCTGTTGCTGTGCATCACACCTGAACTCCAGTTTATTGATAGGAGGTGATGGTTATTTTTCCTTCTTCTGGTTAACAGTCAGTTTCTGAACGATGCTTCCTCTGTACCAGTTGCAATATTGCTATACAGGTGGTTCCTTTTTAAGTGATTTTAAACTATTTTGGGGGTTGTATATAGTAGTATGAGAAATCTCTTGAGGAAGTGCATTAGAATAAAACCTATGTTTTTTTGATAATTATACTACGGTTACATTTTACCTTTACAAAGATTCCTCTTGTCAGTGTAGAAAATGACCTTGTTGATACTCTTTCCTCAAAATTATTTACTAGTCTCTGAAAACATGAGAGTCAGAATGGATCATAAGGTCCAATATTACCTGCAATTTTTGAGAGTTTGTGTAGTCTCACAAAGAGTATTTTAAGTATTAAAAAAACTATGTTTTGTGAATTATCTCTTTTAATGTCTTGAAAGGAGAGCTGATTCTTTCACAAGTTAATAGAATTTTTGGGAAGACACAATATCCTGGCATTATTTGTGAGAGATGATAGAGTAGCCCTATGGTTATGAACTGATCACACCAGTGCTGTGCTTGTCTGTCACTGGGAGCCTGAGCTAGTGTCAAGGACTGTGATACACAACCTCTCTGAGATAAAGTTTGGCATGAGCACCAGATGCTTTTCTGCTACAGCTTTAGCTCTGGGGATACCAAGATAGTTTTGTCCTGAGAACTGAGGTAGAAGTAGGGTTATGTGCTTGTTAGCGACAATTTGGAAAATCAATGTAAGGTTGATTTTGTGGTTTGAGTTATGGTCTGTTGGTAACATGCGAGCAGTTAATACAGAGAGATGAATGCCAGGAGTGTTGCCATGCCTGTCATTTACTTTGGAATTTCTTTTGAGCATATTTTGTAGTATGTTGGAAAGGAAATAATAACAGTTACAAAGAGCCAAAATATTAGATACTGGGTTTTCAACAGGTAGAATTGCTGCTGGGGTTACTGGAGTACACAAGACTTCAGTTGAATGAAGAAGCAAAGGAGCTTGCTTTGGGAGTGCTAGGAGCACTGCACCTGGGATACTGCCTGACTGTGTGCTTCTAAAGGGAGTACAGATACCCATCTTAGAATTTATGTGAACAATTTCCAAGATATCTGAAGGTGTTATTTCCATGACATTTTTCTCCAACAGTTAAAAAAATTAATTGGTACTGATCACTACTTAAGTAGAGGATCAAATTAAGGAGGAGCATGTTTCTGTGAAATGTAGCATTTATTTAATAAAACTTAGCGAATAAACATAGGCTCATAATTCATCCTGGATAATTAATGATTCCTTTTCATGCATTGTATTTAACAAAGGGCTTACTGATAGAGCTTGTACTTTAGTTTAAATGTTCGGCGGTAACATCTGCAGTACAGTGAGTTTTAAATTGAATGCAGTTGTGTATGCATTGGACAAATTATGGAGTTCAGAAGCAATGCGAGCTTGATTCACAGATTTATTTTTTTTAGTAATGTACATTATATGTTTTACTGTTTGTGTATTTTATTTGTAGCACTAATTTTCAAATAAAACAAAAAAAAAACCTATTAGAACATCAACATTATATTATTAAAAAATTATCCTGCACATCTTTTGGAAGAACATGACATTTGAAGCTGTTTATTCTTGTATAAGGCTAATTGAAGCTCTCCGTTACAACTGCTAGGTTATTTTTACTCGTATAATGAAGTTCACAATGCTTTTTCACTTAGTGTAATTAGTGTAGAAATGTAGAAGGGTTGGAAAATTATCAGTTTAATCAGGGTTTTACCCCTCCTGAGGTTTGTTTAGTTATGCTCAGAATAATTCCTTCTTCTATTACAGAAATGTATAAACCAAACCCATTTTCTTAAAATTTGTAGGATTTGAAGTGTTTAGGGAGTGTTATCTTGGAGTTGGTGTGGTCTTACTTGAAGTGGTTTTTAACAGGTGGGCTTCATCCTGATGGCAGAGTGGATTATGTGAGAAAAGGTGAATATTTATTAGCTTTCATTGAATTCACTTCTGCTAAAATTGGACCGCATTTGGTAGTGTGTGCTTTATTGTAATTTGGGAAATAGTAGCAATAAAAGCTAAAACATTGTGCACTTGTGCAAAACCATAATGAACAGTAATAAATGCTCTAGGAGTGTACATATTTATCTAAACCAAAAAGGCTTTGAAGAGAAATTATGGCAAATAGCCTGTAAAAATATTTAGATTATGTAAAGTTGTTTGCAGAGCTGTTTGCAGCAAGATAAAAATACGTCCTCACCTGATGCAGTTCCACATTTCAGTGTAGTTGGGTCACTTTTCTGCAGCGTTTGTTCTTGTTG
Organism: Myiopsitta monachus; assembly: GCA_017639245.1. Classification (NCBI taxonomy): domain Eukaryota; kingdom Metazoa; phylum Chordata; class Aves; order Psittaciformes; family Psittacidae; genus Myiopsitta; species Myiopsitta monachus. Next base: position 97,591,314 of record CM029917.1, on the reverse strand, counting down.
AAAAAAGAAATAGTTTAGCACTGGAGTTACACTGGAACACTTTGTTCTGTCAAGCCTCCCCTTTGTAGTATGTTGCTGGCGCTCTAGCTGTTTTCCTATACTTCTTTGAGTGCTGTGCCTTGATGGCTCATCTGTCCTCTTGCATGGTCAATGCTGCCTCAGTCCTGGTGACTGAATGCCATTTCCAAATTTAGATGGTGATTTGCACCTAGATTTGTCTCTGTGTTCAGTTACTCTACCAATCAATTTACTGTGCCCACCAGTGTTTTCCACCAATGTGCTGTGCTATCCTTTTGCTTGCTTTCAGCCAGATCAGTGTTGAGTGTCTGGATTTTCTTCTATCTTGGCATCCAAACACACAGGAAGTGTACATTTGGAGTATCACTTATGGTGGTGACTGCCCAGATGTCAGTGGCATACCTTGCCAAAATCAAAGGCAAAGAAGATGTACAAGAAGGATTACTAGTGGTACATTAGCCAGTTTTCAGAAAGTTTGGCAGAATTTTGAGTCCTAAAACTATCTCTTCTGTACAGCTGAAGGAGAAGAGGGTGCCCAGAAATGCTGTACTAACAGCTTGTTTTATGAAAGAACGTCTAACAGCCAGTTGCTCCTTGATTTGCAAGAAGCTGGCCAAGACTGTAGATGAGCACGGGCACCCAGTGCCTGAACCCCAGTATATCCATAAGAATTCACAATGCCAATTATATAGGAAAAGAAACTGGTAGGCATCAACTGTTATTAAAAATAATGTGTTATTGCTTTCTGAAGTATTCTGCATTCATCCCTGTCTCCTTTCAGGATTGTTGGCCTGACTGAGCCTCTGAATAGCAGGAATTCTTCCCTGGTCTGGTTGTCACTCTCCCACTGTGGGTCGCTCCCCTATATTGTTCACTCTCTTTTACCCTGCTTGTGATAGCCTCCTTATAGTACCAGATTTTATTTTCTTCTAAAAGGAAGGTATTCCTTCATCAAGATGCGTGCGTTGAAATTGCAGTCTGTAGTTGTACCTGGGTGTATGCTGCATTTTGATCATGCAGGAAATGAATTCAGCTCATCAGTACAAATCTCATCAAGGTCTTTTTTTCCTAATAAACCTTAGCCAGGCATTTTTATCAGTGTAAATCACAGTAATACTTTTTATATAAAGAAAATTTTTGCAACATACTTTTCATTCTACCAAACCTTCATAAGGATGAAAATGCAAATGAGTCTTAGGCAGCATGTTGTACCAAGCAGTTTACAACAAACAAACCCTACTTAAACTGTAAACACCTAAATGTATTTTGCAACATAGTACAACACAGAAATATGATCAGTTAGTCCAAAGGGAAAATGAAAGTGTGTGGTAAACCTGGTCTAGTGATTTTAGTACATCATCTCTGCTAAGTCTGCTTGACTCCATGATTTAGTTCCCTTAAACACTCATATAAATTCCAAAGAGGTATGTTCTTCTGTTCTGGCTGCAGCAGCTGTCTGAGCCATCTACTGGATTCTCCCCTTTCAGGTGAGAAATCTAATTTGAAGACTGAGCAGCGATCCAGTATACAATGAGTCCCTGTCAGTAGCAGTTTCTGTGGCTCTATAGCCCTGTTTAGCACTGTAGGAATGTATTTATCATAATCCAGAAGTAAATAAAAGGAAAAGTGGAAATGGGAGGAGGGTTTGGCGGTTGCATCCCGAAATGGCAAAAGTAGGGACAGAAATGCCCCCATAATTTGGGGGGGGAGGGAGAATTTTCATGTTTCCTCCATGAAAATTTGTCTCAGTAGGGCATTTTGCAGTCAAGAGAAGGAAAAGGATGCAGGAAAGAGGCTAGAAGTTTTGGTAAGTTAAAGATTAGCACCAGAGTATTTGCTGCAGCAGGGCTAGGAATAGTGAAATAGAATTTGAGTGAATAAATGGGCATGAAGACATGAAGGTAACTGATAGATGCACTAATGTAATCCTTGGAGAAAATTTTCCCCAGGGTGCTGTCCTGCTTCTTTTTTGAGTGCTGCCCTGCTGCCTACAAAAGAGTCACTGTTTCTTTGTTCTGCAGCTGGGGAACAGGCTCTGTTGGGAGCTGCAGTTCCCATGAAGGTCCTTTGTTGTATCTTTTGGCCTGACAGGAAAAATGGGAAGTCATCTGTGTGGACTGAACTTGTTTATCTCCTCTAATGCAATATATATGAATAGCCATAATTTTCAGGAATCCACACATAAGAAGAAGTCAGTATGAGTATCAGGCCTTCCTTAATGAGCCACGAGCCCACAAATATTACAGATACATGACCACCAGAGGATTAAAATACTGTTCTTCTGGTTTCACTTCTGTCACTTCTGTCACTGCTCACAGTGTTAAGACAATGAACCTGCTTTTTAATAGATTGTAAAGCTCTTTGTTTTGTGTGTGTGTGATTTGTCATCTGTTGGTGAATTGTATCTTTTAGGTGTTTTTTGCGTATCTATAAAGGATTTTGAAGCATATGTTCCAGGCTCCACAGGTAAACAACCAGTGGACCTTTCGGATTGGCCAGATTTAACCCATAATATAAAGTTGAACATGTACAAAAGTGTGCACAAAAACTTCTGAGGAACAGTAAGGCACAGTTTGCCCTGTTTGATGTGTGTTACTTAGTTTAAAATGCGTACAGGAGAGCCACCGAACAACTGCCTTGCAGCAGAAAGAAATTCTCAGCCTGGCATCTGTCAGTCCAAAACAGACATAGGACTTTCCACAAAAGTAGGCTCAGAAGGAACCATTCATAAAATACTCCTTGAGGCTGTTGCTTAAAAGGGCGATTTGTGAGCTGCCCAAGGACTCCCATGAAAATCTTTGATTCCCTACCTTTAGTGATGACCCTTTGCCAGCTTTTACCATTGTGCTGAACAGGATATGTGACATGAGAGTTATGCTGTTCACCACACCTCATGGTTTGTGCTTAGGATCACCTTTCTTTCTTAGCATGCTTACAGTCTCTTTGCTATTGCAGTCAGTAAACCAAATATAAAAGCCTTCTGTACCTGTAGTGGCAAAGTGACTTAAAATAAGAGCAGAAATAATGATACTATCAGTCTCTGCATTATTGGGCATTCCTCCTTTCAGGTGGGGAAAATGGAAAGATATCCTTTAAATTCTGCATTGTGAATTCATGTAGACCAACTTTTCCAGCAAGCACAGCAAATTCCCTTTTCTGTGTGTAAACAGTAGGGATTGTGAAGTTTGTTAGTTGCGTGTGATGGAATTAAAGCATGCCATGCTGTCTGCAGTGCTCTTAGGGCTGGCAAAGTGCACAGGCTGATGAAAATTTATTTTTAATTGCAGCATAACTTACTGCAGTTGAATCAGCAGCTGATATGTCTATAGCATATTGCTGAGTTGCTTTTGGTAAGAGACATCTCACATTTTGAGGTAGATTATGTGGCCATATGCTTCTAACATATGCCCTGAGCTGTCACGGCAGTGGAGTAAGTTGCCCACAGATCTCCCAGTGTTATTTTCCAGTTAGCAGCCAGGGTTTCTCTTCTTTTCTAAGCCTCTAGCTTTATCCTCTGGTGTAAATCAGCTACGGTCACACTCCAGTTTTAGGGACATATGTATTAGAAGGTGCTTCACAGAAATTCCTGAGTTTCTGATGTTGTCCTTTTAGACCTTTATGGTCTATTTGGTTTCTCCTCTTCCTCTAGCTATAGAAGAAGCAGGAGATGCTAGAGCAGCTGCTCCTGCTGGTGCTGAAAAGTCTGCAGCACCATCTGGGTGGTAGCGTCATGGTACGGTTGTAAAGCTGGTTGATACCTAATTGTCTGTGTTGAGTGTATTTCAGTACAAGAGGCTGTATATACAAGAGTCTGTATATACCTGGTAGTCACAGCTGTAGTGAGAGATGTTTGGTCCACGGTTTTCATCTGAAGTTTGAAGATGTCATTTCATATCTGAAAGAAGTTAACTGTGGGAGGTTAAATGAAGAGTTGGGGAACATTTTTAGTTTCATTCTTTCATGTAGAATACAGTGAGTGGCTTCTAGTTATTTACTTATGTACCTTATGACCAGTCCTTTAATGTGTAGTCTAGCATTTGTGCTTGTTCAGAATAATAGAGATATATGTCACTCCATCCTCCTGCTCCCTTCTTCTCTCTCCTTCCCCACATACAGCTTTTAGCACTAATGTGAAAGCAAAGACATCAAGTGAGGAAAAAGTTGGCTGATACTTTTGGCTGCAGTTACCATTGTCAAGTTAGTAGGAAGCAGTTTGCTTTGTGTGTAACCTTAAGCATATGTGTTATTTCACTATATATATATAGTATATATAACTATATATTACTATATACAACTTACCTTCTTTTTAGTGCTTGCTTGATGCTTATTTATTAATTTTTCTTATTAGGTTAGCCTACACAAACCAGAAATTAAACTGGAATCACTAAAAGAAGACATTAAGGATTTTCTGAAGACATCGGGTTTGTAGTATTTCATTGATACATTTGTGAATAGTATAGATCCGTGTAAGAATATATGCAACATACATGATGAAAGTAGTAGTTTGTGCAGCTTGGTATCTTCTTGCTGACAATATGCAGATGTAAACATTCAGTGATTCCAGAGTATTAAATGAGACAGAAAATTAAAAAGGAAACAATTCTTGGATTCCAGCAGCATTTTGAAAAGCATACTATGCAAAGAAGGGGTTTTATACTTTTATAAAATACTGGTAATTTTTCTGAAAGTTCTGAATAATACAAGAGTTCAGTCACTTCTGAAAGTGGAAAGTAGCATTCATGGAGGTACTCTTGAATATTTTATTCTTAGTTAAATTTCCTATTTCTATAGGAAGTTGCAGGCTATGTAACTATAATGTGAAGATTTGATGATAAGTTATTAAGATTTGATCATAGAATCATGGAATAGTTAGGGTTGGAAAGGACCTTAAGACCATCTAGTTCCAACCCCCCTGCCATGGGCAGGAACACCTCACACTAAACCATGCCACCCAAGGCTCTGTCCAACCTGGCCTTGAGCACCACCAGGGGCGGAGCATTCCCAGCTTCCCTGGGCAACCCATTCCAGTGCCTCACCACCCTTACAGGAAAGAATTTCTTCCTCATATCCAATCTAAACTTCCCCTGTTTAAGTTTGAACCTGCTACCCCTTGTCCTATGACCACAGTCCCTCATGAAGAGCCCCTCCCCAGCATCCCTATAGGCCCCCTTCAGGTACTGCAAGGCTGCTATGAGGTCTCCACGCAGCCTTCTCTTCTCCAGGCTCAAGAGCCCCCACTTTCTCAGCCTATCGTCATACGGGAGGTACTCCTGTCTCCTGATCATCCTCGTGGCCCTCCTCTGCACTTGTTCCAACAGTTTCATGTCCTTTTGATGTTGAGGACACCACAACTGCACACAATACTCCAAGTGAGGTCTCACAAGAGCAGAGTGGAGGGGCAGGATCACCTCTTTCGACCTGCTGGTCACGCTCCTTTTGATGCAGCCCAGGATACGCTTGGCTTTCTGAGCTGCAAGTGCACACTGCCAGCTCATGTTTATTTTCTCATCGACCAACACCCCCAAGTCCTTCTCAGGGCTTCTCTGAATCTTCTCTGCCCAACCTGTAGCTGTGCCTGGGATTGCTCCGACGACTATCATAAGTGATGATAAGTAATAGTCAGAAACACTGTGTCTCTTAATATTTATTGTTGTTATTATAATATGATGGCTTTGAAAAAATAGCATATAATTATTTAACCAAAGCTGTGTTGACTTGTTTGAACAGTAGATGAAAATAAAGGATATTCAACCTTTATACTGGTCTCAACTTTCAATTTTTCCTGTCTTAATAAGATAAGGATTTTTCATCTCTTCCTGTCTGGTTGGTAGACATGAATTAGAGCAGGACAGAAAACTGTTGACTGCAAAGCAACCTCCAATTCAAGTTCCATTATTATTATTTCCTAAAGTTATTGTCTTGGTATTTTTTCATTTTAACAGGTTGGGAAAAGAAGCTTCAGAATGCTGTTTATAGCCAACTCAACGTGTGAGTTTATTTAGTATTTTTATTTAATAAGTTGTACTCGCATGTTTTACTTCTGATTCATTTGTATATGTAGGTGTATGATGTGTTACTGTTATGTGCAAGATCTGTCATACCAAGGGTACCTGCTTCATTTCTGTTTTTAAAATGCCATTATTTCTTTTTCATCCTAGTGAAAATACTGGACTCAAGAACATTTTAAGGAATGGGTAAAATAAATATCACCAAATTTTTTTGTAACTTTAGTGATTTGCTGTTTTTCTTCCAAAAGTACCAACAGTCATAATGTGATTCATGTGTAGCTGAGGTGGTTGCTGCAAATGAATTTTACTGATTTTCAGATGTTTATGACAGCATTGCACATATTTGTTGTATTAATTATTTAAATAAGTCATAAGATATTAAATCTCTAGGCTTACCAGGTCAGTGCTCATCACGCTTGGGATATGGTTATAAACACACTGAAATTTCTGAAAATCCTTTGTTATTATTGTTCTGCAAACTTTCTATTGGACTTGTGGGAGGCGTAAGTTACCTGTACATTCTGACGAGGAGGAAAGGTGAATTTCATTGCAGATATAGCCTTAAATGCAACTTTTTATTTTATTTTACAAATATGTGAAACTATGGGGAAGTATTATCATAAGAAAAGATGAGGAAGAAATGTATCCAAAAATAATGTTTATTTTTACTTCTGATCCACATTGCTAGTGCTCTCATGAAAGAAGCTATGTTTAGGTTTACAAATACAGGATTAATAAAAATCTGCAAAAAAAAAAAAGACAAAATAAAAATCTGAACATTTAAAATGTACTATGCTTTCTTTAAGGTTTCCTTGGCCCTGCCATCCTGCAGCACCACCTGAGCATATGAAAGAACCATTAGCTTATATGAGGAAAGCACAGGTTGGTTGTTATCAATTTTACCATTCACATCAGATCTTTGATTAGATTATTTTATATTTACTGTGTATAATGTTGTTGTACAATTTCTGGGACTTAAACCTTAGGAAAAACAAATTTGTAATTGCATCAAAATTAGTAATATCTTATATGTGACATTTTACCTACATACAGGAAATGTTCAAGAATGAAAGAATTAGGGTATAGTGGCAGGTAGGTGAATATTGTAGAATAGAAATAACGTGGAATAGGTCAAGAAGGAGAATTTTATTTTGTTGGCAGGAAGGAAAAGTGTAGCTATAAACATTTCACTTAGGGTTACAGAAATATTGTTTTGAGGAGACACAAGCAGGCAGTTCTGCAATGAAAGAGAACAGGCTGCAGACATAGGACAGAAAGGAGAGATACATTTAGTACTTAGAAATTTGAAAGGAAGATGAAAAGTGTAGAACTAAGGAGCTTAAGGCACGTTGAAGGACAATAAGCGAAACTGAACTATAGAGATTAAATGAGAATTTTTGGTGTCATGAAAAAATATTTTTGCTTTGTTGATTTTATTTCTTCACCAATATATTACATTCGAAATAAATTTAAAAAAATCCACATTAAAAAAGAATGCTTGAAGAATGTGATCTAACCCAAGTATCTGAGGTAGGGATAAAATCATACTTAACTCAGGCGTGCCTAGAAATATATTGCAGTATTCTTTTACAAGGTATTCAACCAATTATGTTCCTTTTTCAATCATATGGTTTCTTATTCCAGTAAGATTTATCTTGCTGTCCTGTGTTTCAGTCGTTAGCATTTGGGTACCATATTATGTTAAACAATTTTTCCTCTGTGGTGTGAAATGTAATTCCACAATTTACTGCCTGAAAATAATCACTCTTATCAGTTTACTAATGGGAAAACCACAGGGGTATATCTATGTGTATGTTTGTCTAAACCAGTTTCATTGACTATTATTTTGTAAAAGCATATACAGTACTTACAGTAACCAATATTTTTAGCTCTCTGTGGGAAGGACTGTTTTTCTAATAGCTTAGGAATGAGCAGAAGTCCTGACTTTACTAGTTTTAAAACTTCATATCCCTATTTCAAAGAATGTTAGGCATCCATATCCTCTGGGGTAGGCAGCTCAGCCACTCATTCACTCTCCCCCAGTGGGATTGGGTAGAGATTCAGAAGGGCAAAAGTGAGAAAACTTGTGATAAAGACAGTTTAACAGTAAAGCAGAAACTGCACATTCCAGCAAAGCAACACAAGGAACTCATTTACTGCTTCACGTCAGCAGGCAGGTGTTCAGCCATCTTCAGGAAAGCAGGGCTCCGTCAGTTATAACAGTTACTTGGGCAGGCAAACACTGTAACTTTGAACGCCCCCCTTCCTCTTTCTCCCAGCCTTTTTATTTAAATCATGATGTCATATGCTTTGGAATATCCCTTTGCTCAGTTGTGGTCAGCTGACATAGCTCTGTTCCTTCCAAATTCCTTGTGCACCTCCAGCCTACTCCCTGGTGAGGAAGCATGAGAAACAGAAAAGGCCTGCAGGCTATGTACTCACTTCTCATCAGTAGCCAAAACACTGGTGTGTTATCAACACCCTTTTGGTCACAGATCCAAAACACAGCACTATACCAGCTACTACAAAGAAAAACAACTCCATCCCAACCAAAAGCAATGGATCCTATTTCAAATCCTTTCTTGAAATGCAGCTCTTCAGAAAAGACATAGGAATCCTTTTCATCTCGAAATATTGTTAGATAGTATAGTTGTGAAATAATAATAAATACAGAGTTAGGAATTAACATAATATTTTCTGAATATTTTGATTTTCAAGATGCCCAAACATTTGTTATTGTAGGAAATAGGTCTGTAAGAAAACAGTCATGACCAGATCAGTTGAATTACAACTGGGTTTTATTTTGTTATATTATTTGATTAAAGAGCAATAAAGAATGTAAAAATCTTACAAAGTTGGTGTTTCAATGGTTTTGTTTAAAATATTTGGAAATAGCTAAAATGCAAGCATACACGTTGCTAGTACCTTTTGGGAGAGAAATAAAAGTGGAAACTTACCAACTTCCTTTGATTAGGTATTGGAAATCTAATTAATTTATTTTTTTTTAAGGGAAAAGATTTTTTTTGTTTTATTTGTAGGTAGATTTATTTTTTTTCACTTTGTCTTTTAGCATTCCAGCAGTTGGAAAAGAGTATTTTGGTGCTATCAGCAAAATTTATCCTGGCAGAAAAATGTTTTCTGTATAAGTCATAGTCTAGTTAAATTAGGCACAGCCGCTGTTCAGGATGTTGTTTTCGTTGTTACAAGCTTGTTGACATTTTCCTTATCCTTTTTTATCTTAATCAATTTTTCTTTACTTAAGAATTCTGGAAAGAGGGGTAATACTGTCTGAAAACCATCTTACTTTGATATCAGTTATTGGAATGACTTTGAATCAGTAATTAAAATTGTATTAGTATTTTTCTAAGTAGATATAAAAATGCATGTTATTGACCCCTTTTCTTCTCAAATTGGTTCTGTTCCCTCATCCTCAAATAGCAGACCAGAAGTTTTTGTACAGTATTCTTTTCACTACCTCAAAAGAAAACCAGCTTTTTAGGAAAGGATAAAGCATTGACGGCAAGGAGTAGTAATGCCGTAAATCATTCATGCAGTTGTGGTATTGTCCAGTGTAGAAAAAATACTGTCGTTAGTATTTGCATATCTTTGCATAATGGTGTAAGATAATGTGTATTTTCTAATTGTGTGTGCTTGAGAGCTGGTCCTGTGTGGTTTGAGATAGATCACTGGGTGTGGCTGCTTTAGTCTGTCATAGTTTAGGTCTTTCCTAGACACGAAAGTACTATGTCTTGAAATTTTGTTTAAGGAAAAATATCAGATACAGTATTTAGGACCTTCCTTTAAAACATGCATCCCTGGTGTTTTCTGAGGTGTTTGGTCTGCTTACAGTTTTGGGGAGATAGCTCACTTCTTCCTACCTTGTTAAACACCAGAATTACTGCTTAAAGCTTATGCATTTTAATGCAGACAAGGAGTTAACAGTAGATACTAGGATTAAAAATCTGAACTTCACTAATTAGCTTTACCTGTCCAACAGTGACTGATGTGAGTTGAAACATTCCTGAATCCATTGGACTGCTGTATTGACTATTTTCATAGCTACATTTTAATTAGGGGAAATGATTGCAGACCTCTTCAACTATTTGTATTGCTCCCAGAGTTCATTGGGAAAGCCTTTGCTAGATTTAGGACAACTTTGCTGCAAACAGTAATGAAGAAATGAAATGGACAACATAAAAACAAGAGCAAAAAGAGTTAAAGAGTAGCATAAAAAGCTGAGTCCAAAGAAATGTTAGGAAGTGTTTTCACAGTCTAATATCTCCCATGAAGCTGGCTTCTAATTGTGTCATACGTAGATTTTACAGAGCTCACAACAAACTAAACACTGTCTTCTGCTTGAAACTTACAGGGTTTGATTAGAGAAAATGTACCAAATGAAATCTGTGTCCAGACTCCTGCAGGGTAGGTCTTTTTTGGTACACCCTGAAAAAAACACATTTCTAGGATTCTAGGAGAAAGAATTTTAGGATTCATTATTGTGGAAAAAACTATAATCTTGGCTAGTTTGTGCAGTTGTGGCATATTTCTGTGTGTTTTTTGTCCACCCAGGTTCATTTAACTGCAGTGGAAATTTATAAATTACTTTCTACAGGATAAGATAAATCTGATATTACATGTCTGTAATAGACATGTTTGAAGGACATGGACCTGTTGGACCAAGTCCAGGTGAGGGCCATGAAGATGATCAGGGTGCTGGAGCACCTCTTGTATGAAGATAGGCTGAGAGTTGGGCTCATTCAGTCTGGAGAAGAGAAGACTCAGGGCAGACTTTAGAGCAGCCTCCAGTGCCTAAAGGGGGCCTAACAAGAAATACGGAGAAGGACTTTTTGCAAAGGCGGGTAGTGACGGGACAAGGGGGAATGGCTTTAAACTGAAAAAGGGTTGATTTAGATTAGACATTCAGAAGAAATTCTTCACTATGAGGGTGGTGATGCACTGGAAGCAGTTGCCCTGAGAAGTTGTGAATGTCCCATCCCTGGCAGTGTTCAAGGCCAGGTTGGATGGGGCTTTGAGCAACCTGGTCTATTGGAAGGTGTCCCTGCCTTTGGCAGGAGGCTTGGAACCAGCTGATCTTGAAAGCCTCTTCCAGCCCAAACCATTCAATGACTCTATGAGATTGTTTGCAAATTCCAGTACTGCCTTTCTTGGTTTCAACTAAGTGGTGAAGGTTATCATTGTAACCATAGCAATCCCAGCAACGTGTTTCCTTTGTGTTAAATTTCTTCATAAAATTAGAGGAATCATCTTGGAAAATGTATTGTTCCCATTAATGAAATTACTTTTTGAACTCTTGCCTTTTATTTCAGTTGAGGATGCTTCATTCTATTTCTGCTTACTACAGGTAACTCCACTGTCCTGGGGAGAGGGGGCATCTGGCTGTGTAGCCCTCACTTGGTTGTTTTTATTTGAACATCTTTTACTGGGCACAGTCTTGAAGGATGAATTATGGCGCAGTTTATGAGTATCTGGAAGTGATTTGTTACTAACATGTTGCATCCTGTCATGGGTTCAGCAGCAGCAGTCATTTTTCTCCTTCTTGGTAGCTGGTGCAGCACTGTGTTTTTAATTTCGTGCCTGGGAGCAGCGCTGATAACACCAGTGTTTTCAGGTACTGCTTGGTGATGTTTTGTCTGGCCAAGGACTTTCTGAGCCTCATGCTATGCCAGGGAGGAGGGGAAGCCGGGAGGAAGCAGAGACAGGACACCTGACCCAAACTGACCAAAGAGGTTATTCCATACCACAGCACGTCATGTCCAGGAGGTGAAAACGGAGGGCAGAGACCCGGAAGGGAGTGGTGGTGGTGGACTGGGGGTGCACGGCATGGTCAGGTTTTTGGTACTGGGGGGTTCGCTGCTGGGGGGTGCACTGACTGGGTCGGGCTTGGTGAGCAGTTGTATTCTTTTTCCTTGTATTTCTCTTGTATTATTATTGATGGTAGCAGCAGTGATTTGTGTTATACCTTAGTTACTAAACTGTTCTTATCTCAACCTGTGCGAGTTGCATTTTTTTTTCGATTCTCCTCCCCATCCCCCCGGGACTGTGGGAAGAAAGAAGAGGGGAGTGAGTGAGTGAATAAAACTTTGTGAGTTATTAGCCTGGGTGAGGCTTAAACCACGACACATCCCCAATGCAATAAGTGAGTTAATGCCTGGTATGGCAATTGTCAGTCACACCAAGAGTATTGACCTCTGTTGCTCCTTGGAACGAGCCTGCAAGGCTGCCATCTGTCTCTTCCTTGCTTCTTCTGTAGCTTTTCTATCTTGGAGCATATCTATGCCTTTTTTGTTTGTTTGTTTGTTTCTCACCCCTTAATTTTGATGGGATCAAGTGTACCCTTGTGAATACCAAACTGAAGGGGGAAGTAGCCACTTTGAAAGGATAAGCCACCCTGAAGGGAGACCTTGATAGGCTGGAAAAATGGGCTCTTAAGAACCTTATGAAGTTCAGTGAAGACAAATGTAAGGTCTTGCACCTGGGAAAACAATACAGGAGTGCAGCACAAGCTGGGATTTACCCAGCTGGGGAACAGCTCTGTGGAAGAGGACCTGTAGGTCCTGGTGAGCAACAAGCTCAATATGAATGAGCAGTCTGCAGCTGCAGCAGAGAAAGCCAGCAGGATGCTGGGTTACATCAAAAAGGGCATCACCAGAGATAAAGAAGTCCTTATCCCACTTTACTCAGTACTTGTCAGGCCACACCTGGAATACTTTGTTCAGTTTTGGTCCCCACTATACAAAAAAGATGTGGACAGGCTGAAGAGGGTTCAGGGAAGGGCCACAAAAATGATCTAAGGACTGGGAAGCTGCTGCATGAGGAAAGGCACAAAGAACTGGATTTGTTCAGCCTTGAGAAAAGAAGTCTGAGGGGAGACCTTATCACCCTGCTACAGTATTTAAAGAGTAGCCACAAAGGGGGAGACTTCGTTTTTTCAAGGACTCACATGGAGAAGACAGGGGTAATGGGCACAAGTTACTCCTCTGGAGATTTTTCAGAATGAGGACAATCAGCCACTGGAATAACATCCCCAGGGAAGTGGTGGATTCCCCGGTGTTGGACGCCTTTAAGATTCAGCTGGACAGGGTGCTGGGATTTCTAACCTAGACTGTGCTTGTGCCAAGAAAGGTTAGACGAGATGATCCTTGAAGTCCCTTCCAACCTGGTATTCTATGATTCTGTGACTGATCTTGATTATTTCAGTTTGTTTTTTGAACTGCTGTCAACACCTCTCTATTCTGTCTTTGTTTCCACTTCCTTATACTGTATGGCTCTGTATAGTCTGTATGGTCTGTATAGACTGTATAGTCTTTCTGCTCTCTCGCTTCTCATTTCTTTCAGCAACAAAACCACTTTTCAGCAAAAATAGGGTACTGTAAATGCTCTGCACCACCCCTCCCTGAGAGAATAACCAGTTTGTTTAACTGCAGCATTTGGATGGCATTTGAATATGATAATTCAGTTAAATAAAAATATTGTACAGACTCTTATAAAAATACTGCAATTTGGAAAGCATTCCCTACGGTTGAAACTCAGACCTGTTTTGTTTATGCAAGAGAAGGTGAAGGGATGAAATTTCTATCAAAAGATAGATATTTCATTTGATGGAAAAAGTCGTGGGGGGCCCTTGTGAATGAAAGCCAAAATGTAACAGTTACAGACAAGAGCTAATTTTTATGTTTTTTACTGAATGTTTGAACATCTGCCCTTCGTTCACTTCCTGTTTAATAAGCTGCAGCCTCTTCTGGACAGAACTTCAACTTTGAGAAGCATGTGGTTAGGCCATAACTAACTGCTCTAGAATTTGTGTCTAAACCAAATCACAAATAATAGAGGTAAATGATATTAAAAGGAGTCTTTGCATTCATTTGATTGAGGCATGACTCATAGTCCACAGAAAACTTAATTAAATAAGCAACCCACCAGTGGTGCTATAATCACAGAAGCAAAATCCTAGGTCAGTTGACAAGGAAGTCAATACTAGTTGGCATTAACTTCAAGGGAATTAGCCATGGATTAGGCACCATATGGTGTGTTTGAAGTCTAATGCAGTAGTCAGAAGAATCTGACTGCTCTTTAAGCTGTCCATTTGCTGCTGAGGTATTGTCTACTTCTGATTTTCTGATTAGAAAACTATTTCCTGAGCATTATTTTAGAAGACATTCTAGTATTTTTTATTTTTTTTGTTTAGCTTTACAGAATACAAATTTCTAACTTCTTTAACTTCTAAGAACATTTAAGATACCTTGTTTTGAGAAAGACTTGCGCTTTCTTCAGGTCACAAAGTGGAGAAGGTGTTCTCCACAGTTGATTGTCCTGCTTATAATCATTTAAAAAATGTATGTTGATATGGAAGGAAGCTTGATCATTAGGCGTATGTCAAAACCAAATAATTGTGAAATACATGCTTTTTGGAGATCTGAAATATGAACAACTCAGTTTTCTCGTTCTTTGTTATTATGTCAATGATGTAATTTGGTTGCTCTGTTGTTTCCATTTAAACAAGCATGTAAATATTCCCTTTACGGTTTTGCAGATTCAGTCAATGATTCTTGCTAGCCTTTCTTATAGATAACTCTTAAAAGATGCTTGTTATTACATGATAAATGCAATTGGAGGAAAAAGTAATTCCATATAATTTAATTTTTGTGTGTTTTAGGGAAGCTGGGAGAAACGAATCTTAAAAAGTCTAAACAGCATGTGCACAGAACTCGGTATCCCATTAGCACAGAAGGTAATGTATTAATTTTCTGCTTCCAAACTGACTGTTTTTGGAAATAAGCCTCATCTTGCACACTTGTAACACAATGTTCATTTTACACATGGTTATTAAGAGCAGAAAGGCTGTTATTCAGGTAATTTTATTGCAGAATAATTTTTGGGGATAGTACCAGTGTTCGCAGCACCTCAACTTGGGAGAAGATGGAAGTCTGTAAGTAAATCTTCCTCTTTGCTGTTGCAGTAATTATCCTCTTGAGGGAGCATCAGCATGCTGTAAAGCTAATTGCTATTTTTATTGCTTCTATTAGAGCATTTTTGTGTGCACACTCAGCTGTGTAACTTCTAATTGTACAGCCTGTACACAATATAGATAAACTTTCTGTACTGGAGGAAACTATACCTGAACAGATACTTTGGAGAGAGGTACTAATTGGTACATTGCTAATTTCAATGTCATTCCTTCTGCTCTGTTTTGGTTCGGTTTTTATTAATTTAGAGATTTTAATTTTAAAGATCATGGAATTGGGAAATAATGGAAATAAGTTTAAGGATACAGCTGTGTTTGCTTTTCATGACAGTGTCAGGGACAGGAATTTGATGATGAAGTCCAACAACTCAATGGAATGAGCAATAAATCTTCAATAATATGAAACTGACTACTAAACAGCCTAAAATTCATTAGTAAACACCTGCGCTCCTTTTTTCCTGGAACTGGAACTTGGACTTTCTACAGTAGAATATACCTTCAGGCTGGGGATAATTTGTAAGCAAAATAAGTTTGTGTTGCTAGTGCAATCTTTTTTTTTTAATGTGTTACATTAATTTATGTGTTTGAAATAGGCATGGTTTTACTCATTCTATTAAAAAAAGAAGAGTTACTTTCTTGTGCCTTTCAGAGGCCTGCAAGTGAACAGAAAGAACTGCTTAATAAATGGAATGAAATGGGAACTGATGAGCCAGGTAAGATCCACTAAATTTATGTGCATTAAATTTTTGTACATGGAAAAATAGCATATACATCTTATTTATCAGTCAAAGGTCAATGTAATCCCTTCGAGATAAACTGATTAATTTTTTTTTCTCATTGGTAATGTTTCATTGTGCATAAATAAATATTCATTTCACTGGGATTTTTGTTTCAAATTATTTTATTAGCTCTGAATCATCACGGAGGGGTTATGGTATAATGCTCCTTATGCCAGTGCTTGAGGGATTTATACAGCTAGGGCACAGCTCCTCTTAGTGTTAGCTCAGGCTAATAGAAGGAAGATGTTCAGAATTTTGGATAACTGAGTTCAGACATTTTATTAATAAAATACAAAAATATAATTTGCACAGAATAGTCAGTTACATTATACTTTTGGAGAGCAAGAATAACTGCCTTGGTGATGGCAAAGTTCCTTAAATTATTTTTGCAAAGGTAGTGGTTTGTATTGCAGAACCACCTCTGTGATGGCGAACAGTTTTCATGGATCATTTATGGCTAGCCCCTATTTTTTGTTTGACAGCAGTATATTAAATTCAACAATGTATTCTGTTAAAAAAACCAACCCAAAACTCTTGAAAATCATCTCTCTCCCATATCTCAGAATGGTTTAATCCAAAGACTGGAATGTTTGGAGAATATGTGGTGGCTGTAGCCATGATATCTGTGATAATGTTAATTTAATCTTTGCTCTAATCTTATTTCAGATCTAAGTCTCTTCCGCCCTGTTTATGCACCTAAAGATTTTCTTGAGGTAAGTATTTATGAAACAATGACTCAGCCATTGACTTGGATCCATTATAGTCCTTTATGTCAAGTAGGAAAAATAAGTAAGTGTATTTCAAACAATTTGTCCTTTACAGCAAGTGAAATTTGGCATGTTTCTGAGGAACTTATCTTTTTTGAAAGAGCAGTTTGGGATTAACTTTTTTCTTCCTGAGACCCATTGTGCATCTGATTTTATAAATAATTTTACATTTTAAATTGCAGTGTTAAGCTGATAATTTAATACGTTCTGCTTTTTTATTTCATAAATTGACCTTTTCCTTTGCCTCCTTAAAAACTTGGGTTCTTTTTGGTTTTGAAAATGTTGAGGTGCAATTTGATAATTTAGGCCTTTATATACGATAGTTGCAGGAAACGGTTTTATACTGAGTGTACTGTTTGTAATACTGATGATGTTAAGAAGAGTTCTGAATGTAAATTTCTCAATATACCCAAGGAATGACAGCTACTATTTTTCAGGTACTGATGAATCTTCGAAACCCAAATTATGAAAATGGAGACCAGCCTAGTTTCAGAAATCATCTGGGACTAATTCAGGTTCCTCTAAAAGTTAAAGATATCCCAGAATTGGTAAGTATATTTTTTCTTGCAAGGGGGTTCCGTAATGATAATTTTGCCTTGTTATGAATAAGATTCTAAACAGTAAAGAAGAATTTTAGTATAATGATAAGTTCCTCCTTTTGAAAGTATAAATCAATTTAAACAAGTAGTTAAAATACAGAGCATAAGAAAGTTTTATGAAAAGGCATTTTTAATGAAAAATAATACTAAACAGCAAATTACCTGAAAGTAGAAAGGTTTTTATTTTATGCCACGTAGGTTTGATTTGTGACAAAAATGTACTTCTGTATGTGTTATTCACTTTTTTTTTCAGTGTAGTTTATATTAATTCTAGAGTTCTGTTTAATGCTGTACAAGATCAGTAACCCAATAACCAGTTAGCTTCTGATTTTCTTGTCAGTGTAATTTTAAATATCTTTATTGTCAGATTGTAAATGAAGGGAGATGCTTGAGTATAATTGGAAAATAGGAGAGCTCTTGATGCTTCAGTGATAAAGCTCTTGATGATTTTCTGCCAGTAGAAAAACTGGCACCTGGGTTGGAAAAGAGCAGAGAATTAGAGATCTTAAGGATCAGCTTAAGGCTGATTTATTACACTTATTTATTACACTTTATTACATCCAGGTGTAGCTCATAGTTGACATGAAAACTGGGGCCTATAAGTAAAACTAGAATAGGAATTGATGTGAGATTCTTCTCTTTAAAAAACTGAGCTCATATTTTGTATTTAGGCATTTAAAAGAGCTATGTGTCGTTTAGAAAATATTTGCATTAAGCCTTCAGAAGAAATCTCTGGTGATTTAGAGAATTAAACATTGTTAATTACTGTTTTATGGTTTTGTTTCTTTTCAGAAAGAAGACTTCACTGAACTAGGCTTAAATATAGGACAGCTGGGTATTGATGATTCAGCACAAGTGCCTCCTGGTTAGCTAATGCTGTGCTTCAGTCATTTAAATAGAACACTAATGAGTAGAATACTTTGCAATTATCAAGTAATTTGTATATTTTTCCCCATAATAAACCATAAATACTTGTTCTGTAACTGTGATTGTAGTTATTTTCTTAGTAAAACATAGCTAATAATAGAAAACGTTGTAAATATGAAGGGTCAGATTTGGAGAAGTTGCAAAATCATCCCCTTAAGTTGAAAAATATGTTAATTTCAGTGTCTTTGAACACTTCAGGGTCAAAAGAACCAAATTATCTGTCTCCAAAAATACAGAAAATATCAATAAATGTTAAGCCAACTAACAGATACGCATTTATCATAGAATCATAGAATGGTTTGGGATTGGAAGGGACCTTAAAGATCATCTAGTTCCAACCCTCCTACCATAGGCAGGGACACCTCCTACTGGACCAGGTTGCTCAAAGTCACTGTTTAAATATATGGGAATATCCATGTATTAATATTAAGGAGCTTTAAAAGTGCATAGTTTCTGTTGTTTTTCCATGTGTGCATTTATTCCTATAGAAACAGGTTTGTAAATGTCCATATCAAAATGAAAAAACGCTGTAGTATCAAGTGATTTTTTGTTTTAAGTGGAAAGTTACATTATTAAAAGTCTACATTCATGTAGTACTTTGGTACTTGTGTCCTCCAGACAAAAAAAAATCTGTAGTATGATTCTTTCTTAGTTTTTGAAGAAGAAGACTGATGCTGATGCAGATTAATTTTTAGTGACATTAGCAGTAAAAATCAGCTGAATGTAATGGCATGGAGTAAAATTATGCAGACCACTATTGGCTGAAGTATCTTTTTTTTATTATTATTTATTCTTTGCCATTCTTTTCTATTTATTTTTTAGAGTTCTTTGAAAATGAACATGTACGTGTTGGACAGAAAGGTATGGATCTGTTTTCATCTGTAATTAACTGAGTAGTTAGGAATACATTTAGAAAATTTGTATCTGTTATGTGTACCTCTTAGAATTTTAAGAAATTAGACTAATATAAAACATGCCAGCAATACCTTTGCAATTTAGACAGAGACAGTCAGTGATACTGTTGTCATTTAGACAGAGACAGAAAAGCAAGCACTTGCAGTCTACTGGTAGCTACCAGATACATGGCTCCACAGATATTTCATTAAAAATGAAATAGGAAGCATAGACACATAACTATTTTGCTAATAACTTATACCACTACTGAATATCATTTTAAAATCAAAAGACTCTGGACTCCCTTCTCTGCACACAAAGTTCTCATTAGTGTAATGGGATTTACACTTGTGCGTCAAAACAGTCTTTTTAATGGTTATTTGCAATTGTAGAGCTTGCTAAATATTGCAGTACTTAGCCACTGTGGAAAATTTACTCATTTGTGTATTGCTTTTTCTGAAGAAGTTTTTTTGTAGGTTAAGAACTAACCTACCAAAGAAAAGAAAAGATAAAAAGAAATACAGAAGGAATGTTTGTAATTCATCCATATCTGCACCTTGCAGTCTCTTGCAATTCCTGCTAAACATTATCACGATCAGAGAAAATAGAGTGGATACCATCCAAAAAGTCCTCCATGCCTTTTTTTTTTGTTGAAGTAACAAAACAGTGACCTTTCTTTCTTCTCCTTTTGTGGTCCTCTTTCTGTCCCTTATCATCTTGTTTTCTGATCCAAGAGCAACTCATTAGGTTACTGTCTATCTCTCTGTTCTTTTCCTGTTCTTTCAAATAAATTCCCCAACCAGACTTTCTGAGCCAGCCATTCAACTCCACAATTCTCACTCCTCACCTCTTGTGTGTGTAGAGCAGCCTCTGTTACAGATACTGTGTTAGCTTTTCCTATATGCAAAGGCACAACATTTTGTAAAAATATAGGTTGAGAGTCTTGACCATAAACTGGAATCTCAGTTGATTCAGTGGGAATCTTACTGAATGCTCTGTTGGGTGCTTGTTATGACTTTGGTTACCACTGATATATTGATTTTGTTTTTACAACAGATGTATTGCCAAAATTCTGGAATTTTCCTTATTGTATGTAGCAAACCCCATCTTGTATATAGCAAGCCTACTTTTTAATGTTTTCTGTCTCAGTAAGAAAAAATTATTAAGGTAAACACTCATGGACACTGAGATGAATCACAGTATTTTATTAAAGTTTTGTGGGGAATGTAAGACTGTTTTTAATTTTTGCCTTCTTAGTTTAGGAGGAAGGGATCACACACCATCTGTGATAAAGCTATGCAGGTTAAACAGAAAATTTGCAAACTCTTCTATTCTGTATCTAAGATGAGAAGGAAGGAGGGAGGAGTCAGTTAAATAGATTTATAATTCCAAACCTCAGCCTTCAAAGTCACGACAGCACAGATACTGTGAATACTGAATTTAGTGAAATTCAGAAAAGCAAGTTGTTTCTGAGAGACTTCAGAAAAATCTGAAGATATGGATTTCAGAAGTTCTGAGTACCAGTACAACATCTATCTAATGTCTAGATAATATCACAGAAGCATTCTGCTAGTTCTCTCTGTTTTGAAAGACATTTCAAGTATAAAGGTATAGTTAATCGCATAATCTTGATGACCAACCACACTTCTACTACATTAGGATAGCCAAAGATGCATGTCTTTCAAGTTTATTGATTAAATAAGGAGATTATTATAGAATCATACGACAGTTTGGGTTGGAAGGGACCTTAAAAATCATCCAGTTCCAATCCCCTGCCATGGGTAAGGACATCTTCCTCTAGACTCAGGTCTCTCAAGGGCCCATCCAGCCTGGCCTTAAACGCTTCAGGGATGGGGCAGCACAACTTCTCTGGGCAACCTTTAGTGTCTCACCACCCTCACAGTAGAGAGCTTCTCTCTAATACCTGCTCGAAGGTATGTACAGTACTATATTCAGGATGAGGCCCTTGCGACAAGAGTAGCTAGCCTAAAGCTTCACAACAGTGACCCATCTAAACAAACCTGTCAACAGTAGATTATTTGTTTTATGTAATTCTGAAGGAAAAACAAAGTCTTTGAGAAAGAAAGTCTTTATCCTCCAGAGTATGTATACCAGTAGTGAGAGAACATGATAGTACACTTGAAATGGAAAATTCTTGCCCCACAGTTATCTGTGAAGATATTTGTATAGCTCACATAAAAATAGAGCAGTCAAAAAACCAGAATGCGTGGCAATCTCCTATTTGAACTGAGATACCACTCATAGTTAAACAGAATTATTTTGTGGCTATATACAGCTGCTTTTTCCACTTGTTGGCAGCCTGCTAGCTGCAGTTAGCTTCAATACAGTCATAGATACATACTAAGAGATAGATACTAAGTGCTATTTTATGACAGGAGGCAGTACAGTCTTGACTATTAATACCAATTGCCTTGTTTCCCAGGGAACTACTTCAAAATTGCTTTGTAGAAACAGACCTTTTAGGTGTTTTCTAAATGCTAATGCTTGCAGCATGATAAATCAGTTTGTAAAGTAAAAAAGTATTTGATAATTCAATAAACTTCAGAAATCTTAAACATCAATTCCTTACCTGCTTTGTTTCTTACAGTTTTAGCAGAGCAAGATAGTGCTGCAGCTCAACAATATGTTCGTCAGGGATGTCCAACAGCACTCCGAGCTGATCTGTGGGCTCTCATTCTCAACATTTCTAATCAGCCGGAGGTAAGGAGCAAAGTGAGAATAAAATGTGAAGACCAGGTGAAAATATGAAAGCGCAAGCACATGTGTTCTAGTGATCGTTTTCCAAAATAGTAATGTTTTACTGAATCGTCACAGAAACTGATAAATATTTTATGAGAAATACACATTTCTGTCAAAAAAACCCTCCATGCTGTGAAATCTTTCACAGCTGAAGTCTTTCAGGCTCTTCCCTAATTTTCTAACAGATACATGAGCAGAATACTTAGCAACAAACTACTAAATTGATCTGGCTAGCTCCTGAGGTTTTCTTGTATGGTGCTGACTTTTTTGAGAAGGGGACAAGATTAAAGTCCTGGAAAGAAGGCTGAAACTCTTTTATCTTTGCTAAGTTTTGTAAAAAGATGTGCTATACCTTTTTACTGGTTATTTGAATCTCTCGTGATATGGTTAAGGTTGGAAGGGACCTTAAAGATATCTTGTAAATTGCTTCATATGTTATTGCATATGTTCTATATATGTACAATCTAAAAGATAAGAAAACCTAATAAGATGTGGATTGTTTTCCTATTCCCTTGTACAGCAGCAGTTTTTTATAGTACTTTGTATTTGATTCAAGTCATAGAATCATAGAACAGTTAGGGTTGGAAAGGACCTTAAGGTAAGGTCATCTACTTCCAACACCCCTGCCATGGGCAGGGGCACCTCACACTAAACTATGCCACCCAAGGCTCTGTCCAACCTGGCCTTGAACACCACCAGCGATGGAGCATTCCCAACTTCCCTGGGCAACCCATTCCAGTGCCTCATCACCCTTGCAGGAAAGGATTTCTTCCTCGTATCCAATCTAAACTTCCCCTGTTTGTTTGAACCCGTTACCCCTTGTCCTATGACCACAGTCCCTCATGAAGAGTCCCTCCCCAGCATCCCTATAGCCCCCCTTCAGATATTGGAAGGCTGCTATGAGGTCTCCACGCAGCCTTCTCTTCTCCAGGCTCAACAGCCCCCACTTTCTCATCCTGTCTTCGTACGAGAGGTGCTCCAGTCCCCTGATCATCCTTGTGGCCCTCCTCTGCACTTGTTCCAACAGTTCCATGTCCTTTTGATGCTGAGGACACCAGAACTGCACACAATACTCCAAGTGAGCTCTGACAAGAGCAGAGTGGAGGGGCAAGATCACTTCCTTTGATCTGCTGGTCATGCTCCTTTTGATGCAGCCCAGTCCTCAACAATGAAAACTTTTGCAGTATCCAAAGCCATACTATAGCAAATATATCTTAATATACCTTAAAAGGTTGCATCTTATCTAAATCTTTGCAGAATTGTGAGTGGTTTGATGTGAGACTTTTGTTGCAATAAAAAATAACATTCATTAATTTGCTCATGAATCTGAGTATTTTAGTGTCTCATGTCCTTTGAGGATGTAGCCATTTTCTTCTAATACCCGGACATCTATTGGTAACTACTTGTACAATCGTAAGATCTTGCCCTTAGAAACAAATATAAATCTTGTTTATTGACAGCTTACCTGGGGAGCTGAAGTTTTTTAGTCTGGTATTAGAATTACTTAGTTTATTCCTTTCTGAAAAAATAAAATAGGGTGGGTTTTTTTTTAGTAAAGTTTGAATTATCTGTAGAAGAAAGAGCTGTTGAAATAATTAAATCCTATACATCTTACTTAAGATGCTCAACACTAGATTTAAGTTATTTTTAATTATCACGACAGCTTGAATTTTGGAAGTCTTTATGAGAGCAGGAATATGAGAGGTGTGTAATTAATGTTGGTTACATTGCATGTGTTTATATTCTGTTAAACACTGCATGCTCTAAGAGCATTTTTATTTTAATGTGGAAAATAAAATAATTGATTAAAAATAAAGCTAGATATTGTTTGTATTAGTGAAAGTCAACTTAATAATCAGAAAGATTATAAAATATCCTATGTTCATGTGAAGCATGAGTTGTTACGGAAATAGATTTATTAAAATCCATTTCCTTGAAATTCACATGGACAATTTTCAAGTTACCTTTTTTAAAGAGGAGCAAGCCATGTCTGTCTGTTAATATCTTTGCCAGCCACTCCGTTAGTTCCTTTAAAAGCTAACTCTAGTCTGTAGGTTTTTTTAATATGTGTTTATACTATGCATGAAGAGTGAATATTTTAGACGTTCTCAAAAGGTTAGTCTGCTGTGAGTTTATTAACTCCATTTACTGTTAGATAACATGGCGAACAGTATGCTAATTGATCACAAGTGCCATGTATGTGCCTTTACTGTGTAATAAATGGCAATTTATCTCCAACTTACTGCAAGGATGCATGTGGACATGTGTCAGGTCAGCTATCGCGTTTTCGTTGACATAATATTTTACACTGAGATAACTTCTTATGCACTTAGCAAATGATACTTGTGAACTATAGATTAAGAATAAAAAAATATATATATATACATATTCAGTATTCTGAGATGTGGTACAGTAGGCATTCTCCTTTAGGAGACATTCTGCAGGGTCCATAGCCTTGAGACTAAACTGAGTGGACTGTGTGCAGGGAATTATGGGTGAGGCAGTATTTTGTGATGATACTGAAAAAACCCTAGAAACATGAGTGTAAGTGGGTGGAAAATGGTAATAATAACATCAAGAAAAAATGGTAAGTAAGGATGGATGAAGTGATGCTGACTGAAAAATTGTCACTGCTTTGAGATTGTTGAAATGAAGGATTGGGAAAGGATAAAATACAAAATCAGCCCTCCCTCGCAACAGAGAACAGAAATTATCAAGTCTGTGGACAAGATACTCTCTGTTGAAGAAATTAATCTAAGCTGGTGATGTAAGTGCATATGAATGTTTTGCTGTCAAACTGAGACTGTATCTTCTAATGCAACAGCTATTGGAGCCTCTTATCTTTTTTTCCGAGACTATTTTTGCATAGTATAGTATAGTATTTGTTATCCTGGGCTCTAAGCTACAGTTGTTTTATGGACTTTGAGTACTAAAAAAATAAATGCACTTAAAGGGTAGGCTTTCTGACTGAGACCTAGCAGGCTGCCCTTAGATTAGGCAGGAGAGCACACTGATTAGTATAGCTATGTTATAAGTTAGATGTCTATAGTTAATTTTAAGCATTGCATTTATTAGCATTTCATAGGGATAAGGCTGTACCTACTGCCAAAATGCTAACGCCCTGAGACATTCTTTTTGCATATACTGAATACACTGCTTTATTTTTTGTAAGGTATAGCAAAGCACTTTTCATGTACATGTAGCTGGTTTATGATCTACTGTATTTCATATAGATTTTATTGATTTATCTAACATTTCTCTGCCTCTTGTGTACTGTTTCTCTGCTGGAGTTACATCGTGTGGTTGCAGAGATTTCAAGCTGTAATATTTCTGATTTGCAGTTCAGGTTCTATTCCATTTATAGTTGTATGAATCTATAACTCATAAGGACTGTGAATTTCCTTTCTTTAATGTAAAACGTAATGCGGGTTTGGTGTGGGCAGCATGGTGTGTATTAGCATCCTATATTGTTTGGAAAATTTTATTCAGTAAAGCTCACCCTCTGTATAAAGCTAGTATAGAGCCAAGCAAGGGAAAATATTAGCAGTCTAGCATCGCAATCATAAAAAATGATAAACTGTAAGCTCTATATGCAGGTTTATTTAGAAATGAATAAGCACATTGCCTGATGATGAATTGTTGGTTTTCATTTGTAATGGTACATTTTAGTGGAATTATGTTAAAAGAGAATTTTGAAGGTTGCGAAGTCAAACATTTAAAAGCCAAACAGTGTCACTGTTAATATTGTCTCTGTAACCAGTCCAATTTGCTGTGTATATATACATTTTAGTGTACAATCTTGAATCACACAATCATAGTATTTTCATGGGGAAAGTCTGCCTCATAGATTGCACAAAATGGATGGCACATGCTTACTGAGAATCTGTTAAATTTTTTTCCCTTCTGTTTCCTATGATTTATTCACTGCATGTTCTTCAAGCAGTGCTTAGAAAACATAGTTGTTCATTATCTCATAGGCTTTTTTTCCTCTCTAGTTTTTTTTAAGTTAATAGATTGAAAGTAAATCCTAATTCTGAAAATTCCAGCATGCAAAAATGAGTAATGTTTTGCTTTACTACAGCTTTTACTGAATGTAATGAATGTAACTTCCTAGGTTTGAAAAGCTTAATAGACAAGGTGGTAGGTCCATAATGGAGCATTGTGTAACTCTGTGCCTTATCAGGTTTTTTTAGGTTAGGATCAGTAGCCTAAGGTACCCACTGTACCATTCAAACAGCAGAGAAATTAGTGGTAATAATGTACTGTTATCATCTTTGACTGGAGAAGAATGTACTTTACAAGTAGATTTCATGGGTGTATGGTAAAAGGAGAGTAAGCTTTGGATCCTCTTCAAGGATTTGCGAGGAGGGAATTTCTTTAACTCTTTTGTCCATTATCTCTTTGCTTAATCTGACTAGTTTTTGGTTTGTACTTGTTTCTGGCACTTCTGTTCCAAAATCTACAGCTCACCTAATTAATGCTGGTTGCCATTTTTTAGGCTTCATCCAGTTCTGACAAATCATAGTGTCTTCTTTCTAGACTCCTGAGTGTCAGTCTTTCTTCACATTTCTTCAATGTGAAGAAATGGATGCTTCACTCATCCATTGCTTGAATTAGATTTGAGAGGCAAGTATAAATAGTGCAATAGCATGACAGGGGTGACCTAGGAATCATTCATGAGCTGCCTATAGTTCATCAGTGAGTGTGCAGCTCCAGTGCCAAGGATTTCATGACAGGCCACAGCTGGACTGTGCCTGCACAGAGGATTCCGAGTTGTCAAAACCTTAATTTCAGAGAAGGTGAATCATCAAACTGTGCTTAAACTAGCTTTGCTGTGTACTGTTGAAAGATACTCTTCTCTCTTGCCTGTGTGCTGCTTTCAGAGCTCCCTTTTCCTTATGCTGTCAAGTGGACACAGTATGATGGTTTTGGGTGGGAATTGTGGTATGTGGCTTTGTAAGGTCAGGAGGGCTAAGCACTGCAGTACTGAAAGCTACAGTCTACATAAAAATGCAATGTTTTTAAAAAGGAAAAAGTTTACAAATCAAGGTTATGTTAAAATTTGGCAGACAGAGAAGAAAGGTTGAATCAGATGAAAATGACAAGATTTTGTCTTTATAGTTAAATTTAATTAAATTTAGTGTAATTTTAGGCTAAGAAAGATACCACATTTTTGGACACTCCTGAAACTTGAAGAAATGCAGCCAAATAAAATAGTAAAATGAGATCTGAATCTTTTTTGCAGCCTGAGTGAAGCTTTTAGAAAGTGAGAAAAACTGGTCACAGAGAGAGTCATGTAACTTGAAAGTAAATCTGTGACCAGTCTTATTTATGCTTCAGATATAATGAAGAAATTATTAATACAGCGTGAATCATACGCCTCTTGCCTTACTAAGAGGCATGGGTAAGATCCTCTTGTAGGCAACTTACGGCTGAAAAACTGGCATGATTCCCAAGCCCAGACTTTTATTTTGCATCACGATAATCACAATTTAAGAGAAAATGAATGATGAGTACTAAGTTTACACCTTTAGTCCTAGAATGGTTATGACTGGTTTTGCCTTACAAGTCCCTTTTTCGTGATTTCTGATTTGTTTCCCAAGCTTTTTCTGTCAGTTCTAGTTCAGGTGCACAGCTTGTCCTTCTGGTCTTTTTACTATATTACTGAACTCTTAAAATATTTAAGTATTATTTTACTCAGCGCATATTTGCAATGTATATTTGCTGTTAATTTTTTCAAGGCAGAGTTTTGAGTTGTGTTTGAAGTTTTAGTTCATGCTGAAATTAAAGCAGCAGCAGCAAACGGTGTTTGATTTTCTCAGTAATGACCAAATTGCCACAGTGGGGTTTTGTAAGAGTAAAGGAAAAACTAGCTATTACTTCTGAAAAAAGAAAAGTTGATCAACTGTTAACCCTTTTTATTTAAGATCATATTGAAGAAAGTGTTCAACTAAGTTATAAAGAGCTTGCATTCAGTTTCTGGGAGTTGCTGAAGAATCTGAGCCCAGTTGTTGTCTCTTTTAAGACAGTACCCAAAACATAATGTTGCTTATTCTTACCACCTTTTTTGTTGCTTAAAATATTTAGCCCAACTGAAACAAATTGAGGAAAATTGG
This sequence comes from Myiopsitta monachus, assembly GCA_017639245.1. Classification (NCBI taxonomy): domain Eukaryota; kingdom Metazoa; phylum Chordata; class Aves; order Psittaciformes; family Psittacidae; genus Myiopsitta; species Myiopsitta monachus. The sequence continues at coordinate 97,563,463 of CM029917.1, read as the reverse complement.
GAAGGATATATATTTCTGAAATTGTGCATACTATTGGTTAAGTAATTCAAATCTTTGTTCTCAGACAGTATTTGTCCATATTCTTACAAGTAGGTTGTTTTCTAAAATCAGTGCACAAGGTAGGAAATTAAAAGTTTCTATACTATAACTTTGCCAAAGCAAAAATGTATGTTACAAAGTGTATTAAAAGCATGTGTCATTCTGGATTAACAAATAGCAAATCCCCTGTTCTGGTTTAAAGTGTTGAATTTATATTTCTTTTGGCAGACTTCTGGGGTTATTTTGTGGATGATACTCTTCACTGGCTATTGGTATTGCAATTAACATACTGATTTACATTTCAATTAATGCAGTTGAATTAAGGCATAGGAAGCTAATAAACATTTTAAGAAATTAATGACATAGTAATCATAGTTCAGTATGATGCCATAAACAAAACTGCACTGAAACTTGCTCTCTAAACTCATGGTGTCAGTGGAGTAGAGCATCATTTATGAATATCTTTTTTGTTGTCCAGAAATCTGTTCTTCATACATTCAGTAAAGTCATTCCTTGCATACCAAATCATTAAATCTATTCTAAATGTGAATAAATCAGCTGCAATTTAACTTAATACCAACTTATTCTGACTGCTAAGATGAATGATCCAGGTACTTAAATGATTAGTTTTTAGTTGTGACGTTAAATAATTTTCATAATAACAAGAAAATCTGTGGACTCTTGTAAGCAAATGTAAAACATAATTGAAAGGCTTTCTAATTGGGAACAATTTACTGGGATTTAGGTTGACCAAAGAAGTTGTGGATGCTCTATCCCTTGAAGTGTTCAAGGCCAGGCTGGACAGGGCTTTGAGCAACCTGGTCTAAGGGAAGGTGTCCCTGCCCATGGCAGGGGCTGGAATTAGATGATCTTTAAGGTCCCTTCAAACCCTAACCAGTCTAAGATTGTGTGATAATTTAGGATGGAGAAGCTTAGCACAGAACACTAATGATAAAGTTCATTTGTGGCTTGGACCCACTGTGTGACCTCAAATGAAAGTATTTTAAGAAGAAAACTTGTTTCTGTATATAAATTTAAACTGTGCTCTGTAGGTGTGTCGCAAAAGATTACTCATTTTTTCATACCACTTTCATCTCCCACTTCCAAACAGCCTTTAGCAGTTATAGGAAGTTCTAGAGAACTGAAAACTAGGAAATACTAATAGGGAAAGCATGAGGTCATTAGAATCTCTTTCCCAAGTTACAGTAGATTAGTAGTTGCATTACCTATTACTCTTGTACCCATGAGTTTCAGCGTAGCATTCTTTATGCAGGAGTACTTTCCTGTGCAACAGAAACAGTTAATCATGCTATCTGCGTAGCAGGAAAAAGAAGTTTGGTTTGTTGTATTTTTTTTTTATATTAGCTTCTTCTGTCCTAATATATACAGTCATTTGAGATGGAAAAAAAAAAAGCCTTTACACATTATTGATTTGGCAGTGTTATACTTAATTAGACTACGGTATTGATACTTTAAAATTGTGACTTTAATATCAGAGTTAGTTCTCTGTAGCTTTAAAGATATTTCCATAGTGCTATATTCATACTGCAAATAATTTACATTTAGTAAATATTTATGTCTGATTCTTTGTAAAGAAATAGTGCAGTATTTATACCTCTGCTTTTTATTTCTCAGAAAGAAAAATGCAAGTATTTTCCCTGTGGTATTTATAAGTGGTTAATAAGCAGAGGGTTTGTCCTCATTTCAACTTATTAGTTTAATAATATATCAGTTCTAATACTTTTTAGGTGTATACTGTTCATCACTTCTCAGTTTTGGATAAATACAAAGAACACTTTGAGTGTTCCTGGGCCTTCTCTTAATTTTTTTTTTCCAATTTTCTCCCTCTCAAAATTCCATCTTACTTCCCGTTGGCTCTTTAAATCCTTGCTCCAGACTAACCCTTTTTGCAAATAAATCAGGAGTAACTGTTATGTAAATGGTATATTGGAATATGCAAGCATTTGTGTGGTGTCCACAGAGACACTGAAATCCGAATACTTTTGTGAAGCAGGAAGGAGCTTTGGGACTCCTGATTTAGCTTATGAAAGATTCCAAATCTGTCTGAAGCTCTGTTATTCAATCTAAAACTGTTATTCAATTGTATAATGGCAGAGAGGTGTTTAGAGATCTTGAATTGCATGATGATAGTACGATACTTAATTTCTTTTCCTTTGCAAGCTCTTTCTAAGAAGAAAGGGATAAAATAAGCAAAAGCAGAGAAGTGCTTGTTCTGATTCTTTCACATCATTTCACCCTTGTGTAGTATGTTCTGTAGACATTGGGAAATAATTGGAGTTTAAAAAAGGTCTTGAGTTCTTTATATTCTTCACAAGATTTTTTTAATATATATATGCAATTTCATCTTTACACAAATTTAAACTATTTGGAGAGTCAGATTAACATCAAATACTTGCAGCAACTCACTAATGCTAGAAGATATGACAGAACCTATTGGTGGAGAGGTGCATTAAAATAGAAGGTAACAAAGGAAAAAAACGTAATGATTTTGACCATTGAACATGTTTTATGTGTAGAAAGACCCAAAGGTTGGAAATGCAGATCTCTTATTTGAACTAGTTCCTTCATTCTCATTAATTATCTAAAGGGGAAGTAGTTTTCTTATGTCTCAAGTATCTGCTTAATTTCTTAAGGCTTAAACTAGAATAAACCATGATAGAATGCTTCATAAATTATGCAGTGGGTTCTTCGCTGAACACATGCTTATATGTATTTTTTTAGTAGTTAAGAATTATCATTGTTAGTTTAAATATAAAGTTGTGTCTCAGTCTGATGATGATAATATTTTTAATTTCAGGATATCTTGTACTATGAACAGCTTAAGTCAAATGTGATTCAGCATGACCTTTTAGTGGACAGTCTGATTTACAAAGTAAGTAATTCACTAAACAGTTATTAGGTGATTTATATAATCATCTTGGCTTTGAAACAGAAAAAATATTAGATGGTTTCAATTCTGAATACTTTAATCATCAAGTTACTACAACATTTTTTAATTTTAAAATACGTAGTATATGCTTAACGACAGCTCTTTCATGATTCAGTGGTGAAACAGTGTCTTCTACCTCTGTGTTAAGTTTAACTTCTATGGGAGTCTGAAACCAAAATACATCTTTTCAAGCTAACTGCTGTGCTTTTTTAATTACAGGATGTGAAGCTGACAGCAAGCAACGATGACTACTATTTCGTATTTGAGGATTATTTATATCAGGTATGTAACTATTTTTTCTTAGAAAAGGTACAAAGTATACTCCAGTGGGATTATATCCCCTCTGAAGTGAGGGCTGCCTTTGTGTTTCATGTATAGGCAGAGTACAGCAGTAACCTAGACAGATCTGTTTGCTGGTTTACTTATACTTTCTATTCTGAATAACAGTCTTACACACTTAAACAGATTAAGTAGGACAGGCTTCTAAAGCTCATGCTCTGAAGGATTCTACACAATGTCTTTTTAATGCAGTAAATGAGAAAATATGAAGTCAGCTATATTGTTCCCCTCTCCGGCTTTGCAGTAATAAAATTATGAACAGCTGTGGCTTACAGAGATACTAAGATTCGAGAAGTATATTCAGGGTTCCAGTTATAAAAATACAGTGACCTACTGCAGTAAGCATAAAAGATATTGTGTTGACATATTTTGAAATTGAAGACATTGATTCTGAATAAGGTGGTGATATGTATGGTTACTTTCAGGATTGATCTCATTACAAAGCTGCTTCTAGCAATGGGGAACCCTGCTGATTTACAAAGAATTATCTTCATTACTGCCTGTCAAATGCCCTTAAATAGACGGAGATTACATTTCTGAATTTGCTAATATATAGTTGATTGCATTGTCAACATAAATGTCATGCACCAAACTTACCATTTTCACAGTGCTTTCAATTTCATTAATCACATCAGTTAGGTTAGACCTGCTTAATTTTTCATTTTTGAGCTATATGAAACTAAATGATTTTTTTCTTTGATGGCAATAAGTAAAACTGCTAGTAATTTAACTAAGCAAGAAACTGTCTTAATGCTGTTATATAGAGATATAAAAATATACATTACTATTTAAGCATACTATTCAATCATGTCTATGTATATTTTAGCGTAATAAGCATTTCAACTTTAATACTCAAAATTCTAGCCTCATTAAAGTATAGGGTTTTTTACTTAAAACTACTTACAGTATAAAGATTGTATCTGAATTAGTTGCTGAATTAAAATTTGAAAAGTGACTATATAATGACAACTTCAAACATTGATATTCATTCACTAAAATACTTACATGTAGAAGTTTTTCTTGATTTAAGGGTCAGACATGATCTTCATTATTGTAACTTCTCTTCAACATAGGATGTTGAAAATCTCATTCTTATTTCTGCTTTGTTCATTATATAGACTACTAAGGCATATTAGTTAGTCATTAACTGACAGTTCCAGTAGACGCAGTATGATAATCTATGAAGGAGTATGAACTAGTATACAGTATAATCTTTTGGTTTAAGACCATCAGAAATAGATTTTGTTCATCATTCTTAATATATAGCACAGTTGAATATTTAATTTTTTTATATATCTCTATTAACTGAAAGAATGATTACAGAATGAAAAACATAAAAAAGACTAAATTATCCTTAGTAATTTGAAGGAGAGTCACCAAAAATATTTGAAAAACTGTCTGGTTTCACTGCAAGTCTTTGAGGCAAAAAATATCTCAAACTTCTAACTTGTTTGGTACTTTGTGGTATTCTTCAGACTCTTTTCTAGAAGCAAATTATCAATTTTCCTTGATAATTTTCTCTTTCAGCCTGATTTACAAATGCATTGATGCCAAATGATTTTGTTCTATGGCCCCTGGAAAAATTCTGCAGTACGAGTCACTCTGATGCAAAATATTATTTATTGATTTCATATGATAACTGGGATTAAATATTGGCTAAATAAAATAGGTAATGAAAATGTTAGTTTAAACCAGGTGAATTATTTCTATGCTTCCACTGGGTTTGTGTTTTGATTGGTTTTTTTTTCATGACTGCGTACTGCCTCTGAATTTTCCAAGTCACTGAGAAAAATGTGGTGTTTGTCTGTCCGTTATTTACCAGATAAAGCATCCATCAAAACAAGAAAACTTGAGCGTAAAATAACAATGAGGATATTTGTTTGGGTTATTAGTACCTCTTTTGTAGCATGCAATTCTTTTGGGGAAGAACACTGTGAAATTATGTCATTTATTTCCTTTAATAGCTTTGCTTTCTTTATCCCAAAGTTTGCATCTTTTCATTACTTCTTTGTAACTACTGAAATAGAATACAATTACTTTGAATATGGTAATTTATTTTTGATAAAAGCTTTAGCTTTGGGGTTTTTTTGTTGTTGTTTTTTTCAGTCCTTTGAGATCCATAGCTTTCTTTTCAATTTTGATTATAAATGTCCAATAGTTTGTCAAACATTTCTGTACTTAAAAGGGGTTTGTGTCATTTCTTTCTTTAGCATTATCATTTTGTGAATTAGAAACATAGTATGCGGATTAATATGTGTTTAAATTCATTTTTTCATGCCAGAGGTTCAATTTGAATACTTTAGTCTTACATCCTGCATGATGACAACATGAAAAGAACTTTACCCAGATTTTAGATATAGTCATAGTTTATGTTTGAGCTAGAGTCTATCTCTTATAAAGATGCAGAGTCTTAAAGACTTCCAGATACTGGTACTGGACACTGTATTCCTAAAAAAGGGGGCCTCAAATGAAAGTTACATTCTTTCCTGTATGAGAGAAGATAATTAATGCCCCTCTTAGATTAGTTCCTTTTCTTTTACCTCAGTTAACATATACAGAGAATTACATTTGCCTGTGTATTGTTATTGTCAGCTGTATTTTGGCAGCTACAAAAATGATTGTATATTGCGCAAAAATAATATTTAGCTTAAACTGTTTGAGATAGAACCTATTTATTTTTAAAAAGATGTTTGCATCTGAGAAATAGTTTTGAGATTCAAAAGAAGAAAAAGCCTCAAAATATGACCTGCTTCCATAAAAATGGAAAAAAGCAAGGATGTTCAGATGTCAGTGTTTTGGTTTTGCATGTTTCCTTTTGACAAACACTATTACCTGGTAAATATTTGCAATAATTAGTTAAAAGAAGAAGCCATTTGTTTTTCTGCACAACAAATTATGTAGTGAAACACCATCTAAAACGTTTCCACCTTTTCGCCTTGGCTATGGCTTCAGTTAAAGCAAAATTTAAAATCTCCAAGAGCAGAGAAAGTTTAAGGTAGGTGAAAAAGCCAGCAAGTTGAAGTCTGTCTTACTTCTGCCCTCTTGTGTACATTCTTAATGGTGCATGAAAACACAAACATTTTAAAGTACAATACTAATTATTACACTTTTACAACTGCATATAGGGCGAGATTCTTTAGTAATTTTTCCTATTAATGCTTTCACTATTTAATTTTATACTCCATTGCTGTGAATGCTGTATTTTTCGTTTATGTAAACAATAAAAAATGCAAGTATCTTTTAAGAAATACAATGTGCATTTCAGAACTTTGGATAGGAGGTGAAAATTATACTCTATGCTTTTTGAAAGAACATAGGTATCATGCAAGCATTCTGTAAAGCTCCTGGGAGCAAAAGCAAATGTAAGGATCAGTCTTCCAGAACTGCACATATGCAAAAATGGAAATGTTTCATTTGCTTATTCAGTTACTAGGACTTCCTCGGGTCATAGTAACTGAATAGAAAAATAAGCTAATAGACATCGAAGCAGCCAGGTGCATGCACAGTCACTAGTGATGTGACAGAAGGGGATAAACCCATGCTGAGAGGCAAAGTAAAGGGTTGGAGAATGAGGCTATTTTACTGACAACAAATGGATGTGATGCTAAAATCACGGCAAGTTCAAAGCAAGCCTGGAAATTTGAACAGGAAAGTAAATTAACTTGGTCAAGAGCTTCCAACCTTATTAGTTCTCTTTGACAGCATCCAGTAGATGCTAATTCAGGCTGGTCTTCAAATGTGTTTGATGTTGCTTCGTTGATCCCATAAGTCAGCTGATTCTTATGTACTGTCTTTTGTACAGGTATTACTTTGTTTTTCCCGAGATACGTCTGTATTGGAGCACTTTACTTACAGTAGTGCCACCCCACCCAAGTCATACATACGAGGTAAAAGGAGTTGAGTTTTAAAAAAAGATTGTGGAGATGTAGTAGACTGCATTTAAAGAATATTTATAAATACTTCATGTCTCCAGTTGACATCTGCACTGATTCTGTTATGACAGTTTAGAAGCTGATCACATGAAGGCCAGACTGCAATGTTCTTTTATTGTAGTTTTATGTGTATAATTCTCCAGTGTTTTACCAAAGTAAATTAAACACACAACTCTGACAATAATGGTAAACTCTTGACAACATCTGCCTTCATCAGAGCCAGAAATTTAAATACACAACATTGTCCTATGCAACTTCAGTAAATTTAGAACTGGAAGTGATTGTAGGATGTTATCTTCCCAAAGCAGTATGCTTTGCAGATACTTGTAGACAGAAGCAGAACATGTTGCTGAAGAATTGTGGGCTCTGCTGAAAGGTCTGAGAGAGTAGAGCTTTACCAAGTGGGGTTACACTGATTTTTTTTAAAGTATGGCATCTTCCAGAGTGTTAGCTTACTTTTGGATTTTCTTTGGTTTAAGTTCTCATGTGAGTCTTTCTTAACAATCTTACTTGCCTTCTCTGCTAACTTCTCATGCTGCATCCAGACTCTTTTCTTGCTTCTTAGATCCTCACCCCCCTTGGCTTTACCCAGAGATTCCTAATTTTGTTTTCCTTCTTGAATTATTCAGCCATCCTGTCACCCTTTTTTTTTTTCCCCCTGTACCTTTACTTTCTGCATTCTGCCAGTTTTCTCAGCCAAATGGGATCCCCGTACCAAGTACTTTTTTTGAACAGGGCATGTGCTGGCAGTTTTCCTCTTGCTGCTTATGTCACTAGAGGCAATGTTTGTTTTCTTTTTTTTTTTCTTCCTACTTCATTGCTTTTTAGGTCTTTCCTCTCTCTTTAATTAAATTAGGGACTTTTTCTTTACCTATTTCTTAAACAAGCAAAAGGCTTACCTGAGAGCAGAATAGCAGTGGGATCCCAGGTCTCCCTGGGCTCTCTGCTCAGGTAGCCATGGCAGTCCACAAATGCAGTTATGGAGAACATTCTACTTAGTCGTAGAAAAATCTCAGGAATGAAGTTGCTGAAATCTAAATCTCTGCTGAACCTGTGTAGTGTAAATCCAAAAGGCTTCTTGGTCCTATTTTTGGCCAGTTTTCCAAGAGATGTGCTTTATCCTAAAAATACTCTCCTTCCAGATTACAGCTCCTGGCTATACAGCAAGGAAACTTTTGAAAGGAAAAGTGAAAAATAGTTTTTAGTTTAATGAAACAACTGATTTCTGTAATTAGAAAATGCTGGATTTTATTTTCATGGGGTTGTAGGCAAGAGCTTCTCAGAGTAAATTTGAGCTTAATTCAGTCAATTTATGCTACAGGAAAATATCTTGCATCCAGATTCCATTGAACCTGACAAAAGTTCCCTGTACTAAGTTCTTCTGCATACAGTGAACAAACTACAGAGATCTAAAAAAACTCTGAATATTCTATAAATTTTCATATAAATAATTACATATTCTATTTGAACCTTCTAATTTTAAAACTAAAATAATTAGTTTTTAAGTAGTTGTAATTATGCTTAAAACCACTTTTATATTTCTAAATAAATGGTTTATTTTTTAATAGTGGATTTTAAATTATTAGGTTCTATAGTTAAAATATGGTTAACTAATATAACATGTTCATTTTGAAGGGAAGATAAAAAGTTATATGGTCAGTCTGTACTATCAGTGATTGTCTAGACTTAATCTTTTGTATTCAACAGGTTACTTAAATATTTTTTTGTTGTATCACAATTATACCACCCATCTTTCCTTGCTGCTGCAGGCTTAATGAAGCCTTGAATATTTTTTTTTCTGGTCTTTGATCTTTTTAAACACCTTTTCTGTACCTAGGTCAGTCTGCCTCAACATGTCAGATTTACCCCTTAACCTTATACCCTTGCAGAGCTTCACTGCCTTCCAGGTTTGCAGCAAACATCTTTAGAGCTTCTAAGATACAGCCAGATAAAATCACTATGGGATAGCATTGCTGAAATCTTCCTCCTCTGTTTTGCTGTTTGTCATCCTCCCTTACTGGTGCAGTATTTTAGGTTTATATCTAACACTATACCTGTCCTATTGCATTTCTTGCTTGTTCTACAGACTATAAAATTATCAATAATGTAATTAATTATTATGTTTATAATTATAACTAATAATCTACCTTTTTAATTTAAATATTTATACCTCTTAACAGTTTAGTCACATTTTAATTGTAGTTTGATGATTCACAGGAAAACTCGGAATGGAAGAATATGCCGTTTTCTATCCTCCAAATGGTAAGAATTGTACTATTGCCTCCTCTAGTGGTAGATCGAAAAGGTACAGGTTTTTGACTTTTTTCCTCAAATACATACTAACTTCTTCTATTACAAATTATGTTTTGCTGTTATTCTCTGAAATTCATTAATTTAAAGGAGTAAGATGGACTGAAGCTACTCCAATAAAGCCATTCAGGTTGGTGTTAGTATTCATATACAGAGATTGTCTATATGTGTGGGAAGGAGCAGGAAAACAACTTCTGGTGCAGCAGCTTGTTTTCCAGTCTTGTATCGCTGCTTGGAGGATCTGAATGATACCTGCTGAAACTCTCTGACTCCCAGCTTTTTGGTACTCAAACGTTAAATAATTTTTCTTTCAAAATTTGTATTCATTTTAAAAATTCAGACGTAACTTATCAATATAATCTTAATGTTATTGCTTTTGTTTTTATTTCAGTCATTAAAATTATTTTTTCAGCTCTTATTTTGACCATTTCAGTCCGTGCTTCTTGAATCTTTTTCCTATTTTTTCACTGCGTTTGCATTTTAAATTCAAGCTCTTTGCTCTTGCTTTCAAGACAATATGTCACCAGTCTTGCATCTGTGTCTCTGGCCTTGTCTTTTATGTGGTCTTTGTTTCAGTAGTGCCACTTGTAACTCATACTTTTGTTCTCCCTTCTTTCATTTTTGCCTCTGGAATTCTCTGAGCTTTGTAGCCATGAAGGTCCTTTTAACCTTTTTCCAAAGCAGCTCCCTTTTACTGGTCCTATATGAAAATTAATGAATGGGAGCCAAGATCAGCTGGAAAGGAGAACTGTCATCATACAACTGCCAAGTGCTCTTGTGCTACATGAATCACTAGAGGTCTTGGCCTCCTTTTTTCCTGCTCCCTCCTTGTCAGTACACAACATTTACAGGTTGTCATTTATCTGAAATTAGGTTCTAATTTCAGCAAAGCTTGTATGTAGTAACTTCATGGAAACAGAGCTTTACTTGGCTTTCTAGGAGCTATAGCATGTGTTTAAGCATGTAGTTGGTTGTACTGAAGTGATACCATTCCTGTACTTAAATATTTACAAGATTTAGATCTAAGGCTGCAGGTACCATTACAAGGAAATATTTTATTCCTGTGGTAGGTAGAATACAATCTAGAAACTTAGGGGAGAAAATGCATTTTTTCTTTTTTACATGGATAAAAGAAATATGAAACAACAAAAAATAATTCTTTTTGTTTTGTAGGTGTAATTCCTTTTCATGGCTTTTCTATGTATGGTAAGTGTGACTCTCATAAACTCTTAAAACCATTGTATCATGTTGCAGTTTAAACATGTATTTTTTCTGCAACTTTTCCACTTGTACGTATCTGTTTCTTTGTGTATGAAGACTGTTCTGTATAATTTAAAAATTCCAAGCTGTTTCTATTTACTTATATTACAGCTTGCTACCTTGTGGGAGTTCCTTCTTTGAGAGATAACAGCTGAGTTGTACATCTTAATGTATGTGAATAGAGGGATACAGTTTGTTGACAGAATGCTGTTTTCTTGTGTTTCACTTCAGGTAGAACAGGCTACCTGTGAAAGGAGTCCTTAAAAAAACGAAGTATGTGAAAGGCCTGTTGCTGTGTCCATTTGCCTACAACAGGTGTTAAAGGAGGATTAAATAATAGAGTGGTTGCTACTTTACTGCACAACAACTCAACTCAAGTATCAACAAAATTTCTAGGAAAAGAGCAGAAAAATCTCAGGTCTCAGAGGTGACAAGGCAGAGATCGTCCAACAGATTCAGGCTATTTGTTAAAGCTTTTCAGCTTTTTCCTTAGATTGATCAAAGGTGTTTGTGGGAACACAGAGCAAGCAGATTTTAAGATTATACTTAAAATGCTACGTTTTGCTATTAGTAGTGTTTAATGATCACATCATCATTAAAACCAGGCAATTACAAATTTGAACCCGAGTAGGGAATCTTAAGTCTGAGGTAGGGAACAGCTTAGTTACAAACCCTTCCTTAGGTACTCATTAGGGGGCTTTTGCTCTTTCTGCGTGAAACTGCTTTTCAAAATGTTTGCATTTGGCTTTGCCCTTGAGAACAGCGTCTCTCAAACTGGGTGGGAGCTGCTTCCCTCCTCCTGTCCTCTCCTTTTGCAAGGGCTCAGAATATGTTGCTTGTGAGTAGGAGGGAGGCTGGAAAACAAGGCAGCAGAAATACAGTAGTGTCATTTTGGGCTGTTGGGTATGGTAGCTGGGGGCAAGCAGAGCATGCTGTGTACTCCATGCTAGGAGGAAGTGTCTGGGTTCTTATGTAAATCCTGTACCTTTTTGCATGTTTGCATGCATACACTCATAGGGTGTCAACTGTCAGGCACTGTTCTGTTATCCTTCTGGTCTTTATGTGCATATGCATGCTGCCAAGTCTTCCACCTCCATCTTCAATCTAGTAACACTCTCTGTTTTTCTTTCCCCTGTGTAAATACACACACTTCTGTGAACATCTCACCTTACCTTAGCACCTCACCTCTCATACACACCACTATTTTCTGTTAAGCCACCTTCTCTGAGATATATATGAAAATGAATTCACACAGGCATACACCTCTGTGTGTGTGTGTTTGTGTATAGATATATGTAAAGGTACATACATCTGTGTGCATATGTATACATATGTATGCAAACAAATGTGTCCCTATCCCTAGCTTTGTGCTAGGATCCCTAGCATCCTTCCAAAAGTGGAAGGAAGGGTGAATGTGGAGACAGAGACTGTGAGCTTATTAAAATGTAAGCTGTCATCCATAGCGAATGCTCCTTTAAAATGAAGCAGGAGATGTGATGAGTGGACAGATAAAAAGGCTGTTTACAGAAATGCACATAGAAGAACTGACTGTGAAATGTACATTGAATGAATGGAGCAACAATCAGAGGGAACTGATTATGTTTGTGCAGCATATGCATACAACATTTATCTATATGAGAGACTTTTACAAAAACAAGAAAAGGACTGATTGAAAAAAAGCTTGAGAACCGCTGCTTGAGAATTGCTGCTTTACAAGTGTAGCCAAGTCTTATCTTGAATCAGGTAAACTAAAAGACTTCTAAACTATAAACTACCAAATGTCCATGGTTTTCAGATCTTACAAGAAATAAACAGGTCTCTATATCAGTCTGTCATATTTATGTGGTTATTGTAGCAACCAAAAGCTATATTTTATATTTTATTTTTCACAACATCCATTTGCAAGCAGTAAACTTATTCCAGTGTTACAAATGGGGAACCAATTTGGAGATGGTCACTAGCCAAAGGGCACATTGGAAGTTACAGATGGTTGAATCAAAAACTTGCACTGCTCAACATACTGTTGCCCTACAGCCCAGGGAAGTTTCCTTAAGGCGTGTTTCTTATTGCTTTGGAAGCAAGTACTGTAGTAAGCAGATTCTAGTTAGTTTAGATTCTTGAAATATATAGAACTGTTACCTAGAATGTATTGTACTTCCTTTCTGAACTGTTTACGTCAAATGATAGATATGAAAGACTTCTTTCTAAATAATTGGTTTTGCACTGTTTGTAAAGTGTACTACTATAAATTTCTTGTTTTTTCCTCATACTTCATGCACTTAATCATTGAACTCTTTTAGCAGTTTACAGTGTTGAGTCAATTATAATTCTTTTATCCTTTCAGTTGCTCCACTTTGTTTTCTGTACCATGAACCTTCCAAATTGTATCAGATATTCCGTGAGATGTATGTGCGTTTTTTCTTCAGACTCCATTCCATCTCTTCTCATCCCTCTGTAAGTTCATTAGGAATTAAAACCCACTCACTTGATATTCTGTTTGCTATGGAACAATGATGTACAGTGACATGATTTTCTATCTGATTGAAATATATCCTTTTAAATATAATAACATATTTCAGGCAAGCTTGGAAAAATTATTAGGTAAATCCAGGTTTGATATTTTGGTTTTCTACATTAATGTTAGTCTTTGCTATAGAATATTATGTAATTTAAAATAGTACAGTTCTCAGTTTGAGGGTGTGGTGTTTTTTTGTAAGTCAAGTCTTTATGTGATGGGTTTCTCAGGTTCCAGAAGTCACAAGAGTTCATACTCACTTTCATTTTAATCAATGACATGTAAGTGCATACTTAAGTATTTTCCAGGGTAGAGGGATTAAAATCTAGTCAGATATTGCTTCAGTGATACAAAGTTAATGTCTGTTTCTTTATCTCAAGTATCTTAGTGTGACAGCAAGTGCTTTTTAGCACTACTAGATGACTTTAAATAATTTGGTTATGTTTATGACCAAGACCGGCTCTCTTGAATGTAAGACAAATGTAGAAATTGGTTTATCTTCTATTTCTGTACAATAAAATATAGTAATTTTTTTTCTCCTTCACAAATTGCTGAATAGTTATATTACACCTTGAAAATGTTTCCTGGTTAAAAGAAAATCCTATCCTTGATATACCGTTTCAAGGCTGTGCATTCCCAGTCATTGCAGAGAAATGGATCGAACAGGAATCTATTCATTTTCATGGTAACTCGTAACAGAAATTTCAAAATGTTTACATTTAACTTTTTTCTAGTTATCCCTATTGCTGGTTTTGTTTTCAATTTTCAGATACTCTTTCTCCCATCCTCTGTTTTTTAGTGCAACTGAGGTTTATTTCATCAAAGTGGAAATATTTCAAGTAGGTCATATTATAATAACTCACTAAGTACTTAGACCTTGACATACAAATACCATAAGTAACTTAGAGTTGAAAGGGACTATCACAACATATTATGTTCCTAATACATATGCAGAATTGTAGGAGCAAGCTTTTAGTGACTGAAGGCATTAGAGCTGCCCTGTCTACCTAAGCTACATATTATATCATTAATAGTGTTTTATTGCTTCAGTTAACAATTCATTTATTCTTACATGCTGATACTGTTTTCTCAGATTTGACAGGATGAGTGTTAGTATTCAGGATATGATCTTGTTTCATTAGGGCATTGTATCGTTGTGTTTGCTGTTTGAAACTCTCCTACAAACCCATCTGCCCCAGCTCTTTTATCACCTTCGAGAAATTGGGGCTCAGCCGTAAGTACTTCCTTCTGACTTGCTACAAATGTTGCAGATTCATTGCTCTGAAAATGCTGTTCTGTAGTGTTTTGATTTTAAATATATGGGAAATTACTCGAAAGTGCAAACATTGATGTGCCATTTTTCCTTAAAAGTCAGTTGGAGTCCTTTTTCTAACCTTTGTGTGACTTGGGCATTTCTTCTGTATGTTTGTGAAAAAGAGAGGACTGCTCTATGAGAAATGCTGCATTATTCAGCTAAGCTTCAGTTATTTGTGTCAGATCTGGTGGAGCTAAGTGACTTATTTCCTTACAAAGGAAATATACAGAAGACACAGAGATGTGTTAATTACAGCAGAAGGTACTGGAAGGGGAGAGAGAACAAAATGCTGGCATTCTGTAGCGTACTCATGGCACCAAGAACAAAAGAACCTGAAAATCTTGCTGTTACAATTGTTACCTATCATAATAGCATAATAGCAGAAAGGATTAAACATTTGGGGTGGTAATAGGGGAGGATCCCTCTAATGTGATTATTCGGTCAGAATATTTCAATAATATCAGTACTTTATCAAATAATCATAGAATCATAGAATAGTTAGGGTTGGAAAGGACCTTAAGATCATCTAGTTCCAACCCCCCTACCATGGGCAGGGAGACCTCGCACTAAACCATGCCACCCAAGGCTCTGTCCAACCCGGCCTTGAACACTGCCAGCAATGGAGCATTTACAACTTCCCTGGGCAACCCATTCCAGTGCCTCACCGCCCTTACAGGAAAGAAATTCTTCCTTATGTCCAGTCTAAACTTGCCCTGTTTAAGTTTTAACCCATTACCCCTTGTCCTCTCACTACAGTCTCTAATGAAGAGTCCTTCCCCAGCATCCCTATAGGCCCCCTTCAGATATTGGAAAGCTGCTAAATAGTTTTCTGATGGCTGTTGCAAAGGACAATATTGATAATCAAAGCAGCTAGGGAAAATGGCTGTTCTTCCTGGAAGAGAAATGCAGAATAATAATAAATATTTTCAGTTTATAGAGGATCTGCGTGATCATTATGGGAGACAGAAATATAATATCTGTTGTTTATCACTTTTTTGCAGCCTACGAATTTCATTTAAATGGATGGTACGAGCATTTTCTGGTTATTTAGCTACCGATCAGCTCTTACTTCTGTGGGACAGGATCCTGGGATACAACTCCTTAGAAATTCTTGCAGGTAATATAGAATTATTTTTGCAGAACATGTTGAGTCCAGGTGGATGTAAGGCAAATATATGTTAGCTTCAATGTATTTTATGAGAAGAAGAAAATAGTTGCTTTTTGAATGCTGAAAGCAAATTACATACATGTCAGAATATAATTTTTAGAAAACTAGAATTGCATAAGTACTCCATCTCTAGCAAAATATGGGAGGTATTTTACCACTAAGTGCTCTCTGAACAGAATGTAGGATGTTCTCCCAGCTTCAGTGGTAACAATAAATGAGTTCATCACCTTTCACAAAATAACATGATTCGTGTTCCTCATCTCTAGCAAGTACTGCTTCAGTAATTACAGCAATTGAGAGTTCCCCTGGTTTTGTTGGATTTCTTCTTTTGAAGTCCCATCTTTTAAGAGACTTTGAAGGTTTTGTAGTTTTTTTAATAAAAGAAATATTGTCCCAGGATTTAGGCAAGGTTTAAGATGGGGTTCTAAAGAAGATACGTATCTTCAGTTGGATCAGTTTTTAAATGCAAAGTAGGTAAATAGAAGAGAAAATGTTTTGGTTCTGTTCGTATGCATAAGACAGCTATGTAGAGAGATATAATTATACAAGATAGTACAAAATAAATGAACTTTTTTATGTTACATAATACAAATGAAATATTGCTATTTAAATACATTAAAATTATTTGTTTAGAAATTAACTAATTGTAAATCACCTTGTCCTTTTTAATTAAAAGCTATTCATCTTAAACTCCAGCTTTTTCACTCAGAGTTTTCTGAAAGAATGTTGTGTTTTTCCTGTCTGATTTGAAGAGTGGCCAATGAAACAGCCACAGTCATCCATTGTATATTATTCCTCAGAATCAAAAAAACTTATCTAAGGGAGTGAGAATTAGTATTTTACCTACAATATTAACCCTGACCAGGTCAGCAACTTAAATATTGGGCATTTTCTTTCAGTCCTGGCAGCTGCTGTGTTTGCTTTCCGAGCAGTCAACCTGATGGAGGTGACATCACTGGCTGCAGCTGAAGTAAGGATAAGTTTCTTTTGGAGGAGATTGAAATAGTTTCTGATGCTTTGCCAACAAGAGTAACTTAAGCTTCATATGGCACGTGGTACATAGTGCAAATCTTTCTGCCTAAATTCTTACCTTAGATAAAAAACTAAGGAAATTGTGAATATGCAGTACATGACACTGCTGTAAGAGGGAATCAAAGAGTATATTTGCTACAAAAATGCAGTGTTATAAATAATTTTGTGCAATGAGGGTTTTTTTTATGATTTTATATATGATCTGTGTTTATGGGTTATGTTGTTTTTAAAGTATTGTGGAGACTTGTACCTCTTTTCTTTTCTCAGTATGTTTTAATGTAGTTTCTTCTGTGCTTTTTCATATTACCAAGATTTAACAAGATTACTTAATGTCAAGTATTGAACCTGAAATTTCACTGTGAGTACTGATATGGGAAGTTAAGAAAATTCAGTCAGTAAGATGAAGATTATTATTGTTTATGTCTAGTAATTTGTCAGAATACTTTTTTTTTTTTTTTTCCAAAAATCTGGTGGTGTATTTTGTTTTTTTTTCAAACTTTGAGATCTTGTGATGACTTTTTTTTTTTTTAAACATACTTTCATGAGAAGAAATTGACTATTTGAGTCATTACATTGGACTTACTTCACAAGTACTAGCCAAGCCACAGGATAAGGATTCTTAATTCCCAATTATTTTTAGAAGCAAGTTGAAATGTTAGACCCCTTATTCACCCATGATGCCATGTATATTTGAAGTAAGGCTAAAGGCTAAAATAAAGTTACTTGGTTTATATACATAAATATATTTTTCTTTCAGATATTAGAATGAAAAATAATACAATAAGACCCTAACATAAAACAGCATCATTTGTTCCTAGCCAGGTCCAAGTCTTGATTATTATTAGTACTGTAGCCAGTATTTTAATCTTTTTCTGACTTATTGACTTGCTTTAAAGAAATTCGATTCAAATGTCAAGTTTAACAAGCCTTTTTGGTTTTTATCCTAGGCTGTACTTGCTGACCTTTCAACCCTGAAAGTTATGCCTCTTCTTCAAATCTTCTTGTTTGCTACAGTCACTTGATCTGCTTCAGCCATACTGGTACCATGATTTCGGCCTTTCTTGAGGAGCTAATCATCAACTATGCAATATCTGCATAAAACCAAAATTAAGCTGTATGTACAGTATTAATTTAGAAATCATGACCTTAAATTTTTCTAACTGAAAACAGTAATTTTGCACATGAGTGTGGGCAGTGCATGCTACTGAATTTCACCATAGCAGCAATGGTTATTACTGTACATTGAGAATTACTACCTGTGTAACTAAACAATATGAATCAGTGTCTAAAATGCATGTAATATTAAATTAAATAAAGTAAATGTAATTTGTGATCTGAGTTCTATGATGTTAATGTTGGAGTTCTAAAAGCTCTCTTTTAATATGAAATTACTTTTTCAAGCTCTCAGAGGATATCAGCTCAAATACTGTCAATTTGGAAAATTAAGATATTTTTAACTTGTAAGAATTTTTTATCATTTTCTAAGAAAAAGATAGGATCATGCACCAGTTCTATTATCTCTGATTTATAATCTTCTCAGAAATTTTCTCCATGTTCTTTCTCATGTTAGCTACTTCCGCTATTCTTTTCATGTACAGAGATGTAGTCACGCATTCCCCATTCATCTTCAGTTAGGTATACAGCTATCTCAAGCGTCTTCTAAAAAGTCCTACCCAGCATCCCATCAAAGGTCCCATGTCATAAAATATGTTCCCCTGCAGAGACGGCCTGAGCATAGCTTCCTTCGGAGCTTGTTGGAGCCAGTCCTTGCATGAGCCAAAATATTCCCCTCGAGAATAGTGCCAAGAGTCCTTTCACTGTGCCCCACACCCTCTTTGGAAGAGCAGTGCTAGGCCTTGGCTAGTTTTCCAGCCTCTCTGATTCAACAGCTCAGTCTTCAGTTCAGAATCCAAACTCATTGGTGTATGACGGATTGTCACTACACAGTCAGGCTGGCTCATTGTCTCTTATGATTGTACCTTTTTGTGAGGTTTTACAGCTTTTTCCACTGATTTGTTTAATAACAAAGTTGGAATCTGCTTTGGCAAAGGGTATTTTAATACCTGAAGAAGGATCAAAGTCAAAGATCATAATGGGTCACAGAGCCACTGCCATAGGATCTTCACCTAGTTTACATATATGTAGTTATCATCATTTGTCATACATACTGAATGTATGACAGTGAAACATGAATCTGTCATAGTTTCCTCAGAAGTTATCTGCCAGCTGACCTAAGCTGTAGCCTCAGATAGGGTTATGAGCTTTATGCCTGTGATTCTTGTTGTCTCTGTCAGGACAATGTAATAAGAAACTTACTGGACTTTAATAGACTGCTAGTAAATTTACAAGGCTTGTTTTTTAAAAGGTAGAGTTTTGGGCTCAATATGATTCCTTCTTATATAAAGAACCGAATTGCTTAACAGATATGACATAGTGAATAAGAATATTTGGAGACATTTTGTTCTAGATAAGACAGAGAATTGATATTTTCCTAAATATTCATAATAAATGGTGTTAACTGTTTAACTAGAGGCTTTTCCTGTGACATTTAGTTCTTAAAAAGAGGACACAAGTGACAGCTTTTATTTTTACAGCAAGTATTACCCTGTTTTATATACGGGAAAGGGAGGCATAGAAAGATTAAGTGATTTGCTAAAGATTACAGAGTAAATTCCTGACAGAAGTGAGCCGTCTGTCCTCTCCAAAATTCCAGTTTATACTTCAGGATGCTCTGAAATACAGACTGATGTTTGTGTATTAACCACAAGACCTTATTTCCTCTTCAGAACAACACATGATGCACATCTACCTCTAAAAATGCTGCATTTTGCAGATTTTAAAATCCATAAAATTGGCTACTGCTTTAGAAATTTTAACGTTACAAAGCAGTCACAAGGACTGCGGCTCAGTAAGGTCATTACAAGGTTACCAGGGTTTCTTAGGGAATTAAAAGTATTTACTAAATAGCAAGGGAGATCCCTGGAGCCCTGCTGACCCTCTTAATTCCCATTGCTCTGTGCAAGTACATGGTGTAAAATCTGAATGTTACTCTGACCCATTCCATACTGGGAATTTTTGAGCAGGGTTTTTCCCTCTTTTTTTATTTTCAATAGTTTTGAATATGTTACAAGTAGCAGAGACAGAGACTGCTGGGTTCTTGTATGAACAAACAGTTCTGTGACTAACAGAATATGGTCTGCTTCCTCTGACTTGGCATCTTGTTATTCATCCTAACAGTCTCTCATCTCCCTTGTGTCCCCTCTGCCTTCCTCACTGGAGAACTTAAACTCCTCTTCCTCACTCTCTTTTCTTTTGGTAGCTGAGCAGGTGACCTGTGCGCTGCTCTGCAGCCAGAGTGAGTCAACAACATGTATCTTTGGCTAGAACTCTTGTGCTGACTGCCCAGGCTGGATGCTCATCATCCTGGGTGTGATGCTGTGATTCTTACTTTCTGGCCTGCATGCAGCTCTTGAGATGGGTATCATATGGACCAGCTCTAGCAGGAAACCTCTTGAAGACCTCTGCTGCCTTGGGTCAGATGTTTAAGTTGACTTTTTTGAGATATGGAAGGATGAATATGCATACAGGTACATGTGTACAGGAATAAGAGTGTAACTGCTTTAAAAATGAGATTAAGATGAGATTAAAAATGAACCAGATCCTGTCCTTAGACTTCAGCTATACTGTAGATTTCTGTATCCTTTTTTAAATCTATTTTTAGAAATTGCTTTTACTGAAGAGGTATTGTTCTCATGTTCGCCTCAGTTTCTCATTTTAGTTCCAACAAAATATTGTGTTTCCGATTCAGGCTTATACTTGTATTTTTATTGTCCCTTGCTTAAATAACATTCTTTCATGTAAAATATCTTTTAACATATTAAAATATGTTAAAATATGGTATCCTTTTAACATATTAAAATATATTAAAAGGATAGCTAGATGCTTCTCTTGTATATATAGGTAATATCAATTATTTAGGATTTATTTATTTAACCAGTTCAAATGTGTTGGTGTCTGTACTCTATCATTTGACTTTCAGATTCCTAAAACTCCTTCTCCTTTTCACTATTTTAAGTAATGGCCAGATTTTGATAATAGAATTATATTCTAAATTGATAATGACATTAATTTAAAAGGCTCAGCTGAACCTTTAATGGCTCAGTTTAGCCAGACTGTTTTTCTTGGTTCATTCCTCCCTATCTGAAATCAACAGAAACAGTCATTTCAATACAAGAACCAATTGTCTCCACATTTATAGACAGATTTTTTTGCTGCTGACCTTGGGATTCTGGCTACGGTCTCTCAAAGGTTCCTTGTAATGTCAGATAGACTGTTTAAAAAATGTAGAAGTAAATAGGCTTGTCTAAAAGTGTACCCAAGTTATCTCCATTCAGTACTTCCAAAAAAATACTGAAATGTAAATCTTGGTGGCTGAGTAATGGAACAGTTGAATAACAAGAACGGTTTCTGCTTTTTAGTGGAATTTTTTTATCATAGTAACAAATTTTATTCGGAGACATGGAGAGAGTATGGAGACTGTAGAACAGCTGATATCCCAGTAAAGGCAAAAGGCTGGAAAGAGACGCCAGTTTAAGGCACATTCCTACTTGTTATAAGAAACCAGGGGAAAAAAAAAAAAAAAGAGTATGCCCAAACATGTGCCTCTTTACTGTTTCCTAATGAATTTCCTAAAATTCTCCCAACGAGACTGAAGGAGTTTCATTGGACAGAATTGCTGCATAAAGATGGGTTTAGGGGAAAGCAATACAGTGAGCAGCTTATTAAAATAAGCATTTATTTAAAAGATACTGAAATGCACTACAAAACTATAGAGCCATATCTTCAGCGAGGAAGGGGAAGAGCCTTCTGACTTTGAAACAGATCAGTAAAATACTGTGTCCAGTATTTCATGTGAGGAAGCAGGGGAGGGCAGGGAGGATGCAGCAGGGGTGGCAGGAGCTCCTGGGCTCTTCCTTTTCCCTTCTTTTCTAAAGGCTGTTCCTGTCCATGCCTGGCTGCTGGCAGATGCTGCTGCACCGGCTGCTTCCATCCCCAAAGCCCACGCAGGAAAGGCAATTAGCTGAAGTGCGTATTTGGGATCAACTGAGCTTTGTGTTTTGTACAGCCAGCTACAGCTGGCTTCCTCCACCCCGGGAAGCTGCCCTATGTGCGCTCATTGGGCAGGGGAACGCAGGAGGGCCAGGGCCAGGGCAAGGGCATGGCCAGCTGCAAGGGCATTAGCCAGCCTTCCGGTCCCTCTGGGCAGCACCAGCAGAAGAAACCACCCCTGTGAATTATGCCCCTCCAGACAGCCAAATTAACCACATTGGATTTCAGAAGAAAACAGCACAACAGAGAGTTGTGCTGAAGAACAACTGTGGGGAGGTTGGGTTTTGGGGTTTTTTGATGCATTGGGAGGTTTGTTTTTTTTTACAGCATTAGGACCCAGTACAGGAGGATAAAAAAATACCCATTCTGTAAGCTTCAGAATTGCACCACAAGGCCACGCTTGCTGTGAGGGACTCCATGTCTGTGAGCAGTTCTGCGAGAACTGTTCTTGTAGTAAATAGCCACATGATAATCCAAAATCTTCAGAATCCAGAATAAGATGTGCTGCTGATAGAAATCGCTGAAAGAATTATTTTTCCTGCATGCTTCATGCTCAGCCTTTTCAATATCTTCACAAAACTGTCAATGCAGGGAAGATACATTTGATCCAGCAGTGTAACATCTGTGCTCTTCTTTAAAGCAGTGTTAAAACTACTCATCTTAGTGTTTCTTTAGTTAGGCTGTTAATAGTCTACCTACCAAATGATAGCCATACAGACCAATTACACTTTTGAGAAGCATCTCGGGATATTTGTGTCTTCTGTTGATAACACACAGTGCAGCAGAAGTCAGCAGATGTTAATGGGGACAGAATGAATATATGGTTAGAACAGGATGTTTGCCTTGGGCTCACCACACATTGTCAGTCTGCAACACATAAATGATTGTAATGCTGCCTAATTGTGCTAAATACTGATTAGGGACCAGCCTTAAAATTAACATGTGGGGGAAGAAATACTGCTTTCTGGCAAACTCTGGATTTGAGCTTTTAAGCCCAGGGGGGTTCACCTGATTCTGTATATTGTCAGACATCACTGGTTACAGAAGGTGAACTTCAGGGTTTCTGAAGGAGGATGTAATGGGGCCTCTGTGTGCCCATATTTCAAAATCAGTGTTGTTCTAGATGTTGAACTACTGCTATGTGCAAACAATTATCTCTAGAGAACTGGCTTTGTGGAGGACCATTTTGCTTTGCCAAATGACATTGTGTTTGGCTGAACAGTTTGAACAAATTGTTTCTTTTGGGATTATGACCAAAATAAATGGAATATTTAACAAAGGAGTTAAAGCTCACAATTTGTGGGAGACAAAGCATGTGACAAATTTCTGTGCTTTGTTTTAAGCAAGAAAGTCTGTATCCTGTTGCTAAGATACAAATTGGAATTCAATAGTCAAAGGCAAAATATTGTTATAGCCACA
Source organism: Myiopsitta monachus (assembly GCA_017639245.1). NCBI lineage: Eukaryota > Metazoa > Chordata > Aves > Psittaciformes > Psittacidae > Myiopsitta > Myiopsitta monachus. The sequence continues at coordinate 97,540,075 of CM029917.1, read as the reverse complement.
GAACACATTTTAGTAGGTATCTGATAGTTCATTTTATTCAACAGTTGTGTGTTCCATGAAATGTACATTCTGTGATTTTTTTCTCTACAAAGCTGTATTTAGGGTGATTATGCTTTTAGTAAGTCAAATTAGTAAATCTTCACAAATATATGTTGTAAAAAGCAATAATATTTAATTTTATATCTGTTCAGATTTGTTATCTAAATTTCTTGTATAATATGTCTAGTGTCACAACATTTTCCATTTTCTCCTTTTTTTATTTAAGTGCATCTGGGTTACAAAAACATCAGCATTGCTTTGAAGCCCAGTCCTGGTTCATTAATGTTAACATCAAGTTCTGACTGTGGAAAACTGGCATAGCTACAGCTTGTGAAGGAAGTTCCAGTTGCTTTCAGCACTCACATTAGTGGTGAAGAAGTTCTTTCTATAATTTCTGACATAAAGGCATGTTTAGATATTCAATTTTATTTTGTGATACATTTGTGCTACTACCATTAGAGTTTCTAAAGGCATTACAGTTAACTGATAGACATGGGAAAGTAGTGTTACTAGTGTTAACACCCCTCACCATTACCATACAGGCAGGAAAATCTGTCTCCCACTCTGCCCCATGCTCACAAAACACACTTCCACTATGGGGAAAGAAAGGGCTTGTGGAAAAGGGCTCAAACTGTGTAGACTTATCTTTCCCTAAGAAAGACAATGATTGTAATCTGTTATGAAGAAGTTGTGGGAAAATTGTGAAGATTTGCTATCAGTCCGTTCCTGCACTGGGCAGTGACACGGGTAAAGGGTAAGTATTACAGTGGAGTGTCGGTTTACGTCAGGTTTTATTTGTTTAGGTAGGTAATCAATATTCAGACCTGAAAGCACACACTTAAAAGCTGAAAGTAGTGGATATTTGGGCTTTACGACAATCTAGGTTAATAAAGACCTAAACAGAGGTTTGAAATCTTAGAAAGCCATACCCATCTAAGACCTTCCTGTCAGTGCAGCCCTCCTGAAACAGAAGGGACTGATGCCCAGGATGTTTTCTTGAACATTCCATGCAACCATTCTGAACGTAAACATTGGAAAAACTGTTTGAAGAAGGGGTGCACTGTGTGCCTACCAGGTTTTCAGTTAGAAGTAGATAATGGGAGAGAAGCAGTAAAGCTACAGACACCGTAATGAGTGCAAATTTTCTCAGGCTGGATATTAACCTATGCGTTCACTCAAAGTTGGCAGAAACCTGTCTAAGATATTGTTGACTGCCCTGGCTTTGAAAGAAGTCACACACAGCAGTGCATGCACTAACTGTCAAGCAGGTAATGGAATATATTCCCTTTATTCTACTCAGAAAACTCATCCCTGCTGCTAGACTGTGGCTGAAGGAAGGGACAAAATGGTAGCTTGTACAAATAAACTTCGTTTTGCATACACTAGATCTTGACACAGTATTCTAGAACAGGAGGATAGAGCAAAATAAAAGTGTCATTTCCAGAGAACAAATCAAGAACAGTGAAAACTGGGCAAAGAAAAAACCGAACATCTTCTTACATGATATACAATATATGTACAATAGTGATTTGTGATGAATTTTTTCTAGTTTGTCAGATCCTTCCTGGTCTCTGCAAAATGGTAAAATTCTCCCCCAGAAGTTGATCAATTTTTTAAGTCAAATGTAGGGGGGATAATGAGTGATAATGAGTAATACTGAGTAAGGATCTCTCTGACATGTAAGGTCTATCTTTGCCTATTCACGTGATTTTTTTCTTTTTTCCCATTAAACAAAGAAATTTATAAAAATATATATTTGTATATTCGTATTTTAAAAGCATAAAGAGTAATTCTCACAGGTATTCTATGTTTTCCGCTCAAGGATAGTATTCCCATAGCTAAGCAATCCTGAGCAGTTATTAAAATCTCAGTTCAGCCTGTTGTACTTTTACGAAGGAAAATATCACCATTTTTCAGCAACACAAAGATATATGCAGTGTAAAATGTTACAGAAGTAATAGCCCTTCATAGATGTAGATTTTTTATTCACAAGTCCCAAACAGTTTGATGAAGAATATTCTCAGTTAAACTGGTCTTTTTTGTTCTGTTTTTGTAGAATTTACTGCAGACCTCTCAGAACACTGGGCACAACCCAACGGAAATGTGTGTTTTCAGCCCAAATGTAAGCCGTCTTTTCAATTTTCTCCAGACTGAACTTTTGCCCCTTTTTAGGAAACACCACGGTGAGATTATTAAATGGCAACTGTGGGATAAATCTCTCTTTACTGACTTCAGTTCAGATATGTAAGCAAAAAGATGGTTCCTGATACTGCTCAGAAAATTGTTCCAATGCAAACAGGTCAATGCTGTGCACTCTGCTTTTGGTGGGACCAGGCCATTCCAAAGCAGGGTTATTATGGGACAGGAACATTCTTTCAAGACTCAGTGTTGTGTTAAGATTTTAATGAGGATTAATGCTAGGCATTTACCTTTTCCTTGTATTTTACCTATTTATATTAAATTTTCACTAGCCCCCCTGTTTGAAGTGTGAGCTTTCAGGCCATCATTTAGATCTAAAAGAGGGAGTTGTTAGAATATAAGAAGCAAACCACACATTCTTTCCAGCTTAAAACCCCCAGGAGAAGACAACCACTCTGCTTTAAGGAACAACACCCACTGCCATAGTTTGTGGTTTGCTGCAATGTTTCTCCAGTAACTCTGGGTAGGTGTCACATCTACCTCAAGCCTTTATAATTCAGCAGGCATTTGCAACCTCATTTTATGGTCTTGTAGCTAACTGTTTCTTGAGCTTGTTTTTCAGACTATGAAAATAGCAAGATTGTGTAGAACGTACCAGTCCTGGAATGTTACTGAAACTTTCAACATGGAATGATCACAATCACTCGTTCCAGGTGAAAGGGGACACTGCTGGTGTTAGCACAGCTAATCCCACTGGGAATATATCTTTGGAGCCAAATATTTCTCTGAGTCTCTCTTTAAGCCTTGAAGACTGGTTCTGAAGGTCCTGATCTAACTGCAGCATAAATATGATGGCAGATAGCAAATCACTAGTAAAGGTTTCCCCATTGCTACTGGATGTGTGTTCCAGCTCTTTCATGCTGTACATATTTACCTTTATGGTTGTTTTGTAGGTACATAACTTCCAGTAAGGACTAAAAGTTATTTGGATTCCTGTGTCCCACAGATGTGAAATAAAATATACGGAAAAGCATCAGGACAACTTTCTGTGGGTCATTCAGTAGAGGATAAGAGACAAAAGATCACTCCCTTTTTTTCTGGAAATTGATTTGTCTCCTCTCCTGTCTCCTCTCTTCACTTTGCTTTGCTTCACTTCTCTCTTCTGAACTCCCTTCTCAACCCTTCTTTTCTAACAGCAAGATGTATAGAGCAGGATCTAGTTCAACTTATTTTAGAAATCTAGCAGTTAAATGGCTATAATAGTTTTGCAAGTCTCCCTTTATTGTCAGTGAAGAGGAACAAGGGTTTAAAAGGAAAAGTTGCCTGATCTTAAGTACTTATTTTATGATGATATGAACAACCTGCCGGAAGTTCCCATTACTCTTTATTCATTCTAAAGGGATTAGGAGCTGGCTGTCTCTGATTTATATGTCTAACTTTCAGTTGAGCCCTTCCCTGTGCTTCCTGTTAATTACCATGAACAGTTTAAAAAGAACTGCTAAACTTCATTAAAGAGTAGATACATAATAAATACTATGACCTGTCTTATACAGGTCATATCAGAGAAAGCTGGCAAACTTCACTGAATGCAGAACTTTTTTTGTCCCAAAACCCCCCCAATTTCATCATGAAGGCAGATGAAAGAATAAAAAAATCCAAATCTAAGGAAGAGTATGAAAGCTTGTCCAAGCACCGGGGCTCAGGGAACCTTAGCACATTGTACACAACCTTCCAAGTACCACAACCTGCAAAGGAGTCTGGAACAAAAATGAATGTGCCATTTCTAAAGGTGTAAGCAATGGATGAAATTTCACTCTCACTTCCCCTCCTCCACAAGAGATACAACTGTTTGTAGTAAGTCACAATGCCAAATGCCTCAGGTTGTGTTTAAAAGTGGGAAGATGGTCTCTTTCCAATGACCTTGTAACTGAGGATATGGTCTCAGATGCCTTATTTCCCCGTTACCCAAACATGAAAAAAATTGAGACAAAGACAAAATACGTGTTAATTTATTTTCTCAGCAGTAGTTTCCATATTCCCCTCAATTTTCTGGGTGATTTGAGACAAGCTGTCTCTGCCTCTGCACAATGATCTTATTTATTAGGTGCCGCGTTGCTCACAGTACCTGGCAGTTTGTGCCACGGATATAGAGCTCCTGTTTACAGGATGTGCAACTTGCCTGCAGAAATTCCAGGAAACAGCCTGCTTGCTCTGACCTCAGAGCAGCCATTTCATTCTACCACAAACCACCTGACAATAGAATTGTATTTACACGATACACACATTCACTAGGCTTTTTATTATTGTCTGTTAGTCACAGATCACAAGAATGTAATCTCCCACTCACTCAAGCTCTGGCCTCTGATTGAGTGATTGCTCCGTGTGATTGTTAGTTCCATTCTTCAGTTAACAGCTAGTTAACAGGTAGTTTTAACAACTACCAGAACCACATTTGATGTAAAAGCTCTGGCCACTTCCTTCTCGCTTCTTCATAAGGTTCCTCATTCTTATCCCAATCATTTACATTTATTTCCCTTATAAATAGTTAATCTGACAGCATTTCTTTGACCATGCTTATTCAGATAAAAAACAGCTCTATACATTACAAGCTAACAGGGACTTAGCTTCTTATTTAGAAAAAACCCCAGACATACTGAAAGTTACTACTTACATTCATTTTAATGCAACCATTACCATATAGCCACTGAGATGATTACAACTTATCTCCCAGAACACCTCAGGCAGTCTGATTAGGCAGACTCCATCCTGACAGTTCCTGTCACAAGCAAGCAGGAATGTTTTTCTCACAGTGAAAACATACCCAAACACGCCCCAGGAGGCAGTCTTCGATACTTGCTGTGATCACAAATATGTGCTGAGTTACTATGTCTAAATGATAGGGTTTTTAATCGACTTTATTCTATTTTTTCACACAGTTGGTCAGCATGCTTGTTGTAAGATAGAAGCTAGTCATGTGCAGCAGTGACTCTCATCACCTGATTGTAGCTTTTTTCCTTGCTTCCTGTCTAGCAGGAAGGGAGGGAATAAGCAGACACAAAGCACTGACTGTCTCTGCTCTATATAAGGCTGGATTTAGAGATTTACTGAGATTCAGAGAAGGTGAAAGGAAGATTATGTACACATTGGATTAGTTTTTGTCGTATGGCAGTGAAATTATCTGTACTCCCTTTCCCCTGAGATAGCCTTTTTCAGTAAGTCATTTCTGTAGGTATCACTTCTGTGTTCAAATATGTTGAATTCTCACATTGCATTGAAAATGGAAACAGAAAGATGGCAAGCAAATTATTTGTAATGGATTGGTTGTTCAATATTGCTATTCCTTAAGCACCAAGAATGGTTACATTGATCATTTAAAGACAGTTTGAACTACAAATGTAATGATCATTACTTTACTGGGGAAGCAAGATTGCCACAATCAAAGCCGCTCTGGACTTTTACAGTGCAGTAATCAATTTTGGTAAAAAAAAGTGGCAGTGAGGAATGTTCTGAGTAAATCAGGTGCAGAGAGGGGGCTCAGTCACATCATGTTCTCCAAGACTGTCCCCTGGCAGCTTTTAATATAATTCTAATCACCTTAATGTGTAATGTATTCATTTCCACAACTGTTCTTGTGTTGCTCTCCAACATCCTTTACCTGTCAAAGCATATAACAACTTGTCACTGTGTTGTAATCTAACTGACTTGTAATCTGTTTTTCTTCTTGAGTACTCACATCTATATCACATCTGTATGTCAGATAGCAAGATCCCTGCTCCTCCATCATTTGTAAGATGGTGTCCTGGCAAGCTGTTTGGCTCCTACTGCAGATTCCAGAAATCTAAGTGCTGGTACCTGAAATATTTTATTCATTCATTCTGCCATTGTTTTCCTTCAGGTTTGGTATCTCTGGATGTGCCTCCAGGTCTTGTGTAAACAGATTGAGTCTTTGTTTATTTTTGACATAAACAAAATGCAACCACAGTCTGCCTAGCCAACAACATCTAGCTGGAATGGCAACCTTGTTCCCATAACGAACTCAACATACTGAGAAAAAGGGATAAGCAAAGCTTCCACATGAATAGGAGATTCAGCTGCAATGAACATTTGTTGAACATTCCGTATTTTTCAAGACTTTTTAAAATATTTATACTTTACTCATTAAGTGGTATTAAGAAAAAAAAATCTTTGCAACACCAGTGACAATACTGATTGAAAATAAAATATCTAAAATTGGGAGACATAATCAGAAAACTCTTTGCAGATCTACAACTCTAGTTTGCAGTTAATGACTGCTCTTTCTCAGGGATTGAAAGAGACACTGTCGTTTTAGTAGCATTTCAGCATATTACCAGGCAATTTGCCCATCTGAGTCATACCAAGAATCTTGGACATTGATAAGAAGATCATAAAGATTAATACTCCCATCTGATAAGGAAAATGTTTAATTCACTTCCATTCTCTCAGTTTCAATTTAATTACTGGACGGAGATAACATCTGTGGCCCATAGCTTCTTAGTACATTAATGGCTGGGAATACAAGACCACTTAAAATACTTAGTATAGTTTCCTATAGCTAACTATTTTCCCTCCTCAAACCATAAACTGCAGTAACTCAAAAACAACAGAGAAGGGGTTCCTAAACTGATCCTCTCATCCTGGCAAATATGAAGCCTACAGAATTCCACCTTCATTTGAGATTGTATAAGGACATGAAATCAGAGAAGAAGGTTGTAATTACGCATTTTTTTTATCATATGGGTGCCGATATGAGTAATTTGTATTTGCATTTGCATTGCTTTTTTAAAGAAATAAATCTGATTGTTATCAATTTCTACCTGAGCTTTTGCTTATTATTTCTATGTCTTCTTTTCTGTAATGTGACCTCTCAGCATTTTCTCAGCTTGTGCTTTGGTTCTGTTTTGCTCACCAGGTTAGTTTCTTATCTGTTTCTTTGCTTGGTTAGTATTTTTCCTCTTGAGTTCTCACATCTACCTAAAGCATTCCCAGCTTATAGTTTGGGGAGACTGTAAATAGCACCAAATAGCAGTAAAAATATTCATTTATCCCTTATTCTACTGTTCAAACCTCCTTCCAGAGTTTTTTTAGGACTGGCCGAATGTACATATTGGAAAGAACTGTGGGCATTAAACAACTCTGAAGATTATTTCTTCTCCATTTATCTGTTTAGATATAACAATGTGCACAAGGCTTGGTGAATGACAGAATTGCTGTCAGAAATAACGACTCAAAGCAGTAAAAAATACACACTATATAAAAAAATAGCTTTCTGCTCTGAAGATCAATGGAGGGATGGAGGACAGGACTCAAAAAAGCATCTTGGGTTGTCCATACAGCAAAGTACACTCAGAAAATTTAACCAAGAATGTATGTGTCTGTTAATACTGAGTACAGGACTCACGACTGAAAATAACAGAAATGGCTGAACTCTAGGCCTTGAGACCAGTTTGCTCTCTGCAAAGATATAAAGGTATGTTCACGTGGGAAATACTATTGCAATGCTCTATCAATAATGCAGCACATGTCATTGTCAGACTTTCTGAGGAGAAGGCAGTTTTATTTAAAACAGAGATTGAAATTTAACACTTTAACACTTAAAGCCTTTAACACCTGCTCACACCCTCCGGGTGTTGTCCTGCTCAGAAGCACCAATACCTGTGCACCCATGAAAGCCTACACAGCCACGGGGCACAGCAGCAGTGGTGACAGACTGCCAACCCAGCACTGTAATGCCTGTGTCCAGATGCTGTGTTCAGCATCCATTGCAATTACATGGGTGGAAAAGTGACACCACCTGTGAAGTCCTCATGTATCCTGTTTTTTTTCTGAGGCTGGCAACCATGCACAGATTTTGGATCTTTCTATATGTCTGTAGCCTTAAGCAGCTGAGTCTCTCCATCCTGTCCCACCTCTGTGAATCATGGGGATTTCTTCACTGCTCTTTTTCTCCACATCTAGGTGTCTTGTGAAACTGCACAAGGGTATGCTGGGGCCTTGATGACCTGCTAATTAGCCATTGTCATAGTCCATGAATAGTAGTTCATAGCCAGAGCCCTTTTGTAGGTGTGTAGAGCATACAAAGTATCCAGTGTCTCAGACCCAGATGTTCATTCATGCTCCACACCAATCTCAACCTTCCTGTTACAGCTGTTTACACCTAGAGGTAGAGAAAACAATCTGAATAATTTTAATTACAAGCATACTAACCCTAAGAACCACAGGTTTGCTGCTTCTGAATGGAGTAGGTGACCTAGTGATGAAGGACAAGGAAAAGGTTGAGTTACTCAAAGCCCTCTTTTCCTTGTTCTTTACTAGCAAGGTCAGCTTAGCCCTTTGGCCTCAGTGCTCTCTATGCCTAGTGGCAAAGTTTGGAGGAGGAGACTACTACAAGTTGTAGAGGAAGGTTGAATTAAGGCCACTTTACCAAATTAGGTGTTTACAAGTCCTTAGGGTTGGGCAGAAGATGCTTGTAAAGGTGATGGGAGGCTGGCTGATGTCACTGTGCTGCTTCCTAGGGCCTTTGAAGGCTGTGGCAATCGTGTAGGGTTTCTAGTTACTGGAAAAAAGCAAATGTCCCATCTATCATCAAAGCAAAGTGCAGGAAACTACAAGATAGTCATCCTTACCCAGACTCTCTCTCAGAGAAGATTGTGAAGTGAAGCTTTCTGTAAGCCATTTCTGGTATGATGAAGGACAAGAAGTTGATTCAGAAAAAAAACAGCGCTGTTCTACCAACGTGACTGCCTTCTGTGGTGAGATGAGGTGATAGCCGCAACACACATTCACTTTAGAAAGGCTTTTGCTAGGTATCCGTAGCATCTTTGTAGTCTAGTAGGGACTGAGTAAGTGGACAAGGTGGGTGGAAAAGAGTCTGAACCATCCTATTCAAAAAGTAATAGTCAACAGTCCAAAATGAAACTCACAATGAGTGAGTTTATGAGTGGTGTTCCTCAGGGCTGAATAGATGAACTCTAGAGATCACAGATTTTTCAAGCATCCTGTGATCAGGCCTTGTAGGGCACTCCATAATATTTGGCTCCTCATAATAAAATCAGAAGTCAGTTTGGTTTCTGTGGATTGGTGGGTTAGGCTGCAGCCCCGCGTAGGTACCTTCTTTTATTCTGAGCTTACACAGCTCAGTCTGCATGATGTGAAGTGGCAGTGCATCACAGTGTTCCCATTCAATATGCTTCTCACTAGGAGCAAAGGTGCCCTGACCAGCAATGACCACCCCCCCAAGTCAAGGACACAAGCATTGCTTGAAAAAAAATTGTTCTATGCTTCCCAATCTGGGGACTTGTAGTTGAAAGCAAGAGGTGAAAACGAACCCACTTTGTAAGAGGATTTTTAACAAGGGTCATTTTCTGCTTCAGGCCCACAGCATTTTCATTGAAGTGCTCTCTGTCAGTATTCCCATCTCTCAGCAATTCTGACATCGGGCATCATCTCTATGGGGCGCCTTTGACTCCAGTGGCTATCAGTTAAAATAGTTCACACACATCCTGAAAACCTGCTGGCTTTGTGCTCCCTTTATGAATACCTCTCTTTGTGTTTTAAAATTAACTAATTAATTAAATTAACAGCTGGTTTCTCTGTTTCTGTTTGGGGAATTTCTGTGCTCCAGCTCCCCTCCCAGAAGTTAAACAATGCTGAACAAGCTTTTTTATAAGATGCAGGCATGGCATTGTTGTCTTTGTTCAAGATCTGGTCAGCCACCATTGGTCTTTAAAGGCTGTTTATTCAGCAACAGAAATGATAAGGTTATGCATAGACTTCACAGTTCAAAGAGAATTCATTAGGTTTAGACACATTTTCCCAATCTTCATGTGCCGTATGGCTGACTTACAGTATTTTGTCTGTTTGTTGTGTGTTGTTCCCTTTCCTATTAAAAATATAGCTGGGGTGGACGATGCATGTTGACTGTGTTGCCAGGGAAATGATTTCCTGCTGCATTTCATTGTACTACAACCACTTCACAGCTAGCTTTGTGGAGTCTGCTGCCCCATAAAAGCAGCCCGTACCACTCTGGTTTACCCTCCTGCCTCTGGCAGGGTCTGCAAAGCAGCCAAAGGCTTTTCTCAATGCCCTTTCAAAACCCTTCTGGTATCTCCTAGGTGACTGCAACAGTTAATACTAAATACAATGTTTATATTGCTTTACCAGCCATACTGTGTGATTTTCTCATATATTGTGTATGTGAGATATTAGATTGAATTTGGTGTTTAAAAGTTGTTATTCTCGTCAAATGTCTCAAAACAGAATGATTGAAAATCCTGCAGGTTGGGAAACAACAAAGCCCAAAATAGATTTTATTCCCATTTTATCCCATGGAAACATCTTAAGGAAAAGTATTTTTGGAAGAATTTTTGCCAAAGTCCTAAGTACAATGAAATCGGTGTTCAATCTCTGCGAGGGTTTTCCCGATTTCAGTCGTATGGGATCAGATTTAAAACACCGTATTTTCCGTTGTTTTGACAGGACTGTAGCCGAAATCAAACTTCTCTCATCTCCCCCTTTGTCAGGCCCTCCACAGCTGACGGCACCGCTCGCACTGTTGTCACAAGGACATACTTAACACTCCCAGGACCCCCACAGCTAACGTGTCTTGTTATGGGCTGTTGTACCTTCCCAAACCGGTCTCGATCCGCGGCGGCCCGTTCAGGGACCCGGTTCAGGGCCGCCGGGGGAACCGAACCATCGGTCAGGACGCACACCACACTCCGTCCCCTCACCACCACCCTCACCCTCCGCCCTGGGTCCGTGCCTCAGGGGCTCGCCCCGCCCCTCCTGGTGACGTCTCTGCGCGGTGACGTGTCGCCCGGGTGGCTCGGTGGCGGCCGCCGGAAGCGGGGGGCGGTAGCGTGGGGCTGACACTGAGGGGGGTTTGTGCTGCCGGAGCGGGCAGCGTTGTCGCGGCGGAGCTGCAGCCCCTTCCTTCCTTCCTCCCTCGGCTTCACTGCGCCTCACTGCAGCGGCGTACTGATGAGCGGGGTCCGGGCGCCCGGTGGGCGGCCAGCGGCCACCCCGGTGCCGACCTGCTTGCTTCTGCTGGGGCTGCTCCTGCCCGCCGCTGCCGCCGGCGGGAGGTGCGAGCTGGAGGCTGCGGACGGTGGCGGTGGCCGGCGGGGAGGACGAATAGGTGCCACCTCCTCTGGGGTGGAGACGGCGGCGGTTGTGACAGGTAACGGCTCCCGCGCGTGCTACCGACGGGGTGGTGGTCGGGGGAGCATCCCGCTGAGGGGGGCGGATATGGGCAGACACGAACGGGCAGATGGTAGCCTTCCTGCCGGGGCCCTGCGGTGCTCTGAGCCGCCTCTCGCGCCTTTCCTCTCCTCCCGGCTCTGCAGAGGGCGCCGGTCCGGTCCGCAGGGGGTCCGGCTGCGGCACTGCGGTACTGCCCCGGCCGGCCCCTCCCCGGGACGGAGCCCGCCGCAGGATATGTGCAGGATCCTGTTGAATAGCGATATTGTTGAGGTCCGGAGCCGACGCTTCCGCGTCGGCTCCCGCGGTGCCGCCCGTGCGGGTGTCTCGGGCGCCGCCAGCCACGGCCCCGGCCCAGAGCCTCCGTGCGCGCCTGGGCCGCCCTCTGCACCAGCGGGCCGCTGCCCGGAGGGGCATCCCTGTGGGGATGGGGCGACCGCGGCCCCTGAGAGGACGCTACGGGAGACGCGGTGGCCCGCCGCAGCTGACTGCCCCGACCCCCTCTGCAGCGAAGCCAGAGGTGTTTATCCGGTGCCCTCGGAGGGGGTTAGTTCTCAGGAGAAGTGCGGAAAGCTTTTTTTACCCTCACTTAATTCCTCCAGGAACATGTTCATTCTTCCATATTTAACTGCAAATGGTAACGCCTGCAGTGAAAAACAGCAGTGGCACTGAAACCGTTAAAATAGTCTGATTTCAGCAAGCTTTGACGGCTCTGAATTGTTTGTACACATTCTGAATGTATCTTTAATGAACAGTAGGAAGCTTTATGATGTTTAGAATCTTCACTTAAGAAAATGGGATTTTTATCTCAGGAAATAGTCAAAAGCATTTAGAAGTTTGTCATGTCTCATAATGTGCTTTTCAGAAAGCTCTCTAATTGGAGAGTATGGAACTTGAAAGAAAGAAACATGCCCCTTCCGAATCAAAGTACCCTTAATTTCTTAACAGAGAAAACCTTCCGATGATGTTTGGAATAGTATCGACTGTGCTAAAATTACTGGATTTTAGTGGGTGGAACGTGCATGGGTTTCTTCTCTCATATAACACTTTAAAACCCATGAGTTTCAAGTAACAGAACTTCAACAGTGTTTCTGAAATAACTCTGAGATGGAGGTGCAAGGCTATGTGAGCTAGCAATCTTGTTTGCGGACAGCATTTCTGCAAGTTAAATTGTCTAATCTTTTGGCTTGCCATATAAACTAAGGAAGTTGGAACATCCGCAGTCTGAAGCAGCAGTCATGCTTCCCAGGGGTGTCGTGAAAATGCTGTATTGGAACAGCGCTTTTTTTTTTCCTAGGCCGTAATTAATCTGGTTGTAGGTGGTATTAAACAGTTCTTACTATGTATAGTGCTGATGCTGTCTACGTTCCACACTTAATCGGTTCTGATGTGTCAGTCTGTATGGAAAAAAAAATGGTTTATTTTTATTTATTTATGTTTTATAGACTGTAAAAGTGCAGAGATGCTTGTCAGCTGTTGTGCTGTCCTTCCCACCCTCTCCCCCAGCAGTGAACCTGGTGAAGAAATATATTTATTTGAGAAATATAACATGTTATAGGTGGATTTATTGTGTTACAGGGTAGTTTGGCATGCAACTATGTGTGGTTAAAAGCCATCTTGGGATCAACTTTTTAGGAGGTTTTCAACATAGTTCTGTGTTCATCCACTTGATAAATGTCATGTTTCAGTTCATCTTGTGAGTTACCCTTTGCATAGCTGGAAGAACTCCTGAAGATTGGGAGAAAACCAGATGACATGCAGGGGGTGATTTTAGTGATATTATCTATCATTCTTTCCTTAGAAGATAAAACTTGCAGATCTGCCATTGAGTTAAGAAGTATTGCTGACACTCATCTGGAGAAGAATGAAATCAAGTTTCAATTCAGTCATTTTGATAGCTTTGAGGAGTACAGTCCAGAAGATAAAAATGCTGCCAAGTATATAATGCTGCTCTGGGATGAGGCAATCAGATTCTCAAGTGGAGGTGTATGGGCAGCACAGCTGCAGGGAATAATCCAGGAGGCCCAGTCACAAGTTGGTGTGAATAAGCAACTGTATGCTGCTGGCAGAAATAGGTGCTATCCTTTGATGTACTGATCCAGTTTAAATTACAGAAGGCTTTTACTTTTTCTCTTTTTGATTGCACTTTCGTGTCTAGTCCTGAGTAGTAAACAATCCAGAAAGTACAGAGGAAAGTACCAGTGTGGTAGGCTCAGAACCTATGACTGATGAAAATAAACCAAGTATTGATTTATTTGGGGACTGGGAGTGGAAGAGGCTGTGGGAGGGGTGTGTACATAAGAAATGGTTCACAGAAGCATATAGATGTTCCTTTTTTTTTTTTTAAAACGTTATCCATTTTATCTGTGGTTAAAATGTATGTTAGGAGGAAGTAAATTGTAGTAGGCGAAATTTAGGTTAAATATAGGCTGGAAAGTTTTCACATAACAGTCAAATTACATAGGTTGTTTAGCAAGTTCCCATTATTGGGCTAGAGAAACTGGCAAATGTAATCTAGACATTTGATGGAAAAAGTATGTACAATGAATTTTAGGACTAGGAAAGAGCCTGAGACTCTATTCCTGCCATATTTTATCAGGTGTGCATGGATTTTTTGTAATGGTTTATCTAGATAATCATTACTGATGTTTTTCTTTGTGAATGTGCCTTTTTAATGGTAATTTATAAATGAGAGCTGTATATGTAACATCTGACACTGTGCTGAATGTATTTAGTTGCAGTGATGAAAATCAGATCAATAAAATTGTTTTCACAGGGTAGAACACCAGGAAGCTATTTTCTATTAATTATGGCTCTGCTCCTTCACAACTTAATTTGGTAAAAAGTTTTAAGGAACATTCTGTTCTGAGCCTGAAGATAACACTGGGTTTTCACATTAGTTTATTCATTGACCTTTAATTAAATTGTTTTGTAATCCTGGATAATTGAGGATTTTTGCTTAAAAGTCTAAATTTAGTTCATGATCATGGATTAATTTGGCTGCCTTTCAGGTGAGTGAACCTGAACCTGTATTTGCCTAATAAGTACCTCTCAAATAATGGCTTATATTATTGAGCTAGACCATTTAAATTCAGTACACTGAATTTACTGAAGAGGCAATGGACAACACAGTTCAACCTTTTCCTGAATTACTATTCAGGAAATAGTAACTCTTAAGTTTTAAATTTTTAAACTAATTCTTAATTTTTAAGTGAATTTCAATTCTGGAACTTCCCCATCATCCTGACATTCTGAGCTCTTCAAATTAATCGGACTTTGGCATTTGAGAGGTGATGGTTTCAAGAAAACATGTATTTTTGTCTGCAACTGCACAACTGGTTTAAGGCATTCTAATGTGGGTGGTTGTTGAAAAGTAGCTTTCTTCTTTGGGGTTGACCCCAGCTGGCCATGTGAGCAATATTGTTAGCACAGGGGAGCTAGTAGGAGTAGGCATGCTCATCTCAGTACTTGCAACCCATGAGGAGAGAGGGAGTTCCTGCTCCGTTTCTACTTTGTACTCTGCTCGCCCTCAGTGTTGTGATGAGCCCTGTATGTTGCTTTGGCTTACAGGAACCTGAAAAGAAACACAGAAAACAGAAAGCACTATGGATTTTTTTTTTCTTTCCCCCATCAGGATCTTTCCTGACATGCTTTCAGCGCTAGCACCACTGCAAAGAGGGAGAGTGGAACTCTGCTGGTGGGGTTGGCACTGAGGAAGAAACGTGGTTTCAACATAACTGTCCACAGAATTGCATCTCTTAAGTGACTGAAACTACAGTAGTGACCTTTTTGGGTTTGAATAATCCATTTAGAAGTCAGTGGTTGTATCTGAGACTTTAGTGAACTAAATAGCCATCTGGCTGTATTTTATCCTCTGTTGTGGATAAAGAGTTTGGTCACATAGCAGAATGATCTTTGCATGTTTATTTCAGCATGCAATGGCCTTAAGAGATGGTGAGCAGTGAGGTTTCTGTTGCTTCCCTAGCAAACTGCTTTTCAAGGCTAGTAGATTTCTTTAGTGATGAAAACAGCATTGCAGGGTTTTTTTTTATTCCATTGCTTTGTTTGTTTCTACTTAAGCTCTTTTATGATCTGGTCTTACTATTTCTGTTGGGAGGACATAAGTTTCAAGTCCTTTCTCCATTAATGGCTACTTCAAGCTGTCATTTACTTTCTGGTAGCATCTCAATGCAGTGATCTGTCCCTGGAATCTAATTACTTTCTGCTCTGTTCCCAGTTTCATTAGGTTTTTAATTTCTTAGTGTATTCTTTATTTTTAGTAGTAATAGGAGAGACATCCAGCAAAAAAATCCTTGTGCAACAAGGTAGCTAAAAAAAAGCTGTCATTGGCTGGATTTGTAGAGTTTTATGAAACAAATATTAAAAAACAATCAGGAAAAATCTTGGCCTTTATGTAGCTCCCATTCAGAGATAAGACATCAAGCATTTATAACTTCCTTTGGCCATAGCTCAGTATTTTTGTTATATGGCTTTCCAGTGTTTTAATTGTAAGTCTTCAGTGATTCTGCTAGTGTGTTTTGCACCTTCTGGTGTCCTGTGAGCTTTTTTTCTTGACCATCAGCTTTACCTCTTCTGAAGATTTATTTTGTCTTACTGTTGGTAATTAGCCAGGCTATTTAGCTGATATTTTCTTTTTCTTGTCTTACAGTAGTAGTCTGTAGCAGACTCTTTAAAACCCCTCAGTGTCCTTCCCTGAGTTGTTTTTTGTTGACTCAGCATCATCCTTCATCAGCAGGTTCTTGTGTTGCCTCTTCAGCTATAAGCTCTCTGAAGACAGCTCTGCTTTTCTGGGGACCTCCTACCAGTTTCTGGCTAGCTGGTCCTACGCACCTTGGTCATGACTCATTTTATTCTAACTAACCTCAGTGATACTGGTGCATCATAACTGGGTTGAGCTGCCATGTATGTGTTGGAGAACTGGAGCTAGTGACAGAGGCAGTTGATAAGATCTTCCACGATGACAGCATCACTGTGAGAAACACCTAAAAATGTAGTTTTCTTGCCCTTTTTAAAAAAAATTTGCATAAAGAAAGCAATTTATATCCTTTTAGTTGATTTTTAACTTGTGTGCTGTGACTTGTATGCCCTCTTTATATTTAATATATATCCTCAGTCAGCACTGGGGGAGAAAGCTAGGAAAATTACTAGTTTTCTATTAATTTTTAATGCATTGTCAAAACCCAAGAAGTCGAAAGTGTATTATTTTACATAAGAGTTGACTCTAATTTAGTGCAGAAATTCTAATGTATGAGAAGACTTCGTTGGGATTAGTCTGTTATAGCCTAGCTGTGAAACTGGCTCTTTGAAATACAGGAACTTGAGGTGAGTATCTGAACAAATATGGTATGTGTTAAGAGTAAATAACCATTATATATCTTATCCTAAAAAAAGCATATAAACATTTTACAAACCAGGAGTTTCAGGTTATTACATAAGTTAGTGCTATTCTGCCTTTGGATACTACTAAGTCTCTCCTGTTACTATGGAAACTATCTTTGCATATCTGAAAGGGGGAGAGGGGTGAATAAAATGATGTGTTGTTAAAATTTAAAATCAGCATAAACAGAATGTGATGGTAGTCTGTGTACTATGAAATTTGTTTACTTAATTTCTTCAGGCACTTTGAACTCTCGTATGTTTGTTGTTATATCTTTAACCTTCCCCTGCCCTTTTTCTGGACTTTGCTCCTTTTTCCTTCCAATCCTAAAAGCATGATATTTTTCAGAGACCTCTTAGGTGAATTCTTAAGTCTGTATAATGAAAAGTACTCCAGAGTTTTAACTAGAATCTGTCTTGGAAATTGAAGGTAATGTGATTGTCCGAACAGTTAAGAATTTGAGTTAACAGCACTCAGTGTTGCAAAACTGTTGTCACATTGGAGTCACCAAGTTTGAATTGGCAGGTAAGAACCACTGACCTTTTAAATCTCATTCCTGTGGTCTCTAGCAAAGGTATCAGGAGAATATTTCCTCTCCATGCAGATAGTGTTATACTGTTGCAGGTGTCTCTTCCTTCTCTGGTGATTCCTGCATGCAGAGGTGGGAGGGAACTCATTGCTGACCATTGCAGCTTGTATTGCAAACCACAAGCAGCACAGCAAAATTTTGTAAAGCGGAGTGGTTGCTGAGGCTACTTGTATTACGTGAAGCTGTAACATTTGCTGTAGCTCAGAATTTATAGGAATGCAGGGACAACTTTGATCCTTTTCCTCCGGGCAGTGCTTTCCATTTCCTATGTTTTCTTCTGCATCATGAAGTGATTGAAGACTTGTCAGCAGCCCAGCACCAGTTAAAATTTTAAGCCCTGTTTTTTTTTTTTTTTTGTACTTTGTTTCTGTGGTTATTGTTCATTTGTAAGAAACTGTACTCAGCTTCTAAAACAGATTAGCAATAAACGGTGGTTTATTTTAACCTATTTAAAGCTGTGTTTAAAAGCAAACAAACCTTGTGGTAGAGTATTAATTTAAACAAGATTTTGTTGACTAAAAATTTGGTGAAGACATTTTGTATTTCTGAGCTCTGTAGTTTCTCTTTAAAATGGGAAGCTTTCCACACGTGGAGGTGTGGTATGAATGCTCCTTCTCGCTTTGTGGCTTAGAATAAAGCAAAGAGTTAGTTGTATGTAATTATTAAGCACATGTAGTAATGTTACATAGATAGAGGAATAATTTTTCTCAGTTCTATCAGGTGACAGTGTGAACTCAATTAAAATTCAGAGTTTAATTTGTCACTTAGACAGGAAATCTTCACACAAATGTTATTTTATTCTTAGTAGTCAATAACTCCTCTAAGCTCCCATTGAGATGGGTCATCAATAGTTCCTAAATGTTTGGCTCTTCCCTCTCTCTCCCTTTCCTGTGTGTAGCATTTGATGAATGAGGGAATAGCTTTATAAGTGTGGGTGTTTTTTTGTTGTTGTTTTTTTTTTTTTTTTTCCTCCAATATTTCCTCTATTTACCTGTGGAAGTACACTCAGTGAGCTTTGCTGAGAAACTAACAGCGTGACTTTTATCAATTTGCTAAATTTCTTGTTTGTCCCAGCCATAGGCTCTTATTTGAAATACATTCCTCCCTCCTACCCTCACTAGATGCAGTAAGCAGGTGAAACTTCTGTTTGTATGCCTAGATCCAAACCAAATAGAGTAAGTCTTGCGTTGTCTCTCTACTCTGGAAATGACAAGCTTGATTAGTTTTTCCTCAGTTTGATATGCTCCCCACTATTTCAAGTGCAACAAGCAAGAAATATTATACTGTAAACAAATATAACCACTTAAACCATGTAGTCTGTGATGATTTTGAAATAAATACCAAAGTTAATTATTCTGAGTAGAGGCCTCCTACTGTAGTTTTAAATTGTTGTATTAGGTAGCTTCTTGCTGTAATGTAGTATACCTATATGAATAATACTGTTGGTTTAGGTTATTTTCATTATCTAAAGACTTAAAAACTATTTGGAAGTGAAAATCCAGTTACTTTTTTATTGCTAAGTATTGTTTACTGTTTTGCTAAATTTGAAAATGAGACTATGTGGTATCATATAGCTCCAATACTTATACCATGGTGTGGCATGAAGGAAAAATATATTTATATCCTTTTCTACTTGTGATTTTTAGTTGCAAATGAAGTGCATCAAGACCTGTCTTCCCCAGGGTATATTTTTAATTTTTCTTTAAAAGACTTAACTTTGCCAGTACTTTCTTGGAACATGGCTGCCTTCATATCTTCCCTCCTAACTGGTTCATTTTCCCTGAATGTATCTACTGAAACACAGCTGTCAGAGCCATAGAGGCTATTGTAGTTACTTTGGAAGCGGTGCAGTAATGTCAGGCTATGGTAGAGATAAGAGACAATGTGATGGATTGCATTGACTTCAGTGTATAAACCTATCTTATGAATTCACCGGGATTTCATTTTAAGGCTGCATTTTAAGTAAATTAGTATTTTGGTTCTGGTCATATGAAACTGCACTCCTGATAATTGGTCTTACTGTGGTTGTGTTGCAGACGGTGGTATGAGACCTGTAGCTCTGCAGTCTTTGAAGGATGTTGCTTTATTATTGGTTTAAACTGACCTGCAGCAAGGGGTGGCTCTTCCTTTATGCTTGTTGCTTTCCCTCCCTCCCTCCCTGCCTATTCTGTGTGTTCCAGCTGCTACCTTAATGTTATAGTGGCTGGAGGTGAGTTAATTTGGGGGAATTGATTGAGCTCAAAGTTGGTAGTAATTTGTTTTTTGGCCTTCTTTTTTTTTTTTTTTTTTTTTTTTTTTCCAGCAGGCTCAGGTCCTTCAGTGGAGTGCTGTGCAAGGGCATCTGTGAGAAGATAACAGTGAAGGTAGCATTAACCATTGTAGTAAAAGCCCACGAATGCCAAGTAAATAGTGATTGAGGAAGGTGGGTAAGGGAGATACAGCTATTCACTGAAAACAAGTGTTTTACCCAGATGTCACAAACCTGTGCAGTTGAAAAATGACATTCAAAACTGGTAAAGGAATACTTCAGGAATTCATAAAATTTGTAGAGGGTAACTTTTAGGTTAGCAGTAGAGCCAAAATTTTAGTAGGGTTTCTTAAAGAGATTAATTATTGTGAATGATAGTAATTTAGGAATGAATTTTGGAGTGAAACCTTTGCTTCAAGAGTTTGTTTTTTGCCAGTTTATTTATTGTAAGAGAGAGTTCATGTCTCAAAACTAAAATCACTTGCCTGGCATAAATGTTTACTTGTATAAAGCAAACCTGATGAAATGTGATTTTATTAATACAGGGTAATGAAGACATGTCCCATTCTGATTCAGCTGTAGATGTTTGGGAAAAAAAAAAAAAAAGTCAAGCAAGCACCTATCTGAGCTGTAAATGCATCCAGTTGACTACTTTTAAACTTTCGTTATAAAGGAATCTAAGTAAAATTGGTTTGTTTCATTATTAAGTAAGCAGCCTTCCTAAGAAATTAGGCATCTGTGGTGTGTTTCTTTTATTGTCACAAAAGCGCTCAGAAACTTGTTTTATGTTGCTTCATGTCTGTTTATAGTATCCTTTGAACAGTAGTGGAGGCTCTCATTTCTCTTGATGTTGATGAGTGGTAAGACTTCCTCATTTCAATGAAATGTACACAATCTCAGCTGTGATCACGTCCACAGAAAATGCCATTTTCTTGCATAAGGGTGATAAGCAATCGCAGGTAAAATATTATCCTAATGGGAAGGAAAAGGATGCATCTTCATGGTACTAGATAGTTACAAATGGAGCATTATAAATGGAGCATTATACTATTCAGCTTAGAAGAGAGTGGAAATTTGATGTGTAGTGGGATGATGAAGGGGAACTTCACATAAACTACTGTTGCATGCAGAGATCTCAGATGGTATTTCATGATACTGTTTGACAAGGTGATGAGATGCTGAGATGGTAGTGTTGAAGTGCAAAAAGTAGGGTGGGGAGAGAAAGGAGGAGGGAGCTTATTTTATTCAGTACTTTCATACCGTGAAGTGTATACTTGGGCTGGATTTAACTAAATAATTTGAGTTCTGATAAGCTGTTGTATTCAAGATTTTTGGGAGTGAATTGTTCTTTGGAAAACGCCTGGTTGTTGGTCGGGAAGAAATACTACAGATTATGAAGAAAGGGAAGTAGTATACTAATTGCTGTCACTTGAAAGGATATGTAAAACTAGAAAAGGTTTGAATAAACCTTGCAAGTGTTTCTGTACATTCATTTTTGTGCATGAAAACAAACTAGGACTTCTTGGATTTAAAAGACCTGCCCTGTGGTGATAGCTCTTCAGAAGCTAAACCTAGCGTATATTAGCAGCTGTCGTTTAGGACTTCAGCCTGTCTTCTTCCTCATGCAGTTTAGTCGTTTGGATTCATTATCTGCTGGAGTAACTTGCTGAAATTGGCTAAGAAAGGTCGAATGAACCTGGGGCTGGAAACAAGGAAAGCCAAAGAGGTGGAGGGAGGGGAGGAAGAGCACTGTGTCAGCCAGGTGGGTTTCAGGTCTTTGGAGGTGATAGTGAGTATGCAGTAGGCCTCTTTGAAATTGTGAATATTAATTATAAAGGAGGCAACTGTAGGAACACCAGTAGTTATTTTCATGCTATGAGACCTGGGGCTATTTATTGAAAGTCAGAAGAAGGTTTAATAGTAGATAGTAGCTCGCCCCTGCCCTCTGCTTTCCATTTTCCTGGGGGAAGCAAAGAGCACCCCTGTGTAGAATTAAACTAGGAAATGCATTGCAGTGGACTCTTTTGCAGACCAAGAGTGAGTTGTTATGGGGAAAAAATATCTTGCCATTACCTTTTGTACGGCACCATCTGGTGCTAACTGGTGCTGTGCAAGGTTGAAGTAGCTGGACACCTTAGAGTCAGTGCAGCCAATTCGTATGTTTTTGCTAGCCTTCTGTGACACTGCAAAGTACAGTTATGTTGCTCGAGACGATTTGGCATAATACCTGCTGTTTTCCATTAGCATTTGTTTTTTAGTTTTATGCAGATGTTTAAAGTGTCAGCTATCATAGAAAGAATAGAGGTAAAATACTTAATAGAGAATGCTGCAGTAAGCTACATCATAATTTATATGGTTTTTGGGAGGTGTTAGTTGCAGGTTTTCAACTGAGGACTGGCAAAATTTTAGGTGACACTCGCTCAGTTTATAAACAGATTTTTTTTAACTGTTTCTTCTGTTGATTTGTATTGTTTGCAGTCTCCTAAATGGTATCCTAGGGCTGCAATTTGTTTCCTGCCAGAAGTTAGTAAAGTTACAATGATGTTTTTGTTTTCTTGATTTTTTTTTTTAACCACTTTTAGTTTTCTGTGCCCCAAATGCTGTCAGCAGCAGATTAACTTTCTTACAGAAGCCGAAGAGCAAGACAGTCATTGTTACCCAAATTATTGCTTTTATTCTTTAAATATGAATGTAGTTGTTGATTACTCATTGGAATAATTTTTTTTTTTTTAAGTTTTAGCACAGAAATTTTACTAAGTGCTTCTTTAATTCTGATAATTTATTGTTCTGATAGTGTATTTTTTAGGTCTGTGAAACATTTGAGAAGACTGTAGGCAGAGGAGTAAGCATACCAACTGAAGATACTGGGTTTTCGTTACTATAATAGTGTTAACCTACTTAAAGTCTAGATTAGCACCTTGCTACTTGTGATTAGAGAACCAGTCTTGTCTTTTACATTCAGATCTGACTGTGGGTGAAGTGGAGAATTTAGGCAGCGGTAGTGTTTTAGGTAGTAGTGTGACAATTTTGAAGATCAATCAACCTGTCACTGAGGCTCAGTCAACCCAATTTGCTTTGGAAAATAGGTTTTCACTCTGTAGGTGCGGTGCTACCAGGCCAGTCTTATTTGCAGGATGTGAAAGATAACCTTAAATAACTTTTCAGACTTTGTGGCTTCTTGTTCTCTCTCTCTCCCCCCCCCCCTCCAGGTTTCTAAGGAATTGATTTCGTTATTGGAACAAAAATGATTGTTTCACTGCTTCTCTTATGCCTGTGAATACTTTAAGTGGAATTGCCTGGTCTTCACAGGGGTTCTGCTCTGAAAAGTGACTGCAGAAAAGTTACATGAATGTGTCTAGTTCAGTTTACCTTTTACAAATTTTTTTGTTTGTGCACCCAATAAAAATGAAAGTGGAAGTGAAACACTGCTAATAGTAATAAGGATATTTTGCACATGAAAAGTAAGAAGTGTGGTGTTCAAAGGAGTGAAAGTTCAGCTTGCTTTCCAAGTCCGTGCTGTATTTTCAGTGGTCATAAAACATAAGCTTAATTCTGGTTTGTTTATTGGGAGTGTATTAAGAGACCTATTAGAAGCAGGAAGGAGCATGTATTTCACTGTCAAGACAGAGCTGTGATTATGTTTTCCTTGGCAAAGGAAAGTTTTGCATTCAGGATATGAGAAGACAGATTTAAATATGAAATTTTTTGTTGCTTTCTGCACATAAATGAGTATTGGGAACATCAGCTGTAAACTACTGTGGAAAACAACATATGTCCTGGGATCACCACAGAGGCTGCCGTTTGTGCAGAGAGCTCCTTTTGTTGGTTAGGTAGTAAATTTCACATCAGAACTTGAATATAGAGAGTTCTGTATTATGTGGAACTAATGCATGTAAGGCATCTCTTGTAAGTATTTTACTTAACCCCAGTGTTGTCGGATACCTAATAGAGAGCATACTTCCTGGGTGTTAATGTTAGTATGTGAAATAAGTGGAAGTTGGAGATATAGTAGAGGGTGAATTATGATGTTCATACTGGTGACAAGTGCAGGTGCCAACGCTAATAATAAAGTTCTCACAGTATTGCAGTTTTAAGTGCTAGGGTAAGGTAAATAGTGTACTTTTCCTCTGCATCTTGTCCAAGAGTTAGGTAGCCTGTTGTATTTGCATGAATAATGAGTCTTTGGCTCTGACACAGTCACTTGTTTTGTGAAATAGCCTCACCTTATGGTCTTGGATTTCTCACTTAAGAATATTTTGAAACTGGCTTCCTCTTTGGCCTACCTCAAACTTCTGCTACACACAGATTACTTCAAATAGGAAATTTTTTGTTAATTGGTTTGTTAAACAGGCAAGCCCACTGAATTTTACTGATTGCATGTTAGTAATTTTCTGTTTACTAATTGAAATGGCTATGAAGTTTAGTTGTAATGAAAACAACCTCAATTATTTCTTTCCTAACCTGAAATATACCTAGATATCTAAATGTGGGTTAATTATTTCTACTATCAGAAGTTCTACTTTATTTTTGTTAAGGTGTCATCATACACAGATGACTTTCAGGCATCCTCCAGCTCGTATCTGGTTGTCATCCTTTCAGAGGAAAGAAAATAGGCAAATAAAGATTTTGTATTTGTCAGGGCAGACAGAAATCTTTGCTGGTGGCTGCAGTGCTGCTCCCAGAAGCGGTTGATGGACGTGGGATGGCTAGTGGTGGGGTGCAGGGCCCAGGGCAGGGGGAAGCAGCCAGCCCCAGCAGGACCTGTTGCTGCTCATGCTGGATCTTTCCAGCAGTGAGCCTGCTTCCTTCTGCCTGGCTGTTGCTCATGCTGAGGCTATTGTTGTTATCCTGGACTCTGAGAATGCAGCATCATTTGGGAGCTGGTGCTTCAGACCATGCAATCTTCAAGATGTGGCTGGGAAAAACATACTTGGGTAGCAATTGCTATACACGGTTTCCTGCTTCTCCTATTCATTATTTTCATTTGTTGTTTAACACTGCTGAGTTTGTAGGGCCCAGACGTGTTCAAGTGCATACCTTGGTGTTATTTGATCATCAGCTTTAAGGATGGGATTAATTTTGCATTTCTGGGGGTGTCAGCATCTGAGCTAGTCTGGGTTCCTATAACAGAGTAAACTTGTTTTACCATGGTGTAGAAAGCACTGTCTGGAGCTGTGGATCACACTCCGCTCACTATGTCAGTTAGATTTCTGTTGAGTGTTTAGATATAAACTAACTTAAAAAGTTTAGATGTACTTTCAGATACACTTCTTGAGTCAGGTATATTTTTACCATGTTTCTTTAATGTGTTTACATTTTTTTTGAATGCTGCAGTATGAGTAATCACTCCTCAGGTTGGATATTAATTTGGTGTTTATGTTCACAGTGCTTTTTAAGTGCACTTAAGGTTTGTTTTCTATGTCATTTAGCTTTAAAATGTTGCAGGATTAGGTTTCAGCCAATCAGTAATACTACTTAGGAAGCTGTAATTAATGTTATTTAGGGGAGGAGAGGTGGTGTTAACTCCTTTTTCCCACCTTTGATAGCCTTGGTAACCATAATATGTTCAGGTTTGAGACTTCTTAGTACATTACTTTTTTACTAGAGAGGATGATCTACTATAGAATTCACTTGAGCTTTTTAACTTTTAAAGACTCCATCGGAATGGTTGTGTAGCAGTGTTATGAAGTTGAGGTTTTTTTTCTTTTTTTTTTTCTTCTTTTTTTTTAATATGTAATGTTTCAAAATGTATCTTGTAAGATTCTTTTAAATATCTGTTGGGTCATGCTGTTGCATTTGCCTTGCCTTGCCTCTTCCACCCCAGCATGTTTTGGATGTTATGATTATGTACCCCAATCTCCTTAACAGGCCTTCTCACCTCATTTGATTCACCACTTATTTTTTGCTCCAGAGTGGAAAGAAATACTGAAAAGCTAAATACAACATTTTGTATTGCTAAGCTTTTTATGGAGGAATTGTGTGCATTTTGTGAAATGCTAATTACAACAGCACATAGCTAAAAATGCCATGTGGGTCATGGAAGGAATGCCTGTGCTTTGCTGATTTTTGGCTATAAGGTGCTCAGCTGGTTTTAGACCTATCTGCCTGTGTTTATAAGGAGTAAATCAGAAGCAGAGAGTAAACTGCCATCAGTAAATATCGTTCTGATTTTAGATCTGTAGATAAGACTAAAGCACAGCTATGGAAAAAGGAAAGAACAATTCCACCTCTGCGTTACTTGCATCTGGGAACTTCAAGTACCACTTTGTACTTCATATCAGAATGTTGTGCTAAATTAGAAATTGTGATATCCTCGCCCACAATTGTTCAGTATCATGCAACTGTGATTGGTTTAGTCACAAGCAGAATACTGGCCTGCCTACTCTGTCTTTGCAAGCTACCATAGCATTGGATTTGCTCTTAGTGGTTCATTACTATTCATACATGTTCTGCAGTAGGATGAGAGTTGTGGGCAGTGTCATTTTCCTGATGGCATAGGCTTGTCTTTGAAAAATACAGAAACACAGAGAAAACCTAAAATCTTCAAGAATGTTTGGTGACATAATTTGCAGCTTGTTGGGAGACTACTGTTGTCCTGTGTTTGAGGATCTTTCAGTAGTAGTTCAGAACATCTGATAGGAGTCTCCTGAGTTGCTGTTCCCTTTTTGGACTGGACTGAAATTTGCATACAGCTCTTACCTGTTACATCTGACCACAGCAAGTTGTAACAAATCAAGGTTTATGCCCAAGTTCTGCGCTGTACTTCTAAGCACAGCTGAATGTTTCGTGTAATTAAGGCTTCTAGAAATCTGCAGGGTAACTCTTTATATGCAAATATTTTAATAACTAAACAATATACTTAAAAATAGTGATTTGTCTAGTATAGAATGACTTATTTTGTCATGTAATTATTTAAAATAATATATTTTATCCTGGGGCAAAACTCTGGCTTTGGATGTCTGTCCAACATTACCTTCAATTTTGGTAACATCTGTTAATTACCTTCTCAGGTGAATGTCCAATGGAACTTGCTAAGTGATGTGTTCAAAAGAAAACACAAGCAAACAAGAAACCCCTGTGTACCTTTTGCTTTTATGTTGTGTATAGGGTGGTTCAGTTCAAATAGAGGTGAATGATGCGAGGGTGAATACCTGAATAATCTGGAGTTTGTTCTTAATAAATATTATGCAAAGCCATTTAGATGAGGCCTTATTGCTGTCTGAATTTTTGATTTTCTGCACAATTAATGAATGTCTATATCACTGCATTCAGAATTTATGGTTGACCTAAGACTTAATGTTGGGAATGGTTTTTGTGTTCAGTCTAGTACACCTAATATATGCAGAAGGACTTTTGTATGTGGTATTATAGTGTTAATATGTCCTCTGACCTGTGGCTTTGTGTATAGTGATTCTAATACATAACTGAATATTCCTTGAATATGAAATAATCCATAATTAAAAGTAGGCATAGTTATCTTCCAGCAAAAGGTATGTCAAAACTGATTCCTCCATTCTATTCATCCACTTGCTTGGTGTAATGCTTAATGTCCCACCCAATCTGTTGCTCAATCAGATTGTAGAAAGCAGAGAAGAAATGGAAAATCAGAGGCAAGTAAGAGAAACTAAAAAGAGGGATGCCATTATGGCCTCAGAATGTTCAACAGAAGATGGATGCTGACTGCACTTGAGAGAGAAACTAAATAAAAGTAGGCAGTGGAATGAGAGATGGGCCAGAGGGAAGCTCTGTCAAGGGAGGGTAGCAAAGACTGAGCATGCTACACAATGCATTGTAAAAATGCTGGATCTGTGGAGGGAAAAAATGCCAAAAATACCTTGGCATTGATGGCATTTAGACATTGAAGTCGTTAGCATAGCAGTGGTGACAGATTTGTATAGGGTTTAAAGGGTTGCATACGCAGTTCCCAGCAGTAAACAAGCTGGGGAAGCTGGGAAATGTTTCCTGGGATTATTCCTTGTGTCTCATTCTTTTGGTGTGTTTGTTCATGTATGTAAACAATATTTTATCATAGCTGTTTAAGAAACAAGCATAAAGCAAACCAGAAATGCTAAATTAAGACACATCTTTTATGTGGTTTATTTTTGAGAAATTTGGTGATTCTGAATTTTTCCACTCTGAGGGTGCCCTGCAGATTACAGTGTGTATTCTTTATTCCAGTTATGGCATATTCTTTCACCTTCTTCTATTCCATGACTAGAAGTTGTTAGCTAAGTCACTGATAAAGCGCCTTTTGTTTTAGGGTAGAGGGGTAGGGTTTAGTAATTGTTTGTTTGTTTTCTTTAATAAAACTTGGTTTAGCAGAATTTGGGTAAGTGTATGTATGAGAATTGTCCAGAATGAGTAGTACTGAAGTTATGCCACAGGAAACCCCCAAGGGGTATATTTTTTCACTTTTCTATAAGTAATTTAGCCTTACTTATGAGTACTTGTTTTCTTCCAAAGACTTGGGTAAGAGGCAAAGGGGATTGTATACATGTATCACAAATTACTCTGTTATCTAATTTTTAAAAATAATGAATCAAATTTTGGATGCGATTGCAGATCTTGACAGACCACTGAAATGCTGTATTTGGAACAAAGTGATCTTGGCAAATATTTTTACTGCTTTCATAAAAGAACTTGCTTGCATTTCTACAGAGCATATTATCACTGTAGTCTGCTATTCAGAACCATTTTAAAATTTCATTTCCTGATAGAACGGAGGATTCAATTGCTATGGCATCAACTTATCTGTGGTGCTGTAATGTGGAAATCCATGGAGGCTCTTTAGTGAATTGTTTTTTCCAGAGATGGCTCTCTTCAACAGCAATTGATGCTGCTATTCGTGAATTTGCTTTTAGGCATATTGTTGTGCGCTTCTCCCCCCTCACTGATCCAGAAGTGACTGGTTAAAACCTTGTTTATGAACATGACTTCTCCTACAAAATTGGAGAAGCAGCTTATCTAATATCTTGGAATAACTGCCTACCTGGGGTTGAGAAAAGGATATCACAAGAAGTATGGTGCATAGCTGAAGCACAGTGATTCAGTATAACTCTTCCTAACAAAACACATTTACTAGTTGCCTTATGTCCTGAAGTGTGAAGACTTGTTCCAGGCTGCCTGATTTTTATCTTGCCTAATACAAACATGGTTTTATATTCCATCATGTATATCTCATTTGGAGAAGTTTGGTGCATTGAACATGGTGATCAGTAGAACTCACTGTCATAACTGTCTTACAACATGTAAAGGCTTTTTTTTTTTTTAAGCTAGAAGCTAAAATCCTGTCATTATGATTTGATTTATTTTTCTCTATTTTTTATCAAATTCCTTTTGCATATAAATATCTTTCCTTTGTTTCTTTGGTATTATGCCCACTCTGTTTGGAGATGAGCAAAACAGCACACAGTACTCAAGCAGGGAAGGTGTAATTACTTCTGCTTTTCTCTGTTTAGTAACTTCTAATAGCTGCTTATTAAACAAATAATGGGGTTAACATCAATTAGCAATCTTTCTGGTAAAATATTCTCCACTAAAACATTCCAATGCATATAATAACCTCAGGTGAACTACTGTGAAGATCAGCAATGGTCAATTTTTCTGTGCCTTCCTCTCCACATCTCCCTCTCCACAGTTCGTGCTTGGATTTCTCTTCAAGTCGTCATAGATGGCATTTGTTGTTAACACATTTTGCCAACAGCAAGATTACATATGAAGGAAGAGTAGTTATGCTTGCTTCAATTTCTGCAGTTGAATTTGTAGTACTGATGCAGGAAAAGGGAAGTCTCAATTTTTATTTTGGGTATCAACTGCCTGGGGGTAAGCCTCTGAGTATAAATAGTTTGCCCCATACATTGTGTTCAGTATTTCTCTGCATTTGTATCCTATTTCTCAAAAGTTGCCTTTTGTTTGCTTTCACGTGCTATACCATCTCTTCTATTGAGTACAACAGCTTATGAAAAAATCTTGTACGATTTACTGTCTGTTGAATTTGTCTTCAGGTAAAATACTAGATTACCTTCAAGAAATAAAGTCGGCATTTTCCAGACAGAATTAAATGTAGCTGTTTTTCTTCTAGAACATATTTATGCAATATTTACTGTATTGATAGGGGAAGATAAAAGTGAAGTTGCTCTGGTATGGCAAGTAAAAGGAAGGCATTAAGGGGAAGTGCAGTTTTTCCCTCTTTGGTAGACTCTTTATGTTAAACAGCAAAGAAATTGAGGCCATTTGATCAGGAACCCAGTGGCTCTGTGTGGCCAAACATTTCTGTGGATCCAAACTGAAATGAATAAGGCAAATTTTTCTTGATTTCTGCTAACGAAATGTTTTACCTACCAAGTGATGAACATTATCACCTTCTTTGGAGTAGCTCCTGTTAAGAAGCAACATTTTATTTACATATTATGTGAATTTATGTATTGTGTATGTTTATGCACAAATTTTCTTTGATAATGTTGCTTAGGTTCTAGTGAGTTACTGTATCTTCAATTCAGTATGTAATTACAGGAGTATTACTACCTTCGGTTTCATTGCATTTCTTGTCTCTCTCCGGTTCCTTAACAGAGAGAAAGTATCTTAAACAAACAAAACCCCAAACCCACAACAACAGCAAGAAAAAGAACCCCAAACTAATTAAAACCAACCACATATAAACATGTTTTCATTGAATGAAAATGAAATCCTGTTGCTTCTTGGAAAAAACAGAACGAATAGGGAAACTGAAATGCTTACTTTTTTTGTTTGCTTGTTTTTGTTGTTTTATTGTGATCTCCTTTAATGAAAAGAAGTTCAAGGTGGGATAAACAGGCGGCAAGACTGTGATGTACTAAATATTTCTACAGCTTGTTCAAATCATGCCATTTTCCTGGCTGTGTATGCAGCATGCAAAACCACAGGCTGGTGGTTCTAGTCATAGAATGCTTAGTGATGTGCTACAAGTGATTGTTTGCTTTGCAAGTCCTGCCTGAGGTGTGTGCAAGCTGAGTTAAATATCTGCACCCATACAGGAAATCTCAAGACTGACTTATTAGATCAATTTTCTATTGTCTTCCTAATTAGTTATTGATGTAACACAGAGGCTGCCACTTCAGCTGGTGCTCAGATTGTGCTTCAATTTGCTCTTTATGCACATGTAAGGGACCGTGAGATGACTGGGCAGTGGAGCTTTGATCAGGACAGGGAAGATGCTAGTGGAAAGAGAGGTTTTTGACTCAGCTTGCAATCTCAGAGGCTACAGGAAGACAAGATGCAGCGCACATGGCTGAATGTTTGGCCTGATTTCCTTGCTTCTGTTTGAAACCTCTCTGAGGCGTGGCTTCTATCAGCCGCATCTTCATGTGGGTGGATAATTCTCTAGAATGCAGAAGTAGATTAATCAGACTAGTGTGCAGTGTGCAGGCAGAGCTGGGGTGGCACTGGGAGGTTTGGATCAAGGTGCTGGGCGTAAGTGGACAAATTCTGGACTCTGTGTGTTTTTGAAGGAAAATGTGACAAACTGTTGTCCAAGGTTGTTTTTTTTTTTTTTTAAATTGCCATTGGGCTTAATTTGGACAAGGTTGAAACCCACTCTCAAATTCTTCCTCCCTTTTGGGTTTCACTGGGCTAATGTGGGTGTTTTTCTTAGTAGGTCAGTAGGCTTGTGCTCAATTATTGGTATGTGAACTTGGCATGTTACTGTAATTTATGTAGTAATTTATATGGGATTAAGAATAAATGTATTGTGAGAAAAGATAGGTCTTCAGAGGCCATTTTGTTTCAAGATGTCCCTATGAAAAGCTGTAGCTAAAATCCTGCATGTCTTCATTGTAATTTTATCTGTTGCTTGGTTTTTGTTACTTTGGATATCTTTTTTTCAGCGATTATGTGTACACTTATTTGCTCTCATGACGATACTTTTCTGTGCTTTCACAGAACTATACAATTCTGAGAAATGCTGATCTGACTTGAAAAGTGCAGGTGGGTGTTTAAGCACATAAAAGATTATCTCCTTTTTAAGACACCCATTAGCCTTTTACTGTCTCCATTTTTTGGTGTCCTTTCAAATTGGCCTGCTGAAAGCCCTTTCAGGTAAGAAAAGGGTGTGTTTGTGTTCTTTTAAGGAAATTTTTTTTTTTTTTTAGCATTTATATGATGTTTCATAGTTTACAGAATGGGCAGGAATTACTTGTAACTTGGTTTTTGAACAAAAGGCTAGAGTAAAATTACATGAAAATACATGTTCTGGAGTTGGGTATTTCATTTGTCAGCTCACTGATATATGTTTCTGGAATTTCTTCCATTCATTTGACCTTTCATAGAAAGGCACGCTTAAATGATGATGAAAGGAATGATTCTTTTCAAGGCACTGCTTTGGTAGCAACATAGGATTCCATTTTTAGTAATGCACATTTTTTTTTGTTTATAGTCTCTGCAGGTATTTGCAGAATTCTGTTTTCATTTGAAAGAATGTGCTTGGCTCTCAACTTTCCTTTTTCTTTTGTTTGACAGTTTCTGTAATTTTTTGGCATTCTGTACTTGCAGTAGTTGGTACTCAATTTTTACCTCAGTCTAGTAATCTTGTCGTCTTATCTATGGCTTTAAAATAATGGTGTAATATTTATTGTAACTGCTGAGCTAAGAGAATTCTATTAATCAGGTTTTATCCAACAGGTAATCCGTTGTAAGGGATCAGTAAATCAAAAGCCATGTGATCTGGTACGAAACATTGGAATTTAAAGAACTCCAGTGTTTAAGTTTGTTTATTAAAACTTAGGTTGAAATAATGACACTTTTTTCTAAAAAAGAACAAAGGAGCTTTTGTACAGTGCACAGATTAAATTTACTGCAGTAATTTGCATTACCTGCTGCTGCCTTAATTCTCAGAACATGTACATTAAAATAAAGAAAGCCCCATGAAACTTGCAATTGTCAACACCAGTAAATTAAATAATGCTTTTTACATTGCTTTTTACATGTCAGTTTGTTGCTTGAGACTGTTTGAATACTGTTACTTAAAAATGTTAATAGCTTCACTGTGCTTAACTAGGTAAGGTATTCCTGGCAAGTGTTAGAGAAAAGGTTTTGGTTAATTGCATTAAAGCCCACCTTTCCATAAATAATGCTCAAGTTTGCAGTTACATGGAACAGCTGATGCTGTTCAGAAAAGGCTGGGATGATTTCTTGTTAGTGTGTTCTGTTTTAAGCCATGAATTTGCTTCAGGGTTTGCACCTTCTGTAAGGTGCTTCCACGAGTAGTTACACAAATGAACTCTGAGCTCAGTATTTTTCTTGTTGAGGTACAACTTCTTGCACTTCGAGATTTGTGCTCTACTGGAATAGATTTGGGTACCTTTTCAGGGTGTTGCTTGCATTAGTTCTTCATATCTCCTTAACTTCAATATATCTAGTTTTGGTTGCTTCTCTGTATTAGTGCATTTCATATATGCAACAAGTTCTCCAGATTTCCAATCAAAATATGGATAAAGTCTAAGGTTACTAATAATTCTTTTTTGCTAATATATTGAATGTTTTTGTGTGGTGTTTTTGTTACACTGCCATAAGTAGATCAATAAAACAAATACCTTACTATCTCATCTCCTTTTCTGCTGTTTCTGCACTCCTTCCCTTCCCCCTGCTGTTGACTGCAACTTAGCTAACAGCATCTTGAATCTTATTTTTGATCAAGATTGCAGTTGTAGTGCAGTAACTTATGTAACACTTCTTCATAAATTACTTTTTCTGCTTGTAACAACAGTGAAAGCATTTTGAAACAGCCCTGGCTTTTCTTCTGTTCTTCTTCTGCATATGAAAAACAACCCTTTTCCGAATCTTTAGCTTTATACTAGCATAAGCCATTAAACTTTTTCTTTTTTTTTAATGTATTCATCCCTGGAGAATCTCAAATGTCTCAATTTTTAAATTGCTGGAAAGAAAGGTGAGGCTTCTATGAAAACAACACTGAATCTTATTGGAACTTTAGAAAATTTACAGTGTGAGAAGGTTTCTTTGCTTTAGCCATGGTGCAGAGGTGTAGGATTTTGCAATAGATACCTCACTTGAAAGTGCAGGTTGTCATTTATTTAGAGCTAGACATGGCCATGTAAAATAGAATTTTAGCGTTTTTGCCTTCATAATGTTGTGTGTATAAAATGTCTCCTAATATGAAAAGTATTTCTTTTGGAACCACAAGATGGAAAGCAATATTGTACAACGTAGCGTGGCTTTAAAAAAATCTCATTCTTGAACAAACATGCCTATTCTAGTTGCAATGAATTCTTTCTTCTGATTGGTTATCACTCTATTTCAAGCTCTGGGCTTCTACAACATACCAGTTCTTTACACTCTGTTCTCTTTATTGTTTTTCAGCATGCCTTAAGTTGCTGAAACTCCCTTTCTCCATCATATAGAATGTATTCGTTTGAACTGATGGGATGGTAAAAACAAGTTTTGCTAAGGTGTTCCTAAGGTAAAGTTCATTTGTATACATGCATACAAACACTCGACTATTAACATGAGGAATAGATATGCGCATTGAATGGCAATAAAATCTGTGCACAGATGTCAGTGCTGTAAGACGCCATGTGGGATCTGATTTGGATTTTCCAGGGGTTTCTTCATCCTTGCCTTATTCATTCTTCTGTCACCATTAGATACTTACTTAATATTTTGGGTTGTAAATGGGGTAGGTCAGAAACTTTCTTCACACAGCTTGCTTCCTATGAGCATTTGAGGAACATACAGCAAGGATACAATTTCATAAATATGACTACTGGTATTACATTTTTACTTGCATTTGTGAATTGGAACAGTTGTCATTATACTAGAATCTTCCTTTCAAAAGATGCTAATTGGAAAGGACAACTGGATGTCAAACTTGTGTTTTGAGCAAGAATATCACCATTGCAGGGTCAGGTCATCTGCTCAGCTTCCGAAAGCCTCTAAGGGTGAAGGCTCCACATACTCAGCAGCATGGCATAGTGCTGCAATGCCATCATAGCAAAAAAAGGTTTCCTGATGTATAACTTGACCCTCCCAGTGCATAATTAAACTGTTGGCACATGATATATTGTCTGCTCCTATTGATGAGGGGAGTTGCCATCTGCTGGTGAGTAGTTAGTTGCAAGCTACTGTTTGATCACTTCAGGCTCCTCTTCAAGAACCTAAACAAGCCCAGCTTTCTGATCTTATTGTAATTATGTAGGATCAAAACTTTTTTTTCTTTTTGTAATCCCAATTAAATAGAACAAGTTCATTGAGCACAAGATTTTGAAGGCAGAATTTGTAAGAACATGCAGTATTAATGGATTAAAAATAAGCCTCTAACAAAAAAAGGTTGCATGCTGCAAATGTGTGTGTTCATGTGTACCTGTATAGCCAAACAATGCAATTTTTTATTAAGAAAGAAGTTACTGAACTATCATGGATTGTAAATTGGCTTGTTGAAAACCTATAATTTGTTTCAAAAAAGAAGATGTTCAATATTTCCTTCAGTCCAACTACTCTAAAATGTGCATCTTTGGAAGAATTATTCTGCTTGGAGGTTATACATGTGTTAGACCATTACATATGAATAATAACCAGTAGGTGTTGGAGGTGAGATCACATGGAGAAAAGTTCTTTGGTTGAACTGTGTTTGAGAACGCATGTGAACAGAAAATAGAGTAATTTCTTACTACTCAGTGAAAAGATGGAAAGTTTATCACCCAAAGCATTTCACAGCCTCAGACTGCTTCTTTAAGAGTATTATCTTGCATGACATAGGGAATTGGTAGTTCACAGAGAGAAAATTTCTAGACTGGTTTAAAAAAAAGTTTTCAAATTGAACTTCTGATATGCCTAGATGGAAAACTTTTTTTTTAATGCCTTGACACTTCTTCCTTTAAGTAAATTTTAACCTTTTAGATCTCAAAATTAAATTTTAAAGAAAATGAAAATTTGAGAGCTGAATTGGTAATTTTTAAGCTAAGAGGATAGTGGGTTGGTAGTGCAGTCAGTCTGGTGTAGGCTGAATGTTTTATGGTGCTGACAGTAATAATAGAAAAAGAAACAATCAAAAAACCCAGACAAAAGCAAACCAAAGCAAAAAAAAAAAAACCAACCCCACACCAAAATCAAACAAACCCCAAACAAAACCATCAGAAAACCCCAACTGTCATAGTTTGTCAGCTTTGGGACAGCAGCTGTTTTTTTTAGTCCTGTATATTGAATTCTTAATGCTTGTTCTGGCTCCTAGGTTTTGGAAACTGGTCAGAAAAATTGAGCTTATATGAAGAAACTACATGAATTATAGCAACATTTGGGACAGTCATGCTCTCAACTGGCACTTTGAGCTTGCTCGTGTTAAGTATGTAGAGATGAGGTGCCTCTGAAGATCTACTGTGTATGAAGGGGACTGACTGCAGCACAAGTGGGCTGCGTCAGAGCTTGTGCTCTGACTTTAGGCTCTCCGACTTGTGCTCTAGGCTCTCAAGGGTAACCTTGGAGAGAGGACAGATTCTGAGCTTGTGACAGTGGTCTTAGAAACTGGTTCAGATTTTGTTGGGTGTTTTATTTGGGTTTGCTATTATTCCAACTCCTGCTATAGTGTTACAAAAGTCTAGTTTAGGTTTTGTAGGGCACAGTATCTACTTGAAAAAAGCCTACAGATTGCCTTAAGTGGAGATGTCAATGCTGTATTTAAAGTCCAGCCATCATGTAAACTTGTTGCAGGTAAATAGGTAATTTTTGCACTTGACAGTTAATTGCAACAAGTTGTCTAGGACACGGCCTTGTCCTGTCCCTCCTAGCTGAGAAGGCAAGGATATAGAAAATGGAGCTGGAGTTTTCTGCTCATGTAGCATAGATGTTGTTCCACTGCGTTAATTCAGTTTTTCAGTTTATTGCCCACTAGCTGTATTGCTGGTCAGATTCATTTATAACATAGGGCATGTCAGGACCAGGGTTTAGAAACAGCATTGCCTGTAAAGTGCACTTCTGACTGCTTCTGCATGGGTTTCCTCCTCCCCCTGTGCCTTTGCTGTCACAAGTGTTTGTGTACAGAGAGCCAATTCAGGCAGGATCAGTTACCTGAGCCTTCCTGCAGCATGATTACACAAATGTGCTTATGTTGGTACAAGGAGGGGGATAGTACAGGGACAGGAGCAGAAGAGGAAGGGACAAACAATTGGGAATCCTTTTAGCATTAGTCTATGGCTCTTCCTTGCATCCTGAATATACTCATGCTGTTGGGTAGGTATACAAGTAGTGCTGTACAAGCAGTAGTTGGCAGTATGCATTGTTCAGGCAAATGCAGAGTATTCAGGAACCTTACCATTTCCTGTTGTGTGTGACTTTTGTCTAGAGGTGGAATACTACTTACTTTAAACTTGTATGTAAACTTGTATGTAATTCTTTGATGGGAAGAACCATGTGCTTGCAGTACAAATTGAATTTATTTATTTTTTAAACAGAATTGATCTGCGCTAAATCTCTGTAACATTATATGAGTTCTGGAGTGCTTGTTTAATTGAACTGAGTTTCCTCTTTTTCTACTCTGTGATTCCAGTGCATGACTTTGTGAACCCTTGTTGTGTAGGGTCTGGATTCTATTTTATTGCCTGCTTTAGCAACAAAGGAATACATATTGGAAAACTATACCATTTGATACTATGTTTATGGTCCTAGAAATACATTTATAAAAATGGTATCAACCAAGATGTAGTTAAGATATGTGCAGTTATGGTTTATTCTGACATCCTGATAATTGTAAATAGCACTATCTGTGTTTTTGAGCAATAGCATGATGATATTATTTCCAAAGAAGTGTGACCAGTTCATTTTTACATTCTGAAAACCTGTTTTGTTTTTGAAAACCCCAACTCTTTAGATTTCATTTGCATCAAATAAGCCAAGGTGAACTGAGACACCAGCAGTAAATTTGTCATCCTGGTTTATCACTTAGTGAAATTAATCATGAGAAAAATATTTAGCAGCATATTAGTAGGAGCAAAACTGCCAGTTGTGCAATCTGGAGTTGGATGTGAGTGCAGAGTAGTTCATGTAAGCTTCTGGAAGCAGGATAGTACTTAACTAGGCAGCAGTCTGCACTACTAAATCCTCACATAAGCAAATAGAACTATTTAAAGCAACTGATATTTTTTTACATCCTTAAAATTACTGATACGTTGAATGATACTAAAAGGAAGTGTTTCATTATGGTGTTATTGATCAAGTAAATGAATCTGTGCACTCAGTACCTTGTATTTCTGAAAGTATAAACATTACATAGGTTGAAAAATTTAATACTCAAATGCTAGAATCTTAACAGATTGTATTTTTTTTTTTAAAAAGGTGCCCTGATGCTAAGCTTTCTTTATTGTCAGTACAGTGTTACATCTTTTTACTGTAGGTTTCAGTTGTATAATTCTGATATGCTCCCCTAAGGTATAAATACATTCTGACAACATGTTGTTACAGGAACTCTGAGGGAACTGATGATCCTACAGATGGTGCTCACAGAAGATTAAATTTGATTCCTTGGTTAGAACAGTTGTTAATATACGTACTAGATCAGGTGGTCCAGAAGACTGAAGTAATTCAGTAATGTCAGCAATGTCATGCTTACATGCCTGATTCATGGATATAGGATATGATTATGAATCACATGTGAAAACAAATATATCAGAGGAAAAATTGATGTGATTAATAGTATAAATGTAAAGATACATCTAGAGTTTGTGGAAACAATGACTTTAATATACTCCTCTAATTTATAATTTTAGTAGTTTATTTGTCTGAAAGTGTAAAGATTTAGGTCTTAAAAGATGCTTTTTTAATCTTAAAGCCAATCTGTAAAACTTTTAATGTCTTTACTAAACTTTTTTCAGATCATGTAAGATGGTGAAGTGCTTTTCAAGGGTAGTCCCCACCCCCCCCTTTTTTTTTTTCTTTTCATTCTAAGAAGCTATGAACTACCTTTCAGCATGAAAAATGTTTGTAGACTTTTGCATTATCAGGCATAATATCATGGTGGTTGCAGTCTGCGGATTAGTGTCTTCCAGAAGGGAATTCAGTGTGGCTCGTGCTCTTGAGCTGTATCCAAAAAGAAGTTGGTGCACTGAATATTGACCATATACTTTGACCAAGAAGCTAAATATGAGGCTTCCAGATTAATATACAACAGAGTTGTTAACAAGGATAGAATTCTAAGCAAGAAGATGGGGTTTTATTTAGAAAACCATTACTCAGTAGTTTGCTTCAGAAATCACGTGGGCATATTGTCAGACATTTGAGGGTCCCCTGTGAATTGTTTTTCTAATTTCCTGACCAAGTTGAGAAAGCTTAAATACTGTGCTGCTGTTCTTCCTTAAGAGCTGACAAACTCTTAGGCAGGTTAAAGTATATGATCAGGGATATACTGCACCTTTTCCAGCTTCCTGCTGTTAGAAAATGGGAAAACTTGTTAGAATAGCAGTAGATAACTAAGTCAGACCTAAAATGTATTAAAAGCTTGGGTGTGTGTTGTTTATGTGCTTAGATGTGGTATGCATTAATAGTCACTGAGTATATATGAATATGCATCTGCAATTTATTTCATCAGCTTAATTAATCTTCTGTTCAAAAATAAACTCAAATAGTAAATTCATAGTCCTCTTTGATAGCTGTAACTTCTAAACGTGTGGGATATAAGGCAAAAAATTTGACTGTCTTGTTCAGCTTGTCTGAGTTAAGGGTGTGTTTTTATTCCAGGTGAAGTTACTAATTTAGATCATCTTTGAACCTGTGTTAATTTGGTTTTTTTCTTGGATCTATTCAAATTTTAAATGCTAATAATTACGATAATGTGCAAAGAGTACATAATATATTTTTAAAGGTGCATTAAATAGTCTTTACTACCAAATCAAGATATATGGATGAGTACTTGGATTTAAACTGCATTAAATATTTCCTTTCCTGATCTTGTTGTACTAATAAGTGAGACAGATCTTTCTGTTACTGAGAGCAGGTATTAGATATCTGGTATCCTTTTTTAGTATTATTTTTTATATTTTAACTGAACATTCATATGTGTGTTTGGGTTTTTGTATTAAGTACCATTAAAGTATATGTGAGGCTCGGAGTGGGAAAATTGGTGAATTTTTCATGGCTTACATAAAATGCATCTCCTGATTTCCTCTCATCCTGCTCTGTCAGGGTTGGCAGGAGTTCCTCTTCTAAATCAGTCTGCTTTGACCATTGTGTACAGTAATTGTCCAACTTCCTCTTCCCTTCAAACTATGTCATTGCTCAGGGAGGGTGTGGGAAGAAGATGGAAAAACCATGAAACCATCTTGATTTTTGTTTAATTAGACAGTGTTGTAATTTAATAATAAATTTCCTAAGAGTCTAAATGAAATGTTTATACTGATACTCTGTCTTCTCTGTATAATCCTTGACATGATTAGCGTATTCAAACCCCTGATTGCAACTTTCTTTTCAAACAACATTGCTGATTTGGGATAGCTGCTTTCAATGCAGTTAAAATAAAGTAAAATTAGATTTTACATAAAACTTAATTCTCTAGAGAATTTATTTTGTATCTTTCCTGCTGAATAATAATTTTTATTGCTACAAAATTCTTGAATAGTTTTCTAAGATAAGATGTTTTGAATGTCCTAACAGGTGATCAGAAAGTTAACACTCCCTGCTGTTCTGCAGTTTTTTATGCTTTTATCTAGGAAATATTAGAAAAGCCTCAATCACAAACTGTTTTAACACTTGGGTTTTGCTAATGGCATTTATTGTCTGAATTTTGCTTTAAATATCAAACTGGTTTCACTTTTTTCCTGGGCATAAAAATAGGAAATTTAAGTTCAGAATTAGACAGCTTTTTTGTGGGTGTGGAGAAAGCAGAGATGAGCTAACGGTGATTTAAGGAAAAATCAAAGCCTTGCTTGCCTGATCAAGTTTCCATGCAGGGTTAAAAATATAATTGATTTGCATGCATTAAAAGGTACTGAAGTATCAGACTAAATGGACACTTCTTGGTAGTGACAGAGCCAGGTTTGGGTTTCTCATGGGAGTATTGCTTATATACATAACGGAGTGGTAAGGAATCATTTTAAGGCTGTTCAAAATGATCTGTTTTTACTAGAAGGATGTTTAATGTATTTGAAGAGAATTGTGGCAGCTTTCATGGAGCTGAATTGCAAATATCTTTGGTTTTATTTACTTATTTTTTTTAACTGAAGTGCTACCAGTCACTAAGCAGTACACATATGCTCAGAAACAAGTGCTTCAAATACCAGGCTTTGCAGTCAGGTGTTTTATCTGAGTCTCATCTGCTGTTACTGCATCAGCTTAGAAAGACGATTTCAGAAAGTGTCTCATTTTCTCAAATGGGATAACGAAAAAGCTTAATATGAAATTTTGCATTGCAAAAGTCTTTGGAGTCAACAGTGGCCTAATTCTCCTTTCCTGTTGCACCCCTTTCCCTGCTGTAATTAGTATTACAGCGTTTTTTCCTCTTTAGGAAGCTCATTGAAGTAAATCAATGTTGTGATTACAAGACAAGTGTATTCTGCCCTTTGTGTCAAAATTTTTTAAAATGTTTTTATTGGAAAGATGTGCTGCAGTGATGAATTTTATTTTCCACTCTAATCATTTAAATAAATGTCACAAATGACATTGTCAAGTTAACAGTTATATCCTGCTCAGCCTACTTGCCATATGGAGTAGTTTAATTATTAAGAGTAGGAGTGATTTGCTTTGGGAGCTTTTAATTGAAAGATTAAACAAAGCTTGCTTTGAGGCTCTGTCTTCAAGCATTTGAAGACTTTAATGACACTTTATGTAAAGATTTAAGCTAAAAGAAACATGTTTGTTGCCTTTGTTGTGAATAGCTGTTTTGAACATCTGGTGAAATTCTTGAAAACACTTGCTTTTCAGTAATTTGAGTAATCCGTACTGTACCTGACACCCAGATTTGTACTTTGTTATTTTAGGGTTTTTATCTTGCCTTGAAAGGAAAATATTAAATTGATGAAGAAACTGTGATGTATTAAAGTATAGTGTAGAACTACAGCACAAAAGAAATGTAATGAAATAGAAATCCTAGTTAGGTAAAAATGCATTTGTTGGGGGGATGGGAATATTGTTGCCACCTGCTTTGCTCTGGAAAATACAAAGAAATCCTACTTCTTGGGGAAACAGTTATGAGAGTATGTACTTAGGAAGCTGACACTTTGTATGGGGCTTGCCTTTTCTGTGAGGCTTCCCTTTCTCCCAGATGGCTTCTTAGGAACAAGGAATCATAAAACTAGAAGAACATGGTACACTCCTGAATTCATCAGAAAAAGGCTGTCACGGAAGCACTGCAGACTTTCATAGACTGCCATATGCTAGCATAAAAAAAAGTGCTTCCTTCTCTGTGAGTGCTGAACATCCTCACAGAGCAGAAATGATATGAAGTAACCGATCTGTCCAAATAACTCCCAACCACTAAGTTGCTCTGAGTGGATTAACAGGGAAATTTAAAAGCATTTAAATTTTACATTTGGAGGTGTGTGTCAGGTTCCAGGTACCTTTGAAAACCATAAAGGTTTTGTGTGACGCTGTATTCCTTACTTAGAAAGGCTCTTTGAGGCATTTAAAAGACTTGAGGGCTCAAGTGCTTTGGAGGCCAGATTGGAAGTGTAAACACTTGCTAGGGTCCCTCTGTCACATAGCTGCTATGCTCCAGTGTCCATATGCAACAGGGTGTGTGTGTGCGTGTGTGGGATGACCGTAGGATTATTAGCTGTTTGTCTGCCAATCTTTCATTTTGAAGTCTGTTATGATTGCAACGATTTAGGGAAAAGTAAGTGCAGGATAGATAAAGACTGCAAGGTGCGTGTATCCTTTTGCTTTGGGACCATTTCTAATGGTGTATTCCTGAAATAAATTTCAAGGGCTTTGCTGAAATGCTTGAATGCTTGAAGATATTGGTGTAATTAATTTTCCTTACTGGTTTGTGTTGACAGTGTCACTTTAAGTTAACCCCTGTTGCTTTTAGGGAATGGGATGAAAAAGTTATTAAGGTTTAGGAGAGTTTCAAACTGAAGTTTTTCTTGTAGTTTCTCCTTATTCTAACCTCATTGAAAGACAGAGAAGAGGAAGAAAAAAAAAAGAGGGGGGGAGGGGAAAGTGTAAGTGTTACTTTCCCTTTATCCGCAAATACGAAGTTTCGGTTGGATAACTCTGTACTCAGTTTACTATCTTACTGTCTTGTGTAGGGCTGGTCTGTACCCATGACCTTGTGCAGCTCCTTGGGCTGGTGAAGACTACTTTCTCCTCTTCTTGCCTCAGAGCTAGGAATCAGTTACTGAGCTACTTGAGGCAGGTGGAAGGGTCAGTTCAAAAGCCTATGCTGCGTTTGTTGAGCCACAGATTTGACGTGTAATTTCTTAGTAGCAAATTCCCTCCATACCATGACCAGAATTTCTGAAAACTCCTTGCTTCTGGGCAACATGAAAAACTGGGCTGTAAAATAACTCCTCCATAGAGTGACATATGGTGTGCTTGTATGCCCCTTGTCCACCTCATCTACATTGTGTCTCTTTTGTTTGCTTTGCTAATTCTTCTGTGCTGTTTGTGAAAGGAAGGATCAGATTCTAAGATATCAGGTTCACTCCCTGAATGAACTTGGTGTCCCTGTGCCCTTTCCTGTGATGATGGTTTTGGACTGAGTGTATTATGCCACACATACCAGACTAGGACAGTGAAATTGGTCCAAATGTGAAATAGTTT
Source organism: Myiopsitta monachus (assembly GCA_017639245.1). Classification (NCBI taxonomy): domain Eukaryota; kingdom Metazoa; phylum Chordata; class Aves; order Psittaciformes; family Psittacidae; genus Myiopsitta; species Myiopsitta monachus. Next base: position 97,496,716 of record CM029917.1, on the reverse strand, counting down.
GTCATTAAAATACGATATAAGGTTTGGAATCGCAGAACACCTTCAGTATATACAAATTGAAAAATAAACTCTCAACTAGTCTTACAATTTATTGCATGGTCTCAGACCTGTGTTTATGGTGCTTGTTCTACATTGAGACTTTTCCTCTTGGCTTTTGTCTTAATTTACAGGATGTTTGGGAGGTTTCTAGCCATTCTTCATGTAGTACTAATTTGAATTGTTTCTGCCATGCAAGTGAGGCAAAATTATGTGTGTTAGAATCCTCTATAAAGCTGCAGGTCATGACATTTGTCAGGTGTTTTGGGGCCTGGTAGGGCTTCATAGGTATGCTTGTGAAATGTTTTTCACTTATTCTTTAGGTTGTGGCTTTGTAAATTTTGCGAGATTGTTCTCTGAGTAGAGGGGTGACAAGTGTTGTTTATTTAGGAATTTTTATTTTTACCATACGAAAATAACCATGAAGGTAAATCTGGATTCTGTTTAGAGTGGGTTAATTCTTATTACAGTCGAGATGTGGTCCTGCTCCATGTTTCTCAGTTCCAAAAGGAGCAATTGGAACTCTGTCGTCTCTCGAGAGAGATCAAGTGTTCTTGGAGCCAGGACATGGGACATTTGAAGCACAAGCAGCCTGTTTACTTCTCTCAAGAAGAGCCATAGCTCTCTAAAGTGCCTCCCTTCTTAAATAACCAAAAAAGGCATATTTAAGATAAATAAATACTCTGATTAAGAAATTGATTGAGGAAAGAGATGAAAACTTCAGTTTTCAGAAAATGTACTCTGAGAAAACTTTTTTTAATTGGAAAGCTGGGCTTTCAGCTTGAATGAAATAGCAAAGCATTTGAGTGAGTGCTTGCGAACTGAACACTTTGCCTGTCATTTTCTGTGTCAAGTCTAGGAATAACTACAGATGAAGTTGGGTGTGTTTGGAGGATCTGTTCATCTGTTCTGACAATTATGCTTTCTTCTAACTTTTAAAACATAGCATAGAACTAATCTTGCAGTACAAAATGTTCTTCTGAAATGTTTGTTTTCAAATAGTGTCATATTCTTTGTGGCCATTGGAATTTAATTATTAGCAGAACTTTGAGGTGGTTCATTAATATTGCAAGGGAAGTCTTTCTACAATAAATATTTTGTATTACAAGGATAAGCCCTTCAACTCCCCCCATAATAGAAATAATTTCATTGCAAGGCAAAAATCTGAAGGCTGTGTATTGTACAAATTAAACCTTTCCTAATGAAGCGAAGATGGGCAAATAGAAGTTTTTTTTTACATAAAATTACTTAGTTTTACTTTTTTTTTTTTCATAACGAATTACTTGTGTTCCAAAGCTGAAAATGGATTGAAAGTGGTCTTGTTTAATGTTTAGTAATTTGTCTTTCTGCTTTCTATGAAGCATTACTAAATTTAGCATCTCCTTTCGGGGATGGTTTCAGTAAGGCATTTCATTTGTTTTCATAGTTGGTTCTTGGTTGGGTTTTGTTTTTTTTGGTTTATTTTTTCAATTGATACATGGGCACAGATAGCAGGTAACTGTTAACTTCTGTGTAATAAAACTAGTGTGTAAAGTAAGAGTGCATTGTCTTGTGTCTAGCTATAGGGAACAGTCCTGTTAATACACGTTAGAGATTCCAGCTATGCTGTGGTTGCTACCTTTGTATTTCTGCTTTGTAGCCTTCTGCAAGCTGATTCTTATCAGCATCCATTATTTTTGATTGTTTTAAATTTATAATAGAATCATGCTAGTGCAATTGCTATGGAAGTACTAAACCAATAAATCAATTTTCTGTGCAAACTCTTGATCTTACCCATTTCTATATATGCTTCCCTTTCATTACTTATATAAATGAGCCTTTAATAAAATCTGTAGCAACATTGAAGCTTAATCCTCTAGTAGACTAGAAGAAGCAAAAGTTACTCATTCTGCCTCAATTTGTGTTTGCCTTGATATGATTGGAGTTGACCAGTTTATGGGACTAGTGAGTACATTTTTATAATGGCTTTTGCAGTGGGAATTCACTACCTTATTAAAGATGAACTTTCAGAAATTAATTTGTGTATCCTTCTCCACCTTCTATTTGTTGATGGTGTTCAGTACATCAGGAATTAATGAAGTAGCTATTAGTTAATGCCAAGGTCTGTGAAAGACAATCTGTAACGATGGTTGATCATGCATTTGGCATGTGCATTTTGGAAGGGAAAGAACAGAGATATAACAAGTCTGACGTGGTGGAAGCAGAGGCATCAGATTCGTGCGAATCATTAGCCTTTGGTAATGAATGCAGATGAAAATGTACTATTTTTGACCCGGAAACCTGCTCCACAGTAATTCTGGTGGTTTTAATCAGAATATACGTGGCTGAGAATATGATGTGTTGTTATCACTTGAGCTTTCTTTGCTTGCTTCTCTTGCAGTCCACTGTGAATATTTTGCAATCAGTACTACTGTCTAAGTAGAATATGACCTGCAGTATGGCTGTCATTCTTTTGTTACCTGTTTATGAAGCTATAATTGTAGGAATGACACTTTTTTCCCCTCCTCTGCTCTGTTTAGTCCAGGCTTTCAGAAAGTAGGTTGCAAATCACAGTGACTTAATTTGCTATTGCAGTGATATATTACTGAGGGTGAATGATAGATAGAAGAGGTGGAGATAGCAGTTCCAGGGGTAAAAAAATATAAATATCCAAGAGCCAGTGTATTCTAGCCTATTCTTTGGGCTTCTCTCCTGATAAAGAGTTGACACCCTTTCCCCTCCAACACTAAACCCCCCCCCCGCCACTTTTTTTTTGTAAGAATTATTATTTTACAGCTGAATTTGGTGTCTATAACCTCCTGGCTATGCTAGGTGAAGGACATGTACACATACAGAAATTTAAGCCCATTCTTGGGGAGGTTTATATTCTTAGAGCGACAGTAGATAATATTTCTGGTTTATTTTTTTTCTCCCCCCCTCCCTTTAGATCCCTGCAGTTCACTCAGCCCACCGTGCTTTACTGAGGAGGACCGATTCAGTCTAGAAGCTCTCCGTATGATCCATAAGCAAATGGATGATGACAAAGATGGTGGTATTGAAGTAGATGAAAGTGATGAGGTAGGAGTAAAAGCCTTCACTTATGCATACATGAGGTCTGTCTTTTTTTTTTTTCCTGTTTTAGATAGCTGCTCTTCATGTTCCAGCACTTTAGTTGTTACTGTTTTTCTTAATTCAGCCCTTCCCACAGCCAAATGTAGAAGGAAAGTCTAACTTCTAGAATTGTCTGAAATGGAATATTATTGTCCCTTGTTCTAACCTAAAGGAAAATTTTATACAACTATGTATAAAAGCTGTTATTTTTGTGATTAGTGTAAGAGGTAGGCAAATGGTGTTGGTTTAGCTTGCAGTGAGGTTGATGTGATCTGCCACCTCATATTTTAATTTGTTTGCTCCAGGGTTTTCCTGCTTAAGGCATTGTTGGTCTTTGCTATTTACTTTAGATCTGCTCCCGGCACTTCATGGTGCAAAGTAATACCTGTTACAGACAGTAGTCAAGAAAGGTGTAGCTTTTTCTGTTGGTGTTTTTTGTTTTTTTTTTTTTTTTTTTCTAATGTGTTTTTACTTACAATTTATGGGCAAGTAGCAAGTACCTCCGAAGAAAGGTTATGCAGAGCTGCCTGAAGTTTTTTGTGACTGCTTGAATGAGTTTGGTAGGCAGGCTTCTAATGGTCCTGGAAAGGGCTTTGCGCTTATCATAGAATAATAGAATGGTTTGGGTTGGAAGGGACCTCAAAGACCATCATCTAGTTCCAATCCCCTGCTGTGGGCAGGGATACCTGCCAGTAGACCAGGTTGCTCAAAGCCCAATCCAGCCCAGCTTTGAACACTTCCAGGGATGGGGCAGCCGCAGTTTCTCTGGGCAACTGCTTCCAGTGCCTCACCACTCTCATAATGAAGAATTTTTTCCTAATACCTAATCTAAATCTACCCTCTTTCAATTTAAAGCCATTCCTCCTTGTCCTGTTGCTATATACCCTTGTCAGAAGTCCCTCTCCAGTTTTCTTGCAGGCACCCTTTAAGTACTGAAAGGCTGTTCTTGGGTCTCACCAAAGCCTTCTCTTCTGCAGGCTGAAAAAACCCCGCTCTCTCAGCCTGTCTTCATAGGGGAGCTGCTCCAGCCACTTCATCATCTTTGTGGCCCTCCTCTGGACTTACTGCAGCATGTCCATGTCCTTTTTAAATTGGGGCTGTAGAGCTATATACAGTACTCCAGGATGGAGTCTCACAAGAGCCAAGGGGTAGAGTCACTGCCCTGAACCTGCTGGTCACAAGCAGGCCCTCAACTTTACCACTGGGGTTCTCAGAGTTGCTGGGTAGGAGTTGAAACATCCATGTAGTTTCATTGTTCTTGCTTGTTTAGCTTTCTGGCAGTTGTCAGGTACAGGCTTGAGAAAGGAAGGGGAGTGAAGGGGGTATTGCCATGTGGTTCTGAAGCCCACTTTCACTGGAGGTGAATGGCAAAAGTATCTAGTGCTGATTTTTCTTCCTGTTTTTATAGCATCTTTGGGAAGATTGTTCTTCCTTGAATTCATCTTTGTCAGTTATCATTGTCAAGTTTAATGTGATGCTACTTTCCTTTCTGTGTGATTATGTACAAACAGCATCAACAGTGATTGATGCTTTGTTGATAGTAGTTTTGTGAAGGAATATGATACAATGGAGAGAATGGTCCAGAATAATATAACTTTGGAGGGAAACAAATCTGCTCTTTACCACAAGGGAGTGTCATGGTGAGGTAGTTCAGGTGCTAGAAACAGACTAGATATGTTACTGCAGAAAGTTTGGTTAGTCAGTAATGTTTAGAACAGGCACAATCCAGTCTGCACACTGAAATGTTAGTGATGGAGTGTAAGCTTCCTTGAGGAGCTTCTCAGCACTGTGTGATTCTCTCAACTTGTGCTGTATTTGTTAAGAAAATTGAAACACTGAAATACTTCTGCATTGGGAAAATTTTATTAATAATCAAAAGATCTGTCCTGGTTTCAAGTGGACCATCTTTATATCTGATCTTAAGTTTCTCTTTGTTCCAGTGAAATGTCAAGGTAAACCCCAGCAACAGAAGCTACTCTTAAAATCTGTTAAAAAGACTGAAATTAGAACAGTTCATGAGGGATGCTGTTATTGCTGGGGTAATGAGAGATGAATGAAACTGTATATTCAAACTACTGACTGTGCATAAAATGACTGAAGTGTAGTCTTTTTTTCCTGCAAGCTCATTTTTAATCATGGAAGAAATATTTCATAAAGCCATCAATTAGCTTTTTTTCTACATAAGTTTTCCATGCAAATTAATGATGAATATGTATTTGCATTGAGTGCTTTCTTTTAAGACATTAAAAGCAAACCTGAAATTAATAAGAAATGCAATTTAATTGCAAGTTAAACTAATAACCTGTATGTTCTTCTTGTAATGCTATTATTGGAGCTTTACCATAATATTTAAGAGATCTGATGTTTTAAAAACAGTTACCTGATTACAGTAGGTCTGAATATATGCTAAATATATCCTAATATACACTATTTCAAAACCAAATTTTTTTTCTGTTCTGTCGAAGTGGGTAATGCGGCTTGTTTTGATTAAAAATGAGGATTAATTATTAAAAAAAAAACCCACATTTGAGTAGACGTTTACATAGAATACAGGATTTTACTTAACAGCTAGGTAATGGATTTCCTGTTTCATGCTTCACGGTTTTTACTTGCAAGACTGCTGGAAGAGCCATATAGTGTGTTGATCAGGCATTTGTCAGCTTTCTATTTGGCAGGAAAAATGTGACAAAGTACAACAACTTTCTGCTGTTTTACCAGCTACTAAAGCAGTGTTACAAATTACAAGTGTGTATTTACACCAAGGAAGGAAGTTCTTGTAAGTATGCTATTTTGAGAAGGAAGGTAAGAGGAGCTAAAGATGTTGAACTATTTTTTGTAGCCACTTTAATTTGCTAATCCTGTTGAGAAATCCCAACAGCAGTTCCAGCATTTCAGCTGCACTCTATTTTTCCTAATGTTCATCATGCCCTGTTTTATGTTGTACTTTGTTTTTCCTCTGTAAAATGAATCCTTACATAAGATCATTCTGTAGAGGAAGAGTTTATTTAGAAGATAAGAAAATTTTACCTGTTGCTAGAACCTTATTTCCTCAAAAATTGTCTTATGCTAGAAGCCCTTTGGATCTGCCTTGTGTGGACTGAAGAGAAGCTTATATTTGACCTTGATAAAATTGATGTGGGGGAACTTGATCTAAATTTTTAACACAGGATCTATTAGTCATTGAAACACATGCAGGAATTTGTCAAAGTCTTCTAAGGAAGAGAGAGAGGTTCTAGTTTGGGCATGGGCTGGTTAGATATGCTTTTTCCTTATTGTTTAGTCTCTTACCTGACTTAGGCTAGGTGGTATAACTTAAGGTATCTGTAGTGATGAAAAAAACCCTAAGCTTTCAAAGTCACTAGAAGATACTTTCCAATGATTACAAAATACTTGGGGAAAATGAGCATTTTGACATTGCTACTCATATGGGTTCTTTTTCTTTTTTTTTTTTTTTCTTTCCCATTCATGTAAGTTTCTAATACTTGCCCTGAATTTCTAGGGCAGGTTAATATGAATTTCTCTATCAAATCTAGCTTCTGTTGTTACTATTTTTATTAGCATAGGAAAGATTGCAATTGCTTAAACTGTTTTAGAGTTAGGCTGTAAAAGGGTAACTGAAAGGGAGAACACATTACTAACTGAGGTTTTAGTCATGTGTTGTAGGAGGCTATCTGCCTCAAGAAGCATCTGTTCAGCCATGTGTACATGATTCATTTTAATGATGAAGAGGCAGAAGCAGTAAGACTTATCATATGTTCACTATTTACATAGGTTTTTCCTGTTTCCAAAGAGCTTTTATATGTAGATCCTACGTAAAGCAGTTTCCTCAAGGAATCTCACTGTACAAATAGAGTAAGTTGATGGTTTTGAAATATTAATATCTTACTGTGTGTTTAATGTCACATGGAGCTAATGGCATGAATCTACAGCTTTGCGTGGGTAGATCACTTAATATCTTAATATTTTGTTTTAGGCTTTTTGAGTGTACTTGCATAGTTACTTAACAAAAAAGCCCCACCCAAAAAAACCCAAACAAGAAACTTATGTGGAGAGGAAGAAGCTGCAGTATTGAAAGCATGAAAAAATCCGAGAATAGCTTTTAACAGTACAGTCAAAGTCAAAGAAGCTGGAACCTCAGAGGTCATGTGCAAAAAAAGTGCCTGACTTAAAATGTTCTCTTGAGGTAAGAATTGAAAAGTACCTAGTTTTACTAGTCTAAACCAGGGAGTATGATTGTCTTCTGTACAGAGATTAAAGCAGAAAAAGTAGCTAGTATAACCTGTTCGAACTTTGGCTGCATACGGTATGTTTGACAGGGGCAGAATATTTGACAGCCCACGATCTTCCTTTGAGGTGACAATCTCCTGAATGGATGGTCTCTGTAAAGCTTTTGTTTGAGGGCTTGAGGTAATATTTGCATTTTGAATGCAAATAATCCAAGAGAGTTGGAACAAACATAATGTCTTGAAGAGTATGCTGTGTTTTTTAAGAGGGGATGAAGAGGTGGAGTCTAAAAAGAAAAGAGTCAAAAGGAAGAATCCAAAAGGGGGAAGATACAGAGATCAAGTGTAAACTACAAGTCCAGAGGAGGGCCACAAAGGATGATCAGGGAACTGGAGCACCTCCCATATGAAGACAGGCTGAGAAAGTTGGGGCTGTTGAGCCTGGAGAAGAGAAGGCTGCATGGAGATCTCATAGCAGCCTTCCAGTATCTGAAGGGGGCCTGCAAGGATGCTGGGGAGGGACTATTCATTAGGGACTGTAGTGAGAGGACAAGGGGTAACGGGTTCAAACTTAAACAGGGGAAGTTTAGATTGGATATAAGGAAGAAATTCTTTCCTGTAAGGGTGGTGAGGCACTGGAATGGATTACCCAGGGAAGTTGGGAATGCTCCATTGCTGGTGGTGTTCAAGGCCAGGTTGGACAGAGCCTTGGGTGTCATGGTTTAGTGTGAGGTGTCCCTGCCCATGGCAGGGGGGTTGGAACTAGATGATCTTAAGGTCGTTTCCAACCCTAACTATTCTATGATTCTATGATACTTGGTTCAAAATAAACAATTTATAGAAGGGGGTTGACTTCAGAAATGTGTGCTTCAGCATATATTCCCATTAGTGCTAAAAAGGTTTTGTAATAAAGGAGAACCAGTTCATGCTCTTATTACATAATCAGTTTGCTAATCCTGTTCTTGGTTCTTTATGCTTCCTTTCTTTTAGGAATTAAAACTGTACATGCATCTGTACATTGCATTTTACAAGCTTGTTAAATTAAAGTATCATACATTAGAATTGCTATTTTAGGAAAATCTGGAGAAATAAAATTTAACATTTATCTTCTCTTCGAAAAATAATTTTCTGGATTACTGCTGAAACAGACCTGCCTATTCAATTTGTGTAAAGATGAGTTGGTAAAGAAGTCTGCGAATCTTTGTCCTTTAATTCCTTGAGAGATATAAAAAGTGAATAATACATGATTTACTAGTTTGGACCAGAGACCCATTCGTTTCAGTAACCTCTTTCTGGACAGTATGAGTACTAAATACTATGGGCAAAATGGCAAGAAATTCCATGACAGGAAATCCCGAAGAACTAGATAACAAGACAGTGTGATACTCCTATTTTAAGTATGTATGTTTTGGGTATTAGGAGCATGAAGTGTGAGGTCAAAAAACACTATCAAAATTTTAATATTAACTCGAATGACTTAAGTGAATAGTCCTTGTGTGTTCTTGAACAGCAGCAAATTTATGTGCAGAATTTCTCTTCCTTTTGCTTGTTACATGTTGGAGGGAGCAGAGATTTAGAAGAAGATTAAGCATCGGGAGCCTACCCCAGAGTGTTTTAAGTTCAGCTGGGAGAAGCGTTGCTATGGACTGAGCTCTTGCTTTATTTTGTCTGCAGATGTACACTCAGCAAATGTTAAATGTCCTGTAAGGTTGCCTTAGTGTACTGGTTTTGTCCTTATTTATATAATAAAGGTCCTTAAACTGGAGTTTGTATTTGTGTAAACTAGTTGATACTTCAGTGTCAGCTGGTTAGGCAAAGCTCTGCATGTAGAGAAATACTGGCTGCAGTGGTTTGGAAACTGAACACAACTGTTCTGCATAAAACTGGGATGGCTCCTCGGTGTGTTAGCTTCCTAACCAGGGTAACAAACCTTTTTTTTTCCCAAGAGCTGTTGGGTTACCTTGATTCCCTTAGTTCGTTGTAGATCGTTTAATAAGGGGTGTTTGGTGGGTTTGTTTGGTTGGTTATTTTTTGGTTTTTTGATCTGCGTTTTTTTTTTATGTCCCTGTCGTGTCCCGTCCCATCCCGTTCCCCCCCCCCCCCCCCTCCGATTTTATAATTCAGTTTGTCTCCTGAAGTTTTGTAAGCAACTCTAAGCATGTCTGCGTGTTCTGTTTTTTTTCAGAGCCAGGTCTTGTATGCAAACATGACCATGTTAGTCTGTGGCTATGCCTGTTCTAAGGTGTTCTGTAGAGAGGCAGTGTGTGATATCGTGGGTACAGTTGCATCGAAGCTTGTTGCGGTGTGATTTGCGTTATACCTGTCTCATGCCTTTACCTCCTTGGAGGTACTTAAGCTAATATGTAGCTGTCTGCACCTATTTGTGTAACTCTGCAGGTGTTTAGTCCTGCTACAATGAAATACCCCTTTGGAAATTCTTTGAAGAGATTGCAAAATTTACTTTGCAGTAGAAAAGCTACAAATAGAATTTGTAGATTACTTAAAATGCACTTGGTAACACTTTGTAACATTGGCAACATGGTAACACCATGTCCTACCTTTTTCTAGTAATGTTTTTTTTTTTTATGCTGTAATATTTTACTGTGTTACATTGTTAGAAGCCATTTCTATAGAGTAGGCGGTTGAGAATGCTGTTGTGCCTGAATCATCGAATATTACCTTTTAAAAGTATACTTGCCAATAAGAGTGACATTGCAGTAGCTGCAATGAGTCTGGTAGCAGAAGATGAGAGGGTATCTACTAAGAGACTGTCTAACAGTGACCAGCTGTACCTGGAAGTAGGATTACAGGAAAACCGAAGTTGTAACTTTTCCAGGTTTTCTTCTGAAGGAATAAAACTGAAGGACATAACACTGAGGTATAGATACTCAGGGAAGACAGTGATACTTAGCCAGGAGGTTTTACTAATTGTTCTTAAAGTAAACTTTTCAGTTAAAGAATCTATTTTAAGTTGATGAAACTGAAATTCATGAACTTGAGCTTTCATACAGAACAAAATGTAAACGTAGCATGAGTGCTTCCTTCTGCAGTTAGTGAGCGTATAGTTACTTTTACTTTTCCACTGGCAATTGCAAAAGAATGTAATTATTCATTTGCTCTTCAAGGACTAGGCATCTCTTGCAACTTCTGTATTTTAACATACGTGAACTTTTTGTGTTGTTGCATGTGACCTTAGTGCTCTCCATGTCAAACTGGTATTGGAATGTATTATTCTTATTCTTATTTTGGTGGCTGTTAGTTCAGGTTATTTTTTTGGTTATGAGTTGACGGGGTTTTGGTGAATGTTGTGGTACTAAAAGCTTTCTGAAGAGGAAGAAAGGTGATTGTGTAGCTGCCTGACTTTGTAACTCTTTTCCAGGACTCCACAAGTTTTGTCCCTCCAAACAGAGGGAGAAAGTTTCCTCTGTGCCTATTACACTGCTGAACCTTGGGCTTTGGGATGTGAATCTTTTTTTTTGTGCTTTACTGGTTTTTGAAGTAACTACTTTGACAAATGATGTGGTTTTTTTGTTTCATACTGTTTTAAGGTATCTTATCTGCTGCTTTCTTTGTTTCAACTTTGTAGTCTTAAATGGCCTTCTCCCTCTTGAGTAATTATGTTGGCTAAGATAATTCTTAAATGTATTTTGTTAAAGCTAATTCTTTTAACCTCCCCATTTAAAGTTATTTTTCTAACCTTTTCTTTGTTTACTTAATGACCAGGGCAACAGAAGAGAGATTAGCTGCCATGACAAAGAACAGAAAAATCTTCTTTTTATGGATTTCTTCAGTTTAGGACACAATTTCTTTTCTTAGAGGACCACTTCCATATTAGGCCAGTTATGAAACAAAGATCTTTTAAACAGAAGAGGGATGTTTCATGTCATTAGTAAATGCATTCATTCTTTGAAACATGATGTCCTCTTTCCAGCTGTGCACACTGTAACTACCGTTATGACTATCTGGTGTTAGAGAACCTCACTGAGAAAGTCATTGTGATTATTCTCACAGGATCTGGGAGCAATATGGGTAGCATTGAGCAGAAAAGGAGCTTCTTTCTTTTCCTGAAGAAATTCTCACAAGTGCATAATCTCTCCCCCTGAGGAACAACTGCATACTGATAACTAAATGCAAGCTGCTTATAAGTTTGTGTGTTGACAGCCCCTTTTTAGAAAGAAACTTAGTCAAATATTCTAAGTAGCCTCTCAATATAAACCAGATCTTTTCCACTGTTGTCCTATTCTCCCAGGAAATCTTGTGTTTTGAACTTGGTTTTGTTTTCTGTATTTGCGATGAAATTTGAAAGTGGGCTTTTAATTCACCCCTTCCTGACACTGTAGCAGGTTGTGCTGTAGCACTGTATTGAGAATATGAATTCATTTGTTAACTCTTGCTCCCTCTGCGGGCTCTGTAGCAGAATGACATGAAATGCTGCAAGTTTTCCACAAACTGTTGTTTGTTATCTGGGTGCCTAGGTGACACATGCCTGTCCCATTTTGAAAATCAGAATGCTTTCCTGTAGTACCTTTTAGTGCTTTGGCATGACTTATAACACCTTGAAGCTTTTTTTAGTATATCAGTTGGAATCTTCTTTATTCCTGTATGTAGTATTATTAACAGCAATTCAGATTTTACTTGACAGCACCTACAACTGTTCAAATGTTCTTGTCCTGAAGTATTTTGCAACTTTTTCTGACAGCTAGCAGTAAAGATAGAAGCAAGTTTATTTCTTAAAAGCAAAACTGATCTGAAGTGACTTTCAGCTAAGGAGGTGCAAAATGTGCTGAAACCTTTTAAGTGCAGTATATATGTAATTCTGTTCTTCTTCAGAAATTTGATTGCCTGCAATGTTTGTTTTTAAAATGAATGTCTACACCTGACATTTGAGATCTCCAAGGGCAGTGCATCACCAATCACTAGGAAGCTGAAGAGTGTTAACATGTACCTTAACCCCCATATGAAGTGAGATAGCTTTAACTATAATGTATTTTTTACTGTCCTTTTAGTACGTTATTCCCAAAAGGCATGCAGGGGATGGTAGTCGACAGTAGGTACTTGCAGCGTGAAGGGAAAAGGTGAGGTGGGCAAGCATCAGTTCTTTCCTGCTGGTTCAGCTGTGTGACTGTACTTAAATCTGAAAAGTTTTAGAGACATTAGTGAATAAGATGATTTTCTGTTTTCCTATTGTTTGGTTCCTTTTCTTCAATTTAGCCTTTAATAAACATGAAGTGAGAACCAATAAGGTAATCCAGCTTTGATTGCATGTTAGCAGTGGAAATTGTGAGCTTCATGGTAGCTGTACTAATTGGGGAAGTACTTGGAGTTCACACTTGGATGATGGAAAATGCAAGAGGTATTTTTATGTTTGCATATAGCTACAGCAGTCAGTCCTTTTCTGTGCTTATTGTACTTTTTTACAGCTGCTGGTCCATGGTGTTTCAGAAGTTCTGTAATTACTCTAACAGGCTGCTATTTTAATTTCTTTTCACATATTTCATTAATTTCTCTTGTATTTCTCATGTGTGTATACATATATATATATATTTATCTGTGTATCTATAAATACCTGTATGTATGCCTCTCATATATGTAGGAAAGAGGAGTTAAAAGTGCCATGCAATTTGTATGGGCTAAATGGAACTATTTAGGAATCAAGTAGGCTTTAGAAAGCTAATGTCTGACAAGTTTTGAAGTGATAGATGAATGAGAGAGGGTTTGCATTCAACCTGCAACCAAAAGGCACACAGGACTTTGATTGGATTAGGGAAGGCAAATAGAACTTTATCTCAAGTCTAGCAGTTAGAGGAGAAATTTGAATCCCTTCCCATAGTGTTTAGATTCCCTTGCTTTCAAGGGGTATTTGTGTTTTCTTTTCTTGCTTATTTCTGCTACCATACACTGCCTCTTTTTATTAAAAGTTAATATTACGGTTTACAATTGACTGCTTTTCATTTTTTTTGAGTGACTATGTCTCTAGATTTGTTAGAAATGGGGTCTGTGCAAGACACTTTGCAGATAAAGCAAGACTGAATTTTAAGTGGGGGGGTCTTCTGCAGAGCATCACTAGCTTGGCTTTCTTCGTCTCATCTGCTTGAAGTGGTGATGATGACATATGACCAGCCACATAAAAAGCTGTTTTTTGAGTTAGTATCTTGACTGCCTATAGCTGTTCCTGTATGAGCAGCTTTAATCTTCAGAAAATGAAGAAAGCAAGCAATCTGCTGTGGAAGATGACTTAGCTCTCGTGTTAGGTTTCTGGTACTAATGTTAAAATCTCCACCCACAGACGTGGCTCATGCTGTGCTTTTAGGGACCAATATCTGTGGCAGGTTTCCACTATCCAACCCTAACTATTCTATGATTCTATTAATGAGAGGTGGTTTGCTAACCAGGATTCCAACTTTTCTAGGCCTGAGTGAAATAGAAACAAAATGGGATTTTTACTTTTCCATGCCTTCTTTTTCTTTTCCTTGTATGTATTTGGACATCCTGTTTGTAGGGACTTGTGAAATACTGACACAAAACTGCTATATATGATGGGATTCCAGGGTATTCCTTTTTGTCATGTTTACTGACAGGCAAAAAGTGGTGTTTTGGCACAGGCTTCCTATTAATTACTGAGAATGAAACAGCTCTGTTTAATGCTTCTACACTAGGAGTGTAACCACTGAGGAATGGTTAGCAAGAAGAAAATTTGCCCTAAGATGGACTTCTGGTTTTTAATTTGATGAAACAGAAGTAAAATTTTTGTTGTCTAATCAAAAGACTTTATTAATATTTAGTCACAGCTTTTCTTTCATACCTCAAGCAGTTGCTTTATCTGGTATAGAAGGGTTCAAGTATTACTCCTTTATAAAGGACTGGTACATTTTCAGATCTTAAATGGTCTTCAGGTAGGTGAAGCTGGTTAAATGTGTTGAGAATGGAGAAGTATGTAGTATGACCTGTGTGGTGCATTCTTGTAATCACTGTAAATGTAAGACATACTAATAATGTTAAATGTACTAGTAATTGCTAATTTTTCTAGGATTTAATCATTGTGAAAATGAATTCCTGTAAGGGTGTTTAACTTGCTTTGTGAGTCTTTGATGTGGTCAGCTTGTGTGAATTGTGTGCTGCTTACACGGGGAAGGGCTCCTAAAGATTCTCCTCTGACTGATTTCCTTGTAGTTCTGTTGTTTTGGCATTAAAGATGTTTTCCTTTTCATTCAGTTTCTAAGAGAAGATATGCAATACAAGGATGCCTCTAATAAACATAGTCACCTGCACAGAGAAGACAAACATATCACCATTGAGGATCTGTGGAAACGCTGGAAGACATCTGAAGGTAGGTAAAGAATAGCTAAAAATTGCGGTGGTTATTGAAATAGACATTATTCAATGTTTTTTGCACCAAACAGTTTAGAGTAGTAAATGGATGACCTTCTTAAAGCATCTTCATGAATCTTTTTTGGTACTGTTATTTACAGACCTATGTAAACCTGACTTAAAAACTCATTCCGTCCAGCTAGTATTAATTTCCTCTTGATGTGCTGTGTGTACTGTAAGTAAATTAAGCTAGCTTACACCCTCATCTGTATGAGGTTGTAATTTATGAAGGTCACTGTTGCAAGCATTGAATTCCATATAAACACATTTTTAATTTAGTAAGCCTTAGGGGTGGCAGTCAAGCTGTTTATAGAATCATAGAATAGTTAGGGTTGGAAACGACCTTAAGATCATCTAGTTCCAACCCCCCTGCCATGGGCAGGGACACCTCACACTAAACCATGACACCCAAGGCTCTCTTCAACCTGGCCTTGAACACCACCAGCAATGGAGCATTCCCAACTTCCCTGGGCAACCCATTCCAGTGCCTCACCACCCTTACAGGAAAGAACTTCCTCCTTATATCCAATCTAAACTTCCCCTGTTTAAGTTTGAACCCGTTACCCCTTGTCCTCTCACTACAGTCCCTAATGGAAGAGTCCCTCCCCAGCTTCCTCACAGGCCCCCTTCAGGTACTGGAAGGCTGCTATGAGATCTCCACGCAGCCTTCTCTTCTCCAGGCTCAACAGCCCCAACTTTCTCAGCCTGTCTTCATATGGGAGGTGCTCCAGTTCCCTGATCATCTTTGTGGCCCTCCTCTGGACTTGTTCCAACAGTTCCATGTCCTTTTTATGTTGAAGACACCAGAACTGCACACAATACTCCTAGTAAGGTCTCACAAGAGCAGAGTGGAGGGGCAGGATCACTTCCCTTGACCTGCTGGTCATGCTCCTTTTGATACAACCCAGGATACGCTTGGCTTTCTGGGCTGCGAGCACACACTGCCATGTTCATTTGTTCATGTTTATTTTCTCATCGACCAACACCCCCAAGTCCTTCTCCGCAAGGCTGCTCTGAATCTGTTCTCTGCCCAACCTGTAGCTGTTCCTGGGATTGCTCCAACCCAGGTGTAGGACCTTGCACTTGGCATGGTTAAACTTCATCAGGTTGGCATCAGCCCACCTCACAAGCATGTCAAGGTCCCTCTGGATGGCAGTCCTTCCCTCCAGCATGTCAACCAAACCACACAGCTTGGTGCCATTGGCAGACTTGCTGAGGGCACACTCAATCCCACTGTCCTTGTCACTGACAAAGATGTTGACCAGGACCCGTCCTAACTGATCCTTGAGGGGCACCACTCGTTACTGGTCTCCAGCTGGACATTGAGCCATTGACTACAACTCTCTGCGTGCGACCATCCAGCCGGTTCTATATCCACCAAGTGGTCTACCTATCAAATTGATGTCTCTCCAACTTAGAGACAAGGATGTCATGCGGAACAATGTCAAATGCCTTGCACAAGTCCAGGTAGATGATATCAAGTGCTCTACTTCTGTCCATCCGTTCCGTAGCCCCATCCTAAAAGGCCACCAGATTGGTCAGGCAGGATTTCCCCGTAGTGAAGCCATGCTGGCTGTCCCCAGGCACCTTGTTGTTTTTCATGTGCCTTAGCATGCCTTCCAGGAGAATCCGCTCCAAGATTTTGCCAGGCACAGAGTTGAGGCTGACTGGTCTGTAGTGATTTGGAGAAAACTCCAGGAACTTGCCAACAAAGTTTCAAGTTGACAAGCAGGTATTCTTTATTGCAGCGCTGGGAGACACGGGGGATAGCTCTTGCAAGCCTGTCTCCCCTATATTGCCACACAGGCCATCCTTTTACAGTCACAGGGCATACATACATATTCATGAGGTTACACAAGTTTCCCATAGGTATACAAAAGGTGATGGTGGTCTTTGAGAGTTGTTTACAGCATTCATACCCCCTGGCAGTCTTTGGGGCTCCAGCTTAATTAACATTAGACTTAGCAATCATCCTGTCCTTTTATTGAGCAGATAGTATCACTGCTCCCCCCCCCCCCCCCCCCCCCCCCCGTAGATGTTTGCACCAACTTAATGGGTTCATTGACTTAGCAATCACCCTGTCCCTCCACCCATCAGCCAGTTTAACTGTGCCCATCCCCAGGTCCTGTTTTTCTATGTTATTTTTCTCTACACTTTTTGTACTAGGGTCCTATGGATCTAAAACCACCCTCAAGCACCAAGCACCCCTAATACAAAGCCATAACTTATTTAGAATTGATTACATTTTGTGCTTTTGTGTGTCCTCCTTTCAGTACTTCCCTGGGTCATCCATTTTCCCCTTCTTGAAAATGGGGGTTCTATTTCCCTTTTTCCAGTCATTGGGAACTTCACCTGACTACCACGATTTTTCAAATATGATGGTCAGTGGCTTAGCAACCTCATTTGCCAGCTCCTTCATGACCCGCAGATGGATTTCATCAGGTCACATGGACTTGTATACGCTCAGATTCCTAAGATGGTCTTGAACCTGATCCTCTCCTACAGTGGCCCCTGGGTCTTCATTCTCACAGTGCCTGCATCTGCCTTCCAAGACTTGGGTGGTGTGGTCAGAACATTTGCCGTTGAAGACCGAGGCGAAGAAGTCATTAAGAACCTCATCCTTCTCCAAATCCAGGGTAGCCAGTTCTCCCGATAGCTTATGGAGGGGGCCTATGCTGTTCCCTAACCTGTCTTTTATTTGCAGTGTACCTATAGAATCCCTTCCTGTTATCCTTAACATCCCTAGCCAAGTTTAATTCTAAGTGGGTCCTTAGCTTTCCTAACCCGGTCCTTAGCTTCCCGGACAACATCCCTTTATTCTTCCCAGGCTGCCTGTCCTTGCTTCTACCTTTTGTAAGCCTCTTTTTTCCCTCCAATTTTCCTCCGCAGCTGCTTATCCATCCAAGGAGGACTCTTGGCCCTCCTGCAGCACTTCCGTCTAGTAGGCATGTATCGCTCCTGAGCTTGCCGCAGGTGATCCTTGAATACCAACCAACAGTCTTGGGCCCCCCTGCCCTCTAGAGCTATATCCCATAGAACCTTACAGAGCATGATCCTGAAGAGGCCAAAGTCTGCTCTCTTGAAGTCCAGGGCAGTGAGCTTGCTGCACGCTCTTCTCACTGTCTTGAGGATCTCAAACTCGACCGTCTCATGATCGCTGCATTCAAGGCTGCCCTGGAGTGTCACATTTCCAACCAGCCCTTCCCTGTTGGTAAGGATGAGGTCAAGCATGGCACCTCTCCTTGTCAGCTCCTCTATTACTTGCAGAAGGAAGTTGTCTTCCACACAATCGAGGAACATCTTGGAACTTCCTGGATTGCTTGTGCTGGGCCGTAATGTCCCTCCAACAGATATCAGGGTGGTTGAAGTCTCCCATGAGAACAAGGGCCTGAGAGCGTGAGGCTGTTCCTATTTGTCTATAGAGTGCTTCATCCACCGAGTCCTCTTGGTCAGGCGGTCTGTAACAGACCCCACAGTAATGTCCTCCGTACCTGTTCTCCCTTTAACCCTGACCCACAAACTCTGTGTCAGCTGCTCACCTGTCACCAGATAGTGTTAGGTACTGAAAGAAGGACGCACAAAAGCACAAAATGTAATCAGTTCTAAATAAGGTTATGGCTTTGTAATGGGGGTGCTTGAGGGTGGTTTTAGGTCCATGGGACCTTAGTACAAAAATTGTAAGAAAAGTAAAATAGAAAAACAGGACCTGGGGATGGGCATGGTCAAACTGGCTGATGGGTGGAGGGACAGGGTGATTGCTAAATCAGTGAGCCCATTAAATTGGTGTAAACATCTACTGGGGAGCATCTGGGACCAGCAGATGTCCAGGGGAGGGGGCAGTGAAGCTATCTGCTCAACAGAAGGACAGGATGATTAAGTCTAATGTTAAGGACTGCCAGCGGGTATGAATGCTGTAAACAACTCTCAAAGACCACCATCACCTTTTGTGTACCTATGAATATGAATGTATGCCCGGTGACTGTAAAAGGATGGCCTGTGTGGCAGTACGGGGAGACAGGTTTGGAGGAGCTATCCCCCGTGTCTCCCGGCGCCGCAATGAAGAATACCTGCTTGTCAACTTGAAACTTTGTTGGCGAGTTCTTGGAGTTTTCTCCCAATCAGTACTCTCCAGCCTAGCCGTAACATAAATAGCAACTCCTCCTCCCTGCCTACCGGGCTTGTCTTTTCTAAAAAACCTGTAACCTTCCATTCCAACACTCCCGTCACAGGAGCCATCCCACCGTGATGCCTATGATATCATATCCCCGTAGACATGCACACATCTCTAATTCCTCTTGTTTGCTCCCCGTGCTATGGGCGTTCATATAGAGGCATCTAAGCTGAGCTCCGGTTGAAGCCAGCTCATTGGCTGGAGCAGCTGGAATATCTCTGCATTGCTCTCAGCATTTATTATAGGTGCTTTCCTTAATGTTTTAATTAATATTTTAAATTCCTTGCATGGAATTTAGAACACTAATGCTATATTTTTTTAAGTTGGAAAGTCCAGTGTGTTTTGATTTAGATGTAACTTTTCTTTGGGCTGCAAAGAATTAGAGTTCTTAGTCAAAGCATTTTGGAAAATATTTTTTAACTTGGAATATAGGAAAAAGGGCTGATAACCCAACACCACCATCCTTCCCCCGATTTGATTTGAATGAAAAAATGTAAATACAGCCAAATATTCCAAATATCAAAATACAGTAGTAAATGAGCAGCACACTGTTCACTGCCAAATATGGTCCATGTTGTAGCTGCTAAAAAAAAATTTCCAGGGGTCCAGAATGTATTGTGAGCATATAGAGATCTGGTATTAGTCAAACAGCTAAAAGTAGGAACAAAGGAGAAATGAAACTAGGAACATTGCACTGGTTCATCCTATGTAGGAAGTCATTTAAATGCAGCCTGAGGTAATTAATTGGTTAAGTATTTGCTCTGTAGTAAATATCTGAATTTTAACCAGTGATTTCTGTCCTCATCTATTCAAATATTCTGCAAATACTTACTGAAGACCTTGTTCAATGAAAGTATTTCAACTAAATTATCAGAGAAAATTATCTCCCTACAATTGTTTGTTTAACTTAAGTTTCAAAAATGTAGGTTATAACAATATCACAAGTATCTGTCTACTGTGTATGTCTTTGTTCCAGGTTTCTTGAATGTAGTGAGCAGTGTGAGTAAGACACACAAGATTTTGAGGGGAATGTCTGGTCTTACTGTGCCTGATTATAATGGCCTTACTGTGCATGCTGTTGAGGAAACTGAAGTTGCACCATAGGGAGGCTCTTAAAATGAGACTACCAAGCAGTGCCAACAGTGACCTGGTGACTGTTAGAAAGCATGAAGCCCCTCAAATAATAAACTACTTTCATTTAATATTAGGTAATATGGAAAATTCTGTTTTGTGGTTTTTTTTTTTTTCTAGATGGTTTTAGGAATTTTGATTTGTTAGTTTATGTGCTGCTAGTTTATAGTACCAGTGTAATTTGACAGCACTAAACAAGAGGGTGGAAGGTAGTGTAAATGATGGTATCAGTAATTTGAAACTTTAAGTAGTCTGAGGTATCTGTGTGAGAATTACAAGCTGTAAATGGTACCCTGGACACAGTGAGCATTAGTACTTATGCAGAAACATCTCCTGGGTCTGTTGCTGCTTAGTTAATGCTGAGCAGAATTGTCAATTCTTTTCCATATAGCTTTATGTAGATGTTTGTCTAAAGTATTTGGCAAATCACTTAAAGTTGCTTGCTTTTTAAGATATGGGTGATGTGAGACAGATAAGATCTAGTGTAGGAAGTGAAAATGCAGTTTATGGTATAGTGAGTTTGCTATTGCTGTTTGGTGTTGCCTTTTAGGATTAAGGAAAACAGATTATTTTTGAGTAATTGCTTGAAAAACATGCAGTGAACAGAACCCTGAGAATTGACTCCATTCAAAGTTTTAAAAATTATCTAATAAAATCAAAAAAAACCAGGTTTTTAATATTCCTGGCACTGGGCAGGTTTTTGGTAATCCCCACCTGCTGCAGAATCCTTAAGGCATTGTCTGTATTGATGCAAATTAAAGTAATTTCAAGGCTGCTATTAGTTCTACTTGCATGGAAGGAGTTGTATCATAGCTTAAATCAGCATCTAGCCTATTGTTGTGTTTCCACACAATTTCAATTGGTCCTTCAGTACAACACAAGGTTGTCAGTTTAAGCTAGCTCATGTTACTTGTGCTTTTCATGACTGCTGAAATTTTTTAGTCTCATAATGTACAGAGAGAGCTCTATTTAGAAGAGTGACTAGGAAAATAATGTAGCTTTTTAAAGCCCAGGAAACACTGCTTTCTGATAGTCCTCTGACTTCTATTATTGTGTGTCTGTTCTTTGAATGTAAATGCCGGTATATGCTTGTTGTATGGAATTTGCTTTGACTTTTTCTGTCTAAGCAGTATTTATACATATGCAAAGTCTTTCAGCTGTTCTAAAGTATGAAGCTAAGTAGTTATTGTTGGGTTAAAATTAAAGGTGCGTCTTCAATTTTTTCCTACAAGGGCCTTGAAGAAGTGATAAGTGTGAGTGCAGCAAAGGGGACATATGAACATTTGTTTTAATGTCTGAATACCAGTTTTTTACAATGATTTTTTGAAGTCTTAAGGGTGTCTGCCTTCTCTTTTTTTTTTTTTTTTCCCTTTTCTCCCTCTAATAGGCTAAGATCATATGAGTTTGCTGTCTGAAGAGATATATGTGGGTATTTAGTCTCAATAGTAAGGGGGTCTGTAAAATCAACAAGGAGCAGCTGTATCACCAATGAAGGCAGCTGGGTAGCTTTCTGAACTGTCTTGGTGAATAGGTGGGGTGCTGCATTCTTGGTGATGTAGCATTGTCCCTTGGGGTTTGATTTTGTAGCAAAGTAAAACTTCCGTGATCAGACCTGGAGCTCATGAAAAGTTTGTCAGACTAATCTGAGTACCACCAAAACATCGTTTGTACAAACTTCCTTGAGAAGTAGTTTTTCTTCAACATTATAGCATATTTGCCTTTATGTTTGTATGTGTGATCACCTGTGTATTGAGTGCACAAGCAGTTCTTGCAGCAGCTGGGACTAAGATGCATATGACAAAGATGCCTTTGCACTTTGTTAAACATTGCTGTCTCAGATTTTAAATATCTGGAGACTGGAAATGCGTGCAAGCAGGGCTTGGCTAAGGGTGAATTACATACTGTTGTGTGTTATTCCAAGCAGGGCTAGCGCAGTAGTGATGACAGGCTCTTCTATGGGAGTTGTAATGTTCAACTGTTGAAAAGATAGTTAAGGCCACACCTCTCGTTTTTTTTTATGCTGCTTAAAAACCTACTGGTGGCAGCATATTTCATGCTTATGTTGCTGCTGTGAAGTCCTGCTAAAACAGAACTAACTTTTGAATCCTTGTGTGTGCTTGACATAGAACAAGCTTGTGCTTTTCTATGTTGCCTGGTCAGCCTGTTCTCAACTTTAAGCCTAATAGATGGCTGTCATCCACTCCTTGCTGTGAAACACTTATTGAATGTAATTTGATTTCTGAAGGGAGTAGGAGGCCCATAGGAGTACAGAGGCTGACACTGTAACCTTGTTTTTCTTCATGGCCACCTGCCCTGAAGCACTGTGCTGTGTGATAAATTTAACATGAAAAAGTTATAGCCAGATCTTCTAGTCGGTCATTAACATGGATTAGCAGGGAGCAGCGTTCATGTAGGGCAAGTTTGAAGCTACTTTTGCTGTCTTCACCTTCAGGCGTGTAGTTAGAGCAATTAAAAACCAAACCAAAACAACAAACCAAATGAAACAAAAACCCAAATCAAACACCCCCCGCCCCCCCCCCCAAATAAAACCAGACGAACAAAAAATCAGTCTAAAGTTGTAACCTGAAATAGAAAACAGCTTATGCCAGTCTAGATACTGTGTGCTGCACCAGAGTATAAACACTGGCATTGACACCCAACTGCCCAAGGCATGCTGCTGACATCCTCTCTCCCAAGGTATCTATTTACAAAACAGGTGTGAAAGGGAAGGGTGTTATGATTGCTCTGTAATGCTATATGCTTTAAGTTACTGTAACTGTCAGTCGCTGCTCCACTGGAGCACTGTGTTATTTTCTGATGATTAAAATAAGGAAAAGTTACCACCTCAGCTAATTAGTAGGAGATGGCACATTCTAATTGTCAGTGCTGATTGAGATGAGTTTCAGCTGGCCTGCTCACTGTTAAGTACACCTGGTATATGTCATTTGTGTCATTTTTCAGTAGGCTTCTACTGAAGAAAAACTGGCTTGTTTCTCAGTACTGTTGTAGAATAAACATGTATGTTTGTGGCATATCATGCCTTCGCTCCCTGCATATGTTGTCTTCAGTCTTACTGGCAAGCAATGCTTCTTACCAATAAATAGCATATAGAAGATATTAGCAAAAAAAAAAAAAAACAACCCAAAAACATCCTGAATGTTTTCACTGATGTACGTCAGTCTCCAAAGGCTCAACTGTGGTGCTCTAGGAAAGGGAGAACATGGTCATTTAGGGTCCAGTTCGAGCTGGAAAAGTTGGGGATTTGTGGGCACTGACACTGGAATTCTGCTAATTCAGAATGATTTTACATAGTAAGTCTGAATTTCTAGTGAAATATGTGCATGGGCAGAGATTCAGACTGAAATCCCAGAAAAAGAGTTGACTGTATTGATTATGCTTAAATGGTGAGTGGCCATTTAAAAGGAGAAAGAATATACCAAAATTTCTGATTCTAATTTGTGATAGACTTCAGTTGCTTCTCTTTGCAGTGTCTGTACTAAATTAGGTATCTGATACAGTGATATATAATGAATAGTAAAGTGCTTTTTCCTAAAAACAAATTGTTTGTTTGGGGAAATTTCTTGGTATTCTGTGAAGAAAACATCACACAAGTCTTAAGAAGTAGAACAGATGTGATGGCCCTATGGTAAACAACTTCAGTATGTACCTCATTTCTTACATGATTTTATGTCTATAATTACTACTGAGTGATAAAAAAGTAAGTTTTGACAGTGGCAAAATACTTCTAGCAGCCGAAGTGACACTTCTCAATACATTATTTTTTTTTTTCTTCTTTCCCCCTCAATTTATAAACCCAGTGAATTGCGTGGCTTCTGAAATGCGTGTTCTGCACTGTCAGTGATAACATCTGTTGTGTATAGTAGCTATTTTAGTTTTTCTTTTTTTTGTATTTGTTTGTTTGCTCTTCCCCCCCCCCCAATGTCACATCAAAACCATGCTTTTGGTTTGGATCAGTATATGAACCTATTTCCGGAATGCAGTCAAGGTGATTAAGGTGATAACTTTCTGGGTGATCTTACCACCATTTTGAGATGCTTAGAATGACTTGTAAATCTGGTTGCTTCTTATTCACAGAACAGTTAAGAATCTTTGCAATGTGGAAATGATATTTTACAAATATACCCCAGACATTTTGCATGAGAGCTTAGGGTAATATGACAAAAATAAGTGTCTGTTGCAAGATCAATACCTGAAAAACAGTCTGTGGCTCAAAAGAAGAGGAGGAAATGGGGCAGCATTCTGGGAAGTAGAGGTAGCCTATTCATACAGATAGAATACATGTACTGGGAGTTGAATTTTTTTTTTTTTTTTTTAAAGCTGTTAATGGCTCTGTGAAATGTGTTCTGTCTTCTGTTTACCTGGAATGATGAAAACTTGAAGTGTTTAAGCTTAATTTTTTTAGCTACACTACTGTAGACAAGAGACCTAGATGTCCTTATTTCAGTGCATACTGAAATATGAATTTAAATGCATGACTTTTTCTATTGCCTGCAGCTTACCTGTCAGAATTTCAGCAGCTGTTTCTAAAGGGTCATTGTCAAAATTCGCCACTAAGAATGTGTCATTGTGGTAAGGTTCCTCAAGAAGTACCTGCTCAGCATTGTCATATGCAATTAGTTTTGGGGGGGAGATGTTCATGCAAAGACATATCTGTCCGGAAGGAGGCTGTCTGTTTCTTTCATGTGCATACAAACCTTTGCGGACTTCATAAATGGAGTGAACAACTTCCCTTTGACTTTGTCAGTGTGCAGCTGTAAGGGATAGCAGCTGGCCTGTAAGGGCCAGAAATGTTTTCGTGGTGGTGTTTCTTTTCTTTTTATTTTGTGTGTGTAGTATTTACGTAGTATTTCCGTAGCTATGAAAGCTGATGTTAACTGTTGCTGTTATACAGGAAAACTTTTGATTATTCTATAAATATATACTTTTTTTTCTTAGTGGGATGTAATTGTATGTAGTACAGCTGTTCCAGGCGTATTTGGGACAGATTTAGCTGTTTTCCTGTTAAATTTCTTCTGTGTCTCAGTATTTTCTTTCAACCTTCCCCCTTCCTCTCTTGTCTGCTCTCATTTCATGGTTAGTAGGAGTGAGCCTCTATGGAGACTTTTCGTGAAAACAAGTTCTTCAGCTGTCATCCTGAGAAAGATTCTTGGTACATTGCCCTAAATGGCTACAGCACCTGCTGATGTGTTTCGTTCTAGCAGGGGTAGCATGGACAAAAGGATTGGGGCTGAGATCAGTTTAAGCAGATAAAAGTCACAAGATGCTGTCCTGATTTAAACTAAAGCAAAGCACTAAATGATTCTGTGGAATTTTTAATAAAGAAATGTTTCTGTTGGTTCTGTGCTTTTTTTTTGTTTATAGTTTGCCTAAGCTTCTTCTGAGAAGCATATAATGAAAAAGGCAAAATGCCAGAAACACCTTGGTGAATGTGAATGCTAATTTTTCTGCAGTTATATTTGGCTAAACCCTCTTGCTCATTGTAACCTGCTTTTCTACTGCTTGTCTTGTGTCTTGCTATTGATTTTTACAAAAATTAAAGGTAATTAATCCGACTTTTTCTTCCAGTTCATAACTGGACTCAAGAGGACACTCTTCAGTGGCTGTCAGAATTCGTTGAACTGCCCCAGTATGAAAAGAATTTTAGAGACAGCAATGTCAATGGAACAACACTTCCCAGGTGAATGTTTCTTCTGGATTAGTTTCAATTAATTCCCTGTAGGTTGCTGCTTTAGTCTTTATGTGGGAAAAACTATATGAGCCCAAAGTCAAACAAGATACAGTGGAAATGCAAGGGGAGAGTAGCATCCTTGCAGTTTTGAAAAGCTGGCTGGTTTGGTTTGGTTTTTTTTCCTGCCAAAATAATTCAAAATATAAATGCTGCTTCTTTTGTTTTTGCTTTGTTTTTTGCTGTTGAAGCTTTTATCGATGGACACAATTCTGTACAGTAGTGAACTTCCTTTTGAACAATTTGCAATCTGTTGTACGGTTATACCTCAAACTACCTGCAGAACCCCCTTTTTGAGCATAACTACTAAATTTGAGTATTGTGTGTATTTTAGAGAGTTGGTGTCACAAGTCTTCAAATATGCCATTATCCTCTAACTATGCTAAGTGGATTTGTTTTATTATTATTACAGAAAGAAAGAAATAGGGAAATGATTTTTTTGTTCTTCCTTTGCCATATGCTGATATGCTTTTTTAATAGCACTGTTGTCATTGTACCATATCTCTCACTCTAGTTACATAACTATAACCTATATAACTGTGGGAAATGCTATTGATGTATTTCTTTCCATAGACTGGTTTTGATTATAGCTTCTGGAATAGGTAACGTTTTGTCTTATCATTAACAGGATAGCAGTAAATGAACATGCTTTCATGATCTCTCACTTGAAAATAATTGACCGGAGCCATAGACAGAAGCTTCAGCTTAAAGCATTGGATGTTGTTTTATTTGGACCTCTCACTCGTTAGTATTTTTTTAAGTTTTTTTTTTTTTTTTGTCTTATCTAGTGTTTGTAAGAATTCAACACAGAAATTTCAGTGACGTGGTGGATAGGACAGCTTGTCTATTTTGTGCCTGTACTGACATGTTACTTGGAATGCCTTGTGGAACTGGGCAGTGAATTAAAAAAGATGATCAGGATGCTGGGATCAGGGCGAAGATTCATTTCTGTGTATGAGATTATGTAGAAATTTTACTATAATGCCATTTGACAGATCAATGTTGATCGATGTCACAAGGAGTGTACTCTAAAGTCCTTTTCTGTTTAAATTACACTTGCAGCTAATGTAGCATTCACTTCTTCATTAGCTTGGACAGTGTAAGCTGGGATGCTGAAATGAGAGGGGATGACCTTCCCCAAGGAATTGAAAAAGGAGATGGTAGTGCAAATCCAGTGCTAGTGTCTTTTGTGCAGACTTGAGTTTAAGTGCAGTTAAATTTAATGCAGCATTTTCACTTCTGATCCATTTTAGCATACCCAGACATTTCCGTACCACATCACCAGTGGTATGCATTCTTGCTAGCACACAGTTGCTGGTACTGTGCATGTTGGGTATTTCTGAACTAGGAGGCCCTTCCAGAGCTTGGTGGTCAGTTTAGAGAGTAGTGGATGAGTTTGCAGAAGTCAGACCAGATCTGAGCTATATAAATGAAGTAGGTTAGAGCAGAGTTGATTATGCTGTATGGAAAATGCTCTGGAATCCATTTGAAAGGTTGGAGATGGTTTGAAATAAAGGAGACGGACTTTTGTTTAGTATCAGGTTTTGTCACCTTTTAGGCTCAGGGCGGGGGGAAGAGAAGTCCATAGTCTGTTGTCTGTATCAGTGAATTAGCTAATAATCATGTTGTTTTCTGTGCAGGTCCCCCTCACAACTGGATGAAGGATTTTATATTAACAGTTTCTATAGTTATTGGTTTTGGTGGCTGCTGGTTTGCATTTACACAGAACAGAACTTCAAGAGAGCATATCACAAAAATGATGAAGGATTTAGAAAGTCTCCAAACAGCAGAGCAAAGTCTTCTTGACTTGCAGGAAAGGTATAAAAACTAAGTTGTTAATGTTTATTTCCTCTTTTATTTTGAGGCTAAATACAAATACAGATCCTTTATAATCATAAAATACTTGCATTCAGCTGCCTGTTCATCTTCATTTTGCATGGAAATTGTGATTTCAGTCGTGATGGGTTTTTGAATAGAAATTCCTCCTGGGTATATTAGTAGGCCGTATGAAGGTAGAGAATAGAGATTTTTTTTACCTACAGATTTAGAAGTATGTACTGTTATTTTCGTATAATTATGGTTTACTTTGGAATACTTAGATACATGGAAAATAAGAACATTTGTCCTGCTTTTAAGCTCTTAAGATTGAAGCATACCTGGGCTGATTACTTTCTACTTTCTATTGCATGTTCGTGTGTGAAAGTTGATAGTCTTCTCTGGTGCACCTGTAACTCAGTGTCTATGAAGACTTTTTTTACCTTATTAGGCCCTAAATGAAGGTTCATCTAAAAGTTTGCATGTTTTGTCTGACGTGGAGGTCACATTGTCTAATGTAATTGCTGTTGATTCCTGAAGCTTGCACAGTCTTTATTATCAGACTTGTTGAGGATGGAAAGGACTTCTGGAGGTCATCTTGTGTAGCCCCACCTGCTCAAGCAGGATCAGGTAGAGCAGGTTGCCCAGGACCATGTCCAGGCAGCTTCTGAATATGCCCAAGGATGGAGACTATACCACCTCCCTGGGAAACCTGTTGTCAATGCTCAGTCACCCCCATGGTGATAAAGTGCTTGCTGGTGCTCAGACCTCTTGTATTTTGGTTTGTGCCTGTTGCCTCTTGCCCTCTTGCTGGAGACATTTTTTTCTGAGAGCTGCAACTTTTAACGAATATGCTGTGTATTTTCTCATATTTTTTGTTCAATTGTGAAGGCTTGAAAAAGCGCAAGAGGAGAATAGAAATGTTGCTGTTGAAAAGCAAAATCTGGAGCGCAAAATGATGGATGAGATCAATGATGCAAAACGGGAAGCTCATCGCCTAAGGGAGTTGAGGGAGGGAGCTGAATGTGAGCTCAGCAGGCTCAAATATGCAGAAGAAGAGCTAGTACAGGTATCTGCAAAATGTTCATAGTCTTAGTGTTGACTTTAAATTGGTTCTGGCTTTAATAGATCCTTAAGAATGTTTAAAGCAGTATTTGTCTCATGCTAGATTTGAATGGAAATACCAGTCATGCCATTTTCTAGTAAAATAATCCTTAAACCTTAAAAAGACATACTTTGTACATTAGCTTATAATATTCTTGAATTCATGGAACAAAATACATATGTACAAAAGCTTTTTTTCTGTCTTCTTAACAGATAAAAGATGATAGCTTTGTCCCACTCTGAGTAACAATAGATTGGATTTATTGCACTGAATAAAAATGCTGTCTTATAAAAATATGTAAGATTCAAGTTAGGGAGTATATATAATAGAAAAAAATCATACTTATGTATAATGGAGTATATGGAAATTCATATGCTGCATTTCAGAAATGCCAGATCCACCTTCTTGACAGCAATTGGCACACACCAAAGGCTCTGTAAAGCCTTAGTATGTTGCTGTGGGTATAAAGGTGCTTATATTTCACTTTCCTCTGCTGTCAGTTCTAATGATACTCTTGGTGACACTTTTATTTCTTCTTGATTGTTAGGTTCGCATGGCTTTAAAAAAGGCTGAGAAGGAGTTTGAGCTGAGAAGTAATTGGTCTGTTCCAGAAGCATTGCAGAAGTGGCTTCAGTTAACACATGAAGTTGAAGTACAGTATTACAATATCAAAAGACAGCATGCAGAAATGCAATTGGCAATTGCCAAAGATGAGGTACTAAGTCCTAGCTAAAGACTTTTCTTGATCTGTTGCTAGATATGAGATAGTAAATACAAATTATCCAGATAAACATTTGGATACTTTTTCTCCCTTGAGTTGTTGTTTGCGAACTGTCAATATTGCATTTCATCTTGCTTTTCAGGCAGAAAAGATAAAAAAGAAGAGAAGCACTGTATTTGGAACATTACATGTTGCACATAGCTCCTCCCTGGATGAGGTGGACCATAAAATTCTTGAAGCAAAGTAAGAGTATTGCCAGGATGCATGTTCTTATGTGGTTATTCCTATAACAATGGAATTTTTGGGGAGTTACAGAATTTAGTGTCTAAGTGGTTTTGCACTTTTAAGTAAATAATTTAAAAATATGTTAAAGTGTGAATATTTGGACAATCCTAATTGGATATTCTGGTATGCGGGAATGACTGTACTTGTGTTGCTATGCTTTATCTTTAAGAGCAGTGTATGTAACTTTAATGTGTGCTTTTCTTCAGGAAAGCACTGTCTGAGTTGACGACATGTTTGCGAGAGCGTCTTTATCGATGGCAACAGATTGAGAAGATTTGTGGTTTTCAAATAGCACACAATTCTGGGCTACCAAGCTTGACCTCATCTCTCTACTCTGATCACAGCTGGGTAGTTATGCCTCGAGTTTCCATTCCTCCTTACCCAATCGCAGGAGGAGTTGATGACTTAGATGAAGATACTCCTCCAATAGTTTCGCAGTTTTATGGTAAGTGGTGAACTCGGTAAAAATAAAGGGGGAAAGTTGTGGAGGCATGGGATTTTGAAGTGAGGTGGGAGAAGAGTGCTAAAATCAAACAGGGTTGGATTAAAGGAGAAAGGACCAAAATGCTGTTTAGCATTTCACATATATCTTTTGGGACTTAGATGAACTGAGAACTGGGGTTTGCAATAAAGATAACATGAAGAAAAAGTCTTTTTTCCGTTTCAATGGGGAAGCGAGGGGCAAATCCAGTTAAGGTTTTGAAAGTCCATTTGTCATGATTGGATTGCTGCTTAGACAAAAATTTATGAGTAATGCTAAATTTCTGTTAGCATACTTATTCTTTCGTATGAAAAGGATGCAGTTTGTCTAGGGTCCCTTGAGCTACCATGAAGATCACACCCTAGAAATGCTGCGTGTTACATAGCTTTTAAAACATTCTTTAGTAGCTGGAACAAAATCTTCTTGTTGTCTAAGGGAAGCTTTCAGGCAGAATGTTTGTGTTTGGATACAGTGGGTTGTTTGAGTGCAAGGCAGAGAGGCCAAGTGCTGGAGGGAGCGAAATCCAGCTTTGGTTAAACTATGATCCAAGGATAGACACAGGGGATTCAGACCACCCTTGTATCTTGAGTTATTACATCAGTACAAGAGCCTGTTTTGTGGAAGTTTTGATTAACTGGACTCTAGAGGCAAATCAAATAGATGAGCTCCCATGTAGTTATTTAAACAAGCAATATCAAGCTGAGGAATGGATAAGGAAGAAAACTTCATCATGTGTGTATGTTTTTCTTCCAGGGCTGTGATTCTCAGAAGAAATTAGAACTATATTATAAAATAGCATAAGGAGAATGATTGCCACTTTGCTGGCTTCATTTAGTGTGCCTGGGGCATGTGTTTTTCTTCTGAATGTAGCAAACTTTTTCTACATGCTAAAATGAAAAGTTCATTAATCCCCCTACAACACTACTTAAAATTGGATGATCTGTGGTTGAAACCACAGGAGTCAAATCATTGTAGGTTACTTTGGTAAATTATTCCCATCCTTTAGACGAAAATGACAAATGCACATGAGGAAGGACAGAAGCAAAATGCCTTGTCTTACTCATGAGGGTTCAGGCAAAATGTAACATGTAGAGAGGTCAGCTATGAGCACAACTGTTTCAGTCTCTGGACCTAAACCTAAGCCCTAATCTGGGCAGTATTATTTGATCTCAATATTGGCAAAATTGGAAGTCTGCCAAACAGGCTTTTTTTGTGCTGCAGCAATTGGGATGATAGGTTTAAATGGAGTGAAGTTATAGAGCAGATTAATCAGCCCGGAGCTGAAGAACAAAAGGGGATAAAGAAATAATGTACAAGAGTGGAACAAAATCATACATGAAGGTGATAGTGAAACTTCCACTTTTCCACTGACTGATCAGGATACAGCTAATTTCTTCATCTACTAAGTTGCATTTGTAGTAGACAATTCTAGACACTAAATTCTCATAGCTGAATCCTTCATAATTCTCTGTTTACACACCTACAAGGAACCAAAATGCTTGCAACTTTTCTCAAAATTCACTGATGGTGTGATCTTGTTTTTTTTTTTTATACGAGAGAGTAGGATGGCATCTGATTTAGCTCGACACGTAGTATAAATTTTCTAAAGGGGTTCTCACTCTCTTCTCTCAGTTCACATTTGCTTTTTTGGGAATATTTTTGTGATGACCAAATCTTTTTTTTGACCTGTGAACCCCTGCTTTTCAGGTCAGTAGGGAGTTCCTCAGAAAAAAATCAGAAGTTTCAGTTACATGACAGCTGTCATGTTGGGAGTTTTAAACCTTTGTTTTCTGTTCAGCTGGGTAGGAAACAAAATTGAAGTGTTGGTGAAGGTGCAGCTAGTTGCTGTTTTGTGACAGTTCTGATTTCCTGCAGTAAACCAGAATGCCAGCCCTACCTTTTCTGAGATTCTGGGAAGGAAAACTGTAATCTGCCTGTTGCTAAACTGGCATCTCAAAACATAAAATGCATTTGTCAGTCTAGACATCCTTGCTTACAAAAATCACCTTTTCATTCTTTTTTTTTTTTTAATGTTTGGTATACATTTTGAACATCAGGTAGGTCTGTCTTACCTAAGCAGTAGCACATTCTGTGGGACAGTTTGAGGGAGGGGTTTGAGAAATCCTGAGGCTTGTAACAGCTAGCCTGAAAACAAGTCTGTAGATTTATTTCTGTAGAAGTTCTGCTGCCTTATGATATTTTCAAGGAGGCATTGGATTAAGAACATTTATTTTGTCACTTCCTGTTAGATACTTTCCTGGTCAAGTCTTGTGTTGCTGCTTCCACCCATTCTTAGTATTTTTGTTTCCAGAAATTCATAGTTAGCCTGGCAAAAGAAAGCATTACCAAAAAGAAAAATCTTGAGGTTGAATCTTGAGGCTAAAAATGAGGTTGAATTCTATTTTTTATACGATGTTCCTTGAGTGAAACTGATCTTCTGCATCTATTATAACTTTCAACTAATGCAGCCTATTTCATGGATGTTTGGTTAAGTGTATCTACATTGCAAAACCTTCACATTCTTTTAAGCTCCAAATCGCCACACAAGTGAAATACAGGATATTGTGTAATAAACTAATTTCAGCACTGCTATTTTTAGGTTATAAAGGGTTGGAAGTTTTAGTAGAATCTTTCTCTTTGCTCTCAAGAGAGCATAGTGAGCCAGAGCTTCAGTGCACATGATCAGAGTAACATTTGGCAGGCACAAACTGCTGCAGTTGCATCTTAGTTAGAGCTTCATCTAACTGTAGAATGTATAAGGTTATGCCAGTCTTTCTTTAATGTCACTTGGAGAGTTTTGGTTTGCTTTTTCTTTGCCTCAGGGTCCATTGTAAAACCTCCGGGCACACTGGCAAGAAGCAGTAGCTTGTGTCGATCAAGACGCAATGTTGTGTCATCATCTCCACAGTCTCAGCATGCTTTGCACTCCCCTGACCCTGACATCCTTTCTGTGTCAAGCTGCCCAGCAATTTATCGAACTGAAGATGAGGAGGAAGCCATTTACTTCTCTGCTGATAAACAATGGTATGGAGATTAGCAAATAGCACTTGGAAATCTGATAGGATTATTTGAGAGTAAGAGTTTAGAAATAGGGGTTGAACCAAGCAAAAGGTTAAAATAATCTGTAGGATAATATAGATTAATATAATCCACATGGAACAGAGAGAGTTCTTGTTTGGTGTGTGTATGTAAATAGCTAGCATGTCATATACGTTAAGTAATGTTACAGTCCAGGGTGCACTGAACTAACCCTGATTCTCCATTACAATATGTTACTGGCTTTTACATCTGAAACTAGGATCAAAAGCAATGTCAGCTACTGGGCGAAGAGAAGATGGATGGTAACACAATTCTTACAGCATGTTGAGCGTGTACCTACTCTTGTTACATGGCCTCATAGGAAAAGGTTAAATTCCTTTTGGAAGGAGCAAATGAGCTTGTTGAAAGGTAGGGACACTTGTCCTGAAGAAACTTTTTATATATGATAGGCTTAAATCTCCTTTCATTTTATAACTTTTCTGACTTCACATGCCAGAAAGATAGTTTTTGTTCTTTGAAGTGAGATACAAATGACTGATTCTGGGTAGATGCTGCTGCCCACAAAAACAAGATTGCACAATTAACTATCTTAAGTTTAGATAATGAAATGATGTAATGCAAGTTGTGACATAAACTGTTTAACTAAATGGTTTTTGTTAATTAACTAAGGAAAAGTGTGGGTGGTGCTTTTAGGCTAATGTTATTGATTCTAAATTAATTTCCTTTTTTAACTATATAAAGGAATTAGTAGTTTCAATTATGTTTTCTCCTCTCTTTGTTCTGACTCAGGGAAGTACAGGAAACAGGTTCGGAATGTGACTCGTTAAATTCATCCACTGGAAGGAAGCAGTCTCCTCCAGCAAGTCTTGAGATGTACCAAGTGCTTTCTTCTCAGAAAGTATCCCCAGAAGAATGCTCCCTGGAGGAATCATCTACAGGAGACTCTTCTTCTCTAACTGCAGATATTTCTAGGGGCTCTCCTGACTGCGTAGGCATGGCAGAAACTAAGAGCATGATCTTTAGTCCTGCAAGCAAAGTTTATAACGGAATCCTGGAGAAGTCCTGCAGCATGAACCAGCTTTCAATTGGGATCCCTATCCCAAAGCCTCGGCATACTTCCTGTTCTTCAGCCAGCAGTAATACTAAACCCAGCCATGAAGCTGCTTCTGTCCCCAGGATAAGTAGCATCCCACAGGACCTGTACCAAAATGGTGAAAAAAACAAAAAGCCATCAAAAATAAAAAGCCTCTTTAAGAAGAAGTGTAAGTGAGGTGGGCAGAAGAAGCCTGTAGTAGTGTTATAAGAACTCTGTTTTTTAAATCTGTAGGAATGTGATTCCATTTGAGCATTCCAAACTGGATGCCCTAATGGAATGCTCTGTAGGTCTATATTTAATTTCACTGTACTGTCAAAGGTCGTGCCAGCTGTCAATGAGAAATGATTAAAAAGTTCGGACAGTTTACATTCATTTCTGCCTATTTATTTCTTTTTTTTTTTTTCCCCCTTTTTTTTTAGTTTGTCTTTGTTTTGTTAGAGTTTTTTGCCTCTTTTTATTTTTGGTAGTTTATTTGTAAACCGTTTTCAAGCCTCTTGGACTTCTAAGCTTTAATGGACTAGTAAGCCTTCCTGGGCTTCCCAGAGTTTCTTGTTTACTGGAGCATCTTCCTATCGTTCTGTAGAGCTAGGACATTTGTCTACTGGACTTTAAGAAAAAAAAAATAGAACTAATGGAATTGCACTACTGTTTTACAGACTGGAAATGTCTCTCTACAACTGAAACTGAAAGACTTGTGTTTGTCTGAGAAGATGAATCTTTTCATTTTTAGATCTTTTGGGGTTTTTAAGTAGAATTTAGGATTTCTAATTGACTTGATTTCTGGAAATGGAAATACCATGCTTTTGTTATGGGAAGATTTGTTAGATGCATTTATTATTAGAATGGTTCAAGTCCTGCTGTAAAGATCATGCTTTTCCCAGGACTTTCACTGTGATTTTGCTTCACTGCAGGCTGTATGACAAAAAAAGTAATTTAACAAGAGAAGAGGCTCTTGATTCCTTATGCAAGCGATGGATATGAATCTTTACTGAGGACTGAAAATATTCACCCTCTTCAAATGAGGAGGGGGGATAGTAGCTTTTGTTTACAGACTGACAGACAGTAGACCTTTGGTTTGTAAAAGTTTGTATTGTGGCAAAGATAATAAATTGGAAACATTATTGTGTTTGGGATTTTAGCTGATGCTTGTTTCAGAGGTCCTGCTAATTGAAAGCTGTTACAGGCTACACTGATTATGCTTTCTGCTCTGTGTAAGGTGTTATATTTTTTTGGATTAGCTATTAATGTCTTAATGTCCTCCTTTTGTAAGATTTCATACACTTTATTTTTGTATAGTTTGAAGATTCAGCTGTTCAGACATGTCTGAGGGAAATGGTATAATTTTATAATGCATACTGTTACACTAACTCATAATTTTAGATAGAGATATAAAGGTGAGACTTGACGTGCTTCAGATAAAAGCAATTTTTATGTTAAGCTTTTATAGGGAGAGAAGAAATTACTAGGAGGTAATAAGGAAGCCTTCGTAGAGCAGCAGTAGCTAGTTGTTCAGAATCATTTTTATTTTTGTTAACAGTTGTAGACAACAAATGTACTGCTTGAGCAACAGTGCCTTTATTCAGTTTGTTTGAAAATATTAATACCGAGCATAAATTTCTTTAGAGGTACATTCCAAAGAAATACTTCTTGCTCTACTGAACACAAATAATTTACCCAGTGATGGCTAAATGGTTTCAGCTCTTCCACAGTAACGGGTGCCACTGCCAGGGACCTGTGATTAGGGGCTCACTTCTTGCCAATATGTACATGCTGTACTGTATGAAAAAATTAATTCACTGACTGCCTGATTCTTTTTCTGTTAAGGAGCTTTCAAAACCTACAGCTAATTGGAGTCAAGTGATGTCTTTTCTATCATTTTCTACTTAGGTTCCACTGTACATAACTGATGTATTAGTTCTGTTCTCAAGGAGTGGTGGTGATGTTAACAGATGCGTTTACTGCGGCTAGTGAAACGGCTAGAAGAGAGTTAGAAAATGGGATGGAGGCCTCACATGAGCAAATACCTTAAAAGTCCTGGTACATTCATCAGTTCCTTAACAGAACAGAAGGAATCCACAGTTCTACTGTTTAAAAATGGTTGTATGTCATCTATACAGAAAAGCATAGGAGGAATCAGCTGTTTGGTAAAGCTTGGAAAAGAGAAATAGAATTGGGATATTGTTCCATTAGGATATAAACCATTACATTGAACAGCTATAGATGCAAAAAAATCATCATAAGGTAACAGTTGTCTCAAAATTTGTACACTCTGTGCATGGTAGACAAAAAAACCCCAAAACAGCAGTGCAGAAAGACTTGTGCCAAACAACCATCCCAGTGCTCAGTCTTCAGAGTTGTAGTTAGAGGCCTTACGGTGTACTTGAACATGTACAAAGGGAAACAATACAGAAAAGTAGGGAATTTACTTTGCCTCCTAAACAGCATGGTGAAGAAAAGTGTTCAACTTTGATGTCTGCATCTGAGAAGGCTATAGCAAAAACTGAGTTTAAAGTAAGATCTGGGGTTGGATGGTAGCTCTTGCAATGTGAATTTTGAAGACCTCTGCCTCGTGTCATTATCAGGAAAGATGAAACTGAAGAGTGTATATTTACACATGAGAAAAGAATATCTGGTACTGAGGAGTGGGAGGACAGCACTTCTTAATCCTGACGTCAAAGTCAGGCAAGCTTAAATGCTGGGAAGCCAAAACAGACACATTCAGCTTTCTGTAGTAAGCATACCAAAAAATGACAAAGAGAAGGTGTTGGGCTCTTCATTGGCTATGAGTTTAAGTGTTAGGTAATTTAACTATCTTCTGAAAAAAACCAACCCTATTTATCCCCAGCTATTCTGTAACTTATAGCTGCTTCTTAATATAGAACTAATAGCTTAAGTTACTATGATCAGAAGTGGTGAGTATTGTATGTTGGAGCACAAACTGTAATTTTAAGTTTATAGATTTGGGACTGTTTTTTGTTATTTTAACAGACCCTTTGCACATCTTGACACCTAAATTTGTCCACAGTTTAAGTGACTTGCATTGTTCTTATTGTGGCTACTGTAGAAATGCTCATCTTCAAACTGCTCGCATCCTTTCACTAAGATATGTTGAGAGCACTGGCTCAGGTAGTTCCTCACTGTCAAACATCAAATCCAGTGTTAAGTTTGAAGTACCTGGTATGTCAACATCTCAGAATTGAA
The DNA here is from genome assembly GCA_017639245.1 of Myiopsitta monachus. Taxonomy (NCBI): domain Eukaryota; kingdom Metazoa; phylum Chordata; class Aves; order Psittaciformes; family Psittacidae; genus Myiopsitta; species Myiopsitta monachus. The sequence continues at coordinate 97,459,208 of CM029917.1, read as the reverse complement.
AGGATGTGCTTCCAAAGGTCTTCTGTTTTTTTCCAATTGCTTAATGGTGTAACTTGAACTGGCTGGCAGTAAGTCCAGCCAGCATTCCAACCACTAGGATTTCTGTAAGACATGTCAGTCATTCAAGACAATCATCTAGTGTCATCAGCTTTGAATGGCTGAGGACTTTTTTTTTTGAGCTTGTATAGCTAAAATCCACATTCTATTTTAAATTTTCCAGTATATATCGGAAGATGGGGATCTTTGCTTTCTTAAATGTTTGGGGTTTGGTGGTTTTTGGTTTGTTGTTTTTTTTTTTTTTTTGAGTACTTTGTCAGGACAGCAGCCCCTTTGTGGAAACTGCCTAAAAGGTTTCTCTGTGAGGAGGTTGTTGTTTAACTCTTTCACCTGTAAAAGGAAGAAGTATCAAGTGTGTGGTTCTATAGAAAGATGACACCAATTCTTCCAAAACTGAATAAACCCAAACCTTTCCCCAATTCTTACAAAAGCTGTGTGGCACTTCTTTTATCATAAAGTAAAAATTTCAGGAAAGGCATTTCTGGTTGCCATTGGGAATGCGTATGATCAGCTTACAGACTTGGAGATTAAACCAGTTGATTCTTTTTCCCTGCTCAGTGATAGAATTTAAAATTGCACATTGGGAGTTCCAGGCATATGTCAACTTTTCTTTCCTCACTTCACTGGTACCTAGGTAGCAGATTACCCTCCACTTTCTGATGGGCAGTTTGCTGCAAGAGGGAAGATTTTCCGTCATAGTCAAGGTAATGTTATAATAAGAATACAGTTCCCTATTTGGAAGCCTTGAAGATAGTGAAGGTGAGGATGCTTGACTTGAGTTTTCTTAGTATATTTATGGATGCCAGCTTGGGTTAGGCATTAATTTATGACTGATCGAAAGCCTATAAGATAAAATTAATTAGAAATTGAAGCTTTCAAGATTTTTCCTTTTTTCTTCTTGATATATGGAAGAACAGCATGCAGAGGAGGGAGATGGGCTCTAATTAGCATTTCTTATGCCACCAGCTTTTAGAGCTTCAGGATAGTTCCATTCCATTTCCAAGATACATTGCTGGAGAGGGGTTACTACCTTACTTTTACAATGTATGCATTTACTTACAAGGGAGGAAGAAGAAGGTAAATAAACTGAATGCTTCTGTTTGTTTGTTTTAAAGCCAAATAGAAGACTTGGTTGTTGGAAGTCTTTAGCATTTGCTTATCTCCTTGTGCAATATGTTAAGTAGGTTGAGGACAGTTTTCTAATCTATTCTGCTTGCACTGACTAAAGTGATGCATTACTATCTCATGTTTGAAACACTGCTTGCTCTGAATTGCTGTAGGCATTCTAATTGTGGATGTTGCACTGAGCAAATTTAAGCCTACTAAGGCTGTTTGATTCCAAGTGCTGATAAACTTTTCTACTAGTGACTTAAACACAGATATTGGTATAACTAGTAACCAAAGAAAGGCTTTTACTAGTAGAGTTTGACTGCCTGACAGCATATAAATGTTTAGGAAACCATTCTTTGAGGCTTCAGTAGCAGTTCGACGGTGTCATACACATTTTCAGCAGCTAGCTTTCTCTTCCAGCTCTTTAGCGATGGTGCTGATCTGAGCCTCCACTTAGTCCTCCCTTGCATAAACAGAATGCACTGATTCATATAAATTGTAACAATATTAATCTTTAAACTGTTGTTCCCAGTTGCTATAGCATTTGACATTACTTAAGCAAGATGGCAGTGCTTAAACAGTCCACTTCAGTCTTTCAAAAAATAACATTGATTTGTGTACCTTTTTTTCTCTACAACTCTGAATCTCAAGTTTACAAAATTGTGTGTGTTCTGTGTATCTAATGCTTCACTGAAATTAGAGTGGGAAAACTAATTTGTGGTTAGATGTTAAGGAAAGCACATTTGAGCAGGGTAAAAGGGAATTCCTCGTGCTCTTTGCAGTTGACGAAAAGGAGTTCAGAGGCTTTTCGTCTGTTCCTGAGTCAGAAGATTAAGGAATTTTCATGACTTATGTAGCTGGAGATGAGAGGTACATTTAATCTCAGAGCTTTCAGATCAGTAACTCTTAATCCAAGAGAAAAACCCAAGCAACCCTCCAAACAAAACAACCTTTCTTTTTCAGACATGCTTTGCTGAGTGTTACCTTCATATTTCTATTACATTTTTGACCCCACATAAAACTTGATAGTTAAAGCACTAAGTTACCTGATTGCTAAACTTTGGAGCAGTTTCAGATAATGATTTTAGTAGTGTGTTTTAAAGTCAGTTTTGGTTTAATATGTGGTAAAGACATCTGAATTAAGACTTTCTCCTTTACATTCCTCTTTTTGTAAATTCAGTCCAGTTCTTTGTGATCCTTCTGTTAAAAAACAGACAGGTACTGATAGTTGATTATGTTCATGTTTAGAGTACAGTAGCCTTTTTTTCCGGCAGAGAATTACTAACGGAAAATGATAGATGCTTTTTACAATATCCAACCATGCTCTTGTCTTGAGAAACACTGCTGTATTTCAGTTGAACTAGGTAGAGCACTGACTGATGCAATTTCTGTGTGAGTGGTAAAGTTATCCTTCTTAAATTCTCCTTTGTTCTTTATTTGTATCTTACCTTGATGCTGCACAATTATTTTCAGACTTGAATTAGTTTAAAATTAAGGTCCGTATGTCCAGCCCTATGAAAGTCAGTCTTCAGTTGTCAGCCATTAGTCTATTCTTACTGAAATTAAAATTTTGAATATTTGTACTAGCTTTTTAGCTTGTTTGGTGGTAGAGTGGGTTCCTGGAAGTTTTCAGATGGAAGGCAGAGAACTTGAAGTAAACCAGGTAACCTGTGTTCTTTATCAGCTTTCCTATCCATCTCCCAAGAAGACCAAGTCTCCCCACGGAATGTAGATGTACTTCTTGCTTGGAACCTTGTAGTTAATTACATTTGGCTATATAATTCTAATAACTTGCATGTGTGTTGTGCTTGCTTGCTTTTCAATAGCTGACAAAAGCTATAGGAGATCTTGAGGGTTTGTTTTCTAAAAAAAGAAAAACACAACAAAAACAAACAACAACATTTCTGTAAAAAAAAAAAAAAAAATAAAAAGGGACTGGCAAGAGAAACATGCCAGGCTCTGACCTGAGTAGAACCAACAACCGATCCCAGCTTTTTGTCTGAAAGAATCGTTTAAATAGTTCTTAATGAAATGAGTTGGGTAGCGTGTGTATTTTCACGTTGCTGTCCTCCAAGCAACAGAAAAGAATTAAAATACCCTACATTTTAGCAAGGCTGTTTGGGAGATGCCTTGCCCTGTTTTTATTTTTAATTTAAATAACATTGAGTTGTAGTGAGTGTTCAGCATATTAATGCCTGACTTATTAGTAGAATTTGAACAACTTGCATTGTTTTCTTTAATTACAGCTATACAAAAATGTAGATACTTGCATAAAACCCATCATTGGATCTAGGTATGTTTCAGTGACATAGCAAGAAGAGGACCAAGACAAGTAAATATGTGCACAGTTTAAATCTAGCTTAAGATGCTTTACTCTTCTGGGAAGAGATATCCTTCTTCATGCAGATTCTGCTCTTCCTCTAATTGCTCTTAGCTTCTGTTTGTTTTTATTAGTTGAACTAAACAAAGAAACTAAGCCCTCAGGCTGACTATTTTCTGTCTCTCTAATATATGCACACTGTACTTGCTTTTAACCTCATCTACTGCATGTTGTTAATGCTGTACACAAATGCAGTTGGAGTATTTCTTTGTTGTACAGCATGATGCATTTCATTCCCCTTTCTAGTTTACCTCCCATTAGCTATATATTGCTTTACAACTGGAAAAAATGAGTTTTTGGGAATTGAATCTGTTTGCATTTAAAAATATTTTTTTTCCTGTGAGTCTTGAGAAATGTCCTGCTTGGAGAGTCTGACAGTATTTTCCTGTGTTTATTCATGTTACTTTGCTTTATTTTATAAGTGGATATTGATTTCTGATGTGTTGTTACACTTAATGTTTAATAAATCTGACTTCCATTTTGAAAAGTGAAACTGTGTTAGTGAAAATGTTATGTAATGTTACCTGATCTTAGAGTGTTCCCAGGGTATATAAACTTTGATTGTTACTTACGAAAACCAAAGAAATTGTGAGATAAATTTTCTTTGTTCTGCTTAGGATTCTGGCCAATATTTTTTTGTTTCATGACATTATTGAAACTTGACAGCAATATTACTGGAAGGCACATGTAGAGACAGTTTTCTTTGTCAGCTGGGGTGCTACAGTTAGGCTTGGAAATCCTGAGTCTTACTGCTTTTGTTTGAAATAACCTGTCTGCGCTTAAGTTGCTTCATATTTTGAGGATGTGGGATTTTGTGGGGTTTCTTTCAAACAAGGTGAAAAGCCATTCCAAATGACTGTTGGAATAGTGCACAGCCTTGTGATTTTGAGTATGGTGATTAGTTTGGGAACCTGGGACTCTCTACAAGAAAAATTATAAAATCAGCTGAGAAGGAAGAAGCATTAGGCATGCATCAGGAAGAGCTTCTTAAAAAGGGCTTACCTTGTAACCAAAAGTGGAACTTATGCGGGCATGACAAGATTGCAGTGAGATAAAGGAGTGTCTGTACAAGTGTGGACCATGGGATCAGTGTGATTTTTTGTTTAGAGAACTTACAGTGCAAAATAAGTTTATCCTAGATAAAAATAGGGTATGGGTAATTGAATCTGTATATAAATTATTTTCAGTTGTAGTTGTCTAATACAGCCCTCTTCAGAAGCAATAACTTGGTGTGACTTGGTCACTGGTTTCCTTTGAAATTGTTGTTAGTGTTCTCGATTAAAGAGTGTTAACTGTTTGTGAATGGAAAAAAGTGTATATGCTGTCAAAGCCTAAATTAGCTCTGCTTATTCAGAGAGCTAAATACCTTCCTGTTGGAGACCTACTATTAATTTCTCCTGCAAGTTTAGATTGAGCTATTATAGCATAGCTTATAAGAAATGTCTTTACTGCAAGTCTGGGCACCCAAGTAAGTGAAACACAAAACATTCTGATCCCACGGGATATTACTGAGCTTTGGATAGTTAACTTCAGCAAGCTGGTATTCAGTCACTGAAGTATTTCTTCTTCTAGATGAACTGCTTTTGATTACTATTAAATTAAAGTTAATTTCCTCACCTTGCCAAATTTAGGCTTTTAAACTGATAGTTTCACCAATTCCACTGGGCAATGACATTGCATATGGAATTCTGTAGCATCCTGCTTTTGCCATCTGTGAATAGGAGAGTGTGGATTAGGGTTGAAATGGAACGGGTATCTCTTGTCCTTCCGGTGTTGAGCTCTTCCCTGGGGATAGAGTGCTCTTGATTAAACTGGTTCTGGATTAGTTTTCCTAGGGGTCTCCCTTACTCCTTGTTCTTTTTGACTGCCTTGTAAGGATGTGCTGAGTATCTGCTAATGCAGCTATATAGCAGAAGATATTTCTTTATCAAGGAATTTATCTGTATTCAAAGTAATGTCTAGCTGAGCTCTCTGTCAGCTTAATGCTGCAGTACTTGTCTGCTTCAATCCTGTGTTTCTCCTACTTCTGTATTTAAAAATATCGCTTTTTCCCAAGTATTTCCACGAGGGAGTTAACTAGTTAAGTTTTGAAGGCTGGGGTTTGTCTCTTCTAAGAGGCCTTATCTGTCAGCTAGAGACTGATAATATTCTGGAAGTAATTTCTGAACTTAATGCTGGATTTCCTATTTGTTCTGTATACTGCTCACATCTTGCAGAGCCACTTATCCTCCAGTTTTTCTCATTGGTTTTATACAGAGGAGGCTTAGCAATAGGAAAACATTTCAGAAATGGGAAGTCACAATTACAGCACATGGGTGAAGGCATGTGAATACATGTGTGGGTGAAGAAAGAGGCTGGGGACAGGGGCACAGGAGAAAGAGTCTACCATTATTGGTGCTCTAAAATGCAGGAGTGTGGGGTAATGATGGATTGATTATAAAGATGAGGCATATGAGAGGGAAGTTTGAACACAGAATATGTAATTACTGAAGTGCCTTCTTCCCATCCTCACCTCCGCACTCTCCTGAAAATACCTTCTCTGTTTTTAAGGTGTAGAGATAAAATCCTAAAGAGGAGTATGAATTAAAATACTGCTGGTGTGTGTATGAAAAGGGGGGATCCTTTCTGCTTTCTACTCAACCTATAGAATATGTTAATCTTTTGTAGCAATTTTAGATAAAATAGTTTGAGAAGGATAAAACATCTGAAATAACATTCTATCTCCAAAGGCATATTCGAAGTTATCTGCCAGGAATGCTCCAAGATAGATGACTATGCTAAATCTCTACGAGAAAAAAACCCAAAGCCAACAATGACCAGAACCTGTGGTATTTGAAGTGTTTTCATTTTAATATGCTGTTGCCTAGTTAGAGCATATAACAGTCAAAATAAGTGTCAGAGATTTTGATTAATTTCTGTTCAGGGTAGAAGCAGCATTAGAGACAGAGAGAAAACACTTGAGTTTTGATGAAAGTTGGTAAAAGTTAATGTATTGCCAGTATCTAACAAGTAAAGAGCTTCTGAATGTGGACTTAGTTTCTGATGAAGTCCATGACACTTTACAAAGACTGCATTCATACGTCTCGGCATTGCTGAATTGTTCAGCCAAAGGGTTGCTTTAACTGTAGTTTCAGCTTTGATGTAAGTCTTCAGATTTGTAATCAGCAAATCTTCCAAATTTAATATGTAGAAGTAAAAAAAACCCACAAGCCAAGCCCAAAACCCTGTTGAGAAAATTCAAATAAAAGAATTCAGTCTTTTAAGAAGTTTTCTAGTGTAAAAGAGCTAAATATAACATGCGTATTGGTGATAATAATTTCTTTTGATATGCTGATCAACCCATCACTCCCAATGTCTGCCTCAACAGGAAGTTATGTTTTTTAGTAAATCCGACTTTCTGTCTTGTGTAATGCAAAGAAAAGGCTGCTGTGCAGAGCAGCCCTGAAGTGTACTTATGTAGCCTCTATTGTCTAAATCAGGCCCGGGACACTCCTGCTGCTTTGCTGTTGTCAATGTATCTCCTCATGTTACAGGCAAACCTTAATTTTTGTTTTTTTTTGCAAGTTTAAAGTTTTTTATTGGAGAGTTTTTGTTTTTGTTTTTTAAATTTATTAGTCAAGCCTGGAATACTTCATTCCTCAAGGTCTGTCCAGAGCTACTCAGCATTGCTAGGCATCATGTGTATGAGGCAACTACTGTAGCTACTCAGTGCTATTGCTAATATTAGGTTGCCATAGACAAGTAAACTAGTTGAGGCTCTGCAGGGAGTAGAGAAAATTCTCATTCACCAAAATATTGAAGCTTTGTCTGTCTAAATTATGTAAATATTAATTAAGAAAAAGCCTTGAAGGAGCTCTAGTTACTGCAGTCATGACTCTGGTTATTTTCTTGAAAAGAAAAAATTAGTATTACTTTGTCCCTCAATATCCCAAAGTACTATGGATAAAGGGAAGCACAGTAGTTTCTCTTTCAAAGAGCTGTAAAAGAAAGCACTCATGACAAAGCAGCCAAGCTAAGAAATGAAAGGGAGTGATATGCTTGCCTAAGCTGATGGGAATGGTGAAGACACCTTGTTAGATCTATTGGTCTTTGATTTCATTAAAGATGGTAAAGGTGGTATTTGTATAATAAAGCATAGAAGAGGGATTAAGTGATCAGTTTTGATAAATGCATGTTAGAAATGTCAACTACTTTCTTCAGAATGCTTTAGGTGCAATTTGGAACTCGGGAAAGAGACTTGGCAGCCCAGGGTAGAATTTGGTGTCAAGCTGCTAATCAACTTGCACATGCATGGTATCAGGACTGTGTGTGCAGAAAATAGTAATAAAGACATTTAAAGCGTGGCCAGTTGTGCAAGGTAATAATTAGTTACTGTGATGCTCTTACAAGAGCTTTTTTTGATCTTTTTGAATCGATCATATTGAGAGAAATAGTGTACTCTTTGGTAGTAGAGCAAGCTAAAGCAGACAACCAAACCAGGCTCTTCCACATGTCTGGAGAGACTCTGATATTTAGAGCCCTCGTTAATGACATTGGTAATAATTTGAGAATTATCTGGAGATCCTGTAATTTAAAATACAGGTCCTGCAGGAGTCCTGTGAGGGAGAGATGCATGAAGGCAGAAACTACTGCTGTCACTTTCTCTAAAGACAGCTAAAGACCTTATACTTTGCCATGCTTTGCTCCAGAGCTTATTGCTGAGAATACAGTTCTCCTTATGCTCCCCTTGTTTTATCTAGAGCTATTGAAATTAAGTGTATGATCTCCAGTAACATGTACTCCTTCATTCCTTTCTCGATATTCTCTTTAGGTATATCCATTGCCAGACTTGAGAGGAATATTTACCCCATGCTTACCTGCCATATGCATATGTAAGTAGAGGTGATGTTATTTTGATTCAGATGATTGTTTTGTCTTTTTGTCTTCTGCCAGGTTGTTCAGTATGCCTGCAGAACCAATTGTTCTGAGATTGTATTATTTCCAGACTGAATGAAAATAATTCAGCCTTCCTTGGCTATCTTGGATTTGTATCTCCTGTAGTTAAGAATTCTCAAGTGTCCTATTTTCCAGGGGAGCTCAGACAAACCTATTATCAAAGAGCTGTGGTTGATTTTGTTGCATTACAACCAAACATTAATTTTTTTCTTTTGTTCTGGAGGGAGAAGAGGGTGTATGTTTTCCATCCTTTTAAAGATGTTCTTCATCTCCAAGCACCGTGTAAGATGGCATATGTTCAGAATTTAACATCAATGAAGAAGGCAGCACTGTAATTCACACATTTTGATTTGACAGTTAGGTCGCAAATATGCTAATGTTCAACTTGTTGGTTATTACTGCTGCTCCTTTTCACAAGGGAAAATTAGTATGCACATTAGAGGATGACTTCTCTACAAAGAATTGTATAAACTAAGCAGGCAGCTCAATTTCTTAGCTGTTTGTGGAAAAGACGTTTTTCTTTCTCTATTCCCTCTCTGGGAGAAATCAAACATTTGTTTGCACAGGCAGACTTGGGAATTGAACAAATAGTTCCCTCACTTTAAATGCAGCCTAAACCCTGTGGAAACACTAACTGTTTCTTTTTTTTTTTTTTTTTCTTGAGAGTCTTGCACTGGTGAATCACTGTCTTAGTTCTGTGTTCATGATATATGGCACTCATAGTTTGCCTATTGAAGACTTTAGGGAAATCTGTGTGTACTACTAGGGGGTGCTTTTCCTTGCATTTCGAGATGGGATTGTAGCAGAAAAAGGACACCTGCTTTGAGCAGTACTTTGCTATAGTGTGTAGTTGGAGTAATGCAGACTTTGGGTAAGAGAGAATCACAGAAAAGGTATGAATTCAAAGGTTGCATTGGTATTACTTTTCAGGATTGTGAATCTATAATTGGAAGCTTGCATTTTTGTAGTTTATTGGTATGGACACCAAAAAGATTTTACCAACACCTGTGGCTTTTAAGCTGGTTTAAAATGGTGTCCTATAAACCTGAAACACTGCTCCATCAACTTCCCAACTTGAAATTATAGCTTATGCAAGTTACCTGGAGCATTTCTTCCAAATTGTCTTCTAATAAGATTATTACTAATGTTCCTATTGCACTTCTGTCCCCATCTCTGGTACTATGGTATGGTTAGCTGAAATTAGCAAATTCTTGCAAAGTCATGCTGGAAGTGTAACCAAAACCTTAATTACAGAATTAATTAATTAATTAATATTTATTTATACTGTCCCTGTACAGCAGAATTAGATTGTAGAAATACATAGAAAATTACTGTTGTATATGAGACTGTCCTTTGCATTTTTACAGCATAATATATCATACTATGATCACATATACTCTGCACTTTGCAAATCATTTACCTGTCCTTAGTGAGAATGAGGTAGTGTGGGTTTATTTCTGGTTTTGTTTTTTGTGGGTTTTTTTTTTTTGGTGATAAAACATAGTAGTAATGTCTGGCTCACAACAGTGAGTAAGTTTGCTTCATGAAACTTTCTTTATACAGCCCTTTTCATCTTACGTGGTGATGGCTGCTCCAGAATACTCTACAAAACTGCAGGTCTCTCAAGACTGCTTTTAATGAACCAGTAGGACTTAATTCTTTTCTGTTTCAGCAGCCAGATAAAGCCCCAGCTGAGGTTTCCCAGTGCACTCCAAGTTAGTGTTTGATCACTCTGCCCGGGCTGCTACAGATTGTGCTTTGTACGTTTTGAAGGCCTTACCTGATAGGACCCAACCCAGCATAGCTCAGTCAGATTCAGTCTGAATGAAACAGCTGCTGCCTATCATGGCAGTCTTCACAGTAATGACAGGCACAGAAGAAAACTTCTGTAAAAGAAAATTGTCTGCTTCATACTTAACTTCAGCCGTGTGTATGTTGTTTTCTATGCACATACATATATGTATAAAATAAATATATGGCTAAGGATCCACATAAATTCCCACTAATACCTTAAAGCAATGAAGCATTCAAGTGAAAAAATCTGCTGTTTTGTCTATTGTCACTTTGAAGTGAAAGTTTTCTGTTGTTTTCTGGCCTATCAAAGCTGAGTATCGACAGAGGTAGTAACTTTGGATCTTTGCTTTAATTAATACAAAGAGATAACATAATACGTTTAGTTAAGCTTCAGACAGGAAGCTGAAATCTAGTTCTTATTGTCACCTGCTTTGTGACTTTTAATTAGACAGTTCAATTGTTCTGTAAAATAAAGACAGTAGTAACTGGCTTCCTGCTAGGGGTTGAATAAATGTTAAGCTTCTGTTAATTGAAAGTACTGTTCTGAATTCTAGATATTATTAGTAATTCACTAGATTAAGGGATAAAGCTCTTCTGAGAGCTAAGCATTTTCTCTTGCGAAGGGAAGTGTTGATTTTCAAAGCTACCTTGAACTCTGTCCTGTGTTTCAGGATGCTTTAACCTAGTAATTTTGGGGGGATGAGGGGGAAGGGAAGTGAGTGGCAAGTAAAATGAAAAGCCAGGAAAAGTAGAATATAAAAAGCAGGTTTGACCTTCCTTCATCTTGAACAGGGACTTTCATAAAGTGACATGATGGGGGGAAAGAGAAGACAAAAACGTACTGTGAACATAAAGTGTAAAGTAGTACAGAACCATCACAAAGACTTCAATAGTGCTTTATATGTATTTCACATCTGTGTTGCTAGTTATTGTAAAAACCTATATAAATCAATGGAATACACACAAATAGGAGTGAGAAATGTTCAAGCTTATCCTGTCATTGCTGCTCACTAGCTGGAGACATTAACGTATGTACTCTGCTAAAACATAGTTACATGTTTCTGGAGTTTGTGTTTCCTTTCCTGAAAGAGAGTCTTGCAGCTTGATTTTCATTGTAACTCAACATTCTAAGTTAGCCCACCTCAGTGTTTCAAAAGCATTCTGGGATCTTATTCTGAGTGAGATGACTGATGGCTTAACCTGCTGGTGGGTTGTAGTTAGTGTGTATTTCCTGATAATGTCTAGCAGTCTCTGATGGCTTTCCAGACATTGATTTGGAAACATATTGGGGAACAATCAGTTTCTTTTTTCCTTTTTCCTTTCTTCCCCTCCCCCCCCCCCCCCCCCCCTTTATTCAGTCACCAGAACATGGATCACAGGATCATGGAACTTTTGGAATCCAAGGAAATCACTAGAGACTGTGTAATCTAACACCTCTTCTGAAGGCAGGGTCACCTACAGCAGGTTTTGAATACCTCCACAGGTGGAGACTCCACAGTGTATCTCTGGGCATCTTGTACCAGAGTGTGAACAGCCTCAGAGTAAAAACCAATATATTTTTTTTTTTAATTGAAATTCCTATTTGAATTTATGGCCATTATTTTGTGTTCTTTCACTGTGAAGAGTCTGGCTTAGTCTTGCTCTCATTAGGTATTGATACACATTGGTAAGGTCCCCTTGAATTTCTACAAGCCTTAACAATCTCATCTCTCTGAGCTACTCATCAGATGTTCTTGTCCTGCAATCATCCTTATGGCCCTGTGCTGAAACTTCTCATTTGTCCATCTCTTATACTGCTTTCAGAGCTCTTCCTAGTGCATCCTGGAAGACTGCTGGTCTTTGTTTCAAGGATACAGTGCTGATTCATGTTCAATTTGTTGTCCATCAGGATCTGGTCTTTCTCTGCAGAGCTGTTTTCCCTTCCGTTGCCCCCCAGCCTTTGCTGGTGTTTGGGGTTATTTGCCCAAAGATAAAGATTTGAAATTTCTCTTTTCTGAACTTTGTGAGGTTCCTTTTGGCTCATTTCTGCAGGTTGTTGAGGTCCCTTGGAACGGCAGCACACCCATCTGTCAGCCACTTCTCATCAGTTACCTGCCGACCTGCTGGTAGTGTGCTCTGTCCTATTTTCCAGTTCATTAATGAAGAGGGATACAACATTAGTGACTGGCATCCAGCGAGGCCTTGTGCTGCTTATCACAATGACCAATTTGAGCCCGGCAGGTCAGCCAGTTTTCAATCTGCTTTGTCCACTTAATTTTGAAGGCATATCTATAAGAAAGATGTGGGAAACTGTCAGAAGCCTTGCTAATGTCAAGATAAACCATACCCACTGCTCCCTCCTCATTGCCTGAGTTCATCACTTTGTAGTGGAAGACTTAGGCTACACAGGCATGATTCCTGCTTTGTAAGTTCATGCTGACTCATCACCTTACTGTCCTTCTTGAGCTTGGAAATGTCTTCCAGGATTATTTGCTCCATCACTTTTCCAGGGTTTGAAGTGAGGCCAGTTGGCCGCCTGGAAGATGCAACACTCACTATCTGCTGTCCTGAGCCACTCTCTTCTCCAGGAGCATACTCCATATCACCTCTCCAAGCAGGTGCCTGAACAGGGCAAAGTCAGCTTTTTTGGAGTTCAGGATCTTGCTATTTCCTCTGTTCCCTCCTCTCTGGGTCCTAAACTACATACTTCATGGCTGCCACAGCCAGCACTGTCCCCAGCCTTCATACCCCCTGTACTGTGTCTGGCTGGGATGGAGTTAATTTTCTTCATAGCAGCCTGTATGGAGCTGTGTTTTGGATTTGTTACCAAATGCTGATGACACACCAATATTTTTGCTATTGCTGAACAGTGCTAGCACATCATCAAGGCCTTCTCTGTTTCTCTGTTCTCCCCCCTAAGGAGTAGCTTGTAGCTGGGAAAGGACACAGCTGGGATACCTGACCTCAACTGACCGAAGGGATATGCCATACCATATGACATTGTTCTCAGCAATAAAACTGGGGAGGAGTTTCCCAGGGGTGGTTGTTGCTTGGGGACTACCTGTCAGTTGGCTGATGGTAAGCCATTGCTTTTGTGTATTTTTTATTTTTTTCTCCCCCTCTTTTCCCACCCTTTATTAAGGTGTCTGTATCACAAACTACAAGTTTTAAACGTTTCTTTTTTAAATATCATTTTTGACCTCCTAAATCTTTCCCTCATCCCTCCAGGGGGAGTGTGAGTGAGTAGCTGCTTGGAGCTGAGCTGCCTGTAGGAGTTAAGTCACAACACCCCTGACCAATTCTTCTTTTGTTGTAAGTCAAAGCCCAGCAGATCATCTGCCCTTGTTGACTGCCTGATCACTGGTATCGGAAAGTCATTGTTAACACACTCTTGAAACATCCTCAATTGCTTTTGCTCTGCTGTGTTATCCTTCTAGCAGATACTGGGGTGGTCAAAGTCTGCATGAGGACCAGGGTCTGTGCATGTGAGGCTTCTTCAGTTGCATGAAGACAGCCACAAAAATCCAGTATTTCCTCCTGATCTGGCTGGTTGGTAGCAGGCATTCACACAGCATTACCTTCGTTGATCTGCCAGTGATTCTGATCCAGAGAAGCTCTTCATTACCTATCTCCAGGCAGAGCTCCACACATGCCTGCAGTGCACTCACATCAAGGGCAGCTCTCCCTCCTCACCATCATGTCCTGCATCCACCCATTGCAACAGCTGTTGTGTGAGCTGTCCCACCATGTTTCCATGGTCCCAATGAGATCATAGCCCTGCATGCAGTCCTAATGTCTGTTCTGCATGCTGTGAGTGTTTGTGCACAGGCATTCCAGAGAGGTGCTCAGTCAGGCTGGCTTCCTGTTGATACCATGGCTGATACTATGAAGAGCTCTCGCAGCACAGAAGGTGCCAGTTATTGAAGCTCTGAAAACACATCCTTCAGTGTGTTTCTGCTTTAATGGAGATGAGAAAAGAAGAAGTGGGGGACAACTAATGGTTGCTGTGCTCTGCTCCTGAGATATTTGTCTATTTACTCCCTGTTCCTAGCAATAGAAAGCAATTTGCTTCCCAGGGAGTCACAAATGGGCAGTGTAGAATTGAGAAATATGGTAAAGGTTGAGAGAGGAAAGTGTTCTCTGGCTTCTGGGAGGAATGTCAAGTGGAAGAACGTGAGGGATAGGGTGTTTGGAGGAAATGTGATACTTGCAGGACAAGTGATTGGAAGTAGGTCAAGACTAGCATATTTGAAAAGAAAGGTGAATGTACTCAGGGTTAGTAAGAGAGCAGAATAAACAGAAATAATGATAGGGCTGGGAAATGCTAATAATATGTAATCCCACAAGTGACAAGAGAAGAAAGAATGGTCAGAAGAAACCAGTACTTTTTTAAAGTACCTATGGCTTATAAATCATGTAAAAATAAAATTCTTTGTTCTGAGTAATCCTCGACTTTACTTTCTTTGTCCTAGTATGTATATATATGTAGCGAGAGAGAGATTGGTGTGATCTGAAATGGATCCAGAGTCATTGTGCTTTCAAGGGCTTGCTTCCCTGTGCTTTGCTTCAGTGGCTTTCTTTCCTGCATCCCTTGGGTGTGATAATGGCATTCTGTTAATCATAACAGCAGTGCAGAGCTTAATTAATGTTTGCAAAACACTTAGATCCTCAGATGAAGTGTGCTATGTGCATCTAGTGCAACATATTATTGCCAATAAGCACAGGCTATTTTTAGTTCCAGCAACAGCTCATTCTTGTTGCTTTTCCTATCACCAAAATTTGCCACATGAGAATAGCCACGATGGGTTATGCCAAGGTCCAGCTATCTCAATATCTAGGCTCCAGGAACAGCAGGTGTTTAAGGAAGAGAACTGTGAAGAGGACAGATGCTTTATCTGGCAGACCCTCCTAGCTTCTAGCAACAAGCATTTTAAAGACTTTGTGATCTGGATTTTAGATCCAGAACCTGCCTCTGAAGGGAATTCTTGTCCATGCCTTTTCAAGCAGTGCTCGGTGAGCTGGGGGATTAACCTTGCACACCCTTGCATAGGGTTTTTTCTTCTGTCTGAGAGAGAATCTAGAGGAAGAAAATGATATTTTTAGTCTGTTTAGTTGGAAGTAAATCTCCATCTATCATGATGACAAATGTATTTCAGTCACTACAGGAAAAATTATGTGCTATTTGGTACTTTGACATAACTGCTTATGGAAGAGCACAGCATATGTCCTTTCAGCCCTCAGAATAGGATGATTTATTGCTTTAAATTTATCTGAATCTTTAAAACCAGAGGTTCATATTCAAGGAGACATCAGTTTTTCACCCTTGTGAGCTGGAGAACTGGAGATAGATGCATTAATTCATACTAATAAGATGCTAAAATCCTAGCTTCTACATAAATTAAGCTGAAGATCATCAACTCTGTAAGGAATTGCTTTGCCTTGCCATTAACTCACTTCCCCTCCCAGCTAGAGGACAGTGTTTTACATATCAAGTAGAAGCAGGTTTTGGCCTCAAAAATATTTGGAAATGTGATACATATATATGTATATGAACCGGAACAACTTTTCTGTTAAATTGGATGACAATTTCCTGATTTGGCCAAATAGACCAATTCCTTTTAAAACCTTGTTAAGGGAATTCTATCCCATTCTGTTGTGGAAATGGATGTCTGCTTTGTGAAGTTGTGGAAATATTTGGAGATGTGTATAATGAAAAGGCCAATAAAAATGTAAATGATCTCAACTCTATTTATCATGTATTCCACCTAGTTCCCTGGTAATGCTGCTGATTTTGATAACAAGCAGCACAGCCTACTAAATATTTTGTAGCGTGATTTAAAAAACACATTAATAAACCCATGATATTTGCATTTAATCACGAAGGGTATCTTTTCCATTTCAAATTAGTCAAGAAGATAGTGCATATTCACCAGAATCTCTTTATCTTAGTCCTGGGTTTTACTCTAGGTGGCAGAATTGTTCTATCTGCAGCGCATAAGGAACAGATTAAGAAGCAAAAAATGGTTAATGATGTATTCCTCCCCAGTGTGAATAATTCTTGTTTCCTAAATCAGCAGCCTTATTTTTCCAATAGTGTCAAATTTATCAGTAAGCAGGTAGAATTCATAAGCTGTGTTTTGTAAGAGGGGAAAAAAGAAGCCTTTCTTCATAAAACCTGCCTGACTCAATTAGAAGCT
This sequence comes from Myiopsitta monachus, assembly GCA_017639245.1. Lineage (NCBI taxonomy): Eukaryota > Metazoa > Chordata > Aves > Psittaciformes > Psittacidae > Myiopsitta > Myiopsitta monachus. Next base: position 97,442,756 of record CM029917.1, on the reverse strand, counting down.
GCAGAATGTTTTGTAAAGTATAATTGATATAAAACGCTGATACTTGGAGCAACTTTTCGGGAATGTGCAACCTATGTTTTGTTTCCTAGGAGAGGTTGAGGTTGGGGAAGAGTTAAGCTTTCCAACAGTGTTATGTCAAATTCTTTGCACACAGAGGAATTAAATTCTAACACAAAATGTATCTTAAACAGGGAGCTGGGGCACTTCAGACTTGTTTGTAAGGAAACATTTCTTTTAGGCCAAAATGGGTATGCTGAGCAAGTGTGGGTTCTATCTCCCAGGTGCGTTGTAAGGGTCTAGAAGGGTTGAGATCATCTGATGATTAGATGGTTACCCTAGATTAGCACTTTGACAAAAGCTCCACCCTCAATTCTCTAATTCAGTAACTTTGGTTTGGAGCGTTGGGTTTAATTTCTTTATTACCCAGTGTAGTATTTTAAGCATAATCTCTTATGTCTTCCTGACAGTGTTTCTGAACTTCAGATTATGAAAAAATAAGAACCAAAACCCAGATGGTAAATACTTTCAGGAGGGAGAATTAAATTAGTCTTTTAGGGAGATCAGACATTTGAAGTCCAGAGATCTTTCTGGAGCTGTGGAGGAGAGTAGAGAATTCCAAAGATGTAATGTTTTTCCTTTTTCTCCACTTCAATGATGCCAGTGCTTCTGTTTAGTATGTGCTTTCACTGCCTGTGTTGTTACACTCCCTGGCCACTCTTGGCCAGTATGTTATTGCTATTCCTATTCCTAAATGAAAACTATTAGGAAAAGTCCTCTTGCTGTGGTTACTATTTGCTCTTAATTTAGTAGCCGGGTTGCTGTTGTACAGGTTTTGAGCACATAAGTAACTACTGGAACAAGAGGGAAAGAAATAATAAGCTTTCTTTCAGATGCTTGCCTTTGGTTTATGGACTATCTAGGCTCTTCCCCCCCCCCCCCCCCACTGGCTTACTGCAGTAGCATTGAAAGCACCCTTTACTCATACTGAGTATAGCTTTTCTCCCAGAAGGATTCTTTTGAAGAAGTGGAGCTTCTTTGTAAATGGAGGGAGTACAAATTACGTACATGAGTATGAATATAGTCCTTGCCTGAACACACTAGAAGCAAGAATAGAAGGTGAAAGACTCCCATGGCAATTTATCCATGGAGACTTTTGAAGTGCATTTTTCACTTGATTTCACTTAACTTCAATCAGAAGTTTGTAAGGATATGTGGGAGTACATAGGGGTATGTCACACTAACTGATACAGGGTGTGGGTATGTTTATTTCTGTAAGATGTTGTCAGATGTGATAAAAAGGAGAAGGGGGAAGCAATAACGAAAATACAGACACCGACCTGACAGACATACTGGGACAAAGACAAGAAACAAAAACTAATGGATTATCAGGAAAATAAGTGGGACTGCAGCTGATACGGTTGCTAACCTGAGGATCCAGAATGTTGCAGTGGGTCGCTGGTACTGCACAAGCTGATGGAGGAATGTGCAAGGCAAGGGGATCAGGGAGGAACAAAGTAGGAGTAGACAGAAAAGGGCATGGAAGAGGCTCGTTACTTGTAAAACAGAGCTGGTCAGTATGCTTATCTGACTGAGCCTTGCACCTGATCTCACCACAGTCTGAGCTTCCAGTCAGATCCTTTCTTAATGACCTCTCTGTGTAATCTCGCTGTGTATGAGTGCTGCAAGGACTAGGTGCTGATGTGAGTGGATTTGGTGCCAGCAGCTGGACTCATGCCAGGGCTGTGGGCACCCCTGGCCTGTGGAGGCAGCTACTGGAGCCAGTGGGGTCTCTGTGCCAACCCCGAGCATGTGAGGCCTCAACCCCAGCCCCTGCGCGAAAAGGGGGTGAGTGAGGGGCTGGGGGGCACAGCCCGTGTGCCTGACACTGGCATCTGTGGTGGTGAGCATTGTCTCCTTGGACCTGGTGTGTGTGTGTATTCACTGTCAAATAGGACGAGCAACAGGACCAGCTAGTAACAAGGGACCTGTGGGACAGGTAAGAGGCCCAGGGTCTGGGCAGTGGTGTGGAAGGGACAGAGGAGCTATGCCAGTGCTCAGGGGTTCCACAAGTGTCCCTGTGAACCTAGAGGGTCTCTGTGTGTGTGTGTGTGTGCCTTCACAGCTGAACAGGAGGGACTTGGCTGTCTGGGCTTGTGCTTCACATGAGCCCAGTAAGTGGGCACTGTAAAGGCAGTACCTTGCCTGTGGCAGTTTGTGTGGGTGGTCTTGTTTGTGCCCTCTGTGTGTGTATGCTTGTGTGCATGTATGTGAATTTGGGGTCACACGTGTGCAGTTTGGAGCAGGTTGAACCTGGCAGCAATAAAGGAGTAGCCATGTCTCTCAGCCTGGGCAGAGACCCTGTCATCAGGCTGGGCTCCATCGGGAGGGTTGGGGTGGGAGCTGCTGAAGATGGCTGCCGCTCCCAACATCCCTTAACAAAGCTCTTTTGATCTAGAAAAAATGACATATTAGGAAAACCTTTTTTTGATGATTGGTTGTAATCTGAAATGTAAAAGGAAGTTTAAATAAATAACTAAAATTTTGAATGGAAAAGCTTCAGGAAAATATAAATATTTGAATTTGTGAAGAAACTGCTGGTCAGCCTGGCTCACAAACTCTTAAGCATTTTTAAACAGGGCTTCAAGAGTACTTTGCCTATTTTTGAGCTTCAGCTTTATTTATGTATAAATACCCAAAGCCTGTAAGTTCAGCATTGCTATAGACTATAAAAGCAGGATTTTATTGACTAAAAGTGGTATGAATTTGTACTCCTACCTCTTCTGAAAAAAATAAATCAACCTGATTACCAAAAAAAAAAAAAGCTTAAAGGCTGCCTTCAATTGCTCGGTTTGTTTGTAAGAAATCTGTTCTGCTTTCTTTACAAAACTGTAATTGGTGATATATATTTGTGGGAATATTTTGACTCTCATGGGATTTTGGCACTCTGCATGCTAACTAGTGCTATGGCAATATGACCATTTATCATTAGGCAGTCTTGAAGGTCTTCAGCATTAATGCTGCTATGCACTGCTTGATATGACAAGACCAGTGTTTCTATAGATTACTCATAGCCTGTTGTCAATGAGAAAGGTCATACAAAACTGAATTCTGCTTAATGTAATCATATTTCTTAATTTGTAGCTTCTTAAATTTAAACAAAATGCTTTCTCCTTTGCTATAGGAGAATTGAACTAATCTTCTTTAGCTCATAACTGCAATTCGTGTGCTGTTCTATTTTGGGAGAATAGGTTTATATTATCACTTGCCTGTAAAACTATTCAGAGGTCACCTTGCACAACATCATTTTTCTTCTAGCTTGCTCTAGTCACCATGAGGAGATTCTGTTCTCTGTGAAGTGAGAAGCTCTATGATAATATTGTTTAATGTGTTTTCCACAGGGCTTTGCTATCAAGGAACGTAAAGTGATGTTCAGGAGGTGAGGGTTACTACCTTTGTAGCTCTTCTCTGTACTAGAAGAATGTCATACTTGTACGTCTTTTTAATGTTAATGAAGCTGTCTTACAAAAGGTTTTTGACTTTGTGTTTTGTCCCAGACAAAGCATAAGTGAAACCTTTGCACTCACCACTTTACCAAGTGTAGCACACCGTTTTATTTATGAGGTGTAAATGGTATCAATATCTGGTCCACCTTTATTAACATGGCATTAAAAAAAGCTGTCTTTGCTTCTCTCAGGGATGTCAGTTTATGTGCTTTGACTTTGCTCTGTATCAATCTTCCACTTGTTTTCTTTTAGCTATATTGTCTCATTGTTTTATTATTCAAACATGGTGATTGAAACTATTTCTTTGCCTCTTGAAACCAATGTGCTGTGCCTGTGTCTGGTGGGCTGCCTTGCTGCTGTAGAGCCCATCAAGGGAAAGCCTGGTGCTAACTCCAGCTGCCTGGTGGGGCTGCTGTAGTTTCACTGAGAAAACCTGTGGACAACTTCGTAGAATCAAAAAATGGTTTGTGTTGGAAAGGACCTTAAAGATCATCTAGTTCCAACCCCTTTAAGATGATCTAGTTCAAACCCCCCTGCCATGGGCAGGGACACCTCACACTCCGCATTTACTGCTCAAGGCTCTATCCAGCCTGGCCTGGAATACTGCCAGGGATGGAGTATTTGCCACTTCTTTGGGCAACCTGTGCCAGTGCTTCACCACTCTTAACAGTAAAGAACGTCTTCCTTATATCCAATCCAAACTTCCCCTGTTGAAGTCTGAACCATTACCCCTTGTCCTATCACTATAGTCCCTGATGAAGGGTTGCTCCCTAGCATCCTTATAGGCACCCTTCAGATACTGGAAGGCTGCTATGCGGTCTCCACACAGCTTCTCTTCTCCAAGCAGAACAGCCCCAACTTTCTCATCCTATCTTGATACAGGAAGTGCTCCAGTCCCATGATGATCCTCGTGGCCCTCCTCTGGACTTGTTCCAACAGTTCCATGTCCTTTTTATGTTGAGGACACCGGAACTGTACACAGTACTCCAAGTGAGGTCTTACAAGAGCCAGAGTAGAGGGGTGGCCATCCAGCCAATTCTTTATCCACAAAGTGGTCCACCTATCAAATTGATGTCTCTCCAATTTAGAGGCAAGGATGTCATGTGAGACAGTGTCGAACGATTTGCACAAGTCCAGGTAGATGATGTCAGCTGTTCTGCCTCTGTTCATCAGTTCTGTAGCCCAGTCATAGAAGGCCACCAGATTGGTCAGGCAAGATTTCCCCTTAGTGAAGCTATGTTGGCTGTCAGACCAAGTTCCCTGGGTCTTCCATTTTCCCCTTCTTGAAAATGGGGGTTCTATTTCCCTTTTTCCAGTCATTGGGAACTTCACCTGACTGCCATGATTTTTCAAATATGATGGTCAGTGGCTTAGCAACTTCATTCGTCAGCTCCTTCAGGACCAGTGGATGGATTTCATCAGGTCCCATGGACTTGTGTATGTTCAGGTTCCTAAGATGGTCTCGAACCAGATCCTCTCCTACAATGGCCCCTGGGTCTTCATTCTCACAGTCCCTGCATCTGCCTTCCAAGACTTGGGTGGTGTGGTCAGAGCATTTGCCGGTTGTCATGGGTTCAGCAGCAGCAGTCATTTTTCTCCTTCTTGGTGGCTGGTGCAGCGCTGTGTTTTTGATTTTGGGCCTGGGAACAGCACTGATAACACCAGTGTTTTCAGTTGCTGCTTGGTAGTGTTTTGGTCTGACCAAGGACTTTCTGAGTCTCATGCTGTCGTGGTTTAAGCCGTAAATTTCACTTCTCCCTCTTCCCCCCCCCCCCATCGGGGGGGGGGAAATGGGGAGAAGAACTGAAGAAAATGTAACTCCCACGGGTTGAGATAAGAACAGTCCAGTAACTAAGATACAATACAAATCACTACTGCCACCACCAGTAACAATAATAATGACAAAGTAAATACAAAGGGAGAGGATACAACCGTTTCGCCGCCCGATCGAGCCGAGAGACTGCACGGCCCAGCCAGCGAGAGCCCGCCCCCAAACCACACACTTCCCGGTTCCTCCCTCCCTTATTCTACATCCTGGGCATGATGTGGTGTGGCATGGAATAACCTCATTGGTCAGCCCGGGTCATTCGCCCTGTCCCCACCTCCCCCAGCTTTTCCCTCCTTCCCGGCGTAACATGAGACTCTGTGGGGGGGGGAGCCGAACCCATAACACATGTGATGCCACGGAGGAGGGGGAGCCGGGAGGAAGCAGAGACAGGACACCTGACCCAAACTGACCAAAGAGAGGTATTCCATACCACAGCACGTCATGTCCAGGATGTGAAAGCAGGGGGCAGAGACCCTCTGTGGGTGGTGGTGCATTGGGGGGTTTGCTGCTGGGGGGTGCACTGGCTGGGTCTGGCTTGGTGAGCAGTTGTATTCTCTTTCCTTGTACTTCTCTTGTCATTATTATTATTGGTGGTAGCAGTAGTGATTTGTGTTATACCTTAGTTACTAAACTGTTCTTACCTCAGCCTGTGAAAGTTGTGTTCTTTTGATTCTCCTCCCCATCCCCCGGGGGAAGAAAGAGGGGGAGTGAGTGAGAGAGCAACTGCGTAAGTTATTGGGGGGCTTAAACCACGGCACTGGTGAAGACTGAGGCAAAGAAGTCATTGGGAATTTCAGCCTTCTCCAAATCCAGGGCAGCCAGTTCTCCCGATAGCATCCAGAGAGGGCCCGCATTATCTCTAGTCTGCCTTTTGTTTGTGGCATACCTATAGAAGCCTTTCCTGTTAACCCTGACATCCCTGGCCAGACTCAGTTCAGTCTGGGCCTTAGCTTTCCTGATCTGATCCCTACCTTCCCGGACAATGTCCCTTTATTTTTCTGAGGCCACCTGTCCTCACTTCCACCTTCTATAAGCTTCCTTTTTCCTTCTGAGTTTTCTCATCTGCTCCTTATCCATTCATGGAGGCCTCCTGGCCTTCCTGACCCATTTCCTGTGTGTCAGGACACAACACTCCTGTGCTTGGAGCAGGTGATCTTTGAATATCAACCAGCATTCTTGGCAACCCCCTGCCCTCTAGAGATTTATCCCATGGAATCTTACTGATCAGGTTCCTGAAGAGGCCAAAGTCTGCTCTCTTGAAGTCCAGTAAGAAGTATTTGCTAAAATATTTTACCTTTTAATCAAAAGAGAGAAGTCAGTTTTCAGAGGTTTTTTATTCTCAATTTGAGCCTTTTTTCATTAAAAACATTTTAGCAGAAGCACAGTCCATTTTAGGGAATGGTTGTGACCTGCAGAGGAGAGGTGTGAGAAATCTGTGATTGCATAAGAATACTTGAGGACATGCCTTATAATGATTTGTAGTTCTGATGAGTTTAGACCTACAAAGAGCCTTTGAAAAAAGTTCTATTACCAGCTGACAGGTGGAAAACATAATTTAAAGTTGAGCAGTTCCCAAAATATTATGCAGTCTATGCTGCCTCTTAAACCCAGTTATTAAAAGGGAGTATTACAGTACAGAAAATGCTGAAGATGAAGTAAATGCTGAACCTCCATGTATTAATGGGGGTTACTAAAGATAAAGATAAGTATTTTATAATTGAGGTATATCAATGGAGTTTGCATGCTGGAATATGGCTTAGTTATTAATTACAACTTTTCATTATTGTTGGATTACCTAAAATGTGTCTCTAGCTAAAGTTACCTTATAGCTTTGCCTTCAAAATGTGACATTTATGTGACATTAATTCTCCTTATGTTTCAAAGGAGGAGAGGGTCTGGTCTTACTCCTGCAGCCACTGGCAATCTGGCAAGTTTTTTCTTCATTTAAGGCACTCCTGAGAATCAGTTGCTCTGCTAGTGTTGTCTGTCCTTCTCCGAGGCAATGGAGATATTGCCTAAACCCTGAATGTCTGATTTGGCAGTGTATTTTTGGCCTGAAGTGTTTTTTTGTCTATGTGCAGGAAAGAGAGTAGGTGGCTGTGTTTTGTATGTTACTTGCATTTTAAGGGGCAGTTTTAAAGGGAAATGAGAATAGGATTTGTTCCATATTATAGGGATACAGTATCAATTTACAACTCTTTAAAGGAAGGTAAAGCTGAGAAAACCATTTTTTGGGGAGGGGGATAAATAATGAAGAGTCGTAAGGTGTAGCTGGCATATTCTTATCCTTTTAAAGAGAAGTGTCAAGAGATTAGCTTTGAAAGTGCTGTGATTCCTTGAATGATGTAAGAGATCATTTAACTCAGTCTAGACCCAATAAGGTGTCAGGATTTTGGGAGAGGAGTATCACCTTATAACTAATCAAGCACCAACCTTCTACTTCAAAAGCCATGCAGAAGTTTTTGAAGAATGATTAACACTAGGGCATTGTTAATGATCAAAACCAGCAAGGTTGAGATGGGATAGGTGGCACACATTGGAAACTGAAGGGTCATGTTAAAAACAAGAGGAGGATTATTGTGTCAGTAGGGGACTGGAAATCCTTAAACAGATGGGATCCATTTACAAACTGGATTTTCAGGAGTTATGGAATTTTCATTTATTTTTTTTTTTTAAACAGGCAATTTGAGTGAAGCTACTACCTGAAAACCAAACAGTTCTAAAGTTTTACTACTCACAACAGATTTTTCCTCACTGAGGGAGGCATTTGTGCTTGCAGTTTTATTTAACAGCATTGTAGTGAGTGTTCAAAAGCCAGTTCAAGGGAAAGCTACTTCTCTTGATTCACTTAAAAACAAACTTCTGGGGTAGAGGGAGAATGGAGAGAAAACAGCAAGTTACATGGAAAAAAGACTATTCTGTCTTAAATTATATTTAGCCACTTAATCAGAGCAGACTTTCTGGCTGCAGGGACTATTTTGTGGGGTTTTCCTCTAAACAGCATAAAAATGGGATTTTTAAACTTTGCTCAACATGCTTAAACTCTCCATTACATGTTGAAATAGGTTTTTAAGCTTCTTTTGGTGTAGCGATAGCAGTTTGCATGTACTTCAGTAGTTTTTTAGTGTTTCTAATGTCTACTGAGTAATACATGTGAACACCTGATGTTTTACAAGAGGAAGCCTATGTTAGTTCTTAAATCAATGTGGAAAATTTCCCCAAACTTTTCAAGATCTGATTACAGAACTAATTTTGATGCCCTTACTCTAAACAGGTTATTAAAATGCAATGCTTATTCCTAGTAATTGGAATTGAAGGATTTTAGTCAGCAAAAAAGTCTCTCTTTCCTAATATTTAAGGTGGCTGAACTTGTCTCAAGCTCTTCCATTTCTGGTAGTGAGTCTCTGCCTGTTTTTCTGTAGACTCAGATTTGCTATTTTTTTTTTGTTTGTAGGCTTCAGGGGTTTTCTTCTTTTACATTTCCTCCCCTCTATAATGATTGCTGGAATGGAAAAAGTAGTGGGGGAGATTGAAATCAGCTTTGTGTAAGTCCTGAAAGCAGCCTACATGGCAGAGTTAACTGGTTTATATGGGTGTGTGTGTCTCAAATGAAACTCCTGAAGCAGCACATGTGGTTGGTCACACAGCTCAGGGATGTGTGGGCAGCCTGGGCGACAACTTATACCCAAAGGGAGGTTAATGTCCTTGGAGAGGCTATGTAGGTCATCTACACAGAAAAGACACCCAAGTTACTTTATTTCACTGAGTTAGAAAGGCCCAGAGGCTGTCCCTGCAACTACTCCTTGTTGTTTGGAAAGACTCTTTGGAATTCTGGAGACTATGCTCCATTATTGTACATTTAAAAAAAAAAAATCTTCACTCCATATAGCCAATTAAAAAAAAAAAAAAGAAAAAGGAAAGGCAAAGAAAAAGCTTATGCTAAGCATATTAAAGATGGCATTAAACACTGCCTGTGGCAATGTTCCCCAACACTGCTGGCGTGGGGGCAGTGATATTAGATGAGTCGTGTGCTGCAGGCGTACTGTACTTTGTTCTTCCCTTCAGCTTAAATTCAACTTCTTCATTTCCTCTGCCTGTGAGCAGTGTTGGAGGGTATCAGGGGCAAACAGCACTCATGAGTGGTAGGGATAGAGGGCTGGCCTATGGTGCATCTCCCTTTGCTGCCTCTTATCTGTCACATTTGTGCTACTCACTATAGAATAATTCCCAGAGTTAACCAAATTCTATGTACAGTTCCATAAACTGAAAACTAAACTGGGAGAAAAACATGTAGTGTGCTCAAGATCTGTCATATGATGATGTTACTAATACACACAAGGGGGCACAGTTATGCTTTGCCGTGGAATTTTAATGTCTTAATCTATAACACCTTGGGAAATTAAACAAACTCCTGTTCTCTGAAAATACTGGGGTGTTTAGTACAATAATATTAAGCTGTTCAAATTCTGAGTTGGCATTTCTAAAATGCTAAGCTATAGTTTAAATTCCATCTCTCTAAACAGTTGCTATAAAAATAGATTTTTAGATCTTTAAAATGGGCTCTATAGGTATATCTTGTGTAGGTATTGCACATTAACACTAACACAATGAGTTACATGATCACTTCTGAATTGTTGGTTTTCCTCCATATTAAACAATTAGAGCTGATTTTGATAGTAGAGTTTTCCTTCCTTATGGGCTGTTGAGGCAGATTAATTTAATAATCTGTATAACCGTAACTGTCTCATCATCATTTTGCATAGTTTTATATTTACATAGATCAAAACATCCACTTTTGCTCAGGTTATTGCTTTAGAAAAACCCCAAACTAAGCCAGTGCGTCTCTTCATGGTCTGAAGAGAGCAACAAATAATGAGTTGTGATGCTACTAGAAATGGATTTGAAACACTGGTACATGAAAGCTGAAATGTTTTCATCATAAACTTTTTAGAAATCTTGTGTCATTTATATGGAGTGCTGGGTGAAACTGGAACCACTAACATTCATTTTCCATGAAAAAATCTGCTCCCAAGAAAAAAATTAGAGGCTTGATTGTGTTTGTGATGCTTGAGACCAAATCAGGTGTAGTTTTAGTCTAGACTCAATAATGCTTACATCTTGCAAATGTTAATAATTCAACACCAAATAGTGGAAAATAAATAATAAAAATTACATGGAATTTTGTCTTCAACCAAAGATTCAAGAATAGCTGCTTCATGAGTTCATTTAATTGTTTTCTACTTTCACTAGAGAGTTGGCTCAGAAAGGGACAGACTTCTTAGGCATGAAAATCTGATCCTGGGTCCTGAAGTTTTTAGACAGTGACTTTAAAAAAAAAAAAAAAAAAAAGTATGTATTTTGCTAATTTCTATTGTCCTCAATGCTATTTCTTGTTTTCCAAGTAACAGCAAAGTGAGTTTTTTACATGCACGGAAGTATTTGTGCCTGGATTGTCTCTGTGTCAATTTATACAAGTATGCAATTATTATCTTAAATGCTTGTAAGTAGGGCTCAATCATGCTGGAGTGCAAACACAAAGCAATATTTACTCCTCATCTCAGAGATGCTGCAAGTTAAATGGACCTGATGGGATGTAAAAAGAGTACGCAAAATAGTGGTGGCAAGTGTTCATGTTAATGTCATGATTATTTAAATGGTAGGATTAGTTAAATTTTTCCTGAATCAAAAATCAAGAGAAGGCAGCAGGTGCCTGTGGTGTTCTGTTCTGCAGTCATCAGAAATTCTAAATATGTTATGGTTACAAGGATTAACCTTTTGCTAAAACACTGAAGTGTGGAAGCTTGTTGAGGGAGGGAGAAGAGTGCTCCCTGAGCTGGCCTGCCTCTGTTTCCAGCCATTACATGTTTGTACAAGAATGTACTGTTGTTTTAGAGACCTGCATCCCTTCCTAAAGAGACAGAGCTGGATATATTCTGGGGGTCTGAGCCTACCAGAGTGTGGCCAGAAGACTTGCACTGTAAAGCCAATTGGACCACTGAAACCAGCAGGAAAGATTGTGCAAGCTAGGGACTACTTATGCTGCTGAAACAGTGTTTTACTACTCTTCTTTGTACTTTTTGGAGGCTGTCCTGAATGTGCCTTGGGACATCTAGACCCTGGCCAGCTATGTAGCTTCACATAGTAAACATTAGCATGGACATAGTAGACATTGCTGGAGGCCAGCAGCAAACATTTCCCCTACCCTTGTTGTTTACCTGGGAAAATAGGTTTGTATTTCACTTGAAAATGAACTGGAATATCTTTCTGTGAACCTGCTACAGAAAGGACATTTGGAAATGGCAATTTGCAGTAGAAAGTTTTGTTGCACTGGAAAGGTCAAGACTTTGGTTTAAAGCAAAATGCTTTTGTCAGTATAGATGGTGTAAAACAAGCTTGGATTCAAAGATGTTAGAGAGCCTAGGACCCGCAGGCTCCAAATGCTTTGCTGATAGTTTTGTAGTGTTGTCTTAGCATAAAAGTATTTATAGATGCTTTGGCACATGCATAAGCTTTTACTGTATATGAGGTATGAGTGGAAACCATTATTATTGCAGGAGAGAATTATTTATATTACATATTACTGAAGATGTAAATTAGTATTATGCAAGATGCAATCATGCATATAATTTTCAATATGTGCACACATGCATATGCTTGTCAGTGTGATGATATTAGTTATAGGCCAACTGTGCCTGTCTGATCTTGCAACCTTACAGTATTCTCATGTATAACACTTTATGTATTCTGATGATGTGAATTTCAGCAGTAATGTCTGTATTTCTTTTGAGAATGTCTCTGCAGAGCTCCAAAAGAAAGCCTATAGATACTGAACTTACACTAGCCTATTGCAAAAGGTCACCGTTAATTTTCAGGGAATAACTGAAATACAAAGCTCTGGACATACCTATCCTATTATGACTGTACAGCTGCAAAAAAACACCCTAAAACCAACGGGTATAATTTTGAACAGTAGATAGACATTATTAATTCCTTTGAATGCAGCAAGTTTTGAATATAAGCTGCAGCACAATGGAGTTAGTGGCCTAATTTTCTGGACTGTTGAAGCTAAAGCTTCTTTTCTGTTGCTGAGCAATAACTTTCATGTTACAAAGATGCTTGCAGTTTCATGGCGAGAATCTTTGTGAGGGGAAAATGGTTAACTGATGTCCATCTGCAATCAATATGAAGCTGACACAAAGTCTTTCCTTTAGCAGTTCCAATGGAGGTGATGAGCTGCTAGATAAAGGGTTTATACTGGTATTATTTTTTCTCCTTCACTTACTTATTATGTGTATGTGGTATAAAAGGGACTTGAATGTTTCTTTGTTTTCTCCTCTTCGTCTAGAGCAGCTTGCAAGCTTCATTTTTGGTGCATGACAGAGAGTCTCTGGCTCTGAAGATTCTTTATTCACAGAGAATCCAAGCAACATCTCCTAAAGACTGTGTGTAAGTTGATATTGCCTGAACAACATCAGCTGAAGAGATTTTATTTTTTTGTTCATGAAATGAATGCCTGTAATTCTTGCCTATACTTTGTTGTATCTGAGATGATCTTTGAAATGATCTTCATGTATCATGACTGAATAACCACATTCACAGCTTAGGGAGAATGCAGAAGTAAATTCTTGTTGTGAACAGTAGTCAGATAAAGAAAAAAACAACACCCAGATGAGCTGTGATTTTTAACACTACAGTCAAGCGCAATGAACATGCAAATCAAAAATATGTATGGGTTGTAGCTGTTTATGGAAATACAGCTAGGAAGAAGCTGTGAGGAGCTAGGATTAGAGATGATAGAATCATAGAATAGCTAGGGTTGGAAAGGACCTTAAGATTATCTAGATCCAACCCCCCTGCCATGGGCAGGGACACCTGCTCATGTATAGGAATCTCTAACTTACAGCTGAGAAGACAAAAATATCTTGTGGAGAACAGATATTCCTCACTTCCAAAAAGAGCTTTTCTTCTAGTCAAATGTTTTATGAGAAAAATACCTGCCCTTAGAACAGTAGTACGCTACATGCCTTAGCATGAAGAAGATCTAGGAAAGTTTAAGGCAGCTTCTTCGGGTAAAGTTGAGGGAAGCTGTTGTGTCTGATCAAGGAATGATCAAAGGAAAATGATTTCTAGAGATTTAAGCTTTCTTTTTCTTTGCTGCTAAGCCAAAGAATGCCTACATTGTTGAGTTTTTCAGAAATATAAGTCTGGATGTGTTGTTAAAATGATTTTGCTAGTGTTCACTGATCTTATTGATCTTTCTGGATAGCCTTACATGGTATACAGAATAATGCTAGAAACAACCTTCAGCAAAGCTAGAAGAGACCATCTGAAATGATGGAAGGAGAAGTTTTACCTGGTGACTCTGCAGTTCTTGGAAAAACTTTTCTTTTACTGAAGTCCTGTTCCATCTACATGATTTCTGGCTGTAATAACTGAGTATCTTAGCGTTTAATCAGCTTTCCTCATAAAATCTGTGAAGTGCAAAATGATGTTTTATCCACTTACAGATTTAATCTGTGGGGATGGCTTGCAAAAAAAAGTTTCTTAATACTTTTAGGCAGCACTCTTTAAGGTTCTTGCTCTAGTCAATAGCTATTTAGCTCTCCAATGATGCAGAGGTCTCCCAAGTTTCATCAATTTCATCATAGAATAGTTACGATTGGAAAGGACCTAAAGATCATCAAGTTCCAATCCCCCTGCCATGGGCACGGACACCTCCCACTAAACCATGCCATCCAAGGCTATGTCCAACCCGGCCTTGAACACTGCCAGAGATGGAGCTTTCACAACTTCCCTGGGCACCCATTCCAGTGCCTCACCACCCTCACAGTAAAGAATTTCTTCCTCATATCCAATCTAAACTTACCCTGTTTTAAGTTTGAACCCATTACCCCTTGTCCTGTCACTACAGTCCCTCATGAAGAGTCCCTCCCCAGCATCCTCATAGGCCCCCTTCCGGTACTGGAAGGCTGCGAGGTCTCCACGCAGCCTTCTCTTCTCCAGGCTCAACAGCCCCAACTTTCTCAGCCTATCTTCATACGGGAGGTGCTCCAGTCCCCTCATCATCCTCGTGGCCCTCCTCTGGACTTGTTCCAACAGTTCCATGTCCTTTTTATGTTCAGGACACCAGAACTGCACACAATACTCCAAGTGAGGTCTCATGAGAGCAGAGTAGAGGGGCAGGATCACCTCCCTCAACCTGCTGGTCACGCTCCTTTTGATGCAGCCCAGGATACTGGTTGGCTTTCTGGGCTGCAAGTGCACACTGCCAGCTCATGTTTATTTTCTCATCGACCAACACCCCCAAGTCCTTCTCTGCAAGGCTGCTCTGAATCTCTTCTCTGCCCAACCTGTAGCTGTGCCTGGGATTGCTCTGACCCAGCTGTAAGATCTTGCACTTGGCATGGTTAAACTTCATCAGATTGGCATCAGCACTCCTCACAAGCGTGTCAAGGTCACTTTGGATGGCATTCCTTCCCTCCAGTGTATCAACTGAACCACACAGCTTGGTGTCATTGGCAAACTTGCTGAGGGCGCACTCAATCCCACTCTCCATGTCACTGACAAAGATGTTGAACAAGACCGGTCCCAATACTGATCCCTAAGGAACACCACTCGTTACTGGTCTCCAGCTGGACATTGAGCCATTGAGCACAACTCTTTGCATGTGGCCATCTGGCCAGTTCTATATTCACCAAGTGGTCCACCTATCAAATTGATGTTTCTCCAACTTAGAGACAAGGATGTGTGAGACAGTGTCAAACGCTTTGCACAATTCCAGGTAGATGACATCAACTGCTCTACCCCTGTCCATCAGTTCTGTAGCCCCGTCCTAGAAGGCCACCAAACTGGTCAGGCAGGATTTCCCCTCAGTGAAGCCATGCTGGCTGTCCCCAAGCACCTTGCTGTTTTTCATGCGCCTCTGCATTGCTTCCAGGAGAATCCGCTCCAAGATTTTGCCAGGGACAGAGGTGAGGCTGACTGCTCTGTAGTTCCCCAGCTCATCCATTTTCCCTTCTTGAAAATGGGGGTTATATTTCCCTTTTTCCAGTCATTGGGAACTTCACCTGACTGCCATGATTTTTCAAATATGATGGAAAATGGCTTAGGAACTCCATTTGCCAGCTCCTTCATGACCCGCTGATGGATTTCATCAGGTCCCATGGAGTTATATATGTTCAGTGTCCTAAGATGGTCTCGAACCAGATCCTCTCCTACAGTGGGCCCAGGGTCTTCATTCTCACAGTGCCTGCATCTGCCTTCCAAGACTTGGGTGGTGGGGTCAGAGCATTTTCCGGTGAAGACGGAGGCAATGAAGTCATTAAGAACCTCAGCCTTCTCCAAATCCAGGGTAGCCAGTTCTCCCGATAGCTTACAGAGGGGGCCTATGCTGTTCCTAACCTGTTTTTTATTTGCAGTGTACCTATAGAATCCCTTCCTGTTATCCTTAACATCCCTAGCCAAGTTTAATTCTAAGTGGGCCTTAGCTTTCCTAACCTGGTCCCTAGCTTCCCAAACAACATCCCTTTATTCTTCCCAGGCTGCCTGTCCTTGCTTCCACCTTTTATAAACCTCATTTTTTCCTTCCAATTTTCCTCAGCAGCTCCTTATCCATCCAAGGAGGACTCTTGGCCCCCCTGCTGCACTTCCTTCTAGTTGGGATGCAACACTCCTGAGCTTGCCGCAGGTGATCCTTGAATACCAACCAACAGTCTTGGGCCCCCCTGCCCTCTAGGGCTATATCACATGGAAATTTACTGAGCAGGTTCCCGGAGAGGCCAAAGTCTGCTCTCTTGAAGTCCAGGGCACTGAGCTTGCTGCACGCTCTTCTCACTGTCCTGGGGATCTCAAATTCAACCATCTCATGATCTCTGCAATCAAGGCTGCCCTGGAGTGTCAGATTTCCAACCAGCCCTTCCCTGTTGGTGAGGATGAGGTCAAGCATGGCACCTCTCCTTGCATGGTACCTCTATTACTTGCAGAAGGAAGTTGTCTTTCACACAATTTGAGGAACTTCCTGGATTGCTTGTGCTGGGCCGTACCATCCCTCCAACAAATATAAGAGTGGTTGAAGTCCTCATGGAAGTGTTAGAATTAATGTATTTCTGGGGTCAAAACAAAAAATCTTTCATCAAGCCACAAAACTGGAGTGGCTTTGAGGATAGTTTTCTGTGAATGCGAAAATGGTAGTTTTCAGCGTTTTTCAAACTGGGTGATGCTGATACTGCATTGGATCTGGCAAACATTTAGGAAATACTTTCTTCAGTGGTAAGACTGCAGCTACAAGCTAGGGCTTGCGAAGTTAGCTCTATAGCTTTGTACTTTAACTGCAATCTTATTTTGCCATCTAATTTATTCTATATGTCACTCTATGTTTCTGTTTTGAAGGTGGCTTTAGTATCTCTCCCAGTGGATATTCTGAAGGTTGGCATATGTGTACTGCCTTCAGGATTTCAGTTGAACAGGAAAATGGAATTGCAAAGGTTACTGGTTTTACTGTTTGCTGGCAATTTGGAAAGTGCTTGTATTCCTAAGGGTTAATACAAAACTAAATTTAGCTTAGCACAGTTGTCAGCCAATTTAAGGTGAAGATTTCAGAGATTAGTTCTGACAATCCTGTGGAACACACCATATGTCATCTTTTGAAAACTGAAGACAGTATTCCTTCTGGTCTTTGTTATGGACTTAATGAGGTTAGAGAAATGTCCTCTGTCTTTTACAAGACACAAGGGTAGAAGACCTTGATTTAAGAAATACTGATCAACAATGTATCTGTAGTGAGAAAACAAATTGAATTATGCTGCTGGTTTTGTTCCTACCGTATCTCTCAATAACAGTTTCAGCACAAAATGATTTAATTGTAATTTTTCATAAAAGCCACAATTTGTTACAAGCCAGAATGGAATCCAATAGGGATGACTGCTCATTTTGAGTTTGTTTACTGTATTTTAGGATATCTAAGCCTGACGAGATAGACTAATATATATAACACAGGTGCAGGAGCTCTCAGCTGCAGAGCTGTTTCTGGGTGGGGGTCACTGGAGGAATGAACCACAATCTTCCTCTGACTGAAAGAACTCTCATGCCCTAATGCCAGCATCCTCCAGGCCAATTATAGCATGATAATATTTTCATTGTTTCACTGCTCCAAATATAATGAATGCTGCTGCTGTGACAGAAAATAGTCTTTAATATGAGAAAAGAGACTGGAAATAAATTGTGTATCCAGCTGCCTTGCTGGCTGTATTTTTTGCTATCTGGGTCTCTTAAATGACAACTTGAGGGCTACCTAGTTATGCTATCTGCTCTGATCATTTTGGGTATATGTATCCTTTTCATTTAACAAATTGTTAGCCAAAAGCACTTCTAAGTAAAGTTTTCAGTGTTAGAAGATCCTGAAAACTGAATCTTT
Source organism: Myiopsitta monachus (assembly GCA_017639245.1). Taxonomy (NCBI): domain Eukaryota; kingdom Metazoa; phylum Chordata; class Aves; order Psittaciformes; family Psittacidae; genus Myiopsitta; species Myiopsitta monachus. The sequence continues at coordinate 97,425,013 of CM029917.1, read as the reverse complement.
AGGTTTTGACTATTGTTCTTACGTAGTTATTATTCTGTGGACCAAATTGGAGTCTTACATTCATATTTTATATGTATTTTTTTTTTAGCAAGTTAGTTGAGAAATACTTACAGAGATTTTTCTTCTGTTTTTAATAAAAATTGTCTCTTTTTTTAAACAAAAAGCATCCACACTTTCTGTTGTCTTTTTGAACTGTCCTTTTTCAGTCAACTTAAATTTTTAAATGTAAGGTTTAGCAATGATGCTGAATGCTTTTTTTAGTTTAAAACTAAACCAGGAAAATAAAGGAAAGCTTATCACATTTATATTTTTTTTCTCTCTCTCATTGTTGAAGGTATTTCAAGCAACTGAAATGAGAAATATGTCATAAATGAAACCGAGGTGATGTTAGAAATAAAGTACTTTTTGAGACTGTCTATGATTTAGATGAAGAGATTAAGTCAGAAAAACTTCCAGCTATTGATTTTCTAGGTGATGGTGTTTAACTTCTTTGTATGTTTCTGCAGTTTTTCCTATCTTGTAAGATTTCTGTATGCTTTGCATTCATATATTTTTATTAACTGATACGTGGAGGGAGGAGAAAAGTAAATAAGGTGCAAAGGAAAGCACTGACTCCTTACTTATCCAAACACTATAAAACTGTAAACAAATTTCCTTTCTGGAAAGGGTAGTAACCTGCAGAATACAACACTGATAAATCCAAATGGATTGAAGTCTGTGTATATTTAAGATGAATGATCAAAAGAGCCAAGTGGCACAAAGCACAAAAGGGATGAGAAACAACAGTAATAATGAAGGCAATTAGTTTACTTTCTCTGAGAGAACAAGATGCTTGCTGCCAACTGAATATCAAATTGCTTGGCAGCTGGGGACGGTGCATGAGGGGGCAGGAACAGAGTGGTGAATTGGCAGCAGTTATCCTTTTCTCTGCTTCCCAAAGAGGTTTTGGGGCTGGAGCAGATGGGAGAAGGACATCCCTTTCTGGACAGGCAGGGCTGACCTGCCTTCCAGAAGCAGAGGGAACATGCGCTGGTGAGCTGTAAAGAGGTTCGCCTGGAATTGCCTCCAGCTCAGCCCCCATGGGTGAATCAGCGGTTTTTCTAGAAGCTGGATTATCAAGATGCCTCCAAGTCTGATGAAATAAGGTTTTGACAACGTGAATGAAATCATGAGTGTTTGGTGAATAGAGGTGGATGTCTTCCAGAACATGAGATTTGGGAGTCTGGTTTCTGCATTGAAGAGGTAGCCCAGGGAATAGCTAAGCCTGCCTGCAATGTGAAATAAAAAATTGGAAAGCAGTGATGTACCTGCTGAACTGAGGAAAGATAGAAAAGTAGACATGGTTCCATGTAGCTGTTGGCCTGCAGGAATGGTTTACTAGTAGCTGAATACCAGTGGAATTTAAATTCTGTGATGAAACTGTGCACAGCTTTGTAGGAAATGCATTTGTATTTTAGTTTAGTTGTATTTTAAAACTATCCTCTCATAATCCATGACCTAGTCTGTGATGGAAGCTTTTTTCATGGAGGAAAGCTACTATGAACAGCTTTGGGTTTTGCTGGTAATGCTGCAGTTACTAAAGCATGAGTGCAAGGTATGTTTAAGAAAAAAAAGAATTTGCCATATCTTTGTGGTGGAACTAGGCATAGGTTACAAAGTTCAGAACCTTCCTAGCCTGGTTTTAGGAGTTTTAAGGAAATGAAGTACATATGACCTTCACCTGCTTAACAGAAACCTTTTTATTATGTGGAATTATCGAAAATAAAAGTACTTCTTTGTACATTTTGTTGAGGAAAATAAGCAGGAACAGAGAGAGGAGCCTTTGCTTTCACAGCATGCATATGATTTATAGGCATTGCATGCTTTCCCTGGAGGTCAGCTGAAGCAAGTGGTGGGGGTGTAAGTTTTCATTTATTTATTTATTATATTTTATTTTCTTTCTTTCCCTTCTGTTACGCGCAAGACATGATTTGTACACATGTGTCAAGATAGCTTTCATTAAGCCTGCATTAGAATTAGCACTATTAAAAGCAAACTATTGGATTCAAAATTTCTGTGCTGCTAGGATGAGTTCTCTGTTGTGGCAAAAAATTCTAAATTATTTTCACAGAAAAGACAAATGCATGAAAATACTTTTTACTGTGAGAGACGGTAGTTCCATGATATTGTATTTTGAAAAGCTGCCAAAAAAATGCTGTTTGAATAACTAGCAATGCTCTGAAATGTCTAGTGCTGTGCTGCAAATTGCTCCTTGGCATGAAATGTGTTTTGCAGCTGTTATAAAGGTACATCAAAGCCTGGGCTGAGGAAAAATTCAAACTGGCAGGCAAAGAAAAAAGTCCTGGGTGCAAATAGTCTATCTGCCCAGAGTGAGATGAAGCCAAATATTGTTTGCTTTGCATTGTCTGACAGAAGCATTGAGCAAAAAGTACACACAGGCCAAATTTGCTGCTTGCATAAACAAGCTGAATGTCACTGAAGTCAGCTGTTTGCACCAACAGTGAGTTTGCCTTCCAGGTTTTAAATGATTCTTATATCCTTTAAGCCAGAGCATAAACCAACATTAAATGCAGGATATAAATTAACCAATTGCACAGGTTTCCTGTTTCTTGCTGTAAATGTGGAAGGAAAACTCCTTGTTATACTGAGGAGCTTCCTGCTTTAGTTTGCAGGAGGATCTAGCACAGGGAAGCTTTGTGGAGCAGATTGGGGGGTCCTTGCCCAAATGTGAGAAGGATATCATTGCAGAGGCACACAGGAGGCTCACACTTGAGAACACAAGCAAGCCTGTGAGGCTGTAGCAGGTGAGGTGAGAAAGCATTTTGTTTCCTTCTCTGACTGGATCAGGCTTCTCACCGCTTGTGTACATGTCATAGCCCTTAGCTCTGCACTGTATATTCAGACCTGCCCTAGAGATAATTTGAATTGACTGCTGTAAGGCCTGCCCTGATTTTACGTGTCTTTTACCTCTGGTGGGTGGCTGGTGTGGGGAGCCTACATGGAGACTCAGTTAGGGGCCCATCGGAAGCACCATTGCCAGCTTCCCCTCCTTCCCCTGCCTCTCTGTTCTGCAAGCTGTTGAGGTTGATGAACAGGAAAATCACTCATAAGTAGCTAATATTCTGTAGAATATATCCTGATACAAGGGACTCAGTCCTCACCAGGTATAGAAATGTGCTGATAATTGAAATCTGTTTTATTATTCAAATCCCTAAATGTTGATAGTAACACATTAATTTAATTTACATTCAAGAGAATCGTTTTGCCTGATAACAATGATATAACATACCACATATCCACATCTGTTAGTAAGGTCCTCTGAGACCTTCTGTCTATTTAACTCTCTCTCTGAGATCTTCTAGCTTTCACTGCTGTTGGCTTTTATTTGATTACCCATCTTCCAACAAGGGCAAAAATAATTTTTTTTCTTTTTTTTTTCTTTTACTGTTCTGTTCTAAGTGGCTTGACATTCTTGAAGGACTGATTGTTTAAAATAAAATAGCATTTAAAAGCCTTTCTCAAAACAATGAAACTATTAAAAGTTGCATTTGAAAGCTTGTTGGTTTATTCTCCACCTGGTCATCTGCAGAAGAAAAATTAGATTCTTGTTATTTTTTGAACATAGTCAATTTTCTACAGAAAAATTTAAATTTATACAATTCTGTATTTTGCCTAGGGTTGAAGTGTTCTGGGGTGATTCCACTTAATCTTATTCTTCTCATTGGCCCCATAGGTACTGGGGAGAGCTCATGAGCTGATTGCCTTGCTTTGCTCTACTCTCCATGTTGCCATGTCATCCAGGAGGGAAAGCCAATAAGAAAAATAAATAATAATACAGAAAAAAAAAAAGGAAATACTGATGATGAAGGAAGAACTCTTTTTCTGATTAGCTTGGTTCTATGTCTTAGCCTTTTATTACTACTTTTACTGATTTTTGGTGTACTCCATGCTTTACACGACATATGATAAATACTGTGCTGTGTGGCTCATAGAATATCTGATTGAAAAAATAGGGTGAACAAAGCTTAGTAAAAGTTCAAGGATTTAGTCCTGCACAATCACATGCTTAAGCAAACTGAGTTTTTTAGTATTTGAATGAGAAGTTGTAAAGAAGTTTGATAGCTGTAGAGTGCTAATGAGGGGAACAGCAGTTTTTTATTTGCCTGACAAAAATTTAAGCTCCCGAGTAAAAACCTGGCATTGGGGGAGAAGTCATCATTTATTTGAAACTGATTTTGTATATAGCTAATATGTTTGTTCTAAGGATTTATCTTCAGTAAAAAGCATAAATTATCTGCAGATGATGAGCTTTTGCAACATTAAATAGCAAAGGTTACTGTCTGTATGTTGCTTTCCTCTGACCTGTTAGCAGAGCTGCTAGAAGTGCTCTGGTTAACTTGCCAAAGCAGATTCCCATGTCAGTGCTGCCCTAGAAACAACAAAACCTGCTTGTACAAGCTGGAATATGACTTTGAGTAACAGGCAATTATTTTCAGATTTGGGTTGAATCCCCATCCAGAGCCACTGTAGAACATGCTGGTGTCACTTGCCTGAACTCCCGATGCTTTCTTAAAGGCAGCTATGGCTTTTAAACTAGGAATGGTACAGAGACAAAAATCACAGCAGTGCCTGAATAAGTAAGAGACTTAAGAGTTGGAAGAACAAGTCGATTGTATGAACTTTGTACTTTGGCTTAGTAACTTCCTGTTACAGAATTTCTGTTAATGAGCATATTTAAATGATTCAGATTTTTGTATATAATGAAGATAAAATTAGCACCATACCTTACATGAAGGTACTATGAGGGACACTAATTGAAATACTGAAGTAGTTCGTCTCATGGTAAGCATTGTGTATCAGAAATGACTCATTGTGAACACAGCCGTTAGAACTAAGACCTAAACCACCTCCCCATTTACTGTTCTGTTTCCCTGTGGGTTTTTTTGTTTTTTACACATAAATCACATGGAGGCAGTCCTACTACTGGTTTCTAAATAGCCCTTTTTATTCCATGTATATTAAATTTCTTGCTTAAATGTCTGATCCAAAGCTTACTAATAGCGATGGAAAGACTGCTGTTAAGTTTGAAATGGCTTAGATCAGGCCCTTAATATGATCTACTTTAATAAAAGAAGATATTAAACCATGTAAAACAATGACATTTTGAAAGCCCTGTTGTCTGTCAAAAGGTCACTTCTTGAGCTATGTATCTTCGTTTTCAGACCACTAGTCAATGTGTTTATTTTTCCACAGGCTACCATTAAAACAGCTATATTTCCCAGCTGTGCTTTACTGCAAAGTGATAGGAGGGAGCTTTAAATTTTTGTTATTGGAGAAGGAGGAAGGACTGCTGGATAAAGGGCAGGGAGGAAACCATCAGAACTTCACATAGAAAATATGAAATTAATTTTATAAATAATGGAGAACTCTGGGACTTTGATCACTGTATTTTTTTGAATAGAATCTCTCTGGAGCATGTTTATTTTACTTGACTTTATTTTTAAAGTAATACTGTAAATCTTGGGACAAACTGGAGATATATAATTTCCAGGTTAATGGTATTTTGTAAGGAAGTTGCATTCTATCTGGTATCTGTAGTTGGATTTTTCTAAGCCAATTCAATCTAATTATCTTGTAGATCTAGGTCTTAAAGTTTCATTTCCATCTGTATTTATTGCTTTAGTAGATCTTAAGAAAATGTCTAAAGAGCTTGGAAGGCAGAATAAGTATTTGATCCACCACAATCTTCATCTTTCTCTCAGAGAAAGAATCAAGTTATGAGCGAATACTATTTTTACTGCTTCTTTCATGTATATGAGAATACGTCTATTATAATGTTCAAGGAGGATGGTTGTCACATGTATTATGCAAGTATTACAATGTTTCTAAACCAGATAAAAATAATAGACACTACAAAATGAACTCTGATCTAATTTCTCTCAACACTGCATTATATCACTCCCATTTGCACCTTGCTAATGATTTCAAATGTTCAAACAAGCCATTTTTAAACTGATCAAAGTCTATTGCGCTAATGAACACTGATTCATTTCACCATCTAATCAGGTCTCTGACAAATTCCTAAGTACTGATTTACTTGGAAGTAATTTGCAAGTGGTGCTACTCAGGGTATTATGTATGAATTGGCGCAACATTCAGCTGCTTGTTGAGAGGTACAGCATGAAGCCTGCACTTTTGTCGTGAAGACCATAAAGAATAAGTTCACTTGGTCAAAAACATTTTTCATGTTATGACAATAGGGCAGATTTTGCACGTACTCTTGAATGTGGCTTTGCACTTGATTCTTCTTGTCTTTTGTAGATATATAGATGTTATAGCATCTCAGAATATACCTTATACCTTTAGCATTCTTGCTCTTTGAAATGATTGGCTTGTTCAGAAGAGGGTGGAGATGAGGAAAGCATTTCTCTGGTACTGTTGTGCTCATATATATGACATGTATGAAGAAGATGTATGAAAGTCTAGCTTTACTGGACAGGAAGCAGTTTTTGTGCTTGCATATTTCCAAACCTTTTGAGACTACTGCTAACGAACATTCTCTTGGGCTTCCAGTGTTCCTTGTGTCAGAATCTCACAGCTCCCATTTATTTTTCCATATACTGTCCTTGCACTAAAGTCCTGGGGAGTTCCTCCTCACCCTGCCTGCAAGTTGTCCTCAGGCTGTCTCATCAAAGCAGCCTCTTGGATAACAGCTTTGGTTTTTGCAGTGTGTTCCTAAAGGGCTATTTGTCTGTTCTCTTGTCTAAATGGACTGTTAAGTGGCTAGCGATTGCCATGGATCACACAATTATCTTTTATGAGAAACAAGATTATGTACAGTAAAAACCTGTTAACTTGACCATGGAGGTAACTAGAATTGTAAGGCTCTAGTAACATTTATTTTGAACTAATGTTATGTCATCATCTCTTCTTTGTCTTTTATACTGCCTTTTCCTCCATAGAAGGCTGTTTTGTTATGCATGTTGGGGTATTTGCAGTATTAAGCTAGACCATGTTGTATGTATTAATGAATTCTAAGAAGATGATATTGCTGTTTTTCCAAGGAAATTTCATGTACACTTACTTTAGTTACCCTTTGTTCATTGTAATATCTAAAGTTCTAAAGAATTGTTTTTCATGTCCATTTTGCTGGTTTTATTTAACAACACAACCTCCAGCATTTTAATGGGTCTGAAATAGAAATCTGCTCACTGTACTTACCTGTCATTTGTAAGTTTGCAGTAGGACTCTACTTACGTCAGAGCTGAGCTGATATCAGCAAAATGGTGTTTGTTAGACTACCACTTAGACTAGAACCACTTAAGATATCTACATGCAAAGATTCTTGCTGCTCTCTATTGCTTAATAAGAGTCAGAATTCTATCCATAGGTAAAGATAGATACCGTGTTAACTAATGACTTGTCTGCATTGATGGCAATGGTACTGAACTTCCCCTTAGTGACCTTTCTAAAATACTTCCAGTTGAGAGGACATTGCTAAATACATAATGATCTTTACACATCAAATTGATGTCACATTGTTTACTTTGATTTAGGAGTGCTTTAAACATCAAGCTTTACAAAATAACACACCTCAGATCCAAAGACCTCAAAAAGCTTTGCAGATACAAATGACTTAGAATTAAAATTCAGTGGGGGAGGATTTAGATTAAGAAATGCCTTTAAAAAGGAAAGAAAGAAATTACAAAAAAAAAACCTGCAAATGGACTCTAATTTTGTTGTGTCTGTTAACAAGCTGGATAAAATGTCTTGCAAAGAGTACAGAAAATTGCACAGAAAACGAGTGAAACTGCGGGAATTTTGCATCACTGCCCACCTTCATCCTGCTTCCACATTCACACATACTTTGAGTGTTTCAAAGTTCTCTGGCATGGAGAAATAGGCCCCATCAATTGCGGAAACTCTGACACAAATCTGGTGATACTGAGACAAAGGGGGGTGCAAAATTACAAAATGAAATATATAAACCTTTTGAATCAATTTTAAGTAATATTAAGTTTGATGGCTTTGTAACAGTAGTAATGGAAAACTACTGAGATACAGGATATACGGAGAAAAAATATAGAGAAAAATATAGAAAAAAAGCTGGAGAACATACTGAGAATTCTTGTACAAGATAAACTGCTGTAGTTGACGTAGTTTAGGCCTTTATGACCTTAGTGCAAAATGAGTGTAAGAAAAACAGGCTAGAAGAACAGGATGCAAGGATAAGGAGTATCTGGAATGGCAGGGGTCGAGGATGGGCTGTAGTTAAACTAACTGATAAGTAGGAGGACAGGATTATTGTTATGTCTGTGGTGTTAACGACAGATTAAGCTGGTATATGCACCTACTGCGCGTGCTTTGAAGGCTGCCAGAAGTGATGAAGATTGTTGGAAGAAGTAAACAACCCCGAAAGACCACCACCACATTTTTGTACACATGCGGGGAAATTTCTGGAAAATGAGATAATCCATACGTAGCCTCATGAATATGTACATGTGCTCAGTAGCTATATAAGGACTGCTTGTGTAGCAATATGGGTGGACACGTTAGGAGGAGCTATCCCCCGTGTTTCCTGGCACCGCAATAAAGAATACCCGCTTGTCAACTTAAAACTTTGTTGGCAAGTTTGTTCCTGGAGTTTTCTCCAAATCAATATTTATCCTGTAGAATTAAAGAGGGCACCACTCCTTTGGTATTTTGAGATGCTATTGGGTCTTACATCTAGCGGGCAGATGCCTGTCATCAGTTAAGTGTATGTTAGTCTTGCTTCACCAAAACCAGATGTAGGATTGGAATGTGGCTTGTTTCAAGGGGCTGAGCCAGAGAAAGAAAATTTTGTTGGGAATGTGGATAGATTTTTTTCCATCAGCTAGAGGTGTAAAGTTAGGAGTTCTGTACATGGCCTGCTTAAAAGGAGGTTTTAACACTTTGCAGAGTTAAAAATTTGGAGTTGTCTGTGTTTAGATTTGTCCTTTGTGGAGAAAATGTGTATTGTTTCCAGGAGAGAAAATTCTGGAGCTTTTAGTTTGATCTTTTATCATCCTTACCAGTAGAAGGTGTCTAGAAGACTTGGAACATTTGAGAGTTGCGTTTACCCAGTAATTTACTCCAGGGTGCTCCACTGAGAACGTGAAATAGCAGACGAGGTTGGATGTATACATTTTCCCTTGCACTGAGGCACAGTGAATAATTATTTTGAAAAGACAACATAATTTCATTAAAGAATTATTAGAGCTCAAAATATCTAAAAGGTATTTTGAGGATCCTCCTTTTAATCCTAGTAATCCGACATCAAGATCCATTTTACCTTTTGTACAAGCACTTCCTACCAAAATTTGTTTGAGACAAACTGAGATTTAATAATAAATTACATGAAAGAATATCTGTATTGTCAAATGGAGCTCAAAAAATATTTGAGCCCCAGACTGAGCACAGGGTTTCAAACTTTACCAACAGGATTTTGACAGATTTCACATTTCACAATCATTCTCCATAGCTGCAGTACTTTCTCAAAGAACAGGCATAAAAGCACCTGAGAAAATGTTGTTACATATTACAAGCTTAAATAACTTTTAATTTTAGAAGATAGAAATAATTTTGTGTAAATGAACTGGGGAGATGACTGAAAATATAGTTACAAAATCATCCGTATATTTAAAATGCAACATATTTTGTATTATAAGAACAGTGAAATGCTGAAGCATTTGCTGAACACCATTTGGGTAAAGGCTGATTTTTTTTTTTCATGATGAATCCAGTGCCATATTGAGTGATAAGTGATGTGATTACTAACATTCCTGTAGTCTGACTTTTCTAGCCATGAAATCTCAAAATACTGTGAATTACATTTATATTTAAAATTAAATAGATTTTACTCTTGGCAACAGAGAAGCTGCATGGATGTGAAATAGTATACTAACAGTAGCTCCAGTCACACAATGGTTTTGTGGACAAGCTACCCTAAGCCTATTATGAGAGGAGCTACAGCAAGTTGTTATGGTAACTAGAGCTGTACAGTAATGGGGTAGGATTAAATATTTGATTTTTTCCCTGTGTGGATTTTTGTGAAGCACTGTTTTCCACATACAAAGAAGAAAAAACATTTCGGAAGAAAATTAATGAGGAAATAGCCTAGTCAAATGTTTGTGTAAATTGACTGTTGTACTTTCATGAAAGGCCTTGCCCCTCATAAATGACAGGTCTTGCCTCTTTTCAGGCAGAGATGAATATATTTACTCCACTGAAAGTCAGTGTTCATTTTGGTTGGATGTTTTCTTAATACACTGTTGCTTTTTGCCACTCCAGCTTGATTATTTCTGATGTAGTGATTCTTTAGTGATTCTATAGTGATTTACTGTTTTCTCAGAGGACATTTGCATCATGAAATTTTTGTTTTTGGGAAATTGTGCTTATATTGCAATACTGCTGCAACAGCCAGCCTGGAAGTTAGAAGGACTCAGAAAAAGGGTGGACATGTCTGATGGGACAGAGGCTACTATATCTGTCTTTCTGCCAGAGCCTGTGGCAACTGTGCAGTACTCTTGTTATTCTGGATTCTCTTTGATAATGAAAATTTGATTTGGAAAACTTTCTCCAGTCATGCTTAACAGTGATGTAAATGTATTTTTCTATGATCATTTTCAGTACAAGTCATTTGTTTGCCTCTTGCTTTTGTGTGTAAGAGTGTAAAACTGCTTGTAATCACTATTGTTGCACTTGTGTCACCTTTCATATGTATTTATGCATTATCTTTGAGGGAAATATAATTTTTTTCAGCAGTATATCCCAGTGTTTGACAAGTTCCTAGCATGTCCTTTGTCTTGTGAGCACTTTGATTGCTTTTGTTTCATGAGGTGTCTCATTTTTTATTTATTTTGCAAAAAAAATTATGCTGACAAAATGTGAAGTGGTATTAGAGTTCTGACCCTGACTATCAGAGGCTCTTTTGCGTTTGAAAAGCTTACTAATATGTTGTTACAAATGCTGAGGTCTTTAGAGCTTAGGTTGCTAAACAGGCTTTACAAATTGCCTTGAAGCCACTGGTTACCAGCTCAGTTGGATTAGAGCTGGTCAATTTTATCATGACTGTTTTTCTCTAAAGCACTTTACTCTTCGCATTTGCAGTCCACTTGAATTATAGCACTGCTCAGAAATAAGACTTAGACTTTACTAGCCATCAAAGCAATCCTCTGGTACTCTAGTAGACTCTCTCCTCTTTGCAGTTAAAAGCTGTAGCTATATAGAACACTACAAATCAAAGGTTGAGTCAATGTCTCTCAGAAATAAAGGTGTCTCCATTATGCTGATATTTCTTATGTTTATTTCTTGTAATAAATTCCTCTCTTCAAATGCATAAATTCAAATGTGCCACTTAAAAATTGAAGGTTGCTGATTAGGGAAAATAGAGCAGGCAATGTGTATATAATATGCCAAGAAATAGTAAAAGAATACAATGTAGATTGCGAGATATCATCCTGATAGAGAATGATAAAATATGCATGGCTCAGATGACAGTAACACAAATAAAATGCAACATTTTACAGAAGTGAACCGTAGCTCCTGACACGATTCTGGCACTAGCATGTGAGCGGTGATTATTCAAATGTCTCCATGATTAATTCAGGTTGTATGGATGCAAATAATCCTATAGAAAACCTGTGAGAGCTAATGCATTTTGGTTATGTGGCTTTCCATTGATAGCACAAAACAACGAAGAGGAAAGTCATTTTCCTGATATTAATAATGCGACTGCAGAATCAGGTCATTTAAAAGAATGGTGCTGACTCAGCTGTAGCAGTGCAGGATTGAACGTACGGATTAATTCTTGAGCTTGCTACATAAAAATCCACTGCTGGATATCTCGTTGCACTAAAACATATTTCCTCCTTTGTAGGAAATATTTAAAATGACAGCAGTTGATTTGATGCCTACTTCCCTGCTGTTAGGAATTCTTTTGTAACATCAGAGCTCATTCTGTTAAAGTATTTACCTTTACCTTGTGAGAGGGGACTTGCCTTTCTCCCCCCTCCTATCCAGGAACTGAAATCAGTTCCTTCTTTTATAATTCCCTGAAGGTCAGTGAAAGTCTGAGGGGATCATAACTGTTCTGCCTGAATAGCTGTCTCAACCAATGAATCTTATTAAAACGAGTGATGAGAGGGAGCAAACATTTACTTTTTGTGAAAGGACATCTTCATAGATGTCACTAGAATCAGGCTGCTGGCTGGCTCTTGCTACCTTGGGTTGTTCTAGTATTAGATACCTGTGCTTTTACTTTGCCTTTTTTTTAATGACCTGACCGATAAGATTAGCAGACATGCTGAAAGGTGATCCTTGCACAAGTTCATCTGCAAGACAGAAAAGCAAAAAAACATACTGCCATTTTTTTTTTTTTAGGTACAAGTTACAAATGCACCTCATAGCAATTTTAAAAAATACAACAAAGAAAAAAGATTTTTTTAGTCAAAATGCTTAAAAGGAGCCTTTTTTTTTTTTTTTTTTTTTTTTTTCTCGTGAAGTTTTGGGGGCAGGCTTAGAGAAATAGGGAGATGAATTTTGTAGCTTTGTAATATATTGTTTCTGCATTAGTGATATTTTTGTTTGCTTTGATGGAGAGAACAGGGAAGGTGATTGCATGTTAGTCCCTTTATTAATATTTGTAAGATGCATTTTCCTTATCCCACCTAATTTCTGAATAAGAAACACATTACTTACTTCCAAAGTAAATAAGAAAAAAATGCAACACAATCTAGACAAAACCACTGATGTATTAAATAGGGTCAGTTCGTGAGATTTATAGTTTGAGCTTGCTGATGACCAGGAAAAAAATGAGAGGGGAGAGCATTAGTGAAGGATATTAGGAACATCATCTAGTAATTATAGACACAAATACTTCTGAGATTCTGTAACAACACTGGAAGCTGGGAGACTTATTTTCCTCCTTAGCATCTTGGGTGGTAAATAATTGGGCTACTTTGGCCTGCCTGCACTTCAAAGTAAAGCTCATATTTTCTTGCTGAGAGTTGTTTCCACACTTGTGTTTTAAAATAGGTCAGATGCCTGCCATCCCCTTTGGCTCTCTAGTAAGTCATATCACATAGCTGCAAACACACCGTCTTCTCTGAGAAAGTTGCAGTCTGTTGTCTGGGAATACAGGCTTTTTCTGGGAGGATTGATTCTTACTGAGTGCAGCATGACAGTCTCTCTCCACAAGGACTTGTTCCACAAGTATCATGTTAAGTTTCCTTCCCAAATGCCGAGATATTTTTCGGGTAGGATTTGGATTGAGGGTTTGTGATAGAGCCTTTGATCTTGATTCAAATCCTCTGCCTTGTTTGTTAATCTTGCCGGGTTGGATTTGTACCTTGCTGCATCGCCAAGCATGGTCACTGCTCTCTTGCTGATTCCCAGCCCATAATGTCCGCAAATAGTTGTGCTTAACTTCACTTGGGCTCTTGCTCCTTGGAATTCCTCCTCTGGGTCTCACCTGCTCCTCCAGCTGTATTGGCGGGGGTTAACACCATCATTGGCCATGCGTACTAATTCCTGCATTCAAAAAAGAGTGAAATGCAAGCACTTTGATAGGCTTCTACTCTCTATCATTAATGTCCACATCATAAGCATGGTCCTGCTGCACTGAGGGCTCTCACAGGTCCATGTGCAGCCAAGGGAGAAGGGAGGCAAGAACCTTGAGAATCTGTACTCCCCTGCCTTCATCAGGTTTTTGAAATGAGATTGTCCTCATGAATTGATCATAATTTTATGAAAAACATAGTTGAATGTCAAAGTATTACTATGTCAGCCTGCACTAGGCTTCTGCTGAACTAAATGGGGTTTGTGTACTATTGAATGCTGAGATTTGGCTGCGTCTGGGACAGTTGTTATCATATTTGTCTGTGCTGAAGGACTGGAAATTTGTATATTGCCTCAGAGTTTGCACAGGTGGGAGAATAATGTGGAAGAGAGAGTCATATCAATTTGAAATGGGAAAGACGGCTAAAAAGCACTGTTTTAATGTTTGTTTTTCCTGTTGATGTGACTCCATTTTTAACCACTTTATTATTCTCTGTAGTTATTTTTTGCAAAGACATTTGCCAAGGATTAGATTTTGTTTGGTTGCAAATATTGTACGGCAGCTGGAAGCCTTTTTATGCAGCTTTCAAAAGCTGAGAAACTGGTTGTCAATGTGTGAAAAGTTCTTTGCTGGTGCTGTAAACTGCCTTTCATTAGGATGTTGTATATTTAATGATTGCTAGCCCAATGGGGCATGTAGAATTTCCTGCTGTGGTCTTCGGTACAAATTTATTGGAGAAAGACATTGGAAAACGTTGCTGGTGTGCAACAATGCATGGAAAACATTTACATTTGTGTAAAAGTGATGAAAATCCTCAGGAACAGTTGCTAAATTAAACAAATAAAGCACAAACTTTTGTGATTCTAGACGAGTTATCTGCACACAAATACTGGCAGGTAGGGCAGATGTTAGGTTTTATCACTGCTTCTGGGCAGCCAGAAAACTTCCAAATCCGGGATTAAACTGTTTTTCTTTTGGAAGAGAGCAGTAAAATATTGTTTTCTCATTTGTTTGCATGCATGTGCCAAGTTACTGAACAGTAACTATAAATTGGACCATACAACTTACAAATAGAAGTCCATATTTCAACTCTTACATGAAATTTTGAGATGTGCTCTCTATCATAAATCTTGTGTCAGCTTCTCTTTGTTTTGAAAAGTTTATTACTTGTCAGTCTGTGATTTGTTTTGTTTGTTTGTTGCCATACTGGAAAGGCATGGCTCTCTGAATGAAGATGTGAAAACCACCAGTGAACTGGACGTGTTAGACCAAACAGAAGGAAAATACAATATAGCTCAAGTTAGATGGTAGCTGACACAGTTCTAAACTAAAGCTACTTGAATGGTTTTCTGAAGTCAAAATGTCCAGAGATAAAAAGGCAATTTTTAGACCAGTGACTGGAAAAGAAGTGATTGACACAAGAGCTGCAAGAAGGAGATCCTATGTTGGCCTCAGCTTTAGAGGGTATTTGAGGGCCACTTTGCAGGTCAGACCCTGCTGCTTTTCTTCTGAGCTGGAATATAAACAGTAGAATGCATGCAAAAAATGCATTACATGTTTTAATTTATAGCATTTCAGTTTTATAATGAAACTGTGTGTGTGGTTATTCTATTGATGTGTTCACTTTACATTTTAGTTGTAAGTTCAGAACTTGTATATATGTGCTCCGAGATGAACATTAGTATCAAGAGCACTATGCTTCTACTAATCTATCATGTGGCTCAGTTCTCTTCCAGGCCTACTTAAAAGTTATATGGAGATATTACAAAGATCCATTAGGGTGGTGTAGTTGACTATGACATTATGCAACCTGACAGAGCTGGGCTGAGATATGAGCAACTTAGTCCATGACATGGGTCATTGCTCCATTGTGTATGGTGGTAGATATAACTCCCATCAAAGAGGTAGGTACCGAAAGCTCGGTGCCAATATGCTGTGTAAACAAGGCCCACGCAAGGATTTTAGTGTAGACCTAAACTGTGCTTTGAGGTGTTTTCAGCCACAGTACACCATTCTCTGTGGAGAGGATAGATTCTCTGTGGGAGTTGTTGCATAACAAGATCTGAAAGACCCTCTACCTTTTCCTGTACTGTCTTGTCCAGCAGATGATATCTTAGCCACAGCTTTGGAGTCTACAGCAACATATCATATTTAAACATGTAAACTTTAACTCAGAACACAGCCATGTTTCAATTAAGTAAATACATAATTTACTTATTGAGAGCGTCTGTCAGTGAGCCACCAAGATAAAGGGCACATGCCCTTTGTGGGAGCTGGGCTTGCTTACAGTTGTGTAAAGGTTAAGGAGTGATCTAGTAGATGTCTACAACTACTTCAAGAGGGGGAGTTAGGAAATGAGAGTAACATTCCTTGGAAGTTGCAGGTGATATAACAAGGGGCAATGACCACGATTTCTTCATGGGGAGAGTCAAGTTAGTTTCTTCTGCAGCACCCAGGCAGGTGAACATATCTGATGGTTTTCTACAGATGACCTGATTCAGTTCTGCTGCTAATCCCACTGGGAGGGTGAGACTGCACTGGAGAGATTCAGAGGTCTCTTACAAACAGCACTTCAGTGATGCTATTCCCAGTCTACTTAACCCAATCTGAGTTCCCAAGACCTTGAAGGTGCTTAAAAGCTGGGCCCATCCAGCGCTTCACCAAATACAAGTTTCAGAAGAAAGCCTTCAGACATAGACACTGACTCCCCATGTAAGTGTTGCTCTGCTCTTCAGTATGAAAGTAAGGTCTATTTCAGCTGAGGATTTTTAATAATCTCCTATAGGAACCACAGTGGGAGTTGCTGCTTCAAATGGAAAGTATACTTTTTTTGACTTTGGCTTCTCTAATATAAGCTCACAGCAGCATGTATATATTTATGCAGGGGAAAACATTCTTATCAGATTTTACTTTGCATACGTAATTTGGTTACAGGGAAGAAAATGAGAGAACAAGCTGCTTGTAGCAAATATAAATAAATTAATTCATTACTGCATAGCACTTCTTGCTGTGACATGATATAGGGTGTTTTCAAACCCTGTAGTACAAAGTCTTATTGTCTTGGTTTGACCAGATGGACTAATGATCTTTTTGGTTCTACTACCCATGATCTGATGACTTCTAAAAATATCTGTACTGGACCAATTTTAAATACTGCGCTAAAAGACACAAGTGAAAGTGCTGTTGGGTGTTTTCTCCTTTATTTTTCTTTTTCCTTTTCTTTTGGAAATAGTACTGTATGAATGGAAAAAAGGGATTCCTGATTAGTCTTTTTGAAGGTGGTGTGATGCAGAAACTCAAGCAGAGAGACAAAGACACTTGCCATGGACCATACAGCAAGCCGGGTGCTTCTTTCTCTTCATTAATTCCAATGATAAAATGGATGTGAAATCAGTTCTTACACTGATCTGGAACAGCTGTTGAAAATCTTTTAACAGAACCCAAGTAGGAATAATGTGAAGCCAAAAGAGCTCTCTAAGCAATTAGACACAAATTAATAAACCCACAAAATGTAGAGTCATTGTATAAACTCTGATTTAATCCCAAAGAGACAAGAAATCTGAGAGGAATTTAAATATTCTTGATGCGTATGTGCAGTGTCTTCTTTTTATTCTTCCCATCAGTGTAAATGCTAAATATCTTACCAGGCAAGATGTTTAGACACTTAGCATCACTCCTCTGGGGGAGGGATGTGAAAAGCAGAGAGAAACCATGCCACACATGACGCTGCTCTAATTATAAGGACATCTTGTCCCTGAAATTTGCCAGCTGGACACATGTATTGAGCCTCAATTGGTTTTGGGTTTATACATGATAGTGATGACTGAAGGACTCTGTTTATATATGTGTATGTGTATATATATATAAAATACATACATTTTATAGTGCAGCTGAAAATACTGTAACAGTTTATTTCCATTTGACTTCCATACTGCAGTACAATTTCTTCCCAGGAAAGCTCTGCAGAAGGAATTATTTTATCACAACATATCACAAAAGACAGATTGATCCCTGTACATCAGGAGTCATATTCAAGCATCTGAGAAACCGGCTCTTTCATACCACCGCAAAAGTAAGGTTATGAGGAAGTAAAAAGCAGAGCTCATTTTGGACGTACCCTGTTTGGAGGGGAGGGAGATGACTGTGGTTCAAGAAAAAAACAGGTAATGAAAAGCTCAGATAATTTCAGATTTGTCATGTAATTCTCGACAGTGTTTTGAGTAAGTCATATCTCTTTATTTTTCAGTTAAAAAACTAAATAATCCCCCTTTTCTCTTCCTTTCACTGTGTCACAGAGTACTGGTGATTTGTTCACCCCTGAGGAAAACATGAACTGTTACAAGGATGCAAAATGAGATGTCTGTGCGTGGTTAAATAACTGCAGTTTTCAGCAGGTCTCTGTTGCTGTATGCTGTGTGCTGTTTGATGCAGCCAGCTGTAACTCTATGGACGGATATCAGGCCCTGACACTCTGTGCCAAAGCCTCAGAAGAGGTAAACCTGTTTCTTCTCTTTTCCTAGATCTAATAAAAATCGTAGGGTCTTGTCCTTTCTTTCTGAGTGGAGGAAAGGAGGTCTGGAGTCTGGGTGGGGCTGATGGTAGTCCCTGGGCAGGATCTGGGTCTGCTGTGTGGGGCATATGGCACCACAAACATCCTGGCACGTAGGAGCCAGTGCCAAGAGCTGATACCGGAGTGCTCCATCCTCTATAACAAGATTTCTTCTGTCACAGCTGTGCAGGTTCGAAGGATAGGAAGGATTAATACCACTTCTTACATTACACCAATCTAGGACCTCCAGTGCATTCACTTTTTACTAATTCACATTCCCAGAGACGCAGAATCCACTTCAGCCACTAAAATTTGATGAAATCGACTGGAGGGAGGCAGTGAAATATTTTCACTTGAAATAAAATCTGCCGGGATATTCTCTGCGCTCAGCCCCGGCACTGCTTTGTCAGGCTGGGATGTTCCCTCGCACGTGCACTAGGGGGCACTTTAGGACCGATTAAGGGAAGCGGAAAACTGCAGCACTAATTCCACGTAGTCAGGAGCAGAGTAAACGGTCTTGTGCAAAACAAAATATAAAAAAAACATAAGCAATTAAATATGTATTTAGCAGCAAGTGGGATTCGATTCCTGTTTTCCCCCCCAGCAACTGCACTTGCTGAAAGTGGACATGCAGCTGAAAATTACTTTCTTGTTCTGAACAGATTGTATCATTGTCATCTTGTTCTTCTAAATAAATGGACTTCGCTTTTCAGCATCTAGCCAAACACAGGATCAGATGCTATATTTTTCCGTTAATCAGCCTGTGTCTCTACAGCTATCTGTGATGGTAGGTTTGCAATTTGTTCATTTCTTCATAGGAACTCTTGAAATTTCTGTTCTCAAACATTCTTGTTTATTTTACTATTTTCAATTGGTTTTATCTGACTTGAGCCCATCCAGAACGGAAGTTCCATTCCAGGACAGCCCTCTAGAGTGTCTTTTGAGCATGAGAAACTGCTTTTGCTGCCATGTTAATGTCTGTTTTCCTGCCAGGAATATATGTTTGCCAAAGTGTTTGAATTCTGTAATGACTTGTCTTGTTAAGCACATTAGAAGGACATAGTAATCATAACTCCTAATTCTAACAGAGCTTTTCCTTTTCAATAGTTCAGGAAAGCTTAGAATTAATTAGATTAATTTGGTAGATGCAGATAAGCTAACAGAAGAACAGATTTGTTTTGTGTTTGCTTCCACAAAATGACCATCTTTTTTGCTTAAAAATTGATTTCATAATATGAATAAGCGACATAAACTTTGAAAAGGTAGGTAAGGATGATCCACTCAGTTCTCTGCAAAAGGAATGTGTACTAGTACACGGGTGACGTGACTTGGTGTCTTGCAACAACAACAGGTTTATACACTCAGCATATAAAATAACCAGACAATAAATGCAACCCTTTTTTTTTTCATTTTTTTTTTTTGAGTTTCATTGGTGAGCTACATTACAAAACTTTGCTTTTTTTCCTGTCTCTACTATGCATATGACTGCAGATCTCTGTTTCCCATACCAGTGCTTTTGCTTATTTTAAGAAGCTAAAACTCTTCAGCATTACTGGATGTACTAATTTTTTTTTGGTCAGGAAATACTGTTTTGTTGAAGCTGAAACATTCTGTGGAAACAAAACTTTGTCAGGAAAGTGTCTTCGCATCAGGAATACTGAGATAGTGCTAAAAATATGTTCACTCAAGAACAGCTAACAGCTTGCCGCTGAGCATGAGTGTTGCTTTTAGTTTTCTACTTATGCTGTACAGAGGCCTCGATACAGCTGCCATATAAAGGGGTATGTAGCTATACCTACCTCAAGAGCTATCCCAACCTGTTATGTAAAATTATTCTAAGAAAAGTCTGAAAAAGTGAGAAAACTAATGTGAACAGAAAGCTCTGCAGGCACGACCCAGGGGCTGCTTTCAACTGTAGTATCTGCATAGTCAGATGCTTGCTCTGAGCCAGCTTCAGCTTGAAGCTTTCACATCTGTTAGTGTGCAGCTATGCCTGCAATAAAATGCCCTGCTCTTTTGGTGGGCATCTAAAGTCAGGCAGAGCTATGTGTTAATGGGGCTGCTGTGTGCTGAGCTGGAGCGGACTCACAGCCAGCTGCCTTGGGGCATAACTGGGGCCCACACGTGACTGCTTTCTCTGAGCAGAGAGGAGGCATATCTTTATAGTAAACAAGGAGAGTGTGTGACTGGAAATCAATAGGTTGAACTTAGCAAATGAGAAATGAGGTCTAATTGGTGATTAAACAACACAGTTGTTGAAACAATTAGATATCTGTACATTTACCTCTCTCCTTTCCAGAGGAAGACTAGGATAAAGAGCTTGAATTTCATAGCTCCTGTCACATCCTGGGATCCCTCATGATACTAGGCTTTGGTTAACCTGGACTTGGGAGAGAGACAGAGACTTGTCTGATAGTTGGAGTAAGAAGGGATCCTAGAGGATGTTTTGGTTAATAGTCCTCAGTTATCTGAAATGACTGTTCCACTCTTGTAGGCTCCCTGACCTCTGCTGTGACTGCTTCTTCCCCAGGTAAGACTGCATCTTGTGAAACATTATGATGTGAGCCTTTGTACAAAGATGCAGATAGACAGATATTTCTTAGCTGATGTTAAAAGTGGTCTAAGTTTACCAAGTTGCTAGCTTCTTTGGCAGTTCTATAGTTTGCTGCTTTTCTTAGTCTGTCTAGGGATGATTTGCATGTTAGAGAATATCTTTAAGTGGTGTTGAATAGCTACACCTTGTGCTAATATATGAGAGTAGTTTTGACCTTTCTATTTCAAATACAGTTTTTTTGTGTTGCTTTGGAAGTGTAGGCCTTGGTTGGGCTTGTCAAAGGGTTTTGAGTAAGCTTCTCAAGGAGACCTTCCAGTCTGCACTGAGGTGCTCTGATTACACCAACTACAGTAAATATCTAGTTAGTTTAAAGCTAGCTTTGGTGTGTCTATTGAAACAGCAGTGGTATTGCCGTGCATGTGTGTGGGTATATGTATATATACATCACACAACTGTAATATTTGGTGGTATAAGATTCACAAACAGGTATTGTATGTCTTAACTTTTTGATTTCATGGGTGCCTCTTATTTTGTCTTGTTCTTTTTTGTTCTTAAAATGAACCTAATTCATCCCACAGAATGCCTTGTTATCCTAAAAAGGACTTCTGTTAACATAGTAAGAATCCTGTGCAATGTACTTGGTGATAAAAAAGGTTCCCCCATTAAACAAAAAAAATCCCATCTAGAAATACTTCGCTCGAGATTTCACCTTCTTTTTTTTGCTTATTTTTCTGTTTTACATAAAACGGTAAAAAATGATAATGTTTATTGTCTGCTCAGAAGCTAAAGTGTGTGAACCTTAGAAATCTGATTTATTTTAGCTCTTGATATTGTAAAGGGATAGTAAAGTCATACTAGCATCAAAATTTTTTCCTTTCGCTTAATATATTCCACTGAATTAGTCCATTAGGCATTGACTGGGATTCCAGAGACCAAATATACTTTGTTTAATTCAGAGCAGGAGAGTGAACCTCCATCTCTGCTTTCCTTTGCAGGTGCTATAGTCAATGAGTTAGTCTGAAGTGAGATTTTCTTTTTTTTTTTTTTGGGGGGGGGGGGGCTATCTTTCTGAATGATTTCAGGTTCATATCAGTGCAACATAAAAGAAAAATCTGAAAATTAGGCATATTTTGCAAACTAGACAGATATGTTTGTTCATTCCTGGTTCCAGTGAATGTGTTTGCTATCTTCCTAATTCTTTTGTTGGTGAGTACAGTCTTGTAAGCAATTAGACTGGAGAAAGGATGCAAAAAATATTGCAAAAATATCCCAACACAGAAAACTTTCCTGGGGAGTTTCCTCATCTTTGCTCTTATATTATGAATGCATTATTTTTTGTGAAGTTTGAAACACTCAGTGACAAATTACTGTAAATCAGAGTAATTCTTCCTGTGAGTTTCACTACTATCAAATATAGCTTTGAATCCACAGCTAATTATAATATCTCTATTATTGCTTAGGCTTTTTAACTATAAGAATCTGTTCTATCAGCGGTTCCCAGTGTTTCTGGTGCAGTGCAGTGTACACATGTTCCTACAGTACTCCAGGGCTTATAGGTCATGATCCTCTTCTGTTAGGGATGTGAATGCACACTTGTAATATAACTAAAACAGATGAGCATTTCCATCAAGTGACCACAAGGTTCTTGAACTTTGGTCATGTATTTGGAAAAGTGACCAAGCTGATCTTAGTACCACAGACTCATTAAGATGGGAAGGGACATCTGGAGATCATCCAGTCCAGCCCCAGTGCTCCAAGGAGGGTCAGTTAGAGCAGTTTGTTCAGTGCTGTGCCAAATTAGCTTTCCAATATCTCCAGGGGCCAGGACTTCACAGCCTCTCTGGGAAATCTATTCCAGTGTTTAATATTCCTCACAGTAAAAAAGTGCGTTTTTTTTTCCTTTATTTTTTACTGATGGTTAAATGATATTTCATTCATTTGAACTTGTGGCTGCTACCACCGAGAAGAGTCCATCTCCACCTTCTTTACTCACACCATTAGGTGTGAGCTGCCTTTTCTCCATGTTGAAGAGTCCTAGCTCTCTCAGCCTTTCCTTACTCTCTCAGTACTTTCCTGAACTTCCCCTGTTTAAATTTAAACCCATTACCCCTTGTCCTGTTGTTACAGTCCCTGATGAAGAGTTCCTTCCCAGCATCCTTGTAGGCCCCCTTCAGATACTGGAAGGCTGCTATGAGGTCTCCATGCAGCCTTCTCCTCTCCAGGCTGAACAGCCCAACTTCCTCAGCCTGTCTTCATACGTCATCAGTGTTTGGTCTTAGCTGCACCTTGTGCTGCAGACGACAGCCCTTGATCCTGACAGTTCAGCCAGTTTTCAATTCACCTTACTGTCTGTGAATCTAGTCTGTATTTCATCAATATGTCTATGAGAAAGCGATGGGAGAAAGTGTCAAAGGCCTTGCTAAAGTCAAGATGAAAATAAGCACTCTTCTCCCCTCCTCCATTGAGCAAGTGATTTCATCACAAAATGCTATTAGGTTGGTCAGACCCCTTTTCTGTTTCACAAATGCATGCAGACTACACCCTTCCTGTCTTTCGTATTTTTGAAAAATGATTCATGATTCAGCTCCAGATGGTTTTGTTGTACCTAACCCCATCACTGCACACTTGCCACCTTTGCGTGACTTTCTGAACACTGGAATGGACCATTCTTGAGCTTGAAGGAAGTGATCCTTGAAAAATCAAACAGCTCTTCTGGACCCTTCTTTCCAGTGTCATAGTCCATGTGATTGTTCCAAGCATATCCCTGAACAAGTTTATTCTCCTGAATTCCAGGGCTGTGATCCTGCTATTTCCCTTTTCCTTTCTCTATGGATCCTGAACTCCATATCTCATCAAGGCTGCCCTGACCTTTACACCCCTGCATCAGCTTTTCCTTGCTTGTAAGTACAAAGTCCAAGAGAGCATCTCCCCTTGTTGGCTGCTTGATCGCCAGTGTCAGGAAGTCATCTTCAGCGCAAAACTGAAGCATCCTTGATTGCTTGTGCCCTGCTGTATTGTCCCTTTAGCAGATAGTGAGCAAAGTCTGCATGAGAACTCAGACCAGGGCCTATGTATGTGAGCCTTATTCCAGTTATCTGAAGGGAGCCACAAATCCAATATTTCCTTTGATCTGTGGTAGCAGACGCTCACCACAACATTACTCATTTTGGTCTGCCCAATGATTCTGACCCACAAGCTATCAGCTAGCTCATCACCTGTCTGCTGCTCTCATATCAAGGGCAACTCCCTCTCCTCACTACCCTGGCCTTCCAAATAGTAGATCCACTGGATCCACTATCACCTTCCTAATAGATCTGTATCCACCCATTGCAACCCTTGCATTGAGTAAGCTACCCTACCATGTCTGTGTGATCCAAATGAGGTTTTAGCCCTGTAACTGCATACAGATGTCTATCCCTGCCTGTTTCCCATGCTGTGAACATTTTTGCACAGGCACTTCAGAGAGGCGCCAGTTTACTGATTTCTGAGAAAAATATGAAATCTTTTGTCCTTTTGACACTTAATTTCTGTGCATGGGCTTGGGGTGACCCTGTTAGCCCGTTCTATTGACTGAGGTGTCTCTTGTTCACATGATCCTGCACACTTCACTTGCCAATCCCATCAATCACTTCCTTGCTGTATTGGGTGTTGCTATCTCTCATGGTCCCCTTGTTCTTACTTTAAAGCTCCCCTTACCAGGCTGGCCAGCATGTTGGCAGTGATATTTTTGCTCCATTTGGTTAGGTGGATCCTGCCTCTTCCAAGCAGTCCTCGGTCATCAAAGGGGATGCTAAGGCTAGTTGCTTCACTCACTGGTGGGGACCTTGCCCTGTGTCATGTCACTGTGGCTGTGTAGGAGCACAAAAGATTTTTTACCCCCTTTATGCACAAGCTGCTGAACTCTAGGCCTCTCTAGTACCTACTGAAAGGGTGTTTCCTAATCTCCTGGTTAGGGCTAGAACACTCTTTTATCAAGAATAGCTGTCAGATCTTGTTAGAAGCTGCTAGAGCTTGCTAGAAGCTTCAGCCTCCTGTAGCTATCCTTTCCTGGTATGCCTCTCAGAGAGTTCCAAAAAGTCCTCCATCCTCCAGCAATCTCAGGAGTTCAGGAAGATCTAGAAGCAGAGCCCATAAACTGCCGTGTACACTGCTGCATCTGAATTTAACACTGAGGAGGTCAGCTAAAAGCAGGTTGCAATTGTCTGAGGCATAAATTTCCCCTCCTGTCTGTGTCTAAAGTGAACCTGACTGAAAAAAAGTGATGTGGAGAGATAGATTGATTGTACTTGTGCACTACCTCTGAACTAAGGCTGTAGGTTGACTGCTTCTTTTTATATTTACCATATACAAAAGGATAAGACACAGAATGAAAAACTGCCTTTGAATTTTGTCCTCAGTTGACTAGTTTGGTTTTCTTTTTATTTCTTTTTTTTTTTTTTTTAAATCTTTTCTGCATGTTTTAAGTTGCTCAGAAACAGCCTTCGCTGGATTTAAGAAAATCAGCAAAATACCTAATGTTGTAGATGGCAGCAGATTCTGCCTACTGGTGACACTTTGTACTGTGCTGTCATCATAAGTACAATGGAGGAGCACTCTTGTTGTTAAAACTTTTCTTTCCATCTGCTCATTCTGACTTTAAGCATAAGCCTGCTTAACACAAAAGGAAGGCATCCTATCTAGTAAGGAGAGGTTCAGGAGGGTTCACTGTAAACAAACTGATGGGATGAATGTAAACAGGAGCAGTGTGTTCTACTACAGATGGCTACTCCTCCCTCTTGCCTTGTAATTCCCATGTTCATAATGAAATATTTTCATTCCTTAGATTCGTATAATGAAACGTGAGTTAGCAAGAAATGGATTTTTTGAAAATGAGGTATAATCTTCATCTGCTGCCAGTGATAATAAATGACTGAAGAATTAAAACCATGACTTCATAGCTGACCTTGCTTTGGGAATGAGGTTGGACTACATTACCTCCTTCCAACTTGAATGTTCCTGAGATTTTATGAATTATCTGCTATACAAGTCACTATAGCAATATTTTCAATATAGCAGCTTGGTATTTGACTGAATCAGTATAGATCTTAGCACTGCTATCAAAAGCATATCTTACCTAATTTCAAACACTTCTGTTGTATTTCTTTGGTAAATTGTTACTGGATGAATGAAGGCATTTGTGAGGTACTCTTTCTATCTAGAAGCTACTGCTCAACTGCTTTAAAGATGGTGAGGGCACTTGCTGTGTGGGGAGAGGCTGAGAAAACTGGGCTTGTTCAATGTGAAGAAGAGACAGCTTGGGGGACACCAAACAGCAGCTCCCAGTGCGTACAAGGATGACAAGGAGATTGAGCCAGGCTCCATGAGTCTGACCTTGGACCTGACCCTGCTTGTGAGTAGGAGGTTGGACTAGAGACCTCTTTAGGTCCATTCCAGGTTGAATTATCTGTGATCCTCATGTAACAGGCTCTACAAGTGTTCAGAAAAAGATCATAACTCCTGTTATGAAATCCAAGGTTATCACCCCTCTTGGTAAGATGATATACATACATATATATATATGGCTCATGACTTGGGATTCTTTTTTATTTTTTTTTTTTAAACCTGTCAGTAATATGAATTTTATTAGGCTTGAATCCTTTGGTATCATGTTTCTTGCCCTCCTGCTTGTGCAAGGAGTCTTGACTGTTGTAATCTATGCAGTGATATCATCTAAAATTTGCAGAGAGAATCCAGTGGAAGGGAGACTTGCATTGAGAAATTCAAGTGAGATGATCGTTACTGCTTTTGGCCCCAAGCAGACTAGACCTTTCATCTTGTGATTTATAGTTTAATTCCTAACTGGGTATTCCGGTCCCTCCCTCTGTCTTTATTTATTTATTTCACGTGTCAGGCTGTGGTGAGGGGTAGAGGAGAGCAACTCTAACCCTCAAATTGATGTGTTGTTTGGGCAAGGAATGATTAGCAGCATAGTTTTTCGTTTCTCATCTTCCTGCATCTCTGGATTTCTTGCTTGCTTTTTGAACATGATTCAAACTTAAAGGATTTCTCTGTAGCTTTGATAGCTAGAGCTGCACTTTTTTATCCACCTCCCCTTGAAGGTGAAATTCCATAGAATTAGAAGAAAGCTGTAAAAATATGCAGGATCCATGCATGATACATATGATCAGGGATTATCTTTAATCTGAACTATATCTCTGCTTTCCACCCCCCACTAGTCAAAGCCTATTTCTGTTGTATCTCAGCAAAACACTGATGTCTCATGCTGCCGTTGCTGATGTTGATATGCACAGTCAATACTCAGCCTGTTGAAAAGCTGATGCAATTACTTTGAATTGATATCATTGAGCATCTGATCTTCAGTTTGCCTACTTGATATTCGATCTATTTCTAGGCTGAAGTGGTTCAGAGGAACCAGAACTGCTGCCTCTCAGAGGACAGAGGATTAGCACAGAGGTACCAGTTCTACTCCCTGTTCTTTGTTATGATCCATACATTTGTTTTGTTTAAAGGTTACCTAACATCTACCACTGTGCAGGGACTAGGAGAGGCAGTTGCTTTTGTGGCCAGGTGAAGTAGCTTGTGTTCCAGACTGTATTTCCTTGCTCCATCCAAGCCCATATGGTGAAATGATTGGCAGAGCTGCAGTCCTGTCTGTTCATATTACTGAAATGTCATCTCTGCCTTGCAGCTTTCATTTCTGGGTAAAGCCTGAGTTATTGATTTTGCAGTGTTGGAATTGCCTGCATATGTTTGGAGACATAACTGGGACTTTATTATTACTGTGGTGCCTTCTCATTTTTGCTAATGATCCCTGTAATGATGAAAAGACGAAAGTTTTCTCTCTTCTGAGAGTCTTCAAAGATGGGACATCAGACTGCATATTAGCAACTGTACCTCATTTGGCTTAAAGAAGGATTGCAGTAAGCAGGTTTTGCAAACTACAGGTAAAGAAAAAAGGATTTTTACCTGCAGAAATGCATATTGGAGGGCATGGTGCTCCTTAGGGTAAGTTGTGGGACATGTGTACATTGTGTCTTTAAGAGGAGCCTCCCTGTTGCCCTGAATTTCTCAAAGCCAAGCTGGTTACATTGTTCTTTCAGTCTTCAGTGGCTTTGATTTCCAGTTACTAAAAACTGATACATGATAAAGGAATCACATTTATTCTTAAATCTGAAGTGAAGTGTTTCAAGCTAAAGATTTGTATTTATTCTTTCACATTTATAATTAAAGAGGCTTCTTTCTAGCTCTAGGAACTTGGAAAAATTAAAATGTACTTGATAAAAGGAAGAAAGGTTTTAAATGGATGAAATGCCTCAACATATCAACATTCTCTCACTGTCATTCCAGAAAGCTGTTGCCTATTGTACTCACTCTGAAGAGCATTGCAGATATTTTCTATAACTCTTTTATTTAAGCCTGGGTTTATTTTGAAGTAGTACCAAGAAGTTGACTGAATAGAGGCAAAGTAAGGATTTAACTAAGCAAGGATTTAAGCCTAGTGCAGTAGATGTCAAACTTTATGCAATCTTACTTCCTTTTGCCCCTCAAATATGTGCGTAAATATATGTATACCTCACCCCCTTTCCAGTGGCTTGTCCAGAATTCTTTGTATCCCAGGCTCCAACTTCATTATCCTGGATTGCAGCAGTTCATGTTTCTTTCCTCTCTCCCACATCCTCAGTAATGTTTCAACACGGACCCTGCTAAAGCCAACTCTCTCCCTTGTCCTTGATTCTTATTGCTTCAAAATAACAGTAAACTTTGATATGAAGGAGAAAATTTCAGGAGGAAGAGAGGTAGATACATCAGAAAAGGATAGAAGATGCAAAGGTTGAATTACATTTTCCCAGGAAGTTTCCCAGCATAATCAGCCTGAGAAGCTACTCCCTGAAGGTATAACTACAAAGTAAAATGTAGGTGTGACTGTAGCATGCTAGGAATAAAATGAATATACTTATATCTCTCTGGCTACATGTACAACAACACAGGGGCTAATAATTAAAAATGAAACTCTCTGGGGTTGAGAGTACTTGGTTGCCAATCTGTCACTGCATCTTCATTGCTATATTATGGTGCTTATTGAAGCTAGCACAGAGATATGTATGTGCATTTCATTCTCTGATGTAAACTGCAAAGTTGGAAATCTTGGCTGAACTTCTTGCTGCCGGCATGTGATATTCCAGTAGTTCAGCTCTCCACTCTTTCTGTCCTGTAAATGTGAATGTACCTTTACTGAGACTATAATCATAGAGAATCTGATAGGAGGAAATCTTTGTCTGCCTGACTCTACCATAATTTTTTTGGAAATGCCCAACTTTAATCTACTACTATACTGCACACTTTGGAAAATACTCCTCTAAGAACAGTTTGCCTTACACAGGTGAATTCAGGATAGTACACAAAAGTGCGTTCCTAATCACGACATATATTTGGAAAACTTATCTTACAAATTACAGTTCAATCATAAACGATCTTGGAGACATGGTGGTGGTACGCCCTGCTTCTCTTAGTGTGTGAGCCATCAACTACAAGAGTGGATGGCAAGTAATTTTCTTTTGATAGAAAAAGTTTGCAACCATTTTGGAACCTTCTCTTTAGTATGTTGAGAATTTCTGAGCAACATTTGAATTGGTTGTTCTACCTCAAGGTATTTTTAAGCCTTTTTGGATATTGAAGACCTGTTGGCATAATAACTCATGAAATTAAAAGTAAGCATTACAGTTAAAGCCAGTTAGGCAGAAATCAGCTAAAAGTTCAAAACCAGTGCTTAGCTTCCAAATTAAACTGTAGAGTATTGCATCTGTGAAGATAAGTTAGATTGCCTTATTTTTGAACAAGTTACAATTTCTACAAAATACCTCTCTCATAGCTTACAATTCTTATTTTTAGTCTTCCCCCAGGAGACTGGTTTGAAGTTTATTGTACTGCGTTTTCTAGTGCACTCATAATTTCACATCTATTTAGTTTCTTCCTCTTATCCTTTTTTTGTTCTAGTATTTCCCACAAAGATTTATTCACATTCAAAAACATTATATTTTGCCTTTTTTTTTTGGTACTGCTGCCTCAAATGGCTCTTCATATCCTTTCACCTCTTCATTAATTGTGTTTTATTTTCACTCATTTAAAATTTTTTATATGAGAAGTTTGGAGGATTGAGTTTTATTGATAACAAAAAAAAAAATATCGAGTCTCAAGTTCAGATTGTAACTGTGTGTGCATGTATAACAAGTTTAAGAATATGCTTAGATTTCCTGCCCCTTTTTATCTTTAAAGGAGAAAACCTGAGCTTGCATTTCTATCAAGTGTCTCTATCTAGAATGTTTATTTGGGATCACATCACTGCAAATATTAGCATTTTAAAATTATGTGCAATTACTCAATTCAGTGCTTTGAATTTTATTGATGTCTATAATCCTTACACAGAAAAAGACCCCTATAAGAGTCTTTTCCAGTTGAAATTGAAATATCTTGTAAATGTAGCTGGAAATATTTTCCATTGCACTATCAGATCGTAGTACTCCTGCCTGAACACCAGTGCATGAACAGCAGCAATCACTGAAATAACCTCATGCAAAACCATCTGAATAAATGCTAGAACAAACGTATGCTGCCTGTGTTCTAAATTCATGCTAGGTTAAAATGCTACATGTCTTTGTATCTCAGAGATGGAAGAAAATAGTCCAGATAACTTATTAGGCATTTTTTTAAAAATGCCTAAGGAATTATGGGCTATGCTTTGGTCTCAGTAGCAAGGGTGTAAACTGGTTATGGTGCAGCACATTAGAGTCTTCTAAGGCATATTTTTGTTTTATTATAATGGAAAGGCATTCCATTTATTAAACATCATGATTAGTGCATACTTTAAATTTTTTTTAGGTCTCTGTTGTGCAATTGGTTTGCTTAGGTCATAACTGAGTTTTACTTGCAAGCCCCAATACTTCCTGTTAATTTCCTAATTGTGCTTAAGCAAATAAAATGATTACTTAATATCTAATTTTACAGCTAAATAAATATTTTTTGCATTCACTTTCCTGTTAGGAGCTATAATGTGGCTGTAGCATACTCTGTACTCTTCCTCTGATTTATTAAACACGGATGATGCCTTTCTGACAATCCTCTTTGGACTCATGCTGTGATTGTAAGTGCTAGTAGGTTGCAGGACACTTTTGTGGCTACACTCTGCAAACCAGGACTGCTTTTTACAAATGCATTAAACATTAATACAGACAAATGTGAAGTTTTAGAGTGCAGAAGCTTTATGTGCTTGGACATGTATTTATTTTTTATTAATTTTTTTACCATAACACACTGTTTTTCTTCAGAATTTGAACTCTGAAAATGTTTCCTTGGACTTACTAATGTTGTTTCATTTACGACCTAGGGAACAAACAAAAATCACTCAAATTTACATTTCAGAGAAATCTCATAAGTAATGCATGAACTGTGTTTCAGAACTGACTTGTAGAGGGCCTTAAGTGCCCTGTAGCTCTTATCACCTTTCATAAAGAAACTGCAGAGAAGATAAATTTTTCTTTTCCAAATCACAGAAAATCTCGAAGAATGGTGAGGGAGGCAATCACTGATCCAAAAAAAAAAAAGTCCCAAATGCTGATTTGTAAGTTAGTTTAGTTAGTTGATTTAGTGAGTTGATTCGGTTAGTTGATTTAGTTAGTTGTTGCTAACTATGGCACATTACAGAAGTTCCTTTTGTTCTTGATGCATGATGTGCCATGATGCATGATGTGCGGAAGTCACTGTGAAGACTTTTCAGTAAGAGTTTAATATGAATGAATAGATTCACCACCAAGAAACCAGCTAATGGAAACAACCACACCAGCTCAGAGCCCTTATGAAAGCTTCTTTCTAAATCTCCTCAGGTATTTTGATTTGCTCTGTGAGGATTTGGAATTCTGACTCCAGTTTTAAATTGCTTGTCTCATCTGATATGAAAATGGAGTTTCCTGTAAGCCTACAATAATCCATTGTCACTGTCTGTCTATTGCTATCTGAAAGCATAACCTGCTTTTATAATAAATAAACCTTTTCCATTGTCTACTACTGCACATCCTTTTGCATGTTAACATAATAATATGTATTACGGCTGACCTTTATTATGCAGTATAATCCTACTGAACACGATCTTAAGTAACTTCAATACTTTTCATTCAAATATAACTCCTCTCTTGTATAACATGTAATAAGTTGCCAGTATAAGTTCTTGTGTGGACAAATCTACTGCAAGGTTTTAAAAACCTAGAAGTGCCAGACCATAATCAATGAACTATGTGTGTATATAAATGCAATACGAAGACAAGAGAAATTAAAGATTTCGATTGAAAACTCTAAGCAGCCACTATTGACATTAGAAATTCAAGGATTAAAATGATATCTCAATTGAAATGCTAACAAGTATGATGATTTAGACAGTGTGCCCTGTTTCTAATTATTATGCATAGCTTGCATATAACATAAGTAATTGTAACCTTTGTGTGAAGAGCAAAGTCAGGAAATGTTAATCCATGGGGAAAATATCACTTCTCTCCAACTTCCATACAGAAGCTCTGGCTCAAATGATTGCTCTTATTCTCCAGTCCAGAGGGAAAAAACATCCTCTTTGCAGTTAAATACCCCTTTTTATGCTGTGTGTGCATTAGTCAAATTGATTTCCATGAGAGTTCTCCAGGCTGAGTTGTATAACACTATCATTCAGTGCATCTGCAAAAGGAGCTGTAAGAGTGAAAAAAGAGAAATGTTAGGAAAAAAGAAAAAAGGCTCTCTGAAAACCTGGAAGCAGCAACTTAATCAAAGCTGGCAAGACTTGAGACTGGAGAGCGAATATACAGCTTGTCTGTAAAGTAAGTGTCTGGTGGGAAGGCCAGATTTTGATTTTATACTTCATTTGGAGATCTGCTCTTCCTTTTCCCCTACAGATGGGCTAGTCACCTGGCTGAGGATGCTGCTGGGGGCTGGGCTCAGGGCCACTTGATAGGCATGAAAGGACTGCTAGAGAAGGGTGTGGTGTCTGCATCACCAAAGGTTTCTTAAGCCCTCTTTTGGCAACGATCTGTCTGGAATGCTTATGCACAGGTCCTGCCTTCTCAAGGTCTATTCTGGTTACCTTTTGAATGACTGTGGCAATCATTCCTTGACACTTTTGTAAAATGTAATATATGCAGTAGTTTCATCTGAAGAAAAACAAATACTGTCATATTATTTGAGGGCTAGAAACTATTAAGGAGAGAAATAACATATGACTGATCACACAGTGAAAGCAAATTCTTTCAGAGAGTAGACATAGTTATTTGACAGTCTGATCATGGTCCTCAAAGATGTTGTGCTTTACTTGCCTACAGTTTCATGGCTACTTCACAAAATTAATATCTGTTTTTATTTGAAAGGATTTAGTCAGCTTCAAGGAAGTGACTACTTCTTGTCCTGGTTTTCATATTTCTGCTCAAGAACTTGTGATTCTTTTTTCATGTGCATCAACAATACATATTGTTGGGAACACCAGTTTTTTGCAGTTGAATAATTTCTTCTTCTCACTTGGATTCATCCTAACGACTCCTGCTTTAAGTATTGCACTGCTTTGGACTTTCAGTCATTCTTCTCCAACAAAAGCAAAATGTTGAAAATTTTTATGCTCTTTACTGGTCTCTTGCCTTCTGTTTATTTCGTATATTTTACACATACACTCTTCAGTGCATGGTCTGTCTGCAGTTGTAGAATGCAGAAGTCTTGTCAATGATAAACGGCTAACAAAGTGTCCTCACACTTACAGCCCGTAATATTTACCAAACAATTTTGATTTGAGCCATTTCCAGTGTTTATCTTTCAAATTCTGCTCCAAAGTTCATTGTACACCTGATGATGATACAAATATTTTTAGATGATGGGGAAATACTGAGACACCTCTTAACTTTTTAGGCAATGAAATGAAGTAATAATGGTATTTGGTCTTCTGAAAATGAAACGTAAGGTAGTTCTGAAATCTTAGTTTCAAATTTCTGGGGGTTATCCCCTTCTCTCATTTCCCATTTTCAGGCTGTTGTACAGAACTGCATGGTTATTCTTCTGAGAAGAAATATATATTGAGTTTGGGCTCAGATCACTCCTAGAATTTTATGGAATAAAGGATAATTTACATTTCCTTAGAACAGCTTATAGCAATAACCGTGGCCTTAGCAATAAACCTCATTTATATTCGAGAAGGTAAAACATAAACAGCAGCAACAACATAGAAAAATCAATGGAAATAAAAGTGAATATCAAAGCTTCACGATACAGGTGTAGGCATAAAGAACTGTGTCTTAATCATATTAGTTATGAGCTAAGCAAACAAAAGGCCTCTTGAGAACTAACCTCAAAAAGTATAAAAGGAGGAGAAGGCTTTGATCCCCACACTGCTGGTTGGTGTTTGAGCTGGATGCCATGGCTACTAGGGTGAGCTAAATCTGTAGTATGGAAATGCTGAGCTCTGAGGAGAGGGAAGTATGTTTGAGAAGGAACTCTTATGGCTCAGATTACATTACAGTGTATCCTGTATTTTAAAAACATATCAGTAACTCATGGACTGAATCTGTAGCTGTACCAACAAAATCGATGTCGTGTTCTCAGAGAACAGAATGAAAATTAGGTCTTTACAAGGCAGGAAAATAAACACACCTTAAAGAAATTCAGGATCCTGGATTTTTTTTTCATCAGGTTTTATTCCTAGCAGTTATTTTCATTCTTCATAAACAGTTTTTGAATTTATATTTCAATTGTTCATAATTTTTTTCCACTTTTTCCACTTTTCCACTGATCTGCCTTCAGATCAGGCTGAAGGTTGTAATTTTTTTTTCCTTACCATTTCATTAGTGGAGCTGTTTAAATTAGATTGAACACTTAAAAAATATCTTTTACATATATACACACACACACACATTCTCAATCTCAAAACATGAAGATGGCTGTCTCCTTATAAAAAAATTGCTTCTGGGGTGGAGTTGATATGTTAAATTTCAGCTTGTAATAAATTTTTACAGTCGAGTTATAAACCTCTGGGAAATGGTGGGGTGGCTTATCACAGAAATGCTAATACAACCTGAACTCCAGCAGTGATGTTGTAATATATACATCATTAAGTTTCTATTCTCACAGAACACTTGGTGTACAGAACATTTACATTTATAGTACTATAGTGTATCTTACAATATCCCTTCAGGTAACAGCAAAATGATAGTTTCATGAGGAAAATTATGTGACATTATTTTAATATACCCATACTGATATAAGCTCAAAGAAGCTCAGGAGCAGGATTGTCATAATGCTTCCCTATATTAACCTAGAAAGCATTCAGCCCCTTTTAACTGTTAGTTTAGTAGTTGCTCAGAGAATGGCAAGAATTCAGAAGACTTTTTATCCCTCTGGCTTCTACAGTAATTATATTTTACTGGAAAGGGGATTTTGTTAAAATAAATCTAATATTCAGACTTCCTTTCTATGAGGTTTAAATAGAAAATAGTGGGTTTTTTCAATGTGGTTTTGCTACATGTTTGTATATGATTGATTTACCTATGTAGATATGCCTGAACAGAGTAGAAGCAAATTTTATATGAGTTACCAACTGTTTTTTGGATATCTTGAATGTAGACATTAATTTTGGGTCTGATTTTCAAGGGTTTTTGCCAGGACTTAACCTATGTGACTACACAAGAGGATGTGTGTGGATGTGCTGTTTACATGATGCAGGCTGACTAAACAGAAAAACTGGAGTTATTCATAACAACTACCCATGTTGCTAAGTAAACATTATATAGCTGCACCTTAGGTACAAATGTTCTGAAATAAAGTACTTCTACCAGAAGCAGAATGGCCTAAGTAAGGGTCCCATGTCAGCTAAAAAGGTAGCGTCTTTTGTCCTCAGAAGGTATGTAGAAAGGCAACTACAGGTTGCCTCTAAAGGTGAAAAAAGGGCCACGGTGAATCTTTTCCTCTGAAAATGCATTTGGACTAAGATTTTTTTTTTTCTGAGAATATGTCTGAAAAGCTATTCTGTAGCATTCCACTGCAATGCTAATTTACTGGAGTTATGCCTGTATCCCTGCAGAGCTTTGTTTGATCCAAAACACACAGCAGCTACCAAGTACTCTTCTGTAGAGTGCATGCAGCTATAAGAGAGTGACATTTGAGTTAATTAATCTGTGAAAATACTGTTGGAGAGAAAGAGACTAATGTTGAGGACTTGACAGATTCTACTTGCTTTCTGAAAATACTTTCATTACAAAAGATTCCAGCAACAGGCATCAGTACCAGCAAATCACCTTGCTAATCTATTCTGTTTTGTTTCTCTGCATTTGAAGAGCAATCAGATATTTTCTGTTTGAATGACTCATTTTAAATTAAGGACAACAAAATAAGAACAAAAATAAAACTCCATCAGAGAGAAAAAGTGCATTTGCTTTTCTTCACAGCCTTCACTGAAATGACATTAAAATGGCTGCTGGTCTCTGTAGACTACTCCAACTTTTTAGAATCTTAGCTCACAGCAACAGTTGCAAAGCACATAGGTATCTCATTGCAGTTATGTTTACAGTTGTGTATAGATGTTTTCTGCTTTAATGAGATTTTCTGCAAGTATTGTCATCCATGACTTTATCCTATCGAGGTATTGAACCCTGAGAATGTTTCCTTTTCCTTATTATTATCCTGTTGAGGGGATTGTCAGAGAGTAGACTAGTAGAGTCCTACAGAGAGGCTGTCCTCACTACCTATGTGAGGAGCATGAGTAGCATTTCATTTTAAAGGATATTAGGCTGTTACTGCTACAGGATGTGGAGCTACACCTAAGTGTCTGCGAACTGTTTGGTGGGACTGGGTAGGTTATAGTCACCAGAAAAATCTCAGGCCTCAGATCTTGCTCTTAGATATGGAGATTGTCAGCCAGTTGCCAAAAATGACTGAAGTATCAAAACAAAAATAGCTGAACTGAGAAATTGTTCTAATATTATTGCTCAGTCACTTATTGTGATTAAGCTTTGTCGTTTAGAAATACAGAACAAAAAGGTACATCTTCCCACCGATACACAAATTTAAGCTGCATTTAATCTACTGTGACTAGTCCCTTACACCATCAATTTCATAGTCTAACTCAATTAGAAACACTAATCTGGTAAATGCTTGTCACTTTAACAATTTTCAGAAAAAGTTTGATTTCTGTAATATCAAGGGCAGAAGAGTATCAGATCCGTAACAGCGAAAAAAAGTGTTAGAATCTGTTGAACTTCAAGAAATTATCTATGGTAGAGAAACTTGCTGAACAAATTGATAAAGTGGATGTGAAGGTACCTGTAAACACAGCCCATGTCATGTATTTTAACTTACTTTTATGCTGCTGAATGTGTACACTTGCAATGTGTCCTGGGCACGCACAGAGGCTGTCTTTCAATCTTATGTTGGAAGAAAGGAAGAACTGGTCTTGGGCAGGGAAGAAGCGTGACATGCTCCAGTAGGCTCCCCTGTTCAGTAAATGAAGTGGCTTTTTTGAAAGCACCTGCCCCTGACCTGCAATAAAATCAATCATTAGGAAGAGCTGAGCGAAAGCAGTCCACATTCAGAAAATATTAGGTATTAGATGGTTAAGAGGTAGTGAAAGAATCCAGGTTCTGAGTGCTGACCTTATGATCCCCACAAATGGGGCCTGTGAGAATGCTGGTTGTCACGGTTTGGGAAGTAGGCTTGTCAGCAGTAAGCAGTAATTCTGATTTGCAGCATTACATATTCAGTATCAATGAGCCTTGACTGGATCTTTTCCTCTTCCATGTAATTAAAGATTCTGCTCTTATCATGCAGTTGATTTTATACTCTGCATCTTTGCACTCACATAGAAGAGATGTTTTTCTTCAGTGGAGTCAAAAGATGCACTGGATCCATGGTGAGCCATCAGGTTGTTAGGGCATTGTGAGTGGGAATAGTTAATTATTTTAAAAGCTGTAAGTGGCCAGGAATTCATCCGTCTTGCTTTCTTACAGGGATACTCAGAATGCCCTTTTATAAGGGTGCCTCTGAATTAACTGGGCCCCTTGGAAGCTGCTACCTTGTGAGTTGTATCAGTTCACATCTGTTGTGGTTTAGGCTGTAAATCATGCAGCCCACTCACTCACGCCCCCCTCTTTCTTCCCCCCCACTCCGGAGGGGGGAGGGGGGGGGAATGGAGAGAAGAATCGAAAGAATGTAGCTCCCACGGGTTGAGATAAGAACAGTCCAGTAATTAAGGTATAGCACAAATCACTACTGCCATCACCAATAATAATGACCAGGGAAATACAAGGAAAGAGGGTGCAACTGCTAACCACTTGATGACCGAGCCATGAACTGAACTCTTCTGGGTTCCTGTCCCCAGTTTTTGCATCCTGGGCATGATGTACTGTGGTATGGAATACCTCTTTGGTCAGTTTGGGTCAGGTATCCTGTTTCTGGTTTCTGCCAGCATCCCCTCCTCCCTGGCAGAGCGTGAGACTCAGAACGTCCTTGATCAGACCAAAACATTCTAAGTCATAACTATAAACATCGGTGTTATCAGCGCTGTTCCCAGACCGAAAGTCGAAAACACAGCACTGCACCAGCTACTACGAAGGAGAAAAATAACTGCTGCTGCTGAACCCATGACAACATCTAATAAGTTGTTTCTTCCCCTTCCCTTCCCCCTAACCCCCCATAACTGACAGAAATCCAATCAAACAGAAACTTTGTATCTGAAACTTAATTTCCTTCCTCTCTTTTCTTGGTATTCACTGACTTTTCTGTATTTTCAGGTAGCGCCCACAGCAATATAGCATATGTTTTTTCTTGCTTGTCTTACTATCCACTAGCCTTCACAAAAAACAATTGTGAAATAAGAAGTTTGAGAAAAGATTTTAAATTGCTAACCTGGAATCTCTTTTCAGGCCTCTCTGATAATTTCTCTTGCTAGAGAAATTCCTTAAGGAGAGGAAGCGAAGGTAAGAATATTTTGTCTGTTTCCAGTGCCCAGCACATGAAAGGCGCGACAACTACTTAATTCTTCACATGAAGTTTATTAACTGCAGTGATCTTTTCAAAGTCATTAAGTTGTATTATGTTAAAGCCAATTAGCATTTCCATTTGTGGTAGCTGTTTGCTGTTTTCTCTGTGTGGGTTTTTCTTTTTTAATTTTTAATAAAAATCTATAATAGTTTGGAATAAGAGCACAGACATAAATCTGAGCTGAAAAATCTATCTTGAACATTTCAGTGTCAGAATTTTCTTTTCCCAATGGCAGTTAGGGTCTGAAAGAACAAAGTAAGCATCTTGGCTATGGTGAATTCACTCTCAAAAGCAATGGCTTGAAATCCATTTACTTACACTGGTGATTATCAATGGATCTTTGTACTACACTGTACAGATAACAATTCATTGCTGTCACTTTCTTTTGCAAGAAATTTAATGTTTTAGTAGGGTAGCCTCTTCCATTTAATATTCTGCTATTGTCTTGGTGGATTCCACAAACTGCTAATCCTAAAATCAAAACAAATCTCCCCATTAGGAGGGGTTAGGACTCCATAGGAAGTAGATCTAACTTCATCTGCTGTCCCTTTATACCTCTTATTTATATTGTCTTTCACAACAAAGGCAAAGCTTGATACTTTTTACAAGTTTGGGAAGGTATTTTCTATTCTGGAGGCAATCTGAAATCTTTGGAATGACTTTTTAAGAAGCACAGTATTTGAGTATGAAAATTAAATGTGTACCTTACTTCTTAAACAAATTCTTCTAAACTACTTATTACGTCTGTCAACAAAATGCTTGCATGTGAGCTCAATTCTGTGGTTCAAAGCATAACTAGTATTATGTGGAGGCATAATAAATAGAAGAGAGAGACAGCAGAGGTGTAAGTTTTCTCAAAAAAATTGTCAGAAAATTATCTCAGGTTTGAAATGGGGAGAAAGACACATTTATCACAGAACAGCTATGAGCCCAGTGAAGTGGGCACTGACTTTTGGGATTGAGAATCGTGCTTCAAATTCTAGCCCTAGAACAGTCTTGCAAGTTAAATTTTGAAACTGAGTCATCTTTTTTATTTTTCTGCCATAGACATTCTTGTGTTTCTTAAAATTTGACTGGAAAATTGTACAAGGATGAACTACCAAATATAGGCTTCTTTTTGCATATCACCTCCACCAGTTGCAAAAATACTACAATGGGTGAAAGGCTGCATTCTCAAAAGGTATAATAGGTGGTTTTCCACAGTGTGCAGAAGCATTTACTTTGTATATGGAAAAGACATCTGGATCTTCCTTCTTATTATCACCCAAGCATTGTAGATACCACCTGGGCAGAATACCATGTTTTTGTATCTTCCATTTTATCTGTGTATCTGTGAAGCTCCATCCCCCAGCCCCCAGGAAGGTTTCATAAGCTTCTCAACGCTACTGTTCCTGTTCCTTCCACTTCCAACTGGCACTTCATCATAAATGGCATTCAATATACCATATTTTGAACACTGTGAAGGCTAATATCAGAGAAGTCCACAGATTTTATACCCAGCAGCAGTGTTCTCAGTTATTGTGATGGTAGAGGCATGTACAATACATTTCTAAGTACTTCAGAGACTAAAGTTGACCTTTTCTGAGATAACTTGCTGAAAGGTGTCTCTAGTGTCATTTTGTCAGTGTAGTTTTCTTTCTGAAACCTGTAATTGAGAAAAGGGGGGGAAAATTGCATTTTGCAGCAACTCCTATGGAAAAACGAGTACTAAACTGAAGGCAGCAATGAGCAAGGTTGCAATTGCTACTAGAAGATGACTTGAAAATAAATTGATTTTAAAACTAGCAGTTTTATAGTTCCCTTCCTCAAGATAATAAAGACTTGGTGGAAGCTACAAAAATTC
This sequence comes from Myiopsitta monachus, assembly GCA_017639245.1. Taxonomy (NCBI): domain Eukaryota; kingdom Metazoa; phylum Chordata; class Aves; order Psittaciformes; family Psittacidae; genus Myiopsitta; species Myiopsitta monachus. The sequence continues at coordinate 97,384,443 of CM029917.1, read as the reverse complement.
TATCATAGCAATAAAAGCTTTATAAAAATATTTCAAAACATCTTATTTTTTATAGAAATATAGCTGTGTAAAATCTAGTGCCAAGTGAAACATCTGATGCTGGTTTAAACATAACATCCAACACAGATTGCTGTCAATGCAATGCCTCTACCTCAAAAAGCTTCATAATTTGAATCTGTTCATAGTTTTAATTAGGTCTAATGCCAAATTTCATGCCCAGGTGAGTAAATAGGTATTGCCTTGAAGCTTGCAGGCATATATGTATTTTTATCTGCATTAGTCCTGCATTAGAAATTATTTCCTCACTCTTGTGTTCTCTTTTGTCTTTGTTGATCAAATGTGTTGAACATGATTTTCATGCATAAAGTAATGCATGTACAATGGAATTCCCTTTTATTCTGCTTATGGTTTAGTGGGGATGTAGAAAACTCAAATTCAAGTGCCTATTCTGACCTCTCAACAGCCCCAATCACAATTTCCTACATCATAGGCAATGAATCTCTGAAATCTCCTAGTTTTTTGGGATGGAAGAGTATTTATGTCTCCAGGGGTATGATGAAAAATATTATGCCAGATTTGAAAAATATTTATTTTTTCTTTAATTCACTTCATCATTTTGTTTTGCACAATATATTTTTACAAGCATTTTATGTCCTCCCTGCCCAATGGAGGGAGAGTCTAAAATTAGACTCCTAAATTGCTAGGTAGATTAGGATTCTCAAAACCTTAAAGTAACTCAATTCTTATTAAATTAACTCAAGACTTCTACGTTTTTAATACAGGTGAGAACTCTTTCAAACACTGAGCAATAAGCCAATAAATAACACTACTGTTATGGAAACTTATGTGGTGGAAGAAAGACTATTAAGAGCATTATAAAGTTATGAAAAGTAGGAAAAATATACTCAGGGAAGGTTAAAGCAAAATTCTCTCTCCTATAGACCATTATGTTCAATATGGTCTGTATGGACTACATGTTGTGTTAAAAATAGGTATTATGTATGAAAATGAAATGAATTTTCATGGAAAAGTGAGTATTCCATTTTTACCTTGTGCCTCCAACACTGTTGTATGATAACATCCAAAAGCTCTTCAGTGGAATACACTAAAAAGCTACATTAATTCAGTAGTCAGGCCTCCAACAGCTATAGACCAGAGAAGTTGTTTTTTTTTTTTTTTTTAGTTTTTTAAATTGTAGCATATTTTAATACTTTAAGGCTAATGATAGAGTTATGAAAATGTCACTGTTAATTCAGAAAATAATATGTGTTCCTCTGAATACCACCATTTCATGCTAAGGTTGGTTATTTATCAGGCAGAAGCAAGCTATTAAGTTGCTCTACTTTAGCATTACTGTTTTGGTTTTCTTTATTCAAGGTGTTTTTCATGTCTCTGGTAACAAATTAATATTTTCCATCTTTTATTGAGGGAATGGGTGTTTTCTGTGCTTTGCTGATATTGCAGAAATGTACATGGGAATTAGCCGCTTAGGGGGTTTTGCTTGTCATAAGTTTGGCACCATGGAAGGCGAAACAGTGCGTCTCTAAGCATTAGGAGTTGTGTACTTTGAAATCAACTCTGGGTTTTTTTGTCTGAATTTTTTCAGAAAGTCATCTTTTGCACCTGGTATATGTTTTTATGTTGGAATAGCCACATAATCAGAAGACTAGTGACTATTACCTGAAAATTATTTAAGTATAATTCAATGTTACAGAAACCCTCCAACTATGATGATGTGTTTCATGCATTCTTCAGCCCTTAAATTTTAGAAGAGATGAATTTGCACCTCCAATTTTTCTTAAAAGCCTAATATTGTATAACTGAAGACATTCTGTATACTTTCTGTTTTATTCAGGTCATCTTTTCAGAATGTCATGAGGGTCATGTTTAGTAGGCAGACACTTTCTGGATGTGACTGGGTATTTCTGAGCACAGATAATGAATTGCGGAAACTTTAATCCATGGGCTGCTGCTTGCATTCTGTATTAAGTGGATAGCTGCTGAAGCTGTGTGTTTCATGCACTGTGAAGCATGTAGAAGGACCCTTTGAATAAGTTAACGTGTGCAAGTGATTGCCTACAGTATAGCTACATAGCAGAAGGCTAAGTCTTGCTTTCATGTTTAAGTGCAATGAGAAATTGCAATATTTCTAGAAGTGATGGAGTTGACTGAAAAAAAACCCTTACTTGTCTTTTAGTAGAAGATGGGGAGATGTTTGTAAATACTGAGTTGATTTTGCCTTCAGTCTGGTGAAAAGTAGGCAGGTACTGAAGAAACTTGCCCTTAAATACTGAGCAAGCCTGTATCAAAGCTTTCTGTGTAAAAATAGTACAGGAAAAATATCAGAAACGGGCCAAGTTGACATTGAAATTAAAATAGACTCTGAAAAATATCTATTCTTAAATAGCTTCTTGAATTCTGTCAACTCTTTTATTCTTAGACTGTTTTATTCTTTTCAGTTGATGGGCATCAGTAGCACAAAAGACACAGAAGTAATTGTAATTATCTCTTGTTAACATTTTCAGTAAAAAGACAGTGTCTTTTAGTTGTGCCTTGAGACTAGGTATGCCTTCTGTCCAAAGGTGGCCATCTCAGTAGACGGTAAAGAGTAATAATTTGCTGATTAAGTGTGTGCTATCTGAGAGCAGAGCACCTCAGGATGCAGCTCCACAAAATGGTAAATATGGCTTTCAAGTGGAGAGCAACAAATAAAGAATTGCTCAAATGCAAAGTACAGGAACAGTATAAGCTCACTCTGCTGTCTCAGCAGTTCTTGTTCAGTCATTTAGCATCTGTCCTCCCACAACAGGTGTAGATTTGGCATAAGCATTGTATTGGTTGCTGTGTGGGTGGCTAGAGAAATTTGCAATTGTGTGCTTGCACTTGATCCAGATCACATTTGTTCTGCCAGCAGGTTGGGCAATACGTATGTCAAATATTGATAAATATTGAACCATGGCTTCAAATGTCCAAGACTTTCTCCAGAGTACTCAATTTAATGTTTAGTGAGTTTTGTTTCATTTATATGAAATAGCAGGAGCTATTTTTGACTCAGTAACTGACTTATCTTGCTATATATTTTCCCTGTAGAGAAAGCTGAGATAGTTTCAATTAAAATTGTAAAAGAAAAACAGAATAATGGAATTTTGATTGTTAAAATTTTTAGACATTTTCAACATTTTTTTTTCAGACCTTTTTATTTTCACGGGAAGTTTATCTCCCCCCCCCCCCCAAAAAAAAAAAAAAAAGAGGAAGGTAAAGGTGAAAATGAGTTTCACAGAGTTTTGAATTTCTTTTCTCCTGAAGGAAAAGGTGAAGGAATCTCAAGAAATTAATTAAAATGAAAAGACTCTTTTTTCCCCTGCCTTGCACAAAATGGGACAAAACCTGGAAGAAAAAGCCCTACTTAACATGCTTTTTATCCAACACCATTTTCAGCAGAAATAAGTACCCTTTGATACAATTTCTGTAAACCAATTTTATTTATAAACTCTAATTCTTATATCTTCTGGTATGTTTCAAGCAGGCATAACTCTTTTGGTAATGCATGTTTATTTAGGACCAAGAAAATCTTAGCTCAAATCCTCTGTCCTGGGTATGGTCTATTATGACCGTCAGTGAATGAGCAAAATGGCATATGACAGCACAGTTTAAGATGGAATCCATCAGTACCAGTTCAGCCAGATATTGTGTGAAATCCTACTGTAAGACTGCTTTGGCACTCTTTAGACACTTTTTGAGAAATCCAGGTCAATAGCTTTTATCTCAAGGAAAATGTTGTAGTGTATGTAACTGTTCCTTGCATAAGAGCCACTTTTTTGCTTATGTAGCCAATAAGCTATTAGTTCTTGATTCTTCGGTCTATAAACACCTTTGGGATGCGGCTACCGTGTGCTGTGCTGTGCTTTTGTCTTTAGTTGTTTCAAATGCAGCCTTTGGTCATGGGAGATGATAAAGGAAAAAAAGCCCAAAACAACACATCAAACTCAATTGTATTTACATTTCCAGATTTTGGTTTTAGCATTTCCTGGGATGATAAAGGTTGAAACTTGCCACTGGTGGTGGAGTTTTCATTTTCCACTCCTGGTCTGATCTCCTTTCTCCAAAGTGATTCAATCTTTTCAAAAATATATTACAAAATTTCTTGATATTGGGACTAATATGTTTAATATATGCGATAGCAAAAGGCTGCTAGGATGCTCGTATGTATCCTCCCTTATTAAGTGTAATAATCACATGAAAAATTTATTGCTCTCCCATTTGGATTTATAAAGTAGAAAGTATTCAGTGATATTCAAGAAACATGATGAAATGCAGTATGCAATATGAAGAATAAAGCTATTTAGATTTTACAGGCAAAACCAGCCTCCTTTCAGACTGCGCTGTTGTAACAGGCCAATTAATTTGATAAAATGGTGTAAGGTGAGATACTTAGGGGAGACGCAATTGTCCTGATGGAAAGACTGCAGCTTCAAGTAGCCATGCACAAATGCTGTTTCAGCATATCACTAATTAGCATGATACCCTAGGCTGTCCCAGATTAATTTCTTCTTCTGTGTGTACTGTATATAGCTAGTAATCATGATTGATTGCTGAACAGAATTTCTGCAGAACCACTGGCACCATATGATAAACTTGCTGGAACAGAATGGAGGATTTTGCTATACATGTTCTGTTAGCAGTATAGTACTGACAAGTGTGGTCTGGAGTTAGGGCAGACTTCAGTGACTAATGGAGCTCAATTAGAAGCGGTTTCTTTAATTGTTTTGCTTCCTTTTTAATGTTAAAGTGTGATCTCTCAAATTTAGTCATGAAAAAGCAGTGAGAATCACATGTGTACACCCTAATAGGAAATGCTCAAAGTGTTAGGGCATTCACTGCAGATGATGCTACATGAAATTGTCCCAGTTCATTGTAATTACAGACTTCAGTTATCCGAGTGTCTTTACTGCTATGCACTGTTTCCAGGGATACATTTCCCTTGTTGAGGCTGTTCCATTTTGAATAACTAATCAAACTTCCATTGAACAAGCTCTCTAACATCAATTTCTTGCATCTTAGAGTGCTCTAATCACTGTCATACAAACTCAGGCTGCCTCTTGATGTGGTTAAATGAATTTTTAATTTTATAGAGTAGAACAGATCCGAGGAGGAGTTTGAGAGGTCCCTCAAAGTAGTTAACAGCCTGTTCGGCAAAGACATTTACCTCATGTGGGAAACCCTGGCTGAAACTCCTGGTCTGAAGAGGATAGATATAAAAAGGATAGATATAAAAGGCTTGCAGTCGGGCAACAACGGACATGCCTTTTGACCACTGATTATTTTGAAGCCGGACTTACCAAGAAGCAGCTCCTCCGGGAAAAAAGCAGCATGACGTGATTAAAAATTTAGTTCAGTGTTTTAGAACCCACCATGAGCCCTCGTTACTCTAACCATCTTTTGTTTTCTTCTCCCACCCCAAATCAAATAGAAATATTTTCACAGAATCACCCTCTACAATTCTAATTAATATTTCTGTTTTTTTTTTTCATAGATCTCTACTAATTTTACAAAGTAATATCAATAAAAAGCCCCATGTAAAACAAAAATGCAGGCATGACCTGATTTTATGTTAGTGTATATCAATAACCAATCATATGCTAGATTTTGCTGTGAGCACTGAGATACTGAGTAAAAATATGCCAAGCAGTACAGGTATTTCTTGAACTTGCAACTCCTACTTTATGCTCTCACAATGGGCAAACAGAACTTGCCTCTAATTGCATGTTTTTGTGTAATTGCAAGAGATTTTAGCTACCCTTTTGTTCTTCTTTGGTGTACCTCTGGTAATAAGACCCAGGAGGGATGCAGAAATTAGCTCGTATAACATTACGGTATTTTAATGTATGAAACATTTGAAACTTATCATTTTTAGCTTGTTTCTCTCTGAAGTGGCAAACATATAAATGTTCTTCTCACATATGTCTGAGATGGTTCTACTGTGTTTTATGTATCAGTCAGGCTGGTTTCTTTAGTGCCTTGCTGAGGGGAGTGAATACACTGGGACATGCCAAAATAATGACTCAGTCATGGGTTATGAGATTTTTTACATCTGTGGGCTGATTCCAGCATCACCCACTCTCCACCCTTTGCCTTTGTGAGAGAGCACATTTTCTTCTCTGATGAAATAAAATCTGTTACTTTGGCTTGTCCATCTTGAAGAATGATTAGAAATGTACTGGGATATATTCAGTAATTGTCTTCCAATGATAAAGCTTCAGCTTCAGGTAGAATCTACTCACTGTATGTATTATTTGGTGAGAATGTAAAAATCACTATGATCAAGACTAAGGACTGATCAGTAAGGAATGCCAAAACAAGACAAAAGCAAATTCAAGATACTGTTTGAATTGCTTTAATGGAGATTCCAGTATGAACTGGATACTCCAAATTCGACTCTGATTTCTGTTTTGGCCAAAGAACATTGCTTCAGTGGAGGCTCTAAAAGACAGAGTACTTACCATTCACCTATTGGCACTGTGGACTATTCAGTGGAGATACTTGTGGAGCTTTAGCTGAAACAGTCCAAGAAAGAAACATCTAAGTGTGGGCCCAGTTGAATTGGTGAGATGTAGATGGTAGGCCTGCACTTCTTCCGTCATAAGATTAGGTGATGTAATGAAACATCAGTATCCTGGAAAGAAAAGTTCTGTGGTGCCTCAGATGACCATGATATAGCTTGTTTTAGATGGGAGTTGAAGAGCAGGAGTAGGTAGTAGGAAAGGACAGAAGAAAGGAGTGTGCAGGCTTAAATACTGAAAAAAGTGTCAAGCAGCCATGGAGATTTGAAGGAAAGTCAAAAACTTGCACAGTACATCGTAAGCCAGTTCACAGGAAAGCTCCAATCTGTCTAGTGCTAAGAAAGCTAGGACAAAATCCATGTGGCAAATATGTTTAACTGTAATACATAAGGCAATATGGCACTGTGATCTGGGCTGTCATGAGAGAACTTACCCACATATAGCAGAGTAGAAGTGATGCTTAGCAAGCTGCATAAATTTTATTTTCTTCATTGTATGAGATGTCCTCTTGGTTTTGGTTTTATTTTCATTTTTTTAAGATTATTCACTCCTCATTCACCACTTCTGCAACTGTTTGTTGCCTGAATATTGATGTGTAATGTAGGAAACACACTATGCATGTGGAGGAATACAGTTGACATTGAACTTTCAATAAGGAAAATGGTTCTGCTTCAATACTCTACACCATACAGTGCAGCAGACTAGCTACTTCAGCTCCTCAGGAAAAAACTATTACTTCTCTGAGACATCAGGCCTCTCATATGCCTGTAATTGCATCTTGCCTTCTGTATGTCTTATTTAATCAAATATAGAAATATGTGTTAATTTTGTGGTAAATTAACACCACTTTGGAATGTGCAAATTAATCTTACCCTATTTTTTTTTTTTTTTTTACAATAATGCTGCAAGCTTCTTAGGCTCTATAAAGGTGGATCTTTCTCTTGAAAACTAGATGATATTTTTAGGAATATCTATACTTTCAGGGAGCAGGATTAAAATCTTTTATTTTCTTAAGTGTAAAAAACACACAAAAGGAGGGGAAAATAAAGACTGTGAAAGGCAACACATTATGAGTGCATTATCTATGGACACTTGAGTGAGAGAATGATGGATAGGGGAGGCTAAGGTCCTAATTTGTGAATGACATGATGCCTTGAATGAGTTATACGCATACCAGAGAGCAGCCTCAGCTATGAAGTTAGTAACTAAATTGTGAAAAGGAGTTGGAATTAGGAAATACATCAGGTGCTTGTAATAGGTCTGGCAGTGCTCCAATGATTTCCTGCCTTCTAAAGGAGAAGCATGTAGTCTTAGTGGCAGAAAGATTTCATCCTAGGATCAGTAATCCCTCATTGATCAGTCAAAATGTCGTCTGGTCCTGATGTATTGCTTAATTAGAACAGATCTGGGAAAAGTTTTACTTTCAAAACTTAAAAAAAAAAAAGAAGGCTTTCCACACACCATAGTCCTTACAAAAAAAAAAAAAAATCCAAACCAACCATAGACAGTATGGTAGTCAGAATGGATGTTGGAAAGGTAGTTCAATCAAGGGGCTAGCCAAGGAAAAACCATAGTTCAACAATGTAAGAAGTGGTAAATGCTCCATACCTGGTTGTGTTCAAGGCCAGGTTCTACACAGGGTGACATAGTCTCATGTGAGGTGTCCCTGCCCATGGCAGGGGGGTTGGAAATAGATTAAAGTCTTAAGGTCCTTTCCAACCCAAACCATTCTGTGTTTCTATGATTCTAATGTGATGAGCAAATACCCAGGAAAGGGTTTGGCAGCACTAGAAAGCAGTGTGGAGGTAGCAATAATTCTGATAGTTTTGCTATCTCTTGCTCATTTAAGAACATTCAGTGGCCATATAAGCAGTAGTATATGCTCTAAACTATTTTTAACTGATGTTTTTATTTTTAAAGCCTCTCAGGTTGTGGGGAATGCATGAGCCCAATAATTATGTATAGCAGACATAAAATGAATGCTTATTTTATCCTAAGTGAACAAAGCTGATATTTTGCTGAGCATCTCTAGCTAACAGATAATGTCAATAGAATAGGATGTTATCACAGGATAATGGTTTCCTGCTGCTTGATAAGTGCTGAGTCGAAACCACAATGTTTATTTTCAAGACAGGGGACATTGATCCTATAACAACTTTCTGTTTCAATGACATTCTTCTTATTACATTAGATTGATGCACTTATGATCATTTTGTTTAATAGATGTTAGCTCAGTAAAGTGTCAGCTGCTTACTGTGTGGCTATTCAATATACTAGCTACAGTCTGATTGGCTTCAAGAAAAAGACTTGTGTTATAAGCATATAAAGTATAGATTTTTATTTTAAAAAGGGAACTCTGCTCCTATGAATGAAGTGCTTAAATTTTTATTTTTTTTTTTCTTAATCTCTGTAACAAAGAAAGAAGATTGTTTACTTTGCAGGGTTGTCTTTTGACATAATTCTGAGCAACAAGAACTCCTTCCTGAAAAAAACCCTAAGCTCCAAACCTAAGAATGAATATGGCTTTGCAAAACCTGATCCTCTGAATATTTTAGCCTTTCAGCTGGGAGCTTTCCCCAGGTGAAAACCGGTAGTTTGTTCTTTGGAAAAAAACAAATAACAAAAATGCTTTCAGCGCTGTAACTACTTTACTGTAACTACTACACTGTAACTATTTTACTACTCTAGAGTAGACTATGTAACACATTAAAAACAGAGAGCAGATTAATTCCCAAGAGTAAACCAATCTTTTACTGTAAAACACTTTCACTGCAAGCCATTGAGTAAAGTTCTAGCTTGTGTTCTCTCTCCTTTTTACATTCCTGAATATTTTAGTGTCATTACCAAAGCTGAACTTTTAATTTTTTGTACTTTGTTTCACCTTGTAAAAGAAAGCAAAAGGAGATTTTTTTCACTACAGCGAATTTTAGGCCTTGGAAGAGGGTTAATACAAACTAGTTTTTTTGCATGGCTGTCAGGCAAAGTCTAGTGAACAAAGATCACTCACCCTTTGGGAAAAAAAAATCTTATTTGAGTAGCAGCTAAGGAAAACCGTACTTCGTTTTTCAAAATCATCGTTTTCATGTGAGTAACAGGAAAACAAGAGAGGGAGAAAGACCACAAAAGAATATGATCTGTATTCTCACTTTGGAAAATGCTTTTCTGCAGATGTAATATCACGTATGTCCAGTAGTAGTCCTATTGATTTTAGTGCGTCAAAGTGGCTAATACACTGAAAGTGGACGATAGGAATATGAGCTGGATGATCTAGTGGTAAAGCAGAGGACTTAATTATTTCTATTTTCATGTCAGTGCAGTAATTCTACACTGCGCATTTATGAAAATGTGGGAGGAAGAGTGCATGCATTTGTATATGTGTGGGAGAAAATGAAAGAAGAGTGATTAAGTGGAACCACCCCTCACACAGTCAGGAAGCACAGCACAACATCATGTTACATTTTGTTAAATTACTTCCTTTAGAAAACCATTGTAAAAATTTTAAGATAGCTTACTTTGGAAGGGCACTGTAATAAGCAGATTTCAAACTAGAGGTGTAGCTTGGATATATGCCAGCTATGATGTTTAATGGTAATCAAAAAGCTTTTGATTCAAAACATATAAGAATATGCATGGTGATTTTTCTTTCAATCCAGGTCAGATACTGGAAAAACACTTTATTATTCCAGCATTTTTGTTTGCTTTTCTCCTTGAAATCTATAAAATGACGCAGAAAACATTTTAAAATCTGCATAAAGACTGAGTTTGGTGTAAAAGAAGGATGAAGGCTGGTTTAGGTAATGTTCATACATAAATCATAAGCTAAATTTTCTACTGATAAAAGTTATTTTTGATTTATGACAACTGAGAATCTGTCTGCATGGTTTTTTAGATTCTCTCTTTTTTTTCAATTGTAGAGTATCTTACATAGCTGTAGAAAGTCCACCATTTCCTTTCAATAAGAAATCTTTTTATGGACTGGACAATGATTATCAAGGGCTATTTTACAATACATCAGAAGAATTAGAATTCTGGTTGCCTTTGGTTTGAGGTGATGGAGATAACATGAGAATACTTGAATGTAAAAAAAAATAGTTTTAGAGAACAGTAGACTTTTGAAAACCTTTAAAAAGGAGATGGCTTGCAGTCAAATACTTTCAGGCAGTCAGAGGATTTTTTGAACTCTCTACTATTGCCATTTATGTGTTAAGAGTCATGTTAAAAACATCTCAGGTGACAAGTGCATGTATTAAGGCCTGAAGAAACTGTAACTATGGGACAACAGTAATGAAACCTGGATTTTTAACTGATAAGAGAGGTTTCATAGTGAAATGGGAAATTATTCTTAGGTTGCTGATGATACCAACGTACAAATACTTCTTTACATGAAATTCCTATATAAAGGATTAGGGATATATAAAAAAAAAGTCTTGGTTTTGCTCATTAAATCACTTATATTCCTTCAGAATATTAGGTCTCATCAGTGTTTCTGGATGTCTGGAGACATATCTTGTCCATCTCACATTGTCCAAGTATACTTTCTCCTAGGAGTAAAGGTAGAGCTTAGTGAAAGTGAAGTCTTTCACTGCCTGGATCATGTTTTGAAGTTGTTACAGGAGTTTTGGAGTGACCCAAAGAGACAGAAGGCCTTTTCTAGACTTTCTGTTGGAAATAATTTCTGTATTTGTCATGAAGGAAACAGTCCTTGTCTATGCTTTGCAGAAAAAAAAAATCAAATGACAGATGAAAATATCTATGTGCCCAGAATTGATTCCTGCTGTGCTAGACTGATGGTCACAAGGCCCAGAAACTATTCCAGCTGTGAAATGGGGAAAGTTTACATATAGGTAATAAACCAGTGTCACCTGATGGTGATGGTTAGGAACTGGACCTGTTTTTACCCATTTCTTTTCCTTGGAATAAAAATGCCAGCTGAAAGTAAAGCGAAGACATTAGTGCCTTGGCCCATCCTGACGCCAGCTGAGTTGCACTACTCCTGGAGGAAGTTGTGAATGGTGTTGAAATGTGTAGAAGCTCTAAGGTATGCAATAAGATCCACAAATTGTATGAAAATGGAAGGGGGAAACCAGAGCAAAATTGTTTGGGCCTTACTTTCACTGTGGACAACCAAAAAGAGTGGGGTAAAGAAGAATTTAGAAACTGTAAGTACATGTGTGTGAGGTTGTTGATCCTGAGCAGAACTGTGAAGTCTTACACAATGAAGTCCTGCATAAAGAACCATCTGTCTAAGAAACAGTCTGCTTATCAGAAAGATAAATTAATTTACTATTGATAAAAATGACATAACAATCTAACAAGATGCCTGTCAAAACTGTCTCTCTATTCACTTTGTTATCTGGAATATGTGCCATAACCCTATAGATAAAAAGAAAGACGTGAGAGAACATTTGGAAAATTAACCTGATTTGTACTCACATGCTTCCGTTTGCGTCCGCTGCTATCAAGTGATTGACAGCATAACATAAATCAAGATATTTTTTTGACTTATTAATATAATATGAACTGCAAAAAGATTAAAGTCTCATTTACATAACCTGAGATGAAAGGAGGTGAAATATTATAATTATCTTTTCGAGCTAAATTTGCACTGCCATTTAAAATTAACCTATGCAAATGACAGGTTAAGCCCCAGGAAAGCTCCAGCTCTGTTTGAAAAAAATACAATCAATTTCCAATTATGAGTGTGTTTTTATGCTAGCCATTCAATTAGTAACTTGGATCCATAAATATATACCAAAATAATGAGGTTTTTTTCCTCCTTATTCTGTTCTAGGCTTTTAACCCCCAAAAGATACTCAGATTGTGAAGTCTGCGTCCCTGTTTGCATTGAGTAGCACTCTAAATACTACAAGGGCTATCTATACAGTAATGTGATGTGTTACTTAGCCTAAGTGAGGATAGTTAAGCACAGTTATGTTCACAAGTAAGCTGCGAATCTATTTTTTTTTTTTACAGTTCATAGGTGTGCGGGATGACTTTGGTAAGTTTTGCATGAGAAAAATTACAGTTTTTTAAAGGATCCCACTCCTGTTGTGAACCAGAGAAGAAATAAGAAATAAGGGTTATCTATATTAATTTTTTCTTTTCTTTTTTTTTCAGCAGAGCTGTGGATTCAAGAGCATATCACCTAAAGATCTTCATTACACCTTGGTTTATACATAATCTGAAAGTATTTTCAAAAAAGAGAGCTTACATTCTCATGTAATTCCTTCGTGGAAGGAATTTGAATGCAGACTCAGACAGACAACCGCCCTTAGTACACTGACATGTCTGATTGTGTGGTTCCGAGAAAACTGAATAGGTTACATGAGCTATGAACTTGGCCTTAGCCATGTGCCCTCAAGGCAGATATTTCACTCTTAGTAGTTGGTGGCCTCCTTAATCAAGGCCAGCCCCAATTTTTTGTTAAGGGTGAATAAAGAGATGGAAATTTTAGTGAGTGCATGTCGATGCCTTGCTCGGTGCAGTAGGGTTTCATGGGAAGGAGGATTGGAGTGATCTGGAAGCTCATTTATATGTTTAAGAGAGCACTATGCCTAAGATTTCTGGGACAGCAAATGATTTTCACTGCTTCTGCAGAGAAAATAACTTACGTGGTTCTTATCCGTCTTACTGGTAGCATCCACATAAATGAAGTCAGAGCTGGAGACATTATTGTGAAGTGAACCTCCCCTCCTCCCTAAATTTCCCACTTGAAAACTGTTATTTTTTTTTAATTTTGAGGTGGGTGGAATTTGAAAGTTATGCAGTCAATTTTGTTTTAGCAACCATTCGAAACCAAGTAGTTTCACAAGCAAAGGGGGCGATGGAGGTCAGGTTTGTGATGGGATTATTTCTTATATCTCATGCCATCCTCCTATTCCACTGCAACAACCTCAGACTTAGCGTTGTGTTATTTCTAGATGTCTTCTGTGCTCCTGAGGACCACCCTTATACTGCTGTCAATCCCTTTGAATCTCAACATGCTTTCTGGTTTACTCACTGGGTGAGAGGCAGTAGTCTGTGGCTGGTCTAGAGCAAGATATATGTAAATTGACCAGATAGTAAATGGGTTGACTGGCTCAGCAGTGGCTGTCAAATACCAGGTTCTCTGTCTTTTGTTCAGTGGGAGTCATAATATTGTCTCTGCCATCTTGTGAGACACCGATTTTAACAAAACTTGTGTTTTGAACTCTGTCAAATTTGATAGATATTAATCACAGAGAGAGAGAGGAATGTCTGACATCCTGTGCAGTTGTGTCAGATGTTTCCTTGCCAAATTAGACTATAAAATGGAGAGGAGGGGAAGGGAAAGAGAGAGAGAGAATTATCCAAATAGTAATGAATCGAATATTTCTTGCTAAAATGGAAGACTGAAGCCTTTCATTTAGTTTGACACAAAAGGTTCCATTCACCATGAAATATTTCGTTCTGAGGCATTTGTGTGAAAGTAAAGAAAATAAAAGACTTGAGTCAGAAGCTGACAGAGGAAAAACCTTACCCTTGCAAACAAGTACTAAGAGCTATCTCTACATAGAAGTAAAGATCTGAATTTTACTACTATATTTGGAAGGGAGATTAGCTCCCATTTTTCACCTTGTTTTGGTGCTGCTCAACTGTCCACACCTTTAAAGTATCTGAAATTCCTCTTCTTTTAGTTCCAATTTTATAAGATGCTTTCTTGGTCACAGTGAGTGCACTTGGATATGCACATATCAGAAAGGGAGATATTTGTTTATAACAAAACTAAAGCAGTGCCTTCAGATATGGAGAGGAAATGAGAATATTTCTACCAACTAGAAAGGGTAACTAACATCCAGGCTCTCCAGGAATGAATACACATGTAACTGTAGGGAGGGAGCTTTATTTGGCTTAGTGTGGAAGTTAAGATATTCTTGGCCATCTCAGAATTTGTATCAGGTGCTGATCATTTATGGATAAATGTTTATCATTTAGGACTACAAACGCTATAGTTCATACTCTGATTATTTTTGACATTTGGTTATCAAAAATTTTTTTGCACTTCTGAACTTAAAATTTAGAAACAACCACCTGAGGTGTTATTGTACTGAGGGGTCATACTGATTTCTTGGTGCTTTCATATAAAGCATCTCAGGCCAGAGGTTACTGAGTAGCTGGTGGCTAAGTCTGAAGAGGTGGGAGGAATGCTGTTTGAATTTCTGCCTTAGCAGCCCTGGAATGCTGAAATGATCCACCCCAACTCTGGGTCTTGGGAGGGTCAGGTGAAGCTAGGTTTCCTGAAGAAGCTAAAAGAGAAAGATGAAAAGATTTAGTGGCTTGAATAGTTCATTTGCCCATGGGAGGGGGCAAAGAAAGGGCAACTGCAGGTGTTAGCCTTAAATTTCCAGCTGGCCACCATAGAGAATAAGGGGGTAATTGCTTCTCTGTACCACTACCACACAAGAAAGGAGGTCTCCTTATAAGTTTTTACTAAGAAAAGTCTTTGGCACATCCTGCTGAAAGTGAGTTTTTGTGTAATGCTGTCAGTAAGAATTTTATTGTCATTAATTTAAGAATTATGTGATATGTGGCCACTTTTACTGTTTTCCTCTAGAAGGACAAACGACTCCACCTCAAAAATGTGTATCTGAATATTTCTTTTCCTAGGATATGCTTTGAACCCTATCTGTTTTCTCTGTCTTATATTCAGGCAGTGACTTAATTTGAATATAAGTGAACTGTGATGCTGTCAGAGTCTGAGTTCTGTATTTTCTTATGACTGAACTGTGATTGGTTTGAATGAAATGAGCTGATGATGATTTTTTGTCATGTCTTTTATCTATTTTTTAACTTGTTTAATGATTGTTATGTTGAAGAACTTTTGGTGATATTATATTTTATCAGACAGCAAATACAAAATTCATTTTACCCCAGATAACCTGGAACTCAAAAGTCTAGTGATTAGCGGTCCCAGAATGCACCTTGCATGTAAGGCATATTTATGGCCACTGAGTATTTCCCACATATTGTTGCTTCCAAATAATGTGTCTTGCATTTAGATGGACTGGATAGAGTGAAACAAATATGGACATACTCAAATTTAGTGTGTGTATATCAACCTGATTATATAGCATATTTCCCAGTTTTTGAAAATTGAACTACTCTTCAGAAAATTATATCAATCAAGAATGAAGTACTTTAGTATCTGTCAGAGGCATACAAAAATGAGAAGTTACTAAGCTGGATTGTACATTCATGCTGTGTCTTCATCTTTCTTTTTACATCTTTTCTAAT
The DNA here is from genome assembly GCA_017639245.1 of Myiopsitta monachus. NCBI lineage: Eukaryota > Metazoa > Chordata > Aves > Psittaciformes > Psittacidae > Myiopsitta > Myiopsitta monachus. The sequence goes on along the minus strand of CM029917.1, from coordinate 97,368,631 downwards.
GAGTAAAATAATATGCAACAATATGCACAGTACAGCTGATGCCTAAGTTACAGACTTCGTGCAAGCTTTGAGGTATCTGCATCATTTAAATATGAGTTTGAGCTTTGGGAGGGAAGCCAGTTATACAGAAATAAACTTCTACTCCAAAGAAATTAGAAAGACTGGAGAAAAATAGAATACTTAGTATCTGTCCTCATCATCTCTCACTAGACCTTTGGTAAATGCTTTTCTTAGAGAGTAATGTCAGCAGACTCTTTCAGTCCTTTATAGTGTGCTTGTAAAAGATTAAACCTTATGCAAATAATCAGTGTAAGGAAAAGATTATACTTACCAGCAGATGCTGTAGTAAACACAACAGTAACAAGTGCGAAAATTTTCCCCAAAGTGGGAGAGTTTGCTCATCACCCTTGTGTGAGCTCTCTGTGTTGCCCAATTTAATGTATTTTGGAATCAGTTGTAAAGGATAATAGTGAGACCACTGAAGAACTGACCCACTGGCATGGCGATTTAACCACGATTTTATTTTATAATAGGTTGAAATAGAATTTTTAATTTTATAAAAAACGATTGGAGCGTTCCTTATTAATATGTAAGAACCAAAGTTACTTACAAATAGCATAGAGTTTTCCTTCCACAGGGACTTTTTTGCTTAGGGTTAATTTCTAAAGGTCTGTGTTTTATTCTGTCTGTAGTCTGAAAAATTTAAATTCTGAATGTATCTACTACAATCATCATAGACCATCAGCAGCAAAAGGAGGAATACATTCTCTGGGTTATCACTTCAGCACTGTGTATACAGTATGTCAGAGTGTAAAACTTTCAGATTAATTACTAGTCCTGGCAATGTGTCCTGTGTTTTGTTGCCCTTCAAGCTTGCAATTAATATTCAGACAGTTGTGAAGGGAGGATTATTTGGTGATTTTCAGTTTATTCTTCTAGGAAATAAATACAAGAAGAGAATACATATTTCTCTTTTATTGCAGCTCAGAATCAGTTGATTAAGTTGTGTCTGCAACTGTATACAATCAATGTCAGGGTACAACTTTATTAAAGTTTTTTTGAATTTACATAACTTTCAGCACCATTACATGTATAATTCATCATGACAATGCAGTATCGTTGTAGGGTATTTATAAGCTTTGTGCAGTGGGGCAGAATTTCAAACTTGGTCCTTCATTAAATTTTTATTCAATAACTTAGCTAAACTAGGTGAGCACTGATAGCAAGAACACCAAGAGCTTTAGCAAACCTTTAAATGAAAATGCTCACTCTGTTCAGTGCCTCTGCAACCCTGTAGGACAAACTTTAATATGTTTACAAAAATGTGTTTATCTTCAGTATGTTCACTAACTTTTTCTTCTGAATATATTTACTAGCCTATGGTATGATATTACAGCCAAGTGTGGGCAGATTTGAAGTATTTCATTAACAGACAATTTTAAAATAAGGTGGATTTTGCTTGGAAAGTGAAGTGATGAGGAAAACCTGAGTTTTCTCTTCATTTCCCATTTTTTCAGTTTGTATCGCTTTACAATCCATAGCTCAACTAAGGTCTGACTAAGGGAAATAATTTCTGATACTCATCAAATGATGACAAGCAAAGCAAAAGGATGGTTGTGAAAATAACTTAAATTTCTGGGAATAAAGCCTGGTGGATTGGAGTGATACCTGAAAATCTGTCAATGATTTTTCTAAGATGAAGAAAAATAAAAGGAAGGAAGGGAAAAAAAAGTTAAAATCCTGATCCTATAGTAAAATGCTTTATGTAGGTTCCTGTACTGTTGTAGAACCACAATGAGGGATTCGTTTCAGGACTTGGGATGCCTGTTTCATTTAATGAATTAGTGTTTGACTGTTTTTGTTTTCCTCCCATTGGTTATCTGGCTCACCATCCCTGAGGGAGGTGTTTCACCTTAGCTGGTGGATCCTTGTCTGACAAAAAGCAGTTTGCATATCTCATCTGTATTTTGCTGTACAGTTGCTGGTTGTTTCAATTAGCAGGCTCTGAGAGAGAAGCCATAAGCTCCTGCAACACTTCTGACAAAAGTGCCAGGTTTTGAGTCTGGCATCAATTCCAGCGAAACTGGACACTCGGCTCTGCAAGAGGTACCAAAAGAGGCCTTGGTAAGGCTGGGAATTCAGCCCTTCCTTTTTTTAGCTGGACATGTAGAAACCATTCTTGTTTGAAAATTTGTGCCTGATTTTATAAATGTTTTGACGCCTAAAACTATACTTTCTGGATTGTTTTATAACCAGGATTGCTTTACGGGATTGGTTTTTGTTTTCTATCTAGAAGAGATGATCTATTTTCAAAAGTGCCTTAGTATCAAGGATAAAGGGTTCCTTATTGACATACACATAATTTGAAACTGCTGAGATTAAGAAATAAGTAAGTGATTTTACACCTATTGAAATAAAAAAGAGTCAATTTCTATTGATTTTGATGTGTAGTTGACAAAGCTGCAAGTGAATGACAGATCTGTTCTGTTTCATGTCATACCTGGTATTGGACATTGAAAGTACTCTTTCCAGATTCAGTAGACTGCTTAATCTCGCAGAAATATGGATATTCTGTAGCCTGTGGTAGTGTCTCATTTACTAATGTGCATAAATTCTCACATAAAATACTCCAAGTTTATGTATAATGTTAAGTACAAGTAGTGCTATTCTGAGAGTGACAAGAAATGGGGGATGAGGGGAAAAGCAAGTTTAAATCTCTCTCCTCTCCACCCCCAAACCTCTCTTTTCTTTACTAGAAATAGAAACTGTGATGAGAAGTGACATTGTGGCTTTGAGACCTTCTTTGGGCTGCAGACAAAAAAGAACAAAGTTAACCTTGTTATATTTTTCCTTCCATAGCCTGAAGAAGGCCACATGGCTGAGATTTCACTTTTTCATTCCTATTTCCAGGGTATATTTCTCATCCTCTTCATAAAATAATGGATTTTATAGCTATATGTTGATCCAGCAGCTGGTTTGGTTTTTTAAATGAAAACATTATCTGTTTATTATTCAGATACAATTTAAAGCAGTTTTACTCAGCATATTTAAATTCAAAATCCCATTAAAGGTTCAGTGTTCCTCTGCTGCTTTGTCCCTCACTGCACTGACATTCAGTTTCTCTATTTTAAACAGAAATGTAATAATGTATATATGTTTGGGGTGATGTAATTTCCAGCGCTGAATTACCAGTCACTGGACAGGCTGTTCACCTTCCTGCCATGGAAATTTTATATTCACAAACATTTCCCTTCACATTTACAAAATGCATATTGATTTGTCTATCTTGCAAGTGCTTTACAACAACACTTTCTTTTTACATCTAGAAAACTTCTCCCTTTGCCTCCTACATCTGATGGAAGTAATGAGAATTGCTGAGTTAAGATAAATACCCTCATTTTTCGGTAGAGAGGGGAGGGGGATGAGAAGTAAAATGTTAATTTGTTTTAAAGTTAAAAGTACTGACCCATGCACTGAAGATAAGCATATCTAATTTTAAATCTTCTGTATCTATTGTAATGTCTAATTGCATAGTTAAATGAGCTGTAAAAGCAGAAATGCCGCTATAACCTCTAAACAATTTTACACAGTTCTAGAACATTTGAGATAACAGAAGAAAGCTTAAAGAAGCTTTTCTCCTCCAGTAATGCTAGTACTTCAGAGGACAGAGTTTATTGAACAAGAGAGGTTTTCTGCTTGGACAGCACTTTCCTGTTACTCTGGACACACACTTTAGATTTAAGAAGGCAATTGAATGCATCATGTGGGCTATGAACACTCTAAAAAGGTCCAAAAACATTAGTGAATGTGTCACTCATTGCTCATTTCTCGTCTCAGATTGATGTAATGCTGGAATAACTTGATTGGCTTCAGTAACTTTATTCTAAATTAACATAATTGCTATCATAATTATTTAGCCTACAGAAGCATCTGGAGCCCCTATCTAGGTCAGGGCACAATTTAGCTAGGCTCTCTGCATTACATGCACATACACAGATTGATGTGGGAGAAAGCTTTGTATATAGACTGTTTCTATCTGTATACTTTGCTTGGGGCAAAATAAAACAAGAGAGGTGAATCCAGTAGTCTGAGTGCTAGCCTCTGTCACGGACTTCACAGAAAGTACCACAGACTTTCTGTGCCTCCATTCTCTTTCTAGAAAATGCTGATGGTAGCACTTCTCTTGTTTTATGGGAATAAGTGCATTTAAGATTGTGAAGTGCTCAGGCACCATGGTAATGGGGATGTGTAAGCATCGTAGATAGACAAGGTAATCTGCATCCAATTGTTCATGCTTTGTAGCCCTTAACGACAGATACTTCTGGGGAGTTGCTTGTATCCTGAAGATGAGTAATCCAAGAATATAAGATTTTTGACTACTGAAGGGCAAAAAAGGAAAGTACAAAGTAGCTGTAAAATAATACCTTTTCTACAGACTGTAAAACAGTGCAAGCTTAATAGCAGCAATGGTCATTTCTAAGGTTAAGTGAAATCGCAATACTATCTTTACAAAGTGGGAATCACGTACATATTGTACAGCCTATCTTGTGTTTCCTGTAAATATAAGGTGTGACCTTTTGTTTCTACTCAGGAGTCTGATTCTCATGATGCTGTAGGAAATAAAATAATTTCTCTAAAAGCATATTAAGAATTGTTCCTTAAGTCTGCCCTATCTGCATTGTCATTAAAGTAGTTTGTTGTGCCTAGCAAATTGAAAGTACTAGGAGAGGAGCTGAGTGGCAGTTGCATCAAATAAATTTGGGATTCTGAAGTATCTTAATGTTCTTAGGGTGACAGGCTTCAGTATGTCTAGGATATAATTTCAAGACATTTGAAGATGACCTGGTTAAGCCTTCTTTTTATTTCCTAAACTATCAAGAATGGCAGACATCATCAGAAACAACTTCCCAGGTTTTATGCTCTCACAACCAGACAATTGTTACTAGAAAGGAAAATGAGTTATGTAGAGAGAAGTATTTATTTACCACTTTTCTTCAACAAAATTAGAAGGGTTTCAACCAGCTTTTCTGCTAACACATCTTAGTATTCTGCAAGCTAGTGGCACTTACGTGACCATCACTAGAGTGACCACATACATTGTGGTAATTCTTCTGATGTATGGGTGAGTAAAAAAAGTAAAAAGTCTTTTTATCTGCTTTTTAGTGGTACAGAATCCAGCCCTTGAACGAGTTCCTTAATGACCTTCTGTAGCTGTACTTGCCCACAAGGAATCTGGGCCTGAATAAATTTATTCCTCACATAAGCATAAACCTTTTGGTAAAAGAGAATGGAATTCATGTTCTTCCAAATTTTCTCCTGGGACCTCCTTACTGAGAAGTTTTTTGGCTACACACTCTTCAGGCAGCTTTAGTTGTACTCAGGGTGGCCCAGTGGAATTACAGGAATATGCTCATGCAACAAAAGGACTAACCAAAGTCTTCTGTATCTATGTCTAGATAAGCTTTGAAAAGACAGCCTTAATATTACTATGAACACACACTTTTTTTTTTTTTTTTTAAATTTCTAGTTTGCCCTGAAATCAATGGCAAAACCCGAGAGTGTTCTGGTGAGGCCAAGACACCAAAGGCTTGTAGATGTTTGGTTTTGGCTTCCTTTGAAGTTCTTATAAAGAACTATCTTCCTTGCATCTCTATCAGTGACTTGTGACTCTGCATTTTAAATGCTTCAATACTTTCTCAATATCATGTTAGAAAGTGTAGTTTAATAGAGAGAGCTCTTAGGATTCTCCAGCCAGGACAGACTTGCATGGTTTGTGCATTCTTGCTACAGTGGTGGTTGTTTTTTGCTCAAGTTCTCTGTCATATCCTAGATGTCTGCAACTGAAAGGTTTGTAGAAAAATATGTGATTAGTACTGTGCCTCAGTATTATTAATCAAAAGTAATACCTTCTTGAAATATCTTTGAGGATACTTCCTTCTGAGTAAACAAAAAGCTTTGGCTGCAAATTTCAAATATCATGACTTTCATGGGAAAGACTGTGAGTAATCCATCTTTAGAAAGCCATATGGTAAAAGATTTATGAATTATTTGCTTTGAGAACAGTGGAAAGAAATGTAGGACTCTGCATTTAAATTTGTCAGAAAATTAATGTTATAATTGGGTTCAAGTATAAAAATGTCTTAACTGCAATTGTTCCTTGACAGTTGATCTCTCAAATGAGGGAGACTTATGCAATTGATCTACAGAAGTGTTGTCTTATTGTATGATATAAAGTGAGCATAAACTTTCTTGCATTGTGTCAAGATGCTTCTGTCACTGGTTTTACTTATGCCACTGTTAATAATGTACAACTGTAGTAGCCAGTGCTGGAAAGAATAAAATTAGTGTTATTAATTGAGCTACAGGGTTTTTGGATCTGTGAGCAATTGAGCAACATAACTAGGGGTCACTACCTGGATTAATGATGCTTCGTGTCTTGGATTGATCATATCTAAATGTTAATCAATTCCAACCAAATGCCCGATGTTGGTTCTTTCATTTTTTCAATTTGTTACTTGTCAGTAGTATGAAATCAAACAAAGATATTAAGCTCCCATGTCAATTAAACTGCTGTTGCTACCATAATTAGCAGCTGCTCCTTCTGATGACAAGTCTAATTAGAAATATCTATACTAGCTTTTACACAAATACGACAATTTGTTCTTGATAATTTAAAGTAACTCTGCAGTTCTGCTGTACTTTTACTAACAGGTAGAATCACAATTCTTCAGTTACCATCTTATGTGACTGGCAAGGAAATTGAAATGAGTGACATAAAGGCTCTGGGGAGACCTTATAGCAGTCTTCCAATACCTAAAGAGGGCCTACAAGAAATCTGTAGATGAAATTTTTACAAGGGCATGTAGGAATAGGACAAGACTTTAAACTGAAAGAGGGTAGACTTAGATTAGACATTAGGAAGAAATTATTTACTGTAGGAAGAAATTATTTACTGTGAGGGTGGTGGCACACTGAAACACATTGCCCTGAGAAGTTGTGGGTGCCTCATGCCTTGGAGTGTTCAGTGCTAGGCTGGATGGAGCTTTGAGCAATCTGATCTAGCGAAAGATGTCTCTTCCCGTGGCAGTGATGTTGTAACCAGGTGATCCTTAAGGTCCCTTCCAACCCAAACCATTCTATGATTCTGTAATTTACCTGCTGATATGGAAGACTTTTGAGAATAAACCAGACGATGGCAATGGCAACCAAAGGTCTGACTGAGTATGATTCAGGTCAATAGGAAGGTAATCTTACATAAATTTGCATTGAAAACGCTTTCTCTGCACTTACTAGAACAACTTATTTTCTGATATTCAATGAGAATTTTTACAGACCAAGCACTCTTTTTGTGTGTGATGCTTATAGAACAAGGAAGATTGATTTGCCTTTCTCAATGCCTTTACATTAAAATGTGGGGGTTTTGCTTTGTTTTTCTTTTTTAATCTAATCTCTTTTCTTGGCCAACCCCTTCTTGGCTTTTAAACCCTTGATGCCTCAATCGTAGCTTTCCAGTCCTTCTTGGAGACAGAAAATTTTTATCTGAAGTATGAGTGATTACAGGGTAAATATATGAGCCATCTTTGTGGCACATGTTATATAAGTGACACATACTCCTGATTATATTCCAGCTAGTGTCAATGACACACAGTGTGCTATTAAAACGTAGATGTAAGGATAACAGTAAAGGGTGTAGTAATAGGGTTGAAACAAGCATTTCCAGGCAAGCATTGCTTTCCTCTTTTCTCTGACTACAACAGCATCTCTTTCTATTTGCTGCTTTTCAATTAATATCTGTTTATTTCTGTACATAATGGTGTTGAGAAGGGATGAGCAACACTGTAGGAAAGATTTTTTTGTCGGATTTGTAGCACTCAAAAATGGAGAAGACGTTTTATGTGACATAGTCCTTCTTCCTGTTCTGGATGATTTCTATGCAAATGTAATTTTCTCTCATTGCTTTCAGAGCATCTACACCGAAGGAGTATATGAACACATGAACTGGAATGTGATAGTTAATATTTTATCATAGAGAGCTCTGGGTGCCTATGATAGCAGTGTGAGATGCTCATTAAAGAGGTCTGTGAGTGTTTTACCAGTAGGATTGTACTGATGACACCTGCTTCTTGCATAAAGTAATATATTTCTTCTGGTTGTTTGGATGAAACTATTTGCTGTTTATTGTTGAGTTTCACTTCTCCTGAGGACAACTTCTTTTGCCTAAGACAGACTGCTACAAACAAAAGCAGTCTATCACTACATTACCTTTCTGCATTTTTCTTTAGCTTCTCTGGTTCTAATAAGCTGCTAGAATGACATCTATATGACAGTAGACATGCAATATGTTGGTTTTACTTCCATTATGGAACCTCCCTCTAGTTTCAGTAACCCAGTGTTGCTAGTGAAGATAATGTGCTTCTGATCAAAAATACATTTTGTCAGTAGGCTCAGTACCAAAAATGACAAGTTTGGCTCAGCAGTTATTAACCCCCACCCCCCCCCCCCCCGCCTTCTTGCCCTCTAACTTCACTGTATGGTACAACAATTTCCACAAACCTAAGTGCAAAAAAAAAAAAAACCAACCCAGCAGAAATTGTCCAGAGGTGGTCCCATGAAAGGGAGAACGTTATGAACTTGTGTATGAGCTGCGTTACTGGAGCGCAGGAAGTTTAGGTTTTTGGGTGGCTTTGTGGATTTTTCGTGGTTTGTTTTTTGTTTTTGTTTTTTCTTTGGTTTTTGTTTTGTTTTGGGGGGGGGGCTGTTTATGTACTTCTTTTTTATTTTCATGGTTAGTTTAATCTCCACTGATTCTATTTGACTTCAGCTTCTTCTGCATAAATAAAATATTTTACCCTGCCATTTGGATACCACTCTAGTGTCTTCTCTCCCCCAAAAAGCACTGTAAAAAGGCTATCTCTGTATTTGGGGAGGTTGTGTTATTCTCTTTCACTCCCCCTAAGTATTTTAGGAACTTTATTAAAATAATATAAAATAACAAATGATAGAATTCTTCTGACCCTAGGAATAATATTAAGAGTAGATTTTGCACTTACTATTTTAGCATTTCAACTTCTAAGACATACTTATTATGATACTAGGGCATGTTACAGAGTTCACTGACCAGAAGCACTAAGAAGTAATTTAAAAAAAATTCTCAAATGATATCTAATTAAAAACTGTTTCAGGCAAAATGAATTAGACTTAGCCTTAAAGTTGCTTACTGCATCTATCTTCCTGATGTCTGAAGGAGCTGAGTTGCAAAGGTGAATAATATAATTGTAAAAAGCCTTTGCAGTAGCTAACTTCAGAAATGGAGTAATCAACAATCAGCTGGAACTAGAGGGTAATCAGAAGTAGTGAATTACATCATCAGATCATTTTGCTTGGCAAGAAACACAAAAAACAAAGTTTAATTGGCTACCAAATCCACAGCCATAGATGTTTTTGTGGCAGATGATGGTGTTGTATGATGTTAATCAGGCCCTTAGTTAGAAACCAATACAAGGTATTAAGAGAAGGGTTAGTACACTGGGGTTCTTTTTGCTGTAGCATTTGGAATTACCTGGTCTCTGTTCAGTAGAAATGCAGGAAGAACAGCAAGAAGAGATTTATAATAATCAATCCATTATGTAATCAAGAGCAAAAACTGAGGTTCATATGAACAGGGTCAATTCAGTTCAGCAGCATTTCTTGGTATTGTAATGAAGATGCTCAACAGAGAATATTCTCCAAGGGCTGCTGTTTTTAAGCCTGATTGGTCAGGATTTTTATGAAAAGAACCTTAACAAAGTGATCCATAGATACCTTATGACCAGAGACTAGAAGCTGGAACTAGCCCATACCTACCATAGTTATTCCATTTTCACATCAGTGAAAAAAATCAAGAACACAGCACAGAGTACTAGGGGTGGACAGCAATTTCCAGCAAAACACTGTATTAGAAAGTTGCATTTCTGGAACTGGAATGATTCAGTGCTGTCACATCCTGTGTTCCGGTATTTTTATATCAAATCAGAACCATGGCTTTTACAGATCACTGGCTTGTTATTTTTGGTTCAAGACCTTTAAGCTTCTAGAGATATCAGTATTTCCATCAGATGAAAAAAATAGCTATGTCGTTAAAAATTCTGAATTTTCATAAAAGGAACTGGGAGACGTGGGCAATCCGGTTTTGGACTTTGAAATTGTCCTGGTGTCTCAGTGGCAGCACTGATTCTCTTCTCTGCATTGCTAGTTTAGTCTGGATAGTCTGATCAAGCCTTTTTGTCACATGACATCTCAATATGTCTTCAAGTCTTTTTGTTTGAAAATCTATTTACCAGCTCTTCCCTTTATCCTATCCTAATATGCTGTTCTTTCTGGCTGCTTCCCCGCTCTTAATGAAACTCTCAAGCAATGTGTCTGCTAAATGGGCATTATAAAAAACTACCAATCCAAATTCTCATCCTTTTCTGCAGCAACATCTTATGTCTGTAATAGTACTGAAAGGCATGACTGAAAACCCAGTTCAGAGTCACAAAACTGAATTTAGTGACAATGCCAAAAAGGAATCAAAGCTTGGTTTGGCCAAATTAATGCCTCAAAGATAATTGTTTAAAAAAGCAGTGGTTTTGCTGCCTAGAGTGTTTGGTAAGCAATAGTTCATAGTAATACAAGTATTTATATCTGCATAAAATATGTATGTGCATAGAAGAGTATCTGATATTTACTATTTTCTGTTCTTCATAAAAGAACCCTTATTTTTAAAAAATATCAGTCATTCACTATCCTGAGATATATGGAGAAATTTCACATTGCAGTTATTAAACATAGTTCAGCTCCTTTTCAAAACACCATTAGTTTGATAATTATCATATAAAACCAATGAAAAATTATTAAAAGCAGGATAGAAAATAATAATAAAAAAGTATATTATAGTCACTGAATGACTCACTAGGAAATTCTACTGCTATATCTGAAAATGGCCATCTATGACTTCATATGCTGCTGAATATGAACTGTACTATATTTATAAATAATATAAATTTTTAATTTATATTTTTTATCATTCTTTAGTGAACACTTTTAAGATGCAGCTGTTTAATTAATTGCTGTATCAAATGCCCTGTTACTTAAGCACTATGGCCAAGAGCAGTATGTAGATTTCAGGAGCCTGGGGACAAAAAATGAGCCTAGCAGCAAAGCCCACTGCACTGAAGACATATAAATTGAAAAGATTACAACTGACTTCTTTGGGCAGTGTAGAGTAATGATTTTTAGGCCAACACAAGGTTCCAGATGCTCCAGGAGAATCCCATGATGAGCAGTGTCAACTGATGTCAAACGCTACTGAAAGATCTAAGATAAAAAATGTAGCAATGACAGTTGGTGTTGAAAGCAGATGGTTAGCTGCATTCCACAGGGCAATCTCTATGTTGTAAAAAATCCTAAAATCAGAAGGAAATACTTTTTTAGGGAGCCCCAAACCATCACCAAAATATTATTTTCTCTCAGTGCCTCTGAAACTGCAAAAAGTAATTTTTTCTAGTACCGAAAGAAAAAGAAATGTCATTGAAACAGAAATATGTATATAAAACTTAGCTTTATTTAAATAGATATTACATTATATAACAGCGATTTATATGTAGCAAATTTTCATGATTTAAAAGATTGTATTCCCAATATTAACCATTATATGCACTAGTTAGTGATCAGGTTTTTGATTTTTCAAAGGGCAAATTACCACTAAGAAGGAGTTATGGAGCATGTGACTAAGGAGAACGGGTTATAAAATGAATGAAGACAAAGGCAGTTAGGAAGACTGAAGTTTTAATGAGAATTTTAATTCCAGCTGTATCCATTGCATGACAGAAACACTTCTGGAGGAAGGTAAGTAGATCGACATAAGCCTGTTGTTTATTTTGGTGTGTTGATTAACAGAAAAGGAAATGCAGACTAGATGCCAGCCCTCATTAGTAGGCATTGCATAGTGGAAATCATGCAGATAAGGAGGCGAGAAGGCTGCGTGGTGACCTCATAGCAGCCTTCCAATATCTGAAGGAGGCCTACAAGGATCTGGAGGGGGACTTTTCGTAAGGGATGGTAGCGATAGGACAAGGGGTAATGGGTTCCAACTTAAACAGGGAAAGTTCAGGTTAGATATAAGGAAGAAATTCTTTACTCTGAGGGTGGTGAGGCACTGGAATGGTTGCCCAAAGAAACCTCCAAAGAAATGCTCCATCCCTGGCAGCTGGACAGAGCCTTGGGCAACATGGTCTAGTGTGAGGTGTCCTTGCCCGTAGCAGGGGGATTGGAACTATTCTATGATTCTGTGTTTTTCTATTTCCAAAAGATTGTGTTTATCATGTAATATAAAACTTCAAACAAAAAATAGCCAAGTAATAACTATTAAGCACAATGTAAAATGTGACACAGTGTAAGTATGTTGAGCCAATGCAGTGGACATGGGAAAAAAAGCAGAATTTAACAGTTTTGCATTATGTCTAATGGGATGGTTTGAATTGGTTTGCTCTTGAGGAGGATATATCAGGATATCAGTCTATTTGGTTGGGGTTTTTTATTTATTTATTTATTTATTTTTAATTGGAGATGATTTGGTACTGTGGGTTTGAGGATATGTGTTACGATGTAGAACAGAGAATAAGATGTTTTTCTTAGTTCAAGTGACTTGGTGGATATACGACAGGTGAACTGTGGGCATGGAGTACAAGAGTGACTGGTACAAGCATGATAAACTTGTTAGTATATGGGCAGGGTCTTGAAGACTTCTGGTACAACTAACCAGCTAGACCATTGCATTTTACCATTTTTCAATGATCCAGGCGTTTTATTCTTAACACATTATTCAGTGGGAAACTAACTGATAATAAAAAACTGGAAAAGTCTTATGGTTCATAGTCATTGGTCCTGGGTCACATATGTAATGAACCTGAGGAACAGCTTCTAATATGTTCTCTAATATCTTTCTTACATAATTTTTAAGATTATTTTTCTATATAGAGGAACCAGCTAATCTAAATACACTTTTTAAAAAACAGAATATTCTCAGTGGATGTAAAAACCAAATTTTGTCTCAGAATCTGAATCAAGCTGTAAGTCAGTTTGTTTACCCTACCCAGGACCTGGCTCTTTAAGAAGGTCTTATACACTAATCTGCTACATTTTTTGGTTGTTCCTTTCTGTGTTATGTTTTGATTATCTCTCAAATACCACTTTATTAGACAGTTCTGTCTAATTACTTTTCTGTAATCAGGAACTGCTGGGTAAGAGAAAAAGAGTTGTTGAGATATGGTACCCAGGGAGGTCCATGTCATTCTTACAGGATTTTATTAAGAATGGATTAATTGAATGAGTCTCTATTCTGATTACAATCTCTCCTTATTAAAATGGATTAATTTATCACATTTTCTCTCCTCTTCAGAGTCTTTGACATAAGAATGAATCATCACACTTTTTCATTGCCTTTTTTTCATTGGTGTTTTTCCAGCTGGCTCACGGTTTCCTTACTTTTCAGCCTATTCAGAAAACAGAGGAAACATTAATAACTTGTTCTAAGGAACTTGTATGTGTTGGAAGACAGAGGGATAAAGGGGCTTCTGTTTGACAACAGACTGCAATGAAAACTCTGTGCTTCAGAAGATGCTGAGGACCTGGCAGATTTTCTGTTAGTGGGAGTCAAGGAGAGATAGAAAGGCCAGGCTCAGAGTGTTACTGAATGCAGCCTCCCTGTAGTTCTATTTTTGCTGTGGTGGACTTCTTTACAGTCATATTCTTAATTTTAGCTTGAGGGAAATAGCTGAGACATGAGCACATGGCCACTGGCTGCTGACTATCTTCATTCAGTATCTTCATACCTACAATAGAATATTTCATAGGACGAGTCAGTTTTAATGTCCGTGCATGCCATGGCAAGTGTGCTATGCCGAGGTGGGTACTCATGCAGTTATTTTTTTAATAGTAAAATCTAATTTTCCTTGCTGAAATGAAGATGCCTTTGTGGAAAAACACTTTGCATATAATGTCTATTCTGCATTTTAAAGTGCAGATCAAGTACAACCTTGCTACAGCCATCTCTGAGGCATGTTTAGGGGAAAAAAACAGCTTTGCAGTGCCTCAGTCTGGTACCTATGGGTCATGCTATACCTTCAGCGTGAGAGGGAAAGGCAAAGGTACAACTACACCTGACTAGTTTCTTTAGTCCAAATGCTGATATGCATTCTGATTGATCAAGGCAAGCAGATTCCTTTCCAGAAGGACTAAACATTAGCACCTGCAAGCCTATAAACGGGGCTATAGAATTCGTTCTCTGACCCTACAGAAACATAGGGTATGGGTCACAGAGTACCACAAATCTATTTTTAGGCCTGCATTCTGTAAGACTGTATAGCTATAACTATTAAACTGCACAAGATAGAAGCATGAAGAAAATATTAATACCATCATGTTTTATGGTGTTAATATGTGAATAGGATTTGATCTTATGTGTTCTTTTTTTTCCTCCAAGCAAACCTATTATGAAAATCATACATTTCTTGAATGGCTCAATCATTGCAACTCCACAAGAATGAGTGTGGCATGGGCGCTGCACAGGCACTAAAGACTAAGTTACAGAGCTGGATTCTGTATTCCAGTTTGGGAATGCGGATTTCTACTCCAAAATAGTTTGCATGGGTAATTTTCTCCAGTCTTTCCTCTTACAGTAGTTTGGATATTTTATGTGCTTCAGAGGTGGTAAATTACATCTCATGCGCAGCCATATATTACGTGTATACAATAATATATACAATATCTAATATATACAATCCTATATACTATTTTTAGGTTGTATACAAGGGGGCAGAGGAAGAATAATTTCCTTTTTGCTCCAGCTAGTTATTAGTTTGTACTATAAACATAAACATGAGGTGTAGTGACCTTTATAATTTATTTAATCTTCCCAAGCTATTTCTTTAGTAATATCTTATAGAGCTGAGACAGTTATGGTAATCGTATGGTGCATAAAATCTATTATCTGTTATGCATATAAAATTTACTTTCTTTTAATTTCATCCAGTGTGTCCCTATGCTTGTATTACAAAGCCATATTGAATAGAAATGGTCTTCAGAAAACAATGATAAGCATTCTGTAAGCATTGTCTAAGCCTAGTGCCTTCCACATAAACAAAAAAATGACAATTGTTTTTTAATTCCTGTTAAATGAAAACCCTCCAATTTTTTTTCTTCCTTTTTCTTTTTTGGCCTCTGAAAATTATCCTCCTTCTGTGGCATTTTCTAACTCAATTTTAACAATATTCTTTTAAATGAGATGACAGTCAGCTTTTTGTAGTATCAGACTCCTCACAACACACTCCTGAATGCTTGACTGAGAATCTCTCTAGTCTCCCTGATATCAAGGAATTTGCTAGGCCCTGTGATGCTTGAATCCCTTTGATTATTTTTTCAGCTCCTTTTTGTAATATTCAGAGTGGAAGAGGAGAGCTTGGAAACTAGCCATTATACCAAAGTATATTGACTGTTTAATTATGTTCACACATTAAATGGCTAATATGAATTATGGCTTTGGTGCCATAAAAATGCTTATTATTTCCTGTTAAGGGCTTTCCAGTGGTATAGTTTCCGGATCTTGGCCCAGAAGTTTGGAGCTGTAGATGCAACGGATGTGCCTCCAATGACACTTCACTAATTGGTTTGGCATGTAACATTAATTGCATTCTGTTCAGGAATTCTCTTCTGATTGAAAGTGCATTTTGTATGTGTGGTGTGAATATGTTGTTACATGCCCTGTCTGGTGGAACAATGGGGGCTTCTTACTGTGTGCCCTTTTTAACTTGAATCCTTTCTCTGAAGTGAAGGCAAGTACGGTTTTATGTTAATTGAAGACCTGCAGAAGCATACTGAGTTGTCTTTTGTGCTGTTTAATTTTTCTTTAGGGAAGACTCTTGCAGCACAGAGACACAGTTAAGTGGAAACAAGAATGGTCAATTTTAATTCTTTTCCTTTTTTTCTGGGTATTTAGAAATAAAGGTATTAAGGATAGAGACTTTCTGAACCAAACCTTTTGAAGCAGTGTTCTAGTTGTCGCAACTCCTTTGATCAATTTAGACAATCAGGCATAAAACCTGATTTTGTCCTTGTTACTGGTGAAAATTGTAGCAAGCTCAATGGATAACTTTACATCAGAACATCAGAAAAAAATTTAAGGCCTATATGCATATATATATATATATATAGTATCTTCAAGTCAATACTCAGAGAATATGTTTTCTCTGTTTGTTTTTTAGAGTCCATAGAAATATTTTTTCCCATAGGCATCTCCTACCAATTTTATATACACACTTTGGAAGGAAATTTGTGGCTAGAGAGATATTTTCATGTGAATCATTGCTAGTATGAGGGACAAAATTGAAAAAGTAGCTTGCAAGTCCATTGAAAAATACTTGAAATACTGATTACAGAAGAAAAGTCCAATATTTGTTTCCCAGCACTAGAAACTGTTCCATCAGTTTTGACAATGTCACTTGAAAACCTATCTTTCAGCAAGATCCCAGGATCTGTCAATAATATCTGTATATAAATGGCAAATCATTTCAGTTTGCCAGCTGCTTCAGAAATTGCATGACCAAATAGACAAAATTAATCCCTATCACAGATTTGTGCTTAGCTGCGGTTATGGACTCTTGGGAAGATGTCTCTTCTCTGATTTGAACTCTGTGCTTTTTATCATTATTCTCTGGTTTTGATCTTTTTAGTTGAAACAAATAACACTGTGCAGTTTGGGTCTGTTGACCTTAATCCAGAAAGCAAGCTGCTATTAGCAGATGTCTGCATGATGGTGTACCAATTAAAATTAGGTGAGTAAAGACTAATGTTCCAGTTTGCATACAAATAGCAATTTGCATAGCTCTTCAAAGAGAGAAACTCGGATGGTTTTGGAACTCTCTGCCATTTATCCTCGAGGCAAGTGGGAAAGGATCATAAAGAGTTGAAAGGCAGTGGTAGCTTTAATTTTATTTCTGTGTAATGAATGTGCAGTGGTGTTGCAACTTTATATATGAGATACCTGTAATTTCTCTGAAGTTAGCCATCTTGTGACATGATTATCTTGCTTTCAGTTACTGTGTTCAGGGAACAGAGATGTATGGGGTGATTGTGGCAATTTGGAAGGAGACGAGGTTGAAAAATAAAACAAATATTTGAGCTATTGGATGAAAGGATGATTAAAATAGTAGTTTATCAAAGTGAAGAAAAACAACCCAAAATCCCCTTTAATATTTGCTCCACTTTACAGAGAATGCAAGGGAATGAGGATGAGTGAAAATGTGAATTAAAGAATTGGCCTAAAAAATCTAGGCTGGTGAGAACTTATGCCTGCAGGTTCTCACCTGGCAGAGCGCTGAGGTTGTTCTAAGAAAGGGCTGAGAAACCTTTTGGCTCTGGCAGTCAATAGACCTGTATGTGGCACTTTTTGTTACCACAGTTATTTACAGGTGTTCCTATACCTCCACCAGGATCTCTGAAAATTGTCATCAGCTCCCTGGGACTCTTGGAGTTCAGGTATGCTTCCCTCCCAGTGACTTTCTCAGAATATTTATATTTTTTAACTTGCTGAGCTGATTTTCAACCTTGCTCCTGCAACAGGAACAGCAGTACAAATACACGGGGGATGAGCTGTGGTGTGTGTGTGTGCATTTCATTGTGCAGTGTCTTCAACCACTAAACCAGGACCTAAGACAATCCTGAAGTAGTTCACATCGATCTTTTAGTTACCAGTTCTCCACCTTTTTGAACTTCAGTCTTTTGGGTAATGCTGTCTGTTAATCTGTTAACATGTATGGTGAGTTCTAAATCAATGAACTGTACTGCAGAGCCATCAAGGCACCACTATTGTAGGTTATTAGTTCCTGGCTTTCATGACTTTTCTTTCTTCCTTCTTTTTCTCTCATGTTGTTATATCAATTACTATGAGGATGAAATTCAACATTTAATAGGAATTGCATTTTTACCACTGAAAATTACAAATAGTTCTCAAGTGAAACCTGAATTGTGTGTTACTTACCTGTGACTATCCACTGCAATGGACATATTACCTTATAGTATGCTTGATTCTGTGACGACAAAGATCTACAAATAATTTGGAGTCTACAGTGAAGCTGTGATCTTATTTCAGGCCTGTGAGTCATGAGTTTGGAATCTTTTTCTAGGGGAAGGAGACCTCGGAGCTATTTGTCTTCCTTTGTTTCTCTTTACCTCAATTCTCTCATCTGTGAAATAGTAATAATACTTGCTGTGTGATTGGAAGGTCTACTTCATTAGTGTCAATGATTGCCAAACATTAGGCTGGGGGAAAAAACATGGTGCATGGATGTTGCGGTTTATTATATTAGAGATTACATGTAACTATCTAAACAAAATGACACAACATCATATTCTGAAATTATTTTCTCTAAATAACCATAAGAACTTAATTTTCAACAGGAGATGCTTATAGTTTGGACAGTTACAAATATTAGCGTCTGGAACAAATGAAAGAATCATCTAAAGACAAGCTTTTTATTAGTAGTAATGAATAAATATATTTAAAAGACATTTCATGCATAATTGCTTCACAGACTCATTTCCTGGGCTTCACTTGTAACACAGTACCTGGCAAGACACCAGTTCAATGTACTGTGCTTGATCGCAGTCGACGCATTTGTTCTACACAACAAAAAAGTTAAAACCAGCAAAAACAAAAGTAAAGAAACAGAACTTCAAAGTGCAAGATATCTTTAAATGCAGCATTAAACCTCTGCAATTCACTGTGAATAATGGGTTTCTACAGGAATTTACACAATCTGGTGCAACACTGGAAAGAACAGCAAGGATGGGAACAGTCCTGGATTCAGCAGTAGCAGTCATTTTACTCTGCCTTAGTAGCTGGTGCACTGCTGTGTTTTTGACTTTCAGCCTGGGAACATCACTGATAACAGTGATGTTTTCAGTTGCTGCTCAGTAATGTTTAGTCTGACCAAGGATTTTCTGAGTCTCATGCTCTGCCAGGGAGGAGGGGAAGCCGGGAAGAAGCAGAGACAAGGACACCTGACCCAAACTAGCCAAAGAGGTATTCCAAACCACAGCACGTCATGCACAGTATATAAACTGGGGACAGTTACCCGGAAGGGTTAGGTCACTGCTCGGTCGGGCTGGGTATCGGTCGGTGTGTGGTGAGCAGTTGTGTTTTCTTCCCTTGTTACTTCCCTTATCATTATTATTATTGGTGGTAGCAGCAGTAGTTTGTGTTATACATTAGTTACTGGACTGTTCTCATCCCAAGCCGTGGGAGTAACATTCTTTCAATTCTCCTCCCCATCCCTCCGGGAGTGGGGAGGGGGGGGAGTGAGCGAGTGAACTGTGTGGCTGATTTATGTCTGGGGTTACCCCATGACATCTTCACACTGCGTAACTTTCCCTTCTCTCTTCACCAGGTTACATGTTAGACTTCTGAGGTGAGTTCCAGAAAGGACTGATGGACTGCTTGTTTGTAAGGCCTCCTGGATAGGAACTTCTTATTTTTCTTCCATGTAAATCCTACCACAGTGAGACCCTCTTAACTGACCAGAGCTACTAGGAGGAATTACAATGTAGTTGCTTAGTAATAGTAATACCTAGAAGATAAAATCAGTTGATCTTAAAATATCAGCTTAATTATAAAAAAATAAAAAGACCCAAATACACTAAAATGATCCTAGCCTGACACAGGAGACATGAGAAATAGCAAAATCCGGTGACACATTCTTGTTTGTGGTATCATTGATGATCGTAACTGAAGTAACAGTGACTGCGGCAAAATAAAACCAGAATAAAACCTTAAAACCCGAGCCAACTTGCACAAGTTTATATGCAATTCTATTAACTGCAGAGAGGCTGCACGTGTGTTGCCAAAAATGGTTGCTCTTTATACAGGGCAGCATTGAGTAAGAGGGTGGTGGAGGGACCACAAGAGGGAATAGGTCATTTTGACAATTTCACTTTTCAACGCCTTGTTTGCTCATTTGCCTCACCGCTGTAATCACCATTAATCAGTGACTGAATGGTGTCTTTGTGTAATATTTTGGGCATTAGATATATGCTAATGTCTTTTTCTAGCTAGGATAATCAGTTATATTTACTGCAATATAAAATTATGACTTTGTACTTAGTAAAAAAACACCCCAAACCAGCAGTAATTGTAAAGTATTTTCAATTTGGCATAAACAGATTTAGCATGCAATGCAAATGCTGTAGTTTTAAATATAGCACATAGTCTTAACGACAGGAAACTGATTTTGATGTATTTGCTGTTTTACATCAGTAGTTATTTCCTTCAGCACATTTAGAGGGAATACTTTGATAAACAGTTTGACCTGGGTGTCTCTGGATGATCCAAAGAAACAATGAGAACAATGAAGCCGTTAAAAATGTTACTGAAATGTGCAAGAGTAATGAAGACCAGGACACACTGAATAATAATTGCGAAGTCAGTGTGACTTTAATTTAGACATGATGGATGCTTTTACAAAGGTACAAATAATAGTTAAGTGTTCAATTTTGTTATTCGGCCTAGTAAAATCCTCCATAGCTTGTTCAGAAAACCAGAGTATATTCACAGTAAGAAATTTTCAGCTGTTCATGGTTTTTTATTTCAATGCTCAGTGTTGGCTCTTTGTCTCTCTTCTCCACATAATTTTTGGCTGATTGTAACCAGAAAATGCTCTTTTTTTTTCTGGAATAACTTAGTCAAATCTATTCTTCTTTGCTTCCTCTATATATTTCTATTTATTTTAGAGTTCAGGTTCAAATATTTCTTATTGCTTTGAAATGTAAAAGCATTCAGAGTTTTGAGTTGTTTTAACATTCTGTGTTTACATAAAAATTTCTGTCACCTGATGTAGTCCTTGTGAAAGGTGAAATTACTTGTGTAAAGTCCCTTATCTTTGTGATGAACCCTCACAGGTGTGCAGTCAATATCCTGGAGGTCAGCTACTGACTCCATTAAAATATTTTTTTGTCATTTTAAAGCTGTAAAGCCTAAAATTTTGTTTGAGGTTTACAGTTCTGAAAATACCTTCTGTTGACTAGCATCTAAGAGTAGCTGAACCTCTTTGTTCATCTCAGTGGAATGTAGTGACCATCTAAAGGTAAAGATTCTGGTGGAGGTTGTTTTAATGTATAAATTAAATAATATATAAATTTTATTAAAGTAGGATAAGCATTTTACATTTTATAATTGATTTATAGCAATTTTCTTGGGTGTAGGCAATGAATGATTTCTCATTGTGAATTGAGCCTAAACCAAAACCTTTGTATTTTACAAAATCAGTTCATTTGCTGTGGCGAAAAAGGGAAAGAAAGACTTTTTCTATAGCTTAGTGAACAGAAAGTCACATGGGATCTGGGAAGCCAGAGTTCATGAACAGTAAATTCTTAGTACAGAGTGGATTCATGCCAACAACAGAAAGTGAATCACCTCAGACAGAGAGGGGCAAGAAACAGCTTTCACATCTCCAACCTGATTCAGGGGAGAGTTCCTTACCCAGGCAGGGCACTTGGAGCTAATGGCTTCTCTGCAAAGGATACCTCTGCCTCATATCAGAAGACCTAGCCTGGACCCAGTAGTTTGCACCATTCACAACTGGTGTGTGACTGCTCTGCCATTTTTTTTTTGCAATTTTTATTAGTTTTCAAGCTGCAGTAAAAACTGTTTTCCAGAAAATCCTTATTTAATCAGCTTACTTTTGTTATCTTGAGGTGTGGCTACTCCAAGTTGGAGCTGTCTCCAACAGAGCTCCATCCACAATTAAATGACATTATAGCCAACAATTTTTTGCAATCTAGCTAATATGTTTTATAAAATTCTTAAAAAAAAATCTTTTAGATTGTGCCTATTGTTTCCAGTCCAAAGGAACAAATTTCTCTATCAGAACCCTCAGAGAGACTCTCTTATTTTGGGGACTGACAGTAAAATTAATGGAAATATTTTCTAAAACACACATTATTCTAAAAATACTGACTTTGCAGTATAAAACATAGGACTGTTTTATAGTACTCATGCAGTCTGTCCTTCTGCATTAGCTGCTGTCATTTTAAGCTATAATATGCTCAGAATATCTTCCAAAATTTTTGCAGTATTTCTGGCTCAGCAAAATAGTAAAATCTTCTAATGATTTTAATGATGGAGTTTTTTTCCAGTCATTGCAGAAATTATGGCTGATACTTTGTGGTCCAACCAGGAGCACACTATCCTACAAAGATTAACTAGTGATGATTCCTTCATTTATTCAGTGGAAGTAGTCCCAGGTTTAAATATGTATCACACTATTGATCCTAGCAATTATCATTCAAACTAAATCTACACACAAAATCTCATTTATTCAGAGCTACATTAATGAGTCAATAAAGCTCTGATGAATCTGGCTCTGTGTTCCTATCGACATTATCTTGAAGTTTGAGCTGCAACCAATAGACCAAAGAAGGTTGTTTTTTGCTCCTGTGTTGTTTTTTGATTGGTTTGTTTCTAGTCTTAAATCTGTTGCAAACTTTTCCAGTGCAGAAATATAAGATTCCTTAGGCTGGGTATTTTAATAAGAACAGTTTTATCACATTCAATGAATTTCAGATAGATAGCACATATATTGCTCATGCTGATATTACTGCATCAAGCATCACTGATTATCAAGGGTGAGCCTATTGTGTCCAGTTCTAGTTTGTCCAGTAGAGGATTTATCCAATTTGTATATGCATGCAGCAAAAGTGTGCAGTCATATTGGGTATCCCATTGTAATTAACTTGGTGGGACTATAAAACTGTGGGTACTTTCACCTGCCCCAGCTCTATGAAATGTCTTTCTTTACGTGACTTCTGTTTTTTTTAGTATTAAATAAAGTGAGCATTTCTGATCTTACAAAAGAAAAATTCTCTGCTTTGGTGTCACTGATGCTACATATTAAGTAATCACGCCCATGGCATGATTTTATTTTAACATAATGCATGCTTGACTCTATTTATTTCTCTTGTAATTCCTGAGCTGTTGAAGGATGATTTTTTTTCCCCCACGGTTGTGCTGGTTAGTCATGAAAAATGCCTTTTTTTTTTTTCCCTAGAAAAAATGAGTTTTTCATTGATTTAAACAGCTTAAGGGATTTAAGAAAAGGCACAAATATGCAATAAAATTTTATGAAAGGCTGCTAGATATTAGTGAAAAAGTCATGGCAGCATGTTTGAATTCCATAGGTTTGCTTGTTACGAACTCTATACTTTCACCATCATGGTTTTTTTTTTTTCTCTTTTAATGAATTTTTATAAAGACAGACATACATGGTCACACATGAAATGAGATGTGTAGAGTACTGAATTAGTGTAGTTTCTACAAGATGAAGTTTAGTTGGAGCAGCATAGTCTCATTCTTGTAGATTTGAGTTTGAGCTAATGAAATTATTATGATTTCTTTATGGGGAATAAGAGAATGTTTCTAATGACTATTTTTTTAATTTTTAACAAATTAACTTACTAATTAAAATATAGCCCAATGTCTTTAGACCACAACTAGCTGCAACAGAGCCAATTAGGGTACATCTTCTCTGGCTGTAAAGCTGGGCCTTCTGGCACCATGGTGCAGGGTCTGGTTTGGAAGCTCTGAATTGTGCAAAGCTGAGATCTGCCACTACAAGAAACATTTTCAGTAGCTTTAAAAATTTGATATTATTGCCTAGAATGGCTGCGATCCCAATATGTGTTCTTGGCAGTCCTATGTTCTTTAAGCACTTGCTTTTCCTAGTGTAACATCGTCCATTAACTCCCTAACAATGCCTCAGCATTCAATGTCTAGCTTGTATGAGATAATGAGCTTTTGAGTTCAAAAACTGTATGGACACTATGTGATCTGTAAGCCGAGACTTATACATGGAATAGTATGAGCAACTTCAGTGCTAGTATTTTATTCTAGAATAAATTCAGGTGAAGAATCTGAATTGCTAACATTATTTTTTCTCTGAATTTGACACACAGCCAAGCAAAAAAAGACTTTTTCCTGTTTATTGGGCTTTTCTGAAGAATAGAACAAATAATTCTCATTTACAATAAAAGTAAAACCTTTTCTTTGGATGAGTTGAGAATGCATTAATTAGAAGAAAACAAAATAGCTTTTTAAAACTGAAATTAAAAAAATAAAATCCAGATGTGCTGAAATGACCATTTCATATACATAGGAAAAGACAATGATTTATTTTGAAAGAGTTAGGAAGGAGCTCCTTTTAATTTTCAGCACATATTTTCAGAGTTTTAAAATGAAATCAAAACCTGTTTTTTGGTAAACCTGTGTCATGTTTTCAGGGTAGCTAGTGTGAATCCATATTCATTGCTGGACAGAAAAAAAGGCTTGGGAAAAAGAATTAAGAATTCATATATGTTCTTTTTCTTTCTTTTTTTTTTTTTTTCTTTTTCCAGTGCTGAGCATTCACAGGTATCTGTGGGAGGACGATCAGAGGCTGAGGGGCCTCAGATACCACCACACGTGCACCATACCCCTAGCTTATTTTAGATGTTCCCTGGATGCTTTGTACAGCCGCGTGACAACTGGGAAAGATTTCTTCCTTCAGACTCAGGCTGCGCTCAATCCTGCTGAGCTAGGAGTGACAAAGGAGTAAATGTCTTGAGATCGATCACTTGTCATAACATTGCCAATGCAGAACTAGTGCCTGCCTTCCGCAAGAAGGCTGCGGAACTTTTAAAACACCTGGTCCAATTTAGCCTAACCTGGCTTCTTACCAGCAGCATATTTGGTGCATTCTAATGTTGTTTTCTTCTTCAACTTTTAAAAAGCAAATCATACTGGCAAATTAACAACCTGTGAAGCTGAACTGCCCATTAATCTGCAATTAGGAAAAGCCATTGAGAGGGTAACTAATTTGTGGTTATTTTGGTTTGTGCAACACCCAAGATGTAAATTATGCACTGGGTAGTTAATTTATGCCTGTTTTATAATGAATGCACCTTTTTTATTTTTTGTATTCAACCTTTTCTGTTTGTGATGCTTTGCCTTAATTTTCATGTTTATTTTTTTCCTGAACAAATTGTTGTTTACTGTTTCTTCACTTGTTTACTTGGCAGATGACAAAGGAATGACTCTGAATTTGGAGTGTTCTTTGGTATCACTAGCAAAAATTAACAGAGAGACTGTTCTGTAGGTGAGTTGTGTTGTCACCTTGGCTTCATGTGAGCTGTTCTTGAATCCCATGTCATCAGGTGAGAGCTGAGATATGAAAGAATGTTGCATAAACAGGTTCTATAATATGAGAATGAGGTGGATGTTACATAACACATGAAACCTCAGCTGCATAACTTGAAAGTAGAGTAGTAACTTCATGCAGTTAATTAAAGCAAGGACAGAATACAGCTTGATATTGCAATAGTATTAAATCAAGAGTGCTCTAGGTTATGAACTGCCTTTCTATGTACATGCAGCTTCCTCAGCATGATTCTCACATAGGACACACAAGTACTGCTTCAGAGGATGTGTTCCCCGTAATAGGTAACACCTCTGTGGAGGGTTGACCTTGGTAAATTGCCAAGTACCCATGCAGCCACTCTCTCACTCTTTCTTGTCCACAGGACGTGTAGAGGAAATAGGATGAAAAAGCTCATGGGCTGAGATAAGGACAGGGAGATCACTTACCAATTACCATCAGAGGCAAAAGACTTGACTTGGGAAAAAATAATGTAATTTATTGCTGCTTAAAATAGAGCTGGGTAGTGAGAAAGAAAGACAAAAACTAAACCACCTTCCCCCTAAACCTCCACCCCTTTTTCCCAGGCTCAGCTTCACTCCTTCACTCCTCACTACTCTACCTCCCCCACCCACTGAGCTGTGCAGGGAAATACAGAATGTGGGTTGCAGTCAGTCCACAGCACTTCTGTGCCATTACTTCCTCCTCACACTGTTCCTTGTTCCAGTGTGGGTCCTTCCCATTTGCTGCTGCTCCTGTCAGGGAAACCTGTTCCAGCATGAGCTCTCCAAAGGCTGCAGCTCCTTCAGAGAATAAACTGAAAGAGAGTGGGTGTAGGTTAGATATAATGAAGTTCTTCACTATGCGGTGGTGAGGCACTGACACAGGCTGCCCAGAGAAGCTTGTGGCTGCCCCATCCCTGGCACTGTTTAAGGCCAGGTTGGATGGAGCCTTGAGTGACCTGGTCTAGTGGAGGGTGTCCCTGCCCATGGCAGAGGAGTTGGAATGAGATGATCTTTAAGGTCCCTTCCAATGCAAACCATTCTATGATCCTATGATGATTCTATAAACATTCAGTGGCTCTTGGGTAGGGTCTCCCTGGCTGCTTCTTTCCCCTAGCTGCGGGAAAATACCTGCTCTAGTGTAGTCTCTTCCACGGGCTGCAGGAGAACCTCTGATCGAGCACCATCATCCCCTCCTTCTTCGCTGACCTTTGTGCTCAGAGGATGTTTCCCATGCTTGCTATTTTTTAACTTGCTCCTCTCTCCTGGACAGTGTTCTGTCCTTCCTTATATACAATCTCCTAGGGGTGCTGCACCATGGTTGATGAGCTCAGTGGGTTCCTTGGAGCCTGGTGTAACCAGCTGTGGCTGGCATGGGGCACCCCACTGCCAGTGCCTGTACGCCTACAGTCCGTGCAACCTCTCTTCAGCTAAGGGAAATTTCCTAGCTTTTTCTGCATCCCAGTGTTTCAAATCTTGCTTAAGAAAGATGCAAACAGCTACAGTCTGTGCTTCTTGATTCACACGGAGTATATTATTTTAATGCGAGTTTCCACTGGATGAACACACTGAAATTAACATTTGATGTCTTATTCTTTGATATCTGGCATTTTTCACTAGCAGACTATAATAAAGAAGTCAGTTATTGCTATTAGACATATTTTAAAAGAATTCTTTTTTGATGCATATCTCCACTCGGATTATTAAATTTAAATCACTGCTGCTATCAGTTTGAATACTAATGATACATTCTGCCAGATGGAAGCCTTTAATAAATTCTCACTTTTCTCTAACAGTCAGCTGTAAATCTTAAATAAGAGACCTTTTTTGGGTGATGCCAGCTTTAATGCCTTATGTCCACACTGATTTCAATGTCATTAGTACCTGGGAGACAGGAAGCTCTTTAATTAAATACCATTCTTTCACATTTATTGAGATGCAAAGCGACACAAACTCCCTTACCTTGTGTGCCACTTGCTGTATCACAGTAAAGGGTTGGGGTTTTTTTGGTGTATAGTGAATGATTTCTGAACTGCTAGTCTCTTTTCTGCTGTACTTGTGCTGCATACCTGAGACTGTCCTTCACTGTGTCATTCAGCTGATGTTCATACTCACACTTTTGAGCTCTTTTCTATTGCTGTGTGTGAAGCTCCAAGTACTGGGGCTTGTGAAAGGGACAGGGAGCTGCCCTGTAGAAACTTTTCTGTTTCTTAGTCTTGGTACAATACTTTGCTGATTTTAGGCAGTTTGTACTTTTCTGAGAGCACTGTCACCCTTCGCAGTACCAGGGCTGCCGTTAGAACTCAACACCACAGGTGCAGGATGAATGAGCCTTAATAAATGAGTATGTCTCTTTTGTCAGCACATTTGATAGACTCTCCTCATTAGCTAGTGATATCATCCTCCAGAGTAATTTGCTATAGTCACTTTTAGACTTAGGAATTTTTGCATGGGAGATATACAGTAGCTGAAATCTATGCTGTTGTGGAGAATTCTACTTCATATAGCTTAACTTTTTCTCTGCTGCATTCTGCCTAGGTGGAAAAGGCTCCTTCAGGGAAAAAAATGATGTCTATCACTCTGCTAGAAGTATCGGAAGAAATATGCTAGAAATCCTGGATGTGGTGGGGAGGAGAGAGTAAACACTAGGTAAGAGGGGAAAACGAAATCACATCATTCAAACTTTCTGTACCTTGGGCAAAAGAGAGAACAAAAATACTTATGTGAGTCAATAACTATTCCCAGTGGAATCTTTGGAAAAGCCTACAGTTGGAACAAATTTTTCAGTTATTGAGTTATTTTCTCACCAGTACGTTTCACTTATTGATTTGTGTTGTCATTAAACCTGAAAGCCACACAGTTAAATCTGTTTCATCAATGCACCAGGCTCTTCAAATAATTCCATTATCTAAATGATTATCTGAAGTGCCAATTACAAGAAAGTAATTAATGATATCATAATGCATAGAGCAGGTTTTTCGGAGCTTTGCGGTGGCATTTTGTTCATTGGTTTTCTGTTTTGTACTCTCTCTGCTCCAAAGGTAGGAAAAAGTATGCCGTTGGAACATTTCTATCATGGAACAAAAGATGTCAATTATGGAAAATATGGGCACCCACAAAACATTTCAAATAATTTTAAGAAATTTTCTGACATAGTCATGGCAATTATTATATTTCAGTTTCAACGACTGTAATTAAATCTGACCTTTAAGTTAATTATGTCTTGACATTTATGATTTTAAACTAGCTTTCCCTGTGGTGATGATGTGTTATATACAGATGCTAATAAGTAGTTCCTGTAGTGTGAGCAAGCAGATTTCATATGTGCCTACCCCGCAGTTCAGAGAACAGTGTCATACACATACCAATCTTTAATACATTTGTGCAATTTTGGTAGTGCTGTTCCTAGACTTTGTAATGTCATCCTAACTTTGCTTCTTATTCAACAAAAATCACTGATGCAATTTTAAAAGGAGCTTAATGAGCAGTAATATATGTTGTTATTATTGTAATTCTGTATTTATGTGGAGCTATTAGGTTAGCATGGCAATATGAAGAAAAATAAGTCCATCTCTTACAAAGGCTGCTGCATACAAAGACCACAGTGAAATAGTCAACCATGGAAACTGGAAAATTAGGACAAAATATAAGCTGAGAACTCTTCTTCCTCACATATAACATTAAGCCTAGCTAGGTTCAAGATAAAACACAAAGGTGAGATTATATAATGCTGGAAAAAACATCAGAGATGGAAGGTTTAAAGGTGTAAGGAGAGGCACTTCTGAACAAAATGGATGTTACAAAACGGCATAGCCAAGGGTTTTTTTAATGAAGATAGTAGAAGTGATATTGAAAAGCTGCATTTATGACGATAAAGCCCACACTGGTGTATCTCAGAGAGATCTATCTTGCATAAAACAGTTCAGTAGTCTTCAGGAAAGATCTTGGCCCTTTTGAAACTCCAAGGTGGCCTTGTTGCTTGTTTGGAAGGGGTGGGAAGTTTGTCTCCAGAGGCATGTGGTTTGTGTGTAGAGAATACAAGGTTTCATTGCCCTCATGCTCATACTGTGCCTTCAGAACTGAACTCTCAATTTCATTGAAAAAAACTGCTTCTCCCTTTACGTTTACAAGCACAGCCATTTATATAGTGTCCTACACAGGTGTGTATAACTCCTTACTGATCCATATATTCATCTACCTTGTGCATGTCATATGTCGAGAAATCCCTATCCTGCCTGCTTTCAGGCTGCAGAAATTCAAATCCATATGGACTTCTTTGCATATTATAAATATATATAATTGAAGTGGGATCAAGACAAAATTCAAAATAGTCTGTGTTTATATGGAAAGCTAAATATGGCCGAATGATACAGCCATAATGTTTACTAGTTTTGGTGGTTCTTAGCCTTCTAAATATATGTGATTCTTATATGTCTGATTAGTACAGCTACCCAAAAACATTTCCTCAAAGCCAACAACCAGTACAGTGCAGATATTTATGGGGAAAACAGGAATTCCCCTATAGCCTGTTTATTTTCTTTCTTATTCTAACAATTCCTCAACAAGTTTTCTTAAGCTGTTTGCTTATTTGGATAAGTCATAGTTTATTTGATGTTTTTTTTCTGCACAAAAGTTTGACGTTTTTATAGTGGGTCACTAATGATAAGGAAAAGGTCAACAGAAAGTATTACAAATCAAGAGGCCTACTCTTGCTTAGAATATCTGGACCCTGGCTGCCTGACCTATTAATTGACTGTGTTTTCTAATTGGGTCGTCATTGCTATTCGGCCAGCAGTGTAATGTTGTTTGTTAACTGCTAGTTTAGCTAGAGCATGAAAATCAATCTGCCAGTAAAGGGCATAGCAAGCATACTGCCTATAGAATATTGTATGGCTTTGGCATTTAAAAGATGCTTTTTTATTTGTGTGATTCTGATTGAATACCATAGATTTATTTCCAAACTAAGTGACTTACAGCCACGGATGGTATCTTATAAGTGTCTTTTTTGTCTTGCTTTAAGAAGTGTTTTTTGATGAAAGACAAACTGCAGAATGCATATGTTTAAGAGGTATGTGACAGGAGAATGTTATACTCCTTGAATTGTGGTGCAAAGAATAGTTGTGCTGTGTATCCTGACATTTTTTCATAATTACTGCAGTTTTTGCTTTCTGAAATAAAGCTTTACAGAGTGTGAGATCTACTAGAACTAATAGAACACATGAAAAAAGCAAGTGACATTATACAATAAGTACAGAAGCAACAGCTCATTCTTTTCCTGCATAAGTTTCCTCCTAGCTATGCTGTTTTGGCATTTTAGAAAAATAACACAATTGATCTGATCTGAAAACTGCATGAAAAGCAAGAATGCTTTCATCAAAGTGAAAATGAAAAAGTAAGCCCTTGACTTTCCTATACTTAAGTTTGTCAGATCCAAAGGAAATGAGGCAAACATGTACTTGGATTGGAACTTGATTATAGAAATGACTTGGAACTTAGCCTGGAAATGGTGCTAAGCCACTCCATCCCCATTGTTTTGTTTATCATACTGCTTCTTTTCCTTTACACTTTATGCCCTGATGAAAAGGTGAAAGATCTTTTCTTCCAATAGTAAATATCAGAAGCTTATTTTAATTGGGTAAAAATAGTTTTATTGAATGCTTGTACCATTCTTCTCAAATATGAGACCTGAATTATCTCAAACATATTGATATTAATTCAAGATGTAAAAATACAGAAATATCCTGTATTTTAACAAGAAATGTAATATAGAATATTAAAAACATCTGAAGAGGTAATGGTTGGGTTTTGGCATAGAAAGTAATTAATAATATCCTTATTGTGCCATCTACCATATACTTCTTTTGAAAATGGTCCAAAGGCTACTAAAGTTAGTGAAGCTCCATGTCTTTAAAATCAGTTCCAAATCCTTGCTCTAAACACCCATGGAAGAAGCAACTGAGAGACAATATGAACAAAATTAGAATTGCAGGTTGTAAATTGTGGATAACCAGGGAAGAGCTGCTGTTAAAAAAAAAAAAAAGATAAGCTCCAGGGAGTATCATGCAAGACTAACAGGTGGCAGTACTAGGCTAGCAAAAGAAGAGGCAGTATTCTGGGGAAAGACTGCCATGTATGTCTCCTGCTCTGCATTTCACTGAGTGTTGGCTGTTAGTCTGAGCCAGTAGTGGGTTGCCTAACAAAGAAGATTGTTGGCACGACTTGCTAGACCCACTTATAATTTCTTAAGTGGCTGTATGGGCATCAGAACTGGTGAATCTGTTCTTCTATAGGTGTGTGACACATACTTGATTCTGGTAAATGAAAGGTATGAGCTTTGGTTGATGTTCTTCCCACAGATTTGAGCTGTAAATAATGTACCCACCTGTTGTTTTATAATATCTCAAAATTATTGAGCACGTACTCCAGCTTTTTTTCTCAGAAAAGCAGTATCTTCAGCACACCTACTTTCATGAGGAATTTATTATCTCCGAGCTCACTCCCATTTTGTGTGAATGTAAATGTAGCTAAACTTGCGCAGAGGGATCTGAAATTTTGAGAGAATAAACATGCATGGAAACATACATAGCTTTGATCATTTAAGCTTTTTATAATTTAAAAAGCAGGCTGAAAACAAGATGTCTGTTTCTCTGTAACAAGCATAATAAAGGAAAGGACAAGATTTAATTTTATTACTAGTTTAAGTACTATACACTCAGCAGTGTTACAAACCAAACAGTTAGACAAGGTCCATGCCCTACAGATCTTGCCATCTAATTAGGATGGTTTCAGTACAGACCATCAGAAGACTGACAGTGGGAACAAGATGGGTCACAGGAATTTTATGAATAAAGGCTATGTGGAAAAAAAAAGCTGGTGTGAAGTATGCTGAAAAGACAAATGATGTGAAATTTCCTTCCATCAGTGTACCATAAGGAGAATTATCTTCTCATAAGAACTGGGCAGCTGGAATTTTCCTAATTTTTATAACTTATTTTTATGAGGAGATATTCTGCTGAATACTGTGCCCTATATTCTCAGGTTCACATGTCTTTCACAGGAAAATTCCCATGAAATCTTGGGTTAAGTCAGTAATTCAAAGTGGGACATCTTTTCTTTCAGGTATGTCAGGCCTAGTAGGCTTTTACCCACAATTGTAAGGTGGCACATGGTCCTCCAGACATGGAGGAAACATACAGCTGCCATGAAGATTGTGGGTCCATATTAATAGTCTGGGGAAACTTTCCCAAGGACATTGGTGAAAAGCTAATGTGTAAGAGGAGAGCTATGGAACCTGTACTTTCCTTTCAGAAAGAGTAGTGGAGATTTAAAGATAAATCATAGCGTATGTTCTGCAATTTGACATGGTTTGACATCACTAGAATACTCACTAGTGGCCAAAAGTAATGAAGAACTGCACTACAGATACTTAAATCTTATCTGAAGTCAAGATTTAATGGCAAGTTTCCTTCTGAGAGGAAAAAAAGGATATTAATACTTCATCTAGGTCTGTATTAGACCAATACCAATTTGTCATTTTACCTTTATTTGATGTTTTTTTCATAAGGATGATTTAATTTCAATACCTATACTGTTTTCTGAGCTGTTACCATTTTAAATACTTCTATACCTCATGCTGTTACACTTTTGAACATACAATATACTTCTCTTACATCTAGCTTTCTTACAATATAGCAGAAAGCAAACATTTTTAATTTATCAAAGAATGTCTTTCATTTCTTGTCTGCATTTTGTTTCCTTTATAAATAATTTTTATGTACAGTTTTAAAAATATAAACAAATCCTCCATGACATTCTTTCTGATCATTAACATTCACAGTCTCTCAGATCAAAAGTTTTGCTGGGTTTCTTTGTGAACATGAAAAGTCCTAATCCACACACCCAAGAAACTTACAGCAGAATTCTTTTTCTTCCATTGTTTCTGGTTTTACTCAATAAATCTGAGAGGTAAGTGATGAATAGTATAGTTCTGTTCAGATATCCCTTGAATTTAATGGACATTACAGAACTTAAAAGAGGTTGAACCAGGCTATATATGACTGGAAAAAAATGTTAGATTATTTTTTTTTCACCAGAGTGAAATGAAATAAGCATTCTTCTAATCTTCTACAAAAATACTGTTTATAAATTTTTTTACTTCATGCCAGGCAATTTCAGGCTTATTAAACTCATTTTTGCCTTAGAAAATGGAATGTTATTTAAATTCACATTTATCTTAATATTATAAAAGTTGCTCATGCCACATAAGTTAATTTTGCAGCAAAATATAACTAAGTTATTGTAATGGTAATAATTGACTAAGTGGGGTACTTCAGGGAACTGACTATTCTGTTTGTAGCTTGGTCACATTTCCAAGATTAAAAGCTGAACAAAACTTACTATAATGAGAGCAAATGGCTGCAAAAGGTATCTCTGTTAATTATTAGCTAGTGAATAAATAAGATTTTATGGAAAGTATGGGATGAATGAGAAGGCCTGTTCTTTCTCTCCCTCCTACATTTTGTGCCCTCAGAATGAGTTGTTGCTTGACTTTACAGTCCAGGGAGCATTGTGGATTAAAAAATCAACCTCCAAATGGTGGGGTTTTTTAATTGCTGTTATGTGTCCTTATTATCTCTGCCATTTTCTCAAAGACAATTCACTAATTCCCTTAATCTCCTTCTGTTTATTACTCTTCTGCCCCTGGCCTGCCTACCTCAAAATTTTGTGTTCCTACTCTCCATTAGTATTTCAGAGGGTTCCCTGGGTAACTCTTTCACCCAGTGAACTCAGAATTTTTCCCTATTGTCAAATCAACAGGCCCCATTTCTATTTGCATTTCGTGAATGTAGTGTTGAATTTAAGAGACCCAGGTCTTGTGCTCTCCTGTAACAGACTTTACTGAGTAGCTTTGTTGAGTGTTTAATCCTCAAGTAGATGAGAGGAAAGACCAGAAAGGAGAGGCCTCTGTGTTAAAAGGAGTTTCTAAATAAGCAGGCAGATTGCAGCATGATTGTATCTTTGTGTCTTTGCGTGACCTGATACATTCATTAAGTGATTCAACATGTAGGTATTTTTTCAGGGGATTCATGGGGATGAGGATGTGGTGGAAAATTGGTGCCTGGAACCTATCTGTATGTTGTAACTTTTTCCTCGAATGTGACAGTCATCACAATTGTACAGGCTAAAACATGAACCTAATTACTGCTTGGAGCAGGGTAGAAGCTCAACAAAGACTTTCTTAAATCAGCAGTA
The DNA here is from genome assembly GCA_017639245.1 of Myiopsitta monachus. Classification (NCBI taxonomy): domain Eukaryota; kingdom Metazoa; phylum Chordata; class Aves; order Psittaciformes; family Psittacidae; genus Myiopsitta; species Myiopsitta monachus. The sequence goes on along the minus strand of CM029917.1, from coordinate 97,334,142 downwards.
CAGAGAATTCTTCATTCTGTTCTTAGACTGCAGGTATGAATTATGTGTCTAGTCATTTAAACTCCCTCTGTCTTCGAGAGGCCAATTTATACCAAGTCTGAGAAAAGTATTTCCAGAGAGTGCTTTATCCTTTATGGGCAATTTTATGATGTGTGTCTATCTTCCTCTGTTGACAGTGAAGGGATCTTCGATTGGACAGCTGTATTGTTGAATCAGTATGAATTCTGCTTGAAATGTACAGCTGTATATTGCAGATGAGGCTGAGTCCCTTTAGCCTTTCAAGTCCAGTGATTTCTAATAATGTTAGGTAGAGAAGGATACATTTTCAAAGACATTTAGATGCTTAGAGGTATCTAATAGGATTTTCGAGATCACTGAAGCAGCCGGGATGTCTAACTTCAGTTGATTTACCTGAGGTAGGTGACTATTTCTGTTTGTCTATATGTGGGTTTGTTTTGCTTTTTTTTTCTTTTTCCCATGATCCCTCTCAGTGCTTTTCATAACCTTGCTCACAAACCTACTTCCATTTCCAAGGAATGCATTCTATTTATAGCTTTTGTACTAGACTATATCCAGGTAAAATGTGCTAAATCTCAATCTTTAGATTATAAGCAAAAAAGTTTTTATTAAAATCTTGTAACAAGGTCATCAGTTTTGCAGTGTAGTCTGTGGGACTATCATGTGGAGTCATCACTTTTCTAGAGAACTGCTGGTACTTTTATACTTCAGCTACCATACTGTGATTTTTATTGCAGCCGTTGAGACTGAAAATATATATTTGAAAAAAATCCCGTTCTCTTTGGTTCAGGGGAATAAGTTTCCATATAGTGGACCATTGTGTTTTCAATGTGGTGGACAGCAAAATAGTGCATTTTGATGGACTAGCAGCATGAAGCAATGCCATTAATTCTTCATTGTTATTCCCATGACAGTAACATTCCATTTAAGAATGCTTCCTGAATGAAACTTCTGCTGGTGGTAATGGGATGACTGCACAGAAGACATTCAGTCTCACTCCCAACCTACCTTCAGTAGTTTCTTTAACCAGATCAGCATTTATTTAAAATAATGACTACCTGGGTTATTCCCCTGTCCCAGTTTTCACTTTGCTCTCATTCTGCCAGTCTGGAGTGACAAGAATTTTTCTACTTCTCATAACTTTCTTTGGACAATGGATTGTATTTTTTTTAAATATTATTTTTAAATATGTAAGTTTTTAAAAGAACTGTCTGTGAATAAAGCACACAGACTTGATATAATTTGAAACGATTTCTGTCGAATCATAGATAGACATGCCTACGCTCTGAGAGTTATTACACATTTAAGATCACAGTTCCTGCAGGTATTTTTCGTTGTTGTTTTGTCTACGTTATTGTTTCCTACCTTCAACGAGTAAGTGGAACAACATTAACGAATTGGTGGAAATGCATATGAAAAGTAAGGACTGTTAGATTGCTTTATGCAGAAAGTCATTGCAAGGGCAGTGTGCTTCCTATTTCATAGCGCAGCCCTCTGTTCCTACCTCCTTCATTCTGCTACTGTAACCTAGGTCAGATGGTTCCACATGCCTGCATTATGGCCTTCTCATGGCCTTGTCAGTCACAGATTTTGCAACAGTGAGAGTTTCATTCTGTGGCACTGCTTGGCAATACTGATGCCAGGGCCAGATGATGCTAATGTTGTTGCCCAAGAACAGGAATCTTGGGCTTATCCCCAAAAGAATATGGAGATTTCATTCAAGGGGTGTTTGATGGTAGTGTTTCCTTAATCTTAGTAATTTTGTTCATAAGTGAAATATTAAAATATCTAAAAATGCGGAAAAATACATATTTGCTTAAATTGCTTATCAATCCTTTATTTGGAATCAGTTTCTCTGGGGCCTTCCTCTCCCCCCCCCCCATCCCCCATCCCCCATTTCCTTATTAGCTGCAACTGGGTGTATGTATCAAATCTGTGTGGCTAAACTCAGGCAGCTAACAACCATCGGCAGATAAAGGAAGAGATAGATGCTAAAAAAAGAGTTACTCTAAATGAATTAAAAAAAATCCATGCACATATGATGATGCTATAATTGCACACTCAGTGTGCTGCTAGGAAATTATTTGCTCTGGTAGGATCACCCAGGAACTGTATACATTGAACACATTATTAAAGCCCATGTCTGATTCCATTAGCACATGACAGAGACCCAAATCAGTTCTAAAGGCATTTGCAAGCAGCTGCTGCTGCAGCAAAGATAATATTGGCACAGCTTTTCAATTGTGTAGTGAATAGGCAGCATTATTTTAAACTTCTATCTTCCATTTGTGCCTTATAGACAAAATGCTGACTTGAGTAATTTTTAGAGCTGATCATTAACAGGGATTTCACAAAATAGTGCTGAAGTACTTAAAATGGGTATTAAAAGTTTTGAAATCCTGAGATTACAGCTGCAGTAATAATACCTATTGTTAAGTTTTGCTAGACTTTCCTTTTTCATATAAGCTCAAAAATGCCTGTCTTATTTTTCAAACATCTTCTTTTCATTACCTAGGAACAGCATTTATTTATTACAGGCTTTTAACATTCAGTAGCTATGCAATAAACACACATGCCCATGAGTACATATTTTTTTAGCATAGTATAATGGAATGCTTTCCTAATGGGTGAGTTAAACAACATTTATTTTTCTTTATCTCATCCGAACTATGATGGACCACAGTCTTTCTGAATGCAACTGTGTCAAATTAAGCCTGACCTTTTCTACTGGGGATTCCAATCAGTTGGAAACTGTGGAAAATGAACTATACTGGTGCTCTTTCTGTAAACTTGAAGTTTCATGCCCTTCAGCATATCTTTAAGGATATTTTTCATCACAGTATACTGGTATGGTAAAAGAGGACACAGGGACAGTCCAAGTTCTCTGGCTGTTCTGCTTTGTCTAATCAAACACTGGTGCGGTGCCTTTCTGCCTTTCTTGAATTTGTTTCCACATACAGTAAGATATACTTGTAATCTTTCACTAGCATGTGTATGATCTGCACAAATATCTATTAATATTCGTGCTGTGTTAAAAATAATGAGCTCTCCTTGTAATAGATGTTTTTGAGAACAGCATTCACTAACAGGTCCCATATATGGCTTGTTTAATTACATATGAGCGACATAGTTTCAGGCTGTAATTTGAAAGTTGGTCTTAGAGGTAACATGAACTTTATGCTTATCATGAAACACTGGAATTCAAGACCCAGTTGTGAAGTGAATATTGACTTAATTTCTCTGATGTTATGGAAAACTATTTCTTCGACACGTAATGATCAGATCCTGGAATAATATGCATTGACAATTCTAAGAGAAAGATTACAGCGGCATATTGGAAACTGCTGAAGTAAAAAAGCCCTACAACTTTTACTGTGCTATATACTTTCCTAATTAAAAGCCTCCATGAATGTGTTTATGAAACATTGGTTTTCAGAAATGCCAAGCAAAGGCTGTTGTATAGCTGAACTTTTCTCTGTGTACTCACTGAAATGTACTTTATATGAATAGATTGACACCTGAAAATTGTAAACTAGATGCTCGGTTGCCAGGCTGGTTTTCTGGAAAGGAAATGCTTAGCTGAATGTCAGTACAGGAGCCTGATGTCTGGATTATAGGACCCACTAAGGTCCTAATTACTTTAGAGGTGCATCCGAGTAGGATGACACTGTTTCGGTCTGAAGATCACCATCACCTTATGATGATGCTGAGGTATAGTGATTCTCCCTTTTGTTTTAACTGATGAACTGGCAATCACTAGTGTAGCATTGATAGGTGCAATTCTTTAAATCGGTCTGAAAACGGAGATGGCTTTTACCTGCTTGTGTGTCTGCACATAGTAGCAATCCATTGTTCATTTTGTAGCTTGAATTTGACAATGGATTTGTTCTGTTCCCACTGGAGGACTTGAGAGACTTGGCTCTGTGCAAGCAAGAGCAAACCCAAACTCTCCTGATGCAGAAATAATAGCACTGCAGCAACTGCAGGCAGATGAAGTTGAGAAGAGCAAAAAAGAAAAAAAATCCAGTTAACTGATCTTTTGCAAACATGTTCAGTTAAATTATACTCTCTGTTGAGGGCAAGAATAGGTTAACCAATAACTTCAGAGAGGAAAGCATTTTATCCAGTGCCCACAACGTCAGTTCATGTGGAAGGTAGAGAACAAGATTGCCGTATGTTGTTTCTGAGAACAAAAATACTTTATTTCATATAGAGGTATCTAGAAAGATCAAAGAAGAATTTGGCTTACATTTTTTTTTAGTACATATAGAAAGTCAGGAACAAATCTGGATTTAAGGAACTTTGCCTTCTAGATAAAACCAATAAAAGGATGTATGATACGTGGGGACCTCAGCCACAGAAAGATTAAACCACTCAAAAGCTGTCTGTCAGAGCCAGGTATGAACACAGATTTTCTGAGTTTCAGTCCAGAGTTTTAACTGCAAACAAGCTCCTCCCACTTTTAATTTATGTCCCCTTTATGGATGTAAGTGTGGTTTCCAGTTTTAAAGTAGTATTTGTAACAGAATTTAACAAGACCAGGACAGTTGATTCAGTTGAAGTTAATGCCAGAACATGGCCAGGTTGGATGGGTCTTTGAGCAACCTGGTCTAGTGGAAGGGGGCCCTGCCCCTGGAAGCAGGATTGCAAATAGATGATCTTTAAGGTCCCTTCCAACCCAAGCCATTCTATGATTCTAAGATATGTAAAACCACTGTCAAAATGAAAACATAGGGATACATTCTTGCTAGCATCTTGGGACAGAGCTCAGCTCAAAGGAATTGTGATGCTTCTGTAGCAAGATCAAATTGCCTAGTTGCATGAACAAAGAATAGGATATGACCTCAGTTTGAAACAGGATTTGGAGAAGATGATGTAGCTAAAAATTTACCTAGCTTTTCAAATTAGTTTGAGGCAATGAAGGTAATCTGAATTTTCATTTTGTTTCAGCTGATTGCTCATGTTTATGGTATAACCACTTTTTCTTTGCTGTGCATGCTTGCATTGTATCAGTAAATTAGAAAATACTTCGAACAACATAGTCCCTTGTCATATCATTATTTGACTACTGTGGAGAGCTGTGTTAAAAAAAATGGCACAAATTTTAAAAGAAAAAAGATTGAATTTAAACTGATCACACAAGATTGCTTGCTTGTTTGTTTGTTTGGTTTTTTTTTTTCTTTCAAATGGAAGTGTACATTTTGTCCATGAGAAGGCAAATGCAGTTCCTGAAAGTGAAGCCCTCTTTATTTTCTGTGGAAATTGTAAAATCTGTGTGTATTTCTGTGGCAAGTTCTGAGAAGCTTTGGAGCTTGTGCATTCTAATGGACGATTTACTTAAATTTGTTATGATTCAGAGTGATGTTTAATGATTACTTTAATGGAAACCAATTCAGAGGGCCATTCTTGTAGTAGTGACAGTGACATTTCTATCTTTCTAAAATTACAGAATGGAGATAGAAACTCAGTTTCCAGGGAAATATTATCTTTACTATTTTATAATGTACTGTAATTAAAAAGATGAAAATACTTGTAGCAACATATTCCTCAGTGAATGAATGAACTGTGAAACAAAGTCCCTTTTTTTTTTTTCCACCAGAGAAAAACCTTTATTGACAAGTCTGTGCTGTAATTCTGCAAATTTTTCTCTGCTTGAGTAATCCTATGGAGAACAATGGGGCTGCACAAATGCATAAAATTAATCACATAACTGAAAAGATAGTTGTAAGTATAGTTGAGTATTTAGCACACAAAGAAAACACACTGTCAGATAAAATAAGAGTTACCCCTTTGCTTCAAATATGCAATGGATTTTTCATAAAGGCACTAAGAGTATTGTTATCTTTATGCCTTTCAGAAAGTGCACGTCATTGTCCTCCAGCCAGAAAATGTAACCCAAATCCACAAAGTTTTATGAGATGGTAGATCTGCTTTTTCCTAGTCATGCATTAAGCAGTGGAGACCATTTTACTCAACAGAATATGGCAGTGCCAAGGTAAATGACTCTGTATACTTTCTGCCCTAGTCCTTTTTTTATTTATCGTACATAGTAATATTATTGTAACTGTAATGATCTAGGACTATAAATGATACTATATAGCCAGAGATAGTACCTATTTTAATACTAATCTCATATAATTTGAAAAATGCAAAAAAACTTCTGGACAAGAGCCTTTCAACAGGTTTTCTAATTTAAACCTGAGGAAGAGTTTATGTTTGCAAGGCTGCTTGAAAAAAATTAGAAGACAGACCTTTTCACTCAGCCTGCTTCAACTTGGATCCATGGAGACAGTCTTCAGGAGTCAGTCAGGTTTGGCTCTTACCTACCCAGACCTTCATTTTTCTGTTCGCATCTGTTACTAGCATGGATACTACAACATAGCAGCATTTCTGAGTATCAGAAAGAGAACGGAAAGAGACTGCCAATTTATTTCACATTGTAAGCATGATTTCTCTGGGTAAACAACTGCCCTGGACTGCTGCCAAATGTAGAAGTGAAAAGCTCTTTAAACATATAGGATTCCTCTGGTTTTAACACCATTGCTTTTTAATCTGTTTCTGAAATGTTTTTTCCTAGTTGTGCTGAAATTCCTCTTTTTGTATTTGAAACAATATACTACTAAATATAGAAAGAACAACTGTGACTAATTTTCTAGGGAAGACAGTGTTGACATTTGTGGGTCTGAGTATAACAAGATCTTACTGTTCTTTCCATGAAATTTTAATAAATCAATGAGCAGATGAAATTCATGGGATGGACTCACAGCTTGCAAATTTATGTCTGTCAGTTCCATGTGTAAGTAATTGGTAATGATTGTAATTTGATTGATTTTTCCCAAAAACTCCTAATTTGCGTTCAAAGATGGAACAAAATACAGAAGCAAAATTTATACACCAGTGACCTAATGGAGGCGGGTAAATGTTAATTGTTTGCCTGTGTTGGCCCCACAAATTAATATTTTTTTTTTTTTTTTAAATCTGATCATCCAACTAAATAAAAAGAGAAATAGAGTTTGGCAAAACTAACATTCTTATTGATAAATTGACAAGCAAGGTCTATGCAGTTTCTCCCGAGGTAACAGGGAATTTCACAGTTAACATCTCTCCGTTTTGACTATAGTTTGGGGGGGGGGAAATCATTAAACCCCATGAGTTCAAAATTCTCATTGAAATAGAAATATTTCATAGAGGAAAAACATCCGTTTGAAGAATCAGTTCTGTAGGTAGTTCTGTTATCCATGTGCTCTGATTCTTCAAGCTCATATATTTTTATTGGCATTGATTAAACTGTGGTAAAAAAGACATTTTCTGTGCCAGCTGTATATTACAGAAAAAATAATTACCTAGAAGAAGAGAATTCAAAGTCAGGTATATTATTTTGAATCAGTTGCTATTCTTAATATTCTCATCTGTACTTTAAAGAAATTTGCTTAAAGAGGCAGAGAACAGGTTAAGGACTTATATTCCTTTCAGTTTTGTTGACAAGTTCTTCATGGAGAAAAATAATTGGGAAGAGCATTATTTTATTTTAATGTGAAGGGTAATGACATCAATACCCACCAAGATGATCGATAGCTCACATATTATCAACTCTAGATCACAAACTGCATTATACTTGCAGCTGTATTAAATTCTTTAATGAAAGCAACACTATAATGACAGAAAACTTATAGTCAAGTAAATGATGCCTGAAATGTCTTCTAGCTTTTCTTTAAACTGTGATTTCAGTTTTAATTTTTTAAAACTTATTATATGGAAGATTAAAGCACATTTTTCAGTGTAACATTTAAATCAGTCATGAATAAGTTGATACCAGTGGGCAATGTGTTTGAATATTTCATCACAAAGTGATGGAGAGTCTTAGCTTGTTAAAATGCTTTCACTCACTGGTCCATTCTGCTCTTTTATTTGATATGACCTGAATAAAGAATGACCAAAAAGTTGAGCAAGGACAAAATAAAAAAAAAAAATGTATAAATAGGGGAAAACATATATTTCAAATCCTGATGGTATTATTGCCTTAATTCACTCAATGCTATGAAAACTGATTTTCTGAGTTATTCAAAGTCATGTAATGATGTTTGACTTGCACAGATATAATTTACTAAAGCAAAGTAAATAATTCTTCTTGTAAACAGAAACTAAATATTGTTAAAATTGATTTTTTCCCCTGTAAATTATGGAGCTGGTTCTTCAACTTAAAAGATTATTTTTTTTTTTACTGATTTTTGGGGACTCCAATTCACATTTCTTTCCATGACAACATAAGCCCATCCTCTTTAGAAAAGACAGGCCTGGCAGATGAGGAGAAGGAGTTGCTATTTATGTTAGGGATAGGCCGGAGACTACGGACTCTGTCTGGGGACAGCTGAGCAGTCAACAGAGAGTTTGTGGCTCAGGGTTAAAGGGAGAACAGGTACGGGGGACATTATTGTGGGGATCTGTGACAGATTGCCCTGACCAAGAGGACTCGGTGGATGAAGCGCTCTATGGACAGATAGGAACAGCCTCATGCTCCCAGGCCCTTGTTCTCATGGGGGACTTCAACCACCCTGATATCTGTTGGAGGGATGGTACAGCCTGGCACAAGCAATCCAGGAAGTTCCTCGAGTGTGTGGAAGACAACTTCCTTCTGCAAGTAATAGAGGAGCTGACAAGGAGAGGTGCCATGCTTGACCTCGTCTTCACCAACAGGGAAGGGCTGGTTGGAAATGTGACACTCCAGGGTAGCCTTGATTGCAGCGATCAGTGAGATGGTCGAGTTTGAGATCCTCAGGACAGTGAGAAGAGCAGTGCAGCAAGCTCACTGCCCTGGACTTCAAGAGAGCAGACTTTGGCCTCTTCAGGAACCTGCTCAGTAAGGTACCATGGGATATAGGCCCTAGAGGGCAGGGGGGCCCAAGGCTGGTAGTTGATATTCAAGGATCACCTGCTGCAAGCTCAGTAGTGTTGCATCCTGACTAGAAGGAAGTGCTGCAGGAGGGCCAGGAGACCTCCTTGAATGGATAAGGAGCTGCTGAGGAAAATTAGAGGGAAAAAAGAGGCTTATAAAAGGTAGAAGCAAGGACAGGCTGGCCTGAGAAGAACACTGGGATGTTGTCCGGGAAGCTAGGGACCAGCTTAGGAAAGCTAAGGCCCACCCAGAATTAAACTTGGCTAGGGGTGTTAAGGATAACAGGAAGGGATTCTATAAGTACACAGTGAATAAAAGACAGAATAGGGACAACATGGAACCCCTCTGGAAGCTATTGGGAGAACTGGCTACCCTGGATTTGGAGAAGGCTGAGGTTCTTAATGACTTCATTGCCTCCGTCTTCACTGGCAAATGCTCTGACCACACCACCCAAGTCTTGGAAGGCAGACGCAAGGACTGTGAAAATAAAGACCTTGGGCCCACTGTAGGAGAGGATCAGGTTCGAGACCATCTTAGGAACCTGAATGTATACAAGTCCATGGGACCTGATGAAATCCATCCACAGGTCCTGAAGGAGCTGGTGAATGAAGTTGGTAAGCCATTGTCCATCATATTTGAAAAATCATGGCAGTCAGGTAAAGTTCCCAATGACTGGAAAACGGGAAATATAACCCCCATTTTCAAGAAGGGGAAAATGGATGACCCAGGGAATTACAGAGCAGTCAGCCTCACCTCTGTCCCTGGCAAAATCTTGGAGCAAATTCTCCTGGAAGGCATGCTAAGGCACTTGAAAAACAGCAAGGTGCTTGGTGACAGCCAGCATGGCTTCACTAAGGGGAAATCCTGCCTGACCAGTTTGGTGGCCTTCCAGGATGGGGCTACGGAACTGATGGAAAAGGGTAGAGCAGTTGATGTCATCTACCTGGACTTGTGCAAAGCGTTTGACACTGTCCCACATTACATCCTTGTCTCTTAAGTTGGAGAGACATCAATTTGATAGGTGGACCACTTGGTGGATAAAGAACTGGCTGGATGGCCGCATGCAAAGAGTAGTGCTCAATGGCTCAATGTCCAGCTGGACACCAGTAACAAGTCGTGTTCCTCAGGGATCTGTATTGGGTCTGGTCTTGTTCAACATCTTTGTCAGTGACATGGAGAGTGGGATTGAGTGTACCTTCATCAAGTTTGCCAATGGCACCAAGCTGCGTGGTTCGGTTGATATGCTGGAGGGAAGGAATGCCATCCAGAGGGAGCTTGACACGCTTGTGAGGTGGGCTGATGCCAACCTGATGAAGTTGAACCATGCCAAGTGCAAGGTCCTGCACCTGGGTCAGAGGAATCCCAGGCACAGCTACAGGTTGGGCAGAGAAGAGATTCAGAGCGGCCCTGCGGAGAAGGACTTGGGGGCGTTGGTGGATGAGAAAATGAACATGAGGCGGCAGTGTGCGCTTGCAGCCCAGAAAGCCAACCAGTATCCTGGGCTGCATCAAAAGGAGAGTGACCAGCAGGTCGGAGGAGGTGACCCTGCCTCTCTACTCTGCTCTCATGAGACCTCACTTGGAGCATTGTGTGCAGTTCTGGTGTCCTCAACATCAAAAAGACATGGAACTGTTGGAACAAGTCCAAAGGAGGGCCACGAGGATGATGAGGGGACTGGAGCATCTCCTGTATGAAGCTAGGCTGAGAAAACTGGGTCTGTTGAGCCTGGAGAAGAGAAGGCTGCATGGAGACCTCCTAGCAGCCTTCCAGTATCTGAAGGGGGCCTACAGGGATGCTGGGGAGGGACTCTTCATGAGGGACTGTAGTTATATGACAAGGAGTAACGGGTTCAAACTTAAACAGGGGAAGTTTAGATTGGATATAAGGAGGAAGTTCTTTACTGTGAGGGTGGTGAGGCACTGGAATGGGTTGCCAGAGAAGCTGTGAATGCTCTATTCGCTGGCAGTGTTCAAGGCCGGGCTGGACATAGCCTTGGATGGCATGGTTTAGTGTGAGGTGTCCCTGCCCATGGCAGGGGTGTTGGAACTAGATGATCTTAAGGTCCTTTCCAACCCTAACTATTCTAGAATTCTATGGTTCTATGATCCAATCTTTTGTCAAATTAGGAAAGAAACTAGGAATTGAAAGAAGCTGGTGTTTCTAGAAACACTTTCATCTTCGTGATTCTCATGAGATCAGAAGCTGTTTTGGAAACATTAGAGAGATTCAGAAACTTAAGCTTTTTTTCTCTAAGTGCAGTAGATGAGGTAGGACACCATTGTATCTAGATGGCATCGGAATCAGCACAACTGTGTTGCTCCCTGAGTTATTACTATACTGAAGCATTTAAAAAGTGTTCCTTGGAGATCCTCAAGAAGCTATAATCATTTACTGACAATGCATCCTCTACCTGACATTCCATTCCCACTGGCATCTTATTCTTTCCAAGAGACCTTGTTTCTTACACCTTGATAACTCTTGCTGTGAGGCTCCAAAGTCTAACTCTGCTTAATGTGTGAATGGCTTTTACCAGATCAGTGAAAATTATGAAGGACTGAGATTTTTCTTTCAACTTTCAGGTCTGCAGAACAACAAAAGTTACACAAAATTTTCTGTGGTTTTTTAGTGCCTACCAATAGTCAGGAGCTTTCTGCATGTAGTATTAGCAACTGGGAATCCCAGAGACAATCGCTAACTGTGGCTGGGAATGCCTGTACAATCTGCAGCTGTTACAATTAAATCTGAATTTCTTTTCTTTGTCCCATATATCTTAACAGTAGCTGGTATTGTAAGTTTTGTAAGAAGATTGACAGATTCTAAATAGGGACAGACAGTCATTACAATTGTTCAGTTAGGAGTTTGTGACCTGTCTTTTAGATGTCAGTGGAGATGGCATCCAGAGTGACTTCCCTGTTGTCCTGCAAAGATGTCACCCTGTTGACTCTGGTGAGCAAGGGGGAGATGTAGTCTAACACATCACTCTCAGTAACTATACAGAAACATAGTAGATGCTGAAATGTTTGACTGCCTTAAGTTGTCACAGTCTGTTGCTGGTAGATTTTGCTCTCTTAACTGGTGATGTATTCATATATCGCCTAGAAGACAGAAAGCAAGAAAAAGAAGTGATTATGTTGCTTGTCAGCCTGCAATTTGTCTGTATTGGCACTTAACCATAGATCTTTCATCAAACAGTATTCAGTTTGGGAAACTAATCTATTTTTCTTTGTGATCACTCACTAAATATGTAATAATAGTATGCTATGATTTTAGGGTTATACTTCTGCTTGCAATATTATGAATAGTATAATGTATTCATTCTAGTAAAGAATATTGAACATGAACATATTTGATACATATTTGTGTGACACAGTTTCATACAACAAGTTCAATGAGCAGTAGCAGTAAGGAGGCCTCGCTCTTATGGAGTTAAGTCTTGAGAGTGGGCTTCTCTGTGGAAGTTCACTGAGTGTGAGCTCACACAGTGAGTTCACACTACAACAGTGCCAGCACTGTTACAGTATGAGGGGCTATACTTTTTAGATGACCAAGAGCATTTATGTAAGTTCAGATTGCAGATTTTCATAAGTGGGGAAATTAATCCAAACTGTCCTCTATCCTGCTTCATATTTTCATAGAAGTTAGGTGGAAAAAAAACCCTGACAACTGTCGTCCTTTCTCACACTTGTTCTAGCTTGCCAATAGTTAAAGAGTTGACAAGAAACAAGTCAGACATAAATATGTGCTGAACAGCACTCCATAGGTATTACCAGGTATCCTTTGAAGTTGTGATGGAAAGGGTTATGCGATGAACTAGATGCATAAAAGTGAGATCTTACAGTGGTGTAGGTTAAAGATTGTTTAAATGATTCAAAAAATAGTCAAAATAGTTGGATTTTCTGCAAACAGAACACTTCAGAATTCACCTGACTTTTTCAAGAGTGTTTTAAAGTGATAAGTAAGTGTCTGAGAGGAGCTATAATACTTGGGGATTATCTTCCACATGGAGAAGGATCCTATTTACTCTACATTAGTCAAATAGGCATAATTTTGAAGTTTGAAGAAGTTCTCTGAGAAAGGTGATGGTTGCCAAACCTCCTCAACATGTCATCAAGAGAAATACATGAGGTCATTTGTAGAATCATTTAATTCCAATGGAAAGTAGAGTGATACAGAGGAGGGGTATCTTCTGAAGCAGGTGAAGTTTGGCACTGCAATGTAACGAACATAACTGCCTGAAATTAATGTCATTAACTCTTGAAGTGTCCTTCCAGGCTGTGTTTGCATGGTGCATCGTAACACTACACAGGGGTACTACAGTTAGGCTTGAGCATGCTATAGAGGATACTGAAAACAAGATAGTGTTGCACTATCAGGGTTAATTAGTGCTTCTCAGCAAGGAATATAATATTAAGGTGAGTGCAGTAATAAACACAGTACTATTGTACTTGGTATCTGTGCTAGCTGAGTACTTTTGCAAGTCCTGCAGATCTGCACCTTAGAAGATGCAGTGTCCTCAACAGCGAATGGCTGCTGTTGTGGCTGCTGTTGTGTGTGCTTATACATAGTATCTGTAGATGTAATGTGACTATTTTTTTGCAACATATAGACACAAAGAAATCATTTTATTTTTAGCATTTGCAACTATAATTCAAAGCTAATACGAAGAATTCTATTCTGACTTCAGTGGATAAATAGGAAATTCAATGTACTATGTATGCTGTAAATGTTCTGTCCTATTTTACGTAGAACAGCATGAAAAGCTCTAGAATCCTATTCTGATGGCAGATTTTTTTTTAATTTAAAATATCTGTTTACACGTAACCTTGATTTCTGAATATTTTTATTTTTCTATTTGTATATCAGTTTGTATATACATGCAGTTGTACAGAAAGAAGGAATGCCCAGAATTTTTACTCAGGATCAAACATGTCTGAATCTCTGCTGCTCATGATAAAGAACTGGCTGGATGGCTGCACACAAAGAGTAGTGCTCAATGGCTCAATGTCCAGCTGGAGACCAGTAATGAGTGGTGTCCCTCAGGGATCGGTGTTGGGTCTGGTCTTGTTCAACATCTTTGTCAGTGACATGGAGAGTGGGATTGAGTGTGCCTTCATCAAGTTTGCCAATGGCACCAAGCTGTGTGGTTCGGTTGATATGCTGGAGGGAAGGAATGCCATCCAGAGGGACCTTGACACGCTTGTGAGGTGGGCTGATGCCAGCCTGATGAAGTTGAACCATGCCAAGTGCAAGGTCCTGCACCTGGGTCAGAGCAATCCCAGGCACAGTTACAGGTTGGGCAGAGAAGAGATTCAGAGCAGCCCTGAGGAGAGGGACTTGGGGGTGTTGGTGGATGAGAAAACGAACATGAGGCAGGCAGTGTGCGCTTGCAGCCCAGAAAGCCAACCGTATCCTGGGCTGCATCAAAAGGAGAGTGACCAGCAGGTCGGAGGAGGTGACCCTGCCTCTCTACTCTGCTCTCATGAGACCTCACTTGGAGCATTGTGTGCAGTTCTGGTGTCCTCAACATCAAAAAGACATGGAACTGTTGGAACAAGTCCAAAGGAGGGCCACGAGGATGATGAGGGGACTGGAGCATCTCCTGTATGAAGCTAGGCTGAGAAAGTTGGGTCTGTTGAGCCTGGAGAAGAGAAGGCTGCGTGGAGACCTCCTTGCAGCCTTCCAGTATCTGAAGGGGGCCTACAGGGATGCTGGGGAGGGACTCTTCATGAGGGACTGTAGTTATATGACAAGGAGTAACGGGTTCAAACTTAAACAGGGGAAGTTTAGATTGGATATGAAGAAGAAATTCTTTACTGTGAGGGTGGTGAGGCACTGGAATAGGTTGCCAGAGAAGTTGTGAATGCTCTATTGCTGGCAGTGTTCAAGGCCGGGCTGGACATAGCCTTGGATGGCATGGTTTAGTGTGAGGTGTCCCTGCCCATGGCAGGGGTGTTGGAACTAGATGATCTTAAGGTCCTTTCCAACCCTAACTATTCTGATTCTATGATTCTATGATGTAAACTGGTAATGTAAAGTACTTGAAGAGAAAGGAGATGGCACTAAATGTAATTGAACCTGACTTTTTGATTGAAAAATGCTGTATTTCCCTCATCTCCCTGCTGTTCTTTTCTCAGGCAGCAGCTCAGATTTGACATCCACAATTATGAAATTCGCATACCAAAGACAATCTTTTTATTTCAAAGAGTTAAATCCCAGTTAGTGTTAGAGCTATATTATTTCATGTCTATCCACAAAGAGATACTGCATTTCCCCAAGGAAATACATTGGAAAAGAAACAGTGTAAAAGTTAAGTTTAAAATATTTTCAAATCATAGTAATTTCTTTTGGCTTTTGTATGTTTTAACAGACTTTTTAAGAAGCACATGCAGATTGTTTTTTGCTGTACTGATTAGTAGCAGGCGAAAAGGACTTTAGGACTAATTGCACAGCCGATAACAATTTCTACATTGCATCTGGATTTATCTTTCATAGAGTGAATAGACATGGGGATTTTCCAAAACACAAAGTTGCACCAGATAACTTATGATATAAAACCCATGTAGAGCAACATTTAAGCCAGCTACACGTTTATTGTAGGATTGATCTGTCGTGGTTAACAACATGTAGTTGGGATTCTGCATACCTAGTAAAAGAAGTGACATTAAAACATGTTTAGTTATCTTCTTAAGTCTATTTATGGGATAAATACTTGAGAAAGAAATAAAAAGTAATCTGGAACACAATTGTATGGGAAATTTAATCTTATGTCTGACTACAAAGCTTTGTATGTTTGTATGCAATTGGTAGGATTAAAGTGGAAAGAGAAATATTCCTGTATTCTTTATCCCTGATTAGTCCTTGTTAATATTTTTTAAATTTTTTTTTTCTCAGCAGGTATATGATAAAATAGCTCTTCAAAATGGACTTGGATTTAACCCTAGTATCTATCTTCTGCCCCCTGGATTTTGGAGGGTTTGAAAACCTCAGCCAGGTGTCAATTTCTCTTTGAAATGTCTATCTCTTCTCTGTTCATTTTGCAGGAATTTTGTGTGGTAGTTTTCATTGGAATGGATATGAATTCTTATGACTGAATTTAAATATCTATCATCCCAAGCTAGCAAGGTGAAATGAGAAAAATTTTCCAGTCTTCCTTTCACTTCGAGAAGGATTATTGATTGGTATATCACTAGTTAACATAAATCAGATAGTGCTAGTCTCAGGGTGTGTCTAGTAGGCTTCTTTTATTGTGCATAGAAGTACAGAGCAAAACTGTTTGGTAGTCACAGCCCTCACAGTCAAAAGAGTATTATGTATGTTGGCGACTTGAACAACTGTAACCCTTGAACAAAGCAAAATGGTTACGGTGTGCTTGTTCTGTGCGTACTGGGGTCCCACATAAACCAGCTTGATCCCACAGGACATGATTTCAGTTGTGAGGCAATTAATGCATTTACAGTCAGATTGACTAAAAATATCTCCCTAAGTAAAGTAGAACTTCTAAAAAGCATCATTATCCCCCCAGACACCTTGGTTCACTTTCTTGGAGCTAATGTTGTAACATACATGATTTTATAATGCAAAATACAAACTCTCACACACACACCCCCCCAACACTCATCCTGCTATTTAAAAAGAAAAAATAACAACACTAACCTGCACTCTGTGTTCATAAAAAGCTGAAAAGGTTAAACAAAGGACATTAGGGAAATTCAGTGTTAAACTCCCAGGCTGGTGGTAACAGTTTATGGCCTCCCTGGAGCATGTATTGCTAAGTACAGTAGCTTTTCTGTTGGGTTGCTAGGTCTTTGTATTCATTCTGATGAAAGAGAGAGAAAATGTAATAGCGTTTAATCTTTGACTTGCACTGGACCCTGTAACAGATCCATCTTTATTAAGTCTTCATTGTCTATGCTTCAAACTAAGACGAATACAGCAGCAGACTAAAAGCACAACAACAAATAGCTTGATGAAGATGTCCTCTTTGTGCAAAATAATATCAATGCCAATGTGATTATTATGTATACTATTATAAGTCCTGGTTTCCTTTTCCTTTTGTCTTAATCTTTCCTATTCTTTCTGCTAAAATATGAAATGATCTGTTTGACAACATCTTGATATCCAAGTTGGAGCTCAGCATCTCTATCGCAGTTGCATTCAAATATTTAGAATTTTATATGGCTTGTATTTCTATGAATTGGAAAAAAGACAGAACAAAAATCTTTCTACCTAAGCACTATAAACCTGAGCTATGTGCCCGGGTCACTTTTGAAATGGGATGAAATCCTAAATCCATTTCATTGATGACAAGCTTGCATCATACAAACCCCTTGGTTTCATGTGGGATCCTGAATACTTTAAGGGGTGTGGGCTCTGAACACTTCTGAAAATGTTAGCGGAATGTGGCAAAAAAATTCGGGGAATCTGAATCTTTAATCCATCCTCAAGATTAATAGGAACAACAACCTACTTTGCTTTAGTAAGGATATTTATTTGGCCAAAACTGGGCACACTGGAGAAAGCTGCATTACAGCTAGAGTTGCAATTTGCATGTGGAATGCATTATGGTGACATAATACTTACTGATGGAGGTCATCACATGCTTCTAAAAAACAAAGCAGTATAAATAAAATCTTTTGAGTTTAATAGATAATGTAGCATCTAATGTACTGACTGTTGTCACATGATAATACTATAAATCATTTCAATTTAATTTTGTAAGGACACAGAAGAAATCCATTTAAGAGCACTTAAGCCATGTTAGGATGTTGGTTTTAGTTTGTTGGTGATTTCCTTAGGATTTATTACAATGACCCGAGTTATGGAAATACTTTTTCAAGTTCAGGGAAAAAAATTACCTGGGTTCAAGCTAAAAACAAATATTCTGGCAACTCAAGTTTAATTCATCAGTCACTAATCCAGAGTTCTTTGCAAGAAACAAAAGTTTTATGTCTTAACTGTTATGTTGGTTCTTAATTTTGAATATGTATGTGTATACTGGGAGTAGGAGGAAGAAGCTAGAGGAAGAACAGCAGGAAAAAAGTAAATGAGAGAAAAAAGTAACAAAATAGAATCTGAAGTTTTTAAATTTGAGTAATGGAAAAAGGCAGCTTGGTGACTGAAAATTTTATACCGTGAAACAGTGCTGTCTACATGGAAATCAAACTGCTGTTGACAATAGTGGCTTCATATTTTAAGTATGATAAGAGAGGTATAGTAAACAATTACTGTTATTTGGATTAGATAAGAAACAGGAAATTTGCTTTAAAGAAATTGTCACAAGGTCTGATACAGTTAGAAGCTGTTATGTAGTAAATCAAATAGGAAAGATGACAGGTGGTTTGCTATGGTTGAGAAACATAAATATCTGCCCTTTGCATTGCAAATATGAATAGATTACAAATGCAATTTAATTCAGAATGGTTACTAGGTGAGGGTACATGACCAGCCTTCCCTGCAGGAAAAGACGTGTGTCTTATCCATCACTCATTTGGAACTGACAGTGTTTTGTCACATTGCACAAGATCAGTATATCCTCATTTTCCAAAAGTTGGGAAGCTTCCTGAGGCTTCAAGTTGGTTCCAAACTTAGTCATGTATCCTACCAACATTACTTGCTATCTCTGAGATACTGCATAAACATTAGCTAATTAGTCCTTGACATAAATCTGTGAAATAGATAATTATTTTCAACATTGACAATACCATTGTTGTTGCTGAGGGTAAATCTGGAAATCACAGACTTTTAAAGGCAAGAATGACATTTTTGCTCTTTCTGCTTACCAGACCATTTTGGTTAAAACAGGAGTGGTAAAACATTCATCCACATCTGCCAGTGATAAGGATAATCTGAGACTGAGGAGAATGTCAAGACACCATTTCCCACTCCCTGATGGCTCCTGGCATTATCAGGCAGGTTATTATTATATAACAGAGGGCATTGCTTGTGTCAGAGGAAGTGCTTTGTAGCAAGCAATCACACCCAACACGAAAGGTACATTTAACATTATTCAAGTCATGGCCAGCTTTTGAAAATGAATCCCATAAAACTCCTTGGGATATTAACAGTTTGTTACTAAGCCTTCCTAAAGCTGCATCAACAGTCCACTAACTCCTGTTTGAGCATGGTACTCAGATTTTAAGCCTTAGCTTCTTGTTCACAGTGATTAGAAGTCTAGTGGACAAGGCTAATATCATCTGGCAAGCTTAAAAGGCAAATGGCAATCTATGCATTGAAAATTCAAAATACAGGGACCAAAAATTAACTCAGAAATAAGATACAAGCAGTTGAATCTGTCCAACCAAAATAATTCTGCACGATCTGAATTTTAAATTTCCTCATTTGGTTGGGAGAATTTTACGAAAATTTTTAATGGAAATTTAAATAGTGATAATCAAGAAAATAACTATTTTTTTTTCAACTATTACATAGGAAATTAGCTCAATGCATTGAACGGTCTATTCTACAGAGCATATTTGCTTAGTTTAATTGTAAAGAGGAGTAAGTATTTTGGTTGTGCTGGAGCTGTCAAACAGAAATGAAAGATGGAGAAGATGTATTAGGTCACCTTGAGGCAAAATTCACATCTGCTGGAAGCTGGTATAATTCCACTGACATCAATTCCCATTCTTTTCAGTTGACGCTGCAGACGCCCAGCACCCCTGAAACCCATGACACCATATATTCAGCTTGCTCCTTTTATTTCAGTAGAGTTTTTAGTGCATAGTCACCTACATTTTTGCTTTTTAATATGCTAATGTATTGACTAATGTAAAAATATGGATTTTCTTGTTCCTGTACTACTCTACCTTTTCCACTTTTGCAAATTTAGCAGATTCAGTCTTTTACAACTAAATGCAAGTAGAATGATACTTGCATCTTTTATATCAGAAAGCAGGCATCAAAACAGCAGAGCCTTCTAATGCATTTACAAAGATGCAAATTAACAAGATAGCTCCAATTCTGAACTATTTTGATTAGAGTGAAGTAAGTGAAAACATGGCACAAAATAAAAATGCTTTGCAGTGACCACCAATAAGTAGTGAAGTTTTAAAGATGATTTTAAATCCTTTGTGATCTTTGCCATCAAGGTATACTTCAAAGAACAGCCTAAGAAGAAAATTTATGAATAAATGTTGACATATTTCTATATATTATACATGGAAGTTGTAACTTTAAAATAAATAATAAATTATAAATGGATATACTATTTTTTGCAATTGTTCAACTTATTTCCTTTCTTTGAATTGTCATCTAATGGGTTTATGAAAAGTTGCAAAGTCAGAACAGCACAGGGTCGAATTAAGCGTTCAGAAAGAGATATTTTGAAAAATGTTAAATGCATTTTAAATAACTACTGGCTGGGTTATGTTTCTGGGTTAGAGTTACTGCTTAAAATCATAGTGCAACAGTAACTTAGACACTAAGATGGAAAAATCGCCTACACATGTATCTACTCCAAGTTCCAAGGAAAAATGTGGTTACCATAGCAACTGCCACATTACACTCATGAAGTCTTTGGAATAGATTAAACTGCTGAAAAACTGCAAGGTTTCGTTTGACTGTTCAGAACTGCAGCTAAATGTGCTGAAGTTACGGAATCAAAGGCATGTCAGTGTGCATACTCTTACATATTACTGACTGAAATCTTGGCTTGCTAGTTGCATTAGCTTAGTTTTTCTTGTAGATATACTAATTCAAAATAACTTTGTCATATTCATTTACTGCTTAGGTGGAATACGTTTGGCTATTGGTACATGTTAAGGCGACACTGAATGTATGAAATATACTATAGAAGATTTCCTTCTTTGTATTCTTATAAACATTAGATATAGCCAAGAGGGTTAGAAAATCAAGACTTCTTTTACATAGGAAGCTTGTTTGGAGACCATCCTAAAATTTCATTAAAAAAGTATTAATCATTATATCACTATGGCAGCAGGAAGCAAATAATGTGTTTTGTTTTCTGTAGAAATTCCACTCTGTAGGCTCAACATAGTTGGTCAACAACTGCAGGTGTAGTCATCTAACATTCATCCATTCTTTGAATATGAACAATTTTGTGCTTTTTTTTTACAAGTGCTAAAATGCAGTGATTCTGAGAAGTGGTTATTTATTCCTTCCTGATGTGTTTGCATACTTCAAAGGTTTGAGTACCTAATATGCAGAGAAATTTTGCTGCAGATATTTTTTGGATGGTATTCATGCAGAAAAAAAAATAAGCATAGGCTGCAGTTGTAGAAAACAAAACTCTTTGAATAGCTGAGGTGCCAGATCATATTATTCTGTGATAAGAAAACTACAGATAATTTTGTACCAAGGTCTTTCGGACCTTGCCAAACTGTGACTTCTGACAGAAAAGTAGGTAATGTAGCAGACATATCTAGAAGAATTTAAACGTGAAATCCCAGGATTATGTGCATTTGTACGTCAAGTTAGGGTTTTCTTTCTGCTGTTGTCATTGTAGACCTTTGCCTCAATTCTAGGCAGTTATTTTTTAGCTGTGTGGTTGCTGTTGATTCTTCTCACTGCTTAATGACCAATTTTTGTATCTCCTTGCTGAGTCCGCTCTAGGCTTGCCGCACTAGGGCAGTGTGCAAAGCACTTTGAAGAGTCAGGGCTCTTGGTTGCTGCAGTGCTGCTTTTGTCCTTGATGTTTTCTTATTTCTCCCTCTGGGTTAGATTTTCCAAAGTCTTGAGTATGTGGCAGCCCCTCCAGAAAGCAACTGGGTGGAGTCCTTCTAAAGGTCACATTATTTCACTTGACCTCCTATTGCCATGAGCTTATCAGAACTGGGCTCCTACTCCCATTCCCTTTCTGAATTTAACTCTTTCTTTAGAGTTTGATTTTCATTCTTGCATGTTTCCATTGAAAAATTCCAATAGCAGCTGAGCCTGTACACTGTTCAGGTGTTTTGTCTTTACTGGATCATCTTTAGCCAGTGCTTCTACTGATTTTAGTTAGTTTAGTTAGTTAGTTTAGTTAGGTAATTATTTGATGACATGACTCTCAGGTACTCAGTTTCTGCTTATTACTCAAAGTTTTAGACATAATTAGTGCTTTCTTCTGCCCCTCAAGGAAATTTCTGTTTTTCTGGGAGAACACAGGAGTCTGGTGCTGAGACATTAGCAAATCTTTTGTAATGGATGACAGTTATTTCATTTGCTTTCTATACCTAATATAACTCTTAGAGCTTATTTGAATATCTCATTTGGTATTTTACATAGAAATGCTGCACCATATTCTTTGCAACATCCTTACTTGCAGATTTAACAGCAGTGTTTATGAAATACATTATCATAAATATTCATGGAGTTTTTTTTGTGTGTATTTGATATCCGTTTGCAATGTTAATCCTGCCACAGGACCAACTTCCATTGTGGCAAGTACAATAAATGTATTCTTCTTGCTTCATAAATTGAAACCTTTGAAATACACACAATATAATTTGCCTTGCTTTGTCCCTTATGGTATTCCTCTCAATACCTTGTCATTCAGACTTCATAGGAGCTACATTTTTTCCCCATCAGGTAACCTTGGTTCTATGATCTTTGTCTTAAACCATCTTAGAAAGCAGGCTCCTCTGCTGCTGCTACTTCCATGGTAAAACACATCCTTGTGTTGTGTTGGAGATGGTTAGACTCAGACTCTATTTGAAGCAGAGACTCTGTCCTTGTGCAGAATGCTAGGGAAGTTAAGAGGAAAATGGGCTCTAGACAGAAGATGGCTATCTTCAACTCTTTTCAGTGTAGATCCAGACGAAAGCAAAGCATGTATAAAATTGCAGTGACTGTGGGGAAAAAAAAGTTACTGAAATCCTTTTGCCATTCCATATATGTTTCATTCACTATTTTTTTTTTTCCCCAAGCTCTTTTGACTTTTTGTCAATATTAAAATCTGTTTCTGGCTATATTAATAATTTTATATATTATGTTAAAATGTGTGAGTAAACCTCACACAGCTTAGTTTTCAGAGGATTATTTTCTGAGTAGATCTAGGAATCCAGTAGAGAATTACAAATAATTTAGCTCAACATTTCTGCTCAATTTTCTTGGTTTTAGGCATCAAGCACATTTTTATCTGTGTTTCTAGTAAATTCACTTTTTGCTCACTTGTCTTGCCCAGATAACTTCGAAGTCATCTGTTTAAAGGATAATTTTTAATGCATAAAATTCTTGTAGAAAAATGCCTATTTACTAATTTTATATTGAAAATTAAGTCTCAGTACCAAAATAGAGCATTTACCAGTCTTTCCTATAATTCTGTATGAACCAGGTTTCATTCATTTTAGAAAGATTCACACTTGTCTGGACCTATCAAATATTTAACAATTTCTTTTCCTAGTATCTTAGTGACAGTGAAAATTCACTTCATTGTTTATCCTGCAGCTCTCTGATTTTGCCCACTCTTATTGCTAAAATTGACTCCAAGTTTTTGTTGATACTATTTTTTTCACTTCTAAGTACATCCATAGAAGCAAAAGATGAGAAAACAATTAAATGTTCCAAGTGACTTTAGAAAGACTGTGGAATAAACAGGGCAAAACAGGTCTTGCTTTATTTTTCATAGTATGTTGTTGGGTTTGTGTGACAAGGTGTCATACTGGGGAGGGATGGGGGTGCGTGTGGCTGCTGGAGGGATGTCTTCTGTGAGAATAGACTGGGTTTGGCCCTATGTTGCACAGAGTCAGTTTCAGCTAACACCAAACCAGACACACTGCTGGTCAAAGCTGACCCCACCAGCAAAGCCAGTGGTGTATCTATGAAAATATATTTAGGAAAGGGCAAGAAACACTGCACAGCAGCTGTGAGAGTGAGGACTGAGGCCTGAGAAAAAATGTGGAAACCCTGCAGACACCAGGATCAGTGAAGAAAGAGAAAAGGAGGTGTTACAGGTGCCAGAGCAGAGATTTCTCTACACCCAGAGGGGCAGACCATAGTAATGCAGGTTAACTCTCTGTAGCTCATAGAGGAACATGGTGGAACAGATATCTACAGTGCTGCCCATGAAAGACCCCAGGCTGGAGCAGATGGATATTCCTTAAAGGAAGCTGCAGCCCATGGAGAGCCCATGCTAGAGTTGGTTTCCTAGCAGGAACTGTGGCCTGTTCGGAACCCATGCTGAAACAGTCAGACCCTGAAGGACTGTGCTCCATGAAAAGAAACCATGCTGGAGCAGTTCTTGAACAACTTCAGCCCATAGGAGGGAAACTGAAGCAGTTTGTGAAGGAATATGCCCTGTGGAAAGGACCCCATGCTGAAGCAGTGGAACAGCACAGGGAAGATGGAGCAGCAGAGTTGAAGTGTTAAGGGCAACCCATATTCTCCAGCACTCTGTACCACTTAGAGCAGGGAGGAAATAGAAGAGTCAGGAACAAAGGACTGAAGTTGAGCCAGGGAAGAAGGGGGTGTGAGGGAAAGGGTGTGTGTATTTATTTGGTTTCGTCTTTTTCTCAAAATCCTACTTTATTTTTAATTGATAATAAATTAAATTAATCTTCTTCAACTACAATCTATTTTGCCCTTGGTGGTAATTGGTGAATGATCTCTCTGTCCTTGTCAATCTGTGAGCTTTTCTATCTTATTTTATCTCCCTGTCTTGCCAAGGATGAGGCATGGAGAGTGGATTGGTGGGCATCTGGCAGCCAGCCAAGGTTAACCCACTGCACGTAATTTGCTTGCAGTGTTGTAGGAAGCAGAAACTTTCTCTGGTTGATGGATTCCTCTTGCGTAGAAACATAGTTGTGTTTTCTATAGTTTCAGTGTCTATTACTATACCATTTGCCGTAGCCTAAGAATATGATGACACAAGAATCTACATACACAGCTTTAGTAAATCAGGGGACTGATTCCAAATGAAGTTCATGTAACTGAGGAAGCAGTGCATCCTAGCGTGTTCAAATGAATTTGAAGGACAAACAAATGACTAATGTTCTTGCACACTCTAGACAGAAATTTTTAGTACAGAACATCTGAGTGGAAAATTATAAATGTTTTTTTAGGGATGTCTACTGTAATTACATCCTCCTAGCTAATGATTTATTCTTCTCTCCTTTACTGATTTATCAACAAATTTTAATCTCTTCTTCCACTGATCTTCTAGGTATTAAAGTGTAACATTGCAAAATCACGTAGTGCAAGCAAACTGAGCACAAGGTATCTGAGACTAAGGAAAAAGGAGAAAGGAAAGAAAAAAGAAACTACAGTGGGATGATGTAAGAATAAAAAGAACAAAGATAACAAGTACATTAACACGAAAAGAACAGAGAACAAGAAGGAGAGGAAAGAAAAATATTCTGAAGTAATAAACAATAGTTATTTCACTTAATGAAACACTTAAATGTACCTCTGCATGTGCATGTAGGTATGTGTCTTGGGGATTCCCAAAGAATCTCTCCCCTATTTATTTAGAGAAAACTATCAAATACACTTCAACCATCAACAAAGGTCCTACCAGAATGCCACAAATGGTTATATTCTCTGTAGTTTGTAGTTTCTTGGTACCTCTAGTACATTAGATCTTACTTAAAAATTAGGAGTTAAAATCAGTGCATTTTTAAAGGAATCTTTGCAGGGTTACTCAAACCATATAGCAAAAAATAGTAGAATAGCCCGTGAAAAAGGGAGTTTTATGCTAGAGAAGGGACTAGGGAAAGGCAAACATCTGTAGTGAACTTAACAGAGGAAAACCTTCTTGAGAGCTAAAAGCAATGAGAAAGTATCTCAGTGAAATTTAAAAAGCCATTCACTCAATGTAAAGGCCTAGAGAGATATTAGCAAGCAATAACAAAATGTTTATGCTACTTTGGAACAAGCTGCCTTAAAAGATATGGGGGAACCTTGTATTGGACACAGTTTAGGATTGCTTTTTGGAGTTGCATTCCAACATTTTGGTGTAGGACATAAACCATATCCTGTGCGATGACTACAAGCTCCTACTGCTCTTTCCTAATTCACAAGGTGATCTCTTTCAACCCCATTGTATCTTCCCATTGGCATGAATTTTCAACATAAAGGTGAACGCCTGTTCTGCCAATATGAGCTGCTCATGTCTTTTGAGCTCATACTGAGTTTTAATCAGCTCTGACTTGGAAAATTATTCAAGCTGCAGTTCTTTCTTCACATTTATACTTATTGAAAAGACTAGATACTTCATCACAGACTCAGGGAAGGAACTTGAATATACTGGACTGTCTTGCTGGCAGCACTGCTTTCCTATAATCGTTTAATGTCTTTGTAAGTATCAATGTGAATATACAGGAACAACTTCAACTGACCATGCTTTTTTAAGAAAGAAGAAATAGCAGGTTTTCATACAGAGAGATGCCAACCTGTTCCAGTGTTAGTAGTGATTTTCTTTCTGTCTTTCACTGAGAATACCTAGTAATGAAAACAGTGAATTAAAGACTGAATGATTTGCCAGGCTTCTCGTCACACAGCTCCTATATGATCCCTCCATCTGCATGCAAAATGACATTTTAAGAACATCTTTTCATTTGTTGGCATTTTTTTTTAACGTATACAAATTAAAGAAGTATTAGGATGTCCTAATAATCACAGAGGGAGAAAGGGGAGGCAGTAGTTATTTACATCACCCCGACTCCTAAGTAGAAAGGCATCCCCTCTCCCTATTTTCATAACTCTGAAATTCAGTTCTTTGCTTTCCTTGTCCTATTCTCATTCCCTTCAACTTCATAAATATATGGCAATAGTTTGTCACCCTCAAAGTGAATGGGAAGCTCTGAAAGTAACCAGTTTCCTTCCTGAAGCCACTAAATTGGTATGATCACACACTGGACCCAAATCATCCCTGCTATAACTCTATTGCTGTTCAGTCAGTCGTGTATGCAAGCTGTTGCAGTGTATTGTATGTGTATGTCTACCATGGTGTAAATCACAGGTTTGTCCAGATCATAACATGCAATACTTGATATTTTCAGCAGCTATACTAGTTCTATTTGTATTAATACCATGGCCTATTTTATTCCATAGGTATTCACTAGCAAAAGAGCTGTATGTGATGTGTTAAACAGGAGATAAGTACACATAGGCGTTTAAAAACTCAAAAAGTCAAAACAAATATCGTCAGAGACATAGTTCACGTGTAAAAAATTTTTTTGTGTGTGAGATTTTTAGGTCAGAGTTACGACTTGTTTTGTTTTCGAATTTTTCAAGTAGGTAATGCAAGGATTATTTGTAATAGAAATGCAACTGTTACATGGTATTTTCTATCACAAGTACCAAAACTGATTTCATTCAAGTTGGTTTTGCTTCTGCATTTCAGCATTGCACAGCAATCATGGATGCAGTTCTGGTCTGATTGAAGGTGGTTAATCACAGATTGATTAGTTTTAGTGGAATAAGGATTAAGTATCAAGGTTTCTTACTATATTGAAACTTCTGAAAACTAAGTGTAAACAAAATATAAAGTTTTGAATTGAGTGATCCCAACAGCTTAATGCTATTTTCACTTGCATTCATGAAAAGCAAGTAATAAAATTAGAGGAGGTAATGATGGAGAGAAAAATAAGGAAAGTTATGTTTGAGGGTAAATGCAATTAGTCTGAGCACTATAATTTGAGAAGAAACTAAACAATTCCATAATTAGACCCTGCCAAAACATTTCAGGAATATGGTTTTTAAAACCACAAAACATACTGATTTATTAACTTAATGCAGTTGATAAGTAGCTTCAGAAAAAATAAAAGCAAACAACACAATTCAGCAAAACAAACATATTTCATTGCCTCTCCCAAAATGAGAAAAATGAGATGTTTAGCTTTACTCTAAATGAAATTTTGAGATTAAACTTCCCCGATTAAAAAAAAATAAACAAAGCATTCTATTTTAATTGATCAAAATGTTTAGGCTAAGCAAATGCCATCACAGGGAGGCAGATTGAAAAGAGATATGAGTTCTGTATAATGAACTGAACATATATCCAGAGGTGGGATGTGGTAATTTGTGATATTTCTCCTTTTTCTTATTTTTAGTCCCTGATGCCTCTGGGTTTATATTGGAAATAATGCAAGAATAGCCCATCAATATGGGCAAGCGTGTTGCCCTGGGTTCAGCAGTGGCAGCCATTTTTCTCTGCCTTAGTAGCTGGTGCACTGCCGTGTTTTTCACTTTCAGTCTGGGAACATTGCTGATGACAGCGATGTTTTCAGTCCCTGCTCAGTAATGTTTAGTCTGATGAAGGACTTTCTGAGTCTCGTGCTCTGCCAGGGAGGAGGGGAAGCCGGGAAGAAGCAGAGACAGGACAAGCTGACCCAAACTGACCAAAGAGGTATTTCACACCACAGCATGTCATGCCCAGTATATAAACTGGGGGCAGTTACCCGGAAGGGTGAGATCACTGCTCGGGTCAGACTGGGTATCGGTCGGTGGGTGGTGAGCGGTTATATTCTCTTCCCTTGATATTTCCCTTATCATTATTATTACTGGTGGTAGCAGCAGTGGTTTGTGTTATACCTTAGTTACTGGACCGTTCTTATCCCAAGCCATGGGAGTTACATTCTTTCAATTCTCCTCCCCATCCCTCTGGGAGTGGGGAGCGGGGAGAGGAAGGGGGAAGGAATGAGCAAGCAGCTGCATGGTTCTGAGTTGGCAGCTAGGTTTAAACCATGACAGTGTTAAAAAGCTCCTCTTAGGCCAGAATGTGGAAAGTAAATGAGAGATTTTGGTTATTATTGTGATGATATAGCTTTTTTATTAAAAATATTTTAGGGCATAGTCAGACCCATATCGGCCAGAGTTCTCATGTTAAGATTAATATTAAACTGCATGCTCTCCAAAATATATTTTTCCATAAACTTCTTTTCATGCAAATTTAAAGTGTTATGGGAAATTTAAGTTCTTTGTCTGTATGAAAGCTTGTAGTTTATCCAAATGGTTCTGAAAGTCATGATTACACATTATTGGGATGTGAAGCACTGACAATTTAGTCAGAAATGTTTTTTCTATCTAAAGCAAGTGATTACATTTAGAAGATGAATCATGGTTTTGTAGAACCTAGAATTATAAGAATGCAAATAAGAAAAGAAGAGGATGATTAACAGATTATTTTTGTTTTAATAAAGAAAAAAAGACTAATAATGTAATTAATTGCTGGACTCAAAATTTATTACTGTTCTGATTCAGCTATAAAAGAACCACTTTTCTACAATACTAGGTGACATAGGAATTAATTAAGTTTGTTCTGTGATGCCATCATGTTACCAGGTTTGAGATGCTAATAGAGTTATCTTGTTTCCTCAATACATGGGGTGTATCCTTAATACTATGTATAGTGTTTCTGTTGCTGTATTTTCAGTTGCGGTTGTTTATATCTCAAAAAGGATTTCACATTTATCTGCATTTCCTCATCATCCCTTGATCAGTTTGTCTGGTCTATCATCCTAGTTGTAATTCTCTGCCCTGTCAAGCAGCTCTAGCTGTTCCAAATGTCACTTAATCCCTGATGAAGGAAATTTGCTTGACCAGAAAAGACATTAGAAAATTTTCTGAGACTTAAAAATGCTAAGTGAGTAACAAAAAAAAGCAAATGAAATTCGGTGTTAATAAATACAAAATAATACATAGTGAAGTTAAAAATTAAACCTACTTGTGCACTTTGAAGCATTTTAAGCTAAGAGTATTGCTTAAAGAAAGTGAGAGAACCAATTATAGGCAGTTTAGTGCACAGCTACAGTCAGGAAAGCTGGCATGACATTGGGACAAATGAAGTAGGATGAAGAATAATAACAAAGCTTATTATAATGCCTCTGTGAGTCAGTAATATGGGTTTTTGTACAGTACAGTGTGAAGGGTTGATCAACCCATCTCAGAGAGATATTAAAGAACTAGAAGGAGGTTTAGAGCAGGACAATAACAATTATGTCTGGAATAAATATCTGGAATAAAATACCTGGAATAGCACTCATGTAAGAAAACTGGGAGGATTTTCTTTGGAAAGGAGATGAGTAAGTGAGGACATAGTAAAAATACACAAAATACTGAATACTGTAGAAAGATTAAGAGCAGTTTCCCCTGTTTTATAATACAAGAACTAAACGGGCATTAATGAAAACACTTATTTTCTTTACTTAGATTTAGAATAGTAGAGATGTCTATCCAAGACACTAGGCTTCATTACATAATTGCACAATAGGCATCTTTATGTAAAACTTAAGCAGCATTATGGTAGCTTATTCCATAAGGACCCAGATAGTCATCTGCATGCTATACAGAAAACAGTTCAGGAGCATGTATAATAAAGGTAGTAAATTGAAAGATGATATTTTTTCCCCTACGCAGAATGTAATGAAATTGCAGAAGTGTAGTGCAACAGAAAGCAATGAGACAAAAAATTTACCAAAGATAAAAAGAAATTGTATCTTCGTAATGATAATCATGATATACAGAGTCATTACGATTAATTATAAGAACTTCGTAAACCATATTATGTCTTACATTTCAGAGCTTAAACTTATCTCTAATGATGTGAGACCAGGATGAAACTTGGTGTAGATTGTAGATAATTTCTAGTCTGTAATACTTTATACTTTCCTGTGAAACAATTGCATTGGATGCTCTTAGAGATCATTAAGACTTGATGAACCTTGATGTGATCTAATATTTTGATTCTTATGTTTCTGTATCAGTAAATGTGTTGGCATCTAGCTCTGGGAAAGCAGAATTATTATCAGGCAAGATGTTAAGAAGCACTGAGTATTCAACTTGCATCATTAGAGAGCCAAATTGCTTCAAACAAGCATTCTTGATGGTAAGGATTTTTAGCCAGATGCACTGTTGACCCATGTATGGGGCAATGTTTGGAGAGAGATTGTAGTTAGAAGACTCAAAGTGTTAGTCAACATATTTTGTCAATAAACAGACTGGCTATAGAAAATGGTATAGGCAGAATCAATTTTTGATAACATCCATTTCAGTAAAAAAGCAAACCAAATTTTACCTTTGCTCCCTATTTTCGTTGTTAAAGTACCTTGACAAGCTCTTTGCAGCCAGCTCTGGTGCAGGAGCATGGGATCACACATGCAAGGGGGTCCTGAGCCAAAGAAACCCTAGGGGAATATCGAGAACCACAAGGAGCCAGCAACTCTCATAAGAGTGGCTGATAAGCCATCAGTGGAGTCAGGAGTGATGGCAGCCACTCCCTGCTCCCACAAAGGGCAGACCTAGGCAGTGCTGCCACCAGAGTGGGCCTGATGCTGCAGTTCACCCAGAAAGTGGGCCTTTTTGGAGGAGCGAGGTCCTGTACATGGGCTGGGGGGATCCCAAGCACAAACACAGGCTGGGTAGAAAATGAATTGAGAGTAGCCCTGAGAAGAAAGATGTGGGGTGTTGGTTGAAGAGAAGCTCAATGTGAGCCAGCAGTGTGCACTTCAGCCCAGAAAGCCAATTGTATGCTGGGCTGCATCGAAAGTGTGGCCAGCACGTCGAGGGAGGTGATTCTGCCCCTGTACTTCATTCCTGTGAGATCCCACCCGGAGTACTGCATCCAGCCCTGGGACTCCAACAGAAATGGGTTGTGGACCTGCTGGAGTTAGTCCAGAGGAAGGTCATGAAGGTGATCAGAGGGCTGTAGCACCTCTCCTATGAGAATAGGCTGAGAGAATTGGGCTTGTTCAGCCTGGAGAAAACTCAGAGGAGACCTTGTAATAGTCTTCCAGTACCAAAAGGGTACACACAAGAAAGCTGGAGAGGGACTTTTGACAAAGATATGTAGGGACAGGACAAGGGGGAATGGCTTTAAACTGAAAGAAGGTAGATTTAAATTAAATATTAGGAAAAAATTCTTTACTGTGAGGGTGGTGAGGCCCTGGAACAGGCTGTCCTGAGAAGTTTTGGCAGCCCCATCCCTGGCAGTGTTCAAGGCCAGGCTTTGAGAAACCTGGTCTAGTGGGAGGTGTCCTTGCCTTTGGCAGGTGGGTTGGACCTAGACGATCTTTAATGTCCCTTCCAACCCAAACCATTCTACAATTTTAAGCGGATGCAGGAACACATAGGGCCAGGCCTGAGTATCCATTACAAGCAATTCACCTGCCAAAGAAGTGGGATGAATTTACATGAGATGTTGTGGAGCCTCATTAATATTGCAACATGCAATACTATAGATGAGAAACTCCTGACTGCTGTAAAATCTGTTAGAGTCATGTGTAAATCCGTAAAGTGTTTCTTAAGAAACACAGCAAATAATTTGTTTCAGTTTTTCCTTACAGAACCTACAAAAGTTTATACTAAACATTTACTTGCTAAAATTATGAATGTGGACAAATTAGTACTGGTTGAGCTGGGGCGTGAATTAAGAATGCATTAAAGTATTAATTTATCTACCCCACACTATTTGCAAAAGGATATTTTTGTTTTAATCAGGAATTGTCAGAGAGTCAGAAGACGTACTCAGCCAGGTACTCCACTGGAATAATTGATGTGCTGCGAGTTCAAACCCTAGAATTTTTTTCAATAACTTTTTTGCATGTCCATAGATTTAATTCAGGGCATTTGGGATAGGCAAAATCTCTCTCTCAAAACCATACAGAAGATGGTGCATTCATTTTAGCTTTTTCAGCATGTACAGAAAACACTCTGGTTACAATAATACTATTCATGACATCAAGAATGTTCCAGTTGCCATGATACACAGGCTAAAACGAACTAAAAAGTGATGCTGTTTTAAGGAAAACAGGATGCAATTTCATCAATATTCCTGAGAATACTGGAACATGCAAAGCTGTGGATAAGAAACTCAGCTTCCCAGTTGGCAACTTATTGATTAGAAGAGCTGTTCACTAATGAGCTAACTAGAAAAAGCCAAAGTTGAAAAAGCTTGCAGAACTGGCAGAACCGAATATGCTGACACGGACAATGAGCATGGTTGCACAGGAACACCTGAACTTTGCTGCTTGAGGGAAAATGGCTTTGCCTTCTCTTGATTTATATTTTTTAGCATATTGCAATATATTATTAGGTCTATAACGAGGATATTATTTAGGCTGAGTCTTTAATCTGACCCAATTGTACTGTCTCAACAGACCTCTACGGAGTAGATGTTTCAGAGAATTTGTATGCTGCATCTGCAGGTAGCTGGCTCTATTTTTGCTAGGCAAGAGGAGTATGCAACACTGCACAATTTGTGAGAAGTTAATTTCTGTAGCAATATAGGGAAATTTGACTTGAGTCCTGAGGCCACTCACACATTCCGTTTTGCTCTATCTTTGGTTAGCTAGGAGATTATGTCACCTTGATAGATGTTCTTTCCTCCATCGCCATTTATGCTTTTGTTTATATACCTCTATGCTTTTGTTTAGTTTTGCATGGGTTATGACTCCTTGAACAGAAAACTTTGGAAAGGCAGCAAGCTAACAGCACTCTTTAAATCTGCCTGTTTTCTTAAAAGACCCTGTGCTCTCTGTGTAGACTTCCCACGTTTGTCAATGCTCCCTTAGACTCTGACACAGAGACATATTAGGCTTGCATGTAGACAGATCTGTTCAAGGGTATGTCTAGCTCTGTTCTCTTGGTTGTTCAGATTAGATTATACTGAAAGTTTCTTTTGGTTAATATGGACCTGTTTTCTTCTAATAGGAAATAATAGTGAGCAAAAAGCTGGGACTCTGATGTGACCAAAGTGTGTTCCAGGACCAGGAGCAAGAACCTGATGCTGGGTGCTTCAGTTTAAGCATAGCCCATCCCAGTCATCTAAAGCTCCAGTATAAAGATGTTTCATGGAGGATGTCAGGTAAATTCATTCTGACACAGTAAAACTCTCTGTGCTATAACACTTACCTGTTCAGAAACCTGAGTTTTTAACTGTTGCATGGCTTTCCTGTATGGCTCACAAAAAGATTCATCACCTCTCAGCTGGGATGCAGATGGACAGCCATGATAGAGCTGTGCAGCTGTGCAGGCTCTCTGCTGTCAAATGATGCAAAGTGCATGCTGAACTGATTAATTTGTGTTTGCTCCAAGTGGACCATATATTTCTGTGGCCTTTCCTCTCTGAAATAAATAGATGGCAATATGCCTATATTTATAGATCAAAAGTACTTTTAAAATCCTATTTAAATGAAGCACTCATGTACATTGTTTCCTCTGACAAGAGAACAGACATTAATCAGATCACTTAATGCAATGCAGTGAAGAGCATGACAAAAAATCTAAGCAGATTTTCCCTATGACTAACACAGAACAGGGTAATGGGCATAACATTTATGTCCAAGGAATTTAGGTAGCAAAGATAAAATGCCTGAAGAACTCTGTTTTTATTTCCTTTTCCTTCACAGACATCAGTGTTGTATTCTGTACCAAATACTACAATGGGAAGATAATTCTAAGGGGTTAGTTTTAAAGATGATTTTTGGGGTAAAGGGAGAAGGAGTTTTCATAGCCATTTATAGGAGCTTTGAGTTGTGTAACAAAAAGGTAGAAAATCTTTGTTGTTGATTTCAGTGTGCTCATGAGTGGGATCAATTTTCTTTGGTAACTCTTTTGTGCTTGCTTATGTAGAAAAACGTGCAGTAGTTCTAAATTTATACAGCATGTACTGGAATCAAGCTCATCTTTACATTTAAATGCCGTTATGAACAGGGGGCATTTTTTCTAATAACTCCTAAAATGGCACACACTGATTGATGAGACTAGAAAATAACAGGGTAAATAAGATACTTGGCTATAGTCTATCTATAGCAATAGTAGACATCAGTTCTGTTCTTTGAGGCCAAGCAGAGTTAATTTTTATGAATTAGATATAGAGGATTTGTTTTAATGGCTCTATATGTGTAGATGCAGATGTATACAGACTGTGTATGTGACATTGTGACCAGATACTTTGACTATTTCTTTTGCTGAGGGAGTTTACAGAATCTGCATTCAGAAGATTAAAAGAGACTGTTTAAAGGAATATATACAAATACTGGCAGAAACTGATATGCCACAAAGCTCTGGTGATAATGCTGTTTTAAAATGTGTACTAGTGAGCACACAGAGCTAATTTCCATAACCACTGCAGCTTCTTATGCCTCTAAGAGTAACTGTTGTGGAATACAAAGTGGAGGCTGCTTATTAAGTGTTCTGGTGACAAGAAGGCAATATTACACATAAGGTATGAAAAGTAAGGCTCTGGAAAAGTGCTTAAGATACAGCATTTCATTCTCATTTTAGTTATTTGGATGATGAAGAAAAACCATAAGCAGCTGAAAACCCAACCTTTGGACACAAGTCTTCCCTTTGAAAATGGCATAAGAACAAAGAGAATCACATACATCTATACAGTTTCTCAGATTATGGTAGTTCTTTGTCATCATGCAACAGAAATTCTTTGGAACTGTTTTAAGAACAATATTCAAAATTTCCCTTTCATTTTAACATGGCAGAAGACAGAAATATATCTGTGCTAAGTTCTGGCTTAGTCCTCAGAATATATTGCTGTGTTTGCCTAAGTTTAAATCTGGAAGAACTGATACTTCTCCTATTGAAATTCTTATTGCATACGCAGCCACCTGTCATGGGTTCAGCAGCAGCAGTCATTTTTCTCCTTCTTGGTAGCTGGTGCAGTGCTGTGTTTTTGACTTTCAGGCCTGGGAACAGCGCTGATAACACCGATGTTTTCAGTTACTGCTTGGTAATGTTTTGGTCTGACCAAGGACTTTCTGAGCCTCATGCTCCGCCAGGGAGGAGGAGAAGACAGGAAGAAGCAAAAACAGGACACCTGACCCAAACTGATCGAAGAGGTATTCCATACCACAGCACGTCATGCCCAGGATGTAAAAAACTAAGGGCAGGGACCCAGAAAATGGGGGTTCACTGCTGGGTCGGGCTCGGTATTGGGTGGTGAGCAGTTGTATTCTCTTTCCTTGTATTTCCCTTGTCATTATTATTATTGGTGGTAGCAGTAGTGATTTGTGTTATACCTTAGTTACTGGACTGTTCTTATCTCAACCTGTGGGAGCTGCATTCTGTCGATTCTCCTCCCCATCCCCCCAGAGTGGGGGGAAAGAAAGAGGGGGGGTGAGTGAGTGAACTGTGTGAGTTACAGCTTAAACCACGACACCACCCTACTATTCTTGCTATGCAAAAAATAGGGGCTGTGAAATTGATGCAGCATCAAAACTAGCCATGCAAGAATCTGTTAAATGCAGAAAGGAGAATTCAGAAACAGATAGGGTGTAGCTAATTAACCTCATGTAGCTGACTTATTCTAAATCCCATTGAGTCTTATTTTGAGTCAAGTATTACACACAAGCAGCTACTTAGATAACCAATACCCATCCCTTTTGCTTCCCTTCTAAAAGGAGAAAACAAGGGTTATAACTGCAACTGGTTATGAGAAATATAGGCTCATAAAATCTCTATTTTGCCAAGGAGAGGAGAATCCTGAGTTCACATTCTGGGCGATTGTCTTCACATGGCCACCTTGCTTCCTTTTAAAGCAGCTGCTGACATGCCAAGGTGTGCTTCTTTCCCACTTTGACAATCCAGGGCTGGATGATCTTTCACATATACTTGAAAGAGCTCTGTACAAGCTGCTGGTTTTCAGCATGTGTCAGTGTGTTTATGATGTATGTATCAACTAAAAGAAATATTGCTGTTGGTTGATTTAGTGACAGATGAATTGCTTTAAAGATGTCATATGTATCTTCATGTTGGCCTGAGTGCACTATTATGACAATTGTGACTACAAAAGAATTTGGAGGACTTAAATAGTAAGTCGATATAAAAGTTTAGATGTATTTCCATGAAAATTTAAGTGTTTCAATTGTTGTGAACTGAATACCTGGAGTGTATACAACTATTAACAAAAGATTATGTCTTGCAGTGGCTTGAAAAAATAGAATAATGGCTGAAATATTATTTTTTAATAACACAAGCAGCTGTGAAGACCATCTTGGTTCACTTATGTTGTATTAGGTATTAGGACAGTACATTCAAGAGCAGTGAGCTTTGACAGTGACATGATCAGTGCTGAATGCTAGCGTCTTTGCATCATGAATTTCAGAGGGATTGCTTCAGATTAACAATAGTCTGGCCCAGTTGACTGTCCATTTGTGTTTGGAGCACATGACTTGAGCTCCTGGAGTACTTCTCCCAGTTTCATTCCAAAGACAACCAGACTCTCTGCTCCAAGATTCCTCCACGATTTGAGCCGAAGTGCAGTAAGTAATTCTTTCAAAGCATGCTTCTGAATTGTAGCATTAATGTAGGTGAATCCTTTAAGCCCCATGGCCCCAGTCAATAGAATAACTATTCAGTTCACCACTGAAACAATACTCACATGTGATCAAAGCCTGTTCAGGAACACTCTCAGCTACCTTCAATTGCTCTGATTTGGGTATCAAAGTGGAGAAACTTGCTTACACAGAACCTTTTGCACTTAGGTACTTCTGGCTCTACTGCAGTCAGTATCATAGAATCATAGAATAGTTAGGGTTGGAAAGGACTTTAAGATCATCTAGTTCCAACACTCCTGCCATGGGCAGGGACACCTCACACTAAACCATACCATCCAAGGCTGTGTCCAACCCGACCCTGAACACCGCCAGCGATGCAGTATTCACAACTTCCCTGGGCAACCCATTCCAGTGCCTCACCACTCTTACAGGAAAGAACTTCTTCCTCATATCCAATCTAAACTTCCCCCGTTTAAGTTTGAGCCCATTACCCATTGTCCTATCACTACAGTCCCTCATGAAGAGTCCCTCTCCAGCATCCCTGTAGGCCCCCTTCAGAAACCATGAGGTCTCCACGCAGCCTTCTCTTCTCCAGGCTCAACAGACCCAACTTTCTCAACCTATCTTCATACGGGAGGTGCTCCAGTCCCCTCATCATCCTCGTGGCCCTCCTCTGGACTGCTTCCAACAGTTCCATGTCATGTTTATGTTGAGGACACCAGAACTGCACACAATGCTCCAAGTGAGGTCTCATGAGAGTAGAGTAGAGGGGCAGGATCACCTCCCTCGACCTGCTGGTCACGTTCCTTTGATGCAGCCCAGGATATGGTTGGCTTTCTGGGCTGCAAGCTGCACACTGCCGCCTCATGTTCATTTTCTCATCGACCAACGCCCCCAAGTCCTTCTCCGCAGGGCTGCTCTGAATCTCCTCTCTGCCCAACCTGTAGCTGTGCCTGGGATTCCTCTGACCCAGGTGTAAGACCTTGCACTTGGCATGGTTAAACTTCATCAGGTTGGCACCTCACAAGCGTGTCAAGCTCCCTTTGGATGGCATTCCTTCCCTCCAGCGTATCAACTGAACCACACAGCTTGGTGTCATTGGCAGACTTGCTGAGGGTACATTCAATCCCACTCTCCATGTCACTGACAAAGATGTTGAACAAGACCTAGACCACAATACCGATCCCTGAGGGACACCACTTGTTACTGGTCTCCAGCTGGACATTGAGCCATTGTCCACTACTCTTTGCATGCGGCCATCCAGCCAGTTCTTTATCCACCAAGTGGTCCACCTATCAAATTGATGTCTCTCCAACTTAAGAGACAAGGATGTAATGTGGGACAGTGTCAAACGCTTTGCACAAGTCCAGGTAGATGACATCAACTGCTCTACCCTCTTCCATCAGTTCCGTAGCCCCATCCTGGAAGGCCACCAGAATGGTCAGAAAGGATTTCCCCTTAGTGAAGATTTCCCCTTAGTGCTGGCTGTCACCAAGCACCTTGTTGTTTTTCAGGTGCCTTAGCATGCCTTCCAGGAGAATTTGCTCCAAGATTTTGCCAGGGCACAGAGGTGAGGCTGACTGCTCTGTAATTCCCTGGGTCATCCATTTTCCCCTTCTTGAAAATGGGGGTTATATTTCCCTGTTTTCCAGTCATTGGGAACTTTACCTGACTGCCATGATTTTTCAAATATGATGGACAATGGCTTAGCAACTTTGTTTGCCAGCTCCTTCAGGACCCGTGGATGGATTTCATCAGGTCCCATGGACTCGTATACATTCAGGTTCCTAAGATGGTCTCGAACCTGATCCTCTCCTACAGTGGGCCCAAGGTCTTTATTTTCACAGTCCTTGCGTCTGCCTTCCAAGACTTGGGTGGTGTGGTCGGAGCATTTGCCAGTGAAGACGGAGGCAATGAAGTCATTAAGAACCTCAGCCTTCTCCAAATCCAGGGTAGCCAGTTCTCCCGATAGCTTCTAGAGGGGTTCCATGTTGTCCCTATTCTGTCTTTTATTCACTATGTACCTATAGAATCCCTTCCTGTTATCCTTAACACCCCTAGCCAAGTTTAATTCTGGGTGGGCCTTAGCTTTCCTAAGCTGGTCCCTAGCTTCCCGGACAACATCCCAGTGTTCTTCTCAGGCCACCTGTCCTTGCTTCCACCTTTTATAAGCCTCTTTTTTCCCTCTAATTTTCCTCAGCAGCTGCTTATCCATTCAAGGAGGTCTCTTGGCCCTCCTGCAGCACTTCCTTCTAGTCAGGATGCAACACTACTGAGCTTGCAGCAGGTGATCCTTGAATATCAACCACCAGCCTTGGGCCCCCCTGCCCTCTAGGGCCTACATCCCATGGTGCCTTACTGAGCAGGCTCCTGAAGAGGCCAAAGTCTGCTCTCTTGAAGTCCAGGGCAGTGAGCTTGCTGCACTGCTCTTCTCACTGTCCTGAGGATCTCAAACTCGACCATCTCATGATCGCTGCAATCAAGGCTACCCTGGAGTGTCACATTTCCAACCAGCCCTTCCCTGTTGATGAAGACGAGGTCAAGCATGGCACCTCTCCTTGTCAGCTCCTCTATTACTGGCAGAAGGAAGTTGTCTTCCACACACTCGAGGAACTTCCTGGATTGCTTGTGCCAGGCTGTACCATCCCTCCAACAGATATCAGGGTGGTTGAAGTCCCCCATGAGAACAAGGGCCTGGGAGCATGAGGCTGTTCCTATCTGTCCATAGAGCGCTTCATCCACTGAGTCCTCTTGGTCAGGCAATCTGTAATAGATCCCCATAATAATGTCTCAATTTGTTGTTCCCCTTTAACCCTGAGCCACGAACTCTCTGTTGACTGCTCAGCTGTCCCCAGACAGAGTCTGTAGTCTCCGGCCTATCCCTAACATAAATAGCAACTCCTCCTCCCTGCCTACCAGGCCTGTCTTTCCTAAAGAGCCTGTAACCTTCCATTCCAACACACCAGGCATAGGAGCCATCCCACCATATTTCTGTGATGCCTATGATATCATATCCCCATAGATGTGCACTCATCTCTAATTCCTCTTTTTTGTTTCCCATGCTATTGGCGTTTGTATAGAGGCATCTGAGCCGAGCTCCAATTGAAGCCAGCTCATTGGCTGGAGCAGCTGGAATATCTCTACATTGCTCCGAACGTTTACTATAGGTGTTGGCAAGTGATTGGGTGTGTTGGGATGGAATGATGCCCCCCTCCCCCAAGACATCTAGTTTAAACATCCTTGATCAGTCTGGCAAGCCTCCTACCAAAATCGCTCTTCCTTTTCTTTGTCAGACCAGCTCCACCAGCCCCCAGTACACCTGGCCTACTAAATTGTGTCCCATATTCAAGGTACCCAAACCCCTGACTATGGCACCACCCCTCTAACCATTTATTAACCTGGCCAATCTGCATAGCCTTTTTAAGGTCCTGCCCTGTATCCTAGAGAATTGATGACAAGACAATCTGAGCTCCAGGACCCCCTAACCACCTCTCCCAGGGCTCTGTAGTCCTTGTTCAAGTTCTTCAGGCTACTGCTATCAGCAGCACCCACATGGACCACTACAAATGGGTAACAGTCAGTGGGACTGACTAGAGCAGGCAGCCTCTCTGCAACATCCCTGATTCCGAGCCCCTGGTAGGCAACACACCTCCTTTGAGACTGGTTCAGGCCGACAGATGGGTGCCTCTGTGCCTTTCAGAGTAGAGTCCCCTACTACTACAGCCCGCCTCCTTTTCCTCCAGCATCAGTAGTGGTCTTCTTTACCAGTGCATCAGCCGGTTGCTCATGGTGGGAGTGTGGCTCCTCGTCAGCCCCCTGCAGGACAGCAAAGTGGATTCTGGGGGGGACAACAGATTTAGGAGGAAGCCCCTTGCTTTTAATTGTCCTCTTCGTCCTTTTTTGTTGTTTTTTCATGTTACTGTTTCCCAGCTTCCTGGGTTAGCGGCCTCCTTTCCTGCATGAACGACA
Source organism: Myiopsitta monachus (assembly GCA_017639245.1). Lineage (NCBI taxonomy): Eukaryota > Metazoa > Chordata > Aves > Psittaciformes > Psittacidae > Myiopsitta > Myiopsitta monachus. The sequence continues at coordinate 97,293,096 of CM029917.1, read as the reverse complement.
GTGGACACTTGAGGCCCCTGCACAGTTTGGTCCTGGAGAAAGCAGTGCTGCTTCCTCTCAGCCTCCCTGACACCTTTCCAGCCCAGTAACAGCGTCCCGCAGCTCAGCCACCTGCTGCAGGAGGACCTCCACCAGGGCGCACTGCGTGCAGCCGTGCCCATTGCGCACCCTCGCCTCAGGAGAGCAGTGCAGGCGCTCTCTACACCCCGAGCTCTGTGCTGCATCCTCCCCCCTCATCAGCTCTGTCTGGGCGCCTACGTTGGCCACCGCCGGTGCAGCCAGCGCAGAGCTCCCAGACCGGACCCTGGTCATAAGGCGAGAGCTCAGCGCCCGCTCGCCTGCAGTGCAAACCTCCACTGCAAACTGCCTCGGACCTGCCCTGGTCGCTCATGCCTCCTGGGCAGGTTTTTACCCAGTCAGGGTGGTGCCGCTGCTCCTGGCACCGCCCCCTCTGAGTCAGCCGCTTTCGTCCGCTGAGCTGCCAGCTCCTGGGCAGGCTCTGTCGCGGACTTGAGGCCCCTCTGTGACTGTAGGTGCTCCGAATTGAAGTTGCTGGACGCCGAGCCTCCCCCCCTCGATCAGGTGCTGCAGCAGTCCTCTCTTGAGCTACTCACCTCAGCACTGTATCTTTACAGCTCTTGGTACCCAGGGAAGTGTTAAGAGTACCTATATGAACTGCAAAGAAACCTCTACAGATGTAAAATGGCTTCACAGGTGTAAGAACCAGAAGTGTTTGCTTTAACCCTGTAAAATGAAATATTACACATGTGTTTCTGTACCTCTGTAAATTGGTGGCTAAAAGCAGAACTGAAGAGGCTGTTTAGCTGGAATTAGCTGTAGAATAGAGTTCATACCTTGCACCACATGAAATGAAAACTCCTAGGGATCTTAGAAACTAGCTGTGAGATGAGCTCTCTAGGGAGCAAATAATCTCCTCATTGACAGTACTGAGCTGCATTAATATGCACCGTAAGTGATGCTAGCAGTTTCTGGAGAGTGGATTTATGGTGTTTCTTTCTCTCACATCCTGCAGGAATCTCTTCACTGACAAATAAAGTGGACCTTATTAAGCTGAGACATACCTTTTTGAACTAGACTTACTGTAGCTACAGCATTCACTCTGCACATATTTCAATTTCCTCATGGGGAATATAATAAATAGAAGTAAATAGAGTTCCTCTGTGTGTGTGTGCACGCACTTTTTACCTATTATTGAGTAAAACTAAAATGAGGTAGTAGTCTACTTTGGACAAGTCTAAAAATCTGTATTTTTTCTAGGCTTTCTGTGCATCCTAGGAGGACATACTCTAGGGATAGGCTGCTTAGCTTTAATTAGTTGGTAGGCTTTAATGGAAGTGCCTTATCATAATGATATATATGTATATATAAAAATAAATTAATAATTGTTCACAGTTTTGTTTTGAAAGGTTTTTGATCATCTTTGCTTTTTTAGATAGGAGGAAACATTAATCTTTACTGGGAAACCATGTATTTTCCAGGTGTTCAACTCAACAAAGTGGCTGCTACTTTTTTTAGGGCGTATGTTAAAGACAACTTCAAGGCAAAATGCACAGAAACAAGCTATGCTCTAGTAATGTGGTTTGGTGCTCACATGGCATGAGTTTTGATTTACTGCTACACCCTTCCTGTCAACCACTTTTACATCACTGGTATGGCATCCCTTAGTGTTTTGCCATTGGCTCTTGACCTGATTTTATTCTGAGATCAAGCCAAAAGGAAGATCAGAAATGCATTGTTGATATTGAGGTGTGGAACCTATTATTTTGTTGCAAATTTGGGAGGGAACAGACATAGCTGGTAACATTTGTAGGGGGGTCTCATGGGTTTTGTAATTAAGCCAGTATGTGGCTTTCCTCAGGTTCCTGTACACAAAGCTTGTTTAACAAGAAAGGCCTGGAAGTCCATGCACTCCCATAAGCCTGTAATAAGATCAAAACCATAAAGGTTGGGTGCCATACTACACATAGTTTAGGTACTCTCATGTAGGACTACAGCTTATCTAGGAAAATTAGGAAAAGAAAAGAAGGCCTCTGCCATGTTAAAGACCTCTCCCATGAAAATAGAAGGTGTGTTTGTCAAGACCTTCTGATAAATGACGTTGGGGATATTGTGCTGGGGATGTATCCTACAGGCCACCTGACCAAGAGGAGATGAGGATTTATAAAAACAACTAGCAGGAGGTTGCTGCTTGTCCATCCTCATCTTTATGTGGGATTTTATCCATCCAGACATTTTTTTGAAAGGGCATATTGGCTACATCCCAGTGCAAATACTGGAGGGGTCAAATACTACAATGATATACATGATCTGCTGTTCACAAATGCCTGAGTTCAGGATCTGAAGGAAAGCTGAAAAGATATGCAGCCTCAAAACTTATTGAGAGTTCAGAAAGGAACTCTCTTCCATTTGTGTAGGAAGATGAGGAATTCTGGCAGAAGAGTCACTTGGCTAGGGTGCTTCTGGATGAACTGAAATAGAAGAACACACAAGAAGTGGAAACTAGGCAACAAAGGAAGAATACAAACAGAATTGCTTGAGCATTTGGAGTGAAATCAGAAAGACCAAAGCCCAGCTGCAGATAAAATTTCTGAGGATCATAAGGAGTAATGGGAGAACGTGCTAGAATCAGTGGGATGTTCATGGAAAAGTGAGTCCATTGATGAGTGCAGGAGAAACAGGTGGTAGAGAAAAGGCTGAATGACTCCATGCCTTTTTTACTTCTGTCTTCGCAATCAATTTTCTATACTAATACAGCTGTGGGTGGGGAGGGACAACAGGGGATAGGGAAGAACAGGTTAGAGACTGCTTAGAGAAACTGGATGTATTCAAAACCTTGGACTGTGGATGGAGAGGGACAACAGGGGATAGGGAAGAACAGGTTAGAGACTGCTTAGAGAAACTGGAATGTATTCAAAACCTTAGACCATATTAGATTCACCTGAAGGTGCTGAAAGGGTTGGCTGAGGTGGTGCAATTAGATAAGGTTGCCAAATACAGTTCTGCTAACGATTTTCTGGTAGTTATGATGTTGCCAAGAATGCTTATGTTGACATTTGCAACCAGAGACAAGGCTAATAGTCCATACCAGATCAAATGGCCAAAGACAAAATATTAGGCAAGCTGTATAACTTAGGTGAGGGGTTTCCAGAGAAGTAATAAGTGCAAATTGCAAAATGCAAGAAATAGGTGCATCTTCTGAGAACCATATATACTGCCAGAAAAAAAAAAGGTTTTGTTTGTTTGTGCTGGATATTCTCATGAGGCCTGCATCTGGATGCTCTCTCATTAAGTATCGCTCCATTATTCTTTATAACAGAATTTAGAAGCATTTTCTTCCTGAAATCAACGCTGAATCTTGGACTAGAGACCTATCCAGTCAAGGCTTGATCCTAAAGTACTTTAGCTTCTGTCTCCATATTGGTGTCTTGTGTTCGAAAATCTAGATTATGATTCTACTGCAGCCAATCAACTTCAATGATGCAGGGTACATATCTTGCTTGTTTTTTTGATTATTTGATCCTGTCTGACATATCTTGTCAGGAGTGCTAAAATACCACCAACAGTGTGTTCACTAATTCCTAGCAAATGAGCTGAGTTTAGCTGTTTGATTTGACCTATCTCCCTATCACTTTTTTTGTAGCTAGTGATCTTAGTCATTGCTGATGGATTTAGATTGCATAAACACCTGTGAAATTCTCATATTTGGACCAGAACAAGAGCATTTATGCAACAAGAAAAATATCTACTATTCACTCTTCACTGAGTCAGTCAGAGAACACAACAAAACAAAGTGAGGTAGTTGGTCAGTCACACTGTGCAGGCAGGGTGAAATTCAATTTCCCTAATTGCAGAAGAAAATGTGCAATTAGAATCATAGAATCATAGAATAGTTAGGGTTGGAAAGGACCTTAAGATCATCTAGTTCAAACACCCCTGCCATGGGCAGGGACACCTCACACTAAACCATACCACCCAAGGCTCTGTCCAACCTGGCCTTGAACACTGCCAGGGATGGAGCATTCACAACTTCCCTGGGCAACCCATTCCAGTGCCTCACCACTCTTACAGGAAAGAATTTCTTCCTCATATCCAATCTAAACTTCCCCGGTTTAAGTTTGAGCCCATTACCCCGTGTCCTATCACTACAGTCCTTAATGAAAAGTCCCTCTCCAGCATCCCTATAGGGCCCCTTCAGATACTGGAAGGCTGCTATGAGGTCTCCATGTGGCCTTCTCCAGGCTCAACAGACCCAACTTTCTCATCCTATCTTTATACGGGAGGTGCTCCAGTCCCCTCATCATACTTGTGTCCCTCCTTTGGACTTGTTTCTGACTAAAATTATTCAAAACACCATAAAGTTATTTGCCAAAAAGGTCACATTTGCTGGCTTTGAAAGTTAGACTATTTGTTAGATTTTGACTGGGGAGGAATATCGCTATATTTTCATCTAAATAGTAGGCATGGTACTATTTCCTTCTGTCTCAGTAATAAAGAATATATAAATTTGCTTTTAAGAGTAGAGAGCATGTTCCATATCAATAATAATTTTGCTGTAGGTGAAATGTGAATGTCCAACTTGTTAATCAAGTTTCTGAAGCAAGCTTCTTTATTTTTCTGATTTTTCTAATATTTTTCTGAAAATCAGTCCTTTCTGATCTTAAGCATGGTAATCCCTGTAGTGTTTTCCCTGTTTTTTACTGGGGGGAATGAAGGGAGAAACATCAGGTTTATTAAAGAGTAGGAAGTAGAAGTCGAATACCAAAGTGGAGAAAGGCTTTTGAAGGAAAGTTTCAGTGTTTAAAAATGCAAAGCGTCATTTATATAATAGATGCCATTTTCCTCTCTACCTTTTCCTCCCTCTCACTTTTTTTCCTTCCTTTTTTCAGTTTACATCCTTCATATTCCCAGCTGTTCTTGATGCTTCTCCTTTATTTCCTGGTATGTGCCATCATTTGCTTCATGAAGTACACTGTAGAAAGAGTAGTCTGTATTCTAGTTTATGGTATCTTCTTTAGGATTTAGCACTCACTTTTCACCTAAATTCCCACAGGTTTCACCTGTTAGATCATTTTGTAATAGCCTCAAAGAAAGTTGTATATGCTGCAAAAACACAGTTGAAGGAATTTACGTCTACATTACAACCTAATAGCTAGTTTTTGCTCTCTACGGTTAGGATGCACATTGACATTGCCTCTCTTTTGAGACAGTTCCATGACCATCAGGGAATCCCCATGCTGTTCTCATGGTTGTGTTGGTACTTCCACTTTTGCAGGTACTTAGTGAACCTTTCCTGGATCAAACATAGCTGTACACAACCATGATCCAGTGAAGAATAGAGAATGCAGGAATGGGAAGCTGGCGGTATAGGAGAAGGGACTCAAGCTTAATTTTAATATTCGTCTATGACCTCAGCCCTTCTGGATCTGGTCTTTCTCTGTTTGCTAAATTTTAGCCATATTATAAAACTGTGCCTACCATCAGCACTCTGAATCTAACACAGTATCAGTTGAACATTTCTGTTTAATCTGTATCTAAATAAGATGTGCCATCCAGAGGGACCTTGACACGCTTGTGAGGTGGGCTGATGCCAACCTGATGAAGTTTAACCATGCCAAGTGCAAGGTCTTACACCTGGGTTGGAGCAATCCCAGGCACAGCTACAGGTTGGGCAGAGAAGAGATTCAGAGCAGCCCTGTGGAGAAGGACTTGGGGGTGTTGGTCGATGAGAAAATGAACATGAGGCGGCAGTGTGCGCTCGCAGCCCAGAAAGCCAACCATATCCTGGGCTGCACCAAAAAGAGTGTGACCAGCAGGTCAAAGGAGGTGTCCCTGCCCCTCTACTCTGCTCTTGTGAGACCTCACTTGGAGCATTGTGTGCAGTTCTGGTGTCCTCAACATAAAAAGGACATGGAGCTGTTGGAAGCAGTCCAGAGGAGGGCCACGAGGTTGATGAGGGGACTGGAGCACCTCCCATATGAAGATAGGTTGAGAAAGTTGGGTCTGTTGAGCCTGGAGAAAAGAAGGCTGCATGGGGACCTCCTAGCAGCCTTCCAGTGTCTGAAGGAGGCCTATAGGGATGCTGGAGAGGGACTCTTCATGAGGACTGTAGTGATAGGACAATGGGTAATGGGTTCAAACTTAAACAGGGGAAGTTTAGATTGGATATGAGGAAGAAGTTCTTTCCTGTAAGAGTGGTGAGGCACTGGAATGGGTTGCCCAGGGAAGTTGTGAATACTGCATCGCTGGCGGTGTTCAGGGTCGGGTTGGACACAGCCTTGGATGGCATGGTTTAGTGTGAGGTGTCCCTGCCCATGGCAGGGGTGTTGGAACTAGATGATCTTAAAGTCCTTTCCAACCCTAACTATTCTATGATTCTATGATTCTATAATTATTGTAACATTCCTAAAAATCATGCAAGTGACTGATCCTAAACAGATTAATTGAGCATCTTGAAGAACTGGTGCCATCTGTGGAGATATTTTGTGCAGCTTAAAGAAGCTTTCAGCTGTTTCATGAAATACTTGTGGGTCCACTAGTGTGCTGCTTTTGGGGATAGTCAGTGTTTAATTTTGTGACCTGCTCATCATCTTGATAGTACTTGCTTGTGAATTGCTCAGCATCTTGATAGCTTTTAATTATAGTTTCTTTTATTAAATTTTGTGACAAGTGCGATTAATGGCTTACTATCTCTTGGCTTAGAGACAACATAAAATATTATGTTTTTAGAATGAATTTATTTCTTTTCTTGCCTTCCTAAAGTATCAATGTCATAGCTGCTTAGTGGTGCAAAATCCTTCCTGACATTTACTTATCATAAATAGAGCATTCGGTAGGTATTCTGTAACTAGGGTCAGGCAACAGATTCATTAATTTGAACATACCTGATGGAAAAATGACTGTAGAAATATGATCAATTAGCTTATTTATTTTAGGGTACTAATGGTATGTTTTTACTTCAAGTATCAAGGACAGCAGCAGGATGTTCAGTAGGTCTTTTTTGGTGCTGTTTACCCCTTTTGTGCCACCGCTCTTTTCATGACTTAAGCCCAGCTGATAACTCAGAACCATGCCGCTGCTTGGTCACTCTTCCCCTTTTTCCCTCCCTCTGTCCTGGCAGGATAGGGAGGAGAATCATAAATAAGTACGTAAGGTAATCTTGTGTTTTCAGACAAAACATGAAATGAAGTCATTTGTCTGGGATGGAGATTATACCAAAGGATCCGGCTAGTCACATGTGTATCTACACAATTACAGATTTATATGGGCATAACTCTCTTTAGTGTCTAAGTTTTTACATCACATCTTTTAAGACAAATTTTTCTGTATGATTAACAACAGGCAGAAAGTTCTGTAAAGGTGAAAGAGGGGGACACAATATTGAGGAAGGATATTGAAATATCAAACAAATGGCTAAAAAGAGGAGAGAGTGAATGAATCAGTGGGAAGAAAAGTGTTGGGCAAAAAATGAGAAAAAAGCAACAAAGGAGGCAATAGACAATGAAAGGTAAATCACTTAAGGAACAGAGCTACTGCTTCTGAGTTCAAAATTTAGCACGAAAAAGAAGTATTGCAATAGTAGAAAATAAATGGAAGAAAAAAGAGCTTGAAAAGGTAATAAGGGATATACATATATTTTTTTTTCTCAGCTGGCTGGTGTTCCCCAGAATACGTTATTATCCTTTTTACTGACTTTAATTGTGTGTCCCATTTTGTTTAGTTTCACCTTCTCTGTGTAATGTCTAAGCGAGCAGAACCTGCTAAAATGGAGGTGATGAGCACCTGTGAGAGAGAACAACTGCCATGGATCCTGCATATATCACCTCTAGAGAGTGCTGAAAGGGAGGCTAAACAACTCAGAAATGACCAGTCATTTGGCATTGGTGTACAGTTTTATATCAAATATCTTAGCCATAGCAAGATTCAGTATAACTGGCCTGCAGCTGGTCCCAGCCGTTGGGTTGCTCTCTTCCTGTTTTTCATTCAGTTCAGTAGTGACCATGGCACAGGGGGGTCCAAGTCTAAGGGTTCTTGTCCTCAGTATCATGCCAGTTAGATGATGCCAATTCTGGCTATCATGATGATGCAGCACAAAACAGGAGCAGGGGGCGTTTTGAAGAATAGTGCACAGATGGGATGCTGCAGAGAACTGGCATACAGGCTGGTATAGAGTTAAATATGTGTAGGACTGCCAGGCAACAAGAGAGACATTGAAACACTACACTGCCTATGAAAGAAAAGTCACATAAGCAATGTTTAATTTAAGTGCTGCTGAACTCAGCAAAGAGGTGTTCTACATATCACTTACTGTGCTTCCTTAATTCATGACGGTTTCTGTACTCTCTTGACCTGTTGTAATAATAACTGCTTTACCTATCCTGGTGGCTGACTTGCACCATGGGGAGAAAAGCCAAGGGGCAGAAGTCTCAAGTTAGCTCCTCAACACAGGACTCCAAGCATTCAGAATGTTTTGGCTGCTGCAGCAAATTCATAATTGTGTTTCTAATTGTTTCATTACAGTGGGGATATGCAATGAGCCAAAAGACAAAAATATTAATAGAGACTATATATATCGTACTCTGTAAGTAGTTCCTTTTTGCAAAGGACAAAGTTATGAAATGGTAAACTGGTGAGGATTAAATCAGTCATTTTTAAAGGAGATAAATTCAGAGAAAAATAATTCTCTCTTGCTGATCCTACTCTAACTTATAATGAAAAGATTAGATGACAAGTGTCATCAGCAATATTTCTGATGCTAAGATATTGTTAAAAATTATAGAAGTCTGCTGTGAATATCACATGAATATCTGTAGCATAGGTTGAGAAGGGAACCTGCTTTTTGTACTCTGAAAATGCAAATATAAATGCTTCTTGTTCCCTTATACATGTGCTACTGTGTCTAGTTTATTAGGTAGTTTAGTGTACTAATGTCATGGTTTAAGTCCCTCAATAACTCACGCAGTTGCTCCCTCACTCTCCTCTCTTTCTTCCCCCAGTCCCGGGGGAAGTAGGGAGGAGAATCGAAAGAATGCAACTCGCACAGGTTGAGATAAGAACAGTTTAGTAACTAAGGTATAACACAAATCACTACTGCTACTACCAGTAATAATAATGACAGAGAAATACAACGAAAGAGAATACAACTGCTCACCAAGCCCGACCCAGCCAGTGCACCCCCCAGTAGCGAACCCCACCCTACCAGGTCTCTGCCCTCTGTTTTCACATCCTGGACATGACGTGTTGTGGCATGGAATAACCTCTTTGGTCAGTTTGGGTCAGGTGTCCTGTCTCTGCTTCCTCTCGGCTTCTCTTCCTCCCTGGAACAGCATGAGACTCAGAAAGTCCTTGGCCAGACAAAACATTACCAAGCAGTAACTGAAAACACTGGTGTTATCAGCGCTGTTCCCAGGTCCAAAATCAAAAACACAGCGCTGCACCAGCTACCAAGAAGGAGAAAAATGACTGCTGCTGCTGAACCCATGACAGCTAACAAATCTGTCATGGTCCTTCTTGACCTAAAAAAGTCTGAGACTGGATGTTACAAAGTAATGTAAAATTGGTGTGTTTTCTCATCAAAGGATGTTGCCAGTCTTCGGGTGAAAATAAAAAAAAAAAAGAAATAAATTAGGGATTCATAATTTTTTAAATGAGTTAGGAAAAGAATTATTTGAAATAAAAGTACAGCAGGACATTTGTTTTCTATTTCAGCCTCTACCATGAGAATTCTAGTTACCTCAGTTTACCCAGTTCTGTTTGACAAGTGCCTCACTGAGAAGTTTCTTTGACGATAGTACAATTCAGTGGTTGAGAAGATCATCATCAATTCTTGATGAAAGATGCATTTTAATGCTGAGGTATTATTACTATGTTTTTCCTTATAGCTTTACGAGTGTTATGTAAAAGTTTTATTCATTCTGTTTGGTAGAAACAAGAAATCATTGACAACTGATAGTAGCTTTTGTATGAAGTCTTGCTAGCTTGCTATTTTGTTTAAAAAGTATGATTCAGTTCTTTTTTCCCTAGTTTTATCATTCATTTAATATGATCCATTCTAGCCTCTGCACTTGAGTTTCTTTAGTTTAATTCTATAGTATTAAAAATGTGATGAAATGCAAACTTTATAAAATTGATGGATAATTATGTTTGTTATGCTAGTCAGCAAAATAAGTGATGAAAAAAAACCTTACTGTAGCTTAATCAAAACCATTAAATGATTTAAAATGAGGCCTTCAGAATCAGGATAGAAGAATTATATTGAAAATAGTTATTATCTTGCCTTGTAAGCTTTCTGATGTGTCCTATCTCTTGCAGGGCTTTTCTCTTGAGGAATGTTAAGCACGTATTTGTAGTTAATTTGCTGATACTATGTGCATGAGTTATTACTTTTTCTTAACTTCAAATTGTGTAGTTCATTCTTTTCATTCCTAAAAGGATAAAGGCTGGGATTTTCCAAAGGAGCTTAGAGAATTTAGGGCTAAATTTTAAAAATTGCCTCGAGATTCAGATAGATGCCAGAAGGGATTTTTCAGAGTCATTCAGCTTTGTATTAGAAGAAATAGAGGTGGGTATTGAAATCCTTGAAAATCATACTGGGTTCGTAGCAGTAGCTTTCAAGTTCCTTCAGGTATTAAAATTGTCTTCTTTGACTATGTCTTTTTTAGTGTAGCGCAACACAGTAGGAACAGGATTTATAGAGCAAAATGATGTTGAGAAGCTGACATTCACATTATTTAGTTTTGGAGAGTTTATCTTCAGGAGAACTCTAGTCTTGTCCCATAGACAAAATTCCAATTAGCAGCTGGAACGCATTAAATATGCTACAGGATCCTAGAAGCATTGCTTGGACAGAGCCCCTGTAAGTCTTCTAGTCCACTCTGTAGCTCATTGAAAGACTATTGTCAACGAACTCAGCAATATTTTCTTTTTAGCCAAATATCTAAACCTGCTAGCAATTGAGGTTCCAGAAGGCCTCCATGTGGTGCTAGGGAGAGAGATCTGCACTGCTCTATTTGTGAAAAGTGCTTTAGAAGTCCAGTCTGAACCTCCCACGCTGCAGCTTCTAGCTGTTTAATTTTGTGTTATTGTTACCTCTACCAAGAAAGTTTAGTCTCCATGTCTTATTTGTTCTCCAAGCTGTGATCGTTAGTATGGAAACACATGAAGCAGGAAAAGTGCCTTTGACACCTTCTCCCATGCAGACCTCTGTATACACCATTTTCTAACTTACTTCTGGATGTAGAACACCTGGTTCAAAGCTCTCTTCATTAGGTCACCATGTCTGTCTGTCTGTCTCCCAGCATACTCTGTAGGAAGAAAATAAAGCCTTTCTGCTGACTCAGGTATGAATCTAGCTGTTCTGCCACATATGTGTATTCCTCTCTGAGACCTTCCTGTTGACCAGATGGATGGAAGAGAACACCACTTTGACTTCTGTCTGCATTTCCTTTTGCACCATTATCCCTGGCAGCAAGGGGCAATAGTCTACCCTCGATGAGCCTCCAGGAGATTTCCCATTCAGCAGGGATGCCTTGTGTTGCCTGTGAGTTTCTGATTATTTGATTGCCCCTGAAGCAATGCAGATTAAGCCTGTCAGAAAGGTTATTGACAGAAAGTTCTGATTGAAAAATGTTAATTGAAAAAGCACATGAGCAGACTTGTATGTTCTACATGGATGTTATTGAACTGTAATATATTCTTGGGCTAACTTTTTCATTGATTCTCCTGTAGTCAGGGGCACAAAATTCAGAGGACATGTCTAAATTACCTCAACAATTCTGGTCCCTTGACTATCCATCAAAACCATGCTCTGCCCTTCCCTGGCGTTTTTCAAAAGAATTCCCTATTCAGTCTATTTAGATAGACTTCCACGAGGTCTCTTACACTTTTCTGTGGGAACACTCTGGAACCTCAAGTTGGTTTCCAACCTCACTCCTGATATTTTGACTTTGTATAGAGCTGTAAAGAAAAGTAAGAAATACAATTGTTCTTGGTAATCTGGAGGCCCAAGTGCTTTTCCCAAAGTGACAGTTATTGTGACTCTAGTCCGGACACATAACTCCACTCTACCCCTATCCTATATAAGAGGAAATAATGTATAATTCATTACTATATCCATATAGGGATGTTATGTCTGTTGTGTAATGTTATAGATACCTTAACTGTTGGTTTTGTCATGCAAACTATGACAAGTCAATTAGAATCACCTTAGGTTCCTGCTTTATTATGGACACCAGATTCTGGGTACACAGTCCTGTCATGGTGGAGTATGGTAAGGTCTAATTTTCCAGGCTGTCAGTTTATTGTTTGGGTACATTATGGTACCTTATGCTACTGTGAAGTTAAAGATGCCCTTTCCATGTATTGGTTGCCTTTTTTAACAAGCTCTTCTCTGAGTTTGGCCCACAAAACCTTGTTTGAGTGTTTATTGCCTCAAAGAAATACATCAGGGTAGGAAAAAGTGCCTTCCCCTTCTGGAAGCTTTGCTGTTTTTTTCCACCATCAAGCTTTACTTTTGTTTTTATATGGTTTTGTTCTTAATTAGGCTCTTAATTACTTTCCCTGAAACCACAGTAAGTCTCATTGCTTTGTAATTCCACTGATCTCCTGTGACTTCTTATTTTAAATATAGATGGTGTTTTATGTGAACAGATTGTTATCCTCAAAAATAATTGCTGTTGCAAAGCCTGTACTTTGCATCCTTGTCTGTATTAACACTGCTTCAAACTTTATTTCATTCAAAGTTTTCAAGCCAATTCAGGTCCTTCATAGAGTCATAGAATAGTAAAGGTTGGAAAGGACCTTAAGATCATCTAGTTCCAACACCCCTGCCATGGGCAAGAACACCTTCCACTAAACCAGTGTCACCCAAGCAGCCCTGTGGAGAAGGACTTGGGGTGTTGGTGGATGAGAAAATGAGCATGAGCCGGCAGTGTGCGCTCGCAGCCCAGAAAGCCAAACGTATGCTGGGCTGCACCAAAAAGAGCGTGACCAGCAGGTCAAAGGAGGTGATCCTGCCCCTCTACTCTACTCTCGTGAGACCTCACTTGGAGCATTGTGTGCAGTTCTGGTGTCCTCAACATCAAAAGGACATGGAACTGTTGGAAGCAGTCCAGAGGAGGGCCACGAGGATGATGAGGGGACTGGAGCACCTCCCGTAGGTGAAGATAGGCTGAGAAAGTTGGGTCTGTTGAGTCTGGAGAAGAGAAGGCTGCGTGGAGACCTTGCAGCCTTCCAGTGTCTGAAGGAGGCCTATAGGGATGCTGGGGAGGGACTCTTCATGAGGGACTGTAGTGATAGGACAAGGGTAATGGGTTCAAACTTAAACCGGGGAAGTTTAGATTGGATATGAGGAAGAAGTTCTTTCCTGTATGGGTGGTGAGGCACTGGAATGGGTTACCCAGGGAAGTTGTGAATGCTGCTATTGCTGGCAGTGTTCAAGGCGGGGTTGGACATAGCCTTGGATGGCATGGTTTAGTGTGAGGTGTCCCTGCCCATGGCAGGGGTGTTGGAACTAGATGATCTTAAAGGTCCTTTCCTACCCTAACTGTTCTATGATTCTATGATTCTATGACTTGGCTGTCTCTGGCCTTGTTTTATGAGTTGTGTGTATATGTGCTGTTGAAGGCAGTGTGTTTTCTGTGACAGTCTGTGTGACCAGCTGTATTGGTGTCCTGTGTGTGTATATGTATGTGTGTTTTTGTGTCTCTGGGATGTGTCTGCAGCTTTGCTACTGGTTGAGTCAGGAAAGCAGAGGCTGTGTCCCTAAGCCTGGACAGAGATCCCAGGTCCCCAGGCAACAGGCTGGGCTCCACCAGCTGGCAACACAGGAAGGTCTGGGGCTAGATCTGCTGGGGAAGGTGGCAGTGTATCTAACATCACTTAAAAGAATCAAACTTCTAGATACTAAATCATCACTTATAAATCCCTTTTAGAACATTGTGGGCTAAGTACAGGTAATAGAATCACCTCTTGTAGGAGTACGCATCTGGGGCCTTCTGCCTCTCCTTTCGTTAAGTTGCAGTATACCTGTTGATCTGTAGTAGTAACTGCGGTTTCTACTGATCAGAAGATGGGTAGTAACAGACTGACTTCATTGCCTGCCCTGTTATGCCCACTAAAGTGCCCAAAGCTGTGCTGCTATTTGTCCTTGGAAGTAGGAGCGCAACGTAGAGGCATTGGCAGGCACAGAGTGTAGCACTAGTTTGGTGCAATGTGGTAAAAAATGTAGAGGAGAAGTTACAAGGACGTGGGCTGGGGATATATATGGGGATTATGTGTTGTAGGGTAGGTGACTGGAGGATGTAAATGATAATGCATCTAGATGATAGTCTTCAGTGAGATGATGGAGGAGCTGGGGTCAGTTAGCTGAATATGGAAGCTACTCTCAGGATCAAAGGCTGACAGCTGCCACAGGCTAGCAACTGCCAACTTATAGCTCCAAATGAAAGGCACCTGTAAGGCCACTGTATATGTGTTATTAGGACACTTTTTAGGCATTTTTCAAATCTTACCATTATGAATAGATTTCTGCACATTGCTGTAAGTGTTTAATGCACATGTTTTCCAGATAGAATGTCAAAATGTGAGGTTTGGAAATTCAAAAGCCAAGTAGTGATCCTGTCTCTCATCCTGATGGTTGGAAACTGATCTGTTACAGGGACAATGAAGAAATGCAAGATCATGTGGGTGTGTAGCCAGGTTCTCTCCCCTTGTAAATTATCCACCAATTTCAATGATGTTTTGGCAGCTGATGCCTGTTGATGATCCAGAGATATCTCTTTTTATGTGTTGGTATGAATTAGTGAACCGTTTCTGTGGTCTGAAGGAATGTAGGCGTTCTCTGGCTTTTTATGGTCTCTGATTACATTTCCCTTTCGAATTATCACTTATTTAGTATGTGAACTTGCTGTAGTTTGTTTCTTTAAGAATAAAGAATGAAAATGTAGTCAAAGAGCTTATAGGTTGTTCTAGCTGTCAATATGTTACAAAAATCAGTAATTTCTAACAATTTACTCAGTGATACATTGAAAATTACTATGTAATGGCATCTGGTTCAGGAAATATAAGATAAAATCTGAATGAGGTTGAGTGTTGAGAAAGTGGAAGTAGCTTCCCTGTTTTATTTCAGTCTTCTACAATTTTATACAAGAACATTTATAATCTTTTTATAAATATCTTTAGTGCACACAATTCCTGTATGTTTGCTGGTAACTGAGCTAAGGCTAGAAATGTTTCATAAGTCCTGTTTCAGAGCATGACACTGATTTTACTGGGGATATTTTTTTTAAGATTGTTTTTGTGAGTTATTGGGCTATAAAGCAGAAGTATAGCACAATATATCTTCTCCTACTTATGGATTCTACAGATATGACACTATATGCGTGACCTTGTTCAAATATTCCTATTGTAACAGGAAAAGATAATTCAAAACACTAGATATACATAACAAATTGCCCTGGCAGTCATAGCTGATTTCTTGGTGTTTCTTGTTTCTTTATCAGATGAGCACTTTATTCCAGGTTTTAAATCCCCTAGATGGCACTACAGAATACAGTATTTAAATGTTTCATACAATGCTGTTAAATAGACAATGTTAAGTACTTTTTCTTTTCAAAAATAAACATTAATGAGTTGTTTAACAAAATGAAATAAAAGGCAAAGATTTTGTTTAATACATGCATGGTATTTTGGCATGTCCTTATGTACAAAAAGTGGAACAGTGTGCTAGACATGCCACACCACATACAACCCTTTCTGCTAGTGTGGTCCAGATGGTAGCTGTCAGTTTCAAATCCAGACTTGGGCCTCCAGGTCTGAATTGGAAAATAAGTGTGTTCAATCCAAAGGGATTAAAAAACAGGAAAGAAAACAAGTACTGTTGTTTTGTATTAGAAACATACTTGGCAATTAGAAGTATTAAAAATGTATAATGCAAAGAATTGCTGTTTGAGACCAGGTAGGAGATTTTTTCATTTTAATTGGCATTTAAATTTCATGCTTTAGTTGCAGGTATCTCACATGCTGGACCTTGTGGGAATCCTGATAGCTTGTATTACCCCTGAGCATTTCTTTCGCAGTTGGTATGTCATTGTCTGCAGATCACTGCAGTAAATACTGTACTGTACTGCTGAAAAGAGAAAAACATTGCCATCTGCAACTACAGCTTGCAAATTACAGCTTGCAATCGTCTGCTATTAAATAAAGACACTTTAACAATATTTTGGGTTTTAAATTAGCAATTTACATCACAAGACGCTGAAAATACTAGTCTTTTAATACTGCAATTTTCTTTCCTTTAAACCAGGCATCAACATGTATTGAATAATAAAAAAAGAAAGTAATACAAACCAATGTTTACTTAAACAATAGCCACTGACAGCAAGAGACACACAGATGGAAATCCAATAGCTTCTATCTCAGTGGGAGGTTTCATTTGAGGACCTTGATGGGGATGTGATTGGACTGCGGTACTCTAATTTACATCATGGAGAATCTATCATGATGCCTTTTTTACTGCACTGCTGTGCCAAACTAGGTCTCCTATGAGAAAGTGGTCTCAAGCAGGGACTGGGAAGGAAAGACCTTAATTTGAAGAAAAGCAGAAAGAAGCAGAGTTTCAGGTACCGAAAATACAGGCTAATTTGCGAAAGTTTTCTGTCCTTTGGACGCAAGTAATGGCAATACCATGCCTTTGATTTTTTTTTTAAGAGGCTGGTAAAGAGGAGAGAAGCTGTAGGGCATATTTGATGTGCAGTGCCTGATGTGCCCTGTAAGTTAAGGAAGGAACAGAACTGCATAATGTCTTGCTAGTAAACGGCCTAGAATGCCTTTTTTTCAGTGTCATTACTAAATTTCCAGTGATAGAATGAAAGAGTGGAGAGTCATTGCCCATTATAATGAGCACAGAACTTATTCTTTCACCCAGGGAATCCTAGTGTCAGCATAATGTATGGAGAAATCCTTGTCAGAAAAAGCCCTAGATGTAATGGAAAGTGCCAGCAAAGAATTCTATAACACAAGCAGTATTTTCTGTTAAGTTCTACTAGATGGTCTGCAAAGACCTGTAAAAGTGTTTTCCCATTATAAATCTAAGGGAATTTTTCTGCACAGGCTGATCTTGAAATCGCTAATCAGCTAAAACTCCATGTGCTTGCTTTATCTTTGAGTACTCACAGAGGTGTTTTACTTCTATTCGGCCTGACCTTTTGGGGAAAGCAAATTTTTTATTATTGATCAGAAGGTAAATCTATTACAGGAGGTAGCCTAACATTCCTTGCGATGTGCAGCCACAGTCTGCTTGTGCACCTGGTAATGCACTGTTTGTGCTAGGAGATCCTTTACTTCCATACACTCCAATACTGTGTATTCATTTTCTTCCCAGTCAGCTTTCGCAGTACAAATCTGTAAAGTATTTCAGCCAGGAGCTAGGAGTCCTTAGTTCTCCTCCAGAATGTTCCTAACTTTTTTTCTGACACCAAACAAGTCACTTACTAGGCTACATTTGAGCTGATCCGTGTGTGCTGTGGCACTTAGCAGGGTCCTGATCTCTCAGTTCCCCTGATTTGCAAGCAGTGTGCAGTGGCAGGAGTGCATGGGCTACTCAGATATGGATGAGAGTGTGAATAGAGGGCTGGTGGTGCATATGTACATCTTCCAGTTGGGTAGAAAGCAATTTCATCAATTTCATAATATCTTTTCCTATCTATCTATCTATCTATCTATCTATCTATCTATCTATCTATCTATCTTAATTATCTCATTGTACCTCTCCTAGGATCCTGGAATTTATTTTAAGACTCTGCTCTAGCCAGCAGCATACTGTTTAAATCCTCTGTAATATCCTTTACGTGATTTCAGGAGCAGTACTGAAATCTCTAGTAGAAACTTAGTAGCTGCCACTTACAGACTTGCTGTAGTCCCTAATGCCTCTCATTTATTCTGTAAACTCTTAAGGTCAGGTCCATGTCTCGTTATTTGTCAATATAAGGCTTAGCATAATCTCAGTTGGGCTGTGTAGAGACAGCTGTGATACAAATGCTTTTGAAATTTCATATTTTATTGTTGGAAGTGTAAATTATTATTATTTAGGTAATTTTTTTTTCTTAATCCTTTTTATTTTTTTCTGTGGTAGAAATAACTGTGTCACACCAGTAGGATATGAAAATTTTCACAGCAGAGGAAAGAAAAGAAGAAAAAGTCTTTTAATAAAAATTTCATCTTGCTGAAATGTAGCCAGTTACATTCAAGACACATATCAGTTTCAGAATATTGTTTGTCAAAAGTTTTATGAAGTGCAGTTCCTTCACTGTATATCATTCTCTTGGTCCATGCTGAGTAGCTAACAAATTTCAGTCATGGTTCTAGCAAAATCACTACTATGATAAGACCTGCTGAGATTCTTATAGTGATTTACTATTAAAAAGCACTAATGCAATTACTAACTTACTTTTCTACACTTTTTAGTCTCATCAGTCATCTCTCTGATATCATTTATCACTACATTATTATTTCACTTAATAACTGATTCCATACATTCTGTATGGAAAAGTATCCGTTTGGTTTGCATTTAATCTTACGAGTCCTTTTCAGATGGTTTTGTATTTAACTCAAATAGTTTTGCTGCTTCAGAAACAGCAAATGCCTTTTATTGGATGCTATTTATAGTCATTTTTGATGATAAATACCAGTGGATAGTGGATGGATTTTCATTTCTGTGGTGACTGTAGACACTTTTATTTCATTTTAATAGATTTAAAAGGTTTGATTTTTTTTCTTTTTTTGAACTGACCATATGTCCTGTCACTAAATGTGCCATTGAACTTCCTCTAATTTCTTATCAAAAATGCACATTCTGGTAATGTGTCTGTAGCTTTAAAATATTGAGAAATACCATCCAACTACTGCTAAAGTTTGGAAGAAAAATGCAACTGCTTACACCTTTGTCAATGTATGCTCAATCTCTTCTGACCCACTATTTTTGTATGAAAACTATGTATATGTTACTTAAACTGTGGTGTCCTGGGTTCAGCAGCAGCAGTCATTTTTCTCCTTCTTGGTAGCTGGTGCAGCGCTGTGTTTTTGATTTTGGGCCTGGGAACAGCGCTGATAACACCAGTGTTTTCAGTTACTGCTTGGTAATGTTTTGGTCTGGCCAAGGACTTTCTGAGTCTCATGCTATGCCAGGGAGGAGGGCGAGCCGGGAGGAAGGAGAGACAGGACACCTGACCCAAACTGACCAAAGAGGTTATTCCATGCCACAACACGTCATGTCCAGGATGTGAAAACAGAGGGCAGAGACCCGGAAGGGTGTGGTGGTGGACTTGGGGGGGGGGGTTCGCTGCTGGGGGGTGCACTGGCCGGGTCGGGCTTGGTGAGCAGTTGTATTCTCTTTCCTTGTATTTCCCTTGTCATTATTATTATTGGTGGTAGCAGTAGTGATTTGTGTTATACCTTAGTTACTGGACTGTTCTTATCTCAACCTGTGCGAGTTGCATTCTTTCGATTCTCCTCCCCATCCCCCTGGGACTGGGGGAAGAAAGAGAGGGAGTGAGTGAGAGAGCAACCATGTGAGTTATTGAGGGGCTCAAACCACAACATGTGGAATAGTTATAATTTTGATATATGCTTGTTAGAAGGCTGTGCTTAATGATGAAGACTTTATATAGTTCTCAGCTTGAGTTAAATATATCCTTTTCTTTTTCAAGTCCTGGCCATTATTTCCTGCTCTATTAGAAATAAAAAATTATCAGTGGACTGCTGAGAAAAGGGGAATAAAAATGTCAATGTTTACAATTGCACACATTTAATACTTACTACACAGCTTTTGATATGAATCCCTTGGGCTGGCTGGAGGCCAGTTTATTTCCTAACCTATCATAGAACAGCTGGAGGCCATGTGTAACTGCAAACCTGCCAAATCCAAAATTTTTGGCTCATGGGAATTTGGATCAGAGAGAATGTGCCAGTCCAAGACTGTTTTATAGAGAAGCTTAATTTAGACATGGTTCCTGTAATCCTGTCAAAGGCAGTCTGCATTATCACAGGCTGAAGGTTGTAGTTCTCACTGATCTGCAGAAAATCGTGATTAAAAATATAGTCTTAAACATGAACCTAGTTTGATAGTATATTACCAGTTTTCAAGTTCTGCTTCAGAGGTCAAAGTAGAGGAAAAAACCCCACAACAAACCTCCATCCCTTCAGCCCCCCCAACTTTTAAAAAGATTACGAAGTTCAATAAAATGACAGACACAGTATTCTGGAAAAGGACAGATTTTCATTTTTAGATCTATGATGGAGCAAAGATTTTGCTGATGCTAAACTTAAAACTAGTGGGCAGAAGATGGGATGTTCTCATCCCTGGTGACTCAGAAGCAGAGCAGAACATGAATCTTCTTTAAAAATTCTAATTTTTTAAATTAGTTTGAATGCCTCTGTACAAACAGTAGTAAGATGAAGTAATATCTTTCTCTTCTTGATGTCTGTTATGTGGAGTCTATTCCATGCATACTTTCAGAATGTGACCTTTTTATAAGTGCATGCTACAGTTTAGAATGTAGTAGAGAAGATTAGTGTTTGAAAGGCATTGCTTTAGTTCAGAATCTTGGCAAACTTCAGTGTGTAGATATCAGTGTTGTAGGCACTTCAGAAATAATAATAATACATCTAAATTACATCTAGATATTGGCCCAAAGGGCTGAGTGGTACTGCCAGCCTCTGAAGTGAGAACAGTGCTGTACAGATTCCCTATGCAGCTTGTGTTTAATTTTACAGGAGACATTGTTTTAATTTTTCTAATGATCCCCAGTATAGAAATTATACTCTAAACAGTGCAGGAGTCCAAGAAATTCTGTGTACAAGCCAGCACAAAGATCTTCTAAATATGACATAGTTTTACTCAGTAGTATAAATATCTTCTGGAACTTTATTTGAACATAGTGTTGAGAGGTGTGTGCTGAACATATAGGTTTTTACTACTGATAACCTCCAGGAAACAGGCAGTAGTGCCAACAACTTTTCTTAGCTTGAAGATAATCTTGTCATGTAAACTGTTTTTACCTGTACTCCTCCTCCGAGTTAGGCAGGTGGCTCCCTGGATAGTATTCACAGGCCTGCAGCAGACAGCCGGACTCCTACTTTTCCCACAGTGTTACTTACTGAAGGCTAAAAGTCACCAAAATGCAGGAACATCTGTGAGTTTGCAATACCCTCCAGGGCTCATCCAGACTCAGCTGCAAGGTTGGCAAGACCTCTGCAGCTCCGGAGCGTTCAGCCTCTTCTTGAAGCACAGGTAAGTTGCACAGGGTGACCAGAACTTGTTTTGTTCCCTTTGAAACAGTTCTGCTCTTACTTGATACACTAGCTTATATGGTGGATGACATGATGACTTGGGGAGTAAGTCCAGGTCCATGTATCACTTCACTGTTGGAAGTCAAACCCTGTATTTCCCATCTTTTGCCGCAGACTACTTTGTGGCAAGGAAATTATCCTGCTGAACCTGGACTACTGTGTGGAAAAAAAAAAAAAATATATATATATATCTGTGATGGGAAACACTGGGAGAAAATGCTGTCACTTCAAACTGATAAAACGCATCTGGGGTGAGTTAGGCTTGAGATTCTGTTCCAGACTGCAGATATGGTTTTGCCTTTTAAATTGAATGGTGGTTGAATGAAAAACAGGAGCAGTATTCCTGTCATCTTCATCACAGTTTTGAGTATGTTCCTGCCTCTCCCTTTGACATGCTTGCAAAATGACCTCAGAGTCCTGAGGTCATCCATGTTCTGTGTAGTAATGAAGGTGTTTTGCCCTTTCGCTGTGAGGCTTCCCAGAGCTTCCTTCCGTCATGAGAGCCTGCTGTCTCCTTGTGCCTAAAGAGATATGTGAGAGCTGGAAATGTGAGACCTGTTTAGTGACTTCAGTAACATTCCTCCTCTACTCTGCAGCATTCTGGAGATACCTTTTTTAGTCTAGGGGAGGTGGAAAAATGTACATATCTTGTAAGTACAGTTATCATACTGGTATAAAGCTCATATCTAAGTGCTGTGAGGTATTAGCCAAAGATCTCCAACTACTTCAGATATCAAAACCAACAAAACAGTGATAACATAATGTTAAACAGGATACTTAGACTAGTTGCAAGGCTCTTTTAGAGCAGACTTGAGTGCTTCTTCAAAGTATCACATAGTGCCACAGAGATACACTTTTAATGGGAAGTTATAAAAAAAAATCCTCTCCTGCACATTTCATATATGGCAATTAGCTTTTGTTTGCTATTACCTGAACTGCTGCTAAGGCAGATGGCACTGTCTAGTTCCTGCCATCAACTGATGAACTTCAGCTGTCTCCAGAAGTTATTATTTAAAGAGAGCTTCTGCAGGAAAAGAAAATGTGATCCTGTTGTGCCAGTGATACAGATCAGTGTATTGGCTAATTGTCAGACAGACTAGCAATCATACAATGATGATGGGCACCTGTGTATTATTGGAAGTAATATACTGAGTATACCCATTTCTCTTCTCTTCCTAGAGGGAGGAAAATAAATATGCTAGTACGTGTTTCTGTTCAGAGCAAAAATGGCCTTGTCTATTATCAGGCCTTAGTTTAATGGGATTTTGTTCCTTGTTCAGATTTGTCCCCCACTTTTTTAGTGAATAGATAATTCTTTTCTTCCAGAAAATGGTTTATTCCATGTTACTTTCAAATCATAATACAATAAAAATCATTATCCAGCCCAACAAATGAGAAGCAGAAAGTAAGGTCATGAATTTCCGCCTGCTATGGTTTTGGTGCTAGAATTGGTAGCTGTAATGCAGTGGAAAGAGGCTTCCTGAAGGTGAACAGCTTGTTTTTTTGGCCAGATCTGGAGTGAGAGATGATTTATAAACTGCAGAATGTGTACGGAGCCCTTGAGACTACCGATCTTCAAGAGTACTTGATTTGTTTGTGCCAGTAAACAATCCTAATCCTATATGCTTAGATTTACTTTATGAAAGACTGTCACTAGCCACAGAGAATCTTGAATTTTCAGAGACAGGTGTACTGCCTACACATCAGTATGCCAAATGAGAGGGAAATACTCCAAGTTTGTCACTGTCAATGCTCAGTAAGAGACTGAATGTAAGATCTCTCAGAACACTTTCCATCATCCAAATAAATGATTTTTAATACTATGTAATGAAAGTCTGGATACTTACATACCAAAACCTGCATTCTTTAGAGTCATAAAGTGTTTGCAGACTTGAGAGGCATTTCTCATTGACATTATTATGGTTTGCAGTAGTTACAGCCAGAAGTTTCAGTCCAATTGTGCTAGGTACTTCAGGAAAAATAATGAAGACAGACATTTTTTTCTGAAGGACTTTTACTCCTGAGTTAGGAAAGTATTTTCTAAGAGGTAGAAAAATGTTGAATGTGTTCATTGTATTTCCATGTAACAGAAGTTTTTTCCTCCTGGAGCTTAAAGACTGCAAGAGTGGAGGTCAAAGTCCTTTCCTATATACTTACAGAATCTCAACAAAATATATTACCCTAGATTTATCTTGCAAGATGTGAGATCTATACCTTTGGCTAACATGTTTAGTTTTCAAATATTTGTTAACTTCATTTAATAAAGCTCTATACTTTATCATTATATTTAGTATTCTTTCTCTTGAACAGCACAGCTCAGCAATCATTATAAAGTCTGTGTGAAACTCAAGTATACTGGTGTGGCACCAAATAGACCTTTTTCCTTTTATATAAAAAAGGTTTCACTGCCTCTTCATCATTTTACATTTCCACGGTGGTGTAAGCTTTATGTGGGATGAGACACACTGATCACATACATGGGTATGTCTGTACTTCTCATAGTTATCCCTGACGAGTCTTTGAATACAATGTGCTCTGTGTCCTGCTTGACTGCCATCCACATATCTGAAACACAGGCTTGAGTGCAAACAATGTGGCTAGCAGCATACAGACCTGCCTGGTTCCCATGATTTGGAAGGTGCAAGTAGGCTGTGTTCAGTTAGAGCTTTACTTCCCATCTGAGCTGACTGTCTGGTTTTGAGGACAATTCTTAGGCAATTCTTGCTCCAAAGAGCAAATTAGATCAGAGGAAAAAGATTATTTCAGTTATTCAGGAGAATAAAAGTTTAATTTTTTTTTTAAAACTTAAATGGTAAAACTGAACACAAAAGGAAAATTCCATTCCTATTTTGACTAAAGCCTTTGAAGAAAGACAGTTTATTAGAAGGCAAATCTCCTTTACTAAAAGAGTAGATGTGACTTCATATGATGACTTTGCAGACTGTTCCTGCCTGGGCTTCAGATCACAACCCCAGACTTCCTAACCAGATAAAATCTCTCTTTTTGCATCATCAGAGACAGAAGAACCTTGTTTCTGGGACTGCAGGTGGTTTATGTCAGACAAAAGGAAATCTGATGAATGTGATTCTAGAGACAGCCTGGAAAACAGTGAGTGGTCTAAAACCTGTCAGCTGTCTTCTTGTACTATACCAAATATTTTGTATAATTTTTATCTTGACTGGGGCCTGGAAGATTTGATTTTCAGTGGGATCCTTGATAAAGCACTCCCTTCCCTTTGCCTCAATTTTTTAATGGGAAAAATTACAGTTACTTTCAAGAGTGTTGTAAAGATTAATCTTATAAGGCAGTGCTGAGGAGGGCTGTACAGTTATTTGGACAACAAATTATGTATTTGGTTAAAAATGCTATTTATGACAGTCCTTTCATTCAATGGATTAGGAAAAGATATGTTAAAGTTATTTGCAGAAAGGTGCTCAGCTTAGAGGAGTGTTTGCTATAAGCGGCTTTTGAAAGTTAATGAGAAATAGCCACATAAAGAGGATTTTAGTAAGCATTCTGTTGCTGAGTTCTACATTTTTGATTAATTTAAAAAAGTCTTCTAGGTTTAATATATCAAAAGACAGCTACATTCCTACTCTCCTGTTGGATTTTTGCATGGAATCATGATTTTTATTTAAATACTTGTATCTCAAGGTCATAATAATTCTATTATAAGAGTCTGTTTCTATACTACTTTTTTTCTGCTTCGCAAAGGTTTGTGGTCCAATTGCATAAAATCTGGTAACTGTAGCAAACTAGAGAAATGGCTATAATTCTTTAAGTAAAAGACCTAATTAAGAGTGATCTTCACTAGCTTAAGATATAATCAATATTTCAGTTGTGATATATAAAAATGTTTTAAATTCTTCTTATGTCAGACTTTGATAGACTTCAAAATCAAGATTTTTTCCGAGC
This sequence comes from Myiopsitta monachus, assembly GCA_017639245.1. NCBI lineage: Eukaryota > Metazoa > Chordata > Aves > Psittaciformes > Psittacidae > Myiopsitta > Myiopsitta monachus. The sequence continues at coordinate 97,267,818 of CM029917.1, read as the reverse complement.
AACTGATAAGGTATAATCTACTCCTCTTTATAAGAAGCAAAACTATGTAGTTAAGAGTCAGAGAAGCATGGATAAGTTAGCAGACTTTGTAAGCTTTATACAAGTATATCCTGTGCTATTTTATGATAATTGGAAAGGCTGCTTTAACTTTACTTTTATCAGTATGTTGTGCTGTTGACAGAATGTAAAGCATCTGTAGGACTTCTAACCTTTCAAAAACTGCTGCTTCACAAGCAAAATAATCTTCTGGATAAAACCAGCATTTAGGCTTGTGTTGTGTTGCTATTTCACTCCCTTGGAGAAGATAACATGGTGGGTTGAATTATCTGGTAGAAAATTGGCAGAATTATGTTCTGAATGACAGCTACTATGTTAGCAGTCTGTGATAGATTCTGAAAGGCTGATGGACATTTTAAAGTGAGCAAGAATATTTTCTCAAAGTATAAATTAAAAAATGTTATACAACTTAAAAAAAATCCTACCAGCAGTATGAAGAAACTATTGCTTAATTCTATATTCCTTGAGCCAAATGCCTGCTCTGGAGTCATCCTATTTCCTCAGTAATAGCTAATCATACTGGAGGAGCTAAATTGCATGTGTCCCTTTACTTAGCTTTGTAGAACATATAGGCAATTATGCGAACTAAGAAAGGTTATACTGGCCATCAGTCATTCTAGTTTTATACTTTATTCACCCCATGGTGTCTTGTAATTGTTTCTTAAATGACCTTATTATGTTTGTGCAACACAGAAATTAGCTTACTTCACTTGCTTAAAAATTCTTCCAATTCCATGTGTTTCTATTCATTAATTTTTACATGCAGATTGCTTAAATTACTTATTATAAACTGTACTTCTGTGGGGTGCCTACACTAATTGGTAAGGCAATTTACCTACACCAATTGTTTCTTGTGGCAGTGATGCCATAAAATTTATTTATACCTGGTGCACGAATCTTGCCTCTGGTAGCCTGCACACACCATACTGCTTCAGGCATTTTGATATGTATTGAAGCCTTAGGAAAAGGAAAGCAGTGCAGACCACATGTATCTGACTTCAATTTCTGCCTGTGTGTTCTTTAACACAGAGCTTCTTTTTTGCTCCTGCTTGCTCAGGATAAACGCTTATTACATATCTATTTCTGACAGGGCAAGCTGAATCCTGCCTAGTAAAAAAAACCCTACTGGACTAAATGATGGTGAGCGTGCAACTTCTTTGACCATAAAGTATGTGACCTATATTTCACCATTATTTAGCTGAATGGATTGTATCCCATAACATCACTATAATCCACTTAAAAACTTTTTTCTTGCATTACTCCAGTAGTGGCAAGAAAGATTGATTCTGTGAAATGGCAGTGGATTTTATCTCAAGATCTTAGAGTCTAAAGTTACCTCAGGTTACTTTATTCCCTCAGTGCCCTTCCCAAGCTGTCTGACACCAACAGCTAGTAGACAAGCCCACTCTATTGTGGCAAAGCTAAGCTGAAAACCACTGATTACATTGTGCTGTGTAACTGAAGGTAATTAATTATTGTACAACTAAACACAATATCTTCAAGTTGCATCTACTTCTTAAAATTACCAGAAGTAGGGAATGCTCATCCATCTTCTGAGTCAAATGATAGACACAGGATGGGGAATAAGTAAGGATTTATTTCATGGAGAATAATTCTTTTGTGACTGAGAGCTTGAGGCTGCCTGCTGTCAATTTTCGAGTTAATCTTAACCTCTAGTAACAGAGAATATACTGCTTCTGGGTTGCCTGATCATGAGAGCAACCTTTGCTTTCCCTCTCTCCCCAGGAATGGAAGGTTTTAACAGCAAGAGGAAAATTATTTTTCTTCTTATTGTGGCAGTCTTACCACTAAGAACATAAGCACTAATTTGGCTTGGTGTGTACTGCAGCTATATTTATCGGTAGTCTATCACTGAAACTGTAGGTTTTGAAACTGAAACATCCTTGTATATTCCAGCATAGACTCATTTTATTGAAGTTGTCCTGCTATGCAGAAGTGGATGCAGGGTTCAAGGTACTGTAATCAGTGGCCTAGCACTGTTAGTTCTCAGCTGGGAGGCGGAAAACATGCATTTGGCCTCTACATTTCTTTCTATACTTATTCAGTGTCTTTACAATGCAGAATACGTAGGCAGTCCTGAAAGGAGGAACCAGAATCCCAGGGGGGGGGGGGGGAGGGGGGGCAAGGGAGGTGGGGGAGAGAAAGAGAAAGAGTAGAGGAGAGAGAAATAAAAAACAAAAGCAGGAAAGATAGAAAGAAAGAAAGAAAGAAGGAAAGAAAAGATTCAGGACTCTGTCATAAACTCTGCACCTAGTAAACTATTTTCAGGTAGATGTACCAGAGGAACGTAATCAACGACACAGGTGTTTATGACTACAGCAGAAGTAGGATTTTGCATGAAACACTTTTTCTCATTCCAGTGTTTCTATTTTTTTTTAACTTAACATAATGTGTTTGTGAATGAGTGCCATTCAGAAGCACTTTACTTTCCAAGACACTATAAGAACTAGTCTGGGGCTCTAAATTTCACCTTCAGGACTGAGCATCTGAAAAGCAAACAGAGAGATTCTCAGTCTTTCCAGGACAATGTTATTTTCTAAATGTGGATTTGTTGTTTTTTTTTTGTTTTTTTTTTTTTTTTTAAATTGAATTGCTATTGTAGAGTGTGATAAAACTGTCTGATTTTTGTGCAGTATTGGAATGCTTAAATTTTTATGTATCTGTTATATCTGATAATTCATTTATAGTTCTGAGAAATAGTGTGAGAAAACAGCCATGTATGTTGATGCATGCTCTTATATTATGGTGGTGGGATAAGGGAACTTTATGAATATGGTTGTGAATTTTCAGGATTTATGTGAGAAATAAAAATGAGTAGAATGAGATTATCCTTTTTATCCATTCAGCTGTAGATGCTAATAATAGATAAGATTGTGCATTTATTTCTTCACTGAACAGTTGCTCCTAGGAAGATATCGTGCAAATGTCTTCTGATATATGTTTACAAGCTGCTGACAGAGAACATTTTACAAAGTTTAAAATATTAAATGTTGGAGTCATGGTTTAAAATTCCTTTATGACCCATGAGCTTTTTAATATATAACAGATTATTGTGTTGTAATATCCATCCTGTATTCTTTCTTTGTTCATAATATTGTATTATTCTTGTATAATAATATATGATAATAGAACAGTATAATGCACTATATATAATTATAAAATTATAATATAGAATTATATACAATAAGATATATCACAGATTTAACAGTCACTAGAAATATGACATATGTATTACTGTTGAAGCTGGGGTCAGTAAACTAATCATAATTTTTTAATGTGTAGCTGTTTTTAATGCAGATTTTTTATTCTAGATCACAAAAAAGTACTTCGAGTTAAACAAGGACACTGAAAGCAGAGACTTTTTCCATAAGAAAGGAAACTTCAACAAAGAGATGAGAAAACAGAAACTTACTTTCAAAAAGGCATAATATATTTTCTGAACAATATACAATACCTTATCTTAATTGAACAGTTTTATCCTGCAACCATTTATGGAATAGTAGGGCACAGAATCAGGTAAAAACCTGTCCTAGGTTCAGCAGTAGCAGTCATTTTTCTCCTCCTTATTCGCTGGTGCAGTGGTGTGTTTTTTACTTTCGGCCTGAGAACAGCGCTGATAACACCAATGTTTTCAGTTGCTGCTCAGTAATGTTTAGTCTGACCAAGGACTTTCAGAGTCCCATACTCTGCAAGGGAGGAGGGGAAGCCGGGAGGAAGCAGAAACAGGACATCTGACCCAAAGTAGCCAAAGGGGTATTCTATACCACAGCATGTCATGCCCAGGAGGTAAAAACTGGGGCAGGGACCTGGAAGGGTTCGATCACTGCTGGGTTGGGCTCGGTATTGGTTGGCGGGTGGTGAGCGGTTGTATTCTCTTCCCTTGTTGTTTCCCTTAACATTATTATTATTGGTGGTAACAGCAGTGGTTTGTATTATACCTTAGTTACTGGACTGTTCTTATCTTAGCCCATGGGAGTTACGTTCTTCGATACTCCTACCCATCACTCTGGGTGGGGAGGGGGGGAGAAGCAGGGGGAGTGAGTGAGCAAACTGCATGAGTTACAGCTGGGCTTAAACCATGACAAAACCTCACACATACTCAGTTTTCTTGGTCTAATTTGCAAAGCTTAGTCAATTAGATTCTGCAAGAAACAGTCAACCTTTGTCCTTTGTGGACTGTTTTATTGTTTTCATTTTGAGATGAAACTACATCAACTTCCAATTCTTTTCTTCATGGTAAAACTGTTGAATAGTGCGGGTTTTTTTAGCATACAGCAAGAATAATACTGAAAAATAATAAGACAAGAAAAAGAAAATCAAGTATGCATTTTGTTTTCTCAGAAGCCAGAAAATAAAATGAAGCTGTGCTATAAACACCATCTCAGAAGAAAATACAGATCTGTTTAATCTGTTGAGAATCTGGCAGACAGTGAGTGAATACCCAGACACAGCAAGGGACATAGTTCACAATCTTTTTCTGCCAAAAAAACCCTAGGATTTGCCTGGTGACACATAAGAAGACATAGGGGCTTTGCTTACAACTCTGTTCATTAGACCAACAATGCTTAAATCATAAGAACCCTTTTGTTAATCAGTCTGAAAGATAGTGATAGATATTTTGAACTTTGTCCACAGTGGGGACAGATTCTTGCCCACAGCTTTGCACTAGGGTTCTTTCACAGTGCTGTTTTGCTCCCCCTGCTCATACTGTTGTCCAGCCTTCATTACTGAGTCATTATGAATAATATTCCTTCTTCAGCACAGTGTTAACATCCTACCTCCACATCCCTTCCTATCCCTTTCCATCCCAAATAATTTTAATACTATGGCAAAACTAAAATTCTCCCTCACAATCTAAGACAGACAATAAAATATAGAAACTACTTATAATCAATGTTTTTGAATATTTTTCCCCTAGGATTCTGTTTAAAAGATCACAAATTCAATTGCTTGTGAGGAGCTGCTCACAGATTCACAGAATATACTGCACAGGCTAAAACAATTTTATAACACCCCAAAAACTCATTGCCTTTTTATTCCATGGATTATTATTTTCCTCTTTGCTCAGTTGCCAAAGCATTTGCCAAGTACAGAGCTTCTAATATTTCTCTTAAAGGAGTAGCAAGGTGAACAATTCCCCAGTCAGCATGATTTCTCTTTCCCCTCCCCTCCATCCTGATATTTAGTAAAACAATCAAACCAAACACCCTCCTTAATTTTTTCTCATTATTCTCCTCCTGGAGCTATAATCTTTTTTTTTGTCACTTGGAATAGTGCCTTTCCTTCTGTAATGCTTTCCCATGAAAAATTTGTAGGTTATTATTGCTTTCTTTAGTTGTTGCTTAGCTAAGTGATATATGTTTGACAGACTGTAATTGCATGAGCCCCTGGGAAGTGAAATTGCCAAGTTGCACACAGCTCTATTGGGGATATGTATTACAAGGTGTGTCAAAAGCAGCCAGATGTAGTGCATAAACAAGACAAAAATCCTCAAATTCTGACTAAGAGAGAAGGGCACATACGCACCACTCTAGGGTTCACAAACCCTTGTACATTGGTTCCACAAGTACTGGTGTGGCCCCTCTGCCCATTCAACATCCTTGCCTAGATTCTGGGCTCTCTTACTTGCCCTGCAGGTTACCTACTCGCCGGCTAGTCTTGCGTGAGGTTGATAGTGAATGCATACACTGACACGCATGATCTGGGGAAGATACAGGCATCTGTTTCCTCTCAGCAGCTGGCACCAGGCACACAGGCTGTGATCCATAGTCTTGTTACAGCTGCCAGAGCTGAACCCCCTCACTCATGCCTTCCCCAATCAGCCAGTAGCTGGTTTTCAGGACCCACACCATTCCCACCCAAGTGGCTGAGGCTGAGACCCCCACTCACTCCAGAAGGTGGCACAGAGACCCCACTTGCACCAGTAGCTGACTCCACAGGCCAGAGGTGTCCACAGCCCTGGTATAGCTCCAGCTGTTGGCCCCAAATCCACTATGGTCCTCCAGCATCTGACACCAAGTCCTTGCAGCACTCACATTAACACAGGATAGGGAGTATACAGAGAGATCATTAAGGAAGGATTTAATCAGAAGATAGCATAGACCGTGATGATCAGGCACAGCTGGGTCAGACAAGCATGTTGACCAGTCATGGTTTACATGCAGCCATCCCCTTTTATGCCTATTTCTGTCTAATACTCTTTTGTTCCTCCCTTATTCCCTTCTAAACTTTTCTTCTTAGATTTTGTATAGTCCCACGGAAATACCTTGAGTTCCCATATTTTCCCATTCTTGCCAGTTAAAAAGCGCAGGCTGATCCTCTCCAACGCTGTGCCTGGAGTTTCTTAATGGTCCAGTAATAAGTAGCTGAAGACTTTTGATCTTTGCCATTTTCTTTACTACCCTTTGCCTGGCATCTTTGTTTTTCTGTGTTAGCCCTTCCCCCTTTACTTATTATCTCCTTTTGAACTGAAAAGGTCCTTAATTATATAACATTGTGAAGCGCATGTACTTACTTTCTATATGCCCTTGCAGAAGTCAATGTAGTGAATCTCAGAAAACAAAGAGAACCTGCAAGGTAAGTGAATTGCAAAGTGGCTGAAGTAAGAGATAAAGACAGGTTTGAAAAGAAGGGGAAATGGTATTTATAAAGCTGTAATTTAATACCAGTTTCAGGTATTCAAAAAAACCCAAAGCAACAAAAAACAGACTGGTCCATCAAATAGCTCAAATAAAATGAAAGCCTGAAATTCTTGTAGGTTGTGTATTTTTTAAGATAAAATATTTGGAGTTATTCTTATTTGCATATTAATATTATAGTAATTAGAAGGTCATCCAAATTAGGCATTACCCAGAGGTAAAAAAGATTCATCTGTCCTAATGTAGTAATCTACAACTCAGCTATTCATCCTTCCTCTGCATCAGTGGGGAGAATTAGACACTTCTTGAGTGCAGCATATCTCATCCTGAAATAGAGTTCTAAAATAGATCAGAAGAGCTCTGCTTTAAAATTGCCTAATTCTCTTCATTGACTATAAAGTCAGCCTAGGGGGTTAGCTGAGGTGTAGATGTCTACATTCTACACATACTAAATTAGGTGAGATGAATCCCACCCTTCATTTATTTTTCAAAGAATATAACTTCAGATTGTCACATAATGATGTGAATATGAGAGATGGGGCTTCAGGAAAAGCATTAAATATTACTAGAAGTGTGATAAGTTTGTGAGAACTGGTAATAACACTTATGCACTGTAGTGACCTGATGTTGCCAGGGTCATACACATATAATTGTGTGCTACTGGAAATGAACAAAGAATGTGGGAAAAGTAATGTGTACCATGTTTTTTTGGTTGTTTTTTTTTTTTTTTTTTTTTTTTAAGAAGTTTAATAGAGTAGTGAAACAAAATGTAACACCAGAGCTAGAGAAATAAACAAGTGCTTTCCTCTCACTACTTATTCCTTTTTCACCACTGCTTCTAATTCCAACTGAAAAATCTATAGTGTAAATAAGAAATTCAAAGAACTAGAAGGAAAAAAAGAAATGAGAGAGGAGGAGGAGACAAAGAAAGGACAATGAAAGCAGAACAAGGGAAACAAGTGTCCTGGCATTCTCTCGACAGTATCATCTGTTTCTGTGTCAACCAGGTTTCTGGTGGTTAATACAATAGAACATTCCTAGCTTGCCGAAGTTGTCACTTGACCACTTCATTGTCTTCTACTTTTTGCTTTCTCCTGTCCTATATTTTTGTCTCTTCTATTTTCTTCCTATCTAGAATTCCTGTATACTTTCTAACACCATAATATTTAAAAGCCTTTGTCAGCCTGTCTACCTTTTGCTGCCAATTGCTATTGTTTTTGCCTCACTCCAGCTAAGCTCATTGACTTCCTTTGGAAAGAGCTCAGCCTCCTATCCATACCTCAGGAAGCAGAGCAACAAAATAGAGAGCACTGCAGAGAGAGGTCACAGCCAGCAGCAAGGGAAGTCTGGGCCAATGGAAATGTACAAAAACTATATTATTTAAATGATGAAGGCACAAGGCAGAGAAGAAGCAAAGCAATTCTTTTGTGATCAGCACAGAAACCACGAAAAGTGTGCCAGTTGTAACAATGAACTAGAAAAAAGAGTACTTACTGGAGGCTAGCTCTCTTAATTATCAGAATTGAAAATACGATGAACAGCCAAAAGTGTGGAAAAAGGGGAAGCTGCAGTGTTTCAGACACCTGGTTTTCTTAATCCACTTTCATTTGGAGACAAAAATGCTTCCTTTTCAGTCCAATGTGTATCAACAAGTATGTTGATTTGACAAGACTGTTTAGATGCCTGAAACTAAATTTGGGGGCAATCATTCTCACACAGGCTGTCATGAGAGCTGTTTTTTCCTTCAGATGCTAATTTTCATGTCATGTTGATGCCCCATGGTGCCTATGAAGTTTGGCTTCTCATTGCACTGTCCTTGCATGAACAGAAGATGCAATCTTCAAGGCAGAAAGATTGCTCTAAGCAAGTCTACTGTGGGAGATAATTTTTCCATAATGAGCATGTGTGTCTGTGCTGCTCAGGTTTGTGTTAGGTTACTAAATCATTCTCTCAGTCTCCCACGTTCTAGATAGCAGCATGAGTTTAGAAAGGAACTTTGTTCTTCATCAGTTATGCTACATCTGATGTGTAGCCAGATCTCTCCCTTAAAAGTGAGGAGTTTTAGGGTTGAGTGTTTCTGTATTGAAGCAATAGTGAGTTCCAGCAGAGAGGCCGTAGAGTTAGAGGATGACGGTGGAGACCAAAAACCTTTAACGCCATCCTGCATTACGGCAACAAACTGAAGTAACAGGGGACTGTGATGTAGATGAGCAGAACTGAGGAGGTGAAACACAGCAGATATAATTCAAAATTAATGAGACATATGGGGGTAGAATCTGCTCAGAGGAAAGAGTACGATAAAGGAAGACAATGAGTGGTTCTGGAAAGAAGTAATTAAATGTGAAAACAGGGAAATACTGTTGGCAAGTGGAAATCCATTTAGAACAGGTTTACTAAGAAGATGTTGACTGGCAACTTCACTTTTTTTTTCCCTTCAGGTCTACTTTGTGTGCACAGGAGAGAGAGAATTATAATCTGCTACTTCCTTTTTTTGTGTGTAAGAGAGTAATTTGATATCCCAGTTAATGTTTTTATCTCCCTTCTCAATTCAACACTAATTACTTGGGGAAAATAAAAAATGTCTCAACAAATGCATGCAATGGAATTTTACTTTTCTGGAGATCTGAGACTCCAAGAGGTTGTTAATGTATATTGTGAGTTATTTACAAAGGCTACTGGAGCAAATTATTGACTGTATCTTTCTTCAAAATCCTTGTGAAAATCTTTTTCTTACCAATGTCAGGAGTATAAATGCTCTCTGGAGAGGTGGCAAGTGTTATACCATCCAGAATTGTAACAGTACCTAGTTTATATAAAAACATGAAAATATGTACAAAATTGTAAAATACCTAAAATTGAAAATATGCAAGGTATATATCTGGTATCTGCTATAAACCATTTACTTAATAACTCCTGTGATTATTTTTAAAACTTCTCTATGCACCTGAAATTTACCTAGTGTTGGAGTTAAACTTCAGTGTACTCAAATACACACAGTAAAAGCAGTAGGACTTAGGTTCAGAACAAAAATCTTGATGATGATGATTTTTTGCAAAGCAATTAATGCTTTTCGGTATATTACTCTGTATGTAAGTTTTCATGCAGCTGTTCTGAATTAAAACCAATGCAAGTAGGTAGGAGTTGCAAACTCATAGATAAATTGATAACAGAAACATTTCTTTCAGAAGCGTAAAAAAAACAGCGTACATTGACATTTTGGAGTACAGGCTCAATTTGACTCTTCATGCTGTTGCACTCAATCATATGCTGCAAATCTGTGGAGCAGCAGCTGTAAAGCAAACGAATAGTGTTGCAGTAAGCCTGAGTATTTCTTAGCAAGAAATACACTGATTCAATGTGAAGGAAAAAGAAAAGGAACATGCAGAGCTTGTGGCTCTACTCTGCCACAAAGCCCTGGAAAGGATCCTGTTATAATTTCTCAGTTCCTTGTGTGGTCTATTTGTTATTCCCTGAATAAAAGTGAATCGAAGTTAGTTCTTTATTCATGGATGATAAGGCATCAGTCCTGCCTCTCTTTTTTCTGCCTTCCTCCTCCTTGCCCCATTTGCTGCTTCATGTATATAACTCTAATTCTAACCCAGAAATTAGATTTTCTTTTGACTAAAATGCCCAGATTTCTTGCTTGCACATTATAGCTGAACCTGAGTATCTCACGCAAAACAAAGCATTTCTCTACTGAGGTTTTTGCAGTATCATGGCTCATTCTGTACAGAGGCAGACGCAGGATCTCTGGATGTCAGTCAGAGGCTTTTCTGTTCTGCAATGCTCTTCAAGCTCATTAAACACCTGAATCCAAAAAGTACCATTCTATACACTGCTGCCTTATGAATAACATGGATACAGTAGTCTTCTGATGACCCAGATTTCTCTTTTTCAGTTTGTATTTGTAGGCACCGTCTCTGGATGTCCCTGTCTCTTCCCATCATGGGAGGGATATGGTTCTTTCTATAAGATACTACATCCCTGCACTTCTTGATTATCTATAACACTAGGCAGTGAGGTGGGCATTGATAAAATACTGCTCATGTGAACTCTGTATTGGCAAGGTGGGGGGTTCCCTTTTTATAACCCAGCAGCACGTGCAGCAGTTTGTTGTATCTATCATAAAAGAGAATGATTCGAAGGTTACCTCTGTCATATCTATCAAATCACTCACAATCTGCTTCAATTATCGCAGCAATGCACAGCTGAGAGTTACTTTTTCCTGCAGTGAAGAAAATGGGTACAGAGGACCAATAGAAAGGAATAAGCACAAGTTTCACAAATGCAATACATACAGCAGAATAGAAAAATTATAATTTCTGACACTATATTTAAACAGAAGAGATGAGTTTTTAAGCAGTGAAGACAGATACTATTTTTTACCATTAACTTTCCCACCCCAATTATCAAGAAACAGATTAAAGGTGACCCAGTAGCTACAAATTTATGGTCCTTCTTTGTATCTGCATATAAAATTGCCTTTTTTTTTTCCTTTTCCGTAGATGCTGATAAATGCAGAAGACAGACATTCTGTAACTATTCTTGAACCCTTCGCCATTGCCTCCTAGCATAACTGTGCAGAATTCAAGATCTGGATAACTGTAAGATATGATGCAGAGGGGGAGCAAGAGGTTATCTTAACTGTCAGGTACAATTTCTCTTTTTGTAAAAATTAACTCATTAACTATTGAACTGTTTGCTATGTTATATTGTAGCTATTGAATGTTTACTTGAGCGTAAGGGAAACTGGGAAAACATATAAAAGAGATCCATGGTGGGGGCTACTAAATGTGCGCAAAATGCCTCTGGCACAGCATGAGGCACAAATGGCTGAAGGATGGGAATGATGTTTTCGGAGAATTATAATGTATGCTGGCTCTGTTCTTGTAATTTTCCCCAGTCACGCATATGTGAAAAGACATACTGTGAAAGACAAGTGGCTGAGCAAGGTATAGGAGGAAAATTCTGAAGTTATTTGCACTATTTTCTTATCCAGGATGTCCAAATGCTTTATACCCACAGAGATGGTTCTCAGGAACCAGCTCTTACAACTTCGAGTGAGGAAACCGCTCTACCAACAATGTTCCCCTGCTCGAAGGGGAATCAGTTAATTGTAATGAAGGGAAAGGTCTATTTACATAGTTAATAGCACATGGGTACCTGAGATGTTACTGTAGAAAGTTTTAGTGCCAATGAGGCTTTGGTCTATATTGCTTTAGATTACCATATATCTACCATACCATAACTATGACATGACAAATCTGTTTGGAAACCCAGAGTTCTTGTTCCGTCTCTGGCTGCAGTCCATCTCCAAGGAATTTCTTGTGGGCTACCTGACTCCTGATAAAATTCAGACTGGAGAGACAAAAAAAAAAAAAAAAAAAAAAAAAAATTTAAGAATGTTCATTTAATTCCATTGTTTATAAAGGAATCTGATTGCTGTGTATCAGTTTTAGAAACTTATATTTAGGAGAGAGGAGTCCCTCCCAACTGTGTACTCAGTATTACATATATGAAGACAAAGGCACTTAACATGAGCTTGCTGTACTTGAAGCAAACTATTTAACTTCTGTGCAAAACATGTCAGAATTGGTTGATTCAACCTTTCATTGACATTCACCCTAGGATCCCTTCTTTTCATTGTACTGCTGTATGTGCAACTAAGTAGATTACTTGAGTCTTCCTGGCAAAAATAGATCATTCTGCTTCTGTATGTGCATGATTTACAAAAGTCAGAACAGGAACAAAAGATCTATGATTGCCAAGATACAGAGGCGCTTGTATACCCTGAGTACTGGCAACCCTAAAATACATATTCTTCACGGTTATTGCTACAATGGAGAAAATCAGGTGGAATTCCTATAAGCGGAATGAGAGAAGACAGTTTGTGGGAAATACTGAATGTCCTAAAATGGTACATGTTCCTCCTGCCATTTTTTTTTTAGGATAACCCTGGCTGGAACACTGTGTAGAGTATTTTCCCAGCATTTATCAATGAGCCCAGAAGACAGAGATGGATTTATATGAGAGAACAGGGTAGACACTTTGCCTTTTCTTCTCTGTTTTTCAGAGCCATATTCATAATATATTCAGGCTTCTGTCAGGATTAGAGGATTTGTGTCACTTTATTATAAACTTCTATGGCAGTTATGTATTTAAACATTGATAAAAACATTAGGAGGTGATCCTGCCCCTCTACTCTGCTCTCGTGAGACCTCACTTGGAGTATTGTGTGCAGTTCTGCAGTCCTCAACATAAAAAGGACATGGAGCTGTTGGAACAAGTCCAGAGGAGGGCCACGAGGTTGATGAGGGGACTGGAACACCTTCCGTATGAAGATAGGCTGAGAAAGTTGGGTCTGTTCAGCCTGGAGAAGGCTGCATGGGGACCTCCTAGCAGCCTTCCAGTATCTGAAGGGGCCCTATAGGGATGCTGGAGAGGGACTCTTTTTTAGGGACTGTAGTGATAGGACAAGGGGTAACAGGCTCAAACTTAAACAAGGGAAGTTTAGATTGGATATGAGGAAGAAATTCTTTCCTGTAAGAGTGGTGAGGCACTGGAATGGGTTGCCCAGGGAAGTTGTGAATGCTCCATTGCTGGCAGTGTTCAAGGCCGGGTTGGACATAGCCTTGGATGGCATGGTTTAGTGTGAGGTGTCCCTGCCCATGGCAGGGGTGTTTGAACTAGATGATCTTAAAGACCTTTCCAACCCTAACTATTGTATGATTCTATGATTCTATTATTATTAGGAGAGACTTCCTATTGTTTCATCAAATCCACTACATATGACTTAGTGCTGTACTACACAAAAAGATCAAAATATTTGTTCTCTCTCCAAAGCCAGTGTTACAGTCATACATGACCACATCTAAGCAGAATGAGAAATCTCGGCTGCCCTTTAGGTGTTACCTACATTTTTATATTAATCTGCCTGATTATTTTTCATTATTTGAAACTATAGCAAGTATGAAAACTCTAAATCTATTCTGTCCCCAAAGCTTTTAAAATAAAAGGGTAAAAACCGAAAAAAAATACTGGAAGAATTTCTGACACAGAAACATAGAACAGAATTTCTGGATAGAGAAACCTTTTAAAACTGCTTATATGTCTTTTGTTGAAGAAAGATTTAAAATGAAAAGGTCAGCAGTGCATGTTTTTTTCCCTAAACATATGATCTCTAACTGATGTCAGTCTGATTTTACCGATTTTTATGATATAGTGGTAAATCAAAGGGAAGAAGCAAGGTTAATTCCAAGTACCACTGTGTTGAATTTTATTAAGGAAATGTAATACTAGGTTATATTAGAGAAACCATGACTTTTTAGAATATAGCTTTCTGTTAATTGCAAATGTATTCAAATTGTTAAACCATGACAAAAACCAGAGCTGGATATAAAGCCCAAAATCACATTATGACCTGAGGCTACCTTGAAAGTAAACAAATTATCCATCCTTTTCAGCTATAAAGAATTTTTGTATTCAGTTCACCTATGATTCCTTTTCTTTTCTTAGGCCTTTTTATTTTTTATTATAAAGGAACAAGTAATGATACATAGTATAGGAAGAATTAGAAATGTCACTTCTCCAGTATTTATAGATTACTATTTATTACACTTTTCAGTCTGTATTTTTGCTGTTCTGTTGGATGTTTGGAAGCTTGCATGGGCAAGACAGCTGATTAAATGAGAAAATAAATAATTTCCTTATTTTTCTGGAATCAAAGAATCATTTCTGCAGCTCCTTTTTAGGGAATATTATGTGAATATTAGCATTGTGACAATATGACAACTTTGTTGTTTGCTTCACTCGACAATCATAAACAAGAGAGTTTCTATGCCAGTAAGCTTAAGCCCAAATACAGTATACAATATATATATGTTAAATATAAATACGTTTTAAAAAATATGCTTGTCATTAATTGACCAAAAGCTTTTTCTGTCAGGAATAGGGTTCTTAACGTGTGTTCTGACATCAATCCCAGTGTAGTATGCGATGCTGTGTGCTGTCACTTCGTCGTATGCTCATGTGGTTGTGTTTCCATAATAGAATAATTGTTCTTTATGTGTACTATACTGATCTTTGTAAATTGAGTTTCTCTGAAATAGAAGCTGCTACGCCAGTATAAAGACTGGATTATTACTGTACAATTACACTTCAGACGTGAATTTACCAGATTCTTCTGGTAAAGGCCGAATCCTCTGATAAAGTCGCCATTAATCTTGCACTAACAGAGATACACATGCCCTCCAGTGTCTTGATTCATTAACATGACTTCCATAATGACATACCTGGAATGAAAAAGTTCCCCTTTCTACTCACTAAATGAGTTGGAACAAATCTAGAGAACATTGACCTTACAGAGAGGCTTCTGGGTGATTAAATTGTTGAAACCATGTCAGTAAGTGCATTAGCCACTGTAGAAACGTCTCCATGGTGCTAATGAAGGAGAAAGGATAAAGATCTCTGTAAACCAATTGTCCATGTGTTTCCATCTGGCTAAGACAGAATGGAAAATTTAAAAGGAATTTGTCTAATCACAAGTCCGTCCTTTTTTCCTCCACTCTGCTATGGAACAAAACTGAAAAACAGTGCTGATATTGTGAATCAAAAGGCTTTTCAGTCTCACACAAACACTCAGATATACTTAATTTATCTTGTGCTTTGATTTTTCAGAGACCTGATCAGTGGAACTTCCAAGGTGCAATGGTGAGGGGAACCATATAAAAGCTTGATAGATAGATAGGACTGCTAGTTTTCAAGTCTTTGAAAAAACTTTACCTTTCAATATATCTGTACCACGTATCTTCCCGTAGATCTAGTAAAGGACAGAGGCCTTTTAGGGGGAGTTAAAGAACGTAGAAAGCAGAACAGCTTTTCGCTGGCACTTTAAATACATTATCCTTTCTAAGCTTAGCTTCCTGTTTGCAAATCTACAGTTCTTTGCATAATTCAGTGCCCAGCAAGAAATTCTGCATGCCTGTGCACAGAATATTAAATTACAGTCTAATACAAAAGGGAATCTGTCCCAGTGCACATGAAGACTGGAGTGTTTTCTATGCTGTGCTACTCTTTCTCAGCTTATAAGCCTACAAAAATCCTACAAAGATATGGCAATAGAAAATTCACAAGTTCAATCTTTTAAAAGCTCACAATGGATATAACAAAATGTTCATGAAAGAGTGCTAACAGAGGTTTTCCAAAATCGATTTTTCTTATTCTCTCTGACCACATCTCAGTCAGAACGATACCCCTGTGACCTACAAATGTCTGAGAGAATAAAAATGCAGCAGCAGCTGAGCAAAGTTCAGAAGTTTCCAAGTCAGGAAAAAAAGGCCAAAAAAAAAAAAAAAAAAAAAAAAGCAGGAGAAACAGGACAAAGACTCTAACTTAATCATATTCTACAATGTAACTTTGCGAAGGCTGAAAAGTTTCAGTCTTCCTAATGTTAACATTTCTTTTCTGCCACATAACTTGATAACTTGCACCATGCCAAGTGATTAATCTTCTAGAAAATATACTCTCTTATGAGACACACTTGCATGATGTAATTCATATGGTCCAAGATTATTGTCTACTCTATGAAGAGCTGAACTAATGAAGTATTTTTTCTTATAATTTGTGTCTTTTGTCTCTAACCTTTTCCAGCTGAGTTTTCTTTCATGTCATCTATGATGTCCCTTACAGGCAAGAGACAGCAATACTGTGCCTACTCTGTAACTCTCTGTGTGCGGATCAGCGAGACAGGATGCACTTGCTGACTTGCTAGAAAGCTGTGGCCAAATGGAGTGTGTATGGGCAGAAATCTGTTTGTCTTTCTCTCAGCAGGACAGCAGTTTATGCCCTACCCTTAATTCTACATGCTGATTCACCATATTTAAAGGAACATAATTATCTTCAATCATTCTCTTTCATATATAGCTGAATAGAGATACTAGGGTTCAAATACTATCAAGGACAGGGGAAGAACAGGCAGATAGCATTAAATGTGATCTATCACATTTGTTATGTTTGTGGTATATAGTTTGTTCACTTTAGGAAAACCAGAGGAAAAAACCCCTCACGAACCCAACCTATAGTTATTGGTAGAGGATAATAGTCTACAGAACAACTTAGGAAATGCAAATAATAGATTTCTACTCTGATAAAAATATTTTTATCAGAAAAAAAAAAAGAGAGATATTTATCCATTTACTGAAGCTGTTCTAGCAGCAGCAGATCTGCTTCTTGGTTGTCAGCAGAATGATTTCCTTTATTTTCCCTAGGATTCTCTCAGACTTGACAGTTAAGCTGTAGCTCACGGATAGAGGTGTTTTAGGAACGATCTTAAACACCTTCTGATTCCCGCCCCTGCACTACTTCAAAATCACTCAACTGGCTGCATTAGGATCAACCTTCTTGTTGGAACAGGAAAGGGCTGGGTTATTTTGTCCCAGACCCAGTTTATTACAGAAATCCAGAGGAGTTATTCCAGTACAGTGCACCAAGTGTCCTGAGCACCTTGTGTGCCATGGAGCAAGGGAGGAAAAGAGTGGTTGTAACTGAGGTAAAGGTCAAATCTTTAAACTGCTTTTCCTACTGAGCTCCTTGTACATAGATATAGCTTCTCAAGAGATATTAAGGTGATACTAATTTTACCTGATAATTTTAGCATTCTGCACAGGTAAAGGGAAAGGAAATTCACCTCTGTGTTTTGAATCATCTTAATAGACTTTACATTGCTTGGTGAATCTTGAAGTCTTTGCTCATGCTAAAACACAACAATAGTACCTGCTGTTGTTCCGTAGTCACATGATCATCAAAGCAATGCTTTGCAGAAGAAACCCCCTTATGGTAAATAAACCTGGTAAATAAAGCTCATGTGGCCTGAAGGAAAGCTAAATTAAGAAAAAAAGATCAATATCTTCTACATTTGGACCTATCATTACAATGTCAAGTGAGAAATTAATCACTATGGCCGAACTAGTAAAAATCAGATAATTTAAAGTTTTTGTCACTTACCATTGACAATCAGTAATATTTTGGACTATGCATCTTAGTATGACTGTCCATAGCTATATGCTAAGAATTATCTTTTGCATAAAAACTCCACCTGACTTCTGGTTCAAAGGGTGACATAGATGAAGCCCATAAAAATGCTGCTTCAAGCATAACTGTCTGGTTTAGCAGTAAACATCAGTGCAACTGAAAACTGCAAATCGACAGCTGTGAATAACAATACACAAATCACATGCTGTGTAGTTGTCTTCCACATTGTGTCTCTTGCTGGTCCATGTCGGTTATTCTGTGCAACAGTAAAGAGGACAGATATGTATAGAAACAAAAAAGGCATTTTTATTGGCATCTATACACTTCCATTCTGTTACACAATTCTGCACAAATGAGGTGAAGCAATTAATTGCATTCTCTCTCAGTGCCTGTAGGTCTCTCAGATCTACAGCAATATGTTTCACATGAAATAGCCAAAATAGAATTAGCACAGCTGATGTTTTGTATGCAAATGATTGTTGAAATTATATTTTACCTTAGTGGTAGTTTTGGAAGGTGAAAACTGTTCAGGAAAAACAAGTGTACTCACTGTGCCTCAGAGCACTAGCTGCCTTAACTAGGTACAGGGCTTTAGGAGGAAAGATCTGCTGAAAACATGATAGCACAGGAGCTGCAGAGTTCTAAGGCACTGGAAGACCTCTCTGCAGTTTTAGGCAGTACATTCTGTCTGTCTGCATTATGTGAGGAATCATTCCTTCAAAATGCTTAACACTGGAAAGATTGAAAAATATTTCCATATCTACTCCAGGGCTGCCAGCTGAATGTTGAGCCTTTTAAGGTTCACCCAGTGAGACTATGTAATTAAATGCCAGCAAATTTGCCTAAAGGTAAAAAAATCCTGTAGTTTTTTTCAATATTTTCACGTACATTGTGTGATTGAAATGAACTGTCTTTTCTCATGTAGAAAGATACTTGTGTGTTTATGAATTGTGTGAAACCTAGTCAACCTGGTAGTCATTACTAATAAATATGTGTGTGTTTAACTGAAGTGTCTATGGAACTGGATAGCTGAGACAACAAAGGTGCCCACTGAAACTGTAGGACTTCCCAGTACAAAGGCAACTTCAGAGCTTTTCTTAGATGGGCACACTGTTGGTGATACTGCTGGGTAAAAGTGAACATATCTGTCTCTGAAAAAAAGAAGAAAAGGCAGAGAACCTGAGAGAAAAGCAATTGAGAATGCAGTGGGAACAAACATTGAGAATGTAGCTTTGTAAATAAACAGGATGACACAAAAGAAATACCTGACTATTATCAGCTTCACCTCCTACCTGCAATGGCCCTTGGGCTAACCACATAGGTGAAAAGAGGGTCCTTTTTAGATTGCTAGAAATGTATTTCTTTTCAGAAGGGCTCTCGTCATTGGTCTCTTTACAAGTGAAACGCGGTTCCTATATACCTGAATTTCTGTGTAACACATGTTTGTCTGCATTAGAATATGGGTTTCTCAGAAAGGAAAAACTTACAATGTTTCTGTTGTATATTCAAAAGATCTATATTATAAGAAATTTAGTACCAGAGACTTACACAACCAACACATAAGAAATGTAAGAACTGTGTTTTAAGAGCCTTTTGTTCTGTCCTCAAGTTGCTATAGACTGCCATGGTCTTCAAAATCTTCCAGAAAGAAGCAAAGCAATGAGAGGTTTTTTAGGCAACCTACCAAATGAAAGTACTATTAATGGAGCTTGTGCAATGGTCTTTTTATTTGGCATACCCTGTTGCAGCCATGGACAGAATTGAAGAGGGGTTTAATTGTGCCCAACATATCTGTTGCCTTGAGATGAAGCCACTAAGTAGAATTAAGCAATATTTTCTTCATAAACTGCCAATATTTCAAGAATCTGAGACTGCATGACTAATGACAGGACTTGGGCATGTGGCAGTGGTGCTGGAAATGGAAATTGGTTATTGGATGTTCATGCTGGTTTGTAGACTACAGTCAAAACTACTCTGTTTAATGTGCAGATATTTTTTTTCCATGTTTTTTTTCAAAATAAAGATATCTTCCATTTTTTTTCTCTGATGAAGCTTTTCTTGTTTGCTTGTTTGTTTCACAAGGAGACTTGGTAGTTGTAGGGAAAAAAAAGCAATTTAAGGAAGATGAGATAAGGTCTAGTCACACCAAACATTACCAGTGAGTGTTCAGGTCAATATGCTTTGTTCAGTTTAAAAATGATCCCTAACTGTTTTGAGCCAAGGTCTCGTAACAATCAGTACTTGACAGAATATTGCTTCATGCCAAAGGAATAATACAGGTATAGCTTACCCTGCTTTGAAGCAACAAGGTTAATAACAAAATGAACTTGGCCTCTTGAGCTTGAAGGTCTAGGGTTCTGGCCCTGTGCACTTGCAGTCACGGAGCTATTCTTGCTCCCTTACAAATAAATGGAAAAAGAGAAGTATTTAAGTGAGAGTACAGTAGGTTCTAACATAAAGAATTATTGCTTTTATGCATGAAGACCTCCCTTTAATTACTTTAGGCTTGATCAGGACTTAAATTGGCCTTTTGCATGTTTGAAATTTGTACTCTCTTATGCTCTCCACTACAATTGCCTAACATAAACAGATGTAACAATGTCCTACTGAAGGGGAAAAAGCCAAAACCAACAAAGACCAAGACCCTCTTACTGTCCCACAATACCCCATTTCCCTATTCCTTACCCTTATTCCCATCAGATACAATTCTATTTTTACTGAAGTTTTCTGTTGATTCTAATGTGTGTTGTATAAAGCTACTTAATAAGTTTATTGTTGTGAACTTTTTCACCTCATTCACTGGTCAGTGCTCACTATGTGGATTTGATGAGAACGAGGCAGTTGCAAGCATAGCAAGCTGCTCTTTAGATGTACTTGCATATAGTTGCAAGCACAGCATCTCATAAAACCTGCTCTAACCTGTGTTTAGAGACTTTTAGGCAGCAAAGAATACAATTTAATTCCCTTTGAGATTTCTTCAGGAGGAACTGGCAGCCCATCTTGCTTTGGGAAGATATTTGGCATGACAGCATATTGACTTTATAGACTTTCTTTCTCACTATCAGTGAGAGACATTTACCACTGAATGATCAACGTAATGACAATCCTTAAGGCACTAGAATGAGGCTTCCCAAACTGATGCTTTTATTTTGCAATTAACTCGTTTTCTGTAAAACATTCCAGAGAATGTAAGCCAATTAACCCTTTTCCTTAAATGAAATATATATGTGGAATTAATTTCTTAAAGAGAAATACCTCTTAAATATTTCTTATTTAACTTGACAATGTGGTAACACAATATACTGCTGTATCTTTATTACATATAAGACAATAATCTGAATAGGTTAGAAAACTGTGCAAAATTTCTTCTATCATTCTGAAATTCTTTCTGTATAAAATGTGTTTCCTTAGAATCATTGAGGCAAATCTTATTTAAATTGATTCAAACTCCACTACTCTGCCTTTTAGAGTCAGATTTAGTTAGCTAAAATGTACTCCATCTAAAAGACAGATTCATAAATGGGCAAAGGTACTTTTTTTTCTGCATAGTATCACTTTTAAAAACTAAGTTCAAAGATAGATTCCTCAAACTGCTACTTAACTCTATCCAGTCCTGCAGGTGTTTCAGTATCCGCTAGGAAATCTTTCTGAACAGCAATATGTCTACCTCTGGCTTTATTAGAGGCACTGAGCACAATAAATAATTGGGAGATTCTTGCTTTGTGTACCATTTGTTCACATTAGAATCACAGAATCATAGAATGTCTCAAGTTGGAAGGGGCCAATAAAGAACATCCAGTCCAATGCCCTGCTCCTTGCAGGCCCACCTAAAACTAAGCTGTGATTGAGAGTGTCATCCAGATACTCAAACCTAGTGAGCCAAAATTCGCTTTTCCTGGGTGAACTGCGTGACTCCATAGCTACAAAGCTGTTTTGAGCAGGGTGGAGCTTGCAAAAGACAAACCAAAGATCTTCCCTTTGCCCAGCTCTCCCACTGTTGGATAAAGCCTGATAGCTATGCAGTTCTCCTGGCAGGTTATAATGTGCTGTTAATATCTCAGGAGGGACAGTTACTGTCCATCTCCCATCTCAGTAAATGTGGTAACACATGCTTGAATCTTCCATGTCTAGTGGGCCTAATGGTTCTGTCAGTGCAAACAACCATGATTATTTTAAATCTCATGGGAAATTTTGTTGTTTCTGTTTCTCTACTGGTATTGGAAAGCTGTTCCAGAAATTCTCTCATCTGACAGGTAAGAACTTTGAATAATTCTTTTTCTGAGTTTATCCCATGGCCACTCCTTTTTGTCTTTTGTGAACTTTGCCTGTTAGCTTAAGCAGCTCTCCTATCTCTAATGTTTAACTTTGTGATGAGTTTATAGTGAGCAAACATATATCCTCTTGGCCTTTCTTCTAAAAGATGCAGGAAGGCAAGAATTCTTTTAGTCTTCCCCATAAAACTTCTGATCATAAGTGGTTGCTTCCCTGTCTACTTGCTCTGTATGGAGAGTGATTATTTTTGAGCATGAGTGACCAGAAATGTGATGGAGTATTTTAAAGAAAATCTTATATAAACTAATGAGTTTTAACTAACCTACAAAAAAAATTCCACATAATACCTTTCTAAGGTGACTTTGCCTTTCCATGGGGGTGCATTGTACTATTGATTATGAGCCATGACAAATTTATCTCCTCTTTCTCATTTCCATTTCTGCGGTTCTCATTGCATAATGTAAATTCATGTAATGTAAATAATGTAAGTTTCTGCTTGTATAACTTTGCATTTTTGGATTACTTATTTTCACCCAAATTCTATTCTTAGATTTCTTAGTCTGTGGCACTGAGACTCTTCTTTCTGGCCTTTTGTGGGACCTACCTCAATCAAATTTCAGTAATGCAATTTCAAATAAGAGAAAGCGAAACCTGCTTTCAACAGGTTTAAACTGCTGGACACAGTTTATCATTATGTGTTATTCCTTTTCTGAGTCACTGTAACTCAGATTAAATATCTTTGATACAGTTATGAATAGTTATCGTAGGACTCTTTTTTTGTTCAATTTAGTTTAATTGAGTTATGGAGGTATAACTTTGGATTAGCATGTAAAGCAAACCTTGCAATGTCTATCTATCTAATTGCAAGTATTGCTTATTTTCTCTTAAAAGGCAAAGTTTTCATGAGGTCAGAGAGTGTGCATTTATTATTTGAACAAATAGAAACCAACATACTTAAACAATGAGATTCTGCATTTTTCCATAATTAATTTTTTTTTGTTTTGTTTGTTTCCCCTAGTTTAGATATATTGGGGTTAACCTAAAGGATAATTTCTGTTGTTTGTAGTCTAGGATTAGCACAGAAAAAGGGTCCTATGATAACTATTCATAACTGTATCAAAGATACTTAATCAGTCTTAAGTAATTTACTGAAAGTCTGAAGCCTGGTTAGACTGTTTTCTGATTTAAGCACAATATAAGCAGGGAATAGAAAGCTTATGATATTACAAAAATTTCCCTCTGATTGCAGTGATGATTTTGGGAAGAATGGTTTGAGTGGGAGCTTGTTAGAAGAAACACGGAGCGCACCATCATCATATGCCCACTTATTGACATCAATGACCTGGAGTGAGGTGGCACCACCAACAGTGGATGAACTGACTCATCACCTCTGAGAGTTCGAAGACAATCCCACCCCTTCCATCATTTCAGGTGTGGAAAAACTGTTCCAGGAGTTCAAACAATTGGGGGAAAATCTATCCGATCTATCCAGCTCCCCACATGTACCAACCCATGTCTCAGCTATTAACAGAGGTGCCCTACTGCCAGAGAGAGAAAACATAGGAGGTACACACCACAGGCCACCCTATGGTGGAGGAATAGAAAGCTTGTGATATTACAGAAATTTCCATCTGCTTGTAATGATGATTTTGAGAAGGATGGTTTGAGTGGGAGCTTGTTAGCAGAAACGACTGACCTTATTGCTTATGAAAGAACATGCAATTGGTTAAACAAAGGTTAATGTAAAAAACAAATTGCAATTAGATATCTCTGAAACTATACCACAGAAAAATGCATCATTTCACCAAGGAAAACATGATCTTAAGATGACACAGATTTGAAATCCTTTTCTGTCATAGAATTTCAAAACAGCTCTCAGGATTTCAAAATATCAGAACATTCTAAAACGCTTCTGAGGTCCTAAAGCTGCCTAGCAGGCAGGTCCAGATGGAGTCTAGGGGCTCCTCATACCTCTGAGACACCAAGAGTTTTTTTTTTTTTGGTGAAAAGTCTGCTGGAGTACGTGCAGCAGTACAATCAGGTATCATACTGTAAATTTGCTGTCTGATCTCTGTTCCCACTCTTGCTCTCAGTGTACAAGTTAGTTCTCATGCCAGTGTAAAGTCCTCTGAACAGCAGTAGATTTAGAGCTGTTGTAATTAGTTCTGCACTTGCAATCACAGTCCAAAACCTGATCATCTGCAGATGTAAATTCTAATACTAATTACTGCTCGGCAGTATAGTTATCTAGATTTAAGCATGGATACAGTTTTTTAGCAAACATGCAAATTTTTGTAAGTGTAACTTTCAGAATTAGAATTTGTCTGACAAAATTAGTGTAACCTGTGAAATACCAAATTGGGCAGTGACAAATTCTGGACAAAAGCCATACAGATTATTTTAAAACAAGCAGTTGAGCTTAATGATTGTTTTCCTGTCTGTTAGCACTGAGAAAGTTCTTCTTTTGAGTCTTAGGTAGAGTCTCATGCTCTCATTATTTCTGGAGATGTAAACTTTGTTTTCACGTTTTATACCGTTTATCTGACAATTCATAACCCAATTTTAAGAAGACCATCTGGCCACTGTTTATCTCTGATCACACACTCCAGGAAGGAAAACTGTAAGTAACAAATTTTGTCAAACCAGATGGAGTAAGCATGATTGATGGAGAGAGTATGACACTAATGTCTTCATTTAAAACTGGAAGGACTGCAGGATTTTGCACTACATAAGACAGCTACCATAAGGGCTTAGAGCTGGGCATTTTCAAAGATAATAGGAAGGGATCTGGTGGTTGGAAACAGGGTGAAAGTCCTGTGCAAATCTTTGCATTTCTGTTTATACAAAGGCAAGTACTTCAAAAGGAACCAGTGAATATTTCTGTGAAGTCTGTAAGGAACTTTGCTTCTAACTACAGACTTATCACACGGAAAGTTCAATATGATTTTCAAAACTCACACTGAGGTAAATGGCATGAGAATTTCACCGAAAATGGCAAAAGCACCAAGAAGTAAGCAGACTGACTGCAAAGGTGTTTAGACACTGTGCAGTGAAACCCAAGGCAAGAGGACATCTTTCCTTTTTGAGAAGATAAGGAATATTGTTGAGACAGTTTGTTCTTGGATCTCCTGCTGAAGCATGCTGAGTACATTAGTTGGAAAACCTTCCTCATCCTTCCACCCTGCCAGGCAGAGTGACACAGTGGCACTCATCAGCTTCATGGACACCCCTGGGAGCAGTGGTTGCTGTCAGGATTGCTCTGCCAAGATTTCCCCTCTGGTCCCCCTCATATTCTCTCACAATTTTCATTGATGTCCTGTAGAGGCAGGTTTTTCCCCCTCTCTTTCTGTTTCCTGTTACACTTTGCTTTCCAGGAGGGCTTGAAGATCTGACTAGGCCTGGGCTAGTGCCCAAGCCTCAAAAGGAAAATGAAGTAAGTACAATGACAAGATCCCTTTTAAATCATCATAAGTTAGACATCTGAGACCCAACACAAACGTAAATAACATGAAAAAAAATTGTAAAATGCTTTTCATAAGTTTTCTTCAGTTATAATACTGGGGTGGGAGAAGGAGATTGTAAAAATAATAGCCATCAATTTTGTATGCAGAACTGATCTTCAGAATCACAGCGTTGTTTTAAGAAATAGACCTGAAATTTGTAACAGTGTCCTGTTAGACCAGAGACAACTAATTCCCAGCATTCTACATTAAAATAGAATATTCTTCTCCTTTTTATATTAAATTTTAGAATTAAGCTTTTAAATAATTCGAAGGTGAGCTGAACAAATTGGAGGAAGTAGAGCTCTCATCCCTTTTTATACGAAATTTTATAATGAAGCTTTTAAATAATTTGAAGGTGACAATTCAGAAGAAGATCGAGGCTCAGAAACAACAATTTTGTATGAGATTCCCAAGCAGCAGATGAGATGTCTCTGGAAATATGTAGCTGTTTGGATAAAAGAGGTGAAATAGAGCTTCAGCTTCAGGAACTCTGAATACCAGCACCTGCTGTGCAGCTGGCAGTGGGAAGCAATGAGGCCAGTCTCAATCACTTCAGGATAGACAGAGTTAGGCAGAGGACCTATGGCTTCACTAGGCAAGGAATTACAGGTATTCCCTATGGGAAAGTTCACAACAGATTTAGGAGGGTAACAAAGAAGAACATGGATAGTATCACAGAAATCACTGCAAAATGATCACTCCAATATGCAGAAATAAAATCATTTTAAGAAAGATGATTGTATAAAGTAAGTTCCTCAGAAATTCCTAAGAAATGTCTAAGTTTATCAGAAAAAAATTATTATATAACCAATTTAAATATACTTTTTTGTTGCTTGAGTTGGTATAATTTTACATTTCTGTTCCTACATCCTCTAAAGTGAGTCTGTAGATATTAGCTTTCCATATTATTGACATGAACTGTCAAGCGCTCCAAGAAGTTCAGCAGTAAATACTAAGTGAAAATCGGAATAGAAACTCATTGCATCAAAGATACCTCTCTCTCATGTAACAGAATGCATCAATAAACATTACAAAATTAATCATCATATCACTTGTCTGTGTCAAAATATTTTCTTTCCAAAGGGGATAATTATTTATTTCCTGAATATCACAGTTGAAACCCTGACCCCACCAACACCAGTGACAAAATACTCCTCAACTTCAAGGCAACAAAACCAGTTTATGTGCCACCCTGATCAACAAGAATTGAAGAATTTTGTCTGACACGAGTATTTTAGAGACAGTGGCATTGTTTAATTTGTGACATCCCTACGTAGCAGCGGACTTGGTTACTTCAGTAGCGTTCTGCACAAGTGAGGGGAACTCGTGGAATTGATATCATTTCCTGGGCCACAGTGCAGTGTACCTCCTGACTTGTGACAGAACTTAAGTTTCTGTGGGTTACTCTTGAGTAGTAAAATGAGCAGTGACACTGTCTAATGCCCTCTAAACCTTACAACCGACCCAGGAAATGGTGATACTCTGAAATCAGTGGAAATAAAAAGTGAATTTTCTGATTTTCAGAAGCAATAAAAAATATCTTTTGTTACAAGTGATTGGAACTCTTTAATATTGGCTGTGTATAAATCCTTTGCATTACTGCTGGCTATAAATCTTTTGAGTCTGCACAAAGTCATCTTGAATCATTCCTAATTCTAACACCTAATATTACATGTCAACCTAAGAATTTCTTAAGTTTCTCAGGTTACTCTTCTTTGTTTGTATGCATCTATAAGTTTAATAATACAGGGCTGATTTAGTATCTGGCAAATTTTATAGATTCCAGAATATAAATACTGCTCAATTGAGTGAAACAGAAGATCCACCTAGACCAGAAATCTGTCACTGACAGTGACCAATACTGGATACATATAGAAAAAAGTTAAAAAATCCAAGGAAGACAAATTCTTTTTCAGGTTTCTCTTCCAGCTTATGTCAGACAAATGAAGAATATTTTACATTAATATTGGGCAAAAAGCGCAGTGTTTACTAGCCATTGATGGCCCTGTCTCCTGTGAATTTCTCCAGACTGTTCTAGAAATCAGTTTTACTTTCAGCTTCACAGCACTAAGCTGCACTGTCCCACAATTTCATAGCATTTGGATGCCTGTCATGGGTTCAGCAGCTAGCAGTCATTTTTCTCCTTCTTGGTAGCTGGTGCAGCGCTGTGTTTTTGATTTTGGGCCTGGGAACAGCGCTGATAACACCAGTGTTTTCAGTTACTGCTTGGTAATGTTTTGGTCTGACCAAGGACTTTCTGAGTCTCATGCTATGCCAGAGAGGAGGGGAAGCCAGGAGGAAGCAGAGACAGGACACCTGACCCAAACTGACCAAAGAGGTTATTCCATACCACAGCACGTCATGGCCAGGATGTAAAAACGGAGAGCAGAGACCTGGAAAGGTGTGGTGGTGCTTTGGGGGGTTCGTTGCTGGGGGGTGCACTGGCTGGGTCGGGCTTGGTGAGCAGTTGTATTCTCTTTCCTTGTATTCCTCTTATATTATTACTGGTGGTAGCAGTAGTGATTTGTGTTTTACCTTAGTTACTGAACTGTTCTTATCTCAACCTGTGGAAGTTACATTCTTCTGATTTTCCTTCCCATACCCCCTGGGACTGGGGGAAGAAGGAGTGGCGAGTGAGTGAATGAGTGAGAGAGAAAACTGCGTGGGGGGTTAGAGGCTCAAACCACGACAATGCTGGAGAGGGACTCTTCGTCAGCGACTGTAGTGATAGGACAAGGGGTAATGGGTTCACACTTAAATGGGAAGTCAGGGTCATATATATGGAAGAAGTTCTTTACTGTGAGGGTGGTGAGGCACTGGAATGCGTTGTCCAAATAGCTGGTAAATGCTCCATCCCTGGAGGGTGTTCAAGGCCAGACTGGACAGAGCCTTGGGTGACATGTTCTAGGGTGAGGCATCCCTGCCCTTGGCAGGGGGTTGGAAGTAGATGGTCTTAAGGTCCTTTCCAGCCCTAACTATTCTATGATTCTGTGTTTCCATTGTAGTAATAATCATTGTAATAAGTACTTGTAATTAATTGTTCTGATGTATTGTTACATATGTAATTGGTATATATATATAGTTAATTGCTATTGCTAATTGGTAAAATTAACATCTATAAACTGTCATTGTAATTTCCTATTCACCCTCTTTATACTGTTCATGATTCAATGATCAGAGTAATATGTATTGTTCCTGTAACTATTTATTCCTTACATTATGAATCATCCTATCTTCAGAGACTTCTTTTCCAAGCTGGAAAAATCTGAGTTTATTCTCTTCTCATACAGAAAGGTTCTGAATACCTGGCTATCCGTGGTAGAATTTGCCCACTTATGCTTCTGCTATGGCATGGATGCAATCTTATATATAGTTCAAAAATGTGGTTATTTCTGCTTATTGAGAAGCTGGAATGAGCACAGATCACCCACAGCTTCTTATAATTAGGCTTCTAGGCAAAAGGGGAAATCCTGCCTGACCAATCTGGTGGCCTTCTATGATGTGGCTATGGAACTGATGGACAGGGGTAGAGCAGTTGATGTCATCTACCTGGAATTGTGCAAAGTGTTTGACACTGTCTCCCATGACATCCTTGTCTCTAAGTTGGAGAAACATCAATTTGATAGGTGGACCACTTGGTGGACAAAGACCTGGCTGGATGGCTGCAAGCAGAGTTGTGCTCAATGGCTCAATGTCAGCTGAAGACCAGTAATGAGTGGTGTCCTCAGGGAGCGGTGTTGGGACCAGTCTTGTTCAACATCTTTGTCAGTGACATGGACAGTGGGATTGAGTGCACCCTCAGCAAGTCTGCTGATGACACCAAGCTGTGTGGTTTGGTTGATACGCTGGAGGGAAGGAATGCCATCCAGAGGGACCTTGACATGCTTGTGAGGTGGGCTGATGCCAACCTGATGAAGTTTAACCATGCCAAGTACAAGGTCCTACATCTGGGTCAGAGCAATCCCAGGCACAGCTACAGGTTGGGCAGAGAAGAGATTCAGAGCAGCCCTGCAGAGGACTTGGGGGTGTTGGTGGATGAGAAAATGAACATGAGGCGGCAGTGTGCGCTTGCAGCTGAGAAAGCCAACCATATCCTGGGCTGCATCAAAAGTAGCGTGACCAGCAGGTCGAGGGGGATGATCCTGTCCGTCTACTCTGCTCTCGTGAGACCTCACTTGGAGCATTGTGTGCAGTTCTGGTGTCCTCAACACAAAAAGGACATGGAGCTGTTGGAACAAGTCCAAAGGAGGGCCACGAGGATGATGAGGGGACTGGAGCACCTTCCACATGAAGATAGGCTGAGAAAGTTGGGGCTGTTGAGCCTGGGGAAGAGAAGGCCACATGGAGACCTCCTAGCAGCCTTCCAATATCCGAAGGGGGCCTACAGGGATGCTGAGGAGGGACTCTTCATGAGGGACTGTGGTGAGAGGACAAGGGGTAATGGGTTCAAACTTAAACAGGGGAAGTTTAGATTGGATATAAGGAGGAAGTTCTTTCCTGTAAGGGTGGTGATGCACTGGAATGGGTTGCCCAGGGAAGCTGTGAATGCTCCATTGCTGGCGGTGTTCAGGGTCGGGTTGGACATAGCCTTGAGTGTCATGGTTTAGTGTGAGGTGTCTCTGCCCATGGCAGGGGCGTGGAACTAGATGATCTTAAGGTCCTTTCCAACCCTAACTATTCTATGATTCTGTGATCTTCAGTTTGGTAAATCTGGTCCTTTACCCAGTTTACTTTTTACAATTAGAACAAAATCAAGCACCAAATTTAATTTCAGATGGGGATTCCATTACTTGTTTTTTTTTTTAATAATTAAAGAAAAAAATATTAAAATCTGATTTGGTTATCCATATGGGTCTCTCTGTTTTTCACTTCCAAACCCAGGAAGGTGTTGATAACTTAACCCTAATCTAAAGCCTGTCATACTTTTTTATTTTAACAGGAATTTCTTGGCAGAAATTTCTATTCCTTATGTCACTCAGAATGAGCAGCTTAATTCATTCTACAGCTACATCTTCATCATTGATAGATGAGAAGTCAGTTAGTGCCATAAAAAGTTCTCTCTACTTGCCCTTAATATTGGACACAGGAGTTGTGGAAGAGCTAATCAGAAAAAAAATGGACCACATTGTCTCTGATGTTCTTTCCCTGTTAACTGTACTTTGAGGAACCAGGAAACAAATTCTGTTTGTCTCAAAATTCTTTGTAATCTGGGCCTGTAAGCACATCAGAAAAAATAAAGATGGTGTGATTTTTAGGAGGTTCAGTGAAGTTGGTCTGCAAATATAATACTGGAAGGAAAGTAAGATTTCATAACGAAGCTTCATATATTGGCAAAGTATTTGCACTAAAGTACTCCTTTTCAGACTCTAAGATCTAACTTGTTGGAACTTGTCATATTGGAATATGATTATTGGAACAGAAGTCCTAAGTTTTAGAAAGAATGTGATGTGTTCCTTCCTGAGGCATTTCAGTGAAGGTGTGAAACTATTCTGTGGGCTTTAAAGATGTATCCACAAAACTTTTCCATAACTATTGCTCAGTTTTAAATAAGTCTGGAAAAGCTGTATTTGTAATTTTATGAATTCTAGTTTTGTTTTTGTTTTCTGCATGGCATAGACATAAATTTTACTCATTTATTTAAAAATCACTATCAGAGAGAGAGCAAATTGCTTTTATGTCTTTACAGTGTTATGGCTCACACTATTATTGTAGTAAATTCAGAAATGATGGCACTGTTTAAATCAAAAGTCAGCATTTTAAAAAGTTGTTTATAGGCAGCAAGCTCAGCAAACAGAAGTAGCATTATGGAAAATAAAAACACATTGATAAAGTATTTTGTCATCCAATCATTCTCTGCAGTTTGTTCAAAATTATATTTAAATGTGTTGGCTAATAGCTGGACAATACCTTTTACCATACATAATTTTAAATAATATGTATTCTACTTTCTTATATAAAACAACTAGAAACAATGATGATTCCTGATTCTCATTAAAAATAATAATACCCATCTATTCAAGATTGTTCCTTCCACTTATTGGGGTTTGAACAACTGTATTTTATTGTTCTGAGCCAATGACCAAAGAATGCTTTCCAGGCTTACCAAGAGTAATGGCTAGGAGAGTGTAACTCTGCAAATGTGACATATTAATACCAAAATGTATTTATATTACATTCCTATAACAAGTCACATGGAATTCCATTACACTGCAACTAAAGGGTAGCCCGTACATTCAATGCTTCAGCAACAAGCAGGATTTAGTGGCCATCACTGATTCTTACTTGTTTCAGGAGGGCTGGGAGGTAATAAAGTAAGGTGACCATTTTCTCTGCATTGGCTGTACCTCTCCTTATTCTATGTCCTTACTCTCCATGTGTCATGGGTTCAGCAGTAGCAGTCATTTCTTCTCCTTGGTAGCTGGTGCAGCGCTGTGTTTTGATTTTGGGCCTGAGAACAGCGCTGATAACACCAGTGTTTTCAGTTACTGCTGGGTAATGTTTTGGTCTGGCCAAGGACTTTCTGAGTCTCATGCTATGCCAGGGAGGAGGGGAAGCCAGGAGGAAGCAGAAACAGGACACCTGACCCAAACTGACCAAAGAGGTTATTCCATACCACAGCACGTTATGTCCAGGATGTGAAAATGGAGGGCAGAGACCCAGAAGGGTGTGGGGGTGCACTGCGTGGTCGGGTTGGTATCGGGTGGTGAGCAGTTGCATTCTCTTTATTTCTCTTGTATTATTACTGGCGGTAGCAGTAGTGATTTGTGTTATACCTTAGTTACTAAACTGTTCTTATCTCAACCTGTGGGAGTTGCATTCTTTCGATTCTCCTTCCCATCCCTCCGGAAGCGGTGGGAAGAAAGAGGGAGAAGTGAGTGAGCGAGAAAGCTGCATAGCTGAGAGGCTTAAACCACGACAGCATGGCATGTGGATTCAGCAGCCCCCCAAGCCCTCTCTTTGGCATGGCTACGTCTGTCCAGAAAAAAAGATATGAAGGTTTTCCTTTCACGATTGTATCCATCGAGGAAATAGGACTTTGGCCTCGATTATCAAGCAGAAAATTCCATATTCTCCTTAAACAGACCGACAACTTTCCCATTGACACTGCTTAGCACAGAGAATGCACGGTGGACTCTAATACTCCTCTCCTGAAGCATAGCCAGACCCAGTCTGGCACAGGGCTGAAAATAACTGTCTGGTACAATGAACATACGGTGTGCTGCAGAGCCAGGCAATTGTTTAGCTGTGAGTTAACACGAAGCATATTTTTGTCTTTACCCACACCCCAGCTGCAGTGAGACAAGTGCTGGTCCTGCTGCACTTGTGGCTGACTTCACCAGAAGGAGTAGATATGGTTGTAAGGGCTTCAGAACTCCATTCAATCATTTGGCATGATCAGGTCTGCTCTAACTTGCAAATTGCACATGTTCCCATGAAGTTAAGCCCTTCTGCAGAATTCACCAGACGTACTTCCAGTGATCAGACTTTTATAGAACCTGTGATTTATTATGTTTAATGCAGCTTGTAAAATGAAATCTTACTGCAGTTTTGAGCATCAGTAAAAAAGGTTGGGACTCATAATGCATCATAATGAAGTTAAAGGTTCAGCTGTTATAGGTTCATCGAGTTATCTTTTTAAAATAGTGACTATATAGTGACTCCTTTGTCCATTTATTTTAAAATATCTAAATGAATAACAGAAGCCATTCATTCAACTATATTATCATCATGACTCAATGTACTTAAGCAGATGCATAATCTTAGCAAGGGAGGAGTTCTGTTTGCTTTAAAGAGACTGTGTTTGTGCTTAGCTTTAGGCACGTTTAAGCGATTTGCTATGCATGGGGTGATATTTAAAAAAACCGCAGTTTCTGTACAAAAGATAAATATTCAGGTATCATATATAATCTACTTCAACCAATTACAAATAAAAAGAATTCAATATCTAAAAAAAGTATATTTATACTATGGTTTTCTTGCTACAATAAATTTAAAAAAATGTGTTCAATTATCTGGAATTTGTAGTTGGAGACAAATTCGTAGTTGGAGTAAAACACCTGTGTGTATCAGGAAGTCCAATTATTCCCTTAGGAAATAATTTCTTATTCTTCATATGGATAAAGAAGAATTAGCATGTTGTAAGATTTATATTTTTTGCATTGATATTGTGAAAAAAATGATACAAATGATGATCAATGGACAAACAGGAATGGACACCTTAGGAGAGAGAAGGAAGAGTTCCAATATTAGATAACAGGGAGAAGTAGGCAGGAAGCGAGCACATGTGTAAGCATAGATTTTGCATCCTAACGTTGAAAACACTCAGCTTGAAGTAGGGCATAACTGAATTAGATCATAAAGATTACATTAAGGTTAGTAAGATGCTATTTTGAATAGTTCATTAAGTAATTTGCATTGGCATTTTGGTAAGTAATTAATGCTGAATTTCATATAGAATGTTTTAAGTATTAGGATTTTATTCTTACAGACAAAATGACACAGTTATGAAATTTTATCTCTGCTTTCAATTACTCTGAATTGGACTATCAGGAAAAATATGTTTTATAGAAAATGGGGACAGGGATTCACTCAATTTTATATTTCTCATTGTTATACAATTCAGTTCACGATTGAAAAAGGACATGTCAGAGGAGTCACTGCTGGCTTTTTGTAGAAAATTGTACACTACAGTGGTGTAAGTTGTACTAAGCTGCTTCTTGTTGACACATAAGAAAAGAGAGAACCAATTTTTAGTGATGATTAATAGTTTCTAGGTGAGTATGAACTGATAACTAAAGTCCCTCCTATTTAGAATTGTAAACCTAGCTCCTCAACAAAATGTTCCTTAGGCAAAAATACTTCTGACTGCATAAACAGGAATGTGAGAGGAGTGTATTATCACTTGTATTAAGCAACAGAAATAGTTATAAAAACTTATGTTTTCGAAGATCCTAATCCATCAAAATTTATGCATAAATAATGACCATTAAGCAATTCCTTCCTTTATCTGCATCCCATGCCACCCTTCAGACTTTACACAAGGTTGTGATGTGAATGAAATGTATGTGTGCATCCAGCATAAATATTTATGAAGTTTACTGAATATTCAGTATTGTCAATCCCAGATTAAATAACACTCAGACCATAAATATGACTTTTGTCACTCAATTCCTCTTCCTCCCTCCATAAAGAGAAGGAAAAAAAAAAATTTCACGTTCATCTCATTCACATTTAACAAATGCACATTTAGCCTTTGAGTCTTGAACACCCCTTTGTTTGCACACTCTCCGAAGCTCTAATCCCAAAACCATTATCAGACTGGAAACACTACAGCACCTTGTATTATGAAAGAGCTGTAGTTCCTTTCTAAAGTGGCAACTGTTCTGTTTTCATAGAAGAATATGGGAAGCAGGGACAAAAGGTAGTTAAAACTTGCTGACCTGATGGCTGTCATCTTTTATCTATTTTTTAGGTTGAGGCTGAGGTTGCTCTAGACTCTGAATAGATTTCAGAAAGACAACTTGTTTGTGTCAATCTATTCAGTAATTATACAGGTTGCTAGCTTTAGCAAGAAATAAAGTTTTTGAATTATGTTTTTCTTTCCTGTTGAGGCCTAAAAATAATTTCCAACGTTTGATAACCCTTTTCTTTGCAGTACTTGTTCTAAAATTTAATTGAACTGTGGACTTTTTAAACCCGAGGCACCTCCTTCCTGCAATATATTTGCCAAAACAGGCTTATCTCAATCCTCTCTGATCGTTTCAAGATCATGTGATGTGCCTTGAGCCAAAGACAATAAAAGATGTTCCTTCAGTGAAACATGTTTTTCAGGCTGTTTGCAAGACTGTCAGGCTCCCAGGATTTCCTTTTTCTTTCTTTTTTTTTTTTTTTTTTCCCTGCACTTCAATATTCTACCTCCAAGAAAGTCAAAACCAGGAGACGTAACATTCCAGAGTAAGATTCTCCATGAAATGAGGTCCTATTTAAATCAGAAAAAGAGACAGGAGATAATGAAGAGAGGTTATTACATAAATTCTGTGATGTGATGTTCTATTTGCTTTCTCCCCATGACACTACACCTATGACAGTCCTCCTGCCATTTATGGGGAAGGCATGATGTCACTTAAGTGTTCTAGGTCTGGTGGCTAACAATCCCTACTGGGACCCTTTCTGAAGCAACTCCAGTAACATGCCTCTGTTCTTTATTATTGGTAAAACATGGAGAATTTAAACACTGGTTGGCTGAATACGGAATGATTTGGGAACAAAACCCATTCTTTCAGTTTCTATGCCAGTGTTTAAAATCTCTGATAGAACAAATTTAAATTCCCTTCTGTCAAACATGGATAAAACCTCTTGAGGTAATGACCCCACCCTAATGTTGAGAGGATGAATTTGCTGTATATAAAATGACTGCCATAATGAAAGAAATTTTGTTAGTGCAGAGACAGACAGAATGACCGGTTAAAATAACCAAGATTAGAAGCATGTGTCCTTTGTCATTCTTAAAGTAAATAATAAAGTCCTTTGTGTCATGAATTGATTTTTAGATTTGCATAGGACCCTTCTAAAAAGAACCCCAGTTTTACCCATATTGGTACCAATGACTAGGATCTTCTGAAAGAATTCAGCAGTGAGGTTGGAGTTTCTGTCTTTTATCTTTTATTCTTTGGTTCCTATTACATTATAAATGTTGAGAAAGATATCTTTGCTTGTTTCAAAGTTCAGGGTTTTTTTTTTTCCTTGGTTGGATTAGAGTTTTAATAGTTATTATTTTTCAGTCCTTTAAATTTATGTTTCTTGCTGGGGGAAAACAACATGCCTAAGTAATATATTCAAAATAACAGATTTCAGACTTCTTTAATGGTGTTTCATCAAGTGTATCTTTATCTACAAACTGCTTAAAAATCATAAAGCAAGTTGTTGAAGTGTTCTGGTATTCTTGTTACTTTATTGAATTCAGTCTGACTACGGTTTATAGTGTTCTGGTTTCTGTCTGGAAAAGGGAGAGTTCATTCTTGTCTTTTATACCTACATGTTATTATAATATAAATAATCATATAAAAACTTCAAATATTTACCTTATTAAAGGCAATTTTTTTTCTGAAAAAAGCCCAAACAAAAAAAAACAAAACAAGAGAAGACAGAAAGAACTATTTTTTTTTTTTTTTAGATTTCTTCTACATGCTTTAAAACCAATTTATTTCAAAACCTGAAAGTTGTTAAACAAGAATTTCAACTACATGCCACATTAAGGATTTCAAGAGCTCATTTAAATGGTTTAAACTTTTATTGGGTAAAAGTCAAAAGAACTGGCAAAATACCAGAACTGAGAATAACACACAGACTATTGCTGTGCCAGTTGCTGCACTTGCTACAACAGACCTAAATGGGTTATTCTTAAGCCTCTGCCATGAACGTATATTTAGCATTTTAAAAATACTTTTCTTTGGTTTTGAGGTGGTTTTGTAAGATGTGCTATGGAAATCTAAGGCACAGAAGAATCTTTGAAATCATCAGTGCTTGAACATAAGTAATGAAAGCAGGTTTTAAATTGTCTTGCAGAAAAATGATACTTCCTGCTGAGCTGACCCCTTCTATGACAGTATGTAAGTGGATTTTTTTTCCTGTTTATGATCTCTTATTTGCTCTAGTACACTTCAAAGCTGTGTTCTATCATTTCAGACAGCTCCAGAAACTTTCATCTTCATGACCTTGTATGCTTTACTTAATTAAGTGGTGCTACAGTTTTTAAGATCTGGAGTTTGGACATAAAGGATTACATTAAATGACATAGAGCTGATCTGATCCAAGGTACCATATGATGTGGTTATACTCATTTTGATCTCCGTTAAACAATTATATGCTCCTAAATACCAAATATAGATTACTTTTTCCTAATTCTACTCACATACAAGGAATTATTTCTTGTTATGAAGAAGCAATTTTACAGTAATTTATTTGGACTGCATAGAGTCTGAATATGTAAAAAATGTATTCTGAATACACAAGATATTATCTATTCATATATATGAATACATACTATGAATATATAAAAGAATATTTCCATCATGGAGAAAGAAAAATAAATCTTTTAAAGGAACATATTTTTTCAGCTTTCAAAGAAAATCAGAAGCCCACTTGCTTGAGAAAAAGCCATCCTAACCACGATGTACAGGGAAAGAACCCTCTGCCTTAATTACATTTCTTATCCGTTTCAGATGCCAAAATCATATAGATCCACTTTCAAGAGCTTCCTTCACAGAAGCATATCACCTTTCAAAGAGTAGCCTTCATAGAAAGTTATACATAGGGTGAAGTAATGTGATGTAGTGTATTCAGTACTGAGTGACTTGCAAATGCTATATGATAAACATAAAGCCCCTTGTAGAGAATTTTTATCTTCATTCATCTCTTTATTGCATATCCATTGTTGACAGTCTGTAAGAAAGAAGAGTAGCATTTCATCTTAGCAACAACTTTCACAAACTATCTGCCTGAATCTGTTGATATGACACACAGCAAATATTAAGAGTGAAAGGAAAGAAAAGCTAGTATTTAAGATAATCTGTATGTTAGCAGAAAGTTATGTAGTCTCAATATGTGTGTCATCACTGAAATGATTTCTCTGATTTTAGCCCTAAAATACTAACTTTGAGGGCAATACATGTGTTAGGCAAGCTTGTGAGCATATTTAAAAGATAGGTCTTCAGAATCTCCCTTTGTGGTTCAGAAGATCATGTTAAAGCAAGAGTGCTAATGCTACCTGAAAGTAGAAATTTTTATCCAGCGTGATATTAGAATCTGTTGACACTAATTTATATCCTAATTTGGTTGAAATGTAAAAAAATGTTGAATTAAGAAAAATTTGATTAGGAAATGTTAAAATATAGCTATGCACTTAGTTGCAACATACAATTAAATACTACTTATATTTCAGCATTAAGGAGATTTATTTTCACTTGTCAGCACAACGTATTTAGCTGGCTTTGATGTGAAACTAAATATCTCCATATTGTTTTGCAGGAGCTTGTGGATCAAGTGGCTGACTGCAGTGGGCTAGTCTCAACTGAATTAACTGTAAGTCCTCATGATGCAAAAATTGTTCACCCTGGATATAAAATACAGCACTACGACTTAATATAAACTCGCCTCCTTAAATGAGAACTCACTTGTATAACCTGGGCAAAGAAATGCCTCATTGGTGATTTTGGTCATGCTTAGGTCTGGTAAGTTAGTTAACTTCACGTGCTTATTGAGAACAGCAGAATTATTTTAGGATATTCAGACATACTTGATAAATTGGGAAATTTGAAGATTAAAAAAACCCAACAAACAACAACAAAGAAATAAAGGTTAGTGCTTCAGATTAATAGAGAGGCTGGTGGTTTTTTAAGGATCAAAGAGTTCCGTGAGCTTTAAAATTTCAGTATATGCATCTAGTTCTGTCTACACATGACCCAGAATTCCTTACATGGGAGAAATTTTAATTTGGGTATCAAATAATTCCTTGCCTAACCTGTAAGTTTCACCAGTTCCTGAAGGAAGTCCTTAGAATCTTGAGTGGTAGAAGAAAGTCTTTAGAATCTTGAATGGTAGAAGAAATTTGGAGTTATAATTTATTCTCTCCATTTCTTCATTAGTTCATCCTTTGGATGGGCCAGTAGTGACTGCCAGTGATAAAGGCTTATTGGAAAGATTAGTTAATATTTATATAATGCTTGTAATGTATAATAAATTTATTTTCCAGGCTTTGTTTAGGTAGCAGATGGAATTATTAGGTATGTTCATTTAAGCAGCCATACTGGTGACTGAGCATAACACCCTATATACTGAATTTATGTAGGGAAAATATGCATACATGGAAGAAATGAAACTGCCTTCTCTGACAGAATGCTATTTATTAACCTCATGTAATGGAAAATAATAGAAGACGGAAGATTGGTTGGGCTGAGGAAACAATTGTCAGACAATTATAGAAGGTGAAGGAAAGCTAAAAACAACCAGCTAGAAAATATACATTAGATGCTAAATTCAATTCAGCATCTGAGCCTGGTGAAAACGATACAGGCTGTGGGAGAAGTTGCTGGCCAGCCACTGGCAACTCTACCCCATCCTTACAGGAGTACTATTCTCTCATGGGTTGATCAGCTTTGGTCAAGAGGTTGAGAGGAGTTCCATTTGTAATCAGGTTTTTGGAAAGTCAAGTTCAAAGAGATAGTGTGCGTAACATTTGTGTGTTTGTATAGAACAGGACAGGAGAATTTTCTTTCTGTATATAATGAAAGGCAAATGATTAATGATTTAGGATTCTTTTCACACTGAGGTAAAAATTAATTAAAGATGTGCTGCCTTTAGGCAATTCCACGCTTACAGTGATAAATATGGAAATGTGCTGCATTTTGCAGAATAAAAACCATTGTCTTTACAACACACAGAAATTCATTGTATCCACATCAAGTTTTATGTAAACACACTGAAATTCAATTGGTAAGGGTTCAGCTGAATGTCTCTCCATGATTAAAGAAAAGCAATACTGGCAGTAGAATCTTCAATAGTAATCACATTTTCTCACTTAAGAAAGAATTGGAAAGACAAGATTTTTGTCATCTGTGGACATAAGGGCAAGTGAGGGGAAGAGGAAGGATTGACAAAAACTCTCAGTAGCTAAGTATATTACAATTACTGTGAATGTGTGGCAAGGTATTTTTGGTATTGTTTATTAAACTTAATGTGTTAGATGTGAGATCTGAATCTATTATCACAAATAGGCCCCAAACCTCTTACCCCTTCTCTGAAGCTACTGAAATAATCTTCCTTTTTATTGACACAGAGATATAATTCCTCTTTTAAAATCCCAGTGGCTATCTCTCTATTATCATATTAAATAAAAAATCTTGGTACCAGTTTCAAACTTCCACATAACTTGGAACATAACTGCAGCTTTCTTTTCCTCCATTCCTTTCTCTTTTTTCTCTTTTTGTAGCTGCCATCTTGAGGGTGTCGTGAGCATTCCTGGTCTTACTTTTCCTCCTGCACAGCAGCTGCACAAGGCTGTTCTAGAACCTGTCCTGGGACCACACGCAGCTCTTATCTTCTCCTCCTCTGACTATCCCCTCAGATCAACCTTTGCCATGCTGCCAGGAATGACTTGTTCAGAAAGTGCCTTTCATCTGCTTTCTGCTTGCTCACCTGTCCTTCAGGCTTATAAACCCTACTGCAGCTTATAATGATGATAAAGTAAACCAAGGTAAAAAAGAGAAAAAAAGTATATTGAAAATCCTCTTCATTAGCAACCCGAGTATGCTTCAGCTATTCATACTGAAAAATGCTTCAATACTGCTACTGATTTACTGTTGAGTGTCTGTAGGTCTGTGTATGGCACATCCACTAGAGAATTTAATTGGCTAAATGAGAGTAGAAATATTCTCAGGAACATGTCTTGTTCCCTTAGGAATCTGAGGGTAAAGGGGAGAAAAAGGAAAGAAGACTGTAACTGAGAGCTAAGCATGTAACCGCTTGCCAGAGAGAAAACAGAATTGTCTGCAGAGCCTGAAGCATCAGCAGTGGGTGGGGAGCTGCCTCTGTGCCCTCCTGCAGCTACGCCTGTATTTCATCTTTTGAGTAAAGTATCCTTGTGTCCTTGCTGCATTG
Source organism: Myiopsitta monachus (assembly GCA_017639245.1). Taxonomy (NCBI): domain Eukaryota; kingdom Metazoa; phylum Chordata; class Aves; order Psittaciformes; family Psittacidae; genus Myiopsitta; species Myiopsitta monachus. The sequence continues at coordinate 97,226,645 of CM029917.1, read as the reverse complement.
ACTGTCTATCAAAAGATACTTGCATAACAGTACCAAGTCACTGTAAGTACAGTGACATTAGTGCAATTTCTACCTGAAGGGGCAGTCCTATCTGAAAAATTAAGTCCTATTCTGAAGAATTAAGAAAAGATACAATTTTAGGGCATGGAGAGAAAGGTATAGTGGGTTCATGCATATAAAGCAAAACACAGTTATTTTCGGCATGAAGGAAAATTCTCCTGTTATATGGATAAAGATGATATGGAATTAAAAATTCTAGAAAACTGACAGATGACTTTTTAGCACCTCCGAGGGTGAACGTTTTGATGTAGGCGTAATGTGCTAATGAATTAGCTTTTCAAATTCAAATAGAGCAAATCTGCCTCATTCCAGTGCTAGAGCACAGAAAGTATTAGTTCAGACCTAAAAACTATCATATACTTTAGCAAACTATGACATAAGTGGAAATTTCCAATTAGTCAATAGCAAGTAGATTTTTGGCACAGGGTTCAGAAGTGACACTAAGTAAAATATATGTAGTCTTGCACAGTTTAGGGTCACATTTTGCATATGTTTCAATTAGTGTTATTGATGCTTGAACAGAAAAACAAAACCAGCTAGAAAGAGACAAGAACACAAGCCAAACTTGCTTGTGAAGAGTGCTTTGAACTAAGTTACAGGAGGCCTCTGACCAAACCTACTTGATAATGTGTGTGCCCTTGGGATACACTGATGACTGCCCAGCAGACTTTCCTCTCCCCTTGGAGTGGAACTAGGTCTGTCCTTGAAAATCCTCTTATAAATCTTAGAAGCGAAGTACTATCAGTGGGTTTTGACATTAAATCTGCTTAGTTCCTGAAAACAGAAATCTGTAAATCAAAACAGGAAAGATTGTCTGACCAAAAGTGAAAAACCAGAATGCTAGAAATGTTGTACAGGTTGTCATGGATCCCCTTTTAGTGGGGAGCATAGGGAATATTCAAGTCCAGCATCCGTCATCCTCTATTACTGTCTGTAGCCAAACCACCCTGTGGGCTATAGCTTAACAAGTGGCTTTTCTATGCCTGCTCTGCAGTTCGCAGCCTGTTCAGTTTTGCCTCCACCTTTGCAAGGCCCTGATGTAAACCAGATGATTGAGATGATATAGGTTAAAAAAGAAACTCCTTTTAAAAAGGGAGAAGAAGTGAGAGGCATTATTGGATATAACTGTTTACAATGGCAAGGGAACTGTGAATTGTCTTAAATGGCCAGCAGCAGCTCAAACTCTCTGAAGCAGGGGAATGAGTGAGTGTTTTCACTTGCAGGCAGTAATTACAGCTGCTGCTCATTCCCCACTCTGGAGAAATTAAGCTGCTCCTGATTTAAGCTGTAGTTTCACGCTACAAAGTGTTACGTCTCAGTGCTTGTTGACTTTTATTTTTTTCTCCTTCCCTCCCTGCAGCACCTTCCCATCTTTGTGCTGTGTCAGCGAAAGTCTTTGTTCATGTTAGGTGAATTGGGTATTAGGGGACTGATCTGACTTTAAAAAACAAAACCGATTACTTCTTTGCCTATAAACCCTGTGATGTGAGGAATGAGGACTTAGTGTACAGAATGAAATTACTGTAGCATCCCTTTTGGTGTTAGTAAACTTGGGCTTATTACATGCACCTAGCAGGCAGCCTTTTTCTGTGCTGCACAGAGATAATGGAGTCACAGAAAAAACGGTGTAAAAAAGCACAGCTATCCATCAATTCCATCCTTTCTGCTAGGCACACTGTCACTAAACATTAATAAAGCCTTACTGTTACTCAGCTTTAAGCCTCCAATATCAGCAGTCCTATGCCATAACTAAATACGAATCTTATTAGGAAAAAAGCATTACCTTTTATATTTTCCCTTAAACAAGAAATATTTCACTCTTGCGTTCATCAACAGAAACATTTATTTCAAGAAACAGTTTATAAAAATTAAAAGGAAGTAAGTAAGGTTTATGGGATTTAAGCACACTTTTCATTATTTGTTAACAGGATTTAGCTCCTGCATGTTACTTCAAACGTCCTTCTTGAATATACTTTTCTCCAGTTTTGGTATTGAAAGAAGACTGAAAAAAAAAAATAAAAAAATCTATCTTACCTGAGCTGCATTTTCTCAAAAAGCCAGCAAGAAGACCTGATGTGAATTACAGGAAAGAGCTGTACAAACATTGTACAATATGATAAAAAGCATCTTCAATGAATGTTTTCTAGATAGACTATTATTTCTGTCATGAATATTTCAGTTATAAAGTTTTTAAAATTCACTCAAATTAAGAGGCATGCTAAGAAGGGGTTATAACTTGATTTCCCTTTGACTGGCCTCATCATGCATTCAGCAGCAAATTATTTCTTTTCTTGACATAAACATGATGTTTGCTGGTGTCAGTTAGTGCCAATACACAGACAGATGCTTGTGGGCTGAAAGGTTAGCATACCATGCATTGTGCCTTTGCAGTGGCAAGCAAAATTAGCTCCTTTATATTTACAGAAAACTATTTCCCTTTTCCAAAGACAGGAAAACACACAAACTTTTTTTTTTATTTTATTGTCAGATTTACAATTTACTTTTAAAATACATGATCCTTATGTACAAACTCTGATTTTTCACTCTATTGCAACCTGTTAACATTTTAATCCTGATTGGGATAGGGTGAGAGAAGTCAATAATATTTTGATTGGACAGATGTCATGCAAGAAGTTTCACAGAATAAGTATCTCATCAAAGAAATCCTCCTAGCAGGCGTTTAGTGTATTGTGTCCTCTGACAGCTATTTGGTAGTCTCTTTAGGATGCAATAGAGCATCTCCATAGACAGAAAGATGACAAATTCACTGACCTCAATATAAATGCTCTAAAGATGAAGTCTTGAAAATCATGATAAAAAGGACTGTTTGCTGGTAAAACCCAGGAAAGAATGGAAAGTTTCACTTATCTGAGAAGATGAAATTTACTGACTAATAAGAAACCTGGTCTTCTGGGGGCCAGCTTTCAGAGAAGAAGAGCATCTTCAGTCCTAGGCTCACCAAGCTGATGAAGAGGGCTTTAAACTAAAGTTGCCAAGACAGGGGAACCTCAGTCCATCCAACTCCTACAAGTCTGACTCCACTGACAGCAAGATATGCCCAGAGCCTGGAGGGGGATCAGAGCCTAACAGGAGAGCAGCACAAAGGAATTCCAGCCACTCTAGCCAGTAAGTTTGAAATTCCAGCCACTCTAGCAAGTCAATTGGATTCATCCAGGCCTAACTTAAATACCTCTATGCCAATGCATTTGGCATATAACATGCAGAGAGTTGTTATCAACAGCTTGATGTCCAAGTGGAGACCAGTGATGAGTTGTGTTCCTCAGGAGTTGGTACTGGCGCCGGCATTGTTCAACATCTTTGTCAACAGCACAGTTGATGTGATTGAGTGCACCCTCAGCAGGTTTGCTGACAAAACCAACCTGTGTGGGCAGTTGGCACACTGGAGGGAAGGAATAGGATCTGGAGGGATGTTGACAGGCTTGAGGAACAGGCCTGTGCGAACTTCACGAAGTTCAATAAGGCCAAGTGCAAGATCCTCCATGGGGAGTTTGGACAATCCCGAGCACAAGTACAGGCTGGGTGGAGAATGGATTGAGAGCAGTCCTGAGAAGAGCTTGGGGATGTTGATTAATGAGAACCTCAATGTGAGCCAGCAATGTGCGCTTGCAGCCCAGAAAACTGACCGTATCCTGGGCTGCATCAAAAAGAAGCATGACCAGCAGGTCGAGGATGGTGATCCTGCCCCTCTACTCCATTCTGCTGTAGTAATGCATTTAGCACTGGGGCCTGAACATAAGAAGGACATGGATCTGTTAGCATGAGTCCAGAGGAAGGGCCATGAAGATGGTCAGAGAGCTGGAGCACCTCTCATATGAAGACAGGATGAGAGGAAGAAAGTTTTTACTATGAGGGTGGTGAGACACTGGCACAGGTTGCCCAGAGAAGTTGTGGTTACCCCATTCCTAGAAGTGTTCAAGCCCAGGCTGGATGGGGCCTTAAGCATCATGGTTTAGTCGAAGGTGTCCTGGTCCATGGCAAGAGGATTGGAACCAGATGATTTTCCAACCCACACCATTCAATTATTCTGTGATTATGAAGACTGTAAAATCACTGGGAAATGGGGGAATTAAGTGTATTTTATTACCTGCCAAAGCTGTGGTATAGCTAGATCAGCGCAAAAACTAAACTGAAACAAAGCCACAGCAATTCCTTGTCAAGATTTCAGCATCAAGCAGAAATGCATCTGTAAATGAAGCAAAACTGAAGAAGATTAGAAGCTTTTGACAGTTTCTGAGTCAGCTGGTGGCAGTTGCCTGCATGGAAGTCTGCACAGCATCTAGCCAGCAGTTCATATAAGCCATTGTTTTGTATATATTATTCTTACTTTTTTGCTCATATTATAACTTCACAGAGAAGGCTGCACTTTCAGCCAATGAATGAAGAATGTATCAATAGGAAATTCATAGAGGACTGCTGCATGGTTCAGCAAAATTATTACAAACTGGGTTTTTTGTCTGTAATTTTTCAAGTGCTGAAAAACTATCTTGGATAGAATGATTACAGCAAGAGAAACTAATTAAACAGATTTGTGTCCCATGGAGTGTCTCAAGTGCAATAATCTCCATGTAAATGTCATTTTCACATAGTCAGAAAAAGTCCCTTTACAACCAATCCCTCCCTGGAAAATTGTAAATAAAAAGTGGAGGCTGTTGGTGGATTCATTTGTTTGAAGGTTGCGGGTTTTTTTTCAGCATTCAAACATAATCAAACGTTTTAAGAAAAATAAAAAATAAAAATTAAGCGATGACCCAACTTTTTACCCTGCTGCTGAATCTTCTGTTTGATGCTGTAGTGTTCTTAAAACAAAACAAGGTCTTTATACATTCAAAACCTGCAGTATTAAGGTTGCAAACTCAAGCACTCAGAAGATAAGAAATGGCATTTTAGTTTCCTATCTGCATCTTATTTTGTCACTGTCTGGCTGTCTATTATTAGCTATTTTTTTATAACATGTATGAATTCTATTTTTTGTTATATTATTTTGGCATATTTAAACACACCTTCCTCTCCTTCCCCATCTTTCATTACACAGCCACACTCTTAAAAAGTCCTTATTTTTGTAAAAATATTCCTGACACACTGTCAGGCTGTTTGTACTACTTGTAGCATGCTCTGGAATCCCATTTACAACTGTATTAGGTCTTCCTGTTCTTGAGCAAGCCACCCCCACAGGTCTGTCTGCAAACATAGTCCCAAACATAGTTAAGCTATTTGAGCCGTATTCTTCATCTGTGTTGTAACTATCACTTGTGATTGTTTTATCCACACTGTATTATCCATATGCAAAGCAAAGCCTTTCTATGATGCAGGGTCTTTTCAGGCAGCTCTGTATTTCATGCGATAGCAAATGTATGTGAGAAAGAGCTGTGGCGCAGGAATGGGAATGGTGCCGACTGCCTCATTGAACCTGGCAAAGTTGAGAGATGTCCCAAGAAAAGGTCCAGGGTAAGGGTGAGAGAGGGATGTGAACATTATCATTCCTGAACATGTGGCAGGATTTCAGGGCAGGGCAGTATGGTTGACAACCAGGATGAAGCTAAAGACTTCAGGTTTTGTGGGTCACCATACTATGGGGCAGGGTAGGTAACATGCTTCCCTGTTACACTGCCACGCTACCAGCAAATAACTTATTTTTCTAGTATACTTCTTATACTGCATTCTGTCTGCAAAATATAGCTCTCCTCTACTTAATATCTTTTCTTAAAGTAGCATACAGAATTCCTGCACTTTTATGTTGTGAAACATGGATTGCGCTTTTATTAATTCAAGAGTAATAATCTAGCATGGAACAAAGGCATAGGTACTGGGGATTATCAAGTTTAACTGAGCTGTCAAGGTGAATAGACTGTACCTACAGGATAATAACCCTAGTTATCAGTGTAAATGCAATCTATATGCTCAAAAAAGTTGGATAATATATTCTATTGGTTCCTATACCGTATTACACTGAACCTAGACCTCAAAATCTAGATGAAAACAAATTTCAGTGAAGCCAAATGTAAAAATATGTCACATAAATACAGAAGTATTGGTTTGAGCACAATAAACTGCAAGGGTTTGTGAAGTTTCTCAGAGAAAAGAACAACTGAATGTACTTGAGGATAACAGAAGACAAGAAAATATCCCACTTATAAAACAGGCTAAATTAAATACGTATTTCCCCAAAAATGCAGTCTGCCTGGTTAGCCTGTTGTCTTTCTTTGAGTAAGTTTAGAGAAGTAAATCTACTACAGAACTACCTAGGCAATTAGTAGTTAAACTACTGAAGATAGAGATTGGTACAAAAGTTGTAAGGAAATGAGGAACCAGCTAAAGCAGAGATGATGGATTTTGTTAAAGGGGAAATATTAATGAAATTCCTCCAGCACCATTCTTGCAAACGATGTTATGTAAAATTTTCATTAATAATCTCAGCACAAAATTGAGCTTGAACACAAGGAAAATTCTGAAATTACTCTTCTGTGAGGCATGGGTGAGATTTTCTCTAGGCTAGTCATAGGTGCCTAAGCCAGTAGGTTAGTGAAAACAGTGGAGAGAACAAGTCATCTCCAGAGGTTGGCTCATGGCACCTAGGTTAGCTTTCTGCTCTGGATAGCTCTTTCAGCCACAGAGGGGGATTCATCATGTGGCAGGTGTCCTATCTTCCTACTGTAGGAAATAATGACATTGTTTATTACACACGGCTGAAAATCACACATTCAAGTCTGCTCTAGATCATGTTCACAGTGTTAAAACAGGGCTTGAACACTGGCTGCAAAACCTTCAAGCCCCTCTGGAGATGTTACTTGAGTCTATAGATAATTAATAGATAATTTCCTTACACAAAAGGACTTGCCCAAAGCCAGTGTATTTCAAATACTCTATTTCTTAACTCTTTAAAGGACACTTTTGCCATAGATTTCCTTTTGTTTTCACAAAATGCAATATCTAATGCTCAGTCCCACCAGCACCCACCTGTCACTTCACAAAGCGCCATGTATCTACTTAAGCACTAGCTCATACCCTCAAATATTAACCTAATTAAATGAGAAATTGCTCTCAGCTTCTCACCTTCACTTTTGATGATTCTTTCTGTTGCTTGAAAAAAACCAAAAAACGACTCAACCCCCACTGATAATTGTTAAGATTCTAGCTGAAAATCAATAGCAAAATACTTGTGGCAATACAGAAGACATTGAGGATTAACAAAAGCCAGTTTTAATTTCTTTGCCTCGTGTTTATTTATGACTACAGCTCCTGACTGCTTGTTGCTATCCCTACATAACCTCCCGGACTGAGTGAGCAGGCCAGGGATGTTGGTCAGTGGTAAGGATTGTTTGGTATTGGTTTTTTTCTGTCTGGATCATTTCTGTGGCTTGGTTTACACTTTGGGTCTACAGGTATGATAGAACAGGTTACAATTTGCAACTCAGTTTAAAAAAAAAGACAGAAACTTCTGGATTTTCTAAACTTTCTTGAATTTAACACAATATAACAGTGGCACTAGTCCTCCCTTATTCTTTTGTCCCTGTGGCCAGACCTGACAATATGATCAGATGGTACTTATTGATATATACCACTGATCTCACTGATCGACTTCTGTAAAATACCCAAATTCCTTTTTCTGAAGGGAGTTAACTTAAACTACTAGTGCAGGCTTGGACATAAAATACCAGTTTGGATGTTCTATAAAGCACTCCACATTAGGTATGTGTTACAAGCACCATTGTATATAGAAGTCTGATCATACGTTTTCTAAAAGGATTTGGAGAAGGGCAGAGAAGGGTATCAGAATCAATAGAAAATACACGATGAGACCAAAATAGGTTTATTTGTAGAACTGGGGCTGAGAGCTAGTGAATGTTCCTTGTAAATACTCAATGATTTTAACAACAAAGGATGATAGGAGCTGGTTAGATTTAAAAAAAAAAAAAAAGCTGCAGGGACAAAGGGATAAGTACTTGCAGTGAAGTGTGGAAGAGAATTCCTACAAAATTAGTGGAGGTAAGAAACATAATGAATTCTAATCTTAAAACTGATCCATGTATGAAAAGCATGATTTTGTGGATGTTATGATATACATGGTTTTGTTGCCTATGTTAGGAAGTGTTCTAACTCACTGACCCTAGTGTAGGCATAATCTAGTTTCTTGAATTATCACAATTTACTCTGAATGAAAGCATTTAATTGTTCAGCTGATGTGAAGCAATTAACAAAAGACCTAGCACCATCATTTGGCTGCCTGATTTTGAACTTTGACCCTGACTCTGGAAGAATTTGTATATACTTAAAGAAATTCAAGCACCTATTATGGCTGCAGTAAGTAGGAACCCAGCATATTGTGGAGTACGTATGGGTTACAAGGAAACGTGGTATCAGCACCTATATTCAAATAAGATCTCAGGAGACTGTGTGCTGGTTAGCAGATAGAATTTTTGGTTATTAAGTTTACAGAATAGCTTTCCCAGCAGCTGTCACCAAGTTAAGGTCTTGAGCTAGTCTCTGTCTGAGTAGGGTGTAGCAATTTGACAGGAATCACAAATGAGCAGCAGTCATTGATTTGCTGTGTGGAATATGAATGGCAGAGAAATTCAAGGGTTAACCCTGAAATGTAGCAGATAATTTGAGAAAGATTTTTTAAAAATATCTGAACCAGACACTTCTTCAAAAAAATAGACACTGATATAGGAAATACGTAGATAAATTATGCATTCAACACAAAAGATCTCACACAACAGAAGAATGTTTTGTCACTTAGAACATCATGCTGAGACGTCAGAAAATGGAGCAACCGAACAATCCATATTTTCACATCCAGTTTAGCTTCTCTTTAGTCCTGCTCTAATTGCTTAAAACCAGCCTCAGACGAGAGTATCAGCCCCTCTATTTACACCACCTTAATGTTTTCTGTGGAGACAGTGAACAAAGTTGCCATGGCGTTCTGTGATTTAGATTACTGTTTTAGGAGTAGGTGCCTGATTGCCTAACTAGGTTTGAAGTAAGCTGTTGTAAAGCCAGCCAAATAAAACCACTTGAGAAGTCTGAAAAAGATGATCCTTAAGGTAAAAAGGTCCAAAATCCATCATCATGCTGCTGCCAGTAAGCTACTGTTAGCACATGCCTATGCATATTCCTTTCCAAATTTGCAGATGTCATTGATGCTTCAGAAGTTTTGGGGAGTACAGTGCATAAATAACAGTTATCACAATAGTCATTTATTTCTGGGTTTGGAAAGTCTTTCCATTATGGTCAAGAACTTTCTTCCAGATGACAGCCAGAGGCAGTAAAAGAAAGATAAAATCTTTAGGGAGATAGGATCCATGCACAATTGTATAGCAAATTATAATGACAAGCTTGGGTTTAGGACCTGTAATGCGATGTATTGGAATAAAATCAATTTCTACATAGTTCATGCAGTACTGCCATTTGCAGTAGCCATCTCTGCAAAGCACAATATACTCTCTCAGACCTGTAATGTAGTGTACTGAAACAAAATGCATTTCTATATACTTCATGCGGGAGTACAGCCATTTGCAGTAGCCATCTTTGCAGAGCACAATGTAAACACATTTTCCAGGGGCATTCATATGGGTTTAATACAGCTTCAATAGACAGTATGATAGTAACTGGATCAGGCCCTTAGCATATTTGAGGACAAGTGCTGGCATCAAACCTTACAGGAAGATATCTAAAAATATATGATTTGCATCATTATATTTTGAGTCATAATTTTTTTATCTAAAATAAAATCACTGCAATTCTACTACAAAAGAGTAACTATGAAAAAGAGTAGCTCATCCAAAAATCACTCTTTATGAAGGATACCACTTACCCTTACAGGTAGCAAAAGAAGTTAACCCTAAAATAGCCAGCAGAAAGTACCGGCTATGCTTAGTAATTGTGATCCTACCTTATGCTTATGAGTAGGAAATCACTTTATCTGTTTTCTTTGCAAGTGCTAGAACGTTTGTAAATACGTGAAATAGTCTATATCTTTAGGGCCCAGTAAAAGGCAGGTTCTCATAATGTGATATGGGGAAGATAAAGCTAGTATTACAATCCATTTTGATTGCCACCAGTCACCAACCTGGGCTCCTGACAGAGGGAACACATATCGCTCACCAATGAGGCCCGCCAATTAAGGGCACGCTTTCAGTCTACCCTCTAGATGCAGGCTGAATCAAATGAAATAGGCAATCCTCACAATGAAAATAAATTGTTATTCTCTCTTATGGAGAGATTCCAAAACAGAAATACACCACTGTCACCCCTTGTACTACTTTATTGTCAAAAGCTATAGGGTGCATTAAATTTACTTAGAACCTACTACTACTAATAAGCAAAGCTACAGCTGAGAAAGATTTGTCAGTTTTCATTAATAGCTACAGAGGAATCCAGACACTTGTATTTCTTAGGACCTTGTGGGGTTTTCTTTTATTATGCTGTTTCTGTATCATCTTTCTTCTGTTTTCTCCTTCCCTCTCTTTGCACCTCATTAGTAATACTGTTTAGACCTCTGGCTCCTATTTCCTTTACCTCTCAGGGGCTCTAGCACACAGGGTTGACCTTTATCTGTGAGATCTTGATGTTCTGTCACATCACCTGCTTCTTCTTCCTTTGTGCTTGCATGTGTTTTTAAGTTGCCGAACTCTAGTCAATATGATTATTAGATTAATCTTCCCCCAATTACATGTTCTTTTGTTGCAGCATCAGTTTTTCTTTCTTGTTTCTTCTTTACCTAGGTATCTTAGTACCCAAACTTGTCCTGAAATCACCTTCATAGAGAGGCTGGACTCAGACTTCTGAAAATGTTTGAACCTGTTGTATGCATACAGATGTGATGGTGGCCTCATTCCTGGGACTTGCACTGGAAGAAAGGAGAATATGCACACCTTTCCCCAGGTAACAGCATATCTTTGTCTCTGACCACAATGCAAGAGAAAATACTTGCTTGGCAGAATTTGAGTGGGCTGAAACTGCACCTTGAAATGTTATACCTTAACTTGTAAGGTCAAATCAGTGCTTGTTGTTATATATCACTTTCCTGATATTTTCTAATAAGCAATGAAAAATATGAACAGTATAATAAATAAACAGATACTTTCCTTAGTGCTTAAGATTTGAAATAATCACAGTAAAAGGGTGGTATGATGTGAAGGGTTTCCAATGCAACTTTGGAAAAGTTTGGTCTGATAGCTGTTCCATGGATTATTTATTACAGTCTGACAGATAGTAATCATAACCCATCCTTATCCTTCTCAGAAACACTAATTCTGACGTTGTATATGTAAGGTTAGACCCCTTTCTTTCCAGAAGGTAGTATTGAGTTATACCTGTTTATTACTTCCTACTATCTCTTTTCTTTTTCAAACTATGCAAAAATATAATTTAGACTTTTTAGTATTAAAAAAAAAAAATACAATTATCTATAGTAACATTTAGGGGGAAAAAATCCCTTTTAATAAACCTGAATTGTAATTAGAAACAATGCAGAAAGATTTAGATGGGCTCATTGATTGTAAATATGGAGGTCTACTGACAAGCGTATGACAATAAATCAAAAAAAAAGAATTTAAAAAAATATGGTCTGCTTAAAAAGGAAAGATGTTATAGAATTCTAGTCAAGAAACAAAAAAAGTTTGGGAGTTATTGTGTAAAAATTCTGCCAAGGCCTCACTGTAGTGCAGTTGTAGAGCTGAAGACACATGTTTCTCAGTTTGTACTGTTAAAATCAATGACGAATATGCTATTTCTATCTAAAATTGTGCCTACATCTCACCTTGAATATAGTGTGAAGTCCTGGTATAATGCAACTTTGCAGTATATGCCACTGACTTTGAGAGCACAGAGCGGTAAAAGAAAAATAAGCTCAGACTGTAAGGATCTATGCAGAAGAAAAGTTTTTGTTAGACTGTATTCTAATTGAAAAATGAAAAGATTCACTGGAATTTACAGTTTTCATATTTATAGCAGTAGTTAGCGAATATAGAACTCGGTGGCATTGCTGAAATAAATGACACAAAAATACCACAACATATATTTGCTAAACTAGTGGAAGGAAGCAAGAGGTAATAAAAATAAGCTTAGACAAATGATAGACAGCATGCAGTTATACTAAGGGTAGTTTTTGAAAGAACCAAAAATAATAAGAGTGCAAGGGTACATTCTCTGGTAGTAAAGACAGCTTCAGATCCTGCTTCCCTTTACTGGGGAGAAACAAGTTGAGAGGCTGGTGTATAAAATAAAATGGTGTGAGATAAAAATAATTTTCTTTTTTTCCTAGAGTCTTTTTTCAGTGATCCAGTGGAGGTGGCAATATGCAAACAGTGAAGGCAATGGATAGTAATGAATAGGGCAGCTGAGCAATGTGGTAAAACCAGGCTAAAGGTTTCAGAAAGAAGCAGATAGGTTTCTACACTGAAAAGGAAGAGAGGGTTAAAAGCAAAGTGAAAGGTAAAGAAGGCAATGGTTGTGAGCATCAGAACACATTTGTTTAGTATTTATTTGGATGAAAAAATTAAAGTTATTTCTCTGAAAACATTGATTTTATGTCTTCATCATAATAAGAACTGCATCTTAATAAATTCATTTATCTTCATAATGTGAATTTGATTTGGGAATTTTGCCTACATAGGGGAGGAAAATATTGCCTAAGTCTGAGTCGGAGCAGGAAACAGTAAGCAGCCATTCTTCCCACTACTGAGCAGTCTTTCCAGTTTGGGCATACCTAATCTCTAGAACAGATTTTTGTTGCTGTATTTTGAGTTTTACACTTCATGCCGCTGAAAGCAGGTCTGAATAAGGGAAGTAGTGGAAATAAGTGCAGAGACTGGCTTTATGAAAATAGTGTTTTCAATGTGGAACCAGGGAAGTTAATAGTGCCAGGAAGCCAATCACTTTTGACTCCAAGCTGTCTAAAGAATGCATATGTACAGAGTGTGTCAGGGAGCTTATAAAGGGAAAGGAATTCTTTACTCATATGACTGGAAAGAGACTTACATGATAATTCAGGTGATTTTGTTTGAATCATGGACCCAAGGTGGACAACATGCTCTGTGTGAGACAAGTAAGACTCTGGACAGGAGTCTTATTTTTCTTGATTTCCTGCTGGTAATGCTTATTGCCCTAAACTGGCTCAATGTGGCAGACAAGTAGAAGACATAAGACATGGCTCTGCAGTAGCTGAGGTGTAGATAGAACTGAAACTGTGTAATCTGGCATGGTAGCTGAAGGCTGAGGGAAAACTTCACAGGAATATGACCAGACAGGAGAGGATGGAATGAGAAAGCAGCCTGTAAATGCCCCACTGGCTGTGAGATGATTTAGTTTCATGCACATGCTCCTGAGTTAGGTGCTACTGTTAGTGAATAAGACTAGTGGACATAGGAAGTCAAGCAATAATTAACTGGGATGCCAGTATGAGATTTCAGTTGCCTATATGGACTGACCTTAGCTAGTTTCATTTTCTTACAATTATGGTGTTTTCCTACATTAAAACTGCAGTTTCATAATCCTGAAGACTCATGAGTAGGAATGTAAATCACAGAAGACAAGTGTTGTAAAGTGTTTCACTCCTAAATTGTGGCAGGAAATGTGATTTTAAAAGGAGATTTGAGGTTGTTCTTGGTTCAGCAGTAGCAGTCATTTTTCTCCTTCTTGGTACCTGGTGCAGCACTGTGTTTTTGATTTTGGGCCTGGGAACAGTGCTGATAACACCAGTGTTTTCAGTTACTGCTTGGCAATGTTTTGGTTTGACCAAGGACTTTCTGAGTTTCATGCTATGCCAGGGAGGAGGGAAAGCTGGGAGGAAGCAGAGACAGGACACCTGACCCAAACTGACCAAAGAGCTTATTCCATACCACAGCACGTCATGTCCAGGATGTAAAAATGGAGAGCAGAAACCCGGAAGGGTGTGGGGGGTGCACTGTGTGCTCGGGTTGGCACTGGGTGGTGAGCAGTTGTATTCTCTTTCTTTGTGTTTCCCTGGTCATTATTATTACTGGTGGTAGTAGTAGTGATTTGTGTTATACCTTAGTTACTGGACTGTTCTTATCTCAACCTGTTGGAGTTGAATCCTTTTGATTCTTCTTCCCATCCCTCCAGGAGCAGCGGGAAGAGAGAGTGGGCAGTGAGTGAGCAAACTGCATGGCTGAGAGTCTTAAACCACTGTCGTGATTTAAGCCCCCCTCCCATGCAGTTTTCTCACTCACTCACTCACTCACCTCTTTTTCTTCCCCCAGTACCGGGGGGATGGGGAGGAGAACTGAAAAAAAAAAAGAAAAAAAAAAAATGGAACTCGCACAGGTTGAGATAAGAACAGTTTAGTAACTAAAGTATAACACAAATCACTACTGCTACCATCAATAATAACAGAAGAGAAATACAAGGAAAAAGAATACAACTTCTCACCAAGCCCGACCCAGCCAGTGCACCCCCTAGCAACGAACCCCCCAGTACCAAAAACCTGATCATGCCGTGCACCCCCAGTGTACCACCACACCCTTCCGGGTCTCTGCTCTCCGTTTTCACCTCCTGGACATGATGTGCTGTGGTATGGAATAACGCCTTTGGTCAGTTTGGGTCAGGTGTCCTGTCTCTGCTTCCTCCCGGCTCCCCCTCCTCCCTGGCATAGCATGAGACTCAGAAAGTCCTTGGCCAGACCAAAACATTACCTAGCAGTAACTGAAAACACTGGTGTTATCAGCGCTGTTCCCAGGCCCAAAATCAAAAACACAGCGCTGCACCAGCTACCAAGAAGGAGAAAAAACGACTGCTGCTGCTGAACCCATGACAACCACAACAGAGGTGGTCAATTTTTTTACCACCTGGGGATTCCAAATGCAGCTATTCTGGATAGAAGGATAACAGCATGAGGTGTCGCAGTTTTTGATGATCTTTTTTTTTAAGGGAACAGCACTTCCAAATACTTATTGTCTAGGCTTAATGATAACTACTGTAAGAAGCTTAAATAAAACTATGTTTTCTTTTTAATATAAAAGATATAAAAGTTCATTAGCTCCTATACTTAGCTTTCTAAAGACTTTTCCTTTGAGGAATTATTCTGACTTCTAGCTGAAGTAAACTATTTTCTTTCTTACAACCCTTTTAAGTTCATTCTTTTTTTTTTTTTTTTTTTTTTTTATTTTTTTTATTCCTCCAACCTCACATAATTTCAGTTTTCCAGGGGAAAGGGGTTGGGAGAAAGTGAGGATCTAATCAACTGTCCAATCATTAGAAAAAAATGGTTTACAGAGATAAGGGATCCTTCTCTCTAAAATAACAAAAGCTTGATGACCTACGAGAGAAAAAATTAACTTCTATATACAGATATGTATATATAAACTGACATTAATATGTCTTTTTTTAAAAAAAAAATCAATATTCTAAAAAATTTTTAAAATATCCGGAGGTTTAAAATTGACATATGTACAAACGGTAAGAAATAGAAGAAAATCAGAAGCAGTTTCAGCAATGACAAGTGATGGTGAAGAAGGATATTTCAGTTCCCTGTACAAATCTATATGCCCATATTTCTGACTGAATAATTATCAAATGCATTATGTTCTAAAGTGAACATTTACCAAAATTGATCAGAGAATTACCAAAGTAGTTGGACTCTCTTAAATTGTGTTTGTGATGATCATCACAGGGATTTTGCTGGCAGGCATTCCTTATTATCAGAGCTGTAAGGTTGAATAGTCTACGAAAAGCCATCAAAAAAGAAATTTTATATGCTGAGCTTTGAAAGAGAATATGAACTCTGCACTCTGCTAGTAGAAGAGCTGTGCAAAAAATGCAATGCTAAATTAAGCTTAGAAGAGTGTAAAGTTTCAGCTAAACAAAAATATTTCATACTAGACTTTGAGTAGAAAGCCTTTATTGGAATTTTTGTTTAACTTAGGTGTATTTTTTTAGTAAGTTTCCTTAACAGACTATGAATTTCAACAAATGTATTGGGTTTGTGTGGCAAGGTTTTGGTATTGGGGGGCTATAGGGGTGGATTCTGTGAGAAGCTTCTAGAAGCTTCCTCCATGTCCAATAGAGCCAATGCCAGCCAGCTCCAAGATGGACCTGCCACTGGCCAAACGGAAGATCATCAGTGATGATGGCAACACTTCTTGGATAATACAGTTAAGAAGATGAAAACACTGCTGTGCAAAAGAAGCCAGAGAGAGGAGTGAGAATATGCAAGAAGTAGCTCTGTCGATACCAAGGTAAGTGCAAAAGGAGGGGAAGAGGTGTTCCAAGTGCCAGAGCAGAGATTCCCCTGCAGCATGTGGTGCAACCCATGGTGAGTCAGCTGTGCCCCTGCAGCACATGGAGATCCATGGTGGAGCAGATTTAAACCTGCAGTCCCCGGAGGACCCCACGCTGGAGCAGGGGGATGACTGAAGGATGCTGTGACCCTGTGGGAAGCCTGCACTGGAGCAGGCTCCTGGCAGGACCTGTGGACCTCTGGAGAGAGGAGCCTGTGCTGGAGCAGGTTTGCTGCAGGACTTGTGACCCTGCTGGGGACACGTGCTGGAGCAGTTCCTGAAGAACTGCAGCCCATCGGAAGGGGTCACTTTGAAGAAATTAATGAAAAACAGTCTTCCATGGGAGGGACCCCACGCTGGAGCAGGGGAAGAGTGTGAGAAGTCCTCCCCTGAGGAGGAAGAAGCAGCAGAGACAGTGTATGATGAACTGACCTCAACCATGATTTCCTGTCCCCCTGCGCATCTAGGGGGGAGGAGGTAGAGAAAATCGGGAGTGAAGCGGAGCCTGGGAAGAAGGAAGGAGTGGAAGGTGTTTTCAAGATTTGGTTTTGTTTTCGGATTTGATTGGTAATAAACAAAATTAATTTTCCCTGATAGATGCTGTTTTACCATCTGATTATAAATACTGAGAGTGACCTCCCTGTTTTTATCTTGACCTATAAGACTTCATTATGTTTTCTCTCCCCTGTCCAGCTGAGGAGGGGAGTAATAGAGCAGCTTTAGTGGGCACTTGGTGTTCCGACAGTGTCAACCCCCCTGTGGTGGTTTAAGCCGTAAATTTCCCTTCTCCCTCCTTTTCCGCCCCCCCCCCCCCTCCGATGGGGGGAAATGGGGAGAGGAACCAAAGAAAATGTAACTCCCATGGGTTGAGATAAGAGCAGTCCAGTAACTAAGATACAATACAAATCACTGCTGCCACCACCACCACCAATAATAATGGACAAAGTAAATACAAAGGGAGAGGATACAACCGTTTCGCCGCCTGACTGAGCCGAGAGACTGCGCGCCGCTCCAGGGACCGTGCACCACTCCAGAGACCACGTGGCGCGAGAGAGAGACCGCGTGGCGCGAGACAGAAACCGCGCGCCGCTCCCTCCACCGCGTGGCGCGAGAGCCCCGCCCCCCAATCCTACCTCCTGGGCATGACATGCTGTGGTATGGAATAACCTCATTGGTCAGCCCGGGTCAGGCGCCCTGTCTCCCCTCCCCCAGCTGTTCTCTCTTTCCCGGCGTAACATGAGACTCTGCGGGGAGGGGGGGGGAAGCCGAACCCATAACACCCCCGCAACAAACAATCAGACACAGTGAACTTTAATGACATACTTCATATCTAAACTGTGTCTCTTGGTCTTTTTCTTATTTTAGGGGTAGCCTTAGCCTATTGACTTTAACAAATATGTTCCAAATAAACTATTTTTTTTTTTTACCAAAGCAATTAACTCCAGAAATATGCATTTTTTTTTTTTCAGGCAGCATTTTAGAGTAAAACCAGTAAGAATATTTTTCTTTGAAGTTATATTGTTGTTAAGGCCAATGGGCTAAAATGATCCCTACTCATGTAGATGAGAGCACCCAGACAGAGTTTGTTGCATCAGTCTGGGGATCTGAGCTCAGAAATAATGAGACACACTCCAGCCAGTGATTTCTTGTGCTCTGTGAAATTCAGGAGTGTCACACTTTATAGTGGTTTAGGAGGGAGGAGTGCTCTTTGCAGGCACTGGGGGATGTGGAATAGTATCCATTCAAAGGTTAGCAGAAAGGCAGAAAAGAGGGAGGCTACCCTAACTGTCTATGAAGCAATCCAGCAAAAAAGCATTAACATCCCAACTAGGCCTTACTTGCCTGCTGCCCTTCAAAGGTAATACAAGAGGTAGATAAAGAGGCTAAAGCAAGTGATATGTTGATAGAGCTGGAATGCACGAAGTTCCTGGGGCTGGATGCGGAGGAGATACCTGTGGATTGTGCAAGAGGCCCCATTAAGTTCTAGAAAGTGATTGTTAACCCAAACAAAATTAAGGTACATGTGAAGTTTCTCCCCTTTATGGATGTAGTTGTTTGTGGGGGTTTAAACCGTAAATTTCCCTTCTCCCTCCTTTTCCGCCCCCCCCCCCCCCTCCGATGTGGGGAAATGGGGAGAGGAACCAAAGAAAATGTAACTCCCATGGGTTGAGATAAGAACAGTCCAGTAACTAAGATACAATACAAATCACTACTGCCCCCACCAATAACAATAATAATGACAAAGTAAATACAAAGGGAGAGGATACAACCGTTTCGCCGCCTGACCGAGCCGAGAGACCGCGCCCCCCTCCCGAGACCAGGCGGCCCCAGAGACCTCGTGGCGTGAGCGAGCAACCGCCCCCGCTCCCCCCACCGTGTGCTGCGCGAGCCCACCCCCCCCCCTCCCGAATCATACCTCCTGGGCATGACGCGCTGTGGTATGGAATAACCTCATTGGTCAGCCCGAGTCAGGTGCCCTGTCCCCCATCCCCCAGCTATTCCCTCTTTCCCGGCGTAACATGAGACTCTGCGGGGGGGGGGGGGGGGAAGCCGAACCCATAACAATCCACCCCTTATTCCATACCATTCACATCATGCTCAGATCGCACATTTTCAAAATATCATCCCATATATATATATATGTACATATGCATACACACACACACACAGATGGAGAGATATAATCCCGTAGTGCATGGACAAATCCCTATAAAGCTGCTGAGTCCATCCAGTCCGTGATGTCAGGCTCCACCTTTTGTAACAGTCTTTCAGAGCAGGGGAGGCTGTGTGCAGTGTTGGATTGCTGCCTGTTGATGCTGATTGTTCCTTTACTACAGAACTCGTCTGGTTTCATCAAAGTTCGTTCTTTGTTGGGATGATGGTCTGAGGGCCAGTCGCGGATGACTTGAAGACATCTAGTTGATGGGCTATAAAAAACCAAATTACATAGCAAGCAACAGCATGCAATTGAGTTCATTGGCTGTTTTCTCCTAAAATCAAATCTCCTTGAGGTACACATCGGACTTCCCCATCTTCCTGCATTACCCACCAAGTATATCCGGGTCCCTGAACAAAAGCAATCCCACGAGTGGGTTTGCCTTTACCTGAAGCACGAATAACCCAGACTGTCTTCCCCAGCAAATTCTTTATGTGCACCACAGGAACGTTGTCCCCCTCCACAGTATGTAGAAGTTCTGACTGGGCTGGACCATCTCTGTTGGCAGATCCTCTGGTGTTGACCAACCAGGTGGCCTTTGGTAAATGTGTATTCCAATGTTTGAAAGTCCCACCACCCATTGCTCTCAGTGTAGTTTTTAATAGCCCATTGTACCGTTCCATTTTCCCAGAGGCTGATGCATGGTAGGGGATGTGATATACCCATTCAATGCCATGCTCTTTGGCCCAAGTATCTATCAGGATGTTCCGGAAATCAATCCCATTATCTGACTCAATTCTCTCTGGGGTGCCGTGTCGCCTCAAAATCTATTCCTCAAGACCCAGGATAGTGTTTCGGGCAGTGGTGGGGCACAGCGTATGTTTCCAACCATCCGGTGGTTGCTTCCAGCATGGTAAGCACATGACGCTTGCCTTGGCGGGTTGGTGGGAGTGTAATATAATCAATCTGCCAAGCCTCCCCATATTTGTACTTCAGCCATCGTCCTCCATACTAAAGAGGCTTTAATCGTTTAGCCTGCTTAATTGCAGCACATGTTTCACAGTCATGAATAACCTGGGCAATAGTATCCATTGTTAAGTCCACCCCTCGATCACGAGCCCATCTGTATGTTGCATCTCTGCCCTGATGGCCTGAAGTGTCGTGGGCCCACCGGGCCAAAAATTATTCACCCTTATGTTGCCAATCTAAGTCCATCTGAGCCACTTCAATATCAGCAGCTTTATCCCCTTGTGGGATAAAAGTTCTGCAACTTGTCACTGAGGACTCCATACTGCTGCCTTCCATCTACGGTGCTTTCCCACAATGCGACAAGATCCATCAGTAAATAAGGCATATCGCTTTTCACTTTCTGACAGTTCATTATATGGCGGGGCCTCTTCAGCATGCATCACATCCTCCTCCTCTGGTGACCGTCCAGAATCTTTACCCTCTGGCCAGTCGATGATGACTTCTAGAATTCCCAGATGACTGGGATTTCCTATTCGAGCTCATTGTGTCATTAATGCGGCCCACTTACTGCATGTAGCATCGGTAGCACGATGTGTACAAGAGATCCTGCCTTTGAACATCCAGATCAACACGGGCAACTGGGGTGCCAGGAGGAGCTGTGCTTCAGTGCCAATCACTTCCGAAGCAGCTCGAACCCCTTCATAGGCTGCCAATATCTCTTTTTCAGTTGGGGTGTAGCTGGCCTCAGATCCTTTGTATCCCCAACTCCAAAAGCCAAGGGGTCGACCTCGAGTTTCCCCTGGAGCTTTCTGCCAGAGGCTCCAGGTAGGACCGTTCTCCCCAGCTGCGGTGTACAGTACATTTTTAACATCTGGCCCAGTCTGGACTGGTCCGAGGGCTACTGCACGAACTATCACACGTTTAATTTGCTCAAAGGCTTGTTGTTGCTCAGGGCCCCATTTAAAATCATTTTTCTTCCGGGTCACATAATAGAGAGGGCTTACAATCAAACTGTAATTCGGGATGTGCATCCTCCAGAACCCCACAACACCCAAGAAAAATTGTGTTTCTTTCTTATTAGTTGGTGGCGACATTGCTGTTACCTTGTTGATCACATCTGTGGGGATCTGGCGACGTCCATCTTGCCATATTATTCCCAAAAATTGAATCTCCTGTGCAGGTCCCTTGACCTTACTCCGTTTTATGGCAAAACCGGCTTCCAGCAGGGTTTGGATTATTTTCTTCCCTTTCTCAAAGACTTCTTCTGCTGTATCACCCCACACAATAATGTCATCAATGTATTGCAGGTGTTCTGGAGCTTGCCCCTGTTCCAGTGCAGTCTGGGTCAGTCCATGGCAGATGGTAGGGCTGTGTTTCCAGCCCTGGGGCAGTTGGTTCCAAGTGTACTGGACACCCCTCCAAGTAAAAGTGAACTGTGGCCTGCGCTCTGCTGCCAGAGGAATTGGGAAAAAAGCATTGGCAATGTCAATCGTGGCATACCACTTGGCTGCCTTTGGCTCCAGTTCATACTGAAGCTCTAGCATGTCTGGTACGGCAGCACTCAAGGATGGCGTAACTTTGTTCAGGCCACGATAGTCTACTGTTAGTCTCCATTCTCCATTAGACTTTCGCACTGGCCATATGGGGCTATTAAAGTGTGAGTGGGTCCTACTGATCACTCCTTGACACTCTAATTTATGGATCAGCTTATGGATGGGGATCAGGGAGTCTCGGTTGGTGCGATATTGCTGCCGGTGCACTGTTGTGGTTGCGAGTGGCACTTGTTGTTCTTCGACCTTCAGGAACCCCACAGCAGAAGGATCCTCTGAGAGACCAGGCAAGGTGGACAGCTGCTCCACTTCCTCTGTCTCCAAAGCAGCAATACCAAAAGCCTATCGGTACCCTTTTGGGTCTTTGAAGTACCCTCTCCTGAGGTAATCTATGCCAAGAATGCATGGAGCCTCTGGACCAGTCACAATGGGGTGTTTTTGCCATTCCCTCCCAGTCACGCTGATTTCAGCCTCCAGTACAGTCAACTCTTGGGATCCTCCTGTCACTCCAGAAATAGAAATAGGTTCCACCCCTTGACAGCTTGATGGCATCAGAGTACACTGTGCATCGGTATTTACTAGAGTCCTTATACTTCTGTGGGACTGATGTGCCAGGCCATCTGATCCATACAGTCCAATAAGTTCGATTGTCCCCTACCTCCACCTGGCTGGAGGCGGGGCCCCTCTAGTAGTCATCACATTGGTCACTGACATCTTGTAGAAATGGGTTATTCTTCTTCATCACAGGAGCTGAGGTAATATCTGCTCTTCCACTCCATCTGGGAACCTGCTCACCAGAGACTGAAGCTGCAGCCTTCATGGGGTGATCAGACTTGACCTTTGCTCTCTTTTTCAGTTCTCGCACCTGCTCCTCCAAAACTGAAGTAGGCTTTCCATCCCACTCCATCATATCTTCTCCATGATCCTGCAGGTAAAACCATAGGGTGGCCCGTGGTGTATACCTTCTGTATCTTCTCTCTCGAACAGTAGGACACCTTCTGTTAAAAGCTGAGACGTGTGCTGGTACATGTGAGGAGCTGGAGAGATCGTCTCTCAATTGTTGGAGGTCGTGGGACAGTTTTTCCACAGCTGAGATGATGGAAGGGGTGAGATTGTCTTCAAACTCTCGGAGTTTATGAATCATTTCATCCACTGTTGGTGGTCTTATGTCACTCCAGGTTATTGTTGCCAATGAATGGGCATATGATTTGGGTGCATTTCGTGTAAATTTCCAACACATGGGTCGAGTGCATTCGACTTCATCTGGATCTATAGGTATATCCCCAACATTTGGCTTGGTAATATAGATCATCTCTACAATGGCTGATTCTCTCAGGGACTGGATGCCTTTCTCTAGAGTAGTCCACTTGGCCGAAGGACTCATAACATCAGTCCTTGTATGGAAACCTATCTTTCACCGCTGCCAAGGGCCGCTTCCAAAGGCTGAGGGACTTTTTCTCTCTTGCAATTGTTTTGTCAATTCCCGCTTCCCTGGCAAGTGATCCCAGCTGTCTGGCTTCACTACCTTCTAGTTCATGACCGTTGGCCCCATTGTCCCAGCATTGGAGCAGCCAGGTGATGATGTGCTCCCCTGGCTGACGGGTAAAGTCTTTTCGCATATTCTGTAGCTCGGTTGAGGTCCAAGATCGAGAAGTCACCTCTTCCTTTTCTTCTTCTTCTTCATCATGTGGTAATAACTCCTGGTCAGATGCTGTCCCAGGTGGTGACTTTTCTTTGTCTTGGTTCATCTTTCCTGCCTCTTCTTTGTTTTTCCTGTTGCATACAGGGGCAACCAATATTGGTATGAGCTTGGTCCTCTGGTTTAGCTGCAGTGATTTTTACTTGTGGTTTGGGTAGCTGCCGTACTTGTCACTGGGGTTTGAGTCGTGGCTGTACCTGTCGCTGGTGGTGATGTAGCTGCTGTACTTGGAGCTGGATTAACTGCACTGTCCATTACTCTGACCTGAGATCTAGAGACATTTTTTTCCTTTTGAAGATGCTGGACAGTGGTAAGTAAGGCTCTTTAAGCATAAGCCAAGCCCCAGCACGTTGCCATGATTTGTCCATCTCTGGTGTGACCAGAATGATCACACACCTCTTTTAAATGTTTTACTAATTTTTCTGGGTTTTGCATTTGTTCATTGGTGAAGTTCCAAAGCACTGGAGGGGCCCACTGGCCTAGATACTTGCCCATACTATCCCACACACCCTGCCACTCATGACTGTCCAGCCTTGGGCAAAATCTCTCGGCCATCCTGGATTGTGGTCTAACCCCAGACATGGCCCACACCCCACTCTGCTTAACTCTCCGGACCAGGGTAAATAGTTGTGAGTACAACATATTCAGTATGTGTGCCAACATGATAATTCCCATCACCACCAGCAGGCAGATCTCAAGGGTATCTAAAGGCCATTCAAAACCTTCAGAATTCTCAAACAGTGTTGTAAACGGTCTGGTGGGGGCGCTGGGAGCACAAAAGAATGTCTCCTTCACAGGCTGACCACCCGAGGAGGTGAAAAAAAGATGTGTAATTGCTAAAAACTTCCATTATATACCTCCCAAAGTATAGAGTTGGTGGCCACACTGGAAACACAAACCGGGTCAGTTTCATGATCACTGAGTCTATTGTATTAACAGTCCATGCAATACTGTATAATGTAACAAGAATCTTAACCCAAAACCCCCATCTGAAAAACGTTAAGATAAGAAGAACCACCTGTAAGTAAAGTATCATACACTGAACCTGTGAGAACCAGAGCAACAACTTTGAGAGCCAGTAAATCAGCATTGTGACGAGTGGCTATTTTGTCTTTATCTCAACCCGTAAGTGCCCCACGTTGGGCGCCAGAAATGTGGGGGTTTAAACCGTAAATTTCTCTTCTCCCTCCTTTTCCACCCCCCCCCCCCTCCGATGGGGGGAAATGGGGAGAGGAACCAAAGAAAATGTAACTCCCATGGGTTGAGATAAGAACAGTCCAGTAACTAAGATACAATACAAATCACTACTGCCACCACCACCACCAATAATAATGACAAAGTAAATACAAAGGGAGAGGATACAACCGTTTCGCCGCCGGATCTTGAGCCGAGAGACCGCATCCCCCTCCAGAGACCGCGCCGCTCCAGAGACCTCGTGGCATAAGCGAGCGACCGCCCCTGCTCCCCCACCGTGTGCTGTGCGAGCACCCCCCCCACACACCCCCCCCCCCCGATCCTACCTCCTGGGCATGACATGCTGTGGTATGGAATAACCTCATTGGTCAGCCCGGGTCAGGCGCCCTGTCTCCCCTCCCCCAGCTGTTCTCTCTTTCCCGGCGTAACATGAGACTCTGCGGGGGATGGGGGGGGGGGGGGGGGAAGCCGAACCAGTAACATTGTTTTAAATATTTTAATTAGTATTTAGTTAAACCTATTGTTAGAAAATATTTTTTAAGTCATCTTTGTAATGCTGAAGTTAGGGTGCTTCTTTCTTTGGAAAGAAGCATATGAGGTCAGGAGAAGAATACTAGTGAAAGTGATCAGCATAGTAAACTCCAAAAATATATGCATCCTGACTCCTCCCCAGGTTCTGACAATTGAATTTTGAAGCTTAGCAATTACAGTCAGACATAGGAGTATTAAGCTTCCATAAGTGAAAATGTCTTCATTTCACATAGCTATCTATCATTTATCAGTGTTAAGCTTCCATAAGTGAAAATGTCTTCATTTCACATAGCTATCTATCATTTATCTATATCTACATTTTCTCCTTTTTCCCATTCAGAAGTCTTATCCAACTATAATTTAAAAACTCTGAGCACTTGTCTTGGGATATCTGAACAGCGTGAAGTCATTCTGGCAACTTTATGTCTATATCTGAGGTTACATGGACAGATCAATGGAAAAAGACTATACGCAGTGTCTTAGATGCACCTTAGACAAATCAAACTCACTAAACATTGTACACATCTTAAGCAGATTTACACTTATGAAATCTTGAGAAGAAATATGGGAACTCTGAATTTCCACTCTGAACAGATGTATTGAGGTGGAAGTAAAGACCTGAATTTATTTTACTTTTTGGTTTTGATTGAATATTCCAGTTGTACAATTTTTTTTCCAGGAGCTGCAAAGAAATATGCAAGAAAGAGGAAAGAGGCAGCGCTCAAGACTTGGGAGATGTGTTTTATTCTAAGCCATGCTATATATTGGTTTGAAATACTTCTCTTTCTCCAGGCTTTTAAGATCCTAGGGCTAAAAGTGTTTCTGTAATGGGGCTTTATTATTATTATTGTTGTTCATATTTAAACTTTCTGCACTATTTTACGGTTTATTTTAAGACTGTACTGGAGTGACTCACGAAGAATTCTTATTTAGTGGGGTTTCATGGTTGTCACTTCTTTACTGTAAGTTAGAAGTTATTTTCTTTCAGAGACTTCAATCAAATATCCAACTTTAGAAAACCAAATTCAGTTAAACAACTGTACAACTCTGTATCAACTCTGTATTTTAATTGTAATGCATGTCTTTCTTTGTATTGTTCTGAATACAGAGGTGCAATGCAGGTCAGAACATAAGAGCCTTCAGTCTCTTACAGAATATATTTAGAGGCTCAGGTTCTTCAGAAATGTGATCGGTAATTGAGGTTTGGTGGTTTGGTTTGTTTTTTTTTTTTTTTTCCCTTAACAGGCTGTAAGCTGAAAAAGACACTCCATTTTACTTAAATAGTCTATATGACAAATTATGCTCTTTAATTCTACGTAGGAAACTGTCTCTTCCATTAACTTAACATCACTCCCCCTCCCCAACCCCACTTGACATTTAAAGCTTAAGCAACTAGAGCCTACTTCTAACAAGTTCTCCTTCGATGCAAATTAAAATGACGTGGTGTTGAACAAAATCATCCCTTATCAAACAGTGCTGTCCTCTGGGATATTTTTTTTAATACTGTTCATGTACAAATAGAGGAATTCAATTTAAAAAGAAACCCAAGGCACTATGTAAACTTGCAACATTAGCAGAATGTAATGTAACTTGTCAGAGACCTCACCTTGTGTATTGTTATATATACATACGCATATATGTGCATATAGACATGCGTACACAGGACTTTAATGTTACAAAACAGTGTCTTCTGCTGTCCTGATTTGTGATACGTTTTATTTTTATTAAGATTATCTCCTTTAGTTGGCTGATTTAGACTTATTAATGTTAGCAGTATCCTGGAATCTTAATTTCTGTAGGATGTAGTTATGCAATAGGTTTTTTTTGGGTTTCATATTTGTACATTTTGCAATTAGCATGAACATTGATTTTCATAGTAGCATGCAAAGTAAATGACATGAATTACACTCTTCAGAATTTACCCAGGCTCATCTCCACAAACTCAGTTTTACCCTCTACCTGAGGATGGTACTTTGAACTGTCACTGAACAAATGACTTCGGCAGATTCTCTGTAACTTGATAAGTTGCTCAAAGTAAAGTCTGATCTCAGATGAGAACCTTGTATAGTCCTCTGTCTTTTGAAGGAGAGTAGGAATAGATAGATCAATCTTCTCTTGGTCATGTGAAGAGAAAATGAACTCATCTTCCAAGGTAAGTTGGGACATAATTATGATTCGACTCTTTCTAGAGTCTAGGGTTTTAGAGTTAGGGTTCATTCACAATTATCTCTGTTGTGAAGAATTCAGAAGATTTTGTATAGCAAAGCTGTATTATTTAATTCACAGGTGTATGTTAAACATACATTAGATATCTGTTGAGCTCTGCTTTTTGTTTTGTTTCACATTCAATGTGAATGCATGTCATTTTTCAAATAGATCAGTAATATTAATGAAAAACATAACATCCTTTTATAACACACATCCAAAACTATTCACTTGGCATTGATAATGTGCTTGCAGGGGCAGTAGATCAGTAACTGTAGCTCTTGCAAATCCTCCCTGTTTCACTATTGGTGGTTTCAGTAAATGTTGCAGGTGGAAAAAGCATAATATCAGTCAAATAACTTGTTTGAAATACTGAATGGTTAGATATCTAATATGTTTAATTCTTGTTGTCCACCTAGGAATTTTAAAGACCAAACTAAATTTAATTTTTTTTTTTTGTTATGAAAATAAGTAAATGACAACTGTATCAATGCAAACTCTTCTTTCCATGCATTTCTTCTTAAATTTTATACCAGTGACAGCTCTTCCTTTGCGTTTAGCAGTTTCTTTGCTTTCTGGAGTATTTTCATTTCATAGTTAAGCCACAAAATTTTCTGGAAATAGGGTAATGGACTTATTAATGTATTAATAAAATCAGAAAATTATTTGTTTACATAAAAATATGGTTGAAGATGGTTTAAATCATAGCCTACTTTATAATGCTCTAAGCAGCTTTACTTTCGATAGATTGAAATCCTTGAGTATTTTGCTTCTTGTAAGTGGTTTAAACAAATGACCAACAAATATGTCTTCTTGGATCCAATGTGCATTACATGTATAGGATCAAGTGAAGCTTCTGCAAGAGATTTAAGATTAAAAATATTTTTGAAAGACTAAAAACTGAATGGAATATTAAAAATTACTCACACAGTATTTTCCCTAAAACTGAACCTGATAACCGCTACAAAATCCAGACCTTCCCAAGAAAATAAACTATTTTTCTAATAGTTTAATTTATGTTTCTTTTTTCTGCAGCAATATATTGTTTGTAAAGATGCTGTCCCATGTGAGTCAGTCCTGAAGTCCTAAAAGAGTAGTAATGAAAACACATAGGTTTTTTACTGACATGGTATATGCAGTTTGACAGTTATAGGACTAATCAGGGAAGTACTTAAACATGTGCTTAACTTTAAACACTGCTTAAATCTCATCAGCTTTAATGGAACTTAATTACATATGCAAGCCCCTCCAAGAATAAGATGATTTCTTGTAAACCAATTTTTTTAAAAACAGTTTACCATAGTAAAAGAGCTTTAACTGTAAATTTCCAGCTACAGTACAGTGTGCGTGCCTAGTAAATGAACTGTTTCAAAGTAATTTTAGCTGACTTGTTTTAGGGTAGCAAAAGCAGTGAGTGTTTATCTGTTTTATTCTTTCTTTAATGCTGATTAATGGAAAGAAGCAGTAAATGTAAAGCATTGCTGGCCTATTTTATCCATGGTGCAACTCCACTGGCTTCTGTAGAGTGCTGCTAGGGATGAATTTGGTCCAGTATTGGCAGAATACTTGTTCTTACTGCATGTGACAGCACAATTTAATAAAAGTGTATTACATATGCCATTTAGGCACCACATTTAGCATTTTTGAGATCCATAAGAAAGTAATTGAATCACATATGGTAAATTGCTCCCTGGAATTAATGGTCTGGCTTGACTGTTGTCTACAAGATTAAAAATAAACAGGAAGTTTCTGAATCAGAAATT
Organism: Myiopsitta monachus; assembly: GCA_017639245.1. Taxonomy (NCBI): domain Eukaryota; kingdom Metazoa; phylum Chordata; class Aves; order Psittaciformes; family Psittacidae; genus Myiopsitta; species Myiopsitta monachus. The sequence goes on along the minus strand of CM029917.1, from coordinate 97,197,762 downwards.
TCATAGGAAAACTGTGGGAGCTGATAAGCACACTTACTATACTATCTAGATGGACCATTGGTTTGATCTTGCCTGTCAGTTCCTATGTTCCTGAAAATAGCTTTTCAGTATGCAAATGCCAAAATAAATTTGGTCTAAAGCAGAGTTTAGAATAAGTTTATTTTATTTAAAATTTTTGTGGTTTGGGAATATTAAAAAATAAAATTATCAGTTTTAGTAGAATGCATGCATCTCAATGCGTAAGTGTAATGCATTTAAGAAAGCACAAATAACTTCAGCAACCTATCTTCTGGGGTTATGGGAATTCAACAGCTCCAGAGTCAGACCAACAGTTGCTGACGATTTAGAAAAGAAATGCAGACTCCAGGTATATTTGAAGTTGAGCTCATTTTATTTACTGTACTGCAGTGTCAAATTGCATGAATGTTCTGGTTTCAAAAGTGATCATTTTTTTGTGATCCAAGGGAAAGCCACTGAAACGTCCAAGCGTGTAATTTATGGACACTGATGTTCTTATAAAATATCTATGAAATACTCAGTTCTTAATATTGGGAATATACTGCATGATGAAACTTTTCTTTACACAGGAGGAAAGTACAAGAGAGATGCTTTTTTAAGATGTACTTGGGTAATCAAGGGATATGAGAGCTACGCTAGTCATGTGTTAGTCCCTTGCATGTGAGTTTGGTTTAGATATATTTCAGATTTTGTACACCTGAATATTTAAGTGTAAATTGAAAGCAGGTCAAGCTTTGCACCAAGACTAATATTGCAAGGCACCATCATCATATGGTCTAAACATCGTTCAACAAAAGAAACAGTTTATAGTAGGATTTTGTTTGGCACCTGATGAAGTTAGCCACCTGTACCTGTGTATCGTTTGTTTTTTACACAATGGTTTAACTTCTTGTCATGGGTTCAGCAGTAGCAGCAATTTTTCTCCTTCTTGGTAGCTGGTGCCATGCTGTGTTTTTGATTTTGGGCCTGGGAACAGCACTGATAACACCAGTGTTTTCAGTTACTGCTTGGCAATGTTTTGGTCTGACCAAGGGCTTTCTGAGCCTCATGCTCTGCCTGAGAGGAGAGGAAGCCGGGAGGAAGCAGAGACAGGACACCTGACCCAAACTGAAGGGCTAGGCCCCAAGGGCAGAAGTCCGAGCACTGTTCAAATGATAAAGGGGGATGCGCTGGAACTCCTGGGTTTCAGGCCTTGGGAGAAGGAACAAGGAAATGTGAAACCGCAGACCCTTGAGCCATGGTGGTTGTTATGGAAACCAGAAGGGGTGTGTCTGAGTCAGGGAAGTGGACAGTGCTGGGTGGAGACTTACAGACCGCATGGATGGAAATCCCCTGATTGCGCAACAGAGACCCACTGGTTGTGGAAAAGTCCCAGAAGGCCTTTTGTATTAGCTAGGAGCCAATCAGAAACCATTGTATCAGTAGCGCGCGTTTTGAAATATCCAATCAGTGTGTTAAAAGAAACATATATAAGTGCATGAAGACTGTTAATAAACAGACACGTTGCTTGCATCAAGCTATGTCCCCTCTCTCAATCGCAGCACCAAACTGACCAAAGAGGTTATTCCATACCACAGCATGTCATGTCCAGGATGTGAAAACGGAGGGCGGAGACCCGGAAGGGTGGGGGTACACTGCGTGGTCGGGTTGATATCAGGCGGTAAGCAGTTGTATTCTCTTTCTTTGTATTTCCCTGGTCATTATTATTACTGGTGGTAGCAGTAGTGATTTGTGTTATACCTTAGTTACTAAACTGTTCTTATCTCAACCTGTGGGAGTTGCATTCTTTTGATTCTCCTCCCCATTCCCCGGGACTGGGGGAAGAAAGAGGGGAAATGTGAGTGAGCGAAGTTCGTGAGGGGCTTAAACCACGGCAGTTCTTTGAAAGTTAAAATGGAGAAACAATAATTTTTTTTTTCCTTTGAATTAGTATCTATTTCTAACAAAAATTTAGATAAGGCAAGGTAATAGAGTAGTGTCAGAAGACAGCTATCAAAAACTTGTTTTAGGCAGTTAATATGTAACAAAATCAGAAGGTCTCAGCTTTGCCTCAGTGAAGAGCTGTGATTTCTGTCATTAAGTCTGCAAGTTGCTTTAGAAGGTGATCTGCTGAATCTTTCTTCCCCACACCCCATAGTAAATTCCAGCTATACCCTTGCATGGCCATGACCACCTGTTCTCCCACATCAGTTTCAATTACAAACCATATGCTGCAGTCACAGACTGGAACAGCTATAGACATGATGCGCTTTCTGAGCTTTCTTGTAAATACTTCATAGGCTTCTCAGTCTCTCCACTTCAAAATAATTTGAAAGCATTAATTTTGCTGAAAATCAGGACTGAGACTGGTTTTTTTTCTCAATATTACCTTTGCTCCTTAGGCAAGGAATTATAATGGTTGCTGAATCACAAAAAATCCTCAGAACTCTCAGGATATTGCTACCAGATATTAGCATTATCATTTCAAAATGAACCCTACTGTGATCAATGGTGAGAAACAGAAGATATGATAACTCTTGCTGTAAAACAAGTACATTTACAAATAATCTGAAGGATCGTACTTCCTAGGCTGACTAAGTGTTCAAAACAGTTTTACAATAGCATGTACAAATATAACATTTTTTAAAATTACTTTATGTGATGTAGTTTGGATAGCTAAATCCTCACCTGGTGTACACCAGACCTTTTAAAATACTTTTCAATTAAGATGTAACAATTTATACATTAAATGTACAAAAGTACCATAACTGCTGCCCATACTTAGAGGTATGGACACCTGTAAGTTCATAAACTTTTAGAAACATGATATTCTTGGATATTCAGTTATAGTGTACCTTTCATTCTCTCGTTAGTGCAGTAAAACCTCATTTAAAATACATTCTGTGCCTTAAACTGGCTCCAAAACAGGAAAGCTTCCATTCCTGTGAAAGACTGATGAATGCTGAAGGCAGACTGCAAAAATATTTGTCCTGAAATTAGTAAGCTTTGTACTAGATCCATTCTTTGGACTTTCAATCACTTCCTACACCGAACTGCAGATCCCATTTCCTCCCATAGTAACTTCTTCACCAGCTTGTGCTAAATTGATTTGGAAAGGAAAAGAAACTTGTGCATAGACATACTTTCTGAAGCCATTTGCATGTGATGGAGATTGAGATGGTCTTATGAAAACCCTTTATGCTTCACTGACTTTCATCTACTGCAAAGCAGTTTGGATGAAGTGGAATTGCTAGCAAAATGATTTGTTATGGCATGGACTCTAGTGCTTCACTTTTACCCTTCATAATAAACTAGGAATGTATATTTATTATACTATGCAGGGGTAGTGAATCATCATGGGTGATGCAGAGCTGAATGTTTAATGAATGTCATGGATAAACCAGAGCAATATTGCTCTCTTTGCCTATTATTGTCTAAAGAGCAGCAGCTGCCAACATAAAAAGTCAATTATGTTTGTAATAGCTTGTCCTGGTGAAAAATCAAGGCTGCTAGAGGTTGTATGCATTTCTTCGTTGCCTCACTCTTTTTTCTTCACTCCTCTTTTGCTTGTCTTTTGCTATCCCTTTTTTCTCTACTGTATATACAGTTCACTGATAACTTATTCAGAGGGAAAGTTCTAGTATCAGAAATTAAGCACTGCTTGCTTTCTTCTTTTTCCTCCTCCTTTTTTTGGAGGCAGTCTAATATCTCGTTCATCTTCACAGTCCTTTCAGGAACTTTATTGTTTTAAGTGAAGTCAATAGAAATGGTAAAACAATGTTCCCAAACAGAAATCTCAAGGAATCAAACCTTATAATTTTCAGAGCCTGATAACTTAATTTTAGCTTAACTTGCTGATTGAGCTACCAGAACTTCTGTTTATTACTTGTTTGATAGTGTTTATGAGAAGTTCATACCAAAAGTTTAAATTCCATGTGTTGCTCAACCTAGAGTATCCACTTCGTAAAAAGAGAAATCTTCATCCTGATTTAGGCCAAGAATTTTGTTTTAAAAAGATTTGTTCTCAAAACTGATTTTAACATTACTTCAGAGAAACAAAAAATCAAACAGTTTTTGCAATATTTATCTGTTGGAAGTTCCAGGGTACAAGATGGAATAATACTTCTCATTTTTTGGGTATTATTTTCACTTTTCCCTAGGTTAAAGCCCTGGATGGATGGATTCTAGTTTTCTGATGGTATCTCTGGTAGCTGGGATCTGATATTAGCTGAAATGGCTCCATTTTCTGACAGACTTTTGGATGTCTAGATCACCTGAATGCACAAGGAGAACTGGTTTTAACCACTGCTGCTGACATTGACTGACTCAGAGGATACTTTACTAATTCCCAGCTCCTTTGAATTTAATAAAAACCCTGAGGTTACCAATCATTCCAGTATAAATTTAGACCATTTCTGCTCAGGAAAGAAAAAAAAAAAAGCTATGACTCAGTTCTTGGAGCTGTAATTAGTGAGTTTTTTGCAGTGGAGATAAAGTAATTGAAACTGGTGGAACTTGATTTCCATCAGCCAGCCATAGCTTTTCAATATGAATTTTTCATGGTTTACTTTTCTGCGTGGTTGTCTTGATCTCTCATACCACAGACCTTCTGAGAAGTTTTCATAAAACTTAGTCTTTCAATATCTATTCTAAAATCATATTCGCTCTTGTGTTTTCATATATATGCAGTGACTAAAGTAGCAAAATGCCTTCCTCTGACTACTTAGTGACTTTTGGTACAATGGACAAAACCAGTGTAAGCCTTTTAATTGGTAGTTTGTTGATGCAAACAAACAAGTAGCTTTTGATGCATAAGATGTTATAGGAAAATATATCCAAAGATGTTAGACTGGGGCTGACAGTCTGGTTATGGAATCACACAAGAGCTTGATGTCACAATTTTAAGGCACCTTGTTGCCACAAAACACTAAGCTGGAGTCACCCTGTAAATTAAAATCAAAATTTACTGTGATTTTGAAATGAAGATGTGAATGTGATAGAGACAATGACAAAAAAACTTGGCTTACTGCTGAGCCTGACCTTTAGAGGACTAACTACTCAGAAGATATATGTGCAGATGTGTTTCTATTTGTTCATGCTATACTTCAGACAGGAAAACATTATGCATTTAACTGAATTGAGCTACTAGGATGCAATGCATGTTTTGTTTTAACATTACCATAGGAAAAAAGCTCTGTAGTACTCATACATGGTCACTTTAACTTTTCTTCTCCAGGATTTGACTGCTATGCTCCTGCCCTTACATCTACATTTTCTTGTGAAGGGGTCTAGTAAGCAAGCTTTGGACAGGATACTAAGGATAGATTAAACATCAAGGTGAAAATTGGAATGTTCCAACATAAAAAAAAAAACAAACCCCCCCAAAAAAAACAAAGATAAGGAATTGCATCTCAATATTTTACTCTCCAGTGATACTGAAAGAGTCTTAAACCAAGATCCTTAAGGGTATTTATGTAGACATTCAACACCCACAACACAGGTGGAGATCTGAGGATTTTTTTTAATCTCTTCCTCCTCCCCCCCCTTTTTTTTTTTTAATGTGACTACCATCTGTTATCACAGAACTTAAATAGCTAGTGACTTAAGGAAAAATAAGATATCACAGTATTGGTAGGTAAATATAGTTCTTTAACACACTTTAATTTGCTTTCTCAGCAAAGTAATTATAAGGTTACTGCTTCTGGGAGGGTCATTCAGAATAACTCTCCTTGCATCTGAGTAAAAGAAAATGTATCAGTTTTTTTCTTTTTCTTTTATGTTTTTTTTTTGGATAGTGTTATATGTCCAAAGTTTGACAAGGATGTTTTTCCAATCAGAGAGAAACATACATATATTTCACTACTGGAATACAATTGAATTCAAGTGGCAAAAACCCAGTATACTTTCCTACAACTGTAGGGCTTATAGGTTAAACAGCCTCCTGTTAGGTTAAATGTGAAACCAGTGCAAGTTGTTCCATGTGAAGGTTGAAGGAAGATCCTCAAAGTTATAACCATTGGTTCTGGTTAGTGATATAATGATTAATTACATTTCACTGAATATAACAATGTATCGATAACAGCTTGCATGGACCCCAGTAACAGGCATCATTAAGTAAAATATTAGGGTGATCTCTAAATCATTCTACTGTTATTACCTTACACAGTAAAGCTTAGAAGCTCCTAACAATAACAAAGCTATTTGGCTTTTGTTCAAAATCAAATGCATAACAGAAGATCATTCATTGTCACCAGTTCAAAGCCATCTAGAAGAGGCAGAAAAAGAGTAGGAAGAAAAAGAGCAACAGAGAAGTGATGCAGCTAAGGCATCTATCAGGCTGCCCTGGGAAGTTTGGGAGTAGGCTGTCCTGAGTGTTTCGTTGTGGATTTGAATTTGTAATGGAAGCCTAGGAGGGCTTTGCCTACTACAGTTCTGGTTTTCCTCCTTTATGTTTGTAAAAATTTTAAAGGAACAAGAACAACGTCCTAATGGTGGAAGCAAGGTGTTATAGAGGTATAAAATTTTGCTCTAATTTTGTCCCTGAATAACTTTTGGTTGCTTTCAAAATTCAGTAAGATCAGTGATGGACATGGAAAAGCTTCTGTGATTTCCTGTAAGTACTACATGCGTCTGTATGAGGCACATACCTCAAGAAATTTTATTTACTCATTTTTAATACAATTTTTTCACATCCAGCTGAAAGAAGGAAAGGAACAATTCAGCTGTAACTGCTAGGATTTCTTATCTTCTGTTTGATTTTGGGGCTGGCATTGAGAAAAATCCTTTATTGTGGCAATTTAGAAGTAGTGCGTTCATACTCAAACAAGCATATCTGAGATATATGTAATGGTTCTGACCCGCCTGAACTATGCAGTTTAGACCACTTTTGATTTCAGTAGTAGTGTGATATCCTTAAACAGTAACCCCCCAATTCCTCAAAATAGTAAAAATATTGCAAATGCTAACTGTTACAAGTGTTAGAAGGTGGTAGGGAGAACATCCAGGAGCTTTTATTTGTTGGGTTTTTTTTTTATTTTTGTTTTGTAAATTTTCTTTAAAGTTGTTAAGTAATTTTGTCTGTATATTACACCATGATCTTGATTAGTTTACAGTTGTTAAGTTTCATGGAGAGAAAATATTGGCTATTGAAGACTTCTTCGCCTATCAGAGAAAATCATAAGAACTAGTGGCTGGATGTTAAAACCAAATTAATTCAAGTAGAAGTAAAGCACACGTCTTTACTGTTGTTGGTGTTAACATCAAAATTGTTTAGATAGAGAAATGGTGCATTCTCCACCTCTTGATATTTCCAGATCAGTCCTGGATGTTTCTTGTAAAAGGTATGATTCAGTCAAACCCATTTATTACAGATGCAAGTATAGGAGTAATTTGGTATATTGTTTAGTTTGAGGAATGTGCAAAGGCAGACTAAATGCCTCAGTGATTTCTCTTGATCTTGAAGTATTTTATTAGACAAGTCTGTTCAAGTGGAAGATAAATATTTTAAGAATTGAAGTTTTACGAAGAACTATTTTATTTTTGTTTTTGAAAGCATCACTTTCTCCACTGAGGCAATGTTTTGCCACAAACATGTTGTACTTTATGTTGATAATTGTCTCTGATTTTAGTTTTTCTTCTTTAAATTGTCTTCTACTAGCCCTAAATGAAGAGTTTGATTAAATTGTAAATTGTATCTGTCTCTAATGATTCTGCTTTAGATGTCTATGTTGTATTTTTCAAGATCTTTCTACATATTGAATTGCTTGAATCTGAAGCAGTTCTGAGGCGTGCAGTCTAACACGATTTGTTGGGAATATTGCTTGAATGCTGTTGTAGAGGCACATGGTTCACAGCATAGCTTGAGAAAGTTTAAGTTTTAAAGTTTGGGGTTCCGTGGTTTTTGTTTTGGTGTGGTTTTTTTTTTTGTTTTTTTTTTTTTTTTTAACGTTTCTACTGCGTAAGTTTTAGGACATTTGGAAAATAGGGGCAAAAATTTTTGTCAGAGAATCATGGGATGGCTGAGATTGGAAGTGACCCCTAGAGACTACCTGTCCTGAAATCCCTGTTTAAAGTAGGGTCAGCTAGAGCAGGTTGCTCAGGGCCACGTCTAGTCAGGTTTTTAGTGTCTCCAGGAATGGAAAATCTTTGAAGTCTCAACTTTCTACACTCAAAAAAGGATTTGATGGCTGTCTGAAAACCCTCTCTGAAATTGCTAGAGGCAGCCAGACCTGGTAGAGTAGGAGGCCTGGGGAACCCTCCTGTCCCAATTCATATATGAGAAGCTGCTGCGGCTCCCTATCCCCAGAAGGATACAGTTACTCCCAGTATGTGCAGGACAAAGCTAAGGTGCCTGTGGCCTCACAGACTACCATGAAGAATGTTGCCTGAACTGGAACCCACAAAAACACACAAAGCCCTCACATAAACATGAGTCTCACAAACAGCCTGAACCTGTTCCTGCGCTTTGTGATCAGGACAAATCTGCCAACATGTTCACATAAAATTGGTTTTGTCACATTTCCTCTCTATTTTCATATGTGTTCCTCTCCAGTTCACCTTGGTCACCCTTCATTTTCAGTCCTACCCTTAAGCATCCAATAAAAAATTTTGAACATTCCTACAATTCAGTTGAAACATCCCATAACAACTTTTGCACAGCCCACAAATCCTCTTTTCCCCTTCATCCTGCAAAAAATCCCTTACACTTGTAGGCAATAATCCCCTATTTCACAGTCTGACGGCCTGTGAAAGAGTTTTGGCTGCTGACTTTTTGCAGTGGTTTTCACAACAGGGCCAATAATTTTTAGTTGTAGGAGCAGCTGATTGAGCATGCTCTAATTTTTACTGATTAGATTTTCTCTGAATATGTCTACTGTTCCTCCACTCATCATTGTTCTTCACATCCTTGCTGGGTCTCTCTGTTTAATTTGCTTATCCACCAGACAGTCTACCAAGAAATCTGCTTTTAAAGGAAGCAAATGTGGAACTTTTAAAAGAACTGACTGAAAATTTCAGGTTTTCCTTTACCAGCCTTTTCTACCTGTTTAAGCAAGAAGTTACCCAGTTTGGGAACTGAAACAATAATGTATCCCTGGCTTTTCATTCAGACCATGGGAAGGATAATGTGGGGAGTTCAGGCTCTTTGAGGTTTTCTCTAATCTATACTAGAAAAGAAATATCTGCTATTAAATTCATGTCTCTGTGTTCAGTATTGCTAGATTTATGCACTCAATTCCCTGATGGTCCCAAATGGATCAGATACAACACAGTTGCATTTCTGTTCACAAAGACCACCTGATACAGTTTTATGCAGGCTTTCTGCAAGCAGTGGGATGCATGATATGTGATCTAGAATAATGTCTATATGAAAAAAAGTTAGCTCTTCAAAATTTTGGAATCCTTTTGAACTGACAGAGTGAATATTTCAAAGCTTTGTTTTGTGAAGCTGACTTATTTCCATCTTTGGTACCTTTTTACTTAATATCATATTGACTTTTTCATGGAACCTTAGTATAAGCTGTAGCTCTGGAGATTGAAAGTGGGTGGGAGGAATGGGTACAAGAAGTAGGTGCTCCTAGGGAGTGGGAAAGCTACAAAAAGGGAACATTAAAAGTAAGTAATTTGTATTTTAAAAGCAAATAAGCATAGTTCAACTGCTTTCCTTTAATTCTCAGAAAACATCTTCCTTGATATATTGCTCAATATCTAGTTCTATATAATTTGCAGATAAATTAATTCATCCACTTGAAAGTAATAGGATGTTAAGTAAGACTTAGAAAGGCAGTTTATGTTCTACTTTAACCATTGAGTTGCCACTTAGACTTTTTGATTAAACACCTCTATAAATTTACTAAAGGTCACTCATTGACTGATGTCTTTAAGTTGTTAATTTGTAATGCTCTTCAGGAGCACAGCTCCTGAAATCTGATTTGTTTATTCATTATGGGTTGTGGCTTTTGAAATATTCCGTATTTGACCTTTATATTTGACACTGGCAAAAAATGATACAAGTTTGCTGCTTATCCTGGACCCAAAGCCTTCTACTTTGAAAATAAAGGTCACCTGAGGTCATTATTTTAGAGTTGCTATATGTTAGTAAGGAAAATGTTCATAAATTAGTTTCAATGAGTAAGTAGCTGAAATTAGTATTTTTTTCTTAAGTTAGAAGATGCTGATTAAGGGCTTACAGGGTGACTTTCATTTCTTCTCTTTTGAAATTCATCTAATCTCACTGACTTCAGATGCTTTGTAATTGCTCATGGATAGTTTGATGTCTCATGAAGCTAGCAGTTAGATCACAGGACTGAAACACAGATAGAGAACTTCATCTACAAAACCATTGCATCATCATTAGTGGTCTTACACAGGCAGAAACATTACTGTGATACCAATATATTTTACTTACCAGTTTTTCAGAGTTTAAGGTATGGAAAAATTACTTAATTTCATTTTGGTTATATATTATAAACTATATAGTATACTTCAAGTATGGTGAAGCTTAAAAGACCCCTTTACTGCTTAAAAAATTCTCTTTGTTATAATAAGACAAACAGGCAAAGGCAAGTTAGTGCCTTACAGATGCCATATGTAAAGTCATAATGATTAAAAAAAAACCCGTTATAATATATATGCTCCCAGTTAAAAAAAAAAAAAAAAAAAAGAAGAAAAAAAGTTGCTTCTTAGTTGATAGAACATAATCCATTAAAAAGAGTCCATGTAAGTTAAACAAAAGCAATTATGGTTTTAAAGCCTAGAAAACCTTTATTTGTTTCCTTATTATCACCATTACTAATGTTAACATTACTGGTTTTATGGGAAGAAACAGATCTGTGCTTTCTGTAAACCCTTAGCCTGGTCTGTTAAGTGTAGCAGAAGACTGTTTCTACTGATAATATTAGAAAGACTCTTTTCTGGTTACCTGTTACCTGATCAGCATCACAAGCACATAAATACAACAGGACCATATTGTCATCTAAGTAATAAAATGTGTTTGTATTGTGTGTGTTTCTGTTCTGGAACTAAAAGGTTTGCAATTCAAAGAAATATTCTGAATTTAGCAGATTTCATAATGGTTACTCCTCTTGAAGATAGAGGGTGCACAGAGCATTCTTAAATGGAATTTACAGACCGCTGGTTGTCTTTCTTGGAGACCTCATATAGCTGGGAAAATGAAGTTCATATCTCCTCTGTATCTCAACCTTTTGTGACTCTTGGCAAATTAATATTTGAAGGAAAGCCCCATTAGCCAGTTGATTCTGTCTTTTCCCCGTGTTATCTTTGTGTGGCTTTTATGTCTGGGTGGAAAACCTTTACTTTGCTGATAGTCAGAAATGGTCTCTTTATTGGGTGATGCTTGCGTGCTGTAGAAAAACAGAAAAACTTTGTAGCAATCTTAAAAACAACTAGGAAAACTTGAAAAAGTCTTTCCCTTTGAATCAGGGGCCCATGAGTTGCCCAATGTGGCAACAATTTGTATAGTAGATCTGAATGTCTACATGGATTATATTAAAATATAGTTCTGAAATGGCTGACACCTGATCTGCATATATTATGAAGACGCCTCCCACTAGTCCATGGTAAAAATTGAGTGTTTACAGAGCTTCAAATTCTCTGTTGTTCTATAAAAAAGATCAGGCTAAAAAGAACCCTGGCTAAATAAATGAAAACTAGAGTCATGGCCAGCAATATTTTCGAGATTTTAATTTTGTTAGTATTTAGTTAGTATGTGAAAAGGTTTTTAGAGTTATCAAACAGAATCCAGGCACTACAGAGACAATTTTTTTTCAGAAAACTCAAACTCAAATTTATGATATGACTTTGTGCCAAAGACAGATTAGATTTTTAAGCAGAACTTCAGTTATGGTATAACTTCTCCAATATTATATGGATAAACAACTAAATAAAATAACCTAATATTAAAGTAAAGAGTAATTTTGAATTTAATTGCCCATATTAAAATGAAAAAGAAACAGACAATTCTTTTTGAGTGTAATACACAGCTGTAAGTAAACCATTATTTTAAAAGGATTGTAACATAGTTTCTGTAGTATTCAATTCTCTGATGAAAGTTTAGCTATGACTGGACTGTTAAATTGACATTGAAGGAAAAGTAATTTTCAAAGAAAGTTTAATGCTCTTTTAAAAGAAGCATGAGCACTTCTAAATGTCTGCGTTACTATAACATAACTTTGTAAATTTCATTCTTGTGGAACTGATAAATAGATTTTTCATTTAAAAAGTAGCTCTCAGAAATGATGGATTAAGAGTTGCTAACTTTATTTTTTTTGTTTGCTTGTTTGTTTAGGCTTTTTTAAGTAACCATCAAAATGTCTCTTACAGTTTTAGCAATAGCAGAAGCAAAGCAAAACCATCCACATTCGAATGGCTAGCAACTAAATTCTCTAGTGATGCAAAAATACCTAGATATTATCCCCTAAAATTTAATCTGAACAAATAAATGCCTGTCCATGCTAGAGAAAGGCATCCAGTCTCTGAAGGAATCAGCCATTGTAGAGATGATCTATTGCAGGCTGGATGCCAGGAATGCACCTGTAGATCCAGATGAAGTCGAATGTATATGACCTAAAAATTGCATGGAGTGCACCATCATCATATGCCCACTCACTGACAGAAATAACCTGGAATGACATACTACCACCAACAGTGGATGAATTGGTTTGTCAACTCTGAGAGTTCAAAGACAATTCACCCCTTCCATCATTTCAGATATGGAAAAACTGTCCCAGGAGTTCAGACAATTGAGAGGCAATCTATCTGATTTATCCAGCTCCCCACATGTACCAATGCAAGTCTCAGTTATTAACAAAAGGTGTCCTACAGCTCGAGAGAGAAGATAAAGGAGGCATATGCCACAGAACACCCTATGGTTCTACCGGCAATATCACAGAGAAGACATGAGGAACTGGAATGGAAAAACAACCTCAGCTCTGCAGGAACGGCTGAGTGAACTGAAGAGAAGAACAAAGGTCAAGGATGATCACCCCATGAAGGCTGCGGCTTCAGTCTCTGGTGAGCAGGTTCACAGACGGAGTGGAAAAGCAGATATTACCTCAGCTCCTGTGATAAAGAAAAATAATCCCTGTCTACAAGACTGTGAGTGAGCAATGTTGTGATCATTATTAGAGGGGCCTTGCCTCCAGCCAGGTGGAGGAAGGGGACAATTGGATTTACTGGACTGTATGGATCAGATGGCCTGGCACATCAGTCCCACAGAAGTATAAGGCTCTAGTAAATACCAGTGCACAGTGTACTCTGATGCCATCAAGCTGTCAAGGGGTGGAACCTATCGATGTTTCTGGAGTGAAAGGAGGATCCCAAGAGTTGACTGTACTGGAGGCTGAAATCAGCGTGACTGGGAGGGAATGGCAAAAACACCCCATTGTGACTGGTCCAGAGGCTCCATGCATCCTTGGCATAGATTACCTCAGGAGAGGGTACTTCAAAGACCCAAAAGGGTACCAATGGGCTTTTGGTATTGCTGCTTTGGAGACAGAGGAAGTGGAGCAGCTGTCCACCTTGCCTGGTCTCTCAGAGGATCCTTCTGCTGTGGGGTTCCTGAAGGTCAAAGAACAACAAGTGCCACTCGCAACCACAACAGTGCACCGGCGGCAATATCACACCAACCGAGACTCCCTGATTCCCATCCATAAGCCGATCTGTAGACTGGAGAGTCAAGGAGTGATCAGTAGGACCCACTCACCCTTTAATAGCCCCATAAAGCCAGTGCGAAAGTCTAGCGGAGAGTGGAGACTAACAATTGACTATCATGCCCTGAATTAAGTCATACCCCCTTGACTGCTGCCATACCGGACATGCTAGAACTTCGGTATGAACTGGAGCCAAAGGCAGCCAACTGGTGTGCCTACGATTGACATTGCCAATGCTTTTTTCTCAATTCCTCTGGCAGCAGAGTGCAGGCCACATGTTCGCTTTTACTTGGAGGGGTGTCCAGTACACTTGGAACCGACTGCCCCAGGGCTGGAAACACAACCCTACCATCTGCCATGGACTGATCCAGACTGCACTGGAACAGGGGCAAGCTCCAGAACACCTGCAATACATTGATGACATTATTGTGTGGAGTGATACAGCAGAAGAAGTCTTTGAGAAAGGGAAGAAAATAATCCAGATCCTGCTGGAAGCTGGTTTTGCCATGAAACGGAGTAAGGTCAAGGGACCTGCACAGGAGATTCAATTTTTGGGAATAAAATGGCAAGATGGACGCCGCCAGATCCCCACAGATGTGATCAACAAGGTAACAGCAATGTCGCCACCAACTAATAAGAAAGAAACACAATTTTCTTGGGTGTTGTGGGGTTCTGGAGGATGCACATCCCGAATTACAGTTTGATTGTAAGCCCTCTCTATTATGTGACCCGGAAGAAAAATGATTTTAAATGGGGCCCTGAGCAACAACAAGCCTTTGAGCAAATTAAACATGAGATAGTTCGTGCAGTAGCCCTCGGACCAGTCCGGACTGGGCCAGATGTTAAAAATGTACTGTACACCGCAGCTGGGGAGAACGGTCCTACCTGGAGCCTCTGGCAGAAAGCTCCAGGGGAAACTTGAGGTCGACCCCTTGGCTTTTGGAGTTGGGGATACAAATGATCTGAGGCCAGCTGAGTGACCCAACTGAAAAAGAGATATTGACTGCCTATGAAGGGGTTCGAGCTGCTTCGGAAGTGATTGGCACTGAAGCACAGCTCCTCCTGGCACCCCAGTTGCCCGTGCTGAGCTGGATGTTCAAAGGCAGGATCTCTTGTACACATCGTGCTACCGATGCTACATGCAGTAAGTGGGCCGCATTAATGACACAATGAGCTCGAATAGGAAATCCCAGTCATCCGGGAATTCTAGAAGTCATCATGGACTGGCCAGAGGGTAAAGATTCTGGAAGGTCACCAGAGGAGGAGGATTTGATGCAGTGCTGAAGAGGCCCCAGTCATATAATGAACTGTCAGAAAGTGAAAAGCAATATGCCTTATTTACTGATGGGTCTTGTCGCATTGTGGGAAAGCACCATAGATGGAAGGCAGCAGTATGGAGTCCTCAATGACAAGTTGCAGAAACTGCTGAGGGGGAGGGTGAATGGAGTCAGTTTGCAGAAGTGAAAGCCATCCAGCTGGCCTTGGACATTGTGGAACGAGAGAAGTGTCCAGTACTTTATCTCTGTACTGACTCATGGATGGTGGCGAATGCCCTGTGGGTGTGGTTGCAGCAATGGAATCAGAGTAACTGGCAACGCAGAGGTAAACCCATCTGGGCTGCTGCACTGTGGCAAGACATTCGCTGCCCAAGTGCAAAACCTGGTGGTCAAGGTACGCCACGTAGATGCTCACGTACCCAAGAGTCAGGCCACTGAGGAACACCAGAACAACCAACAAGTGGATCAAGCTGCTGAGATTGAAGTGGCTCAGATGGACTTAGATTGGCAACCTAAGGGTGAATAATTTTTGGCCCGGTGGGCCCATGACACTTCAGGCCATCAGGGCAGAGATGCAACATACAGATGGGCTCGTGATCGAGGGGTGGACTTAACAATGGATGCTATTGCCCAGGTTATTCATGACTGTGAAACGTGTGCTGCAATTAAGCAGGCTAAATGGTTAAAGCCTCTTTGTTATGGAGGACGATGGCTGAAGTACAAATATGGAGAGGCTTGGCAGATTGATTATATTACACTCCCAGCAACTCTCCAAGGCAAGCATCATGTGCTTACCATGGTAGAAGCAACCACCAGATGGTTGGAAACATACGCTGTGCCCCACGCCACTGCCCGAAACACTATCCTGGGTCTTGAGGAATAGATTTTGTGGCGACACGGCACCCCAGAGAGAACTGAGTCAGACAATGGCACTCATTTCCGAAACAACCTGATAGATACTTGGGCCAAAGAGCATGGCATTGAATGGGTATATCACATCCACTTACCATGCACCAGCCTCTGGGAAAATGGAACTGGTACAATGGGCTATTAAAAACTACACTGAGAGCAAAGGGTGGTGGGACTTTCAAACATTGGGATACACATTTACCAAAGGCCACCTGGTTGGTCAACACCAGAGGATCTGCCAACAGAGATGGTCCAGCCCAGTCAGAACTTCTACATACTGTGGAGGGGGACAATGTTCCTGTGGTGCACATAAAGAATTTGCTGGGGAAGACAGTCTGGCTTATTCGTGCTTCAGGTAAAGGCAAACCCACTTGTGGGATTGCTTTTGCTCAGGGACCCGGATATACTTGGTGGGTAATGCAGGAAGATGGGGAAGTCCGATGTGTACCTCAAGGAGATTTGATTTTAGGAGAAAACAGCCAGTGAACTCAATTGCATGCTGTTGCTTGCTATGTAATTTGGTTTTTTATAGCCCATCAACTAGATGTCTTCAAGTCATCCGCGACTGACCCTCAGACCCTCATCCCAACAAAGAACTAACTTTGATGAAACCAGACGAGTTCTGCAGTAAAGGAACAATCAGCATCAACAGGCAGTGATCCAACACTGCACACAGCCTCCCCTGCTCTGAAAGACTGTTACAAAAGGTGGAGCCTGACACCACGGACTGGATGGACTCAGCAGCTTTATAGGGATTTGTCCATGCACTACGGGATTATATCTCTCCATTTGTGTGTGTGTGTGGATGTATATGTGCATATATATATATATGGTATGATATTTTGAAAAAGTGGGATCTGAGCATGATGTGAATGGTATGGAATAAGGGGTGGATTGTTATGGGTTCGGCTTCTCCCCCCCCCCTGCAGAGTCTCATGTTATGCCAGGGAAAGAGAGAAAAGCTGGGGGAGGGGAGACAGGGCGCCTGGCCCGGGCTGACCAATGAAGTTATTCCGTACCACAGCGGGCGCGTGGGCTCTCGGCTCCGGTGCTCTCGGCTCGGTCGGGTGTCGAAATGGTTGTATCCTCTCCCTTTGTATTTGCTTTGTCATTATTATTGTTGGTGGTGGTGGCAGCAGTGATTTGTATTGTATCTTAGTTCCTGGACTGTTCTTATCTCAACCCATGGGAGTTACATTCTCTTTGGTTCTTCTCCCCATTTCCCCCTCATCAGAGTGGGGGGGGGGGGGAGGGGGGAAGGAGGGAGAAGTGAAATTTACGGCTTAAACCACGACATGCAGGAAGATGGGGACGTCTGATGTGTACCTCAAGAGGATTTGATTTTAGGGGAAAACAGCCAATGAACTCAATTATATACTGTTTCCTGCTATGTAACACTTTCATAGCCCACCAACTAGATGTCTTCAGGTCACCAGTGACTGGCCCTGACTTCCCTCTAACCATCATCCCAGCAAAGACTGAGCTTTGATGAAACCACAAGAACTCAGGAGTTACCACATGAGTTCCACAGTATCATCAGCAGACAACAATCCAACACTGCACACTGTCTCTCCTGCTCTGAAAGACTGTTACAGCAGATTGAGCCTGACATCATAGAACAGATGAACTCAGCAGCTTTAATGGGATTGGTCCATGCAGTAAGTAATTTTCTCTCTCTTTGTGTGTGTGTGGATGTATATGTGTAGACAAGCGTGATGGTATAGTAGAAAATGTGGGATCTGAGCAAGATGTGAATGGTATGGAATAAGGGGTGGACACTGTCCTTGGTTCAGCAGTAGCAGTCATTTTTCTCCTTCTTAGTAGCTGGTGCAGTGCCATATGTTTTGCTTTCAGGACTGGGTACAACGCTGATAACACCAATGGTTTTAGTTGTTGCTAAGTAATGTTCACCCTGACCAAGGACTTTCTAAGTCTCATGCTCTGTCAGGTAGGAGGGGAAGTTGGGAGGAAGCAGAGACAGGGCGCCTGACCCAAACTAACCAAAGGGGTATTCCATACCACAGCACGTCATGCCCAGTATATAAACTGGGAGCACTTACCCAGAAGGGTGAAATCACTGCTCAGGTCAGGCTGGGTATCAGTCAGCGGGTGGTGAGCAGTTGTATTCTCTTCCCTTGTTATTTCCCTTATCATTATTATTATTGGTGGTAGCAGTAGTGGTTTGTGTCATACCTTAGTTACTGGACTGTTCTTATCTCAACCCGTGGGAGTTCGCATTCTTTCGGTTCTCCTCCTTATCCCTATGGGGGTGGAGGGAGGAAGCGGGGGAGTGAGCTAGTGGCTGTGTGTTTCTGAGTTAGCGACTGCTCTTAAACCATGACAGTGCCAAAAATGAGTGACGGCAAATATTCAAGCTTATATTTTGGGATAGTATTGGACACAAGGCGAGTACTGAAGGCTGTTTATTGGAGTATTCCTGCGATAACTGACCAGTACCTCTCATATCAGTCTGTACTGTAAAGCTGTATTACTTTTTATGATTGTTATCTTTTCAATATGATGCTGCTAGAATTGCAGCTACAATTTATCCTGGTAGGTGATGGTCCCTCCTGTTTGCCCTGGATACCAGAGGTGAGAAAATTATGTTATTTGACATCCACAGCTATCAGTGATAAACAGAGCAGTATTCTGTTTGCAGAACAACTTGCATTCCAACAAAAGAAATACAGTAGTAAATAGTGCCTTTATACTATCGTATGCATTGCTGTAAAGCTTTCAGTGAGCTATTTTCAGTCAGTGCAGAAGACAGCTACTTAAATTTGGAAGGGAAGCTATTTTATTGTATATGCATTGAACTGTTTTTGTTCCTCCTGTTCTTTAGGAACAATAGGAACCTTGGCTTGTAGCTACCAGTTCTCAGCCAGCTCCTCTTGGAGCAGGTATTTCACTGATGTACTCTTTTTCTTCCTATCTAATTTTTGTATGTGTGTATATATATATATGTACATATGTAAAGAGCACATAAATATTCTTAAGGTTCTACTGGGTTAGCCTGGTCCCATTTCAGGATGCATTGCAACAGGTATATCCTGAAATATAGCAGGCATGAACATGTAGATCTGTGAATAAGGCTCCCTCTCTGAAATGGTGGGTTATGACAAAAAAATACTGTAGGAAAGGACGTTGCCAGAGAAGGCTTGCTGATAAGATTAGCGATAGTGCTGATACTGGCTATGTTTGACATAGCATGACAGACTTTCACAAGCTCTGCTATAAGAACACTGCATTTCAGTTTTAGACAGAAAGGCATGAAAAGAAATCAAACAGCTGATGAGTCTATTTCTATATTTATAATATTCACTGCTTACTTTTAATGATAAGAATACCAAAAACATAAGACAATACTTTATGTAAGAAACAGTTTAGACATCTCAAATCTTAATCCCATTGTCCGGTCCTCAAATTCAAATTATAATCTAAAATATCATTTTAGTTTCCATGTAACACACAAGCTGTAGATTTCAAAGCTTACCGTTGTTACAAGGTTGTGAAAAGGCAAGTTTGCACTGGGAATAAAATATGTTACACAGTCATGGTGGCCATGTCAGGAGTGCAGCTTTTAATCTCTTTGTACACCAAGAGCTTTCTCAGACTGAGTCACTTGGTAGGCACCTATTTACCACTAGTCCAATTGATCTTCAGGTAACAGGCCAATAAGGACCCTAGACCAAAGTGTATTCAGAGCAAGCTGAAACTGTGAAAACAAGATCGACCTGGAATATGGCGTTATGAAAGATGGTGTCAGATATCCTTTTTCTAAGCTTTAAGTTAGAAATCAAAATCCCCTAGATGCTCACTGACCTGTGTGTGAATGGATATTGAGTCCTTCAGGTTGCATACTCAAAGTGGCCAAATGTGATACTAGCAGTATTATTCTCACAGTGCCAAAAATTATAGGTAATAGTGCATTTCAGCTCACCATCTGAAGGGACCCTGTACTTGGTGAAGCCATTATCTTGACCTGTATGTCCAGCAAAATAACACATGATCTTCATGCACAATTAACTCACTGGTTTGTCAGATTCATGTATTTTGAAGAAAGATTTACTCTCTCTTGGTTTCCAGCAGTTTCCAGTTATTTGCATAAATAAGATTTAAACAAAAAATAGAGTTTTATTGTCTTGGTAGAAACAACCTTAAATTCCCCCAAAATCTGACTAGCCACTTTTGTTAAGAGACTAGCAATATCATTTGCAATAACATTATTAAAATTCCACTGCTTATCACTTTATTTTAAACTGCCAGCTCCACAAGCAGCAAGTGCATTTGATGAGTAGTCAAACTTACTGTAAATAACTGTTCACAACCTCTGGCTTCAAAATGAATGAAGAGCAACCCAGAGTTTTCTTGGATTTTTTAAATCTACATTATTTTAGCAAAATAATTAGATGTGGAATCTAGTTTTAACCCCAATTCTTACTGATCATGCTTTGGGCCCTAAGTACAGGCCAGCTAGCATTGCTGGAATCTTCAAACCTTACAAATAGTAAAATATCAGAAACACATCATTCTGGGATGGAAAGAACACCTTTTGTATTTAGCTTTTCTTCACCATGTCCTAATGCACACACCGTGCTATTTACTCTTTATTGTAGCTTAATCTTAGGATACTTAAAGATCAATTTTGAAATCCTTTGTGTCTACAGACATGTTAATTGGTAGTTGCAGCTGCATTTTTATTTTTTTTCTTTTCTTTGATACAGTAGTTCTTAACGTGTCTTCCTTTCTGGAATGAAATTTAATGCTTTGTGTGAAATGACAACAGCAAATAGAAAGACAGGTAATTATTTCCAAAAACATGGACTGAGTTTTTTGAAACTCATCAGCCAATTAACTAAGCTATATTAAATTTAGAGGTTGCTTCTGAAAATTATGGATGTATAGTAAATCAGTATGCTGAGGGCACTCAAAGCCTGAAAGACCAAAAACAATGTCCCATTTTACCTGTAACAATTCTATAAATGATTTTGTAAGGTACAGCAGTATTTTGGAATGTGGGAAGAATAAGTAGTGCCTGGCATACCTTATGCACAGTGCAGAATTGCTTTAATAGGAAAGAGGGTAATCCTTTGTGAAAAGACTTCCATTTGTAAAAGCAAAATGGTTAAAATGTTGCAAAGTAGATGATTATTCTTAATTTTTTGATTACTCTAATTTGGCAACTCTGTTATCTAGCAAATCCATACGCAAGTGATAACTGACCAGAATACTAAATATAACCCCCAACTGGATATGAGGAGCCCTCAGCTCCATAGATTTTTTTTTATGACTACTAGGGCTAAATAGATCTCAATTAGTGAGCAGAAAGCTTTCTCAGGGTTTTACAGGTGCTGAATTCTAATAGGATATGAATTCAGTGAGGATTAAGGCCAAGTTTTGCAAATGGCTTTAGGAGTAGGAACAACATATCCCAAAATCTCACTTTCTTCTGAATTTAGCAGTCTGTGTCAAGTTGGAATTCACAGCTTCAGACTGGAGTTAGGCACATTAATTGTTCTGTGTGCCAAGAAACTATTGGCATTTTTCCTCTAATGCATGATACAAAGCAGCAGGCTGTGGTCTGTGCTATGAAAACCAGCTGATAAGGGCAGAGGGCAGAAATGGTGTGCAGCCAGCTTACAGCAGAGCTTCCGCAAACAGAGGAGCCCACAATGTGTTATCTGCCTCCTTTCAAAGGGATGAACTAGCTGGCGTCAAGCTATGGTGACATCAGGTGGGGAACAGACTCTCCACCCTGCAGTATTTGTGCATTAGTCATACTATATACAAGGGAGAAACAGGATCTTAAGCAAAATCTGGAACCCAGGTCACCCTTATTGTGACCTGAAGGTTTTACTCTCAGTGCTCACGCAAATCTAGAATCCTTTGCTGCATCACAACACAGCACAGTATGTATCTGCTGACTAGCCCCAAAAGGTTGGTGGGCTGAATTACTGTCTTTTGGCTACAGAGAAGAGATTTAACTTTGACTTCATAAGGGACTTAACTTGGACTCCATTAAGTGACTACAGTTTGGAGGTATGAGTCTGGGCTGAAAGACTAAGTAGTTTTCAGGACATCTTTTGATGGTGATAAAAGTGGTGTAGTCATTTCTATTCTAAGCTCTAAAACGGGAGGCGTGTTAAACAGTTATTATATCAAGAAGAGGAGAAAATGAATCTTTAGCTATTGATTGAAGTATCTGCAGGCAAAAAAATAATTATAAAAGTAAATAAATATTGTTTTATAAAAACCTTTGTCCTGTTAAATGACAGGATTCTACATTCAACTAGCATAGTGTGATTCATGCTTATGGTAACAAGAAAACTTGCAGCAGAAACTAATTTTCTGCATTCACTGAACTTGCATGCACATGAAAAAAATCTAATGATTGTAATAGAACTACTGTGGGAGTAAAATTTACTGCAAAGTATGAAATGTCCAAGAAGGTTTAACATAATATTATACAGGTGTTACACAGTACAGGTTCGTCCTATGAGCTGCTGCTGTCTGCTTTCTTGCCTTCTTAGTTCCACTGAAGCTTACTAACATTTCAAGCTTTTATAGAGTTTTAACCACTGTGATCAGTTCAGAAAATTGTTAAAGGCTGCCCCAGTTTTCTTCTGCTAGTAGGTACATTCAGATGTGCATTAAGGACATTTGAATGCAGTTTGAAAAAAAATATTTGTTTTTTTTTTTTTTTTAAATAAAAGAAGTGAGCTTGTATTCCTTTTTCTCTAGGAGTCTAGCTCTAGCTATCTAGAGCTATCTGTTACAGTTTGCATGAAGTTACTTAGTGCTTACATGATCCCTTCCAATAGCTCTGCTGTGACAGCAGTAATCTTTAGAAGGATGGAGGAGATCTTTATTGCTGTTTTCAATGCATGTAAGCCTTAAAACATCCAGTTTACTGATTTAATCAGCATTGGATATTCATGTTGATTGTAAGACAAAGCCTGTCTGTCTGACATGCATATGGTAATTGCATTGTTCTACAGAACTTTATGAAAGTAGGACATTTTGGCCCTTTCTTGTTTTAAAGCATTTGAGCTTTCTTATGCATTTATATAGATGTATTTATCTATCATCTGTTGTATTTCAAATGTATGTGAAATTGACTTAGTTGACTGTAACAGCTACTGTGTCACTGTTGTAAAAATTGAATGCAGGTAACTGGAAGCAGAATTCTTATTTGCAAGCCAATTGTTTTTGCCTTAGTGATATATGAATTTTTGGTATGATACATTGAAAACATCACAGAATGGAATATCTGGATGGTATAATACTTAATGAGCATTTTTGTATCTAAGTATTTATGTATCTTTTATACTTATTTTAAATTCTATATAAAACCAGTGTATATGAAGAAAATGTTTTTGTTGAGCATATTCCCTGTCCAGCTACAGAAGCCAGGTATTGTTAGTGGTTGGTGGTGAATCCAGTAGTCTGATAGAGATGAGGTTACTGTAGCTCCTTTTCCTGTGGTTCAGCCAGTAACTATCATGCATTCACAAACCATGTGTTTATATTTAGATGTGTCCAAACACAAAGATCAAACCAAACAGAAATATTCAGCACTCATGAAAAAAACAAACAAAATGTGGCCTCATCCTGTTAGCCCCTGTGGCTGATCAGAATGGAGATCCATTAATGGGAACATATATCTACCAATGCACAAGGCAGATTCCTCCATCAGCCAGACTCAGACACTCTGTTTTTGCAGTAGCTGCATTGGATCCGTCTCCCCAGTTGCTGGCACTTGGGCATGCAACCTGTATGGCTGGTACAGACCCCCAGGTCCCCTTGTGCAGACAGAGACACAAACACACAGACACACTGTGATCCTTTCAGTGGCCAGTCTTAGACAGTCTGTCCAGTGACTGGTTTGTGCATCTTGTCTCTGGCTATCACATGCACACACTCTCACTACCAGCTGGTCTCTGGACCCCATGGTTGTCTCTCCAGTAGTCAGCCTGTACCTCTGGGTCCCTTCAGTAACTGTCACCCTCGCAGAAGTGCCCACACATATCCACCCCAGACTTATGTCTACTTCTGTATTGGGCTCTTAAGCCATGTATCTTATTCCCTGACTATTTCAGCTTGATATTTGCTGGTAATTCCTTGATGACACCCCTATACTCACAGTGTGCATGCAGTCTGGTCTCTAGTTACTGGCACCGCAGATACATAGTCCCTCTGACCCACTGTCTGACTCCAGCTGCTGGATCTCAGATCCCCCTCCCCCAGACACACATCAGACACTCACTAAGGTAAAGAGTTAGAAATGGGATTTAATAAGACAGGACAGACTGTAGTGATGAGCGTTGGGCAATGCCAGGTGTCATGGGTTCAGCAGTGGCGGTCATTTTTCTCTTTCTTGGTACCTGGTGCAGCGCTGTGTTTTTGATTTTGGGCCTGGGAGCAGCGCTGATGACACCAGTGTTTGTAGTTGCTGCTTGGCGGTGTTTTGGTTTGATCAGGGACTTTTCTGGGCCTCGTGCTATGCCGGGAAGGAGGGGAGAGCTGGGAGGAAGCAGAGACAGGACACCTGACCCAAACTGACCAAAGAGGTTATTCCATACCACAGCACATCATGTCCAGGATGTGAAGTTAGGGGGCGGAGACCTGGAAGGCGGTGGGAGTGGACTGGGGGTGCACGGCATGGTCAGGTTTTTGGGACTGGGGGGTTCGCTGCTGGGGGGTGCACTGGCTGGGTCGGGCTTGGTGAGCAGTTGTATTCTCTTTCCTTGTATTTCTCTTGTATTATTACTGGTGATAGCAGTAGTGATTTGTGTTATACCTTAGTTACTAAACTGTTCTTATCTCAACCTGTGCGAGTTGCATTCGTTTAATTCTCCTCCCCATTTTTGGTACTGGGGGAAGAAAGAGGGGAGTGAGTGAGAGAGTAAAACTTCGTGAGTTATTAGCCTGGGTGAGGCTTAAACGACGACACCAGGCATGTTTACTAACAAACTGGAATATGGATCCATAAATATTTACATGTGGCCATGTCCTTTTAGCCCCTTATTTGTCTATTTTTCCGTGTTTGCTCCTCCTGGAAACATTTTGATCTCTCCCTTTTCCTCCTTTGGCTCCTCACTTCAACCAATCATAATAATTCTTGTGCAACGTCAAAAAGCTCCTCCTCCACATCCTATCACCCCCAAGCCATTGGACCAGAGTTCCCATGGGATACCCTAGACTGAGTTGGGGAGTGTGTGGGAGTTCGTGCCTCTGATGAGTTATTGAGGTTTCTGTGCTTGACCCTGTGCCTCACATCTCTGTGTGAGGAGAGGAACATAACAGATATGTGGAAATGAACCTACATCCTTCTCACATTCATTTTGGATGTGACAACAACTAATTTCAAATAGCAGAACAGCAAAAAGACAAATGAGAAAGAGTAAAATCTGTATACGAAATTTTCCAGCAGTAATGCAAGTCAGTCAGTGGCTGAACTTTAACACCCTCACCTCCACATATCTCTAGCAACAGCAGCTCTTCTGGCACAGCTGACAGACCTGTGATCACTGCAGTGCTAATGGATACCACTGTAATTCACAGGTAGTGTTCATGGGATATAATCTGGTGTGCCATCATACTAAATAGTGCATATTCCCTTCTCCAAAAACGCTAGTTGTATCCCCTTCAAAATAATAATTCCAGCATCTCTATTTCTGATGATTATTTGAAAAGTAGAAGAAATCATCTTTTATTTATACATTAAAAACTGCTTTTCTGTAGGAAGCTGACATTATGAAGAAAGTGAGTTTGCAGCTCAAAAGTATGAATGTTACAAGCTTCCTGTAGTCACGGTATTTGCTTAAAATCATCTGTAGTGAAACTGAAGGACCTATTTTAGAAAAAGCAAATGTATATTATGTTGTGAATCTGCTCAGCATTACACTTGGATCCCCCCCACTACCTACAAACAGATAAACTTTGAACATTATTAGCTACAAAATTAAAAAAAATCAATATTATAAAATTATCGGCTCAGAGGATGAAAGCTTTGTTGTATAGGTTGCAATTTTTTTGTGCAGTCCCTTTGGAAAAGTTTTCAAACGTGTTTTGATATAAATCCAGTTACAATACTTGTGAGAAAGAACAAGCAGAAATGAATACTGTTCAGTCCTTTAAAAGTGGTGATAATGTTTTTCTGAAGAGTGACGATAAAGGCATGATGAGATATCATAAAAGGAATACAAAGAGGTAGAAATACCAAGTGTGTTGACTTGGTCTTTTGGCTCCAAAGGATTGTTGTGTATGAGGCAAAACCAGTGGTGGTTCACAAGAAGTAACCATAGAGTATTTGACTTGAATTCTGAATCTTCTACTGAGTATGACCACAATCCTGTCTCCAGAATTTTAGGTCGCCTTCTGATTTTTAATCATAGAATCATAGAATAGTTAGGGTTGGAAAGAACCTCAATATCATCTAGTTCTGACCCCTAGCCATGGCCAGGGATGCCTCACACTGGACCGTGTTCCCCAAGGCTCTGTCCAACCTGGCCTTGAACACTGCCAGTGATGGAGCATTTACAACTTCCTTGGGGAACCTGTTCCAGTGCCTCACCACCTTCACAGTAAAGAACTTCCTTGTATCTAACCTGAACTTCCCCTGTTTAAGTTTGTTGCGGTTTAAGCCCAGCTGGTAACTCAGAACTATGTAGCCGCATACTCATTCCTCCTCCCCCCCTTCCTCCCTCTATTCCCCACCCCCATAGGGATGGGGAGGAGAACCGAAAGAATGTGACTCCCACGGGTTGAGATAAGAACAATCCAGTAACTAAGGTATAACACAAAACCACTACTGCTACCACCAATAATAATAATGATAAGGGAAATAACAAGGGAAGAGAATACAACTGCTCACCACCCGCTGACTGATACCCAGCCCGACCTGAGCAGTGATTTCACCCTTCTGGGTAAGTGCTCCCAGTTTATATACTGGGCATGACGTGCTGTGGTATGGAATACCCCTTTGGTTAGTTTGGGTCAGGCGCCCTGTCTCTGCTTCCTCCCAACTTCCCCTCCTACCTGACAGAGCATGAGACTTAGAAAGTCCTTGGTCAGAGTGAACATAACTTAGCAACAACTAAAACCATTGGTGTTATCAGCGTTGTTCCCAGTCTGAAAGCAAAACACATGGCACTGCACCAGCTACTAAGAAGGAGAAAAATGACTGCTACTGCTGAACGCAGGACAAGTTTAAACCCATTATCCCTTGTCCTATTGCTACAGTCCTTGATGAAGAGTCCTTCTCCAGCATCCTTGTAAGCCCCCTTCAGATACTGGAAGTCTGCTATGATACTGGAAGGCTTCTATGAGGTCTCCAAGTAGCCTTCTCTTCTCCAGGCTGAACAGCCACTCTTAGTCTCTCTTCATACAGGAGGTGCTCTAGCCCCCTTATAATCCTCGTGGCCCTCCCCTCTGTACTTGCTGCAGCAGATCTGTGTCTTTCTTATGTTGAAGACACCAGAACATATAGGAATACAATTCTGGATTTTCAGGGAATAATATTTGATTTTAATACTTTTATATTGTTACTCTAAGTAGCTAATGAAAAGGCAATGGAAATGGCTTAAACACTCCCAAATAATCTTTTTTATGGCTTCATCATATGCTGTATCTGGGGTTGTTAGCATATGTAGGTGCTTTGTTTAGTGTAAAAGATGGTTGACTGCTTGTCTAATCAGGAGAACAGATACTTTTTTAAGGGTGCAGTCTAAATCTTCTGAGTTTAGGAGCTTGTGCCTTAAATGACAGCTTCTGAAATCAGGCTGAGAAATTAATATAGATTCTTCTTGGATGTAACGGATTTAGAAGGGAAGCCAGAAGAAATAGAAATTCAAACATATATTGTGAAGTTCTGAGATTTTCTCTTTCTGTGGTTTTCCAGTGCCTGAGCAGACTGCTTTAAAGGCTATAGGTATCATATTTTTGATCAGACTTTTCCTTTATATAAACCTGTGTTGCAAAGTTGCCTCATATTTTTAGTGGGTGGGATAATACGGGATTAGTTCTCTCTTTCTGACTGTTTCTCCAATTCATATACTTCCCTGTTTCAGAGGCACTTAGTCCTCAATCAGGTTATCTAAACAGCTGTTATTCCATGGGTACGCCTTCAGCATTTTGACCTGAAGCATTTTGACCTGAAGCAGTAGGCCAATTCTGAAGTTAATCTTCCAGTCATTGGACTTACTGCACATTGTTTTGGTTCAAAGGGAAACTTTGGTGCACACAAATCCACTGTCCATTAGAGGAAATTAAACTGGGAGCTCTTCTTTAGCTGTGCATTTCATCACTAAAATGTTCCTACGGACTGAACTTCATAACAAATATATAGTGATGGTGTTTAGCCCAGGGGTCCAGATTAAAGGCAGCCTAAAATAAAATCACAGACAGTGCAGGGTGTTGTTGCTGGGTCCTATAATCAGCTGTTTTGATGTACTGGTCTACCTCTGCTGTGCTAAATTACTTACTAGCATTAATTAGGTCAATAAATACCTTTAAATGTGTATAATATGCAGAAACACAGGATTTTTCTTCAAAATTTATGTTGTTGTAGAATATTACTTTTAAAATTTCATTTTTCTTCATAGAAGCTGTAAAGGCTTCTATGGAGATGAAGGTACTGAAAGCAAAGTACTATGTGTTTGATCATTCCTGACCTAATCCGTAGCTCATTTGACAGTTACGGAGATGAAGGGCAATCTTTGATGAATTTGTTGCTGTCTCACTGAGATACAAAGTCAATCCAATTCTCCATTTCTCAACTCTTTGTGATAACAGTTAGTGCCAATGTCTTGTCATCAGTGTTCTCAAGCAGGCCTTTTATATGTCAATCAGTATATATTGAATGGAGACTGTATACAGCAAGAAGGTAGATAACAACCCTGTCAATATTTTAGGGTCAAATGCATCAGGACTCAGTGTCAAAGCTCAGAAGTGAATATCAAGTTATTTTTTTCCTTAAGAATATAGAACTTCTTTATTTGAATGATACATGAAAGTTATGCTGATCTAGCAACATTTTAAAATATCCTACATATAAAATATCATAAAATATCAAATTCTTGGATATTAAAAATATAGAGTAAAAACATGTTTTGAAGTTATACCACTGGGCACATGTGGCATACAGTTAACCTATTGAATACTATCTATAAGCACATTCATGAGGAAGGCACTACAGAAAGTAACCTCTTTAATTTATCTTCAAAGGTATAATGAGATCTAGGGATCTTACTTCCAGGTGAAGCTAGATAAACTCAAGGTTGAAAAAGAAAGCCCGTATTTTTGAAAGTAAAAGTAATTAATCTTGATAAAATTTTATCTAGGAAAATTGTGGATATTCACTGCATGAAAACTTTAAATAAATCCGGTGTCTTACATAAAGAGGTATTCTAATTAAAAAAAAAAAAAAAAAAAAAAAAAAAGAGGTGGGTTTATATGGATTATGATGGAGAAATTACTGGGGAAATTTGTATGGTGTGTGAATATAAGAGACCAGACTGTATGATTGTTGTGGTTTCTAGGACTCAAAGGCTATCCACTAGTAACTTAGTCAATGTTTGTATTCTAAAAAGAAGAAAAGACTTCATCACTTTTTGTCTTAGTAGACAAGGATTTAAGGAGATAGATGCTCTGCTTCAAATTACAGTGCTTTTGTAGACAAATGTTCAGAATTAACAAAGTTGAGATAAACAACAATAGGCTGTTATAATATTTTGATTCATAAACAAAAGTCATAAATTGGTAGAATTTTCTGATGTACAGAGTGTCATGTTTCTATGATGACTTTGAATTAATGCACAAATGACCACTGATTATTAAGTGTGTTCTTCTGAGGTGGGTTAGAATGTCAGAAATCTTGCTATAATGCCAGGAGCTAATGAGTAATTTTTGCAGTAGAATAATTACTAATATTATATTTATATTACAGTGTTATAATTTATGCATTTATTCTGCAGTACTACCCAAGTTAACCAGGTTAAAATGGATTGATTAAATTATTTTGTTATTGTGATGAAAAGGTAAAAGTATTTCTGAGCTTTTTATGTTACAGGATATTTCTGATTTTAAAAACAAGCAAGATACAGGGGAAGAACAGCAGCATGAGAGTATGGAACAGAAAATATAAGGAAATTCTGTTCTAATATAGTGTGTATATATGAAATATACCATGTGCATATTGGTTATACATATATAATATGCCATTTGGATATTTTCTACTTTTTCTCTTTTTTTTTTAAAGAAGTATACAAAAGTCCGAAAAAATTTCAAGCATAGCAAAGCAATATAAAATATCAAATATAAGTCTCATTGGTTTTTTGGCCTCTTTTCAAAGGATAAAAATGCATACATTTTCTGAGATAATTTTTTCACAACTATTTGGTTACTTCAAAAAGATGTAATTGCTGGGCAAACTCAAAGCAAATTTTGACAAATTCACTAAATGCAGGAACTTGGAGAGAATTTAAGTATTTGAAGTGGAAAAGCAGTATATTTTGAAGTCTTAGTCTAAGCCTGGGAGGTCCAGAGCTCCCACAGAGCTCTTTTTTATATTTGACAGGACTGTAATCTGTAAGCACTTCAGTTCTTGACCTTAAAGTTGCCCAGATGCTTAAATCGCTGTTACTGCAGTTGTCAGAAGTATCTCAATCCTGGTAGTTCAACAATTCAGCCCTAACTCAGAGATCCAGAAACTAGACACCTACTGACTTCCTCCTTTGAGGGGTATGATCTGCTAAGCTTCCTTAGACTTACAGATTACTGAGCATGCAGTGATAACTGCTGCTTTCTTTTAATGCATAGCTAGAGGATAAATTTCCCTTTTCACTTAGAGATTTGGTTATTTTAATATGACAGTGTGAACTGTGGTTAATTTACTCCTTTCCTGAAAAGAAAAATAAAATCTTATGCTTATCTCTTTAGACTCTATTTGTTTTAGACTCTATGAACATCAATGCATATGTCTGTGAACAAAAATGTTTTCCATCTCAAATACCAATCCTATGTCTCCAAGATCAATTCCTGCAGCAAAGGAGCTAGAGACTCTGCCTGGAGTACTGCATTCAACTCTGGGGTCCCCAACATAAGAAGTATATGAACTTGTTAGAGCGAGTCCAAGGTGATTAGCGGGCTGAAGCACCTCTCCTATGAAGACAGACCGAGAGAGCTGGGGCTGTTCAGCCTGGAGAAGAGAAGACTCAAGGGAGACATTAGAGCAGACTTCCAATACCTAAAGGAGCCTACAAGAAAGCTGGAGAAGGACTTTTTATAACGGCATGTAGTGATAGGTCAAGGGGGAATGGCTTTAAACTGGAAGAGGAGAGATTTAGACATTAGGAAAAAATTCTTTACAGTGAGGATGATGAGGCTCTGTCACAGATTGCCTCAAGAATTTCTGCATGTCCAGTCTCTGGAAGTATTCAAAGCCAGATTGGATGGGGCTTTGAGCAACCTGGTCTAGTGGAAGGTGTCCATGCCTGTGGCAGGGGGGTTGGAACTAGATGATCTTTGAGGTCACTTCCAATCCAAACCATTTTGTGACTCTATGATTCTACGACTTGCAATCCATGCAGATCTCCCTAAGGAGGGAAATCTTGTGCTTTTTATCCAATGATATGGTGTCAAACAAATGTGAATAAGTCACTAGAACCATATCACATTCAGCCATGAGTTTTGAAGGAACTTAGATGGGAAATTGTTGAATTCATGGTGAATTTGCATGAATTTACTGCAAACAGCCACTATGTCACAGGACTGCCAGGTTGCCTGCATATCTTTTATCTAAAAAAGGACTTAAAGGGAAATCCTGGGAACTAAGGGATAAGTCTGACTTCCATTCCAAAGTGCCAATCTACAATAAAGAGTGACTTAAAAAAGCACAGGTATAATATTGCATTAGGAACCAGGCAGCATGGAGTTCTACGAGAGTGTGAGTGAGCAGGTGAGTAAAGGAGAGGCAGAAGACATGATATGTATGGATTTGGAAAGTAAAATCCTTGAAGAGCTTCTATATCACAAAGTATATTATAAAATTCAGTTGCTATGGGTTTGGAGGAAAGGTACTTACAACTTACTCTTCAGTAACTTCCTTTTAGATCCCTTTTCAGAACAAAGAAGCGTATGGATTCCTATGGATCAGGAATAGGCTCATTTATATTCAGCATTTTCATCAATGACCTTGGAAGAGGGAATGTGTAATCAAATATTCAGGTTTGTAGTGTTACTGAGGTCTTTCAGGCAGTTAAATGTGACATTGATGGTGAGAAACCCCAGGAGGACATAACAAAACTGAAATATTGAGCAAAGAAATACCAGATGATGCATTATGTTAGGAAACGGGAGGTAATGTAACCTATATCATGTTTGTATAAAGGTGAACTTGAAGTGGGAGTCACAATTCAGGAAGGAGGTCTTGGACTCCTCACAGGCAGTTTCCTGAAATCATCACCTCGGTGTGCACTTTGTTCTCAAGAACAAACAAAATATTGAGCATCATCAGGAAAAATACTGAGAACAACCCAGAAACCGTTTTTTCCTTTTTTCTCTCGAAACCATCGATGCACTGGATAACTCAATGAAATGCTTTTCCTTGCATCTCCAAAAAAGATATGTAGTTAAAAATGATGCAGAGAAGGCAGCTGAAATTATTATAGGAATGAAACTCTGGTTTACAGTAAAAGATTAAATTGCTTGAGCCTTTCAATTTGGGATAGAAAAGGATGAAGAGAGAAAGAGGATAAATACTGACAAAGTCATGAAAACAGTAGATAAGGCAAATACACTGCTATCACTCATCAAATCCCACAGTACTAAAATAAGAAGACACTCACTGAAACTAGTAGGATGAGAGTTTAAGACACATAAAAAAAGTACTGCCTTACATAGTAGTTAGTAAGTTTTTGACATATGTTGCCACAAAAGGTTGTGGAGATAAATAATACCAAGCAGGTTTAAAAAGATTAAGCAAGTTCCTGGGCAACAGGTTGATAAATGGATACTGAAATCAGGGATTCAGAGCAGCCCTGCGGAGAAGGACTTGGGGGTGTTGGTCGGTGAAAAAATGAACATGAGCCGGCAGTGGGCGCTTGCAGCCCAGAAAGCCAACCGTGTCCTGGGCTGCATCAAAAGGAGTGTGATCAGCAGGTTGAGGGAGGTGATCCTGCCCCTCTACTCTGCTCTCGTGAGACCTCACTTGGAGTATTGTGTGCAGTTCTGGTGTCCTCAACATAAAAAGGACATGGAACTTTTGGAACAAATCCAGAGGAGGGCCCCGAGGACGATGAAGGGACTGGAGCACCTCCCGTATGAAGATAGGCTGAGAAAGCTGGGGCTGTTGAGCCTGGAGAAGAGAAGGCTGCGTGGAGATATCATAGTATCTGAAGGGGGCCTATAGGGATGCAGGGGATGGACCCTTCATGAGGGACTGTAGTGATAGGACAAGGGGTAACAAGTTCAAACTTAAACAGGGGAAGTTTAGATTGGATATGATGAAGAAATTCTTTCCTGTAAGGGTGGTGAGGCACTGGAATGGGTTGCCCAAGCGTGGTGGTTTAAGTCTCCAAACCCCCCCATGCAGTTTTCTCACTCTCCTCACTCACTCACTCACTCACTTACTCACTCACTCACTCACTCACCCCCTGTTTCTTCCCACAGCCCCGGGGGGATGGGGAGGAGAATCAAAAGAATGCAACTTGCACAGGTTAATATAAGAACAGTCCAGTAACTAAGGTATAACACAAAACACTACTGCTACCACCAATAATAATAATGACAGAGAAGTACAAGAGAAATACAAGGAAAGAGAATACAACTGCTCACCAAGCCCGGCCCAGCCAGTGCACCCCCCAGCAGCAAACCCCCCAAAGCACCACCACACCCTTCCGGGTCTCTGCTCTCCGTGTTCATATCCTGGACATGACGTGCTGTGGTATGGAATAACCTCTTTGGTCAGTTTGGGTCAGGTGCCCTGTTTCTGCTTCCTCCTGGGGCTCCCCCTCCTCCCTGGCATAGCATGAGACTCAGAAAGTCCTTGGCCAGACAAAACACTGCCAAGCAGTAACTGAAAACACTGGTGTTATCAGCGCTGTTCCCATGCCCAAAATCAGAAACACAACGCTGCACCAGCTACAAGAAGGAGAAGAAATGACTGCTGCTGCTGAACCCATGACACCAAGGAAGTTGTGAATGCTCATTCACTGGCGGTGTTCAAGGCTGGGTTGGGCAGCGCCTTGGGTGGCATGGTTTAGTGGGAGGTGTCCCTGCCCATGGCAGGGGCCTGGAACAAGATGATCTTAAGGTCCTTTCCAAACCTAACTATTCTATTATTCCATGATCTACTCCCTGCAATTCCTGATGGGAATCCTGGGAGAATTTGAGGAGAATGGACTGGAGATGGAGAAAGGGCTTTTGTGCACTCCCTAAATAGCATTTCCTGCTGCTGCAGAGAGAACACTGGGCTATGTTACTATTTATTGAGCTTCCTCAGGATGATGGTTGAAATTGTCATACTAGTGGCTCACCAAGGTTAATATGGAGAGTCCACGGAAAAGGTAATGAGGGATCACAGGATGCTAAAATGTCTTCTTCTCAATGATTAATGAAGAATAATAATGGAAGAATAGTTTGAGGTACCTGTAACTGTAGAAAACTTGAGAGATTTTTATTAAAAAATATTGAGCAAGCAGGCTAAATTGAAGTTCTAAAGAGAGGCACTTTTCAGCTGACCTATATTCCAAAGTTTAAGTATTAGTAGAAAATAATCTAAAGTGGACAGTTTATTTGAAAATATATTTTTTTATAGATTTAATTATTAGGGAAAAATATTCTTAATGAAGCTTCCTTTATTTCTACTTTTTGTTTGCATGAAGGATGTATTTCAGTTGATTCTCAGGGAGAGATTCAAATTTGGAAGGATCATACCATCTGTCTTCTGAAGTCACACTTACTTTAACACTACTAACTTAGTCATCTCTGTAAAGTTCCCACTTTTTCTTCCTAATTATCTTTGTATGAAACAGTTCTCTCCTTGATTTCATTCCTGCCTCCTCTCATCTTCATTTAAAGTTTTTTTTGTTGTTGTTGTTGTTGTTGGGGTTTTTGTTTTTGGTTTTGTTATTTTTTTTTACAATCTTGATCTCTTGTGACTCAAGTTCTAATGCACTTCATTCAAACTGTATATATAGCATTTGTCTCTGTAAATTTCTTCCTACATATTCTTAAATAAAAATGAATTTAAATTCCTGGTTTAGGTGTTAAAAACTACAACTGATAGGGGGAATGGAGGAATCATAGTTTTTTCTTTTGACATAACAGGATAAAAAAATACATTTTTATGTCAAAAAATCTAGTGCGCCTGTAATTATTTGCTGCATACTTGCAGTCCATTTTCAAAATGTCTTAGATTTGTCTGGTCAAGCCTAATAAAGAAGGCAGTCAGCCATGCCAAAAATGCTGAAGAAATACCATTTAACATGGCATTTTTGTTGCAGCAAACTTACTAACTTCATCTCTGCTCACAGAATAAATCAGATTTTAAAAAAAAGCAGCCTTGAAAAGATTTGTTTTGAGGAGTCTTTTTAACATCTGGGTAGTATTAGACCTTTATAAAAATATGGAGATGCTATAAAATACTCCTGTAAAGGCAGCATATATTTTTTGTCTCTGAGATACTGTGGCCATATTGGGAACAAATCATAGATTAAATTGCTTGTTTCACTGTGAAGGAAATATTTGCAGACTATATGTCACATGGATTAAGTTGTGGATGCTCCATCTGTGGAAGTGCTCAAGACCAGGTTGGATGCGGCTTTGAGCAACTTGGTATAGTGGAAGGTGTCCTTGCCTGTAGCAGAGGGGTTGGAAATAGGTGGCCCTTAACATCCCTTCCAAATGATACTATTCTATCATTCTATACTGTCCATCATATTAGAAAAATCGTGGCACTTGGGTGAGGTTCCTGACAAATGGAAAAAGCTAAATATAGCCCCCATTTTCAAGAAGGGGAAAATGGAAGACCCAGGAATTTACAGACCAGTTAGTCTCACCTCTGTGCCTGGCAAAATCTTGGAGCAGATTCTCCTGGAAACCATGCTAAGGCACATGAAAAACAACAGGATGCTTGGTGACAGCCAACATGGCTTCACTAAGGGGAAATCCTGCCTGACCAATTTGGTGGCCTTTTATGATGGAGCCATGGAACTGATGGATAAGGGCAAAGCAGTTGATGTAATCTACCTGGACTTGTGCAAAGCATTTGACACTGTCCCACATGACTTCCTTGTTTCTAAACTGGAGAGACATAAACTTAATGGATGGACCACTCAGTGGATAAGGAATTGGCTGAATGGCCAAGTGCAAAAAGTTGTGCTTAATGGCTCAATGTCCAGCAGGAGACCAGTAATGAGTGGTGTCCCTCAGGGGTTGGTGTTGGGACTGATCCTGTTCAACATCTTTGTTGGTGACTTGGACAGTGGGTTTGAGTGTACCCTCAGCAAGTTTGCTGATGACACCAAACTGTGCAGTTCTGTTGATATACTGGAGGGAAGAAACGCCATCCAGAGGGACCTTGACATGTGTGCGAGGTGAGCTGATGCCAATCTGATGAAGTTCAACAATGCCAAGTGCAAGGTCCTACACCTGTATCAGAGCAATCCTAGGCACAGCTATGGGATGGGCTGAAATCCCTGGCAGTGTTCAAGGCTAAGCTGGACAAAGCCTTGGGCACTTGGTCTAATGCAGGGTGTCCCTGCCCATGGCAGGAGGGTTGTAACTGGATGATCCTTTTGTACCCAAACCATTCTATAATTCTATGATTCTATGTTTCTATGATTCTAGAAGTCTGTAATCCTATGACTGTAGGAATGCAAATGTCTCTACTATCTGCAAGAAGGTCAAGGAAGGCCTAGGGAGCTATAATGAAATGACTGGGTTGGTAGATAAAGGGAGGGCAGTGGATATTGTCTACCTTGACTTCATCAAGGCTTTTGACAATGTCTCCCACACGATCCTCATAGATAACATAATGAAGTAGGGTCTAGAAGAGCAGATAATGAGGTAGGTGGATTAAAAATGGTTGCATGATCAGACCCAGAGGGTGGTGTTCAGTGTAATGAAATACAGCTGGAGGCCAGTAAGTGGTGGTGTACCCTGGAAGTCAGGAGTCAGTACTATCTCTAATAGCGTTTGACATCTTTATTAATGTTCTGTATAATGGGGTAGAGTGTACCCTCAGCAAGTTTGTTGATGATGCAAACAGGGAGAAGTGGCTGATAGACCAGAGGTTTGTGCTGCCATCCAGAGGGACCTTGACAGGCTGGAGAAACAAGCTGACAGAAATCTCATGAAATTCAGCAAAGGGAAAGGCCAAGTCCTGTACCTGGTGAGAAGGAACCTTAGGCACCAGTATACAATGGGGATGGGAAAGCATCTTTGTAGGGAAAGATCTAGGGGGAGATTCTAGGGCTTCTGGTGACCAGCAGGTTGAATATGAGCCAGCAATGCACCCTTGCAGTAAAGAACAATGCTATCCTGGCCTGCACTAGACAAAGTATGGCCAGCAGGTCGAAGGAGGTAATCCTTCCCCTTTATTCAGTGCTGGTGGAACCACACCTGGAGTAACGTGTCCAGTTCTGGGCTCACCAGTACCAAGAGACAGGTAGAACTACTGAACAGAGCCCAAAGAAGGACCATTAAGACGGTCAAGGGGCTGGATAACCTATCATATGTGGAAAAGCTGGGAGACCTGGGATTGTTTAGCCTGGAGAAGGCTTGGGGGGAATCTTATCAGTGTATGTGAATATATGAAGGGAGGGTGTAAAGAAGTCAAAGCCAGACTCTTCAGTGCTGTCTAAGGAAGTTACAAGAGACAAAAGGCACAAACTCAAATACAGGAAATTATACTTAATCATAAATAAAAAAAATTTTTACTGTAAGGGTTACTGAACTCTTGAACAGGTTGCCAAGGGAGGTTGTAGGGCTGCCCTCCCTAGAGATATTCAAAAGCTGTCTGGACATGGCCCTAATCAACTGGTTTTAGGTAACATTGCTTTATCAGTTACTGATATTAGTGATAGCTGAGATATACACATTCAGCTAGTTTGGGAAGGTGTTGGAGAAAACATGATGTCATTCATTTTACTTTTTTGAGTCTTTTAAAGATTCAAGTTCTGGATCTTTCTTTTAGTTTCACTCCAGTTTTCATGAGTTTTTTTGTCCCAACTGTGTGTTGCACAAGGATCAATAGTCAATTTGGAAAGAGTTTTATAATTTATTCATTCATAGAATGATAGAATAGTTAGGGTTGGAAAGGACTTTAAGATCATCTAGTTCCAACACCCCTGCCATGGGCAGGGACACCTCACACTAAACCATGCTACCCAAGGCTCTGTCCAGCCTGGCCTTGAACACCACCAGTGTTGGAGCATTCACAACTTCCTTGGGCAACCCATTCCAGTGCCTCACCACCCTCACAGTAAAGAATTCCTTCCTTATATCCAATCTAAACTTCCCCTGTTTAAGTCTGAATCCATTACCCCTTGTCCTCTCACTACAGTCCCTCATGATGAGTCCCTCCTCAGCATCCCTATAGGCCTCCTTCAGATACTGGAAGGCTGCTATGAGATCTCCATGCAGCCTTCTCTTCTCCAGGCTCAACAGACCCAACTTTCTCATCCTGTCTTCATACGGGAGGTGCTCCAGTCCCCTGATGAGCCTCACGGCCCTCCTCTAGACTTGTTCCAACAGTTCCATGTCCTTTTTATGCTGAGGACCCCAGAACTGCACACAATACTGAGCACAATGCCACCAGCTGGGAAGCATGCTAAGGCAGCTCTGCAACTTCCCGTCATCCTAGGAGCTGGAAGAAGCTGGAGCTGCCCAACTCCCGGCTGCAAAACATCTGGGTTACATTGTCTTCCTGGATTCCAGGGCTTAAACTGTGTACGGCTTCTAGTGGAAGCTACTGGATGCTTCTCAGCTCTCACCCTCTGAGCATCTTTGCCCTTTTCCAGGTTTCCGTCTTGCTGTTAGTGACTCAGCAGGGCTCACTGCTGTCAAGTCCTCTCCCACACGCAAAGCAGAAATGATTCCAAAATGTCCCTAATTTCCAGGGCTATCAATCCCTTCCCTTTCCAGCGAGTAAGGCAGCGCACACTCAGATCAACAGTCTCCACGCACAAAGGCTGCCTATGGAAGACACACTTGGGAATCAGCAGAGTAACTGCACTTTGTCCTAGATCTCTCCTAAGACTGCCAGGGATGAGGTACAGAGGAAAGGGCCTCACTGAAATCTGTAGGAGCCTGCAGAGTTCAAGGACCACACTGGAACATGCCAGCACAGTGCTCGCAGCCGTTCCTTGTGGAGCCAGGAAGCAGGAGCAAGCACACAAGGGAGTGCACAGGACAGAGATCTCGTGCTGACTTCAAACCCTGAAGCAGGAGTTAAGCAGCTATGAACATGTTCTTTGTGACATGGGATGCTCTGGCCTCGCGAGGAGAATACCCAACTGCTGGAGGTGGGAGACTCCACAGGGAGCACTACAGACCCAGATGGGATTCCAGGACAGCAAGCACTCCGATGCAGAGCAGTCATTGCTACTCCTTGGAGCACGGGGCTGGCAGGAAGATGTTCCCCAAAGCCTAAACATCATTTTGCTGTTGCAATTCCCCTTCTTTGACTGTAGTTTCCTTTAGTGGTACCTGGTCAAGTCTGAACCACAGCCAAGTGTGATCTGTACTGAATGAAGTCATATTATACACAAGAAATGAAAACCTGTATCAGTAGAATGATATCCAGCCTATTAGGAAATCAAATAACACAGATTTTGTGAAACAGGGCTCATCACAGAAGAAATAGTGCAAAAATAAAATCCTAAGGAAGCATAAATCCAAAAATGTATGGTGTGAATTATTAGGAAAAAATAAGTTTTTACATGTATGAACAAAAATTCAAAATGCATTTTATCCCTTTCCAGCACAGGAAGAGATTTCCTATTTTGATCATGGATTAAAATGCTAGAAAAGATTTAACTACATGCCCAAAAAGTTTCCTTGTAGCCTCCACAGTCAGGCCTACTATCCAGGGAGTATTTTGTACTTGAAAATGAAAGGACATCCAGTGATGAAAGCATTAAGATTATCAGTAGAATATCTAAGTTTAATTCCTGTCTCTATCACAGCCTTTTTGTGCAACTTGTAGAAATGCAAT
This sequence comes from Myiopsitta monachus, assembly GCA_017639245.1. Taxonomy (NCBI): domain Eukaryota; kingdom Metazoa; phylum Chordata; class Aves; order Psittaciformes; family Psittacidae; genus Myiopsitta; species Myiopsitta monachus. The sequence goes on along the minus strand of CM029917.1, from coordinate 97,157,692 downwards.
TGTTCTGTGCTACAATACCTCATCTCTATTCTTCAGAAGAAAGAACGTGTCTGCCTTGTCTGTAAAGGCTTTGAAGCAGAGACTATCTATCTCCTTGAATGTATTTTCTAGCATAAAGTACAATGGAACTTCTGATTTGTGTTAGGGCCTTTCAGTGTTACTGTGATATGAATAAATAATAATTAGTAACAGATGTTTTGTCTGCTTTTTTTATAAAGGATACGTCCATGAAAGAAAGCTAACTTTTCCCTATAAGTTGAAAAGAACTTCAAAAGTTAAATTTCAGCTATTATTCTAATGAAAAATGAGATGCTTCAAAGAGTATAGCTTCATAAACTTCTTCTGTTGCTTTTAAGCTGCATTAGAGTTCTTACTGTGATTTTAGAGTTTGAGCACACCAAAATATTAAAAGCCCCCGCAGCTTGCATTTTTTTCCCTTTAGCTGTACTGTGAAGATGGTATGAAAACCTCCCCCAGAGCCTCCAACCACCCCTATTGTTATAATAAATAAAAAAAGAGGAAGACTTATGAAAATGTCAGTGAGATACTTATGCTGTGAGATTTATCAAATAGTACCTATCAGTCATCTTCGTCAGCAACAGTGTTTTGCAGAAAGTCAGTCAAATTAAGGCATGTTGCATTTGTCTTTATTTTGGCAATGCTCTAGTTCACAGACCTCACTGTTTTAAGCAAGAAGGAAACTTTATCTGAATTAATTCCAACAGTCTCGGCATGACTAAAGAATTCTTCCTGGCTGTAGACAGAATCAAGAATAAACCCCCCCAAATTATTAGGGTAGTGTTTTGTTTGCAGTTCAGTGATTTGAAGGAAGAAAACTGCTGTCTTAATAGTTGTAGTTAGCAACGAAACAAGAATGAATCTCAAGTGAATGATTTTGGAATATTTCATAAAGTAACTCTGGTGGTCTGAGGTGCACAGGCAGTTAAGAATTGTCAGTGAACTGCTTTAACACTTAACTGATTCTTATCTCCCCATCTGCTGTACTGCTTAGTGCCTCATATCAATAGTAACTTTGGAAACAAATGACAACTTACTAGACCAGCAAGCATAGAAAAAGGAATAAGTTGTATATAGAGCAGCTAAATTTATACTGAGTTAGAATTATTCCCTGAATTTCTCCTGCAGTTCTGTGACATCCCAAGATCCTAAAGGGGAGAAGGAAGGCATTTGGCTATTTATATTAATGTTAAAGGAAAAGCAAATTAGAAATAAATTTTAAAACAACAGTTTATTAGGTGAAATGGCTCTGATTCCTCCTATCATCCTTCTTATCATTAAAGTTTTCCTATTTTGTCTTTTGCCACCTTGCTTTCAGCATTCTAGCTGCTTCTCTGAATGTACTTTTTTATCTATTTTAAGACATTTAGCATTTCTGCTAAATTAGTAAGTGCAGGATACCTCTACCTCCCATCTTTCCACATGCATACACTTTCCCAATACTCCTTTATGTTTTCCCACCATTTCCATTAACGGTAATTGCTAGTTCACTTTCCTTAAACCTGAAAGCTTACTGTGAGAAGCATGCTTTAAATGTCAGCATATTTCCTTGACTCAGCCTCATTTTCTTATGCTGTGTGCCAGTTCTGCTTATATAAGAATTGTTGAATCTAATGCCCTAAAACTCTTATCCAGGTCCTCATCAAATGTAAATTTACCGAACATCATTGGAAGCATTGGAGCTGAAAACCTGTCTTTCTATTATTATTCTAAGCTGTTTTACCTTTCAGACTGTAATAGCTGCAATAAATGCAAAATGGCTCTCTTGATCACATCCCTGCATGGTCCCTGCATGACCAAGCAGACAGTATCTGTGTATTCGTCTTGAGTGACCTGAACTTCCCTTCACCTCTTGTGCACTCTCTTCTGATGTCAGAAGCTCCTTGCTACTCTGAGCAGGTGTCCTGCCACCTTTGCTTGATTTCCTGTGCGTTGGGATTGACTGCTTTTGAGCTTGGAAGAGCTGATCCACAAAAATAAAACAGCTCTCCTGGAACCCTCTTTTCTCCAGAATGCTGCCCACAATATTCTTTCAAGCAGATCCTTCAACTATCAAATATTCTCTTCCCTGCCTGGAGAAGCGTATGTTCTGTAGCTACTTCTATAAGCTAGTCTCATCTACACTGTTTTATCAACCTATATATAAAGTAATTACTGTTTATCTTTTATATCATTGCTGCTGATAATATTTTAATTGATTCTTCATGTTGAAGAATATAATGCTAAAAAATACACCAAAACTCACTACGTCATGTTTCTGCTCTGTAAAATAATTGAGGACAGTATTTATTATTTATTTTGCATGCCATAAAAAAGCACTGACTGAGACAAGATTGAAGCTGTGTTATGCTGTGCATTATAAAAGCATCTTAAAAGAGAATCATAGACTGGTTTTGGTTAGAAGTGATCTTAATTCCAATCCCCCTGCCATGGGCAGGGACACATTTCACTAGGCCAGGTTGCTCAAAGCCCCATTCAACATGGCTTTGAACACTTCCAGGGACAGAGCATACAGAAGTTCTTGAGGTAATCTGTGCCTGTGCCTCATCAGCCTCATAGGAAATTTTTTTCCTAATATTTAATCTAAATCTCCCCTCTTCCAGCTTAAGGCCTTTCCTGTTGTCCTGTCACTACATGCCTTTGTAAAAACTCCCTCTCTAGATTTCTTGTTAGACTTTCTGTAGGTACTGGAAGGCTCCTCTAAAATCTCCTTCTCTTCTCCAGGCTGAACAACCCCAACTGTCTCAGCCTGTCTTCAAAGGAGAGGTGCTCCAGCCCTCTGACCACCTTCATAAGCATCCTCTGGACTCGCTTCAACAAGTCCATGTCCTTCGTATGCTGGGGTCCCAGAGGTGAACACAGTACTTCAGATAAGGTCTCAGGAGAGCAGAGCAGAGGGGCAGAGTCACCTCCCATGACTGGCTGACCATGCTCCTTTTGGTGCAGCCCAGCATGTGGCTGGCTTTCTGGGCTGCAAGCACACATTGCTGGGTCATGTTGAGCTTCTTGCCAATAAACACCCCCAAGTCCTTCTCCCCAGGCCTGCTCTAAATCCATTCTTGTAGTGGTTTAAGCTTAGCCATAACTCAGAAAACCACGCAGTTTATCTCTCACTCCACCCCCTTCCAGTAACTAAGGTATAACACAAAACCACTACTGCTACCACCAGTAATAATAATGATAAGGGAAATAACAAGGGAAGAGAATACAACTGCTCACCACACGCCGACTGATACCCAGCCCTACCTGAGCAGTGATTTCACCCTTCTGGGTAAGTGCTCCCAGTTTATATACTAGGCATGACATGCTGTGGTATGGAATGCCTCTTTGGTTAGTTTGGGTCAGGCATTCTGTCTCTGCTTCCTCCCAACTTCCCCTCCTACCTGACAGAGCATGAGACTCAGAAAGTCCTTACTCAGACTAAACATTACTGAGCAGCAACTGAAAATACTGGTGTTATCAGTAGTGTTCCCAGTCTGAAAGTCAAAAACACAGTGTTGCACCAACTACTAAGAAGGAGAAAAATGACTGCTACCGCTGAACCTAGGACAATTCTTTGTAAAATCATAACGGCAGTTGAACTGACTGTGGTTTTATTAATGAAAGTTATGAAGACTTCCTATCTTTTTTGCTGCTCTAACCCTGCTTATAGTGTCCTCATATTTTCTTCCAAATTTTAAGGCTTCTCTCTACTTCCCTGTGAGCTCCCAAAGTGATTGCTAGAAATCTATTATGCATACCATAGTGCCAGATTCAGTAACCCACTGAGCTGTAAAAAAAAGCACATTAAAAGATGGTCCCTGCTTCAAACCCCTCCTCATTTGTTATTTCTTCTCAAATGTCATGGTACTAGCAATAAAACCCATCATCCCTCCTTATCACATTTTCTGTCTTCACACCAAGGAGGTGGTGTAAAATCCTGGTACTTTGATCAAGAATTTGGCTGCTTATTATGATACTGTGACAGACTATATCTCTTTCCACTAGTGATTGTGCTTCTTAGTTACTGGCTCCATCACCTTTTATCCAAAGCCACAGATAATCAAGTAATAGCAATTTCCGGAATAGCTTTTCCCATTACTATACTTTTCTATCTGTAGCTGTTTTTAGAACTGTCGTGGTTTAAGCCTCACCCAGGCTAATAACTCACGAAGTTTTACTCTCTCACTCACTCCCCTCTTTCTTCCCTCAGTCCCGGGGGATGGGGAGGAGAATCAAACGAATGCAATTCGCACAGGTTGAGATAAGAACAGTTTAGTAACTAAGGTATAACACAAATCACTACTGCTACCACCAGTAATAATACAAGAGAAATACAATAAAAGAGAATACAACTGCTCACCAAACCCGACCCAGCCAGTGCACCCCCAAGCAGCGAACCCCCCAGTCCCAAAAACCTGACCATGCCGTGCACCCCCAGTCCACAACCACACCCCTTCTGGGTCTCCGCCCTCTGTGTTCCCATCCAGGACATGACGTGCTGTGGTATGGAATAACCTCTTTGGTCTGTTTGGGTCAGGTGTCCTGTCTCTGCTTCCTCCTGAGGCTTCCCCTCCTCCCTGGCATAGCATGAGACTCAGAAAGTCCTTGGTCAAACCAAAACATTGTCAAGCAGTACCTGAAAACACTGGTGTTATCAGCGCTGCTCCCAGGCCCAAAATCAAAAACACAGCGCTGCACCAGGTACCAAGAAGGAGAAAAAACGACTGCTACTGCTGAACCCATGACAAGAACACACGCAAGTTCTGTGGTGTCTAATGACATATACTTTTAGCATCCCCAGATTTCAGTCTTGGTTTCTATCAATAATTTCATATGCTGTTATCTTCTCAAGAAAAGAAACACATTTCTGCAGTACAAGTATATAGCTCTCCTGTCTATATACAGTAAGGTGGGTATTTTCTTAATAATCACGTCAGACTGTCTTGCTCTTCTGTCCATGCGATGTTTTTACCTTACACAGTAGTTCACTTTTCTCTGGCTAAAGTTACCTTAATCTTTATTTGGATGAAGTGTGTTCCCTAAGCCTGTTCTCTAGCCTTGCTAACACCAGAGCATCCTTTTACTCTCACCTCATTGTCCTTATCTTTTCTCTCAACAGAATTTGAAAGCAAAAGCATAGCTTCAACTCAGCTCTAAGAACTAGCAGTGCTTATCTTTGTACGACGACAGCAGTATAAGTTACTGATTATATATTGCTACATTTAGTTAGTACTTAGAAATTAGGCTTTGTGGATCTGTTACCTCTTGTTATGCAATTGTAAATATATGACAAAAAAATTGATCTGGTCCTAAGGACCTTTATTTGGTAACGCTGTACTAAGCTTACCATTTCATTTTTCCCCTATGATTTATGTCACCTTTCATAAAAAAAAAAGTTGTGTTTTTTTTCATTTGTTTGGTTTTTTTAATAGAAATTACATCTGAAGTTGACTCATTTCACATTCTTAGGCATTTTTTATCATATTTTGGCCTTGGTAGTAAACCTAACAAAGTGTACTGCACATTAGACTGACATACTGACTGTGCCATAAGACCAAGTAATGTAGTTTCAGTAGATTGTTATGTCCTTAAATATGTTAGAGATATTGTATACATAACTGTGAAGATGGAGGTATAAATAAAATTGTGATGCATTTTTTATTGACTGACTATGAAATAGTGCATTCCAGGATGACTACAGTAACATTTACAAAGCTGAAGTAAAACATATCACTGTGTTATTGATTTAGACATTTAAGTTTGTATTTCTACTAGTAGGACAGTATATTTTTCAAGTGATAATGCGAATTGGATGTGGGTGTAGAAGACGTTGATGTGAAGGATTTTTGAACTAGATTAGCTGCTGGGAGAGCTTTGAGATAGCAGAGGAATGCTGCTGGGAAAACTTTGAGATCTTAAAAGAATGTTGCAGGGCAAGGTTGGCAAGATAAAAAGGAAGAAAGAAGCGAGGAACCAGTATCCAATGAGGGGATGACAGCGAGAAGCAGGCATCCAATCAAGGCAACCAGCAATCAAGATCTCAACCAATGAAGAAGCAAAAATACCCACGTGGACAGCGATAGCTAGCCAATTGTATTAGCTGCTTATACATATGGGCATTTTGTATAACCTATATTAACCCTGGATTTTCAAGAAATAAGCAATTTCATTTTGTAACCAGAAACGGGATCTGTGCCGTACATCTCCACAATTGGCTCTGTACCATTTTGATCCCAGTCACAATTATTACCAAAACAATGCATTGCAATTGCACTACTCAGAATTTTAAATATTCCTTTCCATGAAGATGGACTTATTCAAAATCTCTGCCTTCAGTAATAAAAAAAAAACCAACAAAGAAACAAAAAACCTGTGTAATACTCTTTTTTTTTTTTTTTTTTTTATATATAATGGTTCATTTTTTTCAAGTAAAAGAGAATCCCACCTTTTGTGATGGGAAGCCAGTCAAATTTATGCTAGCATTTTCAGATTAGGCTACTGAAAACTTGCCAGGAACTGAAGGTCAAAGTCATGACATGTTAATGAAAAGTCCATCTTAGAGGCAAGAAAGAGAAAAATAAAGAGTGTCTCCTGACTTTCTGTCCAGACTTATCTAAAAGTAGAGTTAAGCTTCAAAGTTATCATTGCCTCTTGACCATGCAGAGCTGTTTGAATTCAGTGTGAAAATGTTCTCTGATGACAATCTTATAACTTTTTAAAGCAGTGAAGAAAATGTTGAAGGAAGAAAATAATGATTATTCCACAAAACACATCTTGGCATTGGACCTGACAATCTCATTTCTGTTCCTGCCTCTGACTGGCTAACTGTGTTTAGTAACTCATATAGCCATTTTAATTATAAGCTATTACCTGTTTTATTTACTTAAAGTGACAAATAATTGGAACAGGGACTGTTTTGCAATGTGTTTGCTCAATGCCTTTAAGTAAGATAATAATTTTAGTTGAGGTTTCTCTCCCCTTCTCCAAAGCAATAATCACAAGCACTTCCTGTGTGATTATTAAGCACCAAAGGAGTTTCAAGTACTTTCCTGTAGACATTTTAATCTCTTCTAAGAGTTACACTGCAGAAACCTTCAGTTTGCTATTGACTGATACCTTGGTGACATGGGTGACCAACAACTTCAGGTAATCCACAGTTCCTTCTTATATTTCCTACAAGAGATGAATAGAGAAACCTAACTCCGCCTAGTTAGCAATAATGAAAGTTTAATTTATGAGGGAAAGAAAATATATCTAATCCTTATTTTTTTATACAGGCAGGGAAGCTTTTAATTAATACAATTTTTTAATGTCTAACTGTGGAAGTGTGTGAACTTTAGATGTTTCTTATGTTAGCTAGCTAATCCACTCTTTTTGTTATTTGTACTTGCTGAATTGGTTAAAAAAGAATGATCAACAAATATAACTGAGCAAATCGCTTTTCCCTCAGCTGAGCTGTATGAAAGACCCCAGAGACAAACCAAACAAGCCCAGCATGGTCCCACAGGAATCCAGAAATCTGTCTGGCCTTTTAAAGACTGTCTTCTCTGGGGAACAAATTCCTGCATCTGCTCTTAAAAGTTGAGGGTTAAAAGCATTTTTATTGCTGAGAATGCACATCATAGTATATGTTATGCTTTAATGTGCATTTTAAAATGAAAATACAATATAGCTTTTCAGAATCTTTGTAAAGAATCACAGACTTGCTTCTGAGGTCGAATGAATTCAAAAAGGTATTTTCAGGCAAAGCTGACTGACACTCTGAATTTCCATTCTGGAAGAAATTTTGATATTTCAAAAAAGTTTTAATTTTGAATGAGAATGAATAGAACTTCTTCCATTTTCCCTTCACTGGAAAAATAACTGTGTAAAACTGGAAATGCTTTGTTCTGCTTTTTTTTTTTTTTTTTTTAGTGGGGGAGGAGGGATTGTGTTGTCTTTTTTTCTCGGGTGTTTGGGCAACTAGGTTAGGAATGAAGTAGACAAAAGTCTTAGGGCTGTAGATACAGTGACACGAGAATAGAATTAGTACTGAAAAATGTTATTATATGTTACCTTTAAAACTCTGATACTACTATGGTACTGATATGTTGCCCATCACTATTTAGGATCAGTGAAGATATTTCCCATTCTTTCTTGTACCATAGCTCACCTTCAGCAATTGTGCGGTTCTTGTGATGAAGAGCTCTAGGGAATAACTTATTCCTGAAAAGACTCTTCTGTGAAAGAGGAGATACAAACAGAAGAACCTAGGCATTCTATTTCCTGGCATGTGCTTTAGTAAATGAGCAGTGGTGAAAAATAAGATGGCTGTCCTATGTCTCCTGAACTAAGTGCCCATTCAGACACTTGAACTTTATGTTTCTTATTTTCTTTCCTTCACTAAGGAAAGTCACAGCTCCTCACTAAGCATGCATGTCCTGGTTTTGCCTGGGATAGAATTAATTTTCTTCCTTGTAGCTCGTATAGTGCTGTGGGTTTTGGATTTAGTAGGAGAATAAAGTTGGTAATGCACCAATGTTTTAGTTGTACTAAGCAGCGCTTACCCTTATCAAAGATTCTTCAGTCTCATGCTCTGCCAGTTAGGAGGGGCACAAGAAGCCACGAGGGAACAGAGACGGGATGCCTGACCCAAGCAAAAGGGATATTTCATAGAATAGAATGTCATGCTCAGTATATAAAGTGGGTGGAGGTGGCCAGGAGGCGCCAATCACTGTTTAGGGACAGGCTGGGCATTGATCAGTAGGTGGTGAGCAGTTGCATTGTGCATCACTTGTTATATTTTTTTACTCTCCCTATGTTGTCATCTCCTTTTAATGACATTATTACTGTTGTTGTTGTTGATGATGATTATTTCAATTATTAAACTGTTCTTATGTCAACCCAAGGGTTTTACCTTTTATCTCTCATTCTCCTTCCTGTCTCACCGGAGGGTGGGGAGTGAGCAAGCAACTGCCTCATACTTAAGTGCTGTCTGAGGTTAAATCCCAACAATGGGAAAATGATGGGTTATCCCAGAAAGGCACTCCTATCCTTTTTGCTGAGGTTACTGAAGAAAACTTCATTTAGGTTTTCTTGTACATCCCTCTTAAATAGTACCTGTCTTTGCATAGTATAGTTCTATTGCACAGCTGCTGTGAAATATTTTGTCTAATTTGTATTCCCACCACAGCTAGCCTGAACATGGATCAACAACCTGAAATATACCATTCAACTCTGTAAAGCAGCAATATTCTAGGAAATGTTTAAAATTATGTATTTTGGAACATGTAAGAACTTTGAATTCTAATAGAAAATGGGGAATATGAACATTTTAAGTCCATTTCTGAAACAGTAATCGTAGTTAATGATGTAAATCATAACTCATTCTCACCTAAATGGTAGTGGTAATCCTAGTAGGTATAATGTATTACTCCTCAGAGAATGAAGTAATACTGAATACTGTGATCTATTAACTTAGCTCTATTCTCTGTATTGGAGGCATATAAAATTTTCAATATATTTTAGGTGGGATTTTGATGGTCATTGTCCACAATAGTCTGTTAACTTTAGCTGTCAAAAAAGTAGGCATCAGGTTTAACCAAATAGTTATGCTCCCTGCATAGTCAGAGGTTGCAGAAAAACATCTACCAAATCTACAGACTTACACAATGAATGTAGCTCTCTCTCTAACTTATACATGTTAAATATTAAGTAAAACCATTGATGCTCTCTGCTGTGATAATATAGACTGCTTCCTTTTAATTTTCTTGTGCGTCTTATACCAATATCCCTGGAACTCAGAATTTTGCAACTCATCTGTGTGCTATAAATAATTTTCCTTCCTGTTACTAATATATACATTGCATCTAAATTGTAATTTACTTTCATATTAAGTAATGTGATAATAAAAAACTTATTATTCCAATAACACCAGCTGCAGCATGGACTCATCTGCAGGCCCCAGTGTCTCCTGGGATGTACCTGCTCTGATGTAGGACCTGTGTGGTCTGTCGTCCCTTCAAGGGGTGTACCTGCTCTTTCATGGGTCTCTCAGGAGACTCAGTTCTTTGGAGGAATAGATGTGTGTGCCTGCTTCATCATGGAGCACTTCCTCCTCCTTTGGTGCTCCGTCTCTTGTTTCTCACTCTGTTCCCTCCTCCTGTCTCTCATTGTCTGCCCTTACTTAAATGGGTTTTCACAGAACCACCACCAACTTGGCTAATGGTTCTGCTTTGGCCTGTGGTAGATCGGCTGTAGAACTGGCCTGAACTGGCTACGCCTGGCACAGAGCAGCCACTGCTCTCTTCTCACAGAAGCCACACCTGCAGTCTGCCTCATACCAAAACCCTATGACCTACACCCAACACATTAATGACGAGCACAAATCAGTTGCCTGAGACTGGCCTCTGGTGTACCTGGCACATCCTAAGGTACCCTGTATGTCCACATGGAGATAGCAACTATGTCACAGAACCTGCAGGAGACTGGCTAAAGCAGCAGCTGAGTGTCAGAGCACTAGTTGCCTGTGTGTAGACAACTGAATTGCACTCCAGAAGTCCATGACCAGATCCTATTATTAATTTGCAGAAATCAGGTGTTCCAGCACTTAATTCTGAATGTCTCTAAATTTCTGGTGTTTTTAGCCTAGAAAGATGCAAAGTAACACAAATTTTTACAGTGTTAGATCTTGCCAAAGAGAATATAGAAGTATCTTATGCAGAAAGGGAAAGTGTTGCAGTGTAAGTAGGTTACTAGTGAAGTCCCTCAAAGCTTGGTTCAGAATTAATGTCATTTAATATATTTGTTTATGACTCTGGAACGAGAAGTAAAAATGTTTTAATGAAATTTGCTGATGTCATAAAGGTGAGAAGGAGCTATAAATACAAAGCAGCACTTGAATATGTTCAGAGTTAAGAGACCTTGAGGACTAGAGTAATAGAATTGGAATAAGATTTAATAGAATGAAGTAAAAGGTCACAGACTTTGCCTTGTCATCTTATCCATCCTTAACTGTTTAAAACTCAGAGGACTACATTGAACTGTTCACCTGGGCTTCATCAAATAATCATGGAGAAATGTCCCTACTGAGGACACTTAACCTATGCTAAAATAGTTATCTAAGATAGGTTGTATTAGCTTATAGAGATGTCTTTCCCACTACATTGCTTTTGGAGGAAAACTAGATGTTTACTAGATCCCTATGAATCCCAGCTTCACGCTTAATGCTATATGTTTATAGCTCTTCAGCTGGAAAAAGAAAATCCATTAACAACCACCAAATCATGAGGAGCTATCAATGTATTATAGCTTCAGAGAATACGGATGTGGCCCTTGGATACATCAAGCTTAATATTTTTGCAGAACAAAAGAAAGGATGAATATCCCTGTAGATATTCCTTGTGGAATATCTTCTAAGACCTTCACCATTAATATTCAAGAAATAGAAATGAATTGAAAGAAATGCAAGAAGTAATGAGGGAAAAAAATTTGGAAGACGACCCTACAAGGATATTTTTCATGTAGCAGATTTGAGGTTAGAGGTCTGAGAGTTTCTGCTGATCTGAGTCAATGTACATACCAAACAGCACTGTTCCATGTGACATAGCACCGATAACGAGTAGGGTTAAAAACCATAACAGCTATATTAGTGCAAGGCTGTGCCTCACATCAAGGCTTGATTGGCTTGGGCAAAATATGTCACCAGCTGAGGTGACTCTTGTTTTCAAAGTTGTCAGGGCAGTAGCCAGTGCCAGTATGTAGACAGTGGCCAGTAGCAGCCCTCTTAGTCTCAGTTGCACAGTATGGAACTTAGATTAGCCATCAGAACAGAAGGTTGAGCTTGTAAGTGGTTTGACAAATTATCAGACATTTTTCAAAAATATTGAAATCGGTTTTCAAAAGTCTTCCTTCAGTGTCATGCCCACTATTTATGTATGTATTTAGTTTTTCCATAGACTAAAGGTGTTAATACAAGTGTCAGTTCTTAACTAGTCCTGTTTAGAAACAGAGCCACCCCCACAACATGAAGTTCAGCTTCATGTTGAGTGTTGGGTATATGGAGTATGGCACAAGTTGCTGCTTTTTAAGCAGTTAAATGTTTTGTGTAGCCCAGCTTCTGCAAGTATTCTTTAAAGCATTATAATTTCTGTAATTTTGAAGATTCCCATTTTTCTTCAAAAACTGTTCTGCTTGCAGACACTTTTGATTTTCTTAAAACCTTTCAGATTATTTCTGCCTAATTTAGTAGAATTTTGCTGACAAAATTTGGCTGACAAAAGCATTTTTCTTTAGAAAAACTGTTTAACTCAAAAGTTCAGGTAGCTTTGCATATTTCTAGTAATCCATGGATGACATCTGAAAATTAAGTCTGACCTGAAAGTTGAGGGAGAAGTGCTCTCAAGATAGATTTGACTTATTGTAGGGGTGGGAAAAGAACAGTGCTGCCAACTAAGAGAAATATCTATTTGGCTCCGTCTTGTGTTAAGATGCTACCTTAAACTTGCAGATTGAGGAGAAATAATAATGGGTCTTGGAAATACACTATTTTGATGAACGACATTTACTGGAATAGAGCCAGTTGTATTTGCTTTCTTTCTGTATCTTGTCAGCGTTTCAACACTGAACATGAACTCTACAAAGGCAAACTGTCAGAGTAAGTTATTTCTAGTCTGTAATGAATGCTTCTATCACATGTTATTATTGAAAATAACAGGTCTCAAATGAGCATGGTATACATTGATTTTCTTTTTCACCATGGTACAGCTTTTTTTAAGGTTAGAATGAGCATGAACACCTCTCTAACACTACTTTAACCAAAAAAGACTGAAGATAAAACTGTATAAAAAATAGAAAAATTCTGTCCATATCTGTACATACACTCTACAATTGAGGTTTTGAAAAAAGTAGGGCAAAATTTTCTAATAAATAATAAAGATAATCTTTACAGATATATATATATATATATATTATATATGAAGTTATACACCACGGGCCACCCTATGGTTTTACCTGCAGGATCATGGAGAAGATATGATGGAGTGGGATGGAAAGCCTACTTCAGTTTTGGAGGAGCGGGTGCGAGAACTGAAAAAGAGAGCAAAGGTCAAGTCTGATCACCCCATGAAGGCTGCGGCTTCAGGCTCTGGTGAGCAGGTTCCCAGATGGAGTGGAAGAGCAGATATTACCTCAGCTCCTGTGATGAAGAAGAATAATCCATCTCTACAAGATGTCAGTGACCAATGTGATGACTACTAGAGGGGCCCCGCCTCCAGCCAGGTGGAGGTAGGGGACAATCGAACTTATTGGACTGTATGGATCAGATGACCTGGCACATCAGTCCCACAGAAGTATAAGGCTCTAGTAAATACCGGTGCACAGTGTACTCTGATGCCATCAAGCAGTTAAGGGGTGGAACCTATTTCTATTTCTGGAGTGACAGGAGGATCCCAAGAGTTGACTGTACTGGAGGCTGAAATCAGCGTGACTGGGAGGGAATGGCAGAAACACCCCATTGTGACTGGTCCAGAGGCTCCATGCATTCTTGGCATAGATTACCTCAGGAAGAGGGTACTTCAAAGACCCAAAAGGGTACCGATGGGCTTTTGGTATTGCTGCTTTGGAGACAGAGGAAGTGGAGCAGCTGTCCACCTTACCTTGTCTCTCAGAGGATCCTTCTGCTGTGGGGTTCCTGAAGGTCGAAGAACAACAAGTGCCAGTCGCAACCACAACAGTGCACCGGCGGCAATATCGCACCAACCGAGACTCCCTGATTCCCATTCATAAGCTGATCCGTAGATTGGAGAGTCAAGGAGTGATCAGTAGGACCTGCTCACCCTTTAATAGCCCCATATGGCCAGTGCGAAAGTCTAGCAGAGAGTGGAGACTATAAGTCGACTATCATGCCCTGAATTAAGTCATACCCCCTTGAGTGCTGCCATACCGGACATGATAGATCTTCAGTATGAACTGGAGCCAAAGGCAGCCAAGTGGTGTGCCACGATTGACATTGCCAATGCTTTTTTCTCTATTCCTCTGGCAGCAGCGTGCAGGCCACAGTTTGCTTTTACTTGGAGGGGTGTCCAGTACACTTGGAACCGACTGCCCCAGGGCTGGAAACACAACCCTACCATCTGCCATGGACTGATCCAGACTGCACTGGAACAGGGGCAAGCTCCAGAACACCTGCAATACATTGATGAGATTATTGTGTGGGGTGATACAGCAGAAGAAGTCTTTGAGAAAGGGAAGAAAATAATCCAGACCCTGCTGGAAGCCGGTTTTGCCATGAAACGGAGTAAGGTCGAGGGACCTGCACAGGAGATTCAAGTTTTGGGAATAAAATGGCAAGATGGACTGTCGCCAGATCCCCACAGATGTGATCAACAAGATAACAGCAATGTCGCCACCAACTAATAAGAAAGAAACACAATTTTTCTTGGTTGTTGTGGGGTTCTGGAGGATGCACATCCCAAATTACAGTTTGATTGTAAGCCCTCTCTATTATGTGACCCAGAAGAAAAATGATTTTAAATGGGGCCCTGAGCAACAACAAGCCTTTGAGCAAATTAAACGTGAGATAGTTCGTGCAGTAGCCCTCGGACCAGTCCGGACTGGGCCAGATGTTAAAAATGTACTGTACACCGCAGCTGGGGAGAACGGTCCTACCTGGAGCCTCTGGCAGAAAGCTCCAAGGGAAACTCGAGGTCGACCCCTTTGGCTTTTGGAGTTGGGGATACTAAGGATCTGAGGCCAGCTGAGTGACCCAACTGAAAAAGAGATATTGGCAGCCTATGAAGGGGTTCGAGCTGCTTCGGAAGTGATTGGCACTGAAGCACAGCTCCTCCTGGCACCCCGGTTGCCAGTGCTGGGCTGGATGTTCAAAGGCAGGGTCTCTTCTACACGTCATGCAACTGATGCTACATGGAGTAAGTGGGCTGCACTAATTACACAACGAGCTCGAATAGGAAATCCCAGTCATCTGGGAATTCTAGAAGTCATCATGGACTGGCCAGAGGGTAAAGATTCTGGAAGGTCACCAGAGGAGGAGGATGTGATGCATGCTGAAGAGGCCTACCATTTAATGAACTGTCAGAAAGTGAAAAGCAATATGCCTTATTTACTGATGGGTCTTGTCGCATTGTGGGAAAGCACCGTAGATGGAAGGCAGCAGTATGGAGTCCTCAATGACAAGTTGCAGAAACTGCTGAGGGGGAGGGTGAATCAAGTCAGTTTGCAGAAGTGAAAGCCATCCAGCTGGCCTTGGACATTGCGGAACGAGAATAGTGGCCAGTACTTTATCTCTGTACTGACTCATGGATGGTGGCGAATGCCCTGTGGGGGTGGTTGCAGCAATGGAAGCAGAGCAACTGGCAACGCAGAGGTAAACCCATCTGGGCTGCTGCACTGTGGCAAGACATCGCTGCCCAAGTGCAAAACCTGGTGGTCAAGGTATGCCACGTAGATGCTCACGTACCCAAGAGTCGGGCTACTGAGGAACACCAGAACAACCAACAAGTGGATCAAGCTGCTAAAATTGAAGTGGCTCAGATGGACTTAGATTGGCAACATAAGGGTGAATTCTTTTTGGCCCGGTGGGCCCACGACACTTCAGGCCATCAGGGCAGAGATGCAACATACAGATGGGCTTGTGATCGAGGGGTGGACTTAACAATGGATACTATTGCCCAGGTTATTCATGACTGTGAAACATGTGCTGCAATTAAGCAGGCTAAACGGTTAAAGGCTCTTTGGTATGGAGGACGATGGCTGAAGTACAAATATGGAGAGGCTTGGCAGATTGATTATATTACACTCCCAGCAACCCTCCAAGGCAAGCGTCATGTGCTTACCATGGTGGAAGCAACCACCGGATGGTTGGAAACATACGCTGTGCCCCACGCCACTGCCCGAAACACTATCCTGGGTCTTGAGAAACAGATTTTGTGGCGACACGGCACACCAGAGAGAATTGAGTCAGACAATGGCACTCATTTCCAGAACAGCCTGGTAGATACTTGGGCCAAAGAGCATGGCATTGAATGGGTATATCACATCCCTTACCATGTACCAGCCTCTGGGAAAATTGAACGGTACAATGGGCTATTAAAAACTACACTGAGAGCAATGGGTGATGGGACTTTCAAACGTTGGGATACACATTTACCAAAGGCCACCTGGTTGGTCAACACCAGAGGATCTGCCAACAGAGCTGGCCCAGCCCAGTCAGAACTTCTGCATACTGTAGAGGGGGACAACATTCCTGTGGTGCACATAAAGAATTTGCTGGGGAAGACAGTCTGGGTTATTCGTGCTTCAGGTAAAGGCAAACCCACTTGTGAGATTGCTTTTGCTCAGGGACCCAGATATACTTGGTGGGTAATGCGGGAAGATGGGGAAGTCCAATGTGTACCTCAAGGAGATTTGATTTTAGGAGAAAACAGCCAATGAACTCAATTGCATGCTGTTGCCTGCTATGTAATATTTTTATAGCCCATCAACTAGATGTCTTCAAGTCATCCGCGACTGACCCTCAGACCATCATCCCAACAAAGAACGAACTTTGATGAAACCAGATGAGTTCTGCAGTAAAAGAGCAATCAGCATTAGCAGGCAACGATCCAACACTGCACACAGCCTCCCCTGCTCTGGAAGGCTGTTACAAAAGATGGAGCCTGACACCACGGACTGGATGGACTCAGCAGCTTTATGAGGATTTGTCCATGCACTACGGGATTATATCTCTCCATCTGTGTGTGTGTGTGTATGCATATGTACATATATATATGTATGTGATGATATTTTGAAAATGTGGGATCTGAGCATGATGTGAATGGTATGGAATAAGGGGTGGATTGTCATGGGTTCGGCTTTTCCGCAGTCTCATGCTATGCCGGGGAGGAGGGGAAACTGGGAGGAGGCAGAGACAGGGCGCCTGACCCAAACTGACCAAAGAGCTATTCCATGCCACAGCACGTCCTGCCCAGGATGTAAAATACTGGGGGCAGGAACCCGGAAGTGGCGCTCTCTCTCTCTCTCGGCTCGGTAGGGCAGTGAGTGGTTGTATCCTTTTCCCTTGTATTTGCCTTTTCATTATTATTATTATTGGTATTAGCAGTTGTGATTGTATTCTATCTTAGTTACTGGACTGTTCTTATCTCAACCCGTGGGAGTTACATTCTTTCTGTTCTTCTCCCCATTTCCCCCCATCGGAGTTGGGGGGGGGGGGGGGGAAGGGAGGGATAAGTGAAAATTACGACTTAAACCACGACAATTCTCTAAAAATTTAATCACATAAAATTAATAATGTTGAGAATAAGATGAGGGTAATATTTACATGATATTGAAATATTGTGCAACAGAAAGTTTTAAAAAATGATAATTTAATGAAAATGGGAAAATAGGAAGCTTAGATTTAATTAAATATGTTTAATTGCCTAGACTAAAAAGAAAAAAAGGAAATGAGGAAGAAATTTTTACAAGCATGTAAAACCAGACTGTGTGTTTGGATGAAATGTTTTGGGTTCATACAATTTTTCCAACCATTTCCTTGCCATTGTGTTCTCTCCTTTCTCCTTGAATTACTATGCCTCCTTCTCCCCGTTTGTGTACCAGATTGAATATTCCATATTTTGTGATTTTCTTCTAAAGAAAAACAATTGTTTTAAAGAATCCTTTTTACCAGTTTGAATGAATTTTGTCTCTACTATTTTACAACTGATTTAACCTTAATTAAAATAAAAACATTTAGCAATGAAGGAGAAGCTATGTAGATATTTGCTTCCTAAACTAGCCTGAGGTAGATAGACTACTTGATGGAATTTCCATGGTTTATACAGCAAAACATAGATTCTAATCTGTACCTCTCTGGCAGTTTCACAGTGGGATGAATTTCTTTCTGAAAGTGTCTGTTTCTCTCTGTGAAGAGGTATGATAGGACTGCTAGGTTTTCCTCAGCGCTAGTGTTTTCTTATACCATAAGGTAAGGCTTCGTGGAATCTCATCTAATTATGACGAAGTCATGACAGCAGCTCATGGCAATCTGAAAATCTTGGGCAAGCACCCCAGATCTCATGGAGCATCTTCCCATACTAAGCCTGTGTCTTAGGTTTAGGGGCTCTGGGTGGACAAGGGCAAAGCAGATGCAGCAACAAAATGCATAATATAGATGTATGGTCCTCAGGACCGTTTTTCTTGCTTTCTTTATCTATTTCTATCACACCAAATTACTCACTTATGCAAACACAGCCTAAGATAATCAGATTATTCCATACGTACAGCTCCACAGTTTTACCTTACTGTTTTATAAAACTGTCATAATCGCTAAGCCAGCTAATTCTCAAATGTGCTTGACTTTTAATTTCGATTTATAATGACAATAAATATTTCAATTATTTATTAAAATATCCTTAAGGAGTGAAAATGTGGGTGTAATTTTCAGCACAGGCTTAAGAACTATATGTTGAAGAGACAGGGTGCTACCGTATGTGACAATTGTTCAGCCAAGTGTATACATATTCATAGAATCATAGAATCATAGAATAGTTAGGGTTTGAAAGGACCTTAAGATCATCTAGTTCAAACACCCCCTACCATGGGCAGGGACACTTCCCAATAAAGCATGCCACCCAAGGCTCTGCCCAACCTGGCCTTGAACACCGCCAGCGATGGAGCATTCACAACTTCCCTGGGCAACCCATTCCAGTGCATCACCACCCTCACAGTAAGGAATTTCTTCCTCATATCCAATCTAAACTTACCCTGTTGAAGTTTGAACCTGTTACCCCTTGTCCTCTCACTACAGTCCCTCATGAAGAGTCCCTCCCCACCATCCCTACAGGCCCCCTTCAAATACTGGAAGGCTGCTATGAGGTCTCCACACAGCCTTCTCTTCTCCAGGCTCAACAGCCCCAGCTTTCTCAGCCTGTCTTCATATGGGAGGTGCTCCAGTCCCCTCATCATCCTCGTGGCCCTCCTCTCGACTTGTTCCAACAGTTCCATGCCTTTTTATGTTGAGGACACCAGAACTGCACACAATACTCCAAGTGAGGTCTCACGAGAGCAGAGTAGAGGGGCAGGATCTCCTCCTTCAACTTACTGGTCATGCTTCTTTTGATGCAGCCCAGGATACAGTTGGCTTTCTGGGCTACAAGAATACACTGCCAGCTCATGTTCATTTTCTCATCCACCAATACCCAAAGTCCTTCTCCGCAGGGCTGCTCTGAATCTCTTCTCTGCCCAACCTGTAGCTGCGCCTGGGATTGCTCCAACCCAGCTGTAGGACCTTGCACTTGGCATGGTTAAACTTCATCAGGTTGGCATCAGCCCACCTCACAAGCGTGTCAAGCTCCCTCTGGATGGCATTGCTTCCCTCCAGCATATCAACCTGAACCACACAGCTTGGTAGTCATTGGCAAACTTGCTGAGGCCACACTCAATCCCACTCTCCATGTCACTGTCAAAGATATTGAACAAGATCGGTCCCAACACCGATCCCTGAGGGACACCACTCATGACTGGTCTCCAGCTGGACATTGAGCCATTGTCCACTACTCTTTGCATGCGGCCATCCAGCCAGTTCTTTATCCACCAAGTGGTCCACCTGTCAAATTGATGTCTCTCCAACTTGAAGACAAGGATGTCATGGGAGACAGTGTCAAACGCTTTGCACAAGTCCAGGTAGATGACATCAACTGCTCTACCCCTGTCCATCAGTTCCGTAGCCCCATCCTAGAAGGCCACCAGATTGGTCAGGCAGGATTTCCCCTTAGTGAAGCCATGCTGGCTGTCCCCAGGCACCTTGTTGTTTTTCATGTGCCTTAGCATGTTTTCCAGGAGAATCTGCTCCATGATTCTGCCAGGCACAGAGGTGAGGCTGACTGGCCTGTAGTTCCCTGGCTCATCCATTTTCCCCTTCTTGAAAATGGGGCTCTATTTCCCTTTTTCCAGTCATTGGGAACTTCACCTGACTGCCATGATTTTTCAAATATGATGGACAGTGTCTTAACAACTTCATTTACCAGCTGCTTCAGGACCCGTGGATGGATTTCATCAGGTGCCATGGACTTGTGCATGTTGAGGTTCCTAAGATGGTTTCCAACCAGATCCTCTCCTGGGGTCTTCACGCAGAAACAGTGCTCAAAATAAAAAAAAAATCAAAAAAAAATCAATATGACTAAATTTTCAGTAGAATACGGTAAAAAATCATAGAGGGATAGAGATCTATTTGGCAATGTGTAATTTAGAGTAGTTTATCCAGCAATCTGTAAGCATTCTGAGGTATATTTTGTTAGTTCATGCTATGTCTGACATGTAACCTCCCAATGCACTCAACAACATTTCCTGTTCAGTTGGCCCCGTACATAAAAATCAACATAAAATAATAATTGTAATTATTCAAGTTCTAAAACAAAGGCAGGGTTTCTCTGTTAAAGTTCTAGAGATTGCTGAAGAACTTACCAAGTCATGATACCAGAGAAATGGAAATATTCACTAGGACTAATTCTTATTCTTCTTGTGTAGAAGGTGACTGGGGATTAGACCAGGTACAGACTAACCAAAAATCCCAAAAATAGCAGTGAAGGCTAAAGACAGACTAAAACAGTAGCATGCCAACTTTAAAAATTGGAACATCACAGCACATTGTTGCCATCAGCAAGCTTAAAAAATTGCTTCAGACTCTTGCTTGCAAGGATAAGATAGAAAATAAATCCAGTTTGGGGAAGCTTGTCAATGGGAAAGAAGGTTTTGCCTCTCCAAAAATATGCCTACAGATCTTTCCAGGTCTTGAGGGCTACTCTTTCTTCCTACAAATCTTCAGAAGTCAACACTGAGTGAAGAGAGACCAATACTTTTCATTTGCAGCTCCCCTGCCACATCTTTTGTTGCTGTAGCATGCCATCCTTCTAAATTGCGTTCTCACTGTTGTCTGACTGTGACATGAGATCACAGAAAATAGAAGCACCCATGAGGGATTAAAAGAAACTACGAGGTGAAAAGTGAGAAGACTTGAAAAGAAATGGCTCCTCTGAACTTTATTCCTTTGTTTTGTACTATTCGTCTCCATTAGTGTCCTCTGCCTTCAAGAGAACTATATACCATCTGATCTTTTTTGAGTCACTATCATACTCTAATAATTCCATGATTTACCATATTCTTTCACTTTGGAGTGTGTATAAAACGTGCTCCGAAAGAAAGTATTTGTACAGTTCAAGTAACTTTGGAGTTTACCTAGAAAGTTATATTACTATATCTAGGGTAGTCTTCTAAAGGTTTGAAAGGGACTCACATTAATGGTAGTTTCAGGAATAATTTTTAGATATGCACACAATCTCCTTGGAGCAAGAAGTCTACACATTTCGTAGGTAACACTTCTGCCACTTGAATATGTTCTTTATATATATCTATAACATGTTCATATAACATATATATGTGTACATATATATATATAGTGTGTAGCATGTGTTTTTTATGTACTGGCATCACACACTTGATTTCTTTTCTTGGGATCAATGGGGTCATAGAGTGATATGCTACCTATTTTGTGACTTTATTTTTGCTATGTTGATGTTACAGTTTCAATCTTTTAGTTCTCAGTGCTATACTAATTTTTATGTACTAAATAAATCTACGGACAATCTGACATTTCTGGAGCTAAGGTAGGAAATCCACAGCAGAATTTGTTATAACAGTTGTATACCTAATAAGCAGTTTTGGAAACATGCTATCTGTATTTCATATGCACTGCAGTTTATTTGTTTGGCTTGAGGAATTCATCTCTTAACACAATTTGCAAGGATATGCAGTTTCCTGAGTACAGGGGAAGCTTCAGGCAACTACTTGATTTCAAATGTGAACATTAGATTGGGTGTTTTCAAAGCCATTTTTCTCTCCATCGTATGCCACTACTTCTACCTGCCAAGATTTTATCAACATGTTTTCAATAGGAATTTCATTTCATAGTTGCTTCTGGAGTTTGTTCTAACAGCTGAAAAGACTGAACATGTTCAACATGATAGGTCAGAAGGCACCACTGTGTAGAGCTGTGATAAGGGGAAAAAAGAAAACCTCCAAGAAAGTCAGTTTTGACTTGTTTCGTCTGGTATTTAACAGCTAGCACTTTTTGCTATCACTGTGTCCCAAGTGTTATAATTAGAAATATAACATTTAGCTTTATAAGGGTCTTCCTTATTTCAGAGATTCCTATTTCTGTTTAAGACCATACTACAATGTAGTTAATTGGAGAAATATGAATAGTTGGCGTTCTGCAAAGTAATGAACTACTACGAAGTATTCTGGATTTTACAGCCTGTTAAGAACCTATGCCGGTATGGAAGGCATACTTGCAAAGCATATTCATGCTGTTGGAGTGTAAAATCAGTAGACAAATTTCCTAAGAGATTGATTTATTTTGTACTTTTGATATAACAAGAAACAAACAAATAAAAACCCCACAAAACAAACAAACAAAAAAAACCACAAATAAAAACTTGTAATTTTTATTTTAATTTAAAAATATTTAGAGTATATCCATATATGTTTCTCAGTACTTTGATTATACTGGTGAAAAGCTAAGCAGACGGTAATGTGAGGCAATTTTATACTTTAACGGCAAAGTAAGTTCAATTATTATTCATTGTAGAGCATTCCCTAGAATATCATGAGGAATCTCCCCTGGATTTCAATATTTTCTTTAGAATACAGAGATTTGAATGAGATAAAAGATTTGAGCAATCATGTTCCCAAATTCTTATATCACTCATTAAATCTTCCTAGATCATCATTTATCATGCGATACTGCTCACTTCAGTATTAATTTCAGCTAGTGTCCATTTGTCCAAAATCACATTTCTTTTAGCGCGTGTAAGTAAACGTATGTTCATTACAATAACTACTTTTAACCTTGTGGATAAAACCAATAAATACAATACTATGGTTTATCATCATTGTCAAAGTAAAGGATTTCCCCATATTTGTTGAGTAAAAATGGAAGCAGTTCACTTAGTCTTTGTATTACACTTTTTCTACTGAACCAATTGAATTTTTTCAGTTATTATTAAACTTATTTGCAATAGAAAAAGTTTGATAGCCAGAATGATTTCAACTTTTAAAACTTAACGTACCCCAAAAAAAACTTCAAGATTTGAATATATTTTGTCTAGTAAATGCAAAATTAGGATTCTTGCAGTGAAATCAAAAGGAAACATAGGTGAAATAATGCACAGATTCAGGATCAGGTAGGAAGTAAGATGATCATTGCTCAGCTACCTTAAGACAGAGGCATTCCTGAATATGACCAGAAAGTTAAAATGTCTCTCAAATAGCAGAGAAAACCAAGAAAGGATGGCATTTCTAGCTTTATATGGAAACTCAACTTGCTTAATATCTGGTTTTGATCACAGCTCAAATGTGAATACAATACAGTTTTAAGTATTCAGGAAAAAAGGGGCTTCATCAAGGCTTTTGAAAAGGCTAGTTCTGTGACTCTCTCCCTGCTGAAAGTATGCAGCCAAGGGGCAAGTTTGCAAGAGGAGATTGACTTCTCAAGCTAGCATAAAAACAGAGGTAAAATGTCCCTAAAGCAAGGTGTTTCAGGAAGAAAAGCATCAGCTAATTAAACTTAATTGGGTTAGCTTGGGTAGTCTGACTAGCATAATTAATTTAGGTCTCTGATTCGGCCTGAGGGGTGTGTGTGTGTTTTTCTAAGGGATCCTGTGAGGGAGGTGTTTGGGACTCTGAGGTGAGAAAAGTATTTAATTTTCTAGGTTAAGGGAGAGTCACTATAAATGAGAGGAAAAGACAATGTACAGAAATGCAGAAGATTTAGCATAGCTGAAGGCTATTACTACTTCGAAACTGGTAATAGTTAAGGAAAAAATAGATGGGTTAGTCAGAAGTTTTTAATACACCTGGAAAGCGTCAAGAAGCAGCCTAGCCAGCCTGTTGCACCAGTCCTTGACGATGCTGTGATTCTAAGTAAAAATATGGAGTATAGTGAATAGGGGATAGGATTAAAACTAACTGTATAGCAAAATGGTAGAATCTTCCAACTTGGAATGGTCTAGGTTCAATTGTAAAAAAAGCTGTTGCTGTTGCCTATAGGAGGTGGAAGCAAAGATAGGTGAAGTTCACACTGACTGGAAAAGGAAAATATTACCCCTATTTTTAAAAAGGAAAAAATGGGAAGATCCAAGGAACTACATGGCAGTCCATCTCACCTCAGTGCCTGGCAAGATTGTGCAGCAGATCCTTCATGGAATCTGTGCAAAGGCACATGGAAAATAAGGAAGTGATTGGTGAATGCCAACCTAGCTTTAGTGAGAGCGAATTGTGCCTAACAAATTTGGTGGCCTTCTATGATGGGATTAGAGTTCTGTTGGATAAAGGAAGAGCAAAGTGACATCATCTACCTGGACTTCTGCAAAGCATTTGACAATGTTCTGCACAATATCTTTGTCTCTTAGTTGGCAAAGTGTGGATTTGACAGGTAGACTACTTGGTTTTAAGGAATTGTCCTGGATGGTTACACTTGAAGAGTTTTAGTCAACTGCTCAGTGTCCAAGTGGAGACCAGTAACAAGTGGTGTTCCTGAGGGATCAGTGTTGGGATCTATCCTGTTCAACATCAGTTGTCGGAGGCATAGTGGGATTGAGTGCGTCCTCAGCAAGTTTGCCAATGACACCAAGCTGTGTGGGGTGATCAACATGCTAGAGGGGAGGGACCTTGACATGCTTGAGAGGTGGGCCCATGAAAACCTCATGAAGTTCTACAAGGCCATGTGCAAGGTCTTGCACCTGGGTAGGAGCAATCCCAAGTACAAGCACAGGTTGGGTGAAGAATGGATTGAGAGCAGCCTGGAAGACAAAGACTTGGGAGTGTTGGTTAATAAGAAGGTCAATATGAGCTGTCAATGTGAGCTTGCAGCACAGAAAGCCAACCATATGCTGGGCTGCACCAGAAGATGTGTGTCTAGAAGGTTGAGGCAGGTGATTCTCCCTCTCTACTCCACTCTTGTGAGACACTACCTGGAGTACCATGTTCAGCTCTAGGGGCCCCATTGTAAGAAGAACATAAACTTGTTGGAGGAAGTCTACAATAGGGCCATGAGGATGATCAGAGGACTGCTGAATCTCTTCTGTGAAGGAAGGCTGAGAGAGTTTAGATTTTTGTGTCTGGAGAAGGGAGGGCTCCAGGGAGACAAGTCTCCTAATAGCTAAATGGAGCCTACAAGAAAGCTAGAAAGGGACTTTTTACAAGGGCATGGAGTGATATGACAATAGGTAATGGTTTTAAGCTACCAGAGGGGAGACTTAGATTAGATATGAAGAATAAATTCTCTACTATGAGGCTGGTGAGTCATTGGAACAGTTTGCCCCAGGAAGGTGTGGATGGCCCATCCCTGGAAGTGGATTCCAGGCCAAGCTGAGTGGGGTTTTGAGCAACCTGGTCTAGTGGAAGGTGTCCCTGCACAGATTCTGTGATTCTATGCTGTTGCAAAAAGTGAATGAAATACTGGTTTAAACTTTTCTGAGAGCTTTGTGTTCTGTACCCTTAGCTTTTGGGTAAGAACCCTTTAAAAAAAGCCTGTAAGCATAAAAGATTTTTCTCAAATGACAGAGAAAAGAAAAATGGCGATCACTTGAGGGAACTCCTGGTTTTAAAAAGTGAACTCACAAATATGCATATTTTATCTTTGATCACAGCAGTACTTTGATGGAGTAGATTGTGTAGTTGGTAATTTTTATATTAAATGAATATGTCATAGTTTTTTTGGGCCTAAAGAGTAGGTCATCTGATTGTCTGCATACTTCAAGTTTTAGTTTGAAAGCTCTGTGAATGTGCTAAGGATTTAATTTTCAACATCACTGTGGATGATGCAGTGGTCAAACATGTCTTTGCCATCCTCTGCTTTTGTCTAATAAATGTTCTTACTGCCACGCAGATATCCTCTTCCTATTTCTCTGAGAAAGTAAGTATCTCTATTGTTAAACTTACTCCCCAGCTGATTGGTATGAAGTATAGTTTGGAATCCCCAAGGGGACAAAATCTGTTATGCAGTGCATTATACTTGTATACTCATGTGGGTTCCTTTTATTATTCTCAGATCTACACTTTAAATCACTGCTGTTTCAACTGCAAGAAAAATGTAAAAAATAGGAATTGTGCCCTAAAAAAGCTTATAATAAGTCTGTATACACATTTGAGACTATAAACTATTGTTGAAAATTAGATATGAGGATTTTTCATTGTTTATTTTAATGACCACTAATATCTGAAGTTAATGAAGGTTAGTTAGCATACAATTTTGTAAGCAGGAATTCTCCTGAGGACGTTATGATTTTTGGCTGAATATGATAAGACGTCTGCAATAATGAAAAATAATGATGAAATGTTAAAAAGAAATTCGTAATTTATCCAAATGATTTATAAAATTGAAATATTCCTTTTTACTTACATTTAATTTCATTTAGAATTTCTTACAGCTGACTTTTCATATCCACCCAGTCAAGCACTCCTCAAAGTGAAGTTTCATGTCCTAAATAATGATGAATATTTTACCTGATGGTTCAGTGAAGAATCTCTGGAAAATTCTGAAAAAGCCCCATATATTAATCTGCTTATTGTAAGAAAATCTGGGAAATCTCTTGGTTTCATTCTTACCTGAAATAATATAAAGCAGTTTTACAATGCATTAGTTTTATTCTAGTGCTAGCTGGACCTGAATGATAGAAAAAGGCATGAAAATTAGAATCAAAGAAAAGCTGAGGTACCAGAACCGAAAGAAATAAACCCCCCACTTTTCTTTCTTTCTTTCTTTCTTTCTTTCTTTCTTTCTTTCTTTCTTTCTTTCTTTCTTTCTTTCTTTCTTTCTTTCTTTCTTTCTTTCTTTCTTTCTTTCTTTCTTTCCTTCTTTCCTTCTTTCCTTCTTTCCTTCTTTCCTTCTTTCCTTCTTTCCTTCTTTCCTTCTTTCCTTCTTTCCTTCTTTCCTTCTTTCCTTCTTTCCTTCTTTCCTTCTTTCCTTCTTTCCTTCTTTCCTTCTTTCCTTCTTTCCTTCTTTCCTTCTTTCCTTCCTTCTTTCCTTCTTTCCTTCTTTCCTTCTTTCCTTCTTTCCTTCTTTCCTTCTTTCCTTCTTTCTTTCCTTCTTTCTTTCCTTCTTTCTTTCCTTCTTTCTTTCCTTCTTTCTTTCTTTCTTTCTTTCCTTCCTTCCTTCCTTCCTTCCTTCCTTCCTTCCTTCCTTCCTTCCTTCCTTCCTTCCTTCCTTCCTACCTTCCTTCCTTCCTTCCTTCCTTCCTTCCTTCCTTCCTTCCTTCCTTCCTTCCTTCCTTCCTTCCTTCCTTCTTTCTTTCTTTCTCTCTCTCTCTTTCTCTCTCTCTCTCTCTTTCTTTCTTTCTTTCTTTCCTTCTCTCTTTCTCCCTTTCTCTCTTTCTTTCTCTCTTTCTTTCTCTCTTTCTTTCTCTCTTTCTTTCCTTCTTTCCTTCTTTCTTTTTTTTCCTTCTTTCTTTCTTTCCTTCTTTCTTTCTTTCCTTCTTTCCTTCTTTCTTTCTTTCTTTCTTTCCTTCTTTCTTTCTTTCCTTCTTTCTTTCCTTCTTTCTTTCCTTCTTTCCTTCTTTCTTTCCTTCTTCCTTCTTTCTTTCCTTCCTTCCTTCCTTCCTTCCTTCCTTCCTTCCTTCCTTCCTTCCTTCCTTCCTTCCTTCCTTCCTTCCTTCCTTCCTTCCTTCCTTCCTTCCTTCCTTCCTTCTTTCTTTCCTTCTTCCTTCCTTCCTTCCTTCCTTCCTTCCTTCCTTCCTTCCTTCCTTCCTTCCTTCCTTCCTTCCTTCCTTCCTTCCTTCCTTCCTTCCTTCCTTCCTTCCTTCCTTCCTTCCTTCCTTCCTTCCTCCCTCCCTCCCTCCCTCCCTCCCTCCCTCCCTCCCTCCCTCCCTTCCTTCCCTCCCTCCCTCCCTTCCTTCCCTCCCTCCCTCCCTTCCTTCCCTCCCTCCCTCCCTCCTCCCTCTCTCCCTTCCTCTCCCTTTCCTTTCCTTTCCTTTCCTTTCCTTTCCTTTCCTTTCCTTTCCTTTCCTTTCCTTTCCTTTCCTTTCCTTTCCTTTCCTTTCCTTTCCTTTCCTTTCCTTTCCTTTCCTTTCCTTTCCTTTCCTTTCCTTTCCTTTCCTTTCCTTTCAAAAAAAAAAAAGATTTATGTTTAGGTCAATTCTTGCCTGGTTCTGCTTTAGAGCCATTTAAATGAGGTTTTACAGAAGGAAGGAAGGAGAAACACTGCTAAATTGCTTAGAGAAAGGTGAGCCACTCAACATGAGTAAACTGTGGATTGCTACACCACAAATACATATGACACCTTGAAAAATGTTTGAATGAAGTAGCAAAGGTCTGCTAGAGAGTGAGTTAAAAAGAAACATGTAGCAATGTAGTACACTTTGAAAAGACAGATGGATTCCTTTATTCTTTGATATTTAGAGAAGAATTCAAACCGTAATGTTTCACGTCTTTGTTTTAAGCTCTGTGGCAACTATATACTGTTCAAAGTACATTCTCCAAATTTCAGGTTTGGCACTTCCATTATGTGATGTATAATTGCATTTGCTCGATGCAATTAGAATTTAAATTTGTGCTGCTGAACAGGATAGTGTTATTTTGTTTTTCCTGGGAGGTAGTGTAAAGCAGTGTGTTTTGTGCTTGCAAAATTTGCCATGACAGTGCTTCATAATAGAACCAATTATCAGGAATGCTGTTACACATAGCCTTCCAGACCCCAATTTAAACAGAAGCAAGTGACAATTCCTTCTGTGAAACATTCTCCATAAATCAGCCATATGTGAAGGCCTACATGCTTATTGAGGATATAACAAGAAATATTCAATTCTGTTAAAAAAATATGTGTTTTGCAGGTGCTCTGATTAACTTGAAATCTAAAGGGAAGCAGCAGATATTAACAGCACTTTCCAAAACTGCTTTCCATATACGTTAATAAATACCAAAAGTATTTAACTCTTTTAAATTTCATAGAATCATAGAATCATAGAATAGTTAGGGTTGGAAAGAATCTTAAGGTCATATAGTTCCAACCCTCCTGGCATGGGCGGGGACACCTCACACTAAACCATGTCACCCAAGGCTTTGTCCAACCTGACCTTGAACACCACCAGGGATGAAGCATTCAGAAATTCCCCGGGCAACCCTTCCATTGCCTCGCCACCCTTACAATAAAGAACTTCTTCCTAATATCAAATCTAATCTTCCCCTGTTTAAGTTTGAACCCATTACCCCTTGTCCTATCACTATAATCCCTAATGAAGAGTCCATCCCCAGCATCCTCATAGGTCCCCTTTGTCACAGTTGAGATGGACAAGCGACACAAATATGTATCTTCAGTGACTTAGTAGGAAGAAAAATAGGTAAGTCCTTTTGTTACTACAAACCACTACTTATATACCTTTTCTAGCACACACATGTCTTTTTAGCCATTGGTTAATATTTGCTAGCAGCGGCACATGATTGAATGACCCTTTACCGCATTACTAAAGTCCATTCTTTTACCAAGTTCTTCCTTTGTTGCTAGTTGCTCCCCTTATCTGACTCGCTCCTCCAGGTGCCTTTTACTTTCCCATTTGGATGCCTTCTACTTTTCCACTTGGATAGCCTTCTGCTTTCCCACTCGGATGCCTTTGGTGCCTCATTTCTCACGGGTACACCACACCCCTTCAGACACTGGAAGGCTGCTAGGAGGTCTCCACGCAGCCTTCTCTTCTCCAGGCTCAACAGCCCCAACTTTCTCAGCCTATCTTCATATGGGAGGTGCTCCAGTTCCCTCATCATCCTCGTGGCCCTCCTCTTGACTTGTTCCAACAGTTCCATGCCTTTTTATGTTGAGGACACCAGAACTGCACACAATACTCCAAGTGAGGTCTCACGAGAGCAGAGTAGAGGGGCAGGATCTCCTCCTTCAGCTTACTGGTCACGCTCCTTTTGATGCAGCCCAGGATACGGTTGGCTTTCTGGGCTGCAAGCGCACACTGCTAGCTCATGTTCATATTCTCATCGATCAATACCCAAAGTCCTTCTCCGCAGGGCTGCTCTGAATCTCTTCTCTT
The DNA here is from genome assembly GCA_017639245.1 of Myiopsitta monachus. Taxonomy (NCBI): domain Eukaryota; kingdom Metazoa; phylum Chordata; class Aves; order Psittaciformes; family Psittacidae; genus Myiopsitta; species Myiopsitta monachus. The sequence goes on along the minus strand of CM029917.1, from coordinate 97,127,633 downwards.
CCCAGCCTGTAGCTGTGCCTGGGATTGCTCCAACCCAGCTGTAGGACCTTGCACTTGGCATGGTTAAACTTCATCAGATTTGCAACAGCCCACCTCACAAGCGTGTCAAGGTCCCTCTGGATGGCATTCCTTTCCTCCAACTTATCAACCGAACCACGCAGCTTGGTATTATTGGCAAACTTGCTGAGGGCACGCTCAGTCCTACTGCCTATGTGTCCTTGGTTCAGCAGTAGCAGTCGTTTTTTCTCCTTATTAGTAGCTGGTGCAGTGCTGTGGTTTTGACTTTCAGACTGGGAACAATGCTGATAACACTGATGTTTTTATTTGTTGCTAAGTAATGTTTACTCTGACCAAGGACTTTGAATCTCACACTCTGCCAGGGAGGAGGGGAAGCCAGGGGGAAGCAAATACAGGACACCTGACCCAAACTAGCCAAATAGGTACTCCATACCACAGCACATCATGCCCAGTATATAAACTGGGGGCAGTTACGCGAAAGGGTTAGATTACTGCTCTGGTCGGGCTGGGTATTGGTAGGTCAGTAGTGAGCGGTTGTGTTCTCTTCCCTTGTTATTTCCCTTATCATTATTATTATTGGTGGTAGCAGTAGCGGTTTTGTGTTATACTTCAGTTACTGGACTGTTCTTATCTCAGCCTGTGGGGGTTACATTCTTTCCATTCTCCTTCCCATCCCTCTGGGAGCTGGGGGAGGAAGGTGAGGGGAGTGAGAGTGGCTGCATAGTTCTGGGTTGCCAGCTGGGCTTAACTACGACACTATGTGACCGACAAAGGATATTGAACAAGACCTGTCCCAACACCGATCCCTGAGGGACACCACTTGTTACTGGTCTCCAGCTGGACATTGAGCCATTGAGCACTACTCTTTGCATGTGGCCATCCAGCCAGTTCTTTATCCACCGAGTGGTCCACCGATCAAATTGGTGTCTCTCCAGTTTAAGGGACAAGGATGCCATGCGGGACAGTGTCAAGTGCTTTGCACAAGTCCAGGTAGATGACATCAACTGCTCTACCCCTCTCCATCAGTTCCGTAGCCCTATCCTAGAAGGCCACCAGATTGGTCAGGCAGGATTTCCCCTTAGTGAAGCCATGTTGGCTGTCCCCAAGCACCTTGTTGTTTTTCATGTGCCCTTAGCATGTTTTCCAGGAGAATCTGCTCCAAGATTTTGCCAGGCACAGAGGTGAGGCTGACTGGCCTGTAGTTCCCTGGCTCATCCATTTTCCCCTTCTTGAAAATGGGGGTTATATTACCCTATTTCTAGTTGTCGGGAACTTCACTGGACTGTCATGATTTTTTAAATATGAAGGACAATGATGATTCCAATATAAAAAGAGGATTTCATCTCCAAATGATTTAAAATAGATGCTGCCTACTTTCAGCACAACAGGGGATGCTATAACTGATGTTGTTATGCTTAGTTTTCTTGTGTTATATGAAATGATAACTATTTGTTAATCTGTATTTTTAATGGGTATTTTAAAATACTTAAAACTGAATGACTAACCCCACCTTTTGACTTAGAATTAATCTTCTTCTTTTTCCTGAGGTTTCACTTTCTTAAAATGACTGAGAAGAAATACAGTTCACCCTCAGACACACTTGGGAAATATTAGGTGTAATGCTCAGGCAGCCTATTGCTTACCCAGTGTTCTGTGAAAACCATGCCCTTTATCATTAAGCTATCTAGCTTTGAATAGAAAAATCCAAACACTGACTTATAAGTGAAATTTAGTTTTGCATTCATTGGATCTAACTATTTTTAGGGTTTACAGTGACACAGTGGAATACAGCAACTTCAGAGAGTTCTCTGTTTCATTAGTCTTGCTTTTTTGTTTTTGGATGTTTGGAGTTTCCTATGCATGTGGTTATGTAGGTTTTTTATACTGTATTATGATTAATTGCAGCTTGAAGTTTTTCTCAAAGGTCAATAAAAGCAATAGGCAATTGAGAATAGAAAATTTTAGAAAATATAGAAAATAACACAGCAAATTGACAACAAAAAGCAAATTGAACAATTTCGACACTATTTTAGTGCATAGATTTCAAAAATAATAAAATTGTTTTTAAAAAATTGCATTATGGCTTGAAGTAGAGACCTTAATGAGGTTTTTGCTATATTTTTAAGTTGCTCTGACTGCTATGCCTACTGGAAATAGATGGGAATAGAGCATTTGAGAATGTAGGAAAGTATGCATTCTGGGTATTTTCTTTTTCTAAATTTTCTTGACCAAAACGCCCAAATACTGTAATTAAATTAGTAGTTTTCTAAAGATAACATACTATCTTAAATGAATGATATTTTCTGATGGAAATTCCAAAAGTATTTATTTAAATTCATTCTGGTTTTATGTCTGACTAGGTCAAAGTTATATTAAAAGTTCTATGGAAGAATGAGGAAATTCCTTCCTGTCCACTTTCAGTTCAGGGAATTCAATGATGATAAAAACAATGTGCATTTGTTTCCTTGGCACTGGTAAATTAAAGACTTGTGAAAACTAATTTATGTGCTTTAAATCTAAAATGTGAAATAGGCATTAACTAAGTCTAGCTTTCCAAAACACATTAAGCATTGTGGTTGTTAAAGCAGAAGCACATGTCAAAAAACTATCCACCCTACATACAGCCTCTGCAAGTGTGCTGGTGTTTAATTTATGAGTCTCAGTTTATACAACTGTATAGTTTTTCACATATACAAAAGAGTAATTTTACTTTTCATTTTTCTGTGGTTCACCTATTTAAAAGGAGACAATGCTGCTGTCTAACACTGCCTAAGTTCAGAATCACAGAATCATAGAATGGCTAAGGTTGGAAAGGACCTCAAGATCATACAGTTCCAAACCCATACCATGGGCAGGGACACTCTCCATGTGTCCTGGTTTAAGCCGTAAATCACACAGTTTGCTCACTCACTCCCTCTGCTTCCCCCCCCACTCCAATGGGGGGGGGGGGGGGAATGGGGAGAAGAATCGAAAGAATGTAACTCCCACTGGTTGTGATAAGAACAGTCCAGTAACTAAGGTATAACACAAACCACTGCTGCTACCATCAGTAATAATAATGATAAGGGAAATACAAGGAAAGAGGATACAACTGCTCACCACTTGATGACCGAGCCATGAACTGAACTCTTCTGGGTTCCTGCCCCCAGTTTTTTCCATCCTGGGCACGACGTGCTGCGGTCAGTTTGGGTCATTTGTCCTGTTTCTGCTTCCTCCTGGCTTCCCCTCCTCCCTGGCAGAGCATGAGACTCAGAAAGTCCTTGGTCAAACCAAACATTCTAAGCTGTAACTACAAACATTGGTGTTATCAGTGCTGTTCTCAGGCTGAAAGTCAAAAACACAGTGCTGCACCAGCTACTAAGAAGGAAAAAAATGGCTGCTACTGCTGAATCCATGACAACATGTCAGCCAAGGCTCTGTCCAGTCTGGCTTTGAATACTGTCAGGGATGGAGTATTTACTGCTTCTTTGGGCAATCTTTTCCCGTGCCTCACCACCCTCACAATAAAGAACTTCCTCCTTATATCCATTCTAAACCTCCCCTGTTTAAACACATTATCGCTTGCCCTATTGCTACAGTCCTTGATGAAGAGTACCTCTTGTACTCAACACTCTTGTTGGTCCCCTTCAGATACTGGAAAGCTGCTATGAGATCTCCACACAGCCTTGTTTTCTCCAGGCTGAACAGCTCCAACTTTCTCAGCCTGTCTTCATACAGGAGATGTTCCAGCCTCCTTATAATTTTTGTGGCCCTCCTCTGGTTCTGCTTCAACAGCTCCATGCCTTTCTTATGTTGAGGACACCAGAACTATACGCAATACTCCAAGTGGGGTCTCACAACAGCAGAGTAGAGGGGCAGGATCACCTCCTTTGACCTGCTGGTCACGCTCCTTTTGATGCAGTGCAGGGTATGATTGGCTTTCTGGGCTAAGAGTGCACACTGAAGCTGGCTCATGTTCAGTTTCACGTCAACCAACACCCCCAAGTCCTCCTCCACAGGGCTGCTCTGAATCACTTCTTCTCCCAACCTGTAGCTTATGTAGAAATGTCTCAGTATTTTAAAATAACATCATATAAAAAAATGGCCAACTTAGAAAAGGGATTGCTTGGGATATAATCATCAGAACTAATCTCTCAATATTTCTGGAAGCTCAAATTCTCACACTACTGGTTCAGTAAATTATTCTTGTGAAATAGACATTTTTATTTCCAAGAAGCTCACTCCCATTGTGGTTTTGTATTGTTGTAATTCTGAGAAATACTGAGAATGAAGACATCGCTTTCTATTACCATTTTCTTGTTAAGAGGGCACTGAGAGAAGGAATAGTATTTGTAAGATTTTTCAGTTATCCAGAAATAAATTTTCGTTTCCACACACTTAAGCAACATGCTGCTGTGTGCAGTCTTCTCACTTCGACATTCTCTGGTTACCATGCATGTGGTTTCATTTTTGAAGTGCCATAGGTATACAATAATTTTTTAAATATTTTAAAGTATTTTCATGGTAAAGTGCTTGTGCAACAAAGGAGTGACTTGAAACTGACTTAAATAAGAGGGAAACTTTTCATAGTCTACCATATGGGCTCCAAAGCAGGTCCTAAATATTTTTTTTCTCCTTTTTTTTAAAAAAAAATTAAGTCAGAAGCTGTTCCAAAGATAAGAAAATAAAATAATGATTGCAAAATTATCAAAAGTTTCAGACTCCAAAATGGCATACATATGAGTTCTGCCTTTGAAATCATTACAAGTTTTAAAGAATTAGGCCATGTTTTCTTACTGACTGCTAAATAAATAAATAACAATATGTGTTTTGCCTTCTTGCCAACCCCTCATGACAAAGACCATGTCATTTTCCCTCACTTTACATCTGGTCTTTTTGCATGGTTTACTTTTAAATAAATCTTATTGACAAAAAAAACATCACATTTGAAATCAGCAAACTATTAGAATGTCATTGTATAATATGTTATTACAGTTTGACAACAGGCAAAATATTCAGTATTTGTCAGGATTCTTCAAAGTATTTAGTTGTGCAGAAGCAGATATCGCAATCCTGCTCTGGTGAGTATTGGGAAGGACGTATTTTTCTTCTCCAACACATGATCAACAGAGGTCATAAGAGACATGATGTGCACTGCATTCTTTCACTGCCTTTCTGAACTGAAAGCTTTTCTTTTCACATTAGCTGCTGGGCTTTTTTGCACCTGTGTTACTAGTTCTCTTACCTATACCTGTTTCTAACACCTTTATTGTCTTACTTGGTCTCTGAATGACCTCCTAAGTATTTTTCTTTTTTATTACTACTTGAACCATTTTTCCTCTTCCTATGCCTTCAAAATTTTATGCTAGGGACAAAAACTGTGTTCAAAGTGTTAGAAAGCATTTGCCCTTACTGCCATGAAGAGCAGCAAACAACACCTAGGTATTTCATTTGTTACTCTTTAAACCAGAGTCAAAAAGGAATAGAGAAAGGCACCGTAGCTGGAGACTGGAAGTATATTTGGATATGATCTCTTCTGCTTCCATGTGCCTCCATTCTGGCTATCACTGAGCTAGGTCACTGTCTTAGATATCCCTTGTTACTAACCACTAAGCGATTTCTGTGTTTACATGAACTATCTTTAAATTGGACCCATGAGTTTTACAAAACTGAGGAAAGTATTCAACATGAACCTGCCTTCCATAGTTCTATCAGAATTCATTTAGTGGTAATTTTGGCAGTACAGTCTTCTGTGGAGGAATTTTCTACTTTCTCTCACCATGTTGCTGGCACTTGTCCAAAGTGTTTGACTAGAGGTTATGTCTACAGTCAGTGCCTAACAGAATGAAATATTACTTTGCAAGGTGTTTCTTGTGTCCTCCCGTCATCAATTTGTACTGTATGCTATTCTTTTGATCAGAGGTACTTAACACTGGAAAGCAGTTTGCAGTGCAGGTTTGCAGGAATTTACTCTTCTGTATTATTTTCACTTCTTAATCCCAATTATATTTTTAAGCCATCTGTAGTTGAAGATAACCATGTATCAATCATATGCATTCATAGGAAGGATAAAAACTGTTGATTACACATTTTTATTATATTTTCACTTGCTTTGGGTTTTTTTGTTATTAGGCAAGTGGATACTGCATACAGAGATGCTTCTGTTCAGGCTTTTTTTTTTTTTTTTTCTGATGAGTGAAAGAAATATCTAATATCTTGAAAACTCAGTTTTTCTGCCTACGCAACAAAACCAAATCCTGTAGCTGATGGGGCACTGTGCTGAGGAGACCATGACAACTTCTTTTGTATTTACACCAGCACCTCTGATCAAATCAAAATACCCGGAGTTATTAGACATGTTTGAGCAGCCTCACATTGCATTTTCTAGGCAAGTTTCCCTCAGAAACTAGTAAAAATAGAAATTCATAAGAGAAAGAACGTTACACTCGTGATGCTGAAAGGGAAAGAATCGCTTGGCCAGCAGTCCAAGCATTGGAATGGGTATTTTAACAAAATTTCATATGAAACTCATCAATTTACATTGAGTGCAGCTGGAAAACTGCAACTACAGCAAAGACAAGAAAGTCAACACATTAAAATAATGCATTTTAGAGCTCCCTATCAGTTTCTCAGCTAGATCTCAGATCCTGTTGTATGTATTGCCCATTCTGAGATACTGATTCTACCTAATAATTATATATGAAATGAAATTTGGGAAAAAATCTCCAAGGAATTTGAGCTACAGATGTAATTTTTTTACATGTAAATAACAGTGTACTCTATGTCACAACTGATATACCAGATTGTGGGCATCTATGTAACATCTTCTTTAGAAAGAAAATATGTGATGTGTCATAATTCAAAGCACTATCTATCTAAATGCAGATAGTTTCTTAGAACATTATATGTATATGTATGCTGTATTTTTACCAATATCCGCAGCATGAACAACAAACAAGAGCAGCTACAAGCTATTGTGCAGCAGGGAAATCTTAACATAGTTGTCATCACAGAAATGTGGTGGAATGATTCACATGACTGGGAAGCTGCAATGGATGGCTACAGGCTCTTCAGAAGGGATAGGCAAGGAAAAATGTGGTGGGGTTGTGTTGTACGTCAGGGAGTGCATCGACTGCCTTGAACTTAGTGTTGTGAGTGAGAAGGCTGAATGTCGGTAGGTAAAGATCAGAGAGAAGGTTAACCAAGCTGATATCCTGGTAGGAGTCAGTTACAGACCACCTAGCCAGGATGAAGCTACAGATGAAGTGTTCTTCAAACAACTGAGAGAAATTACGTGATTGTTTGCCCTTGATCTTATGGGGGACTTCAACCTACCAGATGTCTGCTGGAAATACAACATAAGAGAGAAGAAACAATTAAGCAGATTCTTGGAAGCTGTGGAAGATAACTTTCTAACCCAGCTGGTTAGTGAGCCAACTAGGATAGATGCCTGGCTAGATTTGCTGTTCACAAAGGGAGGAGCACTGGTGGGTGATGTGATGGTTAGAGGCCATTTTGGGCAAAGCGACCATGAAACGATTATATATTCAATCCTTGGAGAAGTCAGGAAGAAGGTCAGCAAAACCTCTATCTTATACTTCTGAAGGGTTGACTTTGGCCTGTTTAGGACACTGGTTGGCAGAATTCTTTGGAAAGTATTACTAAAGGAGTCCAGGAAGACTGGATGCTCTTCAAAACTGAAATCCTTCAGGCACAGTAGCAGACAGTCCCTATGTGCCAAAAATCAAACAGGAGGGGAAGAGTCCAGCCTGGCTCAACAGGGTGATATTGCTTGAACTCAGGAAAAAAAGGAGAGTTTATCACCTGTGAAAGAAGGGACAGTCACCACATGAAAAATACAAGGATGTTTTTAGGTTATGTAGAGAGAAAGTTTGAAAGGAGAAGGCACAGATAGAACTAAATCTGGCCACTGCCAAAAAAGACTATAAGAAATACTTTTACAGATATATTAGCAGTAAAAGGAGGGCCAAGGAGAACCTCTGTCCTCTACTGGATATGGGGGGTATACCTAGTGACTGAGGATGAGGAAAAGGCTGAGGTACTTAATGATGCTTTTGCCTCAGTCTTTAATAGTCACAACAGCAATCCTCAGGGGACTCAGTTCCCTGAGTTGGATGGCAGAGCTGGGAAGCTGATTGAAGCCCCCATAATAGAGAAAGAAAGGCTTAGCGACCTCCTGCTCTGCTTAGATGTATACAAGTCTATGTGGCTGGATGGGTTACACCCAAGAGTGCTGAAGGAGCCGGCAGTGGAGCTTGCTAAGCCACTCTGCATCATCTATCAGTGGGTCCCGGTTTAGTGGACAGGTCCCAGAGGGTTGGAGGTTGGCCAAAGTGACACCTCTCTACAAAAATGGCAGGAAGGAAGACCCTGGAAACTACAGGCCTACAGCTCTGTGCTGGGGAAGATCATGGAGCAGATAATCCTGCTATCACATCCAGTTGGTGACTGGTTACTAGTGGCGTTCCTCAGGGTTCAGTGCTGTTTGATATCTTCATCATCTTCATTGATGATTTAGATGAGGGGATTGAGTGCATCTTCGCTAAATTTGGAGATGACGCCAAGTTGGCTGGGAGCATTGATCTGCTGAAGGATAGGAAAGCTTTGTAATGGGATCTGGACAGACTGGATCAATGGGCTGTGGCCAACGGTATGAGGTTCAACAAAGCAAAGTGCTGGGTCCTGCATCTGGGCAACAACAACCCCATGCAATGCTACAGACTTGGGGAAGAGCGACTGGAAAGCTGCTCAGCAGAAAGAACCTGGGGGTGCTCACTGATGGCTGCTGAACATGACCCAGCTTGTGCCCAGGCAGCCAGGAAGGCCAACCACATCCTGGCCTGTGTCAGAAATAGCATAGCCAGCAGAGCCAAGGCAGTGATCATCCCCCTGTAATGGGCACTGGTGAGGCCACACCTTGAGTACTGTATTCAGTTCTGGAGCCCTCATTACAAGACAGACATCGAGGTGCTAGAACAGGTTCAGAAAAGAGCAACAAAGCTGGTGAAGGGTCTGGAGAATGTCTTATGAGGAATGGCTGCAGGAACTGTGGCTGTTTAGTCTGGAGAAGAGAAGGCTCAGGAGGGACCTTATTGTTCTCTGCAACTACCTGAAAGGAGGTTACAGTGAGGTGGGGATTGGTCTATTCTCCCAAGTGACAAGCAATAAGGCAAGAGATAATGGCCTCAAGCTGCACCGAGGGAGGTTTCTGTTAGGAAAAATGTCTTCATTAAATGGGTGGTCAGGCACTGGAGCTTCCCATGGTTCACAGGCTTCCCATGGCAGTGCTGGAATCACTGTTCCTAGAAGTGCTCAAAAACCATGTAGATGAGGCCCTCAGTGATATGGTTTAGTGGTGGACTTGGCTGTCTTGGGGTAATGGTATAGGTAACTGCAAAGGCATAATTATTTATGTCAGTATAAGTATGTCCTGTTCTTCAACATAGTCAGCCTTCTAATTTCCACAGTTAAAAAAATAATCGGAAAAAATATAATTTAATTATTTGTGTTATAATGACACCTCTTCTTTGATCTAGAGAGCTAAACAAATAATACAAAGAGGAAAGTAACCAATAAACTTAGAAGAATATTATTAATTTATACATGTGATTTCTGAGACCAATGAAAACATACTGTGAGACTGTTAGGGTCCATGTTTTAGAGTGAGGGTTAAAATTTGGAAAAAAGTCTAGAAATAAATAGAAGAATATTTTTATTTTTAAAAATTTATTTTAAAGTTATAAAATCACTATATTTAGCTTTCAAATAGAGCAACCAACCTGATAATGTTATGTAAATAACTGGAAAAGCGATTTCTGATCGTAAAGGAATAGTAAACATAGACTAAACATTTTATATTCTTTTTAACAACAGATTTGGAAACTTAGAAGCTGGTCTGCCATTTAGATCAGGAGAGGGTGCCTTTTTGAAACATGTGTTGGCTGACTTTACCAGCTGAGCTTAGCAGAAAGGAATAGCTGGAGAATATGTATGAACTGTGATCATCAGGACTTTGATGGTTGTGAGCATGATGATCAGGAATCGCTTAAAACACTAAACAATCTTTCCCAGAAGAAAATTTGGGTCTGCAGGGCTTCAAGAATACATATCATTATCAGGTAAATATCTGCCTAAGTAGTACCCATAATCCCTTTGTAATTCCCGCCCTCTAAATGAAGGGCTCTACTAATAGAAACATGGTATCCCATGAAAGACTTGTAGCCAAAACTGTTCGGACAGTGGGGCTTGTAGGTACAAACCTTTGCCAAGATAAAATATAGACATATTTAGAGCTAGTTCAGATAGAGAAATCATCAGTAGTGCTTTAAATGTGTGTTTCATTAACTCGCTAAGGCAGGAATCAGCTGAGAAATTACCTTTTCGAGAGAAGGTTAGACTTCAAATCAAGAGATGCCTGCTCATTTCCTGAAACCACTCTCTAGTGGATTTGTCTGGGTAACTGCATTTTATATGTTTTTGTTTTCTGTGTGAAATGGGAGTAATAATTACTTCCTGAATTGGAAAGTTGTTAAAAAGTTTTGTGGAACACAGTTCTAGATGAGTGGAAAGCAAAGTTGAATGAACTGAAATGCAATCAAAAACGGAATGAAAGCAGACCTTGATCTGCTTGCAGGAAAAACTGAAGGGAGGTGCAGAGTTCAATGTTTTTATGCAAGCAACATAAAGTAATTAATATTTGCACCTGAAATGTTTTTAGAGTGCGTCTTTCAGGTAATGCTGGAGGCCTCAAAAAATACCTATCTGTATTAAAAGCAGAAAAAAAAATCAAACAAAAAGAAAAAACATTCATGTCCAAAGTATACTATAAGAAGGATTTAAAGTTTCTATTTTTATATCAATGCCCCTCTTAAATCTAAATTTTATTTATACATTATTTTAATTAAACATTATAGGAATCAGAGTAGAAAACTAAGGTCGTGCCGCATTGATAGATACTAACGCACATGTATGCTACCATATGATGTTCCTTGAGAATCTGAATTCCTTATTCATAACATTACCTTCTCTCTGTTAGTTTGTTAGTGTTTTTTTTTTTTGGTGTTTTTGGCTTTTTTTTCTTCTTGTGGTTTTTTTTTTTTTTTTTTTTGTCCCATCTTTAGAGAGCTGGATGTAGTTAGGACCTATCAGGATAGTATACCAAAAAGCTTATATTTGAGCATCTCATGAGCAGCAAAAAGCTGGGCTTGACCTTGCAGTGTTCTATGTAACTTTTCTGAGTTTCTGAATATACCTAATTTCTATAGAAGTCAAAGGGAACAGAGGGTGTTGTAAACATGAGCTAATCTGTAACACACTTAGTGAATGAGCAGCTCATGCTATAAAGTTCTTCAGTCTTTTAATGGAGAGATATTTAAAAACATTGATTAATGAGAATTTAATAATTGACCTAAGGAAAAACATGAAATGCTTAACATCATCAAGGGCTGAGCACAGATCATAGTCAATGTATTTAGTGTTAACGAAACAATCAAATTGTAAAAGTAAATAAAGGCATTCACTCAGGCAAAGCTGAAAAAGTAAATGAATAAATACAGCATGAGAAGTACTCAATCGATTTTTTGAATCATATTTTGTGAAATTTCAGACCCATTTCCCATAGCAGTATCAAAAAGGACATCCAGGTGGGACGGCACAAGCCTTGGCTGGTTAAAAACCCACCCCAGGGAGCGCAAGAGACCAGGAGGCCCGCAAATAGGGTGTGGTGCAGCAGTTTGTGCGGCAGCTCACTCAGGCAGGGTGAGCGGGCAGGTGAGCGGGATGGTGAGGGAACGGTCTGGGAGCTCTGCTCTGGCTGCACTGGCGGTGGCCAGCATAGTCACCCAGACAGAGCTGAGGAGAGGTGAGGCTGCAGTGCAGAGCTTGGAGTGTAGAGAGTGCCTGCGCTGGTCTCCTGAGGAGAGGGTACACAATGGGCAGGGCTTCATTCTGTGCTCCCTGGTGGAGGTCCTCCTGAAGCAGAGGCTGAGCTGCGGAACACTGTCAATAGGCTGAAAGATGTCAGGGAAGCTGAGAGGAAGCAGCACTGCTTGTCCCAGGCCCAAACTGTGCAGGAGTCTCAAGCATTCATGGTAGCCCATACAGGAAAGAAGGAGGCCGCTAACCCAGGAAGCTGGGAGCTAGCAACAGAAAAAATAATCAACAAAAAAAGGAGGAAAAGGACAATTAAAAGCAAGGGGCTTCCTCATAAATCTGTTGTCCCCACCCACAACCACTTCTGAGTTCTGCAGGGGGCTAACGAGGAAACACACACCTCTCAACATGAAAAACCGGCTGATGCACTGGTAAAGAAGATCACTGCTGGCACTGCCAGGAAAAAGCGGCGGGTCGTAGTAGTAGGGGACTCCACTCTGAAAGAAACAGAGGCGCCCATCTGTCTGCCTGACCCAGTCTCAAGGGGGTGTGTTGCCTACCAGGAGCTCAGATCAGGGATGTTGCAGAAAGGCTGCTTGCTCTAGTCAGTCCCACTGACTATCACCCATTTATAGTGGTCCTTGTGGGTGCTAGTGATATAGATAGCAGTAGCCTGGAGAACATAAAGAAGGACTACAGAGCCCTGGGAGAGGTGGTTAGAGGCCCTGGAGCTCAATTGTCTTTTTGTCAATTCTCCAGGATACAGGGAAGGACCTTAAAACGGCTAGGCGGACTTGGTAGGTTAATAAATGTTTAGAACAGTGATGCCACAGTCAGGGGTATGGCTATTTAGAACATGGGAATCGATTCGGGAGGCCAGGCATCATGCTTTAAGCCGTAAATCATGCAGCCCCCTCACTCACTCCCCCCTCTTTCTTCCCCCCAGCTCCTGGGGGAATGGAGAGGAGAATAAAAAGAATGCAACTCCCACAGGTTGAGATAAGAACAGTTTAGCAACTAAGGTATAACACAAACCACTGATGCTACCACCAATAATAATAATGGCAAGAGAAATACAAGGGAAAAGAATACAGTCACTCACCACCTATAACCAGCCCGACCAAGCAGTGAACCCCCACCCTTCCAGGTCTCTGCCCTAGGTTTTTACATCCTGGGCATGACATGATGTGGTATGGAATACCTCTTTGGTCAGTTTGGGTCAGGTGCGCTCTCTCTACTTCTTCCCGGCTTCCTCCCAGCTTCCCCTCCTCCCTGGCAGAACATGAGGCTCAGAAAGACCTGGGCCAGCCTAAACATTCTAAGCCATAGCTAGAAACATTGGTGTTATCATCACTGTTCCCAAGCCGAAAGTCAAAACCACAGCACTGCATCAGCTACTAAGGAGGAGAAAATGACTGCTGCTGCTGAACCCATGACACCAGGTCTACTGAAAGCTTGTCGAGCTGATCTGACAACAAAGGGGAAGAGTGGTTTTGGTAGGAGTCTTGCCAGACTGGTCAAGAAAGCTTTAAACTAGATGTGCTGGGGGAAGGGGGCATCATTCCATCCCAACACACCCTATCACTTGCCAGCACCTATAATAAATGCTTGGAGCAATGTAGAGATATTTCAGCTGCTCCAGTCAATGAGACAGCTTCAACTGGAGCTCGGGCTCAGATGCTTCTGTGCAAATGCCCATAGCATGGGAAACAAACAAGAGGACTTAGAGATGAGTGCACGTATACGGGGATATGATATAATAGGCATCACAGAAACATGGTGGAATGGCTCCTATGACTGATGTGTTGGAATGGAAGGTTACAGGCTCTTTAGAAAAGACAGGCCCAGCAGACAGGGAGGGGGAGTTGCTATTTATGTTAGGGATAGGCTGGAGAGTATGGAACTCTGTCTGGGAACAGGTGATCAGTTAACAGAGAGTTTGTGGGTCAGGGTTAAAGGGAGAACAGTGATGGGAGACATTATTGTGGGGATCTGTTAAAGACCACCTGACCAAGAGGACTCGGTGGATGAAGCGCTCTATACCCAGATAGGAACAGCCTCACACTCCCAGGCCCTTGTTCTCATGGGGGACTTCAACCACCCTGATACCTGCTGGAGGGATGGTACGGCCCAGAACAAGCAATCCAGGAAGTTCCTCGAGTGTGTGGAAGACAACTTCCTTCTGCAAGCAATAGAGGAAGGCGACAAGGAGAGGTGCCATGCTTGACCTCATCCTCACCAACAAGGGAAGGGCAGGTTGGAAATGTGACACTCCAGGGCAGCCTTGGTTGTAGTGATCATGAGATGGTTGAATTTGAGATCCTCAAGACAGTGAGAAGAGCATGCAGCAAGCTCACTGCCCTGGACTTCAAGAGAGCAGTACTTTGGCCTCTTCAGGAACCTGCTCAGTAAGATTCCATGGGATATAGCTTTAGAGGGCGGGGGGCCCAGGACTGTTGGTTGATATTCAAGGATGACGTGCTGCAAGCCCAGGAGCGTCGTATCCCAACTAAAAGGAAGTGCATCAGGATGGCCCAGAGACCTTGGATGGATAAGGAGCTGCTGAGGATATTCAAAGGGAAAAAGAGGCTTATAAAAGGTGGAAGCAAGGACAGGCAGGCCTGGGAAGGATACAGGCATGTTGTCTGGGAAGCTAGGGACCATGTTAGGAAAGCTAAGGCCCACCTTAGAATTAAACTTGGCTAGGGATGCTAAAGATAACAGGAAGGGATTCTATAGGTACATTGCAAATAAAAGACAGACTAGGGTCAATGTGGGCCCTCTACGGAAACTATCAGGAGACCAGTCTACCCTAGATTTGGAGAAGGCTGAGGTTCTTAATGACTTCTTTGCATCAGTCACAACTGGCAAATGCTCAGATGACACCACCCAAGTCTTGGAAGGCAGACGCAGGGACAGTGAGAATGAAGACCTTAGGCCCACTGTAGGAGAGGATCTGGTTCGAGACCATCTTAAGAACCTGAATGTACACAAGTCCATGGGACCTGATGAAAGCCATCCGCAGGTCCTGAAGCAGCTGGTAAATGAAGTTGCTAAGCCATTGTCCATCATATTTGAAAAATCATGGCAGTCAGGTGAAGTTCCCGATGACTGGAAAAAGCGGAATAGAGCCCATTTTCAAGAAGGGGAAAATGGATGACCCAGGGAATTACAGAGCAGTCAGCCTCACCTCTGTGCCTGGCAAAATCTTGGAGCAGATTCTCCTGGAAGGCATGCTAAGGCACCTGAAAACAACAAGGTGCTTGGGGACAGCCAGCACCTAATGGGTGCTAAATGTCATTCCACTAAAGGGAAATCCTGCCTGACCAATCTGGTGGCCTTCTAGGATGGGGCTACGGAACTGATGGAAGAGGGTAGAGCAGTTGATGTCACCTACCTGGACTTGTGCAAAGCGTTTGTCACTGTCTCACATGAGATCCTTGTCTCTAAGCTGAAGAAACATCAATTTTATAGATGGATCACTTGGTGGAAAAAGAACTGGCTGGATGGCTGCATGCAAAGAGTAGTGCTCAATGACTCAATATCCAGCTGGAGACCAGTAATGAGTGGTGTCCCGTCAGGGATCAGTGCTGGGACAGGTCTTGCTCAATCATCTTTATCGGCCACATGGACAGTGGGATTGAGTGTACCCTCAGCAAGTTTGAGGATGACACCAAGCTGTGTGGGTTGGAGCAATCCCAGGCGCAGCTACAGGTTGGGCAGAGAAGAGATTGAGAGCAGCCCTGTGGAGAAGGACTTGGGGGTGCTGGTGGATGAGAAAATGAACATGAGCTGGCAGTGTGTGCTTGCAGCCCAGAAAGCCGACCGTATCCTGGGCTGCATCAAAAGGAGCGTGACCAGCAGCTCGAAGGATGTGATGTGGCTCCTCTAATCTGCTCTTATGAGACCTCACTTGGAGTATTGTGTGCAGTTCTGGTGTCCTCAACATCAAAAGGACATGAAACTGTTAGGAACAAGCCCATAGGAGGGCCATGAGGATGATGAGGGAACTGGAGCACCTCCCGTATGAAGCTAGGCTGAGAAAGTTGGGTCTGTTGAGCCTGGAGAAGAGAAGGCTGCGTGGAGACCTCCTAGCAGCCTTCCAGTGTCTGAAGGAGGCCTATAGGGATGCTGGAGAGTGACTCTTCATTAGGGCTGTCGTAATAGAATCATAGAATCATAGAATAGTTAGGGTTGGAAAGGACCTTAAGACCATCTAATTCCAACCCCCCTGCCATGGGCAGGGACACCTCCCACTATACGATGGCACCCAAGTCTCTGTCCAACCTAGCCTTGAACACCACCAGGGTGGACAAGGGGTAGTGGGTTAATACTTAAACAGGGGAAGTTTAGACTGGATATAAGGAAGAAGTTCTTTATTGTAAGGGTGGCGAGGCAATGGAATGAATTGCCCAGGGAAGTTGTGAATGCTCCATCCCTGGTGATGTTCAAGTTCAGGTTGGACAAAGCCTTGGGTGACACAGTTTAGTGTGAGGTGTCCGTGCCCATGTCAGGGGGGTTGGAACTGGATGATCTTCAAGGTCTTTTCCAATCCTAAGTATTCTATGTTTCTATAATTCTATAAATATTCTTGGGAAGTACTGCAGCACTGTGGTTATAAAATAATGCATCTTTTTACCCTTTGTTTTTTATTCTGGAAAGAGCTTTATGCAAACATAGGGATATAAATGTCTGAAAGACTTTTTCAAGTAGCTCCAATATTTCCTAGAACTGGATAGAAATAATAGTTTTCTTCTGTAGGATATTCTGGTATCTAAAAGTGTGTCTTTTTTCTGTACTCTTATTAAATATATATTTTTATTTGCAATGTAATATTCTTGATTAATTAAATGTGGAAATATCAAAGTTAACATTTAAAAGGCATTGACATATTTCTTTTTGTGGTAGTAAAAAATGAATTCTAAAAGGCAATTTGCTCTGGTATAGAACTGAGCTTTCCTATTGCTCCTTTTTTGGTTTTCTCTTTTTTTAAGATGAATTTAGTAAAGTGTAGAACCAGATGTTCCACTGCCATTTAAACGCATAAATATCAAATTTTTGGGCTTATGATAAAACTTTCACTTTTCTTGATATTCTACAAGTGTTCAAGATGAAACCTGGTCCAATTATTATGTGAGATTATGGTATCAATGATGCCTATTGCAAAATATATATAAGAGTTGCATTTGTAATCTCCATAAAGAAACTGGAGAAGATACATTATAGATTACCAGGTCATGGACATATTTTGTTGGTAAATCCTAAGCATTTTTAGAAGTAATATATGTGGGTTTATGAAATGTACAGAAATTTACGATATGAATATTGAGCTTACAAATACTACAACACTACACTCACATTTCCAAACCCACTGAAGAATTTATGTCTGATATTGAACATGATTAATGATTTTTAAGATTTTTTAAAGAAATAATTCATTGATATCTCTATTAAAAAGTTGCTTAGAAGAGAGCTTTGTCAATCTCCAGATGGTATTTGTAAGTAAATGTACACG
Source organism: Myiopsitta monachus (assembly GCA_017639245.1). Classification (NCBI taxonomy): domain Eukaryota; kingdom Metazoa; phylum Chordata; class Aves; order Psittaciformes; family Psittacidae; genus Myiopsitta; species Myiopsitta monachus. The sequence goes on along the minus strand of CM029917.1, from coordinate 97,110,229 downwards.
TCAGCATTCTGCAAAAGCTGTGGAGAAAAAAAACATAAATAAATCAAAATAATGTCCACTATGAGAGAAAAGTAGCAACCACATTGTGAGGTAACATTACAGCCATTTATTAAAAGCTTAAATATTCTGAATTTATCCCCAACTATTATAAACTAAGTTACACCAGAGCTGCAACAAGAGAGAAAAATACACATTTTCTACATCTTGCCCTTCATTCTGGAAATTCTTCAATCTAACTGAGTCTCAGATAAGCCGTGCAAGTATATTAAACCTGAATGCTCATTCCTCAGTTTGTGTTGAAATGTCTCTTTTTTTTTTCTTTTTTAATGTCTGAATTATAAACAGGGTGGCTTGCTGTGGTTGGTAAAGAAATGTGTAATAAAGTGTTCAGCTAAGAGTATGAAGGCTTTTGCATGAACGGCAAAAGAAGGAGAAAATCTGTTGAGGTGACAAGTCGCTGTTCCATACACATTTGGATTAAGCATTGCCAGTTCTATTTTGACCACTGGTGAATATTATTAAAACAAGAAGCTATAGAAGAGAATGTTGGGCATAAATGGAAACAAACTGGTGTATCTGTGTTATCTATGTTGTCTGATAAGCAGTAGAAAAAAAGATATGGTCATAAATCATGCCTGAGACATAACAGAATATATAAAGTGTGCAGGAACTAAAAATAGTGTACAGTGACATCAGAACGTGACAGAATGCATGAAAGGGACAAATGCAGACTCCAGTCTTGTGTATAAAAACTAATCATATAGAGAGCAGGCAAAAGAAATAAGGGCTATAGCTACAACATGAGGAATGATTTTTCTACTTTAGTCATCTGAATGCATAGGAATGCACAGCTGCCTATTGACAAGTGTGGTGCAGTGAATTTCTTGTCATGCTTTTGTTGATTATGGAGGCCTTTAAACTGCTTGCTTGAGCTATATATTTTTTTCTGCATTTCTTAAAGACTCTGTATTAGCAATAGTGGCATTTTGTGTAATTTTGGAAGACACAGACATTTCCAGGCTGTGATTAATGTTATTGGACAAAGCAGAAGGCCTAGGAAGGGGCCTGTTGTGATGAGATCCTCCTAAAAAGAGATAATTATTTCAGAGTTTTAAAGCTGTATTAACATTATAATTAAATTTGTAAATGGGGATGCTTTTCTAAGAAATGACAGTCAATTAAAATAATTATATATAGTAGTATTCCTTTAAACTTTTGAGTTTCCTAAAGCTAAATGCAAGAAAGGGTCTTTATGAGAGAAGAATTTTTCATCATAGTATTTGGGTAGCAGCACTCACTGGGCAGTATGTAAAAACATTCATATTTTCCATATTCTTGGCTGACAAGTGTTTGACTGAAGATGAACTTACAACCTATAGATGGATGGATGCTATAGAAATTAATGCTAATTCCTGTTTCACTGTTTTTTCACCTTGTGTATAAATGGCTGTTTAAAATAATAGAGAGAAAAATTGAGAAAGTAACATGTATTTCGGCAAATGAGGTATTCAAGATCAATCTGTCCTCTGAAATATATTGGTTAGGTCTTTATGGTTTGGACCTGAAGTCTCATCCCAAACTCATATATAGCATGCATGCTAACAAGTAACATACATCCACATTTGATGTATTTGAACTGAAAAACAGTAGCAGGTTTTTTTGTTGCCCCAGGCTGCAATTATTCTGTTTTTCCTTCCTTTATGTAGAGACTGTTGCTTGTTCTAGCTCTGCCATTTAACTTTGCTGGTGGTAGGGAACAGAAGAAAAAACACCCACACCTTAAGCCATGATCTCAGTTGGAATGCAGACGTCAACAGCTCTGAGACTACTGTGAGACACCCCTCTTGTCTAAGCAATGCATGACTGTGAGAAAGCTTCTTCTTGACTTTATGTCAGCGCTCCATTGAAGCCTAAGCTTCCAGCTGTTTACTCTGAATGGGGTTGTGGAGACACTTATCGAAGTATACTTATTAAATTACCCCCTTCTGTAATAAAGATGCTTTAGGAGTGAATGTTTTCTTCCAGCAAAAGCTATGAAAGGACTAAATGAAGCTATTTACGTTTCTAGTAGAATGAAGCAGAAAAGAAGTAATGCTTCCCTTTAGCACCAGTCTCAGCTTTAGGGTGATGACCATCACCTGAATAAAAGCATAACAAATGCCTACAGGCTCTCAGGAGAGCTGGATACCTGTTTAAATGACCTCCTTAACAGCTCCATCCCAGTGAAAACCATTGTGATTTTAAGCTTTTTATGGGCCATTTTATTGGTTTGAATTGGCATAAAGGCAAAGTGGGATATTAGGCCACAAGAGAAAGAATTAGTTATAAACTTTACTGCAGGGTGTAGCTACACAAATGGTCAATAAAGTTTGATTTTGTTGTTTGCTTTTTTGTAACCCAAAAGAGGTTGCAGTTTATTCAGACCAGAATGAATGATATATATTTTTTATATATTTTTTAACAATAGAACATTCAGGCAAAAGTAAAAATTAATTTTTTAATAGTTGCTTCAAATTCACTCCAACAGAAACATTCAACATTTTAAAATTGATGCAGTTTTCCAAACAGCAATGAGGAATTCCTAATTGTGACATGCAAAGTAGAAAATGTTGATTTCTTTTCTAAAGCTGACATTTTTCCTTTGCAAAATTCAAAACTAACTTGTGTATCTACGTGGCTTTGTGTGGTCATGCATGTCCTTACTCTTTGAATTATGAAATAAGAAGAAATGAGTAAAAGTTTTGATTTGAAAATACAGAACACAGAAATACAAAGCAAAATAAGCAATCCAGACATTTTCTGTAGAGGGGAAAAAAAAATAAAAAGAAAAAAGAAAAAAAATTGTGCACTTTTAGTTTTCTGAAGTCTAGGTATTGAGATGTGTTGTACCTAAGATAGTTCCACTGACCTTCTAATTTATAGAACTAAAATTGTGTGACATTTACTGCTGCTCTGAAGTTACCATGAAGTAGCTACAAAGCATCTTCATCATTATTCATTTGTGTTTGTCTCCGACATTTTCTTGCATTCAGCATTTTTTCTGTTTGTTTTTTTTTTGTTTCCTTATTACTTGTGAAACTTTAATTGAATACATAATAAAGTACTTGTCAGTTTGTAAAACTCATGTCCTGTTGTTATTGGAAATGCCACCTTGCATATTCATAGAGGTCATACTGGTAATCGAGGTCAGGATTAATATAAACAGCCACTGTCAGGAAGTAAATTTTTGTAAACACTAATGAATGCTAGTATAGTCTGAATACTGATTCCCTGGAACCAAACCAAGCTGTCTTCTGTAGTTTCCATTCTCTAGTGTTAATACTGTTACATTGTTATCAGCTTGTTTCATGAAGGAATTGAAGCTGGAGAAAAACAATGGTGTATTAACTAACTTTACTGCCTGGACATATGGCAAGCCGTAGGATCATTAACAATAACACATTAGCCTCAATGATGTTTTCTGAAGGCTCTCAGGGATTTCATCTGTTGTTCCATATTAAAGATACACATATTGTCTCCTGTCACCTTACAGATCATACTGAGTCTACAAAAATCGCGCTTACCCAAGTTTTATTCATTTGGAAACTTACATGGAACAGCTGCACATCATAAGTAGGATATTTCTGCCACCATTTTCTTGATGAGTCCATTAGAAATATTTCTCTTCCATAAGGCCTTTTATTCAATTTGATATTAGGTTGTCATATGGTAGTCATTCCAAAGAAACAATGTCAAGATTGATCCAGTGGTTTAAGTATATGCACTACTCTTACCATTAGACCTGGAAACAACTTTGTTTTTTGTCTAACTGATTGGTATTGCCAATGATCTAACTCACATTCCTGGCACATTTTGGCCATGGTAAGACAGGCTAGATAAGCCCTCTGAAGTTACTGTGAGTTGTTTATGGATAGCTCAAATATTTTTCTGCTATGTTGAGGTCTGCAGTAGCAACACATTTAGGTATAATGGTTCAAAATCCCTAAAAATGGGTTGTTAAATCTAAGAAGGAAATATGGAAAGTAATTAAACAAGAGTGGAATTTATATAAAGAACTAAAGTGGGAAAGCATGAAAGACTGTAGACTGGGTAAAGATTAGGAAGAGACAGAGTGTGGCAGTTCCTGCTATAGGACATTCTTTCCTAGGGTTTGGCCTTAAACTTCTTCCTACATACTACTCAGTTTTCAAGTTATGTTATGTTTATCAACAGCAAAGTAATATATGCTTATACAAGTTTTCACATATCTTTTCTTTCTGACAGTGTAAGACTTTCTCTGTTTTGGCTATCCTTTCCTACTCACATCCACCTCTTCCTGCCTGTTTGTTTTCTTTTTTAAGCCAGAATCATGCCTTTGATTTGGTCTATACAATATGCTTTGCAATATATATACAAAAACGCACACAGATATTTACATACATATTATATAAATTACATATAGAAATGCATTTAGAATATTTAAACGCTGTGTATATACTGTGGTACTAGGCAGCAATACTCGGAGAACTGAACTGGTGGCAAACTGTAATTGCTGGGGGATGATTGTGTTTACATCACAGACTTCTTAAATCAGCTTCATTACCAAGAAAAGGTGACTGGAACTGTCGACTGGCAGTCTGATTCTGCGTATCTCATCATGAGCTGGTCCACAGAGCTAACTTAGAAGCACAGTGTTAGCAGATGAGGTCAGGTGAACCGAAGATACATGAGATGGAAAAAAAGCTATTGTTTATAACTAATAAAATTGATACATATTTGTCAGTAAGTTTAAACACACAATAAAAAAGTAATTCTCTCAATGCCCTTGCGAATTTGAAACCACGGTTTTGGTTCAAACACCAGGGAATCTAATACTTTTTGTAGTAGCTTCAGTTTTTTCCACAGGGACTTGAAAATGGCCCTTATGATCGTGAGGTATGAACAAGAGAAAGATATGTGAGGAAGTTCTTCTGGCTAATGAAGCACTTCAGATTGTTTCCATGCAATCTTCTCTTCATGAGCTATTTACCAAAAGCTGAGAGTTGATACCTGGTATTCATCTTGATAACTGGTATCCCTTTTAAAAAGTCTTAAAAAAACCCAAACAACCCCCCCAAAACCCTAGTAATTTTTAGTGTATGCTGAAAGCCAGTATGCTGAAGTAATTGCAGCTAATACAATTTAAGTAACATAATGAACTCTTTTTAAATTAAGCATGCAATTTAATTGTGTTTTTCTTTCAATTTAGGATTAACTAGACAAGCTAATATGAATAAGATTATCAATTACATCTAAAATCTTAGATAAGTGGATATTGACTATAAAGATCAAAATACTTATTAGGAAGGAGAGCACTCCTCACTGATTCATTGCACTTTTGAAATCTGTATACAGTTTTCTATTAGCTTTAATGGAACCTGAATCAGGTCCTTGTAGAGTTAAATACACAGCCTGGTATTCATAATTTTCTACTTCCTGAGAAGTCTGTGTTCACTGGGTTTTTCACCTGTCACTTGAATGCACAGAGACATTTGAAAACTAAGAATCACAAAAACTTGGGAGGTGGTTGTGATAAGAAAGTAAGGAATACTAACACAATATAATTAAAAAGTTTTAATCCATCCGCAGAAATATAGATAGTAATGTTTATTTAAAACCCCATATATTTTGCATAATATTCTTTTGATTAGAGTGCTAACCTAGGAAGTGGAACCTAGCTTCTCAATCACTGCTTTATCCAGAAAGGTTTTGGTTCATCATTCCGTAAGACTGAGAACCATAGCACTTGTCTGCATGTATGACAGGAAGAGTCTCTCATTTCTCTACCTGAACTGAAGGCTTACATCCTAACAATGGGCAAGGAGGGACTTCTAGACTCTACAATACAAAAAAACATCCTTAGTAGATTGTTTCCCTGAACAAATGTCAGAGCAATTCCTAAACCAAATACCCATTAATTTGCAGGATTTCCTGCTTTCTTGCTTGATTTTCTCTCTCATTGGCTTGATCACCCACGGCTTTTCACACGATACATACTGACTCTGAATAGCTGTTGTTTCTTCTTCTCCTCCTTCTCCTTTCTCCTTCTTCATTTTCTCTTCTTTTGTCCCTTTTGCTCTTCTCTGACATTATGGAAAGCCTAGACACCTACCTTAAGCAGCTTGGTCTGATGTTCTGGTGCTACATATCTTACCTCTAGGTGCTGTCATGACTAAAGTAAAAATCTGTAGTCTTGCTTTACTTAACTTTAAGCGACTTCTTATTTAGTGACTATCACTTTTACTGCTTCTACGGGTTGATATACATATTGGATTAACCTGTTTTAACATCTGTATCTTATGCCAATATATCTGAATAAAAATACGTGGTCCACCAGGGGGTTGAGTTTTTTCTTTTTTCCTTTTCATCTTCATTTGTACTGTCAAATACCATCTTAGTTTACGCATGCTTACAGCTATTTTGCATTTACGTAATGACAAATGAATATGTAGGCCATTGTGAACTGTTTTGAATTTCTGTCTTAAATACAGATCTAATGAACTAAACTTTAGTGCTTGTATCAGTCATATTAGTTTGATCAATTTTTCCAGCCTGGCTCCAGTTTCAAAGTTCGTAGTGTAAAAAGAAATTACCCTGTGGAAAGTTTCTTTGTGTTTGTGAGATAATAGTTGTTTAGTAATTATTATGACTCCTTAACCTGTTTTGAAAGCATTTGGCCTCCTATTTCTCAGTTGGTGTAAGTAGCTCCAAAGTCTTTGACCAGTAACAATATTTTGAGCTAATAATTTTCATGGGTTCATGAGAGGATTCTGTCAAAGCTTTCATAACAATTAATGTCACATCCCAAGCTTATGTGTATACATGTATTGGGATTTTGGTATTGTTAAGGGCTGCTTTTCTTTCATGATAGTTGTAATTACAGGGTACAAACTACATTTGCGAGAGAATGTAAATTGAAACTACAGCTAAATGACTTCTAATAAACCTAACCAGAACAACAGGAAAAAAAATCTGCAGTGTAATTAAGAATTACTGTTGCTTGGCTGGTTCTAGGTGATTGTTTCTTCCCCAGGCAGAAGTATGCAAAGCTTTAGTGTTTCCAACGAAAATTACATTTGCCACTTAACTTTTTATTTCAGGACTTTTTTCAAAAATATGTTATAGTTGATAGTTATACATAAGACTCACATTTTGAAGGATTTCCATTTCTTTTTCCAAGGTGTTGCTGAATCAAAGTGGTTCTGAAATGCTTTATACAACATGAGAGGGCATATAGTTTTCCTAGTCGAAACATCGCGATATTCATAAGATTCATCAAATATTGTCTTGTAGTTCCTTAAAAACAAACCAAACTCTTTCATGGTGGAAGAGTACCTGAAATAGATTATAAGATGCTTGTTTTATTTGTTTAAGAAGCTTTCTCTTTTAAGATACAAGAAATGTTCTCCATTGTTGCTTGAGTGATGGTGGAATGTAACATAAAATGCCAAAAGGTAATATATAATAAATATTGCACTAGATGTTTTCTGATGTGTACATCCTGGTGTTTTAGTCTTTTCAAATAATAAAACTTGATGTACACTATAAATACATTACTCTCTGCAGCTCTTTATTTCACTCTCTAAAAGTCGGAGGAATTAATTCTAGATGCCCAGTGAACGAAAGTAAACTGAACTATTTGCTCAGATGGTCACGGAAGTTATTTCTTGTCATTACTGGCTGACCATGAACCCAGTAATAAAATTCAGTCTTAAGACCCAGTAGAACTGCCATTGACCTCTAGTTTGTGAAGTTATTTACAACTATGTGTACCAGTATTTTACATCTACACTGAAAACATGTAACTAACTGTTTTGCAGAAATACAGTAAAGACAGCTTGCACTGGAATTTTGGCGTGACCACAAGACCCAAGATTATTCTGGTTATGTGATGCTGGTAAAGATCCATTTCACTACAGCTTCTAAAAATTTGAAATTTTTGGAAAAGTGGAATACTATGAACCAGCTGAGATAATTAGATTAGGCTTGCAGGAGGTATTTATGCTATGATTGCTTTCTTGATGTAAAGGTTGTTAGGTCTGAAAGTTTCTGGGATTAGTTTGTCAGTTTACCAGGTTACTTTTTGAAGCTCTTCATCTCCCCACACTGCATATTGCTGGTAAAATTCTGCAGCTTAATGAGCAACGGACATGTCAGAGAAAAAAGTAGCTGATATAACAGTCCTTCCTACTCTATAGTTTAGTGATTTATGGGCTTGTCGTGGTTTAAGCCTCAAACTCACGAAGTCGCTCACTCACTCACTCCCCTCTTTTTCTTCCCCCAGTCCCGGGGGGATGGGGAGGAGAATCGAAAAAAATGCAACTCACACAGATTGAGATAAGAACAGTTTAGTAACTAAGGTATAACACAAATCACTACTGCTACCATCAATAATAGTACAAGAGAAATACAAGGAAAAATAATACAACTGCTCACCAAGCCCCACCCAGCCAGTGCACCCCCCAGCAGCGAACCCCCCAGTCCACCACCACACCCTTCTGGGTCTCTGCTCTCCGTTTTCACATCCTGGACATGACGTGCTGTGGCATGGAATAACCTCTTTGGTCAGTTTGGGTCAGGTGTCCTGTCTCTGCTTCCTCCCGGCTTCCCCTCCTCCCTGGCAGAGCATGAGGCTCAGAAAGTCCTTGGTCAGACTAAAACATTACCAAGCAGTAACTGAAAAGACTGGTGTTATCAGCGCTGTTCCCAGGCCCAAAATCAAGAACACAGCACTGCACCAGCTACCAAGAAGGAGAAAAATGACTGCTACTGCTGAACCCATGACAGTGCTTTATACTGTATAAACAGCTACATCTTTTTTGTAGCAGAGACAGTTTTGTAGAATCATAGAATGTTTTGTGTTGGAAGGGACCTTAAAGATCATCCATTTCCAACACCCCTGCCACAGACATGGGCAGCTTCCACTGCACAAGGTTGCTCAAAACACCATCCAACCTGGCCTTTGGGATGTGTTATCCACATTATGGGGCAGCCTGTTCCAGGGCCTCACCACCCCCACAATAAAGAATTTCTTCATAATGCCAAATCTAAATCTACCCTTTTTCTGTTTAAAGCCATTACCCCTTATCCTGTCACTACATACCCTTGTAAAAAGTCCTTTTCCAGCTTTCTTGCAGTTCCCCTTTATGTACTGAGAGGCTGCTCTAAGGTCTCCCTGGAGCTTTCTCCAGGCTGAACAAACCCAATTCTCTCAGCTTGTTCTCATACAAGAGGTGCTGAGCCCTCTGGTCATCTTCACGGCTCTCCCCTGGACTTCCTGAAACAAGTCCATGTCCTTCTTATGTTGGGGCCTCAGAGCTGAACACAGTACCCCACAGTTGGTTTTCTGGGCTGCAAGCTTACATTGCTGCTTCATGCTGAGCTTCTCCCCAGCCAGCACTATCAGGTCCTTTCCAAACTAGTTGATTCTATGATTCCATGATTCCTTCTCCTCTGGGCTGCTCTCAATTCATTCACCACCCAGCCTGCATTTCTGCTTGAGATTGCAATGACCCAGGTGCAAGACCTTGCACTTGGCCTTGTTAAAATTCATGAGATTTGCATGGGCCCATCTCTCAAGCTTGTCAAGGTCCCTCTGAATGGCGTTCCTTCCCTCCAGCATGTTGACCGCACCACACAGTTTTGTATTGTCAGAAAACATGCTGAGGGTGCACCCAATCCCACTGCCCATGTAGTCGACAAAGATGTTAAACACTGCTTGTCCCAATACCAATCCCTGAGAAACACTATTCGTCACTGGTATCCACTTGGCCATTGAGCAGTTAACTGTAAATCTCTCAGTGTGACCATCCAGACAATTCCTTATGTATGCCCTGTCCATCATATCCATGTTTCTCTAATTTAGAGACATTGCATAGTTTAAAGACTCACTTGTTCATGTGCTCTAACACCATTCAATTCTTTTGAAAGTTTCGCACACCCAATAAGGACATTTAGTAGCTTTTGGGTTTTTTGACCCATATTCTGCTGCAGATAAAACTTAAATGAACTTGGCTAGAACTAAAGGATCTATTGATAGGTGATAAAAAGAGACCAAAAAAGACATTTGGGAGAAACACAGGACTCAGAGTTTTGAAAGGACCTCAGCGATGCATCACATCGAAGGTTAATGCAAGACTTTGCTTATTACAGTCAGTTTTGTGCACATACAGATTTTCACCACAATTTAAAGTTTCTCACTTCTGGCAGGTTACTTTCATCCTTATCCTTTCTTAAAGAATGCCTGTAGTAGGGTGCCTGGAAAAGAGTTCCTTCCTCCATTCTGTTTCTCAGTCTCCAATTTTCAACACAAAAACTTTTGACAAGTCTTCCAGACTTCCTGATTCCTGAATTATTAGTTATTATTGTAACTTTTTAACTGCTAGTATTTCCATCTGTTACTTTCATTCAGTTCCTCATAGTTCTGTCATTGCAAAAGATGTAGAACAACTAATACCTACCCAGTCAGTTCATGGCACTCAGATACCATATACTATATTCCATACTCTAATCACTCTATACCATAATTAACCAGTTTTCCAGAATGAAGACTCCCATCTACTTAGTAATTTATTTCACAGAAGCTGAACAATATCTTTGAGCTTTCTTGTCTAAACCTTTTACCTATCTGCTGTCACTTCAAATGTCTTTGTCAGTTATATCTGAGATATTTTAATCCATGCACTAATGCTGACAAACCTTGAATCAAAAAAAATCTTTTAGTGCTGACCTAATGATTCTTTAAGATATTGAGGGACTCTTCCTCCATGAGACCACATGGCATCATTTTGGGAATTTATTCTCTAAACTCAGCAGAGACTACCCTGAATGAAAATCTACCACTATGTCAGTTTTTAAAAGGCAAACGCTGTTATCTGCTGCAGATCCTGTCCACCTCACCAAGTGTAGGCTTGCTGAAAATATTATCCAATATTGATTTAAATGAGACATATTCCATTGAATAAAATGTTTTGCAGCAGGCCCGCCTATTTCAAATTGGAAAAAGATCTAGAATTTTATTCATAATACTTACTACAAATTCAGGATTTTAAAAGATGCAGTATACATTTTGTAATATTAATGCATTTGTTTGGCATTTGGAGCTATGTAAATCAGTTAATGCTTGAGAAAGTGTTGCACTATTCTGTTCTGAGGGATTTTTTTTTGTGTGGAGGTCCTTAATCTCAACATTATGATTAGCTCCTTTAAATTTCTGAGTCATAATGGTAATTTAATGTCTGTGCTACACTAAAAATATCCAACATGAATGACTTAATGAATATTAAAAAAGTAATCAATGCCTGGAATTGGAAAACTTTGCCTTTCATAGAGAATAAGTTTTAACACAACAAAATACTGTATGTGGAAAGGACATCTTAACAATGAAGTATAGAAAGGAAGTTTCATTAAGTGATTTAAGTTCCATCTCCCTGTACTGCAGTGAAAAGAATCAAAACTAACCTCCTTTCATCTAGGAAATAAAGAAAAGAAAACCTGAAAACCATGCTTGGATCTATGGAATAGAGGGTTGATGGACAGGTAAAAGAGGAGTTGGAAGCTAAAAGAAAAGAATATGCTAAGTATCAAGAGACTACAGGAAAGAGTGTGAAGGACATACTAAAAGGGAAATGTTCCCCCACTAAAACTTTGTGACTGTAAGAAAAACAAATATCTGTCTTTGAAGAGCTCACATTAAAAATCAGTTTTGTTTATGTATTTCAAAGATGCAATTATGTATTTATGTTTCCTGAGTTCTCCTAGATTTGTCTGCCTGCCTGAGAAGGAAATAGCCATTGTAAAACCCAGAATAGCACATAATGAGTCATATACTCTTAGGAATTTGTAACTTCCAAATCACTAAAAGAAAATATAGAAAAGGTTTTAGACATTATCATAGGCTGGAATGAGAAGGAGAATAAAGGAATAAGCTCAGTCTACAAGTGGGACTTTTCACCATTCTTCCTGGAAGATTGCTGTTCTGTTGTATGCAGCATGCCAAGCACTTAAATTTATTTCTGTATCCTCACCAATTTACATTTTTTTAAAATCTATGCCTATGTACCAGTAATTCTTACAAGAAAACAAGTTTTAAATAGCTAAACAACTGCAAAATAAAGCATACCAATTTTATTAAGCCCACAAAAGCAATCATGTGTAGGCGTACTTTTGTAAGTAACTGGCACAAATAAGCTGATTGTTTGGCAGGGTTGTCTGGGGGACGAGTGTAACCTGTGCTAGGGTACTCATTATGGAGTAAAGTGAACTAAAGGGGGAAATCTATTTGGGTTGTATGGGGAAAAAGTAGATTTCTCTTTTTTCTCATATTTTTTTATTTTCTTAATTTCCTCATAGTGGCTCTTTTCTCAGAGGTTTATAAATGGTATGCACTGTCTAGCCAAGGATGCGACAGGTCCTACTGAAACATATTTCAAAGCATGTGACTTTTTCTTTTGCCCAAGCGTGATTCTGGAGTCAGAATTGTCACTGCAGCTATTGGCATTGTGCAAGAATTAATCTGAATGAACAGGTGAGATTTAGCTCATGGTATTATACGGCAGCAAATCCAGTACAGTGTAACAAAAATCTGCAGACTGATTTGCAGATTTGTCGATCATTGAATGGAGGGAAGAAAGGAAGGAGACAAAGGAGGAAGTTACATAGCTAAAATTAGATGTGATGACAGATAGCAAATCTCTAGTATTTATCAAACGGGTTAAGCCTCTTTCCTGATGGTATTTAGGGTTGCAAAAGGAAGTCTCTGCCTCAAAGGCAAAACTATTAATGCTTTGTGTGGGAGAACTATGCTGAAAGTCTAGAATCTACTTGGTAACCTGATGAGATTCTACTAGGTCTTTCCTGTTCAATTCTGAGCAGACATAAGAGAGGGCTATTGTTTTATTTGCAGAGAAGGATTTTAGGTACTCAGTTTATACTGAAATTTAGTTTGGGTTTTTATGAGGGTTTTTTGGGTTTGCATTTGTTTTTATGTTTTTTTTTTTCTCCTGTTCTTTCTGTTCTTCACATCCACCCTGACAGATAAAAGCAAGAGAAACTGAAAATATGTTTTGACCTTAAGTATTTTCAAAACTTCTGCAATTATTGAATTCAACCAGTTGAATCCTAGTTTGCGGAATGATTTTTTTTCTGAAAAAGAAGTCACATTTCCAGGACCTTTTTCAGAAATTACAAATTAAGACCATTTTTGACAGGCCACAGTGGAGCAGCAAGTGGGAATAAACAGAAAATCCCAATGGCAGACATAAGAAAAAAACCCCACATTGAAACTTGTGCTTATTGTGGCAAAGACTGTTGTTATGTCAACTTGCAGTAGATGGTGCTGATGGGCTGGAAGGCATAAATTCATTCTTTAGGGTCATACTCTTATGAGGCTGGTTTACAGAAGCATATAAACAGAGTACTATTTGGTGTAAGTAACAATAAACTCTGCTTACTATTCGCACATTATCGTTAGTACATTAACTATTCATTAGATTTTTACTGATTCAGCTGATATGAATAAGGATGTCATACTTTTCATCCTTCCCTAAGAGATAATTTTTTCACAGGGGAAGATATCAGTGGAAAAGTTATTGTTACTGCCTACAGTAGGAAACGGGAACAGAGAAAGATTTCTTCATACATGGAAAAAGCAGGCTGTAGATTCGATGAGAAAACTGAAAACCATGTCTATAGTAGCACTAACTCAGCTGGTGCCTTGTATGCTTATTGCCATTCTTTGGAGTGTGCAGCTCATTTGCTCTGACAGGGAGGAATCACTCCCATGTTTGCTGTGCCATAAAAATGCTGAAAACATACTGCTGAGCTAGCCAGTTGGTAATACCATTATTGGATAGCTACTATAGTCCCATCATATTAATTGCATCCTCTATCTTCAGATGATGATGAGGGGAAAAAAGCCTCCTCAAATCTAGTTTGTTTGGCTGGGACTTATATTTACAGTCAGTGAAATTCCATCCACCATAAAGGCAGAAATTACTTCCTGAAACACATAAGAGAAGGAAAAAGAACTAACATGCAGAACAATTAGTAACTTGTGCAGTAGTAACTATGAATACACATATAAAATTTATTCTGACAGATACTGGATCATCCATTTTTCAAATAATATAAGCAGGTACTGCATAATTAAAAAAAATACATCAGGTTTCAAACAAAATTAATATTTGTCGTAGCTATTGCTCTCTTAGGACATGGGATCATTCCAAATGAGAAATGCAAAGAGCAGAAATAGATAAGCTGAGTGACTGAACTGAATTTGCTAGACTGAATTTCTATGTTAGATCAAAAATTAAATGTTTTATCCTACTGAGACCTATTTTTAACAGGTAAAAGCTAGACTTTGAGTGACTTTCTCCTTATCTATTACCTATAGCTGATCAAGGCCAAACCCCTGACTAATTCATCAGAAGGTTTTTAAGCACTTTTAACTCATGAGAAGAGTACTCTAAATAAGGAGATAAAACGTTCTTTAGGAAGGGGCTTTCATCTGTGCAACTTTTTGCAGATTGTATAAATTGTTTATTCTACTGCTCTTCATGAGCTCTGACAAATAATTGCTTAGATTTTACGTCAACAAGAATCAAAATCTACAAAACACTCCTCTCTTTTCTATTGCTTATCAGATGGATTTTGATCAAAATATGAAGCTTTTATTTCATGCCAGTGTGTTAGCTCAGTTTTCCTTTGTGTTTCCTTTTGTTTGTTTGCATGTTTTCCCTTGAAAGAAGCAGTGTGCAAGTAGGTGCATTAGACTAGGACTCTGGAGATCTGTCACCCACTTTCTGGGAGATTTCTGGCCTCTAAGATTCTAACTCCCAACCTCTCTGCATTATGCCTTTTCTAGTTGTTACAGTGTTAAAGTCAAATCTGTGCATGAAAAGCACTGAATAAATCTGTGATAACAATAAAATCTAATACACTATTAGACCTACTGCTATCACCTTGGTGAGATACTTGTTATGTCTTAATCTGTCTGCATATTTGCAGAATACTACCTTAGCTATGCAGACTATAAAGCTGAAAGCAGGTTGTATATCACAGGAAGTAATATTTCCTCTACAATTTCCTTCTGAGAGTGATAAAAGCTATTAACTTTGTGTGTGAGTATAATTTAAATTTTGTTTTCCTTTTTTTTTTTTCTCCCCAGTGACCAACAGTAAATTAAACCACTTCTCGGCTTGTTTTTACAGATGAAGAGAGAATTAAAAATGGTGCATGAGGGAGCTTTTTATTCCTTAAGACCCCACAAAAGCCAATTTCAGTGCAATGAACCTTCCAAAAGAAAGTAATAGAATATTTAAAATGTTTTCCTCTACAACTCTATTTATAGTTTCTTAATCTGTTTTTAGGAGCATGTTTTTACATTTGTAGACATATGAAAAGAACTGGATTCAAAAATACTTAGATTTTGCTCTCCTCTCAGTTGTATTATATTTAAATTAATTGAATTACTTAATGTGGCTTAGTGGCAGCCACCAAGCATGTCTGTGATATTGTGTCTTTGTCATCAGTTTGCATATGGCTTTTCTATTTAATTAAATGGGAAACAGTGAATGGCTGATGTACTGTTATGCATGGTATGTAGGACAAACCACACCTGCCACCTTGTATAAAACCTGCTTAATGCACATGATGAAAGCATACATGCATATAGCATATGTGTATGTGTGTAGATATTGTGAAGAGTTAATTCTTTGCCAAGGTATTTGCAGCTCTTCTTACTTTTTGAATACTAACTCCTTATCTTGCATTTTTTTCAGTTTATTTACAGAATTTTTAGTCTGCTTACCCTAGTTTAAGAATCTCCTGAGCAAGCAGAATGAAGATCCAGTAAACAAGCTGAAGAAAACTTGCAATAAGATGCTGAAATATCCAGGAGAAACAAGAGCTGTAGAGCTCAGAAGGCAGAACTAAACTTTCAACATTATGAATTTTACACAGTGTGTGAAATATTTCTCTTTATACTGCAAATAAGTTATACCACTCAGCTATTAATTTCTTAGCATATATAAAAAAATAACAATACTAAAATGTTGATGTCCACAAAATTCAACCTCCTCACTGGACAAGACTAATCATCTACTTTACGTCTTAACTTTACATGCCCTATTCTCTACCATTAAACTTACCATTGTAGGCTAAAATATTTTTCCATTTTCATTACACTTCAGGGCCTACATTTCAGGGTTTTTTTGCCTGAAAAGCAAACAAAAGTGATAGCACTAGTGCATTGGTATTTCATGATTCAGGTTCCAAATTAAGTTTGCCTTTCCCTCCTTGTCGTGGTTTAAGCCTCTATAACTCACCCAGCTCTCTCACTCACTCCCCCCTGTTTCTTCCCCCCAGTTGCAGGGGGGAATGGGGAGGAGAATTAAAAGAATGCAACTCCCACAGGTTGAGATAAGAACAGTTTAGTAACTACGGTTTAACACAAACCACTGCTGCTACCACCAATAGTAATAATAACAAGAGAAATACAAGGGTAAAGAATACAATCTCTTACCACCTATAACCAGCCCGACCAAGCAGTGAACCCCCACCCTTCCGGGTCTCTGCCCTCTGTTTTTACATCCTGGGTATGACATGCTGTGGTATGGAATACCTCTTTGGCTAGTTTGGGTCAGGTGTCCTGTCTCTGCTTCCTCCCAGCTTCCCCTCCTCTCTGGCAGAGCATGAGGCTCAGGAAGTCCTTGGTCAGACCAAAACATTACTAAGCAGTAACTGAAAACACTGGTGTTATCAGTGCTGTTCCCAGGCTGAAAGTCAAAAGCAGCACTGCGCCAGCTGCTAAGAAGGAGAAAAATGACTGCTACTGCTGAACCCATGACACCTCCTTTACATGAAGGGAAGAATAAGTGGTTTTTTTTTCTCTCCCTTTTCCCCATCATCTTCCCCCCCCCTTACAAAAAAGGCTGAGGCAACT
The DNA here is from genome assembly GCA_017639245.1 of Myiopsitta monachus. Taxonomy (NCBI): domain Eukaryota; kingdom Metazoa; phylum Chordata; class Aves; order Psittaciformes; family Psittacidae; genus Myiopsitta; species Myiopsitta monachus. Next base: position 97,093,269 of record CM029917.1, on the reverse strand, counting down.
AATTAAATCATAGAATCGTAGAATGGTTTGGGTTGGAAAGGACCTTAAGATCATCTAGTTCCAACCCCTTGCCATGGGCAGAGACACCTCCCAATAAACCATGCCATGCAAGGCTTTGTCCAACCCAGCCTTGAACACCGCCAGTGATGGAGCATTTGCAACTTCCTTGGGCAAGCTGTTATGTGCCTCACTACCCTCACAGTAAAGAACTTCTTCCATATCTCCAATCTAAACTTCCCCTGTTTAAGTTTGAACTCGTTACCCCTTGTCCTGTCACTACATTCCTTAATGAAGAGTCCATCCCCAGCATCCCTATAGGCCCCCTTCAGGTACTGGAGGGCTGCTATCAAATCTCTACACAGCCTTCTCTTCTCCAGGCTCAACAGCCCCATCTTTTTCAGCCTGTCTTCACACATGCATACATGCATAGCTTCAACATCTCCTTTTAAAAAAATGCTACTGAAGTTAGCAACGTGAAAAATCCTCCCCACTCTCCACTAATGCATTCTGTAAAAGTAAGCAAATAGTAATTAAATGGTTTATTCTGCATTCATACTTCTGTGTTCACCCTCAAGTCCAGCCTTGACCAAAGCCTAAAATAGCTTCTGAATAATGCATTTATCTCTCAGGGAACACCGGCCTACTTTTAGATCAGAAGCAGCAATGTGAACTTATCACACTGCACCTTCCTTCGCATTACTTTTGCTTGACATGTCCCCAGGCAGACTGTGTGAGACAGACCTTTCCTCTGTAAGATCCTGATGTTTTTGGCAGTCTCCTGACATACTGTCTCTTCATTGCCTGCACTTACTCTGGATCTCATCTGAACCATTCCCAACTGCCTATATTTTGTTGTTACCTTCCTCATCTCATTCTCACCCAGCAGTGTAACTCTATCTTGTGTAAGGAAATATTCTCAGTTGTGAAAAAGAATGGTGTGAGAGTGAGTATGAATAGACTTTTCTTTAAATCTTTACATAATTCACTTGCATGAGAGCATGGAGAGAGGTAAGATGCAAACACGTGCCCTGTGGGCGATATTCCAGCCTCCAGGCTGGAATTATGACAAGGACATTTAGACAGCCTGCTTGACAGACTGGCTCAACAAGTCTGTTTAAATGTAAGTAAAGCTTTTGAATCATCCTACATGATTTTATCCACATCATTCTCTGCATTTAAATATTTAATGTTGACCATTCTGTCCTTCATTCTTTTTCCAGCCCTTGTCTGAGCATCCTGTCCTTCATTACTGAAAATGAACATGAGCAGCAGGCCCATCTGAACTTCTGGACAGATCTTGCACTTCTAAATCAAAAATGTCTTCACATTAACAAGTTGTGCATGTTTCTGCACAACTTCTAATCCTAGTGCTGAAATTGTAGAGCTCATTATCTAGGGATATTGTGAATGTCAAAAGGAAAAAAAAAAAACAACAAACCTCTCAAAACATCCCAAAACTACCTCCTGAACTGGAGTTCAAAAAAGTATTAGACAAATTTAGGGAGGAGGAGTACACAGGTAGCTAATAAGCAAAATGGTAGAGGTACAGCTTCTGGCTTAGAATAGTCAAACCTTGATTGATTGCAAGAGAAATGTTATCCCAAGGGATTCTCCTGGAAGGCATGCTGAGGCGCATGAAAAACAACAAGGTGCCTGGGGACAGCCAGCATGGCTTCACTCAGGAGAAATCCTGTCTGACCAATCTGGTGGCCTTCTATGATGGAGCTACGGAACTGATGGACAGGGGTAGAGCAGTTGATGTCATCTGCCTGGACTTGTGCAAAGCGTTTGACACTGTCTCACACGACATCCTTGTCTCTAAGCTGGAGAGACATCAATTTGATAGGTGGACCACTTGGTGGATAAAGAGCTGGCTGGATGGCCACGTGCAAAGAGTTGTGCTCAACGGCTCAATGTCCAGCTGGAGACCAGTAACAAGTGTTGTCCGTCAGGGAGCAGAGCTGGGACAGGTCTTGATCAACATCTTTGTCGGTGACATGGAGAGTGGGATTGAGTGTGGCCTCAGCAATTTTGCCAATGCCACCAAGCTGTGTGGTTCAGTTGATATGCTGGAGGGAAGGAATGCCATCCAGAGGGAGCTTGACACACTTGTGAGGTGGGCTGATGCCAACCTGATGAAGTTTAACCATGCCAAGTGCAAGGTCCTACAGCTGGGTCCCAGCAACCTCAGGCACAGCTACAGGTTGGGCAGAGAAAAGATTCAGAGCAGCCCTGCAGAGAAGGACTTGGGGGTATTGGTCGATGAGAAATGAACTTGAGCCGGCAGTGTGCGCTTGCAGCTGAGAAAGCCAACCGTATGCTGGGCTGCAGCAAGAGAAGTGTGACCAGTAAGTTGAAGGAGGTGATCCTGCCCCTCTACTCTACTCTCGCTGAGACCTCACTTGGAGTATTGTGTGCAGTTCTGGTGTCCTCAACATAAAAAGGACATGGAACTGTTGGAACAAGTTCATAGGTTGGCCATGAGGATGATGAGGGGACTGGAGCACCTCCCATATGAAGATAAGCTGAGAAAGTTGTGGCTGTTGATCTTGGAGAAGAGAAGGTTGCGTGGAGACCTCCTAGCAGCCTTCCAGTACCTGAAGGGGGCCTGTAAGGATGGTGGGGATGGACTCTTCATGAGGGACTGTAGTAATCGGAGAAGGGGTAATGGGTTCAAACTTAAACAGGGGAAGTTTAGATTGGATATGAGGAAAAAATTTTCTCCTGTAAGGGTGATGAGGCACTGGAATGGGTTGCCCAGGGAAGCTGTGAATGCTCCATCGCTGGTGGTGTTCAAGGCTGGGTTGGACAAAGCCTTGGGTGGCATGGTTTAGTTGGAGGTGTCCCTGCCCATGGTAGGGGGTTTTGGAACTAGATGATCTTAAGGTCCTTTCCAACCCTAACTATTCTATGATTCTATGATTCCATGATTGTTCACTCTGACATTTCCTCTGTTTCTTTTTTAATTTGATAGCTTAATAGAAACTTTAGCAGTATCTTGCATGATGAAATGTTTACTTAAGCCAGCCCAATTAATGTCATCCTTGTTCTACAAAAAAAGCATAAAGCTCACTTTTAAATACTCTATTTTTAATATGAGGTTTAGTAGCTTTATGCTGTCTTTCAGGCACGTTACATGACTATGAAAAACATCAGTGACACTTTAAGTATAGAAACTTAGTTTAATCAAAATTAAAGCAGTATGGCCTCAGTATTCACAGAAGCAGATATATATGTATTTGGGGCTGTAAAGGCTACATAAATGGATACATCATACATTAAAAAAGAGACTTATTTTCCCATTGCTCATTATAAGGCAGTGCTGTCTAACGGGAATAAACTAGGTTAGTAAACTGTTTCTTCAGCAATTTACCTTCACAGTTGATTCCAACTGGAACAATAAGATAAATCATCAACAAACATTTCCAGAAAACAAAATTACAGACAAATTAGATTTTTCTCCTTTAAAATTGAACATCACATTTGTAAAATCTTTCTTCTACTTCATAATGCTCTGTTGTAACTCCTTTTGGTACAAGTTATTGCAACCTAAATGTCTTGCTAGGAAAAATTACACATAAAAGATATTTATCCTCTGGAAAATAAGTTGGCATTTTGACCTTGTTTTATTTATCTAAGTTGTTTTATGAAATATTTTCAGTATAGTCACCTAATTAAACCCAGGGATCATGACCTATATGATGACTTGTATTTTCAAAACAGTAGTAGAAAAATTCAAACTCAACTTATTATTTCTTTATTGTGTATAAAAATGGAGCATAAAAAAGTGCATACTAGGAAAACTTATAGGACATACTGTTTTAAAATATGTTGAAAATGAGGTAATAATTAATGAAATCTTTCAAACCAGAGGCATTCCATAATAAGGCATAGAAAGGTCTTCTTATTCCTACTGAGGAGGTTCTATTAGTTATAGGCTTATAAATTTTTAGTGTATGTTCCTTTGAGACAAAATGTTAAGGTATTTTTGAGACACAGACACTTACGTAATTGAAGGATAATTTACGGGAATATCAGATGACTACATGCATCACTGCTACCTCCACAACCTTGCTTATCCACTTACACACTGGCACTAGAACTCTCCCATCTTAAAACTCGTATAGCTCAGGTTATAATAATTTGAATAAATTCTGTCCCTTTCCTTCTCCAAAACTGGGTGGCTATCATGCATAGTGGGAAAAATCCCCCTACTAGGCATAGTCCTCAGTCTACCCTATTCCCTGAGCTATTCCTTGGAATTTCCTTGAAGACTGCTATTTGTCCACACAAGCAGTATGGACAGCCAGCCCTACAGCCTGTGTTCACATCCTGGTCAGTTTGCTAATGCAGCTGTAGTCTGAGAAAGCTCCAAGGACCTACCTTTTGAACATAGAATGTAGTTGTAAGATTACAAACCTTATACTCTGTGTGTTTGATATTCCTGGAGGAAAAAGAATCCTGAGTTATGGACTTGTGCATTTTACCTACTAATTCGTAAGGCAGAAGACAAGTACGCCATCCACAAAGTACACAACAGAATCTCATTCCCCCTTGCTGTTTGAGAATAGCATAATGTCTGGGAACATTCAATTTTTTATTGTACGTCTGCTGACTGTTTAGCCTGTCACTTATCCTTTCTACCTGGTGGTCCAGGCTCAGCTGTACAGATTAAGATCTCCTGAAAGTTGATATATAACATTAGCTTTTGGAATATTGAGACCATTTGCTAAATATTAAAGAGATGCATTCATATTTAAACAATTTAATTCTCTTTAGGACTATTACAGCAGTGTTAAGATATACTCTTCCACTTAATTCTCTCAGGCCTGAGACATTCCTATATGAGGAGCTCCTGTATGCTGGAAATAGCCACTGTAAGTGAAAACAGCATTTCTGAAACTTACTAACAAAGCTTCGCAAGTCTTAACATCTTAACAGACCACTGTAGAAGAGAGGTGTGAAGTTTACTGAAGTCCAGTTGATTAAGGTCACATGATAATCATAGCTGAAAAGCAAAGAAAAGAGGTATTTATAGATATTTGGAGAAGTCTTTCAAACAGAGTTGGCATTGAAGATACCCCTGTCTTTGTCATATCGGAATAGATCTGGAAGTAATTTAAGATAACACAGATCCATAATTTTTGAAAGTGCATCTATGCTTACAGGAGCTGAGACTCATCCTGTGAATTTTAGAGCACAACAGGGGCTTATTTCACATCCATAAAATATGGAGCTGCTGCAGAGTTAAAATTATTGCCCAACAATCATGTATTTTTTTACTATAGTAGTAGCAATCATTTGGCTCAAGATATCAAATTTCTCTGGAATACGTTTATCAAAACCTCAGGGAAGACTGACCAGCTGGGGAAGATAACCTGATCTAAGTAGAGCAACAGACCTTTCCAGATACAGGAAGCAGCACAAGACTAGATAAAATTAATAGCTGCCAGGGACTAGGGTACAGCATAGGGCCATTCTTCAGAACTCCCAGGTAACTGGGAAAATCCTCTGCTTGAAATGCAAGAATCAAGTTATTTAATTTCAACCACTATTGAATCAGAGTTGACTGTATGTATTTTCATTGTGTTTGCATGCATACCATTTCCTTTACAGATGAAATGATGCAAGCTTTCAGAAAAGAACTTTTCACTGTCACACTTGGTTATTATTTAGCTCAAGATAAATAGTTGGGGGGAGATGTGAGAGGTGCAGCATGAAGAACAACTAGAAAATGAGGCTTTATTTTGGAATTATTGAGGCTTTATTTTGGAATTATTAGAATAATACTAACTTGCAGACAGAGAGATTTTAGGTATGGGAATATAAAGCAAAGGAATCCTAACAGCTATTTCAAAGTAATTTGCAGTATTGTCCCTGACCAATAAGCTCCAAATGTAAGAGGAAAGCTTATTCCTTCTGAACCTTGTAAAATCTTTCTTTTAATAGAAAAAATGCTTCAAAACTTGCAAAGATTTTATCTGACAAAGACCCTGAATACTTTGTTTATTTTTATGTTTTTACTTCGCAGACTAAGTTTTTAAAAGCTTTTAAACATTATCTATGCAATACTGTATATTCATACAGCAAGCATATTATTGAATACTATAAATTTATTTGGATAACCTGGATCTAAATAGGTAGCATGAGAAAATGTTGGTGACAATCTTTTCATAAATATATTTTAGAATAAAGAAATATTGTAAAAGTTAAAAGTAAAATATGAATCCTCATTCCAGTGTTCAAGGATCTTACTGTGCTTGGATTTTAATTCTTACTTTAAAAGCTTGGGTAGAAGGTATAGATTCTGAATTGAAAATAGGAAAAAATGATTACACAGTGTTTTAGTTTGTTACAGTGGCCTTTCTTTATGGAGGATGAAAAAGGAATAAGAACAGGTACACGCTTAGTTCTTGTACAAAAATAAAACCATGGTGGCTGCTCTGAATTTAAAGGCTTTAAGAGATGACCTTGAACATTTCTACTGCAAATGACAACTAATGCAAACACCAATCAGCTGTTCTGCCTTCCTTGTTCCTGGTTTTGCATCTCTTTTATGAAATTTGATGGTATTGTAAATACTACTGGTTAGTGCTAGACTTATCTGTGATTAATTCTGTTCGTGCAAGAAAAATGTCTTTCTTTACCTGAGGGTGCACAGTGCAAACTGGCAAGAACAGCGAAAGTCCTAGGAAAGAAAATAACAACAGGAAAGACATGAGTTTCTTCTGCAAAGAGCTTTATCCTTCTCTTCCTCAACAATGGTAAGAACATAAGTTTTTATTTTTATTTTTAAAGATGTGGCAGGGTGGAGAATTGGATTAATTTTGGAATAAGAAAATTGTGGTGTTCAGTTGTGTCTAAACAGTGCAGTGCATCACTCTGCTGGAAAATAGATAAGTCCAAACAAGCCAGCAAAAAATGGCCAGTAAATAGATGCAAGTGCTTATAAGCAGCTCAGATGTAAAGGGAATATGTTGCATTAAGGTATAGCTGTAGAGCTAATCAGCCTTTCAGAATTTAATGATAACCAAGTGTCTTAAATTCTTAAATTCTAGATAATGGAGTCAGAGATCCTTTCATTTCTTTTATCACTGTCTCCAGGATTCTGGTTTTCCTGGCTACACAACAACGGCAATGATGACAATGATGATGATGTGTCACAGCAACTGGAATTAGGAGCTATAGTTATGTACCCTCAGCCAGAGATAATAGATCTTCCAGTTCCTGGCAGTCTGACTTTACTATTAGTTGTTATTCAACAGATAGCCACCTTGCTCTTCTTCCATCAACATGGTTTGCTTGTTTTGTTGTTTTTTTTTTTTTTGTTTGTTTGTTTCTTTTATTTTTTTTTTTTGTAAATAAAAGTGAGTATGACTGTTGGGCTTTGCCTTTGTCACTGTGAAAGAGGCAAATGTATTTAAGTACTCATACCATGCTGGACATCCCAGATAAAGATGCAAGAGCCAGGGGGCCTCCCTTTACTGATTGATGGAGGGTGATTTTGGAAATAGGCTAAAGCTGATGTTTTGAGATCATGGGAAATCACAGGCTGTGCAGACCAGCACCTATCAGCACTTCAGTGTCTCTGGGGTAAACAGCACTGCAGAGCAGGCTTTCTGGATCACCTTTTTGGACATCTACAGTCTGCCAGATTCCCACAGAATGTAGATGCCCCACAGAGATAGAAAGTGGGTAGTCTGGGTCCTGCCATAGTATTGTTGGCATATAAATTATATTGAAAGAGTAAGATACATAGAGTGAGAGCTACCTTGTTTGTCTAAAATTTAAAAATCTATGATTTGAACAAATTGTCATTTTATCTTCCAAAGAACATGTTACCTCTGCTGTGTGAAATACCCATATGGTCTGCACTGTCAGATTTTATTATTATTGTGACAGATATGGTAGCGTATAAATTTTAAACTAATGAAAAAACTGTCATCTATCTTTTGGAGTTAAGTGTTCAAAGTGCATCAGCTATTCAACTTGATAGATCATTCTTCAGAGAGTTTGAGGAGAATTACACATTAAAAATACAGTGAATGGGAGAAACCTTCACTTTTACCCAGCTCCCCATTTCATAAACTAATTCTGGAGAACTCATGGAGATCTATTTCCAAAAATGTTTTTTTATGCAAAGTAGCTGGGAAAAAAAGGTAAATAAAATATTTCTCTATTATGATAAATTTGATTTGAATACAAGATAGAAGAGGGTATTAAAACTTAGTAATGCTGGTTTTATGCTTATTATGGTCTTCTGGAAATAGATAAAAAGAGAAGGAGTAGCTGTGGTTTATTGCTTTTCTATTGTTCTGAAGGTGAATGGTACCAACATTATTTTTCCCTAATAAAAGAATGCACACTGGGTTTTGTAGAAGAAAGCAGGCAATAATATTACATCAAAATGTTTTACTGTAGACAACTTCTCATGGGGGCAGGGAAGGGGGGAGCTTTTTTGTGGATTCCAGACACAATAAAATTTTGGGTTTTTTAAAAAAAGTTTTCTCCCTGAAGAGAAAAATCAACATTTTGAAAGCTGAAACCCTAACATAATTTCAGTTTGGAGGCACATGAACAAAAGGGCAAACATGAACCTAAAGTTTCCTAGCACATGTTCATTAGCAATGAGTTTTTCTTATGTTTCAAATGTTTCATTTCATGTCTTATCATTGCCTAAAATGTCAACTGGTGACCATTACTGTCAAAGGCAAAAGTATTATGCTTCTTTTCTTGTATTTGTCTGACTTGTTACTTCTCATCTTCCCTCTTCCCATTTAATATGTACGTTTGGAAACTCATTGGCAAATTATGAAGGATATAAAATAGGATTAATTAATTAATTCTTGAAAAGACATGCTCAAATTGAAATTGCTTAAGGTATAACTGAAACAAAAAGTATATATGTTATTATTCTGATCAATTTTCAGGGAATTGGAAATGTATTAGCTGTATATATACATATAGTCTGTTCAACTAACAGACATTTGCCATTGAAAGAAAATGATGGCTTCTTGGGAAAAAGAGAGAAAGAGAAACACTTAATAGCAAAAAGTCCATACTTAGAGTAACCTGTAAGACTCACACTATCAGTGGAAGTTTGGTTGGTTGTTTGAATGTGTTTCACTCTTGTGGTCTCAACAGGTGCAAGGGCTTTTTTTCTGATCTGTAGACTGTGTGGGCTTGATACCTTGAGAGCCAGTGTGCAAAAGAGAGGAGATTGGAATTTTTGTGGCCTTATTCAGGCAATGCAGATAGGAAAAGCAAACCTGTTACATTAGTTGTCAGGTTCCTTTCAAATAAAGCCCTCATAATGCTTTGGCAGCTAGTACTGAATAGTAAGTCAAATTTATAGAAAAGAAGCTGGAAGAGAGGAAAATTCAAGATTTTTTTGCTCTAATAGGGAACACATTCTAATGTGAAGGAAGCTGTCAGTCTATAAAAAAAAAAGACATTTTAAAAATCATCTCTATAGTATGATTAAATATGGAAATGATTTTTAGACAAAAGAGAACATTACACAGTTCTGAGCTTGGTTTTTCTTTTTCCTGCACATTCAAACTATTCCAGGAGATGTAACTAAGTCACATATGGCTTACCACTTATCTTTAACACAAATCATAAAACCAATGAAAATTAAAGAAAAAAGTCAGTGAACTTTGTTTCATTCCTATTGTACTTATATCTTCTCTCATTTAAAATAGATTGTATTATTTTCTTACTACAATACCTTCTTGTTTTGAGGGGACAACAAGTATCAGCTGGGATGTTATTTACTTTGATTCTATAATAGAGTTTAGTTCAATTTCTGATATGAAAAAACCTCGGAGGAGCACACAGTAGAATGTCTAATACCAGATATTAAAACTGTTTTAATTTCTGGGTCATAGAAACATGAATTGATTCCAGCCTCATCACATAAGTAAGCAGTACTTAACCCTTGCATTATAGTGGAAGAAAAAGCTTTTCAAGGTCTAAATTAGTAATGTGATGATATAAATTAAGTATTATACTTTCTTTCTTCCAAAGAATTAATGGAGATATTTTAGAGCATACTTAAGACCAGATATAGCATAATTTTCTAACAGACAAATGAGAAAAAGGTGGAGCTTTCTCCACTTATTCAGAGCTGTATCAGACCTTTGTACATATGTGACTTCATCCTCTGTTCAAAAATTATTTTTTTCATCCAACAAAGCTCCACCAGATATTTTTTCTTTTTTGAAACATAAGTACCCAATTTTTATGAATGCATTGGATTAAAAATCTTCAGTTCAATATGTTTCATTTATCCTTAAATAATTCTGTGGTATGAATTCAAAATTGCTTATTATATTTCTTCTTATTCATTTTGATGTGTGCTGATTTTTCTGCCACATGCTGTAGGTCATGCTATGGGATTAGTAATACAGCCATTCTGTTACTGACTAATAACTGACAGAAGCAGTTTTCATGACCCTTTTTGAAGACTGCTATATCTGTGGTTTTATTTCTCCGTTTTTCAGCTTGTCATGACTTTTCAAAATACTTGCAAACTCCTTATCAATATGGTTTCCAAACTTGTGCTAAGTTCATTGTATAGCTATGTGCATTGTATAGCCAGTTCAGGAAAATCACTTAAACCCAGAAACCACTCTCAATATATTTTAATTGTAACCTTAACAGAAAAGGAACATTATGTCAAATTACCAAGACAAATTATTCAGGACTTTAGAGATCATTATTAAAACTTTCTTTACTTCAAAGTCAAGTTAAATGTATCAGATAACAGTGACTTCTGAATGGATTTCAGAAGAACCTGGAAAGCAAGATTCCTAAATCAGAGCATTGAACTTCAGATAGTAAAGCTGTCTTTACATCTGAGCAAAAAATGGTATACAAAAAACCTGGAGATATTCCCATCTTAATGTACATAAACAACTTAAAGTCAGCATTATTATGCATGTGCTTAAAGATGAGCCTTCCTATGAACATGGAGTGTGATGTCATGCCTAGGTTAAATGTTGCTGCTACAAAGCCAGTTAAACAAATTATTAAGAGCTATAGAAGCAGCTTAAATTCTCTAACAAGATAAGGAAGCCCAGTAGTTGTGGTATTTTCTCTGGCCTTAGTGATGAGTCAGTATGGTAAGGAAAACAGCTCTTTTTGTACTCTTTCAGTTTGTAGTACAAAGGTTTGCTCTGAAGTGTGAAAGATTTTTAAAATTTGCTTTATTTTAAATTGTGAACAAGATATTTTATGTTATTTTATGTTGTTTGGTAACTTTATAATTTATCTTTAAATTAAATTAAATGTTTTTTTTTTTTTTCTTTCTTTGTTCTCCTGAACATTTTTATTTTACTTCGAAATTTGCTACAATTTGACATGGATATAATATATTAAACACAATGATAAGTACAGAGGCTCTTGGAAATGTTTCTTGCAGTGTTTACTTATAGCACTGTATTCTGTTGTATTCTAACAAATGAGCAATAAGTTCTCAATATGCACCATTATAAACCCTACAGCAATTGCAAAAGAAAAGCAACTCCTAATACAGACAATTAATATTGTAGGATATCCAGATTGACAGGATGTAGTGAATGGTACTATACATGAAATGCACTAACCAATGTTCATTTTAATTAAACTTACACATAAAGATGAAAGTTAAATTGCTTAAAGTTCATTTCTGTTCTAAGAAAGGTGTTAAGTCAGAAAGCGGAATCCTTGAGCAGTACGCAAAGTGTAACTTGGAAGAGGCAGTTTACTGTGTTAGCAGGTCTTGCATCATTGTTTCCCTGACCTGAACAACCTCATTCAAATACTTACTAAGGGCTGGATGGGCTTTTGGTGAAATCTTGATATCGAGTGAGTGTTTTCTAATGATTTTATTTTCTAACATTCCACTGGAATACTTTGTTACTCATTTCTTCTCCATCACTTTCTGGTTTGAAATGTTTTGCTCCAAATAGTCCTATTAAATGACCCCTTATTAGTCACAATACAGACTAATATTAGTGATTTTTACTCAATGTGAAATAGCAAGCAATTAGAAAAAAATAAGTCATAAACATATATTAAACAAATGGATCATGTAGGAAAGAGAAGAAAGTATGCATGCAGTCCTCAAATCAAACAGTTGCGGCTTAACACCTGGAGACCCACTATCAGTTAACTGCAGCGTGGGAGGGTTGAGTTATGATGCTGAAGCTCACAGATACTGCTTCCATGTACTTTTTCTTTGGATGTGTATGCCTCTGCAGGTAGCTTCTCGCACGTATTCTGCCATTCAGTGGGGTAAATAAGGGTCATAGCAGGCAAAATTTTAACAGATTCATTAGAATCATGTTTACATTAATCTTAAACTCATATATGTTGGCAAAATAATGAGCAATTCTAATTGAACGATAGCAAAATCTATGCAATAAATAATTCAGCTATGTGTGTCTTTTACGTTACAGAAAATTTTACAGTGCTTGGCAAAACATTTTTCTTAAAAAAAATATCTCAGCAACAAACCTCTCTGGATGAGGAAAATCTGTCTTTCCAGCTGCAATGATAAGTTTCTTCTTAAGCAGTGTGAAAAGAAAAACCGCCTGTACTGTATCTTTCAGAATAATTTACTTGATCAGATTATGAGAAGCCAAGTTGAATGCATAGCTATATTGCTGGATCTTTTAACTGTTCTATTCTCAACAATAATTCTGCATAACTAAGATGTATGCATGCTACTGAACATCTAATCTATGGTGTTAAGATGTAGCATATATATTATAAGCATGCTACTTGTTCACTTTTAAAAATGGGAGATAATCAAGTAGCTATGAGCTAAAAATGGGAGATAATAATGCAGATATGAGCTAAAATTGCATTTACATGGCTTTGGGTTTCCAACCAAAACAATAATGTCAATGGAAGGTAGAGCATTTAATTAAAAATTTAGAGGCTTTTGTTGGCTTGTGTCATAGCCATAATGTTATTTAAACCTAGGAAAGTTATACCTAATTATAGATGTGACAGAAGTTTTGACAGTTCAACCTATTTAATGGATTATATTTCCTCATTTAAATATAAGCAGTAGGAATAATAGTAGCAAAAATTAATCTACAAATTTAACAAGCTTATTTTTATATGCTTAATAACTATCTTTGGAGAAGAATGCACTATGTTTCACTTTTAAAAATTGACAATATTTATTAAGCCACAAAAGAGCTTATGTAGCTTTGTGATTATGGACAGGAAAGAATATTAGAAAAGGCAAAGTTAGCAAAAAAAGCTTTAAAGTAAGCAGAAATTACATGTCAGTCATAGACATTAAAGCTGGCTGGTTTTAAACTCCAACTGCTAAGCCCTGGGCATGAAACAAGAAAATGATGAAGTAGGCTGAATGAAATGCACACAAATGCTAACGTTTAGAACTTAACCTAAAGTTAAAAATACAAATGCTTGCATTAAGGAAAAGGTTTTAAATAAAATAAAAGGATTCAACATATAATTGTGTATGAATATATAAGCTGAAGTCCATACATGCAGAATATGTTAAAGATAGACTTTTCATTTCTGTTGAGAAATATTCCCACTGTACACTTTTAAAGAAGACTGAAGTTTCATGTTTTCTGTTACCAGAATGCAGAAATAAGCTTTTTCTTATTGAATAAAAAAAACATACGATTTGCTTGGGGAAGGAAGGAACCTGGCAGTGTTCAGATAGAATAAGATTGCCATCACTGAATACAATAAAAATCAGCATTGACAGATTTATTTTTTACTTTTCCTGAACACTTGATACAGTAAATCACAGCCTTTTCTGAACAATTCAGCAGCAGACTGAGAATGCTTCTTAGAATAATTAACAGATGTTGAATAATCAGTTGTTCCATTTAGGAAACCCCATCCTTAATTCCTTACCTGTGGAATCAGACACATTTACATGTACCTATTCTCATAAATACCCACTTACATGAGTGCATGTGGTTTTGAGTGTACAGTTTTAGACCGTAATAACTCTGAAAAAAAAAATCATTCAATTTCTACTGTGTTCATGTGCAAGATAAAACAACATTTGTAAAAACTGGAAAATAAATGTCTGTGATTAAAAACCCCCATATGTGTTGAAATTAAATATATTCAAATAAAAATCCTCTTTTAAGCACATCTAGAAGACCCATCTATATGGAACAGTTCATTATTCAAGACTATCTTTAACACACCCATCTTAGTTGTGCGTGTATGTGCATGCATGTGAATGTACCTGTACATCTGCCATCAGAAAGAAAAATAAATTAGAATGTGGAGGCTGTTAAGGCACTCCAGAATTCTTTCTCTATAAGAAAGCTTGTTTTAACAATAGCATCTGGCCAAATTATGGATTCTTTAATCAGAAAACTTGAATAGAAATAACTGAATGTGACCTAATAATAAGACAATGAACTATGTAACTATTGCAGATAAAATGTAGCAGAATACAGAGCCTTGATGTAATGACAACTGATCATCTCATACCTTTGAAGTGAGTATAAGCAGTGCTAGCTGGTTGACTGAAATGTTGCAGGCAAATGTAAACTACAAACAGCAGTTCTAAGAAAGCTGGAATAACAGAATAAGCTTTGTTCTTCTATAACCTGAAAAGAAATACCATTATAAGGTAATCAATATATTTTTGACAAAAGAGAGAGAAAGAAAACAAATACAGCTCCTAATGTTGTTGTCTATGTCAAAAAGAAGTACTTTTATCTCCATGAAAGAAGTAGAAAAACAAAAGTGAACATTCAAAGTTGCAGCATTCGTGCCCTTTTGTGATTTGTCAAGAACAATGCAATTCAAAGGCTATCAGAAATGCAAGGACTAGCACGCTCAACAGAACTTCTGCATCTAGAATTCACAGTCAGTCTGAGCAAAGTGTTGTGTCCATTGTGTTTTACAGTCTGTTCTGCAATGCTACTAATTTTTTTGCCATTAACATGAGAGATGGAGTGCAACAATACGCCTACCGTTAGATTAAAAAGCTAATGGCCTTCTTTAGAAGCGCCGTGCCCTAAAATAAAACAAAAAATACTTCTAGATTTGCCACACAGCAGCATCTGGGGGATTACAGATTTCTTAAAGAAGCACAGAAAATCATGTGCTCAGGCATCATACAGAAACTACAAGTAAATGTTTTTAAAATTACAAGTACAGTATCCAGGCACTTTGCTTGTTCTGTGCTCCAAGCCCTTGTTCCCAGCAGCAAAAAAGCCAGTGCAGAGGTGCAGCATGTAATAGGTTCACAGAAGGTACGCATATCACTGTACATTTCTTGTGTCACTGGAAATGGACTAGGTACACTGGTGGAACTATGTAAACTTGAATTCAGACAGATTCACCCCTGCAGGTCGTTTCTCACAAGCTTTCTGAAGGTGACATTTCATCTCATGAATTTTCATCAGAAAATAAATTTCACTCCATACAGGTGAAAACTATTGTCTTTAAACACATGCAGTGAATATTCTTACCTGAAATTTGTAAACATTTATGAAGAAAATGAATAAAAATAAAACCATGCACTCTATTGTATCATTACAATTAACAGCTGTAACTCAGACATCAAATACGTAGCCCTTGTGAAGGGTATGCATTACTTGTGGAAAAGGCTATGCAAAAAAACCACAAAATCTAGAAGAAAATTTAAAAGAAATTTAAAAAATCACAAAAATTATCATATCTCTTCATCTAGAGATAACAGGGAAAATTATTAGTTGGACAAAACCACAAAGGCTACTTCTGTGTTAGTGAAAAAAATTAGTGACAGATAGGGTTTTTGACCACAGCATCAAAGACCTGCTACGTTCTTATTAAGCTCTCCTAGCCACCAGAGTCCTGTGCTTATACACCACACTGAATTTTTCATGTAAACATTAGGAGGCAAGAACAAAGCTATGTCACAGCCCTTTAGAACATTAGTGTAGATGATGCTTTTCTGATGATTGCCTCCATTCCTTAGCAATATTGAATTTGTTGCTATAAAATTAGGGTGAACAACTAAATATGTTGGATGGTAGTTATTGCAAATGTTGTTAAATGGCAGTCAGTGGCATAATTTATTGCAATTTCTGTTTTCAAAAAATGACCTTCAGGCACTGGGGAACTTAAGTCTGACCAGCTGCTGGGTGCCTGCATAATTTTTATTTAGAAATAGGTTTTTCTTGAATTTTTTTCTTGTATTTGGAAACTCAACTTACTAGGGATCTCACTGGATAGATACCTGACAAGCTTTATGTAGGTATATATCACGGTCCCTAGACCAGTCACTTACAGTCCAAAAAACAAATTACATGATTGAAGGCTTAAGCAAACAGAGGGAAAGGAAAATAATAATAATTAAAAAAAAAAAAAAAAAGACAAATCACAAAACCTGGTCTGGACATTGTATATTACAAACACAAACTATATAGGAGCTAGATCAGTGAATGTGAATAAAGCATATTGCTTAGAGAGAGAAAATAAGTAATCCATGTTTTCCAAGAGGAAAAGAATTCTTATGTGTTCTATAGAAATATCTCTTAATTACTTCTTAAAAAAACTACAATTAGCTGCTGGAATGCACAGAATATGAGCAAAGAATGAATATTTACTGAAAGTGGAGAGAAATCCTCTTTTAACATAAACTTCCTTGCTTTTCTCCTTTACGGCTTCTTTTTATAGGCTTGTCCTCTGGACAAAAAAATTACGTTATTTGGGAACACATTCATTTGAGTGCCAGCAGCAAGAGACAGTGAAAAAAAATTGTCTGCTTGTCAGCCTTTCTCTTCATCTATCATGAAAAAGACAAAACCATGTTGAAGAAGCAGGAAAAGAGAGGACATTTTATCACCTTAATGTACTATAATACTTTCTGCCATTATGATAGTTGCTTACTTGTGTAATTTTTTTATTATCTTCCACTTTAATAGGATGACATGTTATAATATATCTTTCTCTGCAAAGATGTCCCTTTTCAGATAAAACTTTTCAGGCCTCATTGTTAATCTATTTTCTTTTCCCTCTCTTAGCAGCATCTGCAACATCTCTCTCTGTTTCATTCATATTGGCTGTAAATTTCTAGTGCATAGCCTTTTCCTTTCAGTATTTTTTTTAAAATATTTCCTATTACAGGAGCCAGTGATTTTCTCCTGTACTATGAATCACAAAATCTTTTATTTTATAAAGATTTTTGTTCTACATTTGGTGAATTACATAACGAGATTACCTTTTTTATTGTTATTTATTCTTTTCCCTTTGCTTTAGGAAACAGGGAAATTTCTGCAGAGTTTCAAGAATAAATAAATCATACAGCTATTTTTAAAAAGCATCCTTTACAGGTTTGACATGACTAGTATCATCACACAAAATTTTGGGATTGCAATACGGTCATGGGGAGTTGTCTGCAGCGTAGGTGAGGAATTTTAACAGTTAACGCAGTGGATCAGAATATTTCCTCCAGGATGAGCAATGATAAAAGTCATTTGGGACAGGCATTCCAAAGTGTAGTGCACGTTCTTCCTAAAATCTACAAGAACTGTAGATAGTGAAAATGTAAAATCTACTTCTCAGTGGTTTCCTAGATTAATTTTGAAATATTTTTTCAAACAAGTCCATAACTTTTGGTTAAAGGAATTTTTTTATACTTGCTTTCAGTTTGCGCTTATAAGATCAACTTAAATTAGAACCTATGTGGGCATTATAAATGCATGTGTTTTTTTTGCAGCTAAACACAACATATTAGAAAAGGAGAAGTACCTGATTAAAATAATTAAGTTTATTGCACAAATGTATTGGATTTTTACATTATCTCAAGGGTAATTTAATTACTTTTTCAATCAAACGAAGCTGAAATTTCAAAGATTTAACAAACATAGGATATGCCTTTCACAGGAACAATTCCTTTTTCCTCTTCCTCAAATGAATAGTTTTACTTAAGAAAACAAGAAGTTGATAAGTCATAAGTGCAACTGCGTTGTCTCAGTGGTAATGAAAATATGCAGATGGAGAATCATAGAATCATAGAATAGTTAGGGTTGGAAAGGACCTTAAGATCATCTAGTTCCAACCCCCCTGCCATGGGCAGGGACACCTCAGACTAAACTATGCTATCCGAGGATCATTTCAGACTGTGAGTTAACGCAGCCTCCCCAGTCTGTCAGAACTGTAAATCCTATAGAGAAGATCTGTGACCAAATGAAATGGCTTTTGGCTATGCTCCTGCCCTAGACGGGTACTGTGAAGATATCCATGAACTTTCCATTATTCAATAGAAAATACACAGAAAGATGGAGTCTCAGCACCCTACAAACTGGTATTTCACTACTCCACTTTTGCTGAAGAGAAAATAGATATTTTGTACAGATTTTTACCAAAGTGCCAATAATTTTCTTTTAGTGATAGTAATACACCATGGCCTCCAGTTCTGAGTGGAAATACAGACAATCAGAAAACATCCTACATATCTACATCATTCATTTGTCAACAGATGATTTTGAGAGAGATCGAGTGAGTGTGGTATTGAAAAATGTCATTTTGCTTACATAGCACAATAATTAAACTATAGTGCCTCATATTTGTAAGACTGTCAAAAGAAAAACCTTTTATGGCAAAAAATACATTATTTCACTAAAAAACTGTTGTCATGGTTTAAGCCTCTAAAACTCATGAAGTTTTGCTCACTCACTCCCCTCTTTTTCTTCCCCAGTCACGGGGGGATGGGGAGGAGAATCGAAAAAAATGCAACTCGCACAGGTTGGGATAAGAACAGTTTAGTAACTAAGGTATAACACAAATCACTGCTGCTACCATCAATAATAATAACGACAGAGAAATACAAGGAAAAAGAATACAACTGCTCACCAAGCCCCACCCAGCCAGTGCACCCCCCAGCAGCAAACCCCCCTACTGCCAAAAACCTGACCATGACCCCCAGTCCAGCACCACACCTTTCCGGGTCTCTGTTCTCCATTTTCACATCCTGGACATGACGTGCTATGGTATGGAATGACCTCTTTGGTCTGTTTGGGTCAGGTGTCCTGTCTCTGTTTCTTCCCAGCTTCCCCTCCTCCCCGGCAGAGCATGAGACTCAGAAAGTCCTTGGCCAGACAAAACACTACCAAGCAGTAACTGAAAACACTGGTGTTATCAGCACTCTTCCCAGGCCCAAAATCAAGAACACAGCACTGCACCAGGTACCAAGAAGGAGAAAAAAAGACTGCTGCTGCTGAACCCAGGACAACTATGAATATGCAGGATTCTATTTGTAGCAGTGTTTTTTCCCCTTTCTTTAGCTTTTGAGAAAATCACCACCTTCATTAAAATGGTCTACTTAACAACATACTCCTAGTCTTAAATACTTCCATTTAGGCTGAAATTCAATTAGCAAATCTGTTTTGGCCTGTATGGAATTGGCTTAATTTAGACAGACTAGTATTTTGGAACATGTTGGTTAATAGCTTAGGAATGGATTCAACTTTAAGGTTTTTAGTAGTCTCTGAAAAATACGGTCTCTCAGAGGGAGACAGCTGCTCACCATTGACATGCCAGGCTAACACATTCAACATGAAAATGAACCTGACTAGTTCCAGCTCAGCTTTGTGGCTGAATGTCTTGGAAATCTTCTCACCCAAGTATTACTAGTGCATCTTCCTCCATCAGATTAGCTCCCAGATACTAAAACAAAATTGCAGAAAAGACAGTGTACTTGTTGCTGACTGAAGACATGGCAAAGTAGAAAAGGGCAAGGAGCAGAGCAGCCTAAAAGCCTTGTCCTGTCATCTCCCATGGAACTGCAACACTGCAGCCCACCTCCAAGGATTGAAGCAATGAGGTGAACTCTCCTTCTTTCAGGAAGTGGAGAAAGATAAAAGATGTAGCAAATAACATAAATGGGACCTGCGTTACTTTCCTTCTTTTACCACTGTTCAGGTTGCAAGGTCCATTTGGTCTCCTGAGCATTACTTGATCATTGCTTCATTTTCCTTCTAATTCATTGGTTCTGTCCTCCCTTATTTATATTGCACACATGATCACAGGAATGGAATATGATGTTTATTTTATACTTACGCACTTCCAACAGAACACGCAAGAGAACTGAGGCTCCTGAACAGGATGTAGTTTTAAAAAAGCTGTTGAGCCTTGAATTTGCTTACTTTGGTTAAAGTCAGCCATTGTGGTATTAGTTGAATTAGTTATGCAGTGATTTCCGAGTTTATTCTGAATCATCACTCTCTTTCAAACACAAGAGTTATGCCTGCCCTTGCAAATTCTCATCATCTCAACAATGCATTGGGAAAACTGTGGTATCTCTAGTGTAAGTGAAAGGTCAAATCCCCCGTGGATGTCGACCTTAGCCAACAATTGTGATGGTACAAATTGCCTGCAATTATTGCCATATATACATATTACATACATTTTTGTTGCCTATGTAGACAGCAACTATTTAGAAACACATAATCCTCTAAACTCGCTACAGCATATAAATACTTCTGTATCACATAATTCTGTTCCAAGAGAAGTATGAATATTTCATTAGAGTGGCTATATCCTATTAATGACTTATGAAGTTCTTGAATTATGCTGGCAATGACCTTTTTTACTAGTAAACATAAAATTCATTACAATATTAACATTGTTGCTAATATAGAGAAGGCATTGCTAATATAATACAGGTTTTCAGTTCTTACTTTTTTACTGTCATTGTCATGGGTTCAGCAGTAGCAGTCAGTTTTCTCCTTCTTGGTAGCTGGTGCAGCACTATGGTTTTGATTTTGGGCCTGGGAACTGTGCTGATAACACCAGTGTTTTCAGTTACTGCTTGGTAATGTTTTGGTCTGACCAAGGACTTTCTGAGTCTCATGCTCTGCTGGGGAGGAGGGGAAGCTGGGAAGAAACAGAGATAGGACACCTGACCCAAACAGACCAAAGAGGTTATTCCATACCATAGCACGTTATGTCCAAGGATGTAAAAATGGAGGGCAGAGACCCGGAAGGGTGGGGTTCACTGCTGAGGGGTGCACTGGCTGGGTGGGGCTTGGTGAGCAGTTGCATTCTCTTTCTTTGTACTTCTCTGTCATTATCATTATTGGTGGTACAGTAGTGATTTGTGTTATACCTTAGTTACTAAACTGTTCTGATCTCAACCTGTGGAAATTGCATTCTTTTGATTCTCCTCCCCATCCTCCCGGGACTGGGGGAAGAAAGAGAGGGGAGTGAGTGAGAGAGCGACTGCGTGAGTTATTGTGGGGATTAAACCACTGACAGTCATGTTATTTGTACCTTTCTATGGGTTGTGCAGCAGAGAAATCTAATTATTTTTCTTACTGCAGTACACTTTTGCAGTAGCACCTTTCAGTTTTAGTCCAGGTTTCTTAATACATGCAATGTTTCTGAAAACTTCTTTATTAAATTATAAGTTAATAAAGAAATTATTACCTTAATCTTATGTATGTTTTTTTTTTTTCTGTGAAATCAAGACTGAAGAAAAGTATCTGAGGAGGTGACAGCTTTTTAGTTTTTCATGTTTCCTCAGGCAGATCTGCTGCTGCATAGCTCTGCATATAAACAGCTTGAAAAATAGTGTGTTGCTTTTCTCTGTATTTTATTTTACTTGGAATTTATCATGCCTTTGCTTTCAGATTTACCAAGATTAAAAGTACATCTAAATTAATGTCAACTTTAGATACCTATTATAATGTCAGTATCTTGCAATCTATTACATTAATGTCAAGTATATCTAGTAATGTAGGATTAGTCTAGGAACAGGAATTTTTGGGGATCTAACCTTCTTTTTTTTCTTTACTGTAACTTCCTGCATGACAATAAGCAAGTTTCTGCTGGTCCACATTCTCTGAAATGTGAAAGTGCCAAATCCACATTGAAATAATGTATAACTAAGCATATTTAAAAGATATCACCCTCAGTGTCCTGTACGTAAGATGAGTTATTCAGACAAAAGTTGTCTTTAGGTATCTTAACCTATGCGTCCTTGCAGCAATGAAGTCCAGCAGCCCCCTGGACTGTGCAGGTGGGAGTGCTACCCACTGGTCCAGGGAGGTCACTCTTCTACTAAGCACTACTGAGACACATTTGAAGTTCTGTCTTCATTTCTCCTTTGTAAGAGAGAAATGGGCATCCTGGAGAAAGCCCAGCAAAGGCCCACGGAGATGATTAAGGAATGGGAGTCTATTATATGAGGAAAGGCTGAAAGAGCTGGGACTGTTCAGCCAGGAGAAGAAAATGTCCAGGGGGAAATTATCAATGTATGTATATTCCTGTATAAATATGAGCTAGACTCTTCTCAGTGGTAGCCAATGAAAGGATAAGAGGCGATGGGCATGAACTATGGTACAGGAAATTTAATTTAAACATCAGAAAAATATTTTTACTGTGAGAGTGGGCAGACACTGGTACAGGGTTCCCAGAAAAGCTGTGAACTTTTCTTCACTGGAAATATTCAAAACTCAGTTGGACATAGCTCTGATTAAGCCACTGTAGCTGACCCTGTCCTAAGCTGGGAGCTGAACAGTCTCCATAGATGCCTTCCCACCACAACCATTCTGTGATTTTTTGATTCTGTGGTGAAAATCTGTGTTTGAGTGAGCTGAGAAGAAAGGAAAGAGAGGAAAAAAAATATCTTATAATAGCATATTTCATAAGCAGAATTAATTTAAAATATAAGATGTACACTTGAGTATGCAATTTAACTGTTCAACATGATTTGATACCTGAAAAAACGGTGTGAGACCTTGAGAATTCCTCCTGATTCTTAGTCATTAAAATATCTGGGGATATCTTTTAGCTCATTCTCATTTCCTCTTGTTCTCTCAAAATATTGAAGAGGTTATCCATACTGCATTAAACTTTTTGTCATGTTAATAAATTAGATTTCGATACGAAATACAAACAGTAGAACAAGGAATTACATCTGTATCTCTGAGAAAATGGTGAGAATAACATGAAAGTGGTCTAAGGCTCTTTAGATTTTCCTAAAGTGCTAGATAACATCTGGATGATTACATTTGAATCTGCTAGATTTAGTAGATTAAAAATTATGTCCTTTGAAGTCAGAGAGGTTTCATGTTCATTCACAGGGAATATAATGATTGATTTCACTTTAGAACAGATATTAGGCAGGACTGCATATAATTATCAGCTCCTTTTACCCATTATCTGGAGAAAAAATATCATCTCTCAAAATGCAAGTTACTAGTAGAAAATGAGAAAATATGTATTCTCAGAGACAAAAAAAAAATCAGCACAGCATTGCTTGTGATGTAGCGCAACTGTGTAATTTCAGAAAGACTAAGAAAAACCTAGAAGGAGTAGGAGGAGAAGCAGTACATTTTTGCTGAGAGGTAGCAAGAAGAATGATGGCACTTCTGTCTACTGAAACGATAAAATTATTGTTATGTAAATATGAAGATGACTTGGAATGTACTGAATCTTTAAAGCAGGTGAATACTATCTTTTTAAGGGATTTTAAATAGATCTCAGGGAATTTATATAGACCTGGAATTACAACTGCCATTTATGTGAAGCTCAGTCATTTGAAAGAAAAGGTATTATTCTAAAGTGTGAAATGAAACAGCAGCAAGTATTGGTCTTCGGCATCTTATTTTATACTTTTGTGACATAAATGTCAAAGAAAAGAGCACATTAAAAAGATTTTTGCTAAACTGAATTTTTACAGATGATTTCTGAGTCAGCTATGTCTTTTTTATGCTAAAAAGAACAGCAGAATGTTTTCCAGGGATATAAGACATAATTTGTATTGATATTTGATACCACCAAGATGATCAGGCAAAGAAAATTCATGTTTGTGAGGCCTGTATGGGCAAGATATAATAACCATAGTTAGTCTAATAGCAAGTAATGAGGTCAGTTTGTTTGCAAGGGTACGATGGGTAGTAGAAGTGAACATGATTGGATAGTATAAATGAAGTATATACATTCAATAGGAAATGCTAATTGGCTAATACAAAAAACTGCGCCAGGCACCATGCCAACAACTAGATGACATTGTACAGTTTAATTTGCTACCCTTGATACAGGCAGAGGTTTCAGCACTGTTCAGACTAAAGATGTCTGGACTTCAAACCATTCTGCTCTGTGCTACGCATACATAGGTGCAATTAGCCCAAAGATATGACTCAGGCTCTACTCCGTATCTGCTAAAAAAATACTATCTCTTCTTTATCTCTGGTATTGTAACATAACATCTCCTTTTGTTTTCATCCCACAAAGTCCTCATTTTCAGGGGTCTAAAGTGTCTAGTATGCTGTTGCTTGTTATGCAGTATACTTGTTGGATCCCTTCTTCTAGACTCTTAAAGGATCACAGCTCTGTAAGAGCCTAGACTACGTAAGACAATATAGAGATGTAGTACAATCCTAGAGAACTGGGTTTTGTGAACACCTGCTTTTTCTTTTTTATCTTCATCTGCTCCCCTTTCACTACAGAACTGAGCTAAAATGATCTGCTAAAATGATTTTTTTATATAAAAAAAGTAAAATCTTATTTTTAGTGTGGCTTAGAGCTTTTGTCTCATTTCCACAGTACATTACACTTCTACTGTATCACAGAGCAGTAGGAAATTGGGTGGTCCAAACCAATCCAAGATGGAACTGGAGACCAACTACCATTCTCCTTAATCTATATTTACTCTTGGAAGATGGAGGTGTTGTCAAGAGCACTACTCAGCCACTTTAGCAGCTTGCTATTCTTTCCTTATCCCTTGTGCTTGTGTAAGATATTTTTAGCTTGCTTGTCTCATCTTCATATTAGGCTTTTTCTAACTTCAATACTTAGACCTAGTAAGGGTGAGACTTTAGTGAGGTTGTTAAACATTTTGTACGGCAGATTTTTTTTTATTGATTTATAGTCTTTTCAGATTTAAAAAAAAAAAAAGAAGACAAATGAAAAGCAATCTCCCCAGGCCCACCCCAAATAATGTTAATTCTTAATTCTTTATCATTGAAAATTTCAATTTTAGGAGTTAAATAATTCTGAAAAGCTATTTTTGGGAAGGGAAAGGTGGAGGGATTTTGTTTTCTTTTTCATTTAAAAAAATAGTTTGATTGGTTTCTTTCCTTCTAAAGAAAAACATTTAGCTTTGTGTGCTATAAGCAATTCATATGTTATGTTCAGGTAGAATTTGTAATACTCCCACACTTTTGACTGGGGCAACATATAATACTACAGTTAGCAGTGTTCCTTTCACTACACTCATGAAAACCTTGACAAGCTAGATTGAATTATCAATACAGGCATATACTGCAGTGTAACTTTGCACAGTAACCTGGACTAAGGGTGCTGAAAGATGACCACTAGTAGTCACGCAGAGATTGCTACACTGAACTCAAGCACCAAACTAAAGCTGCAGTGAAACCTCCTGTCTCCAGAAAATGGAATAAATCACAGTTTCTGAGCTCCAGTGTTCCTTTCAGTAAGTGATATATAAAAATGGACTAAAACAGAGGCTAGATAGGGAGATAGCAGTAGTTCATGCAGTTATCATATTCCTAAAAGTTACTTCTGTCAGTAATTCAGCCACTGAATTTCCTTAGAATGTTTAGATTTTTAATGTGTGCTCTGTATTTCTAATTTACAAAGAGAAAAAATAATAAAAA
This sequence comes from Myiopsitta monachus, assembly GCA_017639245.1. Lineage (NCBI taxonomy): Eukaryota > Metazoa > Chordata > Aves > Psittaciformes > Psittacidae > Myiopsitta > Myiopsitta monachus. The sequence goes on along the minus strand of CM029917.1, from coordinate 97,067,659 downwards.
AAAACAAAACTACAAAACAAACAACAAAAATCACTGCTTCTCTAAATCACCCAGCATTTTTGTCAAAATCCTGAGTGAATTTTTTATAGTAATATCATGAATGATATGCCAAGAAAGATTTGTCATGGACAAACTCACATGGGCTCAACACCACAAGAAAGAAGAACCTAGGAACCTAGGAAGTCCACTATGACAGGGTTATTCTCTTAATGGGAATGTAGACTACTCATGTTGAAGAAGAGAAAAAAAAATGTCAGTTTCTTAATACTGTTTGTCATATAATGGTAGTAGGATTTAACACTGGTGGGTTTTATTATTAATGCACTCCATGCATTAGAACTCATAACGCTAACTAGAATTCTGTTAGCATTGCAAATGGTGCAGATTTTAAGGGGTTTTTGTGAAATCTGATTTTGAGATTTTGGAATGCTTCTAATCTGTAAGTTTTGGTGACTCAAGTAGCTTTGCAAATCCAGTCTCTTTTGCTTTGTCTTTTTGTAATGAATCATCACATGGGCCACGAATGTCTCCTCTAAATAAGTACATGGGGAAAGCAGGCTCTAGGCACAATGTTCAAATGGTGATCATTCAGCTGAGCCATTGGTTACAGTAAGCAAAAGCTACAGACTAGCAGAGCTTTTAATTGTATAATGTAAGAAGTATCTATCCTTGTTGCACTCCTATCTCCTAGGAGTGAAGAAACTTTTAGATTTTTTAACAGAGTGGATCTTTTTTCTGTTATTCACTTCTTAGTTAGTCTCTTTCTTCTAGATTTTGTTTATATTAATAAATTGTACCCAACTCCTTTTTGCCCTACTTAGACACAGTTGGTAATGTTCCTTTGTTTTTAATGTTAGACATAGATTTTTCTTTTCTCATCTTATTACTTATCATTCATATTTAATGCTGCACACAGAATTATCTTTTAGACTCTTTTTACCTTTTGATTTCTTATATTTAATGACACTCCTAATTGTTTGATATCTTTTTTTTTCTCTAGGAACCCATCACTGCTCTCTATTTAGCTGCTTTGAACTAGCTTTCATCTTTTAGTATTTAAATCAGCCAAGTCTTCATGTATCATACTGAATTGTTCCTCATTATTTACTCCTTCTGACTATAATGCCATTCTTTTCAAACTACTGCTACCTTTTTCTTTGTTTCGTACTCTTTGTTTTTAATTTTCCAAGTCAGATTTACGCTTATTACATGAGTCCCACACCTTAGGTATTGTCAGTAACCTCAGATACGAGACTTCATCAAAAGGGCTTTCAGAAGCTTTTTTGAAGTTTCTTACCTGCAGTAGCTCATTTATTGCCTGCGACTGAGGAGAATTATTGAATGACAGAAGACTCCTCTCCCTGGAAGCTAAGTGCCCAGCCCTTCGTGTCCTTTGTTTGAATGTAGGTCTCCAACATGGCAGTCTACAATAGGAGCACTTGACAAAAGGATTGATTTTACATTCCAGCACTGGAAGAATGCATATAATTTCCATGTATTACATGGTGTATATACTACATAATTTGAAACCTTTTTTTTTTTTTAGCTACATTCAATAGCTTGTTTGAAACCTCTGCTGTCTATATTGAATGTGATTTTTGTTATAAAAAATGTCATTAAACTCTCAACATTATCAATCACTACTATAGATTTTCACCAGATGTTGTGAATTACTTGTCTGCCAACCAAAATACAGGTCTGAAGTGCAATGAAATCTATGGAGATAACCTTACTGGAAATGGATGAGTTTATGCTGTAGATGATTTAATAAAGAACTTTGCTTAATCTGCATTTACATTTAAAGATACTTTTTATCCTAATGATATATCAAGAAAAGTAATGCATAAGTATTACTTGTGTAGTAATACAGCAGTACATAATGAAATACTGTAATCCCTTCAAGAAAGTCAGTGCTATATTTTGATGCTGAATACTTCGGTTAACACTTTTCATCCCATTTCAAGAAAAGTATTTCATTGTTGATGTATGACAAAAGTGGAATACGGGAAAATGTTTCATATGAGCAGAATGGGGAAAGCCCTGGAACTTATATGTTAGGAAGGAGGTAAGAAGTAGTTTATATGGTAAAAGCATAAACAAAAACACAAGCAGTAAAACCCAGGTGATCGGGAATACCTGTTCTCCATGTCCTGTCCTTAGGAATCAAGAGACATTCATTTAAATTAGAAGGCAGTACACTCAAATTGAACTTTAAAACTCACTGTCACCATATCTTGGTGGCCAGAAAAATGCTGGGAAAAAATACCTTAGAACTTCAGGCTATGTTAAACAACAGAGACCAAGTCAGAACTTTTAGGAATCAATGGTCAAAAAACATTTATTCCACCTCCATTTTCAGCACCTTTCTGTATTTGCTACTTTTCTGCTGCTTGCTACCACCTGAGACTATGTGCATTATTGGTAACTTAACTGACACCTTCTTCTGGTGCTCACTGCAAATTGTGTTAATAGGAAATAAATTAAATCCATTAGAACTACTGTCTTCACAGCTGAATTTAATTCAAAGAAGCTTTGAATCAAGACATAATCAAACTTTTAGCCTTGAGGCTTCACAATCATTTTAGATTGATCAAAGGAGGAAGTTTTATGTTATGTTTAATCTAATCTAATTGAAGACTGCTACTAACACAGGTGGTTTTTCTCTCCTTTCTGTCATCTCTCCTCCTATGATCCTGCCCTTCTTAATTCTTTGTGTCTCTTTGTTTGGCTCACCTTTCTGATCCAGCCCATTCTCCAGCTACTTACATGTTATATGTGGTACTAAGCAGGGACTGGGAAAGATATGAATAGAAGATCGTGATGGCCCACTTTTGAAGTGGATTATGCACAATGAAAGTCGTACACTTACCTCATGTCTTCTTTTCATACCTATATGCATGTCCTTCTTTGAGTTTTTTGACAGCTACAGTGGTCATACAGTCTGTATTTTTTTCTTATATATGATTCGCACCATAGCTTAAAATAAAGGTAACACAAGCAAATAGCAAGGAAGCCCTGATGAGCAGGTGAAGACAATTATGGACAGAAGTATACTTTGTAATGGCTGCCTTGGTTTAGGTTGATTGAAGATCGCTGTGGAGCAATTGAAAAATGCCACATTCAGGTCCTCTAATGGCCATATTTCATACAGCCTTTCCAAATGCAGTGAAATAGGTCATATAGAAATCACAGTCTTGTACTGAAAAAAAATCTGTCTGTCCTGGAGAGTTTGATACTAGCTCTGTTTCTGATCTGGGTCTTAGATGACTTGAGGTTATACCCAGGATAAGCAACATAGTGAGTTGTACCCAGAAATCAAAATGTAACTGCTGCAGGGCAGACAGCAAGCATTAAATATTTTCCTCACATGACTCAGCTGACTTCAAACATGAATTACTCCAGTTACTTCAGTTGTCCTTGTTAGATGTTTGTCTAACATAGCAGGATAACTTGTTTGAGTAGTGTTTGGGCTACTTGGTTGTGGGTTCTTGCTTTCAGCTCAACCTTAGATAAGAATGCTCAAACTATTTACGGCAATAAGACGAAGAGTGACATAGGGAGAGAGAAAGAGCATATATGCCATCCTGAAGTCTAAATATGTCTTACAGAACTCTTCAACAGTGAAATGTATTGACAAGGGTCAGTTAAATTTAGTTGGTAGAAAATATATCATCAACAGAGTTGTTCAGACTGTGTCTTTGTTCATCAGTATCATTTCTGTCATACAGCTTACTAAATAGAAGTTCATTTTCTGGAAATCCCATTGTTTCCTTGCTAGAGTGAAATGCCTTTTCTTTTATACATTTAAGCCAAGAAACTAAAATTACATCAAATACTGATGACACTACAAACTTAAATATTGCTGCATTTATGTTTTACTGTTAAAAACCTGCAACAACCACACAAGCCCTTAACCAAAAAAAAAAAAAACAAACAAAAAACCCAAACAACAACAAGAAAAAAACCAAACCAAACCAAAACAAAACACAAAAAAAAAAAAACCAAGAAAAGAAACAACCATGAGAGAGGGAGGAAAACTATGGAAGGATTTGTTAATGGAACTCTTGGACACGAATATTAAAATGTAAGTCTTTGTCAATCTCCAAATTTTAAGGAGCAAATCTACTGAATCTACTGAGAGATCATCAAAGCCAACTCCACAGAGAATTCACCAAAGACAGAAGTGGTTTTATCAACATTTGCCTACAAATTAAAACATTTTTATGAACTTTGGTTTTATCCAATATTATCGGAAATTTCCCAGATTGTGTTGAAACTGAATAGTCTACCAAATAAAGATGTAAATAAAGTTTAAAAGAGTATGAAACTGCTTAACTGGGATCTCTCTGGAGAAGGAAGGACAGCATCTGAATGTGAATTAATATGTTAGTTTCAAGAGATTATTGTGTGCTATAGTGGCCTCGACATCATTTATTTGAAGGTGTATAAAATCTACATTTCTGAAGAGCTACCACTATTAATAACAGAGTTAGGCTTTTATCAGTTGTTGGGTGTACTCACTGACTAGTTAAGTGTAGCCAAGACTACTAAAAGGTGATATGAACATCAACAGATTCTTAATGTTCATTTCCATTGGTGTTGCTCAGTGGCTACTAGGAAACAGGTGCAGGAATTAATTATTTTATCCTCAGCTATCTACCAGTATACATGCCCATCCTCATGAAAAATTTTCTAAATTATACCTTTTGTTCCTACATATCAGTTTTCTGAACTGTTGGCTACAATCTTGCTTAGCAATAGCCATCCACATTACATCAATAAAACCATATCCATATTAATAGTCATCTCATCTATCTCCCTCTTTTTTTCTGCATATATGTGTATCTGTATATTACGTAAGCCTAGAAAAACATACACAGATCTATACATTCATGTGTTGCATAATCTCATATCCACATAATAGGTTGTCGTGGTTTAAGCCTCACCCAGGCTAATAACTCACGAAGTTTTACTTACTCACTCACTCCCCTCTTTCTTCCCTCAGTCCCGGGGGAATGGGGAGGAAAATTGAAAAAAAAAAAAAATGCAACTCACACAGGTTGAGATAAGAACAGTTTAGTAACTAAAGTATAACACAAATCACTACTGCTACCACCAATAATAATAATGACAGAGAAATACAAGGAAAAAGAATACAACTGTTCACCAAGCCCGACCCAGCCAGTGCACCCCCAACAGCGAACCCCCAAATGCACCACCACACCCTTCCAGGTCTCTGCTCTCTGTTTTCACCTCCTGGACATGACATGCTGTGGTATGGAATAATCTCTTTGGTCAGTTTGGGTCAGGTGTCCTGTCTCTGCTTCCTACCAGCTCCCCCTCCTCTCTGGCATCGCATGAGACTCAGAAAGTCCTTGGCCAGACCAAAACATTACCAAGCAGTAACTGAAAACACTGGCGTTATCAGCACAGCTCCAAGGCCCAAAAATCAAAAACACAGAACTGCACCAGCTACCAAGAAGGAGAAAAATGACTGCTACTGCTGAACCCATGACATAGGTATAAACATTTATATTTAACTAATGTTTGGCCTGTTTAGGACATTGGTTGGCAGAATTCCTTGGAAAATATTACTAACGGATAAAGGAGTTCAGGAAGACTGAACACTCCTCAAGAATGAAATCCTTAAGGTGCAGGAGCAGGCAGCCCCTATGTACCAAAAAACAAATTGGTGGGGAAGAGACCAGCTTGGCTCAACAGAGTGATACTGCTTGAACTCAGGAAAAAAAAAGAGAATTTATCACCTGTGGAAGAAGGGACAGTCACCACATGAAAAATACAAGGATGTTGTTGGGTTATGTAGAGAGAAAGTTTGAAAGAAGAAGGCACAGATAGAACTAAATCTGGCCACTGCCAAAAAAGATAATTTAAAGTACTTTTACAAATATATTAGCAATAAAAGGAGGGCCAAGGAGAACCTCTGTCCTCTACTGGATATGGGGGGATGCCTAGTGACTGAGAATGAAGAAAAGGCTGAGGTACTTAATGATGCCTTTGCCTCAGTTTTCAAGTCACACCAGCAATCCTCAGGGTACTCAGTTCCCTGAGCTGGATGGCAGAGCTGGGGAGCTGATTGAAGTCCCCATAACTGAGAAAGAAAGGCTTAGCAACCTCCTACTGCACTTAGACCTTTACAAGTTCATGATGTTGGATAGAGTGCTGAAGTGATAGTTCCAAGAGTGCTGAAGGAGCTGGCAGAGGAGCTTGTTAAGCCACTCTGTATCACATATCAGCAGTCCTCGTCTAGTGGGCAGGTCCCAGAGGGTTGGAGATTGGCCAAAGTGATGTCTCTCTACAAAAAGTGCAGGAAGGAAGACCCTGGAAACTACAGGCCTAGAGCTCTGTGCTGGGGAAGGTCATGGAGCAGATAATCCTAAGTGAGATCATGAAACACCTGTGGAAACTGGAAGGATCAGGCCAAGTCAGCATGGGTTGACGAAGGCTGATGACCCTGCTAAACTAACCTGACCTCCTTCTATGATTAAGTGACCTGCCTGGCTGATGAGGGGAAGGCTGTGAACATTGTCTATTTGGACTTAGAAAAGCACTTTGCACTGTCTCCCATAACATCCTCCTGGAGAAATTGACTGCTCATGGCCTAGGTAGGTGGATTCTCCTCTGGGTAGGAAACTGGCTAGATGGCTGAGCCCAAAGAGGTGGTAAACAGTATTCCGTCTGTTTGGTGACCGGCCAGTAGTGGTGTCCCTCAGGGTTCTGTGTTTAACATCTTCATTGATGACCTGGATGACCAGACTGAGCACACCTTCAGTAAATTTGCAGACAACAACAAACTGGATGGGAGTGTTGATCTGTTGAAGGATAGGAAGGCTCTGCAGAGGAGTCTGGATAGGCTGGATAGATTGGCTGAGGTGGCCAATGGTATGAGATTCAACAAGGCAAAGTGCTGGGTCCTGCACCTGGACCACAACAACCCCATGCAATACTACAGGTTTGGGGAAGAATGGGTGGAAAGCTGCTCAGCAGAAAGGATCTGGGAGTGCTCACTGATGGCAGCTGAACATGATCCAGCTTTTGCCCAGGCAGTCAAGAAGACTGACTGCATCCTGGCCTGTGACAGAAATAGCATAGCCAGCAGGGACAGGGCAGTGACCATTGCCCTGTACTGGGTCTGCTGAGGCCACACCTCAAATCCTGTGTTCAGTTCTGGGCCCCTCACTACAAGAAACACACTGAGGTGCTGGAGCAGGTCCAGAAAACTGCAACAAAGCTGGTGAAGGGTCTGAAGAATGTCTTGTGAGGAATGGCTGAGGGAACTGTGGCTGTTTAGTCTGGAGGAGAGAAGGCTCAGGGGGGGACCTTATCGCTCAGTACAGCTACCTGAAAGGTATGAGGTGGTGAGGCTGGTCTATAGTGAGGTGGGGGTTGGTCTGTTCTCCTAGGTAACAAGTGATAAGATAAGATATAATGGCCTCAATCTTCACCAGGGTAGGTTTAGATTGGATATTAGGAAAAATTTCTTCATCAATAAGGTGGTCAGGTATTGGAACAGGCTTCCGAGGAAAGTGGTGGAATCACCATCCCTGGAAGTGTTCAGAACCTGTATAGATGAGGCCCTCAGTGATATGGTTTAGTTGACAGTCCTGAGAAATTGGTTGGACTTGATCTTAAAGGTGTTTTCCAACCTCCTTGATTCTACAAAATTTTTATAACTCTCAATCACTAACACACTTAGTAAGCTTTCATGAATTAAAGTTTACTAAATCCACCTTTCTATAGAGTTTTTAACCAAAAGTCTCTTTCCCAAGTACTAGACAGATGAGTTACTTAATAATTCAATGGACTCAAATAGGTTCAAATCCCACAGTGTGGTAAAGTTTCATTAATTTGTTTCACTTATATTGAGCTCAAGTACCTGAAATTCTTGTAACATAATGGCACACTGACAAAGAAGGGATGGTGAAGAAAGAAAAGGAAATTACATGATTATTTTTAGGAAGTTTCATCATTCCCACTGGAGCTGAAGCATATTATAATTGTACTCAAATGTGCATAACAACGTAATTCATTTTTTCAGACTACTAATAACCTGAAAGTATCAATAGGTTGCATAGTAACAGGTTAAAATTCATTTCACTTCTTACCATCAAATGAAAATTGCATCAACATTCAGCAGAAATACTATTTTTTTGATTCATGCCTATTACACTGTTAATACTGTGTTACATACAGGAACTTAACACAATATGACTCTTCTATCTGGATATGGCTCACATTTTAAATTCTGACTGGGGGAATACTATGGGTGACATGGATGGAATGAAGGATTTTGATTCTGTTTGATTTTGAATTCCTTTACGTTTTTGGCTATAAGTCAAATCCTAAAGATAAAATTGTATTTGCTCATCATTGTTAGCTTGAAAGTTTAAAGAAAATTTGTGAATGCATAAACTATTCATTTAATGTGAAGGAAATGATTAATTGCATTTTACATTTTTTCAGTTCAGCTGAAAATTGGTGCTATTATTGATGTTGACAGGCAGGGACCAGGAACTTGAGTCTATAAAGCATTTTTACAGTGAAGGCATTCTCTCCCTTGAGGGTCTTTTTAGGAATATTTTATAGAACCTGATAAAGCACCAGATGTCTCAGATGTTAAAATACCATACTGAGAAGAGCTGTACAAGACCCTAATAGATATTTTGAATTCTAAAGCCTTGTATCAATATCTCTTACTGATACTTATTTTATTACACTGCTGTGAAGCAGTAGAAACTCACATTTGTATGTTTATAGCTGTGACTGATTAATTTTTTTCTTGCATGATTGAATCAACACAAAGGAGGAAAAGCTCAGGAACAAAATAAAAAAGTTTAAAAGTTATAATTAAACTTAAGTGTACCATCTCTAAAACATTCTTGGTTTTCATGCTACCTCAGATATTAACAATGTTGTAACTTACATTAAAAGTTAATACATATTACATTGCTTTTGTTTTATTTCTATGCATATTTACTGTATATAGTTATAGAATAAAATAATTTATAAAAACCTACCACCTGTAAAACCTGGGGGGAAGCAGAGGATGATCAGCATACCCAGAGATTTCCTTTGACTGGATATCAGAACACAAGTGGAATTTTCTTAGTGTCTAAAATTAAAAATAAAGATTTTTTTTTCTCACTTCTTGTTTAGTTTCCATTAAATTGAAGTTTAAAGAATAGTGTGTGCCATTGGACTTCTGTGCTATCTGTTCCGTAATCTGTAACTCTGCTTCAGGCAAATGGACTGTTGCTAGCAGGAGTTCTGAGTTCGACACTTTTTTTATTGAAGCATTTACACACATCGTTTTTTTTCATTAGTGGTACATAGCAAATCCAGAACATACAGAAAAAAATATAAAACATGCAATCATGGCAAAGAATGTATCTTTTAAATGTTATATACATGAAACAATTAACATGGCCAAATTATATAAATAGTCTAAGTTAGAATCAGAATCAGAATTATTAGAGCATCATCTTAAAGAATTCAGAGAGTAGATTGGGCCATTTACAGAATTAGTTTTACAAGTCTTTAAAGTAAGTACTAGTTATGAGATCAAGAAATAGTTCAATAAATCCTTTAGCATGCTTTTAGCATTAATAAAGAAACCATTAAGGTAACCTTCTATCGAAGAAAATTCAACAATTTATTACAGAATGTAAAGTTAATAGGCACTGCTTAATTCCTCTGATTTCATTAAAGCACTAACTGTGGGGGTTTAAACCGTAAATTTCCCTTCTCCCTCCTTTTCCGCCCCCCCCCCCCCCACTCCGATGGGGGGAAATGGGGAGAGGAACCAAAGAAAATGTAACTCCCACGGGTTGAGATAAGAGCAGTCCAGTAACTAAGATACAATACAAATCACTGCTGCCACCACCACCACCAAGAATAATGACAAAGTAAATACAAAGGGAGAGGATACAAACGTTTCACCTGCTTGACCGAGCCGAGAGACCGCGCGCCGCTCCCGAGACCGCGTGGCCCCCCGTGACCACTCCCGCTCCCCCCACCGCGTGCTGTGAGAGCACCCTCCCCCCTCCCCCCCCCGAATCCTACCTCCTGTGCATGACGTGCTGTGGTATGGGATAACCTCATTGGTCAGCCCGAATCAGGCACCCTGTCTCCCCTCCCCCAGCTTTTCTCTCTTTCGCGGCGTAACATGAGACTCTGCGGGGGATGGGGGGGGGGGTAGCCGAACCCATAACAATCCACCCCTTATTCCATACCATTCACATCATGCTCAGATCCCACTTTTTCAAAATATCATCCCATATATATATATATGTACATATACATCCACACACACACAGATGAAGAGATATAATCCCGTAGTGCCTGGGCCAATCTCTATAAAGCTGCTGAGTCCATCCAGTCCGTGATGTCAGGCTCCACCTTTTGTAACAGTCTTTCAGAGCAGGGGAGGCTGTGTGCAGTGTTGGATCGCTGCCTGTTGATGCTGATTGTTCCTTTACTGCAGAACTCGTCTGGTTTCATCAAAGTTTGTTCTTTGTTGGGATGATGGTCTGAGGGTCAGTCACGGATGACTTGAAGACATCTAGTTGATAGGCTATAAAGAAACACATTACACAGCAAGCAACAGCATGCCATTGAGTTCAGTGGCTGTTTTCCCACGAGTGGGTTTGCCTTTACCTGAAGCATGAATAACCCAGACTGTCTTCCCCAGCAAATTCTTTATGTGCACCACAGGAACGTTGTCCCCCTCCACAGTATGTAGAAGTTCTGACTGGGCTGGACCAGCTCTGTTGGCAGATCCTCTGGTGTTGACCAACCAGGTGGCCTTTAATAAATGTGTATCCCAATGTTTGAAAGTCCCATCACCCATTGCTCTCAGTGTAGTTTTTAATAGCCCATTGTACTGTTCGATTTTCCCAGAGGCTGGTGCATGGTAAGGGATGTGATATACCCATTCAATGCCATGCTCTTTGGCCCAAGTATCTACCAGGCTGTTCTGGAAATGAGTGCCATTGTCTGACTCAATTCTCTCTGGTGTGCCGTGTCGCCACAAAATCTGTTTCTCAAGACCCAGGATAGTGTTCCGGGCAGTGGCGTGGGGCACAACGTATGCTTCCAACCATCCGGTGGTTGCTTCCACCATGGTAAGCACATGACGCTTGCCTTGGCGGGTTGGTGGGAGTGTGATATAATCAACCTGCCAAGCCTCCCCATATTTGTACTTCAGCCATCGTCCTCCATACCAAAGAGGCTTTAACCGTTTAGCCTGCTTAATTGCAGCACATGTTTCACAGTCATGAATAACCTGGGCAATAGTGTCCATTGTTAAGTCCACCCCTCGATCACGAGCCCATCTGTATGTTGCATCTCTGCCCTGATAGCCTGAAGTGTTTTGGATCCACTTACTCCACGTAGTGTCAGTTGCATGATGTGTGGAGGAGATCCTGCCTTTGAACGTCCAGCCCAGCACGGGCAACCTGGGGTGCCAGGAGGAGCTGTGCTTCAGTGCCAATCACTTCCGAAGCAGCTCGAACCCCTTCATAGGCTGCCAATATCTCTTTTTCAGTTGGGGTGTAGCTGGCCTCAGATCCTCTGTATCCCCAACTCCAAAAGCCGAGGGGTCGACCTCGAGTTTCCCCTGGAGCTTTCTGCCAGAGGCTCCAGGTAGGACCGTTCTCCCCAGCTGCGGTATATGGTACATTTTTAACATCTGGCCCAGTCCGGACTGGTCTGAGGGCTACTGCACGAACTATCTCACGTTTAATTTGCTCAAAGGCTTGTTGTTGCTCAGGGCCCCATTTAAAATCATTTTTCTTCCGGGTCACATAATAGAGAGGGCTTACAATCAAGCTGTAATTCGGGATGTGCATTCTCCAGAACGCCACAGAACCTAAGAAAGCTTGTGTTTCTTTCTTATTAGTTGTTGGCGACATTGCTGTTATCTTGTTGATCACATCTGTGGGGATCTGGCAACTCCCATCTTGCCATTTTATTCCCAAAAATTGAATCTCCTGTGCAGGTCCCTTGACCTTACTCCGTTTGATGGCAAAACTGGCTGTCAGCAGGGTTTGGATTATTTTCCTCCCTTTCTCAAAGACTTCTTCTGCTGTATCACCCCACACAATGATGTCATCAATGTATTGCAGGTGTTCTGGAGCTTGCCCCTGTTCCAGTGCAGTCTGGATCAGTCCATGGCAGATGGTAGGGTTGTGTTTCCAGCCCTGGGGCAGTCGGTTCCAAGTGTACTGGACGCCCCTCCAAGTAAAAGCGAACTGTGGCCTGCACTCTGCTGCCAGAGGAATTGAGAAAAAGGCATTGGCAATGTCAATCGTGGCATACCACTTGGCTGCCTTTGACTCCAGTTCATACTGAAGCTCTAGCATGTCTGGTACGGCAGCACTCAAGGATGGGGTAACTTTGTTCAGGCCACGATAGTCTACTGTTAGTCTCCACTCTCCATTAGACTTTCGCACTGGCCACATGGGGCTATTAACAGGTGAGTGGGTCCTACTGATCACTCCTTGACTCTCTAATCTACGGATCAGCTTATGAATGGGAATCAGGGAGTCTCGGTTGGTGCGATATTGCCGCCAGTGCACTGTTGTGGTCGCGACTGGCACTTGCTGTTCTTCGACCTTCAGCAAGCCCACAGCAGAAGGATCCTCTGAGAGACCAGGCAAGGTGGACAGCTGCTCCACTTCCTCTGTCTCCAAAGCAGCAATACCAAAAGCCCATCAGTACCCTTTTGGGTCTTTGAAGTACCCTCTCCTGAGGTAATCTATGCCAAAGATACATGGAGCCTCTGGACCAGTCACAATGGGGTGTTTTTGCCATTCCCTCCCAGTCACGCTGATTTCAGCCTCCACTACAGTAAACTCTTGGGATCCTCCTGTCACACCAGAAATAGAAATGGGTTCCACCCCTTAACTGCTTGATGGCATCAGAGTACACTGTGCATCGGTATTTACTAGAGCCTTATACTTCTGTGGGACTGATGTGCCAGGCCATCTGATCCATACAGTCCAATAAGTTCGATTGTCCCCTACCTCCACCTGGCTGGAGGCGGGGCCCCTCTAGTAGTCATCACATTCGTCACTCACCTCTTGTAGAGATGGATTATTCTTCTTCATCACAGGAGCTGAAGTAATATCTGCTCTTCCACTCCATCTGGGAACCTGCTCACCAGAGACTGAAGCCACAGTCTTCATGGGGTGATCAGACTTGACCTTTGCTCTCTTTTTCAGTTCTCGCACCCGCTGCTCCAAAACTGAAGTAGGCTTTCCATCCCACTCCATCATATCTTCTCCATGATCCCGCTGGTAAAACCATAGGGTGGCCCGTGGTGTATAACTTCTGTATCTTCTCTCTCGAACAGTGGAACGCCTTCTGTTAGTAGCTGAGACGTGTGTTGGTACACGTGAGGAGCTGGATAGATCGTCTCTCAATTGTTGGAGGTTCTGGGACAGTTTTGCCACAGCTGAGATGATGGAAGGGGTGATATTATCTTCAAACTCTCGGAGTTTATAAATCATTTCATCCACTGTTGGTGGTCTTATGTCACTCCAGGTTATTGTTGCCAATGAATGGGCATATGATTGGGGTACATTTCGTGTAAATTTCCACCACATGGGTCGTGTACATTCGACTTCATCTGGATCTATGGGTATATACTTAACATTCGGCTTGGTGATATAAATCATCTCTACAATGGCTGATTCTCTCAGGGACTGGATGCCTTTCTCTGGAGTAGTCCACTTGGCCGAAGGACTCATAACATCATCCTTGTATGGAAACCTATCTTTCACAGCTGCCAAGAGCCGCTTCCAAAGGCTGAGGGACTTTTTCTCTCTTGCAATTGTTTTGTCAATTCCCCCTTCCCTGGCAAGTGATCCCAGCTGTCTGGCTTCACTACCTTCTAGTTCATGACCGTCGGCCCCATTGTCCCAGCATCAGAGCAGCCAGGTGATGATGTGCTCCCCTGGCTTACGGGTAAAGTCTTTTTGCATATTCCGTATCTCAGTTGAGGTCCAAGATCGAGAAGTCACCTCTTCCTTTTCTTCTTCTTCTTCATCATGTGGTAATAACTCCTGGTCAGATGCTGTCCCAGGTGGTGACTTTTCTTTGTCTTGGTTCATCTTTCCTGCCTCTTCTTTGTTTTTCCTGTTGCATACAGGGGCAACCGATACTGGTATGAGTTGGTCCTCTGGTTTAGCTGCAGTGATTATTGCTGTGGTTTGGGTAGCTGCCATACTTGTCACTGGGGTTTGAGTCATGGCTGTACCTGTCGCTGGTGGTGATGTAGCTGCTGTACTTGGAGCTGGATTAACTGCGCTGTCCATTACTCCGCCCTCAGATCCAGAGATGTTTTTTTCCTTTTGAAGATGCTGGACAGTGTTAAACAAGGCTCTGTAAGCATAAGCCAAGCCCCAGCACGTTGCCATGATTTGTCCATCTCTGGTGTGACCAGAATGATCACACACGTCCTTTAAATGTTTTACTAATTTTTCTGGGTTTTGCATTTGTTCATTGGTGAAGTTCCAAAGCACTGGAGGGGCTCACTGGCCTAGATACTTGCCCATACTATCCCACACACCCTGCCACTCATGACTGTCCAGCCTTGGGCAAAATCTCTTGGCCATCCTAGATTGTGGTCTAACCCCAGACATGGCCCACACCCCCCTCTGCTTAACTCTCTGGACCAGACTAAATAGTTGTGATTACAACATATTCAGTATGTGTGCCAACATGATAATTCCCGTCACCACCAGCAGGTAGATCTCAAGGGTATCTAAAGGCCATTTAAAACCTTCAGAATTCTCAAACAGTGTTGTAAACGGTCTGGTGGGGGCGCTGGGAGCACAAAAGAATGTCTCCTCCACAGGCTGACCACCCGAGGAGGTGAAAAAAGATGTGTAATTGCTAAAAACTTCCATTATATACCTCCCACAGTATAGAGTTGGTGGCCACACTGGAAACACAAATCGGGTCAGTTTCATGATCACTGAGTCTATTGTATTAACAATCCATGCAATACTGTATAATGTAACAAGAATCTTAACCCAAAACCCCGATCTGAAAAACATTAAGATAAGAAGAACCGCCTGTAAGTAAAATATCATACACTGAACCTGTGAGAACCAGAGCAACAACTTTGAGAGCCAATAAATCAGCATTGTGACGAGTGGCTATTTTGTCTTTATCTCAACCCTTAAGTGCCACACGTTGGGTGCCAAAAATGTGGTGGTTTAAACCGTAAATTTCCTTAAAATGTGGTGCTTTAAACCGTAAATTTCCCTTCTCCCTCCTTTTCCGCCCCCCCCTCCCCTCCAATGGGGGGAAATGGGGAGAGGAACCAAAGAAAATGCAACTCCCACGGGTTGAGACAAGAACCGTCCAGTAACTGAGATACAATACAAATCACTACTGCCACCACCACCACCAAGAATAATGACAAAGTAAATACAAAGGGAGAGGATACAACCGTTTCGCCGCCCGACCGAGTCGAGGGACCGCGCGCCGCTCCCGGGACCGCGCCGCTCCCGAGACCGCGTGGCCCCATAGACTGCGTGGTGCGAGTGAGCGACCACCCCCGCTCCCCCCACCGCGTGCTGCGTGAGCGCCCCCCTCCCCGAATCCTACCTCCTGGGCATGACGTGCTGTGGTATGGGATAACCTCATTGGTCAGCCCGGGTCAGGCGCCCTGTCTCCCCTCCCCCAGCTTTTCTCTCTTTCGCGGCGTAACATGAGACACTGCGGGGGCCGGGGGGGGGGCAAGCCAAACCCATAACACTAACCTATTAAATCACAACAAGTTTGATATGTAGAGCAGTGAGTAGAATGAGAGTTTGAAATAAAAAAAAAAAGAAAAATACTTATTTTATCTTTGATTAAACCTCTGATTTATTTTTTTTACCTTAGAAAGTAGTGTTACTAATGATCTGCAAAGCTTTGCGTATCATTATCCAGATGTCATTCACAATATTCTCATTTCTTTCTGTCACACTGCAGGATTCTGATCTCTATTATATCAGATTCGAGCAGGGAAGGATCTGTAACAGCATTTTCAGATAGTTTCTGACTAAATTTTTTGTCTGACCAAAAGGAAGGAGAGATTTACAATACAGTCATTGATTGGAAAACTTCAAGTACTGAGTCCTGAAAAAAAATAAATATATATAATAAAAGATTTAAAGAGTTAAATACATCATTTGGCCAAATGAAAGTTAGAAGATGCTATAATAACAGGTCTATGAATAATTGAGGGAACAATGCCAAGCAGGGTCACGTGAAAAGGAGACGGAGAAGGCTTTCTGAAAATTCCTGATCAATAAAACAGTAAAAATCCTTAGATAAGATTCTCAAACTAAAGCCAAGTGAGGAGTAAAGACTGTAAATATAATTTTGAGACCTATTTTTTGCTGGCATAGTGTTGGACTAATGACACAGCATATCATATAATCATAGAATCATAGAATAGTTAGGGTTGGAAAGGACCTTAAGATCATCTAGTTCCAACCCCCCTGTCATGGGCAGGGACACCTCACACTAAACCATGTCACCCAAAGCTATGTCCAACCCGGCCTTGAACACTGCCAGAGATGGAGCATTCACAACTTGCTGAAACCATGACACTGGGCAACCCATTCCAGTGCCTCACCACCCTTACAGTAAAGAATTTCTTCCTCATATCCAATCTAAACTTCCCCTGTTTAAGTCTGAATCCATTACCCCTTGTCCTCACTACAGTCCCTCATGAAGAGTCCCTCCCAGCATCCCTATAGGCCCCCTTCAGATATTGGAAGGTTGCTATGAGGTCTCTTTCAGAATTTTAGATTTTATGATTTTGTGATCCTTTATAGCCTAAGACAGATAGGGCTAAATATCTTCCTCCTGGGACTACTTGAAAGATTAAAGTGGGACTACTGGAAATTCCTCAAAGAGTCTGAAAAACTTACTACTACTGGTGTAACTTCTTACATTGAAAAGACTGAACAGTGATTACCAATGATTCTGGCTCATAAAGTTTATTTCACATGTTTGTTTACATATGTATATTATTATTGCTACATATTTCACCAATGCCTTTATAATCAGAACCAGAAGCCGGGAGGCATTTTAACTTCTGTGATTGCAAAATTCCAAATAATTTTTGGAGGTCTGAGCTGCATGCCTCTCTCAGTTGCAAAAGCTTTGGATTTATAGGAGTTTAAATTCTTTCTTATTCCAGTTTGCTTTTCTGAATAGGAGAATTCAAAATGTCAACATTATATCTGTATGTATGCATTCATTCATCATTTTGCCAGATATTTTCTGCAGAACAAGCTGTCCTTGTTATCTTGCAAGTATCCTTATCAGAGAACTTTATCAAAGATGAGTTAAAATCCTAAACCAGTAGTAACATTATTAAGGCCAGTCAACAACAATGTTTAAAAAAATATTGTGTGCTTTTAACTACATTATTTCCACTCCTTTCAGATATATCTGATTCAAATTCAGATGCATTCTTCTACTTATACTCACCACCTAACAAAAAGGGACAGAATTTTTCTTCTATAAAGAAATAAATTACCTCAGGAATCCTCAGAATTTGTGAATTTCTTTCTAGTGGTCCAAAGTATTAAATAAATAACAGGTGTGGCATTTTAATGGAAAGTAATGTGTTTGAAATTATAGCAATCAAGGATCATCAGCTACCAGACTAAATCTGTGTAAATATTCCATTCTGTATTGAGGATACACTCATAGAAACCTCATCACAACTACATACTTTGCTGCAGACAAGAAGTAATATCACTGTTCGTTGGTGCAAAGCTTTCCATGTAACAAAGTACCGCATCAGAAGAAAACTGATGCGAATAAGAGCACTCCACCGATTAGAAGACTAATGCAGGTGAGTTTCAATGTCTCTGGCTTCATCAGCGATGCACTTATTAGCTGTGGCCAGAGAGGCCGACACTAGCATAATGAACTTCAGCCATGAACTTGCTTGTTGGTGCCTGTCTGCTGAATAATTAGTACCCAGCAGAGGTCAGCAGCAGTTCTGTCAAGGTCATCAGCTGCTCAGATTCATCTCTGCAATTGGTAGCAGTCACATTGTAAAAACAGCTTATCCAGCACCCAAATAAGGCCAAATCATACAATTGTTTGCACGGCTTTAGAGGTCTTTTCTCAGCCAGCAAAATGTCAGTGTCACAGGAACAGGTAATACTGCTCCCTGAGTGACTTCTAGTGTCACTAATCACGCATCTCCTTCACTCTCTGAAAGTTGGGAATCTGGTTTGAATTAGTCTATCTAGGGCCCCTCTTGAATCATCAGAGCTGGAGTTGCTCCTCCAAAATAATTAATGAACAATACTGTAAAAGTCTATGAAAAATTACTTTCCCTTTCTGTTGACTAAAAAGCAAGAACGCCTAGACAACTTAGAGATGAGGCTAATCACCAAGCCTTTCTGTGGCCTGTGTTACTTGAGGTACGACTGTAAGCTCAAGAGCAACAGCATCAATTAAAAACTGAACTAATAATAAAATTTGTAGACTGTGATGACTCCTGTGTTAGCAAGTACCTGCCTGCAGTGCTCATAATTGGAAATTTTTTAGGTCTTATAGAATGATGTGGCTATGCACCATTTACAGGTTAAAAGCCCTATTATTTCTGATGCAATGCTATTCATCAGGCATGCTTCACAGTTTGCATAGCACTCACTTTGAAGTGGTACAATAAACTGCTTTTTAGGCAACAAGTTCTGTGCTATAAGACTGACAGAGACACCCTTTGGCTTTAAAGCTGTCTACCTATTTAGACACATTTACAGTACTAATACACGCGATTAGAATATGTCAACTAAAGATAGTAGCAGAGTGATAGACAGATATGTGTAAGAATATTCCAATGACGTTCCTCATATCGGACTCTACAAATGTGTCAAATCATTGGATCAAGTTCCTAATTTTTAATAAGCCAGAAAAATAGATTTTTTTCCTTGAAGTGTGCAAACACAGGGTGTCATCTGCTGCCCAATGCAGTGATAAAATCTTTGTATTTTGGTTAAGGTCCTGGAAGCTGTATGAGTAACAGCATGAGGATGGAAAGCATTTACGCTGCTGCTTACGGTATGTCTGACTAACTGGTAAAGGTAGAAAGAAGGATGCTCATGTTGCCTTAGTACAGTGTCACTCTTTCAGATTTCATGACCAGGATGGCATAATCCATGTGATTAAAGGGAATTCCTGTAGCAAATCTTTTTGTTTCTATAAAGATAAAATAAAATAAAAGTGTAAGTGAAGAAGTAAGAATAATTACCAGAACTCAGGAAAACAAGGCTTGATCTGATGTCAGGATACATAACGCTTAGGAGGAGAGCATAGCCTAGCATAGACATTTAAATAAAAAATTAAGTTACAGTCCCACTGTGCTCCAACAGAAAAGAGATCTGCATTTTCAGTATAACTATAGAATCGGAAGAATTTGCTGCCTCCAACTACAATATCTTTTTTCTGTTTACTCTAACATTAGACTTATGGGAAGACCCCAATGCACTCTACTACGATCAGGGTCTAAATACAACAAAATTGAACTTCAATCGTGTTAAATGTGAAATGTGAAAGTCCCTAATGTGCAACATGGAGAAAGTTTAATTTAGAAATTTACATGGCTACAGGAAACGACAAAGCTCAGACCAAGCCATAAACTCCGCAGAAGAATACAGAATGATACGCTGCAAAATGCCAAATACCATATTGAGCATGAACACTATAATGAGAAGAATTAGGTCAGGAGAAGAGGAGCAGGTAATTAATTTTTTTTATATCAGTGCAGAATTGGTGAGACCTTGTTTGAGTGCTTTACACTGTTTTGTGCTCTATAATGCAAAAAAGATTTTGCTGAACTGGAAAGAATCCAAAAAAAAGGACAATAAAAATGATAAAAAAGATCTTATTAAAAATTAGTCTGACTATGGGTTAAAAAAAATAAGATCTGTTGCTTTTCCCTTGTGTTGTGGTTTAAGCCTCTAAAACTCATGAAGTTTTACTTACTCACTCACTCCCCTCTTTTTCTTTCCCCAGTCCCAGGGAAATGAGGAGGAGAATTGAAAAAAAATGCAACTCGCACAGGTTGAGATAAGAACAGTTTAGTAAACAAAGTATAACACAAATCACTACTGCTACCATCAATAATAATACAAGAGAAATACAAGGAAAAAGAATACAACTGCTCGCTAAGCCCAACCCAGCCAGTGCACCCCCCAGCAGCAACCCCCCCCCCACTGTCAAAAACCTGACCATGCTGTGCACCCCCAGTCCACTACCACTGCCTTCCGGGTCTCTGCCCTCCATTTTTACATCCTGGACATGACGTGCTGTGGTATGGAATAACCTCTTTGGTCAGTTTGGGTCAGGTGTCCTGTCTCTGCTTCCTCCTGGGGCTCCCCCTCCTCCCTGGCATAGCATGAGACTCAGAAAGTCCTTGGCCAGACAAAACACTACCAAGCAGTAACTGAAAACACTGGTGTTATCAGCGCTGTTCCCAGGCCCAAAATCAAAAACACAGCTCTGCACCAGCTACCAAGAAGGAGAAAAATGACTGCTGCTGCTGAACCCATGACACCTTGTTCTTTCCTTTATTCATTCCTTCCTTCCTTCTTTCATTTCTTTCTTCCTTTCTTTTTTTCCTCATAAGAAATGCCCAACTCTTAACTAAGATTCTAAAATATATGCTCAATATCTCAGTAGATAAAGAAAATATGAATAAAAGTGTATGGAACTATATGACTAATTTATTCACACATATTTGACCAGGAAGACAAAGTGTTGATTCTAATCTGCATTCATTCTGAGTATTCTTAGAATCATAGAATGGTTTGGGTTGGAAAGGGCCTTAAGATCATCTAGTTCCAACCCCCTGCCATGGGCAGGAATGCCTCACACCAGACCATGTTGCCCAAGTCTCCGTTCAAACTGGCCTTGAACACCACCAGGCATGGAGAATTTATGACTCCCTTGGGCAACCTGTTTCAGTGTCTCACCACCCTCACAGTAAAGAATTTCTTCTTTATATCTAACATAAATTTCCTCTGTTAAAATTTGAACCCATTCAAATATTTTAACCTGTTCTTTACATTTCTGAACAGTATTGCAGTATCAAACAAGGCAAAATGTAACCACTGAGGCTTCCACTATTTAAAAAAAAAAAAAAAAAAAAAAGAGGCAAACTCAGGTGGAAGTATACACTTAGGCTTATGTATATTTCCTGAGTTAACATATACTTTGTATATTATATACATATGGTCAAAGATCTGTTGGGGAAGAAAACTAGAATACAGTGGTAGGAGTCAATTTTTAGCTGGGTCCTGAATGCATATTGCATCTGACCAAATGCAAAATTGTGAGAAGAAAAATGTTATTGTCGTGGTTTAAGCCTCCAAGCCACGCAGTTTTTCTCACTCACTCACTCCCTTCTCTTTCTTCCCCAGTCCCGGGGGGATGGGGAGGAGAATCAAAAGAATTCAACTCTCACAGGTTGAGATAAGAACAGTTTAGTAACTAAGGTATAACACAAATCACTACTGCTACCACCAGTAATAATACAAGAGAAATACAAAGAAAGAGAATACAACTGCTCACCAAGCCCCACCCAGCCAGTGCACCCCCAACAGCGAACCCCCCGGTGCACCACCACAACCTTCCGGGTCTCTGCTCTCCGTTTTCACATCCTGGACATGACGTGCTGTGGTATGGAATAACCTCTTTGGTCAGTTTGGGTCAGGTGTCCTGTCTCTGCTTCCTCCCGGCTTCCCCTCCTCCCCGGCATAGCATGAGACTCAGAAAGTCCTTGGTCAAGACCAAAACACTACCAAGCAGTAACTGAAAACACTGGTGTTATCAGTGCAGTTCTCCGGCCCAAAATCAAAAACACAGCTCTGCACCGGGTACCAAGAAGGAGAAAAATGACTGCTGCTGCTGAACCCATGACAGTTATCTTCACCCCCCCCATGCATTTAAGTTATAATTAGATTCTCTGCAGTGGAAATGTAAAAGACTGCTCAACAAATGCCAAAGCAAACTGAGTCTTCACAGAGCATTGAGAATCCCTGAAATTCCCTACTTTTTGTGGCAAAAGAGTAGAAAACCATCTCATTAACTGCACTTGATAGCATATATATTAACAAAATACCCCCCAAAACCAATATTTTCCTACTCTAATAAAAGGACAATTGTTTTAAAAATCAGAACCTTGGTATATTTTTTTTGTCTGTTTGCCTGTTTTTCTCTTTGCATTTATCTTAAAATGATTTTTTTTTCTGTTCATCAGTAAAGAGCTGTGATGAATCACCTCTTCTAGGTTGAGCACCTGAAATCACAATAAACAGCTTTTGATGTCTTTTAAAAATATACAATCTGAGACACAAAAATACATAATGAAAATACATTGATCCGTATGAAATCAGAAAGTGTAAATTACTCTTCCATGAGTAAGAATACTTTAGAATCTGGCCCCTGATCTCTTAAGCAGTGAAAGAATTTTAACTGTGTGATTTCTCTGGACTATAATGGGAACTGTGTGGCTTAATTCCCAGACACTACTTCAAAATTTCAAGGTCTAATTATCAGTTTCAGTCTTTGCTTTACATGTTTAATTATACACAGTAACTATATGGCTACTTTGGAGATCTGACAAATGGGGAAAGTAATACACTTTCAGTTGCTGCAAATACACTGTTGGCACTAAGGAGTTAATATTTATAACAATAAAATGAAATATACATTCCAGTTTTAAATTTAGCCATGTTTATTAAGGATGAAAGAATTTCTGTGAAATTCTGTGAAAATGATGAAAGAACTCCCTGCTCTGGAGTATGTATTTAAATTTCACATCACACCACCTTCAGCTAATTGTTAAACTGGGTCAGAGAATTCTGATCCATTATGTTAACTCTTCATTGAAAATTTGGTACCTTCCTGAGTCACATAACTAACTTCAGTTCAGGAATGAATGTAACAATTAATCTGACTTGTTCCAATTAAGTGACAATCATTTCACAGCAAGATTATTTGTGGTTAGCATAGATTTTCCTGGACTTTGTTGTATTTTCCTCATTCCTTAATGAAAGGGAAAAAATGAAATGTATTACCTAGGGAAAAAAATCTATTTCTGAGGAAGAACAACCAAATATAATTTCTTATGTTTCCTAGCACTTACAGAAAATTGTCTATGTGAAATGAGTCCAATGGCTTTAAGCCAACAAACACATCTGGATAAACCCTTTGTGTGGTAGTGTAAGACTGCTACAGAACAGATACAGATCACCTAGAAAAGCCTACAGAAGTGCATGCTCTGTGCTGCAGTTGTTCTGTTACTTTCATTTATCATTTCAAGCTGTGTTGTTTTGATGGCTTTTCAGTTGCAGGACTACCAGTGCTGATGCAGAGATAATGAAATACTGAAAACATCAAACAACAGGGATGTCAGTAACTGGTAATGGGCATCCCTCCTCAGTTTATTAACTCCAGCTGTGCTATTTGACAGTTTTTGTGAAGAGGTACAGCACAATGTGAGAATACTGAATAGAGAATGAAGAAGCTAGTGTCAAGAAGTAAACTGCATCACACACAGTCCCTACCAGTAGAATGGCAGAATGTGAAAATCATCATCATCTTTTCAAAACTACAGTCGCCAACTTTGGTAAAGACATAAAGTGACCAACATACAGACTTTCAGTGCAAACCTTAAAGTGCTGGAACATCTATCACAGTGCAGTTATTCTCTGATATGAAATGTATTGCCAGCACCTTCAAATACAGTTTGTAAACAAGATATGTGAAAGCATCCAGTCTTTTTAATAATAAGATTAGGTGGGATTTAAGATTACATATGTAAATGGTAGTGCTGCTTCTGAGAGACAACAAAATATTTGGGATTCATTGTTATTATTATAACTCTGTGGAGAATAACATGTAGTGGAGGTTATTAAAGCACTGAGCACTGAGAAGAACTGTTGAGGAGGAAATGGACATGACCTGAAGTTACAGATTTTCTTGCTTCTTATTGGTAGTTATCCTTGGATTTTTGGCTTTTTACATGTCTGAAGGTGAATATGCTAGGAAGCTTTAAAAAACCTGTGAAAGCTTTCTAATAATATACACTAAGTGGGAGTATTGCAGTGTGTTCTCAAAAGTGTATGTTAACTTTGACAAAGGCCCATTCTGTGTGAGAGGTTGTGAATGAGCACTATAGGTATCTGCAGGTGTGGATGGAGAAGAAATATAAGAAAATAGCTGGCCACTGAGAGTAAAAGTATTTATTGAGGTATCATTTTAATATCTCACCAGAATGAGTAAGATCTGGAGCCTAGTAGCTCTGCTGAATCTGCAAGAACTGTTAAACTCAGGACACTATGCCTGCCCAAGGGCACCAACACACACTAGCACCAACAACAGGTTGTATAACTCAGGCCACGTCCAATCCTACAGGACTATACAAACATCTGAAACAGAGAAACTTTGAAGGTCTCTGTCATTACATACCAAGGAGCCTTTGCATATTTAGTTTGTGTGGCAAGGTTTGGTAGTGGGGGATGTCAGGGATCTACAAGGTTTGTTTCTGTGAGAATCTGTGAGGCTGCTAGAAGCTTCCCCTATGTTTGATAGAGTCAGTGCTACATTGCTCTGGCAAGATCAGCCACCGGCCAACGGCAAGCCCATCAGAGACAGTTACAGAGCCTCTGGGATAACATAGTTAAGAAGAGGAAAAGAAATTTTCTGCAGAACAGAAGCCAAGGAGAGCAGTGAGAGAAACAGTTCTGCAGATACCAGGGTCAGTTAAGAACGAATGGAAAAAGCCTTGCAGCCTGTGGTGCAGACCACTGTGAAGCAGTCTGTGCCCATGCAGCCGGGTGAAGCAGGTCCATGGTGGAGCAGACATGCCGCTGCAGCCTGTGGAGGACCTCATGCTGAAGCAAGGAGATTCTCAAAGGAGGCTGTGAACCTGTGGGAAGCCTGCGCTGGAGCAGGCTTCTGGCAGGACCTGTGGTCCTATGGAAATATAAACCTGGTCTGGAGCAGGTTTGCTGCAGGAACTGTAACCCCATGGGGGACCCACACTGGAGCAGTCTGTTTCTGAAAGACTGCACCCCATGGAAGGGACCCACGATAGAGCAGTTTGTGAAGAAATGGAGCCTGTGAGAAGGACTCATGTTGGAGAAGTTCATGGAGAACTGACTCCTATAGGAGGGACCTGTGCTGGAGCAGGGGAAAAGTGTGAGGAGTCCTCTCCTGAGAAGGAATGTCAAGCACAACATGTGATGAAGAGACCACAGCTCTCATGCTGCATCTCCCCATGCTGCTGAGGGGGAGGAGGTAGAGAATTCAGATGTGAAGTTAAGTCTGGAAAGAAGGGAGGGGTGGAGTGAAGGAATTTTTAAGATTTAGTTTGTATTTATCATTGTCCTACTCTGATTTTATTAGTAATTGATTAATTAGTAATAGATTAATTTCCCCAAGTTTAGCCTGTTTTGCCCAGAAATGGGTGAGTGATCTCCCTGTCTCGATCTCAACCCATGAGCTTTTACTTATATTTTATCTCCTCTGTCCAGGTGATGAGGAGAGTGATATAGCAGCTTTGATGGGCACCTGACATCCAGCCAGGGTCAGTCCACCACACATTGGCATGTCAGTGTGACCCTCTCCTTCCTGGTAAAAAGCTGAGTTTGGCCTTCTAGCTGTAACTGCACCTGCATGCCTGTGAATTCATGTGAGGAAATAATTGAATGAACCATGACAATACTTATCTGCTGCTAATTAGAAAACTTGATTATAAATAAGTGTTCTAACAAATTGGTTGTGATCTGCGTCTCTCCTAAGTCAGTTGCCTACTACAAGGATTTGCAGCATTCAAGCCCTGTGGTAAGCAATCAGTGCAGATAGCTGAAGCCTCTCACTAATGCTGGAGGTTACAGCCAAAGCACACAGCACCCTTCAAGAAGTGTTCTCCTCTCCCAAGGCTGGTATTTATATCTAATGCAAAAGCTGCTATCAACTCATTAAAATTTCCTGTTGTTATAAAGGGTGCCGTATACCTGTCTTCATGGGAAATTGCTTGTGGTGGTGGGGAGACAAGGGGAAAGCCAAACTACTTTGGATGGATGAAGAAATGCTGGGTTGTTTTGTTGGTTTTTTTTTTTTTTAATTGATCATTTACATAAACTGTTACAACACCATCAAATGAGCAAGATTACAATATTGCTGCTGTTAACTCTCTTAGCTGTAGATGCTTTGATGTTAGTCAATGTAATTGGTAGGCTAGAGTCTGCAGTTGTCACAGGACAAGGATGCTTTCATTTATGTCCTGGGGTTTTCTGTCACCAGTTATCCCTACCAGAAAATCTGTGGACTGACATTTCATTTTCAGATCAGAAGCTTGAAGTTTTTGCTATTACTACAGCTTGTCAAAAAACAGGATGGTGCCCAGGAGCCTGGAGATAAACCTAAGCAATGGCTACAAGTGAAGGTTACAGAGAGGAAATCATGTTCAGAAAAACATTCAAAAGACATTGGAAATATGCTTGCAAGACATAAAATATCACAAATTAGTAAACCACGCAGTTTGGCTATGCCATAGCTGAAAAGGAGATTCAAAATAGAGTCTGTTTGCTGGTTTTGGATGGCTTTCAATTACAGGCTAGTGGATGCTTCCATAAAATGGTATGTGTGCATTTGTGTATGTTAAACACTGGCATGTCTATGTAACTAAATCATGAGAAAAGTGGGTGTGGGGTATCACATATAGAGGGAAAGGATTGCAGAGCATCAGTGCATGCTTTTATCTTTTGGGAAAAGTGTGAGTGAGGCAGCACGCCAACCACATGACCCCAGGATACAGAAGCCTTGCTTACTCTTGGGTGGTGACTGCTGCTGAATTGTATGCACTAGCTGCCAGGATCATTCTAGTTCAACCTGCAGATATGTTTTCTTGGAAATGTCATACAACGCCAGTATGTTAGCAAGTCATGTATTTTGTTCTTCTGGAAAGCTGATATCCTGCTATTGAAGAAAAAAAAAACATTTTTTTGTCTTGACATTAAAGAAGATCACAAATTAGAATTGATTAGCCTTTTACATCTTCCTTAATTGGCTGGAAGGCTTGAAGAGCCATGAGTCAAAGGAGGGTGAGCTGGACATATGCCTACTGCCTAATGGCAATTCTCCTTTGTTAAAAGGGTGCTACTGGCTAATCTCAGTACTCATTTCCTATACTGAGGCTGACATTTGGGAAAGGTATTAATAAAAAACAATCTACTTGCCTGTGGCTGTGGTACCATCTGGGAGTAAACTGTCTGTAAATCCTCCAACAAATACTATAACTATGTGACAAGCAGAATCATAAATGTGATCACAATCTTTGTCTTGTGTTCCTTCCTTATAGATTGCCTTTATGGCATATCCTAAATTTCAGTAAAAGTAAGACTAACAAAAGTCTGGGCTTCAGTCTACATCTTAACAGACCCCTAATACTAGCAATTGATACAAAACGAATGCTTGGAAGATCACACAGCAGCAAAATAAAACATTGGGTATAATTTAGTTCAGGACTGGCATCTGTATAAGCTCACCACTTACAGCAGAACAGGCTTGTATCACTAAAGCATAGTATCTAAAATCTGATAATTTTTCCATTTCTTCTCATGGTTTGAGAAGCTCCAATTTTTGGGCTGTTTTACTTTGGTTTTCTTTGTGTCAGAAAACGCATTTTCATCTGCACTGGAATCACTGGCACCTTGACAAGAATGAAGCTACAAGGCAGAAATGGCAGCCCAGTCCCTGGTGCACCACTCAGGAGACGTACTTCTGAGCTGGACTGGAAGGATGCATTATGCCATGCATCCATCTGACGCACCAGGTTGCTCTGGGCATTTCTCCTGAGACTGGTAGCACAGAGGTGAATTCAGCCTACAGTTTGTGAAAGACAGGCACCGAGAGGTAACAGAGATGCTCCAGCTCAAAACTGCGTCTCAGACATGGTGAATTAGTCACTTGGATGATTAAAAATCTGTTCAGTGGTCCGGGTGTCCCTTGATTAAAAATAGAAAAAAAAAAAAATAATAAAAAAAATCAGTGGTGGGATTTTCAGAATCACTTAGTATTGGCCTAACACTAACCTGACATGAATAGTTTTGATCTTACTCTCAACCCAATATCTGCTTCTCTTGTTCTCTGTTATCCCCCTTCTTAGTCACTTCTATGGTTTTTTTTCTCACAGGTATATGCATGTGACAGTTTTGCTTGAAGTTTTTAGTTCTCACATGTTTTACCTGATATCAGTTTAATCATTTTGATCCATATTGTTACAATACTCTACAAAAGAAATAAAAGTACACTGACTTTTTTGAAGCTGCCCACTTTGAAAACTAAGTGCCTGAGTTTGATAGAGAAGACAAAAAAGTTCTGCAGAAATGAAACAAAAACTTTTCTTAACTACCCGCACAATGGCTTGCTCAAACCAGCGATATCATGTTTCCTTCTTTCATCACCTCTAAATGCCTGCTCAAAGAAGAAAAAGGGAAAGCTACAAAATATATTACATACTCCTGTTCTACTTGCAAAACACAAGTCTTGATTCAAAGCCTGGCAAACTTGCTAAGGAAGCTTTGGTTGTTTAAGACACTCATACATCATGCAGCATATCACCTTATTCTTCAGCAATCATTTTCTCCACTCAAAGCCTGTATTTTGACTATGAAAAATGTATATGTTTTTCTTTGTCTTGGATTCTCACTTTTAAATTGTGTGTGATAAAGAGTGTCAAATAGTCTTTTAGCATTCTAAATCCACCAAACCAAAATATATTGTATTAGTCCTTGAGAAGTCAATATACATGACTGGGCTCACTTAAGTGGTAATGGCCCACCCCAATTTTCAATATTCTTATTATCATTATATAAATCTTAGAAAAAACTTACAGTGAATTAATTTGACTTTCAGTGCTGGGGAGACTTTATGTCAGGAACACATAGCAAAACACCTTTCTGCAAATCAGATGTAATCCTTAATAAGAAAACAAACAAGATTTTTCTTCTAAGGAGGAGATTCATTGAAAGGAATGTCAGACTTTATTTTCAGCAACTCTTTTCTGATTGTCAACTAAATGCACATTATTCCACCAGAATGGAAATGAAGAAATAATTCTCGAAGAAGACTATTTGACATAACACTCCAGGAATTCAGGGTACTAATCCAGTTTACACCATCTATGTCCTTATCCTATACATGAGGATATAAATGTAAAATCCTTTAAGGGATGTAGGATTTTGGCATATATGTTTCTGAAAGAAATATCTTAGGCTGCTAAGTAAAACATTTTTCATCATTCCTTCTATTTATGTTGACCCAGTTCTGGGTATTTAAGGTGTTCAGTCTAAGCTCTTAAATTCTGGCTGTGCAAGAAGGATCTTTCCAGATAGGAAAGAAAATCAAGATTTTTCTCCTGTATTAACAGCTTAAAGTTATTTTTTCATACTAGTTCCAATTAGGTTTTATTCTTCTGATCAGTTTTTCTATTTATCAATGAATGTTCATATGAAAAGAAGAAGAATCTGATAGGAAATAGTAATGAAAATAGAGCCAAAAATATAAAATGTATGCTGTTTTCTTTTTATGGAAAATTGGCATTTTCATTTCTTTAAATAGGAGATATCCTTACCACCAATACTTCTAGTGTTGTAGGCGGTGGTCAGCCCTGTCATATCCTTTTGTAATAAAAGGAAATTGGAACTGCAGTAATTGACTGCATCTCTTGGCTAAATTTTATATCAGTAGTTATGATCTAATTTGAACAAAACCTCCTCACTGCACTGCCATTCGCAGTTACATGTACTTGTGTGTGTGGAAGGGTTACGCATACTTTATATTTTGTTGCATTGTATCCAGGTTCTTGCTGGATCTATCTATTTATTTATTTATTTACTCAACTGGCAATTAGTAGTTGAGCTTGACATCAGCTTTCTTTTTCAAAGTTGTAGCCATTTTGCAAATGGCAAATATATTCTGACAGTACTTTCATGAAACTAACCACTCTTTGTGAATCACTGAAAGGTGCGTTGCCTTCTGACTGACAAGATAGCGACATGCCTAGAAATCTATTATAACTTTTATGGGGAAAACTGGCTCATAGGAAAACTTCTGAAAAGATTGCTAAAATTCTCAAAACAAAAGCAAATAGAAACTGGAGACTATGAAAAACTATCTAGGTAGAATAGCAACAATAATAAAAATATTCTATATTCCTCTAACTGGGAAATAGGCAACTGAAACCAGAAAAATCTAGCTAGCTAGGGAAATCCATTACAGGCATCCTCTGTCTCCTCCTACCTGATTCTAATGGGCATACCCTGATTATCATTAATTATATAAAAAAATGTTTACCTATCTTCTAATTATCTAGGTCTCTGGGCAGTATGTATATGCAAAGGATGAATGAAGAATTCTAACCACTCAGTTTCTTTTCACAAATGTTATTCATAACCATGAAGCTGA
Source organism: Myiopsitta monachus (assembly GCA_017639245.1). Classification (NCBI taxonomy): domain Eukaryota; kingdom Metazoa; phylum Chordata; class Aves; order Psittaciformes; family Psittacidae; genus Myiopsitta; species Myiopsitta monachus. The sequence goes on along the minus strand of CM029917.1, from coordinate 97,037,137 downwards.
ACCCAACACTATTTTTTTGAAGAAATGATATTAATGCAGAAGAAAAGATGAGACAGACAAAATAAATAGGACAAGGCAAAAGAAGACAAATAAATAATACCACCCCAAACAAAACAAACCCTAAAATGATTAACAGCCCAAACCTCCACACCTCAATCCCCCAATTACAAAAAAGACAGTAAAAGGAACAGCAAAAATTAAAATCATGAAATGAGAAAAATATGAGATAAATTCACAGAGGCAGCTGTGTTCCCAGTGTTGAAAGAATTCAGTGAAGAAATGTAAGAGACAAGGAAAGCAGTGTCTTGAAATTTTCGTTCAGAGAACCGTACAAAAAGAAACCCCACTTTTAGTAAGCTGTTTCCTGAAATCAAGCTTTTGGCAGCTTGTCTGGACTCTAGATTGTGTAACTGAGTCTCCGCCAGGTATGTCCTATGCTTTTGTGGAGCCCCTTGATTTCACACACAGTCTTCATACCTAATGGTAACAGGGTCTCTCTGCATGTCCAATATAATATGAAATCAGTTTGCTCTCCTCTGCTGGGCTTTCTGGAATTGCTGAAGGAAGTATTACATTTTTAAACACCTCTTTTCACTTTTATTTCCTTATTTATTGCTGCTCAAATAGCACTTACCATGAGTCTTTTTCTGCTTCCTGGAAGCTAACTATGTGGACTGATAATCCACAGGATGTGGTAGCACATATTTAATAACATACTCATTTGCCAGCATCCACATGAAGATATGTGCGTGGCAGCTGACTATAATAAATAATGTCCCTATGGTGTTGTCAAAATCACCAGAACTGAGGAGCTGCATATATTTAATGAATGTGGGTTATTTTCCCATTATATGAGTGACAGAAACTGGGCTTGCAATTTATAATGTTATTTTTTTGTATATGGGGCAATGAGGCTAGACTTAAAAAACTGACAAATTGAGTCTGCGTATTTGCAATAAAATACCTTTATGTAGTTATTATGATGTGCAAGAAGGCAAAGCATTAGTAATCTCTGGTACAGTGGTAATCTGCAGTCAGCTCATGGGCTTGATTTAGAGCCTTTGTCCATGTACACAAATTCAGTTAAGGCAGCTGCAGACAGAGCTTCCTAGTCTTTCACACTAATATAGTCATTAGATTTTTTCTAGCACTATAAAGATCTTCTCTCATACTGTAAAAAATAAATAATATTTGGATTTTGGTGGCTGCACTATATGTACTGTTTCATTAAACTTCCTTAACATCTTAGCTTCAATTCTACAATCAGAAAGATTTTGAGGTTTTAATTGAGGATATTAGAAAGAAGTGAACCATAAAACCCAGAAAAAAAGGGCAGTAGTTTAACCCTAGAAACATGTTCTGAGAACAGAATTGTTTCAAGAAATTTAATACCAAGGTTTTGATGGCTTCACCAAATTACAGAACGGTTGAGTTTGAAAGGGAACTCTGGAAGTCATCTTCTCCAACCCTACCCTCTCCTCTGCCTCAAGCTGGGCTGCCTAGACCACTTGCCTAGGACCAAATCGCTTGTAAATGTCTCTGAGGATGGAGATTTGACATCTTTGGGCAACTTGCTCCAGCACTCACAGTGTTTCCTGAGATTCAGAGGTAACCTCATGTTTCCATTTGTGCCTCTTGTCTCTTGTTCTGTTACCAGACACCACCTAGCTCCATCTTTTTTACACCCTTCTTTCACGTATTTCTACACATTGATAAATTCTTCTTGTGCCTTCTGTTCTTCAAGCTTAATAGTTCCAGCTCTCAACTTTCCTCACAGGTGAGATGCTTCAGGCCCTTCATCATCTCAGTGGCCCTTCACTGGACCCTCAGTAAGTCCGTGTCTCCCTTGTACTGAGAATCCCAGAGCTTGTCCCAGTAATTCAGGTGTGGTCTCACCAGTGCTGAATAAAGGGGAAAGGTCACTTTCCTCAACCATCTGGCAATATTTTGCCTCATGAAGATCAGGATACCTTCAGTTTTCTTTCCAGCAATGGCTTGAAACTAAGGCTGCTGCTGTATCTTGCCTGAACTGCACAACTCTTTTGCAAACTTTCTTTTTCCAAATGAGCTCTGTAGCAGAGCTCCGCATGGAAAGGAGGTGTCATAGAAGGGAAAAATGAGATAAAGAGGTATTGCATTTTCATCAGAAAGCAGAAGAGAGGTGTCATGGTTTAAGCCTCACCCAGGCTAATAACTCACGCAGTTCGTTCACTCACTCACTCCCCCTCTTTCTTCCCCCAGTCCTGGGGGGATGGGGAGGAGAATCAAAAGAATTCAACTCTCACAGGTTGAGATAAGAACAGTTTAGTAACTAAGGTATAACACAAATCACTACTGCTACCACCAGTAATAATACAAGAGAAATACAAAGAAAGAGAATACAACTGCTCACCAAGCCCCACCCAGCCAGTGCACCCCGCAGCAGTGAACCTCCCCCTGATGCTCCCCCACACCCTTCTGGATCTCTGCTCTCCGTTTTCACATCCTGGACATGACGTGCTGTGGTATGGAATACCTCTTTTGTCAGTTTGGGTCAGGTGTCCTGTCTCTGCTTCCTCCCAGCTTCCCCTCCTCCCCGGCATAGCATGAGGCTCAGAAAGTCCTTGGTCAGACCAAAACACTACCAAGCAATAACTGAAAACACTGGTGGTATCAGCACAGTTCCCAGGCCCAAAATCAAAAAACACAGCTCTGCACCATCTATCAAGAAGGAGAAAAAATGACTGCTGCTGCTGAACCCACGACAAGAGGAAAGAATGGGAAAGCCAGATGACTCATAGGTAGGTTATTTTACTCTGCTATCATAGAATCGTAGAATAGTTAGGGTTGGGAAGGACCTTAAGATCATATAGTTCCAATCCCCCTTCCATGGGCAGGGATACCTCCCAATGAACCATGCCATCCAAGGCTCTGTCCAACCCAGCCTTGAACATTGCCAGCAATGGATTCACAACTTGCCTGGGCAACGCATTCCAGTGCATCACCACCCACACAGTAAAGAACTTCCTCCTCATATCCAATCTAAACTTACCCTGTTGAAGTTTGAACCCGTTACCCCTTGTCCTCTCACTGCAGTCCCTCATGAAGAGTCCCTCCCCAGCATCCCTGTAGGCCCCCTTCAGATACTGGAAGGCTGCTAGGAGGTCTCCACTCAGCCTTCTCCTCTGGCTCAACAGACCCAACTTTCTCAGCTTATCTTCATAAGGGAGGTGCTCCAGTCCCCTCATCATCCTCGTGGCCCTACTTTGGAATTCTTCCAACAGTTCCATGTCCTTTTTGTGTTGAGGACACCAGAACTGCACACAATACTTCAAGTGAGGTCTCATAAGAGCAGAGTAGAGGGGCAGGATCACCTCCTCCGACCTGCTGGTCACGCTACTTTTGATGCAGCCCAGGACACGGTTGGCTTTCTGGGCTGCGAGCGCACACTGCCGGCTCATGTTCATTTTCTCATCGACCAACACCCCCAAGTCCTTCTCCGCAGGGCTGCTCTCAATCTCTTCCCTGCCCAACCTGTGGCTGTGCCTGGGATTGCTCTGACCCAGGTGCAGGACCTTGCACTTGGAACGGTTAAACTTCATCAGGTTGGCATCAGCCCACCTCACAAGCATGTCAAGGTCCCTCTGGATGGCATTCCTTCCCTCCAGCATATCAACCGAACCACACAGAACTTTGTTACAACGTTGGCTCCTTTTTCTTGACCCATTTCTGAGGCAGTTATGAGATCTTTAATGAAGACATCGTCCATTTTGTCCAAGTCTTGTTTTTGGAGAAATGTTTTAGATAGAATTTTACATGTCTGCTGTGCAGAGAAACCCCATAAAGTTCATTATACGCTGATCATGCACCTGAATCATCTGTAAGGCCAACATGTTCCACTTCAGACAATAGTAAGGGATATTTGGGAGAATAGGAAAATTATTTCAAATTCTGTTGCTTCTTTCAGTGAAAAAACAAGCAGTTTTAAAGTCTGAAAGTGTTTAATAGATGTGTTCCTTTCTATTTTCCTTGTTTATTCCTTTTTCTACATCTCTCAGCAACACTCCTAATTTTCATTAGCATATTTTTAATAAATTCAGAAGAGTAGCTCCTGTTTTACAGACAGACTGCTAGTCAGAACTGCTGTCATCAGGCTCTATTTGTTGGAGCATCTAATTCGTAATACGTGTTGAAATTCAACCGAGAGATAGTCTTCTACAGCATTTTTTACTTAACAACAGCACTATAATATATCTGGCCTGTTATGTTCTGATCTGAGGCTTCTGCTTCCAGGGTGAAACAGACTAATTTCCTCTGACTGTCTTAGAAACTGGCCCTGGGAAAAACAGACTGAAATATTCTCCTATACACCTATACAGATCATTTCTTTTTTTTTTTTTTTTTTTTTTTTGGAGGGTAGTGAGAAGAGGGAAGGATAGATTTAGAAAATTAACGCCAAAAGCTAAATTGATTACAATTGAGGAGAGGACTTTTTCTGTCATTCAGAAGGTTGTTTGGGCCATATCAGTGTTCCATATTTGTTAACATGAATCATACACTTCACTGAACTATATAACAGAAATTCTTGTTCATTCCCTTGAAAAAGTTCATCTTTACAAAAACTATTAATGGGTTTGGTTTAAGCCTTTATTATTTTTTATGCTTTCATTTTATATTGAATTTTACCCTGTAAGTAAGTTAATCTCTGTTGTAATGTCAAGGAGTAAGACCTGTAAATTGCATACTTGCTCCCTAAACCTTTATTCTTCTCCATCATGCATTGTCTTTGGCAGCGAACAAAATATATGAAGGGGGCCTACAAGGATGCCGGAGAGGGATTCTTCATCAGTGACTGTAGCAACTGGACAAGGGGTAGCAGGGTCAAATTTAAACCAGGGGATATTAGACTGGATACAAGGAAGAAGTTCTTTACTTTGAGGGTGGTGAGGCACTGGAATGGATTGCCCAAAAGAGTAGTAAGTGCTCCATCCCTGGCAGTATTCAAGGCCAGGTTGGACAGAGCCTTGGGTGACAGGATCTAGTGTGAGTCATCCCTGCTCACGGCAGGGGGGTTGGAACTCGAGGGTCTTAAGATCCTTTCCAACCCAAACCATTCTATGATTCTATGATTCTGGGGACTGGTGGGGAAAAATGCAAAACCTGCATGTGATCCTGCATCACAAAGAATATGAACAAAGGTTACGAAGAGAAGATGCCAAGAAATTTGGTGCTTTGAGACTTTCTGAGGTGAGAGAGTTTGAATGTAACCAAAGCTAGCAGTAACGTAAGATTTTTATCATAAATTAAAAAAAAAAATTCAAGCATGTTTTGCCAAAATCTATCCTTATCCATCAGTGGCAGATCTTGAACTCTGACTTTCAGAATTGTGAAATATTGCCAGTTTGTTATGGTAACAGAAGAAAAGATAGAACACAAAAGCACATTGTGTCCAAAAGCCATGATTCTCCTGGATCAGATGATATTAAAAATCTGAATAAATTATTGAGTAGAAATGAAGTGATGGTGCACTACCAGAAATAAGGTCCCTCAGTGTTTGAAGCACTGTATGTCTCTCTCTTAATTTCAGTTTTTGAAGGCTTAAAATAGAGATGGCATGTACATAATACCTATATGAGAGAGAATTATGAAAAAGTATACTTCCCTGTAATTTCTGAAGTTGTTAGCCAATTTCAACCAAATTTGTCACTGGAAAGGGTTCAATAAAATTATACTTTACTCGGCACCTGAGAATACTGACAGAAGGTAGTATCTGCACAAATCACAGGAACCCATAACAATGGGTTTCGATATGCTAGCATCCTTATTTATATTTTCTTGCACAAGGAGCAAAGGATACAATTCTTCGTTGTACACGGTAGATAAGGTAATTCCATATAGAACTTAGAAAAAGCATTATCCCTTATGCTCCAGTGGATAAGCCAAATAGTCATTGCCATAGGTTAGAAATAAACATCTATGTTATTCTGTTGCTATCTCAAGTCATCTGAGATACCCAAGGCAATTTATTTCTTCACAAATTAGCATCAGTGAGACTTTGGCTTCCAAATGTCTTTGGCAATGTAGGTATAAATATGAGGTGGTTTATTTCATCGTCTTTTGGAATATCTGGCATAGGCCACTATTAGAAATATGGTACTGAACGAGATGGGCCAATGGTCTTAAATTCAATGTTATTTTCTTTGTGCTTTTCTTTCTGTTACTTTAGTGCAGTCTGGAAAACTGACAAGATTACCAGTGGGAAGAAATTAAATAACAGAGTGACAGGAACATTCAAAACCATCTGCTAGTGTTCTAAAACTACTAATAGCAGAGTGAACCTTCAAAGCATTTATCAAATTGTGAAACATTATTTCGAAAATGAACTGTTTGAAATTAGTCACCATATGAAAAATTTAATACTTTAAAAGCCTGTTGATCAGCATTCTTGCCCCTCTGAATAGCCTTTTTATATCACAATACTGTTCTTAGTTATCTTTAAATAGTATTTTGTTTCAGTTATATAAGCAGACTAAAGAGAAGTGATTATTGTGTTATTGTCTTACTAAATACTAACCGGTGGGGCATGCTAATCTTTGTACCAAACAATGTTATGTAGAAGTCAGGTGTAATTTAAGCTCTGTTTTTCTGCTCTGACTTTTAACATGTACCTTGGTGTCCTGGGTTCAGCAGTAGCAGTCATTTTTCTCCTTCTCAGTAGCTGGTGCAGGGCTGTGTTTTTGACTTTCAGCCTGGGAACAGCGCTGATAACACTGATGTTTTCAGTTGCTGCTCAGTAATGTTTAGTCTGAGCAAGGACTTTCTGAGTCTCATGCTCTGCCAGGGAGAATGGGAAGTCGGGAGGAAGCAGAAACAGGACACCTGACCCAAACTAACCAAAGAGGCATTCCATACCACAGCATGTAATGCCCAGTATATGAACTGGGGGCAGCTACCCAAAAGGGTTAGATCACTGCTCGAACGGGCTGGGTATCGATCAGTGGATGGTGAGCTTTTTTTGTTTTCTTCCCTTGTTATTTCCCTTATCACTATTATTATTGGTGGTAGCAGTAATGATTTGTTATGCCTTAGTTACTGGACTGTTCTTATCTCAACCCATGGGAGTTATATTCTTTTGATTCTCCTCCCCATCTCTCTGGGAGCTGGAGGGAGGAAGAGGGAGGTGAGCTAACGACATCGTGGCATATTTACGGCTGGGCTTAAACCATGACAGTTCAGTGCAAAAAGATGAACAGGAGAGCTGTTGCAGCGCTTGTGTTGTGGTTTAAGCCATAAATCTCACTTCTCCCTCCTTTCCCACCCCCCCCCCCTCCGATGGGGGGGAAATGGGGAGAAGAACCAAAGAAAATGTAACTCCCACGGGTTGAGATAAGAACAGTCCAGTAACTAAGATACAATACAAATCACTGCTGCCACCACCAATAACAATAATAATAACAAAGTAAATACAAAGGGAGAGGATACAACTGTTTCGCCTCCCGACCGAGCTGAGAGACAGCGTGCACCGAGCCAGCGAGAGCCCGCCCCCTATTCTACCTCCTGGGCATGACGTGCTGTGGCATGGAATAACCTCATTGGTCAGCCTGGGTCAGGCACCTTGTCCCCCCACACCCAGCTTTTTTCCCTCTTTCCCAGCGTAACATGAGACTCTGCGGGGCGGGGGGAGGGAAGCCGAACCCATAACAGCTTGATAGACTCTAGGTCTAATTGGTGTCCATTTATTACATTAGCAAACTTTTGGCAACACATCCATTACATGATACAAAGGAATTAACTGCTTTGCTTTCCCATTTCTAGCATTTCTTCTCCCCACATGGCAGCAATAGTCATGTTTTTCAAGCTCTCTTGTATTTGTGGATCCAGCTAGGAAAGAAAAACTAGTGTGTGCAATGTAAATATTTGGTTTCAAACTTGAATAAGGACCAGCAAAGTCTGGAACTGGAGTAAGGAAATAAACAATTGAATTAATTCCAGAAAACAAAAGGAATGTCATATCAAAACAAAGGCCACTTAACTTTATCCAGCTACTCCCCATTGACTGTATAAATTGGAGGGGCAGATGTAGAGAAGACAGTGTTTACATGAACCATTCCCAGTTTTGTGAGAAAATTTGATTTTACTCCAAGAAAATATGTAGCAACCCGCAAGGATTTTAAGTAGTGTTTGGTCTTAATTTTAATTGTTTTTAAATTTATATCCTTGCATATTCATAAAAAGACAAATAAGCATATCTGTTCCTGTATTTCGGAATTATTGGCGCCCATTAATTAATTCAATCTTGCAGAATCTTCACGGCCCAGCTTTGAGTGGTAAGCTAGAGGGAATGCAGGATAGATTTAGTACTGATGCAATAAAAAGTATAAGGTCTGACAGGCAACCACCACCTCACAGGAAGTTATGAGAAAGAAAAGTTTCTTATGGCTTGGTTTATGAACTTCAGTTTCAAAATACAAAAGGCCAGCCCAATAGGTTCCTTACTTTTGCCTAAGCCAGGCACAGATGGCCAGTGGTAGCAAAGACTGACTGACACAATGTCCAAGTACCGTAAGCAGTGTTGCCAAGACCTGGCAGAGTTCTATAGCTCAGAGATGAGAGCAGAACAGGAATCATAGTTCAGAGATGAAGTCCCTCTGGGAAAACTGGAAGGATTTTAGCAGTGTCAGGATTTATGTCTGGCTAGAAAAAGGTTTGTCCGTAGAAGACACATAAAGATAGTCACTGTATACCTTCAAATAACAGTGCTGCATCTGCAATGCAAATTTTTTGGTGCTTACTAGAACAAATCTCTTTCATATAGTTGCATCTCATCTGTGCTGCTTACCACCCACTAATGCCATCCAGGCATTATAGGCATTATAGGTGACTACTGGGCTATTTTTTTCACCATAGGAAATGCAGACAAGCTTGTGTTTAGAAAAAGAAACAAAAAATTCTTCATGTGGGAATCGCAGCTTGTTATAGTTATAATACAAACAGCACTGAAAAAAGACACGATATAGAGAAGTTGGCAGATGAAAAGATTTTTAAGCACTAATAGTAAATACATACTTCATAATCACTGCATGTAAATGTGAAATGCATCCAAAGATTTGCCGCATATGCTGCTTTTCTATTCATGAGTGCAGAACACAGCTGTTAATCACCTGTGCTTTCAGAGTATTACCATTTTCACTGTGGTCTGGATAGACATTTGTGTGCAGAATTCATTAAACAATGGGAAAAAAAATCCTATCCCCACTCCCCCAGAAAACCCACAAAAAGAAAACAAAAAAAAAAAAACCCAAACAGCACTTGAAGGATTAGATTCTCCAGTGAATCTTTCTTAGTTGAGATTAACAGCCTTATTTCCATCACAGGTGAATTGTGTGCTGAAAGTAGCTGTCCCAGGTATAGGTTTGCATACCTGCTCCTCATCTTCAGCTTCTGAGCAGCGAATTAGCATTTTGGAGGAAAGGAAACTATGCGGCTTCTATATCCTTACTAGCTTACCTGAACATCTCTCTTAGCACAAAATACATTTATTGTATTCTAAGGAACTAAAGAATATTTTTAATATGAACTTTTGCTCCCTAGACTCAATAAAGATGCTTTGGATCCACAACATTGCCATAATGCTACCTCTAACATTTATTTAAATTCAATTAACCTTCATGGTTTACCACAATGTAATAAAGTCATTGCCACATACTAAGTTGGACATCAGCAACAGATCCATGCATGCTCTATCAATTTGTTTTAATTAGGATGTAAAATGCACTAACTTAAAATCTTTCATTAACTGCTTATGCCATGGATCATCTGAGGAACAGTAACTCAGAAAAACACATTTAAGTTAGTGCTGTGTTTGAGCCCTTGACAAAAAAAAAAAAATCCCTTTGAATCTACTGCTGTAGTTTACTGTGTGCTAAATTAGGAAGAGCTCCTCAGAGGGTTTCGAGGAGTAGTTGAAAGAAGATGTAGCTGTCACCTTCATGTTTCTTGGCAATAGGGACTCAGCAGAACAGTATGCGATTCTATTTCTATTTGTTAAAGTCAAAAAAAATAGCAGAATAGCAAAGGAATGCTGAGTCAGAGCCAAAGCTGAAAAACATTACTTTCTGATGCTTAAGCAGGAGTATAGGCTGGTAGGTTTAGGATCAAATTCAATGTGATCAAACGGAAACAAAACATGAGTCAAAAACTATTGTGAAAGATCTTCTAATTACCTAACCCAGAATTTTAATGTATCTGATGGAGGAAAACTTCTCATCTGAACTCAGATTCTATTCAAAGGAAATTTTGAGTCCATCTTGTTATTCTGGTTCTCAGATTTAAATGTGACCTGTTTATAATCAAACTGTAGAACGCAGAAAACTGACAACTTCTTGGTACAGAGCAGAGTCAAATGAAGTTCAAACATTTAATGTTTGTAAACAAAACATTAATGCAAATTAAATTATGTTTTTCCAAGGATAAAAACAAATCAAAAAAAGTTTCTAATTGCTACAGTTAAATGCTTTTATTAATTATTTTATAATAAACAGACAGCATTTCCAGTGAGAAGCAGGTAAATTTAAGCATTGTTTTTTTCCAGTTCATATTACTGGTTGCATGGGCATATGGCACATCTGCATGCCATTAACTTTATTTACAAGGAATAGCAAATACTGCTTCTTTTTCTTTCCCATCCACTTCTCCCTAGTTTGAATTGTAGGTGCTGGAAGTTAAAGGGCAGTGAAGACTGCTCAGTGCCTTGCCAATAAGTTCACTTCCTGTAATATTTCTTTTCTAGTTGTCACTACATTTGGCTAGCAGCTAGTTTGGCTAGGAAAGCCAGTGTTCATGTCAGGCTGATCTGTCAAGACAGGCATGTAAGTGAGCTGATTGCACAGGCCTTCTTGTACCAGCTCTGCTCTCGCAGCCAGTTCTTCCCTGTCTCCCTTGGAGTGCTGTGTGAAACACTGTCTGCTTGTGTGTGAGTAGTTCATTTAGGAAGACTTGATATACTGTGCACAAATCTGACATGTAGGCCTGGGGGTCAGAGGGCACATTACAAGGATTTCTGCAAGGTGCACAATTTGTCATGTGAAATAAAACTTCCTGTTTGCTAATATATAGCAAGGTACTCCCAGTAAATACAGCTAAAAAATCTGGGCCTGTGTAAAAACAGTCTCTGCTGTTAAATATTGATATTTTTTTTCTTTTTAGTTTGTTTTCTATTAAAAAAAATTGAAAAAATTTTATGTTTGAATAGTACTCTTAAACACACATTAAATGACAATTTTCAGTATTCTTGAAATACAATACTTTTGCCAACTTATTGAACTGTGTAAAGTCTCAAATTAAATTGTTTGTGGGTTTATTTCACAATCTTGAATAGCCTGATTGAACTAATATCCAGAAGTTTTTTAGGAAGAAGAGAGAAAATAACTTTGATTAAAAAAATAAAACAAAAAACAAAACCAAAACAAAAAAAAGCCCACAAAAAACATCAAATCAACAAAAAAAAAAAAAAAAGAAAACAACTCCAAAACAAAACCAAAACCAAACTACACTTGTTTTATTCATACATTCTTATTCAAGTTCAAAAATACCTCAACTTTACTTGGTGATGGGGAAGAACAATGCAAACCCACTTTTATCAACAGGATTTTCAACCATTAGGTAAAACTCTTACTACCTATTGTGCCTCAGTGTTTTCTCCTCTTAATTTAGTCTTTTCCTCTGGGCTATAAATGAACAAGTTGATGACTGAGTAAAATTAGGCACTTCCTTACATTCAGTTATCATAGTAGGCTAAAATTTTAGCGCTTTAGCATCTCTGGAGTATTGTGTGTAAAGAACTATTATTTTAGAGACACCTTAAGTGAAGATGTCTTGGCTGGGCTGCTTGCAAACTTAACCCAGCAAAATCTCAGAGCTGACTGCCTGCCCATCGAGTAAATGGTATGTAGGTACTCTATCAGGACCTCAGCCCAGGTTCCCAAAGAATGCAGAAGCTACTTTCCAGTCTTTTTTGACCCATAGCTTAAACTATTTTGCCTCCAGCAGAATGCAGTCCTGTTTTGGACATCTTTGGGCTTGTGGGATAGGTATGCCTTACAAGTGTACCGAAAAAAGTGAATTGTGTCTATTCTTCTGAAACTGAAGGTTTTATTCAGAACACTCTAACCAGCATATCAGTAAAATACAGCTAAAATCCGGAAGAAAGGTATTTTATCTTTTAGTGTACTCCTTCCAAATCAAGAGGTAATGGTGTTTATTTTGAGGGAGCAGTCAAGTCTTCACAAGGGAAAGCAAGATTGAAGGCCAGGGAGACAGCAAGGCAGCGGCATAGTCCCAACCATGAATAGTAGAGCAGGTTTGGTGGCAGTAACCTGGATCAGCCAAGAGTCCACTGATTACCAGATAAGTCAGTAGTGTTGAGTCAGAAAGGCAAATCATCCAGACAAGGTCAAGATGCTCAAGTTTGGAAACAGAATACATATAGTGTAGCTTGACAAGGGCCATGGGCCAGGACCTGGGCTCAGATGTAGCCATGGGCTCAAAGAGAAGAAGGTGGGGGTGGGGTGGTCTCCAAATTAGAGTGAGGAGAATAATAATGGATCCTAGCCTTCTCCTCCAGAAGAGCTCTGTCACTACTGCATCAGTGCACCACTCATATCCCCATTCAACAAGTAGAGTCAACAGCAAGCATTCTCTTCTCCAGCTTAGTTTCCACAGGTTTGTTTGTTTGAAGCAAATTCATTCACAGAGAAATCTGTGGGGGCATTCTAGCTCTGCACAGTCACAATCTGGAGCACCTGAATATGTAACCAGAGCTGCTCTCCTTTTTGGATTTAGTTTTAAGTAGTGCATTTCAGATGAGTTTAAAACAGATTGGTCTTTTAGTTTTAGTATTTCAATTACATAAATGCAGTGTCTGAAAAGCTGATAAAAACTAAAATAGATCTATTTGAGTTCATGGATCCACGCCAATTCATGCATGCAATTTTAGCATTTTGCAACTGATGCTGCTGAGCACTTTAACATGTCTGACAGTTTGAGAACTGTTTCAGAGCAGCATATTAAATGAGGCATGTAAAATATGCTATTTGGATATTCAGTGGGACTGACTGTTCATATTGCAAACTTCTGCAGGATTGTTCATCTTCTAGAGACCTAGAGTACTGTCTGAAAATTAGACTGAAGGAAATGAAAAAAAAATTACTTAAAATTTTATCTTCTTGTGCTGCTTCTTCACTTCAACATTCTCAGCATATTTCACTATCAGTCTATATTGTCCATTTCTTAGCCTCACCAATGTGATCAAGGTTGTTTTCTTCAAATGTTAGCAGCATAACAGAGGAATTTATTTTGTTTCCCAGTGCCTCTTTCCTTGTACTTTTCTATTCTTCATGGCAAGATTGTCACTTTATTTCCTTTCCTAAGAAAGGCTTATTTTATCCATCAGGACCTACAAGATTGACAATTCTTCTACGAAAACATTTATGCCTCATTTCAGTCAAAAGAGTGGTTGTGAGTCTCAGTAGACATACAAGGATGGCTCCAGTTGCAAAGGAAGAGTAGGAGTATAGATAGGTAACCTTGTTTTAAAAGCTACTAAGAAACACTGTCAGCAGGAGAAGCAAGTGTCATATTGCCTTTGAAATTTTGTTTATCTTTGGATTTTTTTTGTATGAAAATTTCACTTTATCCTGTCTGTCCATACAAGGTGTGAAAGTTATTTGAATGAAATTGCATCAAGCTAAAGGATAAGTGCCTCTGTCATTCCTCATGGGATGTTACCTGCGGCATTGGCTATGGAGAAAGTAAAAAGTATCATGGTCTCTGGTTACTGCCTTACACTGGCCCAGATTAACATAATCTGCATAAAATGGAAATGGTTCCTAAAGGTAGAATTCTTACACTAAATGTAATTCTCTGCATCAGAGCTAGTGCCTATATTGTCAAGTGCATGTTTAGTTTGAATAAGCCTATCCCATATCTTATAACCAGCTTAAAGTAGTTATACTGTAGACAAGTTAGGGAAAATTAATCCTACCTAAAAGATTATTATGCCCATCTGGAAATGATCAGAGTTCAAGGAAAACTACACAGTTTTTTCCTTCCTTCTTACTGATAGTAAGTCGCTTGTCTAGACTTCACAGGTTTTACCTGTTCTAAGGGGCTGAAGGCTTTATATAGGAGCTAGGAATTGGAGTGACCTGAAATTCCTTTTCTAGGGTAGACAAATTTTCACATGTATTTTGCATTAAGTAGCCAAACTTCTTACGCAGGCAAAAGCAAACTTTTTATTTATTTCCAAAGTAATTTTGCCTGAGTACATGTTGATGACAGGGATGACTAGAGAAGCAAGGTATAAGTGTAGTTTTTATATAAGCAATAAGAAATCACAACAAACAATTTACTTTCAGAATATATATGACCAGTATCTATAGCTTCTTCTGCTACATTTTTGTATATAATAGAGACTACAGTGTTTGCTTGAGGCTTAAGACTATAAACCTGACTCTCAGTTTCATCAAATGTAAGTACAAATTTGATAGTTAAAAATGTATCTAGTGCTTCACTTTTCTGGCTGGTGTATTGTATATCAAAAGTTCTTTACTAAAAATAGGAAAGAACATAGTTTGAAAACCCTTATGCCTAAGCTTTGGAAGAAAAGATGATCTGCCTTTCATCCAGCCTTCACCAGCATCCTTCTCATAGGTATTATTGTCAAGATTATAAGTGCAGTTCTTGATTTCAAACCAATTTGCCAGCAGGAAGCCTCCTCAGGAACAGCCTCTTCTTGCAGCAACCCCTGCTGGGCCAATCGGCCTAGTAAGGTAAGAAGCCAGTTAAAAAAAAAAAACAAAATAAAAAAAGAGATCAACTAAAACTATTCATTGTTTCTTGCATCTGCTGTTTTGAGGATCTCTGATAATCAGTTTCCAACTAGGAGGACTGCACTACGCAGGAAATTTCAAAACTATTTGAAGGAAGAAGCAAACTACTTGCTTTTTCTCTTTCCACATTTTTAGCAATAAGTTAGGAACATATTATTAAACAGAAAAAAATATTAGGCTGAATAAATGATAAATCTGAGGGTTTTTTTAAGTCTCCTGGAATTCAGTATAAGCCCTGAAAAGCACTTTGCTCAATGAGGATTTTAAATTTCCCACATTTCTCCAACATGTCCTAGCATTACATCTTGATTAACATATAATTTTAGACCACTCAGGTGTCTAATCACCTTCCATGAACAAGAATAGATGAGCTAAACAGGTTTTTAAGCTGTTTCTTACACAGCACTCTGGAGAAAAAAATGTACTCTTTTAGGCTTCTCCTGGATATAAGCAGTTCAAAGCAGACACTTGGACTGACTGTCAATCTCACTAATAGTGCATTTTGTTTAGCGCATTTTGGACTGTATTAGGTTTGACTACCTAGAAAGCATTAATTTCCATTTAGCTGGACAAAAATATGTATAATCTGAAATGTGCAATATTCTGGAAAACATACATCTGAAAGTAAAGCTGTAATTGGCAGATTTTTGCTTTGTTTCCTATGCTAACCTTCAATGTTTATAGTGCTTTGGTGTCTTCATGTCCTGGGAGAGCAAACCGTACTTACTGATTCAATGTTCTGTATTAAACAGTAGATCTTCTGGAAAGATAAGCTTTAGAAAACCAATAAGTGTTTTATATCACATTCAAAGAACTATACAATTTTGGCACCTTTGTCTAGATGACCACTAACAAAGTATATTGGAATTTTAAGTCTTGAAATATTTTAAGTTACTTTATTGTGTTAAAAAGGCTTTGCTGTTATAGCAAGTTCCTCCTTTATGACCAGAAGACCACAGTCAATGTCTGAGGGAATTGCTGAGGTGACTGTCTCGAGAGGGGACGCCTGCAGTGCCTGGTCGGGGGGAGGCTCGGCGTCCGGGAGCTTCAACTTGGAGCAGCAACAGGCACCGAGGGACCTTCAAGTCCTCTATAGGACTTGCACAGGAGCCGGCAGCTCAGTGGACGCGAGCGGTTGACTCACAGGGGGCGGCGCCAGGAGCAGCGGCGCCAGCCCTGACTGGGTAAAAATCCGCTGAGGGAGTGCGAGCGACCAGGGCAGGTTCAAGGCAGCTCGAGCGGGATGGTGAGCAGAATGGTGAACACTCGCCATATGACCAGGGTCCAGTCTGGGAGCTCTGCGCTGGCTGCACCTGCAGTGGCCAGTGTAGGCAACCAGACAGAGCCAATGAGAAGGGAGGCTGCAGTGCAGATGCTCGGGGTGTAGAGAGCGCCTGCACTGCTTTCCTGAGAGGAGAGGGCACAATGAGCAGGGCTGCACTCTATGCTCCCTGGTGGAGGTCCTCCTGCAACAGCTGGCTAAGCTGCGGGAAGCTGTCAATAGGCTGAAAGATGTCAGGGAAGCTGAGAGGAAGCAGCACTGCTTGCTCCAGGACCAGACTGTGCAGGGGCCTCAAGTGTCCACTGTTGCTCATGCAGGAAAGGAGGCCGCTAACCCAGGAAGCTGGGAAACAGTAACAGAAAAAAAAACAAAAAAATGGAGGAAGAGGACAATTAAAAGGAAGGGGCTTCCTCCTAAATCTGTTGTCTCCACCCAGAGCTGCTTTGCTGTCCTGTAGGGGGCTGACGAGGAGCCACGCTCCCACCAGGAACAACCGGCTGATAAAGGAGGCGGGCTGTAGTAGTAGGGGACTCTACTCTGAAAGGCACAGAGGCACCCATCTGTCGGCCTGAACCAGTCTCAAAGGAGGTGTGTTGCCTACCAGGGGCTTGAATCAGGGATGCTGCAGAGAAGCTGCCTGCTCTAGTCAGTCCCACTGACTATAACCAACTTCTAGTGATCCATGTGGGTGCTACTGATGTAGACAGCAGTAGCCCAGAGAGCATAAAGAAGGACTACAGAGCTCTGGGAAAGGTGGTTAGGCACTCTGGAGCTCAGATTCTCTTTTTGTCAGTTCTCCAGGATATAGGGCAGGACCTTAAAAAGGCTAGGAGGATTAGCCAGGTGAATAAATAGTCAGAAGGGTGGTGCTGTAGTCAGGGGTCTGGGTACCTTGAACATGGGACTCAAGTTAGTATGCCAGGTCTATCTGGGGCTGGTGGAGCCGGTCTGACAAAGAAAAGGAACAGTGGATTTGATAGGGAGCTTGCCAGACCGGTCAAGGATGCTTAAAACTAGGTGTATCGCCTGAGGGGGGGAATCATTCCATCCCAACACACCCAATCACTGGCCTGCACCTATAGTAAACATTCAGAGCAAAGTAGAGATATTCTAGCTGCTCCAGCCAATGAGCCAGCTTCAATTGGAGCTCGGCTCAGATGCCTCTATGCAAATGCCCATAGCATGGGAAACAAACAAGAGGAATTAAAGATGTGTGAATGTCTGTGGGGTATGATATCATAGGCATCACAGAAACAGGCTGGGATGGCTCCTATGACTGGTGTGTTGAAATGAAAGGTTAAAGGCTCTTTAGGAAAGACAGGCCCAGTAGGCAGGGAGGAGGAGTTGCTATTTATGTTAAGGATTCTCTGGAGAGTATGGAACTCTGTCCGGGGAGAGCTGAGCAGTCAACAGAGAGTTTGTGGGTCACGGTTAAAGGGAGAACAGTGATGGGAGACATTATTGTGGGGATCTGTTACAGACCACCTGACCAAGAGGACTCGCTGGATGAAGCTCTCTATAGACAGACAGGAACAGCCTCACACTCCCAGGCCCTTGTTCTCATGGGAGACTTGAACCACCCTGATACCTGCTGGAGGGATGATACGGCCTGGCACAAGCAATCCAGGAAGTTCCTTGATTGTGTGGAAGACAGCTTCCTTCTGCAAGCAATAGAAGAGTCGACAATGAGAGGTGCTGCCATGGGTTCAGCAGTAGCAGTCATTTTTCTCCTCCTTGGTAGCTGGTGCAGTGTTGTCTTTTTGATTTTGGGCCTGGGAACAGCGCTGATAACACCAGTGTTTTCAGCTACTGCTCGGTAAAGTTTTGGTGTGGCCAAGGACTTTCTGAGTATCATGCTCTGCCAGGGAGGAGGGGAAGCCAGGAGGAAGCGGAGACAGGACACCTGATCCAAAATGACCTGGCTGCTGCTGGAAATAGACAGGAACAGCCTCATGTTCGCAGGCCCTTGTTCCCATGGGGGACTTCAACCACCCTGATACCTGCTGGAGGGATGGTACAGCCCAGAACAAGCAATCCAGGAAGTTCCTCGAGTGTGTGGAAGACAACTTCCTTCTACAAGTAATAGAGGAGTCGACAAGGAGAGGTGCCATGCTTGACCTCATGATCACCATCGGGGAAGGGCTGGTTGGAAATGTGACACTCCAGGGCAACCTTGAATGCAGCGATCATGAGATGGTTGAATTCGAGATCCTCAGGACAGTGAGAAGAGCATGCAGCAAGCTCACTGCCCTGGACTTCAAGAGAGCAGACTTTGGCCTCTTCAGGAACCTGCTCGGTAAGGTACAATGGGATATAGCTTTAGAGGGCGGGGGGGCCAAGACTGTTGGTTGATATTCAAGGATCACCTGCTGCATGCTCAGGAGCGATACATCCCTACTAGAAGGAAGTGCTGCAGGAGGGCCGAGAGACCTCCTTGGATGGATAAGCAGCTGCTGAGGAAAATTAGAGGGGAAAAAAGAGGCTTATAAAAGGTGGAAGCAAGGACAGGCGGCCTGGGAAGAATACAGGGATATTGTCCAGGAGGCTAAGGACCGAGTTAGGAAAGCTAAGGCCCACTTAGAATTAAACTTGGCTAGGGATGTTAAGGATAACAGGAAGGGATTCTATAGGTACATTGCAAATAAAAGGCAGACTAGGGACAACGTGGGACCTCTCCAGAAGCCATCGGGAGAACTGTCTACCCTAGATTTGGAGAAGGCTGAGGTTCTTAATGACTTCTTTGCTTCAGTCTTCACCGGCAAATGCTCTGACCACACCACCCAAATCTTGGAAGGCAGACGCAAGGACAGTGAGAATGAAGACTCTGGGCCCACTGTAGGAGAGGATCTGGTTTGAGACCATCTTAGGAACCTGAATATATACAGCTCCATGGGACCTGATGAAATCCATCCGTGGGTCCTGAAACAGCTGGTGAATGATGTTGCTAAGCCACTGTCCATCATATTTAAGAAATCATGGCAGTCAGATGAAGTTCCCAATGACTGGAGAAAGGGAAATAGAACCCCATTTTCAAGAAGGGGAAAATGGATGAGCAGGGGAACTACAGAGCAGTCACCCTCACCTCTGTGCCTGGCAAAGTCTTGGAGCAGATTCTCCTGGAAGGCATGCTAAGGCACATGAAAAACAACAAGGTGCATGGGGACAGCCAGCATGGCTTCACTAGGGGAAATCCTGCCTTGCCAATCTGGTGGCCTTCTATGATGGAGCTACGGAACTGATGGACAGGGGTAGAGCAGTTGATGTCATCTACCTGGACTTGTGCAAAGCGTTTGACACTGTCTCACATGACATCTTTGTCTCTAAGTTGGAGAGACATCAATTTGATAGGTGGACCTAGGTGGATGGCCACACGCAAAGAGTTGTGCTCAATGGCTCAATATCCAGCTGGAGACCAGTAACGAGTGGTGTCCCTCAGGTATGAGTGTTGGGACAGGTCTTGTTAAACATCTTTGTCGGTGACATGGACAGTGGGATTGAGTGTGCCCTCAGCAAGTTTGCCAATGACACCAAGCTGCGTGGTTCAGTTGATATCCTGGAGGGAAGGAATGCCATCCAGTGGGAGCTTGACACACTTGTGAGGTGGGCTGATGCCAACCTGATGAAGTTTAACCGTTCCAAGTGCAAGGTCCTACACCTGGGTCCGAGCAACCTCAGGCACAGCTACAGGTTGGGCAGAGAAGAGATTCAGAGCAGCCCTGCGGAGAAGGACTTGGGGGTTTTGGTGGATGAGAAAATGAACATGAGGCGGCAGTGTGCGCTCGCAGCCCAGAAAGCCAACTGTATCCTGGGCTGCATCAAAAGGAGTGTGACCAGCAGGTCGAGGGAGGTGATCCTGCCCCTCTACTCTGCTCTCATGAGACCTCACTTGGAGTATTGTGTGCAGTTCTGGTGTCCTCAACACAAAAAGGACATGGAACTGTTGGAAGAATTCCAAAGTAGGGCCACGAGGATGATGAGGGGACTGGAGCACCTCCCTTATGAAGATAAGCTGAGAAAGTTGGGTCTGTTGAGCCTGGAGAAGAGAAGGCTGCATGGAGACCTCCTAGCGGCCTTCCAGTACATGAAGGGGGCCTACAGGGATGCTGGGGAGGGACTCTTCATGAGGGACTGTAGTGAGAGGACAAGGGGTAACGGGTTCAAACTTCAACAGGGTAAGTTTAGATTGGATATGAGGAGGAAGTTCTTTACTGTAAGGGTGGTGATGCACTGGAATGCGTTGCCCAGGGAAGTTGTGAATGCTCCTTTGCTGGCAATGTTCAAGGCTGGGTTGGACAGAGCCTTGGATGGCATGGTTCATTGGGAGGTGTCCCTGCCCATGGCAGGGGTGTTGGAACTAGATGATCTTGAGGTCCTTTCCAACCCTAACTGTTCTATGATTCTATGATATATTTATTTTTATACTATCTCTTTATCACCATCTTTGAGCTGTCTGTTGGGATCAGAGCTTGTTGTTTCTCTTCAAATGATTAGACAGGCACCTCTGAAGTAAGAATTTACACTTTGCTGTGATTTTTCATGGATTTATAGAGCTGAAGGCCAGAATGGTCTGGCCTGTCCCCACTGCATAGCACACCTTATTGATCTGTTCCCTTGTTCCATAGCAAGGCCAGTGACTTGTACTTTTCTGAAACACGCTTTCCAGCAGGTGTCCTGTAATTTAATGTCCATGAACATCCACACATTCTCTTTATATTCTGTTCTGATGGCAAATCACATAAAGATCACTTAAGGTACTATCCCTTAAATGTAGAAGCATTACTTTTAATTACAGACTTCAGTTTACGGCCACAGCTTATTGGTAGACTTTTCTTAATTAAAAGAAAGAAATTAACTAACACATTGTTATTTTTTTCCTTCTGAAAGTATTTATATCAAATAAAGTCTCAATTTCCTTTTGTTTTATACTTTCTTTCTACCTCCCTATTAGTTTTTGTGGTACTTCTCTGCCTGATTTTCTCCCTCCCCCTATCCTGTAAAATATGTGCGTAACAGAAATGAGTTGACTAGTTCAGTATCAGTTTCTGTAATCAATATTGAAAAGATAGAAGCTCTTTATAAGTAAGTAGTGTTTTATTTTTCACAGTCTTGGTCCTCATTAGATCTTTGCCACATACTCATGAGACATGGGGAGGTATTTCTTTATATAAATGTTATCTGAAATCCAGACTTTCACTTCGTGTCTGTGTGCTCCATTCCATAATCCTAAATGAAGAATTGTGCCTTATTTGTGTTAAAACACATCTTATATTAATACATTTCAATTTCCCAAACTGATGAATTTAAATTCCCAGCCCTCATTAATTCAAATCACACCCTGAAGATTCATCTGACTGCACAGAGACATCTTTGTATTCAAGGAGAGATTTAGCTATTTTTAGGGAGCGATTGTCTGAAATCAAAAAAACTCCAGCTGGACTAGGTGGCAAGCAGGAGGTCCTGTGTTCAGGCAAGGGGATCAAGCACGGAGAGGGCTCTGGCTGGTGTTTAGGGAAGCCATGAGTATGAGTGCCTATGGGATGAGCATGTGTCTGTTTCCTAGTAGGCAGCAAACTTGGTGCCATCAGAGAGAGACTTGTGGAGCACAGAAGAAAATGGAGGACATGGTGTGGGGGTTTAAACCGTAAATTTCCCTAAAATGTGCTGCTTTAAACCGTAAATTTCACTTCTCCCACCTTTTCGGCCTCCCCCCCTCCCCCCTCCGATGGGGGGGAAATGGGGAGAGGAACCAAAGAAAACGTAACACCCACGGGTTGAGATAAGAACAGTCCAGTAACTAAGATACAATACAAATCAAAACTGCCACCACCAATAACAATAATAATGATGACAAAGTAAATACAAAGGGAGAGGATACAACCGTTTTGCCGCCCGACCGAGCCGAGAGACCGCGCACCGCTCCAGGGACCACGTGGCGCCAGAGAGCCACTCCCCGCCACCGCGTGCCGTGAGAGCCCCCCCCCCCCCCCCCCGAATCCTACCTCCTGGGCATGACGTACTGTGGTATGGAATAACCGAATAACCTCATTGGTCAGCCCGGGTCAGGTGCCCTGTCTCCCCTCCCCCAGCTTTTCTCTCTTTTCGGGCGTAACATGAGACTCTGCGGGGGTGGGGGTGGGGGTGGGGGAGGGAGGAAGCCGAACCCATAACAATCCACCCCTTATTCCATACCATTCACATCATGCTCAGGTCCCACATTTTCAAAATATCATCCCATATATATATATATGCACATATACATCCACACACACACACAGAGGGAGAGATATAGTCCCGTAGTGCCTGGGCCAATCCCTATAAAGCTGCTGAGTCCATCCAGTCCGTGATGTCAGGCTCCACCTTTTGTAACAGTCTTTCAGAGCAGGGGAGGCTGTGTGCAGTGTTGGATCGCTGCCTGTTGATGCTGATTGTTCCTTTACTGCAGAACTCGTCTGGTTTCATCAAAGTTCGTTCTTTGTTGGGATGATGGTCTGAGGGTCAGTCGCGGATGACTTGAAGACATCTAGTTGATGGGCTATAAAAAAACACATTACATAACAAGCAACAGAATGTAACTGAGTTCATTGGCTGTTTTCTCCTAAAATCAAATCTCCTTGAGGTACACATTGGACTTCCCCATCTTCCCGCATTACCCACCAAGTATATCTGGGTCCCTGAGCAAAAGCAATCCCACAAGTGGGTTTGCCTTTACCTGAAGCACGAATAACCCACTGTCTTCCCCAGCAAATTCTTTATGTGCACCACAGGAACGCTGTCGCCCTCCACAGTATGTAGAAGTTCTGACTGGGCTGGACCAGCTCTGTTGGCAGATCCTCTGCTGTTGACCAGCCAGGTGGCCTTTGGTAAATGTGTATCCCAATGTTTGAAAGTCCCACCACCCTTTGCTCTCAGTGTAGTTTTTAATAGCCCATTGTACCGTTCAATTTTCCCAGAGGCTGGTGCATGGTAAGGGATGGGATATACTCATTCAATGCCATGCTCTTTGGCCCAAGTATCTACCAGGCTGTTCCGGAAATGAGTGCCATTGTCTGACTCAATTCTCTCTGGGGTGCCGTGTCGCCACAAAATCTGTTTCTCAAGACCCAGGATAGTGTTTCGGGCAGTGGCGTGGGGCACAGCGTATGCTTCCAACCATCCGGTGGTTGCTTCCACCATGGTAAGCACATGACGCTTGCCTTGGCGGGTTGCTGGGAGTGTAATATAATCAATCTGCCAAGCCTCCCCATATTTGTACTTCAGCCATCGTCCTCCATACCAAAGAGGCTTGAACCATTTAGCCTGCCTAGTTGCGCACATGTTTCACAGTCATGAATAACCTGGGCAATAGTATCCATTGTTAAGTCCACCCCTCGATCACGAGCCCATCTGTATGTTGCATCTCTGCCCTGATGGCCTGAAGTGTCGTGGGCCCACCGGGCCAAAAATTATTCACCCTTATGTTGCCAATCTAAGTCCATCTGAGCCACTTCAATCTTAGCAGCTTAATCCACTTGCTGGTTGTTCTGGTGTTCCTCAGTGGCCTGACTCTTGGGTACGTGAGCATCTACGTGGCGTACTTTGACCACCAGGTTTTGCACTCGGGCAGCGATGCTTTGCCACAGTGCAGCAGACCAGATGGGTTTACCTCTGCGTTGCCAGTTGCTCTGCTTCCATTGCTGCAACCACCCCCACAGGGCATTCGCCACCATCCATGAGTCAGTATAGAGATAAAGTACTGGCCACTTTTCTCGTTCAGCAATGTCCAAGGCCAGCTGGATGGCTTTCACTTCTGCAAACTGACTCGATTCACCCTCCCCCTCAGCAGTTTCTGCAACTTGTCATTGAGGACTCCATACTGCTGCCTTCCATCTACGGTGCTTTCCCACAATGCGACCAGACCCATCAGTAAATAAGGCATATTGCTTTTCACTTTCTGACAGTTCATTATATGGTGGGGCCTCTTCAGCACGCATCACTCCTTCCTCCTCTGGTGACCTTCCAAAACCTTAGCCCTCTGGCCAGTCCATGATGACTTCTAGAATTCCCGGATGACTGGGATTTCCTATTCAAGCTCGTTGTGTAATTAATGCAGCCCACTTACTCCACGTAGCATCAGTTGCATGATGTGTACAGGAGACCCTGCCTTTGAACATCCAGCCCAGCACGGGCAACCGGGGTGCCAGGAGGAGCTGTGCTTCAGTGCCAATCACTTCCGAAGCAGCTCGAACCCCTTCATAGGCTGCCAATATCTCTTTTTCAGTTGGGGTGTAGCTGGCCTCAGATCCTCTGTATCCCCAACTCCAAAAGCCAAGGGGTCGACCTCGAGTTTCCCCTGGAGCTTTCTGCCAGAGGCTCCAGGTAGGACCGTTCTCCCCAGCTGTGGTGTACGGTACATTTTTAACATCTGGCCCAGTCCGGACAGGTCCGAGGGCTACTGCACGAACTATCTCATGTTTAATTTGCTCAAAGGCTTGTTGTTGCTCAGCGCCCCATTTAAAATCATTTTTCTTCCGGGTCACATATTAGACAGGCCTTACAATCAAACTGCAATTCGGGATGTGCATTCTTCAGAACACCACAGCACCCAAGAAAGCTTTTGTTTCTTTTTTATTAGTTGGTGGCAACATTGCTGTTATCTTGTTGATCACATCTGTGGGGATCTGGCGACATCCATTTTGCCATTTTATTCCCAAAAATTGAATCTCCTGTGCAGGTCCGTCGACCTTACTCCGTTTGATGGCAAAACCGGCTGTCAGCAGGATTTGGATTATTTTCCTCCCTTTCTCAAAGACTTCTTCCCCTGTATCACCCCACACAATAATGTCATCAATGTATTGCAGGTGTTCTGGAGCTTGCCCCTGTTCCAGTGCAGTCTGGGTCAGTCCATGACAGATGGTAGGGCTGTGTTTCCAGCCCTGGGGCAGTCAGTTCCAAGTGTACTGGACGCCCCTCCAAGTAAAAGCGAACAGCGGCCTGCACTCTGCTGCCAGAGGAATTGAGAAAAAGGCATTGGCAATGTCAATTGTGGCATACCACTTGGCTGCCTTTGACTCCAGTTCATACTGAAGCTCTAGCATGTCTGGTACAGCAGCACTCAAGGATGGGGTAACTTTGTTCAGGCCACGATAGTCTACTGTTAGTCTCCACTCTCTGTTAGACTTTCACACTGGCCAAATGGGGCTATTAAAGGGTGAGTGGGTCCTACTGGTCACTCCTTGACTCTCTAATGTACGGATCAGCTTATGGATGGGAATCAGGAAGTCTCGGTTGGTGCGATCTTGCCGCCAGTGTACTGTTGTGGTCACGACTGGCACTTGTTGTTCTTTGACCTTCAGCAACCCCACAACAGAAGGATCCTCTGAGAGACCAGGCAAGGTGGACAGCTGCTCCACCTCCTCTGTCTCCAAAGCAGCAACACCGAAAGCCCATCAGTACCCTTTTGGGTCTTTGAAGTACCCTTTCTTGAGGTAATCTATGCCAAGGATACATGGAGCCTCTGGACCAGTCACAATGGGGTGTTTTTGCCATTCCCTCCCAGTCAGGCTGATTTCAGCCTCCACTACAGTAAACTCTTGGGATCCTCCTGTCACTCCAGAAATAGAAACAGGTTCCACCCCTTGAAAGGTTGATGGCATCAGAGTACACTGTGCACCAGAATCTACTAGAGCCTTATACTTCTGTGGGACTGATGTGCCAGGCCAATTGATCTGCACAGTCCAGTAAATCCGATTGTCCCCTACCTCCACCTGGCTGGAGGCGGGGCCCCTCTAGTAGTCATCACATTGGTCACTCACCTCTTGTAGAGACGGATTATTCTTCTTCATCACAGGAGCTGAGTTAAAATCTGCTATTCTACTCCATCTGGGAACCTGCTCACCAGAGACTGAAGCCGCAGCCTTCATGGGGTGATCAGACTTGACCTTTCCTCTCTTTTTCAGTTCTCGCACCCGGTCCTCCAAAACTGAAGTAGGCTTTCCATCCCACTCCATCATATCTTCTCCATGATCCTGCAGGTAAAGCCATAGGGTGTCCCGTGGTGTATACCTTCTATATCTTCTCTCTTGAACAGTAGGACGCCTTCTGTTAATAGCTGAGACGTGTGTTGGTACACGTGAGGAGCTGGAGAGATCTTCTCTCGATTGTTTGAGGTCGTGGGACAGTTTTTCCACAGCTGAGATGATGGAAGGGGTGAGATTATCTTCAAACTCTCAGAGTTTATAAGTCATTTCATCCACTGTTGGTGGTCTTATGTCACTCCAGGTTATTGTTGCCAATGAATGGGCATATGATTGGGGTGCATTTCGTGTAAATTTCCAACACATGGGTCGAGTGCATTCGACTTCATCTGGATCTATGGGTATATCCCCAACATTCGGCTTGGTGATATAGATCATCTCCACAATGGCTGATTCTCTCAGGGACTGGATGCCTTTCTCTAGAGTAGTCCACTTGGCCGAAGGACTCATAACATCATCCTTGTATGGAAACCTATCTTTCACAGCTGCCAAGATCCGCTTCCAAAGGCTGAGAGACTTTTTCTCTCTTGCAATTGTTTTGTCAATTCCCCCTTCCCTGGCAAGTGATCCCAGCTGTTTGGCTTCACTACCTTCTAGTTCATGACCGTTGGCCCCATTGTCCCAGCACTGGAGCAGCCAGGTGATGACGTGCTCCCCTGGCTGACGGGTAAAGTCTTTTCGCATATTCTGTAGCTCGGTTGAGGTCCAAGATCGAGACGTCACCTCTTCCTTTTCTTCTTCTTCATCATGTGGTAATAACTCCTGGTCAGATGCTGTCTCAGGTGGTGACATTTCTTCATCTTGGTTCATCTTTCCTGCCTCTTCTTTGTTTTTCCTCTTGCATACAGGGGCAACCGATACTGGTATGAGTTGGTCCTCTGGTTTAGCTGCAGTGATTTTTACTGTGGTTTGGGTAGCTGCCGTACTTGTCACTGGGGTTTGAGTCGTGGCTGTACCTGTCGCTGGTGGTGATGTAGCTGCTGTACTTGGAGCTGGATTAACTGCACTGTCCATTACTCTGACCTGAGATCTAGAGACATTTTTTTCCTTTTGAAGATGCTGGACAGTGGTAAATAAGGCTCTGTAAGCACAAGCCAAGCCCCAGCACGTTGCCATGATTTCTCCATCTCTGGTGTGACCAGAATGATCACACACCTCTTTTAAATGTTTCACTAATTTTTCTGGGTTTTGCATTTGTTCATTGTTGAAGTTCCAAAGCACTGTAGGGGCTCACTGGCCTAGATACTTGCCCATACTATCCCACACACCCTGCCACTCATGACTGTCCAGCCTTGGGGAAAATCTCTCGGCCATCCTGGATTGTAGTCTAACCCCAGACATGGCCCACACCCCACTCTGCTTAACTCTCCGGACCAGACTAAATAGTTGTAAGTACAACATATTCAGTATGTGTGCCAACATGATAATTCCCGTCACCACCAGCAGGCAGATCTCAAGGGTATCTAAAGGCCATTCAAAACCTTCAGAATTCTCAAACAGTGTTGTAAACGGCCTGGTGGGGGCGCTGGGAGCACAAAAGAATGTCTCCTTCACAGGCTGACAACCCGAGGAGGTGAAAAAAGATGTGTAATTGCTAAAAACTTCCATTATATACCTCCCACAGTATAGAGTTGGTGGCCACACTGGAAACACAAATCCGGTCAGTTTCATGATCACTGAGTCTATTGTATTAACAATCCGTGCAATACAGTATAATGTAACAAGAATCTTAACCCAAACCCCAGATCTGAAAAACGTTAAGACAAGAAATACCGGCTGTAAGTAAAGTATCATACACTGAACCTGTGAGAACCAGAGCAACAACTTTGAGAGCCAGTAAATCAGCATTGTGACGAGTGGCTATTTTCTTTTTATCTCAACCCTTAAGTGCCCCACGTTGGGCGCCAAAAATGTGGGGGTTTAAACCGTAAATTTCCTTAAAATGTGGTGCTTTAAACAGTAAATTTCCCTTCTCCCTCCTTTTCCGCCCCCCCCTCCCCTCCAATGGGGGGAAATGGGGAGAGGAACCAAAGAAAATGTAACTCCCACGGGTTGAGATCAGAACAGTCCAGTAACTAAGATACAATACAAATCAAAACTGCCACCACCAGTAACAATAATAATGACAAAGTAAATACAAAGGGAGAGGATACAACCATTTCGCCGACCGACCGAACCGAGGGACCGTGCGCCGCTCCCGAGACCGCGCCGCTCCCCCCTCCGCGTGCTGCGAGAGCCCCCCCCTCACCCCTCCCCGAATCCTACCTCCTGGGCATGACGTGCTGTGGTATGGGATAACCTCATTGGTCAGCCCGGGTCAGGCGCCCTGTCTCCCCTCCCCCAGCTGTTCTCTCTTTCCCGGTGTAACATGCGACTCTGCGGGGGGGGGGGGGGGGAAGCCGAAGCCATAACACATGGGCAGGGTGTTGGGTGTTGTTCGGTCAGAGTACTTGTGCCAGTACTTGAGAATCCACAGATGTGCGTCTTTGTGAACCTATTGAGTGCCAGCTGCATGCTTTCACTGGTGATCCCTGTCTCTACCAGCCAGAATTTCTCCTGGGCTTGTGTTTTATGCGTTGTATATGTAGTTGCTGTTGAAGGCAGTTCCTTGTCTGCGGTGGTCTGTGTGAATGGCTGTGTCAGTGTCCTCTGTGTATGTGTGTGCATGTACAGGTGTCTCTGGGGCACATGTGCAGCTTTGCTACTGGTTGAACATGCAAATAGGAGAGCGGCAGCTGGGTCCCTCACCCTGGGTCCCTGAGTACTGGGCTGGATTCCAGTGGCTGAGCAGGAGGTGTTGTGTTAAAAGGGAAAAAATCAGCCGCAGCTATCAGTCCTGCCGTGTTCGCTATTTCGAACTTCACTGAGCTGGATTCACTGATAGTGCACCACACTGCCGGTCAAGTCATGCTCATGAACTCTCACGGCCACACCGAGGGATGGGGTTGCATTCAGTTACGCAATTACGCTTGGTTACCGAAAACAGTGCAGTTTATTGTGGTTTGTGACCAATTATTGATGCAACAGGTACAGGCTCTTTATGGATTGCCAGTGATAAATACTGTCTGCAAAAGCACGTGCAAACAATAGTTACATGAATACAAGCGCTTGATAAAGTTAACACAGCATAGCTCTAAAATATACAGGTGATAGTAAAAGTGACTCTATAGAGATTCTAAGTTTTCCCTGGGAAGCACTGAACACAGTGCAAGTCTTACCCACAGGAGTCCCTATGGGGGGGGGGAAGAGAAGTCCAACCCATCAACCGGTCCCAGGAGTCTGTTGATGTTATCTTCTTTGACTCGTCCGCGATGGTATCTTCCCTGACACCCCCCTTTCTTTTGGGTCATTTTATATTATTTTTTACTTTCAAGGTGGAGCTTCAGTGACTCTAGTCACACATACCTTTATTACTATTGGTGTAAATTTCTCTTGCTTCGAATTAAAGGTATATGACACCGAAAATTCAGAGCGCATGCTCAGAGAGGGGTGGTCTCATTTTGGAGGGGGGTCGCATTGGAGATGGGTGTGTATTTTAGCATGTAAATGCATTATAATGACATTATAATGAAGCAAAGTTCACACTGAGGACAGCATTCTGTCAAAAGATGACAGGCCACTGGCTCAGGGTAGCAAGTATGCAGCTTATCAGTCTCTTGCACCACCTAGTTCCCATCTTTTTGCTGAAATCAGGACAAAGCATAACCGCGAGATCTCCACCTCGCTCTACCCTCCGCCTGTTACGGGAACCACTGTGAAATGCACATTCCTGGCATACCAGGTGTGACTGCATCTTGCTCCGAGAGGCCCTGAGGGTCTGTTTTTCCCCTGTGTGTGGACAATGCTGCATTTCAAATACAAATTTAAAATTATCCTACATTTCCTAATTATTTCGCAGGAGGGTCTTGGGCTGGAGCTGCAGGAAGTGGTGTCTGCTCCTAATACATCTTAACAAACACTGGGAGGTTACATTCAGATGGGTTTTCTAATGTTTTCTGTGGACTCTCTGAAGAACAATTCTGTTGTATTCTGAGATTTCAGTTTCAATCTGATTCTGAGATTTCATTTTGCCAGTGCTTGACAGACTTACTTGGCTTTCTACATACTTATGTTTCCAGTCCTGCTTTCCAGATTTCCTTTTCAAACCATCAAATGCCTTACTCAGAAGAAAAGAAATCAAGAAAGTGAAAGATATATATGCTTAAGTAAGATTTTAATTTTGAAGAGGACTTGCTTAGGTGGGTGTCCTGGGTTCAGCAGCAGCAGTCATTTTTCTCCTTCTTGGTAGCTGGTGCAGCGCTGTGTTTTTGATTTTGGGCCTGTGAGCAGCGCTGATAACACCAGTGTTTATAGTTACTGCTTGGCAATGTTTTGGTCTGACCAAGGACTTTCTGAGCCTCATGCTATGCCAGGGAGGAGGGGAGCCAGGAGGAGGCAGAGCCAGGACACCTGACCCAAACTGACCAAAGAGGTTATTCCATACCACAGCACGTCATGTCCAGGATGTGAAAATGGAGAGCAGAGACGCGGAAGGGTGTGGTGGTGGACTGGGGGGTTCACTGCTGGGGGGTGCACTGGCTGGGTGGGGCTTGGTGAGCAGTTGTATTCTCTTTCCTTGTATTTCTCTTGTATTATTACTGGTGGTAGCAGTAGTGATTTGTGTTATACTTTAGTTATGAAACTGTTCTTATCTTAACCTGTGAGAGTTGAATTCTTTTGATTCTCCTCCCCATCCCCCCAGGACTGGGGGAAGAAAGAGAGGAGAGTGAGTGAGAAAACTGGGGGGGGTGTGGGTGTGGTGTGTTAGAGACTTAAACCATGACAGTGGGTTACATATTCAAGTTGTCTAACATATTTGTCCCTGTATTTTCTCTTTTCACAAGACAAAAAGGAAAAATAATCTCTGTTTTACTGTTTTTGTGTATACTACAGCTATTTCAAAAGAAAAATAGGGCAGCATAAGAAAAAGTGAGTGACCCAGTTTAAAAACTCCCTGGGCACGCTGGTGAGCTCTAGGGAAGACCAGCAGGATGCTGATAACATTGTATAGCTACCCTCTATATGAAAGTTCATGTAGAGCGGGTAGTTTAAACCTTATTTAACCTTCAAACAAGTCAGCTACTTCAAGAGAAACATTTTCTTTCCAGATAACCTGCTGCATCAGAGCAGATTCTTATGTCATGCTAACATAGAATGAAGATTTGATGTTAACAGAGGAGGAGGTCCTGCTTGAGGCAGGAGAAAGGGAAAGTTTCCTGGGAGGTGTCTGCTCTGTGGTTATCGTTTTTTTTTAATTTATCTTGGAAGATGTTCTTTAACTCATTGGATTCAGATTCCTAGAACAAGAAACAGAGGAGTAAATGCTACCCACAGTCTATTCAAGCCTGCCTCAAGGATTCTTGGCCATGCTAAGAAGCATTTAACCCTGGAGACTCAACCTGCCTGTGACAAAGCTTGTTTTCTCAAAAATGAGTCCATCTCACTCACTGAGGGTCATTCCCACAACTCTCAAAATGACAAAGATTACTCTTTCCATATGCATCAGCCTATGATAGTACAGAATAGAATGACAATTTTCCAGAGCTACTTCAGATAGTGGGACTTTGTTGCAGAACCAGAAATGAATTTGAACCTCTAAATGCCAACTGGAAAGCTTTTTTATATATATATAAAAGTTAAAGAAAAGAAAAAAGCTGCTTTTACCTTTATAAAAGGAGCTAAAAAGTCAAAGAAAATACGTTTTAATTTAGGAGGGTTGTATCACAGTTGCTTTTTTTATAGCAGTAATTTGACAGAGAAATAAAATGAAATTAAATCTGAATTCATTTTGATTGAGATCCTTCACTTGTAGTATAAATATGCATAAAATTTGTGCTTATAAATAAGATTGTAGCAGCCATTTCTTTCATGAACACAGCAGCAAACTAAATACCACTGTATAAGCTTAAAATTGGTAACAGCAAGTGATTGGTAAGAAAGCAAAAGAGAAGAAAAATCCTGACTAATAAACCCTGCGTGACTTACATAGTTTACACATGAGAGGAAAATCAGTTGTTTTTTTCTTTGAGTTCAGAGCTATGCTTCTGACATTTAAATATGTGGTGCAAGTCTGTAAACCAATATCCTTATTCCAACAATTTAGAACGCTTTCACACCTAACTGAAGTGTCTGTGTCATTTCTGCATGTGATTTTCAATATCAAGGGCTATAACATGACAAAAGAAATGCTTTTGTTGTACACAGAAATTTTTAAGTGCTTTTAATTAGCATTCATTTCTAGGTTGAGTTTGAATGCTTGAAGACACTTTTGTTAAGCATTCCTGAGGATTCTTCAGTAACAGACAAGTGAAAAGTGCCTATCACAAATGTAAAAAAAAACTTTGGTGAAGGCAAAACATCCACTGTGACAAAAATCCTTGTTTTGTCTGGTAATTGGCATATAAATTCTTCTCCTTCATGGTCATCATAAAGAGCAGTTCTATGGTTTGCACAAGCACAAAACATACCCTGGGACTTGGAAGCAAGCCTGATGTTAAGATTAATGTGGTATTAGCAGAAGTGCTAAGATAAAAAACAAGCAATCAAGCATGTGTAGGTGGTGCCAAATGCCTTCCTGTTTCTGCACACATTGTGCATTTTGTAATTCCAGAATAAACTCCTGTAAAAAGAATCAAAATTACTCTTTTGGGCCAGTCTAGAGGTTAATATGGGTTACATTTGGACTGTTAAATACATCCATGACTGAAAGCGATCCCTACACTGCAGGCCAAGTGGTCCAGTGTGATTTGCCTCTACACACTCATGGATAGTTACATCAGGAAGGACACAGTATACCCAAGTGATCTAGCATTGGATCAGGTCTTCTATGGGTTGTATATATTGGATCTGTGGCCATAATAGCTAGAGTAATGTAATATAATTGCAATTGTAGTGTAATTGCAGTTAATGTAATTACCTAATTTACAGCATGATCCTTTATACCTAAGCTGCATGATATAGGGCTTGGCATGGGAGGATGG
This sequence comes from Myiopsitta monachus, assembly GCA_017639245.1. Taxonomy (NCBI): domain Eukaryota; kingdom Metazoa; phylum Chordata; class Aves; order Psittaciformes; family Psittacidae; genus Myiopsitta; species Myiopsitta monachus. The sequence goes on along the minus strand of CM029917.1, from coordinate 97,003,956 downwards.
GCATTGTTTGAGAGTGAAGACTGAGCTAAAAGAGGAGTCGAAATTCTTGGAAAGGTAAGAAGGAGAAAAGGTTGTGATCCTGACTGTTAGATGCAATTCCAGGTTTAGGTACTCGAAAATCCATACCTATTATTCCTCTTGCAGGAAGGACAAGCAGCTCCTTTATCCTGAAGGTGAGCCCAGCAATTAATTGAGAATGATCAGCTGATCAATACAAGTGGTGAAATGGAGAATTTTATGATTTCATAGTATATGACTGTTTGGCTGTGTCCCAACTCAATATCATGTCTCCATCAGTTGCCAATAATGCAAAATCAGGGAAAGTGCAAAACCAGAATAAATGCACAGTTACATTTTGCCTCCCAGAGCATTCAATAGTCTGTGGTTTAAGCACCAACTACTTTACAGATAATACACTGCGTAAAATAACCCTTGATAGATTTCCATAAATTTGTCCAGTCTCTTTTTATTTCTTATGCACTTTATATCCCGTGTTGAGAATACCTAATGTTGTGTCTAATTTCTCAGTGTTTCTAACAGTATTTGGCAAGGAACCTTGCTTTTAGAAATTAAAAGAACTTTTAGAAATGAAAAGAAACTATCAGTTGCTTTTTTTTATTGTTTACATACCAAATGCAGTTAATATGAATTAGGTAAGAGTATGAAATATGAAGCTGGAAGATAAATGAAAAAAGAGAGGTCCAAATTGGATGCAAGGGGAGCCCTTCTCTTCCTGGGAAGACATTTTAGTAGTGGAAGATGCTTCCCGGAGAGGTTATGCAGTCTCTACCCTTGGGGGTTCTCAAGACTCAACTGGAATCAGGTCTGATCTCAGAACCACTCCTGCTCTGAACTGCTGTTGGCCCAGAGACCTCCTGATGTCCTCTCCAAAATGAATTATCCTGTCGTTCTATGGGCTTTTTTTTTCAAGTACCTGCTCATAGTCGTTGGCAGCTGTTAATGTATATGTATTCCAATGTAGCATTATACCCTAAAGACCTCAGTGCTGGCGTAAATGTTCAGAGACATCACTGCTAAATTTCTTCCATTAAACAGAACTACAGGTTAAGTTTGGTGTCAAATGCTTGTCATCTTCCATGTTTGTAATTTTTTATTTCAGCCATTATTGAAAAATAACATTTAAACTCTTGTGTTTTACATCTCAAATAGCTTTTCTCTCTTATTGATGTTCAACTGATGTGTCAGAAGAAGACAGGTCTGCCCATTTTCATCCTCAGTCCATTTCAATTTCATCTAGGGAAAGTCTTTCCCACCTAAGCAGCCTCCTACAATACCTTGAGCAGCCTTGTTAGCTGTCTTAAACACAGGGTGACCTTTATTTCAGATCAAGGCTATCTGAATCCCTTACTTGTTTCATTTTTATTACCCACTAAGAAGAAATTAATAATAATGATTTTCTAAGAAAATGTAGAATATTTAACAGTGAAAATCTTTTGGAACAAGTTAGACAAACACATCTCAGAAATTATTATTTATCATCGGTGGCAACAAATGAGTTAAATTTTTCATGCTGATTTTTCTAACCCTGTGTTTTCGCTATTCTATATGTCAAGACTCCTTTGTCCAACAAGCACTTGGACATATACATGAGATTGTATGCTTCTTTTTGGGATATAACAAGTAATGTTTTGTTACTATGGGTATTAATTCTATGCTCGATTCTACTTTTTCAACACAAAATCTGGTGTGCAGGAAAAGGATAGAAGTTAAAAGCAGGTAAAGAGGAGTAGTATCTGAAGGGGGCCTATAGGGATACTGGGGAGGGACTCTTCATGGGGGATTGTAGTGATAGGACAAGGGTAACGGGTTCAAACTTAAACAGGGGAAGTTTAGATTGGATCTGAGGAAGAAATTCTTTACTGTGAGGCTGGTGAGGCACTGGAATGAGTTGCCCAGGGAAGTTGTGAATGCTCCACCACTGGTGGTTTTCAAGGCTGGGTTAGACAGAGCCTTGGGTGGCATGGTTTAGTGGGAGGTGTCCCTGCCCATGGCAGGGGGGTTGGAACTAGATGATCTTGAGGTCCTTTCCAACCCTAACTATTCTATGATTCTATGAATAGACATCCTGCCCTAACATAACAGAAACCCACACATTATAATAGATGTCCTTAATGACAATTAATATGGTTATGGCCATCCTGGCAGAATAAAAATTGTAGTAGAATATTTTAGATGTTGTTTTCTGGACCATTGCTGAAAAATCACATGGACTCCAGGGAAAAAACCTCACTGAGTTCTGGGATAATTTATCTGTTTTCTGGGATTCCCTAATTCTGGAAGTTTTTATGCCAGTCATTTATTGAAAAATACTGCTTAATGTAAAAAAGCCGTAATATGACATTGTAGCACGAACTGTTTCATTTGGAGTAGCAGCATAAGAAACATCTTGCTGAGATAGATGCTTGCAGCTTGCTTTCTGTTACCAACAGAGCAATAGAAGATGCTGGCCACTGTTTGCTTTTCATTTCGCTTACATTCCCTCAGTGTCTGGACTTGTTTATGAGGGATGTCACAGAGTACATTCAAAACTAGTAGCCAGTTATGATTTTTTTTGTCCTCCAGTTTGCCTAATCCATTTCTAAGCCAGCAGGTGCTGTTTTCTAAACTTTCTGTGCAAAAATTTCCGGAAATAAAGAAGTACTTCTTCATATCTTTTTAAACCAGCTTTCTGCTTGTTTCATTGAGTAGTCCCTAGTTTTGCATTGTTGGATGTATCATTCAGGTTATCTTTTGCCTTTGTGATTTTCTAAACTGTGAAATGTTGAGTACAGAAATGAGGAAGCACTGAATGTAATCAGAAACCTACAATTAATATCTAAAATAAATATTCAAATTATTTTAACTGCTTCAAATTGTCAAATCATTTAAAGCCCATACTGTTGTATAGGCTAGAGTAATAATACTGAGTTTTTCAGTGCTGGATTGATATTATCGAGTGTTCTATTGGAAAAGAAACACAGCTAACCAATATGAAACACTGAAGGGATATCTATGACAATATGGAACACAGCAGCAGTAAGAAGTTGTTTTGAGAACAAGCATAAAACCATCTTTCAGCAATTTTTCCTGACTGAGATGTTGTATCTGCTTCTTTGTATTTGATAGAGCCTGATAGACTTTTCACTAAATTACTTAGTCACACATAGAACATACTTAAACTCCTGGTCTCCACAGCACTTGATTGTAATAAGATCCACAATTTAATTTTACTCTGTGTAGAAATGCACTTCCTTTTGCCTGCTAATTTCATTAGATGTTCCTCTTTCCTGGACTCCTAAAGAAAGTGAATAATTGTTCCCTAATCAATTTCTTCACAATGCTGTGTAACTCTACCATGTCTATTCCCTGCAGTCTGTTTTGCAGCCTGAGGAGTCCTAGTTTATGAAGTTTTTCCTCATATGAAAACTGTTCCATGTCTTTGATCATCCTTGTCATCTTTCTTTGTACTTTTGAAGACTGAACCTTTCTGAGATAGGATGATTAGAGCAGCATGAAGCACACAAGATGTGCATGCACCATGGATTTATACAATGGTGTAATTAAATATTGTGGGGCTTCTAGATTCTTTTGTTAATAATACTTTACATTCTTCCTCTCCTTTTCACTGCTATTGATATTTTTATAAAACAGCTCATAGTAATGGAAGATGTCTGTACTGGGTAGAATCAGGTAATTTACCTCACAGGGTAGGTGTAAAATTTCTATGTTTTTGACTATTTACATTGTTTTTAATCTATTGAAACTATTCACTTGCTGCCTTACTGAATAATCATTCCTATAAAACAACTTTCTGCAATTAGTTTTCTAATCTCAATTGTTTTGATTCACTAGCAAAATTTTCCATTTCACTATTTAGTCCCTTCTGCGGTGTACCATTTTTGCATGGCAGAGCTCCCAAAAGAGACAATAATGTACCCTCACTGGTAACCTATGTTGAAAACTTCTTACCTCAGTTCCTTATAGAAAGAGAAACTTCAATTAGATATCTTTCTTACAGCAATGGGAAAAATAATGAAAAGGGGTGAATAAATATTTGAAATATTTGTATGACATAATAAAACTAAAGATTAGTAGTACCGGAGTTAACAGACTAGTAAAAAGGTGATCTAAAATACCTAAATGCAATCAGAGGATGAGAAGACATTCAATTCACTTCAAGAAATTACCTAAAAGAGAAAAGAATAATCTACTGTCCTGGGTTCAAAAACAGCAGTCATTTTTCTCCTTCTTGATAGCTGGTGCAGCACTGTGTTTTTTATTTTGGGCCTGGGAACAGCGCCGATAACACCAGTGTTTTCAGTTAGTGCTTGGTAATGTTTTGGTCTGACCAAGGACTTTCTGAGTCTCATGCTCTGCCAGGGAGGAGGGGAAGCCGGGAGGAAGCAGAGACAGGGCACCTGACTCAAACTGACCAAAGAGGTTATTCCATACCACAGCACGTCATGCCCAGGATGTGAAAATGGAGGGCAGAGACCCGGAAGGGTGTGGTGGTGGACCGGGGGGTTCGCTGCTGGGGGGTGCACTGGCTGGGTGGGGCTTGGTGAGCAGTTGTATTCTCTTTCCTTGTATTTCTCTTGTATTGTTACTGGTGGTAGCAGTAGTGATTTGTGTTATACCTTAGTTACTAAGCTGTTCTTATCCCAGCCTGTGGGAGTTGCATTCTTTTGATTCTCCTCCCCATCCCCCCAGGACTGGGGGAAGAAAGAGAGTAGAGTGAGTGAGAAAACTGGCTTAAACCACGACATCTACTTCTTGCATACTCTATGAGTTTGATAAAAAAAATGATTACATTTTGAATTGCACTGGCAGGTGCATCAAGTTGAGGGTCAGAAAAGTTGTAGTGTGCATGATTTCAAAGGTCTCTTGGGAGGACTCTAATTCAACCCGTTGCTCAAAGGAGAATCAAATTAGTTCAGCCCAGGTTTCCCACAGCTTTGTCCATGCCTTGGAAATCTCCAAAAAAGATGTCAGGATTGCCTGGAAATCAGCTCAAATATTAAATATTCTCAAAGCATTTTTTTCATATATCATAGAATCATAGAATCATAGAACAGTTAGGGTTGGAAAGGACCTCAAGATCATCTAGTTCCAACACCCCTACCATGGGCAGGGACACCTCCCAATGAACCACGCTATCCAAGGCTCTGTCCAACCCAGCCTTGAACACCGCGAGCAAAGGAACATGCACAACTTCCTTGAGCAACCTATTCCAGTGCATCACCACCCTTACAGTAAAGAACTTCTTTCTCATATCCAATCTAAACTTCCCCTGTTTAACTTTGAACCCCTTGTCCTCTCACTACAGTCCCTCATGAAGAGTCCCTCCCCAGCATCCTTACAGGCCCCCTTCAGATATTGGAAGGCTGCTAGGAGGTCTCCACGCAGCCTTCTCTTCTCCAGGCTCAACAGCCCCAACTTTCTCCTCCTGTCTTCATACGGGAGGTGCTCCAGTCCCCTCATCATCCTCATGGCCCTCCTCTGGACTTGTTCCAACAGTTCCAAGTTCTTTTGACTTTGAGGACACCAGAACTGCACACAATACTCCAAGTGAGGTCTCATGAGAGCAGGGTAGAGGGGCAGGATCACCTCCTTCGACCTGCTGGTCACACTCCTTTTGATGCAGCCCAGGTCCTATCTGAACCACTTTTATTTTAACTTGCACCTGTTGCCTCTCATCCTCCTGTAATGTACCACTTCAAAAAACCTGTCTGTACTCTCGAAGACTTCTGTATAGGTTCCGGGGGGCTGCTCTTAATTCCCTCCAAATTTGTCTCTTCTCCAGGCTGAACAAACCTGGCATCCTCAGCATCTCCTCATAGATCAAGAAGTCTAGTCACTATCTGGTTTGGTGACTCCCTGTTGGAATAGGTCAAGTTTATGAAGCTGACACTTTCCCTCATTTTATGGATCTTCTAATACCTCAGAGATTTTAGTTTGGTTATCTAATGACTATTATAATGAATCTAAGATTAATGCAGGAATAAAATTCCATGTGACTTACAGAAATTTTTGTTAAGCATTTCAAAAATACTGTGATTATTAATAGCAATTTCTAAAAGAAGGAAACAAAGTTTTATCAAATCCTTCCATAAAGATAATATGAGAGCTGTTGCAAGTCTCCTTAAAGGAATTCTTTTCTGCATTTGTTAGTGTAATAAATTTTCACTGAATTTGCTAACGTGAGGAAGCTTAACACATTTAAAATGCTGTACAAATTTTCACATAACATATGGGCAGCATTTGTTATGCAAGTATACAAACACATATATATATGTTCAAGTACATATGGCATCACTGGATACAGATTTCTGACCAGTTACTATGAAATAGTGCATGAAATCAAGCTCATTCACAATGTGCACAGCAAATTAAAAACCAGAATATTTTCAAACTTTTACAGGATATATAATTCAAAGGGTTAATTTTTCTTTCTTGCACAAACAGTATTGCCAAGGATTTCTCATTTACAAAAAATTAAGGTGTTTCAGATTCGATTTATCAGAATTTATCTATCATCAGTGAAACTCTCTGGAACATGGAAAAGATGTTGAATTGGCACTTTCTGCAAGCTTTCATTATGAAGGAATTTGCTTATTTATTTTAATTTCTGACTTTGAGTCATCACTGCTTCTTTTGTAGGTGGAAGAAATGACAACACTGAAAGAGCTTTGAGAGACTATTCTTTGGTTCAGTGAACTGAAAATTACACAACCTCTCTTGAGATTCTGTTTAAATTTCTGAAACAGTTTGTCCTGGGTTCAGTAGTAGCAGTCATTTTTTCTCCTTCTTAGTAGCTGGTGCAGTGCTGTGTTTTTTGACTTTCAGTCTGGCAAAAGTGCTGATAACACTGATGTTTTTCGTTGCTGCTCAGTAATGTTTAGTCTGAGCAAGGACTTTCTGAGTCTCATGCTCTGCCAGGGAGGAGGGGAAGCCAGAAGGAAGCAGAGACAGGGCACCTGACCCAAACTCACCAGAAGAGATATTCCATCCTACAGCATGTCATGCTCACTATGTAAACTGGGGCAGTTACCTGGAAGGGTTAGATCACTGCTCGGTGGGGCTGGGTATCGGTTGGCTGGTGGTGAGCAGTTGTTCTCTTCCTTTGTTATTTCCCTTATCATTATTATTATTGGTGGTAGCAGTAGTGGTTTGTGTTATACCTTAGTTACTGGACTGTTCTCATCTCAGCCCATGGGAGTTACATTCTTTTGATTCTCCTTCTTATCCCCCCAGGAGCGGGGGAAGGAAGAGGGGGAAGTGAGAGAGCGACTGTGTGGCTGATTGGGCTTAACCCATGACACTATTGTCTTTCTTCCGCTTCTTATAGTTGAGAAGAGTGTTGTTATTGTGAAAATACTAATACACAGATTGGTTTTGTTTTAAATGTGCTATTTTCTTGTCAAAGTGTAGTCAATTAAGATTGGCCAGTTTTGATTTTCTTTCTGTGGCTTCATGTTTTTGTTTCTACAGTCTTCACTACTTAAATAGCTGCAGTATTTATTGCTCAGTGATTTCCTGTTTTCTCTGGACAGTTCCTAGTAAGAAAGAATATTTTTTATACAATATTTTTTAATAACATATTTGGCAAACTGGGTATTTCAGTAATATTTCAAAAGCTCTTAAGTGGACTAAGAAAGAACAGAAGATAAAGTAACAGGTGAAGTGAAGGGTCTGGGTGAAACAACAGACATGAAGAATTCTGCTCATCATTTAGACTAATTTTTCCTATATCAATATAATTGTCTTTAAAATATGAGGGGTTTATGGTTCCTCTGTATTGGTAGGGTTATAAAACAAGGATTTAACCTTAATGAGAGTGTACACCAAAGCAAAATGTGATCGAATTTTTCCTCATTGAAAACAATGACAAATATCTTAAAATATGATCAAGAGCAATTAACAGGCAACAAAACGAATATGAAGATACTCTCTTAAATTCTTTTTTTTTTTTAATTTGACACAAAATTCAAAGTCAGATATAATTTTTTAAAAAACCCAGTATTTTCTGTTCTCAACAAAGTGAATAATAATTATAATAATGAAAAAGTGGATAGTGGAAAGTCTATTTAAATAAAAAATAAAGGTTTGCTTTTACATAAAACTGAGCAAAAAAAAATCAATTGGAAAATATAAGAAAACATAATGTTTTACCTTTAATTATTTAAAGACTTTGGAATTGTACAATCCATTTACGTTTATAAAGAAATTAATCATGATTTTGAGACACTTCATTCAATATGTATATGGGTTTTTTAAGAAAAACAATTTATCAAAGTATTTCTGAAGTAACAGAACATATTATTTCATTTTTAGTGCACAGATGGGTTAATAGTCAGGTACTGAACTGTAAAGAGAAACACTCATGTTTGAATTCCTATGAGTCAAAGAAGACAAGAAAAGGAGGAGAAGCAAAGAAAAAGGAATAAAAAAAAAAAGTCAAGTAAAAAAAGGAAGGAAAATGTAAACAATGACTGAAAGAGACAGTTTAGTGCAGAAAAAGTGGGAGGAACTAAAATGGCTGAAAAATACAGAGCATAGGGTTTTGTTTCCACAAAATGGAGCCTAGAGAGACTTGAATTAGTCTTATTTCAATAACACCCAAAAAATCCTTACTGTAAACAATCCGGTTACATATTCTTCTTTAGAAGAAAAACATCCTTGAAGCTACTTTCAGTGAAACTAATAGCTAAGAATACCTGCCCATAAAAATAGTATCATTGTGATAAAATACATCTAAGACTGTTTTCATTTTTTCTAAAAAAAATTTCATATTTTGAACATGTTATTTAGAATTTACCAAAATAAAAATATTATGAAATCGAAGGCAAGTGAAAAGCTCCAAGATGGATAAGGTAACTAGATTTCTTCATGTTTATGTACTGGGATCAATATTTTTGAAATAAGATTTTTTTCCCAGACCCATACCTTTATCAGTCAATCAGAATTGATTATCAGAGTAAAAGAACAGAAATAGCTGTGATATCATCGCATGGGCCTTTGCATTGTTTGCTTTCATTTCTTCCAGTCAAGAGTAATTATGTAATTGGAAGCATTGTGAAACACAAAGTCCTTTCAGATAATTTAGAAATTAAATAGTATATATTCTAAATGAAACAATGAACTCAGCTGTGGGCAGATCTTAATTTGATAGCAGCAGTGAAAGTTTTGAGAGATTTTTATTTAAGAAGGTCACACAAAATTGGAAAAGAAGTATCAGTCTTTTCAGACTATTTTATTCAGACTAACCATACTGGTAGTTTCTGTGCCTTGGATTCAAATATTTAAAAGCTTGTTTTAGAATCTAATTTTGAGTTTCAGACTTCTGAGTGCAGCTGAGTCTCATCATCTTGTCCATGACATTTCTGCAAGAAAAAAAAGGTAGTGTCAGTTAAACTGGCCCAATTAAACCAAAAATAGAGGAAACTTTTTCACTATGGATTTGTAAGTAATGGCCCCAGTCTATGACTGAGTGCTTTGGAAAAAGCTGATCCACAACTGTCTCTCCAGTTATGAATGTTTGAGATAGACAGGAAATGGAAGACTTAATTGATCATATTAGGTAGCTCTGGCAACTTCAAGCACTACTGTAACCTTTGTTAGCAGAAAATATGCTGGGACAAGTGCAGGACAAGTTTTTCCCAATTTTGGTCTACTAACCTATTTTCCTTTAAAATTCAGGGTTTTTTTTTCAATGGTAGAAAGCGTTATTTACATCAGATTACATATTTATACCCTGCTTTCTATGTGATAGACAAGATATATTTTTGCCTTGAATAGCAGATAAGTGGCAGGAAAGAAGTTTCAAAGAATGAATGACAAAAAATTTCAGGGAAGAAACAGCCAAGGAGTTCCTGATGATGACAGAAATGAGAAGGAATATGCTGAACAAATATCCTGTGGAAAACTAATATTGCCTAGCATCTAATATGAAGGATAAAATCAAATGAAATACTACTGCAGTTTTAGGTTTTATTCATGAAATCAATTATCAATTACAGAGTTTGAAATAAGCTAAAAGTAATATACATTATAAAATGTATATAGCCTTCAGTATTGATTAGTTGAAGTTAAGAGTCAAGATCTCAAAATACTGAAGTGATAGAAAAATCATTATTCACACAAGTTTTATTTAGCTTAGATAAGCACATGCATTTTTTCCATTTTAATTCCAGTTTCTGCTAAAAAGCTTGATTTAAACTAGATAACTCTCTTCCTCCTCCTTTTTAAAGTTTTTAAAACTTTTTAAACTAGATAACTCTCTACCTCCTCCTTCCTTTCCTCCTTGGACATCTCCAAGTGGCTGACACGATCTTGTGCATATTGGTAGTCACTAGGTAAATTGCGGTTTGGTGGTGGTGGTGAGCTGTAATTAGGAAGAAAAGTTTTTCTTCCTAATTACAAAACAGTCCAGAGACTAAAATGGCTACGACTTTATGCAAACATGTTCCTAACAACTATTATAGCACACTCATGTGTACGCCCATGGTATTCTGTTTTACACAGGAACATTTGTGAGATCATGCACTAGTTAATTAGCATAATGAAGCTAATTTTATTTGGATGAATATTAAGCAGGAAGGTGAGATAAGTAGTGTGACTAATGTAGGATAATCTCACAGTCTCATAGTTTCAATCCTTCTTGAGTCTTACCTTTTGATTACTAAATAGCTTATTTAGTTGCACCTTATTCTTTCCTAACAGTTCCATTAAAAAAAAAAAAATAAAAAAGGTATGTCACACTGTCGGAAAAAGATGAGATTAGCAGTTTGAAATACTGAACAGCACTGCTGAGCCATGCGCTCCATGCAAATTAACCTGTCCCCTAGCAATAATCTAGCAGCCAATCAGAATTGCCCCTTAATCCAAATAGCTTTACAAGACAATTTAAATCATAGAAGTTCAGGTGCCTCATACTATTTAAATAAAAGTCACAAGGAAATTTAATCTTAAGATTATTAAGTACTTATAGCAGTGGTTAAAGGGTATCACCTAGCAACAACATGGCTCACACAGTAAATCTAATAAACTGCAGCTCATCCTTTCTGTCATCAACGATCAAATAATCAAGACAGGAAAAGCACAAGTAGTAATGACATTGAGAGAATCCAGTGATAAAATGCAGAAGCATTTTAGGAGACAAAGTGTATTTAGATAAAGGGGTATGATCTGCACAATAATTAGAACGAAGCAAAACTGGACTTCAGCCACAGTGAGCTGAATGGAAAGAAAAGATTGAAGTGACAGCAGAGGAAAACCAGAGGAAGGAGATAAATGATTAAACATGGCAGAGATAAGGATTTGGGATAAGTAAAAAAAATAAGATGCTGTCAAAGCATCTTTCCTGGGCAGACTTCTAAAGGAGAAGGGCAGAGAGATTAAAATTTTATCAGATAGTTTAAGAGATTATGCTAGTTGTACCTTAAAACATAAAAGCTACTTTGCAGAGCCTCATGCAATTCAGCAGGATGCTGTTGGGTCAGAATTGATATCAGCAATGCGCTGAGGATAACTTTGAAGTAGAAAGAAGAAAAGTTCAGCCCAAGATTTACAATAAGCAAAAAAATAAAAACCTTGCACCAGGGTTTGCAGCAGATAAAAAAATGCATTAAAAACGTATGCAATTACAATTAAGCACTTGTCATGTTTTGGAAAGGTAGTATTTACTCAGGCTTACACTGTACAGAGACTTCTCTGCTTTTTTCCTTCAGAGTCTGTGGTGCTTAATTCCGTATGCAGGTTCACTAAAAACGGGAAACTTTCTGCCAGAAAGTATTTCATATTCCACACTAATAGTATTTATAGGAGCTCAATTGATCAAATAATGATAAAAGCACATATTAATAGTCCCAGGAAACTGTATGTGCTTCATAAATATCCAAAGCACTGAATTTCCTCTTTGTTGTATTAAGCACAAACCAGTCAAATGACAGACAGTAACAACTTAAATCACTGGTCCCCTGACAAAATGCTTCTGAAACTCCTGTAGCTTGTCCTGAAAGACTCTCTCCTACAGGTAGTGGTCCATGATAGAGTCAAAGCCATAGTCTGAGCTAGCTGGAGGGTCCAGAGGTCACTAGAGAGCCCTGTGGAGAATACTTCTCTCCCTGTAATCATGGAAGAAGTGGATGCAAAAAAAAAAATGAAGGCATCCCTAGGTAGGAAGGAAATGAGAAAAGAATCTTTGATCACACTTCCCTCAGCACAGTGTAATGCAATTATTTAAGTCAGTTTATTTTAACTGATTTATCAGTCAGAAACAGTAAATGACACTTTCAAGGCACAACAGTTTTCACATTCACCCAATGAAATTATATTTAAGCTTGTAAGACTAAAATATATATCATACATTATATAGGGAAAAGTTAATTCATGTTAGAAGTAAAATAACAGCTGTTCATCATGAACTACATTCCTCCTTGAAGCAGAGACTTAGTCTAAATCCATTCTTCACAATAACAGGAACTGTTAACAATTGTTTTGTGTAGGATAAAAGAGCATTCGAATATTATTTAGTACTTAGGACTTGATATATGTATTTATATATAATGGTTATATATAAATTCCTTATATCATTTGTCAGTATGAAAAGTCTCTGGCATCCAGATCCAAGCTTAGAAGTGTATAAGCTCCCTACAGGCATTGTAATATATGCCACACATGCAGTTACCTTGATTATGAAAAAATATGTGGATGAATGAGTTAAGCCTCAGTTTCAACAGACACAAAATTAATATTTAATCGTCAAAACAGATACCAAGAATTTTTCAGAAGCTAACTTGCCATTCAGAAATGGAACATAATATTACATAGAGCCAGAAGTTATCTTCATTAAAAATAAAAGCTCATGATGCCCTGCACAGTAGGAAATTTCTCTGCAGGAAGGCATTTCACTGAAAGAATAAGGTAACTTAGAGAATTTTGCATACCTATAGTGATACCTGAGAAACCTGAACCTGAATGATTCAGTCTTCCCTATCATCCTCTTAGTTGCTGCATAGACACATTAAGAACTTCAGCCTTTCGTTGCAAATATCTGGAGGTTTTTATAGCTTTTCTCCTGTGCAGGCCCAGAACAGCTTTACTCTGTTTAGCACATTATCTCACTTTCATAAAAATGCAGAATGAAAAGTTTTACTGCAAAGGCAGCCAGTGCATACCAACAGGATCTGGGCCCACCAAAAATGCTTCCAAAGCTACCTAAGGATGGAGTGTCTTATAATTTTCAGAAGCTAAGTTTATGAGGTACAGATGATCAAGTAAGAAAATAAATTAAATTCCCTTCTCACCTGGAGTGGGGTAAAACACATAATTCTGATTTCCATGAGAATTTTTGGTAGACTCTAGAGTGGCTATGCAGAGGAAAAAAGGATACATAACTTCTGAAGCTGGCATAGGATACTGGAAGTTAGGCTTGTTTCATGGGCCAAAGTCTAGGTACAAATAAAACAAAAGGAATAGCAAATCAGGTCTCAGAATAACTGTGTCATACTTCTTGGGCAATATGAGACCAGGCAGAAGGTAATTAAGCTTAGAACACTGTATGTCTAGGAGAGCACACTGCCATCTTCTGTTACCTTTAGAAGAGAAAGCTGTCAGTACAAAATGGGATTTTGTTCAAACATGCAGTGGTAGCAACCGTGTGTTGCATAAATACTACATGAATAGGGCATGTCAGACAGCTCAGGCATATCAGTTTATAAAAAATTATTTTGTACATATCTTACTAATTCAGCATCCATTTTTGTGAATATTATACAAGGCAGTAATAGATACTTTTCTGCCCCTTCTCTTCCCTCTTCCTTTTCCTGCTAATTAGTACAGTAAAATTTGTAGTGAATATAAGAAAATCAAAGAGAGAGGTAGAAGCATGTAAAATCTTACATATAATACAAACGTAGTTGCTGATACTAATCTGAATCAACTGTGTAGCTTCTTTTGTGTGAATGTTGAACATATAATAGCTATTTATAGGACCTAAAGTTAATAGGACATATGTGTATGAAATAACTGGGTCTTGGATATTAAAGGTTTTCAGAGAAAATTAGAAAGCACCATCAAATTTAAGAAGCTGATATGGAGGAAAAAGACAACTGTATAAATTATGTGTAGTTTGCATCAATGTTCACTTCAAATCAATCAAAAAGGTGTCTGGGCTGCCTATTTTGGGAGAATATCCACTGAGCTGCATTTAAAAAGTTTTTCAGTTAAGCTCTAGATTAATATTACATTTCAATACTATACTTGATAAAACTAACTCAGGATAAGAAAAGCTCAATAATGCCTATCTAAATGATAGTACTATTTTTTCAATCTAGCTGTTGCATTTGGGGAAAAATGTTTCCCACTGCTATCAAAATTGACTGAATTCAGTCAACTTTCAAGGTCACAACTGATTTCTACTTGGGATGTATATTTTTCTTTGCTTTTGAATACTCAGTCTAGTTTCCTCTCATGCTCCCTCTCATTCTTTATCTTCCATTATTTGTAACAGGACAGTTTGTTGTGTTCAGCTTAGCATAACAACATTGAATTTTATTTTAAAATTTATTACACTGTAGTCCCTGTGTTATAAGTTATTTAAAATATTCTTGGATTACAGTAAGGAGCCTCATAAATGTTGATGATTATGAGATTTAAAAAACACAATGGAAGCAAATCACACTTCAAAACAAACATTGGTCTTTAACATCACCTTTTGGTTTATTCTCCAAAGATTGATGTCAAAAGTCCCTGCATTTAGGATCATTTTTTCATAATGTCAGTGTGCCAAACTGGCTAATCAACATTCGGACTAGACACTTACCCAGACAGACCATGTTTGCAGAAATCAGGTGCTTAAAATTGTAATAAGATGAATAGGGAACCAGTAAAAAAGTAAATAAAAATTAAAAAGGACAGAGCATTGCTTAAATTCTTCTTCCTCTTCAACACTTGAATCCTGTATGCTTTGTGAAAAGACTGAACCTGCCTCTCCCAAAGTAATATGCTAAGATATATATTGAGACATGCTTGCTCCTGAATTTATTTCATCTTAGGTTTTACAGTTGGACATATTGAAAAACTGGACATATTTGTTTGAACCCTTTCAGATGCAGAGGCTGAAATTTCATCTTTTAGGCTCTACAGAAATATTCTGAAGCTTAAATACTGTGTGGAAACAGGAATCATAATACATTTAGAAGCCCTGTGCTGCGATATTCTCAGAGCACTTTTATCAGATCAAAATCTGTCAGTAGAGGACAGGCACAAAAAATGTCTTTTTTTGTATCTTCTGATGATCTTCAGGGCAAATTGGATCCTAAATAACAGAAAGTATATACAGGGGGGTCGGGGGTGGAGAATTCCAGAGTCTTAAGAACCTTCAATATCAGAAGATAGAGCCACTGCAGCGTTTAGGTGCTTCTGAGGTCAGCTGGCACATGAAGGATATGAGTCAATTCTGCATTCAGATATCTAATACTACTGCGGTAACATTACAAATGAGTAAGTTACCTGATGGATTTGGATTAACTAGCAATAGAGAATCCATACCCCAAAAATGTGCAGCTGCTATACAGATTTCCTAAAAGTTCTCTATAATTTTTCATTGCTTAAAAGGAAAAATAAAAGTTTATCCATACTTTGGGGTTACTGTTTATACTAAACTTGAATTTTATGAATGTAAGAGTAGTGAAGAGCATAGAGGAATTCAGAATTTATCTTCCCATGAAGTAGGATCTGACATAACCTATAGGTAACTACAATTTAAGTCCAGAAATTCAGAGCAAGCATTCACATAAAGACTATGAAAAACTGCATTTGTTTTCAATTCTAAAAACTGTTGGAGCAAGTGCAGAGGAGGGCCATGAGGATGATGAGGGGACTGGAGCACCTCCCATATGAAGACAGATTGAGAAAGTTGGGGCTGTTGAGCCTGGAGAAGAGAAGGTTGTGTGGAGACCTCCTAGCAGCCTTCCAATATCTGAAGGGGACCTGTAGGGATGCTGGGGAGGGGCTCTTCATGAGGGACTGTAGCAAGATAACAAGGGGTAATGGGCTCAAACTTAAACAGGGAAATGTTAGGCTGGATAAAAGGAGGAAGTTCTTTACTGTAACAGTGGTGAGGCCCTGGAATGGGTTGTCCAGGGAAATTGTGAATCCTCCATCGCTGGCGGTATTCAAGGCCAGGTTGGACAGAGCCTTGGGTGATATGATCTAGGTTGAGGTGTCCCTGCCCGTGGCTGGGGGGTTGGAACTAGATGATTTTAAGGTCCTTTCCAACCCTAACTATTCTATGATTCTATAATTTTATCTAGTTCTGACCCCCATGCCATATGCAGAGACACATTTCACTAGACCAGGTTGCTCAAAGGCACATCCAGCGAGGTCTTGAACACTTCCAGGGATGCAGCATCCACAACGTCCTGTAGCAACCTGGGCCAGTGTCTCAGCATCCTCAGAGTGAAGAGCATTTTCCTTGTATCTAACCTAAATCTACCCTTTTTCATTTTAAAGCCATTACTCTTTGTCCCATCACTTCATGCCTCTTAAAAAGCTTCTGTCCAGATTTCTTGTAGGCCCCCTAGCGGGTCCACATTTGTTGTAGGCAGATATTAGAAGGCTTCTCTAAGGTCTCCCCTGAGCCTTCTCTTCTCCAGGCTGAGCAAAACCAGCTCTCTCATCCTGTACTCCTAGCAGAGGTCAAGCCTGTCAAAGTCACTCTGGATGGCATCCCTTCTCTCCAGCATGTCAACCACACCACACATTGTGTCTTTAGCAAACATGCTGAGGGTGCGCTCAAACGCCCTTTCCATGTTGCCAGCAAAGATGCTGAATAGCTCCAGTCCTGATACTGATCCCAGAGGAGCACCACTCATCACTGAACTCTGCTTGGACTTTGAGCTGTTGACTGCAATTATCTGAGTGCAGCCATCCAGCCAATTCTTTATCCACCATGTGTTCCTCAAGTCCATGCCTCAGACCTAGAAATTCTTCATATCAGCGATACGATATAAGTATTTGATCATCTGTGTTCTCAGATCTATTGATTTGTTGAAATTTAGGGGTTTAAGGATAAAAGAAACTTGTTACAATACTGAAATAGCTGGATTTTACGTGGAACTTTTTGAACTGTAGAAAAACTATTTCTGTAAGTATCAAACTTGTCACAAAACAGTACAATAAGCCACCATCAAGAATCACTCCTTAAAAGGAATACAATCTTAAAAGTAATACAATCAGCTAGGGAATTTGAGAAAAGTTAAGCACACTTTGGTTTGTAGTTACAGTGCTAAAGTTTCTTCTATCTGAATTCCCTCATATCTAAATGTACTTTAAATTCTCAATTTTGTAACAAAGATTACATGTACCGCTGGAACGATGATGTACGTATCTGTTGTGGTTTAAGTCTATAACCCTCCTTGCAGTTTTCTCACTCACTCACCTCTCTCTCTTTCTTCCCCCCAGTCCCGGGGGAATGGGGAGGAGAATCGGAAAAAAATGCAACTCGCACAGGTTAAGATAAAAACAGTTTAGTAACTAAGGTGTAACACAAATCACTACTGCTACCACCAATAATAATAATGACAGGAGAAGTACAAAGAAAGAGAATACAACTGCTCACCAAGCCTGACCCAACCAGTGCACCTCCCAGCAGCGAACCCCCCAATCCACCACCACACCCTTCCGGGTCTCTGCTCTCCGTTTTCACATCCTGGACATGACGTGCTATGGTATGGAATAACCCCTTTGGTCAGTTTGGGTCAGGTATCCTGTCTCCGCTTCCTCCCGGCTTCTCCTCCTTCCTGGCATAGCATGAGACTCAGAAAGTCCTTGGTCAGACCAAAACATTACCAAGCAGTAACTGAAAACACTGGTGTTATCAGCGCTGTTCCCAGGCCCAAAATCAAAAACACAGCGCTGCACCAGCTACCACGAAGGAGAAGAAATGACTGCTACTGCTGAACCCATGACAGTATCATATCATGGAGCAATGATTACTTTCAACTGCATGTAAGTTGTAGTTAAAATAATAAAATATTTAGAGCTATTGTCTCACTGTTCTGGTTTTAGCTGTAACAGTTATTTTTCTTCCTAATAGCTGGTGCAGTGCTGTGTTTTGGCTTTAGTCTGAGAATAATGCTGATAACACACCAATGTTTTAGTTTCCTGCTAACTTAGCAATGACTTTTCCTGATCAAGGACTTTTCAGTTCGTCATGCTTTGCCAGTGAGGAGGTGCACTAGGAGCTGTGAGGAAGCAGAGACAAGACACCTGACTCAAACTAGCCTAAGGGGTGTTGCATTCCACAGCACATCATGCTCAGTATATAAACTGGGGGGAGTTACCCAGAAGGGATCAATGGCTGCTTGGGTCGGGCTGGGTATTTGGTCAGCAGATGGTAAGAAATTGTATTATGTATCGCTGCTGCTTATGTTATGGGTTTTTCTTCTTTCCCCTTTTTAGCTTTATATTCTCTCCCCTTGTTATTTCTCTTATCATTATTACTGTTAGTGGTAGTAGTAGTATATTTTACTTTGATTTAGTTATCAAACTGTTCTTATCTTTAAATTCTTTCAATTCACCTTCCCATTCTGACTAGGAGAGGGAATGTAGGGGTAAGAGAGCAGCTGAGTGGTGCTCAGTTGCTGTCTGGGTTTAAACCATGATACCCAGGAGTAGCAAAATATTTTTACCTTTTCAAGCAATATTCAGGGAGAAGATCAGGGCCTGCCACACACTAGGCCTCTTATGACTGCTGTAAAGTGAGATTTTTTTGGCTTCAAAAACTCTGGCTCCTTCTCAGCCTTAAAGAGTAGAAAAAGTGTCTTGCCTACACTGTAAAGAAACACTCACAGAACTTGTTCTTTAAATGAGAGCACATTCTCTCATTCTCTCTTCTAGAAAGAATTCTCTGATTTAAAAACCCTCAACAGTCCTGACTTTGGTTGATGCTTATGACATTCCAAAAATGTGCACTAATTAACTTATGTTCCTATTCTTAATTAGTATTTTCATTACTTATTGAGCTTTTTCAGAATTTCTGTTCAGCAGCAATTGATGTTTGGAAAGAGAAAAAAGAAATTGCACCAAGTTTTCCTAACATCATTAAATTAGTATCCACATAGAAATTTCTGACACACATGCAATTCTTTGTTCGTGTTATTTCTTTCTTTTCTTGAGTGTCTGGTGAAAGCTATAGGGTACGTTGGAATGCACTTGAGTAATAAGTATAACATCAAGAGAAGCTGCATGATGCACATAATGTGTATGATGCACATTATTAAGCAATGGCATAAAATAATTGATTGTTATGATTATTCAGTTGCATATTAATTATTGAAATTTTATTTTTCTGTGTATCATATTGTGGGATCTGCTGTATGAAATGCTGGACTGCTCAGTGGTATTGTTCCTGTTTATTCCTGCAATCCCTGGGGTTTGCCCCCTGAATAATGCAGAAAATACACAAATCATGGGGACCAAAAAATATTTTGCAGTTATCTAGAATTAGTGAAAAAGATTGCAAGCATTATATCTAACATTTTTTTTTCTTTCTTTCACTATGCATCTGGTGTTGATCTTTTATTAAAGGAAAGAATAAAATCCTAGTAAATGTTAATACAAATAAATACAAGCAAATGCCAATGCATTTTGATATAGTCCAACTGAAAGCAAGCATTTTTCTGTGCAATAAAAACAATAGTAATTAATCTTGTTTGCCGATTCAGATAATTTAGATTCTCTCTAATAGAAGAGTAATGTCTTTTTGCTGCATTTGCTGGTAATTTATTGCCAGTAAGTTACATCATGATTAATCAATATAAGTGCAATACTGTAAGAAAGTATTATTATTCTGTCATGTTATTTGCATGCACTGTGACTTTCTGAAGTGTGCTGGGTCAGATATAATCAGAAGGTGAAGAAAATTAGTCACATGATAGCAGTATTTATACCTCCAAATTAGACTGTCTAATACCTCTGGGATGTTTTATAGCTGTCTGTACAAGGGTAATGAAAAAACTCCATTGAGGGTTATCGGATAAGAACATTTCCTGTGTTGAATTCCCAGACGGATTTTTCCTAAACCTCTGAACTACTCTTCTTAATATTGACTACTGTCCTGAATGATTAAGTTCAAATTTGATGCCTCTCTTTAGTTCATTAGATCAAATGTAATTCCATTACTATTTTCATAAGGTAGATCACTGATATTAAATTCTATTGTATATGTTTGGAAGTATTTTGTAGAAAGAGCGTATCCTATACCTCCTCCCAGTTCTGTGTACAAAAAACAAGCAAGCAAGCATGCAAACAAGAAAACAAAGCTAAACATCAGATTTTATGCTTATCAAGACAGAATAAGGCACATTAAAGGAAAAAGGATCATGGTCTATAATTTCAAAGTGCTAACAGCTGAAGCAAATATGGATGCACATAAGTAGTGAATAACACTACACCTTTTTGCATCAGTTTCACATCAGATGCCTTTTGAAGTGCAGTAGATTTTGCAGGAAATAACTTCCACAGACTCATGTCCTTCCACTATAGAATGATTTTGGAGGCATGTAGACATAGAAATTACTGAAGTCCTGCCTTGCTACCTCAGAGTTATGAACAGCACTCTTGCAGCAATGTTTCTCAGCATAAGAACTGGTAGAGGGATACCAATGTCATCCATTGAATCAGTATGTTCCTAAGGATGCCTTCAGGTGAGAAACCGACATGTTAGATCTGCATCTCATGGCAGAGACACATTCTAATGTATGGGGGTTTGATGCATAATAAAGAAATGTCTACTCAGATAAAACATGCACCTTCATATTAGAGCTCCTGTTCAGCTTTGTGGTTTTATTCCTGCCATTACCTTCCTCCTGTCTCATACCTCCCTCCAGCTATATGCCAAATGTTCTCATTCAATTCAGTTTGTGCTCTTTTGAGAGCAAGAATTGAAAACCAATGTGGTGGTGCATAACCTCCCCACTCCCTCATCTCCTGGTCTGCTCCATGACCTCACAATCTCAGGAATTCCCATCAGGCCTTGGCCTTTGTGTAACTAGTTGTGCAGTGAAGTGTCCCTTGACTGTACCAGGAACTCTTGCATGGCTAAGCAGGGAGGCACTGATCATACCAAGAAATCCTGCTCCCTGGCTAAGGTGAGAAGTGAGAGAAGGGATAATCAGTCGTCACCCAACAGCCTCAGAAGACTCCTTGCCTTGATCATAGCCCAGGTGGAATGCTACCATTGTTACTGTAGGTTTGAAAAACTTCTAGCAATTGCTGACTTAGGTAAATCACTCATTTCACAACAACCAGTGCAGAGTAAATTATCTGTTCATTCAATACCAGTTTTCCTTAGAAAGGCCATTACTATGATTTTTTAATGTCTCTTTATTTGTACCAGAACAAGAATGAAGTAAGCATGCAGGGATGGAACATAAAATCATAGAATCATAGAGTCACAAAATAGGGTTGGAAAGGACCCTAAGATCATCTAGTTCTAATCCCCCTGCCATGGGCAGGGACACCTTACACTAGACCATGTCACCCAATGCCCTGTCCAGCTTGACCTTGAACACTGACAGGGTGGCACATCCAGCAAATTGATGTCTCTCCAGGTTAGAGGCAAGGATATTGTGTGGGACAGTGTTGAATGCTTTGCACAAGTCCAGGTAGATGACATCAACTACTCTACCCCTGTCCATCAGTTCTGTAGCCCCATCCTACAAGGCCACCAGATTGGTCAGGCAGGATTTCCTTAGTGCAGTCATGCTGGCTGTCACCAAGCACCTTGTTGTGTTTCATGTGCCTCAGCATTCCTTCCAGGAGAATCTGCTCCAAGATTTTGCCAGGCACAGAGGTGAGGGTGATTATGGTCTGTAGTTCCCCTGCTCATCCATTTTCCCCTTCTTGAAAATGGGGGTTATATTTCCCTTTTTCCAGTCATCGGGAACTTCACCTGACTGCCATGATTTTTCAAATATGATGGACAGTGGCTTCGCAACATCATTCACCAGCTCCTTCAGGACCCGCAGATGGATTTCATCAGGTCCCATGGGCTTGTTCATGTTCAGGTTAAGATGGTCTCAAACCTGATCCTCTCCTACAGTGGGCATAGGGTCTTCATTCTCACTGTCTCTGCGTCTGCCTTCCAGGACTTGGGTGGTGTGGTCAGAGTATTTGCCGGTGACGACTGAGGCAAAGAAGTCATTGAGAACCTCAGCCTTCTTCCAATTCAGGGCAGCCAGTTCTCCCGCTTCCTTCCAGTGAGGGCCCACATTGTCTCTAGTCTGCCTTTTGTTTGTAACATACCTATAGAAGCCTTTCCTTGACATCCCTGGCTAGACTCAGTTCTAACTGGGCCTTAGCTTTCCTGATCTGATCCCTAGTTTCCTGGACAATGTCCTTGCATTCTTCTCAGGCCACCTGTCTTCACTTCCACCTTCTGTAAGCTTCTTTTTTCCTTCTAGGTTTTCTCAGCAGTTCCTTATCCATCCATGGCTAAGCATCCTCCTCGCCTTCTTGCCCCATTTCCTTCTTGTTGGGACATAACACTCCTGAGCTTGTAGCAGCTGATCCTTGAATATCAGCCAGCATTCTTGAGCCCTCCTTTCCTCAAGGGCTTTATCCCATGGAACCTTACTAAGCAGGTTCCTGAAGAGGAAAAAGACTGCTCTCTTGAAGTCCTGTGCAGTGAGCTTGTTGTGTGCCCTTCTCACTGCCCTGAGGATCTTGAACTCCACCGTCTCATGGTTGCTGCAGCCAAGGCTGCCTTGGAGTGTTACATTCCCCACCAGCCCCTCGATGTTGGTGAGTACAAGGCCAAGCATGGCACCTCTCCTTTTCAGCTCCTCCATTACTTGCAAGAGGAAGTTGTCTTCCGCACAACCAAAGAGCCTCCTGGATTGCTTGTGCTGGGCCGTACCATCCCTCCAACAGAGGGACATACAGTTACAACAGACAGTTACTTACTGGCCTGTCTTTGTCTATTAAAATGTATAATGTAATTTACACAGGTCAAAATCCTGGTTTTTAGTATGCATGTCTTTAGGTAGCCTAACTACAAATATTGCCGAAAAGTTTTCTGTAAGATTATCAGAAATCAACTCTGTTTTACTTTTGTATGTAATTAAGCTTGACACATACTTAGTATCAGATATATATTTTAAGCGCTATAAGGATCAACAGCACTTTTTAAGAAAACATGGAACTGCAGTGTCTGGATAATGTCTTGTAGCTGTTTACTATTGATTTTTTCACAATTGCATCTTTAAGGAAAAATAAGGAAAATGAACGATTAAAAAAGGAGTGAAGGAGTGGTGAGTGGATGAACTTTCAATATGTGGCAGAAGACTGAATCTTCACAAACATCTGTTATACACACTATTAGTTTGGTGATTATGTTTCTTTTCTGCAGTTGTCATGGGTCTGATTTATCCTAATGGACCATGATTATTCACACCTTACATTCACTGATGGGAATTAATAGGTAAAATATGATGACTCTGCATTTGGTTGAATAATTGTGATATTTCCATCTATGTATCAATACCATGCAAAATGAGACATTGAAAAATTTTACTTCCTTTTCATAGCTTCAAGGCAAATCCTGGCTTGTAAATTACCATGTTTGCCTATGCCATGTTCTCATACAAAGTATATAGACAATATATGTATCTTTAATCAGAATGAGTTTCAGTTGAAAAAGAAGAGGGTCCCAGGTGCTTAGGAACTGTTTCAGAAGCCTCAAAATCCAGTCTAAACTGAACCTCTATTTTTATAACTGGATAGAGAATCATAACTTAAAAAAAAAATAATAAATGGAAACCCCTTCTAATATGTATTGTAATCAAGCACAAAGAAGTAGTGGGGAGCCCAGGGCAGGAGGGATATATTGTGGTATGAAGCCTAAATCAGAAAGAAAAGCAGCCTAAGTGGTCTGGGCAGACCTGCCTAAAAACCAAGCAATAAAACCTAGGAAAGTGCAACAAGCACTCTAAATGCCCATAGTATGAATGATGCCCTAATTCCTATGTTGCATTAGTTGCTATAGCCATCACAGGGAAGCTACACGACATCCATTCTACATTCAATTCCACTACAGCCCCCTACCCTAGCTTACTTTGTGGAGTGTCTGGTGTTTATCTTTTCATCCCATTCATACATTTTTCTGTCACACAATGATTACTTTGGCTTTCGGTGCAAGGTGAATTTTATCCTGTAAAGAATAATGTAATGTACTGTATTGTATTGATGAAAAGACTCCATTCTGTCCACAGTTGATTATTCTCTCTTTTTGTCTCTCTATTGTGTGCATATATGTTTAAATTACTCTTCAATTGATGTAGTTCTGATGTCTTTCATTGAAAACATGCCTGAAGTGTAAAGGAGAATGGATCCTGAGAACCCGCGGATGTAAAAGGAGGGTCAGGCTGTGCATTTTAAAGCAACCTATTTTCATAAATGAAGAAACCATTAGCCTCTTTGTGAAATTTAACAGTGTTTATCTGATCTATAGGATTGTCATTAATTCTATTGCCACAAGCAAAAAGGCCATGAATTTGTAGTATGAAATACTTCCCCAGCACTTACAATTTCTGAACTACCCAGACAATTTGCTGACATGTCAAATATATTTGAAACATGGTCTTATCTGGAACCATTACCTTCTGGCTTCTGTATTCCTTATCAAACTCATTTTGTACTTTAAAGACGTATTTTTATTACAAGTGACCTTAACAGTAATGCCAAGAAGAAGGTGCCCCACAATTATAAAACTAAAAAAGTAATTTATTTTAGATGTTAATTTTTAGGACACATAGATTGAATGTAGGGGCACTTTTACAGTATTGCGGAAGGTATTGATCATAACCAACTTAATATTATAATAAGGTAATTTTCTACCTATGATGTTCTGAATGTTTTATTCCATTACCAGTTACTCTCTTTTCTCAGTGCAAATTTATAAGCTGTACCATTATGATGAGTTCTGGAATCACAAATTCAAGATAAATCTCTTTAGTACATCATATGTAATATCTAACTCTTAAAGTACAGGGGAAATGTTTTCTTTTTACTACTGCCTAATCCATTATTGTTAAGGGAATCATTCTGAGACACTAGATTAATATACAACTAAGACATCTCCTGTTCTATGTAAGAAGAAAATTTTGCCTTACCAAATGAAGTTATCTCCAGAGCAATTATACAGGAAAGGTAAATCTGTGCTTTATTTAAATTAATGTTATATTTTATTTGGCCATAGTTAAACAAGACAAGATGAAAGGAAACTTCAAACCTGCACAAAGACCTTTTACTAATATTGTGTTGTCAAATTCCACTATAAATGCTATAGATCACAAAAATCTGTACTTGATCAAGCATTACTTGATATTTTCATGGAAGATGAGATGATGGCTTAGAGAATACAAGTATAAGCTATACAAATTATACAAAACCATGAGGTTTCCCAAGCACTTAAGAGGACAGAATGATCTTCATAAATCAGAGAAGCAGTCTGAAATAAAAACTATGAAATACAATCAAGGCAAAGTACACAATCATTCTTAGCTTGGAAACATCGCACATACAAATATGAAATAAGAAGTATTTGTCAGTTATTAACATTGAAACAGAAGATTTTAAAAAAACAATCACAAATTGGTGATTCTTTTGTAGAAAAGAAAATGTAACTTTTGGATACTTTTAACAACAATATCATGTAACATACAGAGATTTATTATTGAGACCTACCATGCTACTATAACAGTAAGCACAGGGAACCTCATTTTGACTAGCACACTACAGGAAGCATTAAGACAAACCAGAGAGAAGACAAAGGACAGTAATAGGATGATTAAAGTTTTATAAAAGTGACCTAGCCATGAAAATTGTAAGAACTAGGTTTTCTTTGTATAGAAAAAAGAAGACTGAAAAGGAGAATTTCCAATACATGTGTCATGGAGATGGCGTAACACCAGAACAGTGTGACACCATTAAGCTCAATTTATGTGTGAGCTACCACTCCATTACAGAACACTGGTTTTTGTGAGTGGTTTCCTATAATTCGTTTGCAGCTATGGATTTTTGTAGTAGCTACTTTACACTATGCCTGCACATAAACTCACAACGTTTATTTCCTTACTGAGCACACTTTTCATGCCCAAAATAAAGGACAATAAAATTCAAATGAAAAATTCCATACATATTACAAAGCATCTAATTACTGTAACATTTTGTCAGTTGCTCATTCATGCACACTTTGGTAATCTAACCATTTACCATGTCAATAACATCCAAGGTTAGAAGACTGATAAACTAAAAGTCTACGCTAAAGATACAAATTCATCAACTCCCCTCCTCCCAGAAAAACTCTTAGTATTTGAACAGATTTGCAAATTAAAAAAAGAAACAAAACAACAAACTGCTTAGGCCACTCAAGAGACACCATGTCCTACAGATTGCTGTTCAGTGCATCTCATGCTCTTTTTCAAACATGATATCATCTATTTTCCGTGATCTACTCTTTTACTGGTTATACCTGAAATCAACCTTGTCCTTTAATTAACTTAAAAAATGTTCCAGAAAGTTTTATTACAACTGTTTCTCTTGAATTATTGAAAGATTTCGTTTTTTTCAGCTAAGGCATGTAATATTTCTCCGTTTGCTGTTTTCGTTGTTTCCCTCCCATGCCCCTACACACCCCCCTCCCCCCTTAAAATTTTATAACCTCAAGATTGTATGGAAATGATAAATTCTGGAGAATTTTTCTCACTTTATCATCACAGCCCTTTCCTCTTTTATGATAACTACTTAATTTTCAATCAGCCACCATTTACCTTACTTAAGGTGGTTTTGTCCAGCAAGCAAAATTTCTCACATAAATGAAGAAGCAAGAGAAAAGAGGAAAAGAGACAAGAAAAGCTAAAAATAACATTTTCTAATCTAGCTCCTTTTTCAGTTACAAGATATACAAGTAATTACCGTCAGCTGGCATGTAATTACACCAGGCAGGCATAGTCCCCAGTCTATCTGAGGCTGAGTTGCAAGTCAGAGGAAGCTTTTTCCTCTCTTCCTCAGGTAGGACTTACCTTGCACAGAAACAAATGTTACTGCTTGTTTTGTTCTCTGATTTGGAGCAAAGAACTGCCTTTATGTGCTCTCGGAGATGGTCAAAAGAACCAAAGATATTTTTGTAAAATTTAAAACAAACTGAAGACCAAATTCCTCAAGATTAAAAAATTTAATATTGGAAATGTAAGTCATGACAGTCAGTTGTTGTTTCTCATACTCAGTATACCATCTTGAAAAAAAAGCAAACTAATTAGGGTCTTTCTGTATTTAAGGTAATTAAGTTTTCCAGATAACAAAACAATTAAAAGACTGGGTGGCAACCTGTGTATCAGCAGCACCATGGAAGGTTTCAGATCAAGCTACTGTCAGAGAATCAGCTAGGTTGGAAAAGACCTTTAAGATCACCAAGCCAAACCATTAACCCTAGGACTGTTAAGACCACCACTAAACCACATCATTGAGGGCCCCATCTACACCGTTTTTGACCACTTCCAGGGACAGTGATTCCACCACTTTCCTGGGCAGCCTGTTCCAATGCCTGACCACCTTCTCTGTGAAGAAATTATTCCTAATATCCAATCTAAATGTCCCCTAGTGCAGCTTGAGGCTGTTACCTCTTGTCCTATTGCTTGTTACTTGGGGGAGTAGACCAGCCCCTACCTCACTACAGCCTCCTTTCAGGTAGTTGTAGTGAGTGATAAGGTCCCTCATGAGCCTTCTCCAGACTAAACAACTCCAGTTCCCTCAGCCGTTCCTCCTAAAACTTATTCTCCAGACCCTTTGCCAGCTTTGTTGCTGTTTTATGGACCTACTCCAGCATCAATGTCTTTATTTAATGAGGAGGTCAGAACTGAACACAGGTTTTCAAGTGCAGCCTCACCAGGCCCGGTACAGGGGAAAGATCACTGCCCTGGGCCTGCTGGCAACACTGTTTCTGACACAAGCCAGGATGCAGTTGGGCTTGGCTCTAGAACTCTATGGAACTCTGTCTGGGGACAGGTGAGCAGTTGACACAGAGTTTGTGGGTCAGGGTTAAAGGGAGAACAGTGATGGGAGACATTACTGTGGGGATCTGTTACAGACCACCTGACCAAGAGGACTCGCTGGATGAAGCGCTCTATACCCAGATAGGAACAGCCTCACGCTCACAGGCCCTTGTTCCCATGGGGGACTTCAACCACCCTGATACCTGCTGGAGGGATGGTACGGCCCAGAACAAGCAATCCAGGAAGTTCCTCGAGTGTGTGGAAGACAACTTCCTTCTACAAGTAATAGAGGAGTCGACAAGGAGAGGTGCCATGCTTGACCTCGTCCTCACAAACAGGGAAGGGCTGGTTGGAAATGTGACACTCCAGGGCAGCCTTGATTGCAGCGAATATGAGATGGTAGAATTCAAGATCCTCAGGACAGTGAGAAGAGCGTGCAGCAAGCTCACTGCCCTGGGCTTCAAGAGAGCAGACTTTGGCCTCTTCAGGAACATACTCAGTAAGATTCCATGGGATATAGCTTTAGAGGGCAGGGGGGCCCAAGACTGTTGGTTGGTATTCAAGGATCACCTGCTGCAAGCTCAGGAGCGATACATCCCTACTAGAAGGAAGTGCATCAGGAGGGCCAAGAGACCTCCTTGGATGGATAAGGAGCTGCTGAGGAAAATTAGAGGGAAAAAAAAGGCTTATAAAAGGTAGAAGCAAGGACAGGCAGCCTGGGAAGAATACAGGCATGTTGTCTGGGAAGCTAAGGACCAGGTTAGGAAAGCTAAGGCCCACTTAGAATTAAACTTGGCTAGGGATGTTAAGGATAAGAGGAAGGGATTCTATAGGTACATTGCAAATAAAAGACAGATTAGGGACAATGTGGGCCCTCTCCGGAAGCTATCAGGAGAACTGTCTACCCTGGATTTGGAGAAGGCTGAGGTTCTAAATGACTTCTTTGCCTCAGTCTTCACCGGCAAATGCTCTGACCACACCACCCAAGTCCTGGAAGGCAGACGCAAGGACAGTGAGAATGAAGACCCTATGCCCACTGTAGGAGAGGATCTGGTTTGAGACCATCTTAGAAACCTGAACATATACAACTCCATGGGACCTGATGAAATCCATCCGTGGGTCCTGAAGGAGCTGGCAAATGGAGTTCCTAAGACACTATCCATCAGATTTGTAAAATCATGGCAGTCAGGTGAAGTTCCTGATGACTGGAAAAAGGGAAATATAATCCCTATTTTCAAGAAGGGAAAAATGGATGAGCAGGGGAACTACAGACCATAGTCACCCTCACCTCTCCGATGGGGGGGAAATGGGGAGAAGAACTGAAGAAAATGCAACTCCCACGGGTTGAGGTAAGAACAGTCCAGTAACTAAGATACAATACAAATCACTACTGCCAGCACCAATAACAATAATAATGACAAAGAAAATACAAAGGGAGAGGATACAACCATTTCGCCGCCCGACCGAGCCAAGAAACCGCACGGGGAGAGCCAGCAAGAGCCCGCCCCAAACCCCAAATTCCGGGTTCCTCCCCCCCCCGTATTCTAACTCCTGGGCATGACGTACTGTGGTATGGAATAACCTCATTGGTCAGCCCGAGTCAGGAGCCCTGTCCCCCCTCCCCCAGCTATTCCCTCTTTCCCTGCGTAACATGAGACTCTGCGGGGGACGGGGGGGGTAGCCGAACCCATAACAATCCACCCCTTATTCCATACCATTCACATCATGCTCAGATCCCACATTTTCAAAATACTATCCCATATATATAAATATATATATATATATCTACATCCACACACACACACACAGATGGAGAGATATAATCACTTTCTGCCTGGACCAATCCCTATAAAGCTGCTGAGTCCATCCAGTCTGTGATGTCAGGCTCCACCTTTTGTAACAGTCTTTCAGAGCAGGGGAGGCTGTGTGCAGTGTTGGATCGTTGCCTGCTGATGCTGATTGTTCCTTTACTGCAGAACTCGTCTGGTTTCATCAAAGTTCATTCTTTGTTGGGATGATGGTCTGAGGGTCAGTCGTGGATGACTTGAAGGCATCTAGTTGATAAGCTATAAAGAAACACATTACATAGCAAGCAACAGCATACAATTGAGTTCATTGGCAGTTTTCTCCTAAAATCAAATCTCCTTGAGGTACACATTGGACTTCCCCATCTTCCCGCATTACCCACCAAGTATATCTGGGTCCCTGAGCAAAAGCAATCCCACAAGTGGGTTTGCCTTTACCTGAAGCACGAATAACCCAGACTGTCTTCCCCAGCAAATTCTTTATGTGCACCACAGGAACGTTGTCCCCCTCTACAGTATGCAGAAGTTCTGACTGGGCTGGACCAGCTCTGTTGGCAGATCCTCTGGTGTTGACCAGCCAGGTGGCCTTTGGTAAATGTGTATCCCAATGTTTGAAAGTCCCACCACCCTTTGCTCTCAGTGTAGTTTTTAATAGCCCATTGTACCGTTCGATTTTCCCAGAGGCTGGTGCATGGTAAGGGATGTGATATACCCATTCAATGCCATGCTCTTTGGCCCAAGTATCTACCAGGCTGTTCCGGATATGAGTCCCATTGTCTGACTCAGTTCTCTCTGGTGTGCCGTGTCGCCACAAAATCTGTTTCTCAAGACCCAGGATAGTGTTTCGGGCAGTGGCGTGGGGCACAGCGTATGCTTCCAACCATCCGGTGGTTGCTTCCACCATGGTAAGGACATGAAGCTTGCCTTGGCGGGTTGTTGGGAGTGTGATATAATCTATCTGCCAAGCCTCTCCATATTTGTACTTCAGCCATCGTCCTCCATACCAAAGAGGCTTGAACCATTTAGCCTGCTTAATTGCAGCACATGTTTCACAGTCATGAATAACCTGGGCAATAGTATCCATTCTTAAGTCCACCCCTCGATCACGAGCCCATCTGTATGTTGCATCTCTGCCCTGATGGCCTGAAGTGTTTTGGATCCACTGGGCCAAAAAGAATTCACCCTTATGTTGCCAATCTAAGTCCATCTGAGCCACTTCAATCTTAGCAGCTTGAGCCACTTGTTGGTTGTTCTCGTGTTCCTCAGTAGCCCGACTCTTGGGTACATGAGCATCTACGTGGAGTACTTTGACCACCAGGTTTTGCACTCGGGCAGCGATGCTTTGCCACAGTGCAGCAGCCCAGATGGGTTTACCTCTGCGTTGCCAGTTGCTCTGCTTCCATTGCTGCAACCACCCCCACAGGGCATTCGCCACCATCCATGAGTCAGTATGGAGATAATGTACTGGCCACTTTTCTCGTTCCGCAATGTCCAAGGCCAGCTGGATGGCTTTCACTTCTGCAAACTGACTCGATTCACCCTCCCCCTCAGCGGTTTCTGCAACTTGTCATTGAGGACTCCATACGACTGCCTTCCATCTACGGTGCTTTCCCACAATGCGACAAGACCCATCAGTAAATAAGGCATATTGCTTTTCACTTTCTGACAGTTCATTATATGGAGGAGACTCTTCAGCACGCATCACTCCTTCCTCCTCTGGTGACCTTCCAGAATCTTTACCCTCTGGCCAGTCCATGATGACTTCTAGAATTCCTGGACGACTGGGATTTCCTATTCGAGCTCGTTGTGTAATTAATGCAGCCCACTTACTCCACGTAGCATCAGTTGCATGATGCATAGAGGAGACCCTGCCTTTGAACATCCAGCCCAGCACGGGCAACCGGGGTGCCAGGAGGAGCTGTGCTTCAGTGCCAATCACTTCCAAAGCAGCTCGAACCTCTTCATAGGCTGCCAATATCTCTTTTTCAGTTGGGGTGTAGCTGTCTTCAGATCCTCTGTATCCCCGACTCCAAAAGCCGAGGGGTCGACCTCGAGTTTCCCCTGGAGCTTTCTGCCAGAGGCTCCAGGTAGGACCATTCTCCCCAGCTGTGGTGTACGGTACATTTTTAACATCTGGCCCAGTCCGGACTGGTCCAAGGGCTACTGCACGAATTATCTCATGTTTAATTTGCTCAAAGGCTTGTTGTTGCTCAGGGCCCCATTTAAAATCATTCTTCTTCTGGGTCACATAATAGAGAGGGCTTACAATCAAACTGCAATTCAGGATGTGCATTTTCCAGAACCCCAGAACCCCCAAGAAAAGTTGTTTTTCTTTCTTATTAGTTGATGGCGACATTGCTGTTATCTTGTTGATCACATCTGTGGGGATCTGGCGACATCCATCTTGCCATTTGATTCCCAAAACTTGAATCTCCTGTGCAGGTCTCTTGACCTTACTCCTTTTTATGGCAAAACCGGCTGTCAGCAGGGTTTGGATTATTTTCCTCCCTTTCTCAAAGACTTCTTCTGCTGTATCACCCCACACAATGATGTCATCAATGTATTGCAGGTGTTCTGGAGCTTGCCCCTGCTCCAGTGCAGTCTGGATCAGTCCGTGGCAGATGGTAGGGCTGTGTTTCCAGCCCTGGGGCAGTCAGTTCCAAGTGTACTGGACGCCCCTCCAAGTAAAAGCGAACAGCGGCCTGCACTCTGCTGCCAGAGGAATTGAGAAAAAAAGCATTGGCAATGTCAATCGTGGCATATTACTTGGCTGCCTTTGACGCCAGTTCATACTGAAGCTCTAGCATGTCTGGTACGGCAGCACTCAAGGTTGGGGTAACTTTGTTCAGGCCACAATAGTCTACTGTTAGTCTCCACTCTCAGTTAGACTTTCACACTGGCCAAATGGGGCTATTAAAGGGTGAGTGGGTCCTACTGATCACTCCTTGACTCTTCAATCTACGGATCAGCTTATGAATGGAAATCAGGGAGTCTCGGTTGGTGCGATCTTGACGCCGGTGCTCTGTTGTGGTCGCGACTGGCACTTGTTGTTCTTCGACCTTCAGCAACTCCACAACAGAAGGATCCTCTGAGAGACCAGGCAAGGTGGACAGCTGCTCCACTTCCTCTGTCTCCAAAGCAGCAATACCAAAAGCCTATCGGTACCCTTTTTGTCTTTGAAGTACCCTCTCCTGAGGTAATCTATGCCAAAGATACATGGAGCCTCTGGACCAGTCACAATGGGGTGTTTTTGCCATTCCCTCCCAGTCACGCTGATTTCAGCCTCCAGTACAGTCAACTCTTGGGATCCTCCTGTCACTCCAGAAATAGAAACAGGTTCCACCCCTTGGCAGCTTGATGGCATCAGAGTACACTGCGCACCGGTATCTACTAGAGCCTTATACTTCTGTGGGACTGATGTGCCAGGCCATCTGATCCACACAGTCCAGTAAATCCGATTGTCCCCTACCTCCACCTGGCTGGAGGCAGGACCCCTCTAGTAGTCATCAAATTGGTCACTGACATCTTGTAGAAATGGATTACTCTTCTTCATCACAGGAGCTGAGGTAAAATCTGCTCTTCCACTCCATCTGGGAACCTGCTCACCAGAGCCTGAAGCCGCAGCCTTCATGGGGTGATCAGACTTGACCTTTGCTTTCTTTTTCAGTTCTCGCACCCGGTCCTCCAAAACTGAAGTAGGCTTTCCATCCCACTCCATCATATCTTCTCCATGATCCTGCAGGTAAAACCATAGGGTGTCCCGTGGTGTATACCTTCTATATCTTCTCTCTCGAACAGTAGGACGCCTTCTGTTAAAAGCTGAGACGTGTGTTGGTACACGTGAGGAGCTGGAGAGATAGTCTCTCAATTGTTTGAGGTCGTGGGACAGTTTTTCCACAGCTGAGATGATGGAAGGGGTGAGATTGTCTTCAAACTCTCAGAGTTTATAACTCATTTCATCCACTGTTGGTGGTCTTATGTCACTCCAGGTTATTGTTGCCAATGAATGGGCATATGATTGGGGTGCATTTCGTGTAAATTTCCAACACATGGGTCGAGTGCATTCGACTTCATCTGGATCTATAGGTATATCCCCAACATTCGGCTTGGTGATATAGATCATCTCTACAATGGCTGATTCTCTCAGGGACTGGATGCCTTTCTCTAGAGTAGTCCACTTGGCCGAAGGACTCATAACATCATCCTTGTATGGAAACCTATCTTTCACAGCTGCCAAGGGCCGCTTCCAAAGGCTGAGGGACTTTTTCTCTCTTGCAATTGTTTTGTCAATTCCCCCTTCCCTGGCAAGTGATCCCAGCTGTTTGGCTTCACTACCTTCTAGTTCATGACCGTTGGCCCCATTGTCCCAACATTGGAGCAGCCAGGTGATGATGTGCTCCCCTGGCTTATGGGTAAAGTCTTTTTGCATATTACGTAGCTCGGCTGAGGTCCAAGATCGGGAAGTCACCTCTTCTTCTTCTTCTTCATCATGTGGTAATGACTCCTGGTCAGATGCTTTCCCAGGTAGTGACATTGTTTCTTCGTCTTGATTCCTCTTTCTTGCTTCTTGTTTGCTTTTCCTCTTGCATACAGGGGCAACCGATACTGGTATGAGTTGGTCCTCCGGTTTAGCTGCAGTGATTATTGCTGTGGTTTGGGTAGCTGCCGTACTTGTCACTGGGGTTTGAGTCGTGGCTGTACCTGTCGCTGGTGGTGATGTAGCTGCTGTACTTGGAGCTGGATTAACTGCACTGTCCATTACTCTGACCTGAGATCTAGAGACATTTTTTTCCTTTTGAAGATGCTGGACAGTGGTAAATAAGGCTCTGTAAGCATAAGCCAAGCTCCTGCATGTTGCCATGATTTGTCCATCTCTGGTGTGACCAGAATGATCACACACCTCCTTTAAATATTTCACTAATTTTTCTGGATTTTGCATTTGTTCATTGGTGAAGTTGCAAAGCACTGGAGGGGCCCACTGGCCTAGATACTTGCCCATACTATCCCACACACCCTGCCACTCATGACTGTCCAGCCTTGGGGAAAATCTCTCGGCCATCCTGGATTGTAGTCTAACCCCAGACATGGCCCACACCCCACTCTGCTTAACTCTCCGGACCAGACAGAATGGTTGTAAGTAAAACATATACAGTAGGTGTGCCAACATGATGATTCCCATCACAGCCAGCAGGCAGATCTCAAGGGTATCTAAAGGCCATTCAAAACCTTCAAAATTCTCAAATGGTGCTGCAAACAGCCTGGTGGGGGCGCTGGGAGCACAAAAGAATGTCTCCTTCACAGGCTGACCACTCGAGGAGGTGAAAAAAGACGTGTAATTGCTAAAAACTTCCATTATATACCTCCCAAAGTATAGAGTTGGTGGCCACACTGGAAACACAAATCCGGTCAGTTTCATGATCACTGAGTCTATTGTATTAACAATCCGTGCAATACAGTATAATGTAACAAGAATCTTAACCCAAAACCCAGATCTGAAAAACGTTAAGAAGAACCGGCTGTAAGTGGAGTATCATACAATGAACCTGTGAGGACCAGAGCAACAACTTTGAGAGCCTATAAATCAGCATTGTGACGAGTGGCTATTTTGTCTTTATCTCAACCCTTAAGTGCCCCACGTTGGGCGCCAAATACTGTTGTGGTTTAAGCCACGTTTAAGTACCACTTTAAAACCACGTTTAAGTACCACGTGGTTAAAACCATGTTTATGTTGTTTAAGTAAATTTCCCTTCTCCCTCCTTCCCCCCCCCCCCCCCAACTCCGATGGGGGGGAAATGGGGAGAAGAACCGAAGAAAATGTAACACTCATGGGTTGAGGTAAGAACAGTCCAGTAACTAAGATACAATACAAATCACTACTGCCGCCACCAATAACAATAATAATGACAAAGTAAATACAAAGGGAGAGGATACAACCATTTCGCCGCACGACCGAGCTGAGAGACCACGAGGGGAGAGCCAGCAAGAGCCCACCCCAAACCCCACGCTTCCGGGTTCCTCCCCCCCCCAATCCTACCTCCTGGGCATGAGGTGCTGTGGTATGGAATAACCTCATTGGTCAGCCCAGGTCAGGCGCCCTGTCCCCCCTCCCCCAGCTTTTCCCTCTTTCCCAGCGTAACATGAGACTCTGCGGGGGAGGTGAAGCCGAACCCATAGCAGGAGGGACTTCATGAGGGACTTTAGTGATAGGACAAGGGGTAACGGGTTCAAACTTAAACAGGAGAAGTTTAGATTGGATATGAGTAAGAAGTTCTTTACTGTAAGGGTGGTGAGGCGCTGGAATGGGTTGCCCGTGGTTGCTGTGAATGCTCCATTCCTGACCGTGGTCAAGGCTGGATTTGGCATAACCTTGGGTGGCATGGTTTAGTGTGAGGTGACCCTGACCATTGCATGGGAATTGGAACTAGCTGATCTTAAGGTTCTTTCCAACCCTAACTATTCTATGATTCTATGATTCTGTGACTCCAGTGACATTACATCACAGCAGACTTCCTTGTCCTAATAGTTCTTTATTGTCTCCTTCTCAGTCTGTATTGATTTAGACCTGAGACGATGCTACAAAGGAATCTGTGGTGGTAGAAAACACATATGAATTACTTCCCTGTGAGTTCAGAACTTTTCTATGTTGTGAAAATTGTGATACAGGAATCCATTAAAACACGATGGTCTAAGGTGAAGGAACTCCATCAGAATTGGAAACTGCTTTGTTTCAATATCAAAGAAGTCCCTGGGAATCACTTAAAAATAATAATATTGTGCAAAACAGAGATTCTCAAATACTTTGAGGTGTTTGAGAAAATACTTCTTGGTGATTTTAACTCAAGAGTAGCCATTGTCCTTTATATTCCTGGATGTTATAATCTCTAAATTCTCTAACCCTATTAGCAAGCAAAGATAGTTTATTTGGTTGCCCAATGCATTCATACATAGATGTGAATATATACGGGTTTGTATATGTTCTTGTGTGTGTGCATGAACGTGTGTATCTATGAATATATATATAAAAAACATGTATTTTTGGTAAATATTCGCATATTTGTATACGTGTGTATATATATGTAACCTATGTTTTGCGGTAGATGATGCCAGTGTAGTTAAAACTTAAAACATGGATGACACGTCATGGTTGACTTGGATCAGAACAGAATACCTTTGGCTGGATTAACAAAGGGGAAATGCTTCAAAAGATGTGACTTCTAATAATTTTAGGATCTGCTTTTTTATTAAAAATAATATTTATTTTCATATGTCTTCATAATCTTCTTCTGTGCTTGGTGAGAGAAGACAACAGCACATTTTGTCATGTTTCTTTATCAGTCATGCTTTCGTTTGAAATTTTAAGTTCTTCAGGTACAAGCTGTAAGATACATTTTAGAATGTCAAAGAGAGAGACACATCTTCCAAAATGCAAACAAGGACAGGACTGCTGGCTAAAAACATCCAAAGAGTCAGAACATCTAAAACAATATGAGACAGAAGAATATAGATAACCATCTTACAGGCAAGAGACTCACCAAGGTAGATAGTAAAAATTTTATTGGTATCTTTATAAAGCACTCTTTAGGCAACCTTGGAATGTGGGTTTGTTTTTTTTTTTTAATTCTTTGTTCCAGAGTCACATGAAATGTCTATTTTTTTATGACTGAAAGTAAAATAAAGAAAGAAATACAGAGTTAAAATTTCAGTTGCCATTGGCAGCCGTTTTGATAGTCTGAAGCAGAGGCACCAACCCTACGCATTCAATATGAAGTCTCTTTAAAGTTCCAGTTTGACAGAAATAAACTATATAAAATTCCTCTAACTAATAGTTGGGTTAGATGTTTCTTTGGCCTAATTGAATGAATTTAATTTAATTTTCAAGGACTTTTAACTTCTGTTCCAAATGAGAATTTAAAAAAACTCTGCTGTAGTGGAACAGCCTGGAAAGAGATGAGACATATTTCAGTTTATCTGGAAAGCAGTACAAGTGGGGCATTTAAATATACAGCCTTATAGGCCTACTGGAACTAATTGGCTATAATGTTTCTTAGCTGTATTTGAAATATAACTAATTGGTAAATTAGAGGTGCAAAGAGCCATACCCTAGAGATTTAAACTCCAGCATGAGCTTCCCATTCCTTATCCATTAGGTTAATAGCTCACTTGACTCACTCACTTCTGTCGCTTGTGTTTATCTACTTCCATGAAGAACTGGAGAGAAGAACTTTTGCTCTTCACTATCAAAATTAGACACTCTTCTGAATCCAAGCTGCAGCAGTCAGTTGAATTTGACACAGAAGCAGCAGTGATGGACACTGAAAGCTTGGCTTGTGACAAGAAATAGATGTAAAATATGATCCAAGCTTAGAGATTCAGAATTAGGAACTCTCTGCAGTTTCACTGTAATATTTTCGGTTTTCATTTGCCATACAGTTTAAAAATGTGTGTAAAATGAATGAATTTACTTCCTGTTTCCTTTCAGGAGCATAACTTGTTCATAGTGACACATGTGCTTCCTAAGAATTCCAGTCATTCTAGTCATAGATTTTAGGTGAAAAAATTCTGAAGAATAACATGATTAATTTCTAATAGGCAAAGTAACTGCTGCCCTTACTGAAAGAGTCTGATTTATTCTAAGATTTTAAGGACTTTTACTGCTAATATTGTAAGGGAAGGGGTTTCTCCTTAAATGTGAGTAATCTTACATGTCTGAAATCTCTGCCATAAATTTTTATGTCTTAAACCTAAGTGGCGATGGTTTCTGTCAAAGTGACAACCATTATGTTTCCTGATTACAACAAAATTGTTATGAGAGGCTATTAAGAAACTGCCTCTGCACTGATAGGGCCAAAAGTACATGTCTTAATTTTCACCCTTAGATAAACTATTTTATAATGCTTCAATATATTAATGTTTCATCGTTAACATTTCATTGTACAGAACTCAAATAATTTAGCTGCAGGATTCTGAAAACCTGGTTTTCCTTATTTTCATCTTAATGTTGCTATATCCCATGAATACCCAATGTACACCAGATGTTTCCCTTTGGTTGTCCATCTACTAGTCTGTATGATAATCTCTGGGTTGGGTTTTTGGTTTTGGGTATGGGTTGTTCTTTTTTTCCCTCCCCAAAAAAGATTGACTTGAAGAGTTCACAATGAAGCTGTCAAGTTATGTAGCAAAACAATAAAGTAAATCAATTCATTTGACAGACATATCAAATAGCACCACTGCAGATTTTTTTTTCTAAGGGTGGTTATTGGACAGTTCACAGCCGTATCTTAAATATTACTGATCAAAGACAATCTGCCAAATAATAGTCAGAGTTAACAGCACCAAGCAGTATTCTAACTACTCATACAACTGATAATTAGCAGCTGAAACAGCAGCACAAGCAAATGATCAATAACTATAATTCCCCAGTTGCCCTGACTTACTATAGGATGCTACTCCACTCATAGAAATCCATTAATGCTAGTGGAGTTATGCTAAGGGTAGTAGAATCCTGAATACATTGCACTGCTCTGTATTGATGGAGGACAGATGGGAATCGCAGTATCTGTGCCAATACCCTTCTGTAGATTAAAAGATATCTCAGTGCTACTCTGAATTACTGTTTCATCATTAACCAAAGTGGAAGGTGAATTTAACTACTAGTTTCAATGGGAAGTTCTATAGTCTTTTGAAAAATGTCATAGGGCTCTTTTTGAGGTTGTGTGCCTTCTCAAGTTGAATCTTAGAAGAAAATGTTTTTTTCAGCAACACCTACTATCTTTTATATTAGTGTAATATTTTATATTAGAATTTTAATATTATAACTTCTGCACATTGAATAAAAATAACCTAAAAGTATTTTCATGCAGTACAGTATGTCACATTAAAAACCAACAGGATTGCATAATCGGTATCTTTGCTTAAAAATATACCAATATTCATGCAATGAGTCTGATTCTAGAATTTCATACTGAAAACATTAGATGAAGTGCTGCTACATCACTTTTTCTACAAAAGCCAACTTTGAGATTAATTTAAGCAGCAGTAATACAATCTGAATTCATTGCATGCTAACACATCCATTGAAACCTTCGAAGAGACTGCTGTCACAACTTATCCACTACACAAGTAAGTTTCGAAGCAAGCACTGTCATGGATACTGAGTTTGTATTAAAGATTTTTTCTTAGAACTGGTATTATGTCTTCAGAAATATTTCAGCTTTGGAGGGAATACAAACAGCATTTACTTAAAATCGAGGTTGTAACTACATTTTCAGAAACAAGGAATCATAGTACAAGGCTCAAAAGTGAAACCAGTGCAAATCTGTGCCTTAATGTCATTATTTAGCCCTGAAGAAATCACCATCAAAAAGTTGAATGAATATGAAGCAAGGAATACATGATGAAAGCAATATCAACATGCGGTGAAATGAAGCAGTTTTAAACACAGAAGAATTCTACTGGATATTCTACACTCTTAGGTGCTAGAAAACATCTTTATTGATTAAAGGGGATGAACAGTGCGAGTAAAGACACTGTACTGTCTAAACTAAAAAAGTAGACCACATAGGTTGGGACTTGAGGGAATGTAACAACTGGGACTTGCTGTATCAAAGGTCAACAAGAATGACCAAAATACTGAAAACTATTCCTTTATTGCAGACTTCAAAACCTTAAAGTATTTAGCTTGACAAGAAGATACCATGGCTTTGGAGTTCAAGGCATTATTTTATCACTGTTTAGAAGGTCTCAATTCTTTCCTTGAGGATGTGCTAAAGATCTACACTACACAATGCTGGCAGGTATGTCAAAGGGCCTTTTGGGTGTCTGTGCCCTCTGAAATAACACTGTGTCAGGGACTGTAGTCTATGGGGAATACATAAAGCATCTTGAAAGTAAGTAGAAGGCAACTGAGTAATTTACTTACCATCTAAGAAAATGAACTGGAATATTAGATTATTCAATGCCACTTACAATTGCACAGTGAGGTTCAATAGCTATTAAAAAATAGGAACAGGGCACAGAACATTTGGAGATAACTTTAGAGGTAGCCAAGGAGTTGTGGGTTAATTTTACCATAAGAAATGTCTTAATAAGGCAGACTTTATGAAAGATATAATGTTAGTTCAACCCCAGCAACTACATTTGAAAAACAACACTATGATTCCAGAATGGAGGCTGTCAGATTATGTGACAGTAATCCCTATTGAATAAAAACCCTTCTGATTAGTCCAGTAAGGACTGTGACCTGTGAGGCCTCCATTTTCAGTTCCTCCTGAAATATGTTTTAAGTGAACAGGCTGCATGCTAATGGATAGTATGTATTTGATATAAAAAGCAGACAATCTAAACGTGAAAGTCTGAGCTGCTCAGAAAACAAAATTATGATGTTGAAAAAAATCATAACAAACACTGATTCTGATTTAAAATGAAGAATACACATTATAAATTTTCCTGGATGTTATTTTAAAAAAGCTTTTTTTTTCTTTTAAATGTTACATATTCCTCACATCGAGTGGCATTTTCTATTAAACCAGAATCCTTAATATGTTATATACATTAACCAAATTATTAAGAACTATTATTGATTGTGTCTAACAGGATTTTGAATACAAAACATTATGTACCTGAGAAATTGTTTTGATCATTTTCAGACTTAAAATTGCAAAAACTACAGCTAAAACTTGCAGCACTTAAGCTCTATCTGTCTTGTTCGTTGCCAGTCCTAGAGCCCCAG
Organism: Myiopsitta monachus; assembly: GCA_017639245.1. NCBI lineage: Eukaryota > Metazoa > Chordata > Aves > Psittaciformes > Psittacidae > Myiopsitta > Myiopsitta monachus. The sequence continues at coordinate 96,962,365 of CM029917.1, read as the reverse complement.
GCTTCATATATTTCCGCCAGTAGAAGACAGAAGAGAGCTTGATATTTATCTGCAAATATGAGGTGTGAGTTTTAAGGATATCTTGGAATTGGAAAAAATAGCAATAAGGCTATTGCAAAGGATAGTCTTGTCAAAATAATTAACAAGGCAAATCATCTATGAAACTTGGCAGTTTTCAAGGCACTAATGTTAGTTCTCGGCACATCATGTTTTCATATTCTTTTGTTTGTAAAGAAATTAATGTCTAAAAAATATGACATCTTGTCTGAAGATATTGTTGGAATGATTTAAAATGAAAGTGAGAAATAGATAATACGTTTGGTAAGTTAAAAATTAAGTTAAAACCAATTGGAAATCTCCTGGCAGGGTTGACGATGATTATTCACCAGTGAGCAGAAAATGGCTAGATAAAAATTTTATGATGTTTGACAATTTTATAGGCAACCATTCTCTGCTAGTTCAGAAAAATCTAAAGGTAAACTTCCTGCACTCTCTGATGTAAATAAAGAACATCATATCAGGAAAAATAAATGAGATAAATTCAACAGGAGTTTCAAATCAAACTGACTTGACATCAAAGTGAGTTTAAATCAAAATGTGTTATCATCAATGAACTAAAATTGGCTCATAGAAATAGAATTAAAACACTGGAGTAAACTGATGAAACTTGGCAAGTTTCATTGATATAAACATTCTGTGCTAAGATCTGTGCTAAATATGACAATAACTCTTTATATTGTTGGGCTTTTGTTGTGAAAAGACAATCATATCATATAAGCTGTAATAGGAATGATGGCAATCCATTTTGATTGTAGTAGAAGTACAAAATTACTGTTAAATATTTTGACTGATGTTTACAAGCAAATTATTGTACTTTCATTAACGTATGATTTGGAGTGTATAAAACACCATTTATGTACACCAGAAAAGTGCAAAAATTGCACTTGTGCATGCTCCTAAAAGTCAGGAGCATTTTTATCCAGGTTGTCGTGGGTTCAGCAGTAGCAGTCATTTTTTCTTCTTCTTGGTAGCTGGTGCAGCACTGTGTTTTTGATTTTGGGCCTGGGAACTGCGCTGATAACACCAGTGTTTTCAGTTACTGCTTGGTAGTGTTTTGTCTGGCCAAGGACCTTCTGAGCCTCATGCTATGCCAGAGAGGAGGGGAGCCCCAGGAGGAAGCAGAGACAGGACACCTGACCCAAACTGACCAAAGAGGTTATTCCATACCACAGCACGTCATGTCCAGGATGTGAAAAACGGAGAGCTGAGACCAGGGAAGGGTGTGGTGGTGGACTGGGGGTGCATGGCATGGTCAGGTTTTTGGCAGTGGGGGGGTTTGCTGCTGGGGGGTGCACTGGCTGGGTCGGGCTTGGTTGTATTCTCTTTCCTTGTATTTCTCTTGTATTATTACTGGTGGTAGCAGTAGTGATTTGTGTTATACTTTAGTTACTAAACTGTTCTTATCTCAACCTGTGCGAGTTGCATTCTTTTGATTCTCCTCCCCATCCCCCTGGGACTGGGGGAAGAAAGCTAGGTGAGTGAGTGAGAAAACTGGGTGGGTGTGGGGCTTAAACCACAACACAGGTGTAACTCAGGTAGGCTCTTTAGGCTTTTCTCAGATTAAGTATAACCGCATGGGTGAAGTCCATATTTACTCTATTATTTCCTTGGCTGCCTGTGGAAAGGAATTAGAATTAATGAAACCATAAATTGTTAATTTCATCTTTTTCTGTGTGGTGAAGAGGAGATACCATTAGTAGAAGCTGAAACAAGAGCAAAATTAATGAACATTCTCAGTATCTCATATACTTGTGGGTTTGACCAGTAATGTAGAGATTGTCTGCACAGTAAGAAATCCAATTTGAGGTCCTCTAATTCAGTATTGAAACTGGTTTTAGCCATGTCAGAGTCAAATCCCAGCTGTGACAAAGATATTTTATCACTGCCTAAAGAAGAACACAATAATTCGTACAAAACGATGCTTTATTGTGCTCTGTGCAGCTTCCAGTTCTATTTCAGATCTTGTAAATTCCTGTCTATAAAGTCTGTATCTCTCAGCTGGGGTAGGGTTTAGAAATCTTCTATGCTTCCTCTTGACATCCATCACTAATTGGCTCTGGTTTTATTATGGTATATGTGTACAAAAGAGCTGTAAGAAATACCGATCTGTGCTTCTGATAGGCTGGATTCAGCATTTATGCTAGAACTGATGTGATTTTCTTTGGTGATGAAATGCAGAACAATTTCCAGGCTAAGAAGTTAGCATTATACTTGCTTCCTACAAAAAGAAAAACAAAAAGAAACTGCATACTGAGTAATCCACTTCTGTATGTTTTCTGCTTATTGGAGATCTGGGCTGTAGCTAAAACAAAAGTAATAATGTAACAAGCATCTCAATACTAGAAATTAGTACCTACAGTTACAAACATGATCCTGCATAACTGCAGATAATACATGTTCCTCATCTTTGGTGGAATAGCCACTAGAGATAGTGTTACAGCACCACGACTGGATTTTGCTGCAAGTTTTATATTATGGCTTTAAGATACCGAAACTTGCTGAAACTCCACTGAAATACGGCTTGCAATTGCTATCAAAGCTCCAGTGTCTGCCAAGAACTAATTAAAAAGAAGCAATCTTGAGTAAACTGGATTTAAAAAGTTGTAAACATGGAAGTCAAGTTAATTATCTCATCTACTTGTGATTTTAAAGGTACAGTAATATCTTACATGGAATATTATTTTGTAAAAATGTTGATAGCTGTAGAATGTATAAGCCAGAATGAGACCCACTGTGCTGAATGCACAGTGAATGGGGGAAAATTTACAGAAATTTTGTTCATGTTTAGTACATACCAGTGTCATACAACTATTAAGGCTGCCTCTGTGTTCATCATTGCGTATAGACTGCCCTCTTTCTGTGCCCTTATTCTCTCAGGTAATATGGAAAATATCAAGGTGGAAATGAGGAGATGTGGATTATATAGAATAAGAAGCTTAAATCTGAATCCAGACTCAGATATTGTGACTTGTCTGTATCCCATAAAGGGGAAATCAGTATACAACTCTTTCTGTGCCTTAGGGTTTTGCATAATGCAGTATGTAACAAATTCTGCATTGGCCCCCCAGAGAAGTATTGGAAAATAATCTTCATGACTTTATCTATTATTAACTTGTTTATGCATCAATTTTGAGGTGCTTCTTTGTTCTTCTCAATTAGGCTGTATAGCAGTGTCCTTGGCAATAAAAAAATTTCTTCTAACTACCTTGAAGAAAGCTGTCCTCCTGGCTCAATTGGAAAGTAAGAATTCTTCAAAATGTAAGGAAATTCTGCTGCTTCACTCTGCAGGTCAGTTGCTTTTGTGGAACACTACTTGATAGTGTAGCTGTAGGCTCAGTTATCTCAACACTTATTCCTCTGTGTGATTAATTTTCCCCTTGAAAGCAGAAATAGAGAGGAAAAAGGAGTACGTGACTGTAGTGCCATTTTACAGTTATTAAACTACTTAGCACAAACCACAGAATGTAAATCTTCAAGAAGTCATGAAAAAGATATGTCCCTTTAAACTCTAGCCTGCTTAGAGTGTATTGCGAAATCACTGTTCAGGCATTATACTTACTCATTGAGTACTAAAGCTTTATAGTGAATTGTAGAGAGATCATTTCATCCTTTGAAAATGTATTGCTTATTAATTTCAGTAAATTGTGAATTATATCATAGGAGAAACAGAAATATCGACCAGTCATTTATATCATAAAACTTCAGCAATTTTTATAATATAAATGTCATTAAAATTCAGTTTTACTTGTGAAATATATGCATTATTTAAATTTTTGGAGCATATGAATCTTACTATTTTTATAGTAAGTGTTTCTTTTAATATTTCTTGAGCAGACAGGATAATTATTTTTTGTTTCTCAGATCTTTATGAATTTTGCATAACACTACTGAAGTCAAAACAGGGTAAAATTATGTTGGGTCAGAATCAAAGTATAATAGTCACATCTAAGTCAGCAAATAGCTAAGCCAATATGAGGGTTGTGGTGACCGTTTACACATGCTTTAAGGTATTTTTTTCATCTCATTGTCTTCCTCAAAAATATGCGCATGTACAGCAACCATGGGAATGGATGCACAACAAATACATAAGTGATTAAGAAAGCAAATAAGCAAGCAAGCTGTCAAACAAACAAACAAATAATTGTTCATTCTTGTGTTTCAGACTTATTTTAAAAAGAGTCTGATTCCTTAAAAAAGAGACTCTAAGCAGGTTTCTCTTCCTCCTGCCCAGTGGCATTTTATTGTAGGCACACTGCAGCAGAAAATGCTGCTTTTCAGCAAAAGCCAGAACATTGTCAGCCACAGATAAAAAACACAAAATTTACTTTGACATCAATAATGAGCTTCTGGCAAAATTGTGTCCTTCTCCTTGAGTCTGTCTTTGCAAATCAATCATGTCAAAAAGAGCAATGTGCATTATATCCAGATTCTGACCAGATTCTACAGATTAATAATGCAATTTTAAGTTTGTTGAGTTCTGTTTCCTGTCTGTAGCTAAGTGACTGAGAATTAAATTATATTGCTGTGGATCGCAGCAGAAGTTGGATTTTTCGTGGGGACCAGTTTGTTCATACTTATGCAAGTGGTTTTACTTAATCTTTGAATTAATGGTCTCAGAAGATTGTTTAAATATTCAAAGAATGGGAATATTAATCCCATCTTATATTTTCATTTATAACTGTCAAACCTGATCTAGGACAAATGCTTTGACAAAGCACTTTTTTTATGAAACAAAGTAATAGCTAACTGAAATGCTCATCTAGCCCAAATAAGATACTCTACCCAAATGCTTAACACTGCAAGAAAAAAATGAAAGAAACAAATCTGGAGGAGACATGATGCTTCCCAGGTTTTCCTGTTAGTGCTGAGAAGTGTGTGCCTGAATGTACTACACCCCCACCCTTGAAAAATATAGAATACTCTCGTCTAGCAAACTTTTTTTCTTTTACTGCATACTTGCAGTAATTGTACCTTTTTTTCCCCACCTCAAGACCGTTAGTAGGTTACATCTAAGGAAAATACCTTACCAATAACAGTAACTTTGACCCAAATAAGCCTTGCAGTTCTAGTTTTCTTTTAGAGGCATTGAGCAAAAACCTGAGGAAAGAGTTCTTGTGCTGGGCTGGTAAATGAAAGTGTTATTGTTTAGTAGTCTTCATATGAAGACCTCAAAAGCTGCAGGAACTCGAAGCAATATGCTTTATATAGTTATAAATTCTGGCCTGTTTTTGGTTATAGTACCAAATTCCACCACAAATGATTGTTCTGGTTTTAGTACAATCTAGCTATCCATCTGTCTATACATATCAAAATAAGATGTGCTCCACATCTTGGGCAGACTGTACCATGTTGCTGCAGGTATTTGAGCTATTTCCTAAAGTCATAAACATGACCTTAGGTATCTGTTCAACATAGTATGGAAGAATAGATCTGCCTTTAAAAAATGTGTAGCCTTAAATCATGAAGTAAATATGCATGTTTATGGTCAGGTATGTTAATATTCCTTAATAAATTAGGATTAGGAGAAAAGTAACCAATTATTTTATTACAAAATATAGGTATTTATGTTTCAGCCAAATCTTAAGGCTTCTGAAGTGGTAAAAACCACGCCAAATTTGGCTACTTTTTTAATTACTGATGCTCTGCATGTGCTCTTTGTTTATTTAATTTCTACTTCATTATTTATGAAATTTGACTCCAAATTAGTTGGTTAGAAAAAGTGTCTACATGAATGAGTTTGCCTGACAATATGCCACAAAAAAAATATGCTTGAAATCAAACCACCTGAAGAAGAAACTGGTTATGCAGCCATAAGTTTTGGTCTTGAAATTTTGATCCCCTTTACCTGGGAGGATATTCTATAATGAATGTAACAGATACTCAACTATTTACCTGATACTTATCAGGACACAAAAGAAAACATCCTTTTCTTCTCCTGAGGAACAAAGTCTTAAAAATATACACAGTGACATAAATGCGTGCAGTGATATTTTTAAAATACGTAGCCTGTTGCTAAGAATACAGGTGCTGAACCAAGCATTACAAAGTCCCTAATGATTCTCTTCCACTATTAGTATTAGTGTTTGGGGTTTTTTTTGTCACCTAAATGATTCATGATGGAGAATGGGTTTAGGATATAAATAACCATTTTCTCTGATATTTTAGCATGGCGATGAGAATAAACTATCAAAAGTGTCTCTGAGATATAAAAGCTTTAATCATATTATAAAAATGTGCTGGTGTGGTATAGAATGTAGCACCTCTGCATGGGAATTAAGTAATCAGCTACTCAAGATGCTTGTGAAACCACACTAAGTTAGTATCTAGATACTTAAATCTTTTTCTTTTCCCCTTTTTTTTTTCCCCCCCCACTTCTGGTCCTATGCATACCTCCAGTTGAAATCACAGCCATAGTTTCAGGTCATATAAGCATGGATATTTTGCCCTAACTTTTAAAAACTGGAACTGAGTCTAATCATCATTGGGCTTTCCTCTTAAAGCAAAGGCTCAGAAGCTTTCATCCTGTCCTCAGTGGGCCACAGTCAGGATTTCTATTGAGTGCACAGGATAACATCTGTTAAGGGTCTAGAACTTTTTTCGACTTTCCATTTATTTTTAGTATTGAGATATCTTCTGCTTGTTGGAAGCCTCAGCTCAACCAACCCAAGGCTTGGGCACACTGGATTTTCTTACGTGTGTCTTTGTTAGACACTTATGCTATGTCATTGAACTTGTGTATTATTTTTGACCCTGATGTATTATTATGATGTTTTAGCCAAGTTTTCATGTTAACAAAGAGAAATCAGTAGCCTTAAATTGTTTTAATTATTGATGTAGTTTCATCAACCAGTCAAACAAATGAGGTATTTTTAAAACAAAAAATTCCTCTGAAAGGTCACTGGTGTTTATATTTTAAGTGGAAACTCAGAACAATATTAAAGTGTTCAGAGTTCTCAGAATTGTATGAATAGTTTTACTGTTCCTACAGTGCACGACAGAAATGCTGACAGAGAACCTTCAGGCCACCTGCTAGGCATAGCAGAATTCACTATATGCCATATTAAGGGCTGAATGGCAAGGCTGACACTGAGTTGCTCAATAAAATAGATCTTTCACATCCTGCAAGAAATTAAACCCTAGTGTTTTAAGACAAGCAACTATAACCACTCAAGAGAGCGCTGCAATATTTATATTTTTTAAATGGGATTTCAGTCTTCTATCTCCTTCAGCCCCAGCTGGGAAAAAGAGGAGTAAAGAGAACTGAGAAGTGAAATCCAAGAATTCAAGCAACATTGAGGTATTTGGAGTTTTTTCATTCCACGTTTATAGTCATGCTAAATGCCATAGATATGACATTTTGACATTATCTAAGCTCTGAATTCAAATGAAACAGCAGCTGCTTGTTGGATTACAATATTTCTTTTGCGAAGGGCAGTTGTTTCATATTAGATCAAAAAAGCAACTGCAAGCATCTTTTGATTTTATTTTAGATTGTACGAAAAATATGAAACTCACAAATCTGACCCTGAACTCTGATTTCTCAGCCTGACTACCAGGTCATTATTCTTTTGCCGTTGCAGAGAGACTGTTTTCATGAAGCTGAGGTTGCAGACTGCATTAAGAGTTGACCTTCCTATGAAAGTTAATAGTGAGTAATTCAGAATCTAGCCAGAATTACACTAACATATGTAGATCTATGAAGTGATGCTGATGCAATCATTGATGTGATAACACTAAATGATATTGTTAATATTTCTTTTGAAAGTTGTAGCTACTATCCAATGCCATTCAAATGAAATTGAATATTAGAAACAGCTGTTTATTAATCCTAATAGTGGAAGAACATACAACATGATGGGATTATAGTGAGAGAAAGTGGCTACAAGAAAAGTGCTGATTCTTTAAGGCTCCTTTCTCCAGAGATGTTATTTAGCTAAATAATTACTGGTTTTTTTTCCGTAATATTGTAGCATAAATTGGCAGAAGAGCATGGAGAATTTTGCTACTTAGTATCTTCATTTTCTGTTTAATACAATCAATTTCCAGTGTGTCAGCAGACCAAACATGAAATAAAATTTACAGCTGGGAAAGAAGATGATATGCCACATAGTGGTGTCTGATGGACAATTAGAAAGCAAAACTGTCATGAGGGATAGGCAATATGTTTATACACAAGGTTCACCTTTCCTGAAACATGAACATTTAATATTCCTTGTCAACAGTATCCTTACCTTCGGAATATAGCCCAAAGTTCCAGCATGTAAATTCTCATGGAAGCAAAACATTTTCAATAGATAAAAGGCACAAAATGATAATGAAAAATGTTCTGTTTCGTCTAACGTATTCTTAATCAAACAGTCCATAGTATGATATGTTTTAGGTTAATTAGTTTAATCTATTTTTAATTCAGCTGATGCTTAATGCATCATGCCAACAATGCATCATGCCAACAAATGCATCATGCCAACAAATGGTTTTTAAATTGTGTAAATCTCAGTGATGTAGAGTAAGAGTAAAAAATGAATTGCGTAAAACATTACTTTGTTGTAATTTTTTTAACTAATATGTGAAATGCCACATTTGTAGCTCAAGTTCAGCTAATGGTCACAGCTCCAGTTCTGTGAGGGAATCATTTAGCTAAACTGTGCTCATACATCAAGATTGATTGTACCACAGTAACAACTTTTCTAAAATTCCATCTTTAAATAGGCATATGCCAGAAATGAGATACTCACTACCAACAGGTACTACTCATAGGTCTACAGCACTGCAGAAAACTTTATTCAGGTTGATTATCAAAATATTTTTTCATAGATTAGGATCAAATGTTGTATTAGTAGCTACAAGCAAAGCTGCAGTGTGATAGAGAAGGCAGTCTGGGAGGAAAATACAGAAATATTAAATAGATTATATGGATATTCAGACTAACTGCTGTAAAATGTGGTATATGATCTGTGAAAACAGTATGTAACTAACATGGTCAATATGAAATAGATTTTACAGTATAAAAGTAGTTTATCAGTTGAAATAAAGGATCTCTATGATTTCTTTGGGGAAAAATGCTTCCAGGCAGGTAGAGACTGTGACACTGGTGGCTGCCACGACAACTTTCCATCCTGCTGACAAGCAGTATGTCCTTCCCCTTTTCCCTTTCCCTTTCCCTTTCCCTTTCCCTTTCCCTTTCCTTTTCCCTTTCCCTTCCCCTTCCCCTTCCCGTCCCCTTTCCCTTTCTTTTTCCCTTTCTCCTTCCCCTTCTTTTTCCCTTTCCCCTTCCCCTTCTTTTTCCCTTTCCCCTTCCCCTTCCTCTTCTTTTCTTCTGTGTTTATATTCATTACTTAAATTCTTTATTGTTCCTGCTAAAAAAATAATGCTGATATTTTTTATCTGACCTCCAAGCACTGTAAAAACTCTGTTATGTTTGGAAACTATCCATGAGAACAGAAGTTTCAGATAATGCAACTGACATTAAGCAGTTATTAAAGGAAATACATAAACCAGCCTTGACAGAGCTGGAGCCAGAGGATCCGTTCTGCCAGGCCTGTGTCTCAGATCTCTAGGCTTTTTTATCCGCTACTTTTTCTCTCCTCCTAATCCCTTAAGACTTGAAATATATCCCAGGATGACACAATTCAGCAGAACAAGGGGAGAAGGCACCATGAGTAATCTAGTCTTCAAATGTCTGAGAAAAATGGGTTAAAATTCTTTAAAGCTGGTGACTGTACAGAATCCAGGTTTCTTACTTCTTGGTTCACGGGTCTAATCACTGAGTTGATACATAAAAAGACAAAGGTACATCCACCAACAGTATTAAAAGAGAAACTCTTCTCATTTTACAAAAGGAAGGAGTTACACACCTAACCTGAGAAGAGGAATTCACACTAGAAATCCAATTCTGACAATAACCTCTTCTTATATCTCAGAATTAAGTTTATAGACCATGAAAGGTATAGTGTTTCAGGTCCATTCTGCTTTCTTAGTTTCTATTGACCTGTTCAAGATGGAATCTGTTGCAAATCCCCACTGTGATACTTAAAACTTCTATGTAATATATTGAGCCTTTCAGCATACATGATATTCTGCACAATTTCTAACACCACCATGTCAACACCTTTGTAGATCTACTTCTGGAATTTAGAATTTCTTAATACCAACACAATCAATGCATCTAAATCTGACCTTCTGTGTACAGAATAAGCACACTGAAAGTAACAGCTTTTCTATTTTCTGAATTAATTTATTAAGGCCTCATAAATTATATATAAAATTAAATCTTTACATTATAGAGACTCATGCCAGTTTGGCAGCTTTTCTGTTTTTTCTTTCTTTTTTTTTTTTTTTTTTCCAGAACTTAATAAGCACTTCTCTTGATGCCTGTGTCATGTTCTGTTTCTGGCTGCTTCAATTAAGTGGACAATCATTACCATATTTAAAGTCTAACTTCTCTAACAAATCTGATTAAAATGAGTATGACACTAAATATACCTCTTTCGCCGCTGATTTAAAAGTTACAGCAATAATTATGCCAGATTGCTAGAACTCAGCTGTTTAAGAATAGAACATTGCTGCTTGCAGGGAGCATTACAAATTGTCTTCATTTTTTATTAGGTTCTTCCCATCAAACTACATCTTCCTAAGTAGGTATAAAAACAGGATCTTCAAAAGCAATTTATAGAACTAAAGAATTCAAATTACTGACCCTTTCTGTCAAGTAAACGCATACTGCAAAATGTTGAAAGGCTCCAAGAATATTCTGTAAATGACAACTAATCCATATTATTGTCATGGCAACCAGAAAGAATATAAACTTATTTTTATACTAGAAATTGAAATAATTACTGTCAATTTGCAAAATTAAGTATTTTCAATTAATAATACACCTTGAAAAATTGGATAATTCCAAATATAAGCACTATTATATTTATATAAAAATTAAGAATCAGGATAAATAGTAAATATGAATTCTTTGTATTCATAATAAGAATCAAAATTATAAGCAGCTTATTTCTCATTAGAAAAAAAAATTCTAAGCTACCATATTTCTATTTTAGTAAATACCACACTAAAAACATAAGCTTAAGTCTTGAACTAGTACTGCAGTAAGCTGGAATAAAAATAATAACTTTGTGGGGTTTTTTTGTGAGGGGGTGTTGCAAAATTTTTTAGAACAATTGGAAAGATCATAACTTGCTGAGCAGATGAGATTAGTTGAAAAATCTGTAAAGATAACTAGTACACTAAATGATTTCTGAAGTATTGAAGTAAGGACTTCATTAAATGGTACCAAGAATGCAAATTCAGCTTGCTATTTCTGTTAAGGAATGTAAGATTAGAATTTATTTCTGTCTGAAAGAAGCAGAAAGTTAAAAATAGCGTAAGACCCATTACAATGAAGAAGAAAAATTGTAATAGTCTAACAGATGTTTTAATTAAAACTGGGCTTGGCCATGTCAAGCCACAAATGTGTGCAGTCCAATGACCAAAAAGATGATAATTTGACGAAAGCAGAAAGGAAGAACTATGAATCAACACACACTAATGGCCATGAAACTTAAAAGCAATGGAAACAGCACTTGTGCCAAACAGAGACGGGGACTGATACTGGGACTAAGCACTAGCTTCAGTCAGTACCGAAACACTTTAATGCAGGGTTTTCTGTAAAATATGATTGTGAAAGTAATGCATATTTGCTAATCTGTAATTTGAATAGCCTCATCTTGGCTCTTCTTTGCCTGTTTTTCTGTGCACACAACGAAAATATGTATGAAATTTTTTCACTTCACTCCCTTTGGTGGGGAAGATTGGTGCCTGAATTTCAGCTGCACCAAGATCATTTTCGGCAACTAATACTATCATATGTGTACCATTCTTCGGAAGAAAAAATGCTATTCAAAGTTCTCTGCAGGTCAATGAAACATTTTATTTATAACATAACATTATTATTTCCACCATCTTCAGAGTAAAATATAAGGAAGGCAGCTGCTGAAACCCGAAATGTTATCTTGTAAACACAGCATTTATCTACACTATATTTTGAACACCACTTGCTTACTGAAAAATGGAGTTTGCAGCAACTAAATAATATTACCTAGGAGTGCACAAGATGACAGACTGTTTTCCGTAAAATTTTTAGGTACTTCACAAAAACATAGTTCCATTCCGTCACTCTAGGTATGACAAGTCCTCTGGTATATTAATTACATTTTGAAAAATTTGTGATTTGACCAGAAACATAATTATGACTCCAGGAGCACATGAAGTGCTATATAAGAGTTAACAAAAACCAAAACCCAAAGCCAGTGATAAGAAAATAATAGTGTCGTGGTTTAAGCCGTAAATTTCACTTCTCCCTCCCTTTTCTCCCCCCCACTCCGATGTGGGGGAAATGGGAAGAAGAACCGAAAGAATGTAACTCCCACGGGTTGAGATAAGAACAGTCCAGTAACTGAGATATAATACAAATCACTACTGCTACCACCAATAATAATAATAATGACAAGGAAAATACAAGGGAAAAGGATGCAACCACTCGCCGTCCGATCGAGCCGAGAGAGAGAGAGAGGGAGCCACTTCCGGGTTCCTGGCCCCAGTATTTTACACCCTGGGCATGACATGCTGTGGCATGGAATAGCTCTTTGGTCAGTTTGTGTCAGGCGCCTCGTCCCTGCCTCCTCCCGGCTCCCCCTGTTCCCCGGCATAGCATGAGACTCGGAAAAGCCAAAACCGTGACAAATAGGCATCACAGAAACATGGTAAGATGGCTCCTATGACTGGTGTATTGAAATGGAAGGTTACAGGCCCTTTAGAAAAGACAGGCCCAGCAGACAGGGAGGGAAGTTGCTGTTTATGTTAGGGATTGTCTGGAGAGAATGGAACTCAGTCTGGGGACAGGTGAGCAGTTGACACAGAGTTTGTGGGTCAGGGTTAAAGGGAGAACAGTGATGGGAGACATTATTGTGGGGATCTGTTACAGACCACCTGACCAAGAGGACTCGCTGGATGAAACGCTCTATACCCAGATAGGAACAGCCTCACGCTCACAGGCCCTTGTTCCCATGGGGGACTTTGACCACCCTGATACCTGCTGGAGGGATGGTAGAGCCCAGAACAAGAAATCCAGGAAGTTCCTCGAGTGTGTGGAAGACAACTTCCTTCTACAAGTAATAGAGGAGTCGACAAGGAGAGGTGCCATGCTTGACCTCGTCCTCACAAACAGGGAAGGAGCTGGTTGGAAATGTGACACTCCAGGGCAACCTTGAATGCAGCGAACATGAGATGGTAAAATTCAAGATCCTCAGGCCAGTGAGAAGAGCATGCAGCCAGCTCACTGCCCTGGACTTCAAGAGAGCAGACTTTGGCCTCTTCAGGAACCTGCTCGGTAAGGTACAATGGGATATAGCTTTAGAGGGCAGGGGGGCCCAAGACTCTTGGTTGGTATTCAAGGATCACCTGCTGCAAGCTCAGGAGAGATACATCCCTACTAGAAGGAAGTGCATCAGGAGGGCCAAGAGACCTCCTTGGATGGATAAGCAGCTGCTGAGGAAAATTAGAGGGGAAAAAAGAGGCTTATAAAAGGTGGAAGCAAGGACAGGCAACCTGGGAAGAATACAGGCATGTTGTCTGGGAAGCTAAGGACCAGGTTAGGGAAGCTAAGGCCCACTTAGAATTAAACTTGGCTAGGGATGTTAAGGATAACAGGAAGGGATTCTATAGGTACATTGCAAATAAAAGGCAGACTAGGGACAACGTGGGCCCTCTCCAGAAGCCATCGGGAGACCAGTCTACCCTAGATTTGGAGAAGGCTGAGGTTCTTAATGACTTCTTTGCCTCAGTCTTCACCGGCAAATGCTCTGACCACACCACCCAAGTCTTGGAAGGCAGACGCAAGGACAGTGAGAATGAAGACTCTGGGCCCACTGTATTAGAGGATCTGGTTTGAGACCATCTTAGGAACCTGAACATATACCACTCCATGGGACCTGATGAAATCCATCCGTGGGTCCTGAAGGAGCTGGCAAATGGAGACAATAAGACACTATCCATCAGATTTGTAAAATCATGGCAGTCAGGTGAAGTTCCTGATGACTGGAAAAAGGGAAATATAACCCCCATGCTCAAGAAGGGAAAAATGGATGAGCAGGGGAACTACAGACCATAGTCACCCTCACCTCTGTGCCTGGCAAAATCTTGGAGCAGATTCTCCTGGAAGGCATGCTGAGGCACATGAAAAACAGCAAGGTGCTTGGTGACACCCAGCATGGCTTCACTAAGGAAATCCTGCCTTACCAATCTGGTGGCCTTCTATGATGGGACTATGGAACAGGGGGACAGGGGTAGAGCAGTTGATGTCATCTACCTGGACTTGTGCAAATCATTTGACACTGTCTCACATGACATCTTTGTCTCTAAGTTGGAGAGACATCTATTTGATAGGTGGACCACTCAGTGGATAAAGAACTGACTGGATGGCCTCATGCAAAGAGTAGTGCTCAATGGCTCAATATCCAGCTGGAGACCAGTAACGAGTGGTGTCCCTCAGGGATCAGTGTTGGGACCGGTCTTGTGCAACATCTTCATCGGTGACATGGATGGTGAGATTGAGTGTGCCCTCAGCAAGTTTGCCAATGATGCCAAGCTATGTGGTTTGGTTCATGCACTGGAGGGAAGGGATGCCATCCAGAGGGTCCTTGACATGCTTGTGAGTTGGGCTGATGCCAACCTGATGAAGTTTAACCGTTCCAAGTGCAAGGTCCTACAGCTGGGTGGGAGCAATCGCAGGCACAGCTACAGGTTGGGCAGGGAAGAGACTGAGAGTAGCCCTGCAGAGAAGGACTTGGGGGTTTTGGTGGATGAGAAAATGAACATGAGCCGGCAGTGTGCTTGCAGCCCAGAAAGCCAAACGTATCCTGGGCTGCACCAAAAGGAGAGTGACCAGCAGGTCGAGGGAGGTGATCCTGCCCCTCGACTCTGCTCTCGTTTGACCTCACTTGGAGTATTGTGTGCAGTTCTGGTGTCCTCAACATAAAAAGGACATTGATTTGCTGGAACAAGTCCAGAAGAAGGTCATGAGGATGATGAGGGGACTGGGGCACCTCCTGTATGAAGATAGGCTGAGAAAGTTGTGGCTGTTGAGCCTGGAGAAGAGAAGGCTGCATGGAGACCTCCTCGCAGCCTTCCAGTACCGGAAGGGGGCCTATAGGGGTACTGGGGAGGGACTCTTCATGAGGGACTGTAGTGAGAAGACAAGGGGTAACGGGTTCAAACTTAAACAGGGGAAGTTTAGATTGGATATGAGGAGGAAGTTCTTTACTGTAAGTGTGGTGAGGCGCTGGAATGAGCTGCCCAGGGAAGTTGTGAATGCTCCATCGCTGACGGTGTTCAAGGCCGGGTTGGGCATAGCCTTGGATGGCATGGTTTATTGGGAGGTGTCCCTGCCCATGACAGGGGGGTTGGAAGTGGATGACCTTAAGGTCCTTTTCAACCCTAACTATTCTATGATTCTATGAGTCTATGACTGTTTTCTGGCACTGCTTGAAGCCTTGACTGAAATGCAACTGTAAATCCCCTGGAATAATACTGGAGAGTTTATTTAGTTAAAGTTTCATTGGTGGGTACCTAAAAGCAATGCAGTGTTGTGTAATTTGTTGTGTCTGGAATATTCCTTTATACAGCTCTGTATTTGAACCAGTATGACAAAAAAATACTCCAAATCTCTCACCCCAAATTAAGATGGAGAAAATGTTTCCCACTAAGATACACAGCAGACCTGTAGAATCTCTTAGGAGTGAGCGAAAGAATCATCTTCAGAATTAAATTTGCATTTAGTTTATTTGTTTTCTACTTAGGCTATTCTACTGTTAATCATTGCAGTATCTGAAAAACTTAAAGTGAACCACTGAGACAGATGACTAATATTATTCTCCTGTTGCTTTTTTTTTTTCCTCATCTTTGCTTCTGAAGCACTATACAGAATTGATTGATTTAGTTTTAGGGAGCTTTAATTACTATTGTTAATTTAATAAGTATGCTAGAGGGAGACAGATAAGGGGCTAATTCCTTGCCCTTGGAATAAAAAATAGTGATGATTGTGCTCGCATTTAATTTCTGCTGTGTTTTTTAGGAATTTTTTCCTTAGAGTGTATGACAAGTTTTCTGATGTGTTTAGGCATGTAAACTAGGCATTTTACTGATGCCTAAATATTTCCTTTTTGTGTTCTGCCAGGTTATGAACAAGCCTCTTATATTCCTTTTACATCTATGTTCAATAGAGACTTTGTGCAGATATTTCTTTTACTGGGGTTTATCAAAACAGTTTATCCCAATTTTAGCTGCTGTTATATTAAATACAGGTTATGGTTGACTGCATAGCTTTTTATTATTAAATGGCAATTCACTATATTGTGCTTTATTTTCAAAACTTGTTGAAGTACTCATTCAACTGGAGCAATAGTTATAGACAGTAATGACCAGTTTTCTGCTCCACCTCTTTCTTTTCCTACAGAGGTCAGATATGCATCCCTTGTTTTTCAGACTTCGACATCAGACATGCATTGCTACTGCATTTGATTTGCACTTCTGCAGTGGAACTACAATTTTCCACCCCACAGCCTAGCTATCTGGAAAATTAGCTTCCTCGTTCCTCCTGAAAGTTCTCTTTGGGTAGATACAGAGTGATCCTTGCTGAATCTCAAAATGTGTGTGTGGAAGCAGGTAGAAGGACAGGGCTGGAGCTGGCCCCATCTGGTGTATAAAACAAGAACTTAAGTGAGCACAACCAAGCATGCTGCGCTCTAGGAGGATCAACTATTTTTCTCTATGAGGAAGTAAGATGCTAAAAAAAAAATCTGGATTTTCAAACTGGCCTTTGGAATGAATATACAACCTAAGGCCTGAATAAGCCCAAATAACTCTCTTGCAGGTGCAATTTAGACGCCTGAGACAACATTTATCTTGTATTGTTTCTGATAATCTTGACTTCTTCGTATTGGAGGCTTAAAGTTACAATCCAGTTGTCTTATTTTTTCTATATAATTTTACTGGTAATTTTGCTTACACTTTAGGTTCATCACCACTATGTATGCACAGTGTGAAATAACTTCTAGACTGGTAGCAAGCATGTTCTCATTTATTACTAATCCTCTGTATCTTCAAGTCAGTTTAAAATCAACATGCTTTAATTTTTTTTTTCTCGTTTTAATTCAAATTGCTTTTCCATGCTGCATTAAGTGACCAGAATTATATCACAGGACATGTTATTTTGAATTGTAGATACTATATGAGCATATTTAAATGACAGGCTCTTAATGTTATGGTGATATTTTACACCAAGAAAAGTGTGTTTAAATTTATTAGATTTAGAGGAAGTGCAAATCAGGCAAAGACGGATAATCACTTTATTCCTGTAGTAGCCATTGCTTCTGGCAGATGGGATTATTTAATAAGTTACTGATGAAATGCATTTGCAGAGGATCTCAGCACTGTACCTGCAGTATCTAAGAAAACTTGAGGTATAAGTGAAGAAGCTTTAAAGGAATTTTATTCCAGCATAATAGCAGCACTTTCCGTTTTTCTTTTTTTCCTTCAATAATAAAAACTAAATAAAAGCACTGGTCTGAATACTCAGAAGATATTACTCATGATCTCCTACACCTTATTTTTGGATCAGCTCAGGACTGCTGCCAAGCACCAGCTTTTCAGACCATCTGAGTGAGGCAGTTAGCTGCTTAAGCATAAGTAACTAGCGCAACTTGAGATGTTCAAGATCTAGCCGTCCTCCATCTGTTCCCTTAGGAAGGTATGGCTATCCAGTAGGCCTGGTGTCATAATTACTCGCCTCATTTCACATGCTCTGGAGCATCTCAAGTAGTCTATAATTAGGCAGTTCAATTCCACACTCAGTGTCCACCAGTTGAAGGCTAGTTTACTATGACCCAAACTGAGACCACAAAAATCAGGCCACAGAATGCCAATTTAAATTCTTCCAAAATTATTTTTGTTGTTGTTTTAATAGGGAAAAAAGATTTACAGGCAAAGCACAGCCCGAGGCCAATGAGCTAAGTGTTTCTGAAAAGAGGACAAAAAAACCCAGAACTGATGTGCTACCTAGAGAAACATAGAAACTGGGCAAGTTCTACTGTCAGCTAAAGCCATTGTACTCCATAGAAGTACCATCAAGAAACTATAACCTGGATTGCAGCATATCTTCAAACTCAAGTAAAATTGGTAAGTGTTACAGTCCATGCCTGATGACACCTGCAGAAGAGAGAAGAAGAAACACCTGGTGTAAAGAGAAAGAAAAGGAAGTGAGAAAGAGAAATGAGATATGCCTAATT
This sequence comes from Myiopsitta monachus, assembly GCA_017639245.1. Taxonomy (NCBI): domain Eukaryota; kingdom Metazoa; phylum Chordata; class Aves; order Psittaciformes; family Psittacidae; genus Myiopsitta; species Myiopsitta monachus. The sequence continues at coordinate 96,943,976 of CM029917.1, read as the reverse complement.
TTATACTGCTATTCTAGATATATACTAATTTGATGAGTATGCCTCATGTATTTCTAGTGTGCACTAAGATCATAACCAAGGAAGGGATGGTAGCTGACTTCTACTAATTACTCCTTAAAAAATGAGAATCTGGATATTTACTACAGTTACAATGTTGTTAGATTAATGCAATATTTTTCATGGAACATAATTCATAACAAATTTATTCTAAAATCTTATGTACAATTGGTGAAGCAATATGGGGTTTGTTTTTTAATTTTCTAATGGTGTTTCTAAATGGAAGAAAGTAGGAAAGATGGCTTGGTCAAAATAAAATGGAAAGGATGGTATTTCCAATTGCATGGAAATGAACACCAGACAACAGCTGTACAACCCTAGCTGGGACTATTCATAGAAACATTAAATCATAGAATGGTTTGGGCTGGAAAGGACCTTAAGATCATTTAGTTCCAGCCCACCCTGCCATGGGCAGGGTTACCTCACCCTAGACCATGTCACACAAGACTGCATCGAACCTGGCCTCGAGCACTGCCAGGGATGGAACATTTACCGCTTCTTTGGGCAACCTGCGCCAATGCCTCACTAGTTTCACTGGAAAGAACTTCTTTCTTCTATCTAGCCTAAATCACCTATGTTTAAGTTTAAACCCTGTCATAGTTTAAGCTCAGCCAGTAACTCAGAACCATGCAGCCATTCACTCACTCCCACTTTTTCCTCACCTTCCAGGTGGGATGGGGAGGAGAACTGAAAGAATGTAAACCCCATGGGTTGAGATAAGAAAATTCCAATAACTAAAGTAAAATACAAAACTACTACTGCTAATAATAATGCTAAGGAAAATAACAAGGGGAGAGAATAGAAAACTAAAAAGTGAAAGGCAGAAAACAATAAACACAAGCGATGCACAATATAATTGCTCACCACCCACCGACCAACACCAAGCCCAGCCTGAGCACCTAGCTCATACAAGTAACTCCCCCCAGTTTATATACTGGGCATGACGTGCTGTGGTATGGAATACCCCTTTGGCTGGTTTGTCCTGTTTCTGTTTCCTCCCAGCTTTTTGTGCCCCTTCTCACTGGCAGAGTACTGGTCAGGGTAAAGCACTACTTAGTGTCGTGGTTTAAGCCCCCCACCCACGCAGTTTTCTCACTCTCTCACTCACTCACTCACTCACTCACTCACTCACTCACTCACTCACTCACTTCTTTCTTCCCCCAGTCCTGGGGGAATGGGGAGGAGAATCAAAAGAATTCAACTCTCACAGGTTGAGATAAGAACAGTTTAGTAACTAAAGCATAACACAAACCACTACTGCTACCACCAGTAAAAATGCAGGAGAAATACAAGGAAAGAGAATACAATTGCTCACCAAGCCCGACCCAGCCAGTGCACCCCCCAGCAGCGAACCCCCAGTCCACTACCACACCCTTCCAGGTCTCTGCCCTCCATTTTCACATCCTGGGCATGATGTGCTGTGGTATGGAATAACCTCTTCGGTCAGTTTGGGTCAGGTGTCCTGTCTCTGCTTCCTCCCAGCTTCCCCTCCTCCCTGGCAGAGCATGAGGCTCAGAGACTCCTAAACATTACCAAGCAGTAACTGAAGACACTGGTGTTATCAGTGCTGCTCCCAGGCTCGAAATCAAAACCACAGCGCTGCACCAGCTACCAAGAAGGAGAAAAATGACTGCTACTGCTGAACCCATGGCATTTAGTAACAGCTAAAACATTGATGTGTTATTAGTATTATTCTCAAACTAAAGCCACAGCACTCTACCAGCTACTAGAAAGAAGAAAAAAATAACTGTGGATCTCATCCCTTCCCTCCAGCATAACAACCAAACCACACGCTTAGTGTCATTTGCAAACTTGCTGAGGGCACACTCAATCCCACAAAGATGTTGAACAGGATCAGACCCAACAGTGACCCCTGAGGAACACCACTCATTACTGTTTTCCAACTGGACATTGAGCCATTGACCACAAATCTCTACATTTGGCCACCCAGCCAATTCTTTATCCACTGAGTGGTCCATCCAGCAAATTGACGTCTCTCCAGTTTAGAGGCAAGGATGTTGTGTGGGTCAGTGTCAAATGATTTGCACAAGTCCAGGTAGACGACTTCAACTGCTCTACCCCTGTCCATCAGTTCCGTAGCCCCATCATAGAAGGCCACCAGACTGGTCAGGCAGGATTTCCCCTTAGTGAAGCCATGCTGGCTGTCACCAACCACCTTGTTGTTTTTCATGTGCCTTAGCATGCCTTCCAGGAGAATCAGCTCCATGATCCTTCCAGGCACAGAGGTGAGACTGACTGCGGTATAAAGACGGGTTCAGTTCCTTTCCACTTTTGATTGTATCTTTGTTAGATGATTTGTTATGCAGCAATACCTTCCTGAAATCATCAAGCAACAAAATGAGGCTAAAATCACATCTACCATTTTCTAACTTTAAAGGCACGTTCTGGTATGACCTCAGAAAACATAAAACCACAGGATTTAACATCTTTGTAGCACATTTGGGATTGGAAAACAGAAGGTCATAGTATCTTGGAGAACAACAATAGCTGGCTTTAGATACAAGAAAACCAAAGAAATTGGAGCTATAAGACTATTAAGACCATTTCTGGCTTATGCTGACAATCTAATTATTTGAAAGAAATATATTTTTTGACAATATTCACTTAGAGGCGGGGAGGGAAGAGGTCTATACATAGACATCCAGCCTCAGTGTGGGCAACACTTAGAAGCCAGTATACTAGCCAGGACTCAAAAATGCTAAGCAGTAAGATACTGTTTTTCTGGGTCTACACCAAATGTCTAAACTACAGTGACGTGGGCCTTGTCAAATTACCTGTCAGTGTCATAGAACAGATATCTCACACAAGAAACTTTATACTACTCCCATCCTCTATAGTAAATAGATTTCATGTTACATCACTGAGTGATGTGGTGCTTTTCTTGCTGCAACCCCAATCTAAGCCCCACCTAACATACCTATGTACTCACAGCCATTTTGCAGCTGTCTCATCTTCATGTTAAGTCTAGTTTGCATGTCACAGTACCTGAGCTAACTCATCTGTGTCTATTTTAGGACTTTACATGTATATCACATTAGTCACAAAAAAAGACTTACACATACATACAATCTTGACTGAAGCTCCAGATTTTCTAGCAATAGGTTTCTGTACATTCTTGCTTTTCAGAGTAGTGGCTGGTGAAGCACTGTAAGCTGGGTAGATAAAAGAAGTAATAACAGTTTCCTGATTTCAGCAGCAGCAGAGAATGCAAACAATCTTCTAGAACATGATGAAAAAACCTTCCTGTAAACTGTAGACATAGATTAATAGATATCAATACATACTTACAGTATACTTTTAAATATGTTGCACATTAAAAAATAGAAAAAAGACGACATGGGGAAAATTTATGTTTTTTATATAAACCAAAGTTTGAGAATTTCTTAACAAAGTGAAGAAAACTTTTGTGAGATCACAGTAGCTTTTTTCAGGCCTGAGCAAAAATGTCAATAGAGTTTCAGAGATTCTTAGCCCTGGCATTCTACTGTTTGCCCACCAGTGTCTTCTGAATTTCGAAAACCTAGTTTCCTCTGTGCTTTCAGTTTTGTCACTGTCTTCTACCACAGCAGCTTATTTGATGAAGGAAACACCCTCTGGCTTAATTTTACGTATATGCATTCAAACCTAAATGTATACTTCATTTTTGTTTAAGTAAGTTTTTCTGCTCTGCAATAAACTAAGAAGGGCCACAATTCCACAGTTTGGTTAAGTCTGAAAAAAGCTGTTCATGATTTCAGAAGCTGACTAAAAATATTTAAATATAATGTCTATTAACTCTTATAACTGTTATAAAAAGACCAAATCATGTGCCTGTTGAATGAGTATGACACTAATAACAATGCAAACTATTGTGCCTGATGTGTTCAAATTGCTGTGCGCACGTCTGATGTGTTCAGATTATGTTTGCATTTCATTTTAGAGGCAGAAGTTTAGACTGATGAACAATGTAAATGAATCACTCTTGGGCCTTGGCACTGGAGTATGTTATAATTGTAGCATAATGAGATAATGAAAAGACTGGGTTTTTTCCTTATTTTTAATTTAGAGAGGCTTGGGGATAGGAATAGTTGAAAACAGAGAATACCAATTAGCTTCTCCATTTTCCTCTGCTCTTCTGCCCCCTATTTCCCAGTCCCTTTCCATTATAGACCTACCTATTTCAGAATTACAGTTAATGTTTTTCTTGTGATAATAGGAGTCTTTGAATAAGAAACAAAATGCATCACATGTAGGACATTCATTTGAGCATGTTATAAACAAAGGTGAAATTGAAGAGAGAAATTTATCCCAGGTTTAAGTATTTTGAAATTTTTCATTTTAAATTTCAAAAGCAGCAACTGCATGATGCTGTCTGATGTACTCCAAGACTGCTATTTCATATATAGCACATCTGATAGTTATTGAAAATGCTAGGAAAAAAAATCCTAACAATCATAATTTAAATATTGTCTTTTTCCTACTGTCCTCAGGATATTTTAAAACAGGCCTAGAAGGGTCTATTAAAATGCATTTAAGCCCAGTACACTTTGAAGGTGTCCAGTATAATGAACACTTTAAATGGGTATGCTCTAAGATTAATTTGTTCTGTAAAATTGCCCAAACCCTCTAGAGTATTCATTAGTAGAATAAAACAGAGACCTAATCCAGATAGATGCTAAAGGATTATCATTATTGCTGTAAGGATGACTTTGATAAAATTTTAACTGGTATTGCCGCATGGGGACTGAACAAATGAAGCAGATTATGATAAATACTGGGTTTCAGACCTCTCTTAACTGAATTCTGAGACTGGGATAAAATAAAGCAATCAAATTAATCTGAAAACAGAGAAGTACCTCAATTTACTCCAGAATTTCTTTGAGTGGCATGAAAGATAGATAGAATTATACTCAACTGCAGATAATTACACCAAAGGTCAGCACAATACAATTAGAGTTAAAAGACTGTTGCAGCAGTTATTTTGCTTTTAACAGCATCTTCATTGCAAACAGTCTTTTGTCTCATTAGTGCAGAACTGACAGATTTAAACCTGCAGTTATACACATTCATCCATAATAACATCAAACATGATCATTGTATTTTCTTTTCTTTCTGCTTTATATATAAAGGATAATTTTTTTTGCTGGACCACTATCGGGGTTTAAGCCCAGCCATAACTCAGAACCACTCAGTCTCTATCTCGCTTCTCCTTTCCTCCTAACGGCTCACAGAGGGAGGGGGAGGAGAATCAAAAGAATGTAACTCCAACCTGACTGAGATAAGAACAGTCCAGTAACTAAAGTATAATACAAACCGCTACTGCTACAACCAATAATAATAATGATAAGGGAAATAACAAGGGAAGAGAATACAACCACTCACCACCTGCCGACTGATACCCAGCCTGACTGAGCAGTGATCTAACCCTTCTGGGTAACTGATTCCAGTTTATATAGTGGGCATGCCGTGCTGTGGTATGGAATAGCCTCTTTGGTTAGTTTGGGTCAGGTGTCCTGTCTCTGCTTCCTCCTGGCTTCCCCTCCTCCCTGGCATAGCATGAGACTCAGGAAGTCCTTGCTCAGACTAAACATTGCTGAGCAGCAACTGAAAACATTGGTATTAGCGCTGTTCCAAGGATGAAAGTCAAAAACACAGCACTGCACTAGCTACTAAGAAGGAGGAAAATGACTGGTACTGCGGAATCCAGGACAACCACTTAAATACAAGAGAGAATCTACATTATCTAAATAAAATGAAAGTAAACCATCTTATTTTGAATTTAGAACTATAACTGCTAAAATTCCTGTGTCATGACACCATACTTCCTATGTCATTAAAACATATTGTGAGTTAAGTAGTCATTGTATAGGTCCATCAAACTGAAATTTTTATTCTTTGGTTGTCATTATGGTTCTTGCCCGTATCAAAAATTATGAATTGGTATGTTTTCATGTGAGTGAATATAAAATTATCATCCATACTTGATCTTCTTTCAACTATACCACTGGAAGAATAGTTCCATTTAACATGAGTTATGGTTGCAGAATATAACCTTTATTTTGATTACGAGAGGTCAGTGGTCACTGCGAAATGATGCCTTCTTTCTATGCTGTAGTAGAATGCCATTATTTTGGATATTTTCATGGGCAAAGTGAAATTATTACTTAGATTGTTTATGGTACCTTAAAAATTTATTTAATTATAAGAAGTACACGTATTAGAATTATTTACATAAAGTTAGATGTCATATATAGTTGTGCTGAATATGTATCTGTGTAATTTTATCCTGTTTTAAATCATCTAGAGTAAGTAAATTACATATACTTGTGGACACATTTGTAGTAGCTGTGTTTATATCTGTGTATATATATGTATATAAGTAAATGTGACAAAAAAAATCACACATAAAGAAATTTAAGACATCCTTCATTAAGTAATTTTTTAAAAATCCCCTAATCAGTATTTCTTACTGAACTGGGGTTTCCCAGTCTAAGATTTAAATTTGCATCTATCTATATGTACAAAAAGTTATCCAGAATGTCAATGGGCCATAAGAATAACAGTCAGAAAGTAACCATATGAATTATGTATCCTTTAAAGTTAATAAGAGCCTACAATTTAGGAAAAAGAAAGAATTAAAAGTCTGATTTTATATTATTTTTGAAAAAAAATATTGAGGCAGGTTAGTGAAAATATCTGTATGCATTTTCAGCAGTCTTTGAGCAAATATCTATATTCTTTCATTACATTGTTTACTTAGAATCACTGAAGGTTATAGCTGAGCATAGGCTGAATAAGAGGATGCCATGTAATTCAGAAATGGTTTTGCTATGGATTTGATTTGTTTCTATAATCAAGTTCTCAGATTTAATTCTTTTAAAATAAGGGTTTCTATGACTTCATTTTACTACTCATAGTCATCTGTTCCTTTACACTGTATGGGAAAATCATAGAAGACAATATGATCTATTCAGAAGTTTTTTCCCAGTGAGCACTTCCTAATGACGTCATAAGGTTTTATCCTATAGTATATGTCATCAGTAGGCAGCATTGAGACCACAGCCACTTCTAACACAGGCTCCTGTAACATGTTTACAAGAGACAGTTCCAGTTTACATTTTTAGTCAAAGATGAAATATGTAGAAGTCATGTTTATATTTCTTACTCCTTTCTGCTCTATCCCACTTTTAAATGCAGACTTATATAGATTGAATGGTGTTTTTATCCTGAGGTATATTGATAAGGAGAGCTGCTGCTATTGTAAATTATCCACGTGTGTCACAAGAGTATTTCAAATGGCTCTATTGTACCTGTCTGATCAAGTGTGCACAACTAATATGTTATAGCACCAGTTACAAACAAGACTGAGATGTTCTGTATCATCTGTTGACCAGGTCAGAAACAAGTGATAAACAAAACCTGCACATATCCTTTGAATGAAAAGTTTTAGGGGGAGTGGTACTGTTTTAATTTTGTATAGCAGACGTTTTTCCATTTTTTTCAATTATATTAGCTTCTTCAGTAAAAAAGTCTCCCTTGCTCACTCCTCTACTAATTATCTCTTAAGACTACCATTATATACATGCCTATGTCGATTAATTTTTCAAAATCTACTTCTGTAGTGTCCAAGACCTGTAGTAATCCACAACCAAAGAACGTGGAAACCTCAGAAACATATTGTTTTTCTTTCCGTTCTGGAACAGAACAGATACAGGTTGGGCAGAGAAGTGATTCAGAGCAGCCCTGCTGCAGGTGTTTGTTGATGAGAAACTGAACGTGAGCTGGCAGTGTGTGCTCTGCAGCCCAGAAAGCCAACTGTATCCTGGGCTGCATCAAAAGGAGCGTGACCAGCAGGTCGAGGAGAGGTGATCCTGCCTCTCTGCTCTTGTGAGACCCCACTTGGAGCACTATGTGTAGTTCTGGTATCTTCAACATATGAAGGGCATGGAACTGTTGGAGCAGGTCCAGAGGATGGCCACAAGGTTCTGAAGCACCTCCCATATGATGACAGGCTGAGAAAATTTGGGCTGTTGAGCCTGGAGAAGAGAAGGCTGCATCGAGACCTCCTAGCAGGCTTCCAAAATCTGAGAGGGCCTAAAGGATGCCGGAGAGGGACTTTTTATCAGGACTGTAATGACAGAACAAGGAGTAATGGGTTAAAACTTAAACAGATTAGCTATAAGGAAGAAATTCTGTACTGTAAGATTGGTGAGGCACTGGAATGGGTTGCCCAGGGAAGCTGAAAATGCTCCATCCCTGGCAGTGTTCAAGGCCAGGATGAACAGAGCCTTGGGTGACATAGTCTAGTTCCACCTCCATGGCAAGAGGCTGGAATTAAATGATCTTAAACTGACTATTAGTAAACTAAATATTCTATGATTCTATGATTAAAATAGCATACTGGTGTGTTTAACAGAATATGTTTCTTTCTTACTGGGTATGTCCCAGTTGTGGAACAAAGAAGAAAGCATTTCCAGAATTCTTGATTAAACAGAAATTTGTTCAGCTTAACTGGAAGCTTTTAAAATTATTTTAGATTATATTTAGCTAATTAATTGAAATTGACCTAAATGTATTAGCAAAAATTAGAAGCTAAACAACCTTGTTACTGGAACACAGATAACTGAAAAGCAGTATATAGTTTGATTTTATCAGTTGGTTGAATGAGTTCAGTCAGTGTGCTAGTGATTCAAATTAATTGTTTTTGAACAGTTATGCAAAGTTTTCTGCTGTATAAAATTTCAGTGAAAGAATGACATAGCATAGTGGAACCGAGACTGCTGAAATATACTTCTCAAGCTGATTTCTGTCACTTTAGGATGATACAAAGTGAGAGATAAAGGAGTGAAAATGAAGGACTTCTGATTGAAACAAAAAGCAGACCTCTACATTTTTGTGATTTATTTTCTTTCCTGGAAAAACATTCTTAAGACCCTATAGATAAGACATTTTGAATGCTCTCATCATAGTGTTGTTACCTATCATGGAAGATTCATTTCAATTTGCTGTTACAGTGTCTTAAGTTTCTCTACTCTTAAGTGCTACTGATGTCTCTTGTTCCACATCCTTGCAATTTCTTCCAAGCTGCATTCTTGTAGCACAAATGTTCACTGGAAAATTGCTAGCTCCTGTATTATCACACAATCCGATTTAAACTAGTGTCTACTCTTCTACTTCCTCTATTCATAAATCATCATAGATTTTCATAAACTCTATCTTTTCTGCTCCCATATCCTTCCAAATATTTTTCCAGTCTTATCTACCTACCTTCATACTTTTTATTGTTTTCTGTTGTCTCCTATACGCCAAGCTATAATTGAGTTAGATGCTTTAATTAATGTGTTAAATAATGTTTCTATCAAATTTAGGTTCAACATTAAAAATGTGATTAAGTCTGAGTAGTCAAACTTTTTTTCCTGACAGAGCTAGTAACTAAATATTAGCATATTTATGGTAACTAAGTAGTAATTAAAAATTTTGTTCCCAAGAGAGGCTTTCAAATTACATCCCATTTAAGTCCACATTTGAATTACTGGACATTAAAAGTTCGTTGATTTAAGATTATTTAGTTTAAACTCACAAACACTAAGAGCAAAGAAAATATAGGGAAAGGAGAATAGTAAACTGTTGGAAAAATACAGGCAAAATGTTTGTAAATTAATTTTCTCATTCAGCACCATACAATGAGCTGGTATGCACTAATGATAGTGCCTAATGGTATTTTCATACAGACTTTGGATAGAAAGTGTATGTATACCAGGGCATGTCTGCTATCCACCAGGTAACTGAAAATGTGCATCAATATGCATTACAAGTTAACATTTGGTTCAGCACATTAGTACATGACACTGTCACAAAGCCATTTGCACTAGCTGAGTATTTACTACAGGATGAAGTTCAAACAATTGGTTTTGACATGGACAGCACTAAGTGATCTGTGAACTTCAAGACTGAATTATTTTCCTTTCTGCTACCATTTTGTGACCACTGATATGAGTAATGAATTTTCTTCTATTCTGCATAAATATTTCTTTTTTTGGATCATTGCATGTACTCAGTCTGGGAGTTCTTTCAAACAAACTGCTAATCTATCCAGTCTTAACTGTTTAAAAGGAACAACTTTTAAAATTAATTTATTCCTGAAATCACCTGTACTAAGAAAAACATATTCAAGGTCAGGTGCAGCCCAAGTGTGATTTAGAAGAGGGGAGCCTTCTCAGTGTAGGGATTACTGTCTGTACTGACTGTCAAAACCAGACTTGGATGAAATGGAGGGCTGCTGTAACAGAGAAGTAGCATGGCTGTTGAGCAGAGTTGCAGCCAAAATCTGACTTCCATTTCTCACATAATCCAACAACAACAGCAAGAAAATGGGAGAGGAGCTAGTGATAAACCTAAAGTCCTCTTAATTCTTTTATCCCCTGAATTCATCCAGATTATCTATCCTAATTTGATTTGCTGAAACTACACTTCCAATATGAAACCTCTGAATTCCCAGTCTTCAGAATATTCATTCATGAATAATGTACATAAGAGGGAAATACGCAATCATATATGGGATGTGTGGATAGACACAGATGAACAGGAGAAAAAAAAAAGAAAACCCTTAGTGAAATACCTATGAACAGATTAAATATTAAGATATAGCATAGATGGTAATGAGGACAATGGATCTAAGTCTTACACTTCAGAGCAGCTGAAAAAGAATGAGAGAAGGGAGGTGAAAACCAGAAAATACTAAACAGTGTCTCATGCTTTTCAGGACCACCAAACAACTGAATTTTCAGGTTTATCAGTGGAAACAGGAAAATAGATACCCTGATAAGAGAACCTTTCTGAACATTCCCTTTTTGGGCAATTATTCTGCAATGGCATGCAGAGTTTACCCAATTATGTCTGATCATGGCTGCACACAAAATTTTCCTGCTTCCTCTCAAAATGCCTAGCATTCACCAAGAATTTAAAAGGTTTTAGAAAAGGAAAAACATTAAAAATCACATGCCAGAACAGTGTCCATAGTGCCAGAAGCCATTTAGAATCTACAGTATGTCACTCAAGTCCTACCAGAGTACACTGGTGAGGCATAAAATTATTTAACATTCAATGCAATCTGCAATGTGCAATATGAAACCTATTTGCCAAATCCCTTGTTTTCATTTACTCATTTGAGGATTGTCAGTGCAACAAAGGTTCTCTTAAAGTTCTTTACTGGTAAACAGCTAATGTGCTAAGATGTAAATTACTCAGTTTCTACTTGAGATTAAATGACAAAAAAAAATTACCATTAACCACTGAAAACATTTGATTGGCAATTACTCCTTACTTTATGAACGCTATTTCAGCAAACCAATGTATGATTCACCAGTGAAATAGGTTATGAACCAAAGTCAGACTGGAAATCTTAAATGTAACTGCAGCTCTTTAAGAAATAATAAACTGCTTATGAAACCCAGGCATCCAACACAAATGAAGGGTCTCTGAAAAGCCAGGTCAAAACCTGGTCAGTATCAAACATAAAGGCTAATTTTCAAAATGCACAACTAACAATTTTAATCTTTCCCCACCCTCTTTCTTACACATTAAAAATAATGTTTCGGATAGATATTCAGCTGATTTTTGAAGAATTTTAATTTCTGGGGCAAATGAGAAATTTGAAGTTGAATTTGATCTCAGAGTCTATGTATTTGCAATGACGTAGATCTGTTTATTATACTCAGGATAAGTCTCAGTTTAGTAACCTTTGGGATGTGTTGCAAATATGTAGTGTAATTTGCAGACAGCTACAACATTGTGTAATGTGCCATAAAGAAACAAAAATTTACATTAATGATTTACTATGTATTTCAACATGATAAAATGCAGAAAACATCCATCTTTCTTTCATCAAAACAAAAGAAATATTGTTATTCCCTGATTTTTCTTCTGCTTTTTGCTTTTTGGCTCAGAAAATACATTTTTAGTCTGTATGAGATAACTACCAGTTAGGTGTATGCAATCCAAATTAGAAGAAAGGGAGAAAGTATGAGAAGTTTTTCCCACTTTCTGTGAAAGAATAAAGTAGTCTATTTACACCAACTATTCGTTGAATGTGGACAAGTTAACTTGCAATTACTTAAAATAACGTAGTTAAAAATAATGTACTTAAAAATAATGTACTTAAAAGTCTAGAAAAGTGTAGTTACCCTCTCAGTCAAAGTTCTAATAAATTTCAACACTTTTATTGTATCAACAAGGAATTATTTCTTCCCTTCCAAACAGTGAATTCTATTTCATGAAGGCTGATGACACACTCAAGTCTCAGCTCACCAAATCCGGGAAAACTTTTTCATTACTGAAAGGAAGATAGAAGAACTCCCACTGCCAACAATGATGACAACGAATCCCCAGGACACTGCTGGATCCACGGTGGTGACTATCTCTCTCTCTCTGCACCCTGAATCCTTGGTTCATTTTCTACCTTTTTTCCAATCTGTCCTATCACTATCCCCTTTATTACAACAATTTCCCTTTTTTTTAAATAATAAATGTCCTTTCCTAATAAGCCTACGGGTCAATTACGGTACTTGACCTCATTTGCATCTTAATTTCACTCTTAGAATCATGAACAGGGCCTGGCACTGTGGTTTTCTCCAATCAAATCCTGACACACAGTAAAGAACTTCTTCCTTATATCAAACCTAATTTACCCTCTTTCAATTTAAAGCTATTACCCCTTGTCCTTTTCCTACATGACCCTGTAAAAAGTCCAGCTTTCTTGTAAGCCTCCTTTAGGTACTGGAAGGCTGCTCTAAGGTCTTTATATGCACCATGATACTGCCAGGCAGAGAGATGAGACTGAATCATCAGGTCTAATGGATTTCTGCCACCTTTAGATTCCTTAGATGGTTTCACACCTGATCTTCTCCTACAACAGGATATTTCTCAGTCTCTTAGTCCCTGTCTTTTCCTTATGCAACCTGGATGCTGCAGCTTAAGCACTTGCTGGAGAAGACTGAGACAAAAAACTCAAATGAGTACTTCAGTGTTCTCCATATCTCATGTAACCAAGTCTTCCCTTATCTTCCAGAGAGGGCCCACATTTTCCCTAGTCTTACTTTAATCACCAGTATACCTACAGAAGCTTTTCTTGTTGCCCTTGAGGTCCCTGGCCAAATATAATCCCATCAGGTCTTTAACTTTCCTAACCTGATCCCTGGATGCGCAGACAATTTATATTAATACCAGGCTACCTGTCCGTGCTTCCATCCTCTGTAGGTAAAAGTCTGCTCTCCTGAAGTCCAGGGTTGCAAGATTGCTGCCTCTCTGCCCTAAGGATCTTAGAATCATAGAATCATAGAAAAGTTAGGGTTGGAAAGGACCTTAAGATTATCTAGTTCCGAGCCCCTTGCCATGGGCAGGGACACCTCCCAATAAACCATGCCATCCAAGGCTATGCCCAACCCGGCCTTGAACACCGTCAGCATTCACAGCTTCCCTGGGCAGCCCATTCCAGCGCCTCACCAACCTCACAGTAAAGAATTTCTTCCTCATATCCAGTCTAAACTTTCCCTGTTGAAGTTTGAACCCGTTACCCCTTGTCCTCTCACTACAGTCCCTCATGAAGCTTCTCTGCCCAGCGTCCTTAATAACCCCCCTTCAGATACTAGAAACCTGCCAGAAGGTCTCCACACAGCCTTCTCTTCTCCTGGCTCAACAGCCACAACTTTCTCAGCCTAGCTTCACACGGGAGGTGTTCCAGTCCCCTCATCCTCCTTGTGGCCCTCCTCTGGACTTGTTCCAACAGCTCCATGTCCTTTTTATGTTGAGGACACCAGAACTGCACACAATACTCCAAGTCAGGTCAAACGAGAGCAGAGTCGAGGGGCAGGATCACCTCCCTCGACCTGCTGGTCACTCTCCTTTTGGTGCAGCCCAGGATACGGTTGGCTTTCTGGGCTGCAAGCACACTGCCGGCTCATGTTCATTTTCTCATCCACCAAAACCCCCAAGTCCTTCTCTGCAGGGCTACTCTCAGTCTCTTCCCTGCCCAACCTGTAGCTGTGCCTGCGATTGCTCCCACCCAGCTGTAGGACCTTGCACTTGGAACGGTTAAACTTCATCAGGTTGGCATCAGCCCAACTCACAAGCATGTCAAGGTCCCACTGGATGGCATCCCTTCCCTCCAGTGCATGAACCAAACCACATAGCTTGGCATCATTGGCAAACTTGCTGAGGGCACACTCAATCTCACCATCCATGTCACCGATGAAGATGTTGCACAAGACCGGTCCCAACACTGATCCCTGAGGGACACCACTCGTTACTGGTCTCCAGCTGGATATTGAGCAATTGAGCACTACTCTTTGCATGAGGCCATCCAGTCAGTTCTTTATCCACTGAGTGGTCCACCTATCAAATAGATGTCTCTCCAACTTAGAGACAAAGATGTCATGTGAGACAGTGTCAAATGATTTGCACAAGTCCAGGTAGATGACATCAACTGCTCTACCCCTGTCCCCCTGTTCCATAGTCCCATCATAGAAGGCCACCAGATTGGTAAGGCAGGATTTCCTTAGTGAAGCCATGCTGGGTGTCACCAAGCACCTTGCTGTTTTTCATGTGCCTCAGCATGCCTTCCAGGAGAATCTGCTCCAAGATTTTGCCAGGCACAAAGGTGAGGGTGACTATGGTCTGTAGTTCCCCTGCTCATCCATTTTTCCCTTCTTGAGCATGGGGGTTATATTTCCCTTTTTCCAGTCATCAGGAACTTCACCTGACTGCCATGATTTTACAAATCTGATGGATAGTGTCTTATTGTCTCCATTTGCCAGCTCCTTCAGGACCCACGGGTGGATTTCATCAGGTCCCATGGAGTGGTATATGTTCAGGTTCCTAAGATGGTCTCAAACTAGATCCTCTAATACAGTGGGCCCAGAGTCTTCATTCTCACTGTCCTTGCGTCTGCCTTCCAAGACTTGGGTGGTGTGGTCAGAGCATTTGCCGGTGAAGACTGAGGCAAAGAAGTCATTAAGAACCTCAGCCTTCTCCAAATCTAGGGTAGACTGGTCTCCCGATGGCTTCTGGAGAGGGCCCACGTTGTCCCTAGTCTGCCTTTTATTTGCAATGTACCTATAGAATCCCTTCCTCTTATCCTTAACATCCCTAGCCAAGTTTAATTCTAAGTGGGCCTTAGCTTTCCTAACCTGGTCCTTAGCTTCCCAGACAACATGCCTGTATTCTTCCCAGGCCGCCTGTCCTTGCTTCCACCTTTTATAAGCCTCTTTTTTCCCTCCAATTTTCCTCAGCAGCTGCTTATCCATCCAAGGAGGTCTCTTGGCCCTCCTGCAGCACTTCCTTCTAGTAGGGATGTATCGCTCCTGAGCTTGCAGCAGGTGATCCTTGAATACCAACCAAGAGTCTTGGGCCCCCCTGCCCTCTAAAGCTATATCCCATTGTACCTTACCGAGCAGGTTCCTGGAGAGGCCAAAATCTGCTCTCTTGAAGTCCAGGGCAGTGAGCTTGCTGCATTCTCTTCTCACTGTCCTGAGGATCTCGAATTCAACCATCTCATGATCACTGTAATCAAGGCTGCCCTGGAGTGTCACATTTCCAACCAGCCCTTCCCTGTTTGTGAGGACGAGGTCAAGCATGGCACCTCTCCTTGTCGACTCCTCTATTACTTGTAGAAGGAAGTTGTCTTCCACACAATCTTGAACTCTATCACTTTGTAGTCTTTGCAGGTAAGTGTGCCCTTCAGTTTTATATTCCCCACCAGCCCCACTCTGTTGGTGCAAGCAAGGTCCGGTATAGCGTCCCTCTTCTGTTGGCTAGTTTATCACCTGGAGAAGGAAGTTATCATCAAGCATTCCGGGAACCTCAAATTCCTTAAATGTGTTTTGGTGCAAGTCATATCCCTGAGTATAATCATTACAGAGATTGAATTTTTTTGGCAGTGAAATGTTAACAGCAATGACACTTAAAAGCTCATACTAAATAAGAAATTAAATTAAACTAAATAGGGTAAATTTTTAAACACCATTCTGTTTCTTATAATCTGTAATAATAAATTCAGCAAATGGGAAATTTTATTAGAATATTTACTACTCATCTAGACTGACTCATGAAATATCACAACTTATTATTAATTTCTTGTTCTTACATGAGTTCTAATGCAAAGTTGATTTTGTTTTCTTCTCTTTATTCTTCCAATTACTATGCCTCACTTTTATGAATGAAGACTGTACAAACAACCCTAAAATATACATGTATTAACATAATGTGATTGCAAATACAGATAATTTAAATGTTACTTAAATTGTTAATAGTAATTTTTAAAACCTAACCTTATATATTCTAGGCATTTTGTGCATAATAGTTGCACACATTTTCCATTGAAGCAAGAAAAATGCCTGATAGAGGTAGGAAGGTTTAACTATATAAATATGCATTTAGTTTGATCCAGAAAATTGCTGCCTCAATTTTGGACTTGTTTTTTCTGGATAAAGGGCATTGGCTATGTCTTTATCTGTGTTTTCCTGCACTGCAGTGAGCATCAACAAGTGAAATTATTATAAATTATTATTATTTTTATATATGTATGTTTGAAAAAACTTACTTTACAAAGTATTATCGTCAAGAGTGATCTTTAGCTCATAATGTGGGTAATAAATGATCAGTAAAAGCTTTAAGTTATTGTTCAGCTGCTTTTTTAATACAGAAATTGTACATCAGAATAACAAATGATAGTCTGAATATTAATTCATTGCTGATAATAATAAATCCTTTTATAGTCACTCCCATATATTTTAGCTTTCCATGTTCCTATAACTAAAAAAATACCATTTTGTATCAAAAGGAAAATAAAAAAATATCTGAACTAGGACCACACCAAAATAACCCCAAACTACTAATTAGGACTAAAAATTGGAGAGGTTTATTTCTCAGTGTTTGAAATTTTTAAGAAAAATATAATCTGGACAGATGTTATTATTCAGGGAACCTGAAGGAAAATAATTAAGCTCTGTCCATATTTCCTAGCAAGAGCTTTAATGAGACTCAATCTCTCTTTTCCTATAGGCATCTATTAACATACTGATTCACAGACAAATACTAAGAAAATTCTGTAATGAGATTTTCTGCTAGTGAAAAGGACTGTTCTAATTCATACACTGATACACTTGCAGCCCAAACAAAATATGTGCTTTCTAATCTGTCAGTTATTTCAGTGAAAAAACACAGTTTTATATGCTGTTTGCAAATACAGCATTGAAGCAAATTAATGTATCAGATAAAACACATCTGGGGAAAATTGCATGGATGCAAATATAGAAACTGAACAGGAAATTATCTGTTAATGGTCTGAAACTGTGGAAATAAGAGCTAGAAATAAAATTGATAAAAAGATGGTACAAATTTTGTTGAAAAACTGTTGTCAACATTTCCTCAGTAAGTCAATTGAGTACTTCAGAGAGGCTACTTTGGAGGCTCTGTACAAAACTCGTGGGTTACACTAAGCTAGCTTTCTCCTCACCAAGGCAGGAAGCAGGATAGGATCAAAATGCACAATGACCATAGCAAACTAAAAAGCTGGTCTAAAATTCAGACAAAATGCCATAACAGTACTAAAACCCACAACATTTCAAGTGAAATAAAATCAAAAGTATGAGATGGAGAAGAAGAGGCCTGAAAAGGACCAAGAGCCAACTATAAAACAGCAGTTCATACCTTAGAGTTGCCTGTACATTCTCCTGTCTTGGTAAAATAGCCTGTGTAACAACAGATGATGGAACTGGAACGCAAGTCTACAAAGTGTTTGTATACAGTGCCCAAAATTTTATGTTCTGATGGCATTTGCTGAAAGTGGAAGATGCTAACAAAGAAGGCACAGAGAATGCAGTAAGGAGTTTTTAAACAAAGAAGGAATCAGCTTCAAAAAAAAAAAAATCACAAAAGAAGTTTCATGTCAGGATATAGAAATGGAAACAGTGCAGCAGTGACAGCATACCTTGGTGCTGTCAGAGCCTCCCTGGGACATCATAGCCTCAGCCAGCTGTCAACCAACACACCATCACCCCCAGGTGCTTTTCTGCCAAGCAGCTTTTCAGCCACTCTTCCCCAAGGCTGTAGCATTACATGGGGTTATTGTGGCCCATGGACCAGAGGCCCATGTGCAGGACCTGGCATTTAGCCTCATACCATTGGCCTCATCCCATTGATATAGCCTGTCCAGATCCTTCTGCAAAGCCTTCCTACACACATCAACATTCCTGTTCAACCTGAGGTCATTTGCAAACTTTCTGAGGACGAACTTGATCCCCATGTCCAGATAATTTGATAAAGATAATAAACAGAACTGGCCCAAACCTGAGCCCTGGTAAATATCACTTGTGACCAGCCATCAACTGCATTTAACTCCAAACACCATAACTCCTTGGGCCAAATCTCATCCAGCCAGTTTTTTACCCAGGGAAGAGTGCACTCATCCAAGCCACGAGCAGCCAGTTTTTCCAGGAAAATGCTGAGGAAAGTAGTGTCAAAGGCTTTACTTAAGTCGAGGTAGACAACATCCACAACATTTCCCTCATCCATTAAGCAGGTCACCTCGTCACAGATGGAGATCAGGTTCTTTCAGAAACCCATGTTGAATAGGCCTGATCATGAGGTTGTCCTGTACAAACTTTATGATGGCACTCAAAATTATCTGTTCCAAAATCTTCCCTGGCACAGAGGTCAGACTGGCAGGCCTGTAGTTCCCCAGATCCTTCTTCTGGGCCTTCCTGTAGATGGGCATCACAATTGTTAAATTCCAGCTAAGTGGGACCGCCCTGGTTAGCCAGGTCTGCTGTTATATGATGGAAAGTGGCTTAGTGAACTTGGTGAACAGTGTCAGCACCCTTGGGGTGTATACTATCCAGCTCCATATACTTCTGTGTGTCTAAATTGTGTAGCATATATAGCTAACCGTTTCACTTTGGATTATGGGTACTCCATTCTGCTCCCATCTCCATCTCCTTCTCTCAGCTCAGGGGGCTGTCTGGTTAACTCCATGAAAAAGCTCCAAATTTTTACCCTTCCCATTCTTTCCAACACTGGCAGTAAAGCTGGCACAACATACTCTGGTCTCCCAGGTAATACTTTATGCCTTTTTCCTTCTGCAGCTATTTGCATCTTCCTTTTTTAACAAGCCATCACAGAGTGTCACCATTGGATGAACACTGGTAAGGATACAACATAGTCAAGGCAATCACTTCTAATCTAGTGAAACTTGCTTCTTTTTGCTGACTAACTATGATTACACCATACCCTGATTTGCACTGGATTAGTGGAATTTCCCCGTCTCTAATGGAAGGAAACATATGGCACATAGCTTTAAAAGTATGCTACCAAACATAATGAATGTTGGCTTGACACTGTTACACCCATAGACTTTGTTGATAAACCCAAATATTTATACACTGTGACATTCTTTCTGCAAATTGCTACCCCTGCTCAATGTATGATTCATGAGAAAGATGATCAGATAGAACAGACTTGGCAAATGGGAAGAAACAGAAATAAACAGAGTAGAACAACATTCTGTGTTACAGAATAGAGGACCATATTGCCATTACTAGAAAGAGACCATAAACTTTTTGCTGATTTTTGAGGGCTTCAGGACTGAGGCTGGTCAGGCTTCCTATGTTTCACTTTTTTTTTTTTTCTTAAATTCTTGCACCTTTCTTTTGCTTGATTTGGCTGATCTACTTGATTACTTGAGCAACCTGGTGTAGTGGAAGGTGTCCCTGCCTGCAGCAGGGGGATTGGAACCAAATGACCTTTAAGGTTCTGTCCTGGGTTCAGCAGCAGCAGTCATTATTCTCCTTGGTAGCTGGAGCAGCGCGGATAACACCAGTGTTTTCAGTTGCTGCTTGGCAATGTTTTGGTCTGACCAAGGACTTTCTGAGTCTCATGCTTTACTGGGGAGGAGTGGGGGCCGGGAAGAAGCAGGGACGAGGCGCCTGACACAAACTGACCAAAGACCTATTCCATGCCACAGCACGTCATGCCCAGGATGTAAAATACTGGGGGGAGGAACCTGGAACACTCTCTCTCTCTCTCTCTCTCCTCTCTCTCAGCTCAGTTCGGGCAGCGAGTGGTTGCATCCTTTTCCCTTGATTTTCCTTGTCATTATTATTATTATTGGTGGTAGCAGTAGTGATTTGTATTATATCTCAGTTACTGGACTGTTCTTATCTCAATGCATGGGAGTTACAGTCTTTCGGTTCTTCTCCCCATTTCCTCCCCATCGGAGTTGGGGGGGGGGGGGGGGGAAGGGAGGGACAAGTGAAATTTACAGCTTAAACCACAACAGTTCTTTTTGGCGCCCAACGTGGGGCACTTAAGGGTTGAGATAAACTGCAAGGATTAATAGTCACTCATCACAATGCTGATTTACTGGCTCTCAAAGTTGTTGCTCTGGTTCTCACAGGTTCAGTGTATGATACTTTACTTACAGCTGGTATTTCTTATCTTAACGTTTTTCAGATCTGGGTTTTGGGTTAAGGTTCTTGTTACATTGTATTGTATTGCACTGATTTTTAATACAGTAGACTCAGTGATCATGAAACTGACCCGGTTTGTGTTTCCAGTGTGGCCACCAACTCTATACTTTGGGAGGTATATAATGGAAGTTGTTAGCGATTACAGGTGTCTTTTCACCTCCTCGAGTGGACAGCCTGTGAAGGAGACATTCTTTTGTGCTCCCAGCCCCCTCACCAGAACGTTTGCAGCACCATTTGAGAATTCTGAAGGTTTTGAATGGCCTTTAGATACCCTTGAGATCTGACTGCTGGTGGTGATGGGAATCATCATGTTGGCACACATACTGAGTATGTTTTACTTACAACCATTTAGTCTGGTCTGGAGAGTTAAGCAGAGTGGGGTGTGGGCCATGTCTGGGGTTAGGACTACAATCCAGGATGGCCGAGAGATTTTCCCCAAGGCTGGACAGTCATGAGTGGCAAGGTGTGTGGGATAGTATGGGCAAGTATCTAAGCCAGTGGGCCCCTCCAGTGCTTTGCAACTTCAACAATGAACAAATGCAAAACCCAGAAAAATTAGTGAAATATTTAAAGGAGGTGTGTGATCATTCTGGTCACACCAGAGATGGACAAATCATGGCAACGTGCTGGGGCTTGGCTTATGCTTACAGAGACTTATTTACCACTGTCCAGCATCTTCAAAAGGAAAAAAATGTCTCTGGATCTGAGGGCAGAGTAATGGACAGTGCAGTTAATCCAGCTCCAAGTACAGCAGCTACATCACCACCAGCGACAGGTACAGCCATGACTCAAACCCCAGTGACAAGTACGGCAGGCTACCCAAACCACAGCAATAATCACCGCAGCTAAATCGGAGGACCAACTCATACCAATATCAGGTTGCCCCTGTATGCAAGAGGAAAAGCCAACAAGAGGCAAGAAAGATGAAGCAAGACGAAGAAACAATGTCACTACCTGGGACAGCATCTGACCAGGAGTTATTACCACATGATGAAGAAGAAGAAGAAAAGAAGAAGAGGTGGCTTCCCGATCTTGGACCTCAACCGAGATACGGAATATGCAAAAAGACCTTACCCGTCAGCCAGGGGAGCACATCATCACCTGGCTGCTCCTATGCTGGGACAATGGGGCCTGACGGTCATGAACTAGAAGGTAGTAAAGCCAAACAGCTGGGATCACTTGCCAGGAAAGCGGGAATTGACAAAACAATTGCAAGAGAGAAAAAGTCCCTCAGCCTTTGGAAGCAGCTCTTGGCAGCTGTGAAAGATAGGTTTCCATACAAGGACGATGTTATAGGTCCTTCGGCCAAGTGGACTGCTTTAGAGAAAGGCATCCAGTCTCTGAGAGAATCAGCCATTGTAGAGATGATCTATACCTATCAAGCCGAATGTTGGGGATATACCTATAGATCCAGATGAAGTCGAATGCACTCGACCCATGTGGCGAAAATTTACACGAAATGCACCCCAATCATA
Source organism: Myiopsitta monachus (assembly GCA_017639245.1). Lineage (NCBI taxonomy): Eukaryota > Metazoa > Chordata > Aves > Psittaciformes > Psittacidae > Myiopsitta > Myiopsitta monachus. The sequence continues at coordinate 96,921,925 of CM029917.1, read as the reverse complement.
TGCCCATTCATTGGCAACAATAACCTGGAGTGACATAAGACCACCAACAGTGGATGAAATGATTCATAAACTCCGAGAGTTTGAAGACAATCTCACCCCTTCCATCATCTCAGCTGTGGAAAAACTGTCCCACGACCTCAAACAATTGAGAGACGATCTATCCAGCTCCTCACGTGTCTCAACACACGTCTCAGCTATTAACAGAAGGCGTCCCACTCTTCGAGAGAGAAGATATAGAAGGTATACACCACGGGACACCCTATGGTTTTACCTGCAGGATCACTGAGAAGATATGATGGAGTGGGATGGAAAGCCTACTTCAGTTTTGGAGGAGCGGGTGCGAGAACTGAAGAGGAGAGCAAAGGTCAAGGCTGATCACCTCATGAAGGCTGCGGCTTCAGTCTCTGGTGAGCAGGTTCCCAGATGGAGTAGAATAGCAGATTTTACCTCAGCTCCTGTGATGAAGAAGAATAATCCATCTCTACAAGACGTGAGTGACCAATGTGATGACTACTAGAGGGGTCCCTGCCTCCAGCCAGGTGGAGGTAGGGGACAATCGGATTTACTGGACTGTGCGGATCAATTGGCCTGGCACATCAGTCCCACAGAAGTATAAGGCTCTAGTAGATACCGGTGCACAGTGTACTCGGATGCCATCAAGCTGTCAAGGGGTGGAACCTATTTCTATTTCTGGAGTGACAGGAGGATCCCAAGAGTTGACTGTACTGGAGGCTGAAATCAGCGTGACTGGGAGGGAATGGCAGAAAAACCCCATTGTGACTGGTCCAGAGGCTCCATGTATCCTTGGCATAGATTACCTCAGGAGAGGGTACTTCAAAGACCCAAAAGGGTACTGATGGGCTTTTGGTATTGCTGCTTTGGAGACAGAGGAAATGAAGCAGCTGTCCACCTTGCCTGGTCTCTCAGAGGATCCTTCTGTTGTGGGGTTGCTGAAGGTCGAAAGAACAACAAGTGCCAGTCGCGACCACAACAGTGCACCGGCAGCAAGATCGCACCAACCGAGACTCCCTGATTCCCATCCATAAGCTGATCCGTAGATTGAAGAGTCAAGGAGTGATCAGTAGGACCCACTCACCCTTTAATAGCCCCATGTGGCCAGTGTGAAAGTCTAATGGAGAATGGAGACTAACAGTAGACTATCGTGGCCTGAACAAAGTTACCCCATCCTTGAGTGCTGCCGTACCAGACATGCTAGAGCTTCAGTATGAACTGGAGTCAAAGGCAGCCACGTGGTATGCCACGACTGACATTGCCAATGCTTTTTTCTCAATTCCTCTGGCAGCAGAGTGCAGGCCACAGTTCACTTTTACTTGGAGGGGCGTCCAGTACACTTGGAACCGACTGCCCCAGGGCTGGAAACACAACCCTACCATCTGCCATGGACTGATCCTGACTGCACTGGAACAGGGGCAAGCTCCAGAACACCTGCAATACATTGATGATAACACATGGATGACATTATTGTGTGGGGTGATACAGGGGAAGAAGTCTTTGAGAAAGGGAGGAAAATAATCCAAATCCTGCTGACAGCCGGTTTTGAAATTAAACGGAGTAAGGTCGAGGGACCTGCACAGGAGATTCAATTTTTGGGAATAAAATGGCCAGATCCTCACAGATGTGATCAACAAGATAACAGCAATGTCGCCACCAACTAATGAGAAAGAAGCACAATTTTTCTTGGGTGCTGTGGGGTTCTGGAGGATGCACATCCCGAATTGCAGTTTGATTGTAAGCCCTCTCTATTATGTGACCCAGAAGAAGAATGATTTTAAATGGGCCCTGAGCAACAACAAGCCTTTGAGCAAATTAAACGTGAGATAGTTCGTTCAGTAGCCCTCGGACCAGTCCGGACTGGGCCAGATGTTAAAAATGTACTGTACACCGCAGCTGCGGAGAAAGGTCCTACCTGGAGCCTCTGGCAGAAAGCTCCAGGGGAAACTCGAGGTCGACCCCTTGGCTTTTGGAGTTGGGGATACAGACGATCTGAGGCCAGCTGAGTGACCCAACTGAAAATGAGATATTGGCAGCCTATGAAGGGGTTCGAGCTGCTTTGGAAGTGATTGGCACTGAAGCACAGCTCCTCCTGGCACCCCAGGTTGCCCGTGCTGAGCTGGATGTTCAAAGGCAGGATCTCTTGTACACATCGTGCTACCGATGCTACATGCAGTAAGTGGGCCGCATTAATGACACAATGAGCTCGAATAGGAAATCCCAGTCAGTCCGGGAATTCTAGAAGTCATCATGGACTGGCCAGAGGGTAAAGATTCTGGAAGGTCACCAGAGGAGGAGGATTTGATGCATGCTGAAGAGGCCCCTGCCATATAATGAACTGTCAGAAAGTGAAAAGCAATATGCCTTATTTACTGATGGGTCTGGTCGCATTGTGGGAAAGCACCGTAGATGGAAGGCAGCAGTATGGAGTCCTCAGCGACAAGTTGCAGAAACTGCTGAGGGGGAGGGTGAATCGTGTCAGTTTGCAGAAGTGAAAGCCATCCAGCTGGCCATGGACATTGCTGAACGAGAAAAGTGGCCAGTACTTTATCTCTATACTGACTCATGGACGGTGGCTGAATGCCCTGTGGGTGTGGTTGCAGCAATGGAAGCAGAGCAACTGGCAACGCAGAGGTAAACCCATCTGGGCTGCTGCACTGTGGCAAGATATTGCTGCCTGAGTGCAAAACCTAGTGGTCAAAGTACGCCACATTGATGCTCACGTACCCAAGAGTCGGGCTACTGAGGAACACGAGAACAACCAGCAAGTGGATCAAGCTGCTAAGATTGAAGTGGCTCAGATGGACTTAGATTGGCAACCTAAGGGTGAATAATTTTTGGCCCGGTGGATCCAAAACACTTCAGGCCATCAGGGCAGAGATGCAACATACAGATGGGCTCGTGATCGAGGGGTGGACTTAACAATGGATACTATTGCCCAGGTTATTCATGACTGTGAAACATGTGCTGCAATTAAGCAGGCTAAACGGTTAAAGCCTCTTTGGTATGGAGGACGATGGCTGAAGTACAAATATGGGGAGGCTTGGCAGATTGATTATATTACACTCCCACCAACCCGCCAAGGCAAGCATCATGTGCTTACCGTGGTGGAAGCAACCACCGGATGTTTGGAAACATACGCTGTGCCCCACGCCACTGCCCGAAACACTATCCTGGGTCTTGAGGAATAGATTTTGTGGCGACACGGCACCCCAGAGAGAATTGAGTCAGACAATGGGACTCATTTCCAGGAACAGCCTGGTAGATACTTGGGCCAAAGAGCATGGCATTGAATGGGTATATCACATCCCTTACCATGCACCAGCCTCTGGGAAAATCGAACGGTACAATGGGCTATTAAAAACTACACTGAGAGCAATGGGTGGTGGGACTTTCAAGCATTGGAATACACATTTACCAAAGGCCACCTGGTTGGTCAACACCAGAGGATCTGCCAACAGAGCTGGTCCAGCCCAGTCAGAACTTCTGCATACTGTAGAGGGCGACAACGTTCCTGTGGTGCACATAAAGAATTTGCTGGGGAAGACAGTCTGGGTTATTCGTGCTTCAGGTAAAGGCAAACCCACTTGTGGGATTGCTTTTGCTCAGGGACCCAGATATACTTGGTGGGTAATGAGGGAAGAGGGGGAAGTCCGATGTGTACCTCAAGGAGATTTGATTTTAGGAGAAAACAGCCACTGAACTCAATTGCATGCTGTTGCCTGCTATGTAATATTTTTATAGCACATCAACTAGATGTCTTCAAGTCATCCGCGACTGACCCTCAGACCATCATCCCAACAAAGGACGAACTTTGATGAAACCAGATGAGTTCTGCAGTAAAGGAACAATCAGCATCAACAGGCAGCGATCCAACACTGCACACAGCCTCCCCTGCTCTGAAAGACTGTTACAAAAGATGGAGCCTGACACCACGGACTGGATGGACTCAGCAGCTTTATAGGGATTGGTACAGGCAGAAAGGGATTATATCTCTCCATCTGTGTGTGTGTGTTTGGATGTATATATATGTATGTAATGGTATATTGAAAAAGTGGGATCTGAGCATGACGCGAATGGTATGGAATAAGGGGTGGATTGTCACGTGTTCAGCAGCAGCAGTCATTATTCTCCTTGGTAGCTGGAGCAGCGCTGATAACATCAGTGTTTTCAGTTGCTGCTTGGTAATGTTTTGATCTGACCAAGGACTTTCTGAGTCTCATGCTATGCCGGGGAGGAAGGGGGGCCGGGAGGAAGCAGGAACTGGGCGCCTGACACAAACTGACCGAAGAGCTATTCCATGCCACAGCACGTCATGCCCAGGATGTAAAATACTGGCGGCAGGAATCCAAAAGTCTCTCTCTTTCTTGGCTCGGTCGGGTGGTGAGCGTTTGTATCCTTTTCCCTCATATTTGCCTTGTCATTATTATTATTATTGGTGGTAGCAGTACTGATTTGTATTTTATCTCAGTTACTGGACAGTTCTTATCTCAACGCGTGGGAGTTATATTCTTTCGGTTCTTCTCCCCATCCCCATCCCCCCCATCGTTGTGGGGTGGAGGAAGTGAGGGAGAAATGAAATTTACAGCTAAACCATGACAAGTCTCAAGAAAATTAAGAGGAATTCCGGTGGGTTTTGGTTAACCCCATTATAAAACTCTGAGTTCCTCTCCACCCCTGTCCTCCATGACACTTAAGAGCTCCTAACCTAGGAAAGCCATAGCAGTTTCTTCTCTGTGGCTCCTTTTATTTTAGAGTTGGGATATACCCATTAGCCTCTACAGTATATGAAATGAAGTGAGTATTACTTTGCTGTGATGGATATGGGAGGTAAATAGGGTTTATATATATTCATAGACTCTCCATATATGTATGTGTGTTTACATGTATATATACTTATATGTATACACAGATACGAGTACCCAAAATTACACAAAGGTTGATATTTGTTATAAGAGTTTCACAGATAAACAACTTGGTCATAAAGTTATTCAAGTGATTTTTGTACTTTGTAGTGAAAAGTACGGAGAAATCAGAACTTATCTTTTACAAATAATAATTGCTGACTTTTGTTTTTCACAGAGTCTTTTGCTAATCTATGTATTAGAACTGCAGAAGAAGGGGTAGTCCTGCCTAAGAGTTTCTTCTAAGGGAGAAATAATGCAATTGGCTCTACAACTATGCAATATATAAAAATCACTGAATTATTTCCTGGATTTCTTCTATATTGTGGAATAATAGCCACTTATATAATGCTAAGTATGTTATTTTTATGTATTGCTCTAAGATTATATGGCAATATATTCTTCCTGATATATTCTTCCTGTTACCAGAAGTCTATCTTTTCCCTCCTCTTGGAAACTGAAGTACATTTCTTCTATTTCCCTTTATTTTATGAGCTTCTTTGGTAGCCATTTCATATGGCACTTGGACAACTTCACATGGTGATACTGATGTTGTGCCTCACACTGAATATGAATAATGTGTGCAGCAGCTCCTGCCTTCCCACATTATACTGACATTTTTATTTGTCTTCAGCCTTGTTTTTAAACATCTGTAAAATTCCAGTTCAGCTAACACAATTTTTCACATTACATATATTCTTGATCTCAAATCTCTGTCAAGTAGAATATCAGTAGATGTCAATCAGTGAGTCTTTGGTGCTCTTTCTACAAAGTAATGACACTAAATACCTTACTACTTCACCCTCCAGGCTTTCAATATCTTTTTATTATTTTGACACTGATTTCTAGTAGCCCATACTATGTGGAGGCTATATGTTTAAACCCAGAATCCATGGCTCATTATTTGAAGTCGTGTTGAGCAATCTACAGGTTATTCCCAGATGTTACAATATTAAAACTATCATGTCCTGCAAAACCAGTTTTGGCTTGCAGGCAGTCACCTTTTTTTGCTGTCACATCTTCCAGTAAAGCTAATTTAGGTGAATGTTAGTAATAGAATTTTAAAAAAGTAGACCTGGAGGGTACTTTAGAGGTTCATACATGCCTGCAGTTTTCAAAATGTTGTTTAGTGATCTAAAAAATCCACAGTCTATCTGGTAGGACTCCGTAGAAGTTTAATAAAAATATAGCTATCTGAAATTCACTGAAATTGTAGAAGATGTTTCATAGTTCAGCTGCTCAATCACACCTTAATTGGTATGAATATACCCTGCAATTAAAAAAAATTACTCCTAATGTGCCTCCAGGGTCCAGAAGTCATGTTTGAGATGTTACTTAATTACATTTGGTTCAAAAAACAGAAAACAAATGGGACAAATGAGGGTGTCATGACTTAAGCTGAACACAGGACAGAGGGGAAGCTACAATCCAGCGGAACAGCTGAATTCCAATAGAGATAAGAAAAGCATGTTTCTTCTTCTTTTGTCATACAGTTGTCACAGCTTTGAGTTAAGACCATGATTATATTCCAGGTTTGAGGTACAATTACAGAGTTAGGATCAAAGAGTCCACAGACATCTTTTTCTACTTCTTCATCTATTTACTGCTTTATTTGGCTGGCACCAATGACATCATGGCAGTAGACATAATTCCTTGTATTCCAATATATAATTACATAATTCCTGCATATATATTTCCAGTAGTTCAGTTATGAAAAACTGTGCTTTTATATCTTGCAACTAACAGTGAGCCAGTGGCTAAAAGAAACAGTCAAGAAAAAAATTTCACTTTCATTGTCTGTGTAATAAACACTTAGCTGTAAGTACTATTTGGAAAAAAAACTGAAATAATCTTTCAATTTCTATTACCATTAAGAGAAAAAGGATGAATGGTTTGAGAACCCTAATAGAAAATCTAGTTCATCTAGACCAAATTATGTTTAAATGGGCTCTGCTTAGGCTGTGTCAATTGAGGGGAAAAAAGTTCAAAGCTATGTTACAAAGTATTTGCTAATGGAACAAGGAAGCTATTCGATCTTTGTTACCACCTTGAAAGAAGGTACCTTCATTTCAAAGACAATAGGGAGAATTCTTTGGTGCATAAATTGAATGAACTGGAAAAAAATGACAACAGGAGACAAAATTTTCTGTTCAGCTGTTCCTGTGAATACAGAAGTGCTCAAATAAGCTCTTTGTATGAGCCCCAAATTATGAATATTAGAAAAGATCACAAAATCACAGTAACTCCCATTCAGCAGAAGAGAGGAAATTCCTGTGGCAGATGAAAAGTTTCATTCAAGCAAGCTAATTTAGTAGCTCTTGTAAATAATAAACAGTATTTTCAAGACATGTCCAAAAAAGTAATGGTTTAAGTTACTGCTACGTTAATCTTTATTTTGCAGCTAGATGAGACTATAGAGAGTTTACGGACAATGAATTTCTATATTATTTTCAGTAAGAATTAGAAGGTATACTTTGACCTCCATTGAGAGGTATGTTTGCTTTGTCACCTTATTTCTACTTCAGTGTAAGTATACATATATATATACACTTCAATATATTGTAAGTATATACAGTACTCACAATATACAATGTTGTGGTGGTTTGACTCAAGCTGGCAGATAAGCACCACTCAACCAGTTGCTCACTTCTCCTGTTTAGGAATAGGGGGAACAATCAGAAGGGTAAAAGTGAGAAAATATGTGGGCTGAGATAAAAGACATTTTCACAGGTAGAGCAAAAGCTGCTCGCTCAAAGTAACAGAATGAGTTCATACACCACTTCCTATTGGCAGGCAGGTGTTCTGACACCTCCAGGAAAGCAGGGCTCCAGCAAACATAATGGTTACTTGGGAAGACAAATGCCCAAATGCCATCACTCTCAGTGTCTTCCCCTTCTTTGTTCTTCCCCCAGTTTTCTATGCTGAACATGACACCGTATATTAGGGGGTATTCCTGTGGTCAGCTGGTGACAGCTGTCCTGGCTGTGTCACCTCCCAACTCCTTGTGCAGCCCCAGCCTACTCACAGGTGGGATGGTGTGAGGAGCAGAAAAGGACTTGACTCTGTAAGCACCTGCTCAGCAATAACTAAAACATCCCTGTATTATCAGCACTGTTTCCAGCACAAATCCAAAACATAACCCCATACAGGCTACTATGAATAAAATTAACTCCATCCCAGCCAAAACCCGCACAAATGTGGATAATAGCTTTCTACAAGAAAATCACATGTACTGGGGCCAGTATCTCAGAATTTCACAGGTGGTACCTGTTCAGTGATGACAGGTCTTCCTGCGCTGGTCTTGATGAATTAAAAAAATGATCACTAGTATTTCATAAGATCTTTGTGTATTCACAAAAAAACCCCACCCACTGGCAGCAAGAAAATGCCAGGCTATATTAAAAGTGCTTTGAATACCACAATGAAAAGAATTGACCTTATCAAAGCTTGACCAATGAAGTTACATGCATTTTCAACTTTCTATAATGATATGGATTGTGAACATGGTGGTTTGCCTTGCACTCTGATATGAGGTTGTTATCAAAAATACTTGCTGCTTTTTCCAAAGTGTTCAGAAATGCATGTCTTTTTCTCTCAACATTCATATGATCTACCATACGAGCATAAAATTGAAACCTTGCTTAACAGGTTTACTTGCATCTCTGGTGTTTTCCTGTGACTTAATGACCTTGATCCAGTAGATCAAGAAAAAAGTATAATAGTTTTTAATATAGGTGAAAAAAAGATAGGATATTATCCAGAAGCTTCAACTCCAGGTTGAAAAAGAAAACTGCTTTGAAACTGCTTTGATGCACTTAAACCTTTCACACACTGTGGCTGAAAAAGGTTGGACTTCAGTAGTGATATAAAAAACTGAACAAAATATTTCACTGTCACTTTCATTAGTGTAATGAATGACTGGATGTGAAAATCATTTGCAAAATCTTAGAATTGTGGTTACAATTTAGCATCAAAGGAAGAAGTTTAAGGGTGTTGTGATGGGAAATAGAAAGGAATCTCTTGCTTTATTAGGATAAAAATAAAGAGGAGCACTCTTGCCATGCATTAGCTGATAAGACCAGAGTAGCTTCCATGGCAGTATTACCGTATAGGCATAGGAGTTCACTGTTTCAGCCTTACAAGTAATGGAAGTGAAATACTGACACAGCCTTGAAGGATACTGTTGGAAAAGGACACTGATCCTTTTGAACCTTCACTTACTTCGAATTTCAACCATCTCATTAGAACTGCCATATATAACTGCAGACATGCAGAATCACAACTTTTTTATTGTCCTATCAAATATTTTATCAATAGAACCTAAACTTTTTCAGTCATATATGTGGGAAAAAAAACTTTGTTGCCATTTAGGCATGCTATTTTCTGTGTACTTTGTGAACAGAGAACATACACTCTTTAAAATACCTGAGGCTGCTACCTGGTTTTTTCTCAGCCTTTTCAAGACCAAATTAAGCCATTTTTATGGCTTCAGTCTTTTTTTTTTTTTTTTTTTTTTTTTTTTTTTTTTTTTTTTTTTGCTTTGTGGGGAAATTTTCAAAGCTTCTGTTACCAGACTCTGGATTGCAATTTTGTCCATATCTTTCTATAGTTTAGTGGCCAAAAATACAGCATTCCAACTGAAACCTCACCAGTGCCAAATAGAGCAGAATAATTACAGTCTGTGTCTTACATTTTGCACCTCTGTCAAATCCCACTAAAATGACTTTTGCCCTGACTCTCTATATAGATGACTCAAATTCTAATGGCAATTTTCCACATCTTTCCAGAGCCTATTTTCAGTACAGCTGCCAAGAGAAATATTTCATCGTTTCTACCTTTGTATATGATTTTTCTCCTCAAGTGCGCTAACAGTTTAGCTTTTATCCTCATTTTGCTTCATTTTATTGATTTCATGAGTTTCTAAAAAACATTTCAAATTATATTTCTTTTTCTTAAAAGAACAGAAATATAAAACTAAATACAGGCCATTAAATACACGCTTTTAAATTGGATTCAACCTTCTTAAAAGTCACATTAAAATTATTGAAGGAAATATTGCAAGCTTACACTGTAAAAACAAGAAAATTGATGTTAAGCACTCCGTATTGCCAACCTTCTGCAATGACTCCTATGGAAATATCTAATGATTTATAAGCACATTCACAGTCCCTTTGGCTTAGGCTTGCTGAGTGCACTCAAAGCATAACCTATATTCATAATCGCTGCTTCATACACTGCTTAAGGATTTGCAAACTCTTGCAAGATTGTAGAATCCACTGCATTTCTTCCATCTTTTGTTGATATACTGTGTTGGCAACCACTGTGAACACAAGTTTTCTTTCTGTTCTTTTTTAACTCTGACCTGTAATGCTGAAAATCTTTTGTTTCAGGGTAGCTTTTTCTTCACGTTTTCGGACTCCTGTTCACTCTCATGATCTGATTCCAGACTTACTGAGTCACAAACACATTTTCACTGGTAATCCTTATCTTCCTGACTCTTTCTTCTTGGCCTTTGCCCTCAGTTCCCTTAGTAACCTAGTATGTCAGTGAATCAGTTATCAGGTCCAGTGTTGTAAGATATATGTATATACCATTCTCTAATTGTTCATGCGATATTTTATATATTATCTTTCCTTCTGAACTGGGTAAACATGCCTGTTTCATACTTATTTTTGGGTTGGATTACAAAAATACAATCCACTGGATTTCAAAAATGTCCTATGCTTTTGTCACTATTGTCATCTACGCAAATTTTTGAAAATAAGTAGAAAGATGGTGCTACAGAAACAACCATTCCCAAAACTAAAGCTGTATATTGTAAGTTTTTATTTTTGCTGCCATTTATTGCTTCCAGTTAGAGAGATTTCAGAGATTTAGTTCCACAGAGCTTCACTGTTTACCTCACCCTTTCACATCTAATTATGAACCTAAAATAAATAATTTCTTTTATTCTTGGCCATACACAGTGTAGCAAATAGTCATTACTCTGGAATGCGGTGCTTGACAGAGGGATTTTTAATTCAGCATATTATTACCTACACTTCATATGAATCTTTTCCTAAGCTAACATGAGATTCCTAGGGATGCTATTTTAAAAAATGTTGACACTAATAATTTGCTTTATTTATATGTCTATAGGAATATATACATATACCCAAACTTGAAGACTCAAACTATTGCAACTTTGTTGCCTGCTTTTTATGCAGGTCCCCTTAATTTTTTGGAATACATATAGTCACCAAATGTTTGGAATAATATTTTGATGATACTGTCCTAATATAACACACCTTATAACCTATTTAAGTTACTGATTTGATTTTGTTTCTGTAGGTGTGACATTTTGCTTTAGTTTGGGGTAGCACTGTAAGTAATAGTTCCTGGTTTGTGGTGTACTCAGGAGATTTTATCTTATAGTGGTTTATAAATGGATATGGAATCACATATGTTTGAATGAGCAGCTTTTGAGAACTGGCATGGACACCAGCAGGGTAGTCAGCATGCCTGACAAGTTCCTCCATTAAACTTGTAAAGCCTGAAGCACATTGCTTCCTCTTGTATATAAGCACACAAAAAGATGACAGTAAGTGTTTTAGGATGGAGATATCTAGAACATGATTCTGAGTGCAAAATTCCCTGATGTTCGAAACACTAGCCATAGGTAAAAATTCTGGACCTCTGTCCATCTTGCTATAGTATGCATGCAAAGTTATACTGAAGCGTTCAGGAGTATTTATTGGTAATACAGGGAGTGAATATAGTGCCTTGTTCATGTTCTGTAGTCACCTTACATGGCCCTTCATATCTTCCTTGCTGGGATTCCACAACTTCTAAAGTGCTAAGTTTTAAGGTAAGTGGACATAGTGATTCAGTTCTTGAAATGAAGGAGGAATTTTCTTTTATTGTACAACTGTTAAAAACTTATCACATTAAAATTAGAAATCTTGTTGAGATATAGAAGGCTGTTCCTCACAGATTGCCAGTGCAGCTGTCACTATAATCCCCTGCTGGACCAAGTAGTTCTTAACAGTTAAACCAAGGTTTTGAGGTAAGCCAAAAACATCTTGATTTGTGTAGCTGGGTACAATTTTTTGACTATTTCTTGACATTTACTTTCAGCAGATAGAAGGTATTGAAGGCTCCACATTGTTATCAGATATATTCCCTTCCTGTTCTGTTGGATTTAAATGGCTTTATCTGGCACACTTCCTGCTCAGTATTTTCTTCATAATGTTTTTTCCTGTGGTTGTCTCTCTCTTCTGTATTAAAACTATAGTTACACACATTATGTAGATCTAAGTCTTTCAGATAAGCAAAGATTTCCTTGAAAGCTGATGTTGCAGAAAATGAATTGCTGTTCTCCACTTCAAGTAATAAGGCTGGTTTGTTTCTTCTTTGTCTGAACTACCTTATTATTTACATAGTCAGGTGGCAACCAACATAAATGGCAAAGATCTTCTAAAAATCAACTCTCCCTGGGCATTCAGAATGAAAACAAACAGTAAGTAACATAAAACTTGCCTTATTTTTTCCCTTTCATATGTAAATTATGCCATCTTTGGGATCATAGTAATAAAGCTTATTTTTTCTGATACTGTATGATTTATTGTCTCACACTGTACTGCTACCTACCTAGCAGGTAGGCTGGAGTCTGTGCTGATCAAAGATGAGACATGAGAACTCAATAAAAGTTTGAATCAAAAAAAGATTTGAATGGCATTACATTAGACTTTTACATACTAAAATATGAAACAAAAGCAGAAGAAGACTGCATTTCTGTTTTTCTTAAATCTTCATCTTCTGGTTTCCTAAACACAATTCAGAAATGGCTTTTTGACCTTTACAGCTTTCAGTTCATTTCACTTACGCATGTAAACACAGCTGTAGCTGAAATACTCCTTTACCTTTTCTTCATAGACATGAATTTCATATTTGTGTATTTTGGCTTTCTTTCTACAGATTACTTTTTTGTAAATCTTGATTTTGTTAAAAACTTGTACAAAGTAATCTTTAAGAGAATGTTTCAGGCCACACAACCACCTCAAAATTGCCACATTGCAGACTAAATGTTCTTGTGATATAACTCAACATTTCTAGGAGAACGAGGCTTTCAAGTGCTTGACTCTCATGAATGTGTTCATCATGTAATGCCATGTGTCAAATCCCACACTAGGACTTCCACTGTGCGGTATTCTGCAAGAAAGCTCATGTCAAGAATTTAGAAGCTGAAGAAATTACAATATCAGAAAAAAAGAGAAGACTTTGTCAAGAGCATAGTTCTATTGCATACAAGGATAAAAAAAGCAGAATGCCATTGCAAAGTTACAGGACTCCTAAGAGAAAATTATTTAAACCCAATATATTACGCTATATGTTAAGTAGCCTTTCTTTTAATGAGCAATATAATCATTGCTAATTGCAATGGCAATTGTGAATATTGAATAAACACATTAACTGGATCATACATAGGTGAATAGGAGAAAGGTTAAGATAACTATGCAGAGAAATAACATAAAAACCTTTTAAATGACACATAAAACTTAATTCAAATGCATTATTCTGTTGCTGAGCCCTTTCCATAGAGGTAAATTTGAACACCTGAAGAATTAAAATTATAGCATTGTTAACATATTCTGGAGAAAAAGTGCATGTTACAAGGACACGAAGCAAATTTAAATTTATCACCTTGAACTCTAGTGACCTCAAATTTAGATTAAGTTCCTAGTCATCTTTGAAGGCCATTTCGGCACTAACTGAGGAGAAAATTCCCTTGCAAGCAATGTACTGCATATTCATGATATAGAATCATAGAATTATAGAATAGTTAGGGTTGGAAAGGACCTTAAGATCATCTAGTTTCAACCCCCCTACCATGGGCAGGGACACCTTCCACTAAACCATGTCACCTAAGGCTCTGTCCAACCTGGCCTTGAACACCACCAGGGACTGTAATATTAAGTAACGACTTTTTGACTTCATATATTCCTTTTCAATAAATGCTTCTGTAGTGCTTTTTGATTGCACATACTGCGTATGTAGATTTCCTCAAGAAACAATACATTTTGTCATCTCTAGACTCTGCAAGCAGACTCAACTGATTGTTCCTACAACCTGTACAAAGTCCCACAGACCTTCCTCTATGGGACTATGAAGACACATGCTCCCTGTGCTGAGCTCTGAGATATTAATGGGTAAAACGTGCTAGGTACTTGAGGCTAGGTATAACTATTACTTAGCTGAAACTTCACATAAGCTCAGAGAGTATGGGGTTTCCAATTAATTTTTTTTCTGTGGCAGAATATGCCTTTTAAAAAATTTGGAGATGAGAAAACTCTGATAACTTCTTAAAATCTGACACCTTCTCAAATTCTGACCAGTGATACACTGCACTAGAAAAGAGATGTTGCAGTAATCTCCCTAAAACTTCTGCCTGCATAAAATAAGGTTGCTGCCATTTTGTGACATGCATTTGACAAATACAGCTAATTTCTGCATGTCTGGGTCAGAAATTCATATCCACACCTTCAGACCAGTAACCCTATTGTCCCATGGACTGTAATCAGCTTTCAGAATTCTTCTGACAGGTAAGATGTGAATAATTCTACCTTTAACGTATTCAGTATCTACTTTTATAAGTGACACCATTCAAGACTTCAGATTTACTTTGTGTATACACAACAAAAATAAAATAACTTGGATATCTGAATTTATCTTCTTTGTCAAATTTAAACATTTGGTATTGTACTGAAAGATGTAGGATGGATGCACTGGACGTGAGCGATACTTTTAAAAGAGATATTAATTTTTAAAAATAGAAGATTAATATTTAATTAAAAATTCTGCATTATCTGCAGATATATAGTTTTGAGTAAAATTCCTTTGTGTGTGTATGCATGCATTCATCATAGTCCATGCTTTCACTGGAAGTTGGTAAGTAGGTACAAAATTCCTTGGGGGAATTTTTCAGTTCCTCCTAGGCCAGATGTTTTCACCACATGGTTTTGTTATTTCATCTTTCTACAGCAGCTTGTTCAGTATTTGGAAAACCTGTGTGTTAGAAGCTAGTCCCCAAACATTTTCTAAACTCTGTATATTTTGCAACTTCTACAGTCTCCCAATACCAGTGTACATATATAAAAGCACTCAAGGAGTTGTTATTATTTTAAAAAAACATTCTTTCTGAGTAATTCTGAAAACCAATAGTTGAGTACCTTGTACAAATGTCCCAAATGTACTTTCTTCTATTAACTTTTATAAATTAATTATAATTACTTCTCATAAATGTGCTCAAATTTTGGAGTTTGGATAAAAATAAATCTGTTAAGTATTGGTTCATTAGTTAAAATAGGATGTACCTGTGAATATATAGAGAACAAAAACTCTCTAGAGGCCAGTGTTTAATAGAAGTGACAAAAATCCCAGCAGAAACATTGTAGGTTAACAAAATGGACCATTTGGTCCCAGGCTTATTTAGCAAAGGCCAGAAGTGAAGACTTAGGAAAGAGACAAGAATAGTTTTAGCAGTAGGTGTTTCTTTCCTAAATATTTTGCTAACATAAAATTAAAAAAAAAAAAAAAAAAGATGATTGTGCCTGAAATATTTAGTGACTTTGTCCTAGTGTTGTCCACCATGATCTCTGAACACCTAAAAAGCCAATCAACAGCAATGAGAAGTGGATATCCTGGTACAGTATTTATTTCATTGGGAGCTGCAGATGAAACATAGACTTCCTTTTTACTTGCCTGGACTGTTCTATACAGCTTTCTTGGAAAGCATTTGCAGCATCAGACTACATAGAAAACAAAATAGAAGATTGTTGTTGCTCCAATCTTATCTTTCCAGCTTCCCAGTATTTAGGATGCTCACACTCAATAGAGGAGTCACAGATTCAACTCCAATTCAATGTTCCAACCTCCATTTCTCAGAATTTTTCAGGAAAGATTCCTCCAATATTTTCTTATTGAAGTCTTTCTCACAAAGTCTATTAGCCCTTTATGGGACCTTCAGAACCAGTTAAGTATACCAGATACATAAGTGAATAACTGTTTCTGAAAAACTATGAACAAATCAACATTTTGCAAAAATACCACTACTCCTTGGAGATACATAAAAGTTCTTACAGCACACCATGCTAACAGAGTACTTTAAGGCAAAACTCAAAGCTGCAACCTTCGTGTTTTCTAAGTCCTCTTTCTGAAGCTCGGCTGAAGACTACCATTGTTCAACATCTTTGTCGATGACATGGACAGTGGGATTGAGTGTGCCCTCAGCAAGTTTGCCAATGACACCAAGCTGTGTGGTTCGGTTGATGCACTGAAGGGAAGAGATGCCATCCAGAGGGACCTTGACATGCTTGTGAGGTGGGCTGATGCTAACCTGATGAAGTTTAACCGTTCCAAGTGCCAGGTCCGACAGCTGGGTCTGAGCAATGTCCGGCACAACTACAGGTTGGGCAGGGAAGAGATTGAGAGTAGCCCTGCAGAGAAGGACTTGGGGGGGTTGGTCGGATGAGAAAATGAACATGAGCCGGCAGTGTGTGCTTGCAGCCCAGAAAGCCAAATATATCCTGGGCTGCACCAAAAGGAGAGTGACCAGCAGGTCGAGGGAGGTGATCCTGCCCCTCGACTCTGCTCTCGTTTGACCTCACTTGGAGTATTGTGTGCAGTTCTGGTGTCCTCAACATAAAAAGGACATGGAGCTGTTGGAACAAGTCCAGAGGAGGGCCACGAGGATGATGGGGGGACTGGAAGCACCTCCCGTGTGAAGACAGGCTGAGAAAGTTGTGGCTGTTGAGCCATGGAGAAGAGAAGGCTGCGTGGAGACCTCCTAACAGCCTTCCAATATCTGAAGGGGGGTTATTAAGGACACTGGGGAGGAACTCTTCATGAGGGACTGTGGTGATAGGACAAGGGGTAATGGGTTCAAACTTAAAGAGGGGAAGTTTAGATTGGATATGAGGAAGAAATTCTTTACTGTGAGGTTGGTGAGGCACTGGAATGGGTTGCCCAGGGAAGTTGTGAATGCTCCATTGCTGGCGGTGTTCAAGGCCGGGTTGGGCATAGCCTTGGATGGCATGGTTTATTGGGAGGTGTCCCTGCCCATGGCAGGGGATTTGGAAGCTAGATAATCTTAAGGTCCTTTCCAACCCTAACTATTCTATGATTCTATGATATAGTCCTGCATCCAAAAGGTGCTTTTTTATTACTGGGAAAAATTATGCATTCTTATTTATGGAACTTGTATCAATTGAGAGGAAAAAAAAAATGCTTTAAAAGTGCTGTTTCCACAGGAAGTTCCAGCATGATACACTTTAATCTTAGTTAGATAATTGTAGCCATTATGTATGACAATATGCAACCCAGTAGTTTTCTGCCTTTTTTCTAATTTCGAGTTTTCAGAACTGGTATCTTTCAAGTTCTTTGTTTTTCTCTACACACATTTACATGACCTTTTCAGGACACCCTTGATTTAAGGAACAGAACTTCGTAACTCATGAAGTGTTATAAAGCAGGTATGTTTATTGTGGCACCGGGTGCCAGGGGGGTCGCTCCACCTTACTTGCACACCGAGAGCTCAACAAACTAGATATTTATTACACACAGACATACATATTCATTACTTTTCACAAGCACAAGAGTGGATTTCTCAGAAGAGGAGGAGATTATTGCAATTAGTTCTAAGAACTCATTAATACCATGCCTTTCCCCTCTACCCCTGCACACTGCCATCTGGTGGTCTTGGGCTGGAGTCTTCTGGATGAAGAAGGAGGTCTTCCTCACCATGCACTTTTCACCTTTGGCACAGTTTCCCCAGATAGCAACCTCAAGTCTTTTAGAGACTAGTTGAAACTGGTTCTTGTCAGACATTCATCTTCTTGAGGGAAAAGGGTCCCTGTTTTTAAACAATGTGTTTCTATTACCTATTCTATTACTGGTTATATTTTAACTACAAGACTAGCAAGAGCAGGAACATACCTGTTCCCTATACTAAGTTCAGACAATCAATACATAGTTTGAAGAAAACTCTTAGCCCTTTCCTTAGTCCGTTACAGTTTCTCACATTATCCTGGACTACTGACTACTTGAAGTAAGTGCGAGTTCTGCATACTCTGTTACATAATGCATACTGTGCAGTATATCAGACTTCTGTCCTGCCTGTCATCTTCACTTTAAGTGTGCATGAATGCTCAGTTTTGAGTGTGTTCCAAAAATGAAGTACATCGTGTTGAAAACTGAAACGATCTGCTGAATTTTTGTAGAGAAAATTGTTTTCCTATACAAAGTGACTGTCCTTCTTTTCTTAAAAAAAAAAAAAAAAAAAACAAAAAAACACCTTTTCTAGGCTGGATTTTTTTTTGTAGATATATTTCATAAAATTAGTTTATATGAAACTGTGCTACTCTAGAAAGGATAGGAGAAATTTACCTGCAAATCCTGTTTATCAGCTCCTTCCTTGTGTCAAAATACCTCAGATCCATAACATGGTTTGAGTGGATCTACCTTGTTCCTCTTAGCTGTTCCATGTACAGGCATCTTGAACCCAGTATGAAATTAACAGCTATGCCATTTTATGAGTTCACAGATATCACTGTTACTTGTCTCTATTGTCTTCCATATTTATATACCAAAAATGATAGCAAGAAAGACTAGATTCTTGGAGGAGTGGGATTCTTGGATGAGATGGATTTCTAAACTGCCCTTTTGCATTTAAACAAATATTTAAACAAATGTCTGCATGTATTCTGGTTAAGCAAATATTTAAACACCAGTGATCAAAAAAAAGAAACAACAACCCAAAACTAAAAAAAAAAAGAACCAAAATCTTCCTATCCCATTTGCTCCAAACTCTTTAATTGCTTACCACAGTGCTGGGTTGTACACACAGAAATGTCTAGGAATTGACTGCCTGGTATTTCAGTGTCATACACTCAACATATGAGGAGGATTCACAATGAAACAGTTGCCTTAACTTTCATAAATGGGACCAGGGACCATCCTTATAGCATACTTCTGTCACCTTAAGATTGAGGCCAGTGTCTGACTCCTACACCAAACACCCCTTATGACACACACAGTTTCATATATTGTGCTCACAGACAAAACCTAGCTTTTCAGGCTTTACATACAAACTCCTCTTTTGCTCCTTTTATTCACATTACCTAAGCCTTGGCTTATTGTTTATTCAGAGGTATAATCTCTGTTTCGAATACAATCCTTAGATAGTAACCTTTCAGGTAAATTGAGAGCTGAAAAGCTACAGAGTTATTTGACCATTTGGCAGGGTGAAAGCTTTATGCTATGTAGCTTAAATAAGTAATTCCTAACAACCACATGCAATGTATGAAAAAGAAAATACTAATCCAGTGTGTGCAAGCAGTCATTCACAGCTGTAAATGATGAATGAATGGTGTCATGGAAATACATGCCTCTTACTAAACAAGAACATATAAATATGTTTCTTCTGTTCTTATGGGTCTCTATTTCCTACTCATCAGCTTGTTAGCAACAGTCAGCACATCTCAACCATTCACCATGATAGCATTTCCAAGGTTTTTTTTGTCTTGCACTTCCCTTCCTTTCCCTCTCCAATACACTGAGTTACCTTTTAATTTCAGTGTGTGTACTGCACTTTGGGAACCTCTGTTTTGCATGGGAACCTCTGTTTTGCATGTCTAATATTTCTATGCATAAGTGTTTCTAGATATGTAACTCAGGGTTGTCAGTTGTGCTAGGTGGCAAGGGGATAAAAGCCTAGAATTTAAAAAGAGCAGAGACTTAATCAATTGTGCACTGAATTATGTGACATTGTTTTATTGATTTTAATTGGCATTTTATTAGGCTTTCTTTAACATATTTCCCTTTTCTGATTTCAGCAAATAGAAAGTACCCTTCAATTCTTGGAAAGAAGGAAGAACCAATTCTTCTAGATTGCAAGCATTTGTGATCTCAAAACAAAATATATAATGATTATGATACCTGTATAAGAATAAACAAGTTAGAATTTTGGACATGAATGATACTGTAACTGTACATTTTGTTATAGGAATTACTAATGCTAAGAAGTGTTTTAATGATTATTTTTGCTGCAAAAACTCTAGGATTAAAGTAAATTGAAATATCATAACAATTGCTGCCAACTTGCAGTAAATACATATGAAAATTATTATACTTAATCTGCATAAGAACAAATACTCTGCTAGATACCAGACAATAGCCATTACCTTAAAATTATTTCCTAGAAATAGCTACATGCCTGGATGCAGGCATGCACTAATCTCCACCACAAAAGAGAGAAATAAATACCTGCTGACCAAAGCAGCATTTGTTTAAACTAGTTGCTCATGCCACACCTACATTTTCAGTAAAAATAGAACTGTCACTATGAAGTTGGTCTTCAAAGTCTGTCAGGAATTCATGGAGCTACTTCTAAAGTTTACTGAAGATTTGCAAGGATAAATATTTGTGAAATACTGTAAAACTAGGGTTAAGGACATTAATGTTGATAAGAACTGCCTTTTGTAATAGTCTTCCCTTTTACAGTCTAAGTATTTAATTATTATGAAAGAATGCCTACCTAGATATTGAAATGTTTGATTAGTTGAAAATATGCATGATAACTTCATAATAATTGGACATCTTGTCACTTTTTAATTACTTACATGATGGCAACTGCAAGTGTGAGCGATCTGTTACAGTCAGAGGCTGTTACCGCTACTCTAAGTAGGTTCAAGACCCCAGGACGCAATTGTAACATCTTATGTGAATGTTTTTCACGAGAAAACCTTAAAAGTCTCTCCCAAACTAGTTGATTCTATGATTCTGTATTGCCCTAGGTTATGAATGAGTAGGCAGTGAGATTTCACTCAGAAATTAGGAACAGCCACATTAAAAGTATCTACAGTGTGAGAAAGTGTGATCAACTGAAAGGACACGCTGACATTCTAAAGAACTGCACCCAATGCTTGTTTGTGTGTGTTTGAATTTACACGTAATTAAAAAAAAATTAAGCCCGCATTTTAATTGGTCATTTTCCTTGAGATGCAGGACGCAAAACACTTGTGCAAAATTTCAGTTGCAATTTGCACATTAATGAAAAGAAACATGCATGCATCATACATAATTTAAAACACCAAAGCATGAAACATCTGTTCAATGCAGCTAGACTGTCTCATGTCCTCACATGTATATTTCTCACTTGTAGAACTGAAGAATATTGAGATAAATTGAAGTTTCTTTAAGAAAATGAGCAGGTGGTGGAGTCTATTATGTTCTTTATCAGTTTTAGAAAGGCACAGTGCGATTGTCTTAAGGGCTGCTTTTTAAAAAATACAAAAATTCCTTGATATTTTTTCAGTCCTCTGTATAACTGCCACAGCATCCCATAAATAAAACATGTCCATAAATACTTCATTAGGAAGACACTTCGACATAAGCTTGTGAAAACAATAAGAGTTTTCTTAAAAAAAAAAAAAATTCCTTGTAATTTTATTTTATTTCGTTACCTTCGTGGTTGCTGTTGTGTGCATAAGATTCTGCTTGGCTATCTGGTTTCTTTTAAAAAATGATGCCGTGGTTTAAGCTGTAAATTTCACTACTCCCTCCCTTCCCCCCCCCGGCCCCCCCACTCCAATGGGGGGAAAATGGGGAGAAGAACTGAAAGAATGTAACTCCCACAGGGTTGAGATAAGAACAGTCCAGTAACTGAGATATAATACAGATCACTACTGCTACCATTAATAATAATAATAATGACAAGGCAAATACAAGGGAAAAGGATACAACTGTTTCACCGCCAGACCTGAGCCGAGAGAGAAAGAGAGAACCCCTTCCAGGATCCTGCCCCCAGTATTTTACATCCTGGGCATGACGTGCTGTGGCATGGAGGAGCTCCTTGGTCAGTTTGTGTCAGGTGCCCTGTCTCTGTTTCCTCCTGTCTCCCCCTCCTCCCAGGCAAAGCATGAGACTCAGAAAGTACCTCGGCCAGACCAAAACATTGCCAAGCAGTAACTGAAAACACTGGTGTTATCAGCGCTGTTCCCGGGCACGAAATTCAAAACACAGTGCTGTACCAGCTACCAAGAAGGAGAAAAATGACTGCTACTGTTGAACCCGTGACAATCCACCCCTTATTCCATACCATACACGTCATGCTCAGATCCCACATTTTCAATATACCATTACGTACATATATATTCATCCAAACACACACAGATGGAGAGATATAATCCCCTAGTGCATGGACCAATCCCTATAAAGCTGCTGAGTCCATCCAGTCCGTGATGTCAGGCTCCACCTTTTGTAACAGTCTTTCAGAGCAGGGGAGGCTGTGTGCAGTGTTGGATCGCTGCCTGCTGATGCTGATTGCTCCTTTACTGCAGAACTCATCTGGTTTCATCAAAGTTCGTTCCTTGTTGGGATAATGGTCTGAGGGTCAGTCGCTGATGACTTGAAGACATCTAGTTGATGGGCTATAAAAATATTACATAGCAAGCAACAGCATGCAATTGAGTTCAGTGGCTGTTTTCTCCTAAAATCAAATCTCCTTGAGGTACACATCGGACTTCCCCCTCTTCCCTCATTACCCACCAAGTATATCTGGGTCCCTGAGCAAAAGCAATCTCACAAGTGGGTTTGCCTTTACCTGAAGCACGAATAACCCAGACTGTCTTCCCCAGCAAATTCTTTATGTGTACCACAGGAACGTTGTCCCCCTCTACAGTATGCAGAAGTTCTGACTTGGGCTGGACCAGCCCTGTTGGCAGATCCTCTGGTGTTGACCAACTAGGTGGCCTTTAATAAATGTGTATTCCATTGTTTGAAAGTCCCACCACCCATTACCCTCAGTGTAGTTTTTAATAGCCCATTGTACCGTTCAGTTTTCCCAGAGGCTGGTGCATGGTAAGGGATGTGATATACCCATTCAATGCCATGCTCTTTGGCCCAAGTATCTACCAGGCTGTTCCGGAAATGAGTCCCATTGTCTGACTCAATTCTCTCTGGGGTGCCGTGTCGCCTCAAAATCTGTTTCTCAAGACCCAGGATAGTGTTCTGGGCAGTGGCATGGGGCACAGCGTATGCTTCCAACCATCCGGTGGTTGCTTCCACCGTGGTAAGCACATGACGCTTGCCTTGGCGGGTTGCTGGGAGTGTGATATAATCAATCTGCCAAGCCTCTCCATATTTGTACTTCATCCATCGTCCTCCATACCAAAGAGGCTTTAACTGTTTAGCCTGCTTAATTGCAGCACATGTTTCACAGTCATGAATAACCTGGGCAATATTGTCCATTGTTAAGTCCACCCCTCGATCACGAGCCCATCTGTATGTTTCATCTCTGCCCTGATGGCCTGAAGTGTCGAGGGCCCACCGGGCCAAAAATTATTCACCCTTATGTTGCCAATCTAAGTCCATCTGAGCCACTTCAATCTTAGCAGCTTGATCCACTTGCTGGTTGTTCTGGTGTTCCTCTGTAGTCCTGACTCTTGGGTACATGAGCATCCATGTGGCGTACTTTGACCACCAGGTTTTGCACTCGGGCAGCGATATCTTGCCACAGTGCAGCAGCCCAGATGGGTGTACCTCTGGGTTGCCAGTTGCTCTGCTTCCATTGCTGCAACCATCCCCACAGGGCAATCGCCACTGTCTATGAGTCAGTATAGAGATAAAGTACTGGCCACTTTTCTCGTCCACAATGTCCAAGGCCAGTTGGATGGCTTTCGCCTTGGCAGGCTGACTCAATTCAGCCTCTCCTTCTGCAGTTTCTGCAACTTCTCGTTGAGGACTCCATTACTGCTGCCTTCCATCTACGATGATTTCCCACAATGCAACAGGACCCATCAGTAAACAAGGCATATTGCTTTTCACTTTCTGACAGTTCATTATATGGTGGGGCCTCTTCAGCATGCATCACTCCTTCCTCCTCTGGTGACCTTCCAGAATCTTTGCCCTCTGGCCAGTCCATGATGACTTCTAGAACTTCCCGGACGACTGGTATTTCCTACTCGAGCTCGTTGTGTAATTAATGCTGACCCACTTACTCCACGTAGCATCAGTTGCATGATGCATAGAGGAGACCCTGCCTTTGAACATCCAGCCCAGCACAGGCAACCTGGGATGCCAGGAGGAGCTGTGCTTCAGTGCCAATCACTTCCAAAGCAGCTCGAACCCCTTCATAGGCTGCCAATATCTCTTTTTCAGTTGGGTCACTCAGCTGGCCTCAGATCCTCTGTATCCCGGACTCCAAAAGCCAAGGGGTCGACCTCGAGTTTCCCCTGGAGCTCTCTGCCAGAGGCTCCAGGTAGGACCTTTCTCCCCAGCTGCAGTGTACAGTACATTTTTAACATCTGGCCCAGTCCGGACTGGTCCTGAGGGCTACTGCACGAACTATCTCATGTTTAATTTGCTCAAATGGCTTGTTGTTGCTCAGCGCCCCATTTAAAATCATTCTTCTTCTGGGTCACATAATAGAGAGGGCTTACAATCAAACTGTAATTCGGAATGTGCATCCTCCAGAACCCCACAGCACCCAAGAAAAATTGTGTTTCTTTCTCATTAGTTGGTGGCGACATTGCTGTTATCTTGTTGATCTCATCTGTGGGGATCTGGCAGCATCCATCTTGCCATTTTATTCCCAAAAATTGAATCTCCTGTGCAGGCCCCTTGACCTTACTCCGTTTTATGGCAAAACCGGCTGTCAGCAGGATTTGGATTATTTTCTTCCCTTTCTCAAAGACTTCTTCTGCTGTATCACCCCACACAATAATGTCATCAATGTATTGCAGGTGTTCTGGAGCTTGCCCCTGTTCCAGTGCAGTCTGGATCAGTCCATGGCAGATGGTAGGGCTGTGTTTCCAGCCCTGGGGCAGTCGGTTCCAAGTGTACTGGATGCCCCTCCAAGTAAAAGTGAACTGTGGCCTGCACTCTGCTGCCAGAGGAATTGAGAAAAAAAGCATTGGCAGTGTCAATCGTGGCATACCACTTGGCTGCCTTTGACTCCAGCTCATACTGAAGCTCTAGCATGTCTGGCAAGGCGGCACTCAAGGATGGGGTAACTTTTCAGGCCACGATAGTCTACTGTTAGTCTCCACTCTCTGTTAGACTTTCGCACTGGCCATATGGGGCTATTAAATGGTGAGTGGGTGCTATTGGTCACTCCTTGACTCTCCAATCTACGGATCAACTTATGGATGGGAATCAGGGAGTCTCGGTTGGTGCGATCTTGCTGCCAGTGCACTGTTGTGGTCACAACTGGCACTTGTTGTTCTTCGACCTTCAGCAACCCCACAACAGAAGAATCTCTGAGAGACCAGGCAAGGTGGACAGCTGCTCCACTTCCTCTGTCTCCAAAGCAGCAATACCAAAAGCCCATCGGTACCATTTTGGGTCCTTGAAGTACCTTCTTCTGAGGTAATCTATGCCAAGGATACATGGAGCCTTTGGACCAGTCACAATGGGGTGTTTCTGCCATTCCCTCCCAGTCACGCTGATTTCAGCCTCCAGTACAGTCAACTCTTGGGATCCTCCTGTCACTCCAGAAATAGAAATAGGTTCCACCCCTTGACAGCTTGACGGCATCAGAGTACACTGTGCACCAGTATCTACTCGAGCCTTATACTTCTGTGGGACTGGTGTGCCAGGCCATCTGATCCACACAGTCCAGTAAATCCGATTGTCCCCTACCTCCACCTGGCTGGAGGCGGGGCCCCTCTAGTAGTCATCACATTGTTCACTCACGTCTTGTAGAGATGGATTATTCTTCTTCATCACAGGAGCTGAGTTAAAATCTGCTCTTCCACTCCATCTGGGAACCTGCTCACCAGAGCCTGAAGCCGCAACCTTCATGGGGTGATCAGCCTTGACCTTTGCTCTCCTCTTCAGTTCTCACACGCGCTCCTCCAAAACTGAGGTAGGCTTTCCATCCCACTTCATCATACCTTCTCCATGATCCCGCAGGTAAAACCATAGGGTGTCCCGTGATGTATAACTTCTATATCTTCTCACTCTAACAGTAGGACTCCTTCTGTTAATAGCTGAGACGTGTGTTGGTACACGTGAGGAGCTGCGTAGGTCGTCTCTCAATTGACCACCGCTGTTGGTGGTATTATGTCATTCCAGGTTACTGTTGCCAGTGAGTGGGCATATGATAGGGGTGCATTTCGTGTAAATTTCCAACACATGGGTCATGTACATTCGACTTCATCTGGATCTATGGGTATATTCCCGTTATTCGGCTTGATAGTATAGATCATCTCTACAATGGCTGATTCCCTCAGAGACTGGATGCCTTTCTCTAAAGTAGTCCACTTGGCTGAACAACTCATAACATCGTCCTTGTATGGAAACCTATCTTTCACAGCTGCCAAGAGCTGCTTCCAAAGGCTGAAGGACTTTATCTCTCTTGCATTTGCTTTGTCAATTCCCCCTTTCCTGGCAAGTGATCCCAGCTGTTTGGCTTCACTACCTTCTAGTTCATGACTGTCTGCCCCATTGTCCCAGCATCGGAGCAGCCAGGTGATGATGTGCTCCCCTGGCTGACGGGTAAAGTCTTTTTGCATATTCCGTATCTCGGTTGAGGTCCGAGATCGGGAAGTTACCTCTTCTTTTTCTTCTTCTTCATGTGATGATGACTCCTGGTCAGATGCTGTCCCAGGTAGTAACGTTGTTTCTTCGTCATGCTTCATCTTTCTTGCCTCTTTTTCGCTTTTCTTCTTGCATACAGGGGCAACCGATATTTGTATGAGTTGGTCCTCTGGTTTAGCTGCAGTGATTTTACTGTGGTTTGGGTAGCCGCCGTACTTGTCACTGGGGTTTGAGTCGTGGCTGTACCTGTCGCTGGTGGTGGTGTAGCTGCTGTACGTGGAGCTGGATTAGCTGCCCTGTTTGTTACAGTTGGAGTTTAAGTAGCTGCTGTACTTGTCCCTGGCGGTGGAGTAGTTGCTGTACTTGGAGCTGGAGTAACTGCACTGTCCATTACTCCGCCCTCAGATCCAGAGATGTTTTTTTCCTTCTGAAGATGCTGGACAGTGTTGAATAAGGCTCTGTAAGCATAAGCCAAGCCCCAGCACGTTGCCATGATTTCTCCATCTCTGGTGTGACCAGAATGATCACACACCTCTTTTAAATGTTTTACTAATTTTTCTGGGTTTTGCATTTGTTCATTGGTGAAGTTCCAAAGCACTGGAGGGGCCCACTGGCCTAGATACTTGCCCATACTATCCCACACACCCTGCCACTCATGACTGTCCAGCCTTGGGGAAAATCTCTCAGCCATCCTGGATTGTAGTCTAACCCCAGACATGGTCCACACCCCACTCTGCTTAACTCTCCAGACCAGACTAAATAGTTGTGAGTACAACATATTCAGTATGTGTGCCAACATGATGATTCCCATCACCACCAGCAGGCAGATCTCAAGGGTATCTAAAGGCCATTCAAAACCTTCAAAATTCTCAAACAGTGTTGTAAACGGTCTGGTGGGGGAGCTGGGAGCACAAAAGAATGTCTCCTTCACAGGCTGACCACCCTGACCACTCGAGGAGGTGAAAAGAGACGTGTAATTGGTAAGAAGTTCCATTATATACCTCCCAAAGTATAGAGTTGGTGACCACACTGGAAACACAATCC
Organism: Myiopsitta monachus; assembly: GCA_017639245.1. Taxonomy (NCBI): domain Eukaryota; kingdom Metazoa; phylum Chordata; class Aves; order Psittaciformes; family Psittacidae; genus Myiopsitta; species Myiopsitta monachus. Next base: position 96,894,389 of record CM029917.1, on the reverse strand, counting down.
GGGTCAGTTTCATGATCACTGAGTCTATTGTATTAAAAATCAGTGAAATACAATACAATGTAACAAGAATCTTAACCCAAAACCCAGATCTGAAAAACGTTAAGAAATACCGCCTGTAAGTTAAGTATCATACATTGAACTGTGAGAACCAGAGCAACAACTTGGAGAGCCAATAAATCAGCATTGTGACGAGTGACTATTAATCCTTGCCGTTTATCTCAACCCTTCGTTTCCCACATTGGGTGCCAAAAAGAACTGTTGTGGTTTAAGCTGTAAATTTCACTTCTCTCTCCCTTCCCCCCCACCCCCCAAATCCAATGGGGGGGAATGGGGAGAAGAACTGAAAGACTGTAACTCCCATGGGTTGAGATAAGAACAGTCCAGTAACTGAGATATAATACAAATCACTACTGCTACTAGCCAATAATAATAATAATGACAAGGCAAATACAAAGGAAAAGGTTACAATCGCTCACTGCTCGACCGAGCTGAGAGAGAGAGAGAGAGTGTTCCGGGTTCCTGCCCCCAGTATTTTACGTCCTGGGCATTACGTGCTGTGGCAGTGGAATAGCTCTTTGGTCAGTTTGTGTCAGGTGTCCTGTCTCTGCTTCCTCCTAGTTGCCCCTCCTCCCCAGCATAGCATGAGACTCAGAGAGTCCTTGGCCAGACCAAAATATTGCCAAGCAGTAACTGAAAACACTGGTGTTATCAGCGCTGCTCCCGGGCACGAAATTAAAAGCGCAGTGCTGCACCAGCTACTAATTGGGAGAAAACTGACTGCTACTACTGAAGCTATGACAAATGAAAACAACAGATTTTAAAAATGTAGCTGCAGAATAGATGACGGAATCCTGAAAATGTCTAATTCCATGCTTCCCTTCCACATTTGCAGTCATTTCTATATGTATATATTATATGAAAATATCAGTGGGCTAGTATTACTCAATTCTAGAGTAAAGAACTTCTCCATTGACTGTCAGTATATTTGAAAACAAAAGACTTCAGAACTGAGAAAGCATACTGTTCCTCCGTCTTAAATAGTAACTGAGTAACTAGTGGACTAAACGAATTGTTTATCTGTTACGAAGTTGATAGTTAATTGAGGCAAACGAAATATGAACAGGTCAATCTTTAAAGGCTAGTGATACAATAAGCACCATTCAATAAACTGAAATAATTGAAAACAAGAAAAAATGCTTCTAGGATTAAAAAAGGAAAAAAAAGAATAAATGATGGTAAGCTGTATCAAGGAGAGCAGTAACTGGATGGTGGACATGAGTTCTCATTGCAGTACCATAATGAAAAGGGTGTGTGAGATATTTTGAAATCTGAACAGGAAAACAGTGAACGAATCAGGGAACTAGTAACACCTATGCTGCTGTTAAGTAGTAATACATCTGTTTTGTTAATACTAGTGAAGTCTTTATGGAATATCACGTGTCCCAGAATTCATAGAGAGTGTGGGAAACTGGGGATTTGGAAAAAAGAAACTTTCCAAACACATGAATTCTGGGAAGCTTGTCTTATTTTAAGATGTTTGATCAAGTTAATCACATCTAATCACAGTCCATTCATATTATGGTGCTTCATCTGTGTACTTCAGGAACTATAACTAGACAGATTCCCCAAAACTTCTTAGTTCATATAATTACACACTATATAACAGGATTGATCTTATTCAAAATCTTCAAATCAAAGTATGTGTCTTTTTTAAAAGATAGTGTTGAAGTGTTTGAAGTCAAACCCTAAATCTCAGAATTACCACAGTAATGAAATTTTCTGTTTCACAAATTTCAACTAATGTTCTGGCCTTCAAAATATTGAAAACCTCCAGCTAATTTCTGGTTTCTTCCTTGCACTAGTGTTATATATTATTTCTACTGCTTCAAAAAGTATCAAACCTACCTAAAATCACATAGGTAAAATAAAGTAGTCATCAATTGTTAAAAAAATAATGCTGTAGAACAGGTAGGAAAGAAAATAGAATCAATAAACTATTTGCTTATATTCCTGTAACTTGTGTAATGTAGACATCCTCTTCCAGGAAAGGAGAATGATGCCTGATGGATTTTTTGTTCCTCTTACTTAAAAAAAATATCTATTTTAGCTGGAGTCTGAATAGCTAAAAGGTGAAAATCTAAATTTGCCTACCAATGAAGATTAAAAGATGTTAAATAAACTGAAATAAAAATTTTCAATTTTATTGAACTATTATTTTCATAGAATCATAGAGTATCTCAAGTTGGAAGGGACCCATGAGGATCGACTCCAACTCCCTGTTCCTCACAGGACTGCCTAAAACTAAATTATATTGCTAAGAGCATTTTCCAGATGCTCCTTGAACTCTGACAAGCTTGGTGTCATGACGACTTCCCTGAGGAGCCTGTTCCAGTGGCCAACAACCATCTCAGGGAAGAACCTATTTTGTTACTCTCTATCTTGTTCTGTTCTGTGTTTAACGTAGTGCATGTGATTTTGACTTGCTAATAAAAGGCCATAGACTGCACTGATGTGGCAGTGCTTGCTTGGTTCACCTTTAGCCTGAGCTGATTTTAGTTTATTCCAGCCGTGATGACTGCTCAGCAGTCAGGTAACTGTTGCCCAAATTTTCTTTAGCTCTGTGCAATTATGTGCCATGACACTTATTGTTAAATAACAGATACTAAAGACAAGCAGACGTTCTATGAAGAGTGAATTACCTATGACCCTAACGAAAATTATATTGTGGCAATGTACTCACATACACATAGTTATACCAGAGCACTCAGACTGTTAACTGAAATCACAGGCAACTGAAGGAGTGCAACCTTGTAAGCCCGGTAAAAATGCTTTCAGAGAAACAAAGAGAACAGAAAAACAATACTACCTCAAAAGAGCTCATCAGGGTTTTGATAACTCACCATGAATACCACCCACCTACTACTTTTGAGGAAAAGTGGTAACACTGACAGCAGGACTACAAGGAAGGTGAACAGATGAACCTAACATAAGACAGAAGGACAGATACTAGGAAAGTTTTATATTTATTAATTAGATAATTTGGACTGTGAGTACTAGTGTTGTGGTAATTAGACTAATAATAATTGCAAATGGGAAACCCAGTCTGTTTCTTACAGCATTTGTTTAGGAAAGACTGTTGCCTTATGAAGAAGCAATAGAACCTGATGCTTAGCTAGGGCCCAGCATGGTTCTTTCATGGTATTCATACAAGAAAGCGTTTTGAATCTCTGTAAGTTCAGGTATAAGCATGAACTCTAAGCCTATAAAAATATGTAGGCAATTCCACTTCATATACACTTCATCCGCTCTGGGAAATCAAAAGCAATGACACGTGAGTGCTGGTCATACTATTCTAATCTAGTTCATAAACTACAAATCCTGAAGAATACGTGTGATACATTGTCTTATGCCACTTGTTTATCTGTTGAAATGTCTGAGGTTTTTTGTTCCATAGTAAATTCATCATGCTATGTTTTTATATTGAAACAGCATTATGTTTACTCTCTTTTTTGTAAAAGGACTAAACCAAAAAGAGTGGAGATAGGTCACACAAATCCCCTTTTGACACAGATGTGCTTATTCACTCTCTTGTCTGAGGTCAACTAAGAGCCAGTAATAATAAACCTATAATTAGCCTATTAAGATATTTGTATATTCTTAAAATGCAGATTGATATAGAATGCAGTATTTGGTGAAAGATATATTTGGCACTTAAGAAGACAAAGCAGCTTTCAAAGGAAGAAGAGAAAGTTAAAAGTTCTTGAAACAATAATTTCTAAAAAGGAGTATAGAAGATGACTTCTAGTCTGACAAAGAATCATTTCCAGTTTCTATGAAAGGGGAAAATTTTAGTCTAAGAAGGTTGCCACTTGTGCAATTTAACGGAAAACATTATGAAAAAAAAAATCAAGCGATAGAATGAAACAATCCATCTAATACAAGGAAATCTTAAAGACCTACTCATAAAGACTGAGTTACTTTAATGTTGCAGATGGACATGCACTTTACTTGTGAGAAAAGTAGCAATATGTTTATTGATGTAAAATAGTGATTTAATAAAGTTTGGCACTAAATGAGACAGTGATTTAACAAGGTTCAATGACAAGGTAGACTTCATTATTCACTGCATAAAGGTTAGGGTTAGACAAAACTCTCAGGAAGACTCTCCTGTTGAGTCAGAAAGGACCCCTTGCATTTCCAAACTTTTTTAGGGGAGTTTAGGTTTCTGCTGGATTCAGACTTAGAATGGTTTATGTCTAAGGGATTATATGTCTACATTCAATGCTTTATACTATTTAGCTAAGATTTCAAAGTTGAGCATGCTGCTAAATCACTTATCAAGGAACTGTTGAGGCAAGGAATCTCTCAGTTTCAAGGAGTAACCTTGAGAAGCATCCCTCCTCAAGGGCAGATCCTGTCATGCAGCCTGCTGCTGTGAAGGAGAGCTCAATGGGCCCTGGGCTGTCCATTACCTATGGATGATTGACTTATAGTCACATTTGCATACTGACTAAAGGAGTTAGGGTTTTTTTCCAAACTTGGCTTGAATCAGACCTTGATCAAGACTATGGTGGGTGTGTGTGTGTACATTTCTTAGATTAGCCATTGGCTATTGTGTCGCTGTCTGTCTGCTCCCCAAATTTACTTTGAATCATCATGAGCCAGACATATCCACCTACCACCACCCCTGGTGGTTATCATTTGAGTTATGGGAAACAAAAGTCAGCCTGGGGGGAGACACCATTCTGACACATTTACCAAGATAAAGAACAGGCATCAGTAGGGGCCAAAATTTTTTTTAGAATTTTCTTGACAAATCAGCTCAATAAAAGAGAGGCATGTACAGTTTGTAACCACTTGGTAAAATTAGAGGTTAAGTTTTCCTTCACTTCATCTATTTGGTTTATAAGACCTTATAATTGGGTAATTTATTTGGGATATTGTAACAATGGCTTGTTACTCAAAGTGTGATTTTAAGTAATTGCAATAAACCTGTCTAGGAACAGCAAACTAAAATCTTGAGAAACATTAAGCAGTGTTCCAGTACATCCTCCACTGAGTCTAACGACAACACGATGACTACCCTTAGATATTCAGAGCCCAGGAAAGGAGCTTGTACTGCAAGAGAAAGATTTTACAGTATTTTCCACTAGCAGCAATGAAAGCTCTCTGGAATTCAGAAAAGTCTTCACCCTCCAATCTTGAGGGTCATAGGAACAGTCAGAGAGTCAGACAGTAGGATTGTTTCACTGTTGTCCTGTTAAGTTAAATACTAGTCTACCCATGATGAAAAAGGTACAAATCACAGTAGTTATCAAGAGACATTTGTTCTTGTTGTTTTAGGTGGAGTTTTGTGAGGTATGTCTATACCTAGGGGAAAGAGAACACAGAAAGTTCATAAGAAGTTGTCCTGGTTTAAGCCCCCCACCCACACAGTTTTACTCACTCACTCACTCACTCACTCCCCCTCTTTCTTCCCCCAGTCCCAGGGGGATGGGGAGGAGAATCAAAAGAATTCAACTCTCACAGGTTGAGATAAGAGCAGTTTAGTAACTAAGGTATAACACAAATCACTACTGCTACCACCAGTAATAATACAAGAGAAATACAAAGAAAGAGAATAAAACTGCTCACCAAGCCCGACCCAGCCAGTGCACCCCCCAGCAGCGAACCCCCCAATATCAAAAACCTGATCATGCCGTGCACCCCCTGTCCACCACCACCACACCCTTCCGGGTCTCTGCCCTCCAGTTTCACATCCTGGACATGACGTGCTGTGGTATGGAATAACCTCTTTGGTCAGTTTGGGTCAGGTGTCCTGTCTCTGCCTCCTCCTGGCTTCCCCTCCTCCCTGGCATAGCATGAAGCTCAGAATGTCCTTGGTCAAACCAAAACATTGCCAAACAGTAACTATAAACACTGGTGTTATCAGTGCTGCTCCCAGGCCCAAAATCAAAGTCACAGCGCTGCACCAGCTATCAAGAAAGAGAAAAAACGACTACTACTGCTGAACCCATGACAGAAGTCCGGCAGGTTTTTGTAAGAAACAGGTTTCTGTAAGAAACTTGATGACGAAAAAGTTACTTTGGTTAAAGACTGCTTTGCTCAGTTTAACCTTATATATGATTACTGTCTGAGCCATTCTTCTTGCCAACAGGATGGAATAAGTCAAAGTTGTCTAGTCCATCACTTCTGTACATAGCACTGCAGAGAACTTTGTGAACAACTGGGAACCCTAACTGCTCTGTCTACAGTGATTTCAAAGCTACAAAACAATGATAAAACAGTATTATCAAAATTGGATTGCTGAAATAAGATTCTCCACAAAGATCATACTATCTAAACCCCTATGAAGAACCTTTAAAACATCTAGATCAGATTATTAAATTCAATCAGTATATTTTGTGTAAATAAAACCAAACTCCTATATATTTAAAATACTTAATCTGTCAAAATTTACCTGTAATAGAACTAGAAGTGAAATGTTTCAGAAAGGCATAGTATTTTGCACTAAAACATGGCTTCTTCATATTATTAAAAAAAAAAAAGAAAGTGTACTTTTTGTGCTAAGCAGTTACTCCTCTAACAGTTTTAGGCACACTACTCCCTTACAGTCAAGTCAAGAAACTTAGTTTACCTTAAGGTCCTTTCCAACCCTAACCATTCTATGGCTTTATTTATATCCTCGAGAAAATGTTGATACTGACTTTAATAATGTAATATAAAATATAGAGGAAATCAGTTTTTTTAAAAAAGCTAAAGAGTTCAAAATTTCTCTTGAATAAAATGACACATTCTGCTTTTTTTTGCCTTCATTTATTTTGGCTTGGCCATTTATTTAGTAAAAGGATTCAATTTGCCTGCAAATTAGGTGATTGCTAGCATTACCTTGCATTATACAAATCTAATGCAATTTTATTGTTAATCTGCTTGTTCTAATTTAAATTGGTTGTGTAAAAATACAATTTAAAATGCTAATCTTGCAAATGCATTGATGCCTAGATTAATATGTAAGAGTAATTCTGTGAAATTAGTGATGCTTTTTACATCTTTGATTTCAGGTATATGCAGATATATGCAGATCTGGGCCTAAAAAATAGCAACTTTTTTTCTTGACGAAACAATTAAACATGAATATTCCCATCAATGAATATTCCAATGTTTACAATAAAACCACCTAAATATTTTCTGCATGTAGAACATAAGTACATTTGACTATCTTTGTATTTCTATAATGCTATAACCATTGCTTTTGCTTCCAGATCCATCACTGAACTTGCCTTCATAATATGCCCATAGAGTAGAGATGTATTCTTTTAAATTATTTTTTCTGTGCTATGAATGGACAGATGAGACCCCAAGGTATTCACTGAAATACTAACTTGTTTCTTGGCCTGAGGGTCATGGTTTAGGTTCGTGGAAAGAAAACAGACATTTTGTGTTACAAACCCAGCTAATTTATTTTGAAGTTTTATGTATATAGTCCCTTAATTCAACCTCATATCTTTTCTTTTTTTGTAGGAGAAATTTATACTGGTCATACTTTATGTCCCAGTATCTGGAATCACCCACCCATGGTTATATGTTAAATGTAATGATAATGAAAACCTTATTACTATTAAAAAAAACAAAAAGCCAAAAACCAAAACCAAAACAAACAAAGAAAATAACACCCCTCACCCCCAAAAAAACCTCAAACAAAATTCCCCAAAAAAACAAAACCAAAATGAACAAATGACTTTCACACAGTTCACACAGTGACAAGCATTCTTAGCACAAAGATGTCATCCAGGAGGTGACAAGCTTCTGAAGTAGTGACGATACATCCTCAGGGCCTGAGAGAGGAATAAAAACTAAATCAAACTAGACTAGAATACCAGTGGAGCAGACCAAGACTTAGTTCACTTTTCCACTTTAGTGACCTCACATTAATAACAAAACTTACAGCAGCTGTAGTTAGGTCACAATAGCTTCAAAATTACTTACATATACAGCAATCCCAAACCTGGAACTAAAAAATACTCTGGAAGTGAAGATCACTATAAGTCAATCACAGCTTTCCTCAATTTTCTCTCATTTTACAAAAAAAAAAAACAGAGAAAAAAACAAACAAAAACCCCGCAAACATGCAAAAAACCCACCAAAACTGTAACACTTAAATAGAAATGGGTCCTCTATGCATTCATGTTGGGCAGAAGACAGAGGGGCCTGTGTTTTGTGAAAAGCTTAATATGAATTCTGCTAAAAAGTTAGTTCTTATTTTAATTAAAAGTATATTTTCTGAAGTAATATGTTCATTTTTAAAAGGAAACAGTGCTTAAACTGTTTTGACACATTTACATTATATATTCTTCAGTGGAATACTGAAGATGGTAAAAATAGCCACCATGCAATGCAAGTACTAGGGTAATATTATGTAATACTGCTGACAGAAATAAAGGGCATATCTCAGGGAAAGTTTCCAAAAGACCTTAACTTATATCAACGAATGTGTCTTAGAATAGAGATTCAATTAGTCAGCACCACCCTGGTATTGAAACACCCAGTAAAAATACTGCATTCAGGGTTTTATGTGTGATCTAAGCAGAGCTGTATGGTGATAGATAGATAGATAGATGCTCTGTTATACCACCATTTTGCTTTTCAAGATGGTGTTTTAATTTGCTGCCCACACACCACTCATTTGGGTGTCAGCACCAAATGTGTTTATGCCAACTGTGTTTCAGTTTATTATCCCTTAAAGTTATCTGCTTATATTTTCTGAAGCAAGATCCCAGGACTGAACAAATTCATGTTACAAAGATAATACTATGAAAACTGCAAATCATAAAAGAACAATGGAAAAATGGTTGAAACATACCTTCATTTCAAATATACATCCTGAATAATTACAGGCACAGAAAATGTTCCTTTGATGGATTCATGGTGAATTTCATTTGGTAGGTCCCTACATTTCTTTCAAATTATCTGAGGCAGTAACTGTGTAGAGATTTATTTTTTGAGAGATTTCTAACTCTGTTTTCATGGAATCCAATAAATAATAATTATAATACATTTTATGTCATATTGTGGCTACAATGCAGACCATGGTCTACCAGTATTCGTCAAGATTTGTGATTATTTGGCATAGTATTGTCTAAAAGGGATTTATGAGGATTGCTGTCCTCAGAATTGCCAGTTCATTATGCCAATGCATACTCAAACCACCCTGTTCATGCTATGATTGACAACCAATTCAGGTAATGCCACTGACAATAAACTGTCATCTGCTTAGTAACCTGTAGAAGAGCATATGATGTTTTACATAAATATAAGTACATTCTGTTGTGTTTACTATTTTAATAGTAAAAACTAATTCTACATGTTACAGCATATATCACAAGGAAAAGCAGAAATAAAATATCTACTATGTTGTAACCACCAAAAGATAGTTTCCATTTTTTTTGTGATTACTTTTAAAAACTATCTAAAGAGCTATACCTTAGTGAGATATGTTGACTTAAACATGCCAAGATCAATAACATTGATTTTATTACATTACATCATGGGGTAATAAAAAACAGTTTATTATTCAGACATCCTTAGTATGAGTTAATTAATTTATCAATTGATTACATATGAAAAGAAAAGCTCCATTAAGTACCATGAAGAACTCTGTTGCTATTTAATAGCATAGTTACACTAATGGAGCTACAGTCCTATATGCTGTTTAAAGACGTGGTTTATTGTACACGACTGAAATCTTGTTCATGATAGCATATGGGGGTTAAAGTTTATTGGAGTATATCTTTCATGATACTAAAAACAGAGGAAAATGAGGAGAAAAACTAGGAGGAAAAAAAAACACTAAATGAAAATAACAAAGAAAAGTGAAGACTTGGGGGAAAAGGAAAAAGAAAAGAATGTGGAAATGAATAGAATTCATTATGTTGAATAAGTTCTTATCTGACATTAAGGTTGGACATTTCCATGCATAGAGGTATTTCCATCTGTGTTTTTTTTTTCAGAGATAGTGTGGAATAACCCTTAATTTTGAAGCTTATAACTGAGATGAAGTTTTAGTATAATTTCCTCTGCAGGGTGCAGAAAAAAGCTTATGCAGATCTTGAGCTGAGATTGTGTGGCCGGTTAGCTTTGTTTAATAGCCAAACTCCCACCCAGCTTCACTCTCACTCCTTCAGTCCCCCAAGGAAGACAGGAGTGGTGGAGTAAACTGGAAGAACAGGAATGAAAAATCTCAAGGGTCTAGACAGAGATAGGGAGATCAAGTACCAATTACCATTGCAGGAAAAGCAGGCTCAATTTTGGGAAAACGGACTCTATTGTCAAATAAAATAAATATTTAATTGCTGATTTGGGTGGTGGGAAACAAGTCCCTTTTCCCAGGCTCAGCTTCACTCCCTCACTCTGGACTCCTCTCTTCCCCTCCTTACTTTCTCCCCTGGCCACATCTGGTCTCTTCAGCAAGGAATCAAGTGGCACAGGGACAGGGTGTCATGGGCATGTATGTAATGGTTTCTCTCTAGCATTCCTACCTCACACTTTTCCTCTGTTCCAGTGTGGGTTCTGAGCGAGAGTCAATATGCAAAGTAGATCTCAACTAACTGGAAGGAAACAAGCACGTACATAAAAAAAGACAAATGGGGAAAAAAAATAAAGATAAATTCACAAAAAATCTATTAAGAAGAAGAGAAGAACATTTTATGAAATGGAGATGTAGAGAAAGGAAGGGAACAGCAAATTGGAGAAAACCAAATAGGAATTATGATGAAGGGATATAATAATAATGTGTGTAATTAATAACTGTGCTACAGGCACAGTAGAGATCTGAAGAAAAAAAAAAATTAAACCACTGGTTGTTTTTGAGAATAGCACCATTACAATCATGCTTTTTTTGACATGAAGTCTGTGTATCTCTTACAGCATTCCTTAATAAGCTATACAGTTTGTCTAAGCCAGCTGGGGAAAACAAAATTAAAATCATAAATGTGGTAATTAGACAAGTATAGTGATTTTTCTGATGTAACCTACTATAAACATTAGAAATACCATAAAATTGTGACAAAAGGGTAAAGAAATAGAAATTTAAGCATTACTTTCCACTTTAACACATTCAAACCTATAAGATATGATAAAAAAAATAAATCCTTGCACTAAAATTATAAGGCTTTCTCATCAGGAGAAACAAATAAAACCTGCTATGTAGGATACCGTAGGACAATGTATCAGCAAAACTCTATTAAAATTTAGACAGCCAGCTATAGTTTTAAAATTTACAGATATACTTTTAAAATTGTTCTACTGCTTTTTCGCTCATTCACTGTAATTTTCATTTTTAGGATTCAGTTTTCCCATCTGAAACATAGTATGACTTAAAATTCTGCATAAATATAGTTGCCATCTAAAATGTTATTTATTTTAACAAGAAGCTATTTCTGCAAGACCTTTGTTGTTACCTAAGCAACAGAGAAAATCTAACCTTTCAAGGAGTCTAAACATGCTTTTTTTTTTTTTTTTTTTTTTTGTAAATATTCTACAAAGGAAAATTGTCTTTTTCCTTTTGATTAGATTTATTTTTATTTTCATTTTCTCCTGTGTTTCTGACTCAGTAAGGCTGGCCAGTGAAAACATCAACAGGTGCTCCTTGAAAGTTTTTCTGCAGAACAAAGGAACAGGAGATAGTACTGCTGTTGTAAATTGAATGTACTTAAATCAGAAGGATACCAAGTATTTAGTCATCTTGTTCAAGTGTAGACCTTTACAAGGCTGCATTAGCAAAGTCAGAAATTCTAAAGCTGCATTGCACCATTGTTACTGAAGATTACTGACATTTTCCCCACTATAAAAAGGGATCAACATCAGTACAGGAATAAATAGTTCTTTGAAAACAAAGTATAAATTAAAGTGGTTTCTAGTTTGATTTGTTTTTTCTGCTAACATACCAACCCTGCTCCAAAAGCAGAGCAGTAAAACAACTGATATAATAAAAAACAAAGAAAAAACAATAGACAACCACAACCTACTAAGCAATTATATCAAGTGAGAGAACTTCTGAAAACAGAATACATATATACTTACTGATACTGGCATTTTGGAATGAACAAAAGCAATAATGTATTTGTGAATACTTTAATGCCCTGATCATACAATCTCATTTCTTAGTTTTGGGTGATTTTTCTGTTCTGTAGTTCGTATGTTTTATTTCTGCACTGCAGATTTAGGAGGATGATGCTTGTTATTTTCCCTGAAAAAGTGAGAAGTGGGTATTTTGGTCCTTATTTTATCAGTTGTATGAGGATAAATGAAGGGGTTTACTGAACAGACTCCAGTAGTCCAGGGATACCTTACATATTCAGAAGCACCCTGAAGCTGTGTTTAATTTTAAACATTTCTGTAAGTCTCACAGAAGAATTATTTGCTGGAGTGTTTGATTCTGCCTTGTAAATGAAGGTGTCAAGTGCCATCTGAGATGTCCTGAGACATTTAATTCAGGCTGACATATCCGACAGCCTACAAGAGATATGTGGCATTCTGCACCCATAGGCGGACATCACGCAGGATATCCCAAAGCAATTCAAATGGATGCAACAAAGAGCAAATGAATGGAACCCATTGTGTCAATACCTTCTGCAATGAAATTTCATCTATGGAGAGGTTGGGCTCTCAGTGCTTTCATGTATGTAAATGGTGTGAAATGTGGAAATATTTGCTTCTAGAAGACAACCTATTTTTATGGACTATACAGAGTAACAGAACATTTAGGTGTGAAGGAGAATAATTTAGAAAGAGAGAGGCTAACTTTGTGCAGCTGAAGTGTTTCAAAGGTTAGAAGATTTGGAATTACAGGGAATTAACTACCAGTGGACAAAAGAAAAATAATCCATGCCATGGGTTCAGCAGCAGCTGTCATTTTTCTCCTTCTTGATAGCTGGTGCAGCACTGTGTTTTTGATTTTGGGCCTGGGAACAGCACTGATAACACCAGTGTTTTCAGTTACTGCTTGGTAGTGTTTTGTCTGGCCAAGGACTTTCTGACCAAAGAGGTCATTCCATACCACAGCATGTCATGTCTAGGATGTAAAGACGGAGAGCAGGGACCCGGAAGGGGTGGTGGTGAAGTGGTGGTGCAGTGGGGGGTTTGCTGCTGGGGGGTGCACTGGCTGGGTCGGGCTTGGAGAGCAGTTGTATTCTCTTTCCTTGTATTTCTCTTGTATTATTATTGGTGGTAGCAGTAGTGGTTTGTGCTATACCTTAGTTACTAAACTGTTCTTCTCTCAACCTGTGCAAGCTGCATTCTTTTGATTGTCCTCCCCATTCCCCCGGGACTGGGGGAAGAAAGAGAGGGGACTGAGTGAGTGAGAAAACTCCGTGTGTGGGGGTAGAGACTTAAACCATGACATAGTGTCTGACAATATTTCATAGAATCATAGAATCATAGAATAGTTAGGGTTGGAAAGGACCTCAAGATCATCTAGTTCCAACCCCACCCCCCCACCCCCCCATGGGCAGGGACACCTCACACTAAACCATGACACCTAAGGTTCTGTCTAACCCGGTCTTGAACACCACCAGCGATGGAGCATTCACAACTTCCCTGGACAACCCATTCCAGTGCCTCACCACCCTTACAGGAAAGAATTTCTTCCTCATATCCAATCTAAACTTCCCCTGCTTAAATTTGAATCAGTTACCCATTGTCCTATCACTACAGTCCCTCATGAAAAGCCCCTCCCCAGCATCCTTGTAGGCCCCCTTCAGGCACTGGAAGGCTGCTAGGAGATCTCCACGCAGCCTTCTCTTCTCCAGGCTCAACAGACCCAACTTTCTCAGCCTAGCTTCATACGGGAGGTGCTCCAGTCCCCTGATAACCCTCGTGGTCCTCCTCTGGACTTGTTCCAACAATTCCATGTCCCTTTTACGTTGAGGACACCAGAACTGCACACAATACTCCAAGTCAGGTCTCACAAGAGCAGAGTAGAGGGGCAGAATCACCTCCCTCAACCTGCCGGTCACTCTCCTTCTAATGCAGCCCAGCGTATGTTTGAGTTTCTGGGCTGCGATTGCACACTGCCGGCTGATACTCATTTTCTCATGAACCAACACCCCCAAGTCCTTCTCCTTGGCCTGCTCTGAATCTCTTTTCTGCAAAATCTGTAGCTGTGCCTCGCATTACTCCGACCCAGATGAAGGACCTTGCACTTGGCATAGTTCAACTTCATCAGGTTGGCATCCGCTTGCCTCACAAGTGTGTCAAGGTCCCTCTGGATGGCATTCCTTCCCTCCAGCATAACAACCAGTTGTCATTGGCAAACTTGCTGAGGATGCACTCAATCCCACTGTCCATGTCACCGATGAAGATGCTGAAAAAGAATGCTCTCAACACTGACCCCTGAGGGACACCACTCGTTACTTGTCTCCAGATGGACATTGAGCCATTGAGCACAACTCTTTGCATGCGGCCATTCAGTCAGTTCTTTATCCACTGAGTGGTCCACCTATCAAATTGATGTCTCTCCAATTTAGAGACAACGATGTCATGCGGGACAGTGTTGAACGCTTTGCACAAGTCCAGGTAGATGACGTTAACTGCTCTAGACCCTCCATCAGTTCTGTAGCCCCATGTCCTGGCTTCAGCAGTAGTAGTCATTTTTCTCCTTCGTAGTAGCTGGTGCAGTGCTGTGTTTTTGACTTTCAGCCTGGGAACAGCACTGATAACACTGATGTTTTTAGTTATGGTTTAGAATGTTTAGTTTGACCAAGGACTTTCTGAGTCTCATGCTCTGCCAGGAAGGAGGAGAAGCCAGGAGGAAGCAGAAACAGGACACCTGAGTCAAACTGACCAAAGAGGTATTCCATACCACAGCATGTCATGCCCAGGATGTAAAAACTGGGAGCAGGAACCCAGAAGGGTTAGTTCACGGCTCCGTCATCGAGTGGTGAGCAGTTGTATCCTCTTCCCTTGTATTTCCCTTCTCATTATTATCATTTGTGGTAGCAGAAGTGATTTGTGTTATACGTTAGTTACTAGGCTGTTCTTATCTCAACCCGTGGGAGTTACATTCTTTCGATTCTTCTCCCCATTCCCCCCAACTCTTGGAGTGAGCAAACTGCGTGATTTATGGCTTAAACCATGACACCCCATCCTAGAAGGCCAGATTGGTCAGGCAGGATTTCCCCTTAGTGGAGCTATGCTGACTGTCACCAACCACCATGCTGTTTTTCATGTGCCTTAGCATGCCTTCCAGGAGAATCTGCTCCAAGATTTTGCCAGGCACAGAGGTGAAACTGGCTGGTCTATAATTCCCTGGGTCATCCATTTTTCCCTTCTTGAACATGGGGGTTATATTTCCTTTTTTCCAGTCATCAGGAACTTCACCTGACTGCCATGATTTTTCAAATATGATGGAAAAAATATGCAATGCTGTTTCTTTGCCTTACAGAAGCAACTTGAAGCCATATTTGAATACTTTCTGTGTTCTTTCATTGCAATTTAAACTAACCTAGCCTGTGCTTTGCATGTACAGAGCTGCATTTAAAATGCTGAGAGTTCTAGAAAAACAAGTTTGTACTCTTGCACGCTTGACATGCAAAACAAACATACTTTTTCTTAATTTTGGTTTTAATCTCTACTTACAACAAATGGAAAATTAGTATCACCTTGTCGTGCTTGATACCCAGCCAGTAACTCAAAACCACGCACCCATTCTCTCACCACCTTTTCACTTCCCCCCTCTCCAGGCAGGATGGGAAGGGGAACCAAAAGAATGCAAACCCCATGGGTTGAGATAATAACAGTTTAATAAATAAAGTACAATATAATACTACTATGCAATATACTACTACTAATAATAAGGGGAATAACAAGGAGAGAAAAAAATAAAGAGAAAAAAGAAAAAAAGCCCCTGTCAATAAGCAGCAGTGATGCACAATACAATTGCTCACCATCCGCCAACCAATTTGCAGTTTGATTCAAGCAGCGATCTGCCCTTCTGGGTAACTATCCCAAGTTTATATATTGGGTATGGTGTACTGTGGTATGTAATACCCCTTTGGCTCGTTTGGGTCAGGTGTCCTGTCTTTGCTTCCTCCTAGCTTCTTGTGCCACTCTTCACCGGCAAAGCATGAGAGACTGAAAAGTCCTTGATTAGAATAAGTGCTACTTAGCAACAACTAAAGCATTCCTATGTTTTCAGCATTATTCTCATACTGAAGTCAAAACACAGCAGTGCAGCAGCTATTAGTAAAGAAAACTAAATCTACCTGAGCAGAAACCATGATGCATCTAATCTAAAGGTCATTGAGAATGCATCAAGACATTTAGGAATTTTGATGTCAAAATAGTTTTGAAAAAGCACCACTACAAATTATTGTGTATGAAATGTTGATCTGGATAATACATGGAAAATAAGATCTAGTTTAAAAAAAATCTTAAAAAAGCTGGAAAAGATATACAAACAAGTGCTAATGTATAACGTGATTCTGTGGGGAAAAACATTACAACTAAATTGAACTGACACACAGGAGGGAAAAATTAAAGTTCTGTTATGAACTTTCCTTTTTTGAGGTTTTTAGAATTCAACTTCAGCTTTAATATTCTTACAAGGTAGGACTAAGTAATTAAGATTAGTATGTAAGTATGAAGAAAGTAAATCACGCTTTTTAAGAGGCTTTTTAAGACTCAATTAAAATTGTTATTTACAGAAATCTTTTTTTCATAGTTTCTAAAACCAGCTATCGGGTAATATTAAAGGAAAAGTTGACTCTCTCTCTACGAGGTACCAATTTGAATTTCAAAATCATAGGATTGTTTCATAATTGCTTGAAGTTTGAACATTATTTCAGTTACCAGCAATCAGCTGTTTAAAAATAGTGCCCTTAAATCATAGATCTATATTTTTTTCTGGGCCACTTTCCCCTTAAAATTGACTTGACATTTAAAACATCAGCTTTTTCACAGTGTGCATCCCATCTGCAGTTATGCTGCAGCCCACTCAGCCACTCAGCTCTGTCCTTGCTATAGTAATAAACCTGTTAAAAGGACCTGTGCTTATGGATAAAATTGATTGCAATCCAGCACACACACGCACAGAAGCTAAAGAATGAAACAACAAAAGAAAAAAGCTAAAACATGAAAATTTGTTAAATAACCGGACCTCCTTATAGGCACCCATTACACCATATGGTGTGGTATATAGTATTTATACAAGAAAGGCATATTATATAGGGGAGTCTCTCCCCTGCTTGAATAATTACTGTATCAACAGTAATCAAGAATACAGGAATATTAACATAGTGGAAGCATTCAGTTTATCTAATCTCATACATTTCATTTCTAGTATAGAACAGCAAATTAGTAATAGTGCTTTGTCATTTGTCATAACTGGATAGAACTATATGTTAGGGCATGATGGTAAAAGGTCTGTGTTTCCCTTCTTGCAAATGTAATTTGTAGAGTAACCATTGCAAGGACTCTAAATAAATGCTTCATGGATTCTGATACATGTGTTTGACTGACCTGTTTACACAGCAGTTTTATACTCATTTTGTTTCTAGAGTTACTCCTAATTCACAATGGTGTGCAGAGGGAATCAGAGCGAATTAGCCTACAGTGTGTTCTTATTTGTATATACAACTTGTGACACCTGGGGCAGCTAGTTTAAAGTTTTCTTAAATATTTTTATCCTCCTGAGGCACCAGTTGTGTAACTGAGATACAGGCATAATGTCCAGTTTAATTGCTTGCTTCTGTATTGATCGGCGTATCTTATAATGCAATTTGTGCACTCATATAAACTGAGATGGAAAAAACTGAAAATAAAATTCCAAGTACATTTACATACATACAAATCTTTTCATAAGCAGTGCAAGCTGTGAAACTTTAATTGATTCTGTGCTTTCTATTTTTATTCACCTATACTGAAGAAGCTTTAATATTTCCAATTACTGTGCAATCTATGTCTTTTGTAAATGCTTGTGTATTTGCAATAACAATACAGTACAATTATGCTAAAACCTTTACCTCAAAGAAGATATTTTGTGAATTTCTCCTCCGGTCAGCACATAGCATTTTTCATGAAATCCGTAGGAATTTAGGCTGAAATGTGTTTGGAAAAAACCCAGATAGTCAAAAAAGGGCAGAAACTGATAGACAAGAAAAGTTATGTAGGAAATAAGAAACTAGACTAAACTGAAAAAAAATCCACATATCAATTTTGTTTTCTATTCAAAAGTTTCAAAATTATAGCTCACTTTATTAACTTTTTGAAGAAAACTCCCATTACAAGCTAAAGTATTGAAGAACATCCGAAAAGTATTGACAAATAAGTATTAGTTTTCTTGCTGTAAGAAGTTGCTTGCCTAATTCAGAAGTTGGTGGCATACAGCCAGACTTCCTTCCTAGATCTTAACACTATACCATAAAATGTCCCTAATGTAGTTTTCAACAGTTTTATTTATCTCCCTGGGGATAAAAGAACCTGCTGTTTTGAAGTGTCAGATTTTATACTGTGTTGCAGTGAGTTATTTTTATTTATCTTCCATTCTACATTTTTCTGAGGCACACACACAAAAGTAATCTTCGAAGAGCTATTTGTACTATTTCAGATTTTTTTGTACTTAAGCCTTAGTTTGAAGAAACATCTGGAAAAAGCACACATAGCTTACATCCTGGACATTATATTCAGACTGTACATATGGAATAGGTTTTTCATCATTTTTCTTCACCTTTTGGAAGACAAAAGAAAGTCTACCATTCTAAATCATATTTTAAATGTTACTGTATTCTATTTGAGAACAGATGATGTTTGTGTCATATTTAACTACAGCTTCCTTTCTATGTTGTGTAGGTAAGAAATATCCAGGTTGCTTCCTGTTTAATTGTCTGCAAAGATGTGTGGATACTGATATGGCCTAAGATCAAATCTCTCCCATGCTTAGGTTCTCCCCAGTCCAGCAGCAGAGGTTCTCCCCAGTCCAGCAGCAGAAACAGAGCAATCAGGAAAGGAGTTGTAGTCTCCTGAATGCATGCCACAAAACCTAGTGATGCATGCAGTATCCATATGTTTTAGGTAAAATACATGACTGATGTAATGTCCTTTAGGGATCCCTAGTCATTAAAAGTGACAAACATGTTGTATTCATGTAGGCAGTTCTAATGTCATGTCTGTGAGGAGTAGATCTTTGGAAAGAGAGTCCTCTGGGGACCATTAGCCCAAACCATCCCTAGTCATTTATTTGCCTTACTGAGCATGGGAGGTAGGAAAATCAGACTTGTAAGTTAAAAAAAAAACAAACAAATAAACAAAAAACACACACAAAAAAAAAGAAATAAACAAACCAACAAATAAAACAAAGCAACAACAAAACCAAACCAGAACCAAAACCCACTACCAAAAAAAAAAACCCCACCCAAAACAACCCCAAACAAAACCCCAAACCAAAACCCAGATACATGAAAAAGCCCTTTCTTTTCTGCTTAAATGAACAAAATAACATGATTCCTTAAAATTCACATTTCTTTAAGAGTCTTGAATCTGAATTTCCATCAGGAAGTCATTAAAGTAGAAATTGCCCACATATAAATGTTCTTTTTTTGGTAAGTAGAACTTTTAGCTTCTTGTGCAGCTGAGCCCTGCAAATCTCTTTAGCATATATTTAATTTGAAGAAGCAGAACTCCTGAAAACAAAAAGAAACCCTCTCAAAAGTGCTCACAGTTGTATCTAAGAATCCATAAAGGGGTTTTCAGCATGAAATCCTAGTCTTTGGCTAGATGTCAAAGTAAAAAATCAGTGGTTCTCCAATTCATCTGTAACTTTATTTGAAATCTAAATTAGCAGCACAGATATGACCAATAGTAAGTAGTTGTCTTCATTTATTTGTAGGCATGAATTTAAGTGGACATAGCAGAGCTGGAATAGAAATGCTGCTCTTAATTTGTATCTAATTCTCTAATGATATTTTGGGGAAAAATAAGACAAAGAAATCTTGGAAATTCTTGTTAAAATTATAAAAGTAACAAAGGGTGGGAAAAACATTTTTCTGTATTGGTTGTTAGAGACTATGATGCACTTACTATAAGCTAGGATACAATACTGTCTTTACATTTAACCTTCTTATAAAAATGCATTTTCACAATTTAACTTTACTCTCTCTTAAGTGTGCACACATAGTAAAACATAGAGTTATCCTGTTTTCTTTTTATGTTTTATAAACAGAATGTTTTATAAACTGTACTTAGAGACCTTACTAGAAGACTTTATATCAAATATGGAATTACAGCCACATCCTTCATCTTTGAACTTTGTGAAACATAGTAGCACTCACTGCAGAGGAGACCAAGCAGCTTAACTGTACTTTGTAATAATAAATTATTGAACTGTCCCTTTTCATCTCTTCCAGATATTGGTAGTGGCAATTATCAAGCTTTTCTGGGTTAACATTATTTTCCTTCTTGCAAAGGACTTATTTCCCCTTTAACTTTCAAGCATTCTTATTTTTATGCATTTTGCTAGTTCTGTAAGCTTTGAAAATTCTCCCCTCATTTGTTGTTTTAGTCTATGCTATTCCCCACTGTGTCATTGTACTTATCTCTACTCCTGTGCTACGCTGTCCTCTGGCTAACATGAACAGGATTATGCACATCTCTGAGGTTAGATGCAAATCTAGACTAACATCTTTTTGCGAGCATGGCCTGTAATATCTCTCTTATGTCTGTTCAAAATGTTTAGGTACTGTAAACTGGGATAAACTTAGTGCATTACCAGTTGCTGTACTACAATAGCACATATTCTCATACCAAAAGGTAGAGGATATACTTCTATGTATATGTTTGCCTGGCACTTGCATTCTACAGGCAGTAAACTCCCTCTGCGAAAGAACTGAGATCCAGATGCACATTTAAGATATTTAAGGACTAAATCCAAATTGGTGCTTAGATGCTGTGATGGAGAATACAGCAACAGCTGTTACAGAAAAAGGATTGAGAACAGTAATTTCAAACACACTGAATCCAGAAAGTGGGGAAACCAAATAGTGTTGAACAATTTGCTTCTGTACTTTCTATCAATATGTTCCAATATCAACAGTTCACATATCAACATTTCAATATCAACATATCAATATCAACAGTTCACAGATTCATGCAGACTAAAAGATCCAAACACAATTCACAGTGAAATATGCTGCTGAATCACCAAAGGGAAGGGCTTGGCAGGAAGTCCCAAGAGGAGCTAAAAGCGAGGCAGCTGGAGCAGTGGACTCACTTGCAAGGTGTCAGGATGTTGAAATAGGAAACTCAGGGTCAGAATCAAGTCTGGAAATGGGCCAGGCATTATCAGGCAAGCCTCCTGTGATGAGTCCAGGTCACACCAGAAGGTCATGTCCAGGTCTGGGTCAAGGAGGTAGGAGACCGGGTACAAATGTAGCTGTTACAGCTCTGATGCAGCTCAGGTAGGGACCAAGTCTGACTAAAAGCAGTCCCCGGGCAAAAGGAGGTTAAGACATTTGTTTGGAGCTCACTTCCCAGCATCTCTCCTCAATAGCTCCTGACAGTGAAGCAGCTAATCTTGGTATCAGCCAGCTGAAGCCCATAGTCTACCTTAACTGAATTCATGGAATAGGAAGTACACTCAAGACTGTCAGAGTTTTAACATCTGTTCAATAAACGATTGTTTAGTAAATCACGGATGATTATATCAAGTCTTGAGAGTGTCATTTATATGTCTGAAGAAGACCAGTGCTTACTTTAATTTAGAATTGCAGCCAGAGGAACTCTTGGATGAAAGTGAATAAAATGAATTTTGGGGTAAGACATTAAATCTGCCTCAACTTCTCAGAATAACTGAAAGAACAGGGTGAATGAGCTACAAGCTTGTCCAAGATGAGTATCTGAGGGCAGCAACTGAGGGATAAGTCCTAAAATGTGTTCTTAGAGAAAAAACATTATTTCTCATGGATGGGTGCTTTTACCAGAGACTCCAAGTAGAAAAGCAGCATGAGGCACAGAACTGAAATTGTGACTGCCATCTTGTAGGAAGCAGGAGGCAAATCAACCAAAGTGAGAGAGAGATGCGTATGAGGTAATCTTGACATGATCAGGTTAAATGTGGGGTTTGTTTTAGTTTTGGGGTTCCCCTCTGCTCCACCTCCCCCTTTGTTTATCTTTACAAAATTCGTTACTTTATCATCTATTCCATCTAATATAAATAAATACTTTTACTTACATTTTGTCGCAACTTGGATGCCATTTAAAGTTCTTCACCTTACAGATGTGAGGACTAACTTGGGACACAACAGCAAACAAACAAGCACTCAAGTAGCTACCTTTCACTGTATCAAAAGCTAGGAGTGATCACCAGCGCTAACTGCACACACCAGAAAATTGCCTTCACAGAGATAAAGAGGTATAATTTTTTTATCAAACTTTTCAATCAGTAAGAAGATTCTGGAGTTCGCCCATGAATAATGTAAAGTACTTTTTGCCATTTTTCCTTTTTTAAAATAGATATTTTTATTTTCAGTGATCGTTTCATTATAAAGTGCTTGTGTCTTCCTCGCACTGGGTGTTTCCTCTTGTCTTTGTCACCATTCACGCTAAAAGAGAGAAATTAAGTGCACATTCTCCTATGCTTTCTGAAGATCTGGGAATCACAAAGAAAGATCTGGTCTGTCTTCAAAAGCAGACCCACTTCTACACCAGCAATTACTCTATCTAAACAAAAGTCATGCAGACAGAATATTCTGTGGAATGTATGAGGCAGGAGGGGACTGAGGTTTTTAAAAATCCATTTTGAATCCTTTAGAATATATGAATTGTGTGACCTCAGTTAAAAAAATGGTCTAGCTACCTTCAAAATAATTAGGAAAGCACTGCATGAGGCATTAGCTTACATTCATATAATAAAAATAAATATTTGAATTTCATGGCAAATAATTTATTTTCCAAAGAATAATACCATGTGAAAAATATGAGCAAATCAAAGAGCTAATTATTTTTCAAATTTATGGAATCCTGTTCAGAGCAAAACCTTCAGTAACTCAGCAATGACATCACTAGGGTTTTTTCAAGTTTTCTCCCTGTTTGTAATGTGCAGCCACGCACTTAGAAAACTGAAACAATGCAATTTGACTTATATGGTCAATTACAAGTAAAATTGCAGTTTCAGTACACATAGCAAACTATTCACAACCAGCTTATGGAGTTTCAGAAAATGCAAACAGAGAAAAATAGCCAAATACATATTCTAGGCTCTAAAAGGAACTGCAGTGTGTCTCTGGACATGTTACAAGTACTGCGTAAGTCTTTTAGTAAGACTTCTTCACTTGAATGTATAGTAATATAAGCACAAAAAAAAAAATAATCCAAATTTATGGCTTATACAGGGTTAAATCCAAATGGACACTGAACAAGCGCGTTCGAGGGAAAAATAATATCCTGTGATACAGTATTGCACTGTGTTGGCTAGTTCACGCAGGAATGTAGTTAATGCTATATTTCTTGGCATTAATGCATCTCCAAGGCTGGAGTAGAAGCATTGAGGCACCGTGGCACATAGCCATATACTTGCCTCTTAGGCCTGTATGTGGTCATTTGCACTTGCTAATGCATCTATAGGTACTATTTCCAAAGGTTTATATTGTGAATTGAGACCTTCACTGCATTAATGGTTATGCTGTACAAGAAAACCAGTTCTGGGAAATATATTAATTATTTGAATTTTTAAGCCACTTTGACATCTATATTTTCTCCTATTGGTTAAATTTGAACTATATGCCTTGTCAAGACACCATTTCTGTTGTGCAGCTAGACAACTAAATTACTGGTTTTGTTCATTCGTTTAAATGAAAAATTAGTTTTAAGCAAGAAAACAACAACAGTGAACCTTCAATAACTTTTAAAATGAATGAATAATAGTGGCAAAAGCCATGAAAATTAAATTTGATAATCACAATTCTGAACACATGCAAACAACACTAAGTCTCAAGCACGTACTGAGAGGTTATTTTAAATTTGGAAGATGGTAGACAAGTGGATAGTTCCTATTTAAACATTAAAAAGTACCAACAAAAACCATAATGTTCTGTATCTCATTTTCTACCTCAGAAATATAATATATATCTAAATGAAAATAAACAGATAAACTGTTGCCAAAAAAAAGGAGAAAATAAGTGGAACTATACTGTCCTTTATTAGCACTGATGTCGCCGGAAAACAGTCAATGGATCTGTCAGAACACGCAAAATTTAGTAATAACTTATTCAGAAGAGCAGACAGTTGTGCATACACAAGGTTATTCTCAGCTCAGCCTTTCTCATAATTCTGCTCCAATAGAGTGGGACATTTTTTGATCTCAGGGGCATCAGTATTTATCCAGAATAACTCTGCTTCTCTCAGTGCTTCCATGCCCCATTTACACTGGTATTACTGTATATCTTGGAGTGTGATTCTCATCTTGCATGAAGTGTCAAACAAAATTTGTAAGGCCAAATTGCAAAGCTGTGAAGAAAGCCAAGTTGAGCTTCAGACGAAAGTGTTAAATGAACTCAGTAATCAGACTGTGAGACATATTTAACATATCTTGAATTCATCTTTTCTGAATTTTCTTTCCCCATTATGAGATGATTTTTCTATCAGCCCTGGTGTAGTTGATTTACTATAAACTCATACAGATATATGCATAACGATGAGTTTTTTTCTCATTTTCTATACCGTGTTTACAAATTTAATAGAAACATGTCATTATATGCATGCCAAAGAGAAATCTAAGAAAGGGTAATATGATATATTATGGTGGGCTGTATTCAGTCATATAACTTAAGCCCTGTGAGGGCATCTAGTCACAATCACAAATGGCTCTAGGCCTAATTTTACCTCTATACTCAGTTGTAACATGGTGATTCATAAATGCTTGGTTTTTTTTTATTTGGAGTAATTATCTTTTGCTATCCTCATAGGCCTCACAGAGTTCAGAAATGTAGCAAAACCTCCTTCTCCTGATGACTAGATCTCTATGCCTAATGCTACTCTAGTCCAATAGTGACCATAGCCTCCCAACTATTTTTCGTTACTTCAATATCCGGAGTAGTCTGCCAGGCTCTGCAGAACACAGAAGTAAATTAAAGTCTGTCTCCAAACTGTATGCTGCTTCCAACCTCTAACATACTCTTAATAGAATATATTGTCACAGCTGAACCCTAAAATATAGCCCACAATAAAGCCTCTGCAATGTCAAACAGCTGTGCTTAATTTAGCCTTTGCTAAGTTTACAGTAAACTTCTACTCCCAAGACTGAACGTAATTGTACCCACAATTATAACTATAACCTCAGTGACTCATTCAGGAACAAATACTGAACCACTTGTTACCTTTCACTACCTGTGAAAGCCAGTTTTATGATCTGGTTACTGTATAATGATGAACTAAGATTTTCATACAGCTGGGTGTGCATGTGTACATCTGTTCTTGAAATCAGTTCTGTCTTCATCCTTAATAGTCAACCACTGATAAACACCTAGTCAGGAAATGGCATTAAACAGTTCCCACTCAGGGGCTGTGAGCACATCCCATTCTGGCATCAAAGGCTGTCAGCTCATCCCATCTTAGCCTTAGAGGTTTAGCAGGGTGAAGTCCGTAAGGTGACCAAAGCTTAATTTTAAATGCAAACCTCACTTTAGCCTCACTATTTAGCCTGTGATTAATCTTGATCTAATATTAATATGTCCAGTGAGAGAATCTTCATACAGGCCTGTCAAAACTTTGGAAGAAACCAAATTATCTGCTTTCTCCTGTCAAGGTTATGATACCAGGTTCTGGGGGTCATGAGTTGTTGGCTGTGCTTGAGATCAGGTTACAAAAGCTGGTGTTTGAATTAGGCCTTGAACAAGAGCCCTCTATACTGCTAGCTCAGAATTCATGGGGTCCAACTTAAATTCTGGAAACTGTGATAGCAAATCAGGCTCGTTAGGGCCTTCTTTTTTACTTCCAGTTCTGCAGGTCTACCTACATATTGAATTGGGAATAATTTTTCACCTTTGCAGTTTAAATCTCACTTGCACTTTCCTTGCAAGTGATCACCACTGTTAATCACAGCTGAGGAATGCAGCTGCAATGACATGTCCTCCCTCACTGTTTTTTAGCCCTACTGAGTGTCTTGAACTTGATGACATGTCTTCCCAGCCATCTGGATATGCAGGAATTCAATATGATGCCGCTAACATGCTATTGCAACTGTTTTAGTGGTCTGCAAGCCTCTGTAATTGCTTCAGGATCAGTTTTGGAACAGCAGATCCTAGAACCTGAATTCCAGTTTACTAGTATGGCAGTGTCATCAACTTCAGTACCTGTTTCCAGGAGAATAGGAAAAAACTCACAGATTTTTGACAGTTTTCATCTGCAGCTGTGAGATACATTTGAAAACTTTAACTTTTTAAATACTGTGGTTTTCTTCCCAAACCAAACTGGGTAGTGAAATGTTTGAAAACTCCAACAGAACACAGAGAAATTCTGAGCTAATGTTCACCTCTAGCTCCTTTTATACAAATGCCTAACATTTGAAGGACATGAGGACACCTTATAGGAATTTGCTCTTTATTTGCTATCTTCAAACAAATTACAAATACTGATATTTTCATTTTGAAAGTTAAAGCTTTAAAATTATGAGGAGCACTCTGTGTATTTTGTGGAAGTCTGGACTTATTTTCTTGGATTTCATAGATCCTATTCCACAAAGAATGGAGAGACAAGTCATTAGCTTTATCTGGCATACAGCAATCCTCACAATTGAGAATTTTTAAGAAAAAAAAAACAAACCCAAAACATGTAACCTTTTATGGTAGACTAGGAAATTAGTGGCTCATACAGACTCCTCCACTCTTGGTTTTCTTACTACCAAGATTTTTTGGTCTGATTCGTTAAATTTGTAGGTTTTTTTTTTTTTGTGTTTCTTTTTTTTTTACACATGTAGATAACAGAAATCAAGTTCAAAAGGACTCATAAGGTCATGGTTTGATAATCATTACCAAGTCCACAGTATTTTGCTCAATGATTTATGAAAAGCAGCTGCCATTTTTGGATGAAATATAGCGTATATGTGAGAAAGGCATCTGAATATTACGGAAGGAAGGCTTGTGGGAAGATACAGTATTTATTAAACAGGCAGATACACCTGAGAAAACAGACTAGCCTTGATTTACTGCCTCTTCATCAAAGCTTCAAAAAAGAAAAAAGACTTTCAGCTAATTGTTGCAATGATGTTGCTTCCCTAATTTACATAAAATGTTTCACTTCCTGTCTGAATTTGATTGGCTTCAGTTTTCAACTATTGCTTTTGTTGGCTAAACAAATTAGCCAGCTACTCTCCAAGATGCTCTTTGTCAATCCCTATAGACTCAAATGAATTCATTTCACAATATCCTTTTGAAAAGCTACTTAAGGGAAGATAACTCGATTTTTTTGTTTTTACTGAAGTGCTATTACAGAAAGCTTACAGACACTAGATGTCACTTCTTGGGTTTGTGTTTAAGGCCTAATTTCAATTTTTTTTCCAGCAAAGAAATGAAAAATTGCTTATATCCCTGAGTCCAATTGTCCTCTAGACTGTCTATTCTGCAGAATACAGTAAAGAGATTATTTTCAATCCTTTTCTCTGAATAGAAGTGCCTAATAAACTGTAGTCAGAGGGTCTTGCCACAAGATAACAGCACTTGGTGAGAGAAATATTTAGAAAAGATATCAAGGACCATACACCACCCACAAACTGTTTTGTGACTGACCTTATAGAAAGGGAGTTCAACGCTGACTTCAATGGGGTTAATATTAAGTTTCAAGACAAGTAAAATTGAAATGAAAATTCTGAGTGGCATTTTGAAATATCTGTTTGACAAGGTGTGTCTTGTTTATGTTCTCTGATGAGAGAGAACATTACTGTGTAACAGGGAACAATTTCTAAATGTCAATGATTTTCCCCTTCTGTAGGAACACAGTCAATGTCAAACTAGGCTTAAAAAAAAATAAAATCCAGTGAATCAAATAATGTGAGAAATTTATTTGGCATAGTGTCATGGGTTCAGCAGCAGCTGTCATTTTTCTCCTTCTTGGTAGCTGGTGCATTGCTGTGGTTTTTGATTTTGGGCCTTGGAGCTGCACTGATAACACCAGTGTTTTCAGTTACTGCTTGGCAGTGTTTTGGTCCTGGCCAAGGACCTTCTGGGTCTCATGCTATGCCAGGGAGGAGGGGGAACCAGGATGAAGCAGAGACAGGACACCTGACCCAAACTGACCAAAAAGGTTATTCCATACCACAGCACGTCATGCCCGAGGATGTGAAAACGGAGAGCAGAGACCCGGAAGGGTGTGGTGGCAGACTGGGGGTGCATAGCATGGTCAGGTTTTTGGTACTGGGAGGGTTCGCTGCTGTGGGGTGCACTGGCTGGGTAGGGCTTGGTGAGCAGTTGTATTCTCTTTCCTTGTATTTCTCTTGTATTATTACTGGTGATAGCAGTAGTGATTTGTGTTATACCTTAGTTACTAAACTGTTCTTATCTCAACCTGTGGGAGTTGCATTTTTGATTCTCCTCCCCATCCCCCCAGGACTGGGGGAAGAAAGATGGGGAGTGAGTGAGAAAACTGCATGGTGGGGGGGCTTAAACCACAACACATAGTTAAACTCAGAAGTTAAATATCCTATGGTACTTCCAGTTGGCAGAATACATGGAAATAAACAGACACACACTTAGGAACTAGGAAAACACTTGTAACCTCAAGTCCTACAAGAGAAAGAGCTTAGGAAAAGGAATAGGAAGACCAGGCAGACTAAAGCAGGCCAAGAGGCTAACACTATGGGTATTATTATTTATTTATTATTTAAATAAAACTGTTGTAGTAATCATAATAAATAATTCTGATATTTTTTGTTATCATGTACTTTCAGAATTAGTACTCCCATATTAGGCCTCTGCATGCCCCATTACTAGGCACTGGACCTGCCTACATAAGAAAAAGGCCCAGGATGCTGCTGTAAATGCACTTCCTTATTATTTCTCTTTTCTGGCCTATCTCCTTAAGATTGCTTTTTAAAACTCTATTTCTGAAATGGAATAAATAAAAAATCAAAGGGAAAAAAAAATCAACTTCAATTCTTCCCTTACTTCTTCTACTTCCAAGGAGGGAAGATACTTGATGAAAGCAGGTGGAATAGTTTTTGAGGTCAGTGCTAAAATGGCTGTGATTTTGAAAAACAAACAATCAAACAAAGGCTATAGATTTCCTCTACAGCTCTTACTCTGAAATAGAATGCTTACGGTTACTAAAACTTGATGAGGAAGTACAAAATGAGGCTTGCATTAAAAAAAAAAAAAGAAAAAGGCAAAACCCAAATCAAAGCCTCCTGTGTTATTCTTTCTTAGACATATATCTAGTTAGTTTGGTTAAAAATCATAGGGATTTTACTGCTTTTAGGATGAATGACTAACCCAAAAGTGACCAGGGTGATCTAAGTCAAAATCCAACCTGATTAACTTCAAAAGTGAAAGCTAAGAAGGCTTAGCAAAGGGGAATCTGCTTTAAAAAAATGTTACCTACATTTGCAAACTAATCCAAGCATTTAATGCTATGAATTAAGTTTCACTGTGTCAACGGTCTCAGTTTACCTCAAACTTCATTTTTACTGAAAATGGGTACTCTAGCAATAAAAATTGTGATAGTCATTATATCTGCATTCTTCATCATATTTTTAAATACTTCTGTTTGATGGTATAAATCAGTGTTCAAAAAGTAATAGCTGAACTTACAGTCTCATTAACAATGGCATGTTAGTAATTACAAGGTTGGTCATGGTTAATTAATACTCTTCATTAAACAGAACACATCAGGAAACTTGGGAGGGCTTCTGAAGAGCATATAACCCATCACTGCTACTCAGTGACCTAAATCAACCTTAATCCAAACTCTGCTGTGATAGTTTCAGGTTTTCTGTATCTAAGCAATTTGCATGAAAAGAAAAGGCACATGCACAAAGCTTCATCCATACAGACACAGCAAAAATGTTTTTCAGCACTCATGTGGTGTGAAGGACCCATACTGAGCTGGCAAGGATTGTGCGTAGCTATGCTAAGTAGAAAAGCTCTTCAGGGAAGGGAGAAAAGGTAGGACTGGGTGAAAGAGTAAATCTGGTAGGCATGACATGTTAATGAGCTGTGTCAGAGCCATCTGAGGTTTGGGGAAGATAATTGCTACTTGAGAGTAAAATCACCTTTTTTTTTTTTTTCCCTCAGGACAATGTTCTTTGGATCTGTTAGAGAACACTTAGAAAAGCAAAGAAGCCAACAAAGCATTGAACCAAGTTTTTAGCGCCTTGGAGATGAGCTTTTTCAGTCCAACAAAGCACTATTTGTAACCAGCTCTTTTATCCTTAAAAAAGGTAAAATATTAAATTGGTTTCCAAGAGGATTTAAACGTGTGAAAACACAATTATGGATATATTGTTTCACTGATGGTCCTTTAGCTCTTGCCAGATGAGAAACCAGTACTGCCCTTTTGGCCATCTAGCATTCAAAGGAGCAAGGAGGAAGAAAATTCTAAGATTCTCTCTACATTAAATGTCAAGCAGAAGCTGTTGTTTGTTTGTTTTAATTTCCCAGCCAAGTGACTTCCAAAGGTTCAAATTCTGAAAGCTAATGTTTCATGGGATCCTTTGATGCCCATGACTAATTTCGTCTTTTTCTGTCTTCCTTTTTTTTCTGCTTTTAATGTCAAAGCAAAGAAAGAATTTAATGTGACTATAGTATTAGTTGAACACAGGTACTGTCAGTTAATAATAAGCAATTAAAGAAGTAATGATAAAGGAGTAACCTATAGTCCTCAGGGACAAGTTAAAGCATTATACCTTTTTATACTGTAGTCCTGCTGATAATTAGCATTTTTTTTACCTTCAGTGGCTTCCTACTGTTACAGCAATTGCATGGGGTTGTACTATTTTTGATAATTATTTCTACTTCTCTCCCTCTGTGATGCTGTCTTTTTACACAAGCACACATACACTCTCACGCACACACGCATATATAGCATTGGTAGTCTAATCCTTTTTCCTTCTGTGAAGCACATAAAAGCTGGTGCAATCATAATGGATTTGACAGAACACTTGGAAACCTCTCACAGGATTAAGCAGCACTGCGGGAAAACAAAATAAAACTCTTTTGCAAGTTGTGCCTGTCTCTGGACCTACAGTATAAGGTGGGCAATACAGGTCCAGCACCTGTAACCCTTAAAACACAGTATAACCAAAGAGAAGAATCAGGTGGTAAACATGATACCTCAATTATTTTACGTCTTACCTACCTAAAGCTCATTATGTATACAACTACTGTCTCAGTCAAAAATCAAGAAGCCTCTACTGACAAGCTGGTAATACGGGAAAGGAAAATTTTCCCTGTTGTTCCCCACAAGCCAGCCTCACAGACTTTTTTCGTGTGGTGAATAATGACAAACATGTCCAAAATATATCCAGATGTGCATGAAAAACTAAATAAATAAATGAAAAGAGAGAGTGCTCTATTGTACCAATTAGAAAGCACCTACAAAAAAATTACTTTCTTGGGAGAGGGAGAAGAGGAGACTCTATCCTTACGATGAATGGTTTGTAAAAATTCCCATTTGAGACCATGATCAGTACTGAAAAATTCAGCATATCGCTATATACACTGCAACATATAAAGAGGCAATGTATAAATTCAAAATGTGTTGTACTTGGACAAGACGAGGTCTGCATCTCTGTTTCTGGAAAGACTTCAGAGTTGGCAGCAAGGACATTCTTGTTCCTGCGTGTACTTGGCAAATAGATTGAATAACCATGTTTCTCCACAATGTTAAAATTATTCCAGCAGCAGCAGTAAGGACAAGGTGTTTGGGAGAGATCTGCTGTTTAATCCTGCAGGGTTCAGAAGGCCATTTCTTTGCAATAATAAAGACTGATTTATTGAAGCTGTTATAATTCTACAGCCGGATTTTACTGGACACTCTTTTTTATGAACTAATGAACTTAAAATGTGAAAGTCTTACAGTGTGAGGCAGAGGGGATTACTTGTCCAAAGTCTTGCCTGCCAACTCTCAGCTGCTAACATTTCGCTACTATGGCAGTTCTTGGGGACAAAAAATGTGGAAAAGAAGGTGACGTGGTGTTATTAGCAATAGAAAGAATAATCCAAAAATGACTGAGGAGGGAGATGTGTATTGTTTTTTTGTTTGACTTACAAAACTTCTCTTTTTTTAAAGGTAAGTTTGATTCAACAAAAAGACTTAGGTATTGTAATGATGAACAGCAGTATGCCAGCCATTATCACATTTCTTCCAGCTCTACAATCCATACTCTTGCCCAGTTTTCCTAAATAAGGATGCAGGAGATTAGATACCTCAGAATAGAATCCAAAGCAACAAGAATCAATAAACAAAACAAAAAAAAAAATACAATACGAGGGGTGGGGGAAGGAATGTGTTTCCATTGTTTCAGCGTCTATCTTTCAGCTGTGATTGGTAGCTCTGTTTCCTTGTTCTTTAAACTGAACAAGTTTAGCTTACTTTTTAAATACATGAGAAAAGGAGGTCTTAATTTGACCTCTCTCAGTTAATTGAAAAATAGCAAGAGCAGCTTAGTCATGAGGCAGCAAAAATGGTTATATGCTCCTGCTCTAAAAAAGGCTACGTGTCCCCTACTCTGTCAGAGAGAATCACTGAATTTGATTAGAATTTTTTTTGGAGTGTGAGTGAGCCTTAATATCTCTGTTATTAATGTTATCCCAGCTTGCAGAATAATAGCAACATGACTATATCATGTTATGATTTAGATGCTCACCCAGAGAAAGGTATTCTTTTTAATCCAGTTTCTATATTTCACATCGAACTATCAATGTAAACATTCTTTTTCCATAGGGATTATAATACAGCTTACCATACATATGCTTTTTGCAGAACTGAAGAGTTGTATTCTAATATTCAATACAATATAGTAATTGAAAATATTAATATTATTTGATTTTATATACATTACAGGATAGCAAAGAGCAGCCCAAACAGCCACAGAAAGGCTGCATCTAGTCTCACCTTGTAAAAGACATGCAGTAAATTGATTAAATCTAGTGAAATATTTGATAAACAACCATCATCCTAAATGATCTGTTAGGAAGGACCTTCAGTTTAGATATCTTCTTTAACTGTTCCAACAACTTGATTGTTTTCTTAAAAGCCACTCCAGACATCTTGATAGTGCAGCAAGGATGTCAATTTATGATGTGGAAGTCACATTGATGGCAGAATCAGATCACTGCTATGATTTTAGATCCAAGCAGATAGACGAGTACTGGAGATAAGGACCCTGCTGAGACAGATACAGCACTGGCTGGCACTCCAAACCTCATAATAGCTTTTGGCACCAATAAAAGAGCTGCTGAAAAATATATAGCTGCTGAGAAGTTCAAGGAGTTCTGAGATTGCCCTTCAGGAAATGGAGGAAATTTAGGTTACTAATTCTCTACCTGAGAAGGTACATTTATAACTTTATTTCTCTCGGTGCTCTTATGTCAGTATTACAAATACAAGAGAAACAAATTCTGAAAGCAAAATGGTTGTCCTCATTTACCACACCTTTGTTTGCACTATCCAAGCTGAATTCCCTTCGGATGAAACTCAACTGGACTTCAAAGGAGAGCACTCAGTGAACCTGTAATTGCTAATAAGTAGTCAGGTAAGTCCTGAGTAGAGCTAATAGGAAATGAACCCTTTGAAACAGATTTAGTGTAAGTGTTAGGTCTTAAGCTCCTACTGGTTTTGTCTTTGAAACTTCCTTTTCAAATACCAGATGAGGTTGGTTGTGTCATCCATACACTTCCAGCATTACTAAATGCATTGTAGTAAAATCAACATACAGCTTATCAAGATCTACAGAGTAAGTTATCTATTTTTCTCCATCCCAAAAATGAATGCTGCTCACCATTATGTGACTTCATTTAAAGGGATCCAATATGCTATTTTTGTTTTGTTTTGTTTTGTTTTGGGTTTGTTTGGTTTTTTTTTTTTTTTACTTTAATACTACCTTTCTTTAAGTGTCCTGAAAGATTAGTCTAATTTTTCAAGAAAAATAAATAACAGTAATGCTCTATTTTGTCTATAGATTTTTCTGAATCATGTGTTCCTAAATTTGGCATAAACTTTATCCACTTGTTTCTGATTGAAGGCTAGATAGAAAGGAATATTGCTTTTTTTGCTTTCATGAACATATTTTCATTTAGACTTTTAATTACTTGCATACACTGAAGTATTTTATATTCTCTGTATCAGTGAATTTAGTCATTCTAGAATTGCATAGTATCCTGGGTTCAGCAGTAGCAGTCATTTTTCTCCTTCCTAGTAGCTGGTGCAGTGTTGTGTTTTTGACTTTCAGCCTGGGAACAGCACTAATAACACTGATGGTTTCAGTTGCTGCTCAGTGATGTTTAGTCTGAGCAAGCATTTCCTTAGTCTCATGCTCTGCCAGGGAGGAGTGGAAGATGGGAGAAAGCAGAGACAGAACACCCAACCCAAACTAACCAAAGAGGTATTCCATACCACAGCACATCAATGCCCAGTATATAAACTGGGGGCAGTTACCTGGAAGGGCTAGATCACTGTTTGGGTCAGGCTGGGTATCAATCAGCAGGTGGTGAGCAATTGTATTCTCTTCCTTTGTTATTTCCCTTATCATTATTATTATTGATGGTAGCAGTAGGGGTTTGTATTATACCTTAGTTACTGAACTGTTCTTATCTCAACCCATGGGAGTTACATTCCTTCCATTCTCCTCCCCATCCCTCCAGGAGTGGGGGGGAAGAAAGGGGCGGGAGTGGTCAAATGACTGCGTGGTTTCTGGGTTGCCAGCTGGGCTTAAACCACAACAGTTCTGCTTGGCACCCAACATGGGACACAAAGGGTTGAGATAACAACAGGTCTGACCACAGTGTGTCTAATCATATTTGTGATAAGCATGCATTTTTTTGGATTAATAGTCACTCGTCACTATGCTGATTTATTGGCTCTCAGAGTTGTTGCTCTTGATCTCACAGTACCAGCATGTCATATCTTACTTACAGCCTGGTATTTGCTGTGTTAGTGTTTATCAGCTGGGGCCCTTGGGCTAAGGTTCTGGTTTCACTGTACTTTACTGGTTACTGACTTGTAATACAATAGACTCACTGATCATGAAACAGATCTGGCTTGGGTTCCCAGTGTGGTCACCACCTCTATACTTTGGGAGGTATATTATAGAAGTGCTTATCAATAGTCATGATCTAGCTGGACCTGATTTGAGCAGGGGTTTGCACTAGAAGACATCCAGAGGTCCTTTCTAATTTAAATTATGCTATGTTGCTATGATTTTGTGACTTAGCAACATCTGTCTCAGTTGCATATAGGAGTTAGAGTAACAACTAAATTTATTGCATAGTTTTACAGTTATAAAGCACAGGAATATATACTATTATTTTTTGCTTATTTGTTTTCTTTTCATGCAATTAAAATAATGGACAGCTCATCATCAATCCTGAGCTGACAATATCGATCACATTATATGAGAGCAACTGCTAAAGGAAGAGTCTGTAAAGAAGCTGAAGCATAATGATTTGACTTGCTGAAACAATTTTTACATTTGGTAATATAGAAAGAGCTGTATAAAATAGCAGTAGGTTACTGTTCAGAAATGAACAGTGAAGTTGTAATAATTCTGTGCTGTAAATTATCTCTAGCACGTATTTAAAATGTACTGCAATATTTAGTAAGTCAGCAAAAAAATAAATGTAGCTTATCTAAGGCTTACTTATGAGATCACATGTATGTGTTAAACTGACCCATGCTGACTTCACCAACATTTTTAAACAGTTTCAAACTAATTGTAATGTTATTCTATTATTATGCATTCAGCAGACATTTGCATATTTTTTGAACAAATTTCTGCTTTCATTCATACAGAAAAAATTAACAAAGCACATTTTAAATCAAAATTTTAGCAAGTTATATATGCAATTCCTATTAACAGTGTTCAAGTTTTACAGCAGATTTTCTGCTCACCTGCTGAAACATACATCCTCCAGTGAAAACTTGCAAGAGGATAAAAATACAGTTAGAAGAGATAAAGTGGGCTGGCAAATAGATACTTGCTGAAAGGGTCTTGTTGCCATAGGTAGTGTCAGTGCTTGTGGATTCTGACACAGGAGTACGCAACTGGGTAGTGATGATCATGGCTGGCCACTCCAAGACCCACAGAACAATGGACTGACATACCAGTTTTTCTATTCTGATAAAAAAGCAGAACATGTTTAATTGAAGAAAACAAGATTTCTAAGTACCCAGTGACCATCTGATTTAGTGATTACCTCAGAAGACCAGATACATGTGCAGTGTCTCTGCTCTTTTATATGGTTTTCCTATTAAAAAAAACCCACTACAACAAAAACCCTCTTGAAATCCTGTAAACCCTTGCATATGTACATACCAATGCCTGATTGCCAACTGTGTCATTAACAAAGCAGAAAACACAAAAATGCTGATGAATTTGATTCATAATGCTATTTTTAGGTCATGTAGCTATTTAAAAACCTTTTCTCTGAGCTACTATGTTCCCTTTGATAACCCAGTATTTTTTTCTTCAGTTGTAAAACTTGAGTGTCCAACAATACTTTCCAAGCTCAAGAAAGTCAGCTAATGTAAAGAGTGAAGTGAGCTCAGCTGGAAGAGCAGTCCCCATGAGCTAGCAGCTAGTCTGAGACAGACAGTGATATAAAAGGCTGTACACTAGGTGTTTCCTAATATGTACCTTGTATTTTACTTACTTTGTTTTTCCCTTTAATATCCAAGAAAAGTCATCTAGACTGAAAGATATTTGTTGTTCATGTGGGAGAAATCAGAACTAAACTCATTTAGAGAGTGATATCATCCTCTGAAGCTTGACAGTGTGTCAGGGCAGGTGGGCACCCACTGTGTTTACACAAGAATCTAAAATAGGAGACTCTTCATTTTCTTTGAGTATGTTTCCCTTAGGGGGGCTGCAGAAAAACAGGATTTTACTTATATTTTTTTTAAACGTGGCTTAGATGGGATCTGGTTGCCTGGTTTTACCAAGGCAGCTGCATCAAAGCGTATCTTCAGTGATCTGTATATTTAAAATAAATGCCACCTAAGTCTCACCTCTAGTGTGAAAAGCATTCAATTACTAAATTAAAGTAAAATGGCCATAAGCATCAAGAAAAATAGCTAGCCGATACATGTTTATACACTCCGTTTCAGCCCTAAATAAACATAGTTTAAAGATGTACCAGGAACAGTTTAACAATGAAAAATAATTCCCTATTGTTGCATACATTCACTTTAAAGATTTCCAATTTGTTAAATATTTGCCTACAGCTTTTCTGTCCAATTTCATTATGTATAGTTGGGCTTTTAATTTGCATTCCTTTCACATCATAGTTTTCTCATACAGAATGATACTTCTAATTTTTTCCTTTGTATAGCTCTCTGAAATGTAGTACTCATAATGAAAAAAACTCCAGTTATTCAAATTGCTATTGAAAAAGCCAGCAAAATCTGGAAAAAAGCCACATCTTTTTTACTGTAGCTGACACACTACATTGATGTAGCTGGAAATTTGTCTATTACTGAGACAGATGAGGGAGCTCTGGGACTCAGTTTAACACGGTTGCAGCTACTGCGGATACTGATACCATACACTGACAATAGCTGAAGTCTGAAAACCAGAGTTTACATGCCTGAAATAAATTGTTTTGATTAGAACCTTTAAGAAACAAATTCATAAGGTACAGTTTTATTGACTACTTGCCAAAGCACACAGATCTGTGCTCTCTAAGCTTGTTTTGCTCTTGTAAGTCAAGCATGAATTGGGCTCTTATTTTCTAAGGTTATAGACTTACAGCATAATACATTAACTCTGTACCTCTATAATTATGTGTTATGTATCATAATACATTTACTCTGAATTATTACACAGACACTACAATGGGAAACAGAATGTGCATTCTGTTCCAAATACAGCTGACCTTAAGAAAAAAATTTTTTGAGGAGACTATGCATTTGTCTATCTTCCATGGGTATGTAAGAAATCTACTGTTGATAAAAATGTTTTCAAGACTGTAAGGCACATACAAACCAGTATAGCAGTCATGAAGGAAAGAAGAATATTAACATTAGTAATTATTAGCAAAAATGTACTATTTGTCCATAGTTTTTAGGAGCCTTTCCAGATTTTTATTTTTCTGAGGGTCAGAGACCACTGTATTTATGTTCTAATGCTATTGTGATAATCTAAATAGAATTGGAACAATTGTTGTGCAAGACAGAGCTAGGATTTTCTTTCCCTAAGCAAGATCCATATAATGTACTATCACTACAGGCATTATTTGTTGCATTGTCCTCCTGGAAATTAGTGTGTACAGGTATCAGTATGTCCATTTATCATCATCTGTTCTGATCTAATGCATTTAAATATTTAGTCTGATAGCTAAAACAGAGCACATAAAATTTTGCATTATGTTTTACCACTCTAGTGATAGAGTTCTGACTTGCTTATTGCTTTTTTAAATCAACATCTTCCTCTGAAGATGACCTTTTATTAGATTTCTTATTTTTAAGGCATAGTAATTAGTAATTGGAATAATAATAACAGAAAGTGAGATTATTAACTGCATATTCCATAAACAGCAGTGTAGCTTTACAAGCCCAATACAACATCAAGCCGCTGCCTCATGCCCAGCTACTTTAGCATATTAATTCTATTATTGACTGTAAAGCCTAGTAGATTTTAAAACTTCCAAAATACTATTATTGACTGTAAAGGCTAGATGAATTTTAAACCTTCCTACAATGAACATTACAAGAGTTGTTTTAGATTTTATTTCTCACTTAGGTGAGACAACTGCTTATTTTCACTGCACAATCTGAAAGTAACCAACAATAGATTTCAGTATATTTAAATCCCTTTTCTCAAGTATGAAGAAGTTGATTAACAGCTATATAACAAAGTAACAAACTGACACTGTGGTTCAGAACAAGCTCAATCCAGCCATGCAGAGGGCTTGAAAACCACCTGCAGAACAAAATTCCTGCATCAGCATCATCTAAAAAGTCTGATCTTCAGTCAGCCATGCTAATAGGAAAGCTTTCTGTCCTTTATAACTAGTAGATCTACATGTTAGTAACAAGATCTAAATTAATACCTGCATATTCAAAAGCAGTTAATTATTTGTTTGGGGCTCTGTTGCTCATTCATTCAATAGTATTCCATTTCACCAGAACTATATTTCGTGAATTTAATACTCCTTAAAATTAAGACTGCCTCAGGCAGTTCCATGTTAAGTCAGCTTGTGTCTTAGGCAATTATACTGCTAGGAAAGCAGGCAACATATTCAGACTCCTGATTCGAATAATTCTCTGAAATAGCCTTTCTCCATTGACTGTGTGCTGGAACTTTAGTGAATTATCTATGTTTAGTTTGTATGAATATGTCACCCCAAATTCTCAACCACAGCAAAACGTATTTTAGTTTTTACCTTCTCAGAAATGAAATATTGTTGTAATAATAGTACTGTGAAAGTGTTGTCTCAGTGCTTAACAGCAGTCAAAATAAGGAAATAAGATTTTACAGTTTATTAGGAGTAGCATTGGAAAAAAAAAAGTATCGTTATACCTCTGTGCAAACCTGATTATTGCATGAAGCTCAAAAAAAAATTGCTATCAAAGAACTTCAAATGACTGATAGAAGGACAATAAGAGTAAAATCTTGGGACAACTTCCCTATAAGGTAAAAAAATCCCAAGCAGTCTAAGACCTGGGCTCTTAACGTTGCGATAGAAGTGACAGAGAGTAAAAGGGAGTACATTTCTGAGTGGCAAGAATAACTAAACGGAACTAATTTTTCACAGTGTTTTCTGAAACTGGAAGACATCACCTAAACAATAGAGTGGTGGGCTAAATGAATACTTGGTCTGAGCCACCGTGGTCATTATGTTATGTTTTAGATCTGCTGACCAATCAATCTGTTTAAAAAAAGGCGAGAGTATTCTTTTTCCCGTAGGTTCTATGTAGGATTGTGTTTTATGATGTGGTGCAACTGCCATTTGTCAGGGTAGACACTGTAATATAAAAAAGACACAGAGGGATTTCTCAGAAAAGATATTATAATTTTCTAGTTCACACAAAAGTAAATCAAACTGAAACACAAGAATATGGATTGTTCATTGTGTTTGGCAAACATAATCCTCAGTGTTTCGTGTGGATTCAACACATCACTGAAAACAATGCAATTTATTGAGAGTTACTTAGAAAAAACAACAAAGCAACAGATAACTGGTGAACATGTCATCTGCTTATGCCAGAATTAGTTCACCTTCTTCCATGTCGACAGTGACAATACAAAGTTTGCTGGTCAGTGCTGTCAGCTCCTACCAGTTGCCTTGAGTCTTAGCTGATCATTCCCAACATCTTTGTTCATTTGGATCCGGATTTGGAGAAAGTTGATGGATTTGGAGAAGGCTGAGGTTCTTAATGACTTCTTTGCCTTGGTCTTCACTGGCAAATTCTCTGACCACACCACCCAAGTCTTTGAAGGCAAATGCAGGGACTGTGAGAATGAAGACCCTAGGCCCGCTGTTAGGAGAGGATCTGGTTTGAGACCATTTTAAGAACTTGAATCTACACAAGTCCATGGGACCTGATGAAATCCACCCTCGGGTCCTGAAGGAGCTGGCAAATGAAGTTGCTAAGCTACTGTCCATCTTATTTGAAAAATCATGGCAGTCAGGAAAAGTCCAGAGGAGGGCCACAAGTATGATGAGGGAACTGGAGCACCTCCCGTATGAAGACAGGCTGAGAAAGTTATGGCTGTTCGGCCTGGAGAAGAGAAGGCTGCGTGGAGACCTCGTAGCTGACTTCCAGTATCTGAAGGGAGCTACCTATAGCATCCCTAGAGGCTGGGGATGGACTATTCATAAGGGACTGTAGTGATAGGACAAGGGGTAATGGGTTCAAACTTAAAGAGGGGAAGTTTAGATTGGATATGAGGAAGAAATTCTTTACTGTAAGGGTGGTGAGGCACTGGAACAGGTTGCCCAGGGAAGTTGTGAATGCCCCATCCCTGGTGATGTTCAAGGCCAGGTTGGAAGAGCCTTGGGCGGCTTGGTTTAGTGTGAGGCGTCCCTGCCCATGGCTGGAGGGGGTTGGAACTAGATGATCTTGAGGTCTTTTCCAACCCTAACTCTTCTATGATTCTATGATTTGAAGCCAGACGATTTGATAAGAGATAATTTTACAAAGCCACAGGTCTAAAATAACTTATTATCCTATGCTCCAGAGTCAAGGTATGGTTCCAAAGGATCAAATTACTTTTGTAAGTCTGGGGCTTGACATACTATATAGGATCCATATGAGCATGCTTGAACTGAAGTCACAGAAAACCTAATTGCAATGCATTTAACTACGTGTGTAGTTTTTGCAGTTCTATGCAATAAAAACATGAGGAAGGCACAATATGGGATAACTATGTTTTACAAACTTTTGTCACATTGTACTATTTATTTGGAATATGTCATCTTGCCAAAAGGTAAAAGGACCATATGATCATCTAGGAGGCAGCATATGCAAATAAATATGGTAGCAAGTACAAACATATGTTGAATCTTCCCACTTCATCAGTATAGAAAACTTTAGAGTTCTTGTCCGCACAAGCCAACAAATCTTTAGGCTTAAGCTGTGATTCTGCTACTCCCTTTCACTTAGTTTCATAGCTATATATCTCACCAAATGCTGTATAGCATTATCTGTTTTTAAAAAACTTGGAGAAAAACTCCTACTGAGGGTAAAACTGGACGTATCCAGCCGATCTAAAAATTGTCTAGAAGTGCCTAAGAACATACTGAATTTGTTCACTGAGTTTTACATATTGTGCAGGCTCTATTTATACCAAAATTAGATAAAATTATTCACAGTTTTGACAAACTATGGGAAAAAGGCATCAGTCGTCTCAGCGGACTACAGAGTGGAGCATTTAAAAATTGTACTGGAACAGTAGTTTTGGTTTGGTTTTTGGTTTGGTGTTTGTTCCCCCCCCTCCCCAAACTGAAAATATAGAACTAAAGACCATAAAAAAATATTAATTCAGCCACTACAACCTTCTGTGTATCACAGGTGCTTATGTGAACCTCTACAGTGTACTTTAATTAGGAGGCCTAATGCCTCCTGTTCAAGAAGTTGGACAGATTACTTACAGATACAAAAAGAAAAAATGTTCCAGTAGCTAATTAGACATACTGTTAGACCTGTGCGCTTTTCTTTGATCTGAATATAGTTAAGGTCCTGCTTCAAGACGTTATTTTAGTATGCCTTTCCCCTCTAGATTAAAAAGCCCTTTAGAAGCATGTATTTTCTTTCTGTGAAGCTACTTACACAGTGTAACAAAATCAATTCTCAGTTGTTGCCTTTTTAAGAGCAAGGCACATTAAGTTTATTTGCTCATGGTACAGAATTTTCTGCAGATTTTGAGTGCTTATGGCCCTTTCCTTAAATAGATTGTAATTTTCAGTTTAAAAATAAAGTGAATTCTAATAGGGATGTTACAAAATTCATGTTACCTGTGCCATGTATAACAAATTTGGATCTTTGGTCTTACTCCACTGTTCTTCTCAGGCATAGTGTTAGATCTCCTCATTTGCTGTGTCTGAGGAATGCTTCTTCTGTAAACCTGGGTAAGTACTGGGTTGTTTTTCTTCCATTATTTCCTTTCAGAAGCTCCAATTTCCATGAATGCCCTCTATTTGTTTCCCTGAGAAGAAAAGAGTCAGCCGCTGGGTTGAGTTCCTCTATAACCATTGTTTAGATATCATTTGCATTTGCTCCCTTTCCACCTCATCTTCATAAGAACAGAACACAGAGCCGGTGTCTACATTAGCAAATGGTATGGCGCAAGACGAATGGATCTTTAGGGTTAAAGAGTTGGTGCTGAGTATACAAAATTTACACTACTTGAGGTGTTTGCTTTACAGTAGTGTCGTGTGTGGTTCAAATGACAATTAGCTTTTGTGGTACATCAGGAATACTCCTAATGCCTGCTGAGAGACAGAAGAAAATTGAGTGTGAATGCCATGAGACCACTCACATAATGTTAAGTAGAGCATGGTACTGAGATAAGAAAATTGGCTTTGAAAATACACTGTTGATGTGAACTAGAATAAAAATGTAGACATTCCTTAATGTTTCTAGGCTACCTTTCCTAATAATGTTACCTGGAATAACTAATTTTCATTAGTGCTTAAGCTTCTTTTGTCTCTACCTTCTATTATAATTTTAATAATTATTTTGATAATTTAATTTTGGAAAAATTCAAAATTATACATTAATTGAAATTAAATTTAAAACTGAAATCTTTCATTTGGAAAAACAATA
The DNA here is from genome assembly GCA_017639245.1 of Myiopsitta monachus. Lineage (NCBI taxonomy): Eukaryota > Metazoa > Chordata > Aves > Psittaciformes > Psittacidae > Myiopsitta > Myiopsitta monachus. Next base: position 96,850,931 of record CM029917.1, on the reverse strand, counting down.
TGAAGGGATTAATTTTGTTCTTCACTTTTTCTCTTCCTTAAATCAACCCGTTACATTTAAATGGAAAAGATCTTGTGAATATTTTGTTTGACCTCAGAGAAAAAAGAAAAATTACACACAAACCCAACATTTGAGCAACCCTCCTTAGTAACAATTTCTTCTTCATTCACTACTATTTCAATATAAACTCACAACACAGACTTACGAGACATAAGAAAATCAGACATATCCTAAAGTCATCTGGGTCAAGATGTAACATAAACCCTAATCTTGCTTTCTTTAACATAAGTAGTCTGAGGAAAAATAACTGGATGAGGAAGAATAAAGCAAGGAGAAGCTGTCAGTGAGCAAATAAAGTGAACAGAGAGAGATGTATTTTACTTTAGCAGTTCGTTAACAGTTGTCCAATTTGATGATGAACTATTATTAGTTTTTCATAGCTATTGCAATGCAAAAATTTATTTGAAGACTTTTTTTTTTATTGCACCCTGTATAGAAATAACATTTTGTTTTATTTAAAGTGTGGTTTTAATAACTATTCATTAAAATGTGATACTAGGGAAGTGTCTAATATTTCTCTAGTGATCCTACTCATCTGCTCTCTGAGGACATAGAGAAATACCAGATTTTTAATTGCTGCTTAATATGTTTTTTCATGAAGAGTGGAAAATTTATACAGTTGGTTTTGGTTTTCTTTTTTACTAGTACAGTCTCACAAATAAGCAATCTGGGTCTATGAGGTATCCTACACACGGTGTTTGTTTTTGACAGCAATACCCATCCTATTGGAAGTAATTCTCTGAGTCAGAACTTTGGGGAAAAAAAAATGTAGTAGTTATCCACAGAATTGCAGTCTGTACAGTGAAAATCAATGAAACCACTTTAATTTAGTCTATGCTTTTTATCTGAAATATGGCAGACAAGAAGAATATGTAGAAAAAAGAAAGAAAGCCCACATTCAGAAATCAGAGTTTTAGATCTAGATTCTCATGTTCTTTTATTTGGAAATATATATGAACCATAATTCACTAACATACTTCATGAACACACAATTTTAAAAAGTAGCAGAATATGCATATATGATAGAATGATTTGACAGATGAAACCAGTTGATAAATGAATCAGTTCTCCACTAGTGTTCTCCTCCCCAATGAGTGACACAGCATTACTCTCATTTCAGGATGCAATGAAGACGTCTGACGGGAATCAGACAAAAATGAAAAAGAAGAGAGCTGATCATAATGGATTCTGTTCTGACTGCTTATATAAAAAGGACCTCATTTGCATAGGACTGGAAAGTTATCTAAGCAGCAAGCATAAATCTAACTTAGTACCATATAGTATAAGCTACAGTTATAGCTCAGTTCACATTTGTAAACGCAGCGCATGTTAATGTATTTCACTCTAGAGCAGAAATTATGTGCATTTTTTAATAAAAGAATTGTGAATTTTTTTTTAGAACAAAAGCACTTTTTCTCAAGGTGCTCCATTCAGTTTGATATAGTCTTACATTCCAGTAAAAAGCTATTTTAGTTTTAGAAGCAGTCAAGTTTGGAAAAGAATTAAAGCAGATGTATTTTCTTTGTTGGCTGGTTTGTTCAAAAACAAAACACACAAAAAATAAGGTTATTTTTCTGGTCTAATGAGGTACAGTTACCACCTGCGAGAAAAAAATCTGAGAAGAATGTAGAGTGCAATGGTACTGTTTAGGAATCAATGAATTGACACAATTTCTTTTGAACTTTATTCAGTATACAAGTCTACTCCCTTTTATTCTAAAGATTTCTACACAGTCTAAATTTTAGTTGCATTCACAATGCAGAAAAAAACCCACTGCAAAACAAAACCAAAACCCCCCAAATCCAAACCCACAACCCTCCAAACTAACAACTGCCACCGCTACTACAAACCCCACCCCAAAAAAAAATCTGTGGAATATATCTTTCAACAGCATTTCTCAGTTATCTGTCAATTCCATATGAATATTGGTTTTACCTTTAATGTAAGAATAAGAACTAGCACTGTGAAAACAACATGAATATCAATATATAAATAATTTTATTTCTTCAGTCTTCAAGTATGTTCATTTCACATATAATACAGTATTTCTTAATTAAAAGCCTCCAAATCTCTGTTATTCAGCAGAATCAATTAACTTTCTTCCTTCCAATGGATTTTATGAATCCAATCTATAAAAAGGAATCACACTGGGTTGGTTTTTTTTTTTAATATATTAATGCTATTGAATCACTTCTTAAAACTAAGCAGTTGCTGGCTTGTTCTGTAGAAATTATCTGCATCATCTTTATTTTAGGAATGTACAGTGCCCTTACTGGAATGTTACTAGATCACAAGCTTGCATTTGATATAATGAAAAACAGAAGCACTTAAAAAAACTATGTGCCAGGTTTTATCTACCTGTATCACAGCGCATTAAGTGAAAATCTGACCTGCAGTTTTCCCTCTGAAGAGCTACCTTTTGATGTTGCAAACTGTGTTTTTACTCCTTCTGTATAACAAATGAGATGGTTTCTTATACATTCCACTGAAAATAATTATTTTCCTAGAGAACATAAGAAAGAACATGACAGTCAAACAATTACTCTGATTCCTATCCAAACAGGGGTCCTGGCTTGCCTTTGGACATTTGATCACAATCCCTATTATACCAATTGCAACCGAATTTACTAGTCTGAGGGCAGCTCTGAACCTATCTGATTAATGTGTTTTGACAAGCTTAAATTAGCTGCTTGAATCATCAATTTGCTTCCTTATTTCTAGTTATCAATTACCAAGTATGTCACCCCTCATCAGCAATATCTTCCCAGTCTTTGTCCAGTAAAAGTGGATTTGGTAACTTCTTATCATGGAATTTATTTTTGCCCTGATCATATTATTGACATTATAACGTCCAACTTTGTTTCATTTGACTTCATAATGTGGGAAAGAAAACAAAGGCATCAAACCACACAAGTTAGTCTTTATAAGCCAAATGGGTACCAAGGTGTATTTGCTCATTACTACTCCCTCCAACAATTATTGTGATAAAGACCAATAAAAAAAGGTATGTGCGTGGCATTATCTCTTCAGGAGGTGAGGAACATACTATCATTCAAATACTCTCTTTAGATGAAACTTTAATCTATAGGAGTTCCTGCCACCCTTAAAATATAACAATACTTGCTATGGGAGGTATGTGCCATAGCCTAGTCTAATTAAGGTCATTGCAAGTTTTATAACTAACTTCACAGCATGCAGAATTAGAGTATTTATTAAAATACTACTGGTCTGAAACCTATTACTAGCATGCCACATGACACAGCTGGACTGTCTCAGGTCTTAAACAAGTCTGTGCTTAGGGGAAAGCCAGGCACCTTCTCCAGGTAACGTAAGAAAGGACTGAACGCAGCAGACACGAACCCATGTGAGGAAGGTAGGCATAATCAGTATTCCAGGCATGCAGCAATCATAATTAATAAGAATAACAATAAAGGAATGTAGGAAGATTGTGCTAAGAGGGCCCCCTGGGCCACTGAATCCAGCTGCCTGCTACCACAGGCACCCCTGCACACAGCTGCAGCGAGCTGGGTGTCTTTTCCACCTTGGGAAGCTGCTGCAGAACTTTGAGCTGGAATGGTTAGGTCAAACTCTTCTCAAAAGTAGACTTTGCATTTGATGGTGTTTCTTTAGCACTTCTTTGCTCTTGGTCACATTTAAGTTTTTCCTTCTGTAACATGAACTCTCAGAACTATATACATGTATTCAGACTACGATCTCATAGCTTTGCTCAGTCATACTATTACTAAGTGCTATTATATTTGCTTTTTCTGTAATGATATCATAGTGTCAGGTCATAGCCATGCTATGCACAAGTGTAACAGCCACATCCTTCTGCTACTGAGTCTTTTCCATCTAATAAGTTCTTGCTTATAAATGTTTTGCTCTTTGTAGGTTCTCTCGCTTCCATCCCCATACTACGTGTTACTGAATTGTATGTGACAAATAAGAGGTAAGGGAAGGTACTGGCCTGCAGCTCCTAGTCTGATGGGTTAGAAATCAAAAGGTTAATCTTTTATTCATAGGATAAAATTTACTATGTACTCACAAGTTTTGAAATGACCATAACCATCCTGTCTTACCTGCAGATGGTAGGAAACAAACTGTGGTCTATTCCTTTAAGTTTAAGGTATGCAGAAGGAAGAGGATGTGAAAAATCTAAGAAGTTTATAGATCACTGTTTTGTAATGCTCTACTTTAAGAAAGCTATTTTCCAAAATGGAATATTCAGAAGTGTGCTTTAAATGTATCAAACTATAGTAAAATGTGGTGTTCACTTTCAATATGGATAGATATAAGCATTTTGTATATATTTTAAGATGTATGTTATGATGTATGCATCTTGGAAGTAGGAGAGTTATTTGCTGTTTCAGCAGTAGGTGTCCTGTGTAACTGCATAGGTTAGGATTTGTTAGCAAATTTACCCATTTTTAAATAAGTCAGTCAATACCTTTTTAAAGAAGAAATCATGTAACTGAAAACATCTATAAAACTCTCACTTCATTTCTGCTGATCAGATAGCTTTTTCTGTGGAATTACAAAATGCTAAATGGCTCAGGAGGGTGAAAAACAGCAAATAGAATCTTGGTGTTCACTTCCTTATTATGCAACATGACTGTGAAAATGTCCCAATAGATGTAAGAGGGAAATGGAATGAGGTAATAAATAATTTATAACTAGAGAAAACTAATCAGAACTCCTCAATTCCCGTTGTCCCCACACAGGTGCTCAATTACTTCTTCAAAGAAGCCAAGAGACCAATAAACTGACGCCTGGGGTATGAATGAATTTTATTATTAAGGAAGATATTAAAACTTATATAAGGACACTAAAGTAGCTAATCTAAATTCTGTACAGATTTTCTAGCAACCTTTCATGTCCCCTTTCTGATGGAGCTTCTTCCACAGTGGCAAGTCTTGCTGAAGTAATCTGCTGATCTTATACAAAGATCAATGCTTTTCACCTTTACCATAACCACAGGCAATTTCATGCAGCATCTGGGTTGGTTTTCCTTGTTTTGTTTTTTTTTTTTTTTTCTATATAAGTGAAAAATGCAAAAAGGAAATTAGAGTGATTCATAGAACTCCATCTTCATGGACTTATTTTTAAATTGACTAAATAGCATCAAGGTTGAGAGAGAAATGTGGGATTACTACCAGCCAGGCTGCTTAGAATATTGACTCTCTGCACCACACCCCACACCCCCATTTTTTTTTACCTTAATTAAAAAAATTAGTGCTATTCTCATGTTTTGTCACGTCATTCTGTAGCCCCCAACCTCCTTCTGGAAACAAGAAGTCTAAAGTACAGCTGTTCTTCAAGGTCCATTTTCTCACCAAAAAGCAGTTTCCTGGTTGAACTGCAGCTGGTAACTCTCAGTGCTCCACAGCCTTCCTTGCAATTCACTTAAAATGCTTTGGTATTGTAACTTTGCAGTCAAACAAGTGGAAGAAATTGCTAGATACTTATTTTATCAGGCTGTATGACAGAGTGAAGAGAGGGTTAAAATAGCATTTTGTAATTTCTAGTGGGTAATAATGCTTTATGAGCAGAGATGAAAAAAGTTTATAAAACCAACAATATATAGTTGACTTCTTACATATCCAAGCATTAGCAAGCAGAAATTACTCCCCTTTACACAGACATAAAGCTCAAATTGCCTATGGATTTCCCAAGATTTTGAAAGTAAAATAAACTGATAATGGTAAATCAAGCTCACCAATAAACACTGTTCTTTAGAAACTGTAACTGAAGTTGGGAATATCTGCTGAATATGGTTTGGCTTCTGTGATCCTCCACACTGGTTTCCCTATGTATTGCTGTTTACTGTGTTTCACTTCAAGCTGCAATCTTTTCCCAAAATGGTGCTTTCAAAAAATCATGTCAATTTACCCATGAGTTTCATAGAAAGGATAGGATTAGAATTCAAAAGTACTCTCACTGAATTCACACTCAGTGAAAGAACAGTGGGCTGCTAAAGGTCTTAAACATGCTGCTCTCATCTCAGCCTTCTACTGTTTCTTCCTAATTCTTGTTCAGCTTTATCCAAGGTATCTTTTGAGCTTATAACAATTCAATTACCCAATTTATTTCCACCTTTTAGTTCTGTCTGGTTTAACAGTCCTTGATTTGATTTTGGATATTCAATTTCCCATCCAAAAGACTCAATTAATTTATTATTTAGTGCTGATAATGACTGTACTCAGAAATTGTACTGTAAAATAATAAAACATACCTTGGTTTCCTAAGATAGCACTTTCTACACTTTTAAATATATGTGGAATGGCCCATTCAGCAGGCAACAGAATTCATTCCTGAAGGAGGCACTATGTAACACTTTTATTACCTACTGATGACCAAATACAGACTACTATGAACAGTATTCATTGCCAGTAAAAGAGTATTTAGGTGTAGCATAATAACGTATGAATCTTTTTTGCTACATCTTAGAAAAGAACTAGGTGACACAAAAACCTTAGCACTTCCAGAGCTATGAACTTGTATTGTATTTGCATAGGTAAAAGGCTGTGTCCCATCCCATGGAGGTCCTGAGGGGGATCTACACTACTCACCCAAACACTTCAACCGTGAGATATTTAGCCTGCCAAAAATTGCTCCTTTCAGACATGACTGCTGAGCACATACTATATAAACAAAACCAAAATAAAGAAAAAACAAAATCCTAGAACAATCTATCAATTTAATGCAGGACACATACATTTTACAAATTAATTCAAAGTTTCAATTTCTCTCCCAGTTTTTATCCCAGCTTGTATTCCTTACCCTGCATAAAAGCAAAAATATTAACCTGTGCACTTCCAACAACATTCCATGGCTTTGATGTTAACGATCAGTCTTGATCAAACTGTATAAGCTCAAAATAATATCCAAACTTCACTGACACTTTCACCCCACTTTATACACTGTGTCTCATCCTACCGTGCGGGTGTGGGGGACCTGATTTTGCATCACATTGTGTGCGGGTCACAGGAGAGGCCACCACAGGCTCTCCACAGGGTGAAGCAACAATTAAGTTTTTTGTAAACTTCCCTAAAACTCTATCAGCAGGAACAAAGTTCTTGGCAAGTTCTTATTCTTATAAAGGATCTTAAGTAAGGGAGAAAAAGAGAAAAGAAATAAATAAAGCAGAGACAGAATTACCAACCTGTGGATGCAGCAACATCTTCCCGGTCAGCAATTTGAGGTCCTTTCAGCCACATCCTTTTTGACTCTGTAACTCCATCAAAGTCAACAGCACAGAGACAGCCACCATGCCGCTCCAGGACCTTCTATAGGGTCAGGAGTGTCCAGGAGCCTCCCATAGGCAGAAGCTCATGTTCATGCTTGCACATGCTCTGGGAGCTGTTCTAGAAGGTTCCAGTCGGTTGTGGGTGTCAGGTAGACCCCTGCCCCAATTCATGCTGTGCCCCAGGAGGCATCACAGTGTCTGTCACTGTCCAGGTGCAGTTTGTTGCCGAGGCAGTTGATCTTCACTGTCTCAGGGCAGACACCACAGGAAAACCATCCCTGTCTTGGGGGCGCACAATCTGCTCTGCCCCCGGCATCTGCCCGAGCAGCAATGCGCTGCTCACTGATGACAGGCTCAGGCCTCCCTTAGGGCCTTCTCTCCTTTGAGTTGTTTTGTGATGCACACACACAAGAAGAGTCTCTTGCCCATCACAGTGTGGTGCACAGGGGGCTCTGAACCAGAGGACCCTCAGCTGGAGCCAGGAGCTGCTGGGAGCCTGCAGCTCACTTGGCAGCGGCTGACAGGACCCAGACAGGACCAGCAGCAGTGGCGGCCAAGGCCCCTCTATGCATGGAAGAAGCCCTTAGGCAGTGCTCGCGAGCAGTAGTGCTGTGAACAGGGTGCGCAAACTGAGTGTGGCACTTAGCAAGGGTGCAGCCCCACAGTGTGCATGGCAGGGCAGGTGCTAAAGCCACACTAGCTCAACCAGGGAACAATCTATGTAGCAGAAAGCCATGGCCTCCCTGAACCCACCATGACAAATCCTCATTGAACGATCAAATGAATGAACAATATTGATACAGCAGATTTTCATTTTGATTCTTGTCTGACATAAAGTTATGTATCATTGCACAGAAGAAAACATGCTTTTATATTTGAATAGGAATACTTTCTTTTGGACTGTATTCAGTATTTCGACATTACCAGTTTTTCTACCCTAGTGAGCAGTTTTAAAAAATTAAATATTCATCACTCCATGTACTTATATGTACTAAAAATAAAGGCTTACAATTAATCATAGTTATAATCCCAAACTGTGTGCGAGGCATTTCTAAATTACATTAATAGGATAAAGTTTCATTCCATGTACTGGTGCAGTGACCCTACCAGTTATATCGAGCAAAACCCAAATTCTACTTTGTGACTCTTGATCTGTTCCTTTGACTATACAGGACATTATCTGCATTTATTGCAGTTGTGGCATTAAACAATTCTTGCATACAATTGAACAGATTGGACATGCTAGTGTAATTAACAGAAAGCACTAACTGCACAGTATTAGCCTCTTCCTGTCAGAGAAGCATCATCCACTAAGTTTTCTGAAAGATACCAGCGAAATAAAGTTGCTCTCAAAATGTGAACTATATTACAGATCAATAACATCCTCTTTTATTTTTCCTCCTCTATTGGAAATACATACTTGTAATGCTAGTTTTCAACTGCCTGATAGTTTTATTGCCAGTACAGCATTAGGATTAATAAGTAAAGACTTCACCCCTATTAAGGTTATTATTCTTGCCATCTAGGAACAGAGAAAACAATATAGAAGTACACTGATTTATAGAATTAAGCCCTTTTTCCAAGCGGAAGACTTAGAGACTTTTGTTAACAGAAGTTCAAATTTCGCAGAACTCTGCAAAATACAGAGAAAGAACCTCAGGGATCTCACCTTGTCTTAAAGTGCAGTGAATCAGTGCTGTAACTCATATTAACCCTAATACATTGTACATCACTGAGAGAAGAGAGTCCTAAATTTTGGGGACGTGATTTTTTGAGCTGGCCTTTCTCATATGTCAGGACACAGCATTATCTTTTGGTCCAGGACATAACTGCCTAACTCCCTAAAGCTTTATGTATGCATGAATTAAGTACCCCAGCACCTTCTGCATGAAGGCAATTGCATTAATAATTGCATGTTTTTCCAGTGGGTAAAAATATTTCTTACTTTTTTGAAAGTATAACAGTATAAAACTAAGGGAAGAGGAAATATAATTTAATATGAAAATTTTTAGCAGGCAGTCATTTAAATGGGATTTGTCAACATTATTTTGGTATGAAGTTAGTGTAAATCTTTTCTTTGAACTGTATTATACAAAATCCAGTATCTCCTTCCTTTTTTAAAAACTGATAATTAGCTGAGTTACAAGAAGAGCAAAAGTACTGTAGGTTATTTTTATGTCTTCATGATTGTCCATGCCATCAACCAACAAGAGGTTTAAGTACTTGTTCTAAGTCTGCTGTCTTATATTTAAGGAGTCAGGGCTGATACTTGATTTCAGACAAAAGTACAGCCTCCAAAATTATGTATTTTTTAATTCAAAGACTTCTGCTGAAACAACAGAAGGAGGGAAACATACATTAGCTTTAATCATCATAAGGTAGTAGTTTGCACCTCCTGCAACACAGATGATTTCCGAAGTGAGTGCAAAATGAGGCTGCCAGCAGATTCTTAAGTACCTGGGCATACAAGCATAGATATTATTCACATATTTCCACTGAAACTGTGTTAAAAAATGTAAATAAAGCCTCATCATGGTTTTAAAGAGAGAAGATGAAATATAGAAACAAACTGTAAGAGATTTTGTGATCAGCAGATTTTCTAAGCTTATTTTCAGAAATATGGTCCTTGGATCATGGCACATGCTCATTGGAACTTGTTGGCTATTCTTTATGATTTTCTCCATCACTCCCTGAGCCTGAATTAATACTGGGAACTTGGATATGTGAATAAACATATTCTTCTGTACTTTTCTAGGTAAAAAAAGAATATTACTTAACACAACAATGTCTTCTGGCTGACTTTGGAACTTCAGAGAAAGCATTTGGCCTCAAAATCTCTGCTAGGCAAAAGTCTTCATATGGGAATAGAACAAACAGTAGGACTTTCCGTTCAGTGGCAGAGAAGGGAAGATGCTCATCTTGGACTGTGAATTTTAGCTTCTACACATTTACACATACAGCTATCAACAACTTTAATGAGAACTTAGTATTTAAATTCCTGCTACAAGATGTAAAATAATAAACTGAAATTCCATTTTAATCATATTACCCCTTTTGATATTTTGTCAAATGAGCTGAAGGTTCTTTAAATATCAGAATGACAAGATACAAAGTACAGATATAAAAGAAACCCATATGGTGTGAAGTAGGAACTGGGCATATGGAAACCCTAATTAACCTAGGCAAGTGAAAAAGCAACAGCTGGAGAAACAGAAATAGGATCAGAAGTATTTCTTGGGAAACTGGATTTCAAATCTGGTTGGATAAAGGAAGGGCTGGATATGGGCTTTTTATTTCCACTAAGACACTGCTCAAAACTGCATCAGTGAAGCTGGTTTGCCTCATCCTTATTTCTATGATACAAGTGCTAAATTTTATTTTAAGATTTCCATTAAAACTATTCTGCAGATTCAATCTGAATGCCTGGGCAGTTAGGTGATGACTAAAACATCCAAATTTGATGCTGGAAATAACAAGACAGGCTCATACTGAGCCACAATAAAGCCGCAAATGTAGTCACTGCAAAAGAAAATGAAAGATAACTCTAATGTGCCATTTCTAGTAATAATTCAAAATGTCAAAAACTTACCTAATTACATCATCTACACATTTTTACAAGTTCCCTTTAAACATTTTTAATTTCGTAACAAGCACATTACTTTGGAAGTAAACTAAAACTACTTGGAATTAAAAAGTTCTTTTTCAGAACATTTTACCCTACAAAAGCTGTAATAAATTTGTCATCAACTTGCTTAAGTCATTAAATGTCAAGCTCGAGTACTTTATTATGTTGGTTTTTTTTAATATACCTGCTCATATAATTTGTTGTTCCTTCCAGTTGTTTCTCATATGTTTAAAAACAAATGTATTTAATTTTTCATAAGTATGCTCTTGGGATACTGTAAATACTGTACAGGTATACATGACAACCTTTTTCATGTATTTAAATGTACTCTAGAGGTTTCAGGGAGTCAATTATCCTTTTACAATTTTTGAAACTTTGATAGAATTTAATATTGATATCAAATAAATACAAGAGAAGATGTGACACAAAATGTTTTAGTTATGTAATCTAGTAAAAACTCTCAGCATCCACTTTCTCCAGTATTCCTTAAGGCATACAAACAAACTGATATGTATGTGAACGTAAACACCACTCTCCTGATTTCTAATAGTTTAATTTGATTATTAATTCCAATTAACAATAAAAGATTTGAAAGAGATATCACGTGTTTTCTGCAGGTATTTATCCATGATTGAATACATTATCCTTCTTAGAAATAATCTGTCCTCTGAAACTACCATAAGGAAAAGTAGGCAGACCTTTCGTTAATTAATTTTCAAAATTTCTTTTCGTCCCTTGAAGGGTTTGGATTTTCGTACCTTATTCTTGCTTCTGAAAACAACCATCTTGAGTATATGTATGAATATGATTTGTCATTTCACTTTACTATAATGCTAACTCTTTAGTAATGTTTACATTTGTGTAAAAAGCCTTCTTCAGTGACCATCTGAATTTGCTGCCTTTCTTCTTTCAAGTTCTTTTTTGATTTGTTTTGTTTTCAAGGAGGTGCTTCGTGTCAGGATAGGGAACAAAAAAAGTGGAAACAACTACCAGAATTATTTCAGCACAACAATGACGACTTTAAAATAACATAATAAAAAGAACCATATTATATATCCAGTACAAATAAATTATTTCCAAGTAGCCAAAAAAACCAATTTTTGTTTGCTTCTCTATTTTTAAAAATTATTAATAATAAATTAAAATTAAAACTAGATGTGTTGAAAAATAAGACAATTTTCTATTTGATCTTTTTTATGCAGAGTGATACAACTAGAAAAATTCTCTCATAAAAAAAGCATGCAGAAAATACGTTTACAGAATGCATTATATACATTACATTTTTTTTTGGACACTTACTTTTTTCTTGCAATGCCAGGAACTCAATAAGGATCTTTTTTTCCCACTGGTTCCTGATATAGAAATATAATGTAGGCTCTGGAATACAAATCAAGCAAAACTGATGTGCTGCAGAAGGCCTGAGGCTTGACCAAATTAGCAGCACAGCTGGATCTTTTACAAGTTCTAAGAAAACTGGATGACACATTACATATGCACCCTATCTTGATTCCCCGCTGGTAGGGAACAAATAAACTCTGCAGCTCCTCACTGGATGCCTTCCAAGTTCAGGAGTGTACTGGGAAGAGCCTAGTGGCACTGACAGAAAGAAGCATTTCTAGGTAGAATAGTAGTACAAGGTAAGGGCAAGAGGTTTTTCAAAAAATTCAAAAGATTGATGAAGGATACTATCACTGGGAAATGACAGCACTCTTAACTCTCTCTGCTGAGAGTGCACCAGCATATTCTCTGCTTTTTTTCTTGCCTTTCTTGAGCACAGTTAATGATTAATTTGAATATTCAGAATAAATCACTGCTGAACCACCTGCAGAACAGGATGGTGGAATTATTTGAGCCTTTAGCCTGACATATGCAGGCTCTGTAAATCTGTAATCTGATCAGATGATCAGCTCAGTCTCCTAGGGTAAATAAAGATTGCATTATGTAGTGATGTGTCCTGGTTTTGGCTGGAAGAGTTAAATTTTTCTTAGTAGCCAGCACAGTGCTGCATTTATGATTTAGCTTGAGAATATGGTTGCTAAAACACTGATGTTTTAGTTGTTGCTAAGTAGTCCTTACCTTAATTAAGTACTCTCCAGTTTCCCTCCTCTGCCAATGAGGAGGTGCACAAGAAGCTGGGAAGGAGCACAGCCTGGACAGCTGACCCGAAATAGCCAAAGGATATTCCATACAGGTTGGAGGTCCACAAACACTATACAGACTGGGCATTCTACAGATTTTTTTTTAATTTTGACAAAATAATTTTTCTCTAAGCATTTGCTCTCTGAATTTCAGATACATATATGAAATCTATACACCTATTGAAAAATAACAAATGATTTAATAAAGAAGCGGTAGTCCTTTTATTTCAAGGGATTTGTTTTTTCAGTTTTATATTGTATTAGAAATCTAGGACCAAGCCTTAACTTAAAAAACCCATACTAACATAGGTTTTCAAATTTATATTTTCATAATTATTTTCTTACAATAAGAGGGTCAACACTGTACTCTCTCTACAGATGAACCTTTTGAAGTATGTCAACGTGATACTGATTTCTGGATGTTGTAGAAGTGACATTAATAAATGGGACAAAATAATATCATTTTAAAATAATAACTGAAGATAATAGTCTCAGTAACATAGTTATTATTAGTTAGTATAAACTCAAAACATTATTCTTCATGTTCAGAAAAAAAATTAGTATATCCATAATAAGCATTCAGAAACTTTCAACACAAGTCAAAAAGGGGAGAAATAAATGGGGGAATTATTTTCCTGGTTTATGTTTTTATTTTTTTGCTTTTGTTTCAGAAAACAGATGAAATATTTTCATACTGCTGTTCCTTCTGATGCTTGTATCGAATATCTGATGATACTTGCAGCCCCACAATTTTTCTTGACAATAAGAAAGAAGCCATTGAAGTAGCAACTGGCTGTATTATAAACACAATGCTTTTGGAATAAAGCTAATTTAACAGAAAGCAGATAATCTTTTTTCCATCAATATCAGTCTAATATCAGTAGACACTACAATATTTCTGTTGCAAGTATTGCCTGCACCTAAAATCCAGATAATAAATCTTTCTGCCATTTGCTTGTAGGGAGAACCTAAAGATAATCGTCAGCATCAGAAACTTATGGCGCAGTATACACTTAAAAAAAATAAACAATACCAAAAAGAGAGAAATGCAAGCAAAGCCTTTGGCTTTTCAGGATCTCTGAAAGTTAGTAAGTACCTCTGGAAACTCACTAGACCATTTTATACATCCTCAGTCTCCCGTTGGTTTTCTCCCAAGCCTCTTATTTAATATTCCCCACTCTTCCCTCTTACAGCCATAGTTCATCTTTGCCTATATTTGAGAATGCCTGAAACAACTCTAACATTGTGAAATAAAACCTTAGGACTATTTAGACAATGTTCAGATGATCTCACATTATTACAGAGGTTACACTGTGCAAAAAAAACTTGATCAGAATCAGCCTGAGGATATCATAGCTGCTATATTGTATGGAATAAAGTGTCTAACATCAATTAATAGTTATCTATTAATAAATGGCCAGGTTAATAAATGGTTAGAAGGGTGGAGCCATAGTCAGGGGTTTAGGTATCTTGAACAGGGGACTCAATTTAGTAGACCAGGTCTACTGGGGACTGGTGGAGCTGGTCTGACAAAGAAAGGGAAGAGCGGTTTTGGTAGGTGTCTTGCCAGACTGGTCAAGGATGCTTCAAACTAGGTGTGTTGAGGGAGGGGGCATCATTCCATCCCAACACTCCCAGTTAGTTGCCAGCACCTATAATAAATGCTCAGAGAAATGCAGAGATATTGCAGCTACTCCAGCCAATGAGCCGGCTTCAATTGGAGCTCGGCTCAGATGCCTCTATACAAACACCTGTAGAATGGAGAACAAACAAGAGGAACTGGAGATGTGTGCATGTCTACGGGGAATGATATAACAGGCATCACAGAAACACAGTGAGATGGCTCCTATGACTGGAGTGTTGGAATGGAAGGTTACAAGATATTTAGGAAAGACAGGCCCAGCAGACAGGGAGGGGGAGTTGCTATTTATGTTAGGGATAGGCTGGAGAGTATGGAACTCTGTCTGGGGACAGGTGATCAGTCAATAGAGAGTTTGTGGGTCAAGCTTAAAGGAAGAACAGTGATGGGAGACATTATTGTCGGAAGTATTGTGTGCAGTTCTGGTGTCCTCAACACAAAATGAAATGGAACTGTTGGAACAAGTCCAAAGGAGGGCCACGAGGATGATGAGGGGACTGGAGCACCTCCCATATGAAGATAAACTGAGAAAGTTGGGTCTGTTGAGCCTGGAGAAGAGAAGGCTGTGTGGAAACCTCCTAGCAGCCTTCCAGTATCTGAAGGGGGCCTATAGGGATAGTGGGGAGGGACTCTTCATGAGGGACTATACTGATAGGACAAGGGGGAATGGGTTCAAACTTAAACAGGGGAAGTTTAGCTTGGATATAAGGAAGAAATTCTTTACTGTGTGGTTGTTGAGACACTGGAATGGGTTGTTCAAGGAAGTTGTGAATGCTCCATCGCTGGCGGTGTTCAAGGCAGGGTTGGGAATAACCTTGGATGGCATGGTTTAGTGTGAGGTGTCCCTGCCCATGGCAGGGGGGTTGTAACTAGATGATCTTGAGGTCCTTTCCAACTCTAACTATTCTATGATTCTATGATCTATGTGATTTTGGCTGGGATAGAGTTAATTTTCTGCCTAGTAGCTAGTATGGGCTGGATTTTGATTTGTGTGGAAATGGTGTTGATAACACAGGGATATTTTCATTATTGCTGAGCAGTGCTTACATAGAGTCAATGCCTTTTCTGCTCCTCACATCACCCCACTAGCATGTAGGCTGCAGGTGCACAAGGAATTGATACGGAACACAGAGCCAGGACTTCTGAACCCAACTGAGCCAGGGGGTATCCCCGACCATAAGGTGTCTTGCTCAGCATAGATAGCTGGGGGAAAAAGAAGGAAGAGGAGAATATTTGGAAAGAAGGTGTTTGTTTTCTGAAGTAGCCATTACGCGTGATAGAATTTTGCTTCCCTGGAGATGGCCTGACAGGGAGCCTCAATATGCCAAAATAGAGCTCAATCCTGCAAGCTGTTAGAGAGGATAATGAATATTATAATTTATTGGTAATGAAATATAAATAAGCCTATCAAAATGTGAATTAGTACTATATAATTGCATCATAAACTGTATTGCTGGTTTTGACATACATAAAAACAGAGTTAAGATCAGATGAAATGAACTGACATGTAAGTTTCTCCAAGTTCCACAAAATTTCTGACTTAAGTCAGAAGGTTTGTCTATGAACTGTTTTTGTTTCATTTAATGTTCATTTACAGTAGGAGTTTTATTCCATTTAGAACTGGGCAATTACTCAGGCTTGATTGAAATAAACTTAGTCAAGGCATACAATTTACACTCACATTTAAATTCCTAATGACCTCGCATTCTTAAAGATACTGACTTGCTCAAATATAAGGATGTAAATGGCAAGCACCATTTGAAACACTTTACAATGTGTAGGACAATGCCATGAGTCTACCAGATACTAACAGGACTTGTAGGGGGCCCATGTAACTGTCTCAGCAGCTGAAGGATTGGTAACATGCCCTAATTGCTAACATGCATCTCAAGACATTAGTGATCCATATTAAAGTCACTGAATCAAATCTACAGTCCCTGAATTTCTTTTATAATAAAAGAAAAAAAGTGCCTTTGAAGGTCTACAGAGGAAATTTCTGCTCTTAATTTAGTTGCCAAATCACAGCTAACACATTTTCCTTTTGGAGGTATTCAAAGACACATTTTTATATCCACTGAGTGCACCAGAATGTAGAAGGTCTGCAGACATAAACTAAATGCCTAGGTAATGCAGAGTGGATCTCACTTTGTATATTGTCAAAGGAAGACTGTAAAGGTTATCCCTTTTCCTATTCAATTGTCATTATCATCTCAAACTGCAAAATAAATGGATGCACTTCTTTTTCTCTCAATAACCATTTCCTTAAATAAAGAAATATTTTATGAAGATTTACTTTGAGCACGATTTTTCTGCAGTTTTTTTGATATTGTGTCTGCAGGGCAATCAGTAAAGAAAATGTCAACAAAAAATAAAGTAAAAATAATTCTCTTCTTCTCCTTCCTCCCTTTCCCCTTCCCCCTCCCCCCCTAAGGGTTAACTCTTCCAAGTTGGAAATTATAGGTAATTTCTTTTGACAGTTTAAGGAGCAGAACATGAAATTTAAGCTTCAGCATTTGGAGATTAGGCCCTGGAAAGACTCTCAGAAATATCTGCTTGAATAATAAATTAAATTGTTCTATAAAGTTATCATTTTAGTATTATAGTGGAATATGAATCTTTATTATTTGCTTCTCCACATATTTGCTTCATAACTGAACTACTGAGGACACTGAATTGTCTTATTTCTCTTATATATAATGCACTAATACACTTTTTTCATTTACTGCTTTCTATATTTTTGCAATGTGCACTTTTAATTTTGAGTGCAATTTGTCCATATTTACTAAACTCTAACAATGACATAAACTACTTCTTTGTTTTCAAAGTAATGTTACCTGTGGATTAAAGCTCTCCTCTGTGTGGTTAAAAGAATGAGAATATAGCTTCATATTTCTTACTGAAAAGTACAATATAATTATCAAGTCTGTATGCCTGCTTCTTCTAAGATCTAGTGGGAAACAACTTCTGGTTTTGAAGAGGAAAACATGCTACATAAGAAGTATTGTACTATCTACTTCAAGCTACAGAGTTGTATATTAAGTAACATAATTTGATGAAACAATGTGGATCTGCTACTCAAGAAAAGCAAGTATTCAAAACTGTTTTGGTTTAAGAACATTTGCATTAAGATCTGTCTTAGTAATATGATGCATAGACTCCTGTTCTGGCTCTGAATGAACTAGATCAAATTCCAAAGTTCAAGGAACAAAAATATCCATTTGGGTTGATTAAATCTTCCAAAAGATAACTTGATTTTTTATTTTGTCTTTCTTCTTTATGTAATTTATACTAAACAGAGTAGTTTCGTAGACTCACAGAATGGTTTGGTTGGAAGTAATATTAAATATCACCTCATTCAAACACTCTGCAATGGGCAGCGATACCTTCCACTAGACCAAGTTGCTCAAAGCCCCATCCAACCTGGCCTTGAACACTTACAGGGATGGGGCATCCACATTTCTGGGCAACACGTTTCAATGTCTCACTACAGTCACAGTGAAGAAAGCGAACAAGTTTAACTGATGTGAATTTATTTCACCTAAATAAGCTAGCTTTTGACAGATACAATAATTAAAGGCACCCATAAAAATCTGATGTCATGTTGCAATTCAGTGTTACTGTATCCATGTATAGCTAAATTTTCAAAGTGATTTTGGACTCTAAATATGCAGCAAAACAGTCAAGTCCCATTCAAATACTTCATTCTCACTAGAATCTAGGAGGAGCTAAGTAGCTAAGAGTTTAGAAGCCCTTGTACTTCTGGGCTGAAGTAATTCCAAGGGTGAGGTTGTGATTCATTTATACACTTTTAAAATCTCACTAGAAGCATATCTGCACCTGAATGAAGGCCTATGAAAACTATGCCCGTAGGAGGCCAACTTAATGCCTGTATCTCCTGGAATAAGAATTATGCTTTGAATAAAAGTGAGGTGCAATTCACCTGATTTAGTACTCAAAGTTGGATGTCTAATCCAAGCATGTTGTTCATGCCAACTTTTTCTTGAAAGGAAGAAGCAGAAAGAGATGACTCCTGAGGGTGATTCATCCTATCTTAAGACCAATATTTAAGGAAGGTAGGATAAATTGTCCTCAAGAGAAGTCTACCTCCTTTCTTTCTAAGAGATGAAGGAATTTATTTAAGCACCTGAGAGCACAGGCTTAATTTCTGGACAGTGAAATATTAGGTAAATCCTTCCCTTTATTCTGACATCTAAACAAATAACAATGCAAGTAATAAATATCTGTAGTTGACAGGTGACTGGGTGTCATGGGTTCAGCAGTAACAGTCATTTTTATTCCTTCTTAGTAGCTGGTGCAGCGCTGTTTTTTTTGACTTTCAGCCTGGGAACAGCGCTGATAACACCAGTGTTTTGGTTACTGCTTAGTAAAGGTTTGGTCTGACCAAGGACTTTCTGAGTCTCATGCTCTGCCAGGGAGGAGGGGAAGCTGGGAGGAAGCAGAGACAGGGACACCTGACCCAAACTGACCAAAGAGGTTATTCCATACCACAGTACATCATGCCCAGGATGTAAAAACTGGGGGCAGGAAGCCAGAGGGGTTGGGATCACTGCTGGGTCGGGTTCACTGCTGGGTCAGGCTGGGTATCGGTCAGCGGGTGGTGAGCAGTTGTATTCTCTTTGCTTGTATTTCCCTTGTCATTATTATTATTGGCAGTAGCAGTAGTGGTTTGTGTTATACCTTAGTTACTGGACTGTTCTTATCTCAATCTGTGGGAATTACATTGTTTTTATTCTTTTTGTTGTGAGTTACGGCTGGGCTTAAACCACGACACTGGGTTACATGAAATTCTGATTCATCAGTTGCATCTTTTCGACAGCACAGAAGACAGTGGCAAGCTATCATGATCAGAGTCCCTGGTTAGAACATGTTTTCTCACGTCGGTGTTCTTCCACAATGTAATTTTCAGATACTAACATTATTGACAAAGTAAGTGTCACACAGGATAGGTGAATCTACAAAAAAGAAAGTTTAAAATAAACATGGTTAATCAGAATAATGACTCTGACAATTTAAAACAGCGAAGGCTCTTACTGCTGTCAGTTGTGACATGCAAACAAACATTATCCACATTGACGAAATATAAAAATTGCAAAGTGCATCATATCCAATAAAGGGAAAAGCCAGATCATTCACTTTAGTTTGTAAAGTTTGGTCAATAATATTTCCTGACTCATTTTGACTGCCAAAAAATCTGCAGAGAACAGAATTTTGATTAATCAATCAATCCCTACATTATCTTAAAGTTATGTTATATTTTCTTTTCAACAGGGATAAATTTCCAACCAGGTCCAGGACATTACCAAAGACATTCCAGAAATTAAAAACAAATTCTCTGGCAAGAGCTGCGTGCTGAGACTAGTTCTAGTCCTCATCTTTGGCTATTTCAGCAAAGACAGTACAGGAAAAGCAGTACTATTGCAATTCTTGTAATAAAATGTGTCATCTTTTTAGCTGGGAAAGAGATGTATTGCCAGGCTTTTTCTATATCCTCTAAAAATTGTTCTTTCGTTACAGTCAGCTTTCCCAGTCAGAAGAATTAATATAATTACCTCAGTTTACACCTCTGTTCACAGTGCAGACACTCCAGTTTAATGGGCTGAGCCACAGATAAACTCAGACACAGTTCAAATTATTGTTCTCATAGTCTCTTTTCTAAAGTAATTCTTCCATAAAGAAATATTAGAATAAATTTCTAAGCCATATTTACCTACGTAGTTCTCTCTCTTTTTTTTTTTTTTTCCCTTTTTTTTTGGTTATTTTTCTGCCTACCATCCGATTGTCTCACTGTGTTGCTGGGTTCTTTCCCCCAGCCGAACTCTCAGATGATCATCATCTTACAGACTGAAAATCAGTAACTCTGGGCCAAATTCTGCTCTCCTATGCAGACATGCCTGAATTAGTTTTAAGTCACTTAACTGAATTTCTTGGTAGAGAGGCACTGAAAATGGCAAAATAGGAGGCCAAGTCTCTTTCAGCCTTTGTCTCCAGATGCTATTACTAATAAACTATTTCATAAGCTGCTTTTCTTTTAAGATATTTTGCTTTTAAATTGAATCTTGCCTTTAGAAAGCTGTAACCATGTAAGTGCTCTCGCTGTCTAGTATGTAACAGTGGTAGCTGCATATGCATAGTATGTCGTTTATACAAACTGTCAGGTCAGAACACACAACCACTTTGTCTGAAGGAAAAGTCTGCTAGATGCTTCCAGAGATGCCTTAAAAAAATGTGTGTCAATTACACTTTGCACATGTTGATTTCTTCCTTCCCACCTGTCCTGGTTTAAGCCGTAAATCACACAGTTTGCTCACTCACTCCTACCTCTTTCTTCCCCCCCACTCCGAGGGGGGGTGTGTAGTGGAATGGGGAGAAGAATCGAAAGAATGCAACTCCCATGGTTGAGATAAGAACAGTCCAGTAACTAAGGTATAACACAAACCACTACTGCTACCACCAATAATAATAATGACAAGGGAAATACAAGCAAAGAGAATACAACTGCTCACCACCCGACGACCGAGCCATGAAATAAACTCTTCTGGCTTCCTGTCCCCAGTTTTTACATCCAGGGCATGACGTGCTGTGGTATGAAATACCCCTTTGGTCAGCTTGGGTCAGGTGTCCTGTCTCTGCTTCCTCCCTGCTTCTCCTCCTCCCTGGCAGAGCCATGAGACTCAGAAAGTCCTCGGTCAAACCAAACATTATAATCCTTGGTCAAACCAAACATTCTAAGCCTTAACTATAAACGTTGTTATCAGTGCTGTTCCCAGGCTGAAAGTAGAAAACACAGTGCTGAACCAGCTACTAAGAAGGAGAAAAAACGACTGTTACTGCTGAACCCAGGATACCACCTCTCTTCATTGGAGATGAACTGTGAGTTTAAGACTTGAGATCATGAGACCCACTGCATCTCTGAGTTTCCTGATACAGTGGATGGTGGGAAAGGTAAGTTTCATATGGAAAAAGAACCCCCTTTCCTCTTGTGTACTTGCTCATCTGAAAGTGACAAGACTATGGCTTTGCTACTTATTATAACAGAAGATTTAGAAATACGTTTTTGAAGACTCAAAAACTGTTTCAACCTATTGGGAATTCTGAAATAAGAAAAGGGTCTGAAGCTATTTTCCCCTTATCCTCTCACTTGTAAACATATGAAAGCAAAAGTCCAGCTAAGCTGCATGTTGTATGAGCCCATGAAGAGGGGACATTCTCATTGTACTGTCTCACACTTTGCCCCAGTACCCTGTAGCTCCCTAGGCATTGGGAACTGGGCTGTTTTGAAGTGAGACATTTATTCCTAAGAATGACAACAGCTGGAGTAGTCACAGGTGGCTAGAAGTCTGATTTCCAGCAAGCTGCAGGGCACATTTCAGCATGTGTGCATGAATAAAATTCCCACTAGAAGCCATGACAGTTTGTAAGTATTTACCTATTTGTATATTTTCTCCACTCCATTTGCAAACACATTTAAATTACGTGGTAAATAGACAAGGGTATGTAAGTGCAGATATATGGACAAAATTACAAAAGTAATCAGAGAAAAACCTAAGTGTTTTTAACGTTTCCATGTTTAAAAACAACTTAAATTCGATATCGTATTTTGCAATGTAATGCTTGCGTTTTACATTGACCTTTAATGGACAGCAATACTGATGAGTCTTGTCTTCTGCATCTGCTGTGCTGACTAGAAAATATGGAGAAATGCAAAAGACACTATTTACGTTGGTTTTAGATTTGTCATTCCATTTTATATAATTCAAGACTATAAAATGCTATTATCAGGTAGCACTGGCTGAATACTTACAAAACAACACCAAAATTACTGAAGAATATTTATTTCACTTTCAGTTTTTAAATGCTGATAGATATACAAGCAATATATCTATATAGCAACGTATAGCTGTGTGGAATCCACTAAACTCTCAACTATTTCAGCTTTCTTAAATAACTACTGTTTAAAAACCAAAACCCCAGAAAGTCGTACTCTTGCCTGGCTTTAAAAATGAGATATAAGTCTCTCATCTTCAGCAAATGTAGAATAAAGTCCTTTTCCATCCATATGAATGCAACGGTTTTGTATTTTAAGTTACACATGGACTAAAGTTGCTTTCTTTAGAGGTAAGGTGGTTGAGAGCAACCATAATTATACAGAAGTATTTGTAGAATACTTCCTGTTACATCCCTTGCCAGATTCAACTGCAGGTGGCTTTCCTTACTCCCTTCCTGCACAATCAGGCTGTAGCTCTATATTCCTCCTGGATCACCTGCTATGGCTTCCACCTCTTGTACATATTCTCTCAGAATATGAGTTTAGTTAGAAACTCCTTGCTTGTCCATACTGGCCACCTGCTGCTGTTGCTTGATTTTCTGCTTGTTGGAAATTGACCTTTTTGACCTTCGAAGTGATCTCTGAATATCAATCAGCTCTCCTGGACTCCTCCAAGCATAACCCTGTTCTAAAAACCAAGGATCCTTCTGTTTTTCTGTCCATGTCAAACCCCAGCTCGCAACTAAGCACCAGATAGCCACTCTCTCACTCCCCCGCTACATGGGGATGGGTGCGATAATCAGATGAATAAAAGTGAGAAAACTCATGGATTAAGATAAAGACAGTTTAACAGGTAAAGCAAAAGTCACACACACAAGTAAATCAAAACAAGGAATTAATTTACCACTTCCCATTGGCAGGCAGGTGTTCACCCATTTCCAGGAAAGCCGGGCTGCATCACACATAATGATTACTTAGAAAGACAAATACCATCAGTTCAAACATCCCTCCCTTCTTCTTCCCCCAGCTTTCCATGCTGAGCATAACACAATATGGAATGGAATATCCCCTTGGTCAGCTGTGGTCTCTGTCCCAGCTGTGTCCCCTCTCAGCTACTTATGCAACCTCACATACAACCTCTTCACTGGTGGAATCTATTTCTCAGGACTCTCTGGAGGTAAGTTTTCAATAGATGAACTTGAGAGAATCTCACAGAAGATATTCAATATGAGAGAGCTATAATAATCTGGCAGCATCAGAAAGGATCCAGTTGAGTTCAGGTGCGTACATCTACAGTGAACAAGGCAACAAAACCAAGTAAGTTAATGCCTTTCATATTCCAAATTGCTTCCCGTGCTGCACACTTGTTGCTGAAAACAAGAAACAAGCCTAAGGAAAATCGTAAAAATGGCTTTAGTACTTTGGTGAGAATTCACTGCTGAGCATCCCACATCTAAAGAGGTGCTTTCATGGTTTAGGGGGATGAATTTAAGATCTTTCTTTTCCCTTCAGTGTTTTCTTACCAGTAGCTTAATATTTTGGAGTCTGGATTTTTAGAGGATTCTGTATTTCTGTTAACATTCTGCTTTCATTAAAGTGCCTAGATCAATTTTGGTAATTTGCTGTAACAGAGGATTAATTTATACTGGAACATAACATTTGCCTGGAAATGCAACCATTTTAATTATTTGGTTCAGCATCTAAATGTTATTTTTCATTTCCTGGATGCATAAGGACATCAGATACACATAAATAGTTCAACATTTATTAATCAGCAAAAAATATCTAATTTAGATTTCATTTATTATTTTTAATACAGGGTGAACTGTCAGAAAGTTATTCAAATGCTATTCAGAATGCAAAAATAGGAGGTTAAGTGACCCCATTTATTGTAAAATTCTGCATTATTCTAATTCTACCTTCACAAACATTGTTTCCTACTTAATACAGAATCTCTATAGCAAAATGAAATAGCAAGCTACAATACCACTCTATAATTGTTATTCTTTCTGTTCTAACAATTCACAGAAATAAGTAGGGAATTTGTACCTTAGAGATAGTTTACTTAAGTTAAATGCAAATAAAAATACAACATTGGAGGGGTACAACCAGGTTATCGTTAACTAGGTGTGATTCTATAATGAGTGCTGGTGACATGGATTTAAAAATAGTAATTCCCTTATATTAAAGTATCTATCTGATCTTCACTACTTTTGCACGTTGAAGTGTTGTAACAGCTGCATACAGGGGATGAATTAAAATAAATCTATAATTGCAGAGCTTTTTAAAGCATGCTAAACAAAAGAAGCAATCAAATCCTCTAATACTTTAATTTCCATCACCACCTAAAATAACCTTCACGCGCTGCAGGAGATAAAAGTTTCCTACATGGAAATTGACCTATGTATTTGATAGTGACGGGAAGGTTGTAGTAGAAGTGAAATCAGTAACAAGTCTTAATCTCAGTTTTAAGCCTATGATCATAAGTGAAGTGAGGAAGAAAACCATGAGCAAAGGTTATCATTGATATGACTATTGCCCAGAGCTGACCAGAAGTTGTATATGTGACTGATGTAAAATTTATGCTTAAATATTTTGGGATCTATAATATTTTAGTTATTGCCTTTATAAAGTTCAGTCAAGAATAGAATTTCATTGTGCCTGTAGGAAAAGTCCATCAATACTCTTATTTCATTTTCCATCTTTTTGGAACAAAGAAACAAGAAGAGCTGGGGGGTCAGACAACACAGTTTCAATGTTGTCTATGTATAAGCTGTCGAACACTTATCATTTTGAGGCTGAGATTTTTTGCAGCTGAGGACTCATTAATCCTAGCTTGCTCTTAGTGTGTGGGCACTGTAATGGGAACCACTGAGACTAAGAGTGTTTAAAACGCACTGAACAGTAACAAATTGTGTGTCTCTACTGTAGTCATCACCATGATTTGTGCAATGCAAATCTGTCTGCACTATTTTTTAGCTAGATAACTTGAGTTCTCAAAACAAAGTCCAATGAAGGCTATTGACTCAAGCATTATATTTGACAGGGTTTCCTAGTTGCTAACTCAAATGTGTCTAAATCTCACTACAATTACAGCAGTTGTATTGCAGACACTGGTGGCAATGGTTCATACATACCCTTTTGTCCAAGACAATTTTGAGGTTTGGCCGTGTGAATCCAGGATGTCTGGAAAAGCAGGTGCTCATTGTGTGTATGCATAGTATGTATGCAGAAAACTTCCAGATGATAAAGTAGTAAGTCTGGTGAAAGAATAAGCCACAACTCCGCAGAGGAAATTTGAAGTGACAATTTGCTTATATCAAATGAAATAGGCGGTTTTGTGGTTAAATTAGGCAGTGAAAACACATCTGTTTGTACCCCAGAAACCATTGTTTCTTCAATATCACCAAGAATGGAGTGATTTTAACAAAGTTTTCATTCTAGATTATAAAACATACTTTTATTTGTAGCTTGGACTAAACGCATCCATCTTTGGCTTTTACTGCCTATGGTGCAATGCAAGTGAAATGCACTACAGAAACTCAGGGAATACAGGGGCAAGGAAACTGTTCAGGATTAATGATTTGGCTACAAAAGTGACAAGAAAGAAAAGAATAGATGGAGAGAAATAGACTAGAATTAATACTGTAATGTACATCTACATGTGTATTTTACTAAATATTCGTAACATTCATAATGTTTGCAGTCATTTATTGGTCTAAAACTAAGTTACCAATTTTATTATTTTACCTATTTTTTGGGTACTCTAACTGAACTTTCTGCTGCTATTATGCTTCAAAGTCTACAGAAGAATTGAATTTCCTGAAAAAATACATTTATAAAGTAAACACTGTGCTAAAATTTATTCATCGTTGACATTTCTATTTCACACCTTGCTCAATAAATTTATTGACTCATTTTTTTGGCACTCTCAGTAAATAAAGTTTTATTAGACATTCAAACTCATTCAAAGAGGGAAGAGAAAAATAAACTATATAAATAGAATATTGGGTTTCCTGGATAACAGTCAGGTAGGTATGGCTTTAATATGATTTTCAAATCTACCCTTCTAGAAAGAAAAAACAAACATGTAATCTTGCAAATGGATGAAATGTAAACCTGACAGCTTACGCTATTTTTTATAGACTTCTCTGGCACACAAAGGAAAAGTTAAGGCTAAGCTGAGACATCAGTTGCTTGCTTACACATTATCACAATGCATAAAGAAACAAATGTTTTAATTTTTTCAGAAACAGCAAGATTTTCAAACAAAACAAACCTCTAAAGCTTTCACTTCCTTAAGTGATAGGTAATTTTCATATTGAAGATTCTTTCATTCACATAGTTCAAATACCTATTTTTGGTCAAGGTCTTGAATGTAAAAATAATGTATGCAATCATAAATTAATTAACATGAATTAATTAGTTGTTCTCAATCACTTTTTCAAAGACTATACTGATAGAAAACAACAAAATCAAACACTTGGTCCCCCCTTTTAAACAAAAAATAGCAATGGTAGCAAGACTTCAAAAAGCAAATGTAAAATATTCTTTAAAAGAATAGCAGTCTGTAATGTGAAGCACATGTTATTTAAATATCCAGTGTACCACCTTCCAGAGATGGAGAAGAGCTCTGGCTTGCAAATTCCTGTTTCCTGGTTCACAGATTTCTGCTTATTTCTATTGCCTTATCATAACACAGCTCAAGCATCATGTGTTAGACTCTGACCCGTAAAATTCCCCGGCAGGTTTTCTGGTATATACTTACACTGAGAGAGATAGAGATAGAGAGAGAGAGAGAAAGAGAGAGAGAGAGAGAGAGAGACAGACAGACAGACAGACTCATATAACCACTGGACAATTGAGTGGAATAACATCTCCTTTTCCATGTGTCGTGGTTTAAGCCTCTAACCCCTCACGCAGTTTTCTCACTCACTCACTCACTCACTCACTCACTCACTCACTCACTCACTCACTCCCCTCTCTTTCTTCCCCAGTCCCAGGGGGAATGGGGAGGAGAATCAAAAAAAAAAAAAAAAAAAAAATGCAACTCGCACAGGTTGAGATAAGAACAATTTCGTAACTAAGGTATAACACAAATCACTACTGCTACCACCAGTAACAATACATGAGAAATACAGGGAAAGAGAATACAACTGCTCACCAAGCCCCACCCAGACAGTGCACCCCCACAGCAGCAAACCCCCCAGTGCACCACCACACCCTTCCAGGTCTCTGCTCTCCGTCTTCACATCCTGGACATGACGTGCTATGGTATGGAATACCCCTTTGGCTAGTTTGGGTCAGGTGTCCTGTCTCTGCTTCCTCCCGGCTTCCCCTCCTCCCTGGCAGAGCATGTGACTCAGAAAGTCCTTGGTCAGACCAAAACACTGCCAAGCAGTAACTGAAAACACTGGTGTTATCAGCACTGTTCCCAGGCCCGAAATCAAAAACACTAGCCACCAAGAAGGAGAAAAATGACTGCTGCTGCTGAACCCATGACACCATGTAACTTCTTCAAGACCATGCATGCACTTTGCAGGATTAGGTGATGGGAATGATGACATGAATTCCAAAATGAGCCTTTTCCACCACCCAAAGGTTCACCCAAAGAGACACAAGAGGACAGACTTTTTTCATGATGCTTATTAGAACTGTGTGCTTTTTGCTGATACTTCACTTTGGAAAAATAAAATTGTTTATATTACTGACTGTGAAACTACAGATCTACTGTGAAAGAGGTACAGCAGTATTAATACAAAAGCTTGTCATTTGTTATATGCTACATACTGTATGAAAAAAAAGACATTTTACAATAGTTTTAATTCACCACATATGGATTGTATAGTTCTCTCTGAAATTCATTCTTAAAAGAAAAAAAGTATCTATTTGCAGTTTGTGTACTGGAATACCTAAATGAAGGTATTTCATGATTGTGTATTTCCTCATTCAAGAATGTATAGAAATATTTTAGATGTAAAAAAACTCCTGTCAGAGTCGTAAAAAGTTGGGAATGTGTGGGTATGCGGACATGCTCGCAAATATGTAGTAATACATATATATATAAGAGAATATATGCACATCCACAGACAGCTAGATAGATTTGCACACTACTATTTTGTATATAAGATATATATTTAGCTTTGCTGGTCATGAGCAAAAAGACTTCTTCAGCCATACAAGAACAAAAAGGTATAAGAAGATTGATTCCAATGGATTTTTCTGAGCAATTAATTGACTGAAGGCTGCTGGGGTTCACAATGGTAGCTGAATAAACAAGCTCTTTGTAAAAAATGTAAAATTATTCTAGGGCTCTGTACTTCATTTAGAAAGTTACCTCATCTTGCCATAAATTTACATTTGTTCCCTTACAATCTTTTGCGAACTATTCCCACATTAATTATCATGATTATATTTTGTGTAGTTTAAGGTTAAAGTTGCTAAAATGTTCCCAAGGGACATCTCTCCAGTAATGCCTGCCACAGCTTTGCTCAGAGAGTTCATGGTGAGGCAGCTTTAAAAGGTGACCTCCAAAACTTTTATGAGTTACTGCTTTCTAAGACAACAGATCTTCTCTGGTAGTATAACCTGTGGTTCTTCCTTGCAAAGTGCATTAATCAGTACCTGCATTTGCTGGATTCTGACAATTTGACCAATCGATTTAGATTAAATTCTAACAGTAAACTGCCCTCCCTTTTTTTTTCTTACTATCCCATCAATCTTTGTGTCATATGCAAATTTAATCAGCTAAGATTTTATTTCATCATCTAGGCTGTTTGTAAGAATGTATTGAACACTGTTAGACCAGGAACCTCTCTCAGGGGACCTTGCTTGGAAGCAGCCCTGTTCATTGATATCTGCCAATACGCCTGCCTTTAATTCATCTAATGTGTGCCCTCTTGATTGAAAATCTTGCATTATAGGAAATTAAAAATGTCATGTGACACAACTGCAAAAGCCTTGGAGAATTCTAAAGGTGCTATGCCAACACAGTTGCCAGTTTCATTTACCAAAACATACTTCAGTCTCCTTAGTATTCATATTTTTTTTTTGTTTATATTCTTCAGTGAAAGAGCCCTGAAAATGGATATTATTTTGTAAGATCAAGGTGAAATATCTTCTGTTTCCTCAGTCACTTCTTTTAGAGTATCAACAACATTTTTCACTGCTCTTGTCTGCTTCCCATGAGCTGGGAGAACCTGATTACAACCACTGACAACTCAAATGTTTCTTTTTAAAACCCAAAATATTGTACACACAATACACACACACAATTACGCGTGTACACAGTATGAGCAATAGTCTGTATCTGTAACTGTTATTTTCTTTAGACCAGTTTCAGTTTTACAGTGTTTGAAAAAGACAGACATTCATATCCTATGTGTCAAAATGTGATTTCCTTACCTGGAATATACCCATTCATTACAATGGAACAATGGGTAAAAATACAGAAATTATTTTAGCTATCTATGGTTATTGTTCTGCTATATTGTGGCAACATTTATGACAATCAGCCTGTTTTTTTCTGCACCAGTCAGGAATATTTGTGCATAATTTCTTCCATAACAAAGAAAAAAAGTGAGCTCGAACATGTAATGCAATTTGTCCTGTTTTATCTTATCAGAAAACTGGCCTTTGACATGCTGATGCATTACGTTTAGCATTCAACTTACTGGTAGGTTCTGCGGTATTATGAGCAGTGAAGTCTACGGTCAAAAGTGTCCCCACCTTTTGATCTTTGCTTAAGTTTTACTTCTCTTTCAAATGAAGATGCAGTTATAGCTGTTCACCTTCATCAATCCTTTGAATGCTGCTTGGAATCATGAAATAAAGACATGCTTAAAAATCTTTGTATATTTTAATAAAATGCATATTTTTATTAGGTTAAAGGGAAACCTGCTAAATATATTTATTCTTTGAACTGCTGACTATCCAAATCAAATTCAGAGAAGTAGGGAACTGACAATTTCTACAAAAGTCTGGGTTTTTTTATCTTTAAAACAAGACTTTTTGTAAATGTTCATTGGAGAAACTGATCAGATATAATTCCCATCAAGATATAACATCTGTACAGCTAATTAAACACAAAAGTAAGATGTATTAACAGAAAAAAAAATCTCAGAACAATACAAAAGGTAAGAAATATTTAAAGGGAAAGACAGAGGCATGATAACAAATAAAAACAGACTAAATAACCAACTTTCACAGAATTAATGAAAAGCCTAATTTAATTAAATGGTCACTTCTGATTGGCAGGCAAAGCTGATCTCCCAGCAGCAGCAATACTGTGTTGATTTTATAGTTGTTTCTTTTAATTTTAATAAGCTAGTACAACTTTGAAAGACAAATGTAAAAGCCTGAGTAAATTGTCTGGAAACCCAAACTACTGGGTGGGTAAGTAAGAAAGTAAGGTATAGAGCCAAAGAAAGAAAACAGAAATCTGTCTCATTTATTTTTCTTTCCTCTCATTCATACACAAACACACATTTGAATTAATCTCTCCAAAGGGTAAATTAAGAACAGGGGCTAAAAGGGAAGAATGGTATAAAGAAGGAAGCTTGTTCAGTCACTGATTCCTCTCTGAATGCAGCACAAACTATGTCCTGTGAAGCAAAAGGCTACCTTCAACTTTTTAGTCTTAGTGAATTATGACACAAGAAAAGTTAAATTCGAATTTTCTGTAAGCAGAAGAGGAACACTAGTGTCTCAATTTGGACTGACCAGTTGCTTTTCATCTGGCTGCTGTGGTGGATATTATGTACCTCAGTATGTGGTGCAAGACCCCAAGGTGGGCAGATCACCCTTTCTGTTATACACATGGCGTTTTCCAGAACATATCAAGCCTAGGTTAGTATGTCCACTTCATGCATACTAATGCTGGTACTTGGAGGTAGAGGGTGTATTTCTGTATATGGGCTTCTTAGTAGAATAAAGGTTCTGATTTCCAATGAGTTAGTCTGAAATGCATTTAGGACAACTGACACTTCTACCACACTCTAAACGGGCATCACTGAAAGGGACTTATCAACCAACAACTTGCTCAGCTCACTTTTTAAAAAAAAAAAAAAATGGTATTAGCTCATTTTAAATGAAATTTGGCAATTGGAAAGGTATTGGAGTGGTACAACAGTTCAAAAAGATTCTTTTGAGTACTTTTGTGGTGGTAGAGAAATCAATTAAAGATTCTTGACAGAGCAAGTATAGAGAAAGTGTACAAAATAGAAGGGAAGTGCTAAATGGTGCAAATGCTGCGCCATCAGTAGTCACATACCAGAAATTCTGGGATAATTATCAGAGACTCCAAACTTCATGGGCTACGCAAAGAGTGCTCTAACTGCCTGATGGCACCATTATGCACTGGAAAAAAATTAAGAGTAATACAGGATCAAGCTGATGTTCCTACCTGGGCTGTTAAGAGGTCTAGTAACTGCTCTTGTATTTATTAGCATCAGTTAGGGTCAGTGTTAATGAAGATGCAATGCTGCCACTCCAGCTATTTATTGCCGGTTATGAACATCAGATTAAACATGACTTTAGGAGAAGTGTCACTCTGAACAGCTGTGGAACCATGTATGACACTTTCCTTCAGCATGTTTTTTAACCTCCTGTCATGACACTTGAAGCTGCTAGTGAAGGTGTTAATAGTTACAAATACTGTTGTTGGCCTTCATTTTGAGATCAAGTCCATGAAAACCACAGCAGCAAATGCTGTCAAGATTCAAGATGCCAAGATTCTGAGATCTGGCCTTTACAAGCTTGAATGAACTGGTAGCATTTCTTCCCAATCATTCAGCCATGAGTACAGTATCTCAGATCCATCCAGCATTGCAGTAGCCCCAGAAGCCATATGTAGAAGCAGTAAAGGCAGAGCATATTGTATCCAGCATTTAGAGTAAGCCTTTGAAAGACAGACACTAAGCAGTTCTGGGGACTCCTGTCATTGCTGCGAGACCCCTAAGAATTTCACACAGTCCCGACTTCATTCACATTCTGCTCTCTGCAAAACTCTTCTCATCTCTAATTTTACAATGTACGATAACAGATGCTGTAACCAAGCCACCCAAGAAGAAATTTTAATGATGTATTCAATTTGCTATGATAAAAAGACTGTATTAGATTAGTATAAGATATCATTAGACATTTTAGAGAAGATTAATTTCACAATATGCAAATCGTTACTATCATCAATTTGAATGAAACACTGAGAGCATAGGGTACCATTTCATCAGCTGGTGGAGGCTGCTTGCTTGAGTTCTCATTTTAATGAATGTCATTTTGCACTGCACACAGGTTCTGCTATCTTACAGCACAATACACAGCAGACAGAGCTGTAAACATAGTTTTATTCATCCTGGCAATTTATGCAAGAACCTACTCAGATCTGCCAAGCACTAAAGAGAAGAAAATGTGTGTTTTAAACTATGAATATAGAGATTTTCTGTTTGTATAATTTTTTTATGGGCAACACTGGGAATCTGAATGCACTGACATTCTGATATGCCTTCTAGCATTTCCACCATTTTCCTCAGAGAAGAAAGCAACTGAAAAAAACCCTTTGGTTCATTATAGCAAAAACACTTGTGTACTACTTCTAGTTCCATATCCACTTAGGCACTTCATGGATTAAAAATTATTTACCACATTTGTCCCCAGTGATATCAACTAAGTCTTTTTTTGGAACAACATAGGAAATCAGGGGATATTAGGATTCTTTTTCTGCTATAAGAAGTTTTAGAGTGGTTTTATGTTTTATTTCAAATTATTTAGTAGCATCTTCCTTGCAGAAAATACATTTTTTTAATTGGCAGTTCTGCAATTTGCCAGCATTACTAGAGTCTCTGACAGAATCTGTGTCAAATACTCTGGCATTTATTAAAATACATTCAAATGCTTGTGGGATTCAGGAAAACTGGACCTCTATTCACTGAGAACTCTAGAATTTGTTTTTACTTCTTAGATTTTTGGCCACCTGACTGTTTTTTGCTACTAGTAATTTTTAGGGTAGCTGGCAGGAAAATTTTTTGTTTAGTTATCAGGAAAGGTATTATATAAAAATATTTGCAAATTTATGTAAATGCATTCAATTTAAAACTTTTTGGGAAACAGTTCTGGTTTTAAAACAATGTTGAAATGACATGCTTATAATTCCCAGATAACCTCAATAAAAGAGCACCATTAGCATCTTTCTTAAAGTATTTGTGACTTATGAACTACAAGGATAAAGTGTCTTCTGACACATGAAAGCAGTACATACTGTTTAGTTATAGCAATTAGTTCAATTGTTCACGTAAAAGATTTACTTTTCAGACTTGCATTATCTTTGAAGTCTTCTGCATAGCACCAGTATCAGTGATACGTACTTTAGCACTGTAAAAAGAGAGGAAAAGTGGCACTGACATATTATTGCTATTTCTCAGTCCTCAAGTTCAGACCTGCAGTGGTGTTAACATCAGGGCATCTTTGTTTCCACACCTGCACTGACATCATTCTTCCTTGCCTCATAACAAGCATCATCTCTAACACTCTTATGTTTTGCTCAGTAAAGTAGCAAGGAGAACATACATTTGCTCCTCACATATCCTCCTCCCATGATTTTCTTCATTAATCCAGTCTTTAGAGATTCAGTTTTGCAGAATTGCTCTAAGCACAGAATCTATATCAACTCAAGTTGCCAGAAGAAACCCTAATGAAATTGTGGGAAAGCTTCATTAACAGAGTTTTTCAGAAAACATTTTCTCTGTCTCCACATTAGAGTCACCGTGATATTAACTTGAGAAGTTAAGCACAGGTTTAAAGAAAGAAAAGGCATGGTCAAAGGCCTTTTACACTGTATTCCACACTGTAACTGCAAGTGAGTACCTGCAGCTGTATCTTCAGGCCTTCCAAATGACCTCAGTATGGGGGGTTATCAGTTGCCCAGAAGAGGTCTTTAAGCTGGCTTTCAATGGAATTGATCTTCAAATGCTCTAAAATCTCCCACTTTGGAAGCCAGCCACTAGATTTAAGTGTTGAAGTCTAAGTTTCATCTTTAAGAATTCTGCCTAGTTTCCATCTAGCTCTGGGTGGCATTTACTTTAGCTACATTTCAAGTAACACTTTCCCAGAATTTTGCATTTGCAAGTTGTTGTGGTTTAACCTTTTGCAGGCAGTTAAGACCACACAGCAGCTCGCATGCTACTCCCTCAGTGGGATGAGGGAGAAAATCAGAATGGTAAAAGTGAGAAAACTCGTGGGTTGAAATCAAGACAGTTTAACAGGTAAAGCAAAAGCCATACACGCAAACAAAACAAAACAAGGAACTGATTCACCACTTCCCATCAGCAGGCAGGTGTTCAGCCATCTCCAGGAAAGCAGGGCTCCATCACGCATAACAATTACTTGGGTAGACAAATACCATCAATTTGAATGTCCCCCTCTTTATTCCCCTAGCTAGTATTGCTGAGCATGACCTCATATGGTATGCAATATCCCATTGGTCAGTTAGGGTCAGCTGTGTTCCCTCCCAACCCCTTGTGCAGCCCCAGCCTACTCACTGGTGGGGTGGTGTGAGGAGCAGAAAAGACCTTGACTCTGTATAAGCACTGCTCAGCAATAACTAAAACATCCCTGTATTATCAACACTGTTTACAGCACAAATCCAAAATATAGCTTCATACAAGATACTGAAATGTACTTATCCCAGCCAAAACCAGTACATGGGTATGCTAATGTGTACCGTCTTAAGTCCCATGACAGCTGATGCCATAAAAGTTTGTGCAATGGTAACTGAACTTCTGCTGGCAAATCGTATCTGGGGCTTTAAGAGAGGTCATTAAACTTCCATCTCACAAGCTTCTTCACTCTTTTTTTGTTTCTTCATCTTAGATTCTGTTACGTGGCATAGTGATCCTCTCTAGTGTATACTCATCATCTGAACAAGAGATACCATCTCCTCCACTATTTCCACTACCTGACTTCTGCTCTTGGGTTGGCCTCAGACTCCTTCATTCTCCAGTATCTGGTGAGTCACCTTTTCTCCACTCCCCTGAAATATATGACTCTTTACTCACCTACATCATTGTAATCCAAAATTTATTCCCCCCTTTACAGGGATCATGGGGAGCTAGATTTTTGAGAAGGTAGCCTGTTGTACGTCTGAACATTTTTAGAGTATAAGGGTGATATTTTTGGGCCAGAAAGAATTTATACGTTAAATTCTTGTGGCATTGATGTAATTTTAAAGAGTAGAAAAAGAAAATCCTACATTCAAAATGGAAACTGCACCCTCATGTAAGCACTCTTTAAGAGTTCCCAGCCATCAACCAGAAATCATCAGCTCTTTTGAGACAGATTTCCTAAATTGTCACACAGGAGCAAGCAGTAAAAATGTTTTGTAAATATGACACAAAATGTCATTGAGTTGCAATTTCATTGCATTTCATTAATAATTAAGTATCCGTATGTAGAATTACCAGAGATTGAAATTTGCACTTTTATGAAAAATAAATCAGTGATTAATATAAAACGCCCTTTTATTTCTCAAAGGTTACCCTCTTGCAATAATGAAACTAAGTGAAGTCACAATATTAATGGGTCAATCATCAATTCTGTTCCATCTGCTTTCAGACACTCCAGCTGACAAAGCAAAAGCAAAGCTTAATATTGTTCACTTTCGAACCATTGCATACAGGCTCATTTGGGAGAAGTGGAGAATGACCTTAGGCTCTGGTGCTTCTCAGCTGCTAGAATAGCTCCTTGGGCAGCCAAGCCCAAGTAAATTGCAGTATGGATTAGATTGCCCATGGCTGATTCTAAAGTCAGGGCAATAAAAATATGGCTTTGTTTCCATTTTCTTAGCTGTGCCAGCTGAGGAACCAGCCTTAGAAGTTCACTAAAGGCATCCAAGACTGCCACAGACAGAGCTGATAGTCATGTCTGCCTGAAGGAGTGAAGGCTATCAGCTAGCCCGTGAACTGGCCCATTCACTTATGTCCTTTCATGTATCTGTGGAGCACTTTATGCAACGGATGCATAATGCTTTCCAGTATCTCTAGGTACCCTTGTACTGCAACTAAATAATGCTATGCTCTATATACGCAAACAAGATAGAATATTCTTCATGCAATAAACTGTCTTATTTTACAAGTATTTAATATTCTGAGAATTAAAAAACATTTACATGAAGAGAATGTCTATGCAATCCAAGGTGGAAAATCTTAATATGCTTAAAAATCTAGGAAATGATCTTTAAAATATTCTGATTTTTTTTTCTAAAAAGAAAACTCTAAAATTATTATAATGATTCAAACTGCTTTTTAAGAACTGTAAGCTGATTCTTTTTTCAGTGATTTAATTTCAATAAAAAGAAGACTTCTCTAAGCTCTGGAATGTCCACTTTGATAGACATCAGCTCAAATGAGCTAGTCCACAAATTTAGGTAACTCCACTCCATTTGTGTAAGCATTCAGAAACAGCAGCAGAATCCTTTTCTACTACAGTCACACTACAAGTAGTGTGATGCAGCATGTTTGTGAACTCTGATACCTGATAAGCCTTATATGGGGTATGTCAGGTCAACAGCTGAAATCTATTGATAAACATGTATCATGAATCTATCTCAGTAGGCTTTCACCTTTGGTTTTTACATATGTACACTCACACAGGAAGGAGTATTAAAAAGCTTTCTATTTACAATTAACACTGTATGGACTCTTTGAAAGTATATAAAAGCAAGATACTGTGAAGTCTACAAAATTATATCAATCTCTTCATGACATATCTATTATAGAAATAAAACATTATAAGGGATAAATATCAATGTATGTCTTCATATACCCTTAGGAATTTTGCGCCACAAAGAAAAAGCTCAAATACTTTTCAAGTTTTATGAGGGCTTCTTTAGATATTTAGAGTTGGGAAAGCTACTTCTTTTCCACCTCAGGCCAATAAAAGAGGAACTTTCCTTTAGTCTTTTTAATATATGAAAGGGGGGAGATCACTAACATATGATGCCCCCTCCCTGTCATGGTTTAAGCCGCAAATTTCACTTCTCCCTCCTTTCCCGCCTCTCTCCCCCCCCCCCCCCCACACACACTCTGATGGGGGGGGAAATGGGGAGAAGAACCAAAGAAAATGTAACTCTCACTGGTTGAGATAAGAACAGTCCAGTAACTAAGATACAATACAAATCACTACTGCCACCACCAATAATAATGACAAAGTAAATACAAAGGGAGAGGATACAACCGTTTCGCCGCCCGACCGAGTTGAGAGACCGCGCGGAAAGCCCCAGCGAGGGAATGCCCTCAAACCACACACTTCCCGGTTCCTCCCCCCCCCCCCCCCCCGTATTCCACATCCTGGGCATGATGTGCTGTGGTATGGAATAACCTCATTGGTTAGCCTGGGTCAGGCGCCCTGCCTCTGCCTCCTCCCCGGCATAGCATGAGACTAGGAAAAAAAAAAAAAAAAAACCGAACCCATGACACTCCCTTTTCTCTAAGAATAGCTCTTTGAAATCTACAAACAGGAAAATACTTTCCTCTGTAGTTTCCCGATTTTCCACAGGATATTGAGCCACATACAGTGCTTTAATCCCACTAGGCTCTGTGTGTGTGTGTGCGCGTGTGTGCTGGTGTGGCCATGTCCATGTGTATGTTAGAGGAAAAGATACTCCTTTCACTTTCAAACACTATGAAGATTGTAAAGAAACGTACATTAGTTATATGGTATTACTTTAACCAGTTTATCTGCTTATGTAGTCAAGGAATAAGGACAATGCAAGTTTATCAAACATGACATTAAAATAAAACAAAAGCCAAGTTTACCATGAAAAACTGTAATGCAATTCTGTTCAGTTTTTCAACAATCAATGTACCCAGAATCTGTCATTTTGCAAAATCTCACCTGAATATTTTTAAATACCTTGGGAAAACACTGCCTGGTTTTTATTAATGTGTAATGGCTACCATACATTAATAGAGTTGGTACCACTAGAAAATGAGAGCACCAAGCTTTTGTTCTCTCCCTAGTCCCATACTGTCACATCCTACCTTCACAGTAGTCTATGGAATATGAAGCATGTAAAAATGCAATGTGAGTGTACATAAATACAATCTTAGGTCTGTGCTCTCTCTCAGGTTGTATGCCCTCAAAATTCAAGGCAGTCGAACAGTAACAGTACAGAAAAAAATGAGGTTGGACTCTCAAACAGTCAGACCCCAGTAGTTCAAGCCATAAAAACTTAAATGAGATCTTAAATAAGACTTGAGTGGTAATTAGGTCCTCAGACCTTACAGTGGTCCTGCAAACTTTTTCCTATACCCAGAGCAATGTCTTGCTTACATAATTAAAATGAGTTACTTCCATACACTTTTTAAACATGCTGAAAAATGCTTTACATACACTTCTAAAGGAAATAGTTCTGTGGTGACATAGGGTTAGCCAATTTACTTCAGTTACATATACTTACTGAACTTTTCTAAGTGCTTGATACTAAAAGCTACTTATACATAATTTATATCATACTTGCTGGCTGAACTCTGTTCTCATACTTCATGCCTGCCATTCTTGTGAGCGTAATAGCAATAATCCATCATATATATGTATGTATAGCATACTGACACTGTTTGCAGGCTGAAGAGGATAAAGATAACAATGAAAAGATAAACAGATGGTGGTTTCACCAAAGCCCTTGGGTTATTACAAATTAGGAGGGGAAACTATTCTTTCATACTTACATTAACTCTTGGGTTACATATTTTTATACTGCAGCGCAGCACCCCAGTTATAAATAATAACTCTCCATGTTTCCTTGCAGGACATGGTTAATTAGTACAAATTCCAACTGCCTTTTGTTATTATTAGGGCATTTCCAGAACTGCCATAAATATATTTATCTCTCTTGGACCCACTGGGGTCTTGCAAGTTCATAATAGCTACGGAGCTGGACTTCATATGTATGCTTTATTCCCAGTAGCACCAAGATAAATAAATGAAGATTTGTATTTAAATATTACCATCTCAGATGGATTATTGAAAATTAGTTGATCATATGGAGTAAATTCCATGTTTGTAGTATAAAGGACTGCAAATAATATTTTTTTTTTTTTATATAATGATGAAGGCCAAGAGGTGTTACGATTCTCAGTGACTCTTTCAGAAAGCTGAACATGTGCAATGTACTTTTCTCAGGCAGCATGTGGATGAATTGAACTCCAGCTTCTTTAGTATATGCTTGTCTGCTTATTTCTACAAATAAAAAAAAGAAAAACTAAGAATTAAAATAATCAAAAAAGGGAAAGAAACTGGCATGAACAGAGAAGTTAAGGCAGATCTGACTAAAATTTTTTTAACATTTCAGTGAATGCATGGTCTCTTTCAATTGTCTCTGTCTCAAACTTTTCTTTAATTTTTTTCAAAAAGTGTACAGGGCTGACAAAGATTTACAGGCATCTAATACGCACTCACATATACTTGCATTGTCCTCACGGTAACTAATGTCATGTGGCCAATTGCATAGAGAGAAAGTAAACAGTCATGATTTAACCAGACTATCCTGCTGATAGGCAGTATTAACTTGGAGTTTTTCTAGAACCTGGCAGCTTTGTGGTTCATGAGAACCAGTATTAATTGTTTTATTGTCCGCTATGAAAAAAAAAAAGGAAGATCTGAAAATAACATGCAGTAAAACATGACTGTAATTAATAAAGGGTATTTATCATATACATTGAGTTTTCTAAGGTTATAAATTATTATTTAGAATATACAACCGTCATGGGTTCAGTAGTAGCAGTCATTTTTCTCCTTGGTGGCTGGTGCAGCGCTGTGTTTTTCATTTTGGGCCTGGGAACAGCGCTGATAACACCAGTGTTTTCAGTTACTGCTTGGTAATGTTTTGGTCTGGCCAAGGACTTTCTGAGCCTCATGCTCTGCCAGGGAGGAGGGGAAGCTGGGAGGAAGCAGAGACAGGACACCTGACCCAAACTGACCAAAGAGGTTATTCCATACCACAGCACATCATGTCCAGGATGTGAAAACAGAGAGCAGAGACCCGGAAGGGTGTGGTGATGCACTGGGTGGGGGTTCGCTGCTGGGGGGTGCACTGTCTGGGTGGGGCTTGGTGAGCAGTTGTATTCTCTTTCCTTTATTTCTCTTGTATTATTACTGGTGGTAGCAGTAGTGATTTGTGTTATACCTTAGTTACTAAACTGTTCTTATCTCAACCTGTGCGAGCTGCATTTTTTTCGATTCTCCTCCCCATTCCCCTGGGGCTGGGGAAGAAAAAGAGGGGAGTGAGTGAGTGAGTAAAACTTCATGAGTTTTAGAGGCTTAAACCACGACAGCTACTCAGGTGCACTGCTTTCAGAGATTAACTCTGTGTAATGTTATTTAGCTCTGAATAAATAAAAATATATTTGTGGCATACAGTAGCTCCACGCAGAGACACCAACAAACTATGAATCAGTTTCCACAGAGATGCAGGCCTAATTAGACAGGTGAAGTGCTGCACTAACATGGCTGTGCTGCTGTATTGGGTATGTGTCAAGGTTTTGGTAGCAGGGAGAGGGCTAGAGAGGTGGCTGCTGGAAGCTTCCCCTGTGTCTGACAGAGCCAATGCCAGATAGATCCAAGAACACACTGCTGGCAAAGACTGAGCCAA
This sequence comes from Myiopsitta monachus, assembly GCA_017639245.1. Lineage (NCBI taxonomy): Eukaryota > Metazoa > Chordata > Aves > Psittaciformes > Psittacidae > Myiopsitta > Myiopsitta monachus. The sequence continues at coordinate 96,809,797 of CM029917.1, read as the reverse complement.
CCCACAACAGTAATAGTACCTCTGTGATAATGTGATTAAGAATGGGGAAAAACCTGCTGTGCAACAGCACCCAGAAGAAAGGGGTGAGAATATGAGAGAAGTGACCCTGCAGACACCAAAGTCAGTGCAAAAGGAGCAGGAGGAGGTGCTCCAGCCAAGGGAGCAGAGATTCTGCTGCAGCCTATGGTGCAGATCATGATGAGGCAGGCTGTGCCCCTGCAGCTCATGGACATCCATGGTGAAGCAGGCCATGGGGGACCCCACACTGGATCAGGTGGATGCCTGAAGGAGGCTCTGACCTCCATAGGAAGCCCACACTGGAGCAGGCTCCTGTCAGGACCTGTGGCTCCATGGAAAGAGAAGCCTGCGCTGGAGCAGGTTTGCTGACAGGAGCTGTGACCCAATGGGGGACCCATGCTGGAGCAGTTCCTGAAGGACTGCACTCCATGGGAAGGATTCACATCAGAAAAGTTTATAGAGGACTGTTTCCCATGGGAGGGACCCCACACTACAGTAGAATAAAGAGTGTGAGGAGTCCTCCCCCTGAGGAGGAAGGAGTGTAAGAGACAATGTGTGATGAGCTAACTGCAATCCTTTCCCATCCCCATGCACCACTGCAAAGAAAAAGGTAGAGAAAATCAGAAAGAAAGTTGAGCTTGGGAATAAGGAAGGAAGGGGTAGGAGGAAGTGTTTTAAGATTTAGTTTTTATTTCTCATTACTCTGATTTGACTGGCACAAACTAATTTCCCCAAGTTGAGGCAGTTTTTCCTGCGGTGGTAATTGGTGTGTGATCTTGACCAAGGAGTTTTTCATTGTATTTTCTCTCCTCTGTCCAGCTGAGGAGTGACAGACCAGCTTTGGTGGGCACCCAGTGCCCAGCCAGTGTCAATCCCCGTAGATGCCCTTCATTATGGTAGTGGTTTGGAACTCTACACATGGCAGTGCTCTGCCTGGATGGCCTATTAAAACTGTTGCATTTTTTTATTAAGCCCCTTCTCCATTCAGGTCAATGGTTGCAATTCTTATTGCCTTTAAGAGGAACAGGACTCAGCCTTCTTACCTGTTTTAGAATACACTTACCTGTTTCAGAGTACATTCATTAAATGGGCGGATACCCTAACAATAAAGATGAAAGTGTGCATGAACAAACTTAGAAAGGTTAAGGAACAAACAGGTACCACAAGAAACTTCCATAATCTATATGAAATATAGATTTTATATAGATATGAATAATACAAAAATGTTCCACAAATTCGTTAAAGACGAAAGCAAATGTTAATTTCTTCACAGAAAGGAGATGCAAATAACAGATTACAAAGTGCAAACTCTTCCTTACAGTTTTATTTCATTCTTCACCGAAAAGGTTATTTGTGACCAGAAGCTAAACATAATTAATATTAGCAACTAATGCTAGAACTATAAATCAGAATTGGTTAACAGACAGAAAAGTTCTTAGATGAACCAGGTCTGTCTGAATCACACCTTGACAACATTTTTTCTTTAAGTATTTATGAACTGAAGTCTTCTCTTGACCATTAGCAGTCACCTTTTGGGAACTTTCTAGAACAGGCTAAATGCTGAGGTGACAACCAATGGAAAAACACAACTACTAAACTTAAAAGGAAAATAGTATTATGTGTCAGCTGCCTATGATTTTCCAAGTACCTAGAAAATCTGAATTTGATTAAAAGTAATCACAGTAGAATTACTGAAATCATAACAGGCCAATCTGATATCCTTCCATGACAGCACAAATAAATGGGTAACAGGGAAGTATTTACACATTTTCTTTGCTGGCATGTGACAATTCCATATGACATTCTCAGAAGTATGGAAATATGACCTTACTGGAAATTACTGTAAAATCAGTAGAATTACTTAGCAGAGACATCTTAGCATCTGCTCACTGTCAGACTGAAAGAAATACTTGAGTGCACCATTATGCCATATTTGCATTTACAAGTTGAAGGACTAGTATTTGTGGATAGCATTAACCAGAAATATTATAGACATTCTGGAAAGTAGAATTGTATTCAGCAGGATTTTGATAAACTGGAGAAATGGTGTAAAGCAGTACAACAGAATGTAACGAAGGCAGATGCAAACTGTCTAGGAAGGAAAAGAAAATGCAGAATGCCTCACAAGGCAGATATACTGCAGAAAAGTGTCTCAGGATTACAGTGGGTTGCAAATGGAACATTAGTCAATGTTGCAAAACCAGAAGAAAAAAGGATGATTTAAAATATACAAGACCCAAGACATATGGAATAACTATTTCAGCTCTAGTCAGCATTTGTTAAGCCTTGACAGGATTACTTAATGTAGTTTTAAGTACTAAGGAAAGAATGGGATGAGATAGAAGCAACAGCAGGTTAAGAGATGTGAAAAATATGACCACTGAGCAAAAACCGGGGGGGGGGGGGGGGCAACCAAAAAAAAAAAAAAACCAAACACAAAACTTTTTTATTTCATTTTGAAAAGAGAACCTTGGGGTGAGATGATAACATTGTTCCAATACAAAAACTGTAAGGTGAACAATCACTTGTTGTCAATGTTGCCACCAAAAGCAAAACAAAAATAATCGGTTACAGTAGGAGAGATTTATATATACAGAATACCCTTCTATTACAGTTAGGAATGGGTTGCCTACATCACTTGTGGGATGCCTGTCATTAGAGATTTGTAAGAGTTGTTTTACTGCTAAGATTAGTCTAAATATACTTGTTCTAGCCTCAAAGCAAGATGCTGTAATATTCTGAGTTCCTCTGCAACACCACATTTCTAAGATTCTACATTTCTTTGAAAAGCCTTTTACTTGAGCTTTTAAACTCAGCCGCTAATGCCAGTGGCTCCAGTGCCAGCCTGGTCTGCCGCAGAGTGCTCTGGAGCATGTCTCGTCCCGCCCGCCCAGGGGGTGTGGGGGTGCTGACCTTGTACCGCGCTTTCCACGTGTAGCAGGAGAAGCCACAGGCCCTCCGGAGAGTGAAACAGCAATGAATTTTGTTGTGAACTTCCCTAAAACTGTGTCAGCAGGAACAAAGATCTTGGCAAGTTCTTACAAAGGATCCTGAAGTACAGGGGGCAAAGGAGAAAAGAAAGAAGGAAAGAAAAGAGAGATAAGGTTACCAACTTGTGGATCCAGGACATATTCTCAGTCTGCAAGCTGAAGCTCTCTCAGTTGTAGCCCTTTAAGCTGTGACTTTGCCGAGGTCTAGAGTGAAGAGACACACAGTGTAGCTGAAAGCCGGCTGCAATTTATAGGGTCAGGGTCTCTTGGAGCCCACCCCCAGTGCAGGTTTATCTTTGGGATGTCAGGTAAACCCCTGCCCTGGCAGGCGCCGCAGTGTCTGTCGCTATCTCCGGGAGTTTGCTGCTGGGGCAGTTGATCTTCGCGGTCTCAGGGCAGGCACCACAGGAAAACCATCCCCTACCTTGGTGGAGCACGGTCCTTTTCTGCCCCCAGCATCTGCCCTGAGCAGCAACCTGCTGCTCACCGTCAACAGGCTCATGATGCCTTTAGGACCTTCTCTGCTTTGAGTGATGCACGCACACAAAGAAGGGTCTCTTGCCCATCACGCTGTTGTGTACGTTGGGCCCCAGGCCGGAGGAAGCTCAGCAGGAGCCATGAGCTGCTGGGGGCCAGTGTGACACTCAGCAAGGGTGTGGCCCTGCAGAGTGCATGGCAGGGTAGGTGCTCCAGCTCAACCAGGGAGAAGTCTAGCCAGCAGAAAGCCATGGCCTCTCTGCACCACCATGCACCAGCTAGAGATTGGGTGGGAGCACACTGTCAGCCCCTGGAGTGTGACCTACTCTTATACCAGTATTGGTTGGCCGCTGTGAGCGCACCTGTGGGAGGTGCACCGGCATAGAGGAACCCCCCCACCTTGTGGCAGAGCTCTGAAAGGAGGGGTGTAGATTGGAGTATCAGGGAATCTGAGAGAGACAAGATTACTCAAATCACACCCTGCCTGACCTGTGAAAGGCCCAACAGGCAGATAGGACGCAGGATGCATCCCTGGAGGCATTCAAGACCAGAGTAGATGTGGTTCTTGGCAACCTGATCTAGCTGAAAATGTCCCTGCTCATTGCATGGGGTTTGGACTAAAAGACATTTGAAGGTCCCTTTCAACCCAAACTATTCTGTGTTTCTAGGGAGGGTCCCCTATCCTTCTTCCACCTGGCTGAACACAGTGATGTAAGGGATAGGGGCAATGGCAACAAGCTCCTGCCTGGCACAGCAGGCACCTTTCCTCTGTGATTACCTCACCTTCCCGGGTGCCCTTGCATAATAGGTATCAGGCTCTGCAATTGGAACCAAATGATAACGAGGGCAGTAGTTCATCTACTATGGAGGTGTCACCCAAGTTAATTCAGCCTATGCCCTACATCAAAACTGCTTCCATAAACAAAAGGCACTGTCATACAAGACTCCCTTCTGAAGGGAACAGAAGGCCCAATATGCAGACTGGACCTGCTTCCTAGGGAAATCTGTTGATCCCTGGGTCTGGAGTTAAAAATGTGAAGAGGAAGCTTCCTACCTGGGTGCAGCCCTCAGATTATTATCCATTATTGATTTGTCAGGTAGGCAGCAATGAAGTTTCAACAAGAAGTCTAAGGATAGCAAGCAGAGATAGGGGCTTTTGCACAGCTGGTTAGGGGATCAGGAGCATGAGCTGTGTTCTCCTCTATCCTTCCAGTTACAGGGAGTGCTGAGGGAACAAACAAGGAAAAGCCAGCAGATCAATATCTGGCTCTGAGCCTGGTGTTGCCAGAGGAATTTTTGGGGTTTGATCATAGGTCTTTTTACACAATATCAAGCCCGCTGGCAACAGATTGGGTACACCTGCCTCGAAGGAAGAAAAAGTTCTTTGCGCGGGAATTAGTAGGGCTCATTGAAGGAGCTTCAAGCTAGATTTGAAGGGGGAAAGGGATAAAACCAGGCTCGCTAGAGAGAAGCCTGTAGGCAGCACGCCATTATTTGATCATACCCTTCCTACTGCGCAGTGACCCTGAAAAGAGAGCAAAATTGGTCTTTTCCAACCTAAACAATTCTGCAATTCTATGACTATGAAATTACAGTTACTCTCAAAATGTCTTCTGCACATTTAACAAAACATTAAGGATTTTTTTGCTCCACCAAAAAAAACCAAACCAACAAACAAAAAAAAAACCCCAACAAAACAAAACAAATAAAAGCCCAGCCTTGAAACTGGAAGACTTAGTAGGTATGTCACCATTAAAGAACATTCTGACTTGATCATGAAGTATCTTGAAAAAATTCCTCATTATGTGTACTTATAACTTCTCTTAGTTCTCCAAACAAAATAAAGGTTACTGAGACAGGCATTGACTTTTGCTAATGTATGTGCAGATGGGAAACCAAAGTTTGACCAAGATCTTTTGTCACTAAATAATCAGGATTATCATAATAGATAAAATCTTGGCAAATCTTCATAGAAGGTCCATACAATCCTGATTTGGTTGAATAGATTCCTCAATGTCTTCAAAGATGCATCTGTTTCACTAACAGGGTGACATTTAATTTAAATATCGGAAGGTAAAATAAACTGGCTTTTGTGTTGGTGACTTAACCATGAGCAGGAGAGCTCTGATGTCTGGAGTGGTCCAGGATTTAAAAAAAAACCCAAACACCTTAACCATGGACTTGTGTCCTGGGTTCAGCATTTAAAAAAATGCATTTTTTGCTTTGTATAGAAAATGCCATAATGGCTTTTACATCAAATCAGGCTAATGATACTAGAATATTCTCTACATTAAGTTGCAGTTAGCTGTGCTTTTCAATATATCTGCCATATTTGTTAGATGTTTAGAGTAGGCAGACATAATTTCATTATTCTTCTCACAAATATTCACTGTTAAACTATGCAGGCATCTTACACTGACCTGTAATGTAACTCCTTGAGCAAGATGAGATCTGTACTGCCCTAATTGTGAATTTCAGATTGCTTACAATGAACAGAGAACACCATATACTTTTTAATGTACTTGCAACTTGTTTCTGAGTTAAAACAAAACGAAAAGTTAATACATTTAACTACCTCACTCTTTCGGTAGTCCCCTGAAAATACCTGTCATCTTAATAGGTTTAATCATTAATCAGACACTTAAGAGAGGCTGAATAGTAGCAGTGCAGCTTGTTTTTGGATTTTCTTTTTGTGACTATACTTGAACTCTGTCAGGACAACACATACCCAATGGATATAAAGTACCTTCATTTGCAACCCGTGACTTTTCACCAACATTTTTTTTTCTAAAATATCACTGAAATAAATGAAATGTTACTTTACAACACAGATGAGGATCAAGACTTTCAAAACCTTCCAAGTGTCCTCTTATTGAGGCAATAAAATGAACAGATTAAGATATCTGACCACATATTTCCTTGCAAAGACAATATATATATACGAAATTAATTACTTTGTAGGAACATGACTAGGGCATTTAAACATAGGTGCTGATCCTGGCCAGTGTATCTTTTTCCAAGCCTCTGTGTCGTAAAACGAAAAGATTGAGCAGTTTTCAAGTTTGTTAAATCACTTTCTCCCATTTATCTGAGTGCAAAACCAGGTATAAGTTTAATTTTTTTATAAGTCTTAGTTAGAGGAGACCAGAATGCAATATGCAATTGGACCAATCATTATTAATCATTATATCTTGAATCGTTAGTTGTGAATATTGTCAAAAATATGTTATGGAATTCTACATTTTACATTCAATCCATTGAAATAATAATTTTAAACATTACTAAAAATATCATTAAATGGGCTGTGTAATGAGTACATTCTGCAAAATCTTTGTAGTCAGTCAGTGGAAAAAGCGAAGGAAAAATCACTGTATGACCAACTTCCTTGCACTTTAAAAAGTAATTTCTAAAGACTTGGACAACACTTTGCACAATTACAGATGCTGAAAAATAATAAATTAAAAAAATATTTTTTTTGAAAGATTATATGGAGGTTTTGATTCATGATTTTAAATAGATTTTTAGACAAAACCAGTGGTAAGCCACAGTAAAATCATAAAGTTATTATTTGCAGCTAGCCCTTGAGCTCTTGAGCACCATGGATAATGCATTTCGGTTAACATCATGCTTCCTTTGAAGAATTTTTTAGAACAGAAATGACATATCAGACTTACCAGTATGAATTTCTGTTTCCAAGCACACGTACACAAGCACATTTTTCAATGACATTTAATGGCACATTGAGTACTACAGTTTTCTAGGGATTTGAAAAGAAACATGTCACAAAGCAATGCAGGAATATAAGTTATGGTACAAAATGTAAAGCAAAGCCAAAAAAAAAAAAAAAAAAAAAAGAATATTGAAACACACTAAAGGATTAATTTTTAAGTTAAAAAAATGTTTGTGTTTATATGACACCATTGAATGATTTAAGTAATGAATGATGGCTTTCTTCTACATGATAAAACAGGAGTGTATACATTATAGAAAATAAGCAAAAGCATAAAACCACTGACAAACCAGCCTGTCTCTGGTCTGTCAGTCTCTGGTAGGGATGCACTGACTGGTTTTAAAAAGAGATGTAACGTAAGTGCTACGTAACATGATGCAACACAGAGTGTTATTCTGATTCCAGCAGTTATGCAGATGATTCACGCAGTGGCTCTGACTCTTCAGGAAAACATAGAAGAAGTGTCTTTAAGGGAAGGCAGTTCCACAGGGATCTCACAGATGTTTCCAGAAACCATTCTAGGGCCAGTGTTTGCATCTATACCCTGTCATGTCAAACAGCATAGAGATGCTCAAGTTAATGTCAAGTCAGTTGGGATAGCTGCCTGGCACAGAAAAGCACTGTGTAGGAATACTAATTCAGACACTAAAATCAGTGCAGATGAATTAGCAATGTTAATTGACATAGATGGTGTCTCAATGAGGCACTTGTGCTGGTTTTGGTACTGGAGATATGTATCTGCCAAGCTTTGGTGTTTATCTGCATCATGTGGTAACCTGAGAACAACGTATTTGTTCAGACTGGAACTTCTTTTGGATACACAAAAATGTCAAGTGTTTTCATATCTTTCTTCAACTTTAAAACTCAATTTACAGGACAAATAATACCAGAAAGACCAATATAAAACTATTTTCAGGGCATATAAGACTAGAGTTTGTAAGAAAAATTATGAAAATAAAAAAGGGGAATTATGAAGAAAGTATTTTATGAATATTACTTAGATAAGAAATAGTATTTTCCGTATATCCTCTATGGTCTTATAATTATTTTCATTTTTGAACTTCAATATATATTTTACTCAGAAAAAATATTTTGAGATGTTACCTTTATAATGTGTAAATATAATATAATCAAATGGGAATTTCAAAATCAATCATGCTGACCAGTCAGCAGAGGCAAAATTGCTACTGACTTTGTTTATGGCAGAGCTTGCTAATCACTAAACCCTATATATTAGAATTTGAGCAATAGGTGGTATTCACTTTTAATCACCAGAATTTACATTTTCTGAACTAATAAAGATTTATCTTAATATCTTTCCTTATTATTATAATTGGAGTGCAACTACAAGAGTTGTGTCCATGCAATAGAAAACATATAAAAGCACCATTTATAAATGTTATGATGATTTTTTTAAAGCACTCATATATTAAAAAACTATTGCATGTTACAGACTGCACTTCTTGCATTAGAGATAGTTTTGTCGGATCAACAGAGCCTTGAATATGTTTAGAACCAAGGGAGGCTGACACAGGGTTTTGCTTCAGGGATTTGTGAGGTCCATTATCATACCCTATGAGTTATAATTACACTTCTTGAGAGTAGGAGGATGCTTTGTCAAAATCTTATGCATATAAGATATGTCTAATGCATAAGATAACATTTCAAGGCCTCTTTGTATCTCTGGAACAACAAACAGGTACACTGAAAATACATTATGGCTCTTTTTTGCTGTGCACTTCTTTGGTGCGGTTGTTACTATCACACTATCTGGAGTTTGTCAGGATTCCTGTTATCTCTGCTTCTTTGTAGAGAAGTTTCCATGATCTTCCATGTCTCATACTGCTTTGTAGTCCAAGTAAAATTTGTATTTAAGTATATTTTAAAATTGGATTCTCCCTAATGTTATTTTAAGGCCCCTCTTCAGGCTCTGATAACAGCTGGAGGAAACAAAACAAATGATATGATGAAGGAGGGGTTTTCGTGCATGTGCTCTTGATTTAGCCTTAGTGCAGTCAGTGGACATTCACCATTGAATTACCTTTAAATTCAAGCTTTTGAACATATGTAACAGAATAAGACATGAAAGGCTACAGTTTGATAAACACTTCTTTCAGTGACTGTGGTGACTCAGGCAGATCCTGTATATCTGGCACTCCTTATCTACATTTCCCTTAGTTAAAAATAACTAGGTAAAATGGCACTTTTTTTAATTTACCTAAAACTAGGTAAAATTATTTTTACTCTAGATCAATTTTTCAGTCCCATGGTACAGATCTGCAAGCAGTTGTAGCTTAACTGAGGAGATGGCATAAAGACTAAAATGATGAAAAATCCTTAAGAGAAATTTATGCTGAAAGAAATGTTTTTCAAAATACACTGCAAAGGCATACGTTAAATGAAATTCCTTATTCTGTTGTGGGTAAATGTGAATAAGAGAAAAGGAAGAGCTGTTTGGAACCAACTATACATTGATTTTTCTATTGTTCGCTACTAATTTTTGACAATCCTGATACAGTACCAGACTTTGTTGGTTTGTTGGTTTTTTTTAATATGCAAAATCCCAAGTAGTTAAGAAATGAAATTCGATTTTAACCCCAATTACTCTTCCTATCCAGGAAAACCAGGCTTCATTAAATTGCCTTTTCTACGTTTAACTTTATTAAAATGGCTTCATTCTATTATTTTTTGTGTATCTTCTGAGTGCTTATTACTCTTTTCACTTTTTGAATTCTTACAGCATGATTTAATGTGATTCTTAATATTCTTAATAAATCTTGAACAGTTTTTCTTACGTATAAAAGTACTTCATTGATAACTTATCATTAACACAAAGTAGGCAGGAAAATGTTGGGTAATAGATACACCAGGAGCCTCTATTCTCACAGGAAAATGTGACCTGAAGAATTCTTTTTACTGACAGGTGTGCCCATCAAGCTCCAGAAGTCAATTTTCTACTATGTTTTTAGGTTATACTGCATTATTTTACTTCTAACAAGTTATGTTAAATTAATGCAGCATTGTATATGTGTAAAATAGATGGATACAGTTCTTTGCTTAAATTAAAGTCTAATCCAAGTTATTCTAGGATCTTAGTTTTAAGCTCTTATGCTTTCCAAGGAAGAACAGATTACAATGTCATTGATTCTCTTAATTGAAGTTTCTGTCACTGAATACTTCTTTACAAGAGAAATACAATAACAATTATAGTTTGGTACAAAGGAGTCCTCAGACTGTGTCTTCAATTTTTAATCTCAGTAACAGACGCAATGCATTTAGTTTTGTTTGAAAGTTTCTTCAGCATTTATAATCCGTGTTGGACATATCTCTTTTTCTATTTCTTTTTTCCCCAGTAGATTCCCTTTCCTTCATCTGCATGCCATCTTGATTTTTTGCAGATATGATTGGCCCAAACCCAAACCTAGAGTCTACCTTTCTGTACAGTGGTGTGCCAAGAAGATGCCTTATTGACTATTGACTGTTTCTTCACAATGATTTTTTTTTCTGTAAAATTAATCTTATATTAAAATATCAGAAAATGCATTCTATTTTGATGCTCAGTCTCCAAACCACGTAAGAAATATATTCACAGGGTCCCACTGAAAAAAAGTATCATTAAAACCAGGGCCACAGAGATGAATTCTGGAATAACACACAGCTTTTGGGTTTTAAAGGCATTTACCATTCACCTCCTTGTTTTTCTTTTCTGATTTGGAGAAATTTTCTGAAAACCACTTTTGGCTTCAATAAATATAAACTTTCATTGCTACATGAGCAGAATTAAGTAAAATTTCCTTATAAGGTGACATTTTTTTTTCTTTGTATTATTTTAGTTACCACTTCATGGGACTGTGTCCATTCATCTCAAGTAATTTAAAAAAAAGCTTTAAGATGGCTGAATAACACTGCTCATATTGCTATTCCAGTGCCAAGGCCGCAGGTCATTATGACAATGCTGAGTTTGTTACCTCTTTTACTTCCAGGAATCTATTTGTTTTAAACATAATTTTGAATTTACAAAATGATATATGGGCTCTTTGGTTTAACACCTTATCAAGATAGATATGCCCCCTCAGCTCCAATCTTTGCCATTTTTATTTTTATCCTGTCTGACTTAATTTTCCTATGTATGACAAACATTTGTTCCTGTCTTAGCAGCAGTGTGTGCATGTATTTCTAAATACCAGTTTAAGAAGTACTTGGCTTGTTGATGATCCAATGTACTATTAATTTATAGGTCATAAGCTGAAAGAGAGCCACTCTCAAGAAGTGTTTAGAGGCTGAAGTTGGACTTAATCTACAGTTTCTACAATGCGTCATGATTTAGGAGACTGATTGACAAGTATGATGGCTTACTTAAGGTGCCATGACCTGGCCGTGTAGCCTGCCTTACTCTGCCCCCTTTATGCATAAGCAGGTAAACTGGCACAAAATGCTGGAATATCTTCATTCCAGAGCTTGGTATGCTGAGGAAAAACAGCCCCAGTGAAAATGTCTTTCTTTCTGCAAGGCTGCTGTTTGCTGTCACTGCAAAGGAGTGCAAACCTTCAAATTAGGAACAGACTGTACAGCTGTGGATAGAGTTTTCTCTAGCTAATATGAATCTGTTCATGCATATCTACAAGGACCGGTAGATATATTTTTAAAATTTTTTAAGGTTACTTATAACTTTCTTCACTGTAATGACTTTAAATGTGCTGTGGGATCTCGCTGGACTCTCCCTCTTTCAAAAACAGTCTCAAATTTTGTAGAAAGCAGACTTTAAAAAGTTTATTAGTAACATAATTATATTTTTGTCAAAAAGTAGTAACCTGTCTGTATTACTTGGTTTTGTTCTCTAGTTAGTCAAATATTTTACTAGCTGTAGGCTATAATATCTTTTATTGTAAGAAATGGGGTGGGGTAGAGTTCTTCCCATTGCTGCAGATGACACCTAATTATACACTAGAAAATAGAACTCCCTGAGGAAGAAGAGAATTTAGATCATGCTCAAGTGCAATTGTTTAAGGCTGCTTTGGATGGTGTGGGTATTTTATGAGCTCTATTAATAATAAATGAACAAATGGTGTAGCTCTACAACTTGCAGACAATCTCATCTGACCATTGAGAAGATGTTGGATTTCTGGCAATAGTGAAAGTACACAAATATTAATATGTTAAGAAAAATTTATTCATCCTTTCCAGGCAGCTCCCCCAGTTTATATACTAGGTATGACGTGTGTGGTATCTAATACCCCTTTGGCTAGTTTGGGTCAGGTGTCCTGTCTCTGCTTCCCCCGGCTTCTTATGCCTATCCTCACTGGCAGAGCACGAGAGACTAAAAAGCCCTTGATCAGGGTAAGTGCTAATTAGCAACAACTAAAACATTGGTGTGTTATCAGCATCGTTGTCATTGTTCTTATTAGTAACACTAGCTACTAATTATTATCACAATTTGTAGTAGTATCACTAGCTGCTATTTATTACCACAATTAGTAGCACTAGCTACTAATAAAGAAAAAAAAGTAACTGGCACAGCTGAAACCAGGAGAAGTGGTTGAAAGTATATAAAACATATTGAAAAATATGAGAACTATTGGGCATTAAAATTTGGGTTAGCAAAGTATGTTTCTTCATTTACTATTTAAAAGCCACTTTAGGTATTCTGTCAGTAACAAAAGCCATTATATTTTTACCCTTCAACCAGTAACTTAACCAGGAGTATTAATTACTTGTTAAATTACAATGATGGAGAAATACATAAATGCACAGAAACTTTGTAAACTTCTGCATATAACTCTTTGGTGTACTTTTTATACCTGTCTAAAAGCTAAATGAATGCTACATTATGCCAGATAAGTTTAAAAAAGGAAATGATCACTGTATAAAAGAGCACTTCTCATACTCACTTTGTATGTTGATAAACACACAGAAGCCCACACAAGTACAAGTAAATGCCTTCTAAGCACTTGTTTTCAGTTTGAAAATACTGGTAATTGCAAAGCTTGTTAGCATTTTGCTAGGGGCTATTCTTTGTTACATAACTGATTCCACAAAAATTCTACCATATCTCACAGGAAAATAATTCATTCATGATTTCTGTTGTTCTTGTTCATCATTATAATGACTATGGAGCAGGATAAACTATAAAACTAGCATTTGCCTTCATTTTTTTTAAAATCTGAGGACAGTCATTTACTCACTCTGATCAAGGTATGTATCCACATGTAGCACGCTCCATAATTAGGAAACTCAGAAGCACCCCCTGTATTGAGAGTCTGGATAGTTCTATTCCTTCCACTCGGTTTTACAGCAGACACATTTTCTGCTTCCTGAGAGATTTCTATACCAATATGTGATGTAGGTGCATCCTGGAATTTTGCATATCCTGGCAACTGGGTGAGGAGCGACAACACAGAGAAGTTGTCTCTGGAAGTCACATATGATTATAGTCCTTGCGGGTTCAGCAATGCTGTGCAAACCTTTTTTCTTTGATTTCCTGCAAGTAAAGCTCTCAGTTATACCAAACAGTTTATTTTCATCTCTTAATTCAATCAACATAACCAGGGACTGTAAAAGATTTTTAAAAAAAGAAAAAAAAAAAAAGAAAAAAGACAGCAACACAAGTCAATTGCTTTTCTCTCCTGACAGTGAATTTAGTAATTCTTTTTGGTAGTGTAAATCTTTATGTTTATTATCACAAAATTTCATATGGCTAATCATATATTTACATATCAGATCTAAGTGTAAAATAATGGAAGGATTCCTGGGAGGACAGGATGGACATGAAAGTACAAGGATATGAACAATTGTAACCCTGAATCCAAAGTGCAAAGCAGTACCAAGGGTACGGCTATATTTCAAATTAAGTCTACAGTAGCAGCTACAGAACAGATCTGACTTCTTCCACAGCTTGGTACAAGCCTATATATCAAGCTACTTTATGAGCTACACTTTAATCAAAAGATACAGCTCAGAGCAAGATAATATGATAAAATTCCTATCTTCTTCTTCTCCTTCTCTCAGAAGATGCCCATTGTCTATTTATTTAGCTAATTAATCTGCTTTGCATACCACCCATCCAACCCAGAGTCTTCTCTTTCAGAGAGATTAGAAGAATCAAACACAAGAAATGTGCAGGAATTAAGAATGAATATTTTTTTTTTTTTTTGTGGTTGTCTTTCTGTCTTTGAGGCTTACTATGCATGAGCTTTTGCAACAATCTAGGTACCACAATGCACAGAAAATATAAGAAAATTTGCCTCTGCCATAGTCATGAGTTGGGATTTTGCTGGTTACCCATGAACTCAGAGTTGGGCATTTGGTAACATAGGCATAGTGTCAAAACTGGCGCCTGGGAGCACATTACAAGATCCTTCATCAAGGAAACCATTGTTTCTTTATCAATACATAATAAATAAGAGTCTCTCCTGTTTTTGTCTTGATAATGAACAACCTACAGGTATCTATCAGTACACTGATCTTGTTTTGCATAGTGTTGTTCTTTAAACCTCTGCTGTTATATGCACGGAAATACCTGTGTATATACATGCACACATACAAAAACTCCTTCAAACCATTTCTGTTTAGATCCCTGCCAGCTCAAAAGCCCTAGTCTTAAGTGGTTCTAATAACTCTATAACTCTTATTTACTTTTATATAGCTGCTATAATAGAACTGTGTGATCCCCCAAATTCTGGACATCCATCTCATTTCTAGCAAGGCATTAATAGGGTCAAAGATTCACCCTCATTCACTGAGTAACATTAAACATGAATAATTGGAGATACTCTTGCTATTTTTAAACAGATAAGGGAATCTCTATACCAATAATTTATTTAAACCATTAGCAATCAGATGGTAATATTGAACCCATTAATAACTTCCATTTTATGAACTTCTGTTTTACTTTTCTGAATCAGAAGTGTAAACCTATTCTACTTACAACAATTTTGAGAACCCTGAAGGACTTTTCTATTTTCTCTTAATTATGATAAAGTATATGGTTCATTGTAGTTGACCAATAGTACATATTGAGAGGGCAAGGCATACTTTTATTCCACATATTTCTAATAGGAAGAAACAAAAAATCATAATGTCTGTATGTCAGTGTTGGTATAACCAAGATCTAATAAGCACAACATTTTTCACTGAAAATCATGTTCAGGATATCTTCAGAGCTAAATGCAGATGTCCTTGTCCATGAGTGTTACACCACTGAAGTCAATGATCCAGGCCTTCTTGTAAAACCTCCATATCTCCTTGAGGTCGAACTGAGTTTCCCTCACTTGTGCAAGTTTTCTCTTGGAGTAGGGTGACGTCTTTATATTCCACACATAAAGTGTGGAATAAAATAAATTATTACATTCCTTATATATATTATATTATTATATATTATATTCTTTATATTACACACATAAAGTGTGGAATAAAGTAGGTCTTTATATTCCACACATAAAGGAATTAGATTCTGTCCAAGTGCTCTACCACTTTTATTAATACATAATGAAATGCTTTCCTGGTTTTAAAGAGTTATATAAACTGTAGTGCTTTTTTTCCCCCTCATATCTTTTTACCCAAATAGACCCACTGAGTTTCAAACCCCTAGTTACTATGGCAAATAATGTGCTGAAGAGTAAATATAGATAGCATAGCTGTCATCTGCATAAGTAATATCTACATACGAGACCAATGGCTTATATTTCTGCTTTTAGACATGGGATGTTTTTATGGGTAATTTGAAATCTTTTCTGTTTTCTAGCTGTACTTTATATCTTTAAAGTGTTTCTGTTGCTGTTTAATTGCTTACTGTCTAAAAGTATGACAAAAAAAAGGTGTAATTTGAAGTCTGTTTCTGACTGAATATAATGGAAAATCTTTTCCCTGTTAGGACTGTCAAGCATTTGGAGCAGGCTGCCCAAACAGGTTGTGAAATCTCTAGCCTTGGAGTTTTCCAGACACAGCTGGATATAGACCTGGGCAACCTGGTCTGATCTATCAGTTGACCCTAGCTTGAGCAGGAGTTTGCACCAGAAACTTCATCAGCTTCCTTCCAGACTGAATTATCCTACTAACCTATGCTGCTAATACAAGTAATAATTTTGTGCTAGGTTATTAAACTTTTCACTTTCTAATTGACTTTTAATCCTAGTCTTTCCCCACAGTTTAACTCAGCCATACATAGAAACAGTGCTGTTCACCAGTAACAGGAGCTGTGGAGCTTAGCACTAGCCTGCTATCTCGGATAACAGAAAGTTGTTTCATTCTGTGTTAGTGCTAGATGTTTTGCATCATAGCTACCCTAAATAAGACCTTGTGTTTTCTGTCATGCCCCATCTCTCCCTCTAACATCCAGGTAGTTATAGATTCATTCTTATTTTGGTCTGCCTAAAAGACACTTCATGACTGGCAATTTTGCTTCATGGCCTAGGGATAAAATGGAGATGGGCAATTTAGAATGGATTTATTTGTAGAACACTGCAAGCTGAAAAGAAAGTCCTCCTTTAAGTAGAATAAGCAAAGATGTATGAGGCAGTAGTTGATAATAATCTTCATGCTGTATATTAACTTCAGTTTTTGAAAGGTTTCTAACAGTGTAGATTTTCATAGAGTATCTTTCAAAGGCCTCTACCAATTTCTAAATAACAACTCCAAAGTGTAAGTCTTAAAAAAAGTCTGACAATTATTTAACATTGGCAAACAATAGATTATTTTCTACTTTCATTCTCAGAAATAAATGAACTCTTTTATATGACATAAAAGTTAAAAAAAAAGAAAAAAAAAAAAAAAAAAAAGAACCACAAAAAAAAAATCAATCTGAAGCAATTATTTTCAATGGAAAATGTATACCCAGAGAGATGTTTCTTGATATTCTGAGCAAATAAAAGCAGAATCTTCTAATGAAAATAATCAGACTATCTTAAAAACGAGTCATACCATCTAGTAAAATATTTGTTCAGATATACTTGGAGAAATTAATGCCTATCATTATTAAAGGCCCATGCAGTTGCAGAAACAAAGCCAAATCAAACAACTGCTCCCTCTTCATTTAAATATGATTGGAATATGTTGGAATTATAAATTTTATATATGTCTTGGTATTGAAATCCCAGCTATGTCCTACAGTAAACATCTCTGGAGTATTCTGTGAACAGACTGTATGGTCATTTTGCTTTTGGTGGCCTTTAGTCACTGTTAGCTATGGATCATTAAATATTGAGCATGCTGTAAGAGCAGATTCACTGGTTAGGTTGAGTTCTGGCTGAGAATAGTTAGTATGCATTGGTGAAACTTTGTGGCACTTGAGATGGTGGGTAACAAGCCATACTTTCAGCTTCACTGTATGCAAGGAAAATCTAGTAAAGAACATGGCTCCTTTTCTAGATCTCAGTCTATAATCTCTGAATGAGACTTCTCATTCAGCACCCAAAGGGTTCAGTGAGATCAAACTCTATGCCACCTAAAGCATTATGGAAATACACAAGTGTCGTGGTTTAAGCCCCCCACCCACACAGTTTTACTCACTCACTCACTCCCCCCTCTTTCTTCCCCCAGTCCCGGGGGAATGGGGAGGACAATCAAAAGAATTCAACTCTCACAGGTTGAGATAAGAACTAGTTTAGTAACTAAGGTATAACACAAATCACTACTGCTACCACCAGTAATAATACAAGAGAAATAAAGGAAAGAGAATGCAACTGCTCACCAAGCCCTACCCAGCCAGTGCACCCCCCAGTAGCAAACCCCCCAATCCCAAAAACCTGACCATGCCGTGCACCCCCAGTCCACCACCACACCCTTCCGGGTCTCTGCTCTCTGTGTTCCACATCCTGGACATGACGTGCTGTGGTATGGAATAACCTCTTTGGTCAGTTTGAGTCAGGTGTCCTGTCTCTGCCTCCTCCCGGCTCCCCTCCTCCCTGGCATAGCATGAGGCTCAGAATGTCCTTGGTCAGACCAAAACATTAGCCAAGCAGTAACTGATAAACACTGGTGTTATCAGCGCTGCTCCCAGGCCCAAAATCAAAAACACAGTGCTGCATCAGCTACCAAGAAGGAGAAAAAACGACTGCTACTGCTGAACCCATGACAACAAGGTTATTCAACATATTGTCTGTCCGCAGCTGAAAGCTTTATATGTTTTTACACAACCGTTACAGAGTTGAACTGAAGCTGTTTTCATGACTTATTAGAGACATAAATGTGACTCACGCTCCCACTGAGTGCACTCCTGCCTGATGCATCTAATTATATGAGAAGACTATCAGGTTGCAAACCAGGAAGGATATTTGCCCAAGCACAAACTGTCAAACTCTAGTCATGGCTATGAATCTTCTGTGCCTAGGAAATTTGTAGTACCATCTACAGTGTATTCACATGCTGTTGGGGATGTTAACACAAGTTCAATAACTGAATGTGGTTTGGGATAGCATAAACCTGCTAGTACAATTTGGATTATAATTTCTATTCCACCTGCTTTCTCTCTTCTTCCTATAGTGCAACTGCTTGACATCTTTCTAAACTGACAGCAGAAAGAGAGTCCTGTCTGAACACTAGGCATTATATCTTACTGATTCTTAACATGCAGATGCTGTCTAAATAAATTTTGCTCTGCATTTTCCATTCCTTAGTATCTCTTTCCCATAGATAAGCCTCCTTTATAGGGAATGCTGGCTCCTTCATTCCTTCACTATTGCTCTTTCTCTGACCAGATACAACAGTCACAAATCCTGTGCCTGAATCAAGCAGATAGAAGGGAGCTCTGTCTTTTCACTGTGCAACCTAACACCAGGTTGTATAGTGGCCTGTGTCAAGATGGGTAAGTATCTACAGCTGAGTGGCTATAAGCAGAGTGGATATCAACTGAGGAAGCATTTACACTTTTGTAGCATGAATTTGAGTCAATTCTATTTGCTCATATCCTAGGCATCTGCATTTTCAGTTTCCTTATTCCTTTCTGAGACCTGGCAGATAGTCAGATATTCAGCATAATCCTTGCTCTGCTGTCCAGTCTGTAGGATGTCAGTTAATGATCTCAGTTATGGTTGTGTATGTATGCAACTGAAATGATTCCGTAAAGATACAGAAGGAAAAGATTTTTCTAATGATAAAGCTGCCTACTATTTCTCTATTTTCTGACAAAACCAATGATTTTTTCAAGAGATTTAAGAAATGGTACACATTTTCTTCATGCAAATATTAACTATAAAATGCATACTCATAGAACACCAAAAATACTTTCAGATTACTGCCTTTTCAGCTTAGTAGAGTAGAATAAGAACTAAGTAAATTCTAGCAGTCTTCCAATAAGCATCTTCAGCTGCAACTTAAAAAGATAGCAGCTCAGTCTATCTAGCTAGAAGGAAATAACTTTTCTTTCTATATCATAACTGAGCCTTCAGCTTCTGTTGCATGTGCATGAACTCTTAATGCCATTCTCCAGTAAATGGTCTTTTTAGAACGCAAATACCTCTCAAAATAATTCTGCTACACTGAATCTAGCTCTGCTGAGCACCATCCTGTAAGACAACTTATATTTAACTTATTTGAAGTAGATAATGGAAAATACACTGAAGAAAAAAAAAATCTGTTTTTGAATCCTATTACTCATTAACTCCCACAACCAACTAATTAAAGAGTGTCTGCAAGGTACGTGTTTCATAGTTTGTCAATTCTTTGCCCAGTCATCCTTTGTGCTCAATAGCCACAGAGTAATCAGAGTCAATAATAATGCTGAAAGTGACCTCTGGAAATCATCTGGTCAAAACCCAAATTGTAATTCAGGTTATTTAGCACCTTATCAGTCAGAGTATTTCCAACAACTAGTACTTCAAAACCTCTCTAGAAAATCTGTTCTGCTGTTTAATCACCTTGACTGGGACTTTTTTTTCTTATGCCAAGTGAAAATTTCCCTTCCTGCAATTTGCACCTATTGTCTCATGCATGTCACTGTGAAGAGTCTGCATCCATCTTCTTTGTAACCCTCTTACATGCAGTTGAAATTTTCATCTAAATCTATCTTTCTGTTCTCCAGACTAAACAACCCAGGTCTCTCAGCCTTTTCTTGTGCAACATGTGCTCTAGCCCTCAGTGTTCTTAATGCTTTTCCATGGGACTTTGGTTTCTTCTGCTCCAGCACTGAGGACCTGAAAGGCAGATACAATATTGCAGGTGTGTCTCAGTAAATGCTAAGTACAGTGAATAATTGTCTCTGTCAACCTGAAAACTACACTCCTGCTACTGCAGCCCAATGCAGTTAGCCTTCAGCACTGTAAGATCACAAGACAACTAATATTTTGTTTCAACCAGCAGAAGAAGCAACTATCCACCAGCCTGTGCAATTGTAGGGCACTATTCAGAAAGGGTTTGGCTTTTCTAATTCTGCCCCTGTATTCCTGAAAAAGGCTTCTCATTGTCCTCCTTGGTAGCACATCTTTCAACTCCTTTCTCAGTGTTCAAGCTCAGAGAAGAGTACTGTATTCAGCCAAGGAGGCTTGTCTAACCCATTCATTGTCTTGCTCATTGGGCTAGAGTATTATGCTTTGAAGAGATGTCTTTAAAGAAAAATCTGCTAGTTTGTGCCTTCTTGCCCTTTAGAACAAGGCTCCATCAGGATTCAGCCAATCAGAAAAGCCTAAATACCTTCTCTTGAGGTCCAAGGGGTTTATTTATGTACTATTACCCTTAGGATCTTAAACTATTCTGTCTTACCATCACTGCACTCAAGGCCGTCAGCTATCGCACCACCAGTACACCCATCAGAACCTGCGTCAAAAAATTGCCTCCAAAGCACTAGAGAAATTGGCTTGCCGCTTGTGCTGTCCCACCAAATCTCCACAATCTCAGCAATACCATACCTCTGCAGATTTCCATGGACTTCTTGTTCTTCCTCTTTGTCCTTCATGTTGCACAGGTCTTGGAAGAGAGTTGAGGCTGCAGCAGGCTGCCCATCCCACTCTCCCAGCCAGACAGCAGGGCAGGTAAGGGAGGAGCATCAGACATCTCCCTGGGGATAAGCGTGGGCCAAGGCCAGGATATCAGCCCATGGGTGGGGGTCCAGATCTGACCTACTGAGGGGAATTGTGGTCAAACACAGCCCTGGGCTGGCTGGGCAGGGTCATGGGGATGGGACAAAGGCCTTTTGGGGATGTCAGCTTGTGGATCAGGGACAGGCCCTCTATTTTCCTGGAAAATTGTCTTACTTTTTTTTACTCTGCCAAGAGGGATGTTGAGCCTCCTCTGTAGCAGTCTGTCAGCCAGTGATCTGTACTGCTGTAACTTTGCAGTCCGGTCCTGGAGTGGTAGGTGAGACTTTGTCATGGAATCCGTACATTTGGCTCCCAGGAAGGGAGAAATCTATAAACATCTCTCTTTAGCACCAAGTAGCCCCCAAAACTTGTTCACTTCAGTGGTCTCCAAAAGAAGAGAAAAGGCAATAGACAAAATTTTATACGTCTTCTGAACTAATTTGAAACTTCTTGCTATACAAGAAGGAAAAAAGAGAAACCATAAAAAACTCCTCTAATTCTGAATTTATGGTGACTTTTAGCATTTTTCTCACTATAAAAACCAATCAAAACCTCTCAAGATATTATTATTACTGTCACTGTTGTTGTTGTTGTTGTGGTTATTTCAATTCTTCATTAAGTTAGACTAACTCATATCCACAATAACAAAAGATTATGAAAAAAAAATAAAATACGTGCACAATATAAGGCCTATTTAAAAAAAATAGCAGTAATATTAAATCTCAATGTAAAAATACTGGAAGTGCTTAATACAGTTTATTATAGATTACTATAAAGAAAATGCAGTTTATAATAGCAAGGCCAGAATAGAAACAGAAGGTCATGAGATACAGATTCAATTCTTCACATTTGTCAAAAGCCTAGATCTGCTTTATTAGATTGATCTCCTTTATCTATGATGCCAATATAATATATTAAAAAGTATAAGCTCAATATGGTTTATGCTTAATTTACTTTATGAGTTCTACTTATGCATTGTTGTAACATAGCATACTATTTTATTCTCATTTCCATCGTTGTACTTTTTTTAAGGTTTTAATTACTCACAAAGCACAGAAGTGGAATAGTTAGTTCAGGGAAGCATAGAAGAAACAGCAACAAGAATCATAGAATCAACTAAATCAAAGAAGGAACCATAAGAAATGGCAAGCGGCAGGTATTTTTGTATTTTTCTGGATAATAAAAATTAAATCTGAAATGAGACATCATTAATCTGTTTCAGGTAAAATTAGAAATAGTGGAAATTCTCTGTAGTCTGGTACGATTGTGATATTACAACCCTGTTCTTTCTAAACACTCTAACAGCTTCCATTAAAAAATTAACTCAAGTAGCTAATTAATTTACTTTTTAATGTATTTTAAATACATAGCTTTTTAACTATAGAATTCATTGCTAAGGAGGACTAATACCCACATTTATTCATGGTTTTTGAAGTCTTCCACATATGACATTATTAACATTAAGATACTGTTGGACATCATGACATAAAAACTTACAAGAAGCAACACATTTCTTTGAGTTTTCAGTTAAAATGCATCATTAGAAAGACAGTGCAGACATACAGGTTTTCCAGCTGTAGTTCACAGTTCTTATTTAAACAAAAATTTAGAGCTTGCAAAATTTCTTGTTCTTCAAAATATTAAAAAAATTTAGAGGCAATTTTTTATGAGTGCTAACAAAGACACAGAGTGGAGCCATGACAGTTTGCATCAGCTAACAACCTGGCTTCTGAGAGTGAAAGGAGTGAAACAAGTGACTACAGTGTCATTATATGTTGTTTTAAATTCACAAAATTAGTTTGATGTCAGTGTATTAAATGATATAAATGAATCAACAGGTAGGAATAGAGAAAATGAGAATCAAGACCACTCCCCTTCCCAATGCAGCACAGAAACAAACACCTTCTTGGTCACCAATTAGCACAACTAATGTGTCCTGAAGACTTCCTTTGTGTATTCCAAGCAGGGATATAAAACATGGCCATTATGTTGAGAAACCTTCTGACTGATGCCCAAGAGTTATTGTGAGTGAGAAAACTACCGGCATCTAATAAAGACTTGAAGTTAGGAGAGGTAGTGGGGAAACTTAGTAGTGTGTATGAGTCCCCCAGATGTATTTGAAGCTTGCTAGTATGTTAAGGAAATGATGACTATTGGAGGTTTCTTATCTTTAGTTAGTTATTACAGTCTGTATGACTTTCAGCTTCTGGTTAAATGTGACTCAACTATTTTTTGAGTGGTTAGATAGGTGATACAGCCAGCATATTTTTCATCTCAGTTTAGCTAGAATATTAGAATCTTATCTTTCAAATTGTCAAGGAAATATGTCATATTGTTTAAGGAAATATTTCTACCCTCTAACCTTTAAATCAATGTACACTTCTGCTGACTTGCAGTTTAAATTCACTCATTCTTATGTATAGAAAGTCCACATTAATAATGTGTTAAATCTGTCAGAAAGGAAGTTCCAAACATCTCCTTCTTTCAAAGAATTGCAGAATTACAGAAGGACAGAGGTGGAAAGGGACCTATGTCATCTATCTCAAGCCCCTGCACAGAGGGATGTCTGCTACAGCAGATTAATTAGGGCTGTCAGGTTTTGAACAGCTCCAGGGACAGAGACTCCACAATCTCTCCAGAAAACCTGTTCCTCATTTGCTCAATCACCCTCACAATATTTTTACAATTTTTTCATATGTTTAAACAGAATTCCTGTATTTCATTTCATGCCCATTGCCTCTTGCTCTTTCATGGGCCACCACAGAGAAGAGTCTGGCTCTGTATTCCTTGCCCCCTTTCATTAGGTCTTTATACACACTGATAAGATCCCTCCTTTAGTCTTTTCTTCTCCAGGCTGAACAGTTCCAGCACTCTCAGCCTTTTCTCATGTGATGCACGATCCAGTCCCTTAAACATCTTTCTTGCCCTGCACTGAACTCATGCCAGTAAGTCCAAGTCTCTTTTGCACTGGGGAGTTCACAACTGGACACAGCACTCCACACATTGTGGAGCTCAAGATCCTTAGGGCAGTCAGGATGGTACACAGCAAGCTTGCAGCTGTGGACTTCAGGAAAGCAGACTTCAGCCTCTTCAGGGGTCTCCTTGGTAGTGTATCATGGGATGAAGCCTTGGAGGGAAGAGTGGCCAGAGAAAGCTGCTTAATATTCAAAGATCACCTCCTCCAATCTCAGGAGCGATGTATGTCAACAAAGAGGAATTCAGGCAAAAACATCAGAAGGCCTTTCTCAATGAACAAGGAGCTTCTGGACAGGCTCCAACACAAAAAAAAAGAAGCCTAGAGAGGGTGGAAGCAAGGACAGGTAGTCTGGGTGGAATACAGAGAAGGTGTCCAAGCAGCCAGGGATCATTTTAGGAAAGCTAACCCCCTGATAGAATTAAATCTGGCCAGGGACATCATGGGCAGCAAGAAAAGCTTCCATAGGTACGTCGGTGATAAAAGGAAGATTAGCAAAAATGTGGGCCTCTCCAGAAGGAAACAGGACACCTGGTTACCTGGGACATGGAGACGGCCAAGGTACTCAATGAATTCTTTCCCTTGGTCTTCACCAGCAGAAGCTCCAGCCTACATTTTTTTTTTCAAGTCCCAGAAGGCAAAGGCAAAGACTTGGAGAAGTCTGCTGTAGGAGTTACTGCCTGCTGTAGGAGAAGATCAGGTTCAGGACCATCTGAGGAACCTGAAGGTGCACAAGCCCATGGGCCAGACAAGGTCCTGAGGGAACTGATGGATGACATGGCTAAGCCACTACTCATTGTATTTGAGAAGTTGTGGCAGTCCAGTTAAGTCGTCACTAA
The DNA here is from genome assembly GCA_017639245.1 of Myiopsitta monachus. Taxonomy (NCBI): domain Eukaryota; kingdom Metazoa; phylum Chordata; class Aves; order Psittaciformes; family Psittacidae; genus Myiopsitta; species Myiopsitta monachus. Next base: position 96,784,763 of record CM029917.1, on the reverse strand, counting down.
GGGGAAACAACCTCTCTTTTGAAAAGGGAAAAAAGGAGGACTTGGGTAACTAAAGGCCAGTCAATCGCATCTCTGGTGCCTGGCAAGGTCATGGTGCAGAACCTCCTGGAAATTATACTACGGTACATGGACAATAAAGAGGTGATTGATGACAGTCAACATGGCTTCACTAAGGACAAATCATGCCTGATAAAACTGCTGAGCTTCTACAATGGGGCCACATCACTGGTGGATAAAGGAAATGCAACGGATGTCATCTACCTGCAAATTATGCATACACACAAATGTACTGACACTGGAAAAAGGAACAAAATAAAGGCTTTCCAATTGCTGGTACTTAGATCTTTCAGTCATATTCACGTTATTAGCCAGTTCCTCTCTTTCAGGCTCATTGATGTCTACTGAATATGTTAAAATTAGACATTTTGCACATTTTGTACTTTAATGGGTTAAGGCTACTGAATAGGTAAAGGAATGAAATCAGGTGAAAGCCTGTGTGATTCTGAAAACTGAAATAGCCTCTCAATGTCCAGTGCTCTATAACAGTGGAGATAATTTTGACAGAAGAACAGAGGTATGCTTTTACTTTAAAAATGAAGCAAAAATTGTATGTTCTGTAATCTGTAAAGCCTATATGGTCTGAAGCTGGCTTTCTTGCCCGTAACTTTTTTAAATTGACTGGAAGAAAATTCCCTGGTTTTGCTTGAAGTGCGACACTATTTTCACATTGCTAAACTGTAGCCAACATACCATCAAAGCTTCTAGAGAAAGTCAGTGTGCCAGGTCCTTCTTCTCAGTTTAATATCCCTGACAGTAAAGTGAATATCAATGACAGTGTTAAATGTCTTCTGGCAGGGCTTTGCTAAATCTGAAAAAAAAAAAAAAAAAAAAAAGAAGTCTAACCACTCCATAAAAGCATGCATGGATCTTTAAAGTCAGCACAAGGAGAAAAAATCTCCTTATGTGCAAATTGATACATGAAATAAATGAAAGCTCTGTACCTTTTTTTTTCACTCTTTTTTGAAATGGCTAGTGGAAGAAAAAAAGGCTGAATAAAATACACAATGGCAGAATGGGCAAAGCAGAATATGCTAATTTTAGGACAGTTTTGAATTTCTAGTAGATGCTTTTTATAATACTTAAGGGATACTGTATAGAATGACAGTAAGAAATTGGCAGGTATTGCTCTAATAACTCTCTTAACAGCTTTCTGAAGAGCACATTGAAAAACACATTAAATTTTGAACAAGACAGTTAAAACTTTTTCTGCTGAAAAATGGGTGGTTATTCTATATACTGGTTTAAATAAATAAAGCAGAATAACAAACATGAAAATGTCATATACTCTGGTTACCATATTTGATATAAAGTTAATGATTTTACCAGAACTGACAATGTGGACAGGAGTACAAAGACACTTAGTACAACTACTAGAGTCCTACTAAGTCATAATGCAATGTGAAGAAAAGAAGCGCTCTGTCCAGGACCATCCACTTTGTTTTCTTCTGTCTGTTTTATTCCTTAGATTTTCTGAGTAACTTCAGGAATAAAATATGGCCCAGACTTGAGAAATATATATATATTTCTTTTGCATCAAAACTCAATAGTTGGTTTTGTATTGTTGAAAGTCAGATAAATAATAATAAAAGACTGAGATGAGAAGATGCCTCTGCATGCATTCATTTTTGAATCAGAAAATATAATGAGTTTTGAGTACAAATGCTGTCAAGTGTTTAAACTACTCTTCTCAAGTATTTATTCAGAGTTCATTTTTATAGAGCAGGTGAGGATATAGTTACCAAACTCTGGGCAAAACCAGAATGCCAAGAACATGTTTACAGGTAAAGAAGAGGATTTTTTTAGTCTCAGAGTTGCTGTTGTTGGTTGGACACTTACTGGTGATTTATGATCAAGATTCAGGTTATTTACAGTGTTGCTGTAAAATAACCCTGTAGTTTATGCAAAATACCAGGTGGTATTTTACAGTAGTTGGGGAAATAACGTCACTCTTCACTGTAGCCTCCTGACAGTGACAATGATTTATGGTATCACCCGAAGATGAGAGGTTATGGAGTAAAAAAAAGGCCCTTGGTCATGTTGCTTCCCCTGGCATGTCACTACCTCTTATGTGTCTTGATATCCTTGGCTTAAAGTACGGAATAAAATGGCCTTGCATGGTCCTGGCACCATTTTGTTATGAAACCAGTTATATTTTACATATGGGAAAAAATTTAATAGAAACACATTAATATAATCCTTCATGATTTCTTAAAGGATTAATGACTATTGGCATATCCATTTTTAGATGCCTAATTTAGCACCCTGTTCAGAAACTAAGTACTTTACAAAATGAAGCACATTTCAGGTGTTACTCTTTAGCAAACCAGAAGAAATATATATCTTTCCTATTAAGACAAGTTTTCAGAGACTGGTTTAAAAATATACTACACTAGAAATAGAAGCAGAGTCAATAAGAAGTTAAGGAATTATTATTAACTGTTATTAGAAGGATCTCTGCCAACAGTGTCAAGCAACAAATTATAAAGTAGCAGCAGATAAAAGTGAAATTCTTATGTATTTTTAAGGTATCTAAACAGATGGTGTTAAGAAAAAGTGCATATCGAAACTTCCAGGAAATCCAGTAATAGTCCACAGAAATAAATATACCTGAAATAAAGATAACAACCTAATATTTTCTTCAACTAGAAGGGCAATCCTTTGCTTAAAAGATGTGAGTGAAGCTAGCAATTTGTTGGGCCATATGTTTCTTATCTGAATCCTTACAGTAAGCTCACAAATCCTAGTAGACCAGTTTGCTAATTTCAATAGAAACTCCAGATACAAATGTCTTTATGTACCCAAAGTACTTATGTACTTTATGTATTAAAATAGTATAAGTACCTAAGGATAAGTGTACAACCTGCAGCTACTACGGATTTCAGAAGATAGTCATTAAGCAAACAACTTTTATCTAGCCTGTTTTTTTCAATTTCTCCTAGGACTTTTCCAGTAATGAAAATATAGTGAGTTTGTCTACTGTGCGCACACAGGCTCACAAGAAGGCAGTTACACTCTCATCAGTTTTTCTTCTTTCTGCCTCTTCCCGTCCTCTAGATCCCCCAATGAGAGAAAGGATGAAGGAATGAAATGGGAAGTTTCACAAACAAACAATCTTGAAGCACAGAGAAAAAATAATAGTTTGAGAGTGTGATCAGTATTGTCTGTGAGTGTTCCCCTCCTCACTGACATCTTGATGCTTCCTGGTTTGGATTTGCTTGAAAGACTCATGTCTTTCACCCCCTTGGGACTTACGGTTCAGTTTGGTCTAAGTGCAGAATCAGACTGCATAAAATATATTTGGGTTACTAAAAGTTAACTTGTAGCTCTAATATTCTGTGGTTTTGAGATTAAGAGAGTTCTGGTTACTGAGCTCCCTTTGAATATGCAGTATAAAATTTGATGGTGGCCTGTCCTGTATGAAAAGAGATTAATGGAGATTTGCAGAGGCGTGAATTCACAGCCAGATGGGTCTGGGATAGTTGAAGTGGGGAGCAGTCCTAGCTTGTTACCTTGACCATCTGACAAAATTTATTTTTCCAAACATATGGGTATCCTGAATCCATTCTGAATGGGATATTTGTATCCTGAATGGGATACTTGTTCACTCCTGACATGTTTGCAGCCTAGATTATTAATATAAGCTGCTTAAAGAAGTTTGGAAGGCTGACATAAACCTGCAGGTGGACCAATGCTACTTTAATATCATGTCTGCAAACTGTGATGGCTAAAAAGTGAATACACATTCTGCTTAGCCATCCCTTTTGCCAGGGTGGCACTTTGTCAGTTGGAGCACGTCTTAGCGCAGTATTCACCTGAGCTGTGCCAACCGACACCTTACTAAGTATAAATTAGTTCCCCTGGATTCCAAATGCGTTCCAAGTACTTTCATTAACAAATACACAAGGTTTATGGGGGGGAAAAAAACTAACAGTCACAGTAACAGAAAATGCTTAAAAAATTAAAATTGCATTTCATAAAAAAAAAAAAAAAATCTTGTTTCCTGTACTGCTTTTCACAATAGAAACTATTTAAATACATTTCTTCACAGTACAGTCAGTTATATAAAGAATATAAACTTTGCTCTAGAAATAGTAGTTTTCTTCTTCTGATTAATAATATATGTTAAGCTCAGTCTGGTTTTCTTACTTGCTACTAGTAAAATGCAGGTATGCCTCACAATTAAATCAGGATGAAAAATGTTGAATTATTAACTGAAAAAAATCTTTTGATGAAATGTCCCAAAATTCACTCAGTAATGTTTTCAGTTATATAAATATTTGTCTACAACTGTTCCTCCAGAGTAAAGACAAATACCGTACTGCAAGAGTGAAATATTGCCATTACACAATTCCACTAATAACTATGCAAGTATATTAATCTTTAATTACAGAAGAAGGAAAAGATTACAGTAAAGAAATGAGTATTACAGATGATTACTGATGGTATTTGGTTTAATATATGCACTGCTAAAGACAGAAATTGGTAAAATAGAACAATTACTTTTCATAATGGGAAAAATAAATAAGGACATTCTCTTTTTATATCTTGCAGTGAAATTTTGATAATAAGTTAATTATTAGTATGCTCTTGTCAATACAAATGTAGTCAATCATTATTGATTTTAGTGGAAGCATATGCTTAAAGTCAGAATGATCTATTTTTGTTCTAGCAAAAGTTCTGTTTAATTAGAAAATACTGGTGATTTTGGTGGGTTTTTTTTTTTCTTTTTTCTTTATCTGGCCTATATGTATTGTAAGTCAACCTATTCAATGCTTTTTCACCTCATAATAGACAGTACTATCAATAGATGATAGCATAGAGATACATTCATGCCTGTTATGTCAAAGAAATTGGATTTTCTTCCATTTTTGCATTTGCATTTCTCTTCATACATTACAATCCTTTGTTCCTGTGTCTCTATGTTAATGCATGCAGCAGATTTTTTACCTGATTAATCAGCACTGCCAAAACTCATATATTTTAATGCATGAAAAACTCTAAGAGCAATAATGAAAGCGGCCACTTCATAGCAGGTGTTTTACTAAGTCTAGTGAAAAAAAGAAATTTTGGCAAGTGGATATATAGACTGTTGAAACTTAATTGCAGCTTTTTCTTGTTCTGGTTGAAATATATAAATAATAGGATCAATGCCAATTATAACTGAAAAAAATCATTATTTTCACATCTATCCTTTGAATTATGAGGCAAAAGAGCTAATCCTTAATTCCTAATGCCTCCAAGCATCTAAACCATTAACTGAGCAGTCAGCTAATAAAAATTTTTTTGTGGTCCTTAGATAACACACGTAGTATAAGAGGGCAAATCATGCCTGACAAATTTGGTGGTCTTCTACAACAGGGCCAAGGGATTGGTGAATAAAGGATGAGCAAAGGAAGTGAACTACTTGAACTTGTGCAAAATGTTAGACACTGTCCTGCATCGCATTCTTGTCTCTAAATCGGAGACTTCTGGATTTGACAGATGGACAACTCTGTGAATAAGGAATTGCCTGGATGGTAACACTCAAAGAGTTGCAGCCAATTGCTCAACATCCAAGTGGAGATCAGTGATGAGTGGTGCATCTCAGAGGTCAGTGCTGGGACAAGTGCTGTTTAACATCTTTGTCAGCAACATGGACAGGGAGATTGAGTGCATCCTCAGCAAGTCTGCCAACACCATCAATCTGTGTGGTGTGGTCAGCACACTGGAGGGAAGGGATGCCATCCAGAGGGACCTTGACAGGCTTAAGATGAGGGTCTGTGCAAACTTTTTGAAGTTCAATAAGGCCAAGTGCAAGGTTCTGCATGGGGGTTGCAGCAATCCCAATCATAAACACAGGCTGGGCAGAGAATGGATTGAGAGCAGCCCTGATGAGAAGGACTTGGACCTGTTGGTTGATGAGAAACTCACCATCAGAGAAGATGGCACTGGGATTTTTTGGACTAAGAGGATTTTTGCAGTCATCTTTTCCAGATGTTTTAAAAATTATCTTTTTCCTCTTCTACTTAGGAAGGGGAAAGGTCTTACAAATTTGCATTGAATGATAAAAAACTATAAAAGCTCTTATGTATTTACCTCTGATTTTGACTGTAGTTCCACTTTATAGAGAACCATGATGTATATAGACACATCTATGACTGATCAGCTTTTCCTAACAAAGATCTACTGTAATGGAGTATCCTTAAGCTGGTATTCTGGCTTGTTCAGTCAGACTGTTTGCTGGGTAAGCTACAAGCTGCAGGATTTACTGGGAAGTGCTTTTTATGCCAAGGTCAAAGATTTCATTCAAGCTTCTTATTATGGAAAATATTGGGAAAACTTAGCTAAAATATGAGAGTAAAGGAAATTTTATATAATCAAAAGCAATTTTAAGATCACTAGCTTCCAGGAAAAAAAGAGAAAACAAAAAACCAAGCAAACAATCAAACAGATAAGATAATGTTCTTGAAAATTAACTTTCTGGAGTTTATCTTAGGTGCAACATTAGATCACATATAAAATTACACCTGTTTATTAAATACAGAAAATTGTTTAGGGTCTATATAGGGACAAATTGCAACATTTTACTTCTCAAAATTACTTTTCACTGTTGTATTTAATACACATTGAACGAAAAAATCAAGAAGCAAAGAGTAGGTTTCAAGGGAAAGCAAGGAGAACTACAGACCCCCTTTATTAATCAGTGCCAAGCAAATTAAAATGGTCCTTAATACTTTTGATATGCTGGGACTTTCAATCATTCACATATAGCTAATATGATATTACTTCTGAGGATATCATTGCCACAAAAGTTCAGGAGAAAGGGAGCAAAGATTAACACCTAAAACTAATTTCCTACTACAAGATTTTTTCATCCTCTGTAATATCTATGTCTACTTATATATTCTAGTGCTAAGTCAGGTTGAAACAACCCTAAAATCAAATAATCTTAGCACAAAAGTACATGGCAAATTGAATGCACTCTCAGCAGGTTTGAGGAGGACACCAAGTCGAGTGGTGCACTTGATACTTTTGATGGAAGGGATAGCATCTAGAGGGACCTTGACAGGGTTAAGCCCATGTGAACCTCATTAAGTTGAACAAGCCCAAGTGCAAGGGTGTGCAGGTGGGTTGAGTCTGTCCCCAGTGACAGTACAGTCTGGGGAATGAAGGGATTGAGAGCAGGCAAAAATTGGATATGATCCAGCAATGTGCTCTTGCAGCTCAGAAAGCCAACCCTGTGCTGGGCTGCATCAAAGGAAGTGTGACCAGCAGGTCGAGGGAGGGGATTCTGCCCCTCTACTCTGTTCTCCTGAGACCCCACCTAGAGTATTATTTTCAGTTCTGGGGCCCCCAGCACAAGTCATTGGATCAGACAAGCTTGTGAGACCAATAGTTTTATAGATCTTGTCTCGACCTTTTAGCTTTTGCAGCAGCCACAGTGCAAACCTACTAGACTATACCTGTAAGGGTCAGTCATGGCTAAACCCCAGCTAAAATCGGAATACTTTAAACATGAAGTTAGAATAATCATACAATAATCACAGAGGAAAAAAAAAAAGAGAAAATGTTGGAGGGGAAGCCTGGGAAGTCATCTGCCCCCAAAGCAGAGCCAAACACGAAGTCAGAGCAGGCGGGTCAGGCCCTTGCCAGATGATTTCTGAGCATCTCAAAGGATGGGATATTCCTTAATGTCTCTGGGCAAAATGGTTCAGTGTTTTATCACCTTCATTGTGCCTTATTTTCCCCCCACTTAATACTGAACCAGAATTTCCTTTGCTGCAACTGTTTTATATTGCCCCATATCTTTTTTTATGTGCACTTTTGTGAAAGACCTGAGCTTTTCTTTTTTGTAACCTCCCACTAGGTAGCCAAAGAGAACAATAAGTTCCACTCTTAACCTTCTTTCCTTAAACCAGCTCCCCTAGCTCCTTCTTAGTCTTTACATAGTCCAGCTCCTTTTATCATCTTGCTGACCTTCTGAAGGACTCTTTCCATGATGTCAATATCATTTTTTACTGAGAGGTCAAAAAAACAAACACAGTGCTCCAGACATGGCCTCCCAGGTAACACAACAGAGAGGAATACTTCCTTCCTTGATGGACTAGCTGAACTCTTTCTAATGGAGCCCCATATAGGGTCAGCCTCCATTGCAACAGAGTTGCAATGCTAACTTGAAACCTCTTAAAAATAAACATTGCATTCTGATATTGGGACTAGGTAAGATGGTGAGAGCCCTGATTTCTTAAGTGGCTTTTTCTGTCCAAGCAGAGAAGAGGTACTTTAGACATCTAGGGAACATTAGATATTAAAATGCATAGCTCTACTAGGTTTCTTAATGCTGAATATGTGTCAGGAGAAGGTAAAATGAGAGACATTTATCTAGGGGAAGTCAGTCTCAGCTTCTGAGTAATTGTTAATAAATGCTACATACCTGACACTTTTTCACTTTTTCACTTATGAGGAAATCCTGTAGCATTATTTGTCTCTTTTCAGATCTAACTGTAGACGCATCTTTGTGGTAGTGACGTGGCTGTGAGCACAGCATTTACATAGGGCTCATTGGCACTAGACAGAGAAAGGTTATTGCCTTTTGTTTGAAGGGCGACAACTATGCTGCATTCCTAATTATACAACATTCAATTTGCCACCCTCAAAAAAGTTGTAGCTGCAGTACATAATGTTACACTTTCTAGCTCACAGATGGCTTATCTAATTGGAATAGCTTGCTAGAAGTTCCATGAATTAAAAAAGCCAACAATCACCAAGTATTTTAATCCCTGGTGTGTCATTGCTTAATGTCATGGTTTAAGCCCAGCCGTAATTCAGAACCATGCAGACAGTCTCTCACTCCCCCCGCTTTGTCTCCCCTGCTCCTGGAAGGGTGGGGAGGAGAATTGAAAGAATGCAACTCCCACAGGCTGAGATAAGAACAGCCCAGTAACTAAGGTATAACACAAACCACTACTGCTACCACCAATAATAATAAAGATAAGGGAAATAACAAGGGAAGCAAATACAACCACTTACCACCTGCCAACCGATACCCAGACCCACAGAGCAGTGGTCTAACCCTTCCAGGAAACTGCCCAAAGTTTATATAGTGGACATGACATGCTGTGATATGGAATACTTCTTTGGTTAGTTTGGGTCAGGTGTCCCATATCTGCTTTCTCCCAGCTTCCCTTCCTCCCTGGCAGAACATGAGAACCAGAAAGTCCTTGGTCAGGGTAAACATTACTGAGTAGCAAATAAAAACATTGGTGTTACCAGCACTGTTCCCAGGCTGAAAGTCAAAAACACAGCACTGCACCAGCTACTAAGAAGGAGAAAAATGACTGCTACTGCTGAACCCAGGACACTTAATTAGGTGACACACTAAGCATTAATTGTTCAGAAAGCAAGTGGTCTTTGGTTTCTCCACTAGAAGACTGAAACTAACTGTGGAAAGAGGATTTTAGATTAACAGGATTTTAGACAATAATTAATAATTTTCTTTCCAGGTCACTTGAAACACCTCTTTCTTGAAATTTCACCATACAAATCTTTATTTTTCTTTCAGTGTCATATGAAAAAGATTATACATAATGCCTTCACTGTCCCTTTTCTACTTGGTGCTCTCAACAAAACAAACATAAAATTTCACAAAAGCGTTAGTGAGAAAGGAGAACCTTCTTCCTAATGGGGACAATTAGGTAGTGGAACAGGCTGTCCAGAGAGGCTGTGCAGTCATAAGAGTGACTGCATAAAGACCTGAGCAACTTGGTCAGACACTCTTTTGGGCCTAATGCTTGACTGGACATCCTTCTGAGGTTATCTTCCAATCTTCATTATCTTCTGAGAATACAAGCAAACAGAGAATGGTAAAATATAAACCAAATTAAAGATGGGGATTAATCCAGTCTGTTCTTTGGCCCCTAAATTCATGTCAGCTCATATAACAAGCTTATACCCTTTGTTTATAATTCTCCATCAAAAAATAGTTTGGAAAATCAAAAAGTTTCAAGTAATCTAAATTCGACAATATTTGTTTAGAAAATTTAATTCAGTTTATGGTTGTGTATATCTTTGGATTTATTTGGGAATTATTTCTAGTATTGTTCTCTCGGCCCACCAAGTTGTTTTTTTTTAAAAAAAGTTTTCTTCTAAAACAAAAAAAGAAGAGAAACACTTTAAAACTTCTTAGAAATTTGAGTCAATGCCTATTAAGTTGAAAGGATAGTAGTCTGAACATCTTAAACACATGGGACTTTTTAATTCAGTAAAGCCTGACAATAGATGGATTGAAAGATGATTCCTTCCTTTTGTACATGGCCAAGGACAGAACCTAATTAAAACTATTTTTTTTAGAAAAGATTTATAGTTATGGAAATTAAAGTGACTACATCAAGATTTTTGAAGAGACTGAATTTTATTTTTTATAAGGGGATTAATAATACAAGAAATTGAATTCACTATAAAATGCAGTGCTTTTGAGCACATGCACGGTACTGAAACAATAGGGAAGCATTTTAATGAGATTTTATGGTAATAGCAGGAACAAATGTGTGTACAATTTTTCTAATTGTATTACTTTTGAGTACTTAATATGGTTCACTATGCAATACACACAGACACAAGTAATTCTTTCCATAATGTTAAAAAAAAAATAATCACTTGTCAGGAAATAATATCCTATATATTTTATAAGTCTATATTTCAAACACAATTATGTTTTTGTTTCTGTCATTGAGTCAGATACTGTGGAATTGTTAAACTGGTATGCATTCCTTGATGACAGTGAGATGTGTACTTGTCCGGTTGAAGGTTTAGTTTGCCTGAAAATGTCTAATTTTGAACTTATTTGTAGCATTAGAAATGTTGACTAAGATACTAATGGAATGCATTTTAAGGAAAGACATGTTCTCCAAAACATTCAGGAACAGGGACAGGCAAATTACAGCTGGAGTAAAGAGAGATAAGTAAAATGATTTTTTTTCTTCTTTCCCAAGAGCTAAAGAGTGGCTTAGTCCCAAGATTTGGATTAAAATCCTTTGCCTGGTGATTTGTCTATGAGCTCATTTCATTTAAATGCATCTCTCATTCATTTGGTTGGAAAGTCGCAGCAAATGCTAATAATGCCAATGCCAAAGCAACTCCCTGTGAAGAATTAAAAAAAAAAAAAAAGCACAAAACAAAAAAAAACCCTAGTGTGCTTAATATAGTCTGCTGCTAAAAATGTTTGTTCTGAAACATATGTACCTTATAGTATAGCTTTGTCTTTTACACAGGTGCTTTGTGATAATACTGATTTTTTTTTTTTTCCTTTGATCAGTGTTAGGTTGCCCACAGTGGCACTCTATACAATGCAGTTATAACCATTATTTTTGTACAGCCTTCGGTACCCCAAGAAAATACTCCTAAAGTAACACATTGTCAAAAATATTGCTGAATATGTGAACAGTAACATAGACATGAAAACAGAAAGGCCGCTGATTGGTTCTCTTCAGGAAGTTTATCTTTTCTTCTGCTGGTATCAAAAATCTTGGTAAGAAGCAAGAATATACTATAAAGCACAAACCAGATCCTGATAAATATAAAATGTGCTAGCAGCAAACCGTATACTAAAAATTTTCCTCAGTACAAAATCATAGGAGTATACAACATTCCTAGTTAAAAGGCAGTGTAGTTAAAAATATGTTAAAAATATTATTGACATGTTTCTACATATTTTAAACAGGTCCAGTTATCTTTTAAGTATCAATAATGTACAATAGAGACATAACAAAAACTAAGTAGAATCAATTACTTATTTGAACCAAGATATTAATGTCATCTTACGATAATTTTTGCATTTTATAATTATTTTGCTGAAATTGGCATCTTCAGTTATTATTGTTACTGAAAAATAAAGGCGTCTGGTTACCATAGGACAGAATGGCACAATGTGTTTAGCTAAAGCTGCACTGTACTAGAAAGAAGGAATGCAGCACCACTGTAGTTAAAAAATGAGATTTCCTCTGAGTTCACATACCCTTCAAGCTAAATCGTGGTTTGATGCCTCTCGGTCAACTCATGTACTGGGGATTAAGTTAATTAAGTGTTGCCCTAGTCTATTAAGGCTCCCTGTAGACTAATTATTGAAGTGCCTTGGACCATTACAAACCCACAGCAATAGAAAGTCACAAAAAGGTTTGCTTATATTATGAGCACTCTGGTATGCAGTAGATTATATTTTGCACTGAAGAACTTCCACAATAGAAGGATATTACCTAATATGCTCTTTTCTGCCTTCTAAGGTATAGAAAAAAATACCAATAGGAAATCTGCATATTTGCTATTATTTCTTTTTTATATATTCATATCTGTCTGTTTTTATCAGTTGTCATATTCATTATAGGTTAAAAAGGTCCTCTTTTTCATTTCCTATTTTTGTCTTCTTTTTGCAGATTGAATTAGCATAGGCTTAGGGGTTTTAAAATCTAATAATGAAACAAAAAAATATCTAAAATTATTAAACAGATTTTCTTACAGAAATGCTGAAGCTGTCAACAAGGTCACTGTTTAGAAAGCGCAAGACTTTTTCCTATAAAGCACAACATTTTCCCCCTTTTTTTTTTTTCCCTCTCTTTTAAGAAACTAGAAAAGGAGGGGTTCAGGCAAGTGATTCTATTGTCTCACCCTATTTTGATTCTAATGTAACTGCTCCTTCCACTAATCTGTGTTGCAGAGAGAGCAGTAAGACCAATGAAATGATACAAACAATCACATGGCCGATATTCTAAAATCTGATTTCGTTTAAGATATCTACATATTTCCTCTTAATTCTGAGCTGAACTGAATATGTACTGAGTGTAGGTACATTATGTCTCTGACAACATTATCTTCCCCAATAAGGCTGACTGCACTTGCTGCTAGCCCCTGGAATTTATTAAGATATTTCAGTAGAAGCATCCAGGGCAACTCTGTGTGCTTTGCAGATCCCATCTTTGGATTTCCCCTAAAATTTATGGCCATAGGTACAGCTGATGAGGCCACTCAGTATGAAAACTCTTTGAGTAATCATATGGTCTTTCTTAAAAGGAACACTCATCTTCAAGTGTATTACCAGGACAGAGCAAAAAAGAAAAAAGTTGTACATAACAGTACACTAGAAGTAACAAGCTTTAAAAGAACTGTTCATTATAATTGACTTACTCTTGTGATTTGCTGTTGCACTGTGATTTAGCAAGTTCTGTTTACTTGATAAATATGGGCCATTTAAGACTGTACCATATAGGTGAGAATGTCTTCTCTCACACATCAATATATTCATATGAGATATTTCCCTACATCTATACAATTCCAATAAAGTCATAGCTCTGTGTGGGGGTAGCATTGCATTACATTATATTTCTGGGCACTATGCACACAAACAAATGTGGGGTTAGTATTTCCTTATATGATAGTTCCGTGCACCCTGTACACTAAGGGCACTGAAGGCACAGAAAGAGAACAAAGTTGCTATAGGTTAACAAGTCCAGATAGTGTTTCCATGGTTCATCAGTAAAAAAAGACAACCTGATCAGGCAAGTTGGAATTCCCTGAGCCTTTGGGCTTGCCCAAGTCACTTTTCCAAAGAAGTCATTATGTGCTTCCTGCTAGCCTGCCTTATAACCTTGAATATGTGTCTGTCTACGTCAAGATATTAAGTTTAGCCCAGGATCAGTGAATGACAGGATTTTTTTCTCATTTAAACCTGGATAATTGTGCTACTGAAACAACCCAGGTAATTGTAATACTGATTTGTATTTTTATTTGTTACTGTACTGTTATCTGGTGATAAATAGTTTATCCCTAAAGCTGTCGCTCTGGTGTCTGTTACCGTGTCCCAGATCTGTAACTTAGAAGGGCAAACTTAAGTCCTTTCACCCTGTAACTTCAGTCTACCTGTTCAGTGTTAGAATTCCCAAGCTACTTAGAGTTGCATTAGTTTTTAAAATACTGACCATGTCTGCATGAGCCTTGTCGTGGTTTAAGCCACTATGAGTCACGCAGTTTTCTCGCTCGCTCACTCACTCCCCCCTATTTCTTCCCCTAGTCCTGGGCGGATGGGGAGGAGAATCGAAGGAATGCAACTCGCACAGGTTGAGATACGAACAGTTTAGTAACTACAGTATAGCACAAACCACTACTGCTACCACCAGTAATAATAATGACAAGAGAAATACAAGGGAAAAGAATACAATTGCTCACCACCTATAGCCAGCCCGACCAAGCTGTGCACCCCCACCCTTCCAGGTCTCTGCCCTCTGTTTTCACATCCTGGGCATGACGTTCTGTGGCATGGAATACTTCTTTGGTTAGTTTGGGTCAGGTGTTCTGTCTCTGCTTCCTCTTGGCTTCCCCTCCTCCCTGGCATAGCATGAGACTCAGAAAGTCCTTGGTCAGACCAAAACATTACCAAGCAGTAACTGAAAACACTGGTGTTATCAGCGCTGTTCCCAGGCCCAAAATCAAAAACACAGTGCTGCATCAGCTACCAAGAAGAAGAAAAATGACAGCTACTGCTGAACCCAGGACAAGCCCCATTCTTAAAAACATATTTGGTTTTGGTTTTTTGCCTTTTTTTTTTTTTTAAATATTTTTGTCTGTGTGCACATGTTTTGTGGGGTTTAACATACTGCTTATTATCCTTGTGTCCTGGCTTTGTACAGAACCTGTCTATTCTAGGCCAGATACATGATGGGTCTTTTGGAGATTTCTATAACTATGGCATTAATTTTTAAGAGCAACAAAAGCAATATATATATATATATATATATTTTATAGTAATGAAATGTCCCACTTACATCTTTTTCTTTTCGTGACAGAGTAGCTATGGTTTTAATTTTTTGCACTAGTCAGCATAAATTTGCCAGTTGGGAGGATACAACAGTGGATACGTGGTTTAACAATCTGTACATTATTTAGGGAAATATTACCACAGCTACCATTTTTAACATGCTTCTAAAAGTTGACAGAAACCTAAAAACACCTACCTAATAATGTGGTTTAGAAACCATGTGGCATGTACTGTACAAACCTAATAGCAGACATTTCCTGCATAAAGAAAGACAAAAAAAAAAAAAAAATCCCATCTCTCTAGTCACAGTATTCGTGAAAGCTACAGAGTATCAAGAAGAACAGACCATTGTCTTCTATTGTCATGAAGGTGATGAATTATTGTTTGGTTTTCTGGTCCACACTGATCACACAATTGATCGAAATTATTCTGTGCAAAGATAAAGCTTCAGAGCAAGGCACAGAAAGTGTTCAAAGGCAGTAGGAGCAAAATTAAAATGCTAACAAGCACCACAAAAGATGTAGATGTCATCAACTCCATTAAATTGCCAGACAGAACTGATCCATTAAATTGCCAGACAGAACTGATCCCAAATCAACAATGTTAATATGGATGCACTAGTATTAGTATTACGTGGTAAGACTTTGATAGCAGAGGGGCTACAGGGGTGGCTTCTGTGAGAATCTGCTAGAAGCTTCCCCCATGTCCAACACAGCCAATGCCAGCCAGCTCCAAGACAGACCTGCTGCTGGCCAAAGTTAAGTGCAGCAGCAATAGTGGTAGTGCCTCTGGGATAATGTATTTGAGAAAGGGTAAAAATTGCTGCATAACAGCAACTAAGAGAAGAGTGAGAATAGTGAAAGAAATGACCCTGCAGACACCAAGGTCAGTACAGAAAGAGGGGAGAAGGTGCTCCAGGTGCCAGAACAGAGATTCCCCTACAGCCTGTGGTGCAGACCATGGTGAGGCGGGCTGTGACCCTGCAGCCCATAGAGATCCATATCTGCTCCCATATAGGAGCAGATATCCACCTGCAGCCCGTGGAGGACACAATGCCCTGGGGTGGATGACCCCCAGGGGAGGCTGTGACCCCATGGAGAGACCGGGCTGGAGCAGTTTTGCTAGCAGGACATGTGGCCGTGCAGGCAACCCATGCTGGAGCAATCTGTTCCTTAAGGACTGCACCCCATGGAAGGAACCCACACTGGAGCAGTTCAGAGAGAACTACAGTTTGTGGGAAGGACTCACAGTGGAGAAGGTTATGAATGACTGTCTTCTCCCGGGGGGATCCCATACTGGAGCAGGGGAAGAACATGGTGGAGAAGAAATGGCAGAGACGGCATGTAATGAACTGACCACAGTCCCCACCTCCTATCCCCTTGCACTGCTCCTGTGGAGGAAGAGAAGTTGTGAGCCTGAAAAGAAGGGAGGGGTAGGGGAGAAGGTGTTCTTAGACAATATTTCTTATTATCCAGCTCTAATTTAAATGGCAATAAATTAAATTAATTTCCTCAAGCTGAGTCTATTTTGCATGTGTTGGTAATTGCTGAGTGATCTCCCAGTCCTTACTTCAGCCCACAAGCTACTTGTGTATTTTCTCCCTCTGTTCTGTTGAGGGGGAGCAGTGATGACAGAGCAGCTTGGTGGGCAGTTGACAGGTAGCCAAGATCAACCCACCACAAAGGATCACAAAGCTTCAGTCTATCGTTCTTTTAGAGAGCACAAAGCAATCAACTGTCCCTATTGAAGAGCTCCCAGCTCTCAAGAGATTTGAGATTTATATATCCAAATAATTCATAAAATAAAAATAATAAAAAAACCAGGCAATAACTCCATCTTGAAGACATTCTTTAAAGTTATCTCATCGTAACATTATGCATCCTGCAGATACCCTGCTGTATTACATGTGGACCTTAAATTCTCATATATGCCTGCTTGGTCAAATCACACAACTCCAAAGGGAAAAAAAAAAAAAAAAACAAACCCAAAAGGAGAAATAGAGGAAAGTGTCAGAGGAGACCATTTGTCTACTCTTAGTGACAGTAGTTTATTGCAGTATTTATCATAGAATCATAGAATGGTTAGGGTTGGAAAGGACCTTAAGATCATCTAGTTCCAAACCCTGCCATGAACAGGGACGCCTCACACTAGATCATATTGCCCCAAGGCTCTGTCTAACCCAGCCTTGAATGAAATCATGTGGCATGTATGTGGTCTTTAAATGGGTATAGAGTCCCTGTTCTAAAAACTTTTTCTTTAAAGAGTGTGCTGTGATGCAATGATCCAACTGGTTACCATAGGAACAGCTGAAGACTTTCAGGTTTTGAAGGTTGAATCTGCAATAAATGTAGCTGCAGGAATAGGTCCAGTCTGTGTATGACTGTTAGACCCTTCTGGCAGGCTGTAAAGCTACCTATGTGCCTAAAAAATCAATAAAGAAAAAGATGTGACAGAAAAACCTAGCAATTACAGAATGAAGACTATCTAGTTAAATGAAAGGCTATGGTAGATCAGTAAAGCAAATGAACCTGAAAAGAATGTCATAGAAAAGACTTAGAAGAACCAGCAAATTTCTAAGCATATTATGAGATATTCTTCTGGGTTTGTAATTTCTAATAAGGTCTGTATATTTTTTTTTTTTTTAGATCCTCTAAATTTTATTTCAGAGGCACAATATTCATAGATGAATAATTATGCATAATCTTCTGTACTCACTGGCAGCTATTGCTTTTTTTTTTTTTAACACTTTGAAAACTTGGGGGTGTCCTGGGTTCAGCAAAAAAAAAGCAAATGTGAAAAATGGAAAACCACGCACAGTGCATTCCTATTCAAAAAATGTTTTTCAGTTTTTAGGGAGCTGTTAGGCATAGGATTAATGCACTTATCACCCTGCTAAGGTATCCATGCTAAGACAGTCTTTGCTGCCCTGGCAGGAGATAGATTGGCTTTTGCAGCCCTCTGGATCGAATCCTCAGTGCTGCTCAGCTGGCATCGTCCTCTATCTCTGTTGACATAGGTGACTTGACCCAAGGATGCTTTGCTAGTCTGACTACCCTTCCTTGCTTTAGCATTTTATACACTTCTATGCTGGTATTTTCCCTCCTGAATCTGTCTGAACAGAAGAATTTTATCCTAACAACCCCAACTCTGTAATTTTCATTTCTTATTTATCCACAGACTTAATTACTGCTCTTTCCTAGCCACATAAATCAAGGATGGGCTGCTGTGTCTTATCAGAGTTGATCCTTGGAGTCTTGGAATCCCAACCACTGAAACAAAGAGGAAGGGAAAGCTTACAACAGTTAGTCGCAACACTCTTTCACAAATTATTTGTTGAGTAGATGATGGAAAGCACAAGTGAGGAAACAAAGAAGAAGCAACAGCTGCTTTGGAGTGGAGATATAAGGAAAAGTACATTGTCTGCTGTTACCCTTTGAAGTGTTCAGTCCCTTTGGCCATCATAATAAAATCTTTAACAAAAGGCTACTGTTCTCCAAAGCAAGATGGGACAGCATGTTAGGAAAAAGTAAGTAGGCTGAAAATCACTATGGATTAAAAAAAAAAAAAAAAGAGGAAAGCCAGTCTTTATTTTTGCAGTTACTGAATTTTATATAGAAGTTTTAAAAGTCTAAAATGTTAAAGAAATAAACAAATAGGCCAAGCTTACAAAACTAAGTGATAATGATTTATATCAACAGGTCCTGTGACAGACTAACGTCATAGTTTTGTGTGACTGCTTATATATTATTCTGTTTATTCTTATTAAAAACTTGTTCTGTGTTTGTGTGTTTGTTTTCTGTGTATGAATCCAGATGAAAACTAGGATTTGTAAGGATAAGAAATACTGACATATTCTTTTTTAACTGTTTTATTAAATTATTCAGTACATGAACAGTAAAACTATAGTGTCAGGAGGTACGAGCGATGATCAGTTTGTAAAAACTTGGATTTCCTGAATTTTAGTTAAAGAAACTGGGCATTCTGCTGCCCACATTGCCCTGTTTTTCTGTGTTTCTTTGGTATGCTGTGGCTTACACAGCCTTCAGAAATGGTATTTCACATCCATGGTCAAATCTTCATAAACAACACCTTCTTACCTTAGGAAAACCTCTTAGCATTGCTGATTTTATTTAGACATATTGCACAATTTATTTTCAGTTTATTAGTTTTTAAATTATGTTAGGGTTCTTCAGGCAATGTAATCATTCTACAGAGACAGTAGGGCTTCACAGTGACAGTCCTAAATGCTCATGTTGACTCTTACATTGACGAAAGTAATCCTGAAGTCTAATGTCCATTTTGTTGATATTAAGGTCTTTTCTATGTTGTTTTCTCTGTCTGCAAAAATCTGACTAATCTCCTGTGGAGAAATTTTAAAATTTTGAGGTTTAGTTCAGCTACATGAGAATTGTTCAACTGCTTTGAGACTTAGAATTTGAGTTAGTGTAGGCAGTTATTATTAGGGGTACAAGCATATTACTGTTCTTCTGAACATGTAAGCATACAAGAAAAAGTAAGGGTACTTCTCAGGATAATAATGATGGTGACAGAGAGCACCTGAGCAATCACTAGACTGTAATAGTTCTGCAGTCATAGTCTTCATTTTCCACGGATCAAAGCAGCAGCCTTTAAAGATGCTGTTGCTCTTTTACTTGTCCTACAAACTCCTACTTTCTGTTGCTACTCTCCAGTCAGTGACTAAAATTAAAATCTCAATGAAAAAAATTGTCCTTCCTGAGATTTTCTCACAAAGTGACTCTTCATGCAACTTTTGCTATAAGAGAGAACCACCAGGGAATCTATGATATCAGCACAGTGAGCATCACTTGCATAACAGTAAGTCTTTTCATTGCTCTTACATCCTGATTGCTCTCACCAGTAGCATCTAGTAACTTGTGAACATACATGGGGAAAAAAAAATCAAGCAAAGGTGCAAAAGATTTTTCTTTGCATTTTAGCTAATATAAAAGCTAGTTAAAATAATTCCCCTTAAAGAGTGACTGAGCACTTACATCCAGTAATGAAATCACTAGATGGTATCTATGGGATGGACTGAACTTGTCCTATGTTGTTGCATTTTCTTTTATTTACCTTAGCACATCCACTAGTTTGCCAACTGTGAACTGATTGCAACTACATAAATTGCAAAGTAGGTGTGTCCTTCTTTAATGAAAACTGCAATTTCCTCTGATTTCTCTGTCTGAAATTGCATTCAGAACTTCTTGGAACAAGTATCTCCTGAGACTGGTCTTTTGCCTAGATCTGATCTGTCATGGGTTCAGCAGCAGCAGTCATTTTTCTCCTTTTCGCTCATCAGCGACTGGCCCTCAGACCATCATCCCAACAAAGAATGAACTTTAATGAAACTGGACGAGTTCTGCAGTAAAGGAACAATCAGGATCAGGAGGCAACGATCCAATACTGGTGTTATCAGAGCTGTTCCGAGGCCTAAAATCAAAAACACAGTGCTGCACCACAAGAAGGAGAAAAATGATTGCTGCTGCTGAACCCATGACAGTATTAAAAGAACTGTTGTGGTTTAAGCCCTTCACGAAGTTAGCTCACTCACTTCCCCTCTTTCTTCCCCCAGTCCTGGGGGGATGGGGAGGAGAATCAGAAGAATGCAACTCGCACAGGTTGAGATAAGAACCGTCTAGTAACTAAGGCATAACACAAATCACTACTTCTACCACCAGTAATAATACAAAAGAAATACAAAGAGAATACAGATGCTCACCCCACAACCCCCCGCCCCCACCCCCCACCCCTCGGATACCAAAAGCCTGACCATGCCGTACATCACACCCTTCCGGGTCTCTGCTCTCCTTTTTCACACCCTGGACACGACATGCTGTGGTATGGAGTAGCCACTTTGGTCAGCTTGGGTCAGGTGTCCTGTCTCTGCTTCCTCCCAGATTCCCTTACTCCCTGGCAGAGCATGAGACTCAGAAAGTCCCTGGTCAAACCAAAACATTACCAAGCAGTAACTGAAAACACTGGTGTTATCAGCACAGTTCCCAGGCCCCAAATTAAAAACACAGCACTGCACCAGCTACCAAGAAGGAGAAAAATGACTGCTACTGCTGAACCCATGACATGATCCTAACTGTTACTCAGCCACTCAGCAATTCTTCAGTGTCAAAAATAACAAAGAATGAAGATAAAATCAACCTTCCTCAGGAAAATTCCTTTCTTCCACTTTCTGGATAATAGTGTAGAGAAGTATATTAGATTGATCACTTTTAAAGATTGTTTCAAAAGGTGATCGAAGCTGTCATGTGTTCAGCAGCAGCTATCTTTTTTCTCCTTCTTGGTAGCTGATGCAGTGCTGTGTTTTTCGATTTTGGGCCTGGGAACAGCGCTAATAACACCAGTGTTTTCAGTTACTGCTTGGTAGTGTTTTGTCTGGCCAAGGACTTTCTGAGTCTCATGTTATGCCAGGGAGGAGGGGGAGCCAAGAGGAAGCAGAGACAGGACACCTGACCCAAACGGACCAAAGAGGTTATTCCATACCATAGCACGTCATGCCCAGGATGTTAAAACAGAGAGCAGAGACCTGGAAGGGTGTGGTGGTGGACTGGGGGTGCACAGCATGGTCAGGTTTTTGGTACTGGGGGGGTTCACTGCTGTGGGGTGCACTGGCTGGGTCAGGCTTGGTGAGCAGTTATATTCTCTTTCTTTGTATTTCTCTTGTATTATTACTGGTGGTAGCAGTAGTGATTTGTGTTATACCTTAGTTACTAAACAGTTCTTATCTCAACCTGTGTGAGTTGAATTCTTTTGATTCTCCTCCCCATCCCCCCAGGACTGGGGAAAGAAAGAGAGGGAAGTGAGTGAGTGAGTGAGTGAGTGAGTAAAAATTTTTGAGTTATTAGCCTGGGTGAGGCTTAAACCATGACAGAAGCTCGCCTACACAAAGAGAAACTTTGACAGGGCTTTTGAAGGAGTGACTTTTTTATTTTTTGTTTTGAAAGAAAGGTCGGCTTCTTTCTCTGAAAGCTCTCAGCAAGTCAATGGATTGAAGACCTCTACAGCTGGAAAGAAGATGGGCAATGAGACTTGTAATTGAGCTTGTAGTTGATTTAATTCATTGACTTGCTGGTGTAAGATGGAGAGAGAGGCAGATGAGAAAGAGTTGAGAATAATAAAAAGGTAAAAACTTATTAATATTTTATACAGGATCTGAATTCAATACATTTCTTACATAGATACGGATATTACTACATGGAAATATCTATACTGCTTACATATATCTATATGGAGAACCATCAGCTGCAGTCAAATTCTGGCAAAGTCCTTTTTCAGTATGGCTGGGAGAAGCTTTTCTAACATAATATTGTGTGTTGTGTGTCTACACCTCTGTATTCTCTCTCTAAACAATAAAAAGTGGCACTTCTGGAAGGTGAGTCATTCAATCTGCCTTAAGCATCTGCCTTCTTAGAGAACTAAGTGCTAAGTACTTACCTGTCTCCACCATCTGTCAACAGCGTCTGTAGCTTCTGAATTAGCCATTATATCATACCTTCTTTGCTAAATACAAACTCATCAGATAGTCTGGTTTGTTTTTTTTTTTTTTTGTTATTTTTTTATTATTTTTTTAATAAGCTAATTAAAGTTGGTTTAGTAAAAGGTCAAGATATACAACCGCTAAATATTTTTAACACTTCACGAATTTTCAGCAAAATCTGAGGTGTGGAAATAGATTAGTAAATACGTAGTATAAATGGCAGCTTTTGAGAATTCTAAAGTTTCTGGAGTGTTAGATACTGCCACAATGTGAGTAAGGAACAATATAAATATGGTACTTCAATAGTGACCATTGCTAATATTGCCTGCTACCAAAAGGCCAAACTTCTGTCATTCTGCTTAATGAAATCTATTACTTAACAGTTGAAAAGCCTCCAAAAATGACTAAAATTTGCATAAATATCAGTTAATATATACTTACCTAAGTTATTTATACAAACCTTTATATAAGAAGTATATATAAACTCAAGTAAATAATACAAAATTAAATACATACTACCTCCAAGAACTGAAGTTTGAAAATACTGACAAGTGTTCACTTCTGTATATTTTATGAAAGGAAATAAAAATCTTATTAAGTGTTACAGAAAAAGTAATGTGAACTAACTTAACTGTCCTCTTAA
Source organism: Myiopsitta monachus (assembly GCA_017639245.1). Lineage (NCBI taxonomy): Eukaryota > Metazoa > Chordata > Aves > Psittaciformes > Psittacidae > Myiopsitta > Myiopsitta monachus. The sequence goes on along the minus strand of CM029917.1, from coordinate 96,761,771 downwards.
ATATGAAGAAGAAAAATTGCTATAAGAATAATTAAAATACTGGTTAAAAATAATTTCAGTCTTAATCCAGTTACACTGTGTTGCTCCATTGCTAAAACCTGTCTTCAATATCAAAACCATATCTTATGCTGAATCTCCATTATATATTCTTGAAAGGAATAGACTATTGGATTTAAATATTTCATCAATATTTATCAGATCACTTATATTATAAACAGCTCTTTTTTTTTTTCTTTTTCTGAGAGCACAACAAAATTAAGTAATTATTCAGCATATGATAATTATCCCAAACATTTAAAATCTATCTACTTCTTACAATCTTTTGCTTTTTATAAGTCAATTCCCAGAAAAGATTCCTGATACACTTGGGTAATCTGGAAAGATGTTCTCTTCTTTTCTCGTTTTCTTTTTTCCCCAGACTCCTAAGAAGAAAGAAATCTCCTGAAGGCAATATCATAAGCCAATATTTAGCATTCTGAAAGTCATAAAATATATTTATAAACCCATATATAGGTAACTGAATTTCAGCAGTACTTTCCATACAAAGGGTTGTAATAATTTAAATAAAAATTACTTGGAAAGGAATAGCTAAATTCCTGTAGTTTGGTTATTTGATTTTTATTTATTTTTTTTTTTTGATGTTCATGCTCATTTAAGTCAACAAGGCAATGATAAAATAAGTGTGATGATGGCACTGATGAATGGAAAAAAGACTGGCAATTAATAGCTAAACTTTAAATAAAATTAAATCTATTCTGTTTCTACACATCACCTGCTGACTTCTCCCATCTCATTTATGGTACCATTTATTGGCAACAGGACATTATGTTTCTGATTGTACTGTTATCTTTGAATCAGGTTTGCTCATTAGGAACCACACCAACCTTGTAGTTAAGATTTTACCTCTCCATTTCATGAGTTTAGAAAAAATTATGATCTTGGCTTGACTGGTGAAGAGCTGAACTTTTGTTGATTTATGTAGCATTCTAAACCTAAACCTGCAGACATCACCTGTGCCGAGTTCTCCATGGAGGACATTCAGAGGAAAATGAGATCCTGAGGACAAGCTTTCCCTTATATTCAAGCAGTTGAAAAATTGCAGTATTTCAAAATGGATTTTAAAACATATTTTTTTTCAGTTCCTTAAAATTAAAGAGTAATTTTGCAGAATTTCTCACTACTGATGTGTGAACTCTTAATGTTTTAATAAATTATTTGTGATTTCTTTGATAGCCAAAGGGAAAATTAATAATGCATTTAAAACAATTATTCTCTCTGTATCAGCAAGTCTTTAACAACACAGAACTTTCTTATATATTATTAAATTCCAGCATTACACTACAGGTCCAGAATGATGGAATTCAACATATCCTGAGATGCGTGAGAATGGATGAAGACTACCATACAATATAAATCCAAAATGCAAATATCATGCTGGACATATCAGGAAAAAAAAAAGACAAAATATTTGTGATGCAAGCTAAGTAGTTCACAAATTTATTGCTTCATATGGAATCTACCATTCAGAGCTTCATACAATCCATGTCATGATTCCTTTCTGAGCTGTTTACATTTATGATATTTTCTGGGTAGCTACTAAGTCTGACTGGAGAAATACTAATGTTATGGTGAGTTTTGTTAGAAAATGCTAATTTGATGAAACCCAAAGTTTTCATTAAAGAATATTAACTTCTCTTCAAATGAAAATACAAGCAGACCTTAAAATTTTGTTTTTACAGCTTTAACTGAAATTATTACCTTAGCACAAGATATTAGTTGGTAGGGCCTGAAGGTGAAAGTAGAAGCATACATAGAAATGTTCACTCCCTAGTTGTGTTTTTGATTTTGGTTTTGATTTTAGGTTTGTATTTGTGTTTGGTTTTGGTTTTGTTTGGTTTCATTGTGGGTTTTGGTTTTGGTTTATTTTTGGCTTTGCTTTTTTTTTAAAATTTGTTTTTGCTTTAAATTTGGTTTTGGTTTTGGTTTTAAATTATTTTATTTCTTCCTGATCACTTTTCCCCACTACAAAGAAGTAAATGAACAAACACACAAAGCTATCTGCACGGATAATTAAAAACTCAACGTCAAATGCATTGCATGATAAAATGAACGTGTTCCAGCTTGTTAAAAAAATTATGACTGCCTTTGCTCTGGGTTTAATATGAAAGAACTTTAAAACTATTTTAACTGAATTTTCCGACTCAGGAATACTTCAAAATACCAGCAATTTGTACAGAATTTTTTCCTCCTTTTTCTAAAAAAAATTATTTCATTTCAAATTGTCTGATTGATTGCTATCTAATTTGGAGATTATTTTATAGAACACATATATATTTAACAGCAACTGTTATAACTTCCCCTGGGAAAACATAAATCTCAAAATGGAGCAGTAGAGAGCAAAACAGATTCTGAAGAAATGTAAACCAATCTCTACTCTGCCTTTAATACCGCCTCTGAGAGCCATTATTTATATAGGGTTTAGCTGCTTTCAATTCAGCCGCATTATATTTCTGTTTAGGTAGTGCACAATATTTTCTTTCCCTAATACAGAAACTAATGAATAGCTGTGGATAACAAACTTGGATATTTGACAAAAAGAGGGTACAAACAAAAGGAGTAATGCATCAGTGAGGAACTCAGTTAACTATTATAACCCTGTCCCACTCTGCATCCCTGTCCCCAAAGGAACAAGTTCAAACTCCAAATGCATGCACAAACTGATTTGAGCACTATTTGTGTTTTGCAGTCAGATTTAAAGGGTCATTCAACATCAAGTGAGGCTTTTAGAAATATTATCAAGGCATTATTTCTAGAAATCTTGTTTCAATGACAGAAAAGTTAGTTGTTTCTTTTTTGAGATAGCTTCTGCACATTCCCACTAATGGGACCCATCACTGAAAATGCCTGTCTATATTGATGATTAGTATGTCTAGAGCCTCAACTTACCTAAGGACATACAGATGTTAATTAATCATTGAATCTGTAGCCAAATCTTGAGTTTCCTTGGTGGCAAATGTGGGTTTTAATTAGCATTTTATTGCATTGCTTGGAAAGGGATCGAAAGAATGCAGATACTAAATAATGCAAATTTAATATACTGTAGAGTATATGTGGTATTGCTACAATTCAGGGAAGACTATTGAAAGTTCATGAATTTTTAAATATTATTTCTGTGCTTTGTAAACTGTCAATTAAAAAGTATGATAGACTTGCTCCATAACTTCAACTGATGTTGGTAGGAATTCAAACTCACTTCCTGTATTTTGAAACCTGCATGAGATAGTAAACAATCTGAAGAATTCATATCATACTACCCTTCTGTGCAACATCTCAAAGGCACTTCTGAATATGTACTACTTCTTTCACAGTTGATAGCCCCAAAGGAGGGATGTCACAATCCCCAAACAATTATATCCCTAAATACATTTATGTCTGAGTCTTCCCCAAAAGATACAGAAGTTCTTGTAATAAATGCTACTAATAAACTCTCCAATTCTTGCATCAGATACAAGCTGTGTTAAGCCTTGATCTCTTTAATGGAATTTTAGGTCAAGATCAGGCAGAAAGTTATGACAGCTTCCAAGAAGCAATTCCACAGCTTCCATGAGAGTGTAGGCAGAAATTACGTAATGTCATCATAATTTTGGTATCACTGAAATACAAATGATGTAGGAGTTGTAAAGTGGCAACAGGTAATTAGAAATCAGCCTTATATTAAAAAATAAATGGAATTGTTGGAAACAAACTTTTATATGCTACAACTGAATTGTCACGGCTAAACAGATGGCTATGAGTATGATTTAAACTGTTGCCTTTTAGATAAGCTGTAGACCAGAAATACCAAGATGTGAAATGCGTGATAATCTACCCCTGAAGTAACAAATCAGTTTACCAGTCTTTTCAAATCATTCATATTGAGCAAGGACCTCAACCTGGCAATATTTATCAGGTAATATCATACGTTCTAGTAATTGTTTTAAAAACGTCCTTAGGCAAAGCAGAGCACAATGTAGGTAGATCTTTTATTCACTAAGCAGGGGTTTGAAGGGAAAAATCCCAAACCTCTAATTTAATTTATGATTATTTTTGTATAATTGTTATATTTTCAATCAGTATCATACAGTAACTGCAGTCTAGCTAAATGCCTTTGCATAAATAATAGACAAATAGACTAGGCAATTTATCACTTTAGTAATAAATGACATCTGTACAGTCACAAAAACCAGATAATACTATTTAAAAAATCAGTAGAAGCACTTCAGCAGCAGAGACTTGTTTCTTTCTTTGAATTGCCGAGGTGAGCAGCTCAAGAGACGATGCCTTCAATACCTGAGCGGGGGGAAGCTCAGCGTCCAGGAGTCTTGGCTCAGGGTGGCGAGAGCCACAGAGGGAGCCTCAAGTCCCCGACAGCATTTGCCCAGAAGCTTGCAGCTCAGCTGATGTGAACAGCTGACTCAGAGGGGGTGGTGCCAGGAGGGGCCAGCAACCTCGGCAGGTCAAGGCAGCTTACACGGGCGGGCGAGCGGGATGGTGAGCCCTCGCCTTATGATCAGGGCCTGGCATGGGAGCTCTGCTTTGGCTGCCCCGGCAGTGGCCAGTGTAGGCACCCAGAGAGAGCTGGTGAGAAAGGAGGCTGCAGCGCAGAGCTCAGAGTGTAGAGAATGCCTGCACTGGTCTCCTGAGGTGAGGGTGCACAATGGCCAGGGCTGCCCTCAGTGCTCCCCGGTGGACGTCCTCCTGCAGCAGGTGGCTGAGCTGTGGAATGCTGTTAATAGACTGAATGATGCCAGGGAAGCTGAAAGGAAACAGCACTGCTTGCCCAAGGCTCAAACAGTTCAGGGGCCTCAAGCGTCCCCTGTAGCTCATGCAGGAAAGAAGGAGGCTGCTAACCAAGGAAGCTGGGAAACAGTAACAGAAAAAAAATACAAAAAAAATAAAAGAGGAAGAAGAAAATTAAAAGCAAGAGACTCCCTACTAAATCTGTTGTCACCACCCAGAACCACTTTGCTGTCCTGCAGGGGGGTGATGAGGAAACACTAGCACCAGGAACCACTGGCTGATGCACTAGTAAAGAAGATCACTACTGGTGCTGCCTGGAATAAGTGGCCGGTCGTAGCAGTAGGGGACTCTACTCTGAAAGGCACAGAGGCACCCATCTGTCAGCCTGACCCAGTCTCAAGGGAGGTGTGTTGCCTACCAGGGGCTCGGATCAGGGGTGTTGCAGAGAGGCTGCCTGCTCTAATAAGTCCCACTGACTATTACCCACTTCTAGTGGTCCATGTGGGTGCTACTGTTATAGATAGCAGTAGCCTGAAGAACATGAAGAAGGACTACAGAGCCCTGAGAGAGGTGGTTAGGGGCTCTGGAGCTCAGATTGTCTTTTCATCAATTCTCCAGGATATAGGGCAGGACCTTAAAAAGGCTATGCAGATTGGCCAGGTTAATAAATGGTTAGAAGGGTGGTGCCATAGTCAGGGGTTTGGGTATTCAGAACATGGGACTTGATTTGGGAGGCCAGGACTACTGGGGGCTAGTGGAACTGGGCTGATAATGAAGGGGAAGAGCAGATTTGGTAGGAGTCTTGCCAGGCTGATCAAGGATGCTTTAAACTAGATGTGTTGGGGGAAGGGGGCATCATTCCATTCCAAGACTTCCAGTCAGTTGCCAGTACCTATAATAAATGCTCAGAGTAATGTAGAGATATTCCAGCTACTCCAGCCATTGAGCTGCCTTCATTTGGAGCTCGGCTCAGATGTCTCTATACAAATGACCATAGCATGGGGAACAAACAAGAGGAATTAGAGATGTGTGCATGTCTATGGGGGTATGATATAATAGGCATCACAGAAACATGGAGGGATGGCTCCTATGGCTGGAGTGTTGGAATGGAAGGTTACAGGCTCTTTAGAAAAGACAGGCCCAACAGACCGGGCGGGGAAGTTGCTATTCACGGTTAGGGATGGGCTGGAAAGTATGGAGCTCTGTCTGGGGACAGGTGAGCAGTCGACAGAGATTTTGTGGGTCAGGGTTAAAAGGAGAACAGCGATAGGAGACATTGTTAAGGGGATCTGTTACAGACTACCTGATCAAGAGGACTCGGTGGATGAAGCACTCTACAGAAGATAGGACCAGCCTCTTGCTCACAGGCTCTTGTACTCATGGGGGACTTCAACTACCGTGATATCGGTTGGAGGGACGGTACAGTCCGGCACACGCAATCCAGGAATTTCCTTGAGTGTGTTGAGGACAAATCCCTTCTGCAAGTAATAGAGGAGCCGACAAGGAGAGGTGCCATGCTTGAACTCGTGCTCACCAACAGGGAAAGGCTAGTTGGAAATGTGATGCTCCAGGGCAGACTTGGTTGCAGCGATCATGAGATGATCAAATTTGAGATCCTCAGGACAGTGAGAAGAGCATGCAGCAAGCTCACTGCCCTGGACTTCAAGAGAGCAGACTTCGGCCTCTTCAGGAACCTGCTTAGTAAGGTTCCATGTGGTATAGTCCTAGAGGGGAGGGGGGACCCAGACTGTTAGTTCATATTCAAGGATCACCTACTACAAGCTCAGGAGGTAGGTGCAGGGACTGCGAGAATTAAGACCTTGGACCCACTGTAGGAGAGGATCTGGTTCAAGACCATCTTAGGAATCTGAACATATGCAAGTCCATGGGACTGGATGACATCCATCAGTGGATTGTGAAGGAGCTGGCAAATGAAGTTGCTAAGCCATTGTCCATCATATTTGAAAAATCAGGGCAGTCAGGTGAAGTTCCTGACGACTGGAAAAAGGGTAATGCAACCCCCATTTTCAAGAAGGGGAAATGGATGAGGCAGGGAATTAAAGACCAGTCAGTCTCTGTGCCTGGAAAAACCTTGGAGCAGATTCTCCTGGAAGGCATGCTAAGGCACATGAAAAACAACAAGGTGCTTGGTGACAACCAGCAGGGCTTCACTGAGGGGAAATCCTGCCTGACCAATCTGGTGGCCTTCTATGATGGGGCTATGGGAACTGATGGACAGGGGTAGAGCAGTTGATACCATTTACCTCAAATTGTGTAAAGCATTTGACACCGCCCCACATGACATCCTTGTCTCTAAATTGGAGAGAAATCAATTTGATAGGTGGATCACTCAGTGGATAAAGAACTGGCTGGATGGCCGCACGCAAAGAGTCCGTTTTCAGTAGGTCAATATCCAGCTGGAGACCAGTAAGTGATCTCCAGCAGAAGACCAGTAACGAGTGGTGTCCCTCAGGCATCGGTGTCAGGACCTGCCATGTTCAACATCTTTGTCGACGACATGGAGAGTGGGATTGAGTGCACCCTCAGCAAGTTTGCCAATGGCACCAAGCTGTGTGGTTCGGTTGATATGCTGGAGGGAAGGAATGCCATGCAGAGGGACCTTGACATGCTTGTGAGGTGGGCTGATGTCAACCTGATGAAGTTGAACCATGCCAAGTGCAAGGTCCTACGGCTGGGTCTGGGCAATCCCAGGCACAGCTACAGGTTGGTCAGGGAAGAGATTCAGAGCAGGCCAAGGAGAAGGACTTGGGGGTTTTGGTAGATGAGAAAATGAACATGAGCCGGCAGTGTGTGCTTGCAGCCCAGAAAGCCAACCGCATCCTGGGCTGCATCCAAAGGAGCGTGACCAGCAGGTTGAGGGAGGTGATCCTGCCCCTCGACTCTGCTCTCGTGAGACCTCACTTGGAGTATTGTGTGCAGTTCTGGTGTCCTCAACATAAAAAGGACATGGAACTGTTGGAACAAGTCTAGAGGAGGGCCACAAGGATGATGAGGAGACTGGAGCACCTCCCGTGTGAAGACAGGCTGAGAAAGTTGGGTCTGTTGAGCCTGGAGAAGAGAAGGCTGCATGGAGACCTCCTAGCAGCCTTCCAATATCTGAAGGGGGCCTATAGGGATGCTGGGAGGGACTCTTCATGAGGGACTCTAGTGATAGGACAAGGGGTAATGGGTTCAAACTTAAAGAGGGGAAGTTTAGATTGGATATGAGGAAGAAATTCTTTCCTGTAAGGGTGGTGAGGCACTGGAATGGGTTGCCCAGGGAAGTTGTGAATGTTCCATTGCTGGCTATGTTCAAGGCCAGGTTGGAGAGCGCCTTGGATGGCATGGTTTAGTGTGAGGTGTCCCTGTCCATGGCTGGGGGGGGGTTGGAACTAGATGATCTTAAGGTCATTTCCAGTCCTAACTATTCTATGATGCTATGATTAGTCACTGCTATTCTGTTAATGCAATTTAACATCTGAATTAACATTTGTGGAAAGATTATTTTCTATTTTAATATACTTAACATCTTGAACTCTAAAGAAAGGAATAATAAATGGTTACAAATTCAAGATATTTTAAATATTTGCTTCAAATAAATTTTAAAATATGCACAAACGAACAAATTGTCCTGAACATCTGGCATTAAATCGACTTTAAGCCCATTAACATTTTATATCTCTTATGTATCAGTTTGGATTTCCTTTCAAAGCTTCTATCTGTTTTGCTGTTTAAATATATTATGAAATGTGAGAGGACAAGTGTCGTGGTTTAAGCCTCTAAAACTCATGAAATTTTACTCACTCACTCACTCCCCTCTTTTTCTTCACCCAGTCCCGGGGGGATGGGGAGGAGAATCGAAAAAAAATGCAACTCGCACAGGTTGAGATAAGAACAGTTTAGTAACTAAGGTATAACACAAATCACTACTGCTACCATCAATAATAATACAAGAGAAATACAAGGAAAAAGAATACAACTGCTCACCAAGCCCCACCCAGCCAGTGCACCCCCCAGCAGCGGACCCCCCAGTCCACCACCACACCCATCTGGGTCTCTGCTCTATGTTTTTCACATCCTGGACATGACGTACTGTGGTATGGAATAACCTCTTTGGTCAGTTTGGGTCAGGTGTCCTGTCTCTGCTTCCTCTTGGCTCCCCCTCCACCCTGGCATAACATGAGACTCAGAAAGTCCTTGACCAGACAAAACACTGCCAAGCAGTAACTGAAAACACTGGTGTTATCAGCGCTGTTCCCAGGCCCAAAATCAAAAAACACAGCGCTGCACCAGCTACCAAGAAGGAGAAAAGTGACAGCTGCTGCTGAACCCATGACAACAAGGGATAACGGTTTCAAACTCAAACAGGGGAAGTTTAGATTGGATATGAGGAGGAAATTCTGTACTGTAAGGGTGGTGAGGCACTGGAATAGGCTGCCCAAGCAAGTTGTGACTGCTCCGTCGCTGGCGGTGTTCAAGACTGGGTTGGATGGAGCCTTGGCTGGCGTGGTTTAGTGTGACGTGTCCCTTCCCATGGCAGGGGGGTTGGAACTAGATGGTCTTGTGGTCCTTTCCAACCTTAACTATTCTATGATTCTACGATTTTCTCAGAAGCAAGTCCACATTCATTTGAGGTATAATAGGATGCTCAGCTGTGGCAGTACTTTGATGCCAAAGTGCACTGTTACTTCGAAATGTAATGTAGGAAAAAACCAAGAAGTGTCTCAAGCTGGTAGTAATGGAGTTTTTGAGAAAAGTGGTATCTTATTTCCTTCACTTGTACCAGTATCCCCACTGTTTTGGGACTTTTGCTAAAAAAAAAAAAAAAATAATGGAATGCTGTCATTTCTAGGATAGAATCCTTTCCTTAAAAATTCATTCAAATCTTTTGAGAGTTATATATGACACAGGCATTTTAGGATCTGTGTTCATGAGAGAGGAAAAGACCACATAGATGAAAGTCTATAGAAAATATTCTTTTGATGCCAGTATTGAATTGCATACAAAATTTGTGTTCTTTTTCTATATGTAAGTGTTCTTTTTCTATATGTAAGATATCTAAATTATCATACTGAAGATAAAATAAATTAAATATTTCAAGTACCAATATCCTACATACAGCTAATGGTATCTGTCATGCAGGCACACCAAGAATTAAATTAATAGCCGGAATTTGTCTAGTCTCATTTGTTTGAAAACCCATTTGCAGCATGTGGCACCTAGCAAACTGATTCCTTCAAGCTTGTAGTCATTCATTACGTAGGACTTCAAATGGTGCCTTTTCAATCAGAATCTGAACTTCTGAAATGCTCTACATTTCTCAAGGCAAATAAGATACAGTGCCTGTAATGCATATTTCTTTACTCGCTCTCAGTCAAAGGTTTCTGCTTTTTCTTGGATACAATTACGTAAACGGCTCTTTCCTCCCTCTCCTTCCATCATGTAGCCCATGCCCTTAAGCAGTGAGGATCCATCAACCTAATTTTTTCTACAGCATACCTCTGCTTTCTATTACTGTACACATTTTTAATGATTTTCTTCTTACAGTCCAGCAAGTTCAAGGTCTTCCTGTTGCTCCATAAGTGAGAAATCTGACCATGTAATAACTCATAAAATCAAATTAAGGAGGTGGAAAACAGAATTATACTTCTATTCTGTTTGACTGATAACAGAACTAATCACTCAGTATAGTTCATCTGTATGTCTTTTTTGCTTATTCTGAGTTATCCGGATCAGTAACAGTATCAACCACTATTCTAATATATATCTAAATGTGCACAAATATTATTCTCATTAATAGAGGATCTTAACAGTTTTATTTTTATCCATTATTATCCATTTTTATCCATGCATGTAGCTTCATGAATGTGTCTCACCAAAAGCTGTTGAGCGGCCTGTAAGGAATATGACAGGCCTGCCAGTTTTGATGTTGATCACAGAATTGTATTTATGTCAGAAATTGTTCTGGGTTCAGCAGTAGCAGTCATTTTTCTCCTTCTTGGTAGCTGGTTCAGTACTGTGTTTTTGACTTTCAGCCTGGGAACAGTTCTGATAACACCAATGTTTTCGGTTACTGCTTAGTAATGTTTGGTCTGACCAAGGACTTTCTGAGTCTCATGCTATGCCAGGGAGGAGGGGAAGCCAAGAGGAAGCAGAGACAGGACACCTGACCCAAACTGACCAAAGAGGTATTCCATACCACAGCATGTCATGCCCAGGATGTAAAAACAGAGGGCAGGGACCCGGAAGGGTGGGGTTCACTGCTCGGTCAGGCTGGGTATTGGTGGTGAGCAGTTGTATTCTCTTTCCTTGTATTTCCCTTGTCATTATTATTATTGGTGGTAGCAGTACTGGTTTGTGTTATACCTTAGTTGCTGAACTGTTCTTATCTCAACCTGTATGAGTTGCATTCTTTCGATTCTCCTCCCCATCCCCCTGGGAGTGAGGGGCAAGAAAGAGGGGGAATGAGTGAGCAAACAGGGTGAGGGGCTTAAACCATGACAGAAGTGCTCTCTGGCACCAATCTAATCCAACCTTCCACTTGAAGCAGTGCTAATTTCAGAGTTAGATCAGGTTGCTCAGGGCCATATCCAGTTGACTTCTGTAATTCTCTAAAGATGAAGCTTTCTGAACAGCCCACTCCAGTACTTCATCACCATCACTGTGAAGTGCTTTTTCCTTTAATCAGACTTTCTCTTTCTGCAGCTTGTTACCATTTCCTCTTGTCCTTTTCCTGCACACTTCAGTGTCTGGTTCCAGCTTTCTGATATGATCCCCTGCCTCCTTTTTTGACACCTGTAACTAGTTTGCCCTCCCTTAGTAATGCCTGCAGAATAAATAAATTTAGCTCCTCCAGCTTCTTCCCATATTACATGTGATCAGGGCTTTTAAGAAGCTTAGTGTTACTCCACTGGAAAACAGTTTGTTTATTTGGGAGCCCCAAATCTGGACAGTGTTTCAGATTTGGCCTCTGAGTGCTGAGTAGAAGAAATAAGCGTTTTCTTTCAGCTGTTGTTTCTGCTTTTGTTAACACAGTCCAGTGGGCAATTATCTTAAGCACACACTGCTGACTTGATCAGTTTCTTGTCCACCAGGTCTTACAGGTCCTTTTCTGAAGAGTTGCTTCCTAACCAGTCTGCAGCCTGCATTAATGCATAGAGTTGTTCTGTTGTGGATGCAAGACTTTCACATCTCCGCTCAGTTTCATGAAGAACCTGATGGCTCATTCCTTCATCTTGTTGAGCTCCTTCTACATGGCAACCTAGCCCTCCTACGTATTAATGACTCATCTCATTAGATGTCTCTGAAATTAAGAATAATTTTTTTATTAGTGATGGTGTTGATAGGTCTAAGGGTGCAAATATGAGAAAATAAAATAATATTTTGAACTTAATAACATATGCTTCTTTTTTTTTTTTTCAAATTATTTATATCTTAAAGTGTTTTATAATTTAAATTCTAGATTGTTGGAAGTTTTAATGAAATAGACAAATAATGTCAATTTTTCCAAACTCTTCAATAACTAAAATTGGTAAGGCTTTCCCTGGTTAAGTCAGGATCAAGTTGGTAGTCTTAACCTAAGAGCAATATATTAAAACCTACCTATTTTACACTTTATTTTTACTACGAGTTCAGTACAACCCATCAGATCAAATGGGAAAGTGATTTTTAAATTAAAATGTTAAGAAACTACTGCAGCTGTCACTGCACACATTATGGAAATATCTAGGCACTTTGGGGCAAAAACACTGTATCTGATGGAAAAGGGAGGGGGTCAAAAAGTCAAACCAGGCAGACACAAACAGCTAAGCTTAGTATAACACCATATGTGAACTGAGAAATACTGGCTAGCACATCAAAAAAATGCCTGAAGAAGTCTCTTTGAATAGAAGTCACTTTACTTACCACTAGTGACTCATCCATAAGAGTTTTTTACTTCATTACCTCCACACTTAAGGATCTACAGAAAGATTGTTGGTCTTAATATACTAGATAATATAATAGAATTTAGAATTTATGGAAGTTCTGGCTTCTAGATTCTTCAGTGCATTACTCATTTCCTACCTAAAAAAAGAAGTCTAGTGAAAACCTCACCCCACTTGTTTGTAGGTAAGGTGAAATCTAAATATATTTTTTCAAGAAGACTGAATTTTTATGCTCTGGAAAATTTTCTATGCTTTTTACTATTCTTTCAACTCCCACATAAAAATGGGCATAAATGGTCAGCAAGACGCAGGAACTACTTTACTACTGTGGGCATACATAGGATAGCTAGTTCTTATGCCTCTCTTCCTAATAATTATTTGAGCAACGCATACCAGAGGCATGCGGTTAAGATCCTTGCACTGTGATTTATTCTGATTTGTACACTTACTGCAATTTTCACAGCGTCCAAGTACCTGACATTTCAATGTAGACTTTTACTATCTTCTGTATTATTAAAACTATCAGAATAAATCATAAAATTCACTATTATCAATGTCTCTCTTCCTCTCATCTCTCCTTAGCAAGTATGATGTCTCTCCAAAACGACTAGGAAGTAGCTTGCTTCAAGAAAAGGTTCTGTGCACCTTCAGCTAGAAAAGGCTGTCAGCTGCAGAATCTTCTGATGGGTATTCTGCTTTGAATGCATGTTACCTTGAAAAAAGCCTGGATCTTTGGTGCAGTTCAGGACACATATTCTCCATGTCAAAAAACACCTTTTTTTAAGGTTGTTTTTAAACTATCACAGATAAAACATTAGGTCCCCATCTTAGACTGCTAAAAAGATATTCTCTGAGCTGACATCATGCATGGCATGGGAGAGGTAACGCACCTGAATTAAAAAAAAAAATTACTTAATTCATAACTTACCTAAGTAATTTTATTAAACTTGTGTTGAGGGGGAATCAGAACAAAAAGATAAAGAAAAATCAGCAGTATACTTTGAAATGCTAACGAAAACGTCAGTTGTCAAATAGTAGGTGCTTATAGAGTTGGTAACAATAGCATTATGGTGTAATCAGATTAATGTATGGCTTTGGTCTGTAGGTAGCAGTCAAAATGAAAAGTAATTGTATATCACAAGATGAAAAATAGTTTTAATATTATTAGAACTTTTAGATATATAAATGCTCCTGTGATCAAAAATGTCTACCATGAAAAATTACAATTAAAAATTCCACCCATATTTTCTGCCACAGTGCCCCTAATTATACCAGCTTTTTGATAAGAAAAAAAAACCCTGGTAAATCTGATATTTATTAAGTTAAAATTTTGAGAAATAAATGTTATTAGAGTGATGATTTTGTTTGTTTGGGTTTTTTTTGTTCTTGGGACACTATTCACTACTTCCATAAAGTAATGCTTAACACAAGATTCTTCATCCTGACACACACATTTGTTCTTCACACACAGTATGTGTGACTGCAAAACATACACTGTCCCTCTGTCCCTTAGTTTCCTCACATATATAGCCAAACTTTATTCCTTTTCTAGTCCTACCCCTACTCAATAGAAAATCTGCAGAAGATTGTACACAAAAGAAAAAAAAAACCCACCCCAAATTATGATTTTTAAAATACTAAGGTTACAAGTATTCATATCGGTTATATTTTGTAGAGGATGGCAGATGAACAGTAAAGCAGTAAACCTTGGAAGGTGAAAACACAAGCATGTTGTTTCGCCTTTTGCTGCTCTACAGCTACTACTCATTGCATACCAGAAAAACCAGAGAAAATAAATCTGAGGAATGGATATTGATACGTTTTTTATTTGCTGATATTTTGCCATATTTGAAGAAAGGGAACTTCTGTTATGTATTTCCTTGCCCAGTTTGCAAACTTAAAAAAATTAGACAAAATTTTAACTGGCTGATATAGAGAACAGAAATAAAAATGACATGAAATTCAACTATAAATAAATTGAATGCAAATTCAACAGAATGAAACCTCCTTCAGGATTAATAACAAAAAATTTTACTGTGAGTGTGTAACTCACCTGCTGGAAAAAGCAAATGAATAGAAAATTAGGGAGTACTCTCTGGCAACAGCTTCACTTTGCAGATTTTACAGGATGCACCTGTTTAACAGGGAAATGCAATTCTATGATGTAGGATCTAAGTTTTATCCGGAATAGGCCTGAACTATCTCCAAGATAAAAAGGGAAATATTTATGTAACTTTTTTAAAAATTGCTTTTGAGATGCTTTCTGGTATATTTCTTTGGAAAAAATCTGTATAGCTTTTATTTAATTTCTTAGGAAAATGAAGTTTTTAGGGACAATGATAAGAAATTGTGAAAAATCCTCAGGCATTTTGAAAAAAAATCCCATTATGAAGATGCATTAATAAATATATAAATAATATATAAATAAAACTAGTTCATCTTTTGTTTGAGCACTTTTTGAAAATAATGCTATGTGGTAGTACTATAAAATGATGAGACAGCCAAACTAAATGACTTCAGATATATTCTTCTTCGATAGTCCTATATCTGTAATTTTTTTTATTCTGTTTGAACTCACCATTGGTGAAGACACCATTCTTACTGTCTTCAACTCTAAAGGAATTAAAAAACAAGCAAGCAAGCAAGCAAGCAAACAAACAAACCCACCCAGTAAGGTGCAGGAGAAGATAAGGTGCAGTTTTTTAAATACATCTTGCAAAAATCACACTTATTAATTTAGGAACTTCCATGATAAACCTGCTGACATCATATTAAATGACTTTGTGAATTATGGGTATATGCAGTTCTATTTCTGTTTTTTTTTTTTTTTTTTTTTTGTTTTGTTTTTTTTTCTGCCAACATCTTTTTAAATTAGAATGTCTAAATTGATGCTGCATTCAACACAGGTACAAAGAAAAGGGCACAATGAGGTAATATTGATACATTCAGTAATTTCTGGATTAGAAGAGAGAAACTTCTAATTATTCAGAGAGTGATGAACCATTTAGTCATTCCACTGGAGAAGTGACTTAATCAATTTTTTATAAAATGTGATTTAATCATATTTTAATGAATCTATAGACCTTCCAGAAAATAAGATTGCAAACCTGAAAAATCTTTGGAAATCAAAATATTCTTTTCAGTGTTACATATTATCTAATGATTCCAGTAATTTCTCTTACACTCCCATAGTTTAATGCCTAGAAGACTGTAAATCTTCAAAAATTTTGGAGTAGTGGAAGTGTTCCTAGAATCCAAAGACCAGAAGAGGATCATGGTCATCAATGGCAAAATTGTAATCTTATGTACAATAATTTAAGATAATATTAATGGACATGAACAATGGCATAAGGTTTATAAAAACTAGAATACCATGTGTGCATTAACAAATTTAGTAAAAGTGAAAGCTTTAAGGGGTTGCATTTGGTGCTTTTTAATTTTTACTGGCAATATCCATTTTCTGAAGAAGGTAATACTCAAAGTCTGACTGTTGCTGAGAAATAGGGAAATGTTTGCATGGTAAGGCTAACTTTCAATGACATCATTATTGCTGATAAAATAAGGTAAAGAATGCAAGAAAAAAAGACCATTTACCAATATATTTATAAGACTTTTCTTGTACATAATGATGTTGTGTCAAATTCCTGGCACATGGAAGACCCAAACAGAATTAGATTATATTACCAGAACAAAATCCTCAGATGTCCCTAACTGAAGAAATAAAGCTACACAGATTTACATGTATGGAAAAATATATAAACAAACATATACATATATACACAAATTTAATCATTTCACATTAAAATGAAACTTAGGAATTCCTAAGTAAACTGATCTCATTGCTTTAAAGATGAGCATTATCAGTACAAGAAAAACAGAATTATCACAGAAAGTGAAGCATTTACTTATACAGAATTTCCCATAGCTAGCTGCTCTATATGTGTAAACATTCTCCATATGTGCACACACATTCAGGATGAAACATACACTAAATGATATATTTGTACCTCTTCTATAAATATGATGTATACATATGTATGCACAAAGTAAATATATACCACAAAATAATGATATATCAAATACAGTTGCCACCATAGGTGCTTTTAACATGTTTTGCTCTTTTAAACAGTCTGGTGGCAAGCTTTTCAAAGCAGCAAAGAATCTTCATTCATTATGAACTTATTTCAGTGGGAAAAATATCATCCATGTTCTTCTCCAAATCTTACTCATAATCCTGCTAGCAAGGAACATCTGATACTGTCAGCTTTCTACTAAACGAACAGTCCCATAAGAGTAAAAATGTTTTACCAGTGACTTCAATGGAAATAGAACTTATTTTATTCAGAGATAATCTAGGTGTTTTACTATCTCCTACATAGATCTTTCACAAAAAAAGCCTGTTTAAGAGGCCGTTCACCTTTCCAAATGTTTAATGTTGCAGTTTCAGTACTGAATAGATACAGAAACATTCTTTCCTTTTGCAGAGAGCAGGAATGTCCTGGTTTCAGAAGGAGGAATCCATTCTTGTAAGCAAACATACCAAGATCTAACTTTTTCAATGCTCCCTGTTTTTTTTGCAGTTGATGATCTGTCAGTGTTTTTGTATGTCATATAAGGTTCATTTTTAGATATTTACAGATCATGCCAAAAGATTTTCTGCAGGCTGAAGCATAGAAAGCAAAGTTTCAGGCAAAAAAAATTAAGTTTAGATATAACTTTCTGCTAAAAAAGGTAACTTTGACAATTTGCATGAACATAACAAAAAAAAAAAAAAAAAGAAAATGCAGTTCCTTAAATGTTCTCACTCCTTTCTGTAAGCACATTGATTGTTGTGAAGGCTTTAGTTGAAACCTTTCAGATCATAATGCTAGTACCATTATCCTTAATAAAACAAAGTCATTACTAAGTCCATCAGAACAAAATATACTATCTGAAGAGCATTCAAGATAATCACAGATAATTAAAACTAGATTTTAAAGAAAACTACATGGCTAGAAGTACACTTAAAATTTATGTGAGCTAAAAAATGTTGGAAACAACAGTTCTGGGACAGAGACTGAGTAAAGCATGCTAGATATCTAAAGAATGGAATTTGCCCAATCCAGGAGTCAGAGGGCTTTCCAGACCTTCTATAACATGCAGAGGAATCTGAGCCACTTTCTCCAAAGTAGATTCTTACAAAGAACCTCAAATCTTGGATCTGGGTGTACAATCCAGATTTTCAAAGACCAACATAAAGTCATCCAATTTTTTTTCATTTCTTCAAAGAAAAAGAATACATCATCATAAATATTTATTTTTTCATAAAAATAGGAAAAACATCACAGAGTGAACTGAAAAAGACTATATGTGGAGTAAGCATGTACCTGAAAATAAGTGCTGATGTTACTGTATATAGGAGGTATATGTATTCTTTTAATTCCCAGGGAACACTGCTGTTGCTGCTGTGTTTAGCATAATTTGTGCTGCCTCTACTAACATACCATTCCAATTTCTTATCTGTGCAGGCTGATTTATTGAAATGCCTACTAGATTGGGCAAAAAAAGGAAGACACAGTCTGAATAGCTAAGGAGGTCTTAGAATCTGAGCTGGAGCTCAGCAGCAAGAGTAAGAATTCCCAGATCCTGCACTAGATCTCCAGACATTTTAATCCTCCAGGTAGCCTTGTTAATCAAAATATTTGCAGTGATAGCCAGCTACTTAAAGATATTTATGCAATTCACTTTCAACAAAACTTAATATCTTTGAGGATCTGGGTTACAAGGTCATCCACCAGGTTGAGCATCAAAAGGTCTGAATAGTTCCGAAGGTATTAAAATGGTGGTAGGCATTTGTACAGAACAAGATCTTAGCCTTTCACATCAATAAAAAAAAAAACAAACAAGGGTAAAACCCCTCCTTTCCATTTCTAGTGATATTTGTCACATTCACAGGAAGATATAATAAAATCAGTAAATAGAAATAGTTCAGAAGTCAGGAATGGGAGGCACAAGCTAGCAGTGGATTTCGAAATATCCTTTATTATTTGTGAACTCTAAAATGTCCATCCACAAAAACCACTGCACTGGGGCTTCAGAGCAGTACCATGATATGGAAAGAGAAGACTATAAAATATGACAGGCAGAGCTGTCTGTAGGCACTTTTGGTTGCCAAGGAAGCTTGCAAGGTTCAGAGCATTCCCAAGGGAATACTTTAGTCACTTGTTTAACATAAGCTGTAGATAGAATGTGATGGGTAACACTGACAAAGCTGTGCTACCAGAGAGTTCTCTCGCCTATAATAACATACCTTCTGCCTTTGCCAGTAGTCTTTCCTCCACAGCCTAATACAACACTAACTGAAGCTTACTTAATGTCATGTTCTTTTATGTTTATTTATGATGGGCAGCTTAATATGCTTTAAAGTCAGACCACTATTTTCTTCACAGTACTCTTCTTGAATAATTTGGGATTTTTTTTTTTTTAAAGAAAATAGCTATATTTTAAAGAATACAAACTATTTTAGTCTGTATCAACTATTTCCAGTATAGTTTATTAGTTAGTTGAAATAGTATATAGTCATGTCATATAGACAACACCTACCATTTTTGGGACTAATCTTGTTCAACATCTTTGTCGGTGACATGGAGAGTGGGATTGAGTGCGCCCTCAGCAAGTTTGCCAATGGCACCAAGCTGTGTGGTTCGGTTGATATGCTGGAGGGAAGGAATGCCATCCAGAGGGACCTTGACATGCTTGTGAGGTGGGCTGATGTCAACCTGATGAAGTTGAACCATGCCAAGTGCAAGGTCCTACGGCTGGGTCTGGGCAATCCCAGGCACAGCTACAGGTTGGGCAGAGAAGAGATTCAGAGCAGGCCAAGGAGAAGGACTTGGGGGTTTTGGTAGATGAGAAAATGAACATGAGCCGGCAGTGTGTGCTTGCAGCCCAGAAAGCCAACCGTATCCTGGGCTGCATCCAAAGGAGCGTGACCAGCAGGTTGAGGGAGGTGATCCTGCCCCTCTACTCTGCTCTCGTGAGACCTCACTTGGAGTATTGTGTGCAGTTCTGGTGTCCTCAACATAAAAAGGACATGGAACTGTTGGAACAAGTCCAGAGGAGGGCCACAAGGATGATGAGGGGACTGGAGCACCTCCCGTGTGAAGACAGGCTGAGAAAGTTGGGTCTGTTGAGCCTGGAGAAGAGAAGGCTGCGTGGAGACCTCCTAGCAGCCTTCCAATATCTGAAGGGGGCCTATAGGGATGCTGGGAGGGACTCTTCATGAGGGACTCTAGTGATAGGACAAGGGGTAATGGGTTCAAACTTAAGCAGGGGAAGTTTAGATTGGATATGAGGAAGAAATTCTTTCCTGTAAGGGTGGTGAGGCACTGGAATGGGTTGCCCAGGGAAGTTATAAATGTTCCATTGCTGGCTATGTTCAAGGCCAGGTTGGAGAGCGCCTTGGATGGCATGGTTTAGTGTGAGGTGTCTCTGCTCATGGCTGGGGGGGTTGGAACTAAATGACCTTAAGGTCCTTTCTGTTGCAGCGTTTCTTGCTGAAAACGGGCTGTGAGCAATCCAGACAACTGCTTGACATTTGTAAAATAGTGAACCAGAGGCTGTGAGGCCCTGCTTGGAAGTTACTAAAGAATGTGTGGAGGTTACTATAGGTCGCGTACGTGCGGAATGCTTTGAGAACGTTGGCACGGGCAATTGTTAAGAGGGATGCGTACAAAGGAACTGATAGTTGTGCCCTTGAAACCATCTGCTGTTGTGGCCGCAGCCTGGGAATCACTTACTGTTGTAACAACCAATCATAAAACCGTTGCTAACACTTGGCTAAAGAATGTAACCAATCAGATGTTATTGAATGTTCTAGTCTTCTGAGGCTTTTTCTATAAAAGACGCTGCTTGCATTTAATAAATTGTCAACTGCTTGATCATATTGGTCAGAGTTCGCTGTCCTGGAATATCCCATAAACAGGAACTGCTGACAGTCCAGGGGACCCTCAAATCTGCCTCCTGAGAGATGGTCAAATGGTGAAGATCAGTGCAAATTTGAGGGTGGAAGGTCCAGTCGAAAGAAGCCAACAGCAGCAACTGTCGATGACGGAGTGACACGTGTCTGCAGAACTACGGGTTCTACAAAAGATCCACTTCTTAAGGCAAGTGGCAGCCGGGGAGGAATGAGGGCTACTATAGCAGAAGATGAGATAACAGTCCTGCAGATCCTCCAACACATCCTCTCTAAGAGAGGGATTAAATATGAAGAAGCCACCCTTAAAGGGTCGTTGTAATGGAGCAAAGATAAAGGGTTATTAAATGGTGTGGATACAGCTTTAGAACCCTCCACTTGGGAGGCTATAGGAGTTCAGCTATGGGACACTGTCAGTAATGGTGGTAAAGTGGGAAAGGAAACATGTAACTATTCCACGTTATGGAAGCTCATTCATGAGATTTTGCGAGCGATGAAGTCGGAACAAGCTGCAGTAGTCTCTGCTAGTAGTGTTCTTTCCCTGTCTCTGTCAAAAAGTCCTGGCGACCCAGAAGCTGTGTCAGTTGGCGTGTGAAACCCAACAGACCATGTAAAACCACCCCTGCCAGCTTCAGCCGATCCTGCGGCGAGCCCAAACCCCAACCAAAGTCATGATGATACAGTCTCTCCGCTAAGGGAAATCGAGAAAAGGGGGGTGGCATTGTCAGTCAATGAAAATGAGCTATCCACCTTTACCGGCTACTCCTGGGGAGTCAGGAGATAGTGGAGCCCAGTGCCCCCCCCCCCCCCTCCCCCCCCCAAACCTTGCCACTACAGCAAGGTAGTATTCCCAACTGACGACGGGAATGAGGGCAATCCTTTTGCCCTGAGCCTTGTTAATCCCAAGAAAGAGCCTACTCTCAGATCACCTGAAACCTGTGGAGAAAAACGTTTTAATTGCACTTGATAACACTGAAACTCCTGAACACAGACTGCTGTTGCTGCTCCTGAGATTCTGACGCCTGATAATTTTGATGCTGACCAAGATAGTCCTTTTGACCCCATGCCTGTTAATCCGGAAAAAGAGTCTGATTTATATCCGTAAAGGGAGAAGCGAGATGGGTGGGGGATGCAGATGTATTGAGTGTTTTCATGGTGGTATATGTGCCGGGTCAAAACCTACAGCGAGAAGGTCTCTCGTATGCTCTTATGAAAGATATCAGGCAAACAGTGATATGCAACTCATTTTACATAGTCTCTCTGTGATATTCATATGGTAAATATAAGTATGTTCATGTTTCTACTGATCCTTGCAGACCTTTATAGATACTGCTGGCCACTTCTTCCGATGCAGACTGGCCACCTGAGTCAGAATGAGTGTGCATTTTGGTCAGTATAAAAGCCCAAGCCTCATGCCATGTGAGGGAGGCAGAGCCTCCGCAGGGACGCCCGCTGAGATTAAGCCTGCCACCTTGCACTGAGATGATGCCGCTCGGAGCTGGTTTTTTGATTGTCTTCACAGGGTCATTGCACCATGTTTTGTACGTGGGACCATGTAGTGGGAGTAATGATTATATACATTTTGTGTCTTAAATATTGTGTTTGTGTGGAGTGTGTTTGTGGGATCCCATGTATGTGTGTGTTGAGGGCAGACGATGGTCCTGTGTACTTATTTGTTGTCTAGTTTATGTAAAAGTTTTTAATAGATAAGAAAGGGTTAATACAAAAGTGCTGTTGCCGGCAGGTATTTATGGCTGCTGCTCAGCAGGCAGGCAGCTCTAGCTGCTGCTGGGCAGACAGGCGTTTGTAGCTGCTTTGGAGCAGTCCTGCTTAGTGTGTTTAAGGTAACCTAGGGGTGAATCCAAGATTTGAAACACAAACTGCTAACAGAAAAAACAAGAGTGATAGCGCAACCACAAGCTTTACCAACCTCCACCCAAACAGCATCAGAGTGGCAGAGAAAACTTCTTGTCAGTTAACACAATGCTAGTTTTAGTGGTAATACATATATGATTTGGAAGTATGTGAAAGTACTTCACGATGTCTATCAGAATGGTAAGTTTTCTTTGTTAGATACCCTTCTTACATCTTGGGGTTTTAATGATTGGCTCACATCTCTGATAAAAGGTATTGAAATTATTTTAGTAATAGTCTTGACCATAGTTATGATTACACCTTGTATTTTGCAATGTATTCGTAGTATGATTGAAAAATCGGTAAAACAGCTTTGGCTAAAAAAAAAAAAAAAAAAAAAAAAAGAGGGAAAGATGTGGATAATTTCTTGTTAGAGAATGGGCATATGCCTGCTCTGAGTGAAAGCAACTATGTGCGGCTGGCCATGTAGCAGGGGTAACTCCTGGTTACCTTTGTGCAGCCAACCGTGGAAAAGAAGTAACTCCTGGATAGCTAATGAATCAAGAATGCAGGCCTAGAAGATAACAAGGAGCTAAGATAAGGAGGTTATTAAATTGGGCTGTAAATCTTGCTTGCTTATAAAAACCACACTTTAGATTCTCATGAAACATGTCAACCAATAGTATGCCTGTTGCTAAGTTTATGTAACCAATCATAGACAGTGTACGCCATGCAGTTTGCTTCTGAAGCTGCTTCACATTCCTGTTTCATCAGAATGCGTTTGCTTTAAGGAAACATTTTAACCCGACTTACTTCTCAAGAACTGATAACCTGCGGGAGGGGGTATATTTGTGTCCTCCTATCTACAGGTCTATGGCGGCTACCTGCAAAGTTTGTCAAGCCTTGCCATGAGCTGGAGAGACGACTGGAAAAGCCCAATGCCTCAGCTACAGGAGCTGACCGTAAATATCCTGAGCAGAATAAGATAGAGGAAGAGAGAAATGAATGACTGCAAAATATCACTTAAGAGCAACTGAAAAGTAACAGCTTGAATATGTGTGCTTGTGAAGTAGCTATTATTAGAGGCTGTGATTTTGTGTATAAAACCACCTGTACTTACTAACCAGTTGCTAATAAGAAACTACACCTTCTATTGTATGGATTTGTCACTTGTAAAACAGATGTTAGAGTATGCAAATTTGCAGCAGCTGCTAGAAAATGCTAAGGCAAAAGATAGAAAGATTCTAATACAATAATAATGTTATAAAGCAGGCAATGGAACAAATTGAGAGAGTGAGAGAACCTCGCTGCCTCTGGCATCTTCAACATGCTGCTGCACCCTGTGGTATACAAACTGCCAATGTACATCTGTATGTGCTTTACCATATTAGTAACTTGTTACTGGATGAAGCAGGTGAAACTCTGCATTGACAATGAGATGCAAGGACTGAGGTTGGCCAAATACCTCCTACCACAGCCACTGGGTTGGCCTCTGTGTTTGCCACCAAGAAGAACCTTTAGCTCCTGCTGCTGGCTGCAATCCAGCAGGTGCTGAGTGGTGGAGACGCATGCCATGCCCGACCTTCATGTGAGGGAGTCTCCACTGACACCTTTTCAATGACAATCTGGGCCACAGCACAAACTGGTGAAACTACTACACATGTATTAAAACACTTCTATGGTTGTTTTGCAGCTATGGGAGTCCCTAGATGCATTAAAATGGATAATGGTCTGCCTATATTGCAAAACAATTTACTCATAATCAGTGATGTATCCAACATATTACCAGTATTCCACATTCACCCACAGGTCAAGCTGTTATTGAGCGTGCTCATTCTACCCAAAAATCTCTTCTCTTAAAACAAAAAGGGGGAGAGATGCTCCCACCTGCAGAAAGATTGGCCAAAGTATTGTATGTTTTGAACTATTTGTGATTAGCAGGGGACAGAAATGAACCGCCTATGGTTACCCATGGACTAGCTTTGCAGTCAGGAGTAACAAATAATAAAACAGAGAAAATTCTAGTTCAGTATAAAGATTTACATTCAGGACAATGGAAAGGCCCCACAGAGGTTAAATTAACAGGTAGAGGATATGTGTCTATTTACAGAGAAAGGACTTCAATGGATACCTGCTCAATGGGTCAAGCCGTGAAAAGACTATGTGTATTCAGCAGACCAACTACCTTGACAATTATCATGTGGACTCTAGCCATTGAGGAATCATGGATTTCAAATCAGCCAAAAACTAATGTATGGGTAACTCTAGCAGATGCTACAGGTCAAGATTCTTTGTGTTTAGCAACATCATCTCCAGACGATCCATTCAGTACTTGTTTGGCTTGTATTTTAAGTATACTGGGAAGATCAGTCACAAGCATGGTGGGTTAATGCCACCCTCTCAGTGTATAATAATCACAGCTTTTGGTGTAACTATACTTCTCCTAACACATCTAAAGCCGCTAATAAACCCACTAACTTGCCTAACGGTTACTTCTTAATCTGTGGAGATCATGCCTGGCCAGGGATTACCTCCCACATCAAAGGAGGTCCGTGTAGTTTGGGATGACTAACCTTACTAATGCCAAATCATTCACAAATTTTACAGATTAGACAGTAGATACACTCATTGTAAAAAGAGAAGTTTGTGTAACTTTACTAAATCATGCGATGGACAATGTTGTATTTTGGAATACAGCAGAAAGTGTTTTTGCAAGTATTGTTCCTTCAGTCGTCACTGCTCAAGCATTAACCACCTTAAATAAGCTAGGATGCTGGGTTGCTAAACAAACTAATGCTACTTCTGAAGCTTTAAGAGGTCTTCTACTAGATATGAATAACATAAGACGCTACTCTACAGAACAGAGCAGCAATTGATTTTTTACTATTAGCTCAAGGTCATGGCTGTGAAGACTTTGAAGGAATGTGTTGCATGAATCTTTCTAATCATTCTGAATCTGTACACAAAAGTATTCAAATCTTAAAAGATGGAGTACAGAAATTACAATTAAACTCAGAATGGAACTGGTTTCAGAAATTGCTACAAGGATGGGGAATTAGTGGCTGGTTGGGAGCATTAATTAAGTAAGGTCTATTGATTATGATAACATTGGTTGTTATTGTCTTAATTTTTTGCTGTTTATGGGAGTGTATTGTAAAATGCTATCTCGCGCTGTAAGTCAGGTCTGGATTGCTCAAAAAGAAAAAGAGGGAATTGTTGCAGCATTTCTTGCTGAAAACGGACTGTGAGCAATCCAGACAACTGCTTGACATTTGTAAAATAGTGAACCAGAGGCTGTGAGGCCCTGCTTGGAAGTTACTAAAGAATGTGTGGAGGTTACTATAGGTCACGTACGTGCGGAATGCTTTGAGAAAGTCGGCACGGACGATTGTTAAGAGGGATGCGTACAAAGGAACTGATAGTTGTGCCCTTGAAACCATCTGCTGTTGTGGCTGCAGCCTGGGAATCACTTACTATTGTAACAACCAGTCATAAAAGCCGTTGCTAACACTTGGCTAAAGAATGTAACCAATCAGATGTTATTGAATGTTCTAGTCTTCTGAGGCTTTTTCTATAAAAGACGCTGCTTGCCTTTAATAAATTGTCAACGCTTGATCATATTGGTCAGAGTTCATTGTCCTGGAATCTCCCGCACCTTTCTAACCCTAACTATTCTATGATGCTATGATTAGTCATTGCCATTCTGTTAATGCAATTTAACATCTGACTTAATGTTTGTGGAAAGATTATTTTCGATTTTAATATACTTAACATCTTGAACTCTAAAGAAAGGAATAATAAATGGTTACAAATTCAAGATATTTTAAATATTTGGGAGGAGGGGGAAGCCGGGAGGAAGCAGAGACAGGACACCTGACCCAAACTGACCAAAGAGGTATTCCATGCCAGAGCACGCCATGCCCAGGATGTGAAAACAGAGGGCAGAGACCTTTAAGGGTGGGGGTGCATGGCTATCGGTGGTGAGCAATTGTATTCTTTTCCCTTGCATTTCTCTTGTCATTATTATTATTGGTGGTAGCAGTAGTGGTTTGTGTTATACTGTGGTTACTAAACTGTTCTTATCTCAACCTATGGGAGGTGCATTCTTTTGATTCTCCTCCCCATCACCCTGGGACTGGGGGAAGAAATAAGGGGGAGTGAATGAGAGAGCTGCGTGAGGGCTTAAGCCACGACAGGGAACAATAAACTATTAACAATTAAAATATGTTAACAATTTCAGTTTTTCACATTTGAGAATATTTGTGCAGGTGGATATAGTTGTAACTCCCATTAAAAAAACAAAGTGCCTTACAACAGGCACCCTGTTATATTAGCTAGTCTCCTACGTGTTACAAAATAAATAATAAATCTAAGTTTATTATAGAGTTAGAAGAAGCAGCCCTCTAGGGAGGACCTCGAAAGACCATGTGGTCTATCCCTCTTCACTAAAGTATGATGACTTATATTCAGAATCAAATTTTAGAGCATCTAATTATTTTCCATTGAAGCCTTTCAGTGTTAAGCATATTCCTTTGCAATATCAGGTAGCCTGTTCCATGCTATCAACATTGCAATTAAACAATTTTTTCTTACTATCAAACTGCAATATTTCTCTCATTTTCTACATCATCCTTTTTTCTGATAGTGTTAACATCCAGTTTCTTCAACCATTCTTCACTGAATGCTTTTCGGGGGGGGGGGGGGGGAAGGGGAGGGACATGTGGAAGAAAGAAACTAATGAACCTTTGACTTTTTCCATTAGTACTACGCAATTTGTCTGGGATTTCCAAATTATGCAGGACCTTAACCACAGCAGAACGTCCAATGGCACTCTTTGATGTCAGTCAGTCCAAGTCATAAGTGTCATGTCCCATTTCTATATTCAGAACACATGTGCTATGACCAACATAAATGATAATTCCTATTTACAAAGACCAAATGCAAGCAGAAATGTTATTCCCCATGTGATACAAAATACTTCTCAAGTTTAAATGAATCTTGGAATGTAACTGCCTTTTTTGCGAAGCAACACATAAAATCATTTTTTAATTTGTGGTCCCACTGCCATTGTACATTCATTTTGGCAGCATTAATGCCTAGACAAATAATTTAGTTTCATATTTGTACACATTTTATTTATGCCTCTTAATTGTGATATTTTATACTTTGCTTTTTATTGAAGATTTCAGGTCAGTTTTTCATTTTCTCAAGATCACAATGAATTCTGATCTTCCAAAATATTTATGAGCTCTCCTCTCTTGAAACCATCTGTATACATTATTATACATCAACATCTAATTCATGAATGAAAATATTATAAAGGATCAGTCATAGAACAAACCCTGGAAGTGCCTCAACTGAAATCTTTCCAACTGACAGTGAATCAATAATTAAGTGTACATTTCCATCCAATTGTAGACCAATCTCATACTGATAAAATATAAACCATATTTCTGAGGTTGCACATGATAGCATGTTGTATATGAGAGTCTCCAAGTCCTTACTAAGACCCTAGAAAATATCTCAAAAACTTTTCTCTCACCTCATTTATTTTTTGGTTAGTGCAACAGAAAGGAATCTGGATTGATATGCATAATATGCTCTTGACAAATAATAGGTGCTTTTTAACACTGATATATCATCTAGTTACTTAACACCACTGTTCCACAGCCAGTGAGGAAAACTGCTGGGCTGCTTTTTTTTTTTTTTTTTTTAATAGTCTCCTCTCATTTTTATTTCCCTTTCTTTCCAATTTTAAGTGTCTTTTTCTTTCTTTCAGATGCTCTCACGGATGATCAGAGGTTCAGATTATTTCAATTTTTTTAATGTAGTGTTGTTTTTTTTAGTTTCCTCAGTTCAAGTACGGAAGACTAGAACTAAAGTATTCCTTAGTGTCTGGACACAATTTGTAAAGACTTAAGGAATTTCTACTTAAGCCTCCTTGATTTGAATTTTTTCTCTTTCCCATAAGTAATTAACTTGTATATTTTACTTTGTTCTATAATACATTCATTAAAATTTCTTTTTATCTTTTACTTTCTTTACAAAGAACTCATTTTGTCTCTTAGTCTTTCTAATTTTATGTGGTTTTTGTAAAGGTACATTACGTAATGAAGACTATCCACCAAGGAACAATGAGTTATAGAGAGCCATGTATTGCAAATGTAATGAAAGCCAACCTATTTAACTGGACTTTTCATTTGAGTAGGATGATGTAAGATATGCTCCCTGGTTTCTGCTGGGATACAGTGTCTGTGAGAACAAAGAATAGGTTCAAAGAGAATGTAAAGAAAAGAATAAATAATTGCAGAAGACCCCAAAGTCAAGAAGATGTTATTTACTATAACAAGTGGATTATGAAATATTATTACTCTTTGTCTCCTATGAGCAAGTATCTGTGAAATTTATGAGTAAATATCAAGTTCCCTCTTCTTCCTCTCCCTGTAACTGATAAATGTGCACTACTACATTCTTTCAAGGAACAGATGTCTCTGTGATGGATGTAAAGCTTCTGACCTTAGAAATAACATGTAGCAATGTTACTGTGTTAAATTTAGCAATGTTAACTGCGTTAAATTTTATAGGTAGAATTGTTCTTCTTCAGTCCATGCTACAAATACATGGGAAACGATGTCAACACAGCATTTATTGCTAACCTATGTTGGCAAACAGTGCTAAGTCTATGTCATGGTTTAAGCCCCTCACCCACAAAGTTATTCTCGCTCACTCACTTTCCTCTCTTCCTTCCCCCAGTCCCAGGGGGATGGGGAGGAGAATCGAAAGAATGCAACTCCCACAGGTTGAGATAAGAACAGTTTAGTAACTAAGGTATAACACAAATCACTACTGCTACCATCAATAACAATAATGACAAGAGAAGTACAAAGAAAGAGAATACAACTGCTCACCAAGCCCAACCCAGCCAGTGCACCCCACAGCAGTGAACCCCCCAATGCACCACCACACCCTTCCAGGTCTCTGCACTCCGTTTTCACATCCTGGACATGACATGCTGTGGTATGGAATGACCTCTTTGGACAGTTTGTGTCAGGTGTCCTGTCTCTCCTGCCTCCTGGCTTCCCCTCCTCCCTGGCAGACCATGAGACTCAGAAAGTCCTTGGTCAGACCAAAACATTACCAAGCAGTAACTGAAAACACTGGTGTTATCAGCGCTGCTCCCAGGCCCAAAATCAAAAACACAGCGCTGCACCAGCTACCAAGAAGGAGAAAAATGACTGCTGCTGCTGAACCCAGGACAGTATATTTGCCTCTGCACAGAACTTTGTTAACTGCTCATTGCTCTTGGGAGTGAACACACATGAGCTCACATATGTATGCAAAGACAGACACTTTAAAACAGTTAAGGTGCTGATTTTTTCTTCTGACTTTCCATAGACATTTTCTATTACTAATCCTTTCTGGCACACATGAAGTTTTAATAAAGATTCTAAAATTTGAAAAAAAAAAAAAACAAACAAACAAACCAAACCCAAACAACTCGGAAGCTATTGAAATGTCACTGTTACTATTTTGTGTAGAATATGTGCTTTGACTGATCAAGATCCCACAAACAGGCAGTACTTAGGAATACTTTACTTTGATTTGTGTTTGCTCATAATTGCCCTTATTAGTTTAATGTGTACTTTAAATATGGAAGTCATGAAATGCAGTAAAAATATGTTTATTCTCACTAACAAAAAAAAAATCTGGGCTGAAAATCCTTTTGATTGGCATGCCTGAAAATAAGTAACTGTCAGATCAATTAATCTTAAAACTTTGCAAAAATTAGCTCATTATATTATAATTTGGCTGTGTCTGCTTAATTTATTTTATGGTTTTATAGAGAGACATATGTGGGAGAAATATTCTTTGTGCATACTGCAGTGTATAATGAAATATCCATATTCCATTTTCTGTCCCTTGTGAATTGCAATTTACATGACTCCAGAACATTGTCCTTCTCAAAGAGCAGCTGAACAGTTCTCCCATTTGGGATATTGTAAGGTTTCAGAAAGCCAAGACATTATCCTGTCTTCAGTAATTCCTAGGAGAACTATATATACACACACACACCATTTTAAAGCTTTGAGAGTATATAGCTAAGTATATTTTTCAATAAAAAACCTAAAAATTAGGATTCTTTTTGAAGTTAGCCAGATGTATGAATGCAGATTTCAAACACAAGGAAGACAGAAATAAAATTATTTTTACAGAATAGTGTCAGTCATACAGTGGACAATTCACTTCATAGCTTTTCCCTTAATCAGCTTTATAGAACATAAATACCTGAACTAGTTTGACTACTTTGTGTTCTCTGAGAAAACTGCTTCAGTTAACAACCGCTCTTGCCACTGCTTTCTCTCATATTGCTGTTTACAGCCACTGATGTTTTCTGCTACTATTATGTGCACAGTCATTTAATGATGGTGTGCAATGTATTTTCCTTCTCCATTACTAAACAAACATGCAGCAGTTAGGCAGTTCTGAATGTTCAAAGTTTCTATGGCTTTGCATAGGTTTCATTTCAGCAGAAGGTGAATTCATTGTGAAAAAGAATGAAGAGAAAGAATACCCAGATCCTTTATATAAGAGTTTTGCACAGCATAGCATGGGGAAAATTAATTTTGTTTATCCCAAATATTTTCATTTTAGTTAAAAAACAAACAAACAACAAAAAAACAAACCACAAACCTTTAAAACTATAAGTCTAAGCTTATACTCTGTGAGTTGTTTGCAGGCAGTTTTTGTTTGGTGTTTGGGTTTTTTTTTTACTGTGGCTTTAATCTTCCCTGCAAGTTTACTTATGCTGTTTTTCTATCATATAGTATAAAGCTGTAGCACCTACAGATGTTCAGCCAGTCACAGTGTATGGCAAATTAAACCTTTTTGTTTATATTTTCCTGTTGCTTTAAGAATAGAAATTCTATTAAATTGCTATTTATTTTTAAATAATTGAAACACTTGGAAATAGGAAAAGAAAGGCTTCATTAAACAGGCTAGTCTCAGCAAAAATTAATATTGCATTTATACTGTACTTTTTACAGTGAAATTGTGTTGTTTCATGAAACAAAAATGCTGCATCTGGATTGAAAAAAAAGAGAAGCTATGCAATAGAAATGTGTGTCTGCTATTTTAATGTTGTATCCAATATTTCACTGAAGCTTTTAAATAATTTACCCTGAGTTTTCAGCCTATGTTTTTTCCAATTCAGTTGTCCTAATGAATATGTTTGTCATATTACTTTCTAGCAAGAGAACAAATCTTAAAAAAAAAACCACAAACAACTGAGGACACTTTGAACTTCAAAATAGCTCTGGAGAAGAGCAACCAGATACTGTAAGACTTTGCTAATCCAATCACATAATTAAATCAAAAGATGCAGAATTTTATATCTCACTTCCCAGACTGGGAATATTATTTATTAAAGGTTATATACCATTAATAGTTAAAAAATTGCTGAAACAAAGCTTTCATCGGGTTACTTCAATACACATAGAAAAAATAACTTAAAAAATTAGGAAAAATTGCTTTCTGAATGTTACTTTTTATTACTAGAAAGAGAGAGCAAGGCTTTGTAAAATACAAATTGCTTTTATTTGTGACTACACAAACTTGCTCAACGGCTGGATGATTTAGATTATATATTACATGCAGTGCCAGAGTCACAAAACTTTTCTTTTGTGAGTTTTGTACTTTGTAATATCACCCTGTACTCTGCTCTTGTGCGACCTTACTTGGAATATTGTGTGTATTTCTGGTGTCCTCAACATAAAAAGGACATGGAACTGTTGGAACAAGTGCAGAGGAGGGCCACAAGGATGATGAGGGGACTGGAGCACCTCCCGTATGAAGACAGGCTGAGAAAGTTGTGTCTGTTGAGCCAGGAGAAGAGAAGGCTGCATGGAGACCTCCTAGCAGGCTTCCAGTATCTGAAGGGGGCCTATAGGGATGCTGGGAGGAACTCTTCATGAGGGACTGTAGTGATAGGACAAGGGGTAACGGGTTCAAACTTAAAGAGGGGAAGTATAGATTGGATATGAGGAGGAAGTTCTTTACTGTAAGGGTGGGGATGCACTGGAATGAGTTGCCCAGGGAAGCTGTGAATGCTCCATTGCTGGCTATGTTCAAGGCCAGGTTGGAGAGAACCTTGGGTGTCATGGTTCAGTGTGAGGTGTCCCTGACCCATGGCTGGGGGGGGTTGGAACTAGATGATCTTGAGGTCCTTTCCAACCCTAACTATTCTATGATTCTATGATTCAAATACCTGCTTTAAGAAGCCAAAATAGGAAGTCGAAATCAGCCACAGTCAGTAGGCTTTATGGTTACGGAACTTGGATGAATGATGTATGACTTTGTTTCTCATTAGTGTATTCCTCTCTGTCACCTAGGAGTCTTCTTGTTGGTGTTCTTGTTGCTTCTGGAGGTTGGTTTTGGGTGGAAGCTTTATGATAGGAAAAATGCACTAGACCTAAATAGCGTGATGGACTATTCAGAGCCAACAGGGGCATTTAAATGTTAAAATGCCACAGGAATGCAGGAATGTCTGTCCTATGAATATGCATATCCTCCATTTCAGTATAAACTAAATCATATGAAATTATACGGTCGTATGATTATCTATACAAAGCTCTATTTCTTTTTTTTTAATGAGTATATGCATATTCCTTCTTAAGGCATCAAACCAATTCCTTAAAAGAAGTATGACTAGTGGTACTGTAACAGTATATTAGATAATCCTTGAAGGTTATGCAGGATTAACTGAACCTATTTATCTTCCTCCCCTCTTTTTAGCTACACTTTGAAGCAAACAGGTCATAATATAGAATACATTTTATAATTTTATTGGAATTTAAATTGTTGAGCAAGAAATGAATTATCACACAAAAAAAGTTTCTCTTTTATGTACTCCCCCTTATTAATTTCTTGAGATTAATTTTGTATTGTCAACGGAAAATCCTTACAGTTATAGATGCATTGTCATCCATACTCCAGGCATCAACAAATTCTTGAGTGAATGATTACAAAACTAGTCAAAGCAGACCTAATATGGTTTGAAAATATTCAGAGAGCTTTCTTTAATAATAGTGAAATCCTTAAAAAGAAAGCATACAAAAAATTATTAAAAAAAATCTTTGAAATATTCATAGAGGACACAGAACAAATACTGAATTTCCTAATCCAGTGCAGAAACTTTCATCTTTTTTCACTTTATAAAAGGAAATTGGAATATTTTTAGCCACTAGTTTCAGTGAACCATGAAATTCCTGAATCTCTTGTCTTCATACATCTTTCTTGGGATGGCCTGTTGTTACACCCCATTAAAAAAGAACATTGTGTTTCCTTGCACAATGCAGCATACTGACATAACAGCAAACAATATATCATTCTGATGACTCTTCATGACTGAGAATGTGGAGAAGCTGTGGTTCACTGAAAACCAGGAGTTAAACAAGCATTATTTATTTTTTTTAACCTTTGCAATACCACAGTTTTGTGATATCTAATATAGATTAAACATGCTATATGAATTTCCCATACTTCACCTCAGAAAATTATTCTTTAATTCAGAATGTAAGTAATGAAACTCTATAATATATAATTCATACTTTAACAGTTATGCCAGCTTTGAAGATGTACACTGGGAACAGTTTTCAGGATATATATAATATAAATGTTGTTCAATATCATTGGCAGTTTCCTGTTTGGCACAAAGCATTGTTGTTGTTTCCTGTCCATTCTGTGACAGTCCAGTGTAATTGCGTTCCCAGACCTCTAAGTATGCAACACACTAACTCTTGTGACACACAAACCCAGCTTGCAACACACCAAGTTTTACTATTAGATTATGTTCCTCAATGTCCAAACATCCAGGTGGAACCACATGGATTGAAATGATTCTGTGATAATGTGCTAGAGCAAATCTAGTATTTGTAATGTCAGTTTGGATTTTTTTTTTTTTTTGCACCTTGAACTTCTGTACTTTGTACATATATACATATGATCAAGAAACTGTAGCATCAGTCACATGAGGAAAGGCTACAAGAGTTACTCAGCCTGGAAAAGAGAAAGCTCATGGAAATCCAATCAACATTTGAAAATACATGATGGCAGGGCGTAAGGGCAACAGAGCCAAACCCTTCTCAGTAGTACAGAGTGAAAGAAAAATAACAAATGGGAACAAATTGAAATAAAAGAAATTCTTTTTGAACATAAAGAAAACAGTCTAACTTTCCCCTCCCTTCTCCTTCCCCTCCTTCCTTCCCCCCCTCCACCCCCAAATGTGAAGGTAGTCAAACACTGGAACATGTTTTCCAGAGAGTTTGTGGAGTCTCTGTCACCTGAGGTACTAAAAATGTGACTGGACATAGCCCTGAGCGCACTGCTGTAGCTGACCCATTTTTGAGCAAGTCGTTGGACTAAGCAGTCTCCAGAGGTCCCTTTCTACATTAGCTATCTTCTCACTCTGTGACCACTTTTATTTCCCTACAGTGATAGGAAATGTGGTGCTTTTAGTAAGCTCTAGAAAAGCCTTTTCCATTTGAAAAAGTGGAACCAGATCTTGCAGATTGAACTGTAAATATTACACGTTAGAACTCCGTACCTAGTTTTTCTTTCCCAAGTCCGAATCATATTATCCTATTTTTGCTGGTGATCAGAAATGCAGATTGTAAATTACATCTGGATAGAATATACAGCTGCTTTTTTTTTGTTTGTTTGTTGTTTGCTGTTGTTTTTTTTTTGTGGATTTTTTGTTTTCTTGAATATGATACTAGAAATTGTCAAAGGATTTTTCAAGGGAACCTTTTTCATGAGGAACAAATGAGATCTTAGAGTTTGAAACCTTAAATAGAGTATTTCATGTCACTTATATGGTGACATGTCAAGAATTTCTTCATTATATTTAATCTTATTTCCCCCTGATTCTGTTTAAAGCCCCCTTGTCCTGTCATTACATGCCTTTGCGAAAAGCCCTCTCCAGAGTTCTTGTTGGCCCTTTTAGGCACCAGCAGTTGCTTTAAGGTCTCCCTGAAGCCTTTGCTTCTCCACACTGAACAAGCCCAACTCTTTCAGCTTGTCTTCGCAGGAGAAGTGTTCCAGCCCTCTGACCATGAACGTGCTATACAAATGGTAGAAAACAGAACACCTGGAAGTGTTGTATAGGAAATATTATTCTAAGAATTAAACTACAACATTCTTGTCAGCCTTGTAAGGAGTACAGCGCAAGAACTGCATACTGAGTCAGTGTCTTCAGAATCACAATTCAAGTTCTAATTGATCTTTGCTTTCTGGCACAAACCATGACAGGTTTTGGTTGACTTTTGTTGTTGTTTTTTTTTTTTTTTTCCCAAATATACTTCCCAAGACAATCTTAGTAACAAACAAAGCCACTTAAGGAACACATTTTGAACAGATATTTTATTGCCACATATATGTGTGTGTATGCTTGCGCATGTGTGCATGCATGCATATATATGTAAACTGTCATTGGCAGAAAATTTGAAAAATTTGAAAAGCAATCTTCCTGTATTTATCTTGACCCATAAGCTTTCTCATTCCTTTTCTATTTCCCTCCACCTACCCTACTAAGGAGGGGGTGACCTTGGTTAACTAGGCCTAGCCCACAAGAGAGTGCTTGCAAATCCTGAATCTATTTTTGAATATATTTGAAGAAAAAAACTTATGTAAAAATATTTTTATAGTATTCTGGAGTTACTTATATGTTGGTAGATGTGAAACTGAACCTGAGCCGGCAGTGTGTGCTCACAGTCCAGAAAGTCAACTGTATCCTGGGCTGCATCAAAAGGAGAGTGACCAGCAGGTCAGAGGAGGTGATGCTGCCCCTCTGCTCTGCTCTCCTGAGACCTCACTTAGAGTGCTGTGTGCAGTTCTGGTGTCCTCAACATAAAAAGGGCATGAAGCTGTTGGAACAAGTCCAGAGGAGGGCCACAAGGATGATCAGGAGCTGGAGCACCTCTCATATGAAGACAGGCTGAGAAAGTTGGGTCTGTTCAGCCTGGAGAAGAGAAGGCTGCATGGAGACCTCCCAGCAGCCTTCCAGTATATGAAAGGGGCCTACAAGGATGCTGGGGAGGGACTCTGCATCAGAGGCTGTAGCAACATGACAAGGGGCAATGGGTGTAAACTTACATATAAGTCAAGGGAAGTTCAGGTTAGACATAAAGAAGAAGTTCTTTACTGTAAGGGTAGTGAGGCGCTGGAACACACTGCCCAAAGAAGTGGAAAATGCTCCATTGCTGGCGATGTCCGAGGCCAGGTTGGACAGAGCCTTGGGTGTCATGGTTTAGTGTGAGGTGTCCCTGCCCATGGTGGGGGGGGGTTGGAACTAGATGATCTTAAGATTCTTTTCAACCCAAACCATTCTATGATTAAATGTAATTATATACTTTTATTATAGCAGGTGTATCATGAGATTTCTCTCGAAATTTCCACAATCTGAAAAAAGCACAATTCCTTTGACATATAAATCAATCCATGAATTAAGAACTAATCCATGGATTAAGAATTTGGTTTTCAAAGTTTTCCACCTAAATCATCCTGTCTAGAATCCATGCCTCTACCCTGCATCTCGTTTATACAATCTCATTCTCTGAGCTCAGATCTGATCTCCTACATACCAGCTAGTCCATTAGTGAATCACACATATACCCACATACAGAATGGAGTACTAAATCACACTAGCAAGTAGGAATGGAGCTTAATAAAGTTTATGAAACTTGTAAATTAATGTCACTGTGGTGGTGGGAAGCAAGGCTTGGCTACACAAATGTACTCATCAGTTTCCTGTTTATGTGTGATATTTTATTCCCTCCCCTGTCTCCATTTTCCCATGCTTTTTCCTCCCTGATCCAAATTCCTGCCTCCATTGTCTCACCTTTGCCTATTCCCCTAAGAACCCCACAATAGTTTTGAACTTTTTCACATATAATCCCATTTTATATCCCATAAAAAATGTATTAATTTCCATAGTCCCATGCTAACTTTGTCTCCCCCTTATCAGACACAAAATTACAGTTGAGCTTCTTCAAGGTGGTGTTTGGGTGACTTTGTCAGTGGCTCATCCATCAGCGGCTTGGGAGTTTTCATCTTCATCATAATCTCTGTTATCTCCTGCTTATTAGGGTTTGTGCATTTACTTACTGCTTTTCCTGTCTCTTGTTTCTGTTTATTATTGAGTAAACTACTCATCAAATACTCTCACACAAACCAGATACCCTTACATTCCACAGATTCACACACATAATTTAGCTTCCACACAACTTAACAAAGCTGACCCCATGACTTTAATCTTAACAATAAAAAATGATCAGGAGAAATAAAATGACAGCTTGTATAAAAAATAAAACATATAGTGAACATGAAGTACTGTTCTTAGTACACTAAGAAACTGTTTGTCGTGGTTTAAGACTCTAAACTCATGAAGTTTTACTCACTCATTCACTCCCCTCTCTTTCTTCCCCCAGTCCCAGGGGGATGGGGAGGAGAATCGAAAGAATGCAACTCCCACAGGTTGAGATAAGAACAGTTTAGTAACTAAGGTATAACACAAATCACTGCTGCTACCACCAATAATAATACAAGAGAAATACAAGGAAAAAGAATACAACTGCTCACCAAGCCCAACCCAGCCAGTGCACCCCCCAGCAGCGAACCCCCCAGTGCACCACCACACCCTTCCGGGTCTCTGCTCTCCGTCTTCACATTCTGGACATGAAGTGCTGTGGTATGGAATAACCTCTTTGGTCAGTTTGGGTCAGGTGTCCTGTCTCTGCTTTCTGCCAGCTCCCCCTCCTCCCTGGCAGAGCATGAGACTCAGAAAGTCCTTGGCCAGACAGAACACTACCAAGCAGTAACTGAAAACACTGGTGTTATCAGCGCTGCTCCCAGGGCCAAAATCAAAAACACAGGGTTGCACCAGCTACCAAGAAGGAGAAAAATGACTGCTATTGCTGAACCCATGACACTGGTTAAATTCAAACTATATACAGACTGCACTCTAAGATCATAGATTAAATGTTTTTTCCACTTACATGTTTTGGGTTTTTTTTTACTTTTATCAGATTCAGCATAGACTTTTCTTTTCAGTATGCACAACAAATGAATAAAGATTGAAACACATGTTATTCAGTTAACCATGCTCAAATTTTGGTAGCAAAAGGAAGACTAATTGTCAGCTTAACAGATATTATATGTCAAACTAGATTAAAAAATAAAATTCATATTCGAATATTTCATCCTTTAAAGGGATAGAAAGAGGAAGCAATAGACAAAAGCCATCTCCCAGCAACAAAGCTTTTCTTATAATTTTTATAAAATTTTCACAAGAGATTTATGCCTATATTCATGAATTTTAATACTTTGCATGGTACGAACTATTCATAGACTTATATTTTATAATCAGCATTTTTTTTTTCTCTGAAACAATATAAGTCATGGTAAAGATACAGATATGAGATGATATTTACTGAACTTTTAAACATTTTCTTTGATCTTTCATTTCTTTCTTTGTAGCCTGCATCAAAACCTCACTATATCTCCTTAAACTCGGTATGCAGTTCATATATTACAGTAAACCCACTTTCAGTAAGTTTGTGATTAAGACATTAAAAGTTGAAAGTTGTTTTATCTACCTAGGTCCAAACAAATCTTTCTTCTACTTCAACGAATAATAATTTTGTGTTAATTCTGTGGGGAGAAAATTTTAGTCCAGACATGAAACACTCAGATTACTTTGGGTTTCTATTTAGCTCACTTACACATTTTATTCCTTGGTAGGCTGTGATTGCATACAGTATATTTACCAACAAATACTGGGGAAGGATAGGTGTTGCAGAGGTTTTGTGGAGCCAGAGAAGAAAGTTGTGAACAGACATGTTTTGTTTGTGTCTCCCTCAAAACACCGCATTAGAAGTAGGCAGGCAGAGGAATCTTCATGATGACAACCATACTCTGTCCCAGATATTTTACACTCCAATTCATCTTCCCCAATTTATAATGCAATTTGAATCTCTGCTTCTGACTCGATTTATGTGCAATTCATTCCTATGAACTCACAGTTGATAGCATGTACTGAGTGCCAAGGCTCCATCAAAACTCATGTATTATACCTGCAGACATGCTAAAGCTGAGCTACATCTCTTTTCACACACACGAGACATCTGTTGCAAACTCAAAAGAGGGAAAGTGATAAAGGTGTGGAGACCAGACTGAAGACTGAAATGAGAATACACTGAGAAAAGGCTAAATGCACTGTATCTAATCTACTTATCAAACTAGAACTCTGAGATAAATAAGCAAATGTAAGAAATTCCACCAGGATACACCTCTAAGTAGAAAATTCAAACTTATGGCCCTCCTAGCTTCTGGGTATGAAAATTTATTGGAACATGCCAACATACACAGTATTCCATTCCAAATAATTATGAAACAAATCATTAAATGTTCTGAACTCTCATATCTCTTGGGATCCAAGATATACACGAAATTGTGATAACATAGCTATGGATGAAAAAAACCACCAACTCACACTAGTAAATGATACTACTGCATCAGGAATATACAACAGCAGGAAAATATTGTTCTGTACAAAGTCAATAAAGCATATTTTGCATGCTTCTTTACAAATTAATTGAAAAGGTTGACACAAACATTTAGGCAGTGAAAATATTTATTCAGAGTGCATAGTTCTGCATTTTTTCAAAGGCTATACTTATTTTTTTGTATCCTGTAGTTAATGGGGTTCAATAACTTCAGTAAAATCATCACGGGACGTATATCTTTCTCTCAGCATACTAGAACATAACTGGAACATGTAGATATATTGTGAGAAAACATCAAAGAAACATGACTAATGGTAATGCATAGACTATATTATTATTACTCTTCAATTTACACTCACACTGTTAGTATTACTTCATTAATTCTTTGGAACCTGTGAAGTTATTTGTTCAGGTACAAAGGACACACAGCAGATGGAACCAGCGATAAAACAGAAGCTGAAAGAACTTGCGCTAAAACAACTTAGTCACTTAGGAAGAAAAAAAGTTATAGGCAAAAGGAATATGGAAAATAATGTTTCTTCAGAGAACACTTCAGAAACATAAAATCGTAGAATAGTTCCAGCGCCTCACCACCCTTACAGTAAAATACATTCTCCTTATATGCAAACTAAACTTCTTCTGTTTAAATTTTAACCTGTTACCCCTTGTCCCATCACTACAGTCCCTCATGAAGAGTCCCTCTCCAGCATCCCTATAGGCCCCCTTCAGATACTGGAAGGCTGCTAGGAGGTCTCCATGTAGCCTTCTCTTCTCCTGGCTCAACAGACCCAACTTTCTCAGCCTGTCTTCATACAGGAGGTGTTCCCGTCCCCTTATCATCCTTGTGTCCCTGCTCTGCACTTGTTCCAACAGTTCCATGTCCTTTTTATGTTGAGGACACCAGAACTGCACACAATATTCCAAGTGAGGTCTCCCAAGAGCAGAGTAGAGGGGCAGGATCACCTCCCTCAACCTGCTGGTGACGCTCCTTTTGATGCAGCCCAGGATGCGGTTGGCTTTCTGGGCTGTAAGTGCACACTGAAACTGGCTCATGTTCATTTTCTCATCCACCAACACCCCCAAGTCCTTCTCCTTGGCCTGCTCTGAATCTCTTCTCTGCCCAACCTGTAGCTGTGCCTGGGATTGCTCCAACCCAGCTGTAGGACCTTGCACCTGTCATGGTTAAACTTCATCAGATTGTCATTAGCCCACCTCACAAGCGCGTCAAGGTCCCCCGGGTGGCATTCCTTCCCTCCAGCATATCAACCAAACCACATAGCTTGGTGTCATTGGCAAACTTGCTGAGGGTGCACTCAATCCCACTCTCCATGTTGTCGACAAAGATGTTGAACATGGCAGGTCCTGACACCGATGCCTGAGGGACACCACTCGTTACTGGACATTGAGCCATTGACCGCAACTCCTTGTGCTGGGCTGTATGCCATGGAACCTTACTAAGCAGGTTCCTGAAGAGACCAAAGTCTGCTCTCTTGAAGTCCAGGGCAGTGAGCTTGCTGCACGCTCTTCTCACTGTCC
Source organism: Myiopsitta monachus (assembly GCA_017639245.1). Lineage (NCBI taxonomy): Eukaryota > Metazoa > Chordata > Aves > Psittaciformes > Psittacidae > Myiopsitta > Myiopsitta monachus. Next base: position 96,720,165 of record CM029917.1, on the reverse strand, counting down.
TGAGGATCTCAAATTCGCACATCTCATGATTGCTGCAATCAAGGCTGCCCTGGAGTGTCACATTTCCAACCAGCCCTTCCCTGTTGGTGAGCACGAGGTCAAGCATGGCACCTCTCCTTGTTGGCTCCTCTATTACTTGCAGAAGGAAGTTGTCTTCCACACAATCGAGGAATTTTCTGGATTGCGTGTGCTGGGCTGTACCGTCCCTCCAACAGATATCACGGTGGTTGAAGTCCCCATGAGAACAAGGGCCTGTGAGAGTGAGGTTGTTCCTATCTATGCAACACTGATGCGGTTTATTTGCTTAGCTCATTTTTTCAATACCTTTTGATAATTAAACTCACCAAAAAATACGTAATTACTTTTATTTCGGGTTTTTTGTTTGTTTGGGTTTTTTTTTTTCCTACTGTTGCCTTTAAACATATGAGAAATGAATTCATATCTTTGGTTATAGTCTATCTTCTGTTAAATAAATGGTATCTTGACAATGACTGAAATGAACCTAAATAATAAGCATTTTATCCATTTTGCAATGTAAAACAAAAATGAGTTTAAAGCAAAGGAAGTTAAAAGACACAATCACGTACAAAGACTCTACTGTTCAAAATGAAAATATCTCAGAAAAAAATGTTTTATATGCACAGACATAGACATATTGTTTAGGAACCTACTGCTCCACTTCCATGCCCAGAAGTGAAACTTAAATCTGCCTCTCTTTTCTTATTAGGTGTAGGATTTCTTTATTGAGTTGCCTGTTGACACATATTGACTGAAAGTGCTGATACTCCCAGAAACTTTTTATTCTCAAATTTTTGTTCTATTGAGCTTGGGGAGGGGCAACTGTATCATGTTTTATGAACAAACAACACTATTTGGAATAAGAGTGTCTTGGAAACTAATCATGAGATGACAAGTTTTCCATACCAAACCCTTGGAATCAATCAGGCTGTAGCAGATTTCCCTCCAGGTTGCAAAGATCCTTTTCTTCTGTCTCTCAGTTCCCATGGTCTAATACTGGAAATACTACAAACCTGCTTCAAGGCAACTCTGAACACCATTTTTTGTCTTAAATGCTAAGAAATGCATGGCCCTTAGTAGAGCTGTAAAAACAGTGGGATAAGAGTGGAATAAAATGGGAAAAAACCCAAAACACTCAAAAAAGTAGTTTGTAATGTTACTGGGGATTAATCTTTTCATGTCAATGGGGAGTAGGTGACAAAGACATCCCGAAGGACCTAAGTTTGAGAATGAGAGATGGACACCAGTTATCTTGTCCCAAGAGCAGAGGAAAATAGGGGAGATTTCTTTTCTTGTACATTATCAGGACTCAAATCTCAGTGAGTATTCTATAAAATTGTGCTTTAAATTCTTACATTAAATTAAATAAAGCACAAAGAAGAGAAAAACCCACATTGAGAAACTATCGAGTAAAAGAAACTATTTCACAAATACATTGTTCTTTTATCTTAAATCAGAGAAGTCCTAACATAGGCATGGAAAAATACTCTGGCTTAAGCCATACTGAAGAAGTAAACAGAAGTACAACTGGCAGACTAGCAAGACTTTTACAGTCTAGAATTAAAATGTGAATGTAGCATTGCTGGGTTCCCATCGCTTGGAATTATACATACATCCCATTTTTTTGGAGAAGAAAATTTGCCAGATAAGTGATGTGAATTGTCAGAAAATACTCCTATCATTCATGGACATGGAATACTTGGACAATTTTGTTACATGGTATCATCAAGTCAAATTTATTTAGTGTTGCTTGGGCCAACACATTTTCATTGCGAATTAATATAATTCAAATTATCAGGCAATAAGAGATTTTAAGGGTGCTCTTCGAGAGTCACATAGTGTACCTACAGTAATATAGTGCAGTATCATTAAGGAAGTTACTTGCAATATGCATGCTAATGTATATAGTATATGTTTAAGCTAATAACATTACACTATGGTTGGTGGACGCTGCCAGGTGCCTGGTCCTGAAAATTGGCCAATTCTTTTGGCTATTATTTGGTTGTTTTCCTTCTATCTGATTATCTTGAATGTTCAACTGAAAGTGGATTATAATCACTTAGCTTTTAAAACTTGTACTTTTTTAAAAAGAATGGAAAAAGAAAAAAAAACAAATTTACCATAATTTGCTAGCAAAATTACATATGAATGATGTCACAGACGCTTATACACAATCAAGCAGTGCAAGGGATTTATTGACCATTGCTACCTATCCATTTCTAAAATAAATTCCAGCCATCACTTCCTTAATGTGATACACAATGAGGCATGACAGAGAAGTTATGCATCTCAAGAGCCACAACATTGTAATGAAATCTCTATGAATATTATGATATTCATATATTCCTTAAGTTCCTCACATTGTCATTTTCTCACAAAAGAAGAAAAAAATAAATTTCATGTTTGACTGATCACCTGTCCCCAGACAGAGCTCCATACTTTCCAGCCCATCCCTAACATGAATAGCAACTTCCCCGCCCGGTCTGCTGGGCCTGTCTTTTCTAAAGAGCCTGTAACCTTCCATTCCAACACTCCAGCCATAGGAGCCATCCCACCATGTTTCTGTGATGCCTATTATATCATACCCCCATAGATGTGCACACATCTCTAATTCCTCCTGTTTGTTCCCCATACTACGGGCATTTGTATAGAGGCATCTGAGCCGAGCTCCAAATGAAGGCAGCTCAATGGCTGGAGCAGCTGGAATATATCTACATTGCTCTGAGCATTTATTATAGGTACTGGCAACTGACTGGAAGTCTTGGAATGGAATGATGCCCCCTTCCCCCAACACATCTAGTTTAAAGCATCCTTGATCAGCCTGGCAAGACTCCTACCAAATCTGCTCTTCCCCTTCATTATCAGCCCAGTTCCACCAGCCCCCAGTAGTCCTGGCCTCCCAAATCAAGTCCCGTGTTCTGAATACCCAAACCCCTGACTATGGCACCACCCTTCTAACCATTTATTAACCTGGCCAATCTGCATAACCTTTTTAAGGTCCTGCCCTATATCCTGGAGAATTGATGAAAAGACAATCTGAGCTCCAGAGCCCCTAACCACCTCTCTCAGGGCTCTGTAGTCCTTCTTCATGTTCTTCAGGCTACTGCTATCTATATCAGTAGCACCCACATGGACCACTAGAAGTGGGTAATAGTCAGTGGGACTTATTAGAGCAGGCAGCCTCTCTGCAACATCCCTGATCCGAGCCCCTGGTAGGCAACACACCTCCCTTGAGACTGGGTCAGGCTGACAGATGGGTGCCTCTGTGCCTTTCAGAGTAGAGTCCCCTACTGCTACGACCGGCCACATATTCCAGGCAGCACCAGTAGTGATCTTCTTTACTAGTGCATCAGCCAGATGTTCACTTTGTGAGTGTGTTTCATTGTTAGTCCCCTGCAGAATTGCCAAGCATTTCTGGGTGGGGGCAACAGATTTAGGAGGAATTCCTTGCTTTTAATTGTCCTCTTCCTCTTTTTTTTGTTGTTGGATTTTTTTTTTCTGTTACTGTTTCCCAGCTTCCTTGGTTAGCAGCCTCCTTCTTTCCTGCATGAGCTACGAAGGGACGTTTGAGGCCCCTGCACAGTCTGGTCCTGGAGCAAGCAGTGCTGTTTCCTCTCAGCTTCCCTGACATCTTTCAGCCTATTGACAGCATCCCGCATCCCCCAGCTCAGTCACCTGCTCAGGAGGGCCTCCACCAGGGAGTACTGAGTGCAACCCTGCCCATGGTGCATCCTCCCTTCACAAGACCAGTGCAGACACTCTCTGAAGTCCGAGCTCTGCGCTGCAGCCTCCTTTCTCACCAGCTCTCTCTGGGTGCCTACACTGGCCACTGCCGGGGCAGCCAGAGCTCCCAGTCTGGGCCCCTGCTCATAAGGTGAATGCTCACCATCCCGCTCACCTGCCCGCACAAACTGCCTCTACCCGCCCTGGTCTCTCGCACTCCCTGGGGCAGGTTTTTAACCAGTCAGGGCTGGTGCTGCCCCTCCTGGCACTGCCCCCTGTGAGTCAGCTGCTCATGTCAGCTGAGCTGCCTGCTCCTGGGCAAGTCCTGTTGAGGACTTGAGGCTCCCTCGGTGAATTCTTGCCATTCTGAGTTGAGGCTCCTGGGTGCTGAGCTTCTCTCTGCTCAGTTGTTGAAGGCATCCTCTCTCAAACTGCTCAACTCAGCAACTGACCTCAGCTTTTGCCCAAATTGCGCCAATATTTTCCTGTTTTGCAAAGTTTTCTTCTTTCCTCTAAACTGGAGAGACATCAATTTGGCAGATGGACCACTCAGTGGATAAAGAACTGGCTGGATGGCTGCACGCAAAGAGTTGTGGTCAATGGCTCAATGTCCAGCTGCAGACCAAGAACAAGTGCTGTCCCTCAGGGATTGGTGTTGGGACCTGTCCTGTTCAGCATCGTTGCTGGCTGCGTGGACAGTGGGTTTGAGTGTGCCCCCAGCAAGTTAGCTGATGACACCAAGCTGTGTGGTTCAGTTGATACTCTGGAGGGATGGAATGCCACCCAGAGGGACCTTGACATGCTTGTAAGGTGGGCTGATGTCAACCTTATGAAGTTGAACCATGCCAAGTGCAAGGTCCTACAGCTGGGTTGGAGCAATCCCAGGCACAGCTACAGATTGGGCAGAGAAGAGATTCGGAGTAACCCTGCGGAGAAGGACTTGGGGGTGTTGGTTGATGAGAAAATGAACATGAGCCTGATTCAACATGAACTCACAGCCCAGAAAGCCAACCATATCTTGGGCTGCATCAAAAGGAGCGTGACCAGCAGGTCGAAGGGAGGTGATCCTGCCCCTCTACTCTGCTTTCGTGAGACCTCACTGGGAGTATCGTGTGCTTCAGAGACTGTCAGGAGTGATGAAGATTGTTGAAAGAAGTAAATGACCCCCAAATACCTCCACCACATTTTTGTATTCATGCGGGGAAACCATCTAGAAGAATGATGTAATGATGTAGCTCCATGAATATGCATGTATGTATGTAATGAATATGTATGCTTAGTGACTATATAAGGATGGCTTTTTTAGCAATTCGGAGAGACATGCTAGGAGGAGCTATCCCCCATGTCTCCTGGCACTGCAATAAAGAATACCTGCTCGTCAATTTAAACTTTGTTGGTGAGTTCCTGGAGATTTCTCCAAATTAAAGCTCATGTACAGATGAACTGCACATCATTACTATCAAAGTATACAGAAAGAGGGAGATTGAATTAAAAAAATAAAACAAAATACAAATTAGTCTAAAAACATTAAAAACTGATTGCATCCATAACACAAATGAGAAGTTTAGTCAAAGAGAGGATAAAGAAGCACAAGATCTTGAACAATATGCATAATAGAGCTAGAAAGATAATATAGTACTTTTTAATATCAGCTATTGCTAAGTCACAAAATGTTTATAAGATCATTAACATGTTACATATTCTTGACATTTTGGGTTTATGGTTATAGGTTTATGGTACTGAAATGTGAAGAACTTTTATGATATGACAAGTTGCATAATATTTTATGGTGTCCTGGGTTCAGCAGTAACAGTCATTATTTTTTTTTTTTTCTCCTTCTTGGTAGCTGGTGCAGCGCTGTGTTTTTGATTTTGGGCCTGGGAGCAGCGCTGTTAACACCAGTGTTTTCAGTTACTGCTTGGTAATGTTTTGGTCTGACCAAGGACTTTCTGAGTCCCACGCTCTGCTGGGGAGGAGGGGGAGCCGGGAGCAATCAGAGACAGGACACCTGACCCAAACTGACCAAAGAGCTATTCCATGCCACAGCACGTTATGCCCAGGATGTAAAAAATGTGGGACAGGAAGCCGGAAGTCTGTCTCTCTCTCAGCTTGGTCGGGTCGTGAGCAGTTGTACCCCCTTCCCTTGTATTTCCCTGGTCATTATTATTATTGGTGGTAGCAGTAGTGATTTGTATTATACCTCAGTTACTGGACTGTTCTTATCTCAACCCATGGGAGTTACATTCTTTCGATTCTTCTCCCCATTCCCCATCCCCCATCAGAGTTGGGGGGAAGAAAGAGGGAGAAGTGAGTGAACAGGCTGCGTGAGATTTACAGCTTAAACCATGACATATGGCAATGTGTATCATGGTCTGGGTAGGCTTTTTTCATCACAAAATTAGAAGACAGCAATGTTATTAACCTTAAAATTTATGGGTTCCAGCAAGATGCATGCATTTCTATTTCATTGGGACTATTTATTTATTTATTTTCACTTGGAAATGCTGTCAAGAAAAATTCTGAAGCTGTGAGTATGCCAAAAGCTAAAATTTTATTAACTTCTGAAATCTAGAATAGATTTCTTTCAGAATTTACTGGTAACTGTGATTGTTTCAGTGTCAAATTTTAAAAAGCACTTTGCCTTTTATAGCAAGTTCTTGAAGTGACCATAGATGAAAAATATTGCATTGGTTTTGCCAGTGTTTGTTTACAAATTGAGCAGTAAGTACATATATTTCATACATGGGAAAGCATAAATAACATTTGGTTTTAATCATATACTATCATTTGTTTCTGTGTTTTGAAAGGATGATTGCAACATTATTAATTCCATGGACTCAAATTCAGAATGAAACAAATATAGCATGAAAAATCTCAACAGCATGCTTTGAATTAATGTTTTTAGGAATAAAAATAAATGTATTTCCTGAAGTTTAATGAGGGAACATCCACCAAAAAAAAAAAAAAAACAAAAAAAAAACCCACCCACAAACAAACAACAATAAATGAGGTTGTATTCTTTACCTCTCCTTCAAAATGGTGTCAAAATGTCCAATATTTGCCATTTCAAAGAAAATGGCGCAGTTCCATTAACAAGGAAATATCCTATTTCACAAATATACACAGTGGGTAATGCGTTAATAGCACCACTATCAGCTGATAATATGGTGCAGTTAATGTATCTCAGCATGAGTTGACTTCACCACAAGCCATTGTTTCCTTTTGAAACAGCATGAGATCTTGAGAAAAATCTCTCCATGTCTCACTGTGGGGACTTAATAAGCATTAGTCACCATGGTGCAGAAACTCGGAGGAAAAAAAGGTATTTTAAATACCTTCTGTTCCATGCTGTTCTATTCAACCTTGTTTAATTAATTAGTTCCTTTAAGCAGTGTATCTCTTCCTGGGCTCAGTGACTCTTAAATTACTGTTGTGGACACTTAAAAAAAATAATTAATCAAAACTCACCTCAGCAAGTATCAGAAATCCTTAAGTGATACAAGGTTGTCTTTCACATATAGCTTACAAAACCAGCAAACAGGACCATCTGCTTTGCTTTTTTTGTACTAAAAGATTGGTAAGAACTGATGATCAGACAAAACCCTGGTGCTGGACCTGCAGCTCTGAATCCACAGTGACTTTATTGTGGGTTTGTATGTCCAGGTCATAGCTGGGTTGTTACTCTATGTTTCTTTTAATCCTATTTATGTTCGTATTGAGGATAATACTTGCAATTTAGGAGTATTTTAAGACAAAGTGAAATCTTCTGCCTTGTTAAATAAATCCAAGCAAGCTAGTAGCTACAACAAATTTCCATTACTTGGCAGACTTAGAAAGCAAATGGAAATTCCAGTTAAATATTAAAGATATTAAAATATCCCAAAATACAAATAGGTCTTGTTGCGTAATCCATGAAGCAACTGATTTCACAAATAAGGCTGTGATTGTGAACATACTAGTAGCTGCCCAGCTTCAAGTTTTCATCACACAAAGCCGTTTTTCCATAGATTGCCATTGAACTTTATTTTATTAGAAATTTGCATAAGTTTATGTTAGGATTTAATTCTACATAACATATTTCTTATTACATGTAAAGATTCTGAAATAAATCTACAGATTAATGACTAAGGTAGCTGAAAATTTAGTCTATTCCTTTATTGCTCCAGCCATCTTCCTCTTGCTTATTTCTCAATTTATGAATTTGAAAGCTATGTTTACAGTTAATTTAACCAAATAGTAAGACTTTTCCTAAGTAAGTGTTATCTCTTTGTCTTTGTTTCAATAACTGAAAGTACTTTATTCTCTAAAGAACAATCTATCTTCTACTATTTTGCAGAAAAAATGAGGAAAAAAAAAGTGAGATATTGTACTTTTTTGAAAACTGCTTCATAAATGAGCAGTGAAAACTTTTCAGCCTTTGAGCTACTGATGATCAATTAATTGTCCTAACATGAACCTTCACACCGCTGAAAGAAGGCAAAGTTCAAGATATTTCAGTTGCTTCTTTGTAGGAAGAGTTACTTGTTTTAAGTAAGAATTGAAAGCAGCAGGTACATGCTTCTTTCTCAGAGGAATTTTCTCACACGTTAAGATTACATTACAGCTAGAGAATATTTATTATCTTTAAATGAAAAGCCATTTCAGTAAGAAAAATGCCATTTACAAAATGTGGCCACATGTGAACTTGTAACAGTTCCAAGGATAACTCCATTTATATATGTTCAATGTAAGATGAGATACATAAAAAACAAATGGACTTTAAAAAGCAGGCTATGATGCCTAAAGTTGAATTTAGGTAGATTTTTTTTTATTGGGGGTTAAGGAAACTCAACAGGTCAGATCTACCCAACCACTCGGGCTTCAAAAAGATTAAGCTTCTAAGATATGCTAAGGTGAAACACCTATTCTCAAAAGCAAGATTGCTCTCACAGGACTAAACTGACTACGTCATTAACAACCTTGGGCATTAAGCATTTCATTTGGGTTCAGAAACAAAGTTTCACCTATTTTTTTGTGACCTCACTTGGAGTATTGTCTGCAGTTCTGGCGCCCTCAACACGAAAAGGACATGGAACTGTTGGAACAAGTTCAGAGGAGGGCTACGAGGATGATGGGGGGACTGGAGCACCTCCTGTATGAAGATAGGCTGACAAAGCTGGGGCTGCTCAGCCTGAAGAAGAGAAGGCTGTGTGGAGACCTCCTAGCAGCCTTCCAGTATCTGAAGGGGGCCTATGGGGTTTTTTGGGAGGGACTCTGCATTAGGGACTATAGTGATAGGATTGTAGTGATAGGGGGCCTATGGGGTTGCTTGGGAGGGACTCTTCATTAGGGACTGTAGTGATAGGACAAGGGGTAATGGGTTCAAACTTAAACAGGGGAAGTTTAGATTAGATATAAGGAAGAAGTTCTCTACTGTGAGGGTGGTGGGCGCTGGAATGGGTTGCTCGAGGAAGTTGTGAATGCTCTATGTCTGGCAGTGTTCAAGGCGGGGTTGGACATAACCTTGGGTGACATGGTTAGTGTGAGGTGTCCCTGCCCATGGTAGGGGGGTTGGAACTAGATGATCTTAAGGTCCTTTCCAACCCTATTCTTTGATTCTATGATTCTATGCTACCTTCATAAGTAAGTTTTCAGTTATCACTTAATCTGACCATATCCTGGCTAAACTAAAGATATCAACGGCACCTTAATTCCAAAAAGAATCTTACTGGTATTGGCTTGCTTAATAAAGTTATTCTTCACAAGTAGAAGTTTTTTGTGAACCTCAGTTATAGTGACTTTCACTATAACTGCCTCTGCACAGAGCAGGTCAGTATGTTCAACTTGAGTCAGCTGTACCAAGTTGTCATCACACTAGGCCAGACGTTAGCCAAGTGCAGCAGAAACCCTGTGGCTGAGTTCACAGAACCCAGAGGCTATACGTGTATATCCTGTGGATTTATGAAGTACATTAATGTCTGCTGTGACCATGACACATTTGTGCAAACATCATCTATCCTGGCAAAGTCTCACAAGGGGAAGCTGAGCTGTATGACACTGTGCTGATGTTTCAGAGTAGCAGCTGGTCATGGGCGATAAATCCTCACAAAATCTACATGTTCTGGAAAAGAATAATCATATAATACTACAAAACTTGCCCATAATTTTACTGAACTGAAGAACCTGTTGAGCTTGATCCCTGCATCTCTTTCAAAAGTGTCAGATTCATATTTGAACATTGGAATTTCTATATGACTTATCTTGTAGTTACATAGCTGTCATGGGTTCAGCAGTAGCAGTCGCTTTTCTCCTTCTTGGTAGCTGGTGCAGCACTGTGTTTTTAATTTTGGGCCTGGGAGCAGCGCTGATAACACCAGTGTTTTCAGTTACTGCTTGGCAGTGTTTTGTCTGGCCAAGCACTTTCTGAGTCTCATGCTCTGCCAGGGAGGAGGGGGAGCCGGGAGGAGGCAGAGACAGGACACCTGACCCAAACTGACCGAAGAGGTTATTCCATACCACAGTACGTCATGTCCAGGATGTGAAGACGGAGAGCAGAGACCTGGAAGGGTGGTGAAGGACTGGGGGGTTCGCTGCTGGGGGGTGCACTGGCTGGGTCGGGCTTGGTGAGCAGTTGTATTCTTTTTCCTTGTACTTCTCTTGTATTATTACTGGTGGTAGCAGTAGTGATTTGTGTTATACCTTAGTTACTAAACCGTTCTTATGTCAACCTGTGCGAGTTGCATTCTTTTTTTCGATTCTCCTCCCCATTCCCCCGGGACTGGGGGAAGAAAGAGAGGGGAGTGAGTGAGTGAGTAAAACTTCATGAGTTATTAGCCTGGGTGAGGCTTAAACCACGACAGTTCTTTTTGGCGACCCAGATGGGATGAGGAAGGGTTGAGATAAGTGACAGGATTAATAGCCACTCGTCACAATGCTGATTTATTGGCTCTCAAAGTTGTTGCTCTGGTTCTCACAGGTTCAGTGTATGATACTTTACTTACAGCCGGTATTTCTTTTCTTTACGTTTTTCACATCTGGGTTTTGGGTTAAGGTTCTTGTTACATTGTACTTTATTGAAATGGCTTGTAATATGGGTGAGCTCCAGAAGGGAGGAGGGGAAGCTGGGTGGGGGTACAGCCCCGGAAGCCTCTGGCAGCCAAAACGGCCGCGGGAGAGCTGCCCCTGGGACCAGGACGCCACGAAGGAGGTGGCAGAGGGGGTGAGCCTCGCCGCCGGGCGGGGAGTGGTGGCGGAGAAGCCGAGCCATGAGGCCGAGCCCAGCCCTGCGGTGACCGAGAGCATTCCCCAGGAGCTGCCCGCAGAGCCCCGAGAGCCCGAGCCCCAGAAGGATGCGGGAGACCACGCAGCACTTCCCAGCAAGGCAGAGGAGGAAGATCTGGGGTCAGACAAAGAGCAGCTGGTGGTGAGAGAGCCGGCAAGCACTGCAGCTACACCAGCCGCAGAGACAAGTACAGCTGCCTCTTTTGAGAGTTCAGATGGTTTTGAACGGCCTCTAAGTACCCTTGAGACCTACCTGATGGTCCTGATGGGGATCACCATGTTGGCATGCATTCAGAGTGTGTTTTACCCATAACCATTCTGTCTGGTCCGGAGAGTTAAGCAGAGTGGGGTGTGGGCCTTGTCTGGGGTTGGACTGCAATGTAGGATGACCAAGAGATTTTCCCCAAGGTTGGGCAGTCATGAGTGGCAGGGTGTCTGGGACACTGTGGGCAAGTGCGAGTATCTAGTCCACTGGACCCCTCCTGTGCTTTGGAAGCATCGGAGATGGAAGGCAGCTGTATGGAGCCCCCAGTGACAAGCGGCTAAAATGAAGTTGCTCAGATGGACTTAGACTGGCAACATAAGGGTGAATTATTTTGAGCCTGGTGGGTCTATGACATCGCAGGCCATCAGGACAGAGATGCAACATACAGGTGGACTTATGATCAAGGGGTGGACTTGGCAATGGACACTATTGCCCAGGTTATTCACAAGTGCAAACACTGCACACAGCCTCTCCTGCTCTGAAAGACTGTTGCAAAAGATGGAGCCCAATATCATGGACTGGATGGACTCAGCAGCTTTGTAGGGATTGGTCCATGCACAAAGGGATGATCTCTCTCCCTTTCTGTGCGCGTGTGGATCCACACATGCTATTCTGTCTTTATCTAAACCCTTCCTCGTCCCATCTGGGTCGCCAAAATATCTGTCGTGGTTTAAGCCTCACCCAGGCTAATAACTCATGAAGTTTTACTCACTCACTCACTCCCCTCTCTTTCTTCCCCCAGTCCCGGGGGAATGGGGAGGAGAATCGAAAAAAAGAATGCAACTCGCACAGGTTGACATAAGAACAGTTTAGTAACTAAGGTATAACACAAATCACTACTGCAACCACCAGTAATAACACAAGAGAAATACAAGGAAAAAGAATACAACTGTTCACCAAGCCCGACCCAGCCAGTGCACCCCCCAGCAGCGAACCCCCCAGTCCTTCACCACCCTTCCAGGTCTCTGCTCTCCGTCTTCACATCCTGGACATGAAGTGCTGAGGTATGGAATAACCTCTTCGGTCAGTTTGGGTCAGGCGCCCTGTCCTTGCTTCCTCCCGGCTCCCCCTCCTCCCTGGCAGAGCATGAGACTCAGAAAGTGTTTGGCCAGACAAAACACTGCCAAGCAGTAACTGAAAACACTGGTGTTATCAGCGCTGTTCCCAGGCCCAAAATCAAAAACACAGCGCTGCACCAGCTACCAAGAAGGAGAAAAAACGACTGCTACTGCTGAACCCATGACAATAGTACACATTATTTTCAAGAATAAAAGGCATTAAAACAAAGGAATTATTTAAAATTAATCTTTCCTTCATTCAATCATAAATTAAACCAGTGAAAATAAAGCAGAAAACCAAGTTCTTTTTGAATGGTGCAATAAAAACTATGACCTCATTTATTTTGTCGCCTAGTCAGCTCTTCTGTCAAGTCCTGTTCCCTTCATTTCCCCAAATTCCTTCTATATTTCTTCAATATTCACACTAGGCTAGAAACAGCAACGTCATGACTAGTTTGCTGCCAAATGCAAGCTTATCAGGCGATGAGAACTTGTCTGCCTTTGGATGGACAGCTGATCCTAAAAAAAGGATGCAAACAGGTTTCTGCCCTCTACCTTTCAGAAAATGCCTAACATAGGTCTCTATATAGAAGTGGTAATATCTTGCAGTTTTTCATGTAATTTTATTTAAAATTAGTTGAAATTAACCAGTAGATTCAGAAAGTTATTTAAAACAGTCAGACAGATTGAATAAAATACTTTTCTTTAGTAAACAGGCTAAGAAAACGCTTTCAGTTTTGCACAGGATGTCAGATCCCTAAGAAGCTGGAAGTTATTTTTACAGGTGTGTCGTGGTTTAAGCCTCTAAAACTCACACAGTCTTTCACTCCCTCCCTCCCTCCCTCCCTCCCCCTCTTTCTTCCCCCAGTCCCAGGGGGATGGGGAGGAGAATCAAAAGAATGCAACTTCCACAGGTTGAGATAAGAACAGTTTAGTAACTAAGGTATAACACAAATCACTACTGTTACCACCAATAATAATAAATGACAGGAGAAGTACAAAGAAAGAGAATACCACTGCTCACCAAGCCCGACCCAGCCAGTGCACCCCCCAGCAGCAAACCCCCCAATGCACTACCACACCCTTCCAGGTCTCTGCTCTCTGTGTTCACGTCCCGGACATGACGTGCTGTGGTATGGAATACCTCTTTGGTCAGTTTGGGTCAGGTGTCCTGTCTCTGCTTCCTCCCGGCTTCCCCTCCTCCCTGGCAGAGCATGAGACTCAGAAAGTCCTTGGTCAGACCAAAACATGACCAAGCAGTAACTGAAAACACTGGTGTTATCAGAGCTGTTCCCAGGCCCAAAATCAAAAACACAGTGCTGCACCAGCTACCATGAAGGAGAAAAATGACTGCTGCTTCTGAACCCATGACAAGGTGATATGCGTAGCAATTTTTTGAGGATATAGGAAAACGGTGAAAGATGTTTAAACATATTGGCAGCAGCAGGTGACATTATAATAAAGATTAAAGCCATATCTGGCTTTACGCACACACAAAAAAGTGAGTTGTGAAATATTTTTCACTGCTGTCATTCTTGTTGTTTTGAAATGCAAATATATCATGCTTCATTAAAGAAGTCTTCAGAATTAGATTTTTATTCATCTGGATAGAATAAGATGTTTGAATTACTCCAGCAGGTTTAATCATTTACAGTTGCGATATGTAGGTATTAGGTTAATATTTGATACAAGTTTCCAAAAAATAGAAGCTCTAGGCAGACTAAATTTCCCTTGCCTCCAGTAAAAAGAGTAACTTACTAGAAATAATAACTTTTGAATAAGCTAAGTGTTAAAAATTGCTCTACTTCTCCATCAGATTATAAACCTTATTTTTAATTTTAGTCACTGCAGGCGAGCATGGGAAACAGAGGGAAATCTTCTAAGATGAACATTAAACAGTTTCCCTTGTGAGAGGATTGGAGAGGAGAAAAACATTCTCTAACAGGAAAAGCCCACTGAAAAAATATAAATGGGGTTATTCTACATATTCACACACAGACATCTTAATCCACTGTGTTGTGTACATCATACTTCACTTTATTTATTAGCATTACTCTGCCATTTCAGTTGTATGTGTATGTTCAACACTTGAAAACTAACCTTCATTACTGAATTCCGGGTACTGTATGATCACTTGTTCTACGATTCCACTTCAGAAGTAACTGTGCACTTGTGGCAGAAGCAGTTTCCCAAGATGGGACAATTGACTAAACCCTATAGGTTCTTCTTATGTGGAAAGCTACTGTGACTAATAATGTTGCTTTGAAGCTGGTCTTTTATTTTGTTTGAATTGTCACATGTAAAGTATGCATATGACCAACTCTATAAGAAAATCTGTGCTGCATGTGATGAAAGCAGTAGGATACCCCTAGTTTTACACTTTTTGTCCAGATAGCCTCAGCACTTCCAGAAAAATCCTTTCAATTGGATTTTGTGATTCCTCTTAGAACAAAGTCAGCCTCAAAGTTTAGGCCCTGTTTTTAATACTGTTGTGCCTGAAAAACATAATTATCAGGCTATGATGGCAACCCACATGTAACAGAAAAGAACATGAGAAACAGCTGAAGACCAAAGAAAATGTCATGCAGTAAACATCTAGGGTATGGTTCTAGTGCACTTCATACTAATCTGAGACTGAGGGGCTGCAGTTCTGCCTTCCCGTTTCTCCCTGCTCCTGTAGCTGCCCTTCACTTTCTGCTATAGCAGCAACATGCGAGTGCGCACCAAATGACTCAGACACCTGTTCAGAAGTATTTCCTTTTTTATGCTGGGTTATTTCTCAACTTGCCTCCCTAATCTGGATCCTGGATTCTCATAATCTGCAGGAGGTATTAAGTGAGGGAGGAATACCATCACATGGCTGAAGAACACACAAGTCCAGATTCAAATTGTTGTGGGCTGGCATTACATTCTTTTAAGGAACTTAAAGATTGCATTTCAATCATCTTAAAGATTGTATCTCAATCTGTTCTCTTCTGTTTCAAAGTGAAGAAATTTGTTGCATACAAATACGGAGTCAAGGAATTTGTTAGAAGGGAAAAGTAGAAGGCTTTTTAAATATAATAAAGATCCACTGGAGGTGTAAGCCTGAAGAAATAAAAAAATCAGGAAATAATTTTCAGTGTCAGATAACGTGATATTGTGATCAATTTTCAGTTAATTAAAACTGTATATTTTTCTTAAAAATGTACATGAACTGCAGATGAGATAGATATCTAGACAACAGTAACTTGATAAAATTCAAATGACATCATATGTAGCCACATGGTATATTGATGTTTTCTGTATGCTTTTAACTCAGACTCAGTCAAGACTCAACTTTATGTGTGTTTTCTGTAATATTCTCTTTAGCTATAAATCTCTTCCCAGCTTTTCAGAAAACACTTCCATTTTTTGCCATGTTAATTTCCTGAACAATGTGTAATGCAGTTAAGAAACAGAAATTATATTATTTAAATGTTGCCATGGAGAAGTTTCAGTCCTAAAATGCAGCATTACATATATCTATCATCATCACTCATTAATAAAAATCCAATCTTTGCTAAATATTTATGATTTAATATTTTTTTTAATGTGAACAAAACTGTCCTATAATCTTAATTTGTACTAAAATAATAGCAAAAATAGCCCTTCAACTTAAATAGCTTTATTTTTTTCCATTTTTGTAAAGGAATACAAGGATATATGTAAGGCAATTAATGTGAAAACCCTGTCAATATTTTTTCAAGTTTTGGATAAAGATGTATTAAACCTCATTTGCAGTTTCATTATCTAATTAGCAGGTTCTGAAGACAGGACTGCGTACGTGCCATAAATACTTGCACACTCTTCAATAGGGGCTCTTTACTCTTTTGAGGAACTCAGATCATAGAATCATAGAATAGTTAGGGATGGAAAGGACCAGCCCCCCTGCCATGGGCAGATCATATTTCCTTTGCAGAGCAGCAGCTTCCCAGGTTTGTTTTTTTCAGGCTTTTTTGTTGTTGTTGTTGTTGTTTGTTTGTTTTACTTTAGTATAAAGTTTCAGAAATTAGCCTTTCTTATTTAATGAAAAAAAAAAAAAAAATCTATTCCCTCTTTCTTTCTTCTCATTGAAACAAACCAAACCAAACCAAACCAAAATGCAAATTCTTTCTCACTGTAATAAATTCTGGTACAAACCTGCTTCAAACCTTCAGTCAGCCAGAGGAGTACATGTTGCCACTGACTAGGTGTGCTTGAGAAAGTATTGCAGTGGTTGGCCGAAGGAAGCACAAAAATGAGATATGTGAGAGGAGATGCAAGAAGATGCATAAAAGGGGACCTTTGACAAGGTATGTAAAAAAGATAAAAGGGTGAAGGAATGTGGAAGAGGACATTGTTGTGGACAGGGCTGGAGATGTCTGTCTTGCAAAGAGTCACTTCTGATGAAGGAGGGATGCTGCTAAGGGACTATGAGCCATGGAGGACCCACACTGGAGCAAGGACACCCCCAGAGGGACTGTGGCCTACATGCAACCCATGCTGGAGCATGGAAGCAGTAAGAAGCAAAGGACAGCAGAAAGAAACCACTGCACACTGACTCCTACCTTCTGCATCCTCCATTGCCTACTGAAATGGTTGGGAGGGAGCAAGTGTAATGTGTGGTGAAAGTAAGGGGAAATTGAGGCAAGCACAGGGAGGGTGAGTTTGGGGAAGAGGGAGGAGTTGCTTCTCTGAAGTATTTGTTTCTAATTTTTTTTCAATATCTGAATTCCCAATTAAAAATTTGGTATTTTGCAATAAATTGAGTGAAATTCCCCAAGCAGAGACTGTTCTGTCTGTGCAAATGATGGTTTGCAAAACTGCTGGGATCCCAAGTATCCCTCTTCACAGTGGCATATTATCATCATAATTTCTTAGGAACTTCATAAAGATGTAAAAATTACATTAGCATCACTTTTTATTTTCTGAAACAGGTATTTGCTGGTTTTGTTATTTTGTTCATAATTTTTTTTTTTGGATCAGAAAAATTAAATTCTTTTTCACTTACCATAACCAGAGCTTAAACTAGTACAAATTTTTGAAACCCCCAAAACTCCAGAAAAACTGCATGACAATCTTAACACATGTAGGTACCATTCTAATCCTATTTAAATTGCTTTGTTTCTTTTTGTCTGTCTGCAATATTACTACTTGTGAACTGATTTCAAAGCTTAATAAATCACTTACCATGAAGCAGCAATGTTTCCAATTCTAAGACACATTCACCCACCTATGTTAACCATGAATAAAACAAATTATCATGTTAACAAAATGTTTCTTTTTGCTTCCTTTTGCTAGCTGCAGAGCAGGATTATGATAGTCAGAGATTATCTGTGGCATGACTGTAGTGAAAAAAAACCCCAAAACCCGTGTGACTGAAAATCACATTCTGAAATATGGATTGGAACTTCAGCTTACATTACAACTGAAAATATGGATTTTGCAATAATATTATAAACACATTATTCTAGATTATGTAACTATCTACAATGTATATGAAAAAGAAAAGACACACCTTTGCCAGAAACTACAGATTTGAACTTCATTTTTAGTCAGTAGTTTTCTCAGAGGGAACTTTTCTGGGGTAAAATGGACAAACATATATGCCTCACAATTAAAACATTGCTATATTATTTCTAGGAGAGCTGAATTATGTATTAGCCTGGGAGAAAAGAGTAAAATTTGAGTTAAATCTTAACTTGATATGGATATTTTAAGAGCACTTTGTGGTAGACAATTAGGAAACAGCAACAAATGGATCCATCTGACAAAATAAGATAATCTAGTAAATAAATTTCTAAGCATCAGACAACTGATTTTAATAGAGTATTAGAAGGGAATTATTAATGAGTAAATAACTGAAACGCAATTCTATTAAATGAATATCAGAACATTTCTCTTAACAATAAAATATGAAAAAAAGAAAAAAGAAAAAAAAGATGAATTGGTCAGCAGACTGAATAAAAAATAAAAAAACTCTGTCAGACTTGTCGTTATATTTGCGATTGCATGGATCACTATGCCTTCAGAGGTGATATAGAATCACAGAATCATAGAATAGTTAGGGTTGGAAAGGACCTTAAGATCATCTAGTTCCTACCCCGCTGCCATGGGCAGGGACACCTCCCACTAAACTGTGCCACCCAAACTAAACATGTTTTTGTATAGGGTGATGCAATGTGAAATATTACAAACCAGAAATACTTCACTGAGAACATTTCCCTGCCTTTGAAGTATCTTTTGATAGTTCCTATCTAGAGAGGTACGAACACTTCAAAATGAAAACTACCTGGCAACCCTCAGTATTAAGATTCATTTCTTCTTATATGGTTGCATGTCATACAGTTAATTGTTTTCAGCTAACACAAGCAAGATCTAGTTACTTTAGCATTCCCCAAAATAGTGTGACTGCACATAAAGAGAAAACTTGCATGGTGGATGAAAGGATAAGATAAATCTGTTAAATTTCAGTAGAATTACAAAGCTCAGCAGAAACTATTCATTGAGTCTGAAGAAAAAGAAAAAAATATTCCTGCAGAAACAAGTTTCTAAAGTAGAAATTTCCCAATGAATATGCAGAAACAAGCCTGCATGAGCAAACAAGTAGGCTCCTAAACTTTAATTCATGTTATTTAATAAATGTGTTAAAGTAACTTGTTCTTTCAGACAGCTGTTTCTGTGGAGTAGGATTGAATATGATGATGGGATTACATATGTTTCACACTACCTAAAATCTACTTCTGAGTATGATAATATGATTGAGTCATCTTAGTTCTTTCATTCCTTTTTGAGGCTCTAATTATCAAAGTTGTTAGTTTTAGCAGCTGAGAAATCAGTGTGATCTAAGATATTGTCACTATAATTTTGGTATTTGAACCACCTTACTATATAATACACTCACTACCTCTCCTCAGAGATACTGGTTCATTCTTATCTGATATCATACTAGATGGAGGGTAGACTGATAAACTTCAAGAAGGACAATTTATCTTATAAAACAATTCTGCCACAAGTACTATCCTGAAGCTTAATAAACTCTCATTGTTCCCCATTTATCCCAGGGTTGATGCCATATCCTCTTTTATACATTATTTATTAGTTTCTCAACATGAGTATTTTACTCTTCTTTTACACGATAGTCTCTCCATTCTCTTAACCACCTTATTTTTCATAGCACACTGTATCTAGTTTGAGTTTGTCTGTCTTAAACATGTAAGACAAGACATCTGGTCAGCGTTCCAAATCCTTGTTCATTATAACTTCTCCTTTGAGCAGCTCCAGCTGCTTCAAGTATTTTCTAGGTTTTCAAAACAAGAACAGACAACTGCATATTTTCCTCTTTCTTCTGTATGTGCTGGGCTGGAAAGAAAATATAAGGGAATTATAAATGCTATAACTTTATTAAACAACCAAGAAGCACAACACATACTCAGCATTAAAAAGGGGGAGGGTGGTTACCTCTTTTGTGTTTTAGAAAAAACCAAAAATATCTTGGGCTTATGAAGTGAATCAACACATACAGTTTTGCAGGCCAAACATTCAACCAGCAAAAATTACAAGAAAAAAGAAAATGCAGTGCTATCTATTCCTCTGTAGCTATTAAAACAATAGAATGAATAAATGTCAACTACAGGTAAGGCTGTGTCTCTATGAAAGAGTGCTTAAAGAGTAAAAGCGGTTTTTTTTCTATATGTAGGAAAGGATAAACTGGCTTTATGATACTGTTCCAGGCTTGTGCATAGAATTTACTTAATTAAATTTTACTTAAGAGTAGATTTACCAAGTCTTGGTATTACAAATTATGCTGCCTGCACTTTAATTTCAATTTAGCTGATAGCCCATCTATTTGACCTATAGCTGTTGACAGCTCCTATATTTCTATTTGTATTTCTACAGTCACACCATTCTTTTTTGCAAGATGCTTTGTGATAGTCTGACAATGCTCTTGGCAGCTATAATTGGCACAACATGTTCTGAAGGTCTGATTGACTTATATTTTTATTTGAGTCTAAACAATTGAGAACCCACTCACTTATTCAGAGAAGAGTGCTTGTGTTTCATATTTCAGAATGTCCAAATAAACATAATGCGAATGTCTCATGCAAGGAACAATCATATTTTATTTTAAGCAATTTACTGATGTTATATACTAAATACCACGAAAAAAAAAAAAAACACCAAAGTGATAAGCTGCCAGTATTTTAAGGATGTAGAAAGCATTAAAAAAAAAAAAAAAAAAGGCTATGCTTTCATTTTTTTAATGGGCTTGCAACACAAAAGGCCTTTTTGGTTCTAACAGTCTCTTTTGATGTGAATTTTTCCTTAGATTAATTCCACCTTGTTTTTTTTCATCTTTTGCAGTGAATATGCTAACAGAATTTACTGAATACAGCTCTTTTCGTAGGTTTCTGACTTTTTTCTTCTACTGTAAGCTGTAAATCAATAGTAACTGATTCCTGGGGCCAAATATGTTGACAGCAGCTTAATCAACTCTTGTCCATGCTACTTTCAATGTCACCTCTAGCCACAAGGCAGTAAATTCTTATCAGAGCATTTCCTTTGAACTGTTCTGCTGTATTTTCCCTTTGTTTGTTTTGGAACATATTTCTGGCCCTTTCCCTTAAGAAGTGTTTTTAGTCAGCAGTTTTAGAGAGTGACTCTTTCCCCCCAGCCCTCCTTGTCTTCATGCATTTCCTTTATACTTCCCCTCCTAAGAATTTGTAAAAGTTCTGTCAAGATTAGTATGCTTGATTTAATAGACATTTTATGCTTGCAAAAAATGTACTGTGATTGAGGCAAAGTACTTCCTATCTGTGCTATATATTATCTGGCTAAACTGCACTCGCAATTTCTGAAAAATACTAAATTAAGCAAATTTTGAAAAACCCTCAGTTGGAAATATTATCTTGGAAGAGAAGTAATGAGAGAAATAAATAAATAAGAATATTCAGTATTTACAATGATAAAGGAAAATATTTGGTATGTCTTTCCATTTCTTAAAACATATTGCTGAATGTAATGAATAGTCTAACATTATGATGTGTATCACTAGGTCATCAACAGCATCTTCTGAAGATCTTAAGCTGAAGTTCAAAGTCTAAATGTGACAGGTTGATGTACACAATTAAAAAAGTATTTCCAAGACATAAAAACTTTAATCTGTCCACTGGAAAATGATGCAGCAAGGAAAAAACCCCATCAAAAGAAGTATGATGGATGGCCAGCTATCAGACCCCAACCAGCTGTTCTCTCACTCCCCCTCCTTAACAGGACAAAAGATAAAAATAAGATGGAAAAACTCACGGGCTGAGATAAAACAGTTCAAAACCAAAAGCAAAAGCTGCATGTGGAAGTAAAACAAAGAGGAAATTATTGAATACTTCCCATCAGCGCACAGAGTTCCACCCACGTCCTGGGAAAGCAGAGCCTCAGCAGGAGTATATGGTTCTTGAGGAGACAAAAAACATAACCACAAAAGTCCCTTCATCTTCCCCCTTTCCCTTAGTACTTATGGTTAAGCACTATTGTCATATGTTGTGGAATACCACTTTGGTAAGTTTGGGTTAGCTGTTACTATTATGCACAGTGCCAAAAATTCTGAGGCCTATATATGACATATCTTTCAATAAATTGTATTTTTCTTCTTTATTCTCATTAAATACAAACCTGTAATTCTTTGTTTAGGCAAAAGTCACAAAGTAAAATGGTCTTATCCATAACTCATTGCTATATGCGAAGTAGAAATGTCACTATATGATTAGGTGTCTCAGTATTTCAACCTGTTTGGGTGTGCCTACATTAGTGTTTTAGCTCAGAACAGGAAAGTGATTTTTTAAGCACGGTTTCCTCATAAACTTTTCATTTTTTTCACTGTGGATTAACCTTGGATCCTGCAGACTTAATTCCCTTTCAGATGAAACCAAAGTTGAAGAAATGTTCTAGAACTGTACAGCAGCTGTTAAACAGCTTTCAGTCCATGGGTCCAGAGTGGAACCATCCAGGATAAAGCTAATGAAACACATATAATGTGATAGCTCCAAGGCCTGTCAAAGGTAGATGGTACCTGTAAATACTTGAAGGTGATTCAGTTTTGTAAATAAATGGTCTGAAACTCAAGCTGCTTCAGAAGAGTGAAATTGGATGTGACCATGTAAAGCATAGAAACCTGGCTTAACTAAATGATTTCATAATTTCTGCTGAAATAAAGATACAACTTTCTGTAGTGACTTGATCATAATCAAGCTGAAAAAGTATGAAAACGTCAGAAGGGACCCAACGCAATATAATGACTATGAGTTTCCCACAGCAATATAAGGCCTTTATTTTGACTCATTTACAGTAAATATGATGGAATTTCCACAGTGTCTATGTAGGAGGAACCATCTGGAGTGTACGTTGTTCAGCTATCCTAACATTTTGTATTGCTGAATATATACACATAAAATACTGAAGCTGTAGCAAAAAATTATTGTTTGGCAGAATTTATGATAACATAATAAGGTCATAGAAAAAATCTCTTCATATTCAGTTTTGAATAACTCATAATTACAGTCTGTCAGTAACAAGCGAAGTTATTTGACATAGGTCACTGCAAGTAATTAAGT
Organism: Myiopsitta monachus; assembly: GCA_017639245.1. Lineage (NCBI taxonomy): Eukaryota > Metazoa > Chordata > Aves > Psittaciformes > Psittacidae > Myiopsitta > Myiopsitta monachus. The sequence continues at coordinate 96,697,234 of CM029917.1, read as the reverse complement.
ACTTTTTAAACTGTAACTTTAGGTTTATGAGGATTCATTACTGTATTTGTATTAAATATTCGTGCAGATCAAAAGAGTTGTCTCATGTTTGACCAGAGAAGGACCAGATGACGTCCAAAAGTACCAATGCTTTGAAGTTAAGACTACTGTCTCTTTGCATTGTGTCCTCAGAAAACATCAAACACTTGTGAAGATGCCATGTAACCTCAATTTAATTCTGGAATTCTATTACTTTCAGGTACAGATATTGCAGTGAAAGTCACTGCAGGAGCAGAAGACTATTCCTTCTCTCAGGTGATTATTTTATAATGTAGATCATAATTTCTATCACTTCCTCATAACTTTTTAACTGTTCTGTCTTGCTTGGCTGCATGCAAACACTTAATGGAAGTTGCAGCTGATTTTGCATAAAAGAGCCTTGCTAGAAACTGGGCTGGTTGATGCAAGAGTTCTACGTATTCCAGCCATTCACAGACTGCATTCAAAGTCTTAAAGCTAATCTAAAAGTGTAGCTATGGAATACTTGAATAGTCAAAAGACAAATAGCAATGATTTTTATAGTTTTTCATGATTATGCACATTTATAAGCAAGCCAGAGAAGACCTGGGAATGAAAAAAAGACACTTATTTCTAACTTATTAGGCTTCTTGTTTTGAAGTATCATATTGAGAGTGCAAACTGAATTCTCAACCAGCTCATCCTACCTCGAGATCAGTCTTTTTAATGGCTTTTATCTCAAAACATGTTATTCATAGGAAGTGGGACAAGGGAGAGACAATTAACATTAGCGAAAGAAAAAATAATTGAAAAAGAAAAGCTGCAAATCTTGAAAATTTGGAACGGAGAAGTATGAGTGCTTTTTTAATAATACTGCTTACTTACTCTGTGTAAAAATGGGACCCTAAAAGGCAGCGCATCATAGCTAAGTGGATTTGTTTGCTTTAACTGTTATTTAAAACCTCCTATATATGAGGGACTTATGTCTCTGCATATGTATAGTCATTCATATGCATGAATCTTCTCCTGATTGAGACAACATTTCAGGTTAGTTTTCGGTGCTATTCAATTAGCTTCCTAAATTCATAGTTTACTAATTATTTTTTGTTTCACACTGACTTGAGTTTGGAAGGGAATCCCCTTATGTCTTTACCTCAAACTGAACTGCAATTTTAGGTAGCAGTGTGGATCCTTCTACACAGCTAGCATTGACAAAACTTGGAAGCATGCACACCAAAATTTAACTGCACAGGTGAAACCAGACTGCCACCACCACATTACACACCCCTGGGTGGGGTGGGTGACTCTGTTCATCTGAAAGCTGGCTGGCTTGTCATATTTAGACTGCATGTGGACTGAAGAGCTCTGATGCTCTTCATGCCATGGCTGCTGCAATGGGACCTATGGGTATATAGTGCATACATGTACTTCAAAGCAAAGTGGTAATGGGCACTATGAATCAACAGGAATACACCTATTCCCTTGCTGATCACAGCTGTACTAGAAGGCTAGTGACCTCTAGGCTTTAGACCAACAAGGACAGCTTATACATGTATATGTTATAAGACTTAACTGGTGAAGCAATGTGGCTGCATGTAAGTGGAAAGATTCTTCAGCCATGCTAACACTTTAATCCTGTCAGGAATTATTTTGAGAGACAGCTCTGTGCCAAAGTCATATCAAGAACTATTGTAACATTTTAAGAAATAAAACGTTTGAGTTTCAGCATTTAGGACCATGTCTTGTCATGGCTTTACCTTCAACAAAGGTATGAAGTTTGCTGGAGTTATTTTATCCTCCCCCAGACCCTACAGTAATGCTGTGTATTTTTTAATAGTTAACTACTGCTTAAATTATATGGTAGTCATCAAATCTCCAACTTCAAAATCTCTGCCTTTGTTAAAATTAAACAGATATTTAGAAAATACATCACCATCACAAGAACTTCCTTGTGTCATTGATTTGCAACTTTAACACCAGTAATTGTTCTTTCTGGCTGCCAAACGCTAAAGCCCTTTATACATCTAGAAAGAGCACAGTGGTAAATAAGAGGTTATACAATTTTGTCAACTATTCTGTTTTGGATTAAACATATAAGAATTTTAATGAAACAATATTTAAGTTTGAATAAGTATTTGTACTCCAGTCTGCTTTCTCTTTTCATCTCCAGTTATTATCTATTCAGTTTTTATGTACTAAAAAAAAGTGAAGAACTACTGCTTGAACTCTAACATCATCACTATGACCATTTGTTTTCTTATTTCCCAGGTAAGAACAGATGTTGTCTGTTACAGGTTTTTAATTTCCTCCAACAAACAGATAATTAATTATTTATCACCTCATTAACATGCTGGTTGATATTAAATACTAAATGTGCAAAGTTATTTTTGTTGCTTGATAGTGATTTTCACACCTTTTGATGTATTCTGTCTACCCTTGGTCATTATCACAAGTTTATAAAGCCCCAATTATTTTTAATTCAATGCCTTAGATACAGATCCTTTATTTTAATACTTTTAGAAGATGAAAAGGCAAGATATAAGAAAGCAAAACAAATTAGCCTATCTTTGCACAAATGCATAAAAAAAGAAAGAAAATCCACAGAAACCCACTTTGAAATGCCTGCTTTATCACCAACCAAATACACTAGCTGTAATTTTTAATGTTCTCTGGCTTTGGGTTTTTTTGATCTCTAAAGAAGCAACTTTCCAGAAAATTTAATATGTTATATAAACATAATAAATAAAATAAACACAGAAATTTTAGTAGTGATACTTACTAGAATTAAAAGAGCGCATTTTTTTTATTATTTAACTAAGTTTATTATTTAACTACTTATTTTGTCACTTATAATTATATGCAACTATTTCCATCTGTCTCGCTGTGTCTTTTCCCAAAATGCTGCAGGTTGCCTGAAGCTATTCCAATCTTCAGTGTAAGATGTTGACATTTTTAGTATGTGCTTATTAGCCATTCAGGTGAGAGACTGCATTGCAACACATTCTGGCAATCTCAGAAGTATTTTATGAACACTGCTGTTATGCATCTTCTCTTTGCAGAATAAAAATTACCAAACTTGATAAGGCTACTAAAGACTTAAGCTGTATCTGAAAGAGAATTGATAAAGAATTAAAACTTTCACAGGTTAATTAATCAACAGTTATATGTACAAAATCTTTTCATAAAATAGGTATGTAATCCATGCTAATAGTCATAAGGCTGGATTATTAAAGATTCCCTCCCACTTGGGTTAGTTTCTTTTCAGATTTAAAGTAACTCATCACATTACATGATCACTGAGTCCAGTGAAATGGAAGCTGAAGGGGCTAGATGGCCCTTCTCAGCAGTGTGTGACTGTTAGATCAGTTGATTATAGATTATATAACATTGTCCTGGGTTCAGCAGTAGCAGTCGTTTTTCTCCTTCTTGGTAGCTGGTGCAGTGCTGTGCTTTTGATTTTGAGCCTGGGAACAGCGCTGATAACACCAGTGTTTTCAGTTACTGCTTGGTCATGTTTTGGTCTGACCAAGGACTTTCTGAGCCTCATGCTCTGCCAGTGGGGAGGAGGGGGAGCTGGAAGGAAGCAGGGATGAGACACCTGACCCAAACTGACCAAAGAGGTTATTCCATACTACAGTACATCATGCCCAGGAGGTGAAAATAAAGAGCAGAGACCCGGAAGGGTGTGGTGGTGGATTGGGGGGTTTGCTGCTGAGGGGTGCACTGGCTGGGTCAGGCTTGGTGAGCAGTTGTATTCTCTTTCCTTGTATTTCTCATGTATTATTACTGGTGGTAGCAGTAGTGGGTTTGTATTGTACCTTAGTTACTAAACTGTTCTTATCTCAACCTGTGCGAGTTGCAGTCTTTTGATTCTCCTCCCCATCCCCCCGGGACTGGAGGAAGAAAGAGAGGGGAGGGAGTGAATGAGAAAACTTTGTGGCTCTGGACTTAAACCACGACAAACATATATCTGACAAAGTCTGATCTTGGAAAGAGCATGTAATCCAGTGCTCGAAGGTAATATTTAGAAGAAGTATATTTCTAAAATAATTTTTTTAAGTTACAGAAGTGACAGGATAAAGCTGCCCAGAAACCTATGTTTCAGTAGGATGATAACAAATTGCTTCTCCTCCCACTGACCTCCTTGCTCCAGTAATAAAAGAGCAAGTCAATATTTCTCTCCAGTTCAGTATTTATGGTCACTGGACATTGGTGAATTACTATGCAGAATTCAAATGAAACACAGTGTGACTTCAACATGCATTCAGTAACATGTGCTGGTGCTTCCAAACTTTTGTGAGCCCCTGCATCCTCTCAGTGGAGGCCCATTCTGAGAAAACAGCTTATACCATAACAGCAGAATCAAAGAGTAGCCATTTCATTGGATTAATTTACTATGTCTCCCAGCAATTCATTTGAACCCCACAATTCAGTAATACGCTCATACTGCTTCTAAGAACTACTGCTACATCTACAAATTTTACCAAAGAGTAGATATCATATCATTTAAGTAAGCAAATTATTTTTTAAGTAATATTCTGAATATAGATTAGAAAACGGATATTGTAACTTGCAAAGTGTTTTAATATGTGCAATGCCCTTCAAGGCCTAACAAAGAGGTACCAAGTGCTTTGAGAAACCTTTACTTCTGTGTCCTGTTGTTCTAAATACTTTGGGTCACAGGAGACTACTTTCTGTTAGCTTTCAGTCAAAGCTATACACATGAAACTGCAAAAGTGATGGAGGTTCACCTAATCCATATCCTTGAGCAACTCAAAGAGACGTCAGAATTCTAAGTGTTACACCTGGAATTAAAATAAGCATTTAGTGCAATGAGAGATGCCCTCGTGCATCTTTCCTGATCTAAAGGGGCATGCATTTTTCCAGGTCCCATGTCCTGTCTGCTAGTTTCATGTATATCCCTAGGATACTGGGATGTAAGAAAACCCAGGTCGCATTATGTCAGTATGTCAAACACCTGAATTGCTTCTGGTGTTTAGACATCACATTTATTGGCCTGCACCCTCATGTTGAGATCCATCTTGTTCTGCCCCAGCCCTGACAGCAAGGAGGCAGCCCAGGAGAACTGGGGTGGAACAGCGAGGACTGCAGCCCCAGGTCTGTGTCCCAGCACAGCTCAGGAGTGCTAGCAGGCTCTCTGTGTTGGCTGTTTTCCTCATGGGCCTGAGTTGTGGGGTTTGTCCATCTCACTGTGTTTAACAAGGCTGAAAAGCAACAGCCTGTTTTTGCCAGCCGCCGAGGGCTGAGACTTCCATCAGCCCTGGACAGCCCCAGACAGCCCCAGTGAAGCATCAGCAGACAGAAAGTTGATGGTGGTGGTGTCCCAGTGGATAGAATGCTAGTGGTGGCCAGGGATTGGTAGCGCAGACGCTAGGGTGAGTATAGAAAGGACTGTGCAGTGACAAGGGTCAGGCCAGCCTGGAGGCAAGCAGGTGGGTGAGACAGGGCTCAGGAGAGGGCAGGAGGAAGGCAGGGAGGGGAGTGTTGGGCTGCTGGGCCCAGGCAGGGAGGCAGCGGGTGCCTGAGGCATGGCAGATGATGGCTGCTCTTCCTTTCACTTTCAGAGCCAGAAGCTCACACAAGGACAGGACCAGAACACGGTGAATGCCTGACCTCAGCCACACAGCCCAGACACTTGCCAGCTGCTGCAAGGACACAAAGTTAAGTTATGAAGTCTGTTAGAGCACCTGTGCAGGGATTGCTCATGGTGGGCAGGGGTTGTGCATGGTGAGCAGTGGTGGCTGCTCCAAAGCTATCTTGCCTTTTGTAGCCACAGGCATGGAACAGGACAGAATCAGACCATGGCATGCTCTGTTTCTCAGCCACTCAGGCAGAGAGATTCACTAGTTTCCATAAGGACATAGACACACAGTTAAGGCATGGAGTCTGGCAGAGCCCTGGGCAGGGGGTGCCCATGATGAACAAGGGTGGCTGCTGTGTTGTTTGTTCTCCTACCTTTTGCAGGTGCAGGCCCCTATAGGGAATGTGGCAGACTGTGATGCACTCCTGTCCTCAGCCACACAGGAAGGGATTGGCTTCCTTCCACAAAGGAAGCTAACAAAATTAAGTCATGGAGTCTGTCAGAGCCTTGGGCAGGGGTTGTCCATGGTGAACAAGGGTGGCTGCTGTGTTGTTTCTTCTGCCTTTTGCATATGCAGGACCTGACAGGGAATGGAGCAGACCATGATGCATTTCTCAGACAGACAGACAAAGAGACTGGATAATCAGCTTATTTTTGTGCTGTTGAGAAGAATAAGAATGTTGACAGTGACATTACACAGCTGAAAATTTAGCTACCTGAACTACGCAGAAGCAGACAGGAACAGAACCAGGCCATGACACGCTCACTTCCTTCTCTCAGAGAAGCCAGAGATTGCTATAGCTTTCAGCAAAGCCATTGATCTAAGGACAAGGAAGCACAGCCAGCATCAGCCTGCACCATGCTGTGTTCCCACAGGCACCTGGAGGTTCCCCATAGATAGCCATGGACAAGAAGATCTCTGTGTCATTCACCCTCTTTGTGTGAAACTGACCTGAAATAAAATTTTCTGAATCATGAGCCATTAGCTTATTCTTCTGCTTTCTGTGGTATTTGAGGGCAAATCCCCTGGGCCTTTTCCTTATTATCATACAATTATAGAAAGCTTTAGGCTGGAAGGGACCTATATTTTCTTATATAAAGAATATCATGAAATACATTTAATGATATTCTTTAACTATGAGTCCTCTCTTTCCCTGTATTGTATAGAACCCTCTAGTCCCTTTCTCATTCTGCTGCCAACCCATTCTGCTCAGAAAAAAACAGTATTCAGCAGTTGTGCCAGTTGCATATGAACACTGTTCATCTATTTTCTCTCAGTTGTCAATTATGGAAAAGCTTAGACAAAGCCTTTAAACTTTTCAAAGTATCTAAAAATCTGAACAAAGCCAAGACTTTGACATACAATGCAGAGGTGTAGCATGTAATGTAAATCTACTGTGGAATTAATATTATTCAGAAACCACTCATTTGGCTAAGTTGATACACTTTCTCTTTCACAGCTTTCACTTTCTCTCAAAAATAAAGACTTGCGGGTAAGTGGTAATTTGTCACATTATATTTGTGTTCTAACTTTCCTTCCTGAAACAGATTTCTTTTCTTTTTTTTTTCTTTTTATAAATAATAGATGTTGAAAGCTTTATCTTGCAACATCAACACCATAGTGTTACTTAGAGTTAGTATTATATGGTAACATTTATTTAAATTTTGTATCTTTTAAACAGCTATTACTTTGTAAATATATATAGTCATGTTTTTTAATCTCCAGTATCCTATGTTAATGAAAAGCACAGTCACTATAGATACAACTATCAGAGAAATTACTTACCATTCTACCATAGTGGCATGTACTGGCTTTATGTTGAAAATTGGATAATAATGGAAAGGTTACCAGTGTCAGTAGAACAAGGCCTGGAATTGGTTACAGTAAAGAAATCTGAAATAACCCAAATCCTCTAAATAGTTTTGTCACAAAATATTTCCCTTCATTCATTCTTGTATAATAGCAGTTAGTGCAACAAAGTTGTATACAAACTACTACTAAACCTGAAGGTTTGGTACCAGACCAAACCCATCATAAAATTTATGTGGGCTAGAGAAACATACTAAACCAGTCATTTTGTTGATAGTCTAATTAAAGTATTAAAAATCTAATCAAGGGATTATTGTTTCTCCAGTTACAGTCATTGCATAAATTATAGACAGGAGTATCCGATTACTAGTCAATCTGTTTCATAGAATCAACTAGGTGGAAAAAGACCTTTAATATCATCAAGTCCAACACTAAACCATGTCACTAAGAGCCTCATATACGTGGTTTTGAACACTTCCAGGGACAATGATTCTACCACTGGACAGCCTGCTCTAATACCTGACTACCTTTTCGATGAAGAAGTATTTCCTAATATCCGGTCTAAACCTCCCTTGGTGCAGCTTGAGGCCATTGCCTCTTGTCTATCACTTGTTATCTGGGAGAAGAGACCAGCCACCTCTTCGCTCCATCCTCCTTTCAGGTAGTTGTACAGAGCAATAAGACCTGCCCGAGCCTTCTCTTCTCCAGTTCCCTCAACTGCTCCTTATAGACTTGTTCTCCAGACCCTTCACCAGTTTTGTTGCCCTTCTCTGGACCTGCTCCAGCACCTCAATACCTGTCTTGTGGTGAGGGCCCAGAACTGAACACAGTTTTAGAGGTGTGGCCTCACCAGTATTGGGTACCGGGGGGCTATTACTTCCTTAGTCCTGCTGGCCATGCTATTTTTGATACAGGCCAGGATGCGGCTGGCCTTCTTGGCTACCTGACCACACTGCTGGCTCATGTTCAACACCTCCAGGTCCTTTTCCTCAGGGCAGCTTTCCAGCCACTCCTCCCCAAGCCTGTAGTGTTGTGTGAGGAGAGTGAAGCTAAAAGTTTGAAACAAGCTATATAGTCAACAGAAAAGAAGCTGAGGCCATAAAGATGACCTCTTTTGAATAAACCAGGCAGAGAAACTTGTTCAAAAGAGAGTGTGAAAGGTTTCTACCTAAATATCTCTGACCAAGGATATATGTTTAAGATATGTTTAAGATATGTTTAAGAACTCACACAGGGGTTGAGGTTGGAAAAGACCAAAGAGCCCCACCTCCTCTGCTCAGGCAGGGTCACCCAGAGCTGGTGGCCCAAGAACATGTCCAGATGGCTTTTGACTCTTTCTGAGGATGGAGACTCTACTACCTCCCTTGGGAACCTGTGCAAGTACTTAGTCCCTTCCGAATGAATGTGTTTTCTGATGTTCAGATAGACCCTTCTGTGTTTTTATTTGTGCCCATGGCCTATTGCCTTCATGATCCACCACTGAAAAGACCATGTCTACATCTTCTTTGTACTCTTCCTTCATGCATTGATCTGCATTGATCTACATTGATGAATATCCCAAGCGTTCTCTTCTTCAGGCTAAGCAGTTCTATGTCTCTCAGCCTTTCTTCGCAGGAGGGATGCTCCAGTCCATTCATCACCTTAGCGGCCCTGTGCTGGACTCTCTGGATGTCTTTCTTTATACTGGGGTACCCAGACATGGACCCTGTACTCCAGGTGTATCCCAGCAGTACTGCTGTCTCACCTTACTTGGTCTGCTGGCAGCACTCATAATCGTCAGTCTTCTTTGCAGCAAGGGCGCATTGCTGGCTCAACATTCAGTCTGGTGAAAATCATCCATTTATTTATACTAAATAAAATCTAGACATAGTTGCAGCAAACCTTTCCAGAAAATAACCTCTGAGAACTCCTATAGATTTATTCTGGAGGAAGAGGGACTTACTTTGACTACTGAAAATATTCCAATATATGTTCAGATAAATAACTGTATCACACTGCTAGCCTATATTTTTGATGCAATTTGCTAGATATTTGACTCCTCTGTTCCCAGGTGATGTCTCCTAGTGTCAAGCCAATTTGTTTTTCAAACTTATTTCTAGTCTGTGTCCTTGTGTTTTGTGTATTAAGTTCCATCCCATTGTAGTATTAATTTCATCTCATTGGTAATTCTGTCCCAGTAATACCTCTTCAAGTTCCAGATGATAAGTAGCACTTCTTGCTTCAAAATCTGTGTTTTTACAAACCTTGTTTCTTATTTGGCTAGGTTATGAATCCAGTACTTTTGCTTGAACACTTGGATTTCAAAGTTTATTGTCAGATTACATTTCCATCCTCTCCTTCACAACAGCCAAACTGGATATTAGAATCTATTAATGTGACAAAATAATATTTATTGATGGGATAAAGATTTTTGTTTGACCATTCAACATGAAAAATACAGGTCCAAGTAACTTTTTCTGTCCAAGAATTTCAGGATATAGGAAATTTGGAATATTCTTACCAGTCTCTAAAACTGGACATGCAATCAAATATATTTGTCTTTCTCCCTTAACAGTCAATGTAGGGTTGAGAAGAGAAAGAGTTAAGTCGCTCAGCTCTAAAGTCATCCATTCTTCTGTTCTGCGGAAAGTGTGATGAACTACCCCTGAAAGTGTCTTTCTGCAATTTAATTACTGAGAAAGCTTAATTTTTGGGTTATTATAAATTAAATGCCTGGTTTACAAACATCTAAGATGCTGTGAATCTTTTCTGGGTAAGATATGATTTATTAGATAAATATTTCATTTGCCAGTTAAAAGGCATGTTCTCTACTTGTTGGAATTATTTGAGATATTTATATTAGAGTTCTCTGCAAGCATTCATATTTTTGCAGTTCATATGTAAGAAATACCATTCATGGACAGAAGAGAAAATTATAGGATGCTGGCAGTCTTACAAAGGGTCAGGAATCAATTTACTAAACAAGATTTGGGTGTTGTTTCTCTACTTTTCTATATCTGGAGCCGTACTGAGCTTTATACTGTTCAAGAGATTTATATTTTAGTATAGCAGAAGGTTAAGAACAGTGATTAAGCTGAAGACTGTACCTGCCCGCTTTTTATGAATGAATCCTGCTAATGAGAAGCCATTTACTTTTAAGTGACAATATTTTCCATTTGTTGAAGGTTTGGTACTTCATGACTGTACTGAAGACTACTTCTGGTGGAGTTTGATGTGTATGCTGTTGGTTGAAACTAACTTCCACTGACAGGAGACTTTCCATCCTTTCCATCCAGCCCTTTGTTTCTAGTATAACAACATACGTACTGTTAGGTATTTAACAGTTAAAAAATAAGACCATAAGCTCTTGGAAATAGTTTTCAATCCACTGCCTCATCTCAGTGTTATTACCACAGGGATTCCAGGTCACCATTAAACTGGAGCCAGTTCTCTTGCTGTGATCTGAAATTCTCTTGGAAAAGGTTAATGGGGAGTAATAACTCTACCTGAGACACACTTCCTTCGTCCGCCTTTCTGTTCACATTTCTACTAGGCTCATCACTGGCACAGAAATGGGACAATAAAAAGGCTCAGATCTCTAAATCTCTGTGACTCAGGTATTGATCAAACCACCTGCCAGTTGAATGAAGTGGCACACATGCATGCAGACAGACAGGTTTATAGAAAACTCCAGGAGTCTCCGTTCTGCTTTACGGGACTATTTAGGCTAAAGGCTTTTGAGATAACAGCATTTCCAAAGACATTTTTGGCAGGAACAGCTTCGAGTCATTTTTCAGCAGTATATGTTTATGTTAGATCTGTCTAGTCTACTGTTTTCCCTGAAGACTTTAAGTTTTAGGTTTGTTCTACAAGGAAGTTTAATCTATCACCTTCCCCTTCCCTCCAATGTTATGCTTGAGTTAAATCATTCCTTTCACACAGAGGATATCCTGTACTTTTTTTAGTTCTCAGACTTTATGTAGGCCAAAACAAGTTTGATACCAAAAATTTAACTAACATTATTGATTTGGGAGAGGACACAGTAGAAAACAGTATGTTTATATTTTTGACTGGTTTAATACGTTGCTTATAGTTTTCCATTTTGTTGAAAATTATTATTTATAAATCTTGCAATTCTGTTTTTCTGATCTTAAAAACTTCTCTTGAAAACCATTCACTCATTTTTTTTCAAAAACAGTGTGTTTACAAGTAGGGAATATTAACCTAGCTGAATACTAACTAGTTGAATACTAACTCCAGTAATATCCAAGATATTTTTCCCCTGGAAGTTTGCACAGCTCAAAGTATTGTAAGTAATTTACAGTATTTCTGGATGATTAATCCTGACTTTTTTCTTCAGAAACCCAGTGAACTGGAATAAAAATATAGGAATATTAATTTCTCCAAAATTATGGTCCATATCTTTGTATGAGGCCTTTAAAAGTTATTACCATTGATATAGCACCCTAACTGATATTTATAAAATATTATAGAAGACAGACACACAGACAAATTTTCTAACCTAGTCAGTCATATTATACCTTTGGATCTTTACACTTTCCTTTTAATCCCATCTTTGTCTTAGAGACTTTGGAGAACAGAGGAAATAAATAGGCTTTCAAATGAATGTTTCATCACAATTACATAGCATATAACAATTACTTGAGTAATTCCTTCTTGAGGTACTGTCAAAACTCTTGTGCAAGCTATGGGAAATGAATGAATATAGAATATAAAGCAGAATATTTTTAAGATCACTCTCTTAAGCAAGAGATCAGCACTAGACTGATTGTGAAAAACTACAGAATTGTAAATAAGGAGTTCCTATTCAACATTTTGATTTCTTAAAAAGATTTAATTAAAAATAAAATAAATGTGAAAGAAGACATATTTGAGCAGAATTAACTTAAATTTGATTTTTAAAAATATTTTACAGATTTAAAATTTAAACAACCAAATTTTAAATGCCTGCCAGCCACTTGCTCACCCTTTTCTCTCCCTTTGCCTTAGCATTCATTGCTGAGCATAACATAAGCTGGGTCAGCACAACTTGGATCAGCTGTTCCAGCTACATTCCCTCCTGGGGAGGGCAGAATAGGAAGGAGAGACTTCAAACAGTGCAGAAGCAAGTATTCAGTGATAGCCCAGATACTGGCAAATTGCTGACACTGTTTTAGCCATAAATCCAAAGAATAATGTCACAGCAGCTTGTATGAAGAAAATTGACTTTGTCTCAGCCAGACTATACATGCCAATGTGGTTGATGTTACTGACCTAATATTCCAAAATCACAGATTCTCCTAGCAAAGATTTGAAGGTTTGTGTTTGCTTATCAATTCACTTTGTTCCATGATGAGGAAAATTGGTGCACATTTCTTTTAATAAACAAATGCTTAGACTTCCAAGTTGAAGGCTTCAAAGATCCATAGGATGTAGACTACTAAAATGTGGGCTTGATTGAAGTTTGGAAACAAAATTATTAATACAGAATTTCTGCATCCAGAATTATTTCACTGGCTTTAGAGAAAATATGTATGAGTATAAACATATACTCTGTGTGGGCTGATAAATTGACTAGGGCTTAAGGTTGTAAAGTCTGAGGACAAAAACTAAAAAACACATCAGGAAAAGGAGTTATGAAATCTCAACCTTATGATTTTCATTAGAAAAACAGGGCAATAACAGCAGCAGCTCTCATCAGAACGTGAGACAAGATATGTAATATCATTAGCTCTATAATATATTCTTCTACAAAAGTTATAACGCTCATGCCAATAGTGATCTTCATACTATCATGACAAAACTAAAGCCCTGTGTGTATAATTTGACTATATTACATGTTGTCATATGTATTAACTAGACCTTTAATATGCAGTTTGGAAAGCACAAAAGCAGGGCAGTAATTTCTTTAATCTTATCAAATACATTTTCACTGAACTCTGTGACATTTTTAGTTATATATGTATTATTGGCACTTGTAATACCTGATGCACATGTTGAAGCTGTTATCATACAAAATATGGGGTTGGAGCTAGATGATCTTAAGTTCCTTTCCAGCCCTAACTATTCTGTGATTCTATCTGAAACAGGTGGCCCAAAGGAGCTGTGAATGCTCCATCCCTGTCAGTCTTCAAGTCCAGGTTGGATGGAGTCTTGGGTGACATAGTTTAGTGTGTGGTGCCTCTGCCCATGGCAGGGGGTTTGGAGCTAGATGATCTTAAGGTCCTTTCTAACCCTAATTATTCTATGATTCTAATATGCAATAATGCACAAAAAAAAATCTTTAAAGATGTTATAATTGTGCTGGTTTCTACATGATAAAAAAAATAAATTTAGTGAAACATTTTTTTCTTGTTATTTTTCACAGTAATGATAAAGACTTATGCAGTGCTAAAACTTGGAGTACTTGAAGTTTAGATAGCAATTGGTAAAACTTCAGAAATCATCATAATTGAGGCAAATGGGAAAAGACAAAAGTTAAGTAAGCGACACTAATATTAGAAAGTAAAAAGCACCCAGTTTTTTAATTAAGAGTAGTCTGGTAAAGTATGCATACATAGAACCTCTTAGAAAGAAGTAAAATAAAAGCTACTGGAATATTGCTATGACAGTACCCACCACATCAGCCAACTATTGTTACCTCCCAGGGAAATTCTCTTTACAAAGAAGATACAAGTATTCTCTGGTTTTGGAGATCCTACCGGAATTCCTGACACAATAGCATATTTGGTCAAATTCTAGAAAACTGGGAATATTTCTTGAGATTACCACCCTATTCACAAAATGGGAATGCTTGCTTTAAGTGCTAAAAATCAAATAAAACACTTCCTAGGAAACAGGACCACAAAATAAAATCCATGTGAACATAAGTTCTGAAAATATTAAATATTAACAATTGCAAAATAGATTCTAGACTTGAACCATGTACTCCCTACACAGTTATTGGAGCCAATTAGTAGCTTTACTGATTTTCTTCTAGTAAAGTCAACAACACCAGGCAATGTCAGCTTTTCCTAGAGGAAGACAAAAAACCAGGATTCAGATAAACATCCAAGATGGTGAGAGATTGTTTTTATAACATACATTTCAATAACTGTTTATTTTTGACTCCATCTCAAATAACTCAGAAATTGTTGGGGGCAAACTACCACTATACTGTGATTAACCTTATATCCATGTAAGTGGATGTATACCATATACTAGCAATGAGGCACCAGCAGCACTTCAGGCACTGCCCGAATAAACAGCGCATCTGACATCTTAGTCATAGAGGACAATTTCTGTCTAAAAGCAATTTAATAAATTCAAATAAAGATAAATAGAAGGAAGACTTTTCAGAGGATTCAAAGATTCTGAACTCTCTCAGAAAGCCTTTACCTAATAATCAGATATCATTGTGTGCTTTCAAGTGCACTGAAAGCATTGCTTTGCTTTTTAAGTTCATTGCTTTGTCTTTTAAAAGAACACAGTGCATGAAAACTTCTGGACTTGCAAAGTATGAAAAAACCTCCAAGGTTAAGGAACAAAGAACTATTCCATGCACCACTCTCCATCCTTTGTATGATTCAATAATAATAAAAATAGCAATATTAATACTAACAATAGTAATGACAATAATACTAACAGCCTTGGGCTTGTAACATCTTGGACATTTACGTATATCTCTTTTTCACAGTCTTGAAAAAAATAAGAATTGATCAGATTTTGTAGGATTTTGTTTTACATACGGACTGATGAGTTAATATGTTTTGTAAGAATAAG